>CM064327.1:144460513-147147179 GCA_032595735.1 Pelochelys cantorii
AATAGTACATGATCATGTAATTAAAGACTGTATCATAATGTGGTGACAGAGGCAATGATAATTCTGGCTTTTTCTAACTTTGTAGTGTTTGATTTTCAACCTAAGTAGTGTTCTTAAAGTAGATTTTTCTATGCAATTTCTTAGCTTTTTAAAAGAAAAGGGTAAAAACAAAACCAACATTCTGTGCAGCTGTAATAATCCCTCTCGTTAGTAGTGTTTGAAACCTGAACCTTCAAACCGTTCAGCACACCAAGAGCTTCAGGTACCAGAAGAAGGTTGTTATTATAGAGTGTGGATGGCCCATTGAGCCTGAGAGATGAGTCCAAGAAGATATCAGACTAGCACTCTCCTAGGAGGCAAGGAAAGCTCCTTTTACATGTGATGTTCCTGGAAGCGGGAGAGGCTACTTGGACCTCATCCTGGGGCTGAAGTGAAGCTGCGTGTGGCTTAGTTCTCTCTCCTCTTCCCATCCCTCCAACCTTTGGCATTTTAAATGACACTGTTCACGTTTAGCTTACAATATTTATATTCAGTTTTGCCGATGTGCTGCTAAAACTTGTTGATCATACATGTGACATAAGACAAAGGGCAGTTTCCAGATGTCTGTCTTGCAGGTAAATCTGAGTGGAACAAAGAAACAGCTCTTCCCTAGACTGAAGGTTTTGCCCCTGTTCAGGTGCCAAAGCATACTAAAAGCCAAGGAGGTGTTAGAACTTCTCAATAAAAGTGTTAGGAATCATTTTAAACATAAAGTGCTATGCAGCTAAATACAGGGAGTCAGTATAGGCTCTTCCTCTCTGGATAAACTCTTTAAATCAGTCATAGCTGCCAACTTTTGTGTGTCTCCATGTGTAATATTTGTCGCAGACAGAAATGTCTGGGGCAGTTTGGGACCTATGAGAAACCAAAAGTGACCACAGGGGAAGCCAGTGGAAAACAGGATAGTATAACCAGTTAAGGTAATCTCTGAGGCAAGGAGGGGAAACACCTGGAGGTCTGAGTGGGAGCGGAAAATGGATAATCTTGGGGCTGAGAGTAGGAAAGCATAATGCAACCATCCTCATCCTGCCCTGCTTTCCAGTCGCCCCACAGAGACTTATCTTCCGTGCCTGCCCCATCTCCCTCCTCCCTCTGCCCTTCCTCTTGAACAATGTGTAACTCGTGCAGCCGTCTGTTTCCTCAGTCTTTAATGGGTGCCAGCTGTGAAGCACTGAAAGTGCAGGAGAGCCAGTCTCTTCACCCTGTGTGTGTTGTCCTGAGCCACAAGACAACAGAGCCTGGGAGGAATAATTTCAAGCAAATCTCTGCTGGGTACTTGAGGTTGCAGCAGGATGTTAACATGGCAGGGTTGCCAGATGTATCTTGCATGCCCAATGCCCAGTGCATGATGTTTGGCTCCTCTTTGCAAATTGGGCTCTGTGGACTATTGTTGGTGCATTGAGTACCTTGAGATGCAGTTGTTTCCACTAGCACAATGCCCAACTGAAACAAGATGTAATTCTACTTTCTCACAAAGTTTTACTTGTCAGTCTTCAAGTAAGTTTTACTTGTCAGTTTCTTTTTATTCCTGCCGGCGATCTCTTGTGTGCCTCTGCTTGTTTGGATTGCTTTATAGGAAACGAAGCTTGTTAATGCACGTCCTTCTTTGTCCAGTGTTTCATTGTTATATTTTCAACTGTGATCAAATTTACTGACATAAAAATTAGCAGTTTGGCAAACACACTGCACAATAACCTGAAGATATTAAAGCACTGGCTGCTAAAGGCAATGAAGGAAGTTAATGAATATAAAGTTGTGCATCCCAGGAGATGAATACTTACAAAATAAGGGACAAAATTAAGCTGATGCACGCACCACATTAAGATGAGTTTATTCTTATGCTTTCTCTTTTCTGCTATCTTAATTTTTCTTATACCTAATCATATTTCCTACAAGAAAAGACAGGAATTAGATTGATGAAAGGAGAGCTGGTCCATGAAAGGCTCTCTATCTTAATAAGAGGTCACAACATGACAAAGTTTGAGAACCATTGCCATGGGCAGATGTTGGCCAGAAGAAGGGGAAGATAATGCCTTCCCAAATTGCTAGGTGTGGCCCCAGCCATACTCAGCTCCTACCCACTTCACTGCAGCTCACTCCAGTCTCCTGGGGCCACCTGCCCTCCCCATACTCCAAGCCCAGGGAGGCTGGGGCCATTCATTACCTGCTCAGGAAGGGTGAGTTTGTTGAGGACCTGCCCCTATAGTGAGGGATTGGCTCCCATGGGGAGCCTTGGGAAGCAGGGTTGGAGCCTCAAGCAGCACGGAAAGGTCTTGGAGCTTTCCTCCCACTAGGTTCACTCACCTCCCATGACCATGGCTGTAAAATATGGTTGATCAAAGTCTATATGAAAGCTTGGATAGTATGGTGCTTTCAAGACTGATTCCACTGTATGAAATCAAACTATATTAACTAAAGAATAAAGTGTATGTCCTACTGAACCATCAAAAAGATTTAGCATAAATTTTCTAAAATAATTCTCCTTTGTGGTCTACTGAGCCTTGGAAAGTTTCGGCACAAATATGAAATATTTTAGAATGTTCTGGGCTCATGAAAGCAGGTGTCTAAAATGTGAAATGGTATGTCACTTTAACCAGAGCTTCAGCTATTACAGCCTTTGTAGTAAATCAACCCAGTTCCTAGATCTAGCCCTGTAGAGGCTGCCATTCTCCCGGATTCACTGCACTTTTCTTCCCATCTTCATCCCTACTCCTGTCTTCCAAACACTATGCAAGCATTATTACCACAATCTAATCTCTCAGGAGTCCTACAGTGGCAATTATCCTGAAATGGCAACTGCCTGGGTCTCAAAGTTCCTGTTGGCTCCTTCGCTCACAATATGGTCTCTTCTTCTCTGTTGTTTTTCACTTCCCAGCTGCTCAAGTGGATTGCTTAACCCTTTGTTGACTCTGCTCTTACTACCCAAACATCTACCCTCACTACTGCAGCAGCTCTTTCCTCTGAGGTTGTGATACACCATAACTCCCAGATCCTTTTCAGCAGTGCTGCTGTCAAGCCAGTTTCCCCCCATTTTGTACCTGTACATTTGGTTTTTTTCCGAAATGTAGCACCTTACATTTGTCTTTGTTGAATTTCATTTTGTTGTCTATATCCCAGTTCTCCAATTTATCAAGACCTCTCTGTATTTTAGCTCTATCCTCCAAAGTCCTGGAAACCCGTCCCCCAGCTTTGTGTCATCTGCAAACTTGATCAGTCTGATCTCTATTACTACATCATGAATAAAGGTGTTAAATAACGCTGTATCCAAAACAGATCTCTGTGGAACCCCAATTAAGACTTCCTTCCAAGCTGACATAATTCCATTAATACCTGCTTTTGGTTTGCCGTTGTTTAACTAATTGTGTATCCACTTAATGATAATTCCACCAAGCCCACATTTCCCTAGCTTACTTATCAGTATGTCATGTGAGACTGTCAAAGGCCTTGCTCAAGTTCAGGTATATGATGTCAACCCCTTTCTCCTACACACCAAACAAGTTACCCTGTCAAACAAGGAAATCAAGCTAGTTTGGAATGACTTCTTAGTAAATCCATGTTGTTTGTTAATGATTATCCCCATCATCCTCCAAGTATTTGCAAATTGAACATTTTAGTAGCTTCCTAGATATTGATGTCAGACTGACTGGTTTATAGTTCCACTTCTTCTCCATTTCCCTCTTCTAAAAGATGGGCACTACTATGCTAGCCCTTCTCCAGTATTCTGGGACCTTTCCTGTCATCCATGAGTTTGTAAATATTAGTGCCAGTGACTTTGAGAATTCTTCAGCTAATTCCTTTGGTACCATGAGACAACTTGTACAACTGCAAATCATTTTATTGTTCTGTTAATTTCTACATGTGACCTATTTGTAGTTTTAGTACAATTCCCTGGAACAGAGGGAAAAAACCTGGAAATAATTCAAACATGTTATTCTTGACTTTGCTCTATGGCTGCGTCTAGACTGGCATGATTTTGTGCAAATACTTTTAACGGAAAAGTTTTTCCGTTAAAAGTATTTGCGCAAGAGAGCGTCTACACTGGCATGTGCCTTTGCGCAAAAGATTTGCTTTTGCGCAAAAGCATCCGTGCCAGTGTAGACGCTCTCTTGCACAAGAAAGCTCCGATGGCCATTTTAGCCATCGGGCTTTCTTGTGCAAGTAATTAACATTTCTGTCTACACTGGCCCTCTTGCGCAAGAATACTTGCGCAAGAGGGCTTATCCCTGAGCAGGAGCGTCAGAGTATTTGCGCAAGAAGCACTGATTTTGTACAGTACAACATCAGCGTTCTTGCACAAATACTCGTGGCCAGTGTAGACAGACGGCAAGATTTTGCGCAAAAGCAGCCACTTTTGCGCAAAATCTTGCCAATGTAGACACAGCCTATGTGTTTTACTATCCAAAACCCCCCCAGAAAACCAACCCACAACCACACTATCAGAATGTATACAATGAAATCTCCCCAAAATGACTAGTTGTCAATACATTGTTGGCCAGTTTGTCAATGGTTAAATTCACTTTTTTTATCCTCCTCACATTGAAGACCA
The DNA here is from genome assembly GCA_032595735.1 of Pelochelys cantorii. Classification (NCBI taxonomy): domain Eukaryota; kingdom Metazoa; phylum Chordata; order Testudines; family Trionychidae; genus Pelochelys; species Pelochelys cantorii. The sequence goes on from CM064327.1 coordinate 144,465,099, forward strand.
CGAGGAATAGACTCAAAGCTGGCATAACATAAAATGAACATCATTGCCCAATTTTTGCCTAGTCAAAATATTGTTTCACATTTTAATGGACACCAGCCAGACTGAAGGCAGCCAACCTCACTGACTCAACAATATTCCCCTATGTGGATGGCCATCTGCAGTCACATTGCTGAGGCACTAAATTATTCTATCATCACCTCTATCAAATTTTAACTTCTTGACCTGCGTAAAGGAAATACCACACCATCCTGCCTTAAAACAGTCATCAATTTATGCACAAGGATACTTCTGAGACATTGCAAGAACCAAACCCCTTACTACACTTGTAGAACAGAAAACAAAACTTGTTTCCATGCATGTAATGGAGAAATGCAATACTAAGAGGTAACTTGGACATTTAATCCCAGACATATATACAAGAAATCTTTTCCCCATAAATTCTCTCTGTACCAGTTAAAATAAGTAGTCTCTAATACTAATACCTGGATAATTCCCTCATTCTGACAGTGACCCCTTGAAAATAAGACTGGTTCATATTTATGCATTTTCTCCACTCTTCCACTATTCCTGACTTTCTTTACTATACAGTCTACATATAGCATCATAAACATTTAGAGCTGACAGGGACTTTGAGATGTCATCTAGTTCAGTGTCCCCTTTCTCTGGCCCCCCTTGAGGAAGGACCAAGAATACCTAGATGATCCCTGACAGGTGTTTCTTTAACCTGTTCTTAAAAACTTCTAATGACAGGGGTTCCACAACCTCCCTTGGAACCCCATTCCAGTGCTTAACTATTTTTACAATTAGACAGCTTTCCTAATATCTAAGATACATCTCCCTTGCTGCCAATTAAACCGGCTACTTCCTGTCTGATCTTCAGTGAAAATGAAGAACTATTGATCACAGTCTTCTTTATAACAGTCCTTAAAATATCTGAAGACTGTTAAGAAGTCCTTTTTCACTCTTCTTATGACAAATCATGTCCAGTTTTTTACCTTTTTCTCAGAGCTTAGGTTTTCTAAATTTTTATTCATTTTCGTAGCTTTCTTCTGGACTCTTTCCAATTTGTCTTTCTCAAACTGGACACAGTATAAGGTGTCATTAGAGGAGGTTTTAGAATAAATTGATAAACTTTACAGTAACAAGTCACTGGGACTAGATGGCATTCACCCAAGAGTTCTGAAAGAACTCAAATGTGAAATTGCAGAACTATTAACTTTGATTTGTAACCTATCCTTTAAATCAGCTTCTGTACCTAATGACTGGAAGATAACTAATGTGATGCCTTTATTTAAAAAGGGCTTTAGAGGAGATCCTCGCAATTACAGACTAGTAAGTCTAACGTCAGTACCGGGCAAATTAGTTAAAACTATACTAAAGAATAGAATTGTCAGACACATAGATGAACATAATTTGTTGGGGAAAAGTCAACATGGTTTTTGTAAAGGGAAATCATGGCTTACTAATCTGCTAGAGTTCTTTAAGGGGGTCAACAAACATGGGGACAAGAGGGATCCAGTGGATATAGTGTAATTAGGTTTCCAGAAAGCCTTTGACAAGGTCCCTCACCAAAAGCTTTTAAGTAAAGTAAGTTGTCATGGGATAAGAGGGAAGGTCCTCTCATGAATTGATAACTAGTTAAAAGACAGGAAGCAAAGGGTAGCAATAAACGGTAAGTTTTCAGAGTGGAGAGAGGTAACTAGTGATGTCCCCCAAGGGTCCATACTGGGACCAATCCTGTTCAACATATTTAAAATTATCTGGAGAAAGGGGTGAACAGTGAGGTGGCAAAATTGCAGATGATATTAAACTGCTCAAGATAGTTAAGAACAAAGCAAACTGTGAAGCACTTCAAAAGGATCTCACAAAAGTAGGCAACAAATTTTGAAATAGGGCGCTAGTTAAGAATGTCCCTTATTCCTCATGGAACAAGGTTTACAGGGACATCAGAATAGTGAGACTGTTATATTTTGAAATAGTGGGCTTGCTCAAAATACGTGGAATAGCTATTTCGGGATACTTTTGATATTCCGAAATAGCTCCGCAGTGTAGATGTAGCCTCCCTTCCTTCTGTTTCCTACTCCTTCATGCTCGTCAACTCCCCAATTCCTGCCATTATTCATCCTTACTCTATCCCAATTAAAATGCAACCAGCAACAATACTAATGACTAATCTAAGTCAATTCCTTCCCATATTCATTTCATATGTTATAGTCTAATCCCCTTACTTTTTGTCTATTTTGTGTATTTTTTCAGTTACTCACAATTCTGAAAATTTCATTTTGGGGGATGAATTCTTCCATACATGGTTCCTGCACAATGATGAACTTCTTGGAAACTTTGAGCAAAAAAGTGTAATTATTTTGCTTTCATTAGGCGCAAAAAAAAATCTTTTTCTCTATGGGCAAGGAGAGAGAAAAACTTGCCATCATTTTGATCAGCTCTATAGCCAAAACAGCCAATGAGTGTATTTCTCTAACTTACATGTATACCTCTAGAATGTCCTTAAAAGAATGGCTCACTGACTCCTTTAGATTATGAGTTCAGAATCTCTATGCTGTTTCAGCCAGAATTTAGCAACACTACTTTTATATTTGGATATATTATTAGGGGGCTGCTATTGAGTGCTAAGTAACTGAAAATGTACAATTAAGACCAGAGGCAATGGTGATAGTATCAATTGGGATTGAAACCTTTATGTACAGTATGTATTCCCTTAGGTCATACTGCTTCTAGGGAGACTAGTCAAGGTTCCAATAGAGATTGGAAAGCCCACATCAGCCAAATGCCAGCTTCCTAAATTTCACATAAGTAACACTTGTATGGCAGGAATTCTATATATTTAAACAGTTAATAATTTAACATTCAAGCCTTCCACAATTAACCCAAACCATCTTGTCTCCTTGCACCAACCAAGGAATTGGTTGAGAAACCCTCTTTTGGAGTTATGACAAGCCAAAGCCAAAAGTTAAAACCATCAGAACACTAGAACTGGAAGGGACCTTGAGAGGTCATTGAGTCCAGTCCCCTGCTCTCCCGGCAGGACCCATTACTGTCTAGATCATCCCTGATAGATGACTGTCTAAGCTGCTCTTAAATATCTCCAGATATGGAGATTCCACAACTTCCCTAGGCAACTTATTCCAGTGTTTAACCACCCTGACAGTTAGGAAGTTTTTTCCTAATGTCCAACCTAAACCTCCCTTGCTGCAGTTTAAGCCCATTGCTTCTTGTCCTATCCTCAGAGATAGTACAATGTACAAGAGGATCTAATTTTGGATCCATAAATCTCTCAAACTCTGTCTAATTGGCCTCAAATTTCACAGAAAGGCTATATCATAGAATAAAGAGACACACCAGTGAAAATGCAGACAGGCTGATTTAGTTCTGAACAGTTAGGTTATGTCTACACTACATTTTTTTTTCAGAAAAAGGTATGCAAATTGTGCTCCGCAATTTGCGTACCTTTTTCTGATTGTTTTTTCGGAAAAGGCTTTTCCGAAATTTGGCCCATCTACACTGGGCCAAATTTCGGAAAAACCTCCTCTTTTGGAAGAGCCCTTCTTCCTCATGAAACAAGGTTACAGGGCTTCCGGAAGAGCATGTTTGCTCTTCCGCAAAAAATGTCAGAAGAGCAGATGCGTTCCCTGGACGTGGCAGAGTTTTTCCAGGATATCTCCAGTATCCTGGAAAAACCCCATAGTGTAGACGTAGCCTGAGTGTGTAGTGAACAGTCGGTTGAGATTTGGCTTAAAATATTTGATTTTATATTTTTATCCTCTTGTCTATCCAAAGCCAAATCAAATCTAGCATTTTCTGGAGTTGGAAGGAGAATTCAAACAATTAATTACTAAATGTAGCTAAATTTTCTATGAAAAGACAATTTTACAATACATTTGGTATGTGAAATGATACAATTGTCCATTTCAGTGTATAGGTTTTCTTGCAAACTGTTTGCTATGACTATAGCTGAGAGTATTCACTATTATCAGTTTGATATTTGAGTAGTTTAACAGACTACTAAAATTATGCTATTGTTCCTGTTCTCTGATTGAATAAATTTGCCTTTATATCATTCTAATTCTTCCTCAAACAAATTTAGTTTCATGATTAAACTAATTTTGTTTCATGATTAAATGAATCTTGGCTATGGGCCTAAAATTCACTTTCCATGAACATCTGAAAGAAGAAAACATAACTTTCATGATTTTTTCTTAAAAAGACAGTACAGAATAATTGGAGCATAAAGAAAGAGAAATTCCATGAAGACATCTCTGAAATATTTGCAAACAGTTTTTCTCACTACAACATTTATCCCATTCTTTTCATTAATCTTTTTCTGCTCTGTCATATGGAAAATTACAAAGGTAATACAGTAAAAGCTTTGTTATTCAGCATGTTAGAGAAATAAAGGATACTAAATGCAGAAGGGAGGGAGTGCTCTGGCTGGGTATGTGGGCTCCAAGATGGATTCAGAGATGTGTGGTTTGGGGTGCAAGAGTAGGCTGGGTGTAGGGTTTGAGGTGCAGGCTGAGCTGGGGGTGGGGCATGGGAGGGTTTTCAGAGTGCCAGATCCCAGTTTGGGGCAGGTGGTCTCCTTCCTGGTGTGCTGGCAAGCAAGATAGCACAGCCCCAGCCCTGCTGGCCACTGTCTTGGTGCTAAAGCTGCCCCCCAGTGATCATTCTTAATATCACATCTCTTCCCTTTCTGTCCCCCTCCCTTTTGCGTTCCCCATCTCTCTGCCCACTTTCCTTTCCATGGTATAGGAAATAGTCCCATTCCTGGCACTTCCCATTTTCCACGCACAACCAAACCCTGACCTTGATTTAAGTTAAGGTCAGAGGAAGCTACATACCAAATTTGGTGGTCATAGCTCTTACAGTTCTTGAACAAACGGACAGACACACATACAGACAGATGCACTCTAAAATAGATATATAGACTGAATATTCAGTAGAACATGGACTCTCACATCCCAGGTGAGCATCCTAACAGTGGTGCTATTGACCGTTTCTCAGCTGTGAATCATTAGTCAAGATAGACTCCTAAGTCTATCCCGGGGAGGGGCTTAGGCCACACCTAACTTGTATTGGCTAGCTAGGCAGTTCTCCAGTGAGCATGCTGACTTTTGAAAATCCCATTTTAGGCACCTAACTATAGCGCGGCATTATACAGTATATGGAGTCTAGAAGCCTAACTTGGGGCTGTGGATTCCATTAGGCAGTCAGGTACGTAAAACTCAGTATTGCAATACTGAGCCTAAATGCTATCTATACATATAACTGAGGGAACACTTTACTTATATATGGGACAAACAACCCCTCCATCAAATACTCAGAGTTTCTAAGTCTAAAACCAAACCATATACTGTAACATGCATAGACTAAAATAGTCTGCAATGATGAACTAAAATAATGTCAGAACATAAACACAAAAAGACATGCTTTAAGCAGGAACTATTCCATGACGAGGAAGTCCCTCTCCTTATTACATCCCCCTGCAACATATCCTGTTCCACATACTGTGGAGGACCAGGAACTCTATAACTACTCCACATCTCCCTTTTCTTATAATACAAAAATAACCCTTAAATTATAAACCTATGGCTGCGTCTAGACTGGCATGAATTTGTGCAATTGCTTTTAATGGAAAAGTTTTCCGTTAAAAGTATTTGCTCAAGAGAGCGTCTAGATTGGCACGGACGCTTTTGCGCAAAAGCACTTTTTGCGCAAAAGCGTCCGTGGCCAATCTAGACGCGCTTTTGTGCAAGAAAGCCCCGATTGCCATTTTAGCCATCGGGGCTTTTTTGTGCAAAACAAAACTGAGCTGTCTACACTGGCCCTTTTGCGCAAAAGGTTTTGCGCAAAAGGACTTTTGCCCGAACAGGAGCGTCAAAGTATTTGCGCAAGAAGCACTGATTTCTTACATTAGAACGTCAGTGCTCTTGCGCAAATTCAAGCGGCCAGTGTAGACAGCTGGCTAGTTTTTGCGCAAAAGCGGCTGCTTTTGCGGAAAAACTGGCCAGTCTAGACACAGCCTATATGTGTATATACACACACATCAATTCAAAATGAACCACATATTTTAAGGGGACATAACAATGTAAATAGTTTTTATTGGCTCAGTTTAACTAGTTCTGAGGAATAGTCTAATGATCAAGCCTTTGAGGGTGTCTGATCAATCTGCCAGACCATGTCTGAAAGAGTCTGTGCGTAGAATTCCTTTTGGACGAGGTTCTCCCGCTGACAAAGTAGCTGAAGGTTATAAAAGTAGGATCTAGTCTTTCTGCTTAGTCCTGAAAAGTTTTGCATGTGTGGGACTTTTTCAGCCATTCCCCCCCCCCCCCAGTTTCATTGCAGGTAGTGCTTTTGTTCTGTGCCAGATACTGAAGTTTTGTTGCTGCTGAACTTTTATTTCGGCATCCCATTTTTAAAACTCTATGAGGTTGGGACACCTAGGTTTAAGCTATATATTGGTTCTACAGGTAGAGGTATCCTCAAGTCTTTCCACTAGAATGTCTGCTGGAGACAATGCAAACAGAAGAAGTGTTGACTGATAGGCCAGGAGAGATATACACGTCTACTGATTTTGAGAAAAGTCTTTCTCCAATTTCCTGATACTCTGGGCATAATGTGGACTACTAGTACAATGCTCAAAAGAGAAGTTGTATGCAAATGCCAGGAATGTTTCAGAGGTAAATTGAAGCCCATTTTCTGACATGAGGACTTCAGGAGCTCCATGTCTTAGCAAATATTGTCTTTAATTTCTGGACCACCTGTGTCAATGAGGTTTTCATAAGTATTACCAAGTCACTATATCTGGAGGTGTAACCGCTGCAATAATTGGGGTCCTATCAAATTCATGGTCCATTTTGGTCAATGTCATGATTACAGGATTTTAAAAATTATAAATGTCGTGGTTTCAGCTATTTAAATCTGAAATGTTGTGGTGGCGGAGGTCTTGACACAGAAAGGAGTTGTAGAGATGCCACAAGATTATGGTAGGGATAAAGATTGCAATACTGCTACCCTTAGCTCTGTGCTGCTAATGATGATGGCATTGCCTTCAGAGATGGGTAGCTGGAAAGTGGCAGCTGCTGGCCAGGAACCCAGCTCTGAAGGCAGAGCTCCTGCCACAGCAGCAATGCAAATGGAGACATGGTGTGGTGTGGCCATCCTTACCTCTGTGCTGCTGCCTGCAGAGCTGGGCACCTGGCCAAGAGCTGCCACTATCCTGCCACCCAGCTCTGAAGGCTGCACAAAAGTAAGGGTGGCAACACTGTGAACTCCTCCCCCTAACATAACCTTGTGAACTCCCTGCAACTCCCTTTTGGGTCAGGACCTCCAATTTGAGAAACCCTGCTCTCCTCCCCACCCCATGAAATCTATATAGCATTTGGTAAAAGCACACAAAAGAGCAGTTTGCACAGGGGGAGACCAGATTTCACAGTCTGTGGCACATTTTTCATGGCTTCGAATTTGGTAGAGCCCTAGCAATGATGTATGTGTATCCTTTCCAGAGAAATAAAACTGTTGCCACCAGCTATCAGGGTTTGTCAGGGAGCTTTTTAAAGAGTAATGGTTCTGCTGATTTATTGTCTTCTCTTTTTTTCCCCCATGCAGCCACCTACTAAAGTCTGAATTTGCATATTCAGAGTAGGCCGCTATGCAGATTTTTGTGCTCACACCCATCACTTGTTTACACGTGGGTGTATCTCATGGATTTTGGAGAACAACTCTTACCTACTGAACCATAGAGATAAGAACGCACTGTCCTTTCAGAAGCCAGCCATCAGTCATGTGAAGGTCATTTTAGTCCTGCCAATATGGTAGTTACCCTCTTGGAAGTTAACTCCACTGACCTCATCCCCTTTGGCAAAGTTGAGTAGGTTTCTGGCATCTCTCATCCTTTAGCTGTTCATCTTTAATTTGCTCATGTGAAATGGAGATGCTGGTATTGCTGCCAGGACAAAGCTAATGAATCCTTGTCTTCTTCTGTTAGTGGTTGCTTAATCAGGGCTTTAGACCAGTGATGATCTCCTTCATCTCGGTGGGCCACCACATTGTTGTAACTAAAACAGTCTCCTGCGCTTGCGCACCTAGAATTTGTGTGGGTCTGCCAATTGAACTGTAGCAGCACTTTGATTGGATACCAGGGGAACACACAGCTCTCATAGTCAATGCAGTGTGCAATCAGCACACACTTCACTTCACATGCCTTGCTTTACATGCGTGTCACATTAGTATTTTTCCTATCAGTATTACTACACGGATGGAAATCAGCAGGATCTGGCAACCCTGCACGTGGGCAACAATAAACAAAATGTCTCGTGGGCCACACACAGAACCCTGATGGACCGCATGTGTCTCCAGCTGTGAGTGCTTTCCTCTGTTGAAAGAAAATTGTATCAATCATAGTTTAAATCTTTGACTCCTAGTATTTATACCCATTTATCATGTGCATAGCAAAGAATGCCATCTCTGCTCCACATCTTAGGATCTTCTTTTATCCTAGGATCCTATAGTCAAGGAAACCAAAGCCCTCTTGGAGGTACCATACATGAAGCCATGTATTTTCTTCCAGGATATGTCTTTCTCTACCCAGACCTCTTGACTGGAAAAATTGATGAGAATGCCACCTTCACCACAGGTCCTTCACCCTCTCTCCCAGAGTCCTGAATCACTTCTGATCAGCTCAGGGTCACACCTAGAAGTATCATTACTGCCCACATAGATGAGCAGCATAGGGTAGTAGTCAGAGGGCCAGATGATCCTCCGTAATCCCCCTATAATGTCTTGAATATGAACCCCTGGTCTTATGTACTCAAAGTAGCAACCAGGATCTAAATCCCTTTGTAGATCTAACCCAATATTCCTGCTCTTATATGTCTCTCTATTAGCTATTTTGAAATAGTACTATCCCTTTTGTATTATTCCCTTTTATCATGTGACTAATTGCACATATCTGAGGGATTATAACTGGGAGGAGTTAACCTAATAATATGCCATCCTCAGTAATGGACTTCTCTGTTACACCTAATTAAGGGATCAATGAGACAAAACTTTGTTGTTGTAATTATTCAGATAATGTTAGGAATTTGCTGGCAGTGTAAATAACGTAAATTACCCTTTGTAGAAAGCCTCAAAGTCACCTGTTACAGGCTCTTTTGAAAAGTCAGATCCAGCTGAGAAAACATTCAATGCAGATTGCATGTGTTCTGGGGCTTGGCACCCCAGAGTGTAGTGCGTCCAATGGTTTACACATTATTTAAAGTAGATAGCAGCAAGGGGCAGGGGTTAGCAATGCAAAGGCCATCAGATCTATTTGCCCATTCCTAATGTCATCTTGTAAATGGAGGAAAAAGTCTATGAAGTTCTTAAAGTAAAAATGCCCTTACCAAGCTGAGCAGCTTTCTGGAACTGGAGGGGTGTGGGGTGGATCAGATGCTTGTCACAGAAATGGGGACAGTTTGGGTGCTTTGTGTGATTCATGGAACTGGCAGGTGTACCTATGATAAGGTTCCTTCCTAGGGGTTTCTCAACAGGAGCTAGACATGCAACCTAATCACCATTCTCAATGAGCATCAATGATAAGCAGTATCTTCTTTCTGTCAGCAATAAATAATAACAGGCCCATGTTTATAGCTGTGGCCCGGCTGGATGTTTCTTATCAACTGGCGGTTACATTACTTTAAATTTGGAAATAGAATTAGGAAACCCTGCATTGTGATTGGCCTCTAAGCACAGTAATCAGGGTTAATATTTATGTAGTTCCAATCCACGGTGTCATAAGAGGATATTGCTCTGCAATGAGAACTGAGAAACAAGATAAACAAAGTATTAAGGGACCAGATAGCAAAATCAGAGTAGAAACTTCTGACATGTTTCCTCAGTGCAGACCAGGCATACCAGCAGGAGCATGCGGTGACATCCCCAAAGGTAGCTCTAAAAAAGTCAGAACATGTATTTAAATGACTAAACAAGGGATTTAGATGCACAACTTTAGGCAACCAAATTTGAAAAATGTGCCCCGTGTTTGTACTGGAACTAATCCTACTCCCACTGAAATCAGTGGGAAAAGTTCAATTAACTTTGAAGAATAAAGGATTTTACCCTTTTGTTAGCACAGTAGGGCTAGGTCTACACTGCAGAGCTATTTGCGTAGCGCAAATTGCATAGTTTATTTCGAGGTAAGGGTGCAGTGTAGACGCACCCTTAAGAGACAAAGTATAACCAGCATACCTTTGACTCTGTGTGAGTAAAATAATGGCATCCCACTCTTGTCTTTAAAAAGAGCCACGTTGGCATAAGAAGAGATATGAAATAAACTCCCTCAGATTTGACGAAACTATTCAGAATTCAGTTAATGTCCGCTTAGCAAACTGAATAAGGAAAAGTGGAACTTTCCATCTCCCACACTTTCTACATTCATGCCTTACAGGCAGCAGAAATATCAAGAATCCAACAGAGAGAAACGGGAATACACTGTAACACCAGCAATGATGTCTTAAGACAGCTACCTCAGGATTTTTTCCCCTTTCTCTCTCTTATCTGGATTTTATTATAGTGTCAGATGCATAATAAACAGAATATGGTTTTCTGGTTTGTGTCTTTGAATTGATTACACACAACCAGGAATCAAGATAATGAAGCTTCCATTTACACTTGTTTTATTTCAGTGCAAGTCTACATATAGATACTGATTTCACAGTAAAAAATTGTCCTGTTTCAATATCACTGAAGTTGGTAAGAAATCAACTTAAGCTGTATTGTAATAGGACTCTTTGGATGTGAAATACGAGTACCCACACAGAGATCTGCCCCAAAACAACAAAAGGTAGGAATTATGACAGACTTTGTTATTTCAGTTCCACTTTGAGTATAGACACAAATAATGGGTCCACAATTTACCCCATAATATTCTCCAGTTATTAAATGTTTTCAGGCTTTACCACTGCTAATATTTCTAACATTATTCATGAAGTATGCAAAATCTAAGGGCCAAATGTATCTATTAGACAAAAGTGTGCCACTCCTACTGAAATATACATAAGAGCTAGTAGCCCATATATCTGTGTCAGGACAGAGTATGAAGAATTTCTAAAGAAGGACAAATTACTGAAGGAAACACAGAAAATCAGTTCTCTAAAATATGAGTTCATGTTTAAGAGTTCATGATATTTTCCCCTCCTAAAATAAGACCTAGATATAGATGAAGCAAAACAAACTAAACTAAACTAGAAGTACTCTGTGTCTCTGTTCTTGTATTTTTAGCAAGTCAGAGGTGGAGAAGGGTAAGGGGCCGGAGAGGGGGAGGAGGGAATTGGATACATTTTGCATTACATTGGAAAATATTCAAAAAGCAGAACTACTAAGGCTCCATGATTTCAACTGGGAAGTCCAGGCCACTATTCCTGTATTCTTGCTTTCTGCTCTCCTAGACACCATTGCTGCTGAGTAAGAGCACCTGATAAAATACCCTAGAGGAGCTTTACAACTCAGCTTGCACTTACATAGCAGATAAGTCTCACTGATACTGGAATAATCTTTCCACAAGGATGAACAGTTCTTGAACAATTTCTCCAGGGAACGGTATTAGGCACAAACCGGCTTTCTTCTTCATCAGATATGACATTCAATACATAGGCAAAATACAATACATGGCTTAACACACAACATACAGTGCATTGTTTTATATTATTTAACATCTGCAAAGAGTATAAGCCGGTAATGTATGTAGAAAATATATCACAAGGCAATTGTACAGCTAGCCCTTGTAACCTATGGGGAGGATGACCCTTTACCAGCTGGCCTCGGCCATAGATCTTCCCGTCCCCAGTCTACTGGCAAGGATATTGCCCCAGTTCCTATTTGTGGAGTATCCCCTGCCCTTTCCATCTACCCAGCTACAGAGGCCACTGGGCCATGTGTGGGAATGGCCAGTGTCAAGCAGCAGAGCTCAGAGCATTCTGAAGTGCCTCCTCCCAGGGGCAGCAGTTACTCCAGGAGCAGCTCAGAGACCCCCTACATGGTCAGTGCCCAACCCTCATGCTGCAGCTGCAGGTGCTGAGCCCATCACAGTGCTTGGGACTAATGCCACAGAAAGCTGCCCCACACCTGCCCAAATGACCCTTGTGCCTGGTGAGATGGTGCAGATCTAAAGCCTGAGGTGCTAGGGGCTGCCAGGTGCACTCTCTAGAACTGTGTGATGGGGCTGATACTCCATCTCATTAACAACTATTTTGCAATACCAGGGCCTGAGTGGGTATGCTTTTCTCAGCAGGCATCCACCTTCCTTAGCACTTTGGATCTTTGCAAGTGCCTGTTCCCAGGCAGGGATTTTAACAGCCCATTGAATCATAGAAGTGTCAGGCCACCGCAGACATCCTCAGTGAGACTGTTGACATGACCTTGGTAGCTGTCAGGGGCCATCACCACTTATACAACTCTGCCACTGTCACTAATGTCTGTCTGGAGAATCCTTGGTGCTGCCACTTCTGACTGGACCACATTTACATTTCTTCCTTTCAAATTTCACTGACTCACTTCTCCAGCATTCGGCAAGACTCCTTTGTCAGACCACTACCTCACTGAGACCTGAGAGGCCAGGACATGGACTGCTGGCATCTCAATAACAGCCTGTTGGAGGATGTGAGCTTTGTGGCAGGCTTGATGAAGGCAGAAACATGGAAGCTCCATTCCCTGCTCTTCTTCTGTGACTACACGTGGGGGACAGTTCAAGGAGGGATGCAGCAACACAGCAGTTGGAGAAGGAGGTTTTGGAGCTGGAGAGGTGCCTGGCCTCTCAGAGATCCATCCTTCTGCAGAGAGTGCCAGGAAAGTAGGACAAGTTAGGAGCTCTCAACCAGCATCAGGCCCAGTATGCCTTTGTTCAATTCCATCTCCAGCTCTTTTGGGAGACTCATTGCGGCTCTCAATTCTTCTGTGCCCCAAAGAAAAAGAAGGGGGCCAAAAGGCAGATAATCTGGTGGACATGTGGGGAAGAGCCAGGGTCTTCTACACCCGCCTTTCCCTCCAGATTCAACTGATGCTGACACCTGTTGGTTCCTGTAAGACTCCATCAGGTCAGAACAGGTACCCAGGTCCAGATAGATACATAGTTCATACATGCCAGGCTTGCTTTGATACCTAAGAAAGAATTGACCCCAGGACTTGCCCCTCGGTATGGACTACACAGATGTAATGAAAGCCATGTCTGGAGTCCATGTCAGTGGTCATGATCCACCCCAAGCAGACCTACACTATCTTTGTCCAGACTGTCCTCAACAACCTCTGGCCCAGAATCTAATCCATCTTGCAGGTGGAGATGGTTTGTTGCTCGTCCTCCTGTTTGCCACATGGAATACAGGTATCTCATTAGCACTCTGCTGATGTTTGGCTTTGGGCCCCACTTTGTAGGGTTTCTCTAAATGCTGTATGTCTCTGCAGAATGTCTGGTCAAGCACATCAAGGTCTTGACCAAACCCACCACTTCAGGTGAGAGAAGTGTCTAGGCTGCCCATTGTCCAGACAGGTCTATAACATTGCCATTAAGGCCTTCCCCCATCACTTCCACAAAAGGATTATGGCACTAGTGCTTCAAGAGTTGGTTTTGGGGTGATCCTGTGTAGGCATATGCCACTGTCATGCTCCTTGTGTCCCAGGACCCAGAGGATTTGCAATGGGTGGATGCTTGCCAAGTCATCTAATTGGTGACCTCCTCCACCCAGCTTTGCTGGGTCAAGAGCTCTGTCCTGGTGGTCAAGAATGGGTGGAAGGCAAACTCACTGCTACTCCTCCTCCAGTCTACTATATAGGGATGTGGGTCCATTTTTCTATGTGAGTAACTACCTTTCTGCCACTATTCCTTCCCCACTGGAGAAGTGAGTCAGTCTAGAAGCCAAAGTGTCTATCTGGTTGCAGAGGAAGAGATAGACAGAGATGCTCCAGTGACTTTTCTTTGAAGGAAGGCTCTGATGCTCAACCAGCTGGTCCTGTCCATGATTGGTTTCAGTTCAACACCCTGAGCTTGCTACAGGAATCCTGTCCAGACTCCAGAATAAAATCCAAGAATTTCTCTGGTCAGGACTCTACTGCTCTCTGTAGGGGTCCAGAGCTTCCTCTGGAGGAGGAAGGTCAGGGCGTGAGCCTTGTAACAGGCCTTATATTAGACTTGGATTAGATTTCTAATGATAAATGGCTGTGAATATCAACATCACCATGCATATAAAAACCAACAAAAGTATTTCCATCAATAACAATCAAAATGTAAATGTAGGCAAACTAAGAAAAATGCTGCTAGAGAACTTCTTAGAGCTTCATTTAAAGATGAAGTTTGAATATGTTGACATGTAATGTTAACAAAATGTGTTTTAATGATTATATAGCTTTAACTTTTGAATCTCAACATCGACTGCCATTAAATAATTACTATCTAACCTGATATTGTCTGGCAACCTTTGTAGACTTTCCCACAACTGTGAAAATCGAAATCAATAAAAATTGGAAAAAAAAAGTTCAAAACCCATATTTTTTTTTGCAATTATGAAAATGTAAATATGTAAAAATTTAAAATGTTCTTAAACATTGATAATATCTATAGAAATTATATTAAAAATTTAGTTCTGCCCAGACTACTACTAATGGGAAATGGTGGGCAATCTTAACTATAAGCGCACTAGCTGTGCGACCTCTAATTCATTTCAACCTGAATATTATAACATCATAATCCTTCTTCCAGAGAAGGAGAACTTTTGCGACAAAGTTTGAAAGGTATCAAGGAAGATATTTATGAGTTAGAGGAAATGCAAAATGGAATGTATTTCTGACTTTTAAAAAAAGTGTCAGAAAATGGCTTATCCTTGAAACATCTTAGATTTTTAGGTCTTCTTAAGAACCAAAGTGTAGACTTCTATGAAAGGAAACTAATATGAAAAATTAAAAAGTTTTTCAATGTTTTCATATGAACTGGTTTGTTGCCAATGAATCTAGCAATTAAATATTTCAGTGCCAATGAATCTGCAAATATATACTTGCCTGTCTATGGACTATTTAAATTCTAGGGAATTTGAGATGAGCTGATAAAGTGCCTGTCAATCCGCAACTAATGGTTTAACTACTTGCCAGTAGGAAATAACTGTTTAAATGAAAGTGAGACAGAGATGTGCAGATGAGTGGGTGGCAGAATTTTCAAAGTGGGCTCAATTCTCTACTTGCTCCCACAGGAGTAAAACAGGATGAGCTCCATTAAAGTCAGTGAAGTTAATCTGGAGTAAGGACAGGAGAATTAGGTCCTGTATATCACATCAGACTCTTTACCTAAATAGCTACTGAAGCCAAACCCTCCCAGTCCCAACTGATAACTCATTGCAGAATCCACACTGGATCCAATCCTCAGCCCCACGCCATATGACAGCCCCTCCCCCACTGCTTGAAGACAAAACCTTTCCCATCTTTCATAAACATATACACTAGCCCTCCCTCCTCTATTTACTCCCTGGCAGTATAATACTTTCTGTGCCAGACTACAAGCACCACTTCCTTCTTTCTTTTCAGTTCTAAGTAAGGGAGTAACCCTTTCAGTGCCAAAATAAAGACAAAAACCTCTTCCACCAATCTGTCTTCCTGCAAGCAACGTACAGAGTCCACCTCCTCCTCCTTTTCCTGTTCACTCCTTCTCAGGTGTAACCTTTCGGTGTTACAGTTACTCTTCCCATGAGACTATAAACTTTAGGTCTTGTCTCCATACAACAGATCCACTAGTAAATTTTTCTTTATATTGGTGGGAGCAGCTGTGTGACCACACACCAATTTCCTCCCATTAGTGGATATTATGCCAGTTCCCATCTGAATTAAGCAGTCTCACTAGAAGAGTGCAGTGCAGTGTCAGTGTCCCATTCCTGTGGTATCTAAACCAGTGTAAATTGTCTCCACATTACTCTGCCACATTGCTCTGGTCACTGCAGCACTGACCTGCTCTATCACCTTTTTACATTCTACTGATTTAGGCCATCTCATCAGGTCAAATAGTTCTGGCAAATACACAGGTGCCATTTGAAAAAACACCGCTCCCCTTCTGAGACTCGGGTAGCATCTGAGTGACACTTTTGTAGGATGCAAGTGCCACCTTACCAACAAAATCCAATTGTGCCTTGCAAAGCTGCCTCAAACAGTTAGGAGCAGGCCTGCCAATGGGAGGCAGGTGGTGGGGGGACAAAGAAGGCAATTGTCCTGGGACCTGGCAATTCAAAGGGGCCTGGAGCTCCCAGCAACTGCCACTGCTAGTGTGACAGCAGCAGCAGCAGCTGGAGTCCCAGATCCTTTTCAATTGCCACTCTGTGCATCTCTGAGGGTTGGGAGGTTGGGGACTGCCACAGTCTAGGCGGCACTAAGGGCTGATTGCCCTTGGCCGTGCCCCCTTGGAGGCCCCGCCCCTTCTGGGACCCATAGAGACTGTAGGTCTCCCTGGTCAGGAGGTATTTGCACATTTAGACCCAGACAGGAAAAGTGTGCAGGACTCAAAGTTTCAGGACTCAAAGAACCTATCTGACACACAGTGGAACTGAGCTGTTCTTGGAAATAAAATGAGCACCGAAAGAATGATGAGGAGCTGCATCAGAGCTAGAAACTGACTGTTCAAAGGATCCCGTGGGAGCCCCCACATAAACCCAAACCGCACTGCGTGCTACAAACAAATGGGTGGCGGGACGCGTGCAGCCTGCAGGCTACGTGTTGAGTAGCCCTGGATTAGAGGGAACATTAGAGCCCATCCCTCAGCCCAGACTGATTGTGGGGAGTGCACCATTGACCCTTCAACCTACCCATGGAGATCCACCAGGAAGCTGCTAACAGTCACAAGCAGGAAGTGGAGTGGAGAAAGAAGAGCATAATGCTAACAGTGCCAGAATGCAAGCACCACTTCCCTGAATTTTCCACTGCCTCTCCTTCAGACATAACCATTTCATTGCCAGGTTGCGTGCAACACCTCCTCAAGCTTCCCTCCCCCACCATTCTCTTTCCTACTGGTGTAATGCTTTCAGGCATCATTCTCTGCACTTCCATTTCGCTAGCTTGCAGGTGTCTGAGGCTGCGTCTACAGTGCAGTGTTATTTCAGGATACCGGAGGTATCCTGAAATAGCTATTCCATGTCTTTTGAGAACGCCCGTTATTTTGAAATATATTTTGAAATCCAACATTGCTGTAAACCTTATTCCATGGACATAAGGGACATTTCAGAATAGTGATTTATCTCAAAATAAGTGCTGTGTAGACAGTGCCAAATTTCAAAATAAGCTATTTCGAAATTAACTTGAAATAAGCTACACAATTTGTGTAGCTCAAATTGCATAGCTTATTTTGAGCTTCTGGGGCAGTGTAGATGCACCCTGAGTATACATGTAATGCCAGCAGACCCTGGTCATCTGTGAGCGGAATCAAACCTGGGACCTGGAGCTTGGAGCATGAGCCTCTACTACTTGAGCTAAAAGACAGCTGCCTGTTAGCTAAAGCTGTAAAACAAACTTATTATTCTCTCTGTAAGTAGTCTCAGTGCCACTAGATGGGACAGTGCACCACACCCAGAAGATGTGTGGGTTACATAGGTATAACTACTCCTGCATTACATTATTTTGGTCACTAAAATGAAATCTATATTGTCATTCAGGGTAGCTGAATGTTAAACATTATAAAAGCAGCCCCCTCCCCTGTGTATGAATTTACGTTTAGTTTTATTACACAGACAGAATGCTAGTTTATGAAATATTCCATAAATTGGCAAACTGCAAAAATAACTGACTGATGGCATCTGTAATGTGGGGAAAAATCATGCTGTATAAATAAAGCATATATTCATACATAAGATACTAATGTGTACCTGGATTTAGTTACAGCTTTAAGAATGTTAATTATTGCTGACACTATTCAGTATCAGACATGTTTAGTCTGGAAAAGAAGACTGAGATGGGACATGAAAACAGCTTTCAAGAATCTAAAAGGTTGTTATAAGTTGGAGGGAGAAAAATTACTCCTTAACCTCTGATGATAGGACTAGAAGCAATGGGCTTTAATTGCAGCAAGGGAGGTTTAGGTTGTACATTCAGAAAAATTTCCCAACTGTCAGGGTGGTTAAGCACTGGAATAAATTGCCTAAGGTAGGTTGCGGAATCTCCAACACAGGAGACTTTTAAGAGCAGGTTAGACAAACACCTGTCAGGTATGGTCTAGATCATGCGTGGGCAATAACCAGCCCCCAGGCCATATGCAGTTCACCAGGGTTAGTCACTGGCAGGCCACAGATGCTTCACCTACCTGAGCGTCCACAGGTACAACTGTTCATAGGTCCCAGTGGCCACAGTCTACCATTCCCAGCCAATGGGAGCTGTGGGAAATGGTGATTGCATCAGATCTGCATCCACCAGGCTCAACTTTTCATCCAATCCAGGATGTGCTAGCCAGATTTGATCTTCATCTGCATCTGCACCACAGCAGCAAGTCATCTGGAGGAGAAGGAGGGAACACAGATGAGTGGGGAGTTGAGGCAGGGTTGGTCTTGAAGGGAAAAGGCAGGCAGCATGAGAGCAGGGACTAGGAGTAAGGGGCAGCACAGAGGCAGGGGGACAGTCTCGAGATGGGTCGGGGGAAAGAAATAGATGTTGCATCATGTGCTGCTGAGGGGTTCTGAGTGATGGCACCCAGCAGCAGCAGCTTCTGTCATGTCTCAGCAGGGATGAGGGATACTCCAATCCCCACAGCAGGGGGAGGGCCCTGCTGCCCAGGAATCAGCCCATGCCCATAGCACTGCCCCCATTTCTCCTGCAACTCCAGCTTCACAGAGCTGGGCCCTCCCCACTTGGAGCAGGGCAGCTCCCTGCTTTGCTGGAAGCTGGAGCCCTCCTCCTCTCCCAGAAATTATCTGCATTCTCCATGCACAGTCCCAGCTGCACTAGCCAAAAGCTGCAGAACAGTGGTGTGGGATGGGCAGTGTGTGTCTCCAAGCCACACCCAGGATTAGGGCTCCATCAGGTCAGTGCTCACCAGGTAGGGGGGAGTCACTGAGCAGGACTGGCACTGGGCCTCTTGTGCAGAGAGGGGTATTTGGAGTGAGCAAGGGGGGGGAACTATTGACCCTTCCCCACCAGCAGCATGGAACCTGCTCAATGCCCTGTCCCCCTCCCCGTCCAGTGGTTGGGCAGAGGGGGAGGAAGAGCCCTGTGCCCAGATATCCACATACACACCACTATCTGTAAAAATGGTCTGTGGATGTGGTTGCCACGGATATGAAGCAGGTATCTGTGGCTATGCAGGGCTCTGTCTATGATTCTATGATCATATGAGATGCCAGAGGAACCTTAGGAAAGAGAAGAGACAGAACAGTAAGCCTACAACAAGAAACAAACAAAATAAAGGAATGAAGATTGAAATGAATCCAAAAGAAAGGGAAAACTGATGAAACCAAGGACACAAAATAACAAATTAGAAAAAGTTAGAAAGAGTTGCTCTTAAGAGGAAGATACTAAACAAGATTGAAGATAACACTTTTAGTGATCTCTGTTTTCAGAACTAATTATTTGTCTTTCTGTCTAAACAGCTTAGGAATAATGTACTGTAGCATTTACTGTAGCAACCACAACAGTAACCTTTAACTCAGACACAAACCCGATATGTAAATTGCCCTTTGTTCTCCCCACTGATATTTACACGTTAACATCACTCTCAGAAATGAGAGGTAAGTAGTGAATTAATTATTTTAAGAAAGAATAAAAATGTAAACTTTCATCAGTGTCCTCAAATATGCGAATAACTATATAGTATTATAGGACTGTATGAATGGCAACTTCACTTTCCCAACTAGTCAGGAAACATACTTTGTTAAAAGTAAAGCCTGTGACATGGAGCCTGGAACCACTTGTGACTTTCTGACAAAAAAATTTCTCCACACATAGTTTCTAAATGTAAACTGGAACTGACTAGATTAGAAGTCTGTGTATGTCAGAGAAAATGTGGGGTGTATAAAAATGATGTCTTGAATAGACTGGGTGAGAAGTATATTCCTTTTGATTTTTGTCTCTTGCTTTTTAATGTTCTCAGAAAACGGCTGTATCTTTCAGAGTCTCTCAAGGATTTTCAGATAAAAAGAGAGGTTTTATCTTTGCATGTCTATAAGCAGTGAAAAACTCCGGAGACTGAAACCTACAGGCAATTCAAATAAACTAAATCCGATCAAGGTAATATCAATGCCAGAATTAGAAGAAAACCCAGAGAGAATATCAATAACAACATTAAAACAGCAGGTTTCAACTGGAATCAATAGGCAGTATAAACAGAAAAAATTAAGTCACAAAGTGATAGTAGATAAAAGCTCCCCACTCATTAAAATTCTGTTTGTCTTTGTGTCTTTTTATCAATGTACCTATATATCTATGCAAGTGTATCAAAGTTTATAATGTAAAAGAATGATGAAATAATCTAATTAATTTCCGGTGTCATTTCACATATTTCTTTCAAGTTAAAACTGCAATATTAATAATGGTTTGCAGTTTAATAAAATATCTCTATGTCCTATTAACTTCTATATCTGCTTGTTATAAAGCCCCATTTTATCAAATAGCTCAACTTCAAAAGATTTCTACTTTGATCTGAAATGAAAAAATGAGGTTCATTCCATTTGTACTGAATAACCTCACTATATTTTTACAGAAAGACAGTTGTCTGTTATTGCCTTTCTGTCACAAAATACATTTTAACTTGGATAAGTAGAGGGAAATAAATACTAGAAAGGAGATCAAGCTTTACAAAGGTATGATTTAGAATGGGACAGGAGATGGGGCTAACAGCTATATGTAACAGGGGAAGAGAGACCCTCCTCTACTGGCAAAAACATGGGTAGGAGTTTCAGGAATGAAGGGAACAGGTGCTGCCAGTGTGTGGTTTTTGTGCACCATGGTAGATGAATACTTTTTCACCTTCTTTTCCACCTTTTCTTTCCCTGTGAAAAAAACTTCAGTTAGGTATTATAAAGAGGAATATAAAGTCTTGTTCTAAAGTTAGGTGGCATAACAGCTCATAATCATAATCAACATTTTTAGTGTGCCTTAGAAGTGGTTACTCTAGAGATCAGGAGGCTAAATCAGCTTTTCTTGCACACTCAAAACTCCTAATGAAGTCATTTAAAATTTTCTGTGTACAAGGAAGGCAGGACTGGGCTAAAAATTGAACCACACCTAAATATAGCCCAGTTTCTATTTGACAATGGAAGCAGGCATAATACATTCACTCCTGAACCTAGTTCCTTTATAAAGAAGCACGATGAGCCACCATCACAATACTTAAATCAGCAGTCAGTACAGCCTTTAAACAGTGCTGATAAGTGAATTGTAAGGCAAATTGGGAATGATGCTGAAACTACAGTGTACGTATATTCTGGTATGGTAGGCCATCTGAAAAATGTAATTAGTAAAATGTCAATCAAGTGCCCTATGTGCTATCAGTTTACGATCTGATATGACCACTATCCTGAAGGCTAGAATATACACTGTATTGACAAGGAGATAGGCTAGATTATCCAGTAGTTCTTTTATATCGCCAATGTCTATGATTATAAACATTATGAAAAAGAGTTATTCTTTAAATGGGCACCCCCTACAAAATACTAATCAGGATTGGGGAGTGGCAGTAGATGAAAGCTTAAGAACAACAGCTTGATGGCAGCAGTTAGTAATGTAAATGCAAAACTAGGATACATCAACAAAGCAACAGAGCACCAATAAGAAGAAAGAATTGTGGCAATGTACAGTATACACATGGTGCATGAACCCACATTTGGTGCTCAGCTCTGGATGTTACATTACACGAATTATAGTGAAGAAGCAAGAAATGAAAAGAGGACAATCTGCATCACTAAGAAGAATTATAACCAAGAAGAACAACTAGGAAAATTATATTTGTATAAAAAGTATATGATGTCTAAAGAGCTATAGAACTTGATCTTGTACATTTTCAATGGCAAAAGTCAATGGGAGTATGGGATTGGAATATGTCTGAATAAAGAGTATGGGATTGGAACGTAAGCAATGGTGTGATTGTGAAAGATGCTACAGTGGGAGAGGAAGCAACCACTACAGGCAATATTCTATAAAGATTTCTTGAAAATGCTTTTCAAGCTTTTATTTAATGTCCAGAAGCAACACTGTACCATAGCCCTATTCTACTATGAGTCTTGTAGTTCAGCCTACCTCCTCCAGCCTCTGAATACACTCTATTAGAAATATCATATAAATTAATAACCCCCTTTTTGTGACTCAGATAATGCACCATTAGATAGGAATCTGATGAACAGAGGATATGGTGAATTGTGAAACTATAACCACAAGTCTCCAGATTTTCATATTTTGGGGTGTTTTCTTTTTGTAACTTAAAGTGTGGTTTCAATTTAACTTATACCTCTTTATTAAAGAATGATGTTAGCAACATTTTCAACAAGAATTACATCATTCATCTAAAAGAAAAAGAGAAAAAATAACTATTTGAACTTGAATGTTCTCCTATTTTCATTTTGCTACTTGTTTTATTGTATATGAGACTACATTTTTAGCATTCTAAGTCAAGTTCTCATTAGTATGATTTCACTGTGAAAATGAAAACACTGCAGGAATTTGCCCAGGACTTTCAAACTTATAAACTCTATGTTAACCTCTCAGACATGCTATTAGACTTTGTGAAGCATAGATTTTGTAAATGTCCCCACTAAGAAGAAGTCTCATCTGTCTGACGGCATAGCCCCTCAAGACATGTGCAGATCTTGGGCAGGACAAAACATGAAAGCAAACAATTTACATTTGAAACAAAAGAAACAAAATCTTCTGGTGCTACCTTGCCATAATTATAGAACTGGTATAAATAATTCTACATAAAACCGACATATTCCATTATAAATTCTTGTTTTCATTTACTTATAACTTTAGCTGCTTGGGTTGTAATTTCTCATGCTCATATCTGCCAATATCTCCATGCAAAAAAAAAAAGAACATTTGAATGAATTTGCATAAATTGATATATCAAATCCTAATTTGAATGAATCTGCATAAATATGTATCAATTTACATATAAACATACATTTCACCAAACATTGTCTAGATTGAGAGTTTGTCCCAGTGACAACTATCAATGTGTAGAATCCTTTGTGTATCCACCAAATTTATAATTTAATCCAGGGTTTCAGACATGGATAAATTCCACATGGCAAATAGTGGCTTTGCCTGTCTATATCAAGGGCTAGATCAGTACAGATACATCAGTCTAGACCAGCAGTTCTCAAACTTTAGCAAAGCAAGGACCCCCATTTTGATTTAAATTTTTTTCAAGGACCCCTAAGTTTATTGATATTCAAGCTAGAACCTTAGCCTCCCTGACAACTGCTGTAGCCACGTGGATATGTTCTTAAAAATTCAGCCTCAGTATCCCCAGAGAGAAATTACAACTGTCCAATAGACTTAAATCCTGGGGCAAAAGTGCCTATGGATGGATATACTCCATGCCTGAACTTAAGCTTGAGGTGCTATATTTGTATTTTCAGGAAAAATCTCACTGACAGCTTCATTTGGTGATCTCCCTCTCCTGCTGGATCACCAGTCCTCTTTGTGAAGAATAATATATCACTGCACTTCTGAGCAAATTGTTGTGCATTAAATTAAGTGACTATTCATAAACTGGTAAGGGTTATTTCAAGAGAAGGGTTTTCTCTCAAAATAACCATGTCTTAACAGCGTCTGTTATTTTGAAATAGCACTATTTCGAAATAGCGCCAGAATGCGAATATGCAAATGAAGCGCGGGATAGTTAAATCCCAGCTTCATTTGCAATTTTGAATGTCTTCATTTGCATGCCTCTCTCGAAAAAGAGTGGAAATGTAGACATACCCTCTATGAATAGTCACACTTGGAGGGCAGGGTTGTACAATACGTAGGCCAACAGCCATTATGATTTGCCATTTAGACATTGAATAAAAATGTATATGCTTGTAGACTCTGAACCAACATTGGCAATATGGGTGAACTGCCTGAAGGTACTGTGGAATTAACCCCAGGCCAAATTAAGTACTGTTGATACTGTGTTTTCATGTAAAATTGGAGTGTTCTCCTTTAGTTTGTAAACCAATTGAAGAAAATGTCCTTTGGCTTCCCATGATGAGAGGTGACTTTATATCAAAAGAAATAAAGTCAAATCAAGCCACTTTGTATTTACATTTTCTCTGAGACAAATTTTTTCCCTTCTAATTAGGACATTAGGGCATCCCAGCAAATGGGGCCAGGGGCTACAATACAATGACCATTCCTGTTAATCCATCACGGAGATGACTGCCCCCATTCTAATAACACTAGTGAGATAAAAAAACAAAGACACAACACTCTCGGAGTTAACCTGAAAAAGAATGGGCTGAAACAACTATTTTCACCTTTCAAGCAATTATTTTTGCAGAGTTTGTGAGCCATGCAAGATGCAGAGAAATAAAACTTCTGCCAATTGCAGGGCATGGGTATGCTTCCACACCTGTTTTACACTTGTATAATTCCACTGACTGCAATGAAATTGCTCCTCATACACACTGGTATGACTGATCATGATAAAATTTAAGAAATCTAATGACTAACCTACAGATCTAGTTAGTTCTAGTCATCACAAAGCCGATATTTAAACATTCTGTTATTGCATGTTTAGATTAGGATGCTAACAAATAAACACTAATTTATATCACGTGATTTTATTAGTATTGCCTGTGTTTATTGTGCAATCAGTTGAGAACAGCAACAGACAGAATTAAACTATTCCATTTTCATCAGCCCCTTTAATTCTACACAAATGCTAGGAGTCTGACTAATAAGATGGGTGAACTAGAGTACCTAGTATTAAATGAGGAGATTGACATAATAGGCATCACTGAAACCTGGTGGAATGAGGAAAATCTGTGGGACACAATCATACCGGGATATAAAATATATCGAAAGGATAGAGCAGGCCGGGTGGGTGGTGGAGTGGCACTGTATGTGAAAGATAATGTAGAATCAAATGAAATAAAAATATTAAGTGAATCAACATGTTCAATAGAATCGCTATGGATAGTAATTACATGCTCCAATAATAAGAAATTAGCAGTAGGGATATATTACCGACCACCTGACCAGGACAGTGATACTGACATTGAAATGCTGAAGGAGATTAGAGAAGCTACCAAAATAAAGAACTCTATAATAATGGGGGATTTTAATTATCCCCATATTGACTGGGTACATGTCACCTCAGGAAGAGAAGCAGAGATAAAATTTCTCAATGGCCTAAATGACTGCTTCTTGGAGCAGCTGGTGCAGGAACCCACAAGGGGAGAGGCAATTCTCGATTTAGTCCTGAGTGGAGTGCAGGATCAGGTCCAGGAAATAACCGTTACAGGACCGCTTGGGAATAGTGACCATAATATAATAACATTCAACATTCCTGTGGTGGGTAGAACACCTCAGCAGTCCAGCACCCTGGCATTTAATTTCAAAAAGGGGAATTACACAAAAATGAGGAGGCTAGTTAAACAGAAATTAAAAGGCACAGTGACTAGAGCCAAATCCCTGCAAGCTGCATGGAAACTTTTTAAAGACGCCATAATAGAGGCCCAACTTAAATGTATATCCCAAATTAAAAAACATAGCAAGAGACCTAAAAAAGTGTCACCGTGGCTTAACCACCATGTAAAAGAAGCAGTGAGGGACAAAAAGGCATCTTTTAAGAAGTGGAAGTCCAATCCTAGTGAGATGAATAGAAAGGAACATAAACACTGTCAAATCAAGTGTAAAAATGTAATAAGAAAAACAAAAAAAGATTTTGAGGAACAGCTAGCCAAAAACTCAAAAAGAAATAACAAAATGTTTTTTAAGTACATTAGAAGCAGGAAGCCTGCTAAAAAACCTGTGGGTCCCCTAGACGATCGAACTATAAAAGGCGCAATCAAGGACGATAAAGCCATTGCGGAGAAACTAAATGATTTCTTTGCTTCAGTCTTCACGGCTGAGGACGTTGGGGAGATTCCCAAATCTGCACCGTCCTTTGTGGGTGATGAATCTGAGGAACTGTCCCGGATTGAAGTGTCATTAGAGGAGGTTTTGGAACAAATAGAAAAACTTAATGTTAACAAATCTCCGGGACCGGATGGCATTCATCCAAGGGTTCTAAAAGAACTCAAATGGGAAATTGCTGAACTATTATCTGTGGTTTGTAACCTATCCCTTAAATCGCCTTCTGTACCTAATGACTGGAAGGTAGCCAACGTGACACCAATATTTAAAAAGGGCTCTAGAGGCGATCCGGGCAATTACAGAGCAGTAAGTCTAACTTCAGTACCAGGCAAATTAGTCGAAACAATAGTAAAGAATAAAATTGTGAAGCATGTAGAAGAACATAATTTGTTGGACAAAAGTCAACATGGTTTCTGTAAAGGGAAATCCTGTCTTACTAATCTATTAGAGTTCTTTGAAGGGGTTAACAAACATGCAGACAAGGGGGATCCAGTAGATATAGTATACTTAGATTTTCAGAAAGCCTTTGACAAGGTCCCTCACCAAAGGCTCTTGTGTAAATTACATGGCCATGGGATAAGAGGGAAGGTCCTTTCTTGGATTGAGAACTGGTTAAAAGACAGGAAACAAAGGGTAGGAATAAATGGCATATTTTCAGAATGGAGAGGGGTAACTAGTGGTGTCCCCCAAGGGTCGGTCCTAGGACCAATCCTGTTCAACTTATTCATAAATGATCTGGAGAAAGGGGTAAGCAGTGAGGTGGTAAAGTTTGCAGATGATACCAAACTGTTTAGGATAGTCAAGACAGAAGCAGACTGTGAGGGACTCCAAGAAGATCTCACCAAACTGAGTGATTGGGCAACAAAATGGCAAATGAAATTTAATGTGGATAAGTGTAAAGTAATGCACATCGGGAAAAATAACCCCAACTATACGTACAGTATGATGGGGGCTAATTTGGCTACGACAAATCAGGAAAGAGATCTTGGAGTTATCGTGGACAGTTCTCTGAAAACTTCCACACAGTGTGCAGCGGCGGTCAAAAAGGCAAATAGGATGCTCGGAATTATTAAGAAAGGGATAGAAAATAATATCTTACTGCCCCTGTATAAAACTATGGTACGCCCACATCTAGAATACTGTGTACAGATGTGGTCTCCTCACCTCAAAAAAGATATTTTGGCCTTGGAAAGGGTTCAGAAAAGGGCAACTAAAATGATTAGGGGTTTGGAACGGGTCCCATATGAGGAGAGGTTGGAGCGACTGGGACTTTTCAGTTTAGAAAAGAGGAGACTGAGGGGGGATATGATAGAGGTATATAAAATCATGAGTGGTGTGGAGAGGGCCAATAGAGAAAAGTTATTTATTAGTTCCCTAAATAGAAGAACAAGAGGACACCAAATGAAATTAATGGGTAGCAGGTTTAAAACTAATAAAAGAAAGTTCTTCTTCACACAGTGTGTAGTCAGCCTGTGAAACTCCTTGCCAGAGGAGGCTGTGAAGGCTAGGACTATAATAGAGTTTAAAGAGAAGCTAGATAATTTCATGGAGGTTAGGTCCATAAAAGGCTATTAGCCAGGGGATAAAATGGTGTCCTTGGCCTCTGTTTGTCAGAGGCTGGAGAGGGATGGCAGGAGACAAATCGCTTGATCATTGTCTTCGGTCCACCCTCTCTGGGGCACTTGGTGCTGGCCACTGTCGGCAGACAGGCTACTGGGCTAGATGGACCTTTGGTCTGATCCAGTACGGCCATTCTTATGTTCTTATGTTCTTATGTTCTAGATGCTATTTTAAAGTTCTTGGGATTTTAGCTGAAGAACCTGATTTTTCTTGGTAACTGTTGCTATAAGAGAAACACTCTGAATAGGAATTTATTGCTATACATTATAATAGGCAAAGATTTGTGATCCTTGACATTCTCCATGCCTGATTCACAACACTTCTTATCATTATATCATTCTTAATTGTATATAATCATCTTTTGGGAGCTAACCTAATACCATTGTGGCAATTTATCCGCTGAAGCCAAACTGGCTGGAATGTTTGTTCAGATTCAAGTGAGTTTTATTCATATTAAGTTTCCAAATGTTATGCAATTTCTTGTTTGCTTGCCTGCTCCTTTGAACAAGTATAGTAGCCATTACTGAGCTTTAGAAATCAATAGAATTTCAGGTGTCCAACAACCATTTAGTGATTTGTGAATATTGAGCATTTGTATATACATCCCAAAAGCATAGTGGTCAATACGCTTATTTAATTCTTCACTTGGCTCCCCAAGATGTAAGACCTCTAGAAAGTCTTTTTTATACTCAGTAATTCTTTTCTTCTGAGTCAGGGATTATGCAGGTATTTTGTAATTTTAAGCTTTTACATTTTCTATGTCTGTACTATATTTCTCTGAATGATAACAGGATAATTTAAAAAGTATAGATTTGCTTGCTGTGGATTTTTATGAAATTTAAGGTTCTTTCTATGATCTGTTAGAATTCTTCACCCTTCAGATATAATATGCACCATGTGACTTCAGGATAAATTGCCTCAATAAATCTCATTATTCTGAAGAACAATAAAAATAACAAGGTGGTGACACTGAAACAGTGATAAATAACACTTTTTATTTTCCTGTGCCATTATAATCTCATTCTCACTCTTCAGATGCTAGTCCTAGTTCCCAGCTCTGTCAGAATATGAAAGAGCTACCTCGGTTGTTTTCGTTGATGGAAAATATGTTACTGAAGCTAATAGATTGTTAAATTTCAAATGTGATTAAGGAAATTAATACCGTCATTATAACGTGTGAAATTGCCACAAAACAAAACAACTGCAAAACAGATCCTGATCGTGCCGGTGTCTAAAAAAGCATGGTGCAGTGACCGCAAGCACACCATGATTAAACTTGCAATATTAGCATTATAAGAATATAAGAATAGCCATATTTGGTCAGACCAATTGTCCACCTAGCCTACTATCAAGTCTTCAGACAATGCCCAGTGCTAGATGCGTCAGAAGGAATGAACAAAACAGGGCAAATTTCAAGCAATCCAGTCAACCCTGTACCTAGACCCAGGTTCTGAAAGGTGGAGGTTTAGGTACACCTGGAGCACAGGTTTGCATCCTTGACCATCTTGCTTAACGGCCATTGATGAACCTGTCCTCCATGAACTTACCTCATTCTTTTTTGAACCCAGCTACATTTTTGGCCTTTACAACATCACATGGCATTGACTTGCACAGGTTGACTGAGTGTTGTGTGAAGAAATACTGTCTTCTGTTTGCTTCTGAACCGCTTCCTATTAACTTTACTAGGTGATCCTAATTCTTTTATTATAATAAGAGGTAAATAACACTTCCCTATTCACTTTCTCCCACAGTATTCATGCTTGTAAAGAGCTCTATCATATCATCACTTTATCGTCCCTTTCCCATGATGGACAGTTTATGGGATTGTTTGCCAATGTATATTCACATTACATTTATCAATACTGAATGCCATCTACCGTTTTGTTGTTCAGGCACCCAGTTCAATGACATCTCTCTGTAGTTCACCACAGTGAGCTTTGGAATTAACTATCTTGAGCAAAACTGTATCTTTTGCAAATTTTGCCACCTCATTGTTCACCCTGTTTTCCAGATCATTTAAGAATATGTTGAACAGTACAGGTCATTGGAGGACCTTGCTCTTTACTTCTCTCCGTTGTAAAAACTGACCATTTATGCCTGCACTTTGCTTTCTATCTTTTAACTAGTTACTGATTCATGAGCAGACCTTCCCTCTTATCTTATGACTATTTAGTAGGTTATGTCTGAGGTCTAGACATTTTTAGAATTTTTAAAATAAACTGCATAAGAGGTTCATGAATGATGGTACCCTAAAAGTATAAGTTTTACACCAGAGTTTAAAAATCTTTTTTTTTTTTTTGCCATTTTGGAGTGGGTTGGCACAGAACTTCATTTCTTTGCTATTCTATCAAAGATCTAGTCTCCTGAACCAAAATGGAGTTGAAAAATGTCACATTGCCAAAGCTGTTAATATCTTATTTGCTAAGAATGCATCTACACTGCACCTGTAGCTCAAAATAAGTTATGCAATTTGAACTACGCAAATTGCATAGCTTATTTTGAGTATATTTCAAAATAGAGCACTATTTTGAAATGTCCCTTTATCCTCATGGAACGAGGTTTACAGGAATGTCCGAATAGTGAGCCTTTTATTTAAAAATCTATTTCAAAATAAAAGGCTTATTTAAAAGACGCAGAATAGCTATTTTGGGATACCGGAAGTATCCCAAACTAGCGCCACAATGTAGACGTACCCTAACATTGCTAGGAAACATTGGTGAAGTATCTCAATATCAGCAGAATTTAAGCTCACAACCACAGACCCAATATTTCAGACAAGTGTAGAAAATAAGATCAGAAGACCAATGGATGCAGATGCTATATACATATGCCTTACACTACAGCAATCACCCCCTCACCAGAAACTCAAGATGTGTCTACATAGCAGGACTTAACTCAGAATAAGCTACATAAATTGAGCTATGTCAATTGCATAGTTTATTTCGAAATCGATTATTTCGAAACTTGGAGCACCTACACAGCACTTATTTATAAAGAGAGCACTCTTCCTCTAACTTACCTTACACCTCGTACAATGAGGGTTACAGGAGTTGGAATAAGAAGTCCTCCAGCTTGACAGTATTTCGACATTATTTTGAAATAACTGCTCACTCTGTAGACACGAACTAAGTTATTTTGAAATAATGCTAGCTATTTCGAAATAATATTGCTGTGTAGACGTACCCTCAGTGATTAATGGGTGGATCAGGGAACAGCTTGAGGTTAAGTGAGGCATCTTAAATATGAATTTCCCTGCTTTCAAAAGAGAAGTATTTTAAAAAATACAGAGTCTGACGAAGATGAGAGTAGAAACATAGATGGAGCAGTAGATGGAAAGTAGGGCTATCAAATTACACATACACATAATTTCCCATTTCCCCTTGTGATGGTCCCCAGGAGCACCATAGGAGTTATGAGACAGTTTACCACCAACTGCTCTTAGCATGAGTCAGCCTGTCTATGCCTGCTGAGTATCAGCTACCTGAACTCAGAAGTCTCTGGCAGCACAAACACTGTCTTCTAGAAGCACATAGGCCTTGCCCTGTCTGAATAGGTAGCAAAGGCACATCCCAATCTCCAGATACTTGGCACATTCCCTACAGTGTCCAGTCCTTATCCAGTGAACACTCAAAAATTACCAGGCTTGGTATTCCCAAAGGAATGGTACACGGCAGCTTGTAAAATTCAGCTCAGGACCATCATAGCACTGAGATATATTTATAGTGAAAACAAAAATAAGTTTAATATCAAAGGACAGAAATTCAAGAGATAGTAAGTGAGAGTATTGGAAACCAGGGGCAATGGGTGGGAGGCACAAGGGAGCGCATCCTCCACAAATGCCGTGGGCAGGAGGAACAAGGGACCAGCAGCCAGTGAGGTCAGAGCCTTTGGGAGTTCCAGGGGACTAGTGGGACCAGGGGTCTGGCAACTGCAAATGTCAGGGCCTGCCTTGCACTCACCAGCAACAGCAGGGGGAAGTGGAGCAATGCAGCCCTAGCTTGCTCTGCTCCCCCCAGCTACTAGCATGTTGGTCTGGGGAGGGAATGGGACCGTCCCACCGCACTAACAGGTAGGAGTGGAGTGATGCAGCCAGGAGGTGAGGCAGCAGAGTGAAATAAAGCCATATTGCTTTGCTTCCCCCTGTCACTGGCATTGAGTGCATGGGGTCCCCACCCCTGCTGTCAGCACCAGACCTCCAGCCCTGATAGTCCCCTCGGCCGCATGGCTTGGGAAAGGGGAAGTGAGATAGGGCTCAGGATGTGGAGTGGGTGCAAAGCAGAGGCAGGGAAGGGTGGATCAGGGGTGGGGGTGGGGAAGAGGTGGAGAGGGGGCAGAGCAGGGGTAGGGTGGGAAAAGATGGGGCAGGGGTTGTGCCTGGGACTGAGGGGAGTTGTCAGGAGCACAATGAGGGCACATTGTTGACTCGCATCCAGCCCTCCCCCGGACTATGGGTGCTGGAGGAAGGAGTCACATGGTTGATGCCCCTCCCTCCCATCCCTCACCAGCAGTGGTCCATGTTGGAAACAAATGGTTACATATAAAACAAATTCATAGCATGCTTTCTAGAGATTAAACATAACTAACAATATATGCTCTTGTCCAAGAAAGCTTCTCTCTCCCAATCCAGTGTTTTCAACTAAGCCTGATTAAGATCCTTCTTCGTATAGCACATTGTCCTTTTACTTCCTCAGCAAAGGGTGCCACAATGTTTTCTTTGTCTCCTAAATCTAGTAGAAAAAAACTTTGAAGGAGACCTCCAACTGTGGTTCTACCTCACCACCCCACTGCTGTTTTACTCTTCTTGTTAGTTTCTTTCTCAAGTCCCACAATCATAGAAGATTAGGATTGGAAGAGACCTCAGGGGGTCCTCTAGACCAACCTGCTGCTCAGAGCAGGACCACCCCCAGGGCTTTGTCAAGCCAGGTCTTGAAAACTTCAAAGGATGGAGATTCCACCACCTCTCTAGGTAACCCATTCCAGTGCTTCATCACCCTCCTAGTGGAATAGTTGTTAATACCCAATCTAGATCTCCCTCACTGCAGCTTGAGACTAGTAGTCCTCGTTCTGTCATCTGCCACCACTGAGAACAGCCTCTCTCCATCCTCTTTGGAACCATCTTCCATCCTCTCAGATGGCTGAAGGCTGCTATCAAATCCCCTCTCACTCTTTTCTTCTGCAGAGTAAATAAGCCCAGTTCTCTCAGCCTTTCCTCATAGGTCATGTGCTCCAGCTCCCTAATGATTTTGGTTGCCCTCCACTGGACCCTCTCCAACGCATCCACATACTTTCTGTAGTGTGGGGCCCAGAACTGGACACAGTGCTCCTGATGTGGCCTCACCAGTGCTGAACAGAGGGGAATAATCACTTCCCTCAGTCTGCTGGCAATGCTCCTAATGCAGGCCAATATGCCATTAGCCTTTTTGGCAACAAGGGCACACTGTTAACTCATATCCAGCTTCTCATACGCTGTAATACCCAGGTCCTTTTCTGCAGAACTGCTGCTTAACTAATCAGTCCCTAATCTATAGCAGTGTATAAAATCCTTCCTTTGTGTTCAGTTCAGACAGGTGATAGGAGTCCCGTTGTGAATGAAATAATACTCAATTTACATGGAAACAATTTTTCATCTTTGCTGGTGACCAGTACATGGATACAGATTTTAATATCACATGTCCCGTTTATTTACATAATTCCTTACATAATATCTGTACAAACAGTTCACAATGATATTGATGACCAGAGAGACATTGGCTTTCATCTGAGACCTCACATGACATTCTTTAATGAACTACAATGTACATATCAGATTCAGGAGATTCATGTAATTCTGCTGAATTCAGTTGACATTCAGAGTGCTTGGGTCCCATTCCCCGCTCAGCCTGTTCTTGGAAGGCAGAGAATGTGAACTGAGGTAGCATGTTTTTAGCATGTTGATCTAAAGACACCAACAAAATGGAGAAAAATGAGTAACCCAAAACTAAAGAAATGAAAACTCTCTTTTTTTAATGTCCACTTTATTTACCTCACTAATAAAGCCAAGCTTTTGGACTTTTTTGTGGAGTTTATCTTATGCTAGGGGCAACAATATAATAAGAGCAATTCACCTCCCATTACTGCACCTGCTTGTACAGTTTAAATTAAAACCAAAAACACTGCAAATCCCACTTCACAATGCCTTTCAGTGTTCAGGACTCTGAATTAAAGGCCTTCATTGTTTAGGAGGATTATTTTGTTGCCTTTTCTGGCTTCAAAGAAATAAGCATCTTCACTCACTTTTCTATTGACCCCTGTTGATCAGATTATCTTTGTTTTGAATTCCTATTGAAATAAAAGACAAATAGAAACATTTTAAACCCTTGCATGTGTATCTCTGTCCAGTTCAAGAGTCTATTTACCTGTTACTAAGATTATTATTGGTTAGACTAAAAAAGAATAAAGGAATTATTGTAAATTGCATGTACTAAATGCCAACACTAAGAAAATCATCTCAGTTATAAAATATTTTGGAATGCCATATAATTATGCTTAAATCACACAATTAAAAGTGTATCTTTTATTTAGTCAAACTTACTTTTCATTTATAAATGCACCTTAGAATTAAAAATGATCAAAGAACACTGGAAATAAAAGTCCTCTGTTGACACTGCAAAAAATATGTTTAAAAATCTTTATTACTCCTGTATACTTTAGATTTAAAATAAAAGTACTTGATTCTTTTTTATTATTTAATGTATCTTAAAACGATCATAAAAGTATTTCCTTGAAAAGGGAATATTCTTCTGGCCTTTCCTATATTTACAGGACAGGCTTTCATTTCATACTCTACAGAATTACATCAAAATCTCAGCTCTTTGTAAAGTAAGTTTCTAGCACCCATGGCTGAGTAGAAAAGCTTGCAAATATGATCCTAGTGTAGTCAAAGCAGTGATTAGTAAACATGTTTATTACTATCATATCTCTAGACCAACTAAGATCCAAGTCCCATTGTGCAAGGAACTGTAAAAAACCAAACAGTGTAGACTG
Source organism: Pelochelys cantorii (assembly GCA_032595735.1). Classification (NCBI taxonomy): domain Eukaryota; kingdom Metazoa; phylum Chordata; order Testudines; family Trionychidae; genus Pelochelys; species Pelochelys cantorii. The sequence continues at coordinate 144,499,794 of CM064327.1, forward strand.
TCTGCTCCAAAGAATTTAAACAATTTAAACAGATAGGACAGACTCATGGACGAGAAAGTCCAGATAAAACTATAGAAAATATTACTTGTGTCCCTCAGTCCTTGCTTAAATTGCTTCTGTAGCCACTCTGCTGGTTTCAGTCTCTGACTTCTCCCTGCAGTTCCTTGGTCTAAGCTGACATAGTGGTGGAAGAGGGGGAATGCTACTTGGAGCCTAAAAGCTTCTGATGTTCTGATAGTCTCCTCTGCACAGTTTTAGAATGCTTGGTGGAGGGAGCGTTGGGCCTGGTGGGTTCCCATTTTACCCCACCTCCATAGTGCAGTAGTACCTTATTCAGCTGCTTTTGCAGCTGTTCAGTTATATATGCCTGTGTCTGCAGACTGCCTGAAACAATAGATCTGAGAGGTGTGTAGTACTCCATCCATCTCAATGGGATGTCATCTCCAAAACCCACTTACCTCAACAAAAGAACTCTAGATAGCAAGAAAAAAATAGGGCAGCAAGTCCAGCACATCCACCCAAGATGCTTGGAAAGTATTGCCTCTACCCTGGTGTCTTTCTCGGAAAAAGGAGGCCCCTAGCGATCACGAGAGATGGGAGGCCTTGTTGCCACTACTGAATGAGGACAGGGAGCTCTCTGGAATATGTCTCTGGAACATGAGAAAGGGGGGACACATGCCACTCTAAAGGACAGGGCCACAGTTCTAGAGTGGCACCAGATTGACAGATACTTCCACTTAATTAAGGCTTTTCCAACATACCATCACCTTTTTCATCTCATACCCCCACCCCCATATACCATAGGCAGTGTTGTTTCGGAAAAACTGATGTTATTCTGAAATAACATAGTCCGTGTCTACACACAAGCAGTTATTTTGACATAATATTGAAATAATGTTGAGCTGGAGGACTTCTTACTCCAACTCCTGTAACCCTCATTGTATGAGGAGTAAGGGAAGTTGGGGAAAGTGTGTTCTATCTCAAAATAACTTCTGTGTAGACAGCGCCAAAAGTTGAAATAAGCTACTTGGACTTAAGCTACGCAGTTAGCGTAGCTCAAGTTGCATAGTTTATTCCAAGTTTAGCCCTGCTGTGTAGATATGCCCATAGACAGCTCTTAATGCTGCACCAGTTGTGATAACATTATGTTTACTTTTTAAAAAATGGGGCTGCATGTCTTCAGAAGAAAGTCAAAATGTCCTATGAATACCACTATGCCCAAACTGAACACTGGTGTATATGGACAACTTTCTCACACATTCTCACATGCTCTCCACTGACTTTGATTAACCACACAATTATTTGATTGGAAAGTAAAAGAATGCTACAACTTGCATATTTCCTTGAATAGGCCATTTTAATGCACCACATAGATGGGAAAAGAAGATTTCTCCACAGAGCAATGTTTACTCCCCAGGCTGGTTTGCTCACATTTTGTCCACATATTAACCATTTCTATTCAGCTTCTTCTTGTGGAACAGTGAAAGGGATAAGTAATAGGGGTAGACAGAGTGTATGTCAGATCTCAAACTGACTTATTTTGCACGCAGACCTTTCAGAACAACAGCATACCCACTATTTTGGCCTTACAAAGTTAGGCCAGATCTAGAACAGGAGTACTAGTGCTGCTATCAAGTGTGTACTGATGGGAATCCAAAGCTGGCAATGAAATGTATCTGTACTACATGCAAATATGTTACAGCTACATAATTGGCAGTCTGCCCCACATCGCCCTGTGGCATGGGAAAATATGTTTTAAAAAGTGTTATGAAAGTAGCTATTGTATGTTTCAGGTTTTCTTTCTAGTATTTCTCCCTCCAAAAATAACAGATAAAGGTAAACGGTAGGGGTAACATAAAATGTATTCAAAATCTTGCATGAATGACCTCCCCTGGTGTCAATAAACTACAAGTATAGGACTGCCATCTTTAGTACTGTGTGAACTATTTGATTTCAAAGCACAAAAATACTTAAAATCAGCCCTCGTTCAAGTCTGGATTGTATCCACAAACCAACGGTGGTTCTCCCAAGAAGCTGTTCCAATGTCACAATAAACCTGTAAGTCTATTTTTGTTTCTTTTTTTAGATCTTTAGCTCTGTCTGGATACACCCTGAATGAATTCCAGGGTATTTCAAATATAAATCTAATTCAGAGAGAAAGTATGATTAAAATCACAGGGTTTTTTTTCTCTGAGTCCCTCCTTGCACATCAGTGGTGGGTCAGTCCAGAAAATACAGACCAAGAATTTGAACCTGGAGTAGAAAGAGCAGTATGGGTATGTCTACACTATAAGCACTACAGTGACACAGCTGCAGTGGTGCAGCTGTGCCAGTATAAACAGTTAGGGCTCATCTAGACTACACTAGAGTGTCCAAAGAGGATATGCAAATTCCGCAGGAATTTGCATATCTTCTTCCGATCTCACTTTTGAAAACAGAGCTTTTGAAAGTGAAAGTAGTTTAGACATGGCTTTTTTGGCGACCCCCCCCCCTTGTCGAAAAGCTGGTCTTCCTCAAAAAATGAGGTTTACGTGTCTTTTTGACAAAGGGGAGGGAGGTTCGCCAAAAAAGCTGCATCTAAACTACTTTCACTTTTGAAAGCTCCACTTTTGAAAGCGAGATTGGAAGAAGATATGCAAATTCCTGCAGAATTTGCATATCCTCTTTGGACACTCTAGCGAAGTCTAGATGAGCCCTTAGGGCAAGTCTACACAGTAGCATTATTTCAAAATAACAAAGTGAGTATCTCCACAGCAAGCCCGTTATTTCAAAATAATATCAAAATAACAGGCGCCTTATTCAGAAATCTGTAACCCTCATGTTATGGGAATAATGCCTATTTTGAAATAGCTGTTTTGAAATATGGTGTATGTAGATAGGGCAGCTGGAGTTATTTCGAAATAAGTGGCCTCCAGGGCTTCCCACAGGTGCCCTGCTGGTCACTCTGTCCACACTCATCAGAACTCTATAGTTCCCCTTCCTCTGCAGCCCTTAAAGCCAGAGCCACAGGGGAAAGGGCTTGTGGCACAACACAGCCCCTGCCAGCCCTGTGCCACACTGCAGCCTTCACAGCTTTTGCTGCCACCATGACCACCCCTGTGCTCCATCCAAGCCCTCCAGGGTTGCAGCTGAGCAGGCAGCCAGCTCTCAGGACCCTGCCCGGGGACAAAAGAGGCATGCACCTTCCTTGTCTGTTGCAGAGATCCTGGACCTAATTGAGATCTGGAGAGAGGAGACAAACCTCCAGGATCTCCGCACCAGATGCAGGAATCCTAACTTCTACGGCCAGATGCCTGACAGCCGGGGCCACATGCGCACCCAGGAGCAGGTGCGTATGAAGATCAAGGAGCTCAGGCTGGTCTATGCCAAGGCCAGGGACTGCAGCTCCTGCTCTGGAGCAGCATCCCACTCCTGCCCCTATTGTGATCAGCTCCACCGCATCCTGGGGGGGAATCAGTCCCTTCCCCCCATTTGTTGTGGATTCAGGGCAGGAGACGCCCATCGTTGCCCTCCTAGGAGGCAGAGCCAGTACAGAGGAGGAGGAGGAAGAGGAGCCAGACAAGGCTGGCATCATCTTGATTCCTGCCAGCCAGGAGGTCATGCTCACCCTGGAGCTGGTACCCCCTTCCCAGGATGTCTCTTAGGCTTCATGCACAGTGTCTCCAGGGATGACTGCCCTTCTCTTTGTTCTCCTCAGCTGGACCAGCTGTGAGTGGGGTGCAAGCCACATCTCCCACGCCATCCTCCTGACCCCACATGACCTGCAGGTGAAGGTGAGCCCAGGACGACCTGCAGTGGGAGCATATTGCCTGCCTGCATGCCCTTCAGCGCTCCCTGGACCGGCAGGACCACAGACTGGAGGCGGACCTGGACCTGTTCCGAAACACCTGACAGATGCTGCTGCAGCAGAACCAGACCATGTTTGTGGGTTTAACTGATGCCCTTGACCACCTGGTGGCCACTCCTGATCCCACTCCTGCTGCTGCTCCTGCTTCTGCCCCTGTCCCCTCTCCCCCCCACCATCTGCCCTTTCCCCCCTCCCTCCTCCCATGGCTGGTGAGGGCCCTGCACAAGAGGCGGTAGAGGAGCATCCAAGGCAGGCACCAGTCCCAGCCCCATCCATGAGCCTCTCCTCATCACCAAGGTTCTTTCCCTAGACCCTCCCAAGTTACATTTACCACAATTAAACAAAACCAGTTTATTCTTTCAAAACAAAACGTGTGGTTTATTGTCTCTGCAGGAAAGGGTGCTGGAGACGGGAAGGGGAGAAGGGAAGGGTGGGGGAGGAAAGGCACACTGGACCACTGCAAAGGCCCCTTGTGGGGAGGCCCAGGCAAGAGTATCACAGCTGGTCCTGGCTAAAACTCTCCCTCAGGGCCTCCCGGATGTGCACAGTCCTTTGATGGGCCTGCTGGATGGCAGCTGTGCATAGCTGCTTGAAAGCCCTGGCAAGCCACTCAGCCTCTGCCCCCTACCCTGGCAGGAACATCTCCATCTTTTGTTCACAAAGGTTGTGGAGTACACAGCATGGAGCCACCATTTGAGGGATGTTCCGGTCACTGAGGTCCAGCAAATGAGGAAGCAATGGAACCTCTCTTTCAGAGACCAAAGGTGCCCTCCACCACAACGCGGACCCTGCTGAGCCTGCCATTGAAGTGTTCATTCCTTTGGTCAAGGTGTCTGGTGTAGGGCTTCATTAGCTAGGGGAGCAGAGGGTAGGCTGCATCCCCTACAGTGCACATCGGCATGTCCACATCCCCGACTCTGATGGTGCAGATGGGGGAAAAAGTGCCAGTGAGCAGCTTCTGGAACAGGCTGGAGTTTTGGAAGATGTGGGTGTCATGTGCGTTCCCCAACCAGCTGACACTGATGTCCGTAAACTGGCCACAGTGATCCACGAGGGCATGCAGGACCCTTGCAGCAGATGTATTCAGATGCCTGGTGGTTGGGGGCCCAGATGGGGTTATGTGTGCCATCAGTATCCCCTCCCCCCACACACAGTTGGGAATCCCATGATGGCAAACCTGGGAACAATGAGGTCCATGTCACCCAGGTTGATGACCCTGCACAGCAGGATAGTGTTGCTGGCCCTTACCATCTCTAAAAGAAGACAGAGAATCACAGGGTTGCCAGAGCCCTTGGGAGGTCCCCAAGCCCACATTCCTCCCCCCTACACACCAGGAGCAACCCCTATTTACCCCATTCCCCGGCAAGGCTTTGTGAAAGTGGGACTGAAAAACTTGCTGGAAAAGGGGCTTCCATCACCATCCCTTTTCTAAAGAACCCCATTCCAGCAGTGCACCGCCCCCTCCCCCCCCCCGGAACAACAGCATGAGAGTGCCATACCTGCCTGAGCATGGCCCTGACAGTCGATCTCCCCAAGCCAAACTGGTTCCCTATGGAACGGTAGCTGTCTGGTGTGGCGAGCTTCTAGAGGACCATGGTGACCAGCTTCTGGAGGAGGATGGTGGGTCTCATGTGGGTGTCCCATCATGTGAGGGCAGGAGCAAGCCACATGCAGAGCTCCATGAAGGTGTACTTCTGCATGCAGAAATTCTGGAGCCACTGCTGGTCATCCCACCGCTCCATGACGTTCTGGTCCCATGAGTTGGAACTGGTGCCTAGTCGTCAGAAGCATCAGTACACAGTGTTCAGGGGAGTGTGGGTGGGGTTGAGCTGCATGAGCAGCATGTGGAGAGAGGAGTGAAGATGCCCCCGCAATGTGCTGGGGGTTCTCCTCCTGCAGAGCCACAAGAGCAGCCTGCCGAAACTGTACCAGGAGGTGCAGCATGAGACGTAAGAGCTGTCAGCTGCTTGGGGGCAGGTCTGGCTCCATGGCAGGAGTGCTGTGGTGTCTGCAAGGATAACCAGAGCACACAGAGAAAAGGCTTTGCTGTCCCTCAAGGAGGTAGGCAAAGGAGAAGAGCCTGAGACACGACTGTGCAGGGGGATCCCTTTAAGCACGAGCCTCAGACAGCCTCAGGCAGCAGCTATGGGAAGTGACTGCTGTCCTGATGCCCTGCCTGAAGTGTTTTACAATGGCCTTAAATGCAATTCAGCATCCAATGACTGTAGACACTCTATTTTGAAATAGCTCAGCGCTATTTCCACGAATATTTGCTGTGAGACGCACTATTTCAAAATATAAATTTCAAAATAGCTTATTCCGAAATAAGCATGCAGTGTAGACATACCATTACTGAAGTGACAGAACAGGTTTTTCCATCACTCCAGTAAATCCACTCCCTTAAAAGGCAGTAGCAAGATCAGAAGGAGAATTCTTCCATCAACCTAGCTGTGTCTACAGCTAGGATTAGGTTTATCTAACTACATTGCACATTGTATTATTTTTTTTCAAAGCTTAGACTGAAGTATTTAGGTTGACCTAAATTTTAAGTGTAAACCAGCCCTTAATGTTTCCTAGCAGGGCCTCACTGAAATAGGCTCTGTAAAAACACACAGGAAGATACATGTTTGTGCTCTGAAAAATTTACAATAATCAGTGTTGGAATTAGGGGTGCTGGAAGTGCTGCCGTAACCCCTGTGTTGAAGTGGTTTCTATTATACACAGGGTTTACAGTTTGGTTCAATGGCTTTCAAACACCCTCGCTATACCCATTGTTCACCCTCTTTACAATCTTTAAACACACACACACAAAAGAAAGGGATTACTACATCCAATCAAAGTGATGCTGGTGTAATGGACACATGATTTATTAGTGTAATTGATTCTCTTTATTTATTTCTTTATTTTCTTTGCTTGTTTTAATTATGAGGTAGGCATGGGCTGAGGAGAGTGACAAAATAGGAGCAAGGTAGGGGAGGACAGGGATAAAAGGAAAGAGGGATACTGAGGGGGAGGGAGAAAAGAAAAGGAAAAATCAAGCTATGTACAGAGTACCATGCCAAGGGAGTGAAGCTGGCAGCCAATAGTAATGAACTGTGTTCCATTTTTCTGTTAACATCAGCAGCTTCTAGGGCTGTATAGATCATTGGGGGCATGGAATCCAGTCTGGACTGCTCCATGTCTCATAGCCACTGTTTCTGGGAGTTAATTCCACACAAGGAGGTCCTAAACATACATTGCCTCCTCTAGCCCAATAGTATGTGTAGTCCTGGGGGTATGCAGAGTCCTTTGGAGGGATACATCAACTCATCTACATATTTACCTAGATTTACAACAAGCTACATTAAAAAAAACTAGCCAAGTCAGTACAAACTAGAATTTCATACAGACAATGACTTGCTTATATTGCTGTATGTTGTACAGTAATGTAAAGTGCATATACACACTGTATTAGACATGTGTTTTAAGTCATTTACTGATGCATGCAAGCATATTAATAAGGTTGAAGCTGTCATGGTGTGAATATGTTGTGATATCTAAATGAATAGATTTTCAAAATGGGGGGCTGGAAGCAGCGGTAGAGGCAACAGTGAAAATTGTAAGAAATTGAAAATGACTGAAAAAAATATTGTCAGTTCTATGAGGAATATATTGCTTTTGGATTCTCGACCCTCCTCAAGCTTCGTGCTTCCTTTGCAGAGAAATTCTACCAAGTCACAGTACAAAGCCAGTGTATTTGCAACAATACTGGGAGCATGGCAATGTCCCTCCCTTCAAGTCTTCAAAGCCACATGGAGCATCAGAGTTGGGCCTCCATCAGCAATTCAAAGAGGCCCAGGCTCCAGTAGCCGGGAGCTCTAGGCCCCTTTGAAACACTGGGCTCTGGTGCAATTGACCCCTCTACCACCACCCCCCCGACCCCATTGGCGGAAATGAAACTGAAGTGACTCTAATCCAGTCGTGGTGTTTACTACAGAAAGAGTACACTCATCTTGGGACTTCTGCTTTGGATATTCTGTTACCTTTTGGATCAACATACCTTTGTCAGATCACATTTTCTCCTATGACTGCCATGAAAACAACAAGTAGAAATAGACTCATTGTGGAGAAAAACTTAATTGTTTGCTGCCCCTTCACTGCCTCCCAGAATGACAAGGCTCACCAGTGAAAAGCACCCTCACGTGTCTCCCTGAAATGCAAACACAATATTTGCATTCTAATTGATTGACTTTATAATGATTTGGTAAAAATGATAAAGAAAGCAATTTTTCAGTAATAGCCTTCTGTGGCACTGAATTATTATGTCTGATTTTGGAAGCAAGTTGTTTTTAAGGGAGGGATGTGAAACAAAGGGTACACAAGAAAAATCAAACTCCGGAAAGGGGTCTAAAAAGTTTGAGAATCATTGCTTTAACCCATGTAGCTGGGGCAGAGAGTAAGGCCTGCTGGAACTTACTGCCCCAGGGAGATTAGGAAGAACCTCAACATTAGGATGAGAGTGGGATGGTAAAGGTTCCTGGACTTACATCATCCTGCCCTGGCTCCTGCTAGGAAAATAGCTGCTATTACAATTGATCATGGTTTAAAAGAACAGGTTAAACTTGTAACTGGACAGTGAGTCAATAGTAGCCCTCCTGACTAATAAAAATCTATTCAGCGTGACCTCACAGCATTCCCTCCAAACACTGTAGTACCGCTGCATTTCAAATACTTTTCCCACCATTCCCACAACAGGTATGTGCTGTGAGGGTTTTTGAGGGCACCAATCCACAGCAAGAGAGGTACTGTATCAATTGTATTTGGTTGAACCAAAATAGAGCTGCATTTGTCCTGGTATAAAACAGTATGAAGGGATTTATAACAAGAAAGTAATCAGGGGCAGGTGAAACATTGCCCAGAGTGGTCCTTCAAATAACTGCAGGAGTATTGTGGATTGTGCTGGCAGTATCAATTTCATCAGTGCAACTGCAACACCAAAGCTTTCAGTCTGCACTAGCACAGCACGAGGTCAGAGTGAGCCAGTGCAGGAGAAAATGGTAGAGCAGCTGCTCTGAACAAGTGCAATTTGCAGTGGTGCACTTCTGTACCGCTGCAAACACGTGTGTGTGGACATGGGGCATGTGCAGGAATTACCACTGCATGGTGCATTGCTTGTAAAGGCAAAATTCTCTTGGGTAGAAAAGGCTACAGAGACAAGACAAAGCTGCCTCAAGGGAATGAATGTGAGCCTAATTAGCTGACCTATTTGGAAAAGTCTGGAAATACAGCTAAATTACTTTCTTCCAGTTCTAGCCCCCAGGTCTATCTTTTTCAAGTTCTCACAGGAAGTGACCTCTCCATAACGTTTTTATGAGAATGGTCTTGCTTTTATTTTGTACTTGGCGTTATCATAGCATGTCCCAGAGTTACAAGGGGAATTTGTTTTTCCCTGATATCTGAATTCTCTTAAACCATCATCCTGATGTGTGCAGCATATTATCTCTGGGCAGAGGTCTGCACAGTAAATATTTTGGTGCAAGTTCTGCTACCTTACCTTGAACACATTGAATAATAACTTACCACATTAGTAATCCCATTGTTGTTATGATGTAAAGAAACATGAGAACATAAGAACGGCCATACTGGATCAGACCAAAGGTCCATCTAGCCCAGTATCCTGTCTGCCAACGGTGGCCAATACCAGATGCCCCAGAGGGAGTAAACAGAACAGGTAATCATTGCATGATCCCTCTCCTGTCATCCATTTCCAGACAGAAGCTAGGAACACCATTTCTACCCATTCTGGATAATAGCTATTGATGGACCCAGCTTCCATGAATTTATCTAGATCTTTTTTTAACCCTGTTCAAGTCCTAGTCTTCACAACATCCTCTGGCAAGGAGTTCCACAGGTTGACTGTGTGCTTAGTGAAGAAAAACTTCCTTTTGTTTGTTTTAAACCTGCTACCTATTAATTTCATTTTGGTGACTCTCCCCCCAGTTCTTATATTATGGGCATAAGTAAATAACTTTTCCTTATTCACTTTTTCCACACCAGTCATGATTTTATAGACTTCAATTATATCCCCCCTTAGTCTCCTCTTTTCTAAGCTGAAAAGTCCAAGTCTTTTTCATCTTTCTTCATATGGGACCCATTCCAAACCCCTAATCATTTTTGTTGCCCTTTTCTGAATCTTTTCCAATGCCAATATATATTTTTTGAGATGAGGCGACCACATCTGTACGCAGTATTCAAGATGTGGGCGTACCATGGTTTTATATAGAGGCAAGAAGATATTTTCTGTCTTATTCTCTATCCATTTTTTAATGATTCCTAACATTCTACTTACTTTTTTGACTGCTGCTGCACACTGAGTGGATGTTTTCAGAAAACTATCCACAATGACTCCAAGATCTCTCTCTTGAGTAGCTGTAGCTAAATTATTCCCCATCATATTGTATGTATATGAACTATTCACTTCCCTGAATAGTTTTTTTTTCTCTTCATAAATGCCAAACCTCAAAATGCTTACAAATGCAGGACTGTGGCCATAATTGTGGCTCATAACATTTGAAAGAACAAAGAATTTACTGAATATGCAAGCACTGAGTCACCAACCAGCATGATTTAGGCTTTAATAATTATATCTTGTCTGCAAACAGTTCTAAACCACACAAAGAAAACACAAATTACACATTTGAAGAAGACAAAAGAAAAATATATCTGCAGTGTATTATACATCAACATTATGTATAAGAAGCCCCATAAAATTAATCATGAAAAATTGTGCATGATAAATGAATCATGGGCTTAATTCAATTGTTATTATACCCACCATCCTCAATATTGGACAAAATTCATCTTTGTTATCTGCATTACAGAATGTCCATCTACACTTTTTTTCTAGGTAGAAATTCCCACCCATGTCAATGTAAATTACACATATGGATCCAATGATAAATGTAGCTTGCAAAGTAGAATGAATGAACTTTAAAAACTTCATGAAATATTACACAGAAAAACTGTATATCGCATACTAGAGGCCAAGTCCTGCTTTCATGTAAACTGGCATAACAGAGCAACAACTCTAGTCAAGTATCCTGTGTCTGACTGAAGCCCATACCAGAAGTCCATTCAGAGGAAGCCACAAAAAAGCCCCACAACAGAAAATTATGGAGTAACCTACTTATACAGAAAGTTTCTTCCTAATCCCATCAGTTAACATTTGTGTTATGCCCTAGAGCATCAGGGGTTTTATCATAATTGTATGCCACTGAATGAATACAGCTAGAGATAGTTTCATTTTCCATATCAAAATCTATTTTAATCCCACTAAATTATTGGCCTTGATAATATTTTATAGTAATATAGTCCACATGTATCATGTAAAAAGGTTTTACTTTTTATCGGTTTTAAATGTACTGCCATTCAGAAAAAAATGTATTATGAGAAAGGATAAATAGAAGCAGAATTTGGAGATGCAGAGTTTAAAATATGTCCTTTCCCCATCCCACCCCAACATCCAAATATTTAACCAAACAAACATAGCCTTCTAATATATATCTAGGATTTTGTAAGTTCATATGTTAAATTACAAGGGCTAGGTATGGTTTCATCCCAAGGAAAATTAGCACTTTGTACATCTTTACAGTAGTCATTCTATAAGATTTAGAAATCAAAGCAGCAATTTATACCTGTCAGTAACATAAAATCATGCAATCATATTTAAAAGTGTTATTGTATAAAACAAAATGTAATCATTAAAAATTAGCACATATTTAGCAGCTACATTAATCAATCACATCAACAAAAAGAGTGATTGTGCGTCTAAGAAAAAAAAAGAAACAACAGAAGAAATTATACCCATTTCTACTAAAGCAGGAAAAGAGAAGACTGCTACAGAAAAGATAGAATGGCATAGTAAATTATGCTGCTCATAGTATATGAAAAGGAGTCCTGCAAGCTTTTGTGCAGAATTTTAATTCAACAAGTTCTATTTTAAGATTTATTGAATAGATGTTGCTTATCATATTGTAACTACATGGTTTAAATTAAATGTCTATATACTATAAATAATAATAAACTGTAACGCATACCTCTTCCAATAGCTGGAAAGAATAAATACGTACAGTCAAATATGTCCTGTTGATTTATGTATTTGTTCAGCAAAATAAATAGGAGTAGACTACATTATGTAGATTCTTTGTGGCTACTGCACCCACAGCTCTAGAAAAAGCACAGGTACTCATGAATTCAAATGTCAGGCCTATGAGTCTATAGCACTTATTTCTTCAGCTCATACAAACATTTATGTCTAGTCACCAGTGGATTCTTATACACTTTGTATGGCGAATACATAATGCAGGAAAGAAGAATGATACATTTATCTGCACTTTGCCAGTGGAAAATTATAATAATCTCACCTTAACACCTAGAAATATTATAATTTTCTCAGCTCCAAGTGTGTGATATAAACCTTTAACATAATTGTGGGAGCTGAGGTCTGATCCTGCTATCATTGAAGTCATTATGCAGTTTCCCATTGTTATAGTGCCACAGAATAAAGGCTACTCTTGAGAACAGTTATCTAAAGACACTGGAATATTCACCTGAGAATGTGAAATAAATATTCCACCACTTGGATGGTGCACATTTCCAATATAAAGCAATAAAAGAGTAGAAACTCAGCAACATCATATTTTTCCACTGTTGGTGAGTGGAAGCACTCCTGTTATGCCAGGGGATAGCTTTTGAATATTGTGCTAAAACATGCTGCTCTTCAAATTACAGATGAAAGCATGCCTCAAAAGCAGCACAAGCCATGACAAAAAAAGAGAGGGAACTCTTTCACCTTAAAGGGTACGTCTACACAGCAGCATTATTCCGAAATAACAAAGAGCAAGTCTACACCACAAGCCTTTATTTCAAAATAATGCCAAGCTGGAGGACTTCTTACTCTGACTCCTGTAACCCTCATTTCACGAGGAGTAAGAGAAGTCGAAGGAAGAGTGTTCTTCCTTTGACCTCTTGCTGTGTAGACAGCACCTAAAGGGGAGTTAAGCTATTTGGACTTAAGCTATGCAGAAGTTGTGATGCTTAATTTGATTTTAGCCCTGCTATATAGACTACCCAAAGGGAGAGCACACAGGCTCATCTCCCACTGCTCATTTCCTGCCTTACTTCTAGCACCTCACCAAATCATCCCAGAAGGTGAAACATTAACTGTACAGTTTGAAAGACGCTCCTTTAGCTTAACTACCAGGGCTTTAGCACAGCTGCACTGTGATGTAATTAAGTAGTGTGCAAGCTGCTCTTAAAATTGACTGAGGACTTGAGCAGGCCTGTCTGAAACAAACTAGCCAACTGTTGTGGGAACTACAGCAATCCTATATGTATTTAATACACCAGAATGGAAATGTGAGAGGGCAGTAAGAACAGCTACTGATGGGCAGAGTGTAATTGCTATTGAACGGGGAAGACTCTCTCCCAATCAGCCACACGCACATTCTTGCAGGAAGAGGTCTCTCCCACGGCCCCGGCACGGGCGCTCCAGGCCTCAAACCCAGCGGGAATATTACATTTCTGTGGCTTAAAGAGCCACGCTGGGAAAAAGTCCAGGCAAGGGCGGACTTGGCAACATGCTGGTGGTTCCCCACGAGGCATCGCGCCAGTCCCAGCTCGGGGGGATGCGTAGGCGCCTCCTGTTTCCAGTATCAATGTCCAGGACCTGACTCCAGTGGCGCACCACGCCTTAACTACAGGTGGTGGGAAAGCGTCTTCTCCACCAGTGCGCCGTGGACAGCTGAGAGTGCCCGCTTCTGCCCAGTGGCACTCCACCCCCCATCTTCTTCAGAGCCCTGCTGCCCCAGGCCTGGGAGGCCCCAGGAGGTGGACTTCCCTTCCCCCTTGAGGGATGTTTCCATTTATTCGCGGAGCCCGTAAGCTTTGATATTCTACACTGTGGTTCAAGCTCCAGATTCGCCTTTGTCCCTACGGGGTGTTTCCATTGAGTTCTGAGTCGCCTTGAATTCTACAAGTCAAAGCGCTCCAGCCTCGGTAGCTTTTGTCATCCATTGCCTGAGCAGTAATAGCGCGGTATAGGGAATAGATTAGTGCCCCACAGATGTTACTTTGGGGCAGCGTTTGCACTCGTGCATCACAATGGAAATGTGCAACTTCATTCGGGATTTTGTTTCTCTTTCCATCTAGCAACTCCCTCCTGCAGCCACACACACTCCTTTGTCCCATCCGGGGCTAACACCGAGAGCTATTAGATTGGTTTGGTTGGTGGTGGTGGTGGGGAGAGGGAGGGGGGGGAATACAAACATTTTAACATATTGTCTAATGGTCTCTCCTACTGTTAATTTCCCACGTTGTTAGTGGTGGTGATCTGTACAGCTCATGAAAAAACAGCTCTTTAAACATGTGTATCTAGGTATTTGCATTCAGAAAGAAATAGTGTTTATTAAAAGAGAACATGCTTCCAGTTACCAAGGCAGCAGGTCCGAAAATTGTGTCGAAAGGAAGAAAAACGCCAAGAAGGAAAAACTACATTTTTGGTCACTAATTTGAAGCACTCGCCACATCTTGGTGGAGGCGTATCCGCCGTGCCATCGTGAATAGAATCCTGTATCGTTGCGTTGGGTCGAAACTGGAAATTGCCTCTGTTTAAACACAGTCACTCTCACCCGAATGCAAACATACAATAATCTATTCACGATCTCATGGTGGCTACTGCTAGCGACGATCCCTAGCTGCTGGAGAAAATGTAATTTGAAAAGTTAAGGTGTTTTTTTTTGCAGCAAGAGCTTAATAGGAATAATTAAGAAGCCCAAAATGTATTATATAATCATTTCCCTTCTTTAAAAAGGGGGAAATAATCCCACAACTACGCTTTCGAACGAATCTTCTGACAAATGTTGCAGTTTAGAACCGTATGCTTCGTATCTGGGAAACAAGAAACGCAGTAGCTGGAAAACTTGAGAACAGAGAGACAAAGGTCAAGGTTAGGTGCTGATCAGTTTTTGTTTTCTTTACCACGGTTGTTTGAAGTAACTGAAGAAGCATACATAATCACCGAAGTGTCATTAACTGCACTGTATAAAGCACAAATAAATGACATGGGAGTCTGAAATACTGCGCTCTATAATTTTCACTTCCATAATATTTGCTCGCCGTGTCGTCTTCACATAGCCCAGGGGCCAAATGGAAGCAAATGTTGTCTAAAGTAAAATCAACCCAAAATAACCACCGAAAGGTGGCACACGCTGGAGTGAAGAAATTCATTTAGAGGAAGGAGCAAAATAGCGAAGTGGGCCTTTTCTGTCAATGTTCTGCTTGAAAGTTCCTTATCCCACTTGGCATCAGGACACACTGTGCTACCGGGTTTGAGACATAGCTTCCACTGAAATCAGTTGGGGAGGGGAGGATTCTGCCTGAAAACCGATGAACAATATGGACCTTTGTATTTATGATATGAAATTGAGCCAAAACTTGTTCTCTTTACGCAGACGATTAGTCCCATTTAGCTCAGTGGAACTGCTCACCGGAGTAAACAGAAGGAGATTTGTCCTATAATCATTTCATATTTTGCATGATAATAAACGATTAATATAATCAAAGAGTTAAAAACATAAAACCATAAAAATGTTTTTAATAATAATGTTCTTATAAGGGAAGTTCTTATCAGTGAGTTGCACTGTACTTGGCAAACAAGCCTTTTTACCTTTTAAACAAATAATTCATTAGGTAATTAAATTCAAGTGAGATTACTCTAATTAAATATACACTGCTGTTGAATCATAATTTCTATGTGGCCTAGTTAAAGATGAGTGATTTCTTATTCCTGACAAAAAAAAGAGAAAGCTTTAAAAGAATTCCCCAGTGACTGGAATAATAGATTTATACACCACCATACAGAGGTCATTTCAAGAAAGAAGAGACACCAAACACAACATAAAGGGACTTTTCATGTCTAGAGATACTAGAATTTCAGGTTTTATTGCTCTGAGTTCTATTAAAAGACTTTGTGGAACCTAGGAGGAAATCAAAATTATCTTTCAAAAGGCGATAAGTTATATAAATATGTGCACAAACAGAAATGTGTCTCTGAAGGCATTAGTTCTGCATAATTTCAGATGAGTAGCTACTAGGCCTCAAAGGAAACAGTGCATCTTGAAATTTTCTGAAGGCTTACACTGGCCAAAATAAGGCAGGACTTTAGCAAAATTAGAAGTAACTTTGTAGCCAACTATGTGCTATATGTCCTGGTTCCCTTTAATAGCATTAAGAGTTCAAACCATAAAGACTAATCTGGAGAGTAGAAGTTCCTGCTCTCTGCTTTGATCTCCTTCCTCTTGGCTGTTTAAAGCTGACAGTTTGGCTGAATGGCATTCACTGCTTTCATTTGTAAGACATGAGTTTCCTAGTGTTCCAGAGCTAGCAGCTACACCTGTACTGCAGGAATTTACATTGCATTGCTCTAGGATGGCATTGATTTGGGACGGGTGAAATACAAACACAAACTAATTAAAAACTGCATAATGCAGCCCTACAGGAACAAGACAGAAAAACAAATAAATACAACTGCAGCTGGCACAGCAATTGTGCCTCTGCCCCCAAGCATAAAATTATAAACCTTAAAAAAAACTCACATAATTGCTGTTGATCATTTTGGAGACAGAATGAAAATTATTTTATTAATTAAGTACAGGTCTGTAATAGATTTATGTGTGTGTTTATATACACAGGCACGTGTGTAGTATGGCACTTTTAACTATTAAGTTATACAATGTATACAATAAATAAATAATCTAATCAATTCTAGAATCAAAATTAAGCTAGATTAGAATGGAGATATATAATAATAATAATAATAATAATAAAGTGTTTTATAAACTCACTGTGGATGTACTAAAAAATTGGAGGTTTATATGTAAATTAAAGAAATTGACATTTTCTCTAAAATAATGTAATAACTCTGTGTTTACCATGTTCATTTCCAGTTTTTTCCCAGCTATTAAAATGAGAATATTCAGGCAACCTGATTCCTCACTGGGAAAAGCTCTCTATCTCTCTCTCTCTCTCTCTCTCTCCAAATTTACAAAATCAACTAGATATCCAAGATGTCTGATTACTGTTTTGTAATAAATTGCACAAACCAGATCATTAAATCTTATGGTCCGATGCTGCAGGCTGATGTTAATGTGAATGAAGTTTTGAGGAAGGTGATTTTCTTTAAATATAAATCTTTTCCCCCGGTTGGCTGGTGCAAAGAGGAGTCTGGAATTCAAAAGACGCATTGCCTTTCTGCCTGTCATTGTTTGACACGTCTTGTTGTCACAAAGTAGGGTTGTTTCCCAGATTCTGCTGGAAAAGGTGCAAAGTAATAATGAGTGTTTAACAAGGCTCATAAATCAGGGTTGATGAGAAGTGATCTTGAACTGCGGGGGTGCGGGGGGGGGGGGGGAGAAGGTGGATGCACGAGGAAGGCAGGCCCTGACAGTAGATGGCCAACGAGAGTAAAAGAATAACTGGGTCGATTGAAATATTACTAAAGACATATTGGTATCCCAAAAATACGAATTATCAAATGAAACCAGGTCTCATGCTGAATCAAATATAATATAGTTAATGAACTCAAGTCAATTGATCCAAATAGTTGACACTCAATGCATAATTATAATCTAGGCAGGATATATTAAAATAATGGACTCAGCTCTGCACAGATGAATTACCAAAGTGTGTAGCTTTGATACTTAAGATAGTGGAACTATTTTATACTTACACATATCAATGATTGGGGCGTTAGAGGTGAAGATCAGCTCGTAAATTATGTTCATGTTTTATTTCAGTCTAAGCTTCCTTTCCACAAGGGAAAAAAGGGAAAATAGAATAAAAACGTAACAGATCAGCTACAGTTCCTTCCTATATTACCAAATGTAAGCTAAAAATCAAGAGAGGAATTGCAAAGAAACCATTATAAGGCTCTTTCAAAACACTGAATAAAATCAAATCTTTTTTTTTTTCTTCTCAAGACACGAGCAGGACGCTTTGGCAAATAGGTATGCACCCATTTTGGTATATATTATCAGTGCCGAATGGACCCTGATTTCAATCACATGTTTATATGCACGTGTGCATGGCTGACTGGATGTACAACGCACAAATGCATCTCTGAAAATTACAGCGGCGAACCATACATACACCAACTCCACTCTCAAAACTGTAGTCAGCATCTTATTCTCTCTATAGTTTAGGTGTCTCCTTTCAACATCTCTGTCATCTCCATTTAAGGATATTTTCAGCGGTTTATCACTGCCATCTCCAGCCCTGCGCATTTCCAGTAGGTTATCCCAATAGCCACCTCCCAGCACCCGATATGTTCTGCAGATCGCCATCAGTGCCCTCAGATATTTGGTGCGGATTCCCAGCCCTCCAATAACCACTCTTAGGACATCTGGAGCAGATCAAAATCACTGACTTCATTTTTAGCAGTCAGGTTAAAGCTTTCACATATCCTCTCTGCAAACAGACCCTTGAGTCAATTCCTGCAGAACCAGCCTTTAGTTAAAATTCGGCCAAGCAGCGACCCCTATGTCTGGATTTGCATTTCTTATCGGACCTCGATCTACACTGATTTGTTAATAATAATTAAAAAAAGACAATCTCTTGGCAGTGGATGCACCGCCTTGAAAAAAAACTAGAAGGATCACACTGTTTTAGGCAAACTCATTCTCAGAATGGCTTAAAAAAAACCCCTGTGGTTTATCTGCTCGCTGATCTTTGAATTATAGAAGCGTGACCATTTAGGTCGATTTGTTTTAAATAGTATACAATTTATTTGAGGCAATTACTCTAGGTATAATCACAGTAGAACCAGGGCTGGTACCCATTTTCCTCTTGCTTGTTTTCATATGTAAATCCACTCTCCAATGGAAAGGTGACCGTGTTTTTTACTCTAATCCCAATTCCTTTCTTTGCTTCATGACTGATTGTTCGCGTCGTTAAAATGTGTTTAGCTAATGAATTGGCATTGTACTCTTTTTGTTAGGATTTTGTCGAAAGTTGAGGAGACATCCAAACAATGCAAACACAGGATTTTAGAAATAGGCTGATTTTTTTAACGAGACTCATGTTGGAAAAGAGAAAAACCTCTAAGAAGCCAGCGTTTTAATTCCACCTAGTTAACAATTGCAGGTTGATTAGTGGGGAAAGATCTCGCCAACCTTTTTGATGGTTTTGGACTACTTTGGGTACAGAAGAAGAAGTTTCTGTTGCTCTTAATAGCTGCTGCTGATGTCCGTAATTTTCCGTAGTTTTGTTGTTTGCGAATTTTGACTGTGTTTAAGCCCCTGCTCTGGGTCTTGTACGGGGAAAATAAACCCAAAATCTCTTAGACTTTCGCTAAACTGATTTTGAAGCTAAGTAGCTTACTGTGGGAGCTCTGGTCCCAGCTCACTTGCACAGGGGAGGGGGAATGAATAAAAAAGGTTTGAAAGGTTGGTTAGTGGTCTGACTTAAACTGTCATAAAATGGACAGTGCCCAATATGCGAGCATGACCCACATCCTACTGGTGGGTGTGTAACACAATTGAGAACAATTAATGGCGTTCGCGAGACACTGCTCTCAGCTGTTACCCTGAGAACTTGGCGGACCAGAAACGAAACTCTTCCCTCAACCTTGAAACTTCCCTAATCTTTGGGGTTTTTTTTTAAAGACGTGCTTGTTTGCAACAGTCTCCCGAATCTCCCGGCCTTTCCCCTCAGTTGTTTTTAATTTCCATATAACAAATTATGGCAAAACTCTGCCCGAGAAGATGCTGGGGGAGCGAAGAGCACGCGACATAATTTTCTGAAGTGCTGAGTTCAGGATGGGAGGGGGAGGAGAGATAGGGTGATTCATATTTCCTAATTCCCTCCTCCTCCCCCCAAAAAAACCTGGAAACTTTTCTCGGTGCACATTCCAGCCACATCTGAAGCGCTAAGGAGATTTCGGCTTGTCCCACCTTTATTTACACGCACTCCTGTAATGTGACACATTTCAGATCGCAAAGCGCGGCTGTACTTTTCTGGGACCATTTACCTTTGTTACCGCGTGGCGCTTGGGGCTTTGATGGCTCTCCTGGTTAGAGGGGTTTTGTTCTTCTCCACCATTTGAGACTGGTAGTGGAGGGGGTGGGGTCTCTATCCCCAAATGGGAGAGAGGAAGTTTAACCAACTCCTAGATGGAAAGATTTCCTGGAGGGTGGGAAGGGTTGGCCAGGGAAGGAAAAAGCAGGGGAAAGGCAACACTTTAAAGACACTGGACACTTTTAACCATTATTTCCGCTATAAGCTTTAATGATATTAGTGGCTCGTTGGCAGATCCGGCAGAGACAGAGGGTAAAACGGGCATATGAACTATTACAAATGGTTTATGGGTTGGGATGTTATAAATAAATGCCCAGATCAGGAATCCTTGCTTAGAATACGTGTTCGCCATCAGGTTGGAAAGTAAACGAGTTTACTGCAAATGCTTTCTTTAAAAAAAATCAGTGTGACTTTCTTAAAACAAAGGGGTGTGCACGTCCAGGTCCAAATGGTTCTTTTCGCCTTTCTTTCCCTGGTTGTTCGTGTCAGGCAAAACTTCACGCTCACTTCCTTTTCCTTCATAACAAAGAAAGGAGCTTGGGCTGGAGTGTTCGCACCAGACTCAGTCTGGGCAAATGTGGAGCGGGGGCTGGTGGAAACTCCCCCCGCCTCCTCCGCCCCGCTCCCTGTGCCCTTTGTGCGTGGGGAGGCTGGGATTAGCCCAGGTGAGTTCGCCTTGTGCTTCCTTCTGGCGCTGTTCTAGCTTTCCTGGGCACAAGAAACAGAGCGTCTCTTGATGGGACCTGCCTGCGAGGGGGAAGCTCTCCGGATCCTCGCCCTGAACAGAGGTCCGAGAGGGACTCGCTGCGGCGTGGCGGGGCAGGGCAAGCCGCCTTAGGAACGTGTGAACTAGGAGGAGGTGGCCAGGAGTTGAGAGGAGCCGGGCGCTGCCAGACAAGGCGAGAGGCGCCCTTAGGAGAGCGGGGAGCCGGAGAGGGCGAGTGGAGACTTCACTAGCCAAGTGGGAGGGAAAAGGAGCGGCCGGAAGCCCCGGGACCTGGCATCCCGCCGCGGGTCTTCGGGGCTCGCCAGTGCGCAGGGCAGGCAGGGATGCGGGAGGGGCGGGAGTCCCGCGGCAGAAAAGGGAAAGTTAGTTCCACCGCAGCCCCGCCATGCCCGGGCTAACGCGCTGCTCGGGCGGGCAGGCGTGGCCACGTCTCCCATCCCGAGAGGAGCCGACAGCTCGCCACCAGCACTAGTTTCTTGAAGGCGGCCGAGGCTCCAGCTGCTTCAGCACGAAGGGTCCTGTCCCTCCTGCTGCGGAGCTTGTAACCGAGACAGGAGGCGGGGGCAAAAAAAAAAAAAAAAAAAAAAAAAAAAACAACCCCTAGCAGCAGCGCCCTTCCCACCCCTCCTTTCCTCTGGGTCTCTTCCAGGCCCCGGAAAGTTTGCAACCTACAGGACCAGTCCAGTGGCGTACTCCTGGTGCTTTGCCTCACGCGTGTGGCTGTTGCTGCGGGCACTGTCACTGAATGTCCCTCAGGTGGGATGCCGAGGGGCTAGTCGAGTGGTGGTTTTAGCTAAAGGTTTCTGGGGAGAGCGGCTAGAAAAGGCAGCCCCTAAAATGGCCTAGGGGGCGTTGTGTTGGTTGCTATCGTGAGCATTTGGGGGGTGGTAAATTGTTACCAGCCGAGTGGCTGCAAAGCCCCCTTTCCTGCCACGCCACTCTCATTTGTTCCCGAGGCTGGCGACGACAAGGGGGACTCAGTGTTAAAGGTGGAGGGAAAAAAAACCCAGCAGCACAGTTGTTTTTTTGTTAAAAGGGGACACACTACGGCTGCAAAACAGCAAAACCCCAATGTTGGACAACTGTAAAATCGTGTAGACAGGTTGTCATACAGCAGTGGGGGCTTTTCTGAAAGGAGCCCATTGCTAAACATTAAATACACACACGCACGGCACAGCAGCTGCGCGGGCGCACGCACACACACACACACACACACACACACACACACATCAAGGAAAGTGGCCGAGCCAAGGCTGAGCACCACGTGCTTCGCCAAGGGGGGGCGGGGGGGGCGGGGCGGGGCTTGCAGCTCAAGTGGATGCCAATCAAAGCATCAACTTCAAATTGTATCTGAAAGATCAGCCTAGGACCTAAGGGCAGACACATCAGTTGGAGCTCAATTGTTGATCAGATCACATCTAAGGGATTTAGGAGCGCAGAAGAGCCGAGATTTGAGGAAAGGCGCCCCACTGCATCCATCCACAATCCTCCTCCTCCTCCTCCTCCACACCCCGATTACAATTCCGCTCTGACAGAAAGAAAGGGAACGAAAACAAGAAAATTATCAGATCGATTTTCCAAGCACCCGGCCTGACTTCTGTTAAAAAAGAGCGAGAAAGACCCAAACCAGCCGGGTTTGTTCCGCCACCCCCACCCCCCCGCTCCAGCCGCTCAGTTTCCCTCCTCCCCCTTCCCCCCTTTTTATTTTTTAAATCCCCCCTCCCTTTATACTTCTGCTGCTGCCGCCTCCGCCGCTGCCACCGCCGCCGCCGTGTTTGCGCCCTGGAGATGTCCTTCCCCCAGCTGGGCTACCCGCAGTATATCAGCGCCAGCCAGGCGGTGTACGGGAGCGATCGGCCCGGGGTGCTGGCTGCCGCCGCCGCCGCCGCCGCCGCCGCTGCCTCGGGCCGGCCTGGGGGCGCGGAGCTGGGGAGCGGCTCGGCGGCTGTCACTTCGGTGCTGGGCATGTACGCGAGTCCCTACAGCGCCCCCAACTACAGCGCCTTCCTGCCCTACACCGCCGACCTCAGCCTCTTCTCCCAGATGGTAAGTCTCGGGCGCTGCTTCCCCCCTCGTTTGCCCTTCGCACCTTGCCCTGCCTCCTGCCCTTTCGGGAAGCCACGGGACCGACCTGCCGGGGGCCTTTGCCCCGCGTTTCTTCCGGGCGGTGGGGGAGAGCTGGGGTCGTGCCACGGAGATGGAGCCCGCTTAACACACTGCAGGCTGCAGCGAGAAGACCCGACAAAACCCTTGGGGGTAACTTCCCGGGCTGCCGGCAGTTAGACACTTTCTCCATCTGCCTCTCCGCAGATCCCCAAAGGGGGCTGCTTGCAAGCGCTCTGGGATGCTGCTGCGTGGGGGGGATGCGCTGACCGGAGACCCCAGCCGGCAGGGGATAGGGGGGTCTGGTATGGAGAAAGTGTGCGCGCCTACGCAGGGGGGTCTTTGGGCACTGGGCCGATCGGCCGCTACTCCAGCCCGAAGCAAACTCCAGATAGTTTTCTTCTCCGGAGTGGATTAGCAGGGCAGGAGTCCTGTCCTTGTTGTTGGATTACCGTGGCAACTCAACTTTCCGTGTAGGGAATGACAACAGATTTTTGTTGTTGTTATTTAAACCAGCTTTAATCATATTCCCGTGACACCTTTGCTAATTTTCTTTTTACGCTGGCGCTATAAACGAGACCGTTTGTAAAAGAGAACACAAAAAGAGCGGCAGCGGTAGGCATACTTCCTTACTTCAGGCATTTTGCTCGAGGCTTAAAATCGCCTGTTTAGTTGCATATACTTTTTATACTTCCGTTTAAGCTTTACAGATTTCATTTGCATCAAGTAAAATGCCCACAGAGAAATACATTGCCATTAAGTTGCCAATAAAATTTTTATTTGTGTCATTGAATTTGTTGCTAGAGAATATACCCAAGGAAAAGTGAAACGGATCAGGTTGTTAACTCTTTATCTGTGTTTTTGTTGAAATGTTTTCTTGCTAATAGATAAAAATATCTGAATTTCGGAGTGGTGACGTTTTTAGGTTTCACTTTATTTTTAAACACCTCTTAACCCCCCTCCTTCAGCTTTCTCCCCTCCCCCCAGTGAGGTATAGGATGTGAATATTTATAACTCTGCACAAGTAAAGAATCTGCACGTATTTGTGCAGGCTAAAAATATATTATTTAAACAAGAGAAGACATTTGGAATGAGGTCATTTTATGTTACAATCATTTTTATGAATATTTTTGTCATAAAACACATTTAATACTTTTAGCTCTATTTGGCTAATGCAATAGAAGTTGACATAGAAGTAATGAGTTGATTTGCAAACGGCCCTTTCAAAAGAATTCCCAGCGGAGATTACAGAGAAATATAATTTCAAATGTAGTAATAAAAACAACGGGAAAGGGGGAGTGTAGAAAGACTACTCCAATGCAAATTATTATAAAAATTATATCTGGCCTTTTAAAGATGACATTCTTTTCTTTGTAGACTGTGTATATAACCCTTGCCTATGAAATTAAAATGCGTGTTCTTTTTCAACTGCCTGCCAAAGTTAAATCAGTTTCTTTGCAAAAAAAGTGATACTTTTTTAAAATTAAAGACGTTTTTAACTTTGATTTTTCTAAAATGATCGTATAACGTTCTGCAAGTGTTAAGACTATGAATAAAGACAAGCATAAACAGAACAGATTTTCTGAACGGAACAAAAATAGAAATACGAGGTGGTTTCAAATATTAAAATATCTGGGAATATTCCCATTTGCTACTCGCTATCTGTATGTTTGCATACAGTGGTAACTCTTTAAAAGGGATGGTAATACCCTAATTTAATTTCCGGCTTTTCATTATTTGGAAATCAAGAGGTAAAATATTATGTGGAGTGTCTGAACAATTTGCGGTAATAATGAGGCCTAATGAGCTTGTTAGAAAGATAAAATGTTATTTACCAAAACACCTGATGGGATAATTTGACTTGCTGTGTTTTACTACTGATGATAA
This sequence comes from Pelochelys cantorii, assembly GCA_032595735.1. NCBI lineage: Eukaryota > Metazoa > Chordata > Testudines > Trionychidae > Pelochelys > Pelochelys cantorii. The sequence continues at coordinate 144,524,468 of CM064327.1, forward strand.
AAAGAATATTGATTGCAAATAAATCACCTCCTCTAAACGCTGGCAAACAATTTTCTTACGTCAAAGTAAAACTTAAGAGATAAAGTAGATGCATGCATATACGCCGTAAGGATGAATCCGTTTCCATCCCAGCGTACAAGAGCACTTTTCTAACCAGTTAATATTTTATAGCCCACGTCTGAGGTTTGTGTGTACGCGAGAAATGTCTCTCATTTTAGTGTGTTTGCAATTCAAATCGCCTTTCTCGACTAATTTAACCTGCTCGCGAACTACTTTTTAAGGCTGATTTGGGGCTCACTAAAGAGACTTCGGATTTAATTGTGACATGCCCCTGGCTATTTTGAAAATAGGCGTATTATTAGGGGGTGACATTCTCTTCGTGAGAGAGATAATCTCTGCTTATTGCCGCGTGCTTCTTTTAAACATACGATGCAACTGACTCCTCGAGATAACTGTGAAAATATTACATTCGCATCGTTTGATTTGGTTTGCCTGGGGGCGAGGGGATGAGAGGGCTGAGAAGTGGTGGAGGTGCAGAAAGCACGCTTCACGTTTAGCAGCTCCCTGGGCAACCCCCCTTCCCGTTACCCACAAGAAGGGGTGTCCTTTGGGAACAGTTCTGTTCCATCTAAAGTGAGAATAACCTAGAATGGGGGGGGAGAGTAAAGTTTTCCTGGAAAGACCCCGGGCTGTATTCTAGAGGCGTAGTTGTGTGCTTTGCTACATCCCTGCCCGTGCAGTGAGTGGAAAGACGCATCTCTCTTAAGAAGGGAACAAACTGCAGCAGCAACATATTCAGGTTTGTTAGAGACAGCCACAAGCGAACTCATTTTCTTTTCTCTCTGCTTGTCCGAATGTGTTGCAGGGCTCCCAGTATGAATTGAAGGATAACCCAGGTGTCCACCCTGCGACCTTTGCTGCCCACACTGCCCCTGGCTATTACCCCTACGGACAGTTCCAATATGGGGACCCAGGACGGCCTAAGAATGCCACCAGGGAGAGCACCAGCACCCTGAAGGCCTGGCTGAACGAGCACCGGAAGAACCCCTACCCCACCAAGGGCGAGAAGATCATGCTGGCCATCATCACCAAGATGACCCTCACCCAGGTCTCCACCTGGTTCGCCAACGCCAGGAGGAGGCTCAAGAAGGAGAACAAAGTCACCTGGGGAGCAAGGAGTAAGGACCAAGAAGATGGTCACCTCTTTGGGAGTGACAATGAGGGAGACCCCGAAAAGAACGAAGACGACGAAGAAATCGACCTGGAAAGCATAGACATTGATAAAATCGATGAGAACGACGGGGAACAGAGTAATGAAGAAGAGGAGGAGAAATCTGAGCTCCTGAGACAAAGCAGCGAAGATGAACATTTGGAAAAAGAAAAGGATTTGTCATTGTCAGCCTCCGAAGGTCTGAAACCCAAAGACTCTTTCTCCCTGGTAAAGGAGGCCTCTGACAACAGTACACGTATCATAACCCCCAATGGACAGAATAATTTACAGGTGCCACCGCACAGCAAACCCAAGATTTGGTCTTTGGCAGAGACAGCAACCAGCCCTGATGGCGCCCTGAAGTCTTCTCCTCCTCCTCCTCCTTCTCATTCCCAAGTTAACCACACTTCCACTCAGATTCAGCATCCGGCTTTCCTCCCTAGCCATGGACTCTACACGTGCCAGATTGGCAAATTCCACAACTGGACAAATGGGACTTTCCTCACGCAGAGTTCCCTGCTAAATGTGAGGTCTTTTTTGGGAGTAAACCACCATCATGCTGCTCATCATAACCACCACCTCCAGGCCCAGCAGCAGCCTTCTGTGCTAACAACAAGCCTGGGAGCTCTAAGCAGTGAAAAGCCTACAGAGAGGACCAGTCCCAAACATATAGGTAATGCCCCACGCAGGGGGAGGGCTGTTTATTTTTTTAAATGTCCTCAGATTCACCCTTGTTGTAATTCACTGTCTTTAAAGGACTTCCACCTACTTTGGAGCTGAATTTAGCCTCTAGCCTGCTAAATAATATAATTAGCGTGTTTCATGTGGAATTTTACAGTCAGTCACACTCCAGGCACCTCAAAAATAAGTTAACATGGTTAGGGGAGCTCTATTTACCTATCCCCGGAGCTTTCCCGTGTTTTGTTGTTTAGTTCAAAGCCCTTGGTTTCAAAGTGTTACAACAAAAAATTGAAATGTGTCAAGAGTACCTTATAGCTGCTTTGGAACAACAAACAAGTGACACACACGTGAACTGATACATATATGTCTGCTTGGGTACATGTCGGTGTGCTGGAGTATGTGCTTTTCTAAGATGTTTGTTGGGTTTTCTTTTCCCCCAGAACGAGAAAATGCACCCAGGACTGAAACCCCACCCCAGCAGTTAAAATCGCCTTTCCAGCCTGTCCGTGACAAGTGAGTCATTCTTCACTGAAGGAATGTTACTTATGTGACATAGGGCGTTTGATTAACAAAGACTAATTATAACGACTACTTATCTTTATATTAATACATAAAACAAGACGGATACAGCATTTCCTGCTGTAATCCTTTCAAAAGCAGAATCAATTGCAGTTGTTCATAGCTTGTTTGTAACTGTAGAAACTTAAATCTTAAATATCTTTTGGCATTGATGTCTTAGAAAATATTTCTGCGTGGCTAGCTAATTTTAGGCAGTTATATCAGCAGACAGACAACCGTAGCGATGTTTTGACTAAATCTTTTTTACTGATAGATTGTTGCGTCTTTTTGTTCCCCCTACAGCTCTTTGGCTCAGCAAGAGGGAACACCGCGAATTTTAACAGCTCTCCCTTCTGCTTGATTAAATGGGTTGGTGGAAAAACTATTTCAGAGACTGGTATAAAGGACAAAAACAGTGAAACGATGTAAACGGCTCCCATCCATCTCTCTTTGCAATAAGGTGGTGCAAATCCATAATGGCGATTACACAAATCTGTAGATGGATCCCCTTCTCCACTGTACCATTTCAGATCGTGTTACTCTAACCATTCTTGAATTATTTGTTTGGTAAATGTTTCCCATGTGTTTGTGTTTTTTTCTGTATATAGCGTGATTTCAGATTGTAAATAGCGCGTCAGCAAAACTTGTCTAAATCATATATTTTTGTCTAATAAACTAAATGAAATTATGAAACTTCCTCAGGTATGTATTTTGTTGTTGCAGAATTTAAACTTAAATTAGACATCTAATCAAACAGTCATTGCTTTCCTCTTAAATATTAGAGGGTTTTTTCCCTGACTTTAAAAATCACTAAATGGAGGCTTTTGCTTCAGGGTTAGTGAAAGGTAAATCCTCTGAGCCAAGCTGCGAATTTTCTGTTTCATGCACGTACATTTAAAGAGCTGAGTGCAATTTTTTGTTGGCTAGCTAGATGATAATCACCCTTTCAACTAGTAAGGGACAAAAATGCTCAGACACAATCATGTCCAAAAGTGTAGGTGGTTTGATTTCTAGATACTCTATACAATTAATTTTTAAAGTACAAAAGAGAGAAGTTTTCTCTGTTTATTAACATATAACTTGACTAAATCAACTTGTAAATTGGATCGCCGGTAAATTATGTATCTAGTCCATATTTGGGGCTGACTAGGAAAACAGTAGGAAATTGTTCTTTAGTTTTGGTTGCAGTTATTCTTTAAACTACAGAAGAAATGTAACGGTTGAAAGATATTTGTATTTGACTTTTAGTAAAATCCCAATAGAAAATATGGGAAAGGAAATGGTAGTTACTATACTTTTCCAGAGTGTATGTTACAAGTTTTGTGCTTTTGGTTAGAAGGAAACAGAAGGGAAAAAAAGAAGGCACCAGTTTATAGAGGCATACTTTAGATTAGCATTAATCTTCCAAAGACAAACCGTTAAAATGTGTAATATTTTCAGTGTTTCCTTCTTCTTTTTTCTCCTAAAAGAGAACACGAAATGAGCATTGAAGTGCTAATAAGCTACCAGATGGTTGTTGATGGTGGAAAATAGAAAGAAGCAGCTGGGAAAGTCATTAAGAAATAATGTGGTGACGCCTTATCCAAACTGAATCAACCTCAGAACAGGAGTTGTCTGAAACAAGACTAGATTTTGAAATAAAATATTAATAAAATCCTCATCAAGGTTCAGAATACTGGTCTGGGTGTAGTTGCAGTATCATTTATTGCAAAGATGGTTTCTGTGTAAACTGCTGCTCAGACATATAGTTAGAAGATGTTTGAGTTTTATTTTACATTTGTTAATATGGAATTATATTCTTGCAAGAACTGGTGCGGGATATGTGCGGTGCTTGAAATGTATATTGTGATTTGTTTTCCCCTCTGGGAAAGCAGTTAATTTTGATGCACTTTGCAGGCAATTAGCATACAACCTTTTTAATGTTTTTTTTTAATCCTAATCAATTCTAACCTTTCTAATATTAAACTTTTCCAGTTTCAAACAAAAATAGAGCTTGATTATTTCGAAAAACTGCTGAGCATTTAAAAGGAGACAAGCAGTGAAGTATTTAACGTAAATCATCCACGTTTCTTAAAGCCAGTTACAATACCAACTAACTGTAGGTATTAAACTTGACTGAATTCCTAGGGCTCAACAGCAAGTAAATAGAAACAGCTGCAGCTTCGCTATCCGTTGTCACAGACAAACTTTTCTTGCGCTTCAGGGGGTAGCCTTGGACTCTCTGTTCCCGGATCATAACATAATTACCAGTGGTAGATCCGGATACTCAAGGAATTCAGAATCGGAATCCCTTTTGGCTGCCCACTTGGCTTTCATAAACGGGCATCTTTCATTTTAAAAAAGCACACAATACTGCTTTGTGAGGCTAAGCAAACAAAGTGGTGCCAAGCTGGCTTGCGAGGAGAAGAAGGAGATTGCTTCATATTAAGGCAAGAAGGGTCTTTAATTGTTGAGAGGGGGGAGGTGCGGGCGAGTCCTCCGCCTGCAAGTTGCATGTAAGAAAGTTTGGGGACTGGAAATGGGCTTTGCTTGGATCACTTGCACTTGAGCTGCCGAACTAGGGAGTCATCTTTCTTGGGAAGGCTCGCAGCGCCCTCTGTGGGTAAAAGGCTGCACAGCCACCTTTCCTGAAGCAAGAACACCCCGGGGTGGAGACAGACTCGCCCTGAGCTTTTCTAAAACAGTTTTCAAGAAGGGCGCGGGTGTAAGTTTAAGCACAAACGAAGCGCCCCCACAGCTAGGTGATCACACGCTAGGACAATAACACTGCTCTCAGCAGAGCCTGCTATCATAAAATAATAATATACAATAAAATAATGACAACTCTGTTTCCCATCATCAGCTTGGGCCCTTTTCCCTCGGAGGCTTATTGGGCTCAACGGATTATTTTCCATTTACTCTTTTGCAGATTATCGGAGGGGTTTCAACGTGTTGTGAAAACCCGGATCCCGAGCTCACAATACCCTCATGCCGTTTCCCTCCGCTACAGCTGGCTCAAAGCTTGGCATGGAGGTAAATCCTCACACCTGGCCCCTGCCAGAGGCGAGAGCACAGTCAGCCCCCGCCGACAAATTTCCCCCAATGGAACTCGTTTCATTCACTAATGAAACCAGCAAAAAAACGCCTATAGCGCCCCACTCCTATTGTAGGAAGAACTTTCAGCGGCGTTAGGGAGTTGTATTTCACTGGAGTACAGCGCGGTTGCTGGGCTCCTCAAATCAAATAACGTGTGCAATTCAGTCCAGTTGCTGTTCTAGGACGTGTCCCACGTTTATTAAAAGGAACATGCTTCTGTTTCGAATGAAGACCGCCAACATCAGGGAAACTGACCATGAAAACGTGGTCTTTCTTGAAAATGAAATAACTCTTCTGTAAGTATGGCCATAATACCTGGCACTCCTGGAGCAGAAACGAGTTAATTTGGGTTTAATACCTTGTAGGCGAAGAGGTAAATTAGAGATTTCCTCCCTACTGGCTTTCAAAACAGCTATTTTTCTTCAAGCGAGTTTCCATTATGTTTCTGTGTATGTGCATTTGTACACTTCATGATGTCGTTGGGGCTTTATGACAAAAGATCACACGTCTAAAGCATCGTATATTCTCTACTCTGTTTAATATATCGATTCCTTTTTTGTATTCTTGTTTACCTCTGATGCGTAGAAAATACGTGCAGCGGTTGGCGGCATGTATGTTTGGCGTGTCAGGTTAGAAACCCTGAAATATTGACAGGGACAGGAACTTTAGCAAAGAACTGTACTTCGCCCTTACGATATTTTTAGAAATCAAATGATTAAGGAGGCGGTTTAATTTATCACGTGAGTAAGGCTAGAAAATGATAGCTTATTATGGCGCTTTGCTGGGAAATATTTCTTAGTTTCGGTTATATTTTTCCCCATACAAAAAAAATCCGAGTAGCAGATGCATATATGAGAATAATATAGAGTATTGGAAACTATTCGAAGAAAATCTTAATTGTGTTTCAAGATGCTAAAAGTAGACTGGGTCGTGGTACTTCCCGATTTTTTCTTTCTAGTTAATATTTACGGGACCGATCCTGATACCGATGACGTCTACAGCAACATTTCCATTATATTCAATCGGAGCAGGATCTAGCCCTATTTTTTTTTCTTTTAAGGCAATCAGAAAACATGAAGACGTTTCCCCTTACATCGTAAATGTGTCTGTTTTAACAATCCGTCATCTTACGGTAACAATTATTTTCACTCCTGTATTATTTATTTGGCATTTACAGAGGGTATCAGAAAAGCAAGGTTGCAAAGAGAAGACGTTGCAAACTTTCTATGAGCCTGACTACAACGAACTACCTCAAGTGGATACAAGTAAAGCAAACGGAACCTTTGCCGGGGATTTTTCTTTTGCATAGCTACAGCAAGATTCCAACCGGGCGTACGCGCGTTTGTGCCTGTGTGTATTTGTAACTCTTTCTTCTAAAACAGAAGTCTTTATTTTTAAGCTTGTTTTTCAGAAAAATCGGAAAAGGGAAATTCGGAGTGCCCAAACTGACTCTCTCCTATGTTGTGGGCCCCGTTCAGTTCTAGTTACCCCTTTAGTGTTTTGTTTGCTCAGAAACTCGGACCTCTTCCAAGCTTGGAGAAGCCGAACTATCGCTGCCACTCCGAATTAGCCCCCGTTTGTTGCGTGTGTTAGCTAACTAGCGTTCTCAGACCAGTCTGTCGGAAGGTCTGTGCTGTGCGCACACATACACGCTGACTCCAGCGAACAGTCAGAGACGTTTCTGCGGTGGTCAGGGGGACCTAGCAAGAGGCTAGTGGCCGGCTGTAATCATTGAGCGACTGAAGGCGCCTGGTCACTTTCAGGGTGTCAGCCTGTTTTCCCTTTTCTCCCGCGCGCTGATCAATTATTCCCCGGCACATTTATCTCGCCAGCAATATGGAGAATTCATATTCATATCTCTGTTTTAGCGGCCTGACACTGATTAATGTAATATGCACCCCGGCTCCAAGTGCGGCTCCACTCTATGAATCATGCACTATAAAGTTTCAATCGTCCTTGTAGCGGAGACGATTACAATGAGTTGCACGCTGAGGGGGCGGAGGAGGAGCGGCTAGCGAGAAAGCGGCTCTTTCTAGCTGCGGGCCGCGGTTCCTATGTTAAACAGCCTCTTCTTTAAATAGCCCCACGACTGATTAGGAACAATAAGGGCCCTTCATTAGCTCCGGCTGGAGGGGATCCTGCTGCCGGCGGAGAATGGCTGCAGGTCCAGAGCCCTGCGCAACCTCAACCTGCCCCATCATGAGCCCCTCCCCCTGCCCCACAGCTGGCGGGAAGGAGGAAAGGGCGGCTGGGAAGCGTCTCTAGCGAGCCCCCTACAGGGCAGGGCTGGGACGGGTCCCTCCTGCTGCCTCCAGCCCCAGCTGCCCGAGAGAAATCAATGGCGGGAGGTGGGGGAGCATGGGTTATGTCTGGCTCTGGTTGCTCTCTTCCCCCCCCCCCTGCCCAGCCCACCCACCCCTGGCTCCGGCAGCAGGGAAAACGCCGCGGCTCTCCCTGCGATCGCTAACCTCCCCGTTAGCTCTGGAGGGGCTTGAGTAAATGCCGGGGGGAGGTCGGGCTATTAAGTAAATCCCTAGTTGGCGGGCGGGCCACGCGGCATGCCAACTGCAGGCCTTGATGTCTCCACTGTGTGCTTACTTAGCCCTGGCCTATGGCTGCGGGAGCGCTGTGCCTAAGGTGGTGTTAAATAAAAAGACCCGCCCTGGGCACAACACAAGCAGCAGCTTCCAAGTGGCTTAAAAAAATTAACAGCCGCTCTCCCACGTTCTTAAAAGGCGCGGGATAACGAATGGCGTTAACTGGCACAGAGGTGTTGGACAGATTTTGGGCACACCCAATGCCACCAACGCCGAGGAAAGACTAAAGAGTAATAAGTGACCTGCACAAGGATTGCTCAAAACTTGAGTTTGCAAATACCCTCTGGTTTGAGCTCAGGGACAAGGTTGCTTTAATCCTTCCACCACCTCATGGTTACATCCCACATTTTGTGCTAACTGCCTCCCAGCACAACGCAACCTAGCAGCGAGCAGGGGATATAATAAATAAATAGCACATAATATCTTAAGAATCATAAAAGCCACACAGCATACCAAATTCACTTTTCACCATGAATAACATTCTGAATGACTTTAGTTTCCTTAATCAGGCTATGGGTGATGTATCTCAATAACTGTGAAAAACAACAGGTTTATATGGGTTTGTAGCAACTTTGAATCCCTTTTCTGTATGTAACAAAGGGAAGTTGAGGTCATGTGGCACTAAACTATCCTGCTTACCATTTTTGCTATCAGAGGCACAACACTATGTCAAGGTTTCAGGCTGCAAAGTTTTACAGTAAATGTATGCAGTAAATTGTACCTGGGCCTAACAAATCAAGTAAAACGCTGGAACCTGCAGTAAATATGGCATGTGCGACATGCTTTCCAGTGAAAAGGAACATAAATGACTGTTGGCTAGGTTGGTGTTCCCAATTGTGTGGTGCCCCCATGCAGTTTTCTTCATAGCTTGCCCATAAAACCAGCCATGTGTACAGGAATCACTGAAAAAGTACCAGGAGACTGAAAAAAAAAAAACCCATAGAAATAGGAGGTATTCAAAATTTAAAGACTTAGAAAATATGAGGTCTTAAAACGAAATAATATACTTTTATAAGGAATTAATTTACTTGAATTCCTTCATCATTAATACTGTTTTTTTGGCTCCCCTTTTGTATATATGAAGAGCAAACATGCATGGGTGTTTGTAAAAAAGGAACGTGGAAATTAAAGCATTTATCTGATTTCACTTACTTTAATTAGCATTTCAGACACCCTTCATGTTTGATATTGAAACTTGTTTCCCTGCATGTTTAATACGGAATCAAAAGAATACAACAAACTGCTTGTTTAGTTTAACAATGAAAACTGAGTTCCATGTAGTGCTTCTCTGAGGAGATTAGAGAACACTGGAGCAAACTTCATGCAGAATTAAAGGCGAGTTTTAAAAAGTAACATTTATTTTTGGTCTAGATTTATGGCTGACCCATAGATAATTAAAGGTTTTATTTTGAGTTGTTGGCCCCACACAATACATTGTCCTTTGTTGCTGTACAAGTGGCGCTTTCCCTGTGCTGTCTACGGTTCAAAAACAATGAAGCAATCCATTTATTTTGTGGGTGAATTGTAGCACGAAGTGAGGTGGTCAGTGGTGAAAGTTTATCACTGTCTTGTCCCTTTGGCAGAGGCAGAGCATTCACACACCCTCTGCCCCAGTACACAAATGTCAGGCTTTTTACAGGCTGCTGTTTTCCTTTTGAAGATGCCGATGGTGTCTCTGATCCACTAATCCATTTATCCAGTTTCATGATTGCATTGGCTGAATAGGTACACAATAGTCTTGCCCAGCTGGAAACAACAAGTCAGTGAGTCCAAGCGGCACACCCACCAAATGCCTGCTACCACTTTGAGCTGAGACTTTGGTACTCGCCTCAAACATACACAATAATGTGCTTACCCTGAGCTCATCCCCTCCTTTTTAACCAGAAGTATTATTTCCCTCTGTCTACAACATGTCCCCTCTGCAACGTGCTGCAGGCTTAGATTATTTTCATGATATTCGACGGTGCCAAAGAGGTTTTGAAGAATGCTTGAGAAAAAATTGCTTCAGGGTCTCTGCAAACAAGTGCATATTAAAAAACCTGGTCAGTTTCAGCCCTGGGGAAGATGGGAGGAAACTGGCTCCTATTTGTGTTTACGGTGGCTCCGTTATTTGTCACATTTTTATTACATTTTAAATGTATGTTTAATGACAAGGGTTATGGGGAATAACAATGTTTTGAAAACGTTAAGTACATTTGCGAGCTTGTGTATAAAAAAAATAAGTTAAAAGGTGGTCGGTGCGCAGAATGTTAAAAAGATCTCACAATGAAGTGATTAACATTTTTATGAATAAAATTAATCACGCATTAACTCTGCAGCTCAATACATCTGAATGCCAAATGTTGCACAGCAGCCCTTTTCCCTAAACCCAAGAATTTCGGGCGTATTATTGACCCACATCAAACACTCATCTATTAGGACTGGCAGGGTATTTATGAGAGACATTTTAATAATGTGGATTTAAATTTGAGGCAAGCAAGTAAAGGGAGAGGGGAAAGCAAACCTTGAGATTTCTCTTTGTGTGTGTCTACTGCTAGGCACATAAAACACGTTAGGCAAACTGTCAAGAGGGACAAGTGATAGGAGAAAAAGAGAAGTTGACGTACAACTCAGAGAAACAAATAGCGAAGTCACTATTGTAAACAGTGTGCAGAGAATTACGCTTAGCACTCCTTGGCGCTTATTAGTGCTCTCATTGTTCTGGGCAAAGCTTATTAGATTATAAAAGGGAAACTTACCCATTATTAAAATTTCCACCGTGTCAGATAATAAAATGTGATTTCTCTTCTTCTGTTCTCTCTCTCTCCCCCCCCCCCCAATCTCTTGCCACTGTGGTTTTGGGATTATTCCAGCAGGCTGTACAAAGGGAAGCAAAGGCATCTGAAGTGTCACTCTACAGCTGTGGCAAAGTAACAGAATTTCCATTTTGTTGATGCTCCCAGCACATGTGTGCAGCAGAAGGTGATATCAAAGGAGCCGTTCTTCCTCAGTTCTGCACATTATTTTTCACTGCTGTGGCGAATCTCTCTGAGCTCCGTGAACCAATAAAACAACGGTCCCTGTTTGAGTTGATATATTAATATTTACTGAGGATTTGCAAGGTCGGGGCTAAATGTCAGCAGATTGCTGGGGCAGTACTATGGGGAATAATTAAACAAATCTCACAGCAGTTCAGCCTTCTAACATCTTTATTAATCTTTTTTGAAACAGTACACTGAAATATTGCTTTCCTAACCTTCGTGAAGATTCAGGAGAAGTTTAATCGGAAAATCCTGGCTTGGAAGTACTTCTTTTTGACAGTTTCTTGGCCCCCTCACCAGCAGATGTTAGTTGGGAAGGCTATGATGGGCAAATTATCTCCAAGCTGTTGGGGATTCTCACCTGCCTCTCTATCAAATTCATCTTGACCAATCTGCCAAGCACAATAATATTGCTACTATAAATTGACACCCAGATTAGCCTATTTAAGGAGGTTCACTTGTCCCAGAGAAGGTAGTGAGTCCTCCTCCCCCCCAATTCAGTATGCATGTCTTCCTTAACTTGATTATAGCTAGCTTGGGTACAACTTAGACAATTCTCTTTAATAAGCTTCAATAATTAGTGTTGGGATGCCTCATTACAAGTCATTGCCTGTAGCAGTCCTAGGCCAAACAGCTATTCTCAATCTGATGATTTTTTTTTTATCAGGCAGCAGGAGCTGTCTGGAGCTTTTTGTTTGTATAATGGAGACTTGCATTAAGCCCCCAGTGTAAAAATACCACAAGGAAATTAATTGCTTCTGTGCAGATTCACCACAGATGTGTTCTGTTGTGGGGAATGGTATATTCCTGTGCTGCTGTGAGATGTGTAAAAATAATACAATACATTGAAAAGCTACCCAGGCGAACATATTATGACTATACATTCCTCATGGCATAATTGAAAACAAGGAGATGCTGAAGGTATATCACATGTCCCCTAAAGTCTCTTTGTTTTAAATTTTGAATGTAGGAATTCCTCCTCCTCCCCCTTTATTTTACTGTACAGTACAGGTTTTTTCAACTAGTGAAGCTCACTAATAAAATACACATGGCCACACATTCTGTTTGGTAGTGGCTGATGGATGTGATACTTAAAATAACACACACTAGAGTGTGGTGACTCAATGCAATAAGAAGGCTGACACACAAAGCTGCCCTCAAGGTCAGTGGTTTGTGATCTATCACTGTGGGTCAGGTTGTGAATTGCAGCAGCAAGTAAACGGGAGGAGGAGCATTAGAGGGCTTGCCCCATGGAAAAGAAAAGCTGAGCTGGTGGTTTGTCAGCCATGTCTAAACATCACCTTGCAGCTTCTGGGTAATGCCCATTCCCCTGTCACTAAAGCAGGGCTGGAAAAATGCCTAGCTCTGGAGAGTATGTTTTGATTTCCTTGCTCAAAATCAGGTGGGAAGTTTTAGGGGTGGGCAAGACCACTCCTGCAGCGACTTGCAATGAGAAACCAACAGCACTGTCCGCCACTTATTTGCTTCAGTTAGTGTAATCTCCATCCATCTAACTCTGCTTTTTGGCTTTGGGTTTATCCTTCTAGTGTGAAGGCATTCTCATGACCTCTTCAATAACTGCTCATTTAAAATTGGACTGCACAACTGTTGCTACAATGGAATACATATTTAGCACATATGCTAAGGATGTGTTACTGAGTAGTTTGGTGATAAGAATTATTTGCAGTGTTCCACTGGAGTTTAGAAGGAGTGTTTCACGGGAATTTAGTCTGTATGTATCATTTTGAAAAGTGAAAAACAGCATTCAGCTTAGTTAGAAAAGCAAACAGAGCAGTAGCAGGTGTAATAAAGGAGTTCCAGTAATGAACCTCCCAAGCTGAATTGGATAGATACACTCCATCCAGAAAGTTCAAAGGGGCATAGTTAATCTTCTATACATATATATAGATAGATAGTCATAGTGAACCCTGAAACCCTTTTTAGACATTAATAAGTACTCACCATTAGCATACCTTTAAGATTATTAGAAACACATATATTATTTAAGATGATAGTAAGGAACTTGGGAATTGCTAAGCCCGATTAGCCTACTCGTCCATGTAGTCTAATATCTTCTGTATAACAAGGACCAGTAATGAGGATTCAGAAGAAGGGACAAGAAATGCATCGGGAAGTGTCTATTGCATAACGTTCGTTAGAGGAAATGTCTTCCTAGTTCCCATATGGTTGAGTCTACCATTATAAGGCCTTAAAAATAATGTTTTGTCCATATGTATGTATGCTTTGTATTCAAGAATATCAAGGAGAAAACATTACCAGATTCACAATCCTAAGGGAAAGAAGGAAGTGATAATTCATTTTTATTACAGTGGTCTCTAGAGTCCTCAATGAAAATTATGGCCCCATTGAGCAAGACTCTGTGTAAAGTAAGGGAGATTCCCAACCCTGGGAATCTTACAGTATCAGCAGACAAGACAGACAAAAGATGTAAGAATGGAAGTATTATTATTCCCATTTTACAGATATGGAACTAGAGCAAAGGGATTAAATGATTTGCTCAGGTTTATATAGGAATTCTGTGGGTGGGATTTCCTATAAAAACTTGGGCAAATCTTAATTCCTCTTCCTCTTCTTAATTCCTCTTCAAGTTTTCCTTCTATTTTAAAAAAAGAACATTGAAAAACATTGATTGATCCTGCCAAGTAACATGTTTCTTACCAGCTTCCTTTAGAAACTAGTTAATTTCCAGATTGTGAAACCAGTCCTGTAGGGCATGAAAGCGGCTAGACTACTGAGATGTGAGTGAATGATTGAATATTTTTGCTAAATAAAAGACACATAACATAACCACCTGTTAGCCTCTTGCAAACATTGTAGCCAATTGGAAATCTCTGTATCTGCAGAGGGCACTTGAACATCCTTACCATTTTGACAGATTCTGCCATTTCTAGCAGCATCAACCAATGTACAGATAGGCTCTATCATATGCAGTGCTTTTCTCTTTTAGAATTGAAGAATGTTGTAAGTGCTCTCACATGTATATTGTTGAGTTGAAGGTAGAACATTCAGTTGTGGACCCATAGTGTTTCTTTCACTTGGCTGATTGGTGTAGGGACACAAAGTGGTCAATGAGCTTATTAACTTTTTGGTTATTAGTCCACCATAATTGGGCACCATTAATTATAAGAGTGAAAGTCTGAATTATTTACTCACAGGAGTGGTCCCTACTAATTGTACACACACTACTTTGGGTGACAAGATCAGGCCCATTATGTGTTTAAGTAGCTGTAAAGCCTAAAGACAGAGAAATTAGTATTTTTAGATTGCCAGTGGGGATGTGTATGGGATGAAAGGAGCACCATCCTTCTGATGCAGTGAATGCATGGGTTATATTTTTCCAGTGGAGAAGCCATGCTTTGTACCATTTCATATCATTTCTGGTAAATGCGATGTTGGGAACAATGATCTTGTGTATATTTCAGGCTACAGGCTGGTCTTGTAAGAATCTTATTTAATTATGTGATATATTAATGTTATATTGATTAGGTTATTGCCTGTAAATCCTGTTGGTTAATAAAGCTGCAGTCATTTTGCAATAAAGTTGTGTTTGCAGTCAATTAATGGGTGTCTGGGGGCAATGGACTGGCTATGAAGAGGGGGTACTGGTGTTAAGTAACCTATAAGAAAGAGTGGTACTAGGACTGAAAGTAGAAAACCAAGAAAACATAAAGGGTTGGATTAAGAAAAAAGAAAAAAAAACATTTATTTTTAGCACTTCAGGCTCCATATTAAATACATTGGTTCACAGTTTTCTTTCAGATCCAACAAAAAAGCAGCATTGTGTGAAGCATCTGTACATGAATACAGAGGAGGATAATATTTGATTTAAAAATACAAGTAAACTATAACTGCCAATATTGAGACCATGTGAAGGCAAAGGAACAAAGCATACTTTCATTGCTAATCATGTTAACATCAAAGTTTGAAGAGTACATTCGCCTATTCAGAGGAAATGCCATCACACTTCTGACGATCACATCTGCCACTAATATCATCCGGCATGTGGTCAGGTCTCTGTTCTGACTTTTATCTCTCTACCAAAATTTCGTGTCTTGATTTTAACATCTGATGTTGAAATCAGGTCACTACAAAATAAGTTTAACTTTTATTTCTTTTCCATTTTCATGATGTGTCCAAGATGTGTATTTTAAAGTAAAAGTATGTAATATGAAATACATATTAAAATATTTCTCTAAGGTTTTTTGGTTTTATTAAGGTGCCTTAGAAAACATTGGCATATATCAATATAAAATGCATAGCTCAGATTCATAATTGAAATATTCCAGTTTTATGCTAGACATAAATAAAGACACAGATGCATAGAACCAGAGTAGTTCAATCAGGACTTGTGCACTATTAACGCCAATAGAGATACTGTCTTTCAGCCAAACCAAAATAATTTACAAATCTATTATATGATTTCTTGAAGAATTTTTTCCTTTGGTCTGGCTGATGACTAGAGCCTTGTTTGGAAACAAAATTTGTATCAGCATCCAATTCACTATTTGTAAACATCATCCACAGGTATCCCATTATAAAGCTGACATACACAGATTTGAGGGCTCTGCTGATTACAGCAATATGCACTTTAGAATGCACAGTAATTACTGTTCAGTAATGCCCCTATGGCCAAATGTTTCTCTTTTCTTGGTGAGGAGAAATTGAGCCCCAGGCTCAGTATCAGGGTCTAAAGCTCAGCTTCTAAAAATGAATGCCTAGGGTTAGGCTCATATATCCATGTTTCGGAGCTGCTGGGGGCTCAGACCTTTTGACATTCGGTTATCTAAATAGTTGCCTAAGTATGAACCTAGAGCCTGACCTTAGGCTTTCAATTTGAAAATCTTGGTTTATAGGTCTGACTGTTGTTAGGCAGATAAAGGTTTTCATGAAAAGAATATTATGGCAAAAATACATTTTTTCCATTATATGGCCATATGGCATTCATCTTTGGTTGTGCTATAATGCCATATAAGCAAGAGGTTCAAGTCTCAGAGTTGATTATGGGATTCCTGCATTTATAATGTGGAGTTAATCTTCAGTGGAGATGTTAGACCTGTATCCCTTTCAAGGCCTCTGACCAAGGAGGGGCAAAGGGGTCAGTTCCCAAGGGACCAGCAATTTGAAAGGGTCCAGGCTCTGGGCTTCCACTGCTGTGGTAGTAGTGGTAGCAGGCCCTTTAAATTGCTGCTGGAGCCCCACATGGATTGGATCTAGACAATGCTAAGGGCTGGCGGGGGGAAGCATAGTGTGGCCCCAGGTGGTGCTTAAGGCTGGGCTGGCTGCCCCTAGCCCTGCCCCTTCCAATCAAGGCCTCAACCCTTCCTGGAGGCCAGAGCTAAGCCCTCTTCCCCACACACACACATTGCCCATGGCCTGGAAAAATGTGTCACCAGTCCTGATCCCTTTTGACCACCTATGAAGGTTCATTAGGTAGAAGCCCATGGCAGTTTTCAAAATAGTAATGGGATAGGTATGGTGTTTTGGTCAATATGGGCTTCCACCCAATGACCCTCCATAACATTAACTCCTCCCATTAACAACTGATCGTAATGAACAAAGGTTGTACATGTTTTATTTTTTCTTAAGTGTACTGTGGTTGATATGTTAACCTACGGAGGCATTATTATGGCAATCCAATTCATTGATTGAGCTTTCGTATATATTTTGAAGTAGAAAACACACTGAATTCCCTTCACTGGCTCCTATTGCTTCTTGAATCAAATTCACTCTCCTTGCTTTCACCTTCAAGACCATCCACATGTTAGCTGCTTCTTATATTAAATATAACCAGTAGCAGAATGCCCATGCTGTCACATGGGTGTAATTTGTGAAGCTCAAATGGCTGAGGACTTTCAAAAGTAGACTGGTAACAGACTGTGAATATCAGCAGTGATTGAACGACAGCTAGTCTGAACTCTCGGGCATGCTTGTAGCTGTTTCCATTGTTTCACACTGACTCAGCATTCTAGGCTGCAGCATGACAGACACACAGTCAGATAACAATTCTTGAATCTTATTATGTGAATTATTATTTGTATTGCAGTAGTTCCTTGGTGCTCCCCAGTCATGATCCGGTAATCATTGTGCTCTGTGCTATATAACAAAAAAAAAAAATGGTTCATGATTCAAAGGGCTTACAACCTGACGTCTCATGTCCTCTTCGATGCCCCAAGCTACTGACTCCTCTTGTCAGGTCCCTTTACTGTATCTTCTTCTGCAACTTTTTTAATGTGGTTCCTTCTGCTGTTTCTTCCACACTGCATCTCCTCTTCCCCATACCAATATAGACTCACAGGGCCATGGCTCACATAGGTTTTGCCCTCTCTCTGAGTTGTGGGCATTTTCTCATACATTGCAGAACTATGAAAAACATATCAGCAACATGTTCCATAGTCATTTTTTTCTGAAAAGGCATTTTCTATTGAAACACAGTTGTTGCTAAGAAGGTAACAGGAGTTTCCCCAAGTTGTGGACATGGAATTTCTTTGCTTTCTGGTGACCCAGGGTACACATGTCCTTCTGTAGCTTTAGTGCAGGTAGAGCCAATAGAAATAATGTCAGAAATCAGGCTAAAACACTGTACTAGCAACACCTGCTTATGCTCAGAGTGTGGCCCAGGCCTTACAATATAAGTGTTTGATTTAAATAAGAGACTTGTGTTACAGGTATTTCTTGTTAAAAATCCATGACAATCAGGCTACGTCTAGATTGCAGAGTTTTTGTGCAAAAACTTGTAGAGAGTCCACACTTCAAGCGCATTTTTGCACAAGTAAATCAACAGAACGGAGTGGTTTTTGCGCAAGAGTTATTCCTCTTTTTACAAGAGCTCTTGCACAAAAAGGGGTGTGTGTGGACAGGGAACTGCCTCTTTTTGCGCAACAACCCCCTATCGAAAAAGGCACAGGTGCCCTGGTGGCCATTCTGTGAACAGCTATCAGTGCTTTCTTTCGAGAGAGCATCCATGCAGTCTGGACGCTCTCTTCCGCAAAAGCGCATCGCTTTTTCGATGTGCTTTTGCAGTGTGGACGCTCTCTTGCTCAAGAAGTTTTTGCGGAAGATCTCTTCCTCAAAAAGCTTCTTGCGCAAGAAGCCTGTGGTCTAGACATAGCCTCAGTGACTACACAGTAGTAAATAAAGCACTAGCAAAATTAGCCCACTGTTTTAACAATTTTTATATAAATAAATGTGTTTTAAGGCACATAGTATATAAGACAGTTGTACTTGGGATTATTGGTTCTGGAGAACTGCAGAACCAGGACTCTTTGTTCTCTAATTTTCAAAGCATGTTTTAGTGTAACTACATATTTCAGATGTACAGTAATGGAAATCCTTATGTGACATTTAATAATGTACCTTATCCAAGCATCTTTAAAAAAAATCATCTGGACCTTTCTTCAAACGCTTCATGTTTTAAAACTTGCCTCCAAGCAGCCTCACATGTTTCTATATACACCAGGTGGCATAATTTTCATTTTTATAATGTAAAATTTTCTTTCTAAAATTCATCAGGAAAAGCACATTCTGTTGTCTAAAAATGTACGAGACAAACTAATATTGTCTAAAACTACATTCAGAAAGTACCTCCTTTTCATTAATATTATTTTTATACCAAATTGTATTTTGTGAATTATTTTTCCAAACCATTTAGCAATTCAGTACAGCGCATCATGATGCAGGCAAATGTATCATAACTAAGATCTGTTGGTGTATTAAAAATTGTGTAAAGTCCTGGATAAATTGTTATTTAAAATAGATAAAAATTTCACTACAGATCATATCAGGTCACACTTCACTTTTCTTTAGAAAGGAAAAATGCTTGATATATGCTGTAATTGTTATGACACTTTGCTAAGAAAAAGAAACAGATAAATTGAAGACACTACTTTTAATAGAGATTTTAAACACATCAGATATCAACCTACATTCAAGATTTGAGTTTACTGGATTAAAACTTAGATGAGTTTCTTATTCATCACTATTAATCAGAAATGTCATCTTTCTTCAGTTTTTCTATCCCTCCTCTGTAAAGATTTGGGTTGGGTGTCATAGCACTACAAACATTAACTTTGTGTATTGCCTTTTCCTTTCAAACTCACATTAGTCCTGTTGTGGTACACTGCATAGTTTAAAATATGTAATAGAACTGTCATACTAACTTCTGGTACTATGTAGCAAGTGGGGGTAGATAGCAAGGACTGGGTTATACTAACTAGCTAATAAGCACCAGGTGATCCTGTCTAGTGTTTGCTTGGTCATTACTATGGCCAGGGGTATTGTGCAAATTATCTGATTATTTTTAAGGTAGTAGTATATTCATTGTTTTTGCCTCCTTAAGAAGCACTGCTGTAAAAATTTTTATAGTCCCCCAAGACTCTTAGCATGAGTGGATAAAATTCAAATTTCACAGCTGTGCTAACATTAGACCTAGGCCATTTTCAGTACATATTAATCACAAAATATTAAAACAACACTAATGGTCTGATGTAAGCCAACAAAGGCAAGAAAATCAAAATTCGGTGTGGGAGGACAAGAAAAACAAATGGGAAAAAATGGTCTTTCAGAGAAATTGTATGGGGTCTGAAATTCTTTTGGATAGACTACAATGCCACTAGAACCATCAGGATACAAATATTAGGCAACCTTTTTCAGCATAAAGCTTTGTGATTCATTTGATGACATCTATTAATATTCAGTTGGGACGCTAAACCCTAAGGGTACGTCTAGACTACAGGCTTTTTTCGACAGAGGCTTTGTCGACAGATACTGTCGAAAAAGAGCATCTAGACTACAACGAGTACTGTCGACAAAGCAAGCCACTTTTTCAAAAGAGAGTCTAGATGCTCTCTTTCGAAAAAGCACAGTTTGCATGCAGTAGTGACTTTTTTCAACAGAGTACTATCGAAAAAAGGCATTATTCCTTGTAGAATGAGGTTTACCGCCATCAACAAAACTGCTGTGTTCTGTCGACTTACTGTCAACAGAACGCGGTGGTAGTGTAGACGCAGGTATAGTTTTGTTGACAAAACCCTGTAGTCTAGGCACACCCTAAGTGTCTGATGAAGCCCAACTATATAACATAACAGAGACTAGCCAAATGACATGATCATTAGAACTCAACACTCATAATGCTTCATGCAGATGTATTAGCATAGAATAGGCTTCTTAACTGTGCTAATTACCTGTGTTGTTACAGGTTCATCATATGTGCATTAACATCACACACCCAGTTTTCAACGTTGCCATTAGTTGGCATTTCATACTTTTATTTACATTTATCTTTCCAGTTTAGATGTCCTGTTTTTAAACAAAATGATGAAATAAGCTATTTTGAAATAGCATCAAAATAAGATACGCAATTTGTGTAGCTCGAATTGTGTATCTTATTTTGTTGCAGCACAGTGTAGATGCACCCTTAGGGTATGTCTAGACTACATCCCTTTTTTGGTAAAGGGATGTAAATTTGGCTCGTCGATATTGCAAATGAAGCCGGGATTTAAATATCCCATGCTTCATTTGCATAATGGCGGCTGCTGCTTTTTTTTCGAAATGGGGCTTTTTCGAAAAAACCCAGCAGTTTAGATGGGAATCTTTCAAAAATAAAACTCTTTTTCGAAAGATCCTGTAAATCTCATTTTTTCAGGAGTACAGGATCTTTCGAAAAAGGGTTTTATTTTCGAAAGATTCCTGTCTAAACTGCCGGGGGTCTTTTTTGAAAAAAAACCCCGTTTCGAAAAAAAGTGGCAGCCGCCATTATGCAAATGAAGCGCGGGATATTTAAATCCCGGCTTCATTTGCAATATCGATGTGCCTAATTTATATCCCTTTACTGAAAAAGGGATATAGTCTAGACACAGCCTTAGTATCTGGAATAGGAAGCTGGGTTCTGAAGTACCAGTCTCTGTTATCATAATAATATATACCCATGTAAAGGCATGAAAAGTCAAAGGTCTTTTACTCATCTGTCAATACAAGCTGGGCTTAGAATTCTCTCACTGGGCTCAGATATAAGCCGCACTCACTGTAAGTCCAAGATACATTCCAAACAACTTGGACTTATAGCAAAACAACTTGAGCAGGGAATTTTTTTCCCATGGCTGACTTCCATATGCATAAATTGATTTTTTTTGAACGTCTTAAGAGTGGTGAATGGGAGGACTTATAATCCATCAGTTCCTACAAGCGCCAGTGATTTTAGCGCAGAACGGATGTATACCAGGGCAACTTATAGAGGGGATGCCTTGTATTGTGTGTTTGTGTCTCTCTTTTATTCCCACAGATAAAGCCTTTTCCCTCACGACAACAACACTACATTTTTAGTTCAACCCAAGGGCACACCAGGGTCATTTGTTTACATATTTATTTAAAACAACTGAGAAAAGAAAAGTTATTTTAGCATAACTATTTAAAATCTTGCTTGACCTGCTCATATGTGCTATAACTATCTTTATATGAGAGAAAGTTATGCATAGTAAATCCAAATAGAGACAAATATAAAATTAATGCACTGTAGTTAAAGGTTTTTGAGATGATATTAATTCTAAAGGTCCTTTCTCAGTAAATCAGACAAGGGCTTCATACAAGTTCAGTATGTTTAATTCATTGTATCTCTATATAAGCATACTGAACTTTTACACATGTACATATATATACTTCTCTGTATGGTAATTATAATATATACATTTCTATTCTATTTCTATCTATTCAGAAATATTCACATCTATTAATTTATTGATATAAAAGACTGACAAAATATCACAATTAAAAGATGTTTTTTTATATGGGGTGGGTTTCTTTCAGTTCAGATATCCATACATAGTCGTATTGTTTTATATCTGATATTTTTACCACACAGAAAGTTTTAATTAAAATTTAGTCTTTAACCAAAAATGCTAACCATTGTTTTCAAAAGGCACTATCAAATCTCAAATTTCAACATTTTTTTTTCTAGAAAGGGGCAGACACAGACATTTATAAGCGATGGGGATATACAGTATCTTCTATCAACATAAATCAATTCAAAGACAGTAGAAAAACTCTAATAATATAGCTACATTAAGTCTGATCCAATCTATATTAATACAGCCAGACTCATTGAGGTTTCCAAAAGAGTGATATTACAATCAGTATTAAGTAATGTTTCTGAATTTGCTAGCAATAGAGCCAACCTCTGGGTACCAGGGAAGTCTATGAGTACAAGGAAATAACATTTTTTTTAAATAAAAAAGCAAGAACCCCCCTAAATAATTCATAGAAAATATTACATTTAAATAAGCCCATGAAAATAAGGAAATTCACCATTAAAGAGAAATCTTATCATTTGTAGGTACAATGTCTTGATATTATAATGGTTGTCTTATTACAGTCTATTATAGACAAATATTTGAATATACATTGTGCTGAATACATATTCTAGGCATTTGCAGTTCTTATGGTACTTTGCAGAGGAAGGAAAGAAGATTAGACAGATGGTCAAAAGGGTAATTACATGTAACAAAGTATGATAAAATGACAAAGTGTTTTTTGCTGTTCACACAAACATGCACAGGGGCTGGCTCCTGATAGAGGGTAAATTTTGCAAAGGAAACTAAATGATTTAGGAATCTGTTACATTTCAAGTCAAAGGAACTAAAGCTGTAAGCCACTTAGGTGCTTTTGAAAATTTTATCCAACATGCACAAAAGCAAGAGCAGTAGTGTATACCTAGATTCAACAGCAGGTATTTATTGCTGGGGCAATTCTTGTCAGCATGTCATAATTAGCTGTAAGGTATCTATGAAGTCGATGGAGCATATTGCTCATTTCTAGGTAATCTTGTGCTGGTTTATGGATGCATATTCACTTGGCCATGTTCCTTTTCCATGTTGCAATACTCATTTTTTCTGAGCTAAATTCTGCCACTCTTATTCACATGTTGAGTATTATCTTACTCTGTGAATAACTTCATTGATTTCAATGGTGCAGGTTGTGTGAGTATGAGTATCAGAATCTGGTCTCAAATTTTTGCTTCCCTTGGATTTATATCTGCATAGGTCTTTCTGCACATTTCCACCTAGGATAGGGTTCCATTTTTCCTCCACATGCACTCCTGCTTGTGGACAACCACTGTGTTCTTTTGTTACGTTGTGGGTCTGCATACACTCAATATTTGTTGCAAATTAATACTTTAAAGCGGTTGTACAATAACAATCCAATTTAATCCTCACAGTAAAAACTGCCCATTTCCTTACTTTCCAAAAACTTCAATAGCTAGTCAGCAGATTTATATTTTAGATAATGTCACCTAACTGCATTCTTCACTATGAGAAAAAATAAACTTAAAGAAACCCATCTGCCTTGACTACAAAGTGAGTTTACAAAGATCAAAAGTACAGAAAAATTACTGGGAATAATTCTGATTAATTTTATTATTAAAATATTTTTCTAAACTACATTTTAAGTGCAAGATTGTTTTCCCTCTTAATACATTTGCAGCATAATCTCATTGATAGCGATAAGAATAATGTACATGAATGGGAGAATAAATCCTTTAAAAGTGGTGACTGAGACCTACAAAACCAGAAAAAGGCTTAGTTAAGGGGAAAATATACTATTAATGAACCCTAACATTAATAATGAAATAATAAACGATTACAAACAAAAGGTGACAAGATAGATGAGGGAGAGGGAATTGGTAATAAGATATAGAGATTTCCATTGGTAGGCTTTTGGTTCACATTAACCAGTTTAGTAGAGACTAGTAGATATTAGTACTAGTGACTGTTTGGTGACTTATATGAAGTGAGCTTGGTGGACAGATCTCAGTTTCGTGCATGTGCACAAACATACACACATTGCACAGTTAGCATTCTCAGCTGAACGGTCCTGGCATGAATAGGGTTAAAGATATAGGCCAGGAGTTGGATTTCACTTATCAAACCTAGAGATGGACCCTCTAGTTCATTGCTAAAGCACCTTGAGATGTATACTTAATTTCATCTCAGTTGTTAGGTTAACTCCCACTGACTTTAGGGGTGTTTGCTTGAGTAAGAACTGAATATTTTGTCCTTGATCATTTTAGAATCACACTCATCTGTATATTTTTCTTCTAATCAAACTACATAATATTTTTTCATACTTAAAAAAAAACAAGCAAACAACAACAACCAAGCATATAACTGTTTTAAATCGAAGCTGTTTCAGAAATAAAAGAAAATACATTGATTTCTGTCAAGACTCTAAAAGTTCACTAAGGATAATAGAAGGTCAAGCTTGATGATCAGGGGATAACCGCATTGTTAAACTGTAGTGACTTCTGCTGATCAAATGAAGTTTTTTTCTTGTGACGATACCTGTAAATAAACTTTTTTGGCAGTCTTTAATGGCAAATTGTGTCATAGATATATAAGAAGGCAAATTATTGTCTGGTTATATCAAAAGAAGGGTAGGAGACATTTGGCATGGGTTTAATCAGGCCACTAGATTATTATTAGATGTCTGGTACAACCCTGACAGATAAAAGTGTTCAGTGCAGGTAACCCTACATTTATTCCATAATTATCCAAGAGGCTTTTACCAGTTTCCCCATCTTTTTTCATCTAGTTCCCTCCAACAAATGCAGGGCCAAGGCCTTACCATCCACTGCCCCCCTCCATTTTGTTGGAGGCGTATTTCTCCTTGCTGTAGCAATTATAGGAGTCCCAACTCTCCCCCCATCCGTTCCTGTAATTAACACTTCTTTTTAAATCTTTCCAAGCCATTTATCCAGTCATCAAATATCTTCCCTATGGAGTTCCTGCACTGGACATCCACCCTACATTAAATAATGAGATGCACTATATAGCCAAAGGCTCCTCAAAACATGCATGAATAATGCCTTTCCTGGACTTGTTCTGGGGAAGGCAAGAAAACTCCAGCTGCCTCAAGGCCCATATGATAGCAAGGGAAAAAAAATATTTTCCAGCCCTCCCAAAACGGGGGTGACTAGTGTAATGCCCAGAGAAGATCTAGACCAAACCTGGTATTTTACCATCTAAAGGGGAGGGAAGGTGGTTGCCACCTTTGCCTGCTCTGTGTAAAAGGGAGGCTGCCCCCTTTTAAACCCTGCATTACTAGGGGATGAGTCAGCAACCGCACCGACCCTTTTACAGCAGCTTTCATCTCTTCCTCCCCCAGCCATAAAGCACAGTGTCATTCATCCACCAGCAAGACAAATACTCCCTCCCACTTAAAGGTGCAGTGCGACCATTTACATTGATTTCATTGACTTTTAGATAAATCCCTTTTAAGTTTTCAGATCCCCACCTACTTAGGTCTACTGAAGCCAAAGGGACTTTGCTATAGAGTTAAATAATAAGTAGATAAACACATTTTTGAAGCAGAATTTTCTGTATGTAGCTGCAACTGCATAACTGTTACAACATAGTATGTTAGTTCAGCGTGGACTCAGTAAAAATATTAAAATGAAAAAAATATGAAAATGAAAATGAAAAAAATGAAAAACCCTCAAACCCACACTACTCAATCCTGAATGCTGATAAAATAACCATACTTCCTATGTCTGGTTTACAATCACTACAGTTTTGCATGGAGAAAGCATAAGGTCCAGTTTTCTGAGATAATAAGCGAAGCTGAGGATGATCAGCACTTTGCAGGATTGGACCCACAGAATATTAAGTGGACCATACTTTTATCTAGAAAACCTGCATAAGGGTTATCCATTACCTTGGCCTTATAAAATCCATGGAGTGTCTTATAATAACTTTACTCTGAACCACATCTAAGTTTTACCTTTTCAGTTGTGCTCTTAGCTACTGAACTCTAGATCTTTTAGTCACGTGTCAAAATAAATACTCTCTGACAGTTAACGAATACCTTTCTCATCCCCCGTTGCTCACTGACTTCATAGAAGCATACCTTTAGTCTTCACAAGAAAAAAGAAGACTGTGATCTCAATATTTCAACACTTTTATTTACCTTATCTGTAATATAATTAATAGATGACTGCATAAAGATCAAGGTGGCTATCAAAGAAAATGAGACGGCTTCATATGAAACTTGCTCTTTTGAATCAGTCTAGGACTCTATCAAAGCATGTGTGATAATTTCATGTAAATCCCGGTGTTCTGAATCTGTATCTTTTAACCTGTACATACCATTTTTAACACACTACATTTCAAAGACATTCAAAGCTGATCTAATTTGTATTACAGAATTACATTATAATCTGCAAGCAGCACATCATACTGATTTCTTAAAATTAATGTGGAAGCTCATTATAAAGACATCTACAGAGGTCTCATGTAGTCATTTTCACAACTACTGTGACTTAAAACAGCCAGAATCTTTATTTAAAGTATGTCTTTTTCAGCCAGTCATATCCATTCTCTTAAGTTTGTATTTTGAAATTTTGTATTTTGAACACAAAACCAAGATCAGAGTGTTTTAGAGCATCCAGGGCTCCCGTTTCTACACTTTGCAGCTCTGCACTGAAACATTTTAAAAAAACTTTTTGGACATTAGAATTTTGAAATGGTAAACAAACAATCTTGATCAGCATAAAACATTTTTTTAATAGCAATGGATTAAGAAAAAGTTATATGAGTGGAACTGTAGTAAAAGGAAGTCTCTAACTCTAACCACATATGTTCTTGCTGCCATGCCATGAATATAAGACAGTTTTGTTAAAATAAATATAAGGCCGGAACTTGAAAAATAAAAAGGTACATATGGGCTTTTCAATGCCAAACTAATAGTCTGTTGGGACAATTTGAGATATAGTATAGCTTTTAGCAAAACAGTCAATCTTCATTTAAGCATGGGCACTGAATCCCATGTACTGTAACTGTTGAACGGCTATACTCTTGAAACTCACGAGGGTTTAAGACCTTTAACAAGTGCAAAGTGTCCACAACAGTGATAACTAAATAGACTTACACTGTTCTTTTTCATAGGTCACTCAGAGCACTGTGTGCATAAGATAGAAAAAGTGTGTGTTTTTGCAAAAAGGGACCATGTTCTGGGGGGAATTCAACAATTGCTGATGTTCTGAATTTAAAAATGGTGTAAAGGGACTTTGCCTGGCATGTGAGACTTAAAATAGCTGCTAGACAGTTTTAATTAAGCCTAGAAGATTCATTAACAAGTTAGCAACCAGACCCTTTACACTGATGTATAACAGATCTCAGATTTGAAC
The DNA here is from genome assembly GCA_032595735.1 of Pelochelys cantorii. Classification (NCBI taxonomy): domain Eukaryota; kingdom Metazoa; phylum Chordata; order Testudines; family Trionychidae; genus Pelochelys; species Pelochelys cantorii. The sequence goes on from CM064327.1 coordinate 144,551,801, forward strand.
AGCCATTATTCATAGTCAGCACCCCTATCTTGCCAGCATGAATCAGAGAAGGAGTCCACTGGAGTGTCCAACTTCTGAGCAACAGGATTTAAGGAACTGGAAAATATTTGCTGATTTTGGTGTGGCCACACACACCAAAGTACCATCTCAAAGTAAGTGGCTTTATTGCAAGAAAGAATAGGGTTGTCAAGAGTGATAATCTGTGCAAAGGGTGCCAGACAAACCAGGAAAACCTGTGTCCACATAAGGTGAGTCACTAGAATACAGCTGATTAGGAAAACCCAGTTAGATGCAAAATATTACACATCCATAAAAGTCTTAAACTCCAGTTGCTGATAGCTCATCCACCTCCCAAATAGTATCATCAATATCATCAAATTAGGCTACCAGGAGTGCAAAACTCCAGAGGTTCCAAAATTTTTGTATAATTTACAATCGAGTCACATTAGGGAAAGTGTCACATTATGTTACAGAGAGGATGGGTCTTTGTAATCTCCAGTGATGGAGATTCTACAATCTCCCTAGGCAATTTATTTCTGTGCTTAACTGCCCTGGCAGGAATTTTTTTCTCATGTTCAACCTAACCCTCCCATGCTGCAATTTAAGCCCATTGCTTCTTGTCCTATCATCATAAATTAAGGAGAAAAAAATTTCTCCCTTCTCCTCATAACAACCTTTTAGGGCCTTGAAAACTATTAGCATGCCCTCTCTCAGTTTTCTCTTCGCCAGACTAAACAAATCCTATTTTTTCAATCTTCCCTTATTGATCATGTTTTCTAGACCTTTCGTCATTTTTGTCGCTCTTCTTTGGACTTTCTCCAGATTATCTTCATCTTTCCTGAAATGTGGTACCCAAAACAGGACACAATACTCCAACTGAGGTCTAATAATTGCGGTGTAGAGTATAAGAAAAGAATCACTTCTTGTGTTTTGATTACAGTACTCTTGAAAATACATCCCAGAATTATGTTTGCTTTTTTCCCCTCCAACAGTGCCATCCTGTTGACTCATATTTAGTGTGTGGTCCACTATGTCCCCTTGCTCCCTTTCCAGAGTACTCCCTCCGAGGCAGTCACTTACCATTTTCCATGTGTGCAACTGATTGTTCCTTCCTAAGTGCAGTACTTTGCATTTCTCTTCATTGAATGTCATCCTATTTACTTCAGACCATTTCTCCAGTTTGTGCAGATGATTTTGAATAATAATCCTAGCCTCCAAAACACTTTCAACCCCTCCCAGCTTGGTATCATCCACAAATTTTGTAATCGTTCTCTCTATGTCATTGTCTTAATCATTGATGAAGATATTGAACAGAACCAGACCCAGGACTGATCCCTGCAGAACCCCATTCATTTTGTCCTGTCAGCATGAATGTGAACAATTAATAACAACTCTCTGAGAAGGGTTATCCAACCAGTTATGGTAGCCCCATCTAGGTTGTATTTCCCCAATTTGTTCATATGGTTTTGTGGGTATGTATATCATAGAATCATGGAATCGCAGAATCTGGAAGGGATCTCGAGGGGTCATTGAGTCCAGTCCCCTGCCTTCACGGCAGGACCCAGTACTGTCTAGACCATCCCTAATAGACGTAGATCATTCCTGATAGATGTATATGAGCATGATTACCATAAAAGTAGTAAAGCCCTATTGCTAATATCAAGCTCTCCCCATTCCATACTCATTTATGTCCAACACGACATCCATGATTGTTAATGTTAGTAGATTGGTAGTGTGGCATGACTCCCTATTGTATGACCTATGCTTTTCACCAGTTATCTAGGGTGTGAGAGCTATATTGTCCTTGCCATATAGCTGTAACTGACTGCATCGAGCTAAGGGAACATCTTAGATTATTCTTGTTATGTTTACTAGATGAGTAGCTACAGTTTGTACATGTATGAGAGAGGACAGACATAAATCATAAAGCTGGTGCTGCTATTCATATATCTTTTTTTGGTCATTATTCTGACAGTTGTTCACTTCTGGATTTCTTTGATATATGAGGGGGGCATTCCTGATGCGGCTTACCAATGCTGGTCTTCCATTTTTGCAATGAACTATAAGTTATTGGCCCGCATATTTTCCTTTGCATTTCTCCAGAACTACCTTTCATAACATTGCTGTCTCTGTGTTGATACTTCTTCATTGCCACGTCAGTGAGGCCTGGCACAAATGATAGCTGGGATGCTATCTGCCTTTGGTAGAGCTCGAGAATATCTGCTGGCTTCCAGTACACATGCATTACAGGCAGCTACCCACCTACAAATCTAGCTGCAAAGATTTATCTGAGAAATAGGCTATGTCTAATGTGCCCACATCTCCCCAGTCTGAAAACCTTTGGTTCAGAAGCCAGCAATATTTTGCATGGATTTGGGTATGGCTGTCCCAGACCCATGCTTAACTCCCACACCTACACTTCCCTTACCAGTGTTAACTGTTCACATGGATTAGACAGCTCTGCCAAATAGTGTGGAGGTTGCCTGTCCTGTTGTTCCCCAATGGGTAATGGTTCTAGTTTGTCGATGGCCAGATGTGCTGTCTCTCACTAATTCTAGGCAGACTGACATTGGATGAGAGCAGCAGTTCTCAAATGGTGGGTTGGGACCTCGCTTTAATGGGGTCAACAGGCACTAGACATGCTGGGGCTGGTGTCCCATCTCTCAGGGCTCAATCTGAAGACAGGCCCCACTGCCCAAAACTGAATCCAGAGCCCAGGGGCTTGAGCCTTGGGAGATGGGGCTGTGGTTAAAAGCTCCCATGCCAGGGACTGAAGTCCTTTGGCTTTGCTCCCTCCTCCCATCCAGCCAGGGCAGTGGGGCTTGAGTGGGCTCAGGCTTCGGTTCCCCTCTTTGCATAGCAATTTTTGTTGTCAGAAGATGGTCATGGTGCAACGAAGTTTGAGACCCCTTGGTGTGAACCATGCATTAACAAAAGAGCAGGGATGAGGACTTCATGGTACTGTGCACAGAGCCAGGACTATACTGCAGCCTTTGTTTTGCACTTTGCTGCAGATAATACAGGTTGAAACTCTCTAAATTGGGACTCCCTTGCAGCATCTGTTATCTGGCACTGATGTTGCAGGACCAGAGAGTCTAGGTGGAGGGCCAACAGCAGGGAGAGTCCAGTGCGTGGCAGCAGGGATGCCCAGCAGGGCTGGAGCTGCTGTAGCAGTGGGTTGGTGGGGCAGGGAGCCATGGAAGTTTCAGAACGCTGCCGTGCAGTTGCCAGGTGGATCCTGGAGCCCTGGCACGTGGATGTCAGGCAAGTCCCTGAGCCCCACTGTGCGGCTGCTCAGCAGGGTTGGCAGGGCAGCACAGCTGGTAAGAGACAGGAAGCCAGCCAGGAGGTTGGCGGCCAGGCCAAGGGGACCAGTGGCAGGAGGGCCAGAAATGACCTCCCCTGGTTCAGCAAAATCCTTCATCTCTGATTGGTCAGGTCTGAGGGTGCTGAACCAGGAAGTCCAATCTGTAGCTGCATTTTTCTGCATGGATTTTGGATGCATCTGATACTGCTTTCCCAACCACTTACCACCACTTTCTTCTCTAAAAGAAGAATTTAGCTCAAAGTCAGTGGACACTATACTTTCATAACTGAAGGCAGAATTTTACTCATTTACTTTAATAGGAACTGTGTACATGCTGCAGACAAAGTTTGGTCTTTTACTGCTAAGAAGGCATTACCAACAATGGAGAATGAAAAATGTGACTATTGAAAACCACAAAAGCTTCTTCATTAATGAAAGAGCCTGTTAATAAATGATTTTCTGTGCACTAACACCAAATAATCCTAATAAATATATTAACTATGTATTAAAAGTACAAGTTAGCCAGTTAAAGAAACAAACTTGTTAAAAAGAAACCATGTTCTGTGCCTTATGCCAAAACTCATTTAATAATACTGTTGAGCCCTTTTAAACAAATACCAGTTAAAAGAATGACCCTACTATCTGAATGCATTTTCTGAAGGTTATAAATGTTGCTGACTTCCCCTAAAGAACTTGCAAAAAAGCCACAAAGACCAGCATTCTCTTTAACTAAACTACCTAACTAACTTGAACAAATCCTCAGAAGAAGAATATCTATCATGATTCCTGTTTTAAAAAAAGTACTGAAATTGAAGCTACCGAGTTTTGAGTGCATACTTTATTTTCTCCGGGAAATAACAAAACACGAGTATGCATTAGGGCTTTATTGAAATAATAAGCAGAGCCACATCCCACACAGCAAGGCCTACTTTGTTGGGTCAATTTGAATGTATGTATATGCAAGTCATCCCAAGACCACAAATACAATGTGCATAAAGAAAAAAAATCATATTTTATAATGACCATAATGTAGGAACATATTTTGTGTAATGTCACTTAACTCTGGTGTCTTATGGAAATATTGGAAATGAGAGATACACACGTCACATTCAATATATATTTGTTTTATATTAAAACAGTACAGAATTTGAAAACTAGAACATTAATATTGCACATAGATGACATAAGTTCACATTGTTAGCCAAATTAAATTAACTTAAAAGTTAGTAAAAATTATTTTCTTTAAAAGAATGAGTAACTTAACATAAATCAGTGGATCAGCAACAGGAATATAAAAACATCAATCAAACAATTTATCCTGATGCCATTTTAGCTCTTTTCCTGTAAGCCGTTAGAGAAGAATAGAGAGAAAGTTCTCTCATATATTGAGACCTCTACTAGAGAACATTTTAAATATCAGTTTGATTGTATTATATTAGTTACACAGTATCATGTGCATAGCAATAGAAAACGGATATATAATCAAAATGACTTTAATGCTGCATTGAGGAAGACAAATACAACATTGTGGAGAGCAAGCTCAAGTGATGATTCTGATTTATTGTTTGTTTAAAAAAGCTGTCTAGAATACAAAGTTATTACACAAAAACACAAAAAGCACAATCCTTCATCCTTTTTGGAGGATCAGACCCGACACTCACTAGTTTCACTAATGTCAGTCTTTTAAAATCATGTCTGTCGAAAAAGAAAGATATGCTATATCTACCTAGAAGTTATGGGCTTGATGCAGGAATCACTGGCCTACCCAAGGTCTGTGTTATACAGAAAGTACAACTAGATCATTGTATAACCCACACACCTTGGCACTGAGTCCACTTACAGAGAGAATAATGAGTCTGCTCTACAGCCTTATCTGAGAGCCAGCAGGCTTTTAACTCATGTGGCAGAAGCTCATGTATTATGCTCCGGATGTCCTAGGTCCAATTCTGCCTGTTGGTGTTACAATTACAATGATTCCTTCTGTCTTTTTAATCAATTCATCTATGCAAAGTAAAATGGAAGAACAATTTCATAGAAAAATTTCAAAGTTTTCTCCAATTTGCAGTGTATAAAACAGAGCAATTGTTTTTATAAAAAATGCATTGTTTTGAAAACTTTTGAATTTTTAAGTTTTGGGTTTTCCTGTTTCTCTCTCTCTCTCTCTCTTTCTCTCTTTTTGAATGATGTCCAGGATTTTTATCCCCCTTATTTTTTTTCCTGTTCTGTAACTTTTCAAAGTTCTCCAGCTTTGGAAATTACAGAGTAGCAAAAGCAAAAACAAAAAAGTGAGCCTACCCATAGGGTGGGGAAAAAGAATAAGACATGTCAGAATAGACCCAGCAGCCCTTCCCCCCTATTAGGTGAGTGCCACTAGAATCCTAGCACCTGTAGGCATGTGCCTATTGTGCCTAATTAGAAATCTGGTCCTGGATGGGGAAAGTAGCTTGATCTGGAGAGAGAGAGAGATGGGCTTTGCCAAGCTTTCTTTGACAGTCTCTGAGATCCAGTATCTGGTTTCAGAGACCCATTTCCCTTCTCTTGGGTGAAAGTCTGCTCTGGGATAAGATGCCTCCTCTAGCTGCTAGATAGGTCTATGGTTGAGACTTGTATTCAAGTGCTGAAAGTTCAGTTCCAAACCTCACTGAAAATGCATTGTGTTGAGAAGTATCTTTTACAGCCAGGGCTGGTAACAGACAACAGGACTCTGTAGCACTTTAAAGGCTAACAAGATGGTTTATTAGGTGATGAGCTTTTGTGGGCCAGACCCACTTCCTCAGATCAAATAGTGGAAGAAAATTGGCATGACCATATATACCAAAGAATACAATAAAAAAAATGAACACATATGAAAAAGACAAATCAAATTTCAGAACAGAAGGGGGGATGGGGGGGGGGGGAGGTAAATGTTTGTGAGCTAATGATATTAGAGGTGATAATTGGGGAAGCTATCTTTGTAATGGGTAAGATAATTAGCGACCTTGTTAAGACCTAGGTGTAAAGTTCAGTTCAGAGGAATCTCTTTCAAGTCTGGTGCTAAAATGTCTTTGAAGCAGGATGCAGGTACTTAAGTCCTTGAGACAATGCCCTTTCTGGTTGAAATGGCAAGAAACTGTTTTTTCTTTGTGATCCCGTCTAATATCTGTTTTGTGTGCATTGATTCTTTGGCGAAGTGTCTGAGACATCTGTCCAATGTACATAGCAGAGGGACACTGTCGGCACATGATAGGATAAATTATATTTCTGGATGAGCAGGAATATGTGTTCTTGATCTTATAACTCAAATGGTTAGGTCCAATAATGGTATCAGCAGAGTGAATATGTGGACAAAGCTGGCAACGGGGTTTGTTGCAAGGGAAAGTTCCAGGGTTGGTATTAGTGTGGTATGTCCTGTGGTTGTTGGTAAGAATCATCTTGAGGTTAGGTGGTTGTCTATAGGAGACTATGGGTCTGTCTCCCAGAGCCTCTCGGAATTTAGTATCCTGTTCCAATATAGGTTATAGTTTTTGATAATGCGGTGAACGGGTTTAAGTTGGGGGCTGTAGGTGATGACAAGTGGTGTTCTATCGTTGGTTTTCTTGGGTCTGTCTTGAAGTAGATGGTTTCTGGGTATTTGTCTGGCTCTTTCAATTTGTTTTTTTATTTCTCCAGGTGGGTAGTTGAGGTTTATAAATGCTTTTTATATTACTATTACTAGTCTACATGCAGGGCTGGTAACAGACTTTGCCGGCTCCTGGGCAATGTTTGGGAGCTCAGCAGGCTCCCCAAAAGGAGTAGGGCCTTAGGCAGAATGTGTGGGGCTAGAGGCAGCCAATCCACAGTGCTGCCTGGAGCATGCTGCACAGGGCTCTCGCAGTGATTTAAAGAGCCCTTTTAAACACTGGGCCAAGAAGCATCTGCTCCCTTGGTCCCCTCTCCCTCATCAGCAGCCCTACTTGCAGTTGAAAACAATATATTTGGTTTACACTTAAAAAGCAAGGCAATTATACACAAAAGCTACATTAAAAATGTGTTATTAAGATTGCAAAGTCAGACATTTAAAAGCTAGGACATTCTTGATTTATGGTCGCCAGTGCAAACTTAATTTATCCCTCTTGTGTGTATATAGTACAGTACAGTCTTTAATTAAATGATCACATCATAATTTTCCACTGGATCCCTGCCTCATTCATTGCACAGGATGAATGAATGAGGGGCAGAATTAAAATTGTTTGTGTTACCCGAAATCCAACTTTTCCTAATTCTGGGGTGCTTGACTTTGCAAGCTAAATAACATTAAAAAAATTTTTTTTTGGTAGTAGAGTCATCAGTAGTTTCCACTAAGGTTACAGTAAGAATTTCTATTAAATGTCTGTTCTCTATTAATGAACATAAATGTTTGTTGTAATAAAATCATCACATTCATTCTTGGTTTATATACGTAATTCTGTAGATAGTTATGTGAATTACTGCAGTAGTTTAGTAGTTTGACAGACTTGATTACTTTTTAAAAAATGTTGTATGTGTATCTTATGATACTCTGAATCATCACAACTGAAAAGCCCCTATACATAACACTTTTTTTACTTTTATAGACTGTCTTCTCCAGAATTTTCAAAATGTAAAGAAAATGAAGTTCAGAATATTCTTCATTATTGTTTCTATTTCTGATATTGTTGTGAACAGATAGGTATTTAATGCCAACTAATTTAAATTCTTGTCAAAAAAGATATCTGAAACAATTTCCAATTATAGAAATACCACTTACTAATAGCAGATACAATTAACTAGGGTTGGATGTACATTTTCTGTTGAAGCTGTTTTTATGGGTGGGAGGAGAGGAGAATGAAAAATTGGGTTTTTGACTAAAGCTAAACATCCAGGGTTTTGTAAGCTAGACATTTTTTGATGTTTGATGTTTTTGATGCTGACAGATATTAGTATGTGTTTACTGAAAACTGTTGTTTTTTTAAAAAAATTCCCTATGAAAACGGCACTGCAATTAATACTATGCTGCATACAAGAAAAAATATTCATAACATAGATCAACACACCTTATCTAATTGTTCCATCAAATTTGAACCATCCTATATATTTTAAAACTTAATGTTCAAAAATATAGAAATCGGGCCAAATTTGCAAACCATCATACCTAAAGGTAGGCAATTAACTATGTGGTTTTCAAAAGTGCTGAGTACCTACATCTCTCATTGACATGGGTAAAAGCTGCAGAGAGTGCCTCTGAAAATTAGGCCATTTGATGTATGTTTTAGGCACCTACAAAATTAAATGCCTAAAGGTGCATTTAAGGCCCAAATTTAGGCATCAGAAATTTTCACTCCACTTTACCTCTAATTAGTAATGAGGTGAGTACATACAAAATATTCTTTAGTACTGAAATTATTTTTAAAAATAATTTAGAAATTTAGTTTTGAAATTATTTAAAAAAAATAGATCAGATTTAGCAGCAGAAACAGTGTTTCATAAAATAAACATGACAAATGTATTATATATGTAACCCCTAGGGGGGTTCAGGGCCTATGGCAACACCCCTCTGCCATAGGCCCTATCCTGCCCCATCTCTGCTCCATCCTGCCCATCCCACCCCACCTCTTCCCGAAGTCCTACGTCTTATCCTCCTTCTCTTCCCAACCCTGAACTGCCCCTTTGCCGAAACCACCTCCCCCAAGTAATGTGAGATAGGGGGTTACTGGGGGGCCTGGTGTGCGGCGGCAGTAGGGGTGCCCCCTTCTCCCCGTACAACACTGCAGTGGTTGGAGCTGGAGCAGCCTGATAGCCTGCCCCGTTCCACTGTCCTCTCACAGGCTGCTGAACTCTGCTTCTGGAGCGGCCTCCCCAAACCATCCTAAGGGCAGGACGGCCCTGATGTGTAAACAGGATCTGAAGGAATGCTTCCCTTATAGCTAGCTGGAAGGGGGAGCGACCCTAGGTGTATCTATGTGCATACAGTTTGCTTCAGCTTTGCTTAGATTTGCTAGATATTCAGCAGATGGAGTCAAATTTTGCTCATTGTAATCAACTTAATTTGTGACCCAACACCAGATATGTTTGTATTAAATGTAGAGATAGTTGAAATATGTTTGTAATTTTGTGGGAATACAGAAAAGCAGGACAGTGCTAAATTGGTTCCAAAGGAAAGGGCTCACAGTTGGCAGAGAGAACCTTGCTAAGCAGGGGCTTGACTTCGAGAGCTCTGTGAGAGAAGAGGGGCGAGGGAAGATTATTCTGGGCAGGAGGCTGTATACCCAGACTGGTTTGACCTCCTCCCACCCATACACGTTGTTCAAAGAACAGAGCTAAATAGGAATCATTAGGTACCTTTTTCATATGGTAAGTGCGTTGGAGCTGTGTTTCTTCTACCCTGCTTGCTAAGAGTTGAAATCACTGAGAGCTGACATCACTTGAGATTGATGTGCAGTAGTCACAGCCAAGAAATGAATGTCAGCACATGGCTACTGACAGCCAGCAGGGCAGTGGCAGAGAGATGTGATGAGCAGCCAGCAGGGTGGCAGCAGAGAGCAGTGAGCAAACGGATGGTGAATGACCAGTGGATGGAAGGTGACTCTGTGGATGCAACTCTGAACTCTGAGTCTGCTCTGAGCAACTATGAGTGGAGTGCTGAGAAAGATTGGTCATGTGAAGGGGCATTTAGACTGCTAGACTTAAGAACCTGAGAGGAAAAGGACACTACCCACATTTACTCATGGTTTATGTTTATGAACCCTGTTTGTGGTGTTTTCCCAAATTAATGCCAAGTTACTTTGTCCCCTTTTTACAAAAAAATGTTTTCCTTTTCTATGCTCAGACTCTGTGCTTGTGATTGGTGAAAGCTTTGCTTTCAGAGCCCCCCAGTGGTGATGTGTGAATTTCCCAGTTTCCTGGGTGGGAGGGCTGTTGCCAACTTTGTGTTGGATGGATGGAGAGGAACCTCTGGACATTGAACTTGGCCCTGGCTGCTGGTGGCTCCACCTGACAGAAGGGTTATATATGTTATAATTATGATAAGGCAACACTGTCATATAATAAAAAGTGTATTACTCTCAGACAATGACACATAAACCAGCATGCTTTACATATTTATTGTTTTGCATATTGAATCGTATAGAGGTTAATTTTTCTGCTATCCCAGACTAAGACATATTCACATCTAAACCCATTTCTTAGTTCTTAACATGTAAACCAGACAGAAAGTGGACGACTTAGTGATTATTATAGTTTCATAATAAATATTGTTAAAGATGGAAATATATTTTGCTTCAAAGAAATAATAACACTGCGATAACATTAATGGTAATATATATTTTTTATTACTTCCAATGTTGCTGCTCATATTAACATACTTTGTAATATGTACCATAAATATAATATATATTTAATACTATTACATATGTGTTATTCCTAATATTTCTATAACCAGGGAATGTAGAAGACTCCATGATCTAAGTTTCTATGCATCACTTAAGCTCTGATCCAGACTCAGTGGTCCCCTGTGTGGATCTCTTTGGAAGTTTGGAGCATTATGTACATATTTTGGCTCTCTGGAAAACTCTAACATTCATGTATGTATTTATGAACATGGGTCCTGATTCAGCAAAGCATCTATTAACTTTAAGCAATTGCTTAAATGCATCTCTATTCAACAAAGCATGTAAGTGTTTGATTAATTGAAAATACTTTGTGTAAATCAAGTCAAACATGTGAGTAAATGTTTGTAGAATCATGGTCTAAAATAAATGGATAGATCAGTTTATCTTCATTATAGGGAGAAAGGAATGCTGGGAAAAAAAAGTATTAGTAAGTAGAAATGAAGATTACAAGGGGAAATGTAAACTTAAGCAAAAAATAACAAACGCAGGTACAAGATAGAGGTGCATTACATTTTATTAAAAAATATAATTACTCAAAGTGTACAAGTAAAAGGAAAAGAAAAAAGGCACAGCAGAAAAGTACATACTTAAATATATAAAATAGCAACAAATTAAAATAAACAGAGAAAACTAGTTTTGACAGTTTTACAGAAAAATATGTGAACTTAATTTAAAATTGAAAAATAAATTAATCATAGCCTTCAAGATACATGTTTTCAGGAATTAATTACAAACAATCAACATAAGTTACAGATTGGATCAACAAGGACTTTTATGCTTCAGTAGTTACTATTAGATCTTCGAAGCGTTTTAGTCACATATTGAATTCAATGAGCTGTATTTTGAGAAGGAACTCAACATATTGATTTATAGATTCCATTCATGGATTCCCAGAAGAGCCCATTGCCAAAAGGGACCATTATGATCATCTAGTCTGAACTGCTGTACAACACAGACCATGAAACTTCCATCCCCCTCCCCACCATTCATAGAGCATATATTTTAGAAAAAAATCCAATTTGATTAAAAAGAATTTTTTTTGTCTTACTGGAGGTGTGTATTGACATTGTAGCCAAAAATACCTGTGAGGAAGGGTATTTGACAGCTTTTATTCCTCTGACTCCTCATTTTGATTTTCACTTTTTGACAGTAACTTTATCCTCAGTTAGGTAGAAGGTGTTAAGTCTGAACCATTTATGTGGCAAACAGACAAGCCGCACCCAACTGTTCGCCATGTCTCAGATATCTGAGAACTTAAGTTGTTCATAAAAAATTTGGAAAATAAATCACACACTAGAGGCAAGCTAAAAACTTGAATTGTAAGCAACGTGATGTATAATAAAGCAGATGAGAAATAAAATTAATATTCAAAAACACCACAGTTATCCATCTATCTAATTATTTTCCGAATTTGGCACTTCACTGCATAGAAATTTACTTTGGAATGACTATATATATCTATATATTTTTCATGGGTAATACAGTAAAAATAATTTATGGGTTCATGAGATGGAGAAGGGGTTAGAGGGAAATAATCTGTTTTTATTTTGCTGTAGAAATTAATTCTAATTTCTACAGCAATTCATAACAAATCCCTGACTATTAAAACACACTAAAGTAAAAGTTAAAAACTCTGTGCATTACTATTTTTGGAATGAAAATTAAAACATGCTGCCACTTTTGCAGTCTAAGTCATTATGTTTTATGAGTTAGGTTAAAATTGTGCTATAAAATACAGTAAATAACTATTAAAAGTGGTCATTTGCTCAGGAATATTATTAGTTTAATTTTGGAATGGTTGAACCTTCTGTTAATTTTTTTCTCTGTGTATGTGGAATTTTTCTGCATCTTACGGCTTTCCTTTTAACAGTATTTCACCACACTGAGTGGAGAGTCAGTAGTAAGAATTCATACAAATGTTTCAACCCATAAATAAGCCAACAACTACAGTGTTTGACACTACTGTTTCTGCTGAAGAACACCGCATAAGATAAAGATATCTTTCTGATTTTTAATCATCTGCTCATAAAGCAGGGCCACCCTTAGGCATATGCCACCACTAAATTTGGGGAACCACCTGTATATGCCTAGGGATGTTAAGCAGCTGCAGGCAGTGCCAGTTCCAGCAGCCCCATCCCCTGGCCCCTGAAGCTTCTGCCCCTCAGCCTCCCCAGTGGAGCATCCTTTTCCCCCTCAGCATGGAGGTGTTGGTGTTGGGCTATGTAGGGCACTAGCATTGGTCGGGATGGCCCTGCATAAGAAAAGGCTTCTTCCATACATATGGAGAAGTGGCAGGCTGCTACAATATATAAGGTCATAGGATCCTGAAAGAAGATGTAGGGCTGTTTTGTTAAATCATTGGGTACCCTGTCTGGGTAAGTCTCGTTAGCTCCATTGTAAATTGATGAAAAATGGAGGATTTTTTAAGGCAAGAAAAGGACCAGGGTGTGAGAGGAGATCTGGAATGAAAAGCCCTCATGAGCAAGCTCAGGAAAATATTTCTGTTTGTTGCTCTTAGTCTGTTTAATGTGTGCTATGTTAATTTGTTATCTTTCTAGTTTTTCCCCTCAAAATATTATGTATATCAAGTAAAATGCCTTATAGAAGTCTCTCTATATTAAATTAAGACCATTCCCTTTATCAACCAAATTTATACTTTCATAAAATAAATCAAATTAATTTCATAGAAGCTATTCTTACCAGGTGATGCTTACTGTTAACTGGTTTACTGGCAGCCTGGCCGTGCTGGAGTAGCTCCGAGCCTGCGACATGATGGGCCCAACCTGGCCAGAGCAGCCTGTGGTACAGTGTAATGGGCCTGGCCCAGCCCAAGCAGTCCCCACCAATAGTGTGCTCGGCCTAGTCTGTCCAGAGAAGCCTGTGGTGCAGTGGACCCAGCTGGGCTGGAGCAGCCCCCTGCCTGTGGGATCCTAGTTAAGCAGTTAACTGGTTAAAGAGAATGCTTACCAGGTTAACTCATTAAACAGGATTTTACATCCCTGGAATACGTCCAGTTTTTCTGTTTATTTGCCATACTCCTTGCATTTGTATATGAACATCTAAGATAGTGATCAGATTCCCCAACTGATTTCTCTCTTGTTCCTCTTACAACTCTTTTGTAACTTTCATGTCTCAACTTCCAACATACAGCTCTCTCTTAAGATCATATTTTTACACTTAGCTGTGGGATTTTGTTTTCTGCATCCTTTTAAAGCCCTCCTCAAAAGTTTGTTGAGTCAGCATGAAGATGCTCTTTCCTTTCCTGGTTAGGTGGACCCCGTCTCAAGAGCCCTTCAAATCCATGGGTATCCACATCTGTGGATGTGGATCAAGGTTCCTTCTAAGCTGCATGACAGCACAGCCAAGCAGCTGCTCAGTGAGCCCTGCTCAGGGGCTCAGGGCTGCCACTCATGGACCTGCCTGGGGCACTTCTCCCCCAGCTGCAGCAGCTCCCTGCTGGGGATAGAGGAGTCATCTCTTCCAGCTGGTAAGTAGGGGACATAAGGAGGAGGGAGGGAGTAATTGTCTAGGGGGAAGGGGTTGATGAGGAGGGGAGTTTGGGGCCTCTTGTCTCCCAGCTGGGCTGCCGCAGTTGAGAGAGGACACTGCTCAGATTACAGCACCTAGCTGCCTGTGAGAAACCCAGCACTCTCTCTTCGCAGCTGGGAGCAGGAGAGCAGACTGCATGGGATAGGTGGGGGGAAATGGAGAGGAGGGTGGATGCTGGCATTGGTGAGGAGGTGGGGGCAGGGAGTTTGTTTGTGGTGTGTTCTCCAACTTCCAGCTGGGCTGCAGCTGCTAGTGCCTGCAGCTGCAAGAGAGGGAACTCTCTCCCAGCCTGCCCTCAACATGGATAGGTGGGGGGAAAAGAGGATGGGTGGATGGGTGTGTGCCAGCATCTGTGAAGAGAGGTGGGAGTGGGGATTTTTTTGGGGGAAACTCTGACTCCCATTTGGGTTGCAGCAAGAGTCAGACCCATGTAGGGAGAGACACAGGACCAAAGGTGAAAGTAAGCGCATGCGTTGTGGTGCATGGCTCTGGCAAGAGCTGTCTGAGTTGTAGCAAAAGCCATCAGGGAGCTATTTAAAGAGTTGGCAGGGACCTGGGTTGTGATAGGACAATACCTGTAAGAAATTTTAAGTTACTTTTACCACTGCACAGGACTCTATCCTGGGCTGGAGCACGGGGTGGGGGACAAGTAGGCTGCATTGGGGGTTGCCAAAATTTCAGGTGGGTTATGCTGGAGCATAGGGGGCTATCTGGGAAATGGAGCGCTGCTAGGGAACTCTGTTGTCTCATTAATGCAACAAAGGGAACTTAGTTGAAGTATATCTTCCCTTTTTTCTGTTGAGACTGGAATGAGGAGGAGTTGGTATTAAAAACCAACTGACTGGTGACATAATTACAAGATCTGAAATATGCCAGGAAAAATATGATGGGGGAAAGAATAATGTAGCACACTGTTAGACTTATAGAGGAAACACAAAACAGTGAATCCTCTGCAGTTCTAGACCAAAGTATCTTCCCCGTAGTATCAGGAGGGAAAGATAAAGAGCTTGCTTTTGACCATGTTGAGTTTAATAGGTGGCCATCTGCCCAGAAATATTAGAAAGCCTGGTATAAAATTTAGTTTGTTTGAATGATTACATTTCAAAAAAAATTACATAGGTGTTAATGGCTTAGGAAAGAAAAGGATTCTTTTAACAGAATTGTTTGGAGTATTGTAGATATCTAAAAACTCTGATCTTAATGATTTTTTAAAAATCCTGTGTTACTAATTAATACATGGCAAATTGTTAAAACTGGAAGAAATTTACCCTGGATCCTGCTTATTTGTTTGTCCTTTCAATTAGAGTTGGATTCCAGACAAGTGATTTCCATTAAGTTTTAGAATTTGTTTGGGAAGGAGATTGCAGACCATTAAGGCCAGATCTTTGCTATCTGATAGAGTTCTGGCTCTTATGAGTCGATGGGCGTACTCAGAAGTAGCAAGCACTAGGGGTGATACGAGGTGTTTTATAGGATGAAGACCTTACTTGCAAGGTCTTTGAATCATGGAGCTGTCTACAAAACTTTGAAGCCATGTATTTATGTGCTCTGGGGCTTCTACTCTTTAAGTTGACCAAAGTTTTAAACCAGAAGAACTTTAATCTGTTCAACAGGTCTCTGTTTCACTTGCATAGCATGAATCCTAAACATTCATTTTAAAATCCCCTTAACCAACCACCTGATGTTTTACTTCCCTTCCTATTTTCAAGTTGTCAGCTGTTTTGTGGCTTTGTTTGCAGTCGGTGTCGGTTTATTACTTATTTTTACTGTTCAGTGTTTGTGTACTATTCATCAAATTAAGAGTTGGCATCCCAGAGAAACTGTATAAGCCTCAGTGAATGTATTTTATTCTCCTTTCCAGTGTCAGTAAATATGGTATTAGTATTTTCACGGAGGATGGGTATCTGGTTTAATAGGTGGGGGAAGGCACAGGCTTCCCAAACCACCAACCTGGCCCTGCCTACACTCCAGTCCCAGAATGCCTGCTGTAGGTATTTTGGGGGCAGAGTGTTGCTGCACCCAGGGCCTGCCCTCCTCATGCTCTGGGGCTGGGGAGGCTGGAGTCACATGCTGTCTGCCCTCCCCATGGTGGTGGGAGGCACGCACAGCATGTTGCCTCACTTTCCCTTGGGGGGTGCGGAGAGATGGCTTGGCTCCCATGGGGTGGTGGAGCCTCAGTGGAAGGGGTGGGGCTGGGGGTAGGAATGGGAGCTTGTCTCCCCCAGTCCTACCTTCACTGATTGCCCATGGCAAAGAGAGCATGACTATTTCTAGTTGACTCATAGATTTGTTTAGCATCTTGAAGCTGAGCTATGTGTGGATAATATGCAAGCAAGAGGAATAGTTTTGTGAACTGCAAATGTCTGTAGCATGCTAATGTTTTGGCATGTGCTTCATTTTTGAGAGCAGCTTTAGTGGAGATTCTGAAGATTTACTGGTCTATGGCAGTAGATCATTAAATTGGGGCCCTGGTGCACATATTTTATGCTTTTGCTTAATGGCCATGTCTTTGATTTATTTATATAGATGTTTTCAGTATGGAAATATTGATGTTACGCATAAAAAATTTCAACCCGCCCAAAAGAAAATTCAGCCTGACCAAGGATGGAAAATGTTAGAGGGAACACTGATGTGGATGCGGATATCCACAATTCACTTTTGCAGATGTGGATACGGAATACAAATTTTATATCTAGAACCCTATGGATATCTGCTTTATATCCACAAGTATCTGCATCCGTGGATGTCAATGTGGATATCCATGGCTCATTTTTGTGGATACTGATGTGGATACAAATTTTGTATCTATGCAGGGTTCTACCCATCTCTTCCTGGCTTTCTATTGAGATCTGCATCCCAAACTTCAGGATGGTGATGCCATTTTATTGCCACCATCTGTGCAGCCATGCTAATACTTTCAAAGAGGCCAATTGAAAGAAAAGCATTCAATCTCCTAATGACAGGGTAAATTAGATCAGGCACTCAGCAACCAATCCTAAATTTCAAATGACAAGAAACACAGCAATCAGCCCAAAAGTCCTATCAGACTCAAAGGGGGAAGTTTTCAGCACAGAAAAAGTGTTCCTCTTTTGGCCACTAAAGTTAATCAGTAGCAATATGACAAAAGTGTCCAAGAGATACATATGAACTGGCTAGCTCCCTTGATCTTCCAGCTGTCTTTGTCTCACCAGCCACTGAAACCAACATGATAATCTGCTGAATGTGCAGCATATAACTACAACCAGAATGATACCCTTGTCCCACATTATAAACATCTCTGAATACTGAAGGGGTTGTTTTACAACATTGAGAAACCAAGATTTTAGTTCTACAGCATTGAGAAACCAAGATTTTAGTTCTCAGCAGTAGCTGTTGTCCATAGAAAAGACAGTGAAGTATGACTTTGTGTGCTTCATGTGGTTGATCCAGTAACTCTGCTAGGAAATAGTCACTGTAACATCTGTTGAGCAAACACTTGGAATTCTAAGGGGAGCTAAAATTTTCCCAGGTCTTGATGCTTATGCAACACTTTGAAATATTTGAATCTGTCAGAAGCACCTGCATTGCTTACCATCTTCAGAACCCTATTTTAGTGACAATGATTTAGCAGACTGCCCTTCAGTACTATTTCCTCAGTAGCTGAGGTCTTCCAAAAGCAGATATTCAGAGTTCTGAAATGGTCAGAAGTTGTATGCAGTATGCATAAAGATACAAGACTATTCCAGTAGCAAGTGGATACATCCTGTGGGAGACATGTGGGCTGTGAGGAGTACACGAATTTATATAGGAATTGCCATGTTCTCTTCAAGATACCCCACTGTCTAGTCACTTTAAGAATTTCTGTTTCCTGCTGTCAAATCACAGGGAGTTGATGGTATAAAAAAGCATGCACCTAAGGAAGCTGAACACTGAAATACACATCCTGAAACCTGGCACATTGAAAGGGGAGCACTTGCCTTGATAGTTGAATAGGAGCCCATGTTCTGAAACACCACGAGTCACAAAAATTGACAACAATGAACCAGTGAATCTAAGCAAATTGAATATCTTATTTTGAAATTATTTTGAAATAGCTCATTTTGAAATTTGGCGCATCGATACAGTGCCAAATTTCAAAATAACACACTATTTTGAGCTATCCCTTATTATTCGTGGAACAAGGTTTACTGGGATGGTGAAATAGTGTACCCGTTATTTTGAAAAATATTTCAAAATAATGGGTGGCTTGTGTAGACACGAGGTAGCTATTTTGGGATACCTCCGGTAACCAAAGATAGCCAAGTAGTGTAGATGTATGCTCAGTCTCCAAACCTCATGGGGAAGGTCATCACAAAACCAGTCATTTGCAATTGTAAATTCCCTTAATCAGATCAGTCTAAGCACCTTATCTGCAGGTTGTAATTTGCATTTTCAAATAGACTTGGATGTTAAATTGTGTTTGCAAATGTGTGGGTGGAAATACATAGACCATTGTTTGAAAATCTGGACCTGTCATTTTTCTGGGGGCTTTGTTATCTCTAAAATTCTCCATAAATAGAATATCTACTAACATTATTGTTTTTATGTTTTCAGAAAGCTCAGATGTACAAAAGAATTACATTTCCAAATCATGGTCATGATAATAATATTGGTGCCCCATCAAATTCCACCCTGTAGTGAAAGTAGAAAATTTTTCTCACTTGATAAGTGTTACCAATGTGACTTTTAATTCTTTACACTAAGAAATTTCCTGAAAATATTTAAAAGGATTTTGGCAAGTGTTTTCTTATTACCTTTCTGACTGAGATGTTCGGATTTGTGCATTTTTCATGGTCTTCATCTGAATCCAGATTCCAAATGTTTTGTCAAGATGTAAAACCCAGGAAATAAGTCCATTACTGTTCTCAGTAGGTGCCACTTATGTGCCTCTTCATTGCATCTGTCAAGATGAAACGGCAATCATGAAAGCATTTGGCCTCATCTAT
Source organism: Pelochelys cantorii (assembly GCA_032595735.1). Lineage (NCBI taxonomy): Eukaryota > Metazoa > Chordata > Testudines > Trionychidae > Pelochelys > Pelochelys cantorii. The sequence continues at coordinate 144,570,985 of CM064327.1, forward strand.
GTGATGGTCCTATGGGGTGCAGACAGTAAAACATTCATACAGAGCAGAAACCAAGACTAATTGTACTGAATTCTGCAAATTACACATTTTTCAAAATACAGTAAATGTCACTTTATCATGCACATTGCTTCACTGACAACAATGCTATCTGAGTTTTTGCAAAGGTAGCATTGTTTTTACTAAATACAGGGTGAGCACAAGAACTGCTGAAAAACACAGGAGTCAAGAGTGCTACACTTTTCATTTGACTCTTTATATTAATAACATCCTGAATCTGAGAGGCAAAGACATTAAAAAAATTCCAGGAGCAATGTGCTCAGTTAGAAGTTCACAAAGCCTAAATAATAACAATTACTGAAATAACATTTAAAACCCTCAATGCAGCTGTAAGTGTAATTATGTAGGAGTAAAGCTGCATCTTGTTTGCTGTGTGTTAATGGCGAAGTGATAGGATTTATGTGTTCATCCATATCTGACTTTTAGTTATGATACTGTTGTCAGGAAGCACAACATTGATGAAGGGAGATGAACAGAAGATGATTTTTCTTGACTCTTTGGTAAGACATGATTAATCTGGGGTTGTTTTTTGTGTGCTTGTTTTTGTTTTTAAAGAGTCCCAGCAAGGGAGATTGAGAGGCCCACCAGAGTACCCAATATTCTCATAATTAGGGCACTCTCCTGGGAGATTGAAGGCCCAGGTGAAAATCCCTGTTCCAAATAAGGCAGAATAGAAATTTCCTGCATCCTAGGGGAGTATCATAACCACTGGATTACTGGCTATATTGGGAGAGGGGTCTTTGTCTTTTTTTTTATCAGAGACAGGTAGCTTCCTCCAGCCTGTCAGTCATTTTGTATACTTTTTTCTCTTTGATATTTCCTACTAGGGCACTTCTACACTATAAGGAAGATCAACACTGCCGCAGTCGATCTTCCAGGGTTCGATTTAGTGGATCTAGTAAAGACCTGCTAAATCAAACTCAGAAGGCACCCTGGTTGGTGCCAGTACTCCTGCTCCTCACGAGAACCAAGGGGAGTTAACAGGAGCATTTGCTCCCATTGGCCTCCCGCTGAGTGAAAGGTGCAGAAACTCAATTTAAGATATGTCGACTCCAGCAATATAATTAATGTAACTGGAGTTCTATATCTTAATTTGGCCTTCTGCTGCAGTGTAGACCAGGCCCTAGATAACTTAGGTAGCTTCTCCTCAGCGCACTTGCTTCTGTGAATTCCATTCTTAGGTGTGTAGCTCTCTATGCATTGTATCTGGAGCCTGGGTACATAACTTTAGGCTGAAAATTCCACTTGGTATCAGGGATGCAAATTGCAAAATTTAAGAGTTTCAATGAGAAAGGCAAAGCTAAATCCTTTTGTGGTTCTAGTCTTTTTATCTTTAAAAGTCTCTGTAGCTTTAAACTTTATTTTAATATATGATTATAGTCAATGAGAGCACACATCCAAAGCCAGGATATAATTTTCTAGTTATAATGTCGTCCAATTGACAAAGTAAAGCAGATTTGCAAAGAAAAAATGAAAAGAATGCCAGGCTTCCTTCTTCAAGAAGCATTAGAAACCCTTTGAAAGAGAAACATGCAGAAAAGACTTATGGTTCATATAGAGCTAATCTGATGACTGAATTTTGGAAGTTATTAGATTTTATTTATATATCATGTCTATGAAATAAATTGAATACAATGACTGGATGATTCCAAATATTTATTACTGTTGTGGATGGTCGGGGGATAATCCAAACCAGTGATCGGTTGTGTCACCACTTGCCGTTCAATGCTGGATGCCTTACAACTCATTGCAGTTCTCATGCTGGGACACTCACAACCAGAAAACAAGCATGAAGGTCATACCCTGAGGCTATATCTAGACTACAGGCTTCTTTTGGAAGAAGCTTTTCCGGAAGAGATCTTCTGAAAAAACTTCTTCCAAAAGAGAGAGTCTACACAGCAAAAGCTTATTGAAAAAGCAATCTGCTTTTTCGAAAGATAGCATCCACACTGAATGGACGCTATCTCTCATTTATGCTGTGATTACTATGGATGGAGTGGCTACGAGGGCATCTGTGCTTTTTCCTCTTTCCTCTTCTTTCAAAAGAACTCCCTCTTCCACATCCACACACACCTTTTTCCGAAAGAGCTCTTTCAGAAAAAGGCTTCTTCCTTATAGAAAGAGGTTTACCAATATCGGAAAAACCCTTCTGCTCTTTCATTTTTTTTTTTGAAAGAACGCAATTGCAGTATGGACGTAAGTGAAGTTTTTTCAGAAAAATGGCCATTTTCCTGAAAAAATTCTTCAGTGTAGACATACCGTAGAGTGTCTGTGTGCTTGACAGACCTGGTTTGACAGCTTTGACCCCAGCAGCCTTTCTATAGCCCCACAGGTCCACTTTGGCTTTTATCAGCCTTGGTTACAAACAGGTAGGTGAACCAATGCACTCCCAGTCTGTATGCCTCACACTCTCCTGGACAGTTCAGCGAAATAACATGTCCCATTTATTCTTCTAAAGACGTAACAGCACATTACATCTTATTAACTTAACTGGGGTAAATACACCTTGCATATAAACACAGCAATAAATTGGTTTATAGTAAAATTAAAATACATTTATTAAGAACAGGACATAGGTTAAGTGAAGCTAAATAAAACTAATACAGTTAGAAATGGTCGCAAGCAAATAAAAGTCATCTGAAGTCCAAAACTTAACTGAGTCAGGTGAAGGTTTTGCTCAATATGGTTTCTCTCACCAATCGTCCTTCCCAGTCGTGGCTGACTTTCTGCCAATCAGGATTTTTCCTAACAGCACAAGGTGATGGCTTCCCTTGTCTTCTTAAATGAAAGATCTTTGTCTAAGAAGGTTTATTACCTATATTCAGTTCCCAGAATCTTCATTCTTATTGTAGCTGAAAGATTCATCTTCTTCATCTTGCAAGAGGTCTGGCCTCTTGTGTCTGGCTGGATCCCAGAGATGATTCTCCTTCTTACTTCCAAAAGTCTCTAACTTTGTTTTAAGGGCAAGATGACCTCAGGTTGTGCTTCCCTTCCTATAAGCTTCTCATCCCCTTGTATGTAAGTAGGGCTTCTGTTGCTTTGATTCCCCCTTGCTTAATTCTCATAGGGTATGTCTACACTTGCTCCTGATCTCGAGATAGGGATGCAAATGTAGTGCATCGAAATTGCTAATGAAGCGTGGGATTTAAATATCCCACGCTTAATTAGCATAATTGCATCCGGCCGCCATTTTGAAATCGCATTATTGTGAAATAAAATGCCCCATGTAGCAGCGTTATTTCGAGAGAAAACCCTTCTCTCGAAATAACTGTTACTCCTCATACAATGAGGTTTAACAGTTATTTTGACAGAAGGGTTTTCTCTCGAAATAACGCTACTACACGGGGCGTTTTATTTTGCAATAATGTGATTTCAAAATGGCAGCCAGAAGTGATTATGCTAATTAAGAGCAGGATATTTAAATCCCGTGCTTCATTAGCAATTTCGATACACTACATTTGCATCCCTATCTCGAGATAGGGAGCAAGTTTAGACATACCCATAGAGACAAATAAATAGCTGCCTTCTCTCTTGTCTGGGGAGGGAATTGTTTCTTCCTGTTTGGCTACAAAGTTAAATAAAAGATAATAACATTAAGTATTGATATTTCTTCATATAGTGTTAATAGATAGAATTCATAAGGGTATTAATCACCAGTGTATCATTAGTTTTCAGAAAAGATCTCACTGCATGCACTTTCATAATACAGTAAAGTAGTATGGAATCAGTTGATTCTGTTGGTTATCTCTTGAGGTTCACCCCCCCAACTCAGACACTTTTAAAGACCAGTAAACATTTTCAATATATTCTTTGCAAATTAAAACAGACCGAGCTTCTCTTTCCTGTTGGTGTAGATGCCAAGCTGTCTTCTCTCCATTTGTTTGTGTAAGATTTGCCTCCATCCCTTGTTAACTTGATGAATCTGTTTATGCGATATGCAAATATATTGTCATTGCCTTTCAAAGTACTTTAGAAGCAACTTCCAGGTGGGGAAAACACAAGCCTTTGTCCAGTGCAGACCTTTTTACCAACATTTCTTAACATGACTGGTTTAACACCCTTTAAGGACACATAATTCTAACATAAGTTCATAATTCTTAATACTCTTCTATAGATACATCATGCAAGAGTGTTAATTATCAAGTGAGTTATTAGGTTTCAAATGATATCTCACATGGCATATTTTATACAGATTTTTAGAATAGTGCGTTAGGTGTAAATAAAGGAGTGCTGAGTGTCACAGTTACTTAGAGCTGATATCAGTGAAAGCTTTCGTAGTTATTGAGAGCTGCAAGAAAGATTAAGTACTATCAGATTCACCATATTATTCACTAATCTGGTACCATGGAATTAGCTTTTCTTTTACAGTCACTAATAATTGTCACAATCATCGATTTATTTGTTTAGTCTTGGTGAAGGGGCAGAACAGCACTTAGCCATCTAAAGGGGTCTGAAAGTATAACGTTCATAAAAACAGCGAGCCATAAACATGTCACGTACAGTATTTCTCAGAGTTTATGTGAAAGGAAATTGAAGTCTCTTGAAAATGGAACTGAATCTTGTCCAAACAACCTTATATACACCAATCTGCTTTTATTGTTATCATATATAACAGGTTTATTTTATTCATACACACCACCATTAACCCTACAGAATGTTCACATAAATATTATACTTCTTGATTGCTAACCAGGTTAAAAAACAGATCTTTCTTTCTTTCTTTCTTTCTTTCTTTCTCATGTGGAGAGAAAACTACATGGAATTGAAAAAGTTGATGTAACAGAAAAATACTTATTTCTAAGGTATACTTTTGTTTAAAAAATATTTGTCTCCACTTTGATTAATGGTCTTAAATAATTATTTGCTAATTAAGCAAAAATAAATATAAGCAATAAACTGTCTATTGTCACCAATTAATTTTTATTTGAGCTATACAGTACCCAATGTTTACCTACATTGTTTGGAATTGCTCTTTCTACCCCTAATAATACCTGGTTATTGAAATAAACTAGATGAACAGTTAATCAATTAATGAAGGTGGAGTGAAGAACAAAAAGAGTTAATAACTCATGGCTTTAAATAAACATTCCAGACTGCTCATGTACCTCCAAGAACACTCATTACTTTTCTTGTTACAAACTAAAACTGAGTACTCTTTCTGTGAACTTCATTCATTGCTTTGGCAATGACTTCTCTCATCATAGACAGTCAGGGATAGGCAGTACTTCAGGATCAAGGGTCTCCTCCCTTCCTCATAAGATAGCCAACTCTCCAAGATTGTCTGTGAGTCTCCAGGAATTAAAGATTAATCTTTAATTAAATATTATATCATGTGATGAAACTTTCAGAAATTTGTCCAACCAAAAGTGGGAACCTGACCCACTCATTGTCACCCAAATGGTTTCTTTCTCTCCAAATAATTTGTTGGGGATAACCACTCCTCAAGGCTTCAATAATATTTCTAGTCTCCTGACCAGAGAGGGCTGGTGAGGACCTGTATGGTGCACTGGTAACAATTACCCACTAGTACCAACCTATACACAACCAGTGTTAAAGCAGAGCCACAGCAGCACTTCTTAAAGCTGCGGCAGTGCTTTAATATTCTTGCCCTTTTTAAGCCCCTCCTGTTGGCAGCCTGCTTCACTGCTCCTTTTTCCTGGTAAAGCGCTGCCATGGCAATGCTGCTAGACCCTACTGGCAGGGTTGCTCACAGGGGTGAAGCAAAAGGGTCAGCTGCCCCAGGGCCCAGCAATTTAAAAGGGCCTGGCTCTCCTGGGTACTGTGCAGTGGACAGGAGTCCTGGCCTTTCAGATTGCTGATGGAGTCCTGGGGCTGTTGGCTGCCACCGCTGCAGCCCTGGACTCCTTGCTGTAGCAGTAGTGGCAGCCATAAAGAATTAGCAGGTGGGTTCTGTCCCAGTCCTACCTCTTTTGCCTGAGCCCCCACTTCCAAGGGCCCATAGCCGTCCCCCTCCCTGCTAAGAACACTGGACCCAGTGCAGGGAGTACTGGTGAGTCCGGATGTCTACTTTCACCCCTGTTTCTGACTGTTCTTTGTCCACCTCATGGAAACCCAATGGATGAAGAAGTGTGGTCTTTTATTCCTGTATGGGAACCAGTCATTGAGTGATAGACATGGCAGTCTACATCCCCACTTGTATTTCCCTGACTATGGGTTATGACTGAAGCCTGAAGTGAACTCTCATTCATGGATTTAAGTATCATGTGTAGCTCTCTCATAATCCTTAATAGCAATAGTTAACAGCATTGCAGAGTGAGTAGGTAACTCTGCATTGTCTCTTCTTGAAGATAGTTTAGTGAGTGTTGTAGATGAGAGGTCCCATAAGGAAAGCAGCCAGTACAGACACTAACAAACTCTGAGGTATTCTACACCCTCCACTCCCCCAAAAAAGGGAAAGGGAAATCGATGAAATATACTTGGTTTAAAAAACAGAATTTTTTTACCGAAATAATAATTTTCCATGAAAATTTTCATTTCAGTCCAAAGGACATTTTTGTTGAAAAAATTGTTTGGATTACAACATTTTGACCAGCTATTCTCAATAAGGATCACCATGTGATGTAACTATGTACCTGTGCTATAGTACTTTAAGACATCTGATCCACCTGTTCAGGTTTTCTTCAAAACTTCAATCCACACAACTTTGCCTAGAACTGGGACTGAGAGAGAAACTGATTAGCATTTTAGAGAGTTAGAACTACCCTCCCATAGAAAATTTAAATGGAAATGGAAACAAATAGTTCATTTCCACTGAAACCTTCTAAACAATATGTGGATTTAATTGAGAAACTGAAACTTGCTATTTTGGGGTCAAAACTTTTTGGGTTTCAGATTTTTCAAACAAAAGCCAAATTTTTCTAGGAAAAGCAGACACATCCGGCAAAAAAAAAAAAGTTTTTAGTCAAACAAAACCAGACAAAAAACGGTTTTGATGGAATTTTTTCAAGTAGCCCTAGTTAGAAGCTTTCCTGGGTTGTTTACTCAGGGATGTGATTCAGCTGAGCTGCTTTTTCTACAACTGTGTCATCTCTCCATTTCTTGGTTACTTCAGGTTGCCTGATTTTCCAGTAGTGGAGACAGTTGAGAGTCTCAAATGCTTTCACATCTGATATAAGACACCTTTTTCAGAAGACTTTTGCTTTCAACTTTAACATTTGAAATTATGAAGAAAAAGAACACACTTTATCCCTTGTAACAGTCACCACACAACCATGAAGGTTTTTGACAGAAAAAGGGCTCAATAGCAGGAAAATGAAGCACTGTTCAGGACGAAGGGGATGCCACTGAATGCAGCTTTTACTTTTCATCGTGTGCTTTCTCACCTGTTTGAAGGTTTCCTCTGTACGTGTCACTGCTATGCTGTTAGAAGTTAGATCTTTTGTTAAATTATTTAGAGCGTTCCAGGCTGCCAATCAGGGCAGGATTAAAGCTGTATTTTTTTTCTTTTTCTTTTTTTTCCCCCTGTTGGTCTGCTGCTATCTGTTTTCCTTTACAAAACAGCAAACAAGAAACCAAAATGAAAAAAAATTAACAACCATTACAGATGTACTATAGCTGTATTTGGTTGTCTCTGAAAGGAGGAAAGAGGCTGGGATCATATCAGGAATCATATTTTACATATTTTGCTCTTTCTTGTGGAAACAAATTTTCTATCAAGCCACATCAAGGTTTATTAATTTTTTTCACTGTTATTTGTTTTTCTACATATATTGTGTAATGTTTCAGGCAAAATGTTAATCACATAAGCTTTGGAAGACAGAATTTACTTGGAGCTAGAATTTAGATACAAGCCATTTGAAAGCAATGTGTACTCCCAGTGACTGAGCGCTTGCTTTTATTTTGTGGATCGGGGGTTGGGGTTTCACAAAGGTGGAAATGAGAAAGTCCTATTACTTCAGGCCTTCTGCACTTGATCTATTGCTGGATATAACTGATATTCTGGACTCTCGTGTCTCATGTTTGTCAAGGGAGGAAACAAGACAAAAAAGGATCAGCTACCTCCACAGCAGTCTGAGCTTTCCAATGCTTGCCTCAGGGGAGGTAGTCCTGTAGAGATCCTGAACTATGCAATATTCTTGCAAGAAAATTTAAAAAAAAAATAGTGATGGACCCTAAGTATCTTGTGGCTCCAATCTCCCTTTACTTCCACTGCATTTGAGCCCCCAAAACATAGTAGAACCCTGAGCTTCAGATCTTGATATGGCATGGAAAGGTCACTGATTTCACTGGCTAGTGGCTGGTTTCCTCATATCTATTGCTGTGTCTCCTAGATGCTAGTGGTTGGGTACTTCAGAAATAACCACACTATGAAGACTGCAAGCAACAAAGACAATGCAGATGATGAAACCCAAGGTAATACTCACATTAAGGAGGAGACTTTATTGGAGGCTCTATTGTTCTTCACTATCACCTGAGATAAGGAAGAGCTTATTTCTTGCATCTTTCAGAAGACAGTGCATGTCATAGCTATTAACTCAGGTCTCCTATCAATAGAGTACACAACAAAACAGTCACTTAGTCATTTTATTAATTTTAATATTTTTCCTTCAGGAACATCCTAAGAAATATGACCTAACCCAGGGAAAAGTAGAGAAGATGCTGTCCATTGCACTGCATCAACACTATACATCTATCACCTGGTTTACTATAGAGATGTAACCACTTCACAAAATAGCACATACATTTACTTTAAGAAATATTATTCTCTATTGTGAACCACAATAAAAGTAAAACAACAAAATATAACTACCATGGTCTTCAAGAATCATTATAAAGTGATCCTTGTACAGTCCTTTGGAAGGAAAGTGTCTGTATATATTAATGGGAGACAATAATGTTACAAACATTAAAATCTAATATTATCTTGATTTTTGGTATTTGAGACTAATGAATAGCAATGCCACTATGATGTGATCTAGTAATTACATTACAAATTCATCAATGGAAATCAATCTATTACATTACCTGTGAGAATGTAAGGGGGAGGTAGATAAAATAAGTCTCTGCTAGTTTTTATATCAAAATTCAAGTTCCTGAAAAATTTTAAACTTCCCAATTCACCTGAGGTAAATAAAGTAATCAGAATGACAATGGGTTACAATGAGGAGGTTAGATTTGTTTCTGTTAGCCTGGGGAAATTGTGCTGTATTCCTGCAGTACTCAGTGTAGCCAGCTGTGCTGTGGTTTCACAAATGTCTTGTGGTTAGATGTTTTGAAAGCCTGAGTGCCAGGCAGCTGGCAGGAGGATTACTTCATCAGGTGATTTTTCTATATTGCAGTCCCCCTTTCTTAGTTTTCCTTATCAGATATTCAATTTACATTACTGTCATAGTTTTTATTTACATAAAAATGACCATATTACTCTTGATCACTTATACCGACTAGTTAGCCTCATCGCTAGTAGACTATGCTGAGCTACTCATACTAAATTACCTTCCTTCAGGTACTTTTGATTCAGATGAGAAAACAGAGACAGTGTTCTATAGGTATTGCTTTGTATGTTTCTGAAAGATTTTGGTTATAAAATGCTTGACCTGACAGTTTTATTTATACCTCTTGGAACTGAGTATGGGCTTTTTGTTATCACTTCTTTGGGGAGAGACTCTTTTCCCATGCAACCATTTAACTTTTCTTTTCAGAGGTAGATTATAGAAATCCCTAGGCACATCATAAATGGGCCTCTACCCTTTCTCCTGGACCTCCTCCCTTGACGTGGTGGTAATGTTGACAGGGACTACTCACACAAGCCTTTCTGGGATGGGGATACCAGTGGGGTAGCACCATGCCTCTTTTCTCAGGTTGGGCCTCCCTCCTTTCAAAGCCACATCTCTCTGTCTTTTGGCATGCTGAGGTGTTCTGGAGGATGGAGGACTCAGCCCCTACCCACAAGCACAAAGAACTCTGTCCTTAGGAGCCTCTGTCCTCACCATCATAGAAGAGCCATGATGAGGTGGCAGTATCTGAAGCCCTCTTTCCCTGCCCACCCACATAATTCTTGTCCAGGATGATGTCACTAAAAGTCCCTCCCACCTCCAGAGAAACTGGTTGCAGAGTTAACTCTTAATTGAGATGAATTCACACTTGTCAGAGCTATTGTTTGAGGCTGTCTGTAGACAGGTAATCAATGAATCAATTTACATTTTCAAGTTTTTCTTAACAACCATAAGGATGAGAAACAATTTTAAAAAATGAAAACTGAGCCTGATAACATCTTTTTGTTCTTTGGCTCTGTCCCCCATTCATGTGCCTTTATTGTGTTTCAAACTAGGAACCATAGGAACTGTAAGCTTGTGACTCCAGTGTGCTGTATGTACATGTGCTATTTCTTGGAATGGAAAAAGTTGAATCATGAGTTTCAATCCATATTCAGTTTTTGAATATTAAATTTTCCAGTAAAATGAAGGATTCATTATTAGATAGAGGACTCATTTCCCCCTTTACTTTGCTGACCTCAGATTTCATATGTGGATAAACATAGTTACGCTAAATGCATTTCCCCTTAAAATAGTCTGATGAAATAGTACTTACAGTTGCAGCTAACAATTTTATTTTCTGTAATACTTATTCTCATTTCTTCTTCCCCCACTCCAGTGCTGAAAAGTTTGTGGAATTTTTTTTTACAATATTGAATAAAGTATCATAAAGGGATTCAATTGAGCAAGGTGAACAATCATCAGTGAAGATGTGAATAAACTAAGTCACCTAATACCCAACTCTACCTATGCATACTCCAGTCTACTATGATGATACAATCTGTATTTTTCCACAATAGAACTGCAGGTTGAACCTCTCTAAACCAGGACTCTCTGGTCCAGCTATATCCATGGTCCTGCTTTTGAATCGCCAGGTGCTGGGGCAGTTGCTTTTTTTGACCCCTTTTCCCCCTCTGTCAGCAGGCCTGATCTTTTGATAACTAACAGAAGTTTCCAGATCGGACACCCTGGTTCTCCTGGGGGATCTCAATCACCTTGACATCTTCTGGGAGAGCAATACAGCAGTGCACAGACAATCCAGGAAGTTTCTGAAGAGTGTTGAGGACAACTTCCTGGTGTAAGTGCTCAAGGAACCAAATAGGAGTCATGCTCCTCTTGACCTGCTGGTCTCAAACAGGGAAGGTTTTGTAGGGGAAGTAGAAGTAAGTGGCAACCTGCGCAGCAATGATCATCAGATAGTTGAGTTCTGGATTTTGACAAAAGGAATTAAGGCAAGCAGCAGAATATGGACCCTGGACTTCAGCAAAACCAGCTTGGACTCCCTGAAGGAACAAATATAAGGGGGGCAAGAAATAGATGACCACTTTCCAACTCTAATCTTCTATGGTTCTACAACTTGTTTTATTTATTTGGTAATGGAGTGGTTGATTTAAGAAAAAAAAAAGGACACCCAAAAGATAGAAAGTATACTTTTTATCCTAAGTATTATAAAGTAGATCAAATTTTGGGTCTGAGAACCATGTGAGACTTAATAAATGGATCTTCTTCAAAGCAAAGTAAGAGTGAAATCATGCCTCTTTGAAGCCAATGAGAGTTTTGCTATTAACTTGAGTGAGACTAAGGTTTCATCCTAAATATTTCCTTTGTATAGAAATTATAAAAAAAATACAACAACTTTGAACTATGGATTTTTGCCCAAATATCTATGTGAGGCATGTCAAACTGATATTGGAAGACAGTTTTTAATATGGGATTAAGGTCATTTTTTCCTGTGTACTCTCCCTTAAGTTTATGTTTATGTTATCTATTGCTTTTTGTCTTAAACTTAGATTGTAAGTAGGCTGATATATTTGCCTTTGAGACAAATGTTATAACAATATTATGTCTTATCCAGGGAAAATGCTCCTTTACTTTACTAATACATAATATGGTTTAAGAAGAGTGTGAGGAACAAACACCTGCTATAAACGAATACATTTTCTGCAGTAATAAGTAGGGAAAATAAGGTATGTTGAAGAAGCTGGTCAATAATTATAGACCAGCTTTAAAGTACTACCAGACTATTTGTTGTTTTTTAAGTTTATTCTGTACAGACTAACTCGGCTACCCCTCTGATACTTTTTTTTAGTGCTCCCAAGGTCAAGGTCAACATAGTTTTTTATCTCAACACTGTTGTACATGTAAAACTACAACAAAGTGTTCTGAATGTATACAGTTCTTTTGAAAAATTCTTTTTCTTTACATTCATGAAAGGTCATTTCTTCATTTATGACGGCACCTCATTTTATCCTCATTTTACAATCAAAATCATCTCATCTTCTCCATAATAATTTGGGTCTTATTGATAATTATATTGAAAAAGAAAAGAGGCTACAATTGATAGAGATTTTTAACCATTTATATTTCCTTTGACTTGTTACAGGTGATTATTGAGACATTGACATTGACTTCTATTCATGACAAGCATTTCCAAAAAGGAAATCCTAGAGAGGTTGAATTCTTATTGGCATTAAAAGAATTCATTTATAAAATATTTTTCTATTCTGCCTCCATCTTTTATTTGTATAAGAGTAGGCAGAGGAGGGAAGGGTTATTAATTTCTGGTTCCCTCATTTATATCCTTTTCTCCAAGAATTGCAGGTAATATGTTGTCAAGGCTTTTACCTTAAAAGAGCTTGACAAAAGAAAAGAGGAAAACAAGCTGCAGTCTCTAGTAGCTGACCTCTCAGTCTGAGGCATGCAGATACACACAGACAGACAGACCTTCCAGGACACCCTCCAGGACACAAGAATCAAATCATAAAGTGATTTTTTTAACAAAACAAAAGATAAACTTGATAAAGCATACTTGGCTGCTAGATGTTACAGAGAAACTAAGGAAAACAAATTAAAACACAGAGAAACGTCTCTGCGCACAATGCTAGATAATGGGGTAAATGGGGACAGGAGGCATAGATTCACACGGAGCAGTTAAAACCAAACCACAAAATAAAGAAAAAATACCCTGAATGCGACTATCTTCACTTTTCCCCCTTTTCTTACTTCCAATCTTTTCTTGGTTCAGTCCACTTCCATGCCCTGAATTTCCTGGAGGCATGGTAGTCCTGCCTGGGTTTAAATCATTCTGTGTCTTTCAACTCCTGGTTTTTCTCTTCCACACAAAGAAATCAGGCAATGAATCTTATACAATTCAAATTTCAACACTGTATGCCCATTGGTCCTCTGGTTTCCAGTCAACACCTGAGTTTAGTCCTTTAGTCACTTGGTGCTGGTCAGCACTCCCTCTGTCCATTACATATGTGGAGAGCTGTAAGCTCAAAGATCTGCTTCCTGACTCCATTGCTTATTGGTGAATTTTTAAACCAGTCTGGGTTTCCTTGAGTTACTGCACAGCAGCAACAAAAGTTACTTATATTTTATAAATCTCATAGGGGTAGCATGTTAGTCTGTAACTTTAAAAACAGCAAGTAACCCTGTAGCACCTTAGAAATTAACAAAAATATAGAGTTTTGTGAGCTTTTGTGGGCAAAACACACTTCATCAAATGAGCTCATCATCATCTGATAAAGTGGGTTTTACCAATGAAAGTTCATGATACTATTTATTTTTGTTAGTCTCTAAGGTGCCACAGGACTACTCGTTCTTATATTTTAAAAATGTGAGTGTCTAATGAAAAACTTTGTTCATGAAATCCTATTTGATCATGACTTTATGAGGTTTCTGTGTGCTATCACAGAAATAAAGAAGTGATATCATTACTGGCCCAAAAATGGTTAGGACCATTACTCCACGAGGGGACCTGAACCATATCTCAAATTCTAGGCAATCTCTTTTTCTTGGTTTTCACTTTTTCTCTGCTGAAACATTATGAGAGAATATAGCATTTCCAGGAGAAAGTGTTATCAAAGAGATTTGTCCTGAATACAGATCTGAATATAGCCAAGATCAGTCTAATCCCTGATAAGATATTGTACCACTGAGGTCCTGCTGCCAGAAAAAGTGTGTCCATGCAGTGATAGATACGGTTTGGAGAAACTCTGAGTCCAGTGAAGTTTGAGATGGAAATGGCAAGGTGGGTTTTATTAACAACATTCTATAGCTGTCTTGGCTGTCTGAAGAGGGATAAATTGTCTCTGAAGTAGCCCAGTCTTCACTCACTATGGTCCTTGTGGGTCTATGAATTCAAGCCATAAACCAACTGGGAGGCTAGAGTAGAGCAGCCTGTTACAAGAGAAAAGAATTTGGAAGAGCAGCTTGGTTTATGCAAGCCTAATTGGGGTGAGACTGGGAGATAATTATTTGTTTACCTGGGGGCTTTCTGAACCCTTCATATAACTGTTACAATTCCTAGTATAGATGGAACCTTAATTGACTTCCAAATAATATTTGAACTTTGGCATAAAGTTCATTATAATGTTTTGGTCTACCATACCAAAATAATAAGGTAATAATTACTCTCCATGCACATGATTATGTAATATAATCATTACAGGATTAATTGATCTCATTTCAATATTGAGTTATTTTGTTATGTTGTGTGTGCTCATGGGATAAAGTGATACACTGTGTGTTTATATGTCTGTTTTGACTGATATCACTTGTGCACCAGCTACTTTCTTCTTGTTTTGTTGAGCTAAAAGGACTACATTTATCATGCACTGAATGAAAATTTAAGAATAACTGTTTAGATAATTGGGCATCGGGGATTCTTAGAAGTCTTTATTATGTGAAAGTGCCTAAATAACATCTGTTCCTTCATTCCTGTTATTCAGGGTTTCTTTGTAGTTAGCATGTCTTCGGGGACCTCAAAAACAAGAAACAAAGATATGCAGTATAAAATCCACTTCACACAAAGCCCTTTATACCCTCTAGTGAGTGTGGCCGAGTCAGGGTCAGATTGGCTCTTAATGAAGAAAGATGTGATTGGTTTTCTATACCAATCAGCATCCAGTGGTAATTATCTATCTATCTATCTATCTATCTTGTCATGAATAATTTGTTTTTATAGCACTAACTTCAAATATATTGGCAACAGACGGGATCTACTTTCTCAAGGCACTTTTAACCACAACAAATTCCTGGAAAATGCTGAAAAATTCCAGTTTACTGGGACTTATCACAGGTATAAAGGAAATAAGAGGAAAGTTAACAACAAACTAAAATACTAATTTGGAAATGAAACAGAAAATAGGTATGACATGAAGAACTGTTCCCTCCAAAAAGGAGACTCAATGCTCTAAGCAGAAAAAAAACCTGGCTTGTCCACCTAACAGTTGCCAGATCTGTGTAAGATTATTTTTTTACAGCCTACCTCAGTATGTTTCTCTTCTCAGACTGAGCGCGATGGCAAACCACTGCAGAAGGAAAAGATTCTACATAATGTGGAAGAAGAAGGTGATCTGCACCTTACCCATTGATTGAAGGTTTATTTTATCATCTCCCAACATTTCTCACCTTTCAGTGTAGGTGTTTCAAAGCTAGAGCTTCAAACTGGTGTTTCTAATTTTCTGAAAAGTATATCAGCTTGCATTTTCCAGCTATGCCAGAAGATGGACAGGGGGCACTGGATGTGGTTTAATAAGGCTGAAATTCTGTCCCTAAATGTCAAGAAGTACCCAGCAGACAAAAGTACATAGAGCAGGTAATTCCATAATATTTTAAATATATTCAGGTGGGGGAGGGCTACTGTCAGCCCTTCCCTCTACCCATCCTGCTCCTCAGTCAACCCACTTCTTGGACCTTGCCACCCTCCTCCCCTTAAATGAGGGGCAAAGGGGCTATAAGGGAAAAGTGGGGCTTCCTTACGTGCCTGTCATAGAAGCCCCAAACATTTCTGGTCCTTTAAAGACTGGCTCTGTGAAATCCTTTACCAGTCCATTTTATCTGACCACCATATCCCATCACTATGGAGTAGTTGCACTGCACATATGTCACAACAAGCTGCCACTGGTTAGTTTGTGGCATACTTAGCCAGGTTCCCAGATATACCCCCTTTAATATAGGCCAAAAATGTGTCAGCTCCCAAGTCTGGAAGGTGAACTGCATCCTCCCTGAATAATTCTGATTCCCCATATGCTCTGTCCGGATGCAAAACTACCAACCCTCCTATATCACCTATGAATTTGGCCAGGACTGTATTCACATACCTCCTAACCTTGCAGATCCAAGGGAGCTTCACAGCTCCCCACTATTCCCTGTGCTGTAACACATCCAACAAAATCATTTTTACTATAGGGAAAAATTCCAGGATGTGCCCCCGGTCCCTCTAGCTCTGAGCATTAAGACATTCCTTTTTGCATGTTCCCTAATCATTTTCTACAAGGTGAATCACAATCATATGTGATGCCAACTCATAAGCTATCACAGTGTACAGAGGGGCAATAGCTGGTACCCAAAATATGCCCCTCTTCCCATGCCAGCTCAGGATCGCTTCACTGTGAATTAAGAGGCACCCATCTCTCCTCATCTTTATAGCCGTGTTTGCATTCCCAGACCCCACAGGGCAGATACTAGTCTCGCCACCCTCCTGTAGAATAATAGATTTACCCCAAATTTCTTGACTGTCTTTGACCTCTTCAAGGTTAATGTCACGTATTTTCCCTCCCAGTGTACCTCCCTCAATTCTAAAGCCTTTTAAGAAGAGTCTCTTCAGGATCAGCACACTATTTTTTTGATTCTCAAAGGTCCAAAACACTCTATCAGAAATGTTTCCCTGAACAAGACCATCTCTTAGGGTGTGTCTAGACTACAGGATTTTTTTGAAAAAAAGTGGCCTTTTTTCGAAAAACTTCCCCTACATCTAGACTGCTGCCGTGTTCTTTCGAAAGTAAATTGAAAGAACATGTCAGTTTTTTCAACCGTGGAAAACCTTGTTTTACAAGGAAGAACGCCTTTTTTTTTAAAGTGCTCTTTCAAAAAAAGGTGCTATGTAATGCAAACTGTGGTTTTTTGAAAGGGAGCATCCAGACTGCCTGGGTGCTCTTTTGAAAAAGCGGCTTGCTTTTTCGAAAATACTGGTTGTAGTCTAGACACTCTTTCGAAAGAGGCTTTTTCGAAAGTATCTTTCAAAAAAGCCTCTTTCGAAAGAGGCTTGCAGTGTAGACGTAGCCTTAGGGTGCATCTACACTACAGGGCTTAACTTGAAATAAGCTATGCAAATTGAGCTACATCAATTGCATACCTTTTTCCAAAATAGCTCATTTTGAAATAGGGAGCATCTACACTGCACTTATTTCAAAAAAGAGCACTCTTCCTCTGACTTCCCTTATTCCTTGTAAAATGAAGCTATGTCTACATTACAGGGGTTTTGCACAAAAAGAGCTGTTTTTGCACAAAACCCCATGGAGCATCCATACCTTAAGTGCATTTTTGCGCAAGAAAATCTACAGTCAATTGACAGAACAGAGGGCTTTTTGTGATGTAGGTATACCTCTTTCTATGAGGCATAACCCTTTTGGCACAAGAGTTCTTGCACGAAAAGGTGTGTGTGGATGCTCAACAGGGGTTTCTTGAGCAAAAAGAGCCTATCAGAAAAAGCACAGGTGCTCTGATGGCCATTCTGTGAATGGCAATCAGAACTTTCTTGCACAAGAGTGTCCATGCAGTGTGGATGCTCTCTTGCACAAAAGCACATTGCTTTTGTGATGCTCTTTGAGGTATAGATGCACTTTTGTGCAAGAAGCTTTTGCAGAAGATCTCTTCCACAAAAAGGTTCTTGCGTAAAAACCCTGCAGTGTAGACAAAGCCTGACGGTTACAGGAGTCAGAGTAAGAAGTCCTCCAGCTTAACAATATTTTGACACTATTTCAAAATAACTGCCTGCTGTGTAGACGCGGACTAAGTTATTTCAGAATAGCACTAGTTATTTCAAAATAGTGTTGCAGTGTAGACGTACCCATATTCACATTGATTTATGGGCTCTAGGATCTGCCTAGATCCCAAAGCATATTCACAGTGATGGGATCATGGGAATCCTCTCTTGGGCTGGTGCTTTGAGATCACCCTTTGAACTAAAAACCCACTATAAAACTCTGGGTAACCATTCAGCCCAAGGGCAAATGTGAGGGTAGATAGGCAAATGGGGATGGCATCAGTTGTTGGGTTGCTGATGACACTGCAGCGCCTATTCTTCTGTGATGGGTCATACTGGCAAGAGGCCCTTCCACTCTCAAAATTGCACAGTCATTTATTAACATTTCTCTGAGCTCCTCAGTGTTTTTGAAGACACGAATCTATGCTAAACTCAGGCCTGCTGATAAGGGGGGAGGCAAAGGGGACAACTGCCCAAGGGCCCAGCAATTCAAAAGGACCTAGACTTCCTGGCCCTTTAAATTGCCTCCGGAGTGCTGCACAGGTGGCTCTGAGGTCTGGCTGGGGAGTGGAGGTGGGATGGCACAACCCAGGTGGCATTGAGGGCTGACTGTCCCAGCCCCGGCCCATCTGTCCAAAGCCCTTTGTGGAAGCATGGAACTGGGTCCACCCCACCTTGTCCAGAGGCCTGATGAGTCTGTGTGCTCAGTTTCCCCCATCACTGACAAGCTATCAGTGCCTCAATGAAATTAGTTCTCCATATTCCTGCATTTAAATGTAGGGCTATTACCACTGTGTTATGCTCCAGTTAAAATTTTTACATAACTATTAGTTCCCAATAGTATTATCTTAAAATATAATACTGTGCTTTATTCTTTTTTAAAAAAAGCAGAATACTTTCAAATACTTTTATACATTCTTAAATATCACTCAGCAAACATATAAGAAATTAAAATATATATTTTGGTATCACAATTCCAAAGGGAATCTTTTTATTAAATTGTATAAATTTATAATTAGTTTAATATAAAATATAGAACTTGCTATCACACATTAACATTCCCCTAGTATAGCATATTTTATCTGATGTGTTCAAGTCCAAACAGTATTTATAAGCATGGTCTAGTCAGTGGACAGATCATTGGGCTAGGACTTGGATAAGCTGTATTCTCTTCTCAGCTGTGCTGTTGGCCTTCTGGGCTATTTTGGACAAATCATTTCAAATTGTTATATGCCTCAGTTTTCCCCATCTGCAAATTAGGGCTAATGATACTTAACTCCTTTGTAAAGTGATCTGAGATCAACTCATGAAAACTACTCTATAAGAGCTACGAATTATTTTATTTTATTTTATTTTACTGATACAGAATAATCAATATAGTGTCACTTCACAGAGGCCTGATCCAAAGCCTTATCTGGAGCTAGGAATTTGTGGAATCTCCATCATCTTTCATATATTTTGAAGAATTTGTCAAAATAAAGTCATACTTCGCAATTACCTACAGATACCAAATTTTGCATAAACAATTCTGCCACTTAAATTAGCTGAATGAACTATTTTTAATACTGAAATATGCTGGGTGAAATTTTTAAATAATTATTTTTGTTTTTCATTGGAAAAAAGTCATGGATATTATTATTAGAGTTCATAAAAAATATTTGCTACCAAAATTAAAATCAAGTCACCTATTTAACTGTCATTTTAGTGCAAAGACATTTTTACTGTTACAAATCACAAAATAATTCAAATTAGTTATGGAAAGAGTAATTGAAGTTTTAATGAGTTTCTGATTCAAATTTACTACTTATGGTAATTATTCAATTAAATGAATAATGTTTGAAGTTGAAATCCTACGAATTTAAAACTGTTCTTTTACTTCCATTTTGCAAGCACATTAATAAAAAATTCTGTTACATATATTTAATTTCCTATAAGTGTAATATATGAAAAATGACTTTGCCTGGTCAACAATGGGCCTCACTTGCTACTTGGAGATATTTAAGAGCAGGTTGGATAGACATCTATCAGGGATGATCTAGACAGTGCTTGATCCTGCCACGAGGGCAGGGGACTGGACTTGATGATCTCTTGAGGTCCCTTCCAGTTCTAGTGTTCTATTATTCTAAGATTCTATGATTATTATTATAGGGCAATATGTTCCATTTCACTTTTGTGAACAGAAACTGGTGAAACCTATTTGGGAAGTACAGAAGAAGGGAGCAGAAGTTTAATGACTGGCATGGGGACTACCTCCAGATCATCTTTCAGAAGTCTGTGGTGCTGGGTCTTGGAGAACTAGGCTTTGATCTGAGAGGAAATGCATCTGGGACAGCAGCTACACTCAGAGCTATGTAGATATCTGAGTGGACATCCATGTGGAAATCAATGGGTCTGATTCTTTACTGCCATGCACTTTTGACACTCATTTACCTGTGTGCACAAATTGGATGGAAAATGTCTATGTTCTGATAGGGTATAATTTTGCACTCTCTTTGCACAAGTGTAAATTATACACAATGCAAGGCCCAGTGCTGGTCTAAAGCCTGTACCTCAATGGGGAAGACAGCAGCTAGATGTACAAGCACTGGGGACTAAAAGCCAACGGGTGTAAAGCTGCATATCTACACTAACCATGTAGCAAAAGTGGCAGAAGCTCTGCCAAAGCCTACCACATATTCATCTTAATTTCCCCATGGACATGTAGTATACTTAGAGTTTGGAGGCTGTGCCCTCTGCTTCCTCTGTGGTCTCCCAAATTCTTCCACCCTTGAGGGTAGTTATCAGAGGTTGACTGAAATTTCATGTCATCTGTCTCTCTAGTATGGATTTCTCTGCAGATGGATGGAGCGCATTTTTGCACAATTTCATAACTTTCTTAAGTAATCTCTATTATATATCAATCTTGCATTATAATGTAAGGAAGAGAACTAGCTTAATGGAAAGCAAATGGGTCCTCACTACATATAGATTAATAAATTCCAAGGCCAAAAGGGACCATAATTTAGTGTTATCTCCTGTATAACACAGACCATAGAATTTCTACAAAATAATTACTAGAGCATCGCTTTTGGCAAAACATCCAATCTTGTTTTAAAAATGGGCAGCAATGGAGAATCCACCATGATGCTTGGAAAGTTGTTCGAATGGTTAATTACTCTCACTGTTAAAATTTACAACCTATTTCCAGTCTGAATTTGTCTATCTTCAATTTCCGGCCATTTATTCATATTATACCTTTCCCTGCTAGATTGAAGAGCCCATTGTTAACTATTTATTCCACATGTAGATATTTACAGACTGTAATTATACCACTCCTTAACCTTCTCTGTGTTAAACTAAATGCATTGAGCTTGATGAGTCTACCACTAAAAGGCAGGTTTTCTAATCCTTCAGTCACTCTCATAGCTCTTCTCTGAACTCCGTCCATTTTTTCAACACCCTTTTTGAATTCCAGAAGCAGTTACCCCTCCAATGATTACATCTTTCTTTTGATGGCCTGTTTGCCTCCTACTTGTTTATAGCTACAGCTATAACACTTAATTGTAGGGAATTTAATTTTGGAGGATGGGAGAAGTGAGGACATACAGTCACTTGGTATTTAATGAATGACATTACACACAAGGAGAACTGATTACCTCATATAACATAATCTTGTAAGTGTTGCTTCTGAAGACAGTGCTTTTGGAAATAATGATAGAAAGAAGTTGTTCAGGTGGTACTTTGTGCTATATTTTAATATTGATAAATCTACAATGGTATTTTAATGCTGATACATTTATAATGTTTATTTTGTGTCGTAACAATGATCCATCACATTAAGAAGGTCTGATGAGAAAATAATGAACCTAACAATATGATTTGCTATAATGCTAGCTTTTTAATTTTTTTTAAATGAATGGATTTATTGCTATTTCTGAGAACTGAATACTTCAGTTTTTCATCTCTATTTTCTGTCTGTTTTGCAGATTCTAAATTTTATGTTTCTGACAGCTTGAGAGAGAGCATCTTGGTTTGGACATTCTTCTTCTATTGCTTCAGGAATGGTTTAAAAACAAGGCTGTATCACTCATTTGTAAACTAAAATATATTATGTTTCAGAGTAAGAGAAATTTCTGACCCTCAGAAATAAGTCTGAGGGTCTGCAATAAGTCTGCAATAAGTCTACCATTCATTTACATTTTCTTTTGTTTTTCATATAATTTATATACAGTGACATAGAGGATGGGAGGGACCCCAAAACAAAGTGCAAGAATGCTGTGATGTTATTAAATGATGAATGAAAACAATTCATCTGTTGTGCATTTATAAAATGTAATCAGAATCCTCCCACATTTAGATAAAGAGAGAGCACATTCCAACCTCCGGTAGAGGAGATGATATAGATAAAAAAACAAGAATGGAGTGAATAGTATTGAATTTATTGTTTCCAGTCTATCTAATCTCTTTCCTTCCTTTTGATATAAAGGTGTTTGTTTTGAGGCTTTATTTGTAAACATTTCTGAAATTCAGATTGCCTTGAGCACCTCAGTTTAGCGCATATTTTAAAATGATATTTCTATCCATAAGGGGATGATCCTGCAGCTTTTACTTGGGCTAAATTCTCAGTAAAATAAATGACATGACTTAATTTTACAGTTTAGGAAGTCTCAGCAATCACCTCCACAGTTCTTTCATGAGAATTCATCGTTAACCCAAAATGGTGTGATTAGGTATTGCCGCACACGCTGTAATATCTCCAGTTTGCAAGCTGTTGTAGTCGCTGCAGAGTAACTCTCCTCCTACTACACAGGCTTGGTAGTGGTGATGGGAGAGATTATGTCCTCTGTTGTCCCTACACGGTTCTCTAGAACAAAAATGGAGTTATTCAGACTAGGCATTTAAGGTGGTATTTAGTCCTCAGAGCATAAAGCAGCCCATCATTTCACTTTTTAGAGTATATGACATTACTGGCTCCCTGTTAAAAGTAACATCAGTAAGATGTGTAATGGATCAGTAAATGTAATTGAGTATCATGAATCCCAAATGCAAAAGAAAAATCCCAGATACTGGTCTCTAATTTTTAAATTAGCTATTTAGAATTAGCATCAAATGAATTTCATTTTACGAACAAATGCATTTCTAAAGTACAGGAGACAGAAAAAACAATCATAATTGTATTAATTTTAAGGAAAAATATGCAGTAAACTGAATCCAAAACTTGTTTTAAAGCAAATAAATGTTATGACAGAACTTTAACTGCAGCAGGGCTAATATAATTAACCCTTCTGAGCTGTGACAGTGTAATGTGTTCAATTTTACTATGAGAAGTCAGTAAAAACCTTTAACTTTTCCTGATGTCTTGTTTTCTGAGGAAAATGTTTTGTGTTTCTGCTATAATTTAACAGCATGTAGATGTGTTTTATTTAGTATATTTGTGCATGTGGGAGGAGGAATGGCTTCCAAATGATTTTGAAAAGTAGGGCAAGTTTTGTTTTTGACAGTATTGTCTCCTCAATAGGATAAAGTTGATATTTCACTAAAGACCTTTCACTCAGACTTTACTTTTAACTTCATTCCTTTGTGACTCCAAAATAAGATTTGTTAGGCGCACTTGCTCTGAGATTTGGGCTCTGGTTAGTTTTGGTTGGATGAAAATAGCTTGAAATAGTGAAATAGTCAAATAAATAGAGCAGAAGTAGGACTAAATTGTATTGTCTGTGGTACCTATAGTATCTGAGATCTGTAAACCTTACATTTGAAAACTGTCATTAAACACTGGAATATTCTCTGACAGCTAGCATAGCTTTCTTATTACATATTTATAGCATGCAGTAAAACTCTTCTTTGCTTTCAGAACTGGTGGGAGGAATGCAAAAGACACATAAACTGAATGAATCTATGCCAAAGTAGTGGGTCAAGCAGAACTAACCTTATATAATCAAAAAAGGTGGGATGCCTCTAATGTCATCAATTAAATCACTCCTCCATTCTTTTCTAATCTCTACATAAGAGATATTTGTAGTAGAGCAGCATGACACTAAGTGAACCTTGCTGCTACATGCAGCTGTGATCTTGTTGTTAATTTGGTAAGGTAACCAACAAGCTTGCAAACCACTATTGAAACCAGATTTGAAGTTCTGGTAAAATGTAATGATAGGGCTACATCATCTGGTAGATGTATTACTTTTACTGTGATTCATTTTTCAAATTATTTTAGAATGCATTTACTACTAATGTGAGAAAGGCTGGGTTGTCACCACTGGTAATTGAGGTTAATGTATGGAATAGATACAGCAAGATAGTGGTATTACAGTTACTTCCACATTTGCTCTGCAAACAAACACAAATCACTTTGATAGACAGCCTTCAAAACCTTGTGGACTGTGTTTTCCATGTCCATTCTATTCTTGGCCTTTTCATTCAGATAGCTAATGAGGGAGCCAGTAGGTATCAGTTGTATTATGCTTGTTTTGTGATGGTGTCTTCTCTTCAGTACAATGTGGTCCAAAACCACCAAGTTACTTCACCTACTCTCAAGGACAAAACAGATGTTAAATACTAACGGCTTTTGGTCACTATGAACCAATGCCACCCTACAGTTTGCTTAATTTTCAATCAATATAATTAATTGGTTTTGTCAATCTGAGATTACATAAGAACATAAGAATGGTCATACTAGGTCAGACCAAACGTCCATCTAGCCCAGTATCCTGTCTGCTGATAGTGGCCAATGCCAGATGCCCCAGAGGGAGTGAACAGAACAGGGAAACTTCAAGCAATACCTCTACTGTCACCCATTCCCAGGGTATGTTTACACTACAGAGTTTTGTCGGAAAAATGGCCATTTTTCCAACAAAACTTCAATTACGTCCACACTGCAATAGCTTTCTTTTGAAAGAAAATGGAAAGAACAGAGGGGTTTTTCTGGCATTGGTTGTGAACTATAGAGTTCACCTGTGTTATTTCCTGGAGGCTTCTTAGAATCATAAAATACTAGAACTGGAAGGGACCTCGAGAAGTCATTGAGTCCAGTCCCCTGCCCTCATGGCGGGACCCAGTACTGTCTAGACCATCCCTGATAAACATTTATCTAACCTAATCTTAAATATCTCCACAGATGGAGATTCCATAACCTCCCTAGGCAATTTATTCCAGCGTTTAAACACCCTGACGGTTCGGAACTTTTTCCTAATGTCCAACCTAAACCTCCCTTGCTACAGTTTAAGCCCATTGAATCTTGTTCTATCCTCAGAGGCCAGGAAGAACAATTTTTTTTCTCACTCCTCCTTGTGACACCCTTTTAGATACCTGAAAGCCGCTATCATGTCCCCTCTCAATCTTCTCTTTTCCAAATTAAACAAGCCCAATTCTTTCAGTCTTCCTTCATAGGTCATGTTCTCTAGACCTTTAATCATTCTTGTTGCTCTTCTCTGGACCTTCTCCAATTTCTCCACATCTTTCTTGAAATGTGGTGCCCAGAACTGGACACAATACTCCAACTGAGGCCTAACCAGGGCAGAGTAGAGTGGAAGAATGACTTCTCGTGTCTTGCTCACAACAAACTTGTTAATGCATCCTAGAATCATGTTTGCTTTTTTTGCAACAGCGTCACACTGTTGACTCATATTTAGCTTGTGGTCCACTATAACTCCTAGATCCCTTTTTGCCATACTCCTTCCTAGACAGTCGCTTCCCATTCTGTATGTGTGAAACTGATTGTTCCTTCCTAAGTGGAGCACTTTGCATTTGTCCTTATTAAACTTCATCCTGTTTACCTCAGACCATTTCTCCAATTTGTCCAGATCATTTTGAATTATGACCCTATACTCCAAAGCAGTTGCAACCCCTCCCAGCTTGGTATCATCTGCAAACTTAATAAGCATACTCTCTATGCCAATATCTAAATCGTTGATGAAGATATTGAACAGAACCAGTCCCAAAACAGACCCCTGCGGAATCCCACTTGTTATACCTTTCTAGCAGGATTGTGAATCGTTAATAACTACTCTCTGAGAACAGTTATCCAGCCAGTTATTCACCTACCTTATAGTAGCCCCATCTAAGTTGTATTTGCCTAGTTTATTGATAAGAATATCATGCAAGACCATATCAAATGCCTTACTAAAGTCTAGGTATACCACGTCCACCGCTTCTCCCTTATCTGCAAGACTTGTTAACCTATCAAAGAAAGCTATCAGATTGGTTTGATGTGATTTGTTCTTTACAAATCCATGCTGGCTGTTCCCTATCATCACCTTATTATCTTCCAAGTGTTTGCAGATGAATTCTTTAATTACTTGCTCCATTATCTTTCCTGGCACAGAAGTTAAACTGGCTGGTCTGTTGTTTCCTGGATTGTTCTTATTTCCCTTTTTATAGATGGGCACTATATTTGCACTTTTCCAGTCTTCTGGAATCTCTCCTATCTTCCATGATTTTCCAAAGATGATACCTCCTCTATCAGCTCCTGCACCCAGGGAGAGGGACCTCAGAATGAGCTGGAGGTCGAGCTCAGTCAGGATCAAGAAGGCAGCTGGAACAAAATGATGCAGAAACTGCAGCATGGCCGTGTGGGGCTATCGCTTGCCTAGAGGCAGCTCCAGCTCCATGGCATCAAGAGAAAAGCTGTGGTATCCAAAAAAGCAGGGCAATCACAGCAGGCACTGCGGCAGTTTTGCTGTCCCTCAAAGAGATAGGCAAGTACGCAGCAGAAGCAGAGATATGGCTGTACAGGTAGGTCCCTTTAAGCGCGTGTCTCTGCAAGGCTGTGGCACCAGCACTCGGAAGCAACTGGTGACCTAAAGCCCTACCTGAAGTGGTTCCAGGAGGTCTTTTATGCGAGAGATTGTCCAATCAGTCTGGACGCTCTCTTTCAAAAAAACAGATTGCTTTTTCAATGCGCTTTTGTGTGTGCATGCTCTCTTTCGAAATAAGTTTTTTTTGGAAGATCTCTTCTGAAAAAACCTTCTTTCAAAAGAAGCCTGCAGTCTAAATGTAGCCCCAGACTCTGACAGAAGTTAGGGGCACCATTCCTACCCATCCTGGCTAATGGCCATTGATGGACCTAACCTCTAGGAATTCATCTAGTTCTTTCTTGAACCCTGTTAAAGTCCTGGTCTTCACAACCTTCTCTGGCAAGAAGTTCCACAGACCGACCATGCGCTATGTGAAGAAAAACTTCCTTTTGTTAACTTTAAGCTGATACCTGTTAATTTTGTTTGGTGACTCCTATTTCTTTTGTTATGGGAACAAGTAAATAAGTTTTCCTTATTCACTTTTTCCACACCAGTCATGATTTTATAGACCTCTATCATACGGGACTCATTCCAAAACGCTAATCATTTTTGTTGCCCTTTTCTGAACCTTTTCCATTGCCAATACATATTTTTTGAGATGAGGTGACCACTTCTGCACACAGTATTCAAGATGTGGGCATACCATAGTTTTATATAGAGGCAATAAGTTATTCTCTGACTTATTCTCTATCTCTTTTAAAATGTTTCCTAACATTCTGTTCACTTTTTTGACTGCTGCTGCACATTGAATGGATGTTCTCAGAGACCTATCCACAATGACTCCAAGATCTCTCTCTTGAGTAGTTATAGCTAAATTAGTCCCCATCATATTGTATGTATAGTTGGCATTATTTTTTCCAATGTGCATTACTTTAACTTTACCAAAATTAAATTTCATTTGCCATTTTGTTGTCCAATCACTTAGTTTGGTGAGATCTTTTTGAAGCTCTTCACAGTTTGTTTTGGGCTTAACTATCTTGAGTAGTTTAGTATCATCTGCAACTTTTGCCACTTCACTGTTTACTCCTTTCCCAGATCATTTATAAATAGGCTGAATAGGATTGGTCTCAGTACACACCTTTGGGGAACACCACTAGCTACTTCTCTCCATTCTGAAAACTTATAATTTATTCCTAACCTTTGTTTCCTGTCTTCCTGTCAAAAAATGAGGAGTACAGGATCTGCCAAAAAAAGCCCCTGCTGTTGTCAGAACCGCGGCAGATCTGCAGCTACACTTCACTTTCACTTTTGACACTGAGCCTGATCGGCACAATGTCGGAACTTGAGTATGGAAATGAAGCCCAGGATATTTAAATCCCGGGCTCATTTGCACTTCCAAGGTGCTTGATTTGCATCCCTCTGTCGGCAGAGGGAAGCAGTCTAGACGTAGCCTATATCTACTGGATCCCCCTTGTTCACATGTTTGTAGACCCCCTCCCCTCAAAGAACTCTAGTAGATTAGTAAGATCTAGAAAGATTAAATTTCCCTTTCCAGAAACCATGTTAATTTTTCCCCAACAAATTATGTTCAACTATGTGTCTGACAATTTTATTCTTTACTCTAGTTCCAACTAATTTGCCTGGTACTGACATTAGATTTACCAATCTGTAATTGCCAGGATCACATCTAGAGTCCTTTTTAAATATAGGCATCACATTAGCTATCTTCCAGTCATTGGTACAGAAGCTGATTTAAAGCATAGGTAACAAACCATAGTTAATAGTTCCGCAATTTCACATTTGCGTTCTTTCAGAACTCTTAGGTGAATGCCATCTGATCCTGGTGACTTGTTACTGTTAAGTTTATCAGTTCATTCCAAAACCTCCTCTAATGACACCTCAGTCTAGGACAATTCCTCAGATTTGTCACCTAAATTCCTCTATTCATCTATTTAATGTTTTTATTCAGAGCCAAGTTGGAAACTCAGAGTACAACTACTTGTCACCTTCTTGACAGGGTCCAGGCCTACACTAGACTCTTTCCTTGGAACAGTCTTCAAATATTCAGCTAGATTTTCAAACAAAACAAAATAGAGATATACACAAGGCGACTTTGACTAAGTCACTTCAGCTGTCTGTGACTCTGTTTCACCTCCCAGCTTTTGTTCTGTCTTATTTATTTAGATCATAACTAATTTGGAGCTAGGATTGTCTCTTACTGAGCCTTGTACAGATGTGCAGTAGAAAAATAGGGCCATAATCTCATTTAGGGCCTCAAGGCACTATCCTAACACAAATAGAAATAATAATAGTAGTTAATGGCATCAACAGAAATATTGTTATTAAATTACAAATGTATTATTCAGATCAATTATTTTTGACCCATATTCTTTAATACCACTTCTCAATTTTCAAGCATGGCTCTACTCTGAAAAGTATCGTTATAAAACTAACAGTTATTCGGCAGCTCTGTTCCTTATGTGTATTCAAAGTCACACCTGCTTACTTTGATGACAAAAATAAGATTTTTACTATTTTTTGCTTTTTTGTTAGACCTGTTGAGCCAGCACAGGTGCATCACCAACACAGCTACTAACTGTGTTCCCATTGTAGTACTAAATGTTGCTATTGGACACAGCAGCACCTCACTCTCTAAAGCAAAGATGCAACTAAAAGCAGGATTTGAAGACACAGAGTTCATGCATGTAACTGATGGCAGAATTTGGCGTACAGAATCATTTATTACTTATGATGATGCATGAACCAATTTGGCTGTTGGATCCCAGGCTTATTTTTACATCTGCCAACTACAAAACCCCAAAATTAAAATAAATCAAGTAACTTCACCCCATCCCTCAGCCCCCAAACAAACAATAACAAATAAACAACAAACACTGACATATCTTTATATTTGTAAACTCACCAAATTTGACATAGAAAATAATGAAACTCTGCAAACTTTATTTTTCTAAAGTCACTTCATGTTATCATTGTTCTTTCATTGTATCTATTTAATTGTATCTATTTAATTGTACTATTTTTTCAGTCTTCCTAATATGTTTATTTCAAAGTGCATACGTGATACTTGTTGTATAACTTGGTATATACATTTTATTTCACTTCTCTTATTATATTTAGATTCATTTAAGAAGGTTAGTATTAAGTTGGACTTGGCTTCATTCTTAGAATATTTGGTTAGATTTACATAGTGAATAATATATGGTTAGTGTATACTATATCTGTTTAAAATTACACCTTTAAATAAAATATCTATTAATATTTTTCTGTATTGTTCTATTAAAAATACTCCCTATTAAGGTTGCAAGCTATGAAAAGTGAAGCTACTGGGGTGAAGGGGCAATGCTATTTTACTCTTATAATAAGGCAGGATGTCTTCTAATTATTGACAGAATGGATCTCATGTGCTTATTCTGTACTTGTTCTGCATGCAGAACTCACATTGACATCATTGGAATTCTGCAGATGGCACAAGTGTAGCAGAGACATTCACTATTGATAAGAGATCAGCAGTAGAGATTGAAGAGAATTTTGCCCCTTAAAGAAGAGATTATGGTGTGGGGAGGAGGGAGGAGGGAGCTTTCTTCTACGGATAAAACTTTCATGGATTAAGAGATAGAAAGGCAGAATGCAAGCGTAGAGAAGAAAATATTCTTATTTATACTGATATTTTTTTCAGCATTTAACAACATCATGGCTAAGGCCCAGAACCATAGAAGTACTTATGTGGATTAAAAATCAGCTACAGGTGCCACTGTAGTCCATAAAACTTGACTGCCACCTGGTTCTGGGTACCTAAAGTTTCTCAGGCTATGTCTACACAGCAACATTATTTTGAAATAACTAGCATTATTTCAAAATAACATAGTCCACATCTACATAGCCGACAGATATTTTGACATAATGTCATAATACTGCCAATCTGGAGGACTTCTCACTACAACTTCTGTAACCCTCATTTTATGAGGAGTGCGGGAAGTTGGAGGAAGAGTGCTCTATTTCTAAATAAGTGCAGTGTAGATAGCACCAAAACTTGAAATAAGCTATTTCAAAATAAAATACGCAATTGATATAGCTCAATTTGTGTAGCTTATTTCGAGTTAAGCCCTGTTGTGTAGATGCGCCCTCAGTGCCTACATTTTGAAGTTCCCTAGGCACCTCTATTTCTTCCTCTAGACCAGTGTTTCACAATTTTATTTGGCCACAGAACCCCTAGGGGTGCCTTAAAAAAAATAGCCCCGCCACCGTGTTTCATCGAGCAAAAAAAAAAAAGCCCTGCCACCGCGGCTCTGTCTCTATGGGTATATCTACACAGAAAACTTATTTCTAAATAACAGCCGATATTTCAAAATACCTTTCCTAGTGTCTACACAGCCAAACCGCTATTTCAAAATTAATTCGAAATAGCAGAGCACTTATTTTGAATTTGGTAAACCTCATTCCACGAGGAATAACGCCAAATTCGAAATAGCTATTTCAAAATAAGTGCTGTGTAGACACTTATTTCGAAATAGGGGGCCTCCAGCCTTCCCAGGGTGCCCTGGTGGCTACTCCAGCCTCAATCAAGAACACTCCTCTCCCTTCCCCCTCCCCGGAGCTCTTAAAGGGGTAGACTCTGGCCACAGTGCCTGTGCCAGCTCCAAGCCTGCCAGCCCAGAGTTAGCAGTCACTGCCCCTGACCCAGTGGCCCCAAAACATGAGCCAGCAAGCCACAGGCAGCCAGCCCTCCACCGCTCCCCAGGAGCAGTCTGCCAGCTCCCAGGAGCCTGCCAGGGCCCGGAGAAGGAGGGCGCCTTCCTGATCCAGGGTGGACATCATGGACCTTATTCAGGTTTGCGGGGGATGCCCCCAACGTCCATGATCTCCACACTAGATGGAGGAATGTGGCCGTCTATGGCAGGATAGGCCACCAAAGGCCACATGTGAACCCAGGAGCAGGTTTGCATGCAAATCAAGTTGGTCCAGCGAGACCCCTGAGCCCTGAGCTTCCCCTCCCCCACTCCCTCCCCTCCCCCTTCTTCCCCTTGCTTCCCCCTTCCAGCTCCCTCCTCTCAGGTTTCCCCCTCCCCTCTCCCACCGTCTCTTCTTCCCTCTCCCGCCTCCTTTCCCCAGTCTCACCAGAGTTTCATTCCCCCCACCCAGTTTTGTTAAATAAAGAGAGTTTGTGTTCATGAAAATATGTGTATTTTATTTGACATCATGAAGGGGGGTTGGAGAGGGGTAAGTGGAAGGACATGAGGAAGGAATGAGGCACAAGCCCCCAGTGGGGCACACCAGGGAGGCTCTTAGTGCTCCTCAGGGTGGAAGCTCTCCTGCAGGGACTCCTGGATACTGACAGCCCCCTGATGGACCTCTGGGATGGAGCCTGCAGAAAGTGCAGCCAGGCTCACAGCAACGCATCCACAAGAAGTACCAGAGTGCCCAGGGGCAGCCCTGGCTCCATGTTGCAGAGTTCCATGGTGTCCCAAGTGAGGGCAACCAGAGCACGCAGAGACAAAATACTTTGCTGTCCCTCATGCAGGTAGGCAAACAAGAAGGGAAAGCTGAGAACTGGCTGTCCAGGGGGGGTCCCTTTAAGCACAGGCCTCACATAGCCTCAGGCAGCAGCCACACAAAGTAACTCCTGACCTGATGCCCTGCCGGACCTGGTTCCGGCCGGCCTTAAATGCAATTCAGCAACCTGTGGACGTGCTATTTCGAAATAGCAAAATGCTATTTTGAAATGCATTTTGTGTGTAGATGTGTTATTTCAAAATAACTTATTTCAAATTAACTATTTCAAAATAAGATATTTTGAAATAACGCTGTAGTGTAGACCCTCCAAGAGGGGGCAGGGGAGTGCCAGCTCTTTGCAGAACCCTTGCTTTCGCTTCATGGAATCCCAGGGTTCCACAGAGCACCAATTGGGAAACACTGCTCTAGACATCTGCAAAACTGACACGAGAATCTGAGCACCTCTATTTAAACCTTGAGCTATCAACAAACTGGGGGAAGCTCTCTCAGCTGTTGGGCTTGATTCAACCAGAACCTGCCAAGGCCACCTATTTTGCACAAGAAGAGGAAGAATGAGCCAGCCATCCTTTATAACATTTAGCTTACTGATTAGGATACTCACCTAGGATACTCACCCCCCTTCAAATGCTCCCTCAGCCAGATGAGAGGAAGGGATATGACAAAGCATCTATCACCTTTCAAGTGCATGCCCTAGCCACTGGACTTTTCCCTCAATCTCTCCTATATAAATTGTTCCAGTTGGATTAATAACTTAATAATCACATATTAATTGGGCCAGATTAAGAGTGAGAATCACTCTGTTATCCAAGGGTTAAAGCACCCACCTAAGTAGTGGCAAATCCCTGTTCAAATCCCTTCTCCTCATCTGGCTAAGGGCAATATGAATTTGGGGTCTCCCATTTCCTATGTGAGTTCTCTAATCACTGGGCCAAGGTTATAAGGAGCAGCCACCTACTGACCCTCCTTCCTGGCTGTTTTGCATGGTGATAAGTAGCCTCTGACTACACCTCCCAAATTGGTCCTTTCAGAGGGAGTAGGAAGAGGAACACCTAACTTCCCCCCAGTCCATGGATTATGAGCAAAAGTAGGCATCAAGCTCTGTAAGAAATGCAGGACCTAAGACACACTCCTCTGGTCAGCATCTTTTATTGTTTATTTTATGCAGCTCCCCTCTTATCATGGTGGCTTTTGTGAATCACACTCTAAGGTGCCTATCTCACCTAACTCAGGAGTTGTAGATCACATTGCTGTTCCAGTGATTTTCTAGGGCTCAGACCCATAAAGGTATTTAAGCTCCTTACTTCCATTGAAATCAAGGGTAGTCAGGAACCTAAATACCTTTATGGATCTGGCCCTCATTGCCTTCTTCCATCTTCTTCCATGTTGTGATTATCTATCTTCTTGAACTTCATTCTGATACCTAGTCATCAGGGAGCTGGTTGCATTAACTACATATGCATCTGCAGAATCTTAATGAGTTCTCTCATGACAGCTAGATGGGAAGGGAAGAAACTTCAGAATCAGGAGCAAACTGTATTTACATGAAAATACCTTCTCTAGCAAGATAAACAGCAGATAGAGTGATGTTGCTCAAAGTGATTAACTTTGGCTGGTGTTGGGTTAGAAATCACTTTAGTACTGAATGCAGGGGTAGTGAAATGTTGTTAGTGAAGTATTTCTTTTTTATTGTATGAATAAAGGGAGCAGAACTGTGCTTAATCTGTCCTAGATGAGCGGGTCACCCTCAACTGAAAGGACCTTGTTAAGCCAAGAGCTTGAATTCCAGATCCCTCTGAAAGTAAGAGGAGTGGGAACTGGTATCCAGGAAGGAGGTGTGGACCTTCCCTAAAGATCCCTGGTCTGGTTTAACCAGATTCTCTCTACTGTTCAAAGATAAAGCTAAAAAGGCTCCATTAAAAGACTCCTTTTATTTTAATGTGCTCAAATGAAAGCTGAAATTACTTGTGGTGAAGCAGTATTTTTTCCCATCCTGGAAAGAGCTGCAATCACTAAGAGACTGACCTGTAGAGATCACAGCAGAGAGGCAGGTAGCAGAAGAAGGTACCTGACAGTTAGCTGGCAAATGTGTGGCTGGTGAGACGGAGAGCAGAATGAGTGGTTGGTCAATAGAATGAGCAGCTGGGGGGAGGTGGCTAACAGAGAGGAACGAGTGGCTGGCGGGGTGGCCAGCCAGAGTAAGTACTCAGAAGGTGGAGCAAGCAAGGGGCTTTCTTCCCTGGTGGGAGGTGATCTCACAGATGCATCTCTGAACTCTGGGTCCTCACTGACCAAGGACAAACACTCTGAGTGGGTGTGACAAAAGAGCAGAGAGGAGCACAACACAGGAACTTTTGGTAGTAGGACTCAAGAACATGAGGCAGAAGGCCCTGCCCCACACACTCTGGGGTGGATGTCCTGCTCACAGTTTGATGTTTATGAATCTTCTTTGCAGCAATTTCCCAAATTAATGTTGACTTCCCTCCTCTAATTAAAAATATGTTCTACACTCTGAATCTGTGCTTGTGATTGGAGAAGTATTACCTTTCAGAGGTGACCAGGAGTGATGTGTCATTTCCCCAGGTTATTGAGCAGAACCTGAACTGGTTTCATGTTGTACTGTTGGAAAGGAATCCCTAGATATTGAAACCAGCCTTGGTTGAAGAACCACATTTATGACACATAAATGGACATAATATCCCACCCTTATACTTGGAGATAATTAATTAACAGGGGGAGAACGTAGGTGCTGGGGATGCGAGGGGCGTTGAGGCACCCCCTGACTTGAAGTCGTTTCCATTATATGCAGGATTTACAGTTTGGTTCAATGGCTCTCAGCAACCCCACTGTAAAAATTGTTCCAGAACCACTGGAGGAGAGGAAGATGATTATATAATACAATGGGATGTCAAGGACCTGAGAATGGTAGATTCTGCCATGGAAATTTTAAAATTTGGATAAAGCCTTTAAAAAAAAATATGTCAGAGGGTTAAGGTGCAAAAATATGTCACAAATATTTGTTAACATTTAAGCAAATTCACTTTAAATGTGTTTGCACTTTTTCCCACGTTTTCTTTCTGCAAGTTTATTAATGAATGACTTCACTAGCAGGAAAACCCACCCAAAAGTGATTCCTAAGTGACTCTCAAATTTGTAACTTTAATCATTTGCATAAGAAACCAGATTCCAAGAGATTTGCTCATCCAGTTTAGGAACACAAATGTATTATGTGAGTTATGCATTTAATCAAAATAACTTGAATTTTGAAACTGAACATTTAAAAGAAGCTGCTCAAAAATGAATCCACAGGCCAAGATTTATACTAGCTAATAATTTTGTATCACAAATACATTCAAGAATATTATGATCTGTTCACAGCCAATTTATGAACAGAAAAGAGGTGAAGTATGTCAAATAAATTATTCTTTCTGAATTACTTGCTTATCTCTATTAAAGATTAATTAGATTTGGATATGAGTTTCAGATAATTGAATTGGGTTTTTGAACTGTCTTGAGGGTCATCTTCCTTGTTATGAAATCCTTCATATTTAAATAATATGCTTTGTCATTTTAAACATGACAGTAAAGTTTGATACTTACAGATATTCTAGAGTATACCTTAAGTATCTAATGTATATAACCTAGTAAAAATATGACATAGAAAGTAGGACAGTAAAAAGAACAGAAATTGTCAATAATCCAGTTAGCACTTAGGCTGAGATCTTCCAAAGTGACCAGCTTCCATTAGATGCAATGGGTGTATGGGCCTCAATACCTTTGAGAATTTGGGTCTTAATTTTTTTCTTGTTAAAATGTTCTAGGTATAGATTATCTTTGTTTGTTCGACATAGAATAATATTTCTTTCACTTGACTTGAAAATAGAGCTAGTAGCAGTTGAATGCATAGGTTGAAATGTTAAGTTTCATTGAACTTTTGAAATTATAAATGTAAACCCTGTTGAAATACCAAAGTAGTCCTTCTTATAGTAATATACCACAATGTATCAGAAAGTTACCTGAAAAGTCATGGATCATTGGATGAGTCAGTAAGGTTGTATGAAACTAAGGAGATTTACTACACTGAGGTTGGAGCAGTTTGTATCTTCCGTTATCATCTGCAGGAACTTAGCCATCCAAATTCCTATATGAATTTAGGTACAAATTAACTAAAAAATCTCATAGAATGAATAAGCTCAGACTGAAATTTGTATTAAAGTCAGCCACAAAACTGAAATGTTTCTCATATAGAACTCATATGTTGGAATAGGTTTACTTTACAGGTGATCTAGCATTTTTAGGTTTTGATGTACTTTCTGAGGTTCAAACTTATGAGTGTGGTGCTGGTTTATGTTTCACTGTGATCATTTTGTATATCAGAAGGCAAGAATTTCAGTCTCAGATAATACTTTTTTCCTCAGTTTAACTCATCTAGTCATATGATTCAGGCTTTCACTTCCTATGGATGTATTCATTACATTCAATGTCCCTCTGCCATTGTATCACCACCACATCCTACAAAAAGAAAACCATCCCACAAAAAATATGTATATATTCAATTTAAAAAGAAAGATTTCTCTGCAACATTAGCTCAAAATTTTAGTGTTTACCAACACCTTGGAATGGCAGAAATGAATGAAAACTCAAATGGTACATCCTCAGCTGTTGTAAATCTGTCATAGCTCCAATGGAACTATGAAAATTTATACTAGATGAGAGTCTGCCCCTTGGTTTACAATGACAGTAGAATGAAATAGCAGATTGTCAAACCAAAGTGTAAAAAAAAATCCTTTTATCTATAGACTTACAATGAACCTCTACACTAGAAAAGAACAGTAAGAGCCTCTCCAGTCAGGCTCTTTAAACTCTTAAACTCTTTTTATAAAACCCTTTTTTCTCTTAGATAGTGGGAGTGAAAGGTCACTTACATAAAGGTCAACAAAATATATATTATGAGCAGTGAATGGATAGAAAAAATGCTTTTAAAATATTTTGAGAAAGGAAAACACATACATACACTTAATAATCCTGAGGCAGGATTACATATTGGCACTTTCGAACAGTAAGTTGTTGCTGCTTTAAGACTCATTAGAACAAAATCTTCTTGATGTTAAACTTCTGGAAGAGAAGTGCCAAAGCTGCTTTATTCTTAGACACACTATGACTATTTAATCATAATTTCAATGAGAGAATAATATTGTATTTCATGATTCTAACAATTAGGAAGTTTAACTGCATGAGTATATTAAACAGACACTTTGCACACTAACTTGCAGTCATCTTGAGAAAGGTGTCATAATTAATTGCTCTTCTGACTGTTTTGAGGAAAAAAGATAATCTCATGGTTGAAGAAACTGTAAATAGTGAAACTTTTTTTTCAGGAGAAGGGTGAAGACCAAAGCATTTGTTGTGAAAAATGCTAAAAATATCTCAAAATGCTAGTCTAAGGAAAAGCTTGAATAACTAAACAACTTGACAAAATGATAAATAGTCTCTTTTATCAAGAGAAAATGCTGTATATAAAGCTTTCTAATGCAGTTATTATGTGAGATTAGATTAATTTTTCAGTGTTTTACTATACTGTATATCGTTAATGAGGACACTAACAATTTTATATAATTTATATACCGTCTGTTCAAATCAACATTTTTTTCAAGGAGCCGACATCTGCTTCCAAAAGCAGACAAGGTGTGGTTCTGGGTCAAAATCTGTTTTTATTTTTACCAGTGGAAATCCAGGGTAACACCACTTATATCAATGGTGTTACAATAGATGTACACCAATGTAAATAACAGAGGATTTTGGCCCTCGACATTTTCAGTCAGCTTCATACACTCCCTTCCTTTCTTAGGTTGGTGAAGCACTTGTCAAACAGTTATTAGTTCATTAAGTGTTTCAGAGAGAGAGAAAAAAAGGAAGAATGTCCTTTTAATTTACTACTTTCACATGAAACATTTGCCACTGCAGGCCACCAAGACTGTGAGCTGAAGAATCTCACTGTGCCTGTGTGAACTAAGCAATTATTATCTTCAGGCTTGACTTGCTGTCTCATAATTTTGGTTGTGCCTGGTGTCATTTTCTCATAAGACTATCTACATATAAACAGAGGGATGTGTGATGGAGGACCATGAGATTTGAATATGAATTATCTCTTTGTTGTGTATTGTATCTTATGCATAAATTCATGGCTTTACCGTTTGTGAGTTATCAGAAGATAAAAACATTTCATGGATGAAAATTGTTCTCGTTATTCCACATTTTAAATTATTTTTCTCCATTGTGGCTTTTAATTCACTAGGTTTTGTTTTTAATTTATTTTAAACAGCCTTTTTATTGAATGCATTATATCAGGAATTTAACAGAGGATATCCCATGTCTGATATTATGTGCTTGTACATATGGGGGATGATCCCTGCTCTGGTGCAATCTGGGGTATGCTTTTAAAACAGTGCAATGTGCTTTAGCTCTCTTACTCTCACCAATAGTAATAGGAGCTGTGTTATCACTTTGAAAAGTTACCTCTGACAGACTCCGTGTTTAGATTCCCCGCATCTTGAGTTCACTTGAATGTCAAACCTCTTATAATTGAGGTCAGTTTGGAGGACTCAGTGCCACAAACAGGAAGGTGAATGTGTGTGCTTCCTAGAGGTTTGGTCTATTTACTGCAAGGTGACTAGGCAACCAAACCTTATAGAACTGCCATGTACAATAAATAGTAGGACTGACCTCTTAGCTAAGATCAAGTGTAGTATCACTTTAATATCTGATTCATCACCTCTCGGGGGACTATATCCTACCCTTGCAGGAAAATGGACTCAATAAGCTGATAGGTCTTTTCCATTACTAACTACTAGTAGGCAAAGCTGTTCTAGGAGCAGCTACAGAGGGTAACATAGAGAGGAGAGCTGGCAGTGGTGAATGTGATTGTTCTCTAAACCACTTGGAAACCTTTTCTTTGTTTAATAAAAGGAAAGTATTTTGTTCAGTGCAAGTGATGAATTCTGAACCTTCCACATACAATTCTGTGTTAGGAAAACTAGTGGCAGGGCCACTGCTTCGGATTTTCTGATTTAAATTCTGAGATACAGACCAAAGGAGGAATTTGTAATAAGAGGTGGAAATGACAGTGTGGACTAGATTTTTCTTTCATAAATAGCTGTGTCTATATTTCAACCACTGGAGGCTCTATCAGTCATACTATAGATGAAAGATCTGGAGGACAGAGAAGAGAGGAACTCTGAGGTATTAATACGACAAAATATTTGTCAACTTGAGGATGCTAATTATCATTCAAATTAAAATGTAGGTATAAAAGTGACCTAACCCTTTAAAAGTATAGAAATGAATAATGAAGGGAAGGTAGAAATAGAGGAACTATGGCTTTTTAAAATCAAGCTCTTGATATCCAATTTTAAATTTCTGCTCCTGTTAACACAAAAATATGTGTTCTGATGCAACAACCTTCCTATGATCTGATAAGCTCTTTAGCTTCTCGAGACCAGGACTCCTGTCAGGCACTGGTTGAGCCATGTGAATGCAGCATCTCTTCTGATGGCTATCTAATGTCCAACAGTCTGTGGGAGTCTCGCTGTCTACTGGAAAAAAGGGTTGGTACTTAGAGACAGGAGATGTTGATGGCAGGGGACTTGGAGGTCACTACAGTTGATGATCCTTCCTACTCTATTTGCTTCTCCTGAAACCCAAAGGAGGAGGTTGTACATAACACTTAAATCCATTTCTTGTTTCACCTGCTGCCTCCTTCTGCTCCATAGGACACATGCAGGGTGACTTGGAGACCAAACAATCTCCTTCCAGACAATAAAAGGAGTGCAGGTTCATTTCTTCATGGTGTAGAAATAGCTGCACTCTGCCTGGAGGGATATTGTTCCTTCTAGGGACACAAAGTCTTGCACAACTCCCCCTGGACCAGTGTGAATCAGTAAAGCTTCCCAAAGGAGCTAGTGACTAATAGACCCAAATGAGCTCTTAAGTTAATATTTTTCACCAAGTCAAGCATGAGAAACATGTGCATTGTCTGCCCATTTTATATTTACTTTAGTTGCACCACTGGTGTGGAATAACGCCTGTAGTGAGCCAATCATTACATAATATCTTATGTAGTGGTTTTGTAAATTATTCCACATGGAAACTGGGCTAGCCAATTGGTCTGTGGGATGCCTGAAAGTTATTTACTGTTAAAATAACAATATAAGTTAATCCAGTCAGAAATCTCCTTATTCAAGATACCTCAACATAATTTTATAAAAACTTTTATTAATAAATGTTGCCTTGGCATATATGAAGTAGCAGAAGACCATGAGACTGTGACTTTTTCCACTTGCACTTTTTCTTACACAAGTACTATCCCAGTTAATGTTTTCCTTCAGTAATTTGCTGTTAGGCACAGTGCTTGTCCTGTGTGTGAACCAATTATGCA
Organism: Pelochelys cantorii; assembly: GCA_032595735.1. Classification (NCBI taxonomy): domain Eukaryota; kingdom Metazoa; phylum Chordata; order Testudines; family Trionychidae; genus Pelochelys; species Pelochelys cantorii. The sequence goes on from CM064327.1 coordinate 144,611,482, forward strand.
TGGAAAGATTTAAATGCTATCCTTTCTATTTTGAAAACTAGTGTGCCTTGTAGACTCCAATGACCAATTGTCTGTTTGGTCACCATTAATAACTGTGCAAGTCCAGTATAATATCTATTTTCTCCTTGAGCTAAAATATCCTCAGAACTATAGATGTATTGATCTTGTTGGACAAGAGAAAGTGTTTTTTTCAGGGCAGCAGAGAGATTAAATCTCAATTCTCCCCATCTCTTTTTTTCCTTCTGATTTTAATTGTCCATCTTTTTTATTTCATTTAACAAGCAGCTTCCATATTAATTTGACCACCGTTTTTGGTCATGCAAAGGAGAGCCTGGTCATTACTATGTCTTGTAGGCAGGTGTAGACTGTGCTGGCCCACTGCATGGATTGGTGAAAGAGGAAAGCTTAAGAGTTTAGGTGAGCCCTCATTTGTAGGCACAAGGAGAGAGGAGTCTCCTTGTAATGTCCGCACTTTATTCGCTCAGCCATAATCGTTCCCTTGATTGTTATTGATATTGCTGGCTGAAGACCGAAAACTGTGAAACCGAATCTGAAAAGTCACAGGTTTAAGATGCCATTAGTTCAGTTACCCCATTGGTCAACTGCTCCTGCGCTGCAAAACTGTCTATGACTTTCAAATGCCAATTTCTGAGGTGAAAGGAGCACTGCTGAGAATACCATATTCGTGTATGTGTTCTAGTATTACAGTAAGACCTTTACATTAGGGGAGTCTTGATAGCTCTAGGTTTTTTTGAGCTTCTGTTGTTGTACACAATGAGAAAGAAGCCGTGTGACAGGACGCAAGCCATTAAAAATTGTTGAAAAATTGGTATGGGAGGAGACTTCCAAAAATGTAAGATTTCAAAATTGTTTGCATTTTGGCAAGGCTAAAAACTTCACCAGTTTTCCACATCGCTTTTCAGTATATTTTTAAAACTGGTTTTCTAAAATATTTACTGATCAAAAAGAAATTAGAAAACATCAAAATTTTCTGTTTGGTGAAAACTGCACTTTACTGCTAAAATATGGGTTTTCTGAAAATGAAAAAAAGTTGTTCAAGTTTTTCTACAATTATTCTGCTAAAAAATTCCATAACATTTTGGCTAAAAGATAGTGGGAAAACCACAAAAAATTGAACATTTTATAATGTTGACAATGTTCCACTTATGGTAACTGTGAAAGTCTGCTTTTAGGGAAAAAAGGCACTTTTAAAAGAAAATCTGTACTGCTCTCATTCTCTCCTCTCCACCCCCCTTCCCCGCCAAATTCAGCCAGCACTACCAATCATATATAATTTTGAATTTTGTAAATAAACTCAATAGGTGAAATCCCCATTGAAGCCCAGAGGAATTTTTTTATTGACTTCAGTTTAGCCAGGACTTCACTGAATAACTTGAACTGTATTCAGAAATGAATAGGAAACCAAAGAATGATTGTACTAAGATCTTCTTTCCAGAGTGCACAAAGTACCTACTAATAGTTGTGCAGGGATTTTTCTATGCCAAGAAAAATATTAGACTGAATTTTATATATTCTAAGTAAGGTTGTAAAATTATTTTAAAAATTGCAATTAATTATGAGATTAAAAATATCTTGATTAATTGCCATTTTAATTGCACTGTTAAATAATAGAATGGCAATAAAGAGATTGCATGACAATACTTATCAGAGGTGAATTGAAAACCACTATTTCTTTTGTTTACCTTTTTGCAATAAAAATAATAATAAAAATTGAGCACTGTACATTTTGTATTTTTGTTGTAATTGAAATCAATATATCTGAAAATGTAGAATACCCAAAATATTTGTAATACATTTAAATTGGTATTCTATTATTATTTAATAGTATGATAAAACTGCAATTAAATGCTGCCCTTTCAAAAAATCTAATTAATTTGTTTTGCTGTAATTGCTTGCATTAAATACAATAATTGACTGACTTAACACATGTAGATATTTAGTCACTAATCCTGTTCTTGTTACTCAGATTGTATATTCTACTCTTTTTTGCCCTAGTGTCTCATTTAAACGACTACAGATAAGAATCTGATTTCTTGTAGATGCAGGAGTCAGAAATGAGCTAGTAAAAAAATCACATATACAATAAAGTGCTTTGCAGGGGAACTAGGGAAGCTCTAGGAAAACGTTTATATTGGTTCAGAAATAATATTCTGTCTTGTCTTCTCCTTTATGTTTACATGGGAGCCCTAAAACTCAATGAAAATATATTCACAAAAATATGTAATAACCTTGCCCACTCATTTTGGTTTTACAGTTTACTGGATGTGCGGTTTGAACAAAATTCTGTTTCTAAACAATTAGATTGATTAGTACTGACTCTAAAAAAAGGCTTTTTTCACTTTAATCCATGCTTATGTCCAGCATGACCCTAAAGTTCCCCCATTGCAAATAGAAATAGAGACTATAAGGTGATAGTAATAACTGTCCAAAACTACACCAACAGTCAATAATAATACAGCAATATTATGGCATGTAGACAAAGGAGTCTTATATCACAACTTCCTTGTGGTCTTTTATTTGTTATTAAATATCATAACTGCCTTGCACCTGTAAATAGGGTGGGGAGTTGGGCATTTGTCTAGCTGGGCAAATGAGGGAACAGTGCTTTATGGCTGGGGCAGGGGAAGAGATGAAAACTAATTCAAAAGGGTCAGTGTGGTCACTAACTTATCTCCTGGAGCACATTTGTTTTGGCCTATATAAAAGAGGGGTAATAGGAGATGACTGGGAACCCAACTGGGTTTGGGTGAGGAGGAAGTCAAGGTAATTACTGGTGCCTCCTTGTGGTGGATGTCCAATGCAGGTACTCCATAGGAAAGGTATACAATGACTAGATAAATGGCTTGGAAAAGGACTTATAAAGAGGTTAAAGGAATGAATTGGTGGAGAGGGGAGTTGGGAAAACCTATGGGAAGGCAGGGAGCCAACCCCTGATACAGCCACCTTAACCCTCCTACAAGAAGAGCGGATGGTAAAGTCCCAGCAATGGATTTGCTGGAGGGACCTGGATGAGAAAAGAGGAGCTGATGGGATTCCCCTAGATATGATAAGGTTGCAGCAATAAATTTGTTGCGGGGACTTGGATGGAAAAAAGAGGGAGAGCTGGTAAAAACTCCATGGGTAATTATAGAATAAACATGGGATTATCTGTTTATCTGTTGGGTGGTCCCAGACATTTAATAATAAAGTTGTGGCCTGATTAAATCCATGTCACATGTCTCGTGTCCTTCTTTCGGTATAGTCAGACAATAAAAGAGGCTACATCCACACTGCATGATTATTTCGAAATAAACTATTCCAGAAGAAATACTCTGAAATAGATTATTTTGAAATAGCACGTCCACACTACAGGGAAGCCTCAAAATTAGTCTGAGGTAGGCTTCCATAATGTCGACGTGCTACCTTGAATTAGAGCCCAGGAAGCACTGGGGAGTAACTACTTTGAATGGCCCTGGGGCGGAGCTATTTTGAAATAGCAGTAGTGGAATGTCCACACTACAGCTATTCTGAAATAGCTATTGTGGACTAGGCATTATTCCTCCTGGAAAGAGGTTTATGGAATCTGGAATAAGACATCCATTAGTTTGAATTTATTTTGAAATAACGGAATTGCTGCGTGGATGCTTGCATTGTTATTTCGGAATAATGGCCGTTATCCTGAAATAATGCTGCTGTGTAGATGCACTCAGATGGGGGTAAAAAGAGAGAAGATTCAAGCACATGACAAAATTGAGATGTTGAGAATAAAATTAATCAAGGAATCAAAGTACATGAAGTGAAGAAATTATTTAATTGCATATACAGTAATGCTAAGAGCCTGTTAATAAACAAGAGAAATGGAATCATTCATTTATGAGCATAAATTTGACTTAGCAGATATTATTGAAAACAACGGAAAGGTTTGCACTATTAGAATGTTAAAATCAGTGGTTGTAACCTATTTCCAAAGGATCAAGTGGGCAAAAGGAGAGAGGGAGTGACACTCTTTGTCCAGAATGTCATTGCCTTTCTCTGAGCCACTGATAACTTGGATAAAAAGGTCTTGAATGCTTATGGATCAATGTCATAATGGAAAAAAACAAAAGATGTGATACTAGTCAGCGTCTGTTATAAACCACCAAATCACACCAAGGAACAGGATGACTGCACTTCTCTACCATGTGAGGAAAAAAAAAGAACAACTTATGTGATCATGAGGAACTTCAGTTTGAGTGATGTATTCTGGCTGTCTCATGCTGTCAGAAAAAAAATTTCTTTGGAATTTTTACACATTATAAAATACAGTTTTCTGACTCAGAAAGTGTGGTAGTCAACATGGGGAATTCTACATTAGACTGTGCCCTCATAAATAATGAGAAATTGATCAAAGAACATTTATAATAGGAAGGCAGAATAAAGTCCAGACCAGTAATACATAGTGCTTCGGGGCTAGTTTCACAAAGCTGAAAAAAAATATGAGTCAAATTAGCTGGGAGGAAGAATTAAAAAAAAAAATGTAGATATAATCAGAAATCACTTAAGAAGCCCTGATTATATACCCAAGAAGCAACAGTCCCACAGGTGAGGAAGAAGTCTGTGCTGGTTAAAAAAAAACCCCAACAACCTGTTTTAGAATGGATATGAAGACAGCTGTAAAAAGTAAAATAAAACACACATATATATAACTGATGCAAGAAAAAATAAGTTTATAGTAATGAATTTAAATTAGAAACTAGAAATTGTAGAAAAATGATAAGTGAAGCAAAGAGAGTCATCAGAGTTAAGGACAATAAAGGCAATTTTGGTTTAAAGTGTGTTAGAAACAAAAAAGAATCCTGGCAAAGATTCTGATCTATTATTAGATGGAAATGGTGGAATGACCTATAATATTGAAGAATAGGCAGAAACATTCAATACATATTTCTATTCTATATTTTGGGAAAAATACAGGATGAAGTCTAATCACATGGTGGTGATAATGCTGTTTACATTCTACTAGTAGACTGAAAACATTAAGCAGAAGCTGCTAAAATTACACATTTTTTTAATCCGTAGACCCAAATACCTTGCACACAAGAGTTGTAAAAGAGCTAGAAGAGGAGCCGGACTGTTAATGCAGTCTTTTAATAAGTTATGGAACAATGGGTAAGTTCCAGAGCACTGGAATAAAGTTAATTTTATGCCAATTTTTTAAAAGGGTACCTGCGAAATTATAGGACTGTAAGCCTGACATCAATCACAGGCAAGACAATGATATAGCCCAGTGGTTCCTGATCTGTGGTCTGCAGAAAATGGGATGTGCCTGGAATAGGATTGCTTCTCATAAACCATACTGAAAAGAGACAGAGTCACCAGTCAGGTAAAAGGGACTGACTGGGAGCTCCCTGCCCATCCCTTCCAGGACTGCCCCATTCCTGAGGCTGGCAGCCCTTGGAAGCCTTTTGGTGGGGGTGGGCCTGAAGCTCCCACCCATTTCATATAGGAACATTACTGGCTGTTCTCCTTCATCAGGAGGAGAGGGGAAATGCAGTTTGATGCATTCCACCATCTGGCTGGAGAGTACAGGGGCCAGACAAATTTGGATCTGCCCAAGCTAGGGGATATGCACCCCTTCACTGGCTGCACCTGATGGAGCTGCAGCGGGCATGGAAAGGCACTTCTCAGCTGACCCCAAGCTGCTGCGGTGAGAGAAGGCTGGGGTTAGTCCTCTCTCCCCAGGGCAGCCTGCATACTGAATCCCTCATCTCCACCCCCACCCCCCAACTATGATTTAAATGAAGCGTGTACATTTTCATTTTATTTTCCAAAAAACAAAAATGAATTAAGGACCCCAGCAACTCCACGTAAATCTACTAGTTAGTTATAACCTACAGCTTGTCTGGGAAAACGATGACCTGACAATACATATGGACAATTATGATTAGCAGCTTTTGTTTGTTTGTTTTTTTGTGGGGTGGAGGGATGCAACCTCAGTGCACAACTATGTTATTAAGTCATTTTTATGGTTCTTCTGAAATTATTACCACTATGCAGGCTATGTCAGGATGTGGCTTCCATTCCCAGCACTCACTCTGCGATAATATCACAACTATTTTCAACTCTCTGAGCTAATTGGAAACATCAAATCTTCTTTGCTAGAATTTAGTCATGCTTCATTTAAAAGTTAAAAGCAGCTCCTGGGAGCAGGGAGCTTCATTATTCAAAACCCCTTTTATAAGCAGTATGGTTGGAGCTGGAATATTTAAATGACTGTTCCTAAGCCTTGCTTTAGGCCTTGCCATCCTTTTTTATTTTAAAGGAGAGAAATGTCATGTACCACTTTAGGAAGAATTAGACTATTTTGTCGTCCAAGCTGCATACTGACATTGGGCAAGGCAAATTTTTTTAAAAAAATCATTGTCATCATTCAAAAACATTTTTGTTAGCAGAACGATATGGGGGTAAGATTTTTTAGATGCTGTTTACTTTGTCCAGATACAGAATCCTGTGGCACATTACTGAGAATTATAATACTGGCTTCAAAATCCACATTACAGACATTTAATCTGTGTATTTGTGGAAGAGGCATATATGTTTGCTGGCACTAGACTGGTGGCTGTAGGTGTATATTACTAAAAAGAAGCTCTCAGTTGTGTGATAGCATGAAGTGCTGAAAAATTATCTTTCTTTGTCTTAGGTAGAAATAAAAATAAAGATAAATCACTGTAAGCCATTACTGTCTGATTGCCACAAACCAATGGTGTAGGCAGACTGGACACTTGGGTGAGCTCCAATTAAGGATGGGCTGGCAATGACAACAGGGTGAGGGCAGGAGCCATCAGGGCCACCTCTTCTCTTCAGCACCATGGGGATGATAGACACTCTGGTCAGGGGACCTGGAAAAATGGACAGTGTGAAGAAAAGTGCACCCCCCACTTGTGCTGCCCACCTGCTCAGCACTCCAGCATTCTGAATTTACACTGAGTAACAGAGCAGAGTCCAGTCCAATCTATTTAGTTTCCTCTACTTTCTTTTCATTACTCCCTGCAAAAGCATAGCAAATGAGATAAAAGTATAATTCTCCTACTCAAGTCCCTTATGGAATTAAAATAGTTTCGTCTTACAGATTTTCATTTTTTAAGCTTAAACACTTATTTGAACATTTTAGATGGTTCTTATTAATATTTCCAGAGCTCATGCCCTGCTGACGGCAGTTTGGAAGTTTCAGCATTAGGATCATCAGTTACTCTTTACTTCTTTTATTTCACAGAGAACTATGGTAACACAGGGTATGTCTACTCTACAGCATTATTTCGAAATAACTTAGGGATTTAAATATCCCGGGCTTTATTTGCATGTTCCCATCCGGCCGCCATTTTTAAATCCCCCTTAGTCCGAACTAACTTCCCGTGGCTACACGCGGCAGTTTAAAGTTAATCCGAACTAAGTCCTTACTCCTCGTGGAATGAGGTAACATTTAATGCGAAGTAACAGTTAATCCGAAGTAAGGACTTAGTTCGGATTAACTTTAAACTGCCGCGTGTAGCTGCGGGCAGTTAGTTCGGACTAAGGGGGATTTAAAAATAGTGGCCGGACGGGAACATGCAAATAAAGCCTGGGATATTTAAATCCCAGGCTTCATTTGCAACCCCGGTTCCCTGATTTGCCTACCTAGCTCGAACTAAAGAGCTAGTGTAGACATACCCTTATTTCGAAATAGTTAATTCAAAATAAGATATTTCGAAATAACACGTCTACACACAAAATGCATTTTGAAATAGCGTTCTGCTATTTCGAAATAGCGCGTCCACACTGATTGGATACTGAATCGCATTTAAGGCCAGCTGAAACCAGTTCCAGCAGGGCATTAGGTCAGTAGTTGCTTTGTGTGGCTGCTGCCTGAGGCTATCTGAGGCTTGTACTTAAAGGGACCCTCCTGGACAGCTGGTTCTCAGCTTTCTCTGCTTGCTTACCTACCTTGCTGAGGGACAGCAAAGCATTTTTTTCTTTGCATGCTCGGGTTGCCCTGGCTCGGGACACCACAGCACTCGGCACCATGGAGCCAGAGCCGCCCCTGGGCACTCTGGTGCTCATTTTGGATGTCTTGATGCAAGCCTGGCAGCAATTGCTGGAGACTGCTTGGCAGCATTTGCTGCAGCCCAACCCCCAGGCCCTCTTCTGGACCCCCCTGGGGGATGTGGAGGAGCACCAGCAGTGCCCGGATGCCAATGTGCCCTGCCGCATCTGGCGTCTGAACACCAGCAGTGACTGGTGGGACCACATCATCCTGGAGAGCTGGGGAGACCAAAAATGGTCCCAGAACTTCAGGATGAAGAAGGACACCTTCCTCGAGCTCTGTGAGTGGCTCGCCCCTGCTCTGCAGCGACGGGACACGCACATGAGGCCTGCCATTCCCCTCCACAAGTGTGTGGCCATCGCCCTCTGGAAGCTCTCCACGCTGAATAGCTACCAGTCTGTGGCAAACCAGTTTGGCATGGGGAGATCCACCGTCGGAGCAGTGCTCATGCAGGTATGGCAATCTCCGGCCACTGTGCCAGGAGGGGGGATGCGAGGAGGGGATGAGCCGCCCTAAGGAAAAGGGGCAGAAGGGGTGCAAGTCCCCTCCACGGGAGGGTTTGGTCTGTCCCACCCGCATTATGGACTGCCCGCGGTGGCCAGGATTGCAGGGGGAGTTGCTCCTAGGAGTGCGAGTGTGGGGCAGTGGCGGGGAAGGAGCACTGTCAGCCACCCTGGCACCCCAGTGACTCTTGGTGGTTTTGTGTGTCCCTCTGCAGGTGGTCAAGGCCATCAACAGAGTGCTGCTCTGCAGAGTCATCCGCCTCACCGATGTGGACGCCGTCATGGAGGGGTTTGGCACCCTGGGCTTCCCCAACTGCGGGGGGGGGGGGGGGGGGGAATTGACAGGACACACATCCCCATCCGTGCCCTGGACCACCAGGCCTCCCTGTATGTCAACTGGAAGGGATACTTCTTGGTCATCCTGCAGGCTGTGTCTGACCACTGGGGTCAGTTTGTGGACATTAACGTGGGTTGGTCCAGCAAAGCACACAACATGCAGGTTTACCGCAACTCCTCCGTGTGCCAAAGGCTGCATGCCGGGACTTTCTTCCCTGACTGCCACATCAGGGTCGGGGATGTGGACGTGCCTGTGTGCCTGGTGGGGGATGCGGCCTGTCCCCTACAACCCTGGCTGATGAAACCCTACACAGGACACCTCAACCCCTTCCAACAGGCCTTTAATGCCAAGCTCGTGGTGGAGGGGGTGTTCGGCCAGTTGAAGGCCCATTTTAGATGCCTCCTCACCCTCCTGGACCTATCCGAGTGGAATATTCTGCACATGGTGGCAGCGCGTTGTGTGCTGCATAATTTGTGTGAGAGGAAGGGGGAGGCTTTCCTGCCAGCCTGAATGGCAGAGGCCGACCACGTGGCTGGCCTGTACGTGCAACCCCGCATGGCTGCCAGCCAGGAGGCCCATTGAGGGGCTGTCCGTATCCGGGAAGCCCTGCGGGAGAGCTTCCACCTGGAGGAGTGAAGTCTCCCACTGGGGCCTTGTGCCTTATTCCACCCTCATGTCCATCCACTTTCCCCTCCCTAACCCCCCTTCCTGATGTAAAATAAAAACACATGTGTTGCCAAAAACAGACTCTCTTTATTGACCATAACTGGGGTGAGTGGGGAATGAGGGTGGGAGAGGGGAGGGGGAAACCTGGAAGGAGGGAGTTGGAAGGAGGAGGCAAGGGGAGGAAGGGGGAGGAGAAGCTCAGGGTTGGGGGTCTTGCTGGTCCACCTGTCTCCCAGCACTGCGGGTGCAAGGACCTTGGCGTCCCCGGGGGGGAGCGGATATAGAGGGGGGATGGGGAGGAAGGAAGAAGTGGGAGGGAGAGCAGGAGTGGGAAGAGGAGCGATAGCTGGGGCGGTCGCAGGGGTTGGAGCGGCAGGAGGCACGTATCTCTGCACCAGGGTCTGCAGGTGGTCGCGGATGGCACGGCCCTGGTCAAGCAGCTCCCACAAGCTCTCCCGCTGCAACTGGAGGTCTTCCTGCACCCAGTGCTCCTGGCTGCGGACCTGCCTTTGCAGTAATCCCAGGTGCTGCCACGAGGGCCAGACTGAGGGGTGAGTGAGCCAGGCAGCTGCCCAGGGCACCAACCGATGGGGGGTGACTGATGGCAGCTGTAAGGGGTGTGCGGTGTCCCTTAGAGCTGCCATCAGGCGCTGCGTGCCCAGCTCCCGCAGCGCTGGCCCTGCGGCACCGGCCAGCAGCGCCCTTCCCCCGACAGCCATGGGGGCCCTGCACGGCTCAGCTCACGCACCAGCAGCGGTGGCCGGGCCGGGCTGGGCAGCGCATGTGCCGTGCACCCCAGGGAGCAGGCCCGCGCATGCTCTTTGCACCCCGGGGGTGGGCCCGTGCCCCACGGGCAGGCTCGCACATGCGCCGTGCGCCTGGGGGCGGCACCGCACACCTGGGCCTGGGGCGCCAAAATGGCTCGGGCCGGCCCTGGCTGCCGCTGGTACTCCTCCTGGTTCTGGGTCACCCTGCTGGCCCGGGTGCGGGAGGATGTCCCGGGCGGGGTGGTGCGCCCTACACTCGCAGCTGGTGTGGCTGTGGAGAAACACGAGAAGTGGTCAGGTCTCCCTGGGGACACAGTTGGTGAAGCCCAGCCCCCCTCTGCAAGGTGAGGATGGCAAGACTCTGCACCATCATGTCCTGCTATCCCCAGGAGTGTGAGCTGGTCAGGACTGCACCCATGCCCCTGTGCTGTATATAGTGTGGGTGTGAGGGGTGGGGGAAGGGGAGATGTGCCCTGCCTCTGTGTAGAGGGAGCTTCTGGACATTGTGCAGTGTCCCTCCCTGGAATCAGGAGCATGTCATGTGCCTTCATACATACATGCATGTGGGTAACAGGCCTGGGCCCCTGTGTGGCAGCCAGCCGGGGCCACATGCCCCAGCTGGCATAGCTCATGCACAGATTGCCTCATGATCCATGCTCAGCAAGGCCCACACACGTGGTCCCTGGGTTCCCTCTCCTCCCCCGCCCCCCGCCCTGCATAAGGGGACAGTGATGGCACTCACATGTCGAGGCCTCTCCGGCCTTGGAAGACAGTGGTGACATGGCTGCTGTGATGGCTCGGGGGTCCTGGGTGAGTGCCACGCTCCCTCCAGGCTCCTGCAACTCTTGGCTGTCGTCCTCCTCCTCCTCCTCCGTGCCCTGGTCAGGGCTCTCTACCCCAGGGTCAATGACCACCTGGGGAGCATGGACCATCTGGCTCCCCGGGATGCAGTCCAGAGAGTCAAAATAGGGGAAGGCGTCTGGGTCTGCCCTTGATTGGGAGCTGCCCCCTGTGGCCTTGGCATAGGCCTGCCTCAGCTCCTTTATTTTCATGCGCACCTGCTCCTGGGTGTGCATGTGGCCTTTGGTGGCCAGGCTGTCAGCCATCCGCCTGTAGACAGCCATGTTCCTGCATCTAGTGCGGAGATCATGGACGTTGGAGGCATCCCCCCAAACCTCAATGAGGTCCATGATCTCTGCACTGGACCAGGAAGGCACCCGCCTTTTGCGGTCCCTGGCAGGCTCCTGGAAGCTGCCAGACTGCTCCTGGGGAGTGGTGGAGGGCTGGCTGGCAGTGGCTGGCTGGCTCATGCTGGCAACTGGGTCAGGGACAGCGCCTACGGGCTCTGGGCTGCCAGGCCTGGAGCTGGCACAGGCCCTGTGGCCAAACAAACTCTACCCTTTTAAGGGCTCCAGGGCTGGGGGGGAGGAGAGGAGTTTACCTGGTTTGGCCCAGAGTGGCCACCAGGGCACCCTGGGAAGGGCTGGAGGCCCCCTATTTTGAAATAAGTGTCTACACAGCGCTTATTTCAAATTAGCTATTTCGAATTTGGTGTTATTCCTCATAGAATGAGGTTTACCAAATTCAAAATAAGCACTCTGCTATTTCGAATGAATTTCGAAATAGAGGTTTGGCTGTATAGATGCTAGGAAAGTTATTTTGAAATAACGGCTGTTATTTCGAAATAACTTTGCTGTGTAGACGCACCCACAGACAGCAACTGGGACTAAGCTGAGAGAAAAACTGTTTTTTCCACTCATTTAAGATATCTGAAAATCTGCTACCTGCTGTTATTTTCATGAAACCAGAAGCAGAAATTGCATGTCTAAAAATAAATCTACAGCTTGATAATCTGCAACCCAGGCCAATTTCTTTATTCTTATTGCACCGCTTTCTACCAAAAGATATGTTTATTTGTTTTCCAAACCTTCATCTATTTGAAATGTTTAGTGGGTTATAAGTTTTTCACATTGCAGAAGCAAAGTTATAATTCAACTACCATTTTACTATTGACAGATGTAAACAGAACTGTAAAGCTATGGCAGATAGTAAAATGAAAGGTATGGCCCCATCCTACAAGCAATTAGGCATTTACTTAGCTAAGCATATGAGTATTCTAGCCAATTCCCTCAGTAAGACAATTAGGAAGTTGAAAATTAAGTGCATGCCTAAGGGTCTGAGAATCAGAGCCTAAACAATCTATCGAAATATGTCTTCAAGTCCAGATTCTGCAGACACTGACATACATATTAAAGTTAAACACAGACTCAGATTTTAGCAGGATTGAAGCCTAGCATCCTAATTCAGAGGAGAAGCACTTATGCAAATGTTTAAGCCTTTCTTGCTCCGGACAGAATATCAGCATATGCTTAATTTTAACATTCCTAACTTGCTTAAATTTAAGTGTATGCTGAACAGTTTTCCTGGATAGGATTGCTTTCCTGAATTGAAAGCAAAGGCTCCAATTCAGGACTGCATTTCAGCACTTCCCTAATAACACATATAAAATTAAGTACCATTTATTACAAAAAATAAAGGACCCTTCCTACATAGGAATACCTATTGCATCAGGGCCTACATTTTCAAATTGTATTCATGTTTTCTATGCATTTTATTTTGCACAATAATCACAGTAAGAAAAAGTAACTCATTTGTCTTAAAAATCTCATTGCTAAATAACTTTTTTGAACTCTGGCCATTTTAAAATACCATGTGTGATGCTTCCAGCAGTGACACAAGAGTGTGAGTACAATATCAGGACAGACTATTAAAAACTACAGCACAGACCTTAAGTTGGTTGTGAGTTCTACACTTAGATTTCATCAAACTGTTGCACCAAGTGCAAACTCCCCAGGCACTTTAACACCTTAAAACTGAATCACAGACTGTGTCCCTATGCAATCCAGTCTGTCTTGCCACTCATGTTAGTGTACCTCTGTGATAGGTGCCTCCTTACACAAAGAATCACAGCAATATTCAGGTTACTTCTAATCCCAAGGATCAGTTACTCACCCCAACTCAGCTGCGCTTTGGGTTTCAGACTAAAGATAATGTTTATAGACAATCCCATAGTAAATTCTAGGAAGATTTATTAAATAGGAAAAGGAAATTAAAGAGTTATTTCCAAGCAAACATAGTCACACAAATGAGTTACAGTCTTAAGTTTCGAAAAAGTAGTACAGGCTTCTATAATCAGCAAGCTCTCTTTGTCATTTAGGGCTAACCCAAGCTAAGTAGCTGGAGAGCTATAGCGTATGCCTTGAAACACAGAGTTCAAGCAGTATAGAGATACTTAGTTTCATGGTTTGGTGGTTTTATCCCCCTTCTGCCATGTGTTCTGAGCTGCAAACTCAGCTAATGGGATGAATCCACTAGAAGTGACTTCATAAGGAGGAGGAAAAAAGAGTAAAAGTTTTCACTACTTTTGCTGACAGTTTCTAAATCCAGACATAGGGAGTTTCCAGTTGTAAGGTCCAACCATAACCAGCTATTATAGATAGGTTTCTCTGTAACAATTTCTATAGAAAATCAGGTATTTGCACTAATTAATGTACTTCTTGGGTGCATGGATCAGCATTCATGTTGTACTCCCCGACAGTACCCAGCCCAAGTCAGGAAGCTAATGATCCAACCAAATCAGTGATGAATTCTCATCACATGCCACCTGAGATACATTCTTTGTACATTAAGAAGAAGGCGTCCTTCCCCTACTTGGTGATTCTTACAGTCACAGAGGCTCACAATACATTCTCTCAGGTATTACGTTACAATTTGGAATGCAAATAAAGGCAAGTAAAGATTAGTGAATGCAGCAATTCACAAGCATTCAATAGAGTTCAAACACTGCACACTTTCATATTATTCTAATACCTCTTCTCTCAGTATTAACCCACAAGTGAACCAGATAGATTCTAGCTATGTATCTGTCAGTGTTCAGTTGAAACATAGGGTCCTCGGCATGAGCTGGCAACTGGCCTGCCAGTGTCACGCTGTGGCAATGCTAAAGTCCACAAGTAGAATTATAGATAATATGAGTATTTTGATCGTGTTTTTTCCCCTTATCAATGAGAACTGAGGAATTTTGCTGTGCTTTTCAAATATCTTTGATACTTTTTATCAAATTTCTTAGATAAAATATAATTTTATTTTATTAATCATCTTAACATTGTTTGTTACATGATAGTTCATGTAATAACCTACTAACATTTAACATTTTAATATAGTTCAAAGATCAATAATTACAATAAAATCCTGTATTAGAAATATGACAGCAACAGTATGGTTTAATAATGTCAGGGTGGATAGGTGGGAAGAAAGGCAAACATACTGATGAAAAGTATAGTGTTCTAAAGAGGTATTTTTTATTATTAAGATAGAATTTATTTCAATGTTACTTAATACAGAAAGATACATAATAAACATTGAGTGATGCTCAAAACAAAGAGCTTATTGTTGACCCTGTCGAAAAACCTCTGAGCTTTGATTTATGTCGGAAAAACTGATGCAGATTGAATCACATCAGAACATCTCAAGGGAGATGTGGACAGATCCTTTTTAAATAGCAAAATAAGGTAAAAACCTGAATACAACTGTAGTCACCAGGCAAAAATGATTGAGCAGATAATATCTGAGCTTCCCCTTCGTTCTTTTGCCAAAGGTCTCAAGTCACCAGCTCACTGCTGCAGCTATGAGCTGGCTACCAAACCTTTCTATACATTTGTATTTGTTGCTGCCTACCCAAGCCATAGGAAAGAAGGAGATGTACTGGTCAAGATTTAGTTGAATTTTGGTATTCTTTTTTGTTTTCCTTATCTGGTAGAAATCAGCATCTGTACTTTCTATATACTTTCTGTACCCTGTTTGGGACTCTATGCCTATATTTTTTATTAGCAACTCCAGCTCCCCTTTCCATCTTAGAAGAGGAGTGGAAGATTGGGTCACATGTGGAAAGGTCATCCCTTAGGCTTGTAGTCATAGGGGGAGTAATGTGCTGTATAAAAACGTCCTTTCTCCTCCCTGCCACCCGTCGGGGATTGTGTGTGGGAAGTGCAATGGTTATAGCTGTGGATATAAAGAGTAGAATGGTATCTCTGCCTCTCCTATGCAAGTCTTTGGCTATTTATGGGTGGAATGGATGCTGCTGATTGGATCAAGTAAACTTCAGCCCTCTCTCTGCCACCTTTGGGTGTGTCTAGACTACATGGCTCCGTCGACAGAGCCATGTAGATGAGTTTACTAGACATAGCAAAATGAAGTGGCGATTTAAATAATCGCCGCTTCATTTACATCAAAATGGCCGCCAAGCTGTGCCGATCAGCTGATTGTCGGCACAGCGTGGTAGTCCAGATGGGGATCAGCCGGCCCCAGCACCCTTTGTCGTTAGATCCTGTAAGCGTTGTTGCATGAGGCATAAAGGATCTGATGACAAAGGGTGCTGGGGTTGGCTGATCCCCGTCTAGACTACTGCGCTGTGCCGACAATCAGCTGATCGGCACAGCTTGGCAGCCATTTTGATGTAAATGAAGCGGCGATTATTTAAATCGCCGCTGCATTTTGCTATGTCTAGTAAACTCATCTACATGGCTCCATTGATGGAGCCTTGTAGTCTAGATACACCCTTTGTGTTTAAGCTTTCCTGAGTTTTGTGTTAATCTTATTCCTCTCTGGGTTGGGAGAGGTCATCAGGCTCACTGGCAGCAATTCTGGGGCCCAGGGCACAATAGTCAATGGGCTTCCACACCCACATGAACACAGTCCCCTGACATTTGGGCAGTGCTGCACCTGTGATGGCTGGTGCCCAGCAAGCTGCTGGATGCACTGTTGGGCACGCTCTTCCAGCATGGTCAGGGATCCTACATGCCCACCAGGTAGGATTGCCAACTGGCAAATAGCACAAACCCAAAGACCCCTGCCCCACCCTTTCCCTGCGGCCATGCTCCTGTCCTGCCCTTTCCACAAGGCCCTGCCCTGCTCACTACAATCCCTCTCCTTCTGTTGCTCACTCTCCCCCTTCCTTACTCATTTTCACCAGGGGTCAGGATGTGGGCCAGGGTTAGGGGCTGGGATCAGGGAGGGAGTTTGGATGCAGGACGGGGAACAGGCTTTGGAAAGGAGTTTGGGTGTGGGACGGGGTGCAGGGTGTGGGCCCCAGGGGTGGAATATGGATGCAGAATATGGGTTCTGGGCTGAGGCAAGGGGGGTTGGAGTAAAGAAGAGGTGGGGAGAATGCTCACCTTGGGTGGTTCCCAAAGTGACCAGCACATCCCTCTGGCAGGGATCAATGGGAACTTCAGAGTCAGCACTAGGGTGGGGGGTAGCATGCAGAGATCACCTCCAGGGCGGCAAGGATGGTGCTGGCCACTTCTGGGAGTGGCACTGAATAATGGTGAGCAAGGAACTCACCTTAGCTCTGCTGCATGGCAGCCGCCAGCAGCTGGAGGTCCCTGGGCCATTTTTTAATTTCCTGGGCCCCTGGGCGATTGCCCCCTTTAGCCCTGTACCCCCCATTGGCAGCCTGGAGGTCAGCAGGCAGCTCTCCTTCTCAGGTAGTGTCTTTCCCTCAATCCCTGTTGACTCAAGGCCCTTCAGGAGCCATTTAACTCCTTGAAGTATCTTCAGGTACCTGCCAATACCCATCTTCTTCTTCTGCATCTCTTCCATTTCTATCTGAGCTCTGATTGATCTACCTGAGCCATCTTTGATAACAGCATAGATGCTGGAACTTGGGGTGCTGCCTTACACCCCTGGTTTGGAGCAGTAATAACAACTCAAATGCACAGTTTCTGCTCTCAGCACCCCTGCTATGAAAATTGTTCCGGTTCCACTGGAGAATACACATTATTGCTTATCTTCTCTACCATGGGATTTAAACGAAAACTGTCACAGGTAGAATGGAACATATCTTCCCATAATAACGGGCCCAACCACCGTACAACACATACCATATGATCATTAAATATATAAGTGCCATCAAGTGAGTCAGTGTGGCTTAATGGAGAAAGGGACATAGTTAGCTCCCAGTCTGGTATGCAAGTTTATTTTTAGCTTCGGGACACAAACACTAGCTCCATTGCCATGAGCAATATGCAGTGCTCAAAAAGAAAACCAAACATTGCTCTGCTCTCTGCCATGTTGCAACATCCTGCGATGTGGAATCCTATGCTCTACCAATTCCTCATGAAGCAGAAGCAAGGACTCTGCTCTCTAGATTATAAATGAGAAAAGCCATGAATATTAAGAAATAATGACAGCCAAGCCATTCTAAAATATTGCAATGTTTGCATCTTGGCGGCAATCCAGAAGAGCGCCAAAGTCAAAAGCATATGCTCTGTTGGATTGTAGGCTAATTGAGCATCACCTCATACAGGAAAAGTAAAACATAGTCAGAAAAAATCCTGCAAATCAGTCCACACAGCTGCCAACATAACAGCAAACAAAATACACAAGCTGTATGACAATAACATTTATAAAACATGTAAAGAAATTGGTTAAGAGGGAATAGCACTAACAGGAATGACAGGAGATGAAGACTGCTCCCTGTTCTGTGTTGCCACACTATTTGAAAGAGCAACTTTTTAGCTTGTCATCCTTGGCAGGGGGAGGACAAGCTGAAGTGGCCATTCAGAAGGCTGACTGGACCACTACAGACTCAATAACACAATCTAGGAAAATTAAAACTCTTCTAGGACATCGTTGGCAAACATGGCTAACCACACACTCGACGGGCAGTGGAATTGCTAAAACATAAGGGAACCAGAGTGATACCACAAGTTTATGTCACATATGTTAGTGAACAATCATCACATGACTTTTAGGGTGCGTCTATACTACACCGTTATTTTGGGATAACTAGCGTTATTCTGAAATAACAATGCGAGCATCTACACAGCAATTCTGTTATTTTGAAATAATATCCAAATAACAGGCAGCTTATCCCAACTTCCATAAATCTCATTCCATGAGGAATAACTCCTCTTCCGAAATAGCTATTTCAAAATAGCTGCAGTGTGGATGCTCCACTGCTGCTATTTTGAAATAGCTCCTCACCAGGGCCATTCTAAGTACAGTAAAACCTGTGTTATCTGGCATGCCTGGGGATTAGGTCATGCCAGTTTTCTAAAAATTCCGGGTATCAGGGGGTGGGAGGGAGGCGCAAGAGCCGTGTGGGGCCTACAGGGGGCGGGGAGCAGTGCAGGGGCCAGGATGTGGCCTGCTGGGGGGGGAGGCATGAGACATGGATGGGGCAGGGTGCAGCCTGGTAAGGGTGGGTGGAAGCTGGGGGGTGGAGATGGTGAGGGCGGAATGCTGGGGGGGGGGGGGCCATGAGGGGGCTGACCTGCGGGTGGCGGGAGCCGGGCTGCCAGTAGCTGCGGGGGGTTGACCTGCTGGGGAGGAGGCCAGGAGGCATGGGGGAGAAGGGGGATGAGGGAGCCAGGTGGCCATGAGCCGTGGGGGTGCCAGGCTGCCGGGAGCTGCTGCGGGGCTGGAATGCGGCCTGGCATCAGGCAGCCGGAGCAGCCATTCGCCCCTCCCCCAGGTATGTGCTGCATGCACATCTGACAGAGGCGGTGGGGGGGGGGGAGTGTCTGAGGAGCGGCCCAGCTTAAAGTACCAGTTTCCTTTTTTTCCTTTTTTTTTGCTTTTTTCCTGGCTTGGAAATTTACCGGTTTCTAAAGTTTTTCAGCTATTTAAGTGCCAGATAGCACAGGTTTTACTATAATTTCTCCCCACTTCTTCCCGGGGCTCTAAATTGACAAAGTGCATTAGGGGAGCCTGCCTCAGGCTAATTTTGAAGCTTCTCTGTAGTGTGGACACTCTATTTTGACATAAACTATTTTGGAATATATCTTCTGGAAAAGCTTATTCCGAAATAAGCATGCAGTATAGATGTACCCTATTAGTCATTACTGTCCTGGAATTCTTGAGGAATAACCCCAAACACCACATTTCACAAAGCATTAAAGTAGTGTCTTGGGCAACCACTGCAGAAAACTACTATGGGTACGTCTAGACTACAGGCTTTTGTCGACAGAGGCTTTGTTGACAAATACTGTTGACAAAGCCTCTGTCGACAAAGAGCGTCTAGACTACAGCCAGTTCTGTCGACAAAGCAAGCCGCTTTTTCGACAGAGAGTCTAGACGCTCTCTTTTGAAAAAGCAATGTGGATGAAATAGTGCCTTTTGTCAACAGAACTCTGTTGACAAAAGGCATTATTCCTTGTAGAATGAAGTTTACCGCCGTCGACAAAACTGCTGCAGTCTGTCAACTTACTGTCGACAGAACTCAGAGGTAGTGTAGACGCAGGCATAGTTTTGTTGACAAAAGTCCACTTTTGTTGGCAACACCCTGTAGTCTAGACACACCCGTATGTGTGTGGGGAGGTTGGTAAAAAAGGAACATCAGAAATGGTAAATGCCTCAGTGTCACACCAATCCTCTCACCATCTATTCTTCCTGAACATTCAAGTGTTAAGAATTTAGGAGAAAAAGGTAAAAAGAAGAACCAGTGAATCAAGCTGCTGATCTGGAATCTTTACTTACCATAATGGTACTTTAATTACTTTCATACTGAGCTCCATGTAAGTTGGATAGCGAGTTACAACATATGTTATGCAAATAACAACAGAAACTACTGTTTTCCATAGAATGTACCTACAACTCATTAATAAGACAGAATTTCTAATTCCAAACTTGGTTTCAGTTTAATCTTTATCTAAAACCTGTAGGAAATAACTTAATTACAACAGCAGTGCACAGTAACTACACAAAGACTGTGGGCTGCGTAAGGAGATAACTTAGTTTTAAAGATTTTTCAGTTAGGAACTGTAAGGGCTTGTGCTACATTTACACATATGTGAAACCTGTATTTTGTATTTAGTTTCTACAGTGTTTTCTATTTTGAAGAAGTGGAACTGTTACTGCAGAAAGTGAACAAATTTTCAATGATAAATAACACTTAATTTGCTGGAATTATATGTTAAATATAAAATATATACAGACAATGTCTGGTAACATCTTGCTACTTGAAACAAGAATAAGATATGAGAAATATGGTGCTCACCAGTCAGTGGACCCAGTATAATATGGGAAAGAATCTTACCTAACATCAATTCATAGGATAGTTCTCAATTTCACATTCAGGGGATTTACATGTAGAACTCATATTACTAAACCTACACAAACAAGGAAATTTAGATAATAGTCACTGTATTAGGAGCTTTGCTGATTTTCTGTTGTTGCTACTAATGTCACTTTTCAACATGGACCAAATGTTATTGTTTAGTTATGTCAATGGAAAAAGCCTACTAATCCGAGGAAAAAATATGGCCCATTGTAACATGCCAAACACAAAATACCTAGAATGAGAAGGGAACTTCAAATGGGGCATATAGTACAATATAATCTATGACAAATGTTTTGAGTTTCTCAGAGACAGAAAATGTCTAGATATACAAGCATTTAATAATAGATTTCTGAAGGACCAATCAAATGCATTGTACAGTTTTGCAGTTTAATTTTGACTACTTTATATCGCCAGCATTGCTAGTGTATTTAATTCCCCTGCTATTTCTTCTATATTAAGCATATAGATATGGGGGGGGGGGGAGAAGTGGAGTTGAAAATGTTTAAGTACATCCTTCAGAATAAGAATTTGGGATCTATATTTCAAGGCTAAAATGTTCAGTTTTGAATTACTACAAATGTTACCTACCTTCATTTGCATACAGATTGGTGATACCATAGCTATATTGTAATTTTACATTAATGGATACATAAAGTCTTGAAAGACTGCATTTACATATCAATCAGAGTCCAGTTCAGTCCAACACCAAAAGCTAACACCAATCACTGGAAGAAGCAGTAAAGTCCTTCTGGCATTTCTGGAATTTCCCTTTTAGATGACTAACCCCTTCTCTGCTGTACAGTTTTACAAGCATACATCCAAAGAAGTTGCTAGCACCCATAAAGTATCCATGTGCCTATATTAACCTCCTTGACTTCTTTAGAAATAATGGCTTTCTTTTAAAATAGCCAGGTTTAACGCTTGTGATGCTAGCATATAGTGGAACTATATTTGAATTTAAAAATAAATCTTTCTGAAATTAGACAAACTTATCCCATACCATGCACAGCAAATTCTTCCATCTCCAAGAAATCATCATACCAGAGAATCAGAGGGACCTGAAAAAAAAGCTTCAGAAAGAAGCATATGATTTGCTTTCTTATTCAGATTTTTGAAAGACTACAGTAACTGTATATTAAACCTATTGCAGCTTATTGCAGTGTTAAATATCTCTTTTAGTGCTGGCACTTTATCCCCTGCTTTCATATTTGTAAACCTTTCTATTTCTTAATATCCCCCTTGTTTGACAGTGCATTCTAACCTCTGACACCAGGAAGTCAGTCAATAAACCCACAGCACTTTGATCTGTAGGATTATGGGATTTCTTTTCATGCAAAGGGAAACATCAGGGTAAGCAAATAAAAAACCTCTGGAAAAGAGGAGTTTCATGGCTAAAAAGAAACTATTCTGAAGTACTTGCTGTTCTGACCCTAGTGTACAATCAAACCTATTAACAGGATAGAAGAAATATAAATAAAGGCAGAAGGTCCAGTTTATACAGCATTTTTACATCATTAATAATTTAATCTTGTAATTACTATTATAATTATGTGTATATTATTCATTTATTATTTTCATTTATGAATTATTAGCACAATGCCAACAGTATGGTAGGTATTTTACGGACAGATATGGAGGGGTGCTTCTGCTCTTCAGAATTTGTGGTTTAGATAATTATTCATATAAACAAGTAAAAAAATGCTGATATTTTTCTCATATTTGGTTCTTTTTTATACAAGGGCTAGGTTTTCTGGGAGTTACTTTCAAAAGTCTGGCCCTTTGCACATACCCTAGTGTAGAAAAATAAAAATATATACTCAAAAATATATCCAACTGGTGAAAATAGAGGTGTGTTCAGTTTGCATTGGCAAAATTATGTACTGGACAAACTGAGCAGGCACCTGTATGTAGATCTAAGGCCCCACCCAGTTCAGGGAAACAATTAAGCATTATTTTGGCCTACACTTAAGTGCCGTTGAGGACAAAGTTAAATTTAAGAACTTGCTTAATTTCTTTCCTGAATGAGAATGCACTTATATATTTGCTTTAGGGTACATCTACACTGCATGCTGATTTCAAAATAGCTATTTTGGAATAAGCATTATTCCTCGTAGAATGAGATTTACAGATTTCGGAATAAGCCGTCCATTATTCTGAAATAATTTTGAAATAACAGAATGGCTGTGTAGATTCTCGCATTGTTATTTCAAAATAACGCTAGTTATCTCGGAATAACGGTGCAGTGTCAATGCAGCAGGGCTTAACTCGACATAAGCTACACAAATTGAGCTATGTCAATTGCATAGCTTAATTCGAAATAGTTTATTTTGAAATTGGGAGCATCTACACAGCACTTATTTAGAAATAGAGCAATTTTCCTCCAACTTCCCTTACTCCTCATACAATGAGGGTTACAGGAGTCGGAGTAAGAAGTCCTCCAGCTTGACAGTATTTCAACATTATTTTAAAATAATTGCCTGCTGTGTAGATGCAGACTAAGTTATTTCAAAATAAAACTAGTTATTTCGAAATAATGTTGCTGTGTAGACGTACCCTAAAAATGATTTTGCTTATGGGGGCCCAATTTGTACCTTGAGTTGAAAGCTTAGACTAGCCCCCTTTAAAGCTTGTTTAAGGGATAAAATAGTCTAGTTGGAGATATTTCTTCCCAGACCTATTGTAGAATAGCTATCCTTTATTGTCTTAATGAGTTACTTAAAATACAAAACCAGGCCAGATGCAAACTCAGATAGGCTCAGAGGTAATTCTTATGATGCCAATTCTTATGATTGGCAATTTGAGACTGTGACCTTATCTACCCTTATCAGCACCATCTTTTTCTCTTTTTTTTCCTTCTTGCAAATTGCTCATGAACAAACTGTGAAGCTATGAGATACATTCATTATTTAAATTTTTTCACAAATGCATTCTGTGAATATTTCTTGGTCTACCGACTGTGCACAGATCATTGTGATATTTAAATTAATATTTTGTTGGTTACCTACTTTGGAAAGGTGATAGTCTGTCAGTTTCTTGCATGAATGATATTTGTAACTAACCCATATAGTATGAATTTCTAATTGTGAATTCTACAATTACATTGACCACTAGGAGTTTGGGTAATAACAGCATTCTTCTTTTTAGCAATGAGAAATGTGCAAGGTGGATAACTAGAAGTTTTCAGACTTTAATTACACAACTAACTACTCATGGACTTCCCTCTGTCATATTATTATTTTAAATAAATGAACAGGAAGGACTGTTTTTTTTTTAAACAAAACAAAACATAGTGAAACAATAAAGGATCCAAAGGTCTCATCTTGAATGAGATTATTCTGTATAGTACGCAATTTAAATAATGGGCGAATGCTAGAAGTACATTATCCATGGCAACATAATTCTATTCAAGATAAAAATAGTAAAAAAGAAAGAAAGGAAAGTAGTATTTTCTCCTGTTATTTTAACAATTATTGGAGAAATGAATCCCCTTTCATTGTTTCTTTGCAAAATGCCCGATGTTGAATTCTCATCTCAGCTCTCTCTCTCTTTTCCAGTGTATACATGTAGCATTGCATTTCAAAGATTTTCAGAACTCCTCAAAAGATTCAAAAAAACAATTGTACAGAAAAGAAAACCGTTCTTCTCGGGGGTTTTTTTAGGGGGAGGGGGTATAATTCTTTGACACAACATGCCTAAAATGATCCATCCAACTGTTTGAAGAAGGATATTGTAGCACAAAGCCAGCATTGATTGAGGCCAATCTGCAAAGGCTAATTTGCGTTTTCTTATCCTTCAGACAGACCTCTTCAGTGTCTGTAAAATTCTGGAAATGACTCCAGTCTGCAGCTAGAAAAGCCTGATGATGGGCAACATATCCACTGAGGACTGAATAATCAAGCTGTGTTATTAAAAGGTACGAAACATCAATCCCAAATCGTTCGGATGATGGAAATCAGTTATTGTATTTTTAATGCACATTCTTTAATTGAACAACTTTATTCATGCCTTGTTGCTATGTGAAGATAAGCCAGAACAGGGGAGAAGCCACTTTTCAGGGCCTATTTCTCTAATTGCCAATAAAGTCTATGCTATCCAATTTGGCAAGAAAAGCTTTGCTCGTTCTCTTCTTCCCATTCTTTCTTATAGACAGTGTTGGACACATGCTTCAGTTATATATTTCATTTACATATATAGAACAGCCAATAAAACTTTCTCTGTCAAGTTGTAAGGATGGTCCTTTTCTTAGTTTACTCCATTTGTGAAAAGTGTAATCAAGTATATAAATTTGATACTGCAATGTGTTTTCATGCAGCTTTCTTTTTTCATATTTTTCTTCTCTGTTGGGAAATATGCTATATGTAATCACTGAAATGCCAGCTGTTGTTGAGGAATTTGGTGTTTTAGGGAGTAAAATATTCCAAGGCAAAGTAATCTCATAGTGTTGCACAGGTGAATTTTGTCACACATATTTTAAAATGTAACATTAAATTCTTGAGACTTCAGTAACATTTTAATTCAGATTCAGTACTGAAAAATACAGTGAAATGTTATGCATCTGAATACATATATAGAAAATTATATTTTTATTGGATAATGAACTAGAGAGACTCTGTAATGTGATAAAATAAGGTGGCCAGTAATGTACAAGTGTAATATAGCATCTATTGTAATGGATTAAGGTGAGGCTATAATGTACATACATACTACAAACATGTTTCAATATAATCCTGAAGTTGAGAAGGGCTATATAAATAGATATTGCGTATCCTGAGTACACATATGTTCTTTATTCCAGCAGTGAAAATAAAATTTAAAAAGTCCATATAAATACTCATTTTATGGTGTTAAAAAAAACCTTCACTGAGTTAAAGGAACGGAGAAACTCCACAGAGATTAGGGGGATTGTAGTGATAAGGACTTGAAGGTGGAGCAATCTTAGGGTACCTCTACACTGCACACTTATTTTGAAATAAGCTATTCCAGAAGAAATACTCTGAAATAGCTTATTTCGAAATAGCACGTCTACAGTACAGGGATGCCTCCATATTAGTCTGAGGCAGGCTTACCTATGTGGACATGCTACCTTGATGTAGAGCCCTAGGAAGCACCACAGCTATTTCAAAATAGCTATTTTCGAATAGGCGTATTCCTCGTGGAATGAGGTTTAAAGAAGTCAGAAAAAGCCGTCCATTATTTTGAATTTATTTCAAAATAATGGACGTGCTGTGTAGACACTCATATTATTATTTCAAAATAACTGTGCTGTATAGACACTCTCTTAGTCTTGGGCTTTCTAGGGAACAACCAGACTGTTACACCCATTGTCATGGATGGTCATCTACCACAAACCACTTCCAAATTTCTCATTTCTTCTTTGGGATTATTCAGCTCACCTTCCAGCATACAAAGGATGTAAAATGCTTCTGATCAGGATCAAATGTACTCCTGACTGCACTAAATATGGTCTTGTACCATCTACATTACCAGTTCAAACATATTCAGCAGTACGTGTGGGAGCCAGACAGAACCTGCCACTGACAATCTGTTCAGTCACAATTTTTTCCCCCAGTGAGATGGGAATTGACAGTACAAGAGTACAGTAAGAAATATTCCCTTGCGTCTCTTTACTAAAATACATTCAGATCATGTGTTTAGTAACTGAAAACATCCATGTTCTTTTAACTGGTGATATTTAGTTATAAACAAAGTTTCTCCACTGTTCCAAAATATGTTTGGAGTGTTGTATGTTTGTGGTCATTTTAACCTTCTATTTTCTCATCTAACAATAAAAACATACACAGAATGCCTAACCTCAAATATGGCTGGCTCAAACTCTGCTGTTAATGCTTGTTATTCCCTTTGTTTAATAAGTCCTTACTACATGCTAATAGTTTTGCCTGTCCTGAATGACCCTTTACAAATCTATAGAAAAACATCCAAAAAAGTAAATATATTTCTGCTAAGAAAAGGAAGAGACTTTGTTGAATCACATCAACCGCTTCATCACTATGCTCCATTCCCAGAACATACAACTTATTCTTGATTTTTTTTGATCCATAGTAGCTTGGCATAAAAGAAATCTATATTACAGAGTTTCAAGTCAAGAAGGATTGATTAGACACAAAAACACAGATAAAAAAAATTTGGAATCTGCTTTCACTTGTTATTGTAATTACATCGAATATACCCATATCATTTGTCTATGCATGATGCTGAATATATTGTTCTTTGGGGGCAGATATATACTTAGATATATACACATATCCTCTTATTTCTGATGAATTATTGAAACATACATAAAATCTATGCAATTACTGTATGTTATGTAATCAGTCATTATGATATCTTTTTGTTCAAACTAGATAACACTATTGGGTAAATCCTGAAGATTTTCCTCACTATTTATTCCAGAAAACTTCCCTTGAGTTCAGTGGTAGATCGTCAGGCTTGGTCTACATTGCATTTTTTTCCAGCATATCTGGTCTTCACAACATCCTCTGGCAGGGAGTTCCACAGGTTGAGTGAGCATTGTATGAAGAAATATTTCCTTTTGTTTGTTTTAAACCTGCTGCCCATTGCTTTCATTTGGTGATCTCTTGTTCATCTATAATGGGAGGAGTAAATAACATTTGCTTATTTAGTTTCTCTAAACCAGTCGTGATTTTATAGACCTATCATCTCTCCCCTCCCCTGCCCTTTGTTGTCTCTTTTTCAAGCTGAAAAGTCCCATCTTGGCTCATATGGCAGTCATTCCATATCCCTAATAATTTTTGTGGCCTTTTTTTTAAGCTTTTCCGATTCCAATGTATCTTTTTTAAGATGAGGCAATCACATCTTCACACAGTATTCAAGCTATGGGTGTGCAATGGATTTATATAGAGGCAATATATTTTCTGTCTTATTATCTCTCCCTTTTTAATGAGTCCCAACATTCTGTTTGCTTTTTTGACTGCTGCTGTACATTGAATGGATGTTTTCAGAGAATTATCCAATGACTCCAAAATCTCTCTCGTGATTTAATTTAGTAATAATTTAGACCCCATTATTTTATATGTATAGTGAGGATTATATTTTCCAATACACGTTAATTTGGATATATCAGCATTGAATTTCATCTGCCATTTTTTTGCTTACTCATCCCGTTTTGTGAGATCATTTGAAGTTCTTTGCAGTATGCTGTGGACTTAACTATATTGAGCAGTTTTATATTATCTACAAATGTTACCACCATACTTATCTTATTTTTTTCTTTATTAAGAAGATAATGAATCCATAATTGTTAAATTAAATTAAATATCTGCTTTTAAGATCACACAGATGATTATATAAATACAGATGAT
Organism: Pelochelys cantorii; assembly: GCA_032595735.1. Taxonomy (NCBI): domain Eukaryota; kingdom Metazoa; phylum Chordata; order Testudines; family Trionychidae; genus Pelochelys; species Pelochelys cantorii. The sequence continues at coordinate 144,639,274 of CM064327.1, forward strand.
TATATAAACTAAATGATTTTAGTCGGGCTGTCAAGTGATTAAAAATTAATGGTGATTAATCACATGATTGATCACACTCTTAAACAATAATAGAATTCCATTTATTTAAATAGTTTGTATTTTCTACATTTTCAAATACATTGATTTCAAATACATTGGTTTCATTTACAACACGGAATACAAAGTGTACAGTGCTCACTTGATATTTATTTTTGATTGTACTGTAAAAAAACAAAATAAATAGTATTTTTAAATTCATCTAATACAGGCACTGTAGTACAGTCTCTTTATCGTGAAAGTCAAACTTACAAATATAGAATTATGTACAAAAATCAACTGCATTCAAATATAAAACAAGTAAAACTTTAGAGCCTAAAGTCTACTCAGTCCTACTTCTTTTTCAGCCAATCACTCAGACAAATGAATTTGTTTACAATGTGCAGGCGATAATGCCACCTGCTTCTTGTTTACAATGTCAGCTGAAAGTGGGAACAGGTGTTTGCATGGCAGCATTGTAACTGGCATCATAAGATATTTACCTGACAGATACACTAAAGATGCATATGTCCCTTCATGCTTCAACCACCATACTAGAAGACATACATCCATACTGATGATGGGTTCTGCTTGATAATGATCCTAAGCAGAACAGTCCAATGCATGCTCCATTTCGTCATGTGAGTTAGATGCCACCAGCAGGAGGTTGATTTTCTTTTTTTGGTAGTTAAGATTCTGTACTTTCCACATTGGAGTGTTGCTCTTTTAAGACTTCTGAAAGAATGTTCCACACTTCATCCCTCTCTGATTTTGGATGGCACTTCAGATTCCTAATCCTTAGACCAAGTGCTGTAGCTATTTTTAGAAATTGTACTGCCTCTGCATTTTGTCAAATCTTCTGTGAAAGTGTTCTTAATTCAACCATGTGCTGGGTCATCATGGAAGAATGCAAGTAAAATAGAACAGGAGACATATAATTATTTTCCAGGGAGGTCTATAACAAATTTAATTCACACATAATTTTTTAATGAGTGTCATCAGCATGGAAGCATATCCTCTGGAATGGTGGCTAATGCATGAAGGGGCATACAAATGTTTAGCATATCAGGCACCTACATATCTTGCAACACCTCTGCAAAAATGCCATGTGAACACCTGTTCCTATTTTCAGGAAACATTTTAAACAAGGAGGAGGCAGCAGTATCTTCTGCAAATTGTAACCACACTTTTTTGTCTTAATGATTGGCTGAACAAGAAGTAGTACTGAGTGGACTATGTGGGCTCTATAGTTTTACATTGTTTTGTTTTTCAGTGCAATTATATAACACACAAAATTCTACATTTGAAAGTTACACTTTCACAATAAAGAGATTATGCTAGAGCACTTGTATGAGGTGAATTGAAAAATACGATTCCTTCTGTTTATCATTATTACAGTGCAAATATTTGTAGTTAAAAATCTACTATATATTTGAGAGAATTTGTGCATCTGCCTGTGTGTCTCTCCATCTGTCTGCGAGTCCATTTGTTCAAGAACTCCTCCTAAATGGTAAGAGTGAGGACCACAAAATTTGGTATACCGCTTCCTCTTATCATAACTTAAAGCAAGATCAGGGTTTGGTCATGCCAGGGCAATGGAACGTGAGTGGAATGTGATTGTTTCTCATCAAACTGAAAGGGGTGGTGTGATAGTAGGGACAGTTATACTCACGAATAACTACAGCAGGGCAGCAAGCACGGGGAACAGTTATACCCCTGAATGATCATGGGGGATAGCAAGTGCCCCAGTCCTAAAGAGCAGCCAATAACTAATAGCACAGCTCCCCACTGACCTAGCCTCCCTGGGGAGCAGCCACTGTCTAGGCCAAATGAACCCCACCACCCTGGGCCAGCTCTGGGGAGAAGCCAGCAGGCATGCCACCCCCACCGCCACTCTGGAGAAGTCGATGGGTGCCCACACCCCACTGCCCTTATCTCCCTACCCCCTCTCTGAACCCTCCCACATCTCCCAATCCCCTGCCCTGAGCTTCCCACCCTCTGCTCTGCTGCTTCTCTCCCACCCCCTATCCTGAACTCCTCCATACCTCAACCCTGACTCTTGTAGCCCTCCACACCACTAACCCTCTGGCCCCTGGCCTGATTCCTGCACCCCTCACACTTTCAGCCCTCCTGTCTTGAAGGACTCAAGCAATACTGGGTAAGTCTTCTAGTAATAATATAAAGTGAGCACTGTAGACTTTTTTATTCTGTATGGTAATAGAAATCAGTAGAGTTGAAAATGTAGAAAAACATCCAAAATATTTTATACATTTCAATTGGTATTCTATTGTTTAACAGGGTGGTTTTCATGATTAATTTAATTGAGTTAATTGCATGAGTTAAAGGCAATTAATCAATAGCCCTAATTTTTAGTTTTAACCTATCCAGGGAAATAGTGTTGCTAAATACTTGAAGCAAAGTTTTTAAACATATATTATTTTTTTGTGTTTCCTTTTCCCGAGGTGATCCTCTTTGAATATATTTTAAAGCAATTTCAGTGATACAATATATTTTTTCTTTTACTTTCAAATATATGCTTTGCAAGATACAACTTCATTTCTTTATCTTCCTTATGATTCAGTCATATTTTATTGAAAGTTTGCCAGTGTTTTTGTCACTGTTTCCACCAAACAAGCTCAATCAGCTGAGTTGGGGTTAGAAAGGGATGTGACTGTAGCAAATTTTAACTATGTATAGAAAAATATGAAATAGATTTTTTTTTCATATTGTGAACAGAATTGTAGTAAACTAACTGATTCCACTGGGCCTTTCAACAGTTTGTCGAAGCTTTAATGTAGCCTTTAGTCTCAGATTCCATTGCGGTATCCAGATTTAGGAAACATAATGTATCTCAAGCTGTGCTGAATAATTGTGAATAAAATAATAGATCCAAAATAATGAATAATTATAATATTTATGTAACATTCTTTTGGAGCTGGAAAGCAGACAAGTGGTAGAGTTTTAATACTTGCCTCTGATAATAGATGTAGTTCTGACCTGGGCAAATCTAAACAGTACTTGTTGAGTACAGAGCACTAAAAGCCAGAAAATCAGTATCTTCCACTTCAAGACTAGAGACAAGGGGGAAAACAACACGGTTAATTGACTGAAGTATTCTTTTGCCAGTCTTTTACTGTGAATAAAATTGGCAAGCACTGGCATAATTTCTGTTTAAAACACCTGTAGCAATGCCACTGCCAGTTTACAGAGTAGAGTTACTGCTGTTTGTGTTGCTGGAAAGGAGTTTATAAGGGAATGCAAGGAGAACAGGCACTGCATATTAATATAAAATGAACTTGATACACACAGTATATTAAATGTGTTTCACCATGTGTAATATTTTCATTCAGTGAAGAAAAGATTTTAGATTTTGCAAAGATAGTAATATAGTAACTGAAAGAATTACTGCATTGTTTTGAAATTATAAATACAATATGAGGGGGTTGGGGGAAAGAGCTCCAGGCTGCCTTTGAATTGTGCTTGTTTATCCTGTCTTCTGAAAGTGGTAAGAACTTTGTGGGAAAAATAACAAATGGTCAAGTAATTAAATAATGGGGGTGAAATTTTCAAGAGATCTTAAATGAAATTGGGAGCTTAAAGGCCATTAAAACTGAGTTTTCTGAGTCATTTGAAAAATGAAAAATTTAGAAAAGGATACCCTGTAAAATAACCCATTTCATTAGCGGGCCAAATTAAGGCTGCACATCCAGCCTAAATTCTGTCATTTTCTAACTTTCCAGTGCTTGACTGTGCAACCTGAATAACATTGTTATAACATAATTTTGGGGGGGGGGTGGAGTTGTAATATGTGTTTATCTGTGGCTGTTACACCCCATCACCCTTTGGGGTTGGGAAGAGGTATATTTGGAAAGGTTTTTACAGTTCTCCTCTGAGCCTTCACCTATGGTCCCTAGGACAGCTGTCTTTGCTGGGTGAGCAGGCAACAAAATGACAGATGAAATTCATTGCTGATAAATGCACAGTAATGCACATTGGAAAACATAATCCCAACTATACATATGAAATAATGGGATCTAAATTAGCTATTATTACTCAAGTAAGAGATTTTGAAGTCATTGTGGCTCGTTCTCTGAAAACATCCACTCAGTGTGCAGCAGCAGTCAAAAAGCAAACAGAATGTTGGGAATCATTTGGAGAAAGACAGATAATATGACAGGAAATGTATTGCTTCTACATAAATCCATGATATTCTCACACCTTGAATATTGCATTCAGATCTGATTGGCCCATGTCAAAAAAAGATACAGAAGAACCTCAGGGTCACCAGACTTACAGAATGACCTGTTAACCACAAACCTCATTCAGAACTGGAATTATTATCAGAGACAAAAAAAAAAAAAAAAAGCAGCCAAATACAGTACAATACTGTGTTAAACATGAGCTATTAAAATAAATGGAATGCAGCATTTTTCTTCTGTATAGTAATGTTTCAAATCTGCATTAAGTTAATGGTCACGTATAATTTTTTGAAAGAACAACCATAACATTTTATTCAGAGTTACAAACTTTTCAGTATTATGAACAGCCTCTATTGCTAAGGTGGTCATAATTCTGAGGTTCTACTGTGTATTGGAATTGCAAAAAAGTACAGAACACAGTAACAAAAATGTTTAGGTATATAGAAGGGTTTCCATATGAGGAGAGATTAATAAGACTTGGACTTTTCAACTTGTAAAAGAAATGGCTAAGGAGGAATATGATTGTGTATGTAAAAACATGATAGGTGTGGAGAAAGCAAATAAGGAAGTGTCATTTATACCTCATAACTGAAGAACTAGGGTTTACCAAATGAAATTAGGAGGTAGTTTAAAATAAACAAAAGGAAGCATTTCACCACACAACGCACAGTCAACCTGTAGAAGTCACTGCCAGAGGATATTGTGAAGGCTAAGATTATAACAGGGTTCAAAAAAGAACTTGATAAAATCAAGGAGGATAAGTCCATCAATGTCTATTAGCTGGGATAGGCAAGGATAGTGTCCCTAGCCACTATTTTCCAGAAGATGGGTTTAGGGTGATGGGATTGGTCATGTGATGATTACCTGTTCTGTTCATTCCATCTGGGGCACTAACCACTGACGGGATACTGAGCTAGATGGATTTTTGGTCTGATATTTGACCTCTATCTGAAACATTTAATTAACCCTCATATATAATTAGAGTAGGAAATGGAGGCAGAAGCCCAGCAGCAGAGTGGGGGCTATCCTGTTTATTGTGTCGAGTGCAGTATGTATGACTACCTACCCTGTGGGTGGGTGGCGTATGTGTGCGCTCGATGCAAGGAGCTCCTGGCCCTCAGAGACCGAGTGCGTGCTTTGGAGGCCAGGGTGGCTGAACTGGAGGAGCTAAGGAAGGCAGAGGTGTTTGTGGATGAGACTTTCCGGGACATAGTAGGGCTGTCCCACCTCCAATCTGACAGTCCTGATGCTGTTACGGAGGATGAAAGGCTCAGGGAAGGAGAGCAGTCAATGGGAGCAGAGGGAAACCATCCCATAGTTGGGACCCTCCTTCCAGAGGGTGATGTTGTATCCTCTCGTACCGAGGATACTTCTCCGGGGGAGGGAGCTCCAGCTGTTAGGAAGAAGCAGGTTTTAGTAGTGGGGGATTCGATCATTAGAAATATAGATAGTTGGGTTTGTGATGACCGGGAGAACCGTATGGTTACTTGCCTGCCTGGTGCGAAGGTTGCGGATCTCTCGAGGCATCTAGACAGACTTATGGGCAGTGCTGGGGAGGAGCCGGTCGTCGTGGTACATGTTGGTACCAATGACATAGGGAAGGGTAGAAGAGATGTTCTGGAGGCCAAATTTAGGTTACTAGGAAAGAGACTGAAATCCAGAACATCTTTGGTGGCATTCTCTGAAATGCTTCCAGTTCCACGCGCAGGGCCAGATAGACAGGCAGAACTTCAGAGTCTCAATGCGTGGATGAGACGATGGTGCAGGGAAGAGGGGTTTAGATTTATTAGGAACTGGGGACACTTTTGGGGTAGGGGGAGCCTATACAGGAATGATGGGCTCCACCTAAATCGAGGTGGATCCAGACTGCTGGCATTAAACATTAAAAAGGTCGTAGAGCAGTTTTTAAACTAAGAGGTGGGGGAAAGCCGATTGGTGCGGGGGAGCACCTGGATCGGACGGAGACTTCTCTTACACGAGGCTCCATAGGTAGGGATTCCCTAGAAGTTAGTCAGATAGGGAACGTGGGAAATAATATATGGGCAAGATCAGATGTGATACAATCGTTCATAAAAAAATCCAATGTGTCTGTGAAAGGCGGACATATAAATAGTGGTAGTTTTCTAACATGCTTTTACACTAATGCTAGGAGTCTGTCTAATAAGATGGGTGAACTGGAGTACCTCATATCAAAGGAGGAAGTTGACATAATAGGCATCTCAGAAACATGGTGGAATGAGGACAATCAGTGGGACGCTATCATACCGGGATATAAATTATATCGGAAAGACAGAACAGGTCGTGCGGGTGGCGGAGTGGTACTATATGTGAAGGATAATATAGAATCAAATGAAGTAAAAATCCTAAAGGAATCCAAATGTTCCATAGAATCATTATGGATAACAATTCATTCCTCTAATATGAATATGGCATTAGGAATATATTACCGACCACCTAACCAGGACAGTGATAGTGATGCTGAAATGATAAGGGAGATTAGAGAGGCTACCAAAATAAAAAACACAGTAATAATAGGAGATTTCAATTATCCCCATATTGATTGGGTGCATGTCACCTCAGGACGGGATTCAGAGATTAAATTTCTTGATGCCTTAAATGACTGCTTCTTGGAGCAGCTAGTACAGGAACCCACAAGGGGAGAGTCGATTCTCGACCTAGTCTTGACTGGAACGCAGGATCTGGTCCAAGAGGTAACTGTTACTGGACCGCTTGGAAATAGTGACCACAATATAATAACTTTTAATATTCCTGTGTTGGGAAGAACACCGCAGCGGTCAAACACTCTGGCATTTAATTTCAAAAAGGGGAATTACACTAAAATGAGGAAGCTAGTTAAACAGAAACTAAAAGGGAGAGTAATTAAACTAAAATCCCTGGAAGCTGCATGGGAACTGTTTAAAGACACCATACTAGAGGCCCAACTTGAATGTATACCCCAAATAAAAAAACACAGTAAGAGACCTAACAAAGAACCACCATGGCTAAACAGCCATGTTAAAAAGGCAGTGAGAGAGAAAAGGGCAGCTTTTAAAAAGTGGAAGTCAAATCCTAGTGAGGAAAATAGAAAGGAACATAAACACTCCCAAATTAAGTGTCATAATGTAGTAAGAAAAGCCAAAAAAGAGTTTGAGGAACAGCTAGCCAAAAATTCAAAAAATGATAGTAAAATGTTTTTTAAATACATTAGAAGCAGGAAGCCCGCTAAAAAAGCAGTGGGGCCCTTGGATGATAAAGATATAAAACGAGCGATCAAGGAAGACAGTGCCATTGCGGAGCGATTAAATGATTTCTTTGCTTCAGTCTTCACGGCTGAGGATGTTACAGAGGTTCCTAAATCTGAGCCAGCCTTTTTAGGTGACAAATCTGAGGAACTCACTCAGACTGAAGTGACATTAGAGGAGGTTATGGAATTAATTGATAAGCTGAATAGTAACAAGTCTCCGGGACCAGATGGCATTCACCCAAGGGTTCTGAAAGAACTCAAATGTGAAATTGCGGAGTTATTAACAGTGGTTTGTAACCTATCCTTTAAATCCACCTTGGTACCAAATGACTGGAAGATGGCCAATATAACACCAATATTTAAAAAAGGCTCTAGAGGAGATCCTGGCAATTATAGACCGATAAGTTTAACATCAGTACCAGGCAAATTAGTAGAAACACTAGTAAAGAGTAAAATTGCAAGGCACATAGAAGAGCACGAATTGTTGGGCAAAAGTCAGCATGGTTTCTGCAGAGGGAAGTCGTGTCTAACTAATCTGTTAGAATTCTTTGAAGGGGTTAATAAACATGCGGACAAGGGGCACCCAGTGGATATAATATACCTAGATTTCCAGAAAGCCTTTGACATGGTCCCACACCAAAGGCTTTTACGTAAATTAGGTGGTCATGGGATAGGAGGAAAGGTCCTTTCATGGATCAAGAATTGGTTAAAAGACAGAAAACAAAGGGTGGGAATAAATGGTAAATTTTCACAATGGAGGAGGGTAACTAGTGGTGTTCCCCAGGGGTCAGTACTGGGACCAATCCTGTTCAACTTGTTCATCAATGATCTAGAAAATGAGGTAAGCAGTGAGGTGGCCAAGTTTGCAGATGACACAAAGTTGTTCAGGACAGTCAAAAGCAAAAGGGATTGTGAAGAACTACAAAAAGATCTCAGCAAACTGAGTGATTGGGCAGCAAAATGGCAAATGAAATTTAATGTGGGTAAGTGTAAGGTAATGCATGCTGGAAAAAATAACCCAAATTACACGTACTACATGATGGGGTCAAATTTAGCTACGACAGATCAGGAAAGGGATCTTGGAGTTATAGTGGATAGTTCTATGAAGACATCCACGCAGTGTGCAGCGGCAGTTAGTAAGGCAAATAGGATGTTAGGAATTATTAAAAAAGGGATAGATAATAAGACAAAAGATATCATACTTCCCCTATATAAAACTATGGTACGCCCACATCTCGAGTACTGCGTGCAGATGTGGTCTCCTCACCTCAAAAAAGATATATTGGCATTAGAAAAGGTTCAGAAAAGGGCGACTAAGATGATTAGGGGCTTGGAAAGGGTCCCATATGGGGAGAGGCTAGAGAGACTGGGACTTTTCAGTTTGGAAAAAAGGCGATTGAGGGGTGATATGATAGAGGTATATAAAATCATGAATGGTGTGGAGAAAGTGATTATAGAAAAATTATTTACCTTTTCCCATAATACAAGAACTAGGGGACACCAAATGAAATTGATGGGTAGTAGGTTCAAAACTAATAAAAGGAAATTTTTCTTCACACAGCGCACAGTCAACCTGTGGAACTCCTTGCCCGAGGAGGCTGTGAAGGCCAGGACTCTATTAGGGTTTAAAAAAGAGCTTGATAAATTTTTGCAGGTTAGGTCCATAAATGGCTATTAGCCAGGGATAAAGTATGGTGCCCTAGCCTTCATAACAAGGGCAGGAGATGGATGGCAGGAGATAAATCACTTGATCATTGTCTTCTGTTCTCCTTCTCTGGGGCACCTGGCATTGGCCACCGTCGGCAGATGGGATGCTGGGCTCGATGGACCTTTGGTCTGACCCAGTATGGCCATTCTTATGTTCTTATGTTCTTATATGGTATAGTTATCCTTGTTTCTGTGATACATGAGGGCTACATGAAATAATCCTAATACAAAATTTAAAAATTCTCTAAAGCTTCCGAAAATATTTTCTCTCTAATGTACGTGATGTCATGGGACATATCTCTTGTCACTTATGGCTCCTTCTACAGATCACTCTGGGGCAATTGCTCATTAAGTCAACACCCTCTTTCACATTTTGCATGCCATCATTCCAACTCTCTGTCTGGCCAGAAGCCCCTCTCTCCATTTCAGGACATCTCCATGGTGTCCTCTTTGTGACTCACTCCTTTGAATAGGATACTTCGATTTTCCCCTTACAGGGCATAGTTCCTCAGCAGTCCCTTGCAATCTTCTCATTCACTGCCATGGTCCGACTCCTCCTCTTTCTGGTTAGGGAACTGTGGCCCACTCTCTTTTCCAGGTTCCAGCCCAGGGACCCACAACTCAGCAGTCTGGGCTTTCTCTTTCTATACTGGGTGCGCTTTCCGTCAGCTGCTTCCTACCGCTGGTTCCCCTTCTCTTTCCTGGTCTATCAGCTCCCAAAGCCTCCTCCCTCTTCCCAAAAGTGATTGCAGCCAACACACCCTGCTGTCTCCAAGCATTCCTCCCCTACCCTGAGAGTGTCCACCCTTTCCCAACAGCCATCAATGCTTTCAGTTTCCTGTCTTTATATGTCCCACCCAGCTCATTGTTCCACAGCTGGCTCCTTTATCCACTCAGGGGGTGACTGCTCACCTGATTCTCCTGAGCTGTGACCTATAGGGATTAATTAGCCTCCTTCTTGGCCCTAATTAACCCTAGTGGCAAGTATGTAAAGGAATACCACATCACAGTGACATATACAGACCACATGATGGAGGGATGTGATATATCTTGACTCTTATTTAGAAGGACATGAGAAACTTAATTGTGGCGTCACCATGAATGAGTGATATATTAAGGATAATATAGCGTTGCTGTTGTCCTTTGTTCTCAGAGCCCTTAGAGGGGCACAATATTGCCCTGAGCAAATCAAATACTTTTTTCAGTGAAATATTACTGATACTACAGTTGAATCAACTGCTATTAGTTTTAATAGCCTTTTTGAATTTTGGTAAGGAATGACAAATCTACCAATAGTTTCTTAACAGAGTCAAGTAATCCAATTTTAACCAATATGTGAATCTAACCTATATTTTTCTTTGTGTACTTATTGACAACAATTACCATTCATACTGACAACTATATTATGCATATTAAAATAAGGTTCACTAAGCATGATTTTTCATGCTATCAAGAATATTTGTCATTTTTCTGTATATAGTATATGTTTCACTAACCCGTTTCAGCTCTTTTTTGTGTGTTAGTTATATCTTCCACACTTCTAAAGAGAACAAGAATGATTTTTGCATGAAGTATAAGTTTACTTCTGCATCAATTTTATATTGCACTAAAAGATTAATCAGTGTAATTCAAACTTATTTTGATATAGTCTTTCATAAACTTCCTCCATGCCCATTGTCAGTAATGCAGTCTTGAAGATAACTCTTGGTGGTCTCTTTCAGTGGCAATGCCTATAACACTAGTAAATGAAAGTTGTGGGGTAGAACGTTACACAGATTCCACATCCATTATAGAATAATTTTTCAAAATAGAGAGCACTTTGTAATTCAAACAAAGCAGCAGTCTGGTTTAGGGAACTTCAGTGCTGAGTACATTATGGTTTATTTTTCTGGTGAAAAAATAAACTATTAGTTTGACTAATAATGCTCGTGGAATGTGGGACGAGATTACCATTCTATATTCTCTGCCAAAAGAAATGGCTATCACAATACTCTTAAAGCACACAAAAGAGACCTCAATTTGCTAGTACTTGAATAGGTTTTAGGCCTGGCATGTGTCATTATTGTAAATCTTTCAAACATTCGAAGCGAAGAGGAGTCATTCTCATCTCTCTTTTAGAAAATGTTATTAAATACTCCTCAGACTTTGGCCTTGATCCAGAGACTTTTCAGTGGAAGATATAGGCACTCAGTGCCTCTGGCTCAGACACTTAGAATAGCTATAGTTAATTCCTGGGTGTCCTTTTCCTACCAGAGGAGATGGTATACTTAGCATATACAGTATTACTTACCCGTCCCTGCAGAATAGGTCCAGCAATCCCACTGGCAATGTAATTGCCTCACTACCCCTCTAATATGGCCTATATCTATTCTTGTGGAACCACTCTAGAGCACACACTAGTTTATTCTTCATACCCATGGAATCATGGGTTTCCTTCTCAGGGAAATTGTCTGCAAAGGGGTTACACAGGAATGTCTGTTTTCTATGACATGGGAATCTATCTTCTTTCCTCCTCAGGATCTTGAGTCCCCTACAGGATTCACATATGGTAAGTCACTGAGGATAAGTCTATACTGCAATTAAAAAACCTGTGGCTGACCCAGGCCATCTGACTCGGACTCATGGGTTTGGGCTGAAGGGCTGTTTTTCCTGCAGAGTGTCCTGGCTCAGTGCAAAGTTTTGCAGTGAGATAGGAGGGTCTCAGAAGCCTGAGCTGGAATGTGGGTCAGCTAATATGGGCCAGCCATGAGTGTGCCATTGCAGTGGAGACATACCCAGAGAGTTGTCCTTTAAAAATTGTTTGGGCACTTCCAAACTGAAGGAAATTTGAGTAATGCAAAACTTCAAACTGTGCACAAGTCTTGGTAAGTTTTAAAGGTGCCTGGAAAGTCACATTTTATTTAATTTTATTTTAAATAACTAATAATTCAGGTTCCCAGATTAGGCAAATTAACATTTTAGGTCAAATTCTCTGATGCCGTAACTCCACTTACTTCAGTGGGACTTGCTCAGTGCTCGCACTTCTGAAAATCTAAATGTGGATTTAGGGAGACTAATTTCAGATGCCTGTTTTGAAAGCCTTGGCCATTGTTTGAGCAACCACAGTATTGAATAATAGACAGTAAAACAAAGGATATGATACCACAAATGCAAATGGAAAGCAAAACATGCAACCCCACCTAACAATGAAAAAAAGAGGTTATTCAGGCTGCAGTAACTGGAGTTCTTTGAGATGTGTATCCCTGTGGGTGCTCCACTTCAGGTGCACCTGTGCCCCATGTTTTTGTTTGGAGATACTATGAGAGCAGTGCCCATTCAGCTCACAAATGTTCCCTACATGTCCCTTGTAACTTCTCTTGATGCTCTATTGGACTGCATGGGTGAACTTCCCTCCCACCCAGTTCCTTCTGCACCACAAACTGCCCCAAGGAGACTGTGATGCAGAGGACAAGGAGGGTGAGTAGTGGAGTATGCACAGGAACACACATCTCAAACAACTCCAGTTACTGCATAAGGTGAGTCACCTTTTCTTTGAGTAGTGTCCATGTGGGTGCTCCTCTTCAGGTGATTCCCAAGCAGTAACCCCTTGAGGTGGCCAGAGCTTTGGAGCAGAGTCCCATATATCAGCATCTGATCGAAGCACAAGCACCAATGCATAATGGTTAGAAAAGGTGTATTCAGAGGACCAAGTTGCAGCACTACAAATCTCCGCAATTGGTACATTGTCAAGGAGCTGATAAAGGAGGTATCTGAGCCTTTAGCTATCATCTTTGAAAAATCATGGAAGTCGGGAGAGATTCCAGAAGTCTGGAAAAGGGCAAATGTAGTGCCCATATATAAAAAGGGAAATAAGAATAACCCAGGAAACAACAGACCAGTCAGTTTAACTTCTGTGCTAGGGAAGATAATGGAACAAGTAATTAAGGAATCTATCTCCAATCATCTGGAAGATAATAAAGTGATAGGTACCATCCAGCATGGATTTGTAAAGAATAAATCATGTCAAACCAATCTGATAGCTTTCTTTGATAGGATAACGAATCTTGTGGATAAGGGAGAAGTGGTGGATCTGGTATACCTAGACTTTAGTAAGGCATTTGACTTGGTCTTGCATGACCTTCTTATCAGTAAATTAGGAAAATACAATCTAGATGGAGCTACATAAGGTGGGTGCATAACTGGCTGGATAACCATCTCAGAGAGTAGTTATTAACGGTTCACAATCATGCTGGAAGGGCATAACAAGTGGGGTTCTGCAGGGGTCTATTTTGGGACCGGTTCTGTTTAATATCTTCATCAATGATTTAGATGATGGCAAAGAGAATACGCTTATTAAGTTTGCAGATGATACCAAGCTGGGAGGGGTTGCAAGTGCTTTGGAGGATAAGATCAAAATTCAAAATGATCTGGACAAACTAGAGAAATGGTCTGAGTAAACAGGATGAAGTTTAATAAAGACAAATGCAAAGTACTTCCACTTAGGAAGGAACAATCAGTTTCACACATACAGAATGGGAAATGATTGTCTAGGAAGGAGTACTGCTGATTTAGGGTTCATGGTGGTGAACCCTATGAGTAAAACAAGTAAAACATGTAAAACATGTGTCAGCAGTGTGACATTGTTGCAAAAAAAGCAAACATGATTCTGGGATGCATTAACTGGAGTGTTGTGAGCAAGACATGAGAAGTTATTCTTCCTCTCTACTCTGCTCTGATTAGGCCCCATTTGGAGTATTGTGTCCAGTTCTGGGCACCACATTTCAAGAAAGATGTACAGAAATTGGAGACGGTCCAGAGAAGAGCAACAAAAATGCTTAACGGCCTAGAAAACGTGAGCTATGAGGGAGGACTAAAAGATTTGGGCTTGTTTAGTTTAGAAAAGAGAAGACTGAGAGGGGACATAATAGCAATTTTCAAGTATCTAAAAGGGTATTACAAGGAAGAGGGAGAAAAATTGTTCTCCTTGGCCTCTGATGATAAGACAAGAAGCAACAGACTTAAAGTGCAGCATGGGAGGTTTAGGTTGGACTTTAGGAAAAACTTCCTAACTGTCAGGGTGGTAAAACACTGGAATAAGTTGCCTAGGGAGGTTGTGGAATCTCCATCACTGGAGATATTTAAGAGCAGGTTGGATAGACATCTATCAGGGATGATCTAGACAGTGCTTGGTTCTGCCATGAGGGCAGGGGACTGGACTCGATGACCTCTCAGGGTTCCTTCCAGTTCTAGTATTCTATGATTAAGCAAGGCTATAGATTTAGATAGTGCTTTGTGGAACGTGCTGTAACTCTTGAAAGGGGTTGAATGTTAGTTCACTCATCTTAATATATCTGGAGATCCTCTTTGATAACTTCTCTTTCAAAATTCTGTTTCTGTTCACAAAGTATACATATAGTTTAGGAGATCTTCAAAATGGTTTTGTCGTACCTAGATAAAAGGAAGATGCCCTTGTGACATCTAAGGTATAGCATATGGCTTCCTGACTAATTTGATGTGATTTTGGTAGGGGGAAGGAATAGATTGAGTAATATGAAATTCTGAGGATGTTTAGGTAAATATCTTGGATGGGCCTGTAGTGACACTTTTTCTTTTGTGAATCTATATGGAGGAGAGGGGGTCTGCATTAAAGCTCCCAATTCCCCAACCATTTGGGCAGAAGTAGTTTGGGCAGTAAGGCTCTTGATCTAATAAAAACACAAGGCTAGTGGCTCAAAAGGATGTTTCAGAAGGCAGTTAAAGAGTGTTAACATGTTTACACCTGCTTTTATACTCTGGGGAATTCACTAAGATCAATGGGAACAGTTCTCTAAGCAGGCAGGCTGCTACATTCTGCTCTGCCTGAGGGGACAGAGCCTCCCCCATACCTACCTCCTCAGAAACACTCCAAAGCCCTGCCCTCCTCCATGCTGAGAATGCTGGAAGTCCAGAGTCTCTCTCTCTCTCTCTCTCTCTCTTCTCTCTCTCTATCTCTCACACACACACACACACAGGACTGTCCAGCTGCTGCAGCTTCCCCCCAGTATTACATCACTACTGGCTGCTCTGGACAGCCAAACCCACCTGTCTGCACTGCTGGAGAGGGACTCATGACCATTCTTGAGACTTCCCTTTACTTCTTCAAAAGTCATTTTTCTAGTGGGAAGCAAAGAAATCTGTGGGAACCATGAATTGTGCGCATGTGCAGTGATACAAAATCTCCCCCGGCGAGTAAATGCTCCTACTAATACAACTCAATATGCCATTAGTCTTCTTGGTAACAAATCCAGGAATGATATTAATGTCTGGCAAAATGATTTTGGATCTATGGGAAGTGATGGCTTTAAAGCAATATTTCTCAAAGTGGGCCCACTTTGAGAAAGCTGCTAACTGGCAGCTCTGGTTTCTTTACTTACTGACTTCACAGCCACAGAGCCTTGCATCATCCATTGGCTGTGGTTCGCCATTTGCAGGCAAGGGGAGTGCAGGAAGTGGCAAGGCCCACTTTGAGAATTACTGCTTTAAGGGAACCAATTACCCTTTTCCAAGTCACTCAATAAGTACAAAGCAAATACATAGCTACATAAACAGGAAGAAAAATCATTAAGTGATGTTGGCGCCTATTAACCATAGAATGGAATGATTACTAATTTTGGCCTTGATCTAACCTATATTTTTGCTGTGGGACCTTTATTATTCCTATGGGAACAAAGATTCAACATGGAATCTACAGCAACTATAGTAAGAATAAATGTGAAAACTCATAATGAATATGAGCAATTACCTGAAAATAGAAAATATTGTTTGCCAGCACTTCTGCAAATTTCCAAAAGCCAGGCCTTTCCTTTACAACATGATAATTTAAGCACTAAGTTGCAGATGCTACAAGAATAAACATCAAATTGAAGTTGTAGTTGTCAATTGTTTACAAAAAGATTTAAAGCAACCACAGTAAATATTTATCTCAAATCTCAAGTTATATGCACTAGGTTAGTTGCTGTACTGTACTGATTGCCAAGGTTAAAACAAGGCAGAATATTTGCACAGGAAAAATGTTGTCTTCCTGTCTGTGGCTAAATCTATGTACTGATTGCTGCTGTTTGAAGAAAAAGCAGTGCAGAGCTTTAAATTGTAACCTTCATAAATACTTTTAGTTAAATAGGAACCCTCAAAATCCAAACACAAACAAAAGCCTGATTATAAGTACAACAATAATGCCCTTATCACAATGGGATAACAAACACAACGGTTAGTGACATTAGAGTAGTGTAACAAGGGTGTTTATTGTAAAGCTGATTATGGTTTAGCTGAAAGCCAAAATGCAATGGCCCAGTTACAGACTGCTTTATGAGAACACTAAACTGTTTGCCACTTAAGTACTTCAGAACAGTTTCTAGTGCACCTTCCAATAAAGCTACTTTTTAAAAGCTAAACCTTTCCTGGACTGAAATAAAACATATTTTTAAACTAACAATGAAAATAGGTAACTTGGGGACATTAATATATTAGAACCCATGTTGACAAGGACAGGAAAAGGCTACTTGGTCCAACAAGCCTTTTTGCTTTAAGCTGATCTTAACCCTCTTCTATGTGTTGTCATTGTATCCTTTAAGTCCCGTGCTCTTCAGAAAAATGTCTAGACTATTTATTCTTCTTAGCAATTTCTCTTCAGCAGAACTGTTACACATTTAGTTTACCTGTAATTACTTACTCTGCTTTGTACTTATTTTCTAGTATTAAAAATTTGTCAAATTCTATCATAGTTTTATAGGTCCTACTGATATTTGCGTCACAGAAAAAAGTGAGTACATTTCCCTTACTATATATTCTAATTTGTCAATGCAATGAGTAAAGCAGTAAATAAAATCTACTGGATGTATATAGGCTTGCAAACTGAATATAAATTCTGTCACCATTTGGTCAACCATTCAATTCTATCTTTGATCGATAATGACTGATTCTGATTTGAATAGTCAGGTGTGCACAATCCCAAAATCATCACAATTGACACAACTCTTGCATGTTGTATCAGGAAGAATTGAAAGGACATAGAAACTGAACTTTTTTCTTGTTCCTAGAAGTAGTCCCTCAAAAATAGGACTGAAGCTTGTAAGCGGTAGAGTAAGGAAGCTTGCTGTATCCCTGCTCATGCTGCATCATTTCTGTAGTGAAAAATCAAGGATTTGTATGGTCAGGACTGTGAATCCAACCTTTCCCAAGTACTAAATTCACAATAAAATTCAGAATAACTTTAAAAATGTAAATACATTTCCAACTTACTTGACTGGAGATAGCTGCTTCTAATTCCCTAGAGATACTTTGGCTATGTCTAGACTGCAGGCTTCTTTCAGAAAAAGCTTTTCCGGAAGAGATCTTCTGGAAACCCTTTTTTCAAAAGAGAGCATCCACACAGAAAAAGTGCAATGAAACAGCAATGTGCCTTTTTGAAAGATAGCGTCCACATTAATTGGACACTATCTCACATTTAAGTTGTGATTTGTATGGACAGAGTGGCCAACAGGGCCTCTTCTTTTGAAAAAACTCCCTCTTCTGCGTCCACACACACCTTTTTCTGAAAAAGCTTTTTTGGACAAAGTCTTCTTCCTTGTAGAAAGAGCTTTATCGCTGTTGGAAAAAACCCCTCCGTTCTTTCGAGAGAACGCAATAGCAGTGTGGACGTAAGCGTAGTTTTTCCAGAAAAATGGCCGTTTTTCTGGAAAAACACTGCAGTGTAGACATACCCTTTCTGTTGATGTCATCTGAGGAAATGGAAGCCACAGCTTTCCTGTCAAAAGTTTATATTTCCACAGCCATCTCTTTTGAAATATTGACATACAACATTTCACTTTGAAACTTTGTTCCATTACAGCATTATTGTTATAAAAAATCCATGTTTGGGCGTGACAAAATCATTTTGCTTGAGATTGGTTCCTCAGAAGATATCATCCAAAAGCAACTTATTTTTGCAGCAAACTAAGAAGCAGCTCCTTTAGCTTCCACAATCCCACCCTCCCTCAGAATCCAATTTACCCTTTCAATAATAAGTGTTGCTAACTGGGACACTGAACATGGAGTAATCTGATCATTTGTTTCAGTCATATCCACTGTTCTTTAAATATGCCAGCACAGAAGGGTATAGATAGAGATAGAGATAGACATAGTTTCTCAAGTGTAGAATAATCCTGATAATGTAAATTTACCCCCACAATAAAGGTGGCTGTGATGTTCATGGTTCTACATGAACTCAATCCTGCACTCACTGAAGTCAGTAGAAGCAGTAGTAGTGTTTCCACTGACTTCTCTAGATCTGAATTTATATCCATGTGCAGAGCTCTTGTTGAAGTCAATGGTAGTTCCATGCAAGGAGGCATACAAGAGCAGGCCAATACTATGAAAAACTAACCTGAAATGAGAGTTTCTAGTTGAAGTTGAAGCTCTTAATGTTTTTGTTATTTTGGTGGTATTCGGGTAAGGTGTATGGAGTGAGGGCTAGGAAGGTATGGAGGATGTCTTCATGATTTCTTATAAATGTGGTAAGCACATTCAACTACAGCATCAATCAATATAAAAGCATTAGACCAGTAAAACAAAGAAAGAAATAGAATATCCAAGTACCGTTGTGCTAGAGCTTTATTGAGGAACATTGTTTCAACTCTCTTATATATTGTAACAGTGTTTCAACAATTCAAATGCCAATTTAAAGATTTATTTGTATCTTGAGTCAAACCAATATTTGCCTCATGATTTCTCATCAATAGATCAGAGGACAATCTCCTTTAAAATGGTTTGCAATTGCCTTTGGCTAGGCAAAGAAAGTAATCCTGTGAAACTGGAAGAGTACATGTGTCTCATCTTTGAAAGTCTGGTATGTTGATGTTGTGGAAATTGTGTTATATAAGCATGTCATGTATAAGATTAATGACACAGTTGTGATATTCTATATTCTATGAAAAAAAATTAATTGCTCATATAAAGATAAATGCAAAGGTACAAGTAAGAGGTAGCTGATTTCACTGGGGAGGTATGCAGCAGGAATGGTGTAGGATTTTGTTTATGATTAAATATTTATTTTTTGTTTGTTCATTGTAGATTGGCTATAACTTACTGTGACATATTTAAAAACACATATATGGTTTTGTAAAACTTTCAAATCCAAATAAATATGTATCACATTATAATTTAAAAGTCCTTCTTCATTTTAAAGTCATTTAATTCTGTTCTATAAAACTGTGCAACAATAAAGTAACTTTGATTAGTTTTTTATCCCAACTGTATAACAGTTCTTTACTCTTTATACATTGGCAGAAAGATGGATAAGAGAGGCACAACAGAGTTTTTCCATCATTAATTTTGTCTTTGTAAACCTTCGTACAAACAAAAATAATCAAATCAAATAAGAACAAAATTCCCCAAACCAACTCTTTTCTGTCTGGATGCTTCCTAAATTATGTTATGTTTGGCAGATTGACTTTAGGTATTCTAGTCCATCTAAAGTGTGGCATTTGAAAATCCACATTAACTAACTTTGTAGGGAACTGAATGGAAAACAGTTTTTTAAACAAGTGTAAACAAAACAAGATAAATTGGGGCCTTATATAGAAGGTATATACTGTTAAATATCAAATTTGACCATGAGGTCTGATATCCTGAATCCATCAGTAGTCTATTCCCTGTTCTTTCAGGAAGTCAAAAACCTCCTTTAATGCATTGGGAGAATTGATAAGTAAAATTCCTCCCTGACTCTTGCAGTGACAAGCTTATATCATGAGCAGATATCATTACGCCTTTCTTCAAAGCAACAACTACAGATTTCTCACTGGAACATACAAACATAGGACTGGAAAGGACCTTCTGGGCCAATGTGTTCAGGCCCCTGCTATGACATGAAATCCCCATTACATAGTCCCTTTAATAAAGTTATCACACTCCATCCTAAAACTAGTTAGGCTCTTTGTCCCCACGATTGCTATGGAGGGAAGAGGGGTGCTGATCCAGAACCTCACTCCTCTGATAGCTAAAACCCTTCTAATTCCCAGCCTAAATTTGTTCCTGGCCAGTTTATTATCATTTGTTCATTGGTCATAAAGTTAAAATGTTTGCATCCATACAATATTATGATGTAATATTCAATCAGTTTTTAGGAAGCTTTACTTTTGAAGATACTCATATTTATAGCACTGAAGGACATTTGACACATTTATGTAGCACTCATGCTGGATGGAGTAAGCATACATTTTTAACAGTGAGCGTAATTAACAAATGGAACGACTTAACAAAGGCTGTGGTGGAGTCTCCATTAGTGACAATTTTCACATCAAGATGGGATGTTTTTTCTAAAAGCTCTTTTCTAAGAATTATTTGGAGGAAGTTCTATGGCTTATGATATGCAGGAGGCTGGGTTAGGTAACCAAATTAGTTCCTTCTGGTCTTGGAATCTATGAAGAGTGCTATTTGTGTCTGGGGGATACAAATACTTCTGTGGAAATATTATTCTGGAAAAGAGTAAGCACAACAATAGAAGATATTACCTTATGATATGATATGATATTTGTGTCTCTCATACAAGAAAATGTCATTCCGTTTTTGAAAGTAAGGTATTTAGCAGCCAATAGCCATTATGGATTATCAATTAATATTTTGGTGAGTGAGTTGTCTTTTCTTATACTACCAAGAGAATTAAACTCAAGTTCTTTTCTCATAATTTCAATTCACATTCTCCCTTGGGCGTCAGTCCCAGGGCAGCTTTATCAATAATAACGAAACTGACAGTTTGAATCATGCATCTAAAACACACAGCAACTGGAGCTTTTTTAAAACCATTGACTTTCAAAAGAGCTCTGTCTCTTGCATGCAATCTTGATAAGAGAACTTTCCAATGAAGAATATGCTAGGTGGATGTCTGATAGCAAGGTTGTTTCCTGGGGAAAATTATGGTCATCTCTAGTTTACATCAAATTGCTATCAACTGAAACAAAACATGAATGTGAATATAGAAAGTTTATTCTTTAAGAATAGTGCTATGTTCAAGAAGATTCCTGGCATGTGCTCTAAATATGTTAATAAAGACTGAGATCACTGTTGGGATAAAAAAAACGTAACCATAATTATTTGTCAAAATTAAAAGACCCTGCTCGTTTATTTAATAGGTACCCTGGTTTTCACCTTTCTGGTTTTAGTTTTAAAGTTGTGTAGAGGGTTGTGCATTCATTGGACAATGGCCAACACTGAACAACACAAATTAGTGCCAGACAGTGTCATCTTTAGCAAAGCTATAATTATCGGCTATTTTTCTGCCTGGAAAAGAAGCAGAGGTAAAATTTTATAAATGACAGAGTTACCTGCATTTGAAGAAAATTTGCATGTATAGCAGTGCTGTATTCCTGGAAATAATTTGACTGCCAGTGAGCTAATTACATCAAGGAAAAGTCAAGTCATCACAGCTTCTTTCAACCACTCATTGCCTTCTTGCAGACCACAAGACGACTAAATCTATCAAATGAAGAATACTTGCTTGTGATTTGCAACTTTACTAGATACCCTTTTTCCTGTATGGAAATTTTCATGAGTAACTTGGTAAATGCCTATAAAATAGCTGTGGTATTTATCAAAAAGGAGTCTACAAAACTTGGACCTGCTCTTTCCATGTCTTAGTTCAACAGTGAGCGCCCTCAAGTGATTTGAATGAAATAGAAAATGCATATTGCAAAGACTGACATTATTAGAAAGAAATTGAGTAAAAAAGAACTACTTAACCCATAGACATCATGATCTTCTTCATTCCTTCCTTGCACAATTTGTCATGTCTGACTCTTCATTATTATTCAGTCCTAATACTGACCAGATTACATCCATTAGTCTGCACATCAGTAACTACAAAACTGTTTCTATTTATTACACCACTGTTCATCATATGCAGTGAAATATGTTCACATACAGATGTTAATAATTTATGCCCACAACAATCTCTCAGTAATTCATATTGCAGCATTCTGTTTATTATTAGGAGGATGCCAAATATATGCACTTTATCACTTTAAAAAAGAGCAGACGATGGTCATGAGTGACAACTTTTTGGTTTTTAACAAATATATTTAAGCCTATGTTTCCCAGACAATATATTAAAATTCCAGCTTTTCCAATGGAAGTTCAACTACAATGTAGTCATTAACATTTAAAATTGCCTGTAGGAAATAAAGAGATATTTTGTGGTAAAGTCAAGATTGTAAAGTTTTCATATGTGGCCCAGTTCCACCATGTTTATTCAGGTTTTAACTTCAGTGTGACTATCTGTGGAGTAAAGTACAGCTCAGTGTGAGCAAGGGTGGCCAAATCATGTTCACAAGGCTTGAGTGCTAACGGGACAGTGTGCCTCAATGCCCTTTCATGACCTCCCCAGATTTTCATTCTCACTCTTCTTTGGAGGATGTGGGGATAAGTAGTCAGGGACCAGAACCAGGAATAAGCTAAAATAAGCATGAAATATAACATAAATTGCTGCTGGCCTATTCAAGTAACAGACTTTCATTTCCCCCCTGTTAGGGTGCATCTACAGAGCACCCTAAACTCAAAAGAAAATATGCAATTTGCGCTACGCAAATTGTGTATTTTATCTTGAATCTATTTTGAAACAGCTTATTTTGAAATTTGGCACATCTACACAGCACCAAATTTTGAAATAACATGCTATTTGGAGTCATCCGTCATCCCTCGTGAAAAGAGGTTTACCAGGATGATGAAATAGCACGCCTGTTATTTCGAAAAATATTTCGAAATAACGGGAAGCTTGTGTAGATATGGGGCAGCTATTTTGGGATACCGGAGGTATCCCGAAATAGCCATGCAGTGTAGACGTACCCTAAGAGTTACTCTGAAGCACAAATCCTCCACGGGTTATTTTTAGATGAGGCTCTGCCTAAAGGCACAGTTTAGCTGGAGTGAAAGAACAGTGTGAAAAATGAGTCATAATGAATTAATTCGCTTCATTAATCCATTAATTTGTGTATTTAACCTTGGTCAGCTGATAACAGCATATGCATTTATATAACCTACTTCTAGTTTGTTTACAGGGAACCAATGCAAAAAGTATACTTGCTTTTGTGTTAAAACATGTTGTCTTCACTGTTGCTAAAAATTTTTTAAAAAAACTTTACACAATAAAACAAAAAATCCATACTTATAGATCTTTGTTGAGCCTCAGTCTGACAGCAGCACCAAGGTGTGACTCATCAGGGCCACCACACACAGTCAGCAAACTGTCAGCATCAGTTGAGGGCCTGCAACCTTCCTCAGAGAAAGGTTGAAGAAAAGAGTTTTGTCTAATTTCCAGTTATGCCACGCAAGAATTTGTCTGAAAGCTTTGCTTGACAGGTTGGCCCCTCTTCTAACTATGATTTGTGCTACTGTGAAACAGGAGCCCCTAATTCATGAGTTGTAATATAATGACAGGCCAGTGTCAGTTGGGCTGGAAGTTGGTACATACATGATAACGTGGGCATTGCTCCGTCTTTCATGCTTTTCATATTTGAATTTTGGAGCATTTCCAGCAGGACTCCAGACAGAACTGACAGACAAATTAAAAGGCCACTTGATGAAGGGAAAAATATTTGCATGCCACATGACCTCTGATAGCAGACAATATTGTAGGGCGTGCAACATCATCTTGCTATCAAGTTCCTGTGAGCCCAAAAAGAATTATATTAAGCCCTGCCAAGAGGTTAACTTCTTTGCTTCAGGGTCTTTGTTCTGACTGTGTATTTCTTATCAAAACTTTAGGATTCCTTTCTCCTGGGGAACTTAATCTTTCAGATTTAGGTCAGGAGGTATGATATGTAACACAAAGAAGTAAATACTATAAAATTCTAGGGGGCAAACTAGACACGGTTTTTAGAGTTCAGCTAAGAAAATCATGTCTCATCTGAACTCTGAGAATGTAACTGTGGTGGATAAAAATTCCCATTTAAAAAGATTATGTAGAAGAATATAAAAAGGTCTTTTTGGATTTTTTTCTTTCAACTGAAGATATGGCCTTTAGCTCCTCTTGGAAAAAAATGACAGATTAATGTTTTAAGAGCCATGTGTTTTGCAGGGATTTAACAGGAAGACCCACGTCCTGGAGGCACTCTATTTATACCGGTTGAGAATCTAGTCCTACATGTTTTAATAGCAAACCTATAATATCTACAGTTATTATTTGATGTGTAAAATTTTGGATTTTAAAAAGTCATTGTTACATGAAAAGGATGTTTACTTTGGCAAAATAAGTATCTTTGAAATAGTAAAATTATACAGTTCATTTCAACCAGATGTTGAATATCCTCCTTTCTGAAATCTGGGCCTTATACTGTGTAGGAATACAGACAGATGCTTTGTGGCACTTCATTACTGGATTGCTAGCACATTTATGTTGCATAAAGGGCACTGCAGAATAATGTTTACAATATTCTATGCCAAATGCCGTCTGAAATTGCAGCAGCATCATAGAACAGATGGAACTTAAAGTAGTTTTCAAGCTCAAGTATGTTTCTTTTGATAACCTTCTTCAAGTATGGGTTTAAATAAACTTCCAAAACAAACTTTCCCCATGCTGTAAATATGTAAATATCACTATAGAAATTGTAGATGGCATTGATTAAATACATGCAAAGTACCCTGTAGTGATTTTTTTAAACCTTTTGAGGCTTGAAGATTGCCTGGATCACACCTGAAATGGGAAGGGACACTATCTGGCCTTGCCAGAGGAAGATAGCAGCATTTTCTGGGTGTGTGGGGGGAGGAGGGCAGAAACTGCTACACAAAGGTAAGTGAGGTTAATTTGGTGACATCCCCAGGGAATGTAAGGGTGGAAGGTTTACAAGGTGCAATCCAAGTGTTAGTTTTCCTCCAGGTAGCAAGCAAGGCAGTCCTCCCCTCACCCCCAAGATGGTGAGTATCAGGTTTGGTTAGGACCTGCTGTGGGTATTGCATTAGTTGCTCCTTTCAGGGGGACAGGGAAGAAAATTTTCCCTCACCACCGGATTGGCCTAGGTGGAGTGAGGGTTTTTTGCCTTTCCCATGCTGAGTGTCAGGGAGGACCTATTATGGTGAGGAAGAAAAGAGTTAGGCCATATTTCACAATTCATTTTGTAAGTGTGTGGCAGATGTCCAGTGCA
The DNA here is from genome assembly GCA_032595735.1 of Pelochelys cantorii. Classification (NCBI taxonomy): domain Eukaryota; kingdom Metazoa; phylum Chordata; order Testudines; family Trionychidae; genus Pelochelys; species Pelochelys cantorii. The sequence goes on from CM064327.1 coordinate 144,664,584, forward strand.
TAGCAAAGGCATCCAGTGACCAGAAAACTGTCCTGAGAAAAGAACTTAAAAAGGAGATGCTGGCTAAAGAAATGGAATGCAGGGGGTGGGGGTATGTTCAGGGCTCCTATGGTTGGTACAGCAGGGAGCAACCCCCTTTTCTTATAGCTCACCTTAACCCTCCTACCAGAAGGGGTGGATGGTGAGGTCCAAGCCATGGATTGGCTGGGGGATTTGGATGGAAAATGAAGGGGGATAGTAGAAGCCCTGGGTAGTTATTAGAATGAACATGGAGTTTTCTGCACTATACACTTTTATCTGCCAGGTAGTCCCAGAGTCTAATAATAAAGTTGCAGTCTGATTAAATTAATATCACGTGTCATCTGTCCTTCTTTTGGTGTAGCCAGACCAAAAAAATGTTTGAAGTATGTTACTAAAGCTTTTGCGCTGTAGGGAAGAAAATGTTTTGTATATTTGTGACTTTTCCATTTAATTTGAGAGAAATAACATTTCATCTACAATCTTGTGTCCCAACAGCAAATAGGCCACTGGCTGGCAATTTTTGGTTAGAGGCACATACAGCTATGACTGGAAGCAAGGTAACCATCTTTACTGACACTGCTTGGCTCATGTTCAGAACTAAGTAACTACAAATGATGTGAAAATGGAATTTGCTAGGATTTTAGTTTGTTAGATTACTTTTGTGGGAGAGCTCTGTGCCTCCTGGTTTAATTTAAATTTTAAAAGAGGTTAATTGAAAAAGGTGGCAATAGGTAGTGTTAACATTTAATGTTCAATTTAAGACAATACAACAAAAATTTGAAAAAAATGAAAAAAAAAAACCCTTGATAGGTTTGGAAAAAGTGACCTTTAAGTGGGGTTACCTTAAAGCTGCAATGCAAATATTACTTCCAGATTTTCCTTTTGCAAGCAGCTCTATTTGCATGTTAAGTGCGCATGCAATGTGTGCATTGACATAGACTGAACTTCTCATAGACACTTTAAATAGTTCAGCCTGAACTCTCCATTGGCTTTTTAGCTGATGAGTTACTGCCTTTGTAAAACCTAACAGGGTGGGGACCTCAGTGTTAGTGTTCAGCATGGAAAGAAGTTGTCAAAGATTTATGTACAGTGTAATGAACATTCTGTCTAGTTCCTGAGAATGAAAACCTTGATCTCGTTGAAGAGAAAGGATCTAACCAGCAGAGGGAACTGTGTTAATCAGTTCAGCATTCAGTCAGTACAGGATTCCATGTTCACAAGCAAACAGGAAAAGGAAATAATATCCCGTGTTTCAAGAGGACCAAGTTCTGGAGCCAGACAGTGTCTGTATGGGAGCAGGAGCAGTGCTTAGGAGCTGGATGTAGAAGGAAGATTGGGAAGCAAGCAGCCGTGGGGCCCAGGTTAGCAACTGCTGGATTGCACTTTACAGTTAAAGCAATTGTGCCGAGGGGCCATTTTTTATTTCTGGTAGGCCTAATAAAATAGCTCTCTGCTATTTATTCTGAATCTGTTAGTGGTTATGGGAACTGACCACATGCTTGGAGTACCTAGATCAGACGCACTGAGCAACTTTTTAGTTACTAGGTCAGGGGAGAAGTCATGGGTGAAGTAGGAAATTGGTCTCTCATGATGTGATTAACTCCCTGATAGTACTGCCCTTTCTTTGGCCTAGATTATTTTAGAATTTATCCAAAAGGAAATCTACACTGCATCATTAAGAGGGGAAAGCAAAACTAAGGGAAACATTAAGACATTTTTAAAGCTTCTAAGGGAATTTTTTCTTGGTGAAATTACCTACATACATCTACCTGATGTCAATGTTATTGACATTTCTTTTCTTCTTTCCCCTTCAACTGAAATCAAGATCAATTCACAAAACCCTCCATTACTTAACACAAGGAATAAATGTATTGACATGATTAGCAGTGTTTAGAACATCAGTTCACAGAAGCAAGAAAGTTTACAAACCATAACATTAGTCTGTTGAGCTATCAAACCTGACTTGTGTTTTACCTTTCTGAGACAAAAGAGATTTTTAACTTGAACAATTGTCATTTTCCAGCTCTCCATGAGGCCAGAAATCACTAAAAATCTCATTTAAACTTTCTGTTCTAGTTCTCAAGCAAATATACAGCACTGGTCAGTCCTTTTGCAAGATTTCTGGAGGGAATTGTTCATTATAACTGATGTATTTTTTTCATTGTTGTTCAAACTATGTTCCATCAATTTTTCTTGTCATTTCACTCATCTTACTATGACCTTCATAAGAAAAAAGAACAGTACCAATCAAGCTTTTTCTTTGAATATTGTGCTTCCCAGAATATTATGTAATTAATATTGATTAAAAATCACAGAGAGCATCCCTGCACCATGCCATGACATCGCTTTTCATGCTTTTATCCAGAATGGAAATACTACTTTTGATATTTCTTTTACAAAAATAATGTGATTTCATTTAATTTTATTCCTTCTGACAGAACAAAAACAGCAACAAATCATTAACAGCAAGATTAGGGAAGTTATTTTCTTCTAATTAAAAAGAGATATCAATAAACACATACTAATCTAATTTATCTAACAGCTGAACTTAGTACGACATTTAACCATGGACATTTTCAAGCATCAAGCATCTAGTTAAAGGTCAAATGATTTTAACCACCTGAAAAAAATGTTAACGCATGATTTTTAAATTATTTTATTATGTTAAATACGTTCTACATTTGTATACAAGAAAAACTTTCATTTAAGACTACATGTCCATTTAAATAGTCTGGTTTATGTGACAAATACTTAAAAACATGCATTGAGGAAGAATAGAAGAATATAGTCAAATGAGTTTTATATTGCTTGTAATACATTTAATTTGGGAATTTATAGTTCATAGATGAGAATGATTGACAGGCCTGAAGACAGAAATTCTCTGTTTATTCAGAGGGCATCTGCATAAGGGCAGAGGCGATTGCTATTGTTCCTTAAGCTGACCTGGTGGGACTACCTCTAAGCACAGAAGTATAACTCATTCTCTGATTCCTCAGCAGATTTTGGCTGCTTTGCTGAGAGCCTCAGTAATTTGCCCATGGATACTTCTTCATACAGAAGAGGACCAAGCCCATCCAATATCAACTAGATAGCAACTATTTTCATTCATAGTGTTCTGAGAAAAGATTTGACCCATCACCCTTGAACTGAAAGGTTTGTTAGTTTATTGCAAATCCTCTGAGCCAAGCACTACCTAATTTTCATGCTTTTCAGTGTATTTGATGGTATTTTTATTTGTACTATATTAAAATGTAAAGCGGCCAAATTTTACATTTTATTAGCTGTCTCCTCCTCTGCCCCCCTCCCCCATCTCTCCATTGACAATCAATGGTGCAAAACATTTCTTCTAAAGGTTGAAACTCTCTAGTCTGGCACCCTCAGGATCCACACTAGTGCTGAACGAGAGAATTTGCTGAACCACAAGAGATCAATATTGTCTAGAAGCATTACTAACACTTCCACTGTTTACAGGCTCTTAAAAAACATTTGAGGGGTAAATTAGAGCTAAATAACAGCACAAAACACAGAGAGCCAGGACTGGTGGCTGAAAACAAATTTTATGGGGCTGCAGTAACTTTGGCCACACCATGATAAGTGGAAATCTGGCTAACTAAAATCATGCCAGACCATGCATGTTGCCAGACCAGAGAGTGCTTCATTAGAGAGGTTCAACCAGTATTATAGGCAGCATAGAAATAGTTTGTACTGACAATTATAGTGGTGTGATTATAGCACTTGTGTGGGATGCAAAACACTTCAGTACTCTTTTTATTAAAAGTATGACTCACATTCCCCATTCACTTTTGTATTATGACCTACTAGAAATGAAGGGATTATTTTTTTTCTAGGACATTTAGGTGTTGATAATGGAAGTATGCCTCTGTTAGAACTCTCTAGGGCTATGTCTACACTACAGTGCTATTTCAAATAGTTAATTCAAATTAAGCTAATTCGAAATAACGCATCTATACACAAAAACTATTTCGAAATAACAGGTCCATACTGAATGGACCCTGAACCGAAGTTCAGGCTGGCTAGAACCAGTGCCAGCAGGGCATCAGGTTAGGACTTAGTGTGTGGGGCTGCTGCCTGAAGCTAACTGAGCTCCGTGCTTAAAGGGACCCTACCCCCACCCCGGACAGACAGTTCTCAGGGTTCCCCACTTGCTTGTCTACCTTGATGAGGGACAGCAAAACAGTTCTGTCTTGGAGTGCCCTGAGTGCCTGCACTCGGGACACCACAGCACTCGGCCACATGGCGCCAGAGCTGCCCCTGGGCATGGCGGTGCATCTCGTGGGGTCGTTGCCATCAGCCTGGCTGCACTTGCTGCAGGTGCCATCTGGGGGGGGTTCACTGGGGGGCTGTCAGGATCCAGGAGGCCCTGCGGGAGAGCGTCCACCCCAAGGAGCCCTCAGAGCCTCCCCGGTCCTCCCCACTGGGGGCTCGTGCCCCACTCCTCCCTCACGTCCTTCCACTTACCTCTCCCTAGCCCCCCTTCCTGATGTCAAATAAAAGACACGTATGTTCAAAAATAGAAACTGGGTTTATTGAACAAAACTGGGGGGGGGGATGAACCTCTGGGGAGACTGGGAAAAGGAGGTGGGAGAGGGGAAGAGAGAGGGTGGGAGAGGGGAGGGGGAAACCTGGGAGGAGGGAGCTGGAAGGGGGAAGCAAGGGGAAGAAAGGGGAGGGGAAGCTCAGGGCTCAGGGTTGGGGGTCTCGCCGGACCAACTTGAGTTTCATGCCAACCTGCTCCTGGGTTCGAATGTGGCCTTTGGTGGCCAGGCTGGCAGCTATCCTGCCATAGATGGCCACGTTCCTCCATCCAGTGCGGAGATCATGGACGTTGGGGGCATCCCCCCCAAACCTGAATAAGGTCCATGATCTCCACCCTGGACCAGGAAGGCGCCCGCCTTCTCCAGCCCCTGTCAGGCTCCTGGGAGCTGGCAGACTGCTCCTGGGGAGCAGTGGAGGGCTGGCTGCCAGTGGCTTGCTAGCTCATGTTTTGGGGCCACTGGGTCAGGGGCCCGGTGGCCACTGCTGGCTCTGGGCTGGCAGGCTTGGAGCTGGCACAGGCACTGTGGCCAGGATCTACCCCTTTAATGGCTTCGGGGCTGGGGGAGAGGAGAGTAAGTTTTCCTGGTTGTGCCCAGAGTGGCCACCAGGGCTCCCTGGGAAGGGCTGGAGGCCCCCTATTTCGAAATAAGTGTCTACACAGCACTTAATTCGAAATAGCTATTTCGAATTTGGCATTACTCCTCGTAGAATGAGGTTTACCAAATTTGAATTAAGGGCTCCGCTACTTCGAATTAAATTCAAAATAGCGGTTTGCATGTATAGACACTATTAAAGTTAATTCAAAATAACGACTGTTATTTCGAATTAACTTTGCAGTGTAGACATACCCTGGAACTGTCAACATGAATGGAGTTATCTTGGAGAGATAATGGAAGACCAACAGGGCTGCCAACCCTCCAGGATTGTCCTGGAGTCTCCCAGAACTGGCACTGATCTCCCATCAACTGTTAGAAGCAATCTGGGAGATTTTAATAGAATATTCTTTTTTAAAAATGACATTACCTCATGTAGGGAAAAAATTCCCCAGAAGGATGTCAGTCAGAGTTGGCGACCCTAAGGACTGGGCTCTAAATTTAATGGCTACCAGTCAATGAAGGCAAATGTGAAAATAGCATGACTAGAATGAAATAAAGAGGCAAACTATAGTGAAAATTCTCCTGCACGGTGCAGGGAGGAGAGATTTGAATCTTAGAGGCAGGTTAAGCTGCCAGCATGGACATGCTTTGAGTTTGCATTTCCATTCTAAGTTAATGACTCTACACACTGACTCTAGCCGACTAAAACACTGATTTATTTTGGAAAGGTTGTCTTGTGCCATGGCAAACCTCTGCTGGTTGCATAATTCCCAAGAGGGTTAAATATCTTAAAGTAAGTCGATACAGCTGCAGGTACCACAGTGAGATAACAGAGGTGCTAAAGCCTTTGACGTAGTGTCAGTGGGGCAGAGCATTGTAAAACGTGGGCATGTATTACCTAGTACTCAAATAGATATGTCACACTGACTGGAGTAATTCATGACTGGGTGCCAGCCTCAGGGCAGACTGTCAAGAAGCAGGGCAGAGACCCCAAACTGTCTTGCATGCTCAATAATTAGATATAATTAAATATGAATTCCTGAAGCACTCTACAAAAGTCCTACCATAGAGTCACAGTCTACTTGGGCATGCCAATCTATTCTGCTATCCAAGCAAGCTGGATTTAGTATAGCTATTTGTCATACAGGAAGAAGCACAACATGTTCAGTTCCAAAAGACCTGTCACTTACCACAGGCCAATTTTTACCTTAGATCTCACACCAAAACAACACTTGTAGCCAATCCTATAGCAAATTAAAGATTTATGAATTACAAAAAAAAAAAAAAAAAGAGAGTGTTATTACAGGGGCAAAGGAGGCAAGCATATATACACAAATGGCTTACAGTCGGTTTTAAAAGGTGACAGAGATGCAATATAATCTGTGAACTCGGAATACCTTCTAGGGCTAACTCAGGTTGACTCTGGGAATCTTTGCTTCTGTTTTGTAGCTCCAGCCTTGTGAGACTCCAAACAGCAAAAGAGAAGATGAAAAATTTTCCTGTTAGCTATTCTTGTTTCCTTCCAGAATTCAAGCAGATGGGAGAATCCCTTTTACATATAGCCTCTTCATGGGTATGAAGGAGTAATTTACAAGGTCTTTGTATTGTGATGTCCCTTAATGGTCTATTTAATTTTGATAGCCTTCCTTATGAGCAGGAGATCATTCCTTCTGAGGGGTTCACAGTTTCAGAGCAAATAATTTTTACAGTTATAAAGCAAAAACCTTATAGCACATGATAAAGATATTGCAAGTGAGATTAATGCACGAAGCAACTGCATTTCATAAAGACTAAACATATTGTCAAAAGTTCATCTTAACCAAGCTAACACATAAGTGAAACATACTGTTTTCTAACAATGAATGTGTCATTGCTCAGCTGAAGTCTATAGCCTTGGCAAAGGCTGGCACCTGGTTTTCCAGCGTTACACAGTACACTCTTGGAGAGACTGTATAATCATCAGGCTAGCTCATTCAGTGGATCCAAGACACACACACTTATAGGCACAAGATGGGTGATGCAATATCCTTCATTGGACCCACTTCTGTTGGTGAGAGAGACAAGCTTTCAAGCTAACACAAGGGCTGTGTCTAGACTGGCAAGTTTTTCCGCAAAAGCAGCCGCTTTTGCGCAAAAACTTGCCAGCTGTCTACACTGGTCACTTGATTTTGCGCAAAAGCACTGACGTTCTAATGTAAGAAATCAGTGCTTCTTGCGCAAATACTTTGACGCTCCCGTTCGGGCAAAAGTCCTTTTGCGCAAAAGCTTTTGCGCAAAAGGGCCAGTGTAGACAGCTCAGATTTGTTTTGCGCAAAAAAGCCCCGATGGCTAAAATGGCGATCGGGGCTTTCTTGTGCAAAACCGCATCTAGATTGGCATGGACCCTTTTCCGCAAAAAGTGCTTTTGCGGAAAAGCGTCCGTGCCAATCTAGACGCTCTTTTCCGCAAATGCTTTTAATGGAAAAACTTTTCCGTTAAAAGCATTTGCGGAAAATCATGCCAGTCTAGATGTAGCCAAGATGTCTTTGAAATCTTGTCTCTATTACCAACAAAAGTTGGTCTAATAATAGGTATTACTTCACCCCCCTTAAGTACTATAATAGCCTGCGACCAACAGAGCGACAACAACACTGCATGCCTATATTAACTGACTATTCATATATTTCATTGTGTGATTTTTTTTCAGGTTATAACCCAATTCTAAACAGGCTTATATCTATAATCACTATTTTCCCACATATTATGAAAACCTAAACTGAAATGGTTTGAAGTTCTTTATTGAGGAATGAAGTATCTCCAGTTCTACAGTACAAATCTGGTTCACATGTCTCAGAACGTGAGAGTCTTCCCCAGCCATGTCTCCCCAGGTTTGTCAACTTTCTTTTCCAGTCCTGGAGAATCCTTTGATAGTCCTTACACAAAGTTTCTGCCTCAAAGTCCCTCCAGATGACTTTTAATGAAGGAGGGGATGGTCTGACCCATTGTAAGATGAAAACTGTTGATGCAAACAAGATAATGATACAGATTTTCTTCTGCTTATTGTTGGGACATGACATTAATAAAAGCCATTTCATAAGCAGTATGATTAGTAATAATTTGCATTTCTACAGTATGTTTATTCTAAGGCTTTCCAAGCCCTTTGCAAACATTAATTAACCAACTCTCACAACATCCCTGGGCAGTTTATAAATATTGCAGATACGTTTTAAAGGGAAAGTGCAGGAACAGATCCTTAGAGAAGTTTTGTGGTCAGACATGAGTTAGTGGAAGAGTTTGAACTCTGAGTTTCCTAATGTATTCACTCATCCCACTGGGCCTGATTTCCCCATTGTGTTATTCCTGCTTTACAACAGAGTGATGGCACTGAAGGGTCAGTTAATAAGTTTCTGTGCTGTACCTCTGCACTAACATACAGTCTAAAATGAGTGGGGCCTTCAGCACCCTTTCACCCTCTTGTCTGAGATTTGCTCTGAGCGACAGAATGACTGGCATAGTTTAGGCAGCCATGAGGGGTCCTTGTGCATGGCAGCATGCCACGAATCTTCATGGTGCTATGTGCTGCATCCTTGTCTGTGGTACACCCCTACAAATGCTAGTCCTGACTCAGTGTGGTACACTGCATCAGGGCATGTGAGTGCCTCCTGAGGATGCCCTGTCTCTGTCTTCCTCAATTCCTTGCACTCAGGAGAGGTCCAGAGCTCTTAAGGCTCCTTTATGCTACTTTCAGCCATTTACTTGGAGTAAAAGGGCCACTGAGGGAGTGAGAAATTCACTCTCACTGACTTGCAGACTCACTACTTGCTTGGGGGGATGACTAATTAATGCTGTTTCATCATTCAGAATGTATCACTCCTGGGCACTGAGTAGAAAATGGCTTCAGATCATTGTTAGTTGGATTAAACAACAAAGAAAGACAGCTTCATTGAGCTTGTTCTTCTGTAAGTAGTTCTTCAAGACAGTGATATTAAAAAGATGACAGTTGGAGCAAAGAGAATTCTTAAAGTTTCATAGAGTTGAAGGCCAGAAGAGACCATTAGATCATCTCATCTAACCTTCTGTGTTGAACAAGCCATTAATTTCCAACCAAATACCACTATATGAAGTCCAAAGACCTTAGCTAAAGTGTAGCTTTTCAGTCATTAGGAGATTAAACTGTTTTGTACCACAGACAGAAAATGCGGGAGAATGTAGAGTCCTCACATAAGGCCCCTGTAATGGCAGGAAATGTATTAGGTCCCTGTCTCACTTAGGGGAAAATTTGTTCCCAACCCCAAATCTGGCAAATCAATATGACTCTGAACATGTGAGCAAGACACAGCAGCCAACCATCTAGAAAGGATTCTCTGCACCACCATGGAGTAACAGCATAGGCACCAACTTCTCATTTTGCTGGGGAGGGTGCTTAACTCTGCCCTCTGCTATAGGTCCCACTCCCAATGCATGCCTTCCACAAGCCTTCACCCCACCCTGCCTCTGCTCCACCCCACCTCACCTGTTCCCTGCTTCTTATTCTGAGCCCACTCCGTCCTGACTCCTCCCCCTGCTTCCCAGAGCTTGAAAGCCATACATCAGCTGTTCTTGGAGCTTTGGAAGCACCGAGAGGAGGGGGAGCAGCTGGTAAGTGTGGGGAATGGGGATGCCAGCACATGAGAAGCATGGGAGGAGGGTGCAGAGGGGACAAGCTTGATACAGTGGATCCTCCAGACCCACTCATTTCCCCCCTCCCCCGCCCCTGGGTGCTCTAGTCCCAGAGCACCCACAGAGTCAGCACCTCTGATTACCAGTGTTTAGTGCCAGAATACTTTTAAGCCAATTGTGCACTGGGAGAAAAATTCCTTCCTTATCTTTGCAGACAACCATCTGCAGCCATGAATTATGAAATGTAGTTATAGCCTTTCTCTTAATGTAGAGCTGCAAGTGTTATAAGCATGCTGAGGGCAATGCATGGCCCATGAAAGAAGGGGCTGATTGTGGGGAATCATAGGCTACATCTAGACTACAAAGAAAAGTCGGAAAAAGATAAGCAAATTGCGAATCGCAATTTGTGTATCTTTTTCCGCTTTTCTTTCGAAAGAGGCTTTTCCAAAATTTGGCATGTCTATACGGCACCAAATTTCAGAAAAACCTGCTTTTTCGAGCCATCCCTTCTTCCCCGTAAAACAAGGTTTGCAGGGATGGCAAAAGAATGGGTCTGCTTTTCCAAATTTTTTTTTTTTGGAAAAGCAGATGCGTCCTTGGATGTGGCATTGCTTTTCTGGGATACCAAAAGCACTGCAGTCTAGACATAGCCAGAGTCATAGGTTACAAGATCAAAAGGAACCACCAAAAATGAGTTCCATCTTTCTGCCTTCTTCCCCCAAACACACAGACTCTAGAGAATTTCTTACAGAAACTAGATTAGTCCTGGATTTTAAAAAGTCATCTAAAAAGTAAGGGTGTTTACTTGATCATTATTCAACATTTCTCCTTTGCAGAGTCTTCATACTGTGATGGATCTCTGCTATTTTCCATTGGAGGTAACTGTGCTAAACTTGTAAGTTGTGTATGCTTTTCCTCTGGCCCTTGTTACCCACTGTTCTTAGAAACGCCCCTTGTTAGGACTGCGGTTCCATTTTAGGGCAAAAATGCTGTGTTCCTTGTTTATGTCCCATTTGGGGTATCATTTTCAGGCCAGACTAGCCTTTTCTAAAACACAAAACAAAAACAAACAAAAAATGGTCACACTTCAGCACTCAATTGGAGAGATGAGAGAGAGAGAATGCAGCCAAGCATTGCTCACTCCATTCCCTACAAATAAATGCACAAGCATCCATGGTTTTTTTGAAAAATGGAAAGTGTTTCTATAAAACATCAGATAATTAGCAAAGGGTATGTCTACACTTGCAGCCTATTTTGGAATAGGGCTGCAAATGTAGGCATTCGGAATTGCAAATCAAGCCTGGGATTTAAATATCCCGCGCTTGATTTGCATCTTCCCGGCCAGGCGCCATTTTTGAAATTTACAAGACCGGAATAACTGCCTGCGTCTACACGTGGCAGTGAAACGGGCGTTCGAAATAAAGCCCTATTTCGAACTACCTGTTAAACCTCATTGAAGGAGGAATAACAGGTAGTTTGAAATAAGACTTTATTTCGAACGCCTGTTTCACCGCCGCGTGTAGACGCGGGCAATTATTCCGGGCTTGTAAATTTAAAAAAAAAAAAAAAAAAAAAAAAAAAGGCACCCGGCCGGGAAGATGCAAATAGAGCGCGGGATATTTAAATCCCGGGCTTGATTTGCAATTCCGAATGCCTACATTTGCAGCCCTATTCCGAAATAGGCTGCAAGTGTAGACATACCCTTACACACAGAGGAACTTTTCAGAATTTATTTTACAGAACTAGACTTTATAGTGTTACCCACTAGAGAGGAATGCCTGCTCAGTGATTGCCATTTTTCTCCTGATCTTTCTGATTTCTCTAGTTGGTAAAAGATTTTAATTAAAGGAGTCCTCTGCAAAATCATGTCATAATCCCAGCAGCCACACTCATCCTCCCTGCATCTTCCAAGTACCTGTCTCATCTTTGAAAACTCCCCCATGGTTATCGTTAAAACATGACATTTCTATGTGCAGCATAATTCAGCTCCCAAGGAAATAAATTGGAAGACTCCCATTGAATTCACTGGGAACAGGATTAGGCCCTTTGGCATTAATATACATGTGCAGTTTACCTGAAAATTGTGGAATTATTTTTCCAACTCTTTAATATTATCTGCAGAGGAAGCTTGTTTTATTTGTTTTTTCAATTTTCAACAATATCCAAGACTTATTTCTTTTCTTTCTTTCTTTCAGTCTTTCTTTAGTCTCTTTAAAAACAATCACAATTTTCAACTCTGCAAAATTCCAAACACTATTTATTTTGTGCTTTATAAAAAGGCATTCCATTTTTACAAAGAGTTTAAGGTCTTTAAATGTTTAATTTCAAAATAGCATGAACCATGATTTTTTTAAAATAAAAAACAGCCTCCAAAATTGTTATGTACCAGAAATGTAGGATCACTGTACTATTCTCAGTTTACCACAAATCACCTGCAACAATCTACAGATTTTCCTTTTCTAGTGATGTTATTATTTTGCTGTCAGCAGAAGAATGTACTTTAGGTAAATAACAGATAAAAGAAATGAAAAAATAGACACCTGCTTTGTATTCTTTTCTCCATTTCATGATCATTTATTAATAATTCTAGACACAATTCAAGAAAGAATTGCATACCAATTTTATTTGTTCTCTGTGGGGCTTATTTTGAAAATGCATAAAACACACTCTTTTAATGTCTTATATTCAATCACTGGCAAGTCAATTGAAACTATAATAATGTTCATACTTCACATGCACACTACAATACATATGTGACTAAATATTGTATGTGTTTGTTTGTGTTTGTGTTAAAGCTGCATATACTGTAACTAAGGATGAATTCAATATTTTATTTTAACCAGCAGCCCTGTTTTTCCCAATGCTCATAATTTTTTCAAATCTGATTTTGAAATTTTTGAGTTACAAGTGTTCATCTGTTTTTGAACTGATTGAAAAAAAACCCTTTCTTTCTTTCTTTCTTTCTTTCTTTCAACTCACATAAGTATAAGGTTCATTTCCTATATTTAAACATAAGTTAAAAATTGTAAACCAACTTTCGTGAAAGATAGCTACACTTGAAAGATTAATTAGGACCTATCATCAGCTGGTATAAGAGACTGTAAGTCTATACCAATTTAGAATAACTAAGACCTAGTCTACATTGGGAATTTAGGTTGAATTTAACCACATTAGGCTGATTTTCTAAACAATGGAAAGCCTTTTCCATTGATTTTACAGGCCATTAAAGTTTTGGTACTCCTGCTTTCCATGAGGAGTATCGGTAAATGTAACCTTGCATAGTTGACTTTAGGGTAGTGCAGCTACAGCACTATGAAAGTCAATGTTATTGGCCCCCTGCAGGTGTCCCACAGTGCCCTGCTATAACCACTCTGGGCAGGATTTTCAACTCTGCTGGTCTCCAGGTGACCAAGAAAAGCCCCAGAAAAGTTCGAATTTCATTTCCTATGTAGCCAGTGTGGCGAGTGGACCTGAGAGCAGGCGGTAGGACAGCTCAGCATTATCCGTGACCATGAATGCCCAGGTTCGCAGATGGAGCATGAAGGAGATCCTGGACCTCATTGCTGTGTGGGGAGAGGAATCAGTTCAGGCAGAACGATGAAGCAGTAAAATAAATGTTGATATCTATGCCAAGACTGCAAAAGGCATGGTGGAAAAACATATGCCAGGGATGCTCAGCAGTGCTGCATGGAAATAAAAGAGGTCAGGTGGAGGTACAAGAAGACAAAGGAGGCAAATGGATGTTCTGGGTCCTTGCTGCAAACATGCCAATTCTATGAGCAAGTGCATAGGATTCAAGGGGGACACCTGAGCCGTTTCCCAAGCCAGTCCCTGGATTCCTCTGAAGACACTCTTCAGTCTGCCTTGAGCAGCAGTGTGGAGGACAGTGTGAATGAGGAAGAGGATGATGATAAGAATGGTCAGCAGGCAAGTGGGACACCAGGAGCCACTGCCCTGCCCTACTGCAATTCCCAGACCCCCTCTCACCTGCAGGCTCAAGCTCCGATCTTTCCCTTACCATGTCCGGCATCAACCTGAGTCAGCTGCTCCCTTAGGATCTCTGCATAGCGGGCACTAAAAAGCGTACCTGGGGATTTGTACACAACACATCCCCATTGTCTTTGAGCAGACCTTCCTTTATGCTAAGAGATTAGGTTTTATGCTCCACAATTTATCTCTTGTGAAATCTGACTTTCACTTTTCATTACAGTGGGTATAGTAGCAAGTCTTCTGCACTCTCCCCAGGTCTGACTCCTCCAGCTGCTGGGTAGCCCAGATCTGAAGGCAAAAATATACTATTGATGACATGTTCAAGGAGCAAGTGCAATCCACCCACTTGGACAGGGAGCAATTAAGTGGGATGCAAGCAGAATGTGAGGACAAGAGATAATGCAGGGAATGCAAAGTAAAAACACATGAGAATGTCTTGATGGTTGTGACAGAGGTGCTGAGCTGCATGATGGACTCCCAGGACAGCCAGATGCACAGACACTCCTCCCCCCAGCCCATGTGTTCTTGTCTTACGGCACCAGAACCAGTGCTCCATTGTGTCAATAGGATCGAATGCCGGCAGCGTCTGCCAATGGCTTATCTCAAGTGTTTCACAGAAGAGTATGTTCATGCCTTCCTCAAATTCTTCCTTATTCCAACAGGCCCTGGATATGCTCTGGACATAGTGCAGCATAAGGAGCAAGATGGTTAATATGATTGCCATAGTAGTATTGTGCTGCTGACTGTGTTCCATGCTGGCTTCCATGCTTAGCCTGCTACGGTGTCTGGATAATCAGGGAAAAAAGGGTGCAAAAACATTGTTTGCCATTGCTTTCAAGTGGAGGGGAGGGAGGAGATGCGTGCATTATGGGACACTGACAGCATGTACCCAGAATCACCTGCTGCACTCTTTTGATCCCATCAGGCACTGGAAACTAACCCAGAATGCAAAGAGGTGGCAAGAATTGTGGGATAGCTACCCACAGTGCATCGCTATCAAAATTGATGGTAGCCACCCTACTGGGGATGCACTACATTGAACTTTTGCCCACACCAAGGATATGAACTTTTGACTTTACAAAATCAGGTGCTAGAAAATCGACCTTAGTAATTATGACCTTATTTCTCAGTGTAGACAAAGTCTAAAAATCTGTCCCAAGCAGTTTAGCGGGTTTAATATTATCAATATTTAAAATTGACATATGCATCCTGAAATGAGAAAATTTTAAAAATTGCAATCTAAAAATTTCAAGATGGCCAAAAACTTAAGATGGCCATAGTTTTTCAGAAGGCCCAGATTTTAAAATAGCCAAAATTTGAAGTAGGCTACAGTCCCACAATTTATGACAGCTGAATGTTATAGATGGCCTAAAAGTTGACCGAGACCAAATTTTAAAATTGGCCAAAGTTTTAGATTGTCCAATAGGGGCACATGGGATGAGCAGGATGGATGTCTGAGTCCCACCTGGTGGTCAGAGCAATGGTACAAGCACAGGACTAGGGATTCACCGGGTATGTAATTGGGTCACTTAGCTTTTCATTGTGGGATTAAAGCAATGTAGGAGAATGCCAACAAGATTATTCTTACAGATCCTTTCTCAATGACAAGGGGTTCCCTCAGTTCATTGCTTCCATGCACATGGGGTCAATGAAAACACTCTAAAAGTAAGTTACTGATACTTATTCATATAAAATTATGTCTTAAGTTTAAGGCCTGATATCCACTGGACCTTTCAATTAAAAAACAAGAGTTGTGTGCCCTACTGTAAAGCTGGGAATCTCCTCTTTTCCCCTGTAAACACACACACACACAATATCAGCTCTTAAAACCTGTCACTGGCTGAGGGTTGAATATTTCCTTACCTTGGCCTAAGATGTGTATTTCTGAGTGAAAATCTTCACATTTGGGATGTTTTCAAGCAAACAAACAGTTTTGTCTGGATTGATTTTTTTTAAAATGGAAGCTATGAGATTTGAAATGTAGAAGGTAATCCTGGTAGGCTAAATGTAACCGAAGCAGTCAAAGGTGCTTAATAAATGTATCACACAGTTCTGGTGTGGTTTTGCTGAATGCTAAAGTTTTTTTCTTCTAATTTTGAATGACAAATGTGCCATCTTAACTGTGTATTGTTAACACTAGCCAAAATCTAGAATACCAGACCTATGTTTTCTAAAAAGAAAGCACTTGGATCATTCTTCCAGGTGTATTAAAGAAATAGGACAAGGCAAACTAAGAACTTTTGTAATGTTTCATGAAAAATATATATTTTTCAGTTAATAAATACACTGTTCTCATGTTGTAAACCAAAATTGTTTGTTCAGTTTGAACAAGTCACAGAAAATTCCTCTCTGTGTATATTTTCAAAGATCAGATATCTGATATATAAATCAAGATGAAGGGTTATATATAATAGAAGCATTCCAACTTCTCTTTAAAGAACTAGACTTGCTAGCATTACCAACTAGAAAAATCAGAAAAAAAAAGACAGTCAGAGCACATCTATACTACGCGAAAGAGCGAAGCTTCTGCGGTAGATTTTCTGGGGTTTGATTTAGCAAGTCTAGTATAGACCTGCTAAATCAAACTCAAAGAGCACTCCCATTGGTGCTGGTACTCCTAGTCCTCATGAGGAATCAGGGAAGCTGATCAGAGCATTTACTCCCATCGACCTCCCGCTGTGTGGATAGCGCGGAAACGTGACGTAAGATACATTGACTCCAGCAACATAATTTACATAGCTGGAGTTGCATATCTTCAACCTTCCCATGTAGTGTAGACCAAGCCCTACTGAGCAGTCATTCCACAGTTACATGGATACTAAGGTTAAGCATAATCTTTAGATGCTTGCTTTTTGGAGGGACCAGTTTTTTGACTGACATTTATGTCTGGATTCCTTTTTCTTCTTAGTTATATGTGGTGATATGAGAGTACATCCCCTTAATTTTGTGCACGGAACTACCATTGCCATTATTAATTGGAGTTACTTGTATGCATTTATGGGAAGCTGAATCCTGAAATCTATTATGTTTAGTTATGTCATTGTGTCCGGGTATTCAGTATAATGCATGTGTATGTAGTTTTCATACAGCAATCTGTTTATGAAGATGGGTGAATGTAAGTGTGTGTTTTGGGGAGTAATCGAAACCACTTTGAAATTGTGTCATTCCTTGTCCTGACACTTGTTTATCTGAGTGTCTTAAAATGCTCTGCTGCTGTAGCTCGCTTTCTGGATGCTCCCAACCAACATAAACACATGCCCTAAATCTCTGTGTTAAGCAGCCCTGGTTCAGCAATTCTGATTCTGGCAGCCACACTCTGGGCTCCACTAGCCTTGGTTACTATTAACTGAATGGCTCCAACACACACCCCAATCCCAAATTTTCCCCAAACAATCTGCCCTGAAATGTCCAACCCTCCGCTGGAAAATGCAGATAAATAATAAGGTCCGTTGCTAACGAGACACAAGCACAGCTTATCACTTTGTACTGCTGAGAGGAAAACTCCACATCTGGGAGTTCAATTGAAATACAGCACTGGACTGATTTATATTAGAAGTGAAACAAATTTATTAACAAGAAGATATAGGTTAAGTGGTACCACATAAAAGGAGTGAAAGTAGAATAGGTTACAAACAAAGAAAAGTAAAAACATATGTAATGACTAAGACCTAACTTAAAAAGCAATAGGTTTTGCTCAAGGTAGTTTTTTCACCAACCTTCCATTCCTAAAGACTTTAATTCCCTTGTTTGAAGGACCCCTCTCTCTCAGCTTTCAAGAGCTCTGGAGACAGAGTTAATATTGGTCAAAACATACATAATATCTCTGATAATTAGCAGAATTAGTAAGAAAAATGCAAGTTCCACTGTAAAATAGGAATGGGGGGTAAGATGAGTGTCATAGCTAATTTTGCTTACTGCGGGAGTAAAACGGCTAGGGTCTGATCTTTGGATATGCCGAACATTTACAGCTCCCATTGACTTCTATCACTTCAGTAATAATGAAATTCTTTAGTAATCCTACAAAAAATGATTTTTAAAAAGAAATAATTCTAACATTACTGACAGTCACCAGATGATGCTGTTGCAGATGGTTAACCGAGCATGTAAGAGTTGGAACTTGGAAAAGTCTTTCATAGATTTCTAGATTACAAAGACAGAAGGCACCATTGTGAGCATCTTGTCTGACCTCTTTTGTAATAAAGGCCATAGATTGTCCCCAGAATAATTCTTAGAACACAGCTTTTAGAAAAAGCGCCCAACATCAATTTAAAATTTGCCAGTGATAGAGAATCTAACACAAACATTGGTAAATTGTTCCATTGAGTTATTACCCTCACTGTTTAAATCTTATTATGATGCAGCTTTTTAAAAATGCTGAGCATATCACCAGCCAACTCTTTCTTTGCCCAAGTGATTCTCTGACTATATCATTCTCATTGGTGGCTGCTGCCCACAGTTTATACCTTTGCAAGGAAACAAGACATTATTATTTGGTGCCACATTACAGGTAGAGAAGCCACAACACATATAGTTAAGCTATTTTGTATATGTAAAACATATATAGTATTATTCAGCTTCTTGAAATTCATGATTAATAGGAATTGGTCACAAAAATACCCACAGGTCCAGTCCTGAAATCCTGATTTAGCAAGAACAAGAGTTGGAGTTTTACCTGAAGATAGGCTGAAAAAGATTGTAGGAGCAGACCCCAAAATGTTGTTTACCTACCTCTCAGGGCTTCTGTAAATGAAGACTAGTTAAATAATATTTGTAAGGCACTTTGAGATCCTCATATGAAAGAAATTATGGAAGTTCAAAGTATTTGTTATTACAGGCTGGAAATAGTTGTGACTTTGGTTCAAATGGCCATATCTTTTAGACTCCCATATGTTTCCAGAACTCAGTTAGATCTCAGTAGGTTTTCCTGAGGAAATCTTTTAAATAAGTATATTAATAAAATAAACTTAAAGTTAAGTATTTAAACCAAACTTTTTATCTTTGGCTGGTGATATCATACTGTAGTGAAGGTGTCAAAGAAAAAAGCTGATGTACAAATCATCACAAAATCTTTAGCAATCAATTAAGTGATGGCTGTCAACTGAAGAGGCCTAACTTACTGAGAGAGTTAATATTTTATTTACCTCGGGGCCTCTGTAACCTTTATAACTCTTGTTGAAATAGCCTACTTATAATACACCAGGATTGCTTTGTTTCTTTCTTTTTTAGTTTTGTTTTACTAATATTTGTTTTACTAATAATTATTTTGGTCACAATGTTACTTGGCCCAAATGATAGTGTCTCTATGTTAAATCTCTCCAGAGTAGTAGATATAAACTTTCTCCCAGCTAATATTGCAAAATGTAACAGAGTTAAGATGGAGTCTCAAAGTCTGCAGTTTGTAACTTGACATCCTGCCTTTGCTGAGTCCACTCTGTGGTTGACACAGAGCTCTATTTAATGTGCTGCCGATCACATCAAGTCCAGTTTAGTACCATAAGTCCTCAAGTACTCTTTCAAAACAATTTTGTTTATATCTTTTCCCATTTAATCTGATTTTCTGTTCACCAGACAGTGAAGTGTAAATCCAAACCAAATTGCTAATATATATAAGTTCCAGGGAAAAAAAGTTATTCTTTAAGTTACTTTCACTATGTCACATAGAGCACTACTGGAAAGAAACACGCTTACTTAAATGGAAGGAAGAGTGAGGTTATGAAGTGTCAGTGTTACTGTCAACATAAATAGTCATAAACGTAGTATAAATGTATAATACTAGCTCAGATTTGGAGGGTAAAAAGTAAATGTTTTTTCTTCTGGCAGGTGATTTCAGTTGTTGTTAGTAATGCTAGTGATCCAGGTTGATTACACAATGTAGAATCCATTTCATAGCACATTCAAAACTGTTTGCTTATTGGAAAAAAGCATACCTGGGACAATTCACACCCTACAGATTTTAAAACCTAATATTAAAGGTCTTTCATTTTGGGCTTTTACCTATGCACAGTTGTCTATTTGTTTGTTTTTTCCCTGGGGGAAAAAAACTGTGTTGGAAGAAATAAGGTTACCACTCCATCTGTCACAATTTCCCACAGAAGTGGGGAGAGCAAATATTTGTAAAGGGCTGTGCAAAGGCACTTGTCAGAAAAGCCACACTTGCAAGCATTGGCTATTCCAGTCATGCCCACTCTTGCCAATGTTTGGTGACAGGAAATGCAAAGGGGTGTTCCTGGTTTATGTGTTTTTATACGCACCTAGACATCTATCAATGGTTCCAATGCATGTACATCCTTAGAAATTACGTCGGTTGTTTGCACCTAAGATCTGCATGAGGGTTGCTGCCCCACAAGTAAACTTCAATATTTATTGTGCCTTTGCGGGGTGTTTCTGGAGTTGGCCAGTTGTTAGACTAGTGGTCACCAACCACTAGATCGGGATCTACTGATAGATCTTGGAGCCTCTGTCAGGGGATCCTGACTGGTTTGGCCAAGAGGCTATCAAGTGCCAGCACTTCAGCTGCCCCTCCCCCTACTGTTGTGCATCTCCTGCCCCTTGCCTTGGAGCTGCCTCCCTCCACCCCTGGGAGCCTCCTGCTTGCTGGGCAGGGCAGGGGAGGGAGAAAAGGGGCATTGATGTTAAAGTGCCCCCTCCCACCTTGTATCCTATCTCCAGAGAGCAGAGTAGGGGGGCACAACAAGGCTTTGGATGGAGTTTGCTGGCTCCTTCTGTGAGTGGTGGTGTAGGGCAGGGGTGAGCCTGCCTTAGCCCCACTGCACCACCAACCAGGAGCCACCTGAGCAGTGCCGAGTCAGAACCCACATCCTGAAATCCTACACCACTCATGAACCTCCTCCTGTAATCCAAGCCCCTGCCCTAACCCCAAGCAGCCCTGCATTCAAACATCCTTCCAGAGTCTGCACCTAGAACCCCCTCCAGTACCCCAACTGCCTGCCCCAAGCTTAGCTCAGAGCCCCTCACACTCGAAATCCCTTAATCCAAGACCAGAGCCTGCACCCCAGTCCGCTGCCCCTGCCTGGTGAAAGTGTGGGAGGATAGGAGAGAGAGGGAGGATGGAGTGAGCAGGGACAAGGCCTCGGAGAAGGGGCACAAAGGAGACGGGGCAAGGGTATTTGGGTTTGAGGTAGATCTTGGATTGCACTTCAATTCAGAAAGTGATCTCATGTTTAAAAAGGTTGGAGGCCAGTGTTAGACTCTCTTTGATCCAAAGAGCAATGGGATTCCTCAGCAATGGTTAGTATTGGTGCTGACGATTCAGATTTCAGGTTGGTAGCTAAAATGTCAACAAACTTCCCATACACAAGTGCTTTCATAGCATTCAGCCAAATGAAGCTTATCTATAAAGATTAACCAAGCTTGGATGCATAACAAAAGAGAAGATAAAGGCAATAATGCATTGGATTCTTATAAAAATTGCTCAGGGATTGTGGTGCAGTGTAGCATTCTTCAGATGTACACTTAATCACACTGTTTGGATGTGTTGGATTGTAGGGTCTTGGGGGCAGGGAGCTTATTCCTGAAACAGTTGAAAATAGATTATTTCTTTTTTTAAGTATCAGAGGGGTAGCCGTGTTAGTCTGAATCTGCAAAAGCGGCGAGGAAGTGGGTCTTTGCCCACAAAAGCTTATGCTCCAACACTTCAGTTAGTCTATAAGGTGCCACAGGACTCCTTGCAGCTTCTTTTTTTAAATTACTGGTAATGGTTTTGTTCTTAATGTGGTGTCACCTAAATCATGGCTGCATGACATGTTAGACACTGGAGTTCAGAGAGAAAATATTTTGCTCTTCTAAAAACCCAAGGGCTGGCCATGTTGCTCATTTCCATAGGACCCAGTCAAGCATGTATTCTATTGTACTTGAATGGTCACACTTCCCAATTCTTCACCATTTACCTTCTTCAAGAATTTGCAGAGTAGTCAGTCAGCTTTGGAGAATAAAGCATAATGTGTTTTAGGGCATGTCTACACTACAAGATAAAGTTGAATTTATTAAGGTCAAATTTTTAGCATTGTGAGATAAGCACAGGCTGGTGGAACCACATACTGATGCAGTTATGGGATGATAAGCAGTGGCTGCAAAACTTTCACATGCGTAAGGTCACTTCATTGGAAGTTTGTGAAGTGCAAGAATACCAGAATGAGACCCGCTCTGGCAGTGGAGAAGTGAGTGGCAATAGCCCTGTGGAAGCTTGCAGTGCCAGACAGCTATCGGTCAGTTGGGAATCAATCCAGAGTGGAGAAATCTATGGTGACGGCTGTTGTGATCCAAGTAGCCAAGGCAATCAATACCTTTCTTCTATGGAAGGTCATGAGTCTGAGAAACATTCATGATTCAGTGGCAGGCTTTGTCACAATGGGGTTTCCTGAGGGGCAATAGATGG
Organism: Pelochelys cantorii; assembly: GCA_032595735.1. Lineage (NCBI taxonomy): Eukaryota > Metazoa > Chordata > Testudines > Trionychidae > Pelochelys > Pelochelys cantorii. Next base: position 144,686,781 of record CM064327.1, read on the forward strand.
AACGCACATCCTTATCTTGGCACCCAACCACCTTGCCAAAGAGTACATAAACCACAAGGGATACTTCTCAATAGTGCTGCAGGGCCATTTCACCAACATCAGCATAGGAGGGTTGAGAAAGGGTTGTGCATGACAAGTACAGATCCCGCCACTTCAGAGAGCTGCAAGCTGGAACTTTCTTCCCAGACTGGAAGATTAACAACGGAGGCATTGAAATGCCAATACCGATCCTTGGAGACCCAGCCCACTCTTTGCTCTCATGGTTCATGAAGCCACACTCAAGCAGCCTGGACCACAGTCAGGAGCAGTTCAACTACAGGCTGAGCAAGTGCAGTATGATGGTAGAATGCACTTTTGAGCATTTTAAGGGAGGGTTTCCCAGTCTATTGGCTAGGTTCAATCTCAGTGAAAGCAATAATCCCAGGCTATTGTGGCAGCCTACTGTGTGCCCCATAATATCTGTGAAAGTAAGGGGGGAAAGTTTTATGTCAGAGTGGGTATTCTAGACTACACGCTTCTTTTGAAAGAAGCTTTTTCGAAATCATCTTTTGAAAAAGCATTTTTCAAAAGAGATCGTCTAGACAGCCACCACTTTTTTCGAAAGAGTGATCCGCTTTTTCAAAAGAGAGTACCCAGGCAATCTGGATGCTCTCTTTCAAAAAAGCCCAGTTTGTATTCAAAAATGCCTTTTTTCTAAGAGCTCTTTCAAAAAAAGGCATTCTTCCTTGTAAAATAAGGTTTACCGCTGTCAAAAAACCCGACGTATTCTTTCAATTTAATTTCGAAAGAACATGGCAGCAGTCTAGACGCAAGTGCAGTTTTTTCAAAAAAAGGCCACTTTTTTCGAAAAAACCCTGTAGTCTAGACATAGCCAGTGGTGGGCTGAGCACAGCATCTAGCCAGTAATTATGAGTAGCCAGACACTAGGGCAATAAGGAAAGCTTATTGGGCACTACAGATAAGAGAAGCTTTGAAAAACAGCTTTATGAATGTCCAGACAGCAATTTAAGCGTTATGAATGATACTCTTAATAAGGTGTGCATTAAATGTGTTTGCCTGTAGACTTTCCCCCTTCAAAACAAGCAAAAAGAGACTGTTGTTCAGAAATCATGCATTTTTATTTAGGTAACACATCTGGGGCAGAAAAGGAATGCAGGGCAGGAGCTTCGGGGATGAGGCTATCACGGATGTGAGAAGCCTTTTGCTTTGTGAGGCATCCCTGGAGGGTGAGAGTGAGGCTGTCCTTGATTTCCCTTGCCCCACATTCTAGGGTTCCTGGGAGAGGAGGCTGTGGAACTTGGTGAGGAGGGAATGTGGGCCCACAAGGACTGATGGGTGCCTGTGCATTTAGTTGTCCTGGAAGCCCGGCCCCATGCAGTTCATCGCATCTGCCATGACCATCCAGGGTCTCTCCTGGTTCTTCATTTCCAGCTCTCTGCATGCTCTCCTGTCCTCTTGTTCCAATCACATCTCCAGCAGCAGCAGTGGAATATTCCTCCACTTGCTTAATCACTCCTGTCCAAATTGGTAGATTGCATTTGCTCCTTGAACATGTCATCCCTAGTATGTCTTTACCTGTAGATGTGTACTAGCCGGACAGCTGATAGAGCCAGGAGAGTGTGCAGCAGGCTCACTGCTGAACCTGCTGTAACGAAAAGTGAAGGACTGAATGTCAGACTTTACAGGAGATGCATTGTCAAGGGTAAAATCTTATCTCTTAGCATAAAATGCAAGTGTGTCTATAGGCAAAAAGGATGTGTTATGTACGAAGTCACAGTTATACTTTTAAGCTCCCACTATGTAGCAGGTACACCACAGAGATCTTAGAGGAGCAGCGGGACTCAGTGGCTGCATCTACACTGGCATGATTTTGCGTAAATACTTTTAACAGAAAAGTTTTTCCGTTAAAAGTATTTGAGCAAGAGAGCATCTACACTGGCATGTACTTTTGCGCAAAAGCATCCGTGCCAGTGTAGACGCTCTCTTGCGCAAGAAAGCTCCGATGGCCATTGTAGCCATCGGGCTTTCTTGTGCAAGAAATTAACATTGCCTGTCTACTGGCCTCTTGCGCAAGAATACTTGTGCAAGAGGGCTTATCCCTGAGCAGGAGCGTCAGAGTATTTGCGCAAGAAGCACTGATTTCGTACATTAGAACGTCAGTGTTCTTGCGCAAATACTTGCGGCCAGTGTAGACAGACGGCAAGATTTTGCGCAAAAGCGGCCACTTTTGCGCAAAATCTTGCCAATGTAGACACAGCCAATCTGGTAAGAGACAGGCTGGGGCTCAAACCTGTGGAGGGGAAAGGGTTTCAGACATGCCCATGTGGTACCTGTGTGTTTCACACCCCCATTTGTGGAGAGAGTGCAACTGTCCCTTGCTACAGGAGCATGTGGGAGAGAGAGGGAAGGGGCTCAAGGTATGGCAAGGCAGGGCAGGGGCTTCATGCAGTGCCCATGTGTTTGTTGGGAGAGTGCAACTTTCATTTCCTGCAGGAGCATGCAGGTGGGAGGGGCAAAGGGGTCCAGGCATGAGGCAGGAGCTCAAGCCATGTTTCATTGGGGATGAGCAAATGGAGGTTCACTGCAGAGACCCCTACTTCACCTAGGTTACCTTGTGAGATATCAGTCTTCTCTGAATCACACAGAGTGATAGGGCATGAATGCTGGCTGAATGTAGCCAGAAACCTGGACCTTATGCTGAAATGCTTTGTGCTGCAGTGATGCCAGACCATTTACTGCTGGCTTGACATAGAAAGGTGTCCTACCATGGAGGATGAAATAAGGCAGGCCTCCCCAGAAGCCTCATGAGAAGGATTAAAGAATTCCTCTATGAGAGCTTCATGGAGATGTGCGGGGAGGATTTCTGTTCCATCTCTGAACACATGAACAAGCTGTTCCAGGGAGCCCCCCCCACTGTATAGGCAGAGTGGCCACCACAGATGACACCCAATTGCCTTAACCCACTTGTAGCATGATAAAACATGTGATGTTAGCAAAAGTGCCTTCCCCAGCATCAGGGACCAGCCATGAGGTACCCTGGGAATGTCTCCATAGTTATAAAAAGGTCCTGGCTGTTGGTGGCATCGGTTGCCCCACTTGCTTTCTGACCATTCTGCTCTTCCTCCTCTTCCTCATTCACACTGTCCTCTTGAGGCTGCCAGAGGAGTGTCTTTGGCAGAATCCACAGACTGGTTAGGAAAGCTGGTCAGATGCTCCACTAGGATCGCATGCAGCTGCTCATAGAAGCAGCATGTTTGCAGTGACGATCCAGATCATCCATTTGCCTCCTTTGTCTTCTGGTATGACTGCCTCCGCTCCTTTATTTTCACCTGGCATTGCTGAGCATCCCTGGTTTATCCTTTCGTCTCCATGCCCTTTCTGATCCTGGCAGAGATATCTATTTTTCTTTTGCGGGTTTGTAGTTCTGCCTGCACAGATTCCTCTCCCCACATAGCAATGAGATCCAGGATCTCCTGTATGCTCCATGTTCGTGCTCATCTGTTACTCTGGGAATTTATGGTCAGATGGGTTGCTGAGGTGTGCTGCCTGCTCTGAGGTCTGCTTGCCATGCTGGCCACACAGGAAATGAAATTAAAATTTTCCCAGGGCTTTTCCTGTTCACCTGGGGTATGTCTACACAGCAGGGCTAATGCTGAATAAGCTACTCAACTTGAGCTATGTCAATTTCAAAGCTTAAGTGTAAATAGCTTATTTCAGCTTTTGGCACTGTCTACACAACAGGAAGTCAAAGAAAAAACACTCTTCCTCTGGCTTCCCTTACTCCTTGTAAAATGAGGGTTACAGGAGTCGGAGTAAGAAGTCCTCCAGCTGTTATTCATAACATGAGTTATTCCAAAATAACCCTTCTGTGTAGACATAGCCCTGGAGAGCAGTATAGTTAAAAGTCCTGGTCAGATCAGTCATCATGGGGCACTGTGGGACACTTCCCAGAGACCAAGACTGTCAACTTTCACAGCACTGTATCTGCACTACCATAAAGGTGACCATGCAAGGTCAAGTTTAGCATTATTTCTCATGAAAAGCAGGGGTATTGAAATCAACTTTAATGCCCCTTAGAGTCGATGGAACGGGCATGGTAGTGTGGATTCATTGTTTAGAAATTCGACCTAATGCAGCTAAGTGCAACCTAAACTCTCAGTGTAGACAAGGCCTCCTTGCAGTGTTTGGTGCATGAAGGAGAAGAGGAATCTGAAGTTGCAGCTTGATTACCTAAGGTTCTCTAGTAACTTCAAAATGCTGCAAAAAAGGAGGCATAGCAAATTGAAGATCTTTGTTTTTAACACCTGACTGTGCCTAGATGAATTGATGTTGAGTATGTCAGTATAATGAGGCAACATCCCAACTCAACCTGACATGGCAATGCCTCCATATTATATTTCACCCAACATGCCTTTCAGAGAACCCACAAATTCATCATAGTGCAGAGAGGCTATGCTTTATAGCTTGCAACAGCAAGAATTCAGAAGGAATAATTACTCAGCTCAAATTTTGATTCTCTGAAGATCCCATTTGACTGGATTCCTATTTATTTATCCACTTCCAGTTAGAGCTAGGAAGGAAAGGAATGTTTTCAATAGAATTTTTTCTCCCCCCACCCATTCCTATTATACAAATATTCTTTGGGCAACTATTACAGTACACTGAAAATATGAGGTACCAGTGCACATTTGGAAACTGAAATAGCATAGTCATTGGTCTCATAATTAGATTTAATTGGAAGAGCTTTAAACATCTGAGAGAAACAAGATGGTTCTGGCATGTCTTTCCTAGGTGGCCTATCCTTAGGAGTAGGAATCTATTCAGATGAGATTTTCTGAGAAGCAGAATTACAGAGGTAGTAACTATTCTACCTTTGCCCAAATATGAAATTTCTACTCCCACATTGCAAATGCACAATGGCCAGGATAAGCAGTGCTCAGTTCTTGTGACAGTTTGAGGCCTGATGTCTTGCAGTCCTAGAAGGCATTATGCCATTAGAAGGGTGTGATTCCCAGGATTCCAGTGGGATAAACAGCACTTGGTTCAGCCCTGGAATATCTCAAGATATTGAACTCCAAAGCTGTGATATTTTTATTTATAGAAAGAGATTTTATTGGTCCTGTTTAGGATGAGATTTGCCTCTTGTAAGTAATATGGCCAGCCCAAACTTTGAATGATAAAAACTGATTTCACACCATCTGATCATGTATTATAGACTTAATACATCCTTCTGGAATTTGTAGTATAATAGCATAAATAAGGAAATTATTCCATTGATAACTTCCTTTGTTCTGCTCATCAGTATTCTCCACAACCTCTGTTTCTCTAGGATTATCATTTTGTGTCTTGTCCTAGGGTGCATCTAGACTGCACCCTTCTGTTGGAATAAGCTACGCAATTTGCACTATGCAAATTGCGTTGCTCATTCTGAGTCTAAGTCAAAAGAGCTTATTTTGAAATTTGGCTCTGTGTAGACAGCGCCAAATTTGAAAATAAGACACTATTCCAATAAATTCCTTAATCCTCATGGAACGAGGGTTACAGGGACTCCGGAGTAGCGTGCCCTCTATTTGGGGAAACAGCGGGTGCTTTTAAAGATGCGATGTTGCTATTTCAGGGTACTTCCGGTATCCTGAAACACCAACGCAGTCTAGACGTACCCTTAGTTTGGTTTCTCTTGTTTTATTTAGATTGTAAGCTCTTTATGGAAGAGAACACATTTCTTTCTATATGTGTAAAGTGTTGTGTAAATTAACATCTCTTTTGTTGTGTGCAAAAATATGCACAAAACATATAACACGTTCATTTTTGTGATAATAAATTAATCATTGATTATTAGTCAAAATGTGTTAACACCTTAAGTGTTAATCTCTCTCTCTCTCTCTCTCTCTCTCTCTCTCATATCTCCCCACAATGGATCAGAAGATCAGTTTTATGTACTTCAGGGATAAAGGCCCTCAAAAAGTGTGCATTTTTAACAATCTAGAAAAAAAGACTTTGCTTGTCCAGTTCCTCATGTGAACCCAAATTAGCATTCTGTGTTCATCTTTAGCTTGGATATATTTGAAGCCTTTCATGTCTAAAACCTCATGATCAAGGGCAAAATCTTTTGCTAGCACTGGAATCTGGAGGGTGAAACAAAATGTTCACATATGGCTTATCACTGTGTATTTTACTGCAAAGACTAAAAAACTCCATTGTGTCTTATGTGTCTTATTTAAGAAACTGCAGTGTCCCTTTTGATTTTCCTTTAAATAAAAATTAAATCTCTCCTTTTTAAGGATACAAAGACTTACAATATAAACATTCTTTTGGAGAATTACTAGCTTTAGCCACAATTATAAATAGCTCATTAAGGCAGATCATTAATAAAATATTTTGGTAGTTTCATTGTTGGCCTTAGTGTAGAAACCTAGACTGGGCAACAATCATGCCTGAATGTCTTCCTTCATAAAAGGTTATCTTCTGATTAGCTTAGATTGTTTGTGAGCAGAAAATCATATGGAGACTACAGTGTATTAAAATTGCCTTTTGTTAGCTTGCCTCATGCTGTGTCTCAGATTTTGAGAGCCTTTGATTTTACACTAAAAGTTGGTATGAGGTTAGAGAAATATCTGCTTTATTGAACATGTCCTATTTGGCTGAATGTCTATAGAGTTGCTCATGCATAATGTTTCATTTTGCCTGATGTTGAACAAATATCATCAGAGTTTTGAAAACTCAAGTTGGCTTTGAGTATCATTTCACTCTTGGAATTTAAGTAAGACTAAGAATGGAAAAGAGAGATGGCAAAGGAGGAAAAAAACTAAACAAAAAGTGGGGTTAAATAGAATACAGAGCAGGCAAATAGAAAAACCAATATGAACAGCATAAAAAAATAAAAGTAAAGGGGAAAGAGGAAACTCCTAATGAATATATACGAAACTCTGACCTTGCTTCAGTGGGTCATGCACTTCATGGTGGATTATGCTTGCTTCAGAGGCTCACTGTGACCCTCAATGTAGATTCTCTCTCTAGAGGCAAGGATCACAGCCTATTGAGCCACTTCCATCTTAGGTTAGCAAGGGGGATTCGTTAAAGTTGCCCTCTCAGGCTTAATTAATACAGTTTAGCCTCCTGTCCTAACAGGGACCTGTCTCCCCTCACAAGCTTCTGAGCTTACACAGAGCTCTTCTTCAGGTCTGGGGAATGTGCTGTGTCATAATGTGCTGTCCTCTACAGGGTGGAACAGATTGCTTAAAATAACTGGTATTTCAAAGGACCATTCAAGGTGAAGTGGCAAGTTAAGCCCTCTCCAGTCATGCAGGGGTGGGGGAGGAACAAATGCTGGGGATGGGGTTGTTAGTGGCTTACAGATTGTTAGCATGCCCAGATGTCCCTATTTTATAGGCACAGTCCCCATATTTGCCACTGTCTTATATAGGAACCCATTAACCCTTACTCCGATTCCTGATTTTTCATACTTGCTGTCTGGTCTCTCTATAGTTTGTTCTAAAAAGTTATAAATCCGGTATCTCTGTTGAGTCCATCTCTTTAGTGTCTAGCAAAGTTATGAATTTAAGTACTTAGGCTTATCCTTTGAAGGGGTTTAGATTTCTTTTGAGGACAGAGAGGCCTGGTATAGAGGGATTGCTTTAAGTGTGATATGGTGGTTTTGTTGGTGATAGGGTGCTTTGTCTTGTGTCATTTTTCTGTGTGACTTCATTTGAGAACATAGTGATTGTCTATTATCTCTGAATGAGGTACACAGCATGTTGAGATAGGGACGTGTAAGATCCATGGATCCTGAAAGGCATTTGGTGGGAGGTGTTAATCAGACTGGCAGTGGACATGCAATCTGCAGAGTTTGCATCCAGTGTTCTGACAGAGTCTGGTGCTGCTTGGTGAGTCCTGCTGTGGGGGGAGCTTGCTTCTGATGATGAGCCTGCAAAATTGGGGTTGTAGAAAGATTGGAATAGGGGGTTCAGGAAGGATTCTTTCAGATGTGATCCACGTCAAGTAGGGGTTGTGATTGTGTGGAGTACATATGGGGCATCATGAATGTGGAAAGTGTGGTCAGTGGGATATTTATTCGATACAGAAGCACGTTCTTTTGGAGAATTTGGGTTGTGAATTCCATGAACTGATCTACTCTGATGGAGGGTCCTTATTTTGGTTAAGGCAGTTTTAAGTCAGTGTTACAGTCTGTATCCCAGACTTTCTCCTCAGAGCATATTCTAGGGTATTTTAGTGCCTGGCTGTAGATAACAGATTTCTTGATATATCAGGAGTGGTTACTTGGATGCATGATGTAAGTAACTTAGGTGTGGGCTTCTTGTATATAACTATCTGTAGGCTTTGCTTATTGAAATTGATTGGGCATCCAGGAAATTGATGCTGGTATGGGAATGTCCTCTGAAGACAGAAAATAACTTGATTATGGGCTATGGACACAAGACTGACCATTGACCTGACATAATAATAAGGAATGTGTGGACCACCTGATTGCCCCAGTAGATAAGGCTCAGTTCTGGGGTGGAGAACTGGCTCCCCACAAAAGCACTACCACTACATGTAAAAGTCTAGAGGAATTATATGGTGGAAGGACATAGGACTTGGGCATACAGTGGCCGCAGTGTACACTACAGGAGTGTGATTTCTGAAGCTTACAGTTTCCAACAGCATTATGTTAAAGTGCACTAAGGAACTTCTGATGTGTATACCAGCAAGGTCTACGAGTGCCAGTTAGTGCATATACAAGCTCTACCTATTCTGGGACCTCCCTCATCTTGCTAAGCTGGAGATGGAGCTTCTTAACCAAACTTTCCCCAGCCTTAGAAAGCTTTGATTTGTGGGACTGGGGAAAGTGTCACTTTTTTTTAAATTTTGATTGAAGAAGTTTGACCATCTCTAGTGAAAACGATACTTGTCTCTTTCTGGTTGAAATTCTCTAAACCTGGACTCTCTGATCTGGCACCATCTGTGTCCCAGGAGAGGCATATCGAATCATTTACTCCTATCCCTGTTAAAAAGTGTATTTCACTATTGCGAGTACAGAGCCTGTACTGTCCCCTTCCTCCACTAAGATTAATTATTCTTCAGTGAATAAAGAAGGAGAAGGGATCATTTCTGCATACAATATGCTTGTCATTGTAGTAGAGTAGGCAATATCCAAAGAACATTAACTAGGTTAAAAAAGAAATCCTTCGGCAAGAGCCACTGATTCCCACAGAAATTCCCTAAATCAAGTGTTCAGTAGATATCTGTCTCCCTGGCTATTTTGTTATCTCAGTTGTAAGGCTCTTGGTTCTTTGGGGGTTCTGAACAGATATTTTAATAGACACTATGGTAAACAGCTCTTGTATTGTATTTTGAACATTTTCCTGAGCAAACTGCAATGTGATGCCAAGTATTTCCATCCCCTGCAGCTTCTTACAAAGGGAACCAGTCCCCAGCTTGCTAATGGAGATGGAGAAGCTATTCCTAGTAAGCTTTCAAAATAATCCATTTTAAAAGACTGTTTCAGCATAATGAATGGTTGGTGACTTGAAATCCTAGTGGGTTTGGGGAAAACAAATACTGTACTTTGTGGATTCCATACAATTTGAACCTTGCAGTGAAGTATGCTAGATGTGTCCTTGTACAGTTGACAGCACTATTTTCAGGTACCGAAGAATTAATTTCTAGTTACTAATAGGAAACCAGAATTAACAGTGGCATAACTTTACTTTACAGGTGATACATGTTATATTTCTGTTGCAACAGTTTCTATCTAATCTATCCATTTATAGATAAAATAGATGTATAGCATGTGTACCAAAAAGCCATTACACGAGGAAACATTTTTTATTTTACACTTGCTCTCTTTGTGAGTTGAAATTTTGATTGAAATTTTTGGCTCTGTGTGAAGCTCTGATTCCTTTCCCTTTTGTTAGGTTAATTCAGCTTCAGAAACAAGCCTTTTCTGTCTTAGTACCAAATACCTCCAAATGTACAGCAAGGGAAACTGGCATTTCAAATTAAGGAAAACACTGAACCAAAACAAGAACACAATAAAAGAAAGAGCAGGGTAATACATGTAAATGATGTACTCAGGGGTAGCTTTCATTGAAGGGATTTAGCTCTCAGCTAATTCAACTGATAGGGAGACAGGCATATCTGGGAAGAGGTTTGGCCAGCTTCCTTTAGCTCACAAAAGATCTAGTGGCTACCTCATCAGGAGGGCTTTAGATTTTTTTTAAATGTTGTTACTGTTGTTAGTACGATGAAAAGAGAAATAGGATGAAAAGAGAAATTTTCAGCTGCTTGTTTGTGGAGATATTTTGTCTCAATTGAAATTCATCTTTCTTTCACTGTCTTCTAGCAGTTCAGGCCACCTGACTATCTTTAATTTGACAGAAAATGTAGACCCGAATAAAGCAGAAATCTGTTTCTTTCTGTAAAGACATTACAGTGCCTCTACCTGTGCCTTGTATCTAATCTAGTGCCTGCAGAAGTCCAGAAGCACACATTTGGTGTAATGTTAACAAAGTCTGTCCAACAGGCATGCATTCCTTGGACTGCCTACCGTACACAAGTTTCTTCTGCATAGTAACTGCTTATGGTACCTACAGGAGAGGGATTAAGATGTTTTATATTCTGTCTGTGCCTTGGAGAGGATGTGTTTTACCTAATCTTGTTTAGCCACTATGCAGACAGCTTTGAGGATTTTTTTTATCCCAGTATCCTTTAAAACCTGCGGCTCTTTGGAAGGGGGAGGTATTTCCATTTCTTTCGTTTGCTTTTCAAAAGTGCAGAGCTTGGCCTTTATCTGAGGAGGGAAGAAAAAATACCAAGCCTGGTCGTTCCTGCCTACAGGCTTGGTACTTGTCAGATGTGTTGGGCAATTAAATGTAGGTGGAAAGGATTGAGACACTTTCAGAAATCCTTCTTTATTTTTTATATGAAAGCAAAATACTGCATTTTCAAGTTGTTTGATGCTAATTGGATAAATATAAGTCTTCAGATCTGATGTCCTCCAAAATACAGCAGATGTTCATTGGTTTGCTTTGAAACAACCACACTTGGCTTCTTTTTTAAAGTAATGTCTCAATGTATTAGGACTGACTGTCTTTCCTTTTTGTGGGGAGAAGGAAGATAGGGGAAGAGGAAAGAGAGAGAGAGAGAAATGGTCACCTGAAGTGATGGAATTAATTCTGGTAGCTGAAATCTCTATCCAAAAGCTGGGTTCCTTTTGGTAATACTCTAACAAACCTTAGATACTTCCACTGGAAAATAATTGCACATGAGGAACCAAGAGGACTTTCAGGACCATAGAGATCTTACAACAGCAATCGAAAGAAAATGAAAACATCAGAAAGAGATGGGGGAGTATCATAGAGGGCTGCGGTAACACTAGGAAAACCCCAGTAATTATTATAAAAAGCAGAGAGGGAACTTTCTAAACCTCTCTACATTTTCCCTAATCCTTTCTTCCTGTTTGTACTAATACTGCAGGATTTTTCCTATGCTCGCACAAGATCTTGGTCTTTGAAGGCCTACATTAAATGATTAACACTTTTTGTGATTAAATTGTATTGATTTTTCATAAAGACATGTACAAAATTACTTACAGATTGTGTATATTTCCAAATACTGCATTTATTCATAGGTTCTCCAGTAGAATTATGCAGTTATCCAATTTTTCATCTCGTCTAAACTGGAAGTCCAAACAATGCAAAACCAGAGATTACTGAATACACATGTTAGAGTAGGGAGTAATAAAACAGAACATATACATGATCAGGGAAAGAAGTGAATACAAAGGAGGGGAAAAGAAGAGACCCTAGGTGGAATAGAAGTCTGTCATTCTTTGCGACACATTTTTAATAATTACTTAGGGCCTGTTTCTGTACTCTGTCTGTTCACATAACTCCCATTAAAGTTGTATCCTTCATTTGATTAGGTCCAAGAGAAATGCATCTACATTTTATACTTGCCTTTACATGCTTAAAATGAATGTTACAGATAACTGTACTGTAGCTTTACCCTCTTGTTGTTCATCCTTTGAGGGGCTGAGGTAGGATTGACAACCTTCCAGGACTGTCCTGAAGACTCCAGAGTTTACGTTATATGATGACATTTCCAGGAATACACCCAACCAAAATTGGCAATGCTAGGATGAGATTGGGGTGTGCAGGTTATACAAACTGTTTCTAATTTAAATGTGGCATGAAGGTCTAATACGATGCACTATAATAGGCTAAGCATAATTATGTGAGGTTAGGTCATACTTTACAGCAAAACTCTCTAGGTATGCTTTTCTTTGTAGCTCTCCAACTACATTACCTGATCCCCAGTGCTGTGGGGTTTTCTACCCCCATTATGATGCTGTGGATTCCTATGGTTCACATTAAAAGAGGATGAGACATCTCATGGGGGAAACATATATAGTGGTAGTGAAGGCATCCATATCTCCTTACCCAAGTATAAGGATACTTTGACACTTGGATGGAATCCTAATCTACAGGCTGCAAAAATGAATCAAAGAGAATGAACTCAGTGTGCCTTATATAGCATCTGTAGCTTCTTGTGGATTTTCTTTCCACCCCCTTAGATATTTAAAGGAAGTCCCACTGCTATTTATTGTCAAGTAAGATTTATTTCATCTTACAGAGTACATATAGTTCAAATGAACTGGACCCAGCCATCACAGAAATACCTTTGATTTACCTACTAGTTCATTCCAAGAACATTTTCTTACCCTCTCTGGAATTTGTAAATATTGGAAAATATGAACCTTTTGTTAACAAATTAATGTGCTCACCAACCAGCCAGCTAATGGAAGATGAGGAAAGTGAATACAGAAGTGAGATGATCATGTGACAGTAGTGTAAAAGTGCAGCAAGAGCCAGGTGCATGTAACAGTAAATGCTGTTATAGTACTGAAAAAATGTGCTAGTGGGAAGGCCTACGGGAGTTAGAAGGAAGAAAGGCTATTCCCAGCTATCCAAGAAGGGTAGGAAGGACATGCAAAGAAGAGGACAATAATGAGGGAAGAGGAGGGAAAGAAACAGCAAGAGGCAGCAGATGATGCTGAAGGAGTACCAAGAATAAGTCAAATGACAGGATGCCATGACTGCAGGAGTGCTAAAGCAGAGGCACCAGAATCAGCACCAGAGTAGCAAACCACCACTAGAAGAGACTGGCCATTGGGGATAAAGTCTCTGAGTGACATTAGAAAAGAAGGACTTTATACATCAATCTGGACAGTTGGTGTGAGGCCTCTTGGAAATTCCTTTCATCATTCTTTCTACCAGTGGGGGCCTGCATAACAAGTAGTGAGTGCCTTTAGGGGATATTACAAAGCTCATCTTAGTGGTATGACAGACAGTGCTTGTGAAAGGTGTTGCACTGAATCAGAGTGAAAAGTGAAGACTCAGCAGATTTCAGTATCAGCTACTGGTCTCCTTTTGGGGCATTTTGGGACCTCTGCACAACTTTCTGCTACTACTCATCTGGACTAGATTTCATAGAATGAACTCAAAGTGAAAAACTCCGGTCATCTGAAGAAGTGGGCTGTGCCCACGAAAGCTCATGATACCATCTACATGTTTTCTTAGTCTATGAAGTGCGACCAGGCCATTTGTTGAAAAACTTTTGTTATCCTATTACCTGCCCTGTGTGCTACCCCACCCTTCTACGATTGGAATTTTAACAAATAACCCTCTTTTCAAAATCTACTAGCTTTCCAATAATTACCGAAAAGCACCACATATTGAATTATGCATAGTTATGGGAACGAACAGTGCTACACAGGATCTTGGTAATTATTCCTAGCAGCATTCTTTTAAATTTTAAAGTAGACAAAGAAGAATACTATTACTGCATTTAATTTTCCAAAATGTATTCCCTATCCAGCTGCAGTCAGAGCTTCCAGTTTATTGAAGACTTTCTATCAGGAAACTGTATAGTCTAGACCTAGCGAATGTGACAGCATGGTCACATTTGTCAAAAGTCCTTTCAGAGTTGAGTTATGACAAAGTTTTACTTTTTGAAAGACCAGTTTTGTGGCCTCAAAGACCTCATAATCTGTTGCCTCACTTTGAGATGCCACGGGAAGGCATATTTATGTCTTGAGTGAATTACAGAAAGGTCACTAAGCCCTCCTTTGTTGCCATTATCCCCTGCACAGCTGAAAAAGACATATTCAAAACAACAAAAACCTTTCTGGTTTAAGGGGCAGCCAGCTTTATTTCTTTGTTTGTGTGTCAAAGTTCAGGATTCTCAAAAATAAAATAGTGCTACATTGCAACCCTGTCAGAAAAAGTAGTTTATTTGAGGTTTAATCAATCTAATTTCTCTGTTAATATGTCATGAAAATAACAATTTGGAAGGCTGAGCCCTTTCTGAGTCAGATGCAACAATACATTAGCCATTATTTTCAGATTCAGATTATTATAACTTTATGGGAATCAAATATTAAAATAGCATGGAAGCTCAAAAATACAAATATCCTCTTTCCCCAAAACCTCCCTTCCGCACTTGCAAATTCCCATAGAATCTTCTCCCCGCTGACATTTTTAATTGGTTTTCAGGGCAGGTCTGGCAGAATTTTAGCTACCTTCCTTTTCTATTCTTCAGCAGGTGGCTAGATTACATTCTCTCCCTCTTTCTGGGGAGGCCATGTTGGCTTATACACCCGCTCCTGTGCCTCCTCAACTCCTTCCATAGTCACAAGCCTCCTATTCCTCATTCTTGTTGCTTCTAGCATGCTTATTCTTCAGAGTGCTTCAGGACAGTGATGTCACAAGAGATCCAGATTATTGACAAATCCCAGAACTCCTAAAATGGTGGGAATTGCTCAATAATTCAGAGCATTGTAGAGCAACTAAACCCCAAACTGGTTTTGCTACAGGACCAGTAACCTGTGTAGCAGCAGGACCGCAGGAGCTCTTTTGCATCCTACTTTTGCAGTGCAATTAGCTGGCAGGATCAGGGGAAACAGCTTTTGGTTAGTTTTCCAAAGAAGTAAGAAAGGGGAGCAGGCCAGCCAGCTGTCTAGAAGACCTGAGCTACACTAGGGGTATGTTAGAATTAAGATACGCAACTTCAGCTACGTTAATTGCGCAACTTAAATCGAAGTATCTTAAGTCGAATTTTGGTGCTACCCATGCTGTGGAAAGTCAAAAGGAGCACAACCTCCCTTTGACTTCCCTTACTTGTCATAGAAGCAGGACTACCGGCATTGACAGGCGCGCCCTCTCAGTTTGAATTAGCATGTCTTCACTAGACCCACTGATTAGAACCCCAGAAAATCGACTGCAGCTGCTTCGATCTTATCTGTAGTGTGGACATGACCTAAGTAAGAAGACACCTAATGAAACAGGAAGGTTGAATTTCCTGTGGAGTGATTGGGCTTGCTTCTTTCTCCTCCTGTCCCTCTGGATATCAGGGGACCTGGGATCCTTGGCACCCCACTCAGCAGTCAAAGGGAAAGGGAAAACTACATTCATGGGTTTGGAGATCTCCACTGCCATCTTCCCCAAACCCTGCAGAAGGTAGCACTATATACCTCATTTCCCTTCTCTACTCCATCTAGTCAGGGAGGAGGATTTCCCAGCCATCATGGCCAGCTAGAGCTTGGCCTGCTCTCCTACCTTCAAGAGAAACCCAAAAATAACATTGGTGGGCATAATAATGCTCAAATGACTCATTCGGTTCTGAAAGTGTCATACTGTCTTCACTTTTCCCCACTAGGATCCTCCAAGATTTTAAGAAAATGACATTATGTCACTTTGGGGAAAAAAATCTTCGGGAATAGCTTCAATCAGAGTTTGCAACCCTATGTCCCATTCTTGGTCTAATTCAGTACTTGCAACATTAAAACTGAATTTGCAGTCTTGAAATTGCCCGTCTGAACCAAAAGATCCCACACACTTGGCATTGCTTTCAAAGAAAACCGTTTCACCAGGACATGGTTACTGTAGATATTCAACTCTGGTAGTTTCCTTCATATGCAGAAAAAATATATAAATTTGTAACTTTTCTTGAACACTCTAGAGAAAATACCAAAATGTGTTTGATTTGTAGATCCATTCATATCTATGACACTAGTGGGGTATTATTATAACATATATTTACATACCACTATGTTTCATATACTATACACCTACATATGTAGAGGCATAAAGCAATTAAAAAAATATCAGTTTTATTTTCCCAAACCTCTCTGTGTCCTGCTCTGAAATCCACTTTTACCATTCACAGTGCCTCCTTTGAGAAATCGATTGGAATAGCTTTAAGCAGTAAAGCTTTTTACCTGTCATTCTGCTCACTAGTCAAAAGTAGATTGTGTGAGCACGATGAGAGACCCATGACTGTGTAGTTCTTCCTTTTCCTGTATTATGTCTCCTGATACTTCTTTCCCCATAACTAAAGAATAACCCTTAATCTCATCCTAAATACAAAGCTAGGATTTATATAAACACAGCCTGCTAACGATAACAGATAACCTTTGTGCCAAAAGAATCAAGTTTATGCCTGCTGACTTTCTGGATACGTTATGCAATGTTTTCTAGATACTGAAAGAAAGACAAACAAGAGAGAGAAAAAATCTGAACATACCTTGAAGAAAATCCCAAAGATTGCTCGATCAAAATTATTGTAGTGCAGATGTATAAAAAAGGATTATCTCAATGAAATGCATTTTTCCCAGAGTTGTGGATGATTTGTAAAAATGTGAACCACCTCCCAGTGAGGCTGAAGTTAAATCCTAATACTTCCTCATTATTAATGAGAGGGCAAAGACAAGAGACAGCAAATTGGTGATGAGGCTTTCTAGTTCTTAAGAGTAGGAAATCTTTAGATCCCCACCATTCTAAAAGTCAGAACAAAAACCTTCAGTCTTTTCTTCCCACAAGGTCAGATCAGTGTGCCCCAGAAGACTCTCTTCATGATGATAACAAGCAATAGCATAACTGGTGGAGCAGAAATTAACAGCACACATGCTAGTTACAAATATTATCATGAATGGAAAAAGCTGTAAAATAATTTCACTCTCAGCATTAACTATGAGCCATTCAGAATTTCTCTAAAGTAAAAATGCAACAGTTTGACACCGGTGTGCTTGCAATTGGGCAAAATTTTTTTTCTCAGAAATTTTGTTTTCTTTGTTGTGACTGAGCACCTTTCTCTTCTTTCCTCACCCGCACTGCATGAAAGTTCTTTGAGGTCATTTATTATACAGTGTCAGTGGCGGCCCGTCAATACAGGCAACCTAGGCGGTTGCCTAGGGTACCAAGGAAAACGGCCATTGAGGGCTTTGGAGGCGGGGGCGCCAATCGCCCGCCAATCGCACGTTTCGCCTAGGATGCCAGTTGCCGGCAACTAGTCTAGGGCCGCTCCTGTATAGTACAGCTCAAGAATGAACGCAGTATGGATTAAGAAACATGAAAAATAATAGATTTGTCCTTTATTTATGGTAAGTCCCATATGTATTAAAAATACTCTTCTTTGTTGTTTGGAGAATATTCCCTGATTGCAACCAGTGATTTGAAATGTCCAGGAGAGAGGAATACAAACTGCAGAAGACAAAAAAAAAAAAAAAAGCACTGATTGCATGGATAGCATGCAATGTGCTGAGAAGTCCCTTTCAATATCTGTCTCTCAAATATGGAGGAGCCTTTTGGGGATGTGAAGATGAAAGTTAAGTTTGCCTAGTGCAAGAATCAGTTTTGCTTTTAGTATTGTGTTGTCAAAACATGTTCTTGCCAAGGGATTTATAGGTTGACTCAAATATTGAGAAAATAAACAGAATCTGAGTCTTTCCTTAGTGATGGAAATCTTAGCCCACCTAAGAACAGGCAGAATTCCATTTACTGAAGCAAATCCAGACACTCTTCCATCCCTCCATCCCTGAGGGTGAACAGTGCACCAAAAGGGGAACAGAGGGAGGCAGAGCTGTGGTCCTTTCTCTTCATGCTTGTTCACAAATTGAAATGAATGCTGTAGGGGCAATAATTATTACTGCTAAAGTTTTCACTGACACAAATAATGAAGAGGACAGGTCACTGATACAGAGGGATCTGTATTGCTTGGTAAGCTGACAACAAACGGTGTATATTTTAGCATGACTAAATGTCAAGGTACATATTTAGGAACAAAGAAGGTAGAACACACTCACAAAATGAGGGACTCTATCCTGGGAGGTACTGACTCAGAAATTGGCTTGACTCCTGGTGGATAATCAGCTACACATGCATTCCCAGAGAGAGACAATGGCCAAAAGGGCTAATGTGATCCTAGGATGTTTTCTCGTGCTACTTGTTGCTCTATGTCCAGCACGTGCTGGATTTAAAATGACTTGATAAAATAACCAACAGACAAACCAATACATGTTCTTCAAATAAATGGAACCTTTTGTTCTCAAAATCAAAAGCAATATTTTTCCTTCCTCAATTAGTCTTTTTCTTTCCCAAGCTTTACAAGACACCTTTTCATAGTTCACTTCTTAATCACACAAAATGCATCAGGATCCCTGTTAGCCGCTGAAAATCCTGTTAGAGAATCTAGAAAGAATGAAAAGCAAATGTCATAGGATATAAACCCTGATAATCACCATATGGAAAAAAAGACAAGGCAATGCACCCTTTCTAACTGATAATTCTGGAGAGCATGGGAATTTGCATAGTACATGTCATAAAGACAATATTTATTATTAACTAGGAGTTGGCTAATATGAGAAGGAAGAAGGAAACAGTGTCATATTTATTTGTACTTGGTTTATTTCTACAAAAGATAATCCCAGTCCATGTCAAATCCCATGCTGCTTTAAGATTTTTTTCCCACTGCAATATATCTCTTGGGCAGCCTAAACTGATGGTTTCCAAGAGGTCCAAGACATGCCTTTGACACAAAGGATGAATGTACAATACATTACCTAGGAAACTGGCCAAAGAAAAACATATACTCTAGTACATAATACAATATGTTTATGCACATGTTCTTGTTATGTAATAGAGGCCTTGTCTACACTTACCGGGAGATTAACGTTACAGGGATCAATCTCCCGGGGGTCAATTTAGTGGGTCCAGTAAAGACCCACTGAACCAACTGCCCATCAAGTTCCCCTCTACTCTGGTACTTTACGGAAGTGAGAAGAGTAAAGGGAGTCAATGGGAGAGTAGAGACACCATGGTAACTCAAGCTAAGGTACATCAACTCCGGCTATGGTATTTGCATAGCTGAAGTTGTGTACCTTAGTTGTACATTGCCCCCTAGTGTAGACCTGGCCTGTAACTGTACATGAATTCACATATTAAAGTGCAATGAAATATCATAATATCATATGTGTCTGATGGAATAAACAGAATATTGTATATTTTTATATCCCAAACAAATATCACCCCTAGCTTATCCTAACTAAAGTGTGTTTATCAGATAATCTAGAAGTTTCTGCCATCTATAGCCCATCTGCATGGTTGCACAGTGAGCTCCCCATCCCTATCCTCAACATTTTCTCCCTCAATCATGAGCTGCTACTCTTCCACTCTCAGGAGAAGGGAGAGGTGGTGGTGGCTCTTACCCTAGGCTCCTTCCCACTCTGCTGGTATGATAGTAGCCAATTATTATCCACAGGAGGAAGTATGGTAAAGAAAAGTAATTGTGTATCTGAGACAAAATTCATATCTGGTACAGGTTAGACCTCCCTGGTCTGGAACCCTTGGGACTTGACTGGTCCCAAACAAGCTGAAATAGAGGAGGTCATTTCTGTCCCGCCTACTACTGGCACCCAAGCCTGGCTCCACTCCCGGCTGGCTCCTCCATACTGTTCCCCCAGCTGGGCTCATCTCCATAATAGGACTGTTAGCCCACTGTTCTGCCAGCCCTCTAGGCCCCCTGACGCCAACCCTCCACCTGGATTCTCTGGTCCATGAACATCTGTAGTCCAGACCATAGAGTCCCAGTTTAGAGAGGTTCAACCTTTAATGCTCCCGAGACAACACAATAAAGCAATGTTCATTCATAGGACAAAGGGTTAGATCCTGGTTTTATAATTTGCTTCAGATCAATTTTGTCCCAATGAAGATTGTACCTGGTGATTTTAGTCATTAGGTTCAGTGGCTTCCTTTTTTTGGGTGCCCAATTTAAGACATCTTAAAAGGGCCTAAATTATAGCATCTGGAGTGCTGAGCACTATCTAGAAACAAATCTCCTAAACTATCTCAAGTTGGGCACCAAAAATATGAGGGACCAAAAATCACAAATTACTTTTAATCAAAAGAAATTGCTTTAATTCCCTAGGATTCATCCAGTCCAAACCAGCTGTTATGTTATAATTGTGATCCAATCTTTCAGGTATGCCCTTTTCCTTTATCCATAGTTATTTCTACAAGGCTCTTTATTATCTAATGCCCAGTGTAACTCAGAGTGGAAGTCTTTCCATTGACTTCAAATGGGAGTTAGACCAGATCCTCCTTGTTCCAACTGGTGGCGTAACTGTAGGATTTTTGGTTCAAGTATTCCAATTACAAACCAACCCATCCCCCGCAGCAGATAGTCAACACAATGCCTGCACATATATCAGAGCGCATGAGAAACATCAAGAGCTAAATAGATTTTCAGTTTATCATTTTACAGCACAGGTTTACCTGCAATTGGACTGATTCATGCACATCCTAATTCACTTTGAGTGTTAATATGCTCATCAGAATCACTGAAGCTTAATCTGCTTGATTGTTGCAGTAGCAGCTCTTGGCTTGAAGTCTGCTTGGTTTCACACTTAGTATTCAACAGGCTGTCTTGTTGCCCTAGCAGTATGACACACACAGAGTACAAGACAAATGCCAAGGTGCTGCCAGTCTCAGGAAATGGATAGAAATGGAGCTGAAGTATTTTGAGGTTTCTTTTTTCTGACCACAGGGTGTTGATGGAAGGAAACAAGGCAGGACAATCATGCTGCTTTCACATTTTGCTTAAGTGCCAAGAGGCAGTTCTTTCTCAGTCACCACAATTGTTCCTGTTTAACATGGAAGCCTTAAGCCAGACATAATTAGACTTTTTCTTGACAAATCATTTGTGCAAAGTCTTGACAGGTTGAAAACTGAAACGGTTGTGCTGCATTCTTTAGGGTCTGAAACAGACAGGATTACAGTAAAATGAAAGCACATACTATGAAAGCTATAACTTACAGAAATATATGTCTACTATGAGTACAAAGTCCATGTCATGTTTGATCAAAACAATTAGCCAGACGATTGTTTCTTGCTTTGCTGATTTTATACTATAGTATATTGGTAATATATAAGGTGTGTTTTCAGTAGAGAAATCTTGCACCAATTTAGAAAAAGCATAATATAACAAACATAAAAAAGAGAAACAATGAAAAAAAATATATGCACACATTCTGTATTTTGTTTAGATGAGTCATTGTGTGAGTGCTACATTTTTAGGTCATTTAACAACTGAAATTTCTCGTCAATGGGATGATCCATTGAGCTCAGTAAATGAAAGCAAGCAAACAATTTAACTTCATGTACCATAAATGTTGTTTGTGACTCTGTCATCTCTGACCTGTTTTTAACTTTTGTTCTTGAGATACATGAAGACCAAAATTCTTTCTGCAGCCAATACAAGAATAAATGCACTACCCATAAATCATTATTTCCCTTGTGAATACAGTTAAAATCAGATGTACTCAATCACCTTAATTCCCAATAAAGTTAATTTTGCTCCAACTTGACAAAGAAAAAAACCCATAAAACTTAAACTATATATCATGCTCTTACATCACAGGAGATGGTAATTTTCTGAGGCTATGCCATTCATGTACTTCCTTCCCAATCCAGTATCTCAAGGAACAACCATACTTATTCAACACAGGCAGCATGAAAATTTATGGGTACCCATACTTATTCATATTTCCCCAATGATAAATCATTGTACAGTAAAACTATAGAGGAAATGTGCTAATTTTCACTATTCATTTGTGGCGTAGAGAATGTCTTTTTGTTCTGTGTTTGTACAGCACAATGGGGTCCTGATGAATGAACTGAAATCCTAAACACTATGATAATACAAATAAATGATACTAAATATCTCTGACTTTCATTTAGCTGGGCAGCCTCAGCAAGGATTTAACAGCAGAATGCTGCAGACAAGACTCTTCCTGCCAGTTTTATAAAATCTGCTATACTAGTACATTATGAAGTTTTCTTAGTAAAAATAAACTGCAAATTTATTGTCTAAATAAATATGTCAAGATTGTTTTGTGATGCAGTATATTTGGTTATTTAATTTTGTTTTGGTTTTTGTATGTTAATTTACAAATGTGATGAATCATCTGGGACGTGGAATTGTATATTGCTCTTTTATTGAGCCTATTCTTGATCATTTAAGAAGAAACCTGCATAACATAAATTCTAGAAAAATATACCCCAAAATCATAGCTGGTTTCTTAGCCCTTTTAAGGATAAGGGGACAAAATTCCCATATTTTAAAGTAAAGTTTTGCACTGTCCAACAAGGTCAGAGGAGGGCACACCACTAGTAGTAAAATAAAGTAATACTAATACAAATAGACCAATTTTTAGAGTTTGGCATACATTTTGCACCTCTGTAATACATGCACATCTGTTATGCCTACAAAAGCATGAACAAAACAGCATTTGTACGTACAATCTGGGAATATGCCTGCTCAAATGTAAACTGTATGTACAAATAGTTGTGCCCCCTCCCCAAAAAAACCTTTACATACTTTTTTTTGCAGATGTAAAATTGCACTCCAAAATTCCTAACTTCCCACCATATTCATGTTCTCACTTCTGTG
The DNA here is from genome assembly GCA_032595735.1 of Pelochelys cantorii. Classification (NCBI taxonomy): domain Eukaryota; kingdom Metazoa; phylum Chordata; order Testudines; family Trionychidae; genus Pelochelys; species Pelochelys cantorii. Next base: position 144,709,566 of record CM064327.1, read on the forward strand.
CATTGTAGTTAGCCAGTGTGGAATGGGTGAAGAGTGATGTGATTAGTCAGTATGTGTCACTATATTATGTGTGTCTGACCCTTGAAAGCTAGCCATACTGCATGGTTATTACTTCAAACATCACTTTAAGTAACTTCCCAGGATTGCTGGATGTCACAGTTGGCGCAGTACAGAAAAGGAAATAACTTCTCTCTGTCTTGACTCATCCCTATGCCTTTCCTGACATTTCCACTTTTCTAAACAACCTGCAGTGGACTTGGTGTTTAAGAAACTACATAAATCCATACCTCTGTAGACTTCCTGCACAGACCAAGCTCTTTCAGTGTTGAAAGCATGATACATATTACTTGCTCTTAGGCATCTGTGCTGTTTGCATACATGATAAATTGGTTTCCAAAGAACGAAGTTAAAATAAATGTAATTAGCAACTCAGGTAAAAAGAGTTCCATGTTTTTATGATTCAGAACCCACAAATATGATAAAAGTTTCAGGAGCCAAATTCTAGTCCTGCCTCAATCAATGGAAGTATTGTTATTATATGTGATGGTACCAGGAATTGGCCTATATAATATATACATTTCTGTTGCATTCTATAGTTTGGTGTACTGGAAATGTATTTTCCATTAGTGTAACTACTTTCTCAAGAATGCATTTAAAAGATCAAGACAGTTTTTCTGTATAGTTCTTAATAGGCAGAAAATGTATTCTAATGCATTTATTTTTCTCACAGGTGTGTGTGGAGTAAAAGGAAATAAACCATATAACTGCTCAGGTCTGTGTGAAATATATTATAGATTTACTTAGAAACTGTATGGTTTTTTTTTAAACTTCATTAGTCAGAATAATCTGTTTTATTTTTTAATTCCTTTAATTGCATGTATTAACATTTCACCTTCAAATGAGTTCTTATTCCTGCAAAACAAATCCCTGTGAATACTCTCCTATGTTTCTGTTCTGAGTCCCTCTCTCTCGTGGCTGGAGTATATTTCTGAAGTTCAATCCCACAGAGTTTCACTTCCCACTCATCTTTCTAATGTTTGTTAGCATGGCTGTTTTTAAACATATTGAATTATGAAAACAATGAAAGCAAGGGTGCCTATAGGCAGCTCAGTCATGTGTGTCCATGTGAAAGTTGCAAGCACACCGCCTGGAGGGAAGCAACTTCTCTGCCTTGAGATACCAAGATATGCTGTCAGCATTTTCTAGGAGAAAATATGTTCCTTTTTTAAGTGTAAGAATAAAACAAAAATACTGAGACCTGAGACTGGTATAGGTGTGTATTTATAAGCAAAGCCCCTGGTAAGTCATTAGATCTTTATCCTTTGAGCTTGTGACAAATACTGTAGCTTTAAAATAGTTGAAATATTTTTCCATCTAATGATTGACAATATGCCTCAGAGCATAGGACTGAATGGGACAAGGGTAAAGGTTGTGAGAATGTTCCTTAAAATGAAAAATCAGAATAAAGCCAAAATGAACTTGGTTGGGGTGCAAATCATGGTCAAGTGTGTCAAAGGCAATAGCCAAAAAGCACTGCTCTGTTCTCTAAAGGTGGACTGATTTGAGCATAAAGAGAAACAAATTATAGGGCTGATGTCCCACCAGGCCTCAACTGTGCATGATATAAGGAAGGGTCTTGATTTAGACCCGTAAAGCCCTTTGTGGACCAATCTCTGCATGCCATCCCCTCCTTATATCATGCATAGTTGAGGCACTCACCAAATGCTTCAGAAAGGTTAGGAGCTCCACATGGGCAATTGTGAGATAAAATGAACATAATTGTTTTTGTCTTATTCTGTTTTATATTCTGAGGCATGAAGGTCTCAGGCTTTATACATTTATACATAGGCTTTATACATTTTTAATCCCACCTAATAATGTTCTGGATATTATCCATTTAAATGTGCAATCCTTATTTGAAACCTATTTTACATTTAGTCTGATTGATATTTAGTGGCAGTGATTTGCACAGGTTAATTATATGCTGTATAAAAGTATGTATTTTTATTCATTTTAATTTTAAGATAAAGGAAGTGATGGTCTCCTAGACAGACAGATTTTGTCCACTAATGCCACATGAGATTCCTGGAGAAATCCCTGCTTCTGAACATCTTGAGCAAAGCATGGGAAATCCCCCTCAACAGTAGTTATAGGAAACATCACTGCTCTATATTCCCTGTACTATTATTTTATCTGGGTAAACACTTAGCCAGGCTGTTCTTATCCAAGTCCCAAACCTAGCCAGACCCTAGGAAAGCAAAGATTCTATACTATGGCTACGTCTAGACTACATCCCTTTTTCGGAAAAGGGATGTAAATTAGACGTATCGCAATTGCTAATGAAGCGGGGATTTAAATCTCCCCCGCTTCATTAGCATAAAAATGGCTGCCGCTTTTTTTCCGCACGGAGCTTTGCCGGAAAAAAGCGCCAGTCTAGATGCTAATCTTGCGGAAAATAAAGCCTTTTCCGAAAGATCCCTTATCCCTCTCTGAAATAAGGGATCCCCGCTTCATTTAAATTTAAATTTAAATCCCCGCTTCATTAGCAATTGCGATATGTCTAATTTACATCCCTTTTCCGAAAAAGGGATGTAGTCTAGACGTAGCCCATTTGTATACTGAATATGACTTGCCCAAGTTCAATTCACCATGTCCTCAAGTGTCTTGCACACCTTTCGTACTGGAGAATGACACAAGATACCTTGAGAGGCTGAGGGGTGTTTGCTAAAAGCCACTCTCTAAAAACTCTTGGCAGGGAGGGAGGGAGGGGGGGAAGAACTATTCAAAAGCAATATCACCTACTCAAACTAGTGACTGCAGGTAGGTCAACAAAATGTTGTGGGTAATGTAAACAAAGGCTGGTGGTGGATTTAAAGAATTAGTATGGACAACCTATCATTATCCATGAGTAGGTGATCAACCTGCAACAAAAATCAATGCAGTCTTCAAGCCACTATCAGGTTTAAATACAAGACTAGAAAGGATACGCAAGTCATGCAAGGCATCAGGATTTTCCTCTGTATTAATACATGTGGAGGAACATAAATATGTTTGTTAGTTTTATTTAAAGTCAGCATTTATGCAAATCTATTAGTCTGACCAGTAACAGAGCCGCTGACAGAGGGGACAAATGGGGCAGTTGCCCTGGAGCCTGGCAATTTAGAAGGGCCTAGCACTCCAGACCCTTTTAAATTGCTGCAGGAGCCTCACATGGTGCTGTTCGTGTGCTGCTGAAGGCTAGGCAGGGGAGGTATGATGCAGTCTGGGCAGCACTGAGGCTATGTCTACGCTGCTGGCTTTTGCCAGCAGAGATTAGCATTTTCTCGTGCTTCATTTGCATAATCTATTCGAGCCATTTTTGCGCAAGGGGTTTCTGCGCAAAAACCCCTTGCGCAAAAAGCATCAGCAGAAAATATGCTAATGACATTGTGACTCATGCTAATGAGTCCCTCATTAGCATATTTTCTGCTGCAAAAACTTGCAGTATAGACATAGCCTGAGTTCCTGTCCTCTTCCCCTTCCTCCCAAGGCCCCACCCCTTCCAGGGGGCCTAGAGACAAGTCCCCCTCCCACACACATGCACATTGCCCAGGGCTGGGAGAAATCTGTTATCAGCCTTGAACACTAATAATGCAAGGAATCACCAATCCAATAGTGAATGGGCTTCATTAGAACCTCTAGGTATTCTTGCATAACCAGCTTGATTAGCCTTTGCTGAGGAGCTGTAGCTACCTCAGTATGCTAGTCAATGAGTTATTCAACCTATAGACTGTCTCTTATAAACACTTCAACCTGAAATAATTTCAGGAAAAATATTATTCCCAGGATACCAGCTCAGCTTGCATTTCTTCTACCAAACAGTTCTCTGAAACATCTCCCCTGAGTGTAAACCAGTCTGCTTGCAACATTTCAATTGTTTTATTTCTCCTTTTTTCCTTCTTTGTTGTTGCTCTAAATTAAACTCTACTGGAGACTGAAGCATTTCATATTATAACAATGCCTGTCAGGATTTCTTTACTGTGCATGATAAAATGTAAACTCTTTAATTAACTTTTTTGTAACAAACACCGGAAACTACTTTAGCATCTTAATCAGTACACAGTTTCAAAGTTATATTCCCTTTTATTTGCCTCTGTTATCCTTCTCGGCTTCCTTGGCTCTGTTACCACGTCAAAGCCTATCATTTACAGTATGCCCTGTTATTAATGAGCATCTTTTCCCCATTGTTATTTTTAGCTGAAACAGACAAAACCAAATACATTTAATTTTTTTCTTAACATCATATCTGAAGCTCTTTCTTTGAAGCAAACCATTGGAAGGTGACATAGCTGGATCCAAGTCCTTACAGCTGCCTTAATCTATTAGTGGCAGACTGATGTAATAAAATCCCTTTACATTGTTTTCAAAGCAGTTTTTCAAAATTATATTAAAGAACAATGTTCCACCCTGGCAGATGGCTAGTATCATACATGGATCTTTTGCGTACAATTTATCTTAAACTTAAGATAAACAATTTATCTTAAACTCATTGGGCTCTAGTTTAAAAGGGCCCAATGATTCAAAGGGGCCCAGTGCTCCCAGCCACCACTGCTGCCACTGGGACAAAGGCAGCAGCAGCAGCTGGAGTTCCAGGCCCTTTAAATCATCACCAGAGTTCCGCACCACCCACTCCGTGCCCTCTGAGGGGGGAGAAGGGAGGTGTGCTGTGCTCTGAGCAGTGCAAAGGCCAGGCTGGCCCCACCCCTGCCTCTTCTGCCTGGAGCTCTGTCCCTTCCGGAAGCACAGTGTCACCCCTCCAGCCCCTAACTCCCTCCCAAACACCTTGCCCAGTGGCTTGTGGAGGCCGTTGGCTCCCCTGGCTTCTCAATTATCAATCACAAATGAAACTTTTCAACTCTAAGGGCACCTATGCCCTGCAGCTAAGTAGACAGAAAGCTGTAGCTAGGATTCCTCCCTGCAGCTTCAATGTCACAACCCCAAGCCACTCCTGTCTTGGCCCTGAGAGCTAGATACATAAAGGAACTAAGGAATTGCAATCCCTAACTTTCAGGTGCCTTGCCACCAGTGTTTCCTGAACAGTTGGGTGGCCACCCAGGAGAAATTCAAATGCTGCCCAGCTGATTAGCAGAGCACCCAAAGCTGGCAGCATATGTTTCTACTGGTGGTGCACATCTCCACATGCATCGGTGCACGTAAGAACATTTATTCTGCCTATGGATGGAAAAAATTATATTAGAGGGAACATTGCTTGCCACCCAGGGGAATTTACAGCCCCAAGTCAGGCATAGAGGCTACAATGCATGTGGAGTGTTAGAAGCATAAGAATGGGATTCACAAAACCCAGCAAGCTGAGTGGGAAGCTACCTAAGCTAGCCAAAACGAAATGAAGAGGAGATGGGTTTAACCTAAGCCTCACTCTTCAAAGCAGTTTAGGCACCAGGTTGGAGGCATCTGCTTGGGATTCTCAGCCATGAACCTCCTCCTGGAATTAGTCCTCTAAGTTGTTTTTTGGCAGAAAAGCAGCAGATGGTTAGAACACTTAGGCTATGTCAACACTACCAGGTTATTTTGAAATAGGTTATTTCAACTATTTCAAAATAAGCTTATTCCTCTTCACAAGCTGGAGTTATTACTTTGAAATAACAAACCCATTATTTCAAAATAACAGGCTTGGTAGTGTGGACGCTCGCCTTGTTATTTCAAAATAAGGGGAGTTATTTTGAAATAACTCTCCAGTGTAGACAACACTGAGGATGTGGTAGAACTATGGGTATGTCTACACTTGCACCCTATTTCAAAATAGGGATGCAAATGAAGACATTTGAAATTGCAAATGAAGCCGGGATTTAAATATCCCATGCTTCATTTGCATATTCGCGTTATGGCGCTATTTTGAAATAAAACACTCTTGTGTAGACGTATCCTTCTCTCAAAATAACTGTTAAACCTCATTTTATGAGGAATAAGGGTTATTTTGAGAGAAGGGTTTTCTCTTGAAATAATGCATGTACACAGCATGTTTTGTTTTGAAGTAGCGCTATTTCGAAATAGTGCCATAATGTGAATATGCAAATTAAGCACGGGATATTTAAATCCCGGCTTCATTTGCAATTTCAAATGTCTTCATTTGCATCCCTTTTTCGAAATGGGGGGCAAGTGTAGACATACCCTCCATTCAGTTTCCTCCTGCACCTGATAGAAAGAAAGAATGTGAATTTGGAAAGTGCCCTGAATACTGGGCTATGGCTCTTTCCTCTTGGTCCTGTTCCACTCTTGATAAATAAGTACATGTGCATGGGGGCAAAGGGACTGCAACGTGGATCTCCCATTACTTACATGGGAACCTTAACTAGAGGGCTGTAGAAATCTTCTCTCCCTGGATCAATCAATCAATCAATATAAGTATTTATACAGTAAGACAAATATTAGGACAACATACAGAATTCACTTTTAAAGTTAATGTTTTACAATGTTACTAAAAATTATTCCAGGGTATTTCTTCTATACATCTTACATGCAAAAAACTACATTATAAGAACATTAATGAGGCTGCAATGTCAAGAAATCAGAAGTTAAGGAAATGCCAGAATTAATGTTGCTTGTGGAAGCTAAAATCAGCCTCCTCGTGCATATGCATTCAGATACAGTATTTATTCATGCAATCACATTCTATTTGTTCCACAGAACCCTTACTTCAGTCCGTGCACAGGATAGACATTTCTCAATTAATCAGGATCTATTCAGTACTGCATTAGATCTTCATTGTTAGGTATGTGATCCTAGGCTTTATTTACTGAACATTATTCAAATCCTTGTTCTAAAACAGAATTATTAATTTCCTTTTCTGTGGCATTTATCACAAATATTAAAGAATTTATTTTCACAACACCTTTGTGGGGCTCCTATTTTACAGATGGGAAATCAAGGCACGAAAAAATTAAGGTAAAAAATGTGATGGTGGTAAGCCAAGTGCCATCTTTGTCCAAAGTCTAGGCATCAGCTGAGAAATGACAAACTCACAGCTGAAAGCCAGGACAATTCACTTATGTACTAGTAACTATCAAAAGTATAAGACTGTAATTGGTGTTTAAACTTCATGAAAACAAATTGGGTATTACATGCATGGTTTTTACTTATCTGTATCCTCTTAAAATGTAATAGCAAGCATTTACATTGGGTATACCTCTGTAACTAAATAACCCTTCAAACAAGGAAGACCCCTTGTGTAATGTAAGTGAAGAACTTTAACAGTAAAATGTTAATTCCTGTGTATTTGAAGGCAAGTGGTCATTGTAGATGATGATTGGAGAGCAAAGACTCTAAATGCATTCCTCTCTCTGCTCCCTCAAATAGCCCACATCAGCAGTGATCTGATCATGTCAGCTTCTTTTCTGTGAGAAGAAAAAGGGAAAGTTCATCATCTCTGAGGCTATGTCTACACTGTGTTTGTTTTCTGGAAAAAGATATGCAATTTGTGCACCTTTTTCCGCTTGTTTTTTCAGGAGAGGCTTTTCCGACATTAGGCCCAGCTACATGTGGCCAAATGTGGAAAAAACCTCCTCTTTTGGAAGATCCCTTACTCCTCATAAAATAAGGAATACAGGGATGCCGAAAGAATGCGCCCACTTTTTCAGAAACTGTTCCGGAAAAACGGACGCATTCCCTGGATGAGGCAGAGTTTTTCTGGGATACCTCCAGTATCATGGAAAAACTCTACAGTCTAGACATAGCCTGGGATGTTTCAATTCTAACAGGGCAGAATAACTGAGCAGGAACACAGAGCTCCCCAGTCATTCTGTGTACCTGAGCTCCTTTTGGGAAACTGTCAGATTAATTCCAAATGGTAGCAGAGAGGTAGCATAGACTTTGACTCACCTGTACATATATTTCTTTTTCCTAGGTAATAAACTCTAGTAAGTTTATTATAGAATTGGCTACCAGCATTGTCTTCGGTGTGAGATCTAGGGTGCAAAAAAAGCTTTTGCGCAAAAGGGCCAGCGTAGACAGCTCAGATTTGTTTTGCGCAAAAAAGCCCCGATGGCTAAAATGGCGATTGGGGCTTTCTTGCGCAAAACTGCGTCTAGATTGGCCAGGGATGCTTTTGCGCAAAGCATCCGTGCCAATCTAGACGCTCTTTTCCGCAAATGCTTTTAGCAGAAAAACTTTTCCATTAAAAGCATTTGCGGAAAATCATGCCAGTCTAGACATAGCCAATGAGTACTCAGCTCCCAAAAAACTATGACAGTGATATTAAAATAATTATATATAAATACACACACACACACACACACACACGTACATATACACAAAAGAAGAAAATAAAACACTGTATATATGATTCAAGTTCATCCCCAAATCTTTGAAACAAAAGGAGAAAATGTATGTGTGTGTGTGTGTGTGTTTTCTCCTTTTGTTTCAAAGATTTGGGGATGAACTTGAATCATGAAATCAAGCTTTATTTAGCACAATGAGGGCTAGAAACTTGCTCTTTACAGAATAAGAACTCCCGCTGTCATGTAAAAACAAGTTTTCAGGAGATGGGGCTTAAAAATAATCACAAAATATCAAGAGAAGTTGCAATATTGTGATTGTGTAGATGGAGAGAGAGACATAAGCAGCAGGCGCCTGAATAAAGGCCAGGGAAGAGAACAAGCCTCTGTGCAGGTCTATACACTATTACTGGGTGTGTCTACTCTGTAGTGTTTTTCTGGAAGAATGGTCATTTTTCCACAAAAACAATACTTGCATCCACACTGCCATTGAGTTCTTTTGACAGAAAGTCAAAAGAATGGAGGTGCTTTTCTGATGGTGTTAAACCTCATTCTATGAGGAAGAAGCCTTTTTCCAAAAAAGCTCTTTTGGAAAAAGGCGTGTGTGGACGCAGAAGAGGGAGTTCTTTCATAAGAAGAGGCCTCCAGGAAATAACACAGGTGCCCTGGTGGCCACTCCGGCCACACTAATCACAACTTAAATGCAAGATAGCGTCCAGTCAAGGCGAATGCTATCTTTCGCAAAAGCAGATCGCTTTTTCCTTGTGCTTTTGCAGTGTGGACACTCTTTTTCAAAATAAGCTTTTCTGGAAGATCTCTTCTGGAAAAGCTTATTCCGAAAGAAGCCTGCAGTCTAGACGTAGCCACAGTGTCTGTGCCTCTGGGTGTAGAAGAGTGAAAGGACTGCTGCCTGCTAGCATCCCAAGGGTACAAACAATCCAAGAAGTGCAAGCTGAAGAGAGGTGAGCATTCTGGGCTATCATAAGTATAATTGGGCAACTAGAGGAAAGATGATTATTGCTGATGGAATGCAGTCTCTCTGTGCAGCACTACGGTACAGCACAGCTTAGGAACAGGCCTGAATTGGAGGTGGTCAGATCAAGTTATTAAAAACTAGCACTTTATAATACTAAGTTAACTGGAAAATATATGCCCCACTAATCCCATTTGATCAGGTTTCTGGAAGGGCAGAGCAGATGTTTTAGCATGGCTATACAGTTTAATGTATTTTAGATTTTGAGAATGGCTATATGTTGGTATTCTAGTACTAATACTAGAATACAACCAATAGTATGTATCTCCCTCTAGCATTTGTGTAAGTACAAATATATACATACATATATGTATAAAACAGTGTCTTATATAAATCAAAAGCTGGAAATTCATAATATAGGCAGAGGGAGGATAATGTGTATTATAGAGGCATTTAGCATGACATTCCATTTTTGTCACTTTTGAAAAAAAAAAAGAGATAAACAGAATTATTGCGCTGAAATGTCAACAAGCCACTCGACACTTGGGTGCAGTTTGTGGCATTTCTTCATTGTACAGTCATAGCTACAGGCATACTTGAAGATGTAAATACAGCTTTTGGTTATTCATATAATTTCAAAGATAAAACATTTATGCATAGCACCAACACAGGATTATTTTTATAGCTGTAGCAGAGGAGAAAGTTAATAAACCTACATTTTCTATAGTTCATTATTAATTATTATTATTAGTATGGGCACACTACCAGCCCAAGCACTCTAGAAGTGAAAAATGCAAACTCCTGTGATAAATATTCACGCCATTTTAAAGAATAGTGACAAATTTGTGTTTGGAAGGTGATCAAGAATATTACCATTTTTTTTTAAAGGAAGTATTATTCCTGGAAAGAATGTCTCATTTTCTTGCTTCCTTTCTGGCAGTTTCCTAGGCTGCTGTAGATTGAAGAAAATAGGAATAAGCATCTTTCGACCACAAACAGATGTGCTTGATAAAGAAAATGTCAGCAAAAATACTAAAGCAATGTGTCACAGCAGCTTTCTGACGGATAGAGGGAAAAGGTAAAAAATGTTCTATCATGTCCGACAAGGTGTTCTTTTTGAGATTTAAAGATCACTGTGCAACTTTAAACATGTTTGTCACTTTGGCTCTGACTGGAGCTATCTGGAGCTTCACAAGAACTTTATCAGTTCAGCATAGGGGGAAAAAAAGAAGCCCATTCCCATTTATCTCAGCCAGGTTCCCTTCAAAGCCAACAAATAAATTACAGTGTACATTTGATACAAATTGATTTCTTAACTCAAATAACAATGTTGTCCTCCCAGTCAGGCCATGTGTCACTCATTCGCAAGCCTGAGTGAAAGGCTCAATCCGTCTGTTTGACAGAAATAGGCCTGACGCATCTCACCAAGGAATGCTAATAATCCAGGCCTGGCCTAGGCCTTTGTGGGCAAGCCATGATAAGGAAAATCAGCCCATCCTGTCAAACACTGTGAAGGCCTGATCAGTGTTTGTTCCAACAAGCTATATAGGCCTTGGAGTTGCCATCCTATTTCATGTAGTAAATGAGAGGGGAAAATAAGATCCGGCCACTATGGTTAAGATGCCAGTGACTATGATGAAGCTGAAGTGAAAGGAAACCCCATTGAATATCTTGAACTGATCTTATCAGCTGCTGGAGAAATGAGATATTGGCAGGGGCTGTTGAGTTTCTCACAGCTGAGCAGGCTAATAAGGTTGGGAGGCAGGCCACAGGCTAATTGGATTTGCCTTGGCTTGATAAACAGTGGCAGGCCTACTGCCAGAAAAACATATACAATGTGGCTTTTTTCCCTTTGTTTCTCTTTAAGCCATAGGGGAAAAAATACTGCTGCCTTTTTTAAGCTAAAGGTGTCTTCCTGAATTCCCAGATGAAGAGGCCAACAAAGTAAAACAGTGAAACAGACGTTGTTGGGTGTTCTGATTTTAATCAAGCAGTATTTAACCTGCCTGACCTCTTAAAAATCAGTTCACATCAAAACAGCTATAAGAACTAACTAGAAGCAGAAGAAAATCAGAGCCAGCTAAAATTTCTGAAGCGATCAAATATTCCAGAGTAACCAATTTAATAGTCCTACCTTGCAGTTTTTACTCATTTATTATCACATTTACTTCCATGATAGCTCTAATTTTGCAGGATCAGGCCCCAAATTTGCAAGGATTGGGAAATCATGCTTCTTTCTGCATTGTAGAAATAAACTGATTCTGCATTTCAAGATGCAAAGACTGTTGGTGTGCTTGACATTATAATGCTTTGAAAACTTTGAAAATCATGCTCATCATACTACCTCTTAAAATTCTCTCTGTAAATATTCTGCTCATACAGGTACTGTTGGCCTTACTCCAGCTGTTCTGCTTCTCAGCTTTTGACACCATGAGCTTCATTTTCCCACATGCATGAACCTTTGTGTAGTCATTTACACCTATGTAAAGTTGATGCAAAACCAGGACCAAATGAGAAAGATATTGCTTTATAACAGTTTCTGCTCATTTGGCAGAGATTTAAACAAACACATAAATACACAGCACGGAGAATTTGCTTCATATCCTGGGAAAGGAGGCACAACTCATTTTCAGGTTGCTATACTTCAGGTGCATTTTATCCCGTTTGTATTCTAGTCTCTTTAATTTCCTAAACTTTGCTCCTAAATGTGCTAACTGAACATTTAAAATTTCTAAGGAGTCTGCCTGACTCCCTCAGTAATAATGTTCCTAGAATCTATAGTTAATGGGGAAATCCAAGTTTTCACCAAGGGAGAGCTTCTATTTTCATTTTTCTGTGATTAGTAACTTTTAACAACTTTGTTTACCAGCCTAGTGTGAGAGCCTCTGATGGGATATACAGACCCTACATTGGGGAACAAGAGATTAAAGAACAGCTTTACACCAGTCAGCTCCTCCCAGACACACCTGCAGAGCCTGAAGAAATCTGGGGGATGCACTTTAAAAAGGGGAACAGAGGAGTTTGGTAAGGGCAGTAGAAACTAGAATAGTTGGGTGTTTTGAGGGGAATTTACTGCCCAGGGTCTCATTGTCTGAGGCTTGACAATACACACTGTACATAAAAAAAAGGCAGGGAATGAACTGTGTGGTTCAGAAACGTGATTGGAGAGATTTACTCTGGGGCTGTGTCTACATTGGCATGATCTTGCGCAAATACTCTTTAATGCAAGAGTTCTTGCGTTAAAGTATTTGCGCAAGAGAGTGTCTACACTGGCATGTGCCTTTGCGCAAGAGATGTGCTTTTGCGCAAGAACATCCATGTCAGTGTAGACGCTCTCTTGCACAAGAAAGCTCTGATGGCCATTTTAACCATAGGGCTTTCTTGCGCAAGAACAGTTGCGCAAGAGGGCTTATTCCTGAGCGGGAGCATCATAGTTCTTGCGCAAGAGGCCATTAGAACATCAGTGTTCTTGCGCAAGAACTCCCTGCCAGTGTAGACAGGCAGCATGTTTTTGTGCAAAAGCGGCCGCTTTGGTGCAAGATCGCGCCAATATAGACACAGCCCCATGGAAGGAGAAGAAGATGAGGTAGTAAGTGGTTTCAGGGGGCAGTGGCATTGCATGTAGCTCCCATCTATGGGACCCTATAATGGAAATTGGTGGAGTGGGGGGCAGGCTCTCCTCTCCTCCTGAGGCTCTGTCTACACTCGTGGCTTCTTGTGCCAGAAATATGCAAATGAGGCTAAGCGTGGAACATTGCTGAGCCTCATTTGCATACCTAATAAGCTGCCATTTTTGCAGCAAAGGCTCTTGCTCCAGAAGGAGCTGTCTACACTTCCCCTTCTTGCACAACAAAAATCCTCTTGCTCAATGCCATTACGCTGATTACTTTTCAGGAAGAACGGCTTTGCACAAGAGGGGGCAGTGTACACAGCTCCTTCTGGTGCAAGAGCCTGTTCTGCAAAAATGGTGGCTCATTAGATATGCAAATGAGGCTCAGCGATATTCCACGCTCAGTGTCATTTGCATATTTCTAGCGCAAGAAGTCACCAGTGTAGACATAGCCTGAGAGGGCAATACAAAAACAATAGGCTTTCCCTCTGGTGATAGGCCAGCTAGAAAAAACTGTGGGGCTATGTCTACACTCGCGGCTTCTTGCACGAGTAATATGCAAATGAGGCTAAGCGTGGAATATTGCTGAGCCTCATTTGCATACCTAATGAGCCACCATTTTTTTCAGAAGAGGCTCTTGCGCAAGAAGGAGCGTCTACACTGCCCCTTCTTGCGCAAGAAAAACCCTCTTGCGCAATGCCGTTCTTCCTGAAAAGTAATAGGTGTAACGGCATTGCGCATTGCGCAAGAGGGTTTTTCTTGCGCAAGAAGGGGCAGTGTAGACGCTCCTTCTTGCGCAAGAGCCTCTTCTGAAAAAAATGGTGGCTCATTAGGTATGCAAATGAGGCTCTGCGATATTCCACACTTAGCCTCATTTGCATATTACTCGCGCAAGAAGCCGCGAGTGTAGACATAGCCTGGGTGGAAACCTGTGTGCTAAAGGGGAGCAGTGCAAACCCCTGGGGATGGGGCACTGAAGGACAGGATTGGGTTTCAGTGAGAAAGTGCCCTGCTAACCACTGCCTGAGCACTAAGCAGCACCGTGAGTGATTATTGCACCTTCTTCTATGGCAGGGGTGGCCAACCAGTTAGAGACAAAGAGCCAAAATAGCTGTCGATGGAGTGCAAAGAGCCACATATTATATATTTATTTTTATATATCTATAGATAGATAGATAGATATAGTACACAAAATGTAGTGATAAAAATAACATTACAGGACATTTTGGACAAAAACCAATAAAAAAAGTCTCTAGTCACTTAAAAAATTCAGGGTTAATCCATATATCTTCAGAGAACTTGACAAGGAACAAACATCAAATTAAAAAAAAAAAACCTTTAAAAATACAGTAATATTCTCATACTAAAAAAAAGCATCCCCACCATGTATTTTAAATTTAACACTACTGCCCTATTATGTCCTGAGAGTTTTTTTTTTTTAATTAAACTGAACTGAGAAGTAAATTAGCACAATTTGAAGTTCCTGTTTCACTTCAGTTTGTTCATCTCTGGTATGGTTTCCTCATTTTTTTTACTTATGAAGAGTATGGCTTTTTATAGTTCTAAAAATTCAGGTCTGTCCCTTACTGCAAATATGAGAGGTTCAAAAACAATAAGGGGGAGACTCATATCTCAGAATAGTTGCTTCAGCCTGGCAAACAATAGCCTTTGAATTTTCTTTAAAGAAACACAGTGTAAACCAGGTACATGCTGATTCTTTTTTTGCCTTGGAATTTAAATATGATATGTGTGTTGGCTGCCTTAATCTGCACCCATGAAGACTTTAAGAATTAAGGTGATTCAGCCCACCCCCCCCGCTCTAACCCAATACCCCACCCCTCCCCCAGAGCCAGGCACCCCCAACCCCCGGCTCTAACCCAATCCCTCTCCTCTCCCCTAGAGCCAGACACTCCTAGCCTCCCCCCCACTCTAACCTAATGCCTAGGTCTCACCGGAGCTGCCACCACATGCTTCTCCTTCCAGGTGCTGGGGCACGTGTGCAGAGCAGCCTGTCATGAGCAGTCCGGGCAGGGGGCTCAGAACTAGCAAGAGCCCCATTTCTTTGAGCAAAGTGCCGCATGTAGCTCGAGAGTCGTAGGTTGGCCAGCCCTGCTCTACTCACTTGAAATAACCTACTATGAATGGTATACATGCACTGCCTTTGGTCTCAAACCTGGAAGGTGTTCACCACTATGGGTACGTCTACAGTTGAATGCTTATTTCGAAATAAGCTATTCCAGAAGAAATATACCAAAACAGCTTATTTCGAAATAGCACGTCTACACTATAGGGAAGCCTCAAATTTAGTCCGAGACAGGTCCCCTAATGTGGATGTGCTACCTTGATTTAGAGCCCCAGGTGGCACTAGGGAGTAATTATTTTGAATGGCCCTGGGGAGGAGCTATTTCAAAATAGCAGCAGTGAAGCGTCCACATTATTGCTATTCCAAAATAATTATTTTGGAATAGGTGTTATTCCTCATGGAATGAGGTTTACAGAAGTTGGAATGAGCCATCTGATATTTCGAAATGATTTCAAAATAACAGAATTGCTCTGTGGATGCTTGCATTGTTATTTCAGAATAACAACCGTTTTTCTGAAATAACACTGCTGTGTTGACACCAATCCAGATAAGCACTTAGGTGTATACTTCACTTCAAGCATATGAAGTGTGCTCAGTGGGACTACTCATGCTTTTAAGCTGAGTGTGTGCTTATGCATTTTGGTGAATTAGGGGCAGAATGCTTTGCAACTTTCAGGATCTAGCCCTTTGTGCATGTGCTTTCTCCAAATGGTCACCAAAATATGGGACCTGAGTGAAAATGATAAAAGCATGAACAAATGACTTGTGCTTGTTAGAGAATTCTTCAATGAAGCAATCAAATAAATCATATAAATAGATTAAAGTTTGGATTTAGAACTAGAAATATTTAAATGACATTTTTCCTTTTGGAGTAAGAAAGACGCCTGTAAATGGCATTGTTACTATAAAAGAGTTCTTCAGCATAACAACATTGAAACCATACAGGAAAAATAAAGAAAAGAAAATAAATTTCAACTAAACATTGCTTAAATTAAGATTCAGGTTTGTTTTTAGAGAAAGAAATCTCTTTCCTCACTTTGAGTATGTTCCTGGACACCATCCTACAATACAAAATTGGCTTTGTACTTACAATGACTTATGTATAATAGTTTCTTCCTTTCACATTTTGAATGTTTTATTATTGTTGGGCGTACATCAAGACAGCATGTGGCACATACACAAAGCACACTGGGATTATGGAAGTACAGTTTCTGTAATACAGTTACTGACTAATGATAAGCTGACTAGCACCTCCTTTTGAACTACACTCCGTGTTCAAAGCAAGAACCTGATTCTGATACAAATGGGGTCAAGAAGAGTTTTGTCATTGGCTTCAGTGATATCAGGATCAGACAGCAGTTTTGTAGAAACTTCTCAGAATGTTTCCTGTGTGGTTTTAAAAAGTCCTAAACATTTTCCATTATGTTAAACCTTGATTAGGCATGATTTGCACTTGATATAATTAATTGATCTGGCTCTCTACTATTTCAAAACAGCAATAAACAATCATATCTCCCACAGTACCACCCTAAAAATAGATGCGTGTCCATATGGATAATTACTGCATGACATGTGAATTTACAGTACACTAGCTGGCTTGTACACTAACTGCCTGTGTGACTGCCTCTAAGATACGTTAAAAGATTCATACTGTGCTTTAACCTACTGCTGTTTCAGAACTTTTAGTGTACAGTCGGAAGGTTTACATAGTGACCCAGCGCATGGCAGGCTAGAATGCTGTAAATTTACTTCCCCAGTTGCTGCCCACTAACTTTTGGGGCTGAACAACATAATTGGTTTCAGAAAACAGCTGCACAAATGTCTGAGTGTAATTGTATGACAGAATTGCTTGTGAAGCATAGGGCACAACTCAACAGCCCTGGGCTTCCCTTGTTTATGCCTTATGTCCCTAAAAGCTCATGCTTCAAGGTTTCTTGATCACATGCCCCCTTCAGGCATCTAGAAAGGGATTTTCCTCCAATGTTTTCTGGAAGGTTTTTTATAGAATCATAGGGCTGGAAGAGACCTCAGGAGGTCATAGACTCCAGCCCCATGCCCAGAGCAGGACCAATCCCAACTAAATCAACTTGTCAAGCAAAGACTTAAACACCTCTAGGGATGGAGATTCCACCACCTTCCTAGGTAACCCATTCCAGTGCTTCACCACCCTGCTAGTGAAATAGTTTTTGCTAATATCCAACCTAGACCTCCTCCACTGAAACTTGAGACCATTGCTCTTTGTTCTGCCATCCGTCACTACTGAGCACAGCTTCTCTCCATCCTCTTTGGAACTTCCCTTCAGGAAGTCGAAGGCTGCTATCAAATCCCCCCTCACTCTTCTCTTCCACGGGCTAAATAAGCCCAAATCCCTCAGCCTCTCCTCATAGGTCATGTGCTCCAGCCCCCTCTTATCACCCTCTTTTGAAGCATGGATGGAGATGGGCCTTGGGTGTGGTGGGTTAGAGTTCTGAGAGGCCACTGAGCAATCTTTGTCTCACATGGTTGGCTGGTTCTTGCTCACATGTTCAGTGTCTAAGGGTACATCTACACAGCACACTTATTTTGAAATAAGCTATTTGGGAATTTTTTTCTGAAATAGCTTATTTTGAAAAAGCATGACTACACTACGGGGAAGCCTCAAAACTAGTCTGTGGCAGACTTCCCTAATATGGACGTGCTACCTTGATTTAGAGCCCCAGGAAGCACTGGGGAGTAATTATTTGAATGGCCCTGGGGAAGAGCTATTTCAAAATAGCAGCAGTGGAGCATCCACACTACTGCTATTCCAAAATAGCTATTTTGGAATAAGCATTATACCTCATGGAATGAGGTTTACAGATTTCAAAATAAGTCGTCCATTATTTTGAAATTATTTGGAAATAACAGAATTGCTGTGTAGATGTTCACATTGTTATTTCGAAATAACTGTGCTGTGTAGACTCACCCTTAGTGATCACTACACATGGGGTCAGGAAGGAATTTTCCCTAGGTCACATTAGCAGTGACCATGGTGTGTGTGTGTGCGTGCATGCGTGCATCTGCACACCCCTTCCTCTGCAGCACGTGGGTCACTTGCCAGAGCTATCTAGACATATCTCATTTAATCACATTGTTGGGGCCTCAGGCACTGCTTCAGCTTGGTCTCTCCTATTTTCTGTCTGTAGCATATAATTATCTAGTCTCCTATGGGCTGTGATACTTGGGCCTAATTTTGGTTATTGGATTTAGTGTGCAAATGCTTGGTGGTACAGATGGTATGTGATATATAGGAGGCCAGGCTAAATGACCTGGTGATCCTTTCTAGCCCTTAACATCTACGACTCTTTGTATAGACAATCTCTATGAAAGACATTAAATATAGAAAGTGTGATTTAGTCAAATCTACTGCTAGTTGTTTCATACATACACCAAAATACAAAATAGAAACTAATTAGCATAGCTGTTTGGAGAAACTTCAGTGGCACATATTCTGTTTGAAACATATGGTTCCTTTGAAATTGAAATGCTACTCAAAAATCACATTAATTTCACTGACATTTTGTTTCAGAGAGAACCAAAAAAAAGCTCTGAGTTTCATAATGAAACATTTTGACATTTTCAACATGTTTCAATTTTATTGAAATGAAACATTTTGATAGACCTTGAAATAAATTTTAAAATTTTCCTTCATGAAGAATTTTTTTTCATATTTAATTCAGATTTGGAATTAAGCCAAATTTAAAAATATCAGTTTTTTCCCAATGAAATGAACTTCCATCCTCTGAACAGCTCTGTTAACTCTTTGTGTTGATGATAAAGCTGTGCAACTGATTTCAAAATTCAAAAGTTTAGAGAAAAATCAGTTCATGTCAAACCAAATTTTTCTTTTTTTTTATGACTTGGAAAAAATTGAGAAAACATTGTTTCAGGGAGAATAACTTTCTTTTCAGTAGGAAATTAGCTATGAGGTCTCCCACACTTCTGGTGACTGGGTTAACCACAGGACTATTGGACCTCTTCCATCTTTGCTTAGTGAATATAGTCCAAAACCAAAATGTTTCAATACTGTTGAAACAGTTAATTTCAACATTTCAAACACATTCCTTTTCCTGTTTTGACGAAAAACATTTTGCTGAAATCGGTATAAATTCATAAATTATTTTCATCAACCCAATCTGCATTTTTCATGGGAAAAAAAATCACCAGCTCTAGATTTTGGTAAATTGTTGTTATTGCTGTTTGCTCTGGACCCTGTTCCCTCAGGTTCTCCACATAAGTCAGGTGCTCCAGCCTCCTAATAATTTTCCTTGCCCTCCTCTGGGCTCTCTCCAATCTGTCCACATCTTTTCCGTAGTGTGGGCCAAAACAGGATGTAACACTCAGGGGAGCCAACAGATTGTGCAGGCCCCTGGGCAAGATGGCCCGGCTTTGGGCTCCAGCCACTGCTGCTGCCTGCTGCGCCCTGAGGCAACTTCCCTCTTTGTCCCCTCACCTTCATTGTCAGGCCTGGCAATACTCCAGATGTGGCCTCACTAGTGCTGAATAGAGGGGAATAATCATTACCCTCAATCTGCTGGCAGTGTTCCTACTAAATCAGATCAATATGCCAGTAGCCTTGGCAGCAGGGGCACACTGCTAATTCATATCCAGCTTCTTGTCCACTGTAATCCCCAGGTCCTTGTCTGAGAACAGCTGCATGTCGAACTCTGCCAAACCAGGTTAATTTTCCCCTTTGAGAAGATAACTGGCTTGGTGGATGAGTGCAAACTTCTGAGAAGTATCTGGGAGTTGCGGTGGGTCACAACTTCAACATGAGTCATCATTGTGATGCGATTGCAAAAAAAAAGCAAATGCAATTGTAGATGGCATGAATAGGGTCATAGCATGCAAGTCATGGGAGTTAATGGTACTGCTCTACTCAAATCAGCTAGGCTTCAGCTGGAGTACTTTGTCCAGTTTTGGTCATCAATGTATAGAAAGGCTTTAGAGAAACTAGCTTTATAGGACAGGACAAGGGGCAATGAATATAAAGTACAACTATAACAGCAGTATGGCAAAGGAACAGACCGCTTGGGGGGGGGCGGTTGTAGAATCCTTCACTAGCGGTTTTCAAAAGGATGATGGACAGCCAGCTGTCTTGGGTGGTTTAGACACAACAAATCCTGCAACTTGGCAGGTGTTAGACTAGATCAGAGTCTCTCTGACTGAGGGACACACTGCCCTGGGAGGGTGCAGAATGTGTTTGGGGGTGTGTGTGTAAAACATGATCTACCTTCATATCTGGGTGACTGGAGAGCAGCAGCTACTGGCTTTAGTAAATATTCACCCTTACTTTTTTACAGCTGCTGGGAGTGGCACTCTTCAGAGCTGGGCACTCAGCCAGCACCTGTTGCTCTATGCTCTGACATCAGGGCTGGGCAGCTGTATATGTACTTGTGTGGTGGGAGTGGATGTGGAGAGAGGCGTAAAGGACTACAGACACATAGAAGGGCAGCACAATAATATAAGTTTGAGAGCCATTGGCAAATATGATCCTTGCAGTGCTTTCTCACCCATGATTCTATCATTCCATCAGACTAATGTTTAGCTGTGTCACTCCTGGAGGAGCCTGAGAACAGTTCTTCCCTTACTCCATCGGGTGTTGTTAGCCACAGCTCTTTACTAAGCACCTTCCCTGGTGAGGGTCAGTGGATGCAGGGAAAACACAAGCTGTAGAGAGCATGCCCCTCTTCCTCCTTCTTTATATCTGGAACTAATGTCTGGGAAAGACCACTTAGGGGAGCAGTAGAGAGTATGTCTTACTCCTCTTGGCACCCCGGCATGGCTAGATAAACCACAGATTTCTATAGTTTGGGGACAAAATCCCATGAGCACCAGGACAAGTTTTCATTCCTAAGAACATAAGAATGGCCATACTGGGTCAGACCAAAGGTCCATCCAGCCCAGTATCCTGTCTGCTGACAGTGACCAATGCAAGGTGCCCCAGAGGGAGTGAACCAAACAGGTAATGATCAAGTGATCTCTCTCCTGCGATCCATCTCCACCCTCTGACAAACAGGCTAGGGACACCATTCCTTACCCATCCTGGCTAATAGCCATTAATGGATTTTACCTCCATGAATTTGTCTAGTTCTCTTTTAAACCTGTTATAGTCCTAGCCTTCACAACTTCCTCAAGCAAGGAGTTCCACAGGTTGATTGTGCGCTGTGTGAAGAAGAACTTCCCTTTATTTGTTTTAAACCTGCTGCCCACTAATTAATTCCTGTGGAATCTAAAGCTGAATTTAAACCCTAATTCAAATCCAAAATCCTAGCCATCAATTAATCTTCATCAGAATTTAAACACCTCTGACTCATCCCATCCTTTATATTTCTACTTTTCCTACCTTTGAGAGAGCCTGTCCAATAGTAAAGGCTTAAAACAAAACTTAATTTTTTTCTTGAATGATTACAGCTTAATAGAGAAAGGGAGGATCTAGCATCATGATATTGTGTTGTAATTTATTTAGTTGTCCATAATACTGTATGAGGAAGTGGAGAAAATCACACATAATAAGACATTAAGATCTAATTTGACACCCAAATTGCTTTTTCTCCATCTATTTTGACAGATACCAGATGAGAGAGTTGATAAATTCCAGCCCATTGCTCCCTGTAGAGGTAGAGCTGCTATTCCCAAAGAATTTTATAACAATTCAAGTAAGTCAATTTAAAAAAAAAAATAGGAATTTCATATGTTTTCATCATGTCAGGGGAACATATCATGTATGGAAAAGGAACCATGCCTCAACATGGTGTTTTCTCCTGTTAAAAAATATTCTTGATACAAATACATGTACTAGTACACTTTAAATTTGAAGAAGACACTTTAAGCAACATTTCAAAAGAATTGTTTTTGGATGCCCAACTTGAGATACCTGATATTGGCCTGATTTACAAAAAACACAGAGCTTTTGTAAAACAAACTTTTCTAAAAGAATCTTCAGTTGGACATAAACAAATGCAGGCACCCAGTATCTCTTCTCACTTTTTAAAATCTTGGCCTTTAGACTTGAAAGTCAACATTTATTTATTTAGGATGCCCTGATTTTTAGAAGGGAGATTCACCCACAGCCCCAGGTGCAGTCTCTGGGTCTCAATATTCTTTCATTCCCTTGTTTAATTCTGTAAAATATCATGATACTTGGAAAAGTTGTCATATGGAAGTCCTTCATGCCCAGAAATTTAATCAATTAGTTTTGCTATAAATAGCCATGCTACATACGGAGAGATTGTAACAGGGTTCACTCTCCTCTCACAAGTGCGCTCTCTCTCTCTCTCTCCCTCCCTCTCTCTCTCCCTCTCTCTCTTCTTTGCTGTTTCTTCTTGAATGGGCCACTTCTCCTTGGGCCTGCACCATCTTTGCCCTTAGCTTAGTGCTTTGTCCAAGATAGAGTCTCAGAATTCAACCCAGAGCTCTTTCTTCGCATTCCCTCTGGCTCCTGGCAGTGCCACCCTGTCCAAGATTCTGCAGCTCTGCCAGCCATCCACACTAGCCACCCTGCTCTAGCTCCAGCATGGAATTGCCTGGCTCTGGCCCAGCAGATCTCTTTCTACTCGTTTGCTGGGCGCCCTGATTGACTGCTTCTTACACAAACATTTCTGGGTCAGAAAGCCTCCAGCAAGGTACCTCGGGGCCTACTCTGTCTCATCACAGTGATATTTACATTAGTCATTCGGTTCTTTTTTGTCCATTACTGTTGTGTTTGCAACCATAGTAACTAAGGATACGTCTGCACTGCAATGTTATTGCAATATTATTGCGGGATACCAGCGTTATCCCGTTTCTTCACAGCAAGCCTGTTATTTCGGGCTCGCTAGTCCAACATCCCAGTAAACCTCATTCTACGAGGAGTAAGGGATGTTTTGGAATAGCACTTTATTTCAAAATTAATGACAAAATAAGCTATTTTGAAATAGCATTGAAAAAAGATACGCAATTTGCGTAGCTCAAATTGCATATCATATTTTGAGTTACGGTGCAGTGTAGATGCACCCTAAGAGTCGGGAAGAGAGTATGATAATACACGCTGAATCTCTACTATCTGGGACTCTCTGCTCCGGCAACATCTGTGGTCCAGCAGGATCATGGATATTGCTCAACCAGAGAGCCCCGACTGGCCAGGTTCAGAAGTGCAGCCTGGGCTGGGCTGGGCTGGAGATGGGGAGCACAGCCTCAACAGGATGGCACGGTGAGGAGCACAGCCCTGGCCAGAGCTGACAGCAGTCAGGGCTGGAGGCAGTAGGGCCAGAGGCTGGGAGTGCAGACCCGGCCAGGGCTGGTACGGTGGGAAACACAGCCCCAGTCAGGGTTGGCACGGTGAGAAGAACAGCCCCAGCTGGGCCTGGAAGCAGTAGAGTCAGCAGCCAGGAGCACAGGCCCGACCAGGGCTGGCGTCAGCAGGGCCAGTGGTTGGGCACTCAGCCCTGGCTATGGAAGGAGGCAGCAGGGTCAGCCCCTGTCCGGGGGGATGCACCTTGGTCAGGGCTGGCATACTGAGGGGCTGGAGGCAGCAGAGCAAGTGGCATTGAGTGTAGCCCCAGCCAGAATCAGTGCCTACAACTGGGTAGAGCCTTGGCTACAAACAACTCCAAGAGACACTACAACCTTATCCCCCATAAACTTATGTCCAGGACCATGTGTATGCTTAGCAAGGTACATGAACAAGGTAATCCAATCAGACTCATCATCTCTTCACATAAATTTTACTGAAAGATCATCAGGATTCGTATAAAACATCCTCAAGCCGTTCACTATGTAAGAGACCAACTTCTTTCAGGACACGCTGTCTTCTTCCAGAAACTTGGCACCATCCTTTCCATCATGGCTGTCCAGTACCCTTTATACTAATATCCCTCAACACGACAGCATTGCTTTCTGCTTCAGATATTTACAAGACAATGGATGGCACTCAGAAATCCACCCAAACACATTGCCAAACTCATCCATTTCATTCTTGCCCAAAACCACTTACATTTAAGAACAAACACTTTGTCCAAACCATGGGCACAGACATAGGTCTGAGGATGTCTCCCTAATACACCAATCTCTTCATGGGCCAATTTGAAGAAGAATCTCTGGAAAAATTCACCAAACACACCATGACATATCTGAAACACATCAATGATATTTTCATCCTCTTGCCAAACAACCTGAACTCCCTCATAGAGTTCCACCATAACTTCAACAACCACTACTCTTCCATTAAATTCTTCTTCAGAAATGGAGCCCTATAGATAACTCTATACAATAAACCTACATATCTCCACACCTACCTTCATAAATCTAGTAACCATCCCAAACACCTCAAGGCACTAAGATAACACGTAATATGCTCCAAGGAGAAACTCCAGGATACATATCTTGCCACACTTAATATCACCTTCATCAAACAAGGACACTCCATTAGAGAAGTATTCATGTCATGGAATAGGCCATCATTTTACCCTGAGAGAACCTGCTTCAACACAGAAAAAAAACCAAACCAAAAACCAAAAACACCTTAACTCACCACACAACTCTAATTACCTTCAACCCCACACTAGAATCTATGCATGGTGTCATTAAACAAATACAACCTATAAAATAGGTTGATAGGGAACACACCCTGAAAGAAATCTTTCCTGAACTCCTTCTTATGGCCTTCAAATAAATTCACAACCTAGCTCCTCACAGGGCAGCACACATGAGCTCAAAGTGACACCAGACCTTGCCAGAACAACAGATGTGAAACCTGCAGACATATCTCCACTGTTACCTTAATTGACACCCTGAAAACACACCTTTCCAGATTTATGGATCTTCCACATGCCTATCATAACATGTAATATATCTCTTATCCAGTGCACCAAATGCCCCAATAACACATTTGTAGGTGAAATCAAACAATTACTACTCCTCTTGCATGAAATTCACACAGAGAAATGCCAAAAGAGAAAAACACCTTATTACCCATGGATGAACACTTTTTACCAATCATTCCATATGTGACCTCTTAATTCTCATCCTCAAAGGACACCTACACTACACAATACAGTCAAAAGACAAGCTTGGAAACTTAAATTCATAACTCTGCAGGACACTAAAAGCCATGGTCTTAACAGAGACAATGATTTTATGGCTCATTACAACAATTTGTCACACACAGGGCTGCTTACTACCTTCCTTTTTTCTGTGACAACAACAGTGTTAATTGTCCACTTTATTTTAAGCGGTCTTCTATAACATGTGTGACCCTGTGCTTAACAATCTGTTCTATCTTATATTTAGCTTTAGCATTCTGGTTACTTTCCCCAGACCCAAGGAAGATCTTGGTGAAGCTTAAAAGCTTGTCCCTTCCACCAAACAAAGATGGTCAAATAAAAGATATTGCCTGACCTATCTTGTCTCTACAATAGCTATACACTTTCTAAGTCTGTCATTTCTTCCACTGCTTTTATCACTTGTGGTTGGTATGGTCGAGAAACACCAGTATATTAAATTGTCCCCAGCTGAAATAATGGGCCCCAAGTTCTTGGTTTCTTTTTACAACCATTGGGGAGCCAGGAATTTCTCTCCAAAATAAGTGCAGTTGAATATAATACCAATGACTTTATCTAGGCAGTGGAAAAGGTTCAGGGACCAATAAGGGGTCTCTATAACTGGTCACACATACAACACCAGCAGATAAATGATACATTGAGTCCTCAGAGTTTCAGTAAAAGAGTAATTTATTCGACTCAAGGAACAGCCAAAACTGCACTCTAGGCTCAGACCCTTAGTTTATAATAAGACACTTTCTTTCCTGTTGTGACATTATTGGATTGTAATATGAACATACAGATCATTATTACAACCAATTTTATATGTTTGCACCAAAACATGTACAATGTGGGCCGAATGAGATGTCTACAAAACATTTATTATTCACTGGTTATGCTGAAACTATTTGCCTGCATATATACTTTTTGTATTTGAAGTTATGAGTATTGGCTATGCTCTTGTATTTCAAATGTTTGCCTCTGGGAGACATCAATGGGAAGCCTGGCCAGCCTATTGTGAAAAGACTATTAGTCAATTCAATAGAAATACTTAACTGACAATGGGCCTTGGGTGGTGCCAATCTACATCTAATATGCTTCTCTGTGAACGTTCAGACCAGCATGGGAGCAATGGCTTCCAACGGTAAAGAACTAAGTCCTGCATGGACAGGTGATTTGTTCATGTGACAAAATCTATTTTGGAATATACTTTTACACAAGAGAACAATGGAATTCCCTCCACATAGCCAAAGATATAAAAAGGGCTCTGGAGATTCCTCCATTTTTTTCTTCAATCCAGCGTCTCACCTCTAGAGAATATTTACTATGAACTGAAGCTTGACAAATGATTGATGACCCACTCTAACAGTAGATGTATTCCAGATACTTGATTTAAGCCAGCAGATTATTCCACCTCTGCTACAAGCCTGCAGCAAGAACATTGCAATTGGTGTACATAATTTGATTCCTTGAATTTTCTTTCTTTCTTTCTTTCTTTCTTTCTATAAACCTTTAGATCTTAATTCTAAGGGTATGTCTACACTAAGGGATAAGGTTGAATTAAGATACACCACTACAGCTACGTTAATTGCGTAGCTGAAGTCCAAGTACCATAACTCGACTTTTGGTGCTGTCCACACTGCAGATAGTCGAAGGAAGCACACTCTCCCTTTGACTTCCCTTACTCCTTGTGGAAGCAGGACCACCAGCAACGACTGCAGTGCCCCTCTCAGATCAAATTATCACATCTTCACTAGACCCACTAATTCAAATCCTAGAAGATCGACAGCTGCAACTTCGATCTTCTCTGTAGCATAGACACTCTAAAAGATTGGCTATCAGTGTACTTTTTGGGGTAAGAGCTGAGAATGTGGCTGGTCCCTTGGGATCAGAATAGCCTTACTTTTTAATTTGGGAAAATTGGCTTTTATAACCTGTATATAAGGTGTGGTACTGGTGGTGATATAGAAGAACCCAGGTGTCTGAGGAAATTACTTCTTGATTAGCCATTATGGTGAATAGAAGTGCTCTTTGTGTCTGGTTTGATATGCCTTATAGTGAAGGATCCTCAGTC
This sequence comes from Pelochelys cantorii, assembly GCA_032595735.1. Taxonomy (NCBI): domain Eukaryota; kingdom Metazoa; phylum Chordata; order Testudines; family Trionychidae; genus Pelochelys; species Pelochelys cantorii. Next base: position 144,736,613 of record CM064327.1, read on the forward strand.
TTGGGCTGTAAGTAACCTTATCTCTAAGCAATTTTCTCTGAATTGACACTTTCTGCAGTGCCCCCAAAACCTCCTTTATTATAGCTGTGCAGTACATATTAATACTTATATAATAGCACAGAGTGGTGAATCCTGCCTTTGCTTTCCTGCAAGGTGTTTGGACATGATTAGAACATCCCTGATGTGTCCAGGCCACTCTTCCAGCCTTATTGTGGCTGCATATCTGGACTGCTCCATGTGTCAATCTCTCAGGCCAGGTCCACACTATAGCGGAAGGTTGGCTTAAGGTACGCAATTCCAACATTCAGTCTCTGTTTGGACCTATTCGGTCTAGCATCACCAGCAGCAACACATGGCCAAGCTGTGTGGGCTTCTTTCAGCACGGGCTCTATTTTGAAACCACATGTAGCTAAGGTGAACTGAGGAACAGTTAGTTCACATGTGCAGGTCTACATAGCCAATGGGCAACACTTTAGTGTGCATTAGAAATGACATCCCCATATATTGTGTTACCCCATATATTACATTTGTGAACAAGCTCTTAGTTTGTATTATTAGCAGTTCAGTTATTCAGCTCTATTTTGACAAGCTCTATTCAAAATTACATAGTTACAAATAAAGGACTATATGTTCAGCTGATGTTAATAGGCTGAATATAGCTCTGTAGAAGTCAATGAAGCTACATTGATTTACAACACCTGAGATATATAATTTAACAAAACAAGAGACCAAGTACTAGAAAATTCCTTAAAACAACAAAAGGAAATATAATCCAGTGACAAACTAAAGAAGAAAGTATGAAAGTGTTCTTATAAAGAATAATATATTAATTCATCAAAAATGGCAATTTTACAATATCTTTCCAAAGCAAAACAATGTTAGAATCCTTTGATTTCCTGGCCCTAAATATGTAACAAATTTAGGCATTTCTTAATTTTAAAATGTTATACTTTTTCAGATAAAAATTAATTGTCTGTTAAAATTTGTAAAATATTTATGGATTTCTAACAAAATTAGGTTCTCTTACTCTCTGGCTTGATTTGCTGTTGTAATCTTTTGAGACTGCTTTAATCTGGATAAGATTGATGTCAGTAGTTGGTAGATCAAAAGGAAAGATTTGGTATGATGGTGAAAAAACCCATATTTACAAATCTTTGCCTTAGAGTATAATCACATAGTTTCACTGTTCTCACACTTGCCTTTTCTCCCCTTTTTGTCAGCACCCCTCCCCCATGCGTCTGTGCCTTACTTGTTTTTTAGGACACTTCAGTCTGTTTGGAGAGTTTGATAAAGAATGAGTCTATACTGTTATAAAAGGAGGGGTGTCAGTTACGCCATCTGTTACAGAGAACATTTGAGAATACACTTGAGAAGTTTCTGGAAAATTCCAGAATGAGTGAGAAATGATGAGTTGAGGGGAACTCCCCCTGTGGTGGGAGCAGGTACAGCAGCAGGTGGCCCGGTAGGCTGGGTTGGGTGGGCCATAGCTGGGGACTCTCCCTTCAGGTTGCCATTGGCGAGGGCACAAGGTGGGGCTTGGCACCACCCCAGCAAGTTGAAATGAGGGCTAGCGGCGGTGGTGGTACCCTGCAGAGCTGTGCCTGCTGGGGTGGGTGGCTTATAGCACTGCTCCTGTGCCCTGGGGTCGGCCTGTCCAGCAGGTGGAATCCATGAGGGCAGCAGAGCGTGGTGGGAGGCAACGCCTCGTGCTCCATTCAGTAGCTACTGCCGCGGCACAATGACTTCTCTGAGTGGCACATTAGGCGTGGGGACAAAGAGAAGCAGGAAATGCTGTGAGCAGTGGGGCTGGCAGAAAGTCCCTGACTGCCGCGCTCCACCTGTCCCTCCCTCGGCCCCCCCAAGCTGGTGTCTCCCGGGTCTTCCTGTGCCCTGCTCTCCCCAGCACCTGCCCATGTGCCACCCGCTTGCCCGTTCCACCTTGCCGCCACATCCTCTCATCTCTGCTGCCCCTCAGCCTGATGCATCACAGCCATGAGGCGGGTCTCAGCTATTAATAATAATAATTACTCTGTCATAACTAGACCCAGGAAGGCTAAAAAGAAAAGAAAAACCTATGCTGAGAGAAGAATTTTTGCTGCTAGTGTTTAATGGCTATTGGTATTCTTTTTTCTGAACTAATCTTTAGTTCCTCAACTCATTCTACAGGTGGACAAAGCCTAGTCTTCCAATGAATGGAATAATTGGGGAAAATCTCTATCAGGGTCCTGCTACATTATTTATTTTACACAAGCCCCCATTCCTTAGTTTTTATTGTGGAGTAAGGTGATCCAGCCTAAAGAACTGTGCACTTTCCTATATCACAGTGTTAGTACCCAGTAAATAAGCAAACTCTGTGATATAGAAAAGTATTGTGCTAGTGAATCAAGTAACTGATCCTCATTTGAATCATTCAGCTTTACCTCAACAGAGACCTTTACCCATCTCTTTTTTGCTTAATATAACTATTCAGGAATTTCATTTCATCATAGACATAATAAAAGATTACTACTACAAGCATACTAAAACTAATCTTTAGCATTTAGCAAGTTGCAAGCTATAAACTTGGTGCATCCTCAGGGACCTCAGGGACTTAAAGAGCCATCCATATTGAGGTCTTCTGCCTCTGCACCAGACTGTGACCTCCCTTCTGTGAAAAATGTGTTGGCTCAGCTGTCTCTTCCCTCAAAACAACTCTTAGGCAACTGTGCCCTCTTTCTCTGAGACCTCTCTCTGCTTCCTTATAGAGAAGGGACAAAGAGAGAGAAAAAAGTGCCCCAAAACTGATGGAGGAGAATCTATCCCCCTTCCCCAGCCATCTGGCACATGCTGCTCACTGTCTCAGTGGCTCAGGGGGACAAGGAGCAGGGGATCTGCTGCATCACTACACACACTGCAAAATGCAATCAATTGGATAGCATTGCCTCACAGACCCTCTTAAAGGAGAACCCCACCGCAGACTGCATTGAGTAAAAAAAAAATCTACTTGTAGCAAGGAAGGATTGCCCCTTCTTGTGGCTTAATTTTATGCATTATGAGTTCAATTTTCATGCTGAAATTAAAACATCTTAGTACTTATTCATTCTTTCTTATTGATAACTGAAGACTCAGAGAGGTACTTATTTTTATTTCATTGTGCACTATTCAATTTGAGGAATGTGTCTGGAAACATGTTGTCACTTTGCGTAACTTTGCAAAGAATCCTTCAGTACTCACTGCCCATGAACTGGAAACTTCTTTAGTCAAATACCATCAGAATGAGACACGTCACACATGTCACATGCTATGAGGGTTTGCACCCTAGCAAGAATGGCACCTAGAACCCACCTAGCAATAATGGCATTAGCCATATTCAAATTCATTGATAAGGACAGCATTTTCAGTTTTATCCAAAGTGTTTCCTATCAATTAGAGCCAGTTAGGAATTATTTGTTAAAGTTTTGCTGTAATATGTTTATTCATCAATACTGAAATGTTTTTGCAAAAATATATCAGTTTTACTGGAATATTCATCAGGAAGGTTTGTGAGGTCCACCTTTGGTGGGGGAGGAGAAGAAAGAATGAGGTAGAGAAGGACAGAGAGAGAGCAAGTGGATGGATGTGTATTCATGACAAAATAGCTAGTAGCCTATTGGTTAAGGCACATGAGTGTCATGTAATTCCTTGCTCTGGATCAGGCAGAGCACCAACAACTTCCTTGTTTTTTCATGCCAAATGTTAAAAAAAAACTGATGTCAAATGAAAACAAATGCCAAAACCGCCTCATTTTTCAAAAACTGATATTTGTGTTTCCCAGCTGTCCTGTTATCAGTGTTATTTGTTCCCTTGAATGTGAAATGGAAAATAAAGATGATTTATTCAAGGATCTGACTACATGGTTCCCATGATGTAATTAACAATATAATCAACACTGCGGTATCTAAAGAAAGATCTTGGAAGCTGGAACCTGCTGAAGTCGAATCTCTGAGAAGAAATTGATCAGAAGAAAATGATCAGAACCATATAGTTCATTTATTGTCTTCAAATGCCACATCCCCCAAAATATATTTGAAATATTATACACGAGCCTGTGCAAATATAGTATAGGAGTAAAGTAATTAAACTGAAGACTCCAATCCTACAAGCCATTATGCATATGCTTAGCCATACATGTGTGTGTAGTCCCATCTAAGTATGTTTCCTAAAACTCACATAACCCACTTATTTCCCTTGTGTTAAAATTATAGCTCTTGATCTTGTTTACTTCAACTGAACTTTTAAAATGCTACCAGCTACTCAGAAAATTCATTGAGCATATATAGGGGTGTGTAACTCAGTAGAGCTGAGAGGGACAGAAAACTGGAACTTTTCCCTCCTAAGCTGGTGCTGTTCACGGGGAAGAAAAAAGGGTCGATGATGAATGACCAGCCATCAGGAGATCATTTTCACTGCACTCAACTCACCAAAGAAGCTTTGCACAGAACTGAGGAACAAGGAGTTAAAGCAGACAGTTACCCATATCACGCATTTCTGCCTTCCATAGTATTTCATGAAACCCATCTTTCTTAAAGATAAAGGACTTTTTTTGTTCTAAGTACATGATACTAAAAACAATTATATTTAATTTATGGATTATTTTAAGAGAGAACATAAGAGATTTGAAGAGAGATATTACCAGCAATATTGCCAAGGAGTCAGTTTCAGAACATTTGAAAACATAATAAACTATGCATATTTAGTTTGATCAGAAATAACATGAGATGAGCCTGAAAGGGACATAGTGAAGTGAGTTGGCAGCATCTTTTATCTTGTGCAGGATTAGCATGGTTTCTCTAAAATAAAACATTTTGTCTTGTCAAGATTAGAGATGGATGAACTTAAGAAAGTTTTCGATTTTCATCTCAGTTACATATCCAGCATTGCAGTGACTTATCTGAAGCTTATCCAATGTTCCAGAGGCTCTGCTTGGCAGTCTCTCTATTACTATTTCATAATCTCCTGGCTGTGTAACTTCAGTGACCCTCAGTGTACCAAAATACTTCCTTGTAACCCATCTTCATAGCTGGAGCTCTCCCTTTTCCAATGATCTAAAGATATCAGGATAGACTCACAAAGAATTTAAGCATGTCATCATTGGATCAAGGAGACTGGATGCAGGGTCTTCACCTTTTCCAGAACAGCACCAAACCCAACACGACATAGTTATTTTTATGTTTATTTGCTCTTTCTTTCTCTGGCCCAACAATTGTTTCACTATTTATCCACAAGGGACTAACTTCAACTGAAAAGACTGAGGGGAACTTGAACAGCAAGTCTCACATATCACCCTAACCAGAGGTCCAAAAGTTCTGAGGGAACATTTCTTCCTCACAATACCAGTGTATTGTGTAAATTTCCCTGTAAGTACCCAGCACCATAAATGATGGCTGAGCCTGCTCACAGGACTGATCCCAAAAGATAAGACAGGCAAAATAATGTCTTTCCTTGATTCATGCATTGCTCTGGAGCTTAGGTGGCCAGATATCTGGCATGGTGCTATATTGCTCATCTTCAGAAACTGAAACAGAGAAACTTAGGGAACTTTTATTGGAAAAAATATTTAGGAGCTAAGCAAATGTAGGCACCCACAGAGTTTGGGGGTAGATGTGCAGGATTTTTTTGAATCCCACTATAGCCTGATTTTGGAATTTAGGGACTTAAACTAGCAGCTATGTGCCTAAGTTCTTTTGTGAATCTAGTTCCTAGTCTTTAACATTAACAGATCACATAGTAGTAGTACTTACATCTGTCACTAATCCAGCACTGAAATACATCTCCCTGCACCTCATCCCACTATAATCATGGGTAAGAAGAAAACATTTGGAACATGATGTTTATTTTAAATGGCAGATGCTTGGAATGTTAAAAGTATTTCCAGTGGAGACATATTAATGGGTGAAATTCATGTCAGCGGTATCTGATAAATATAATTTATCACATGGCTTCATGGATGAGCCATATCAATTATTGAAGCCTGTCATTTTCTTAGAATGGGTTAATAGTTTTTAGTGAGCAGCCAGAGGCTCTTAGGCACCGTGGCCCAACACAGGCTTGAAGTTCATGGAGGATACAAAGCAGGTCTTAGAATTTGTCATAGTTTGGGGAGTTTATAAGATAGGGTGATTCCTAATGAAGTCCAGAAAGCCATAGCATTTTTTTTTCAGAGATAGGAGAGCATGGACTTGCTCAGTCAGTCATAATTTCCTGTTAAGAAATAGTAGCCTTTTTTCCCATGAGCCTTTAATCCAGGCTTATATAGAAGCTCTGTCAAAAGATGTGTTATGGGGTTCCTCTCCTAGGCTTTTGGAATTCTTACAGCCTTTGAGGAGCCAGGAATTCACCGAGGAATCACTCAAGTGCAGCTGTATCCCAGAGCCTCTGTTAGCAGGGACAACACTGAAAAGAAGAGTCAGTGGAAATACAACACAAATTTAATATGCTTAAAATGAGCTCTTTCTCCATCAGTCTCCATATGTCTTTACACGTCCAGCCTCAGCCCCTTAGGTTTGCATTAAGGTACTGAACATTCAGGTTGCTTCCTAGGACTATGTCCAAGCCTGGAGCTCAGCCTCTCAGCCTGATGTGTCCCTGCAGCCGCAGCATGCGCCCTTTCCTGAAGCCCTCACACACAGTCTTTACTCAGAACTCATCTCTGTCCTCCATACATGGTAGCACAGGATGAAATTCATGAAATCTGAGTCACCAGGCCTATGATTATGATATCAATCGCAGTCAGGGACTTTGCTACAGAATCATTGGGATCTATTATTTCATTTTAATACAATTATGGCATAGCCACTCTGCTAGTATAAACCAGTGTCTGTCTTCTCTCTGACTAGCTGAACCTCTTTCTACCTTTGTGGTTATGAAGAAAACCTTGAAGATGAGAACAGAGTATAACTGATGCAGTGAAGTTTTCTGGGTCTGCACACAACCAGGAACGATAGCTCTGAGGAACTGCCCCCTTCATCAGACCTGTTTAAATCTAAAACCTAAAGATGACAATTTAATTGTCAACTCTGGATAATTATTTCAATACATTTTACACCTCGTCTATGACCTTGTACTTCAGAACATCACCAATGACAAGTGTGTGGGTCACCCACAACCTCTGATCCCGTGTTCCCCGCTTACCCAAGTGTATTACTTTTGAAATGAAAACTCACCAATGAAAGCATGCCAGCTGTGGTGAGAATTTGAGGTCATTTAATGATAACATTAGGAAGTAGGGACGAAGACATGCCACTCCACAAATTCACCTTGCAAAGACAATTTAGTATTGATTACACATTGTGAATGTAAAAAACTGATCTTTTCAGGGCAAAACAGGTTTAAATTGCTCCATGAGCATCTCTGAAGCTCCTCTACAGACATCTGGTGAGACATAGCATTTCTTTTTAACTTGAAAACCTTGTGTTGTGGAGTAAAAAACTAAATCCAAACTGTTGCCTATCAATCTGTGCAGGGACATCCTGAGCATTCAACATAATAAATAACTAATTTCTCTCATATTTTCAGGTTTCTTCTGCCATGTGGGTATTTGACAAATTGTTCTTTAATGTACAAATGTGATCTTTATAGATAATCAGTTATCCAGTTCAGCTGTCTCTGACCCAAGACAGTAACCTGTGGAAAACATTCACTAACAGTTTACACATTCATTAGCCATTATCAATCAGTACAGTTTTACTTTTAGCTGGAATATATGAAAAATGCATGAAGCTAGAGGTGAACTCTGGTTTCTGGTGTTTGTTGTGAAGCCCAGAAGCAGTAGCAGCAGCCCGCAGTCTATCATGCATAAAAGTAGAAATAACATTTCTGAGCCCACTCATGTAAAGCTTGAGTAGGCAGATTCATAAAATTCACTGAGATTTGGATTAAATTTAAACCATTCTATACAGCTCCACTTTTGATTAGAGCTGTGTGTGCAGTAAAAAACCTCACATTTGAATGGAACTTAGGTTTTTAAGAAGTTTGTATGTTCTCAAATCTAAATTGAGCTCTAAGCTTCATCTGAAAATGTACAGTGGGTCAATTTACATTCAGTATTGGGGGGGGGGGCAAAAGAGATAGAACTGCATCCTTTTAGAATTTTAGTTATGGATCAGACTTTATTAATATAAGGATCACAACTCAACCAACTCTTTCTATCTCTGCTTATTAAATTATGAGTATTAAAGTGCCTAAGTGTATGCCCCCACTTAGGCAATAGAATACCCCAATATGGTGAACTCTTAAAAAAAATCAACCTCTTATTGCTTATAGTACACTAGATTTCAAATGCTATTCCAGAATATTATCCCTTTTTAAAATATAATTTTCAACATAAAAATGTATATATCACTAATTTGGGGAAAAACTATTTATTGATCAAATTTGCTGCATTAACTTGCAGCAGTTTACATTTTGTGTGCATAAGTTTTATATACATGTCAGCTACTGTGGCTTAAACATGATTTTCAGTAGATATAGAAAAAATCATCCAGGCTTATAGTTTTTTTAATATCTAAATAAATTCTCACATCATTCAGATGACTTCTGGACTGCATATAAAGTCATACAATGCATGAAGATGAAGAGATTGAATCTCACATCTACTCCATTGCAAATGTTTTTTCTTTAAATAGAGTTTGACCAAAAATGAAACCCAGGATTCCAAACCTGCAGATTTTTAGCTAGGGTTCAGATTCAAACCCCTGGATTCAAATCTGCCTGTTCCCCTTGGCTCTGATTCAGACCTGAAACCAGAAGAGCTTATTTTCTTTTTCCCCAATCTGATATGACTGACATTTTTTTTTATTTGTGGGGAAGAAAGAAATATACATACACATTCTCAAAAATGTATCCTAAGAAGACTGATTTAACAGGATTCTATCACTTGGAGCCAAAATCTCACAAAGCAGCTAGGAAGATTTTGGTACAATGAAATCCAAGCCTAAACCCAAGTTTAAAGTCCACAGGACTATTTATATGCCTTAAATTAAATGTACATAATTATTTCCAGGATTAAGGCCTAAACAGGGATTATACTATGCAGAGCATTAAAACCTACAAGAACCTACAGCTATCTGAAAACCAGAAATATGAAAAAAACCCACCGTTAATTAGCCTTAATTTCAAAGGTTAAGATTTTTCTCACAATAATTTAATCACTTTACATTTTTTGTATCTTTTATGTTAAGGAGTCTGTAAAATAATGCTGTATATTACAGTTATGTGTTTATTATAATTAACATAAATTTATTCAAAAATAGATGTCACTTAAGTTGAGAAAAGTATTCATAATTATTAATATATTTGTTCAAAACAAAATATTTCACAATACATGTTTAGCAAATTGATATCTTTCTTTGACAGAGTAACAAGCCTTGTGATACGGGGAAAGCAATAGATGTGGTATATCTAGATTTTAGTAAGGCTTTAGATAGTCTTGCATAAACAATCCAGGGAATTACAACTAGGATGGACATACTATAAGGTGGGTACATAAGTGGCTGGATAACCATTCCCAAAAAGTAGTTATCATTGGTTCACAGTCATGCTGGAAGGTAGAGCATGAGTAGAGTTCTGCAGAGATCCATTCTGGGAGAGGGTCTGTTCAATATCTTCATCATTGACTTAGATAATTGCACAGAGAATACCATGGGCATCTGGTATGATAAGCGTGTGAAGGCTCTGCCTTCCTAAACTGCCAGCTTGGCCCCGCTCACACTCCACCCCTGATGTAGGCGTTTTGGGGGCAGAGTGTTGCTGCCTCTAGTGCCTGCCCTCCCCTGTGCTCCAGGGACCGGGGTGGCTGTAGCCACATGGCCTCCTCCCTCCCTGGTGCTCTGGGGGCTGGGGAAGCTGGAGCTGCACATGCCAATCCATCCTCATCCTCTCCCCATGGTGGTGGTGGGTCCTTGTGCGGTGGCGGGGACACAGCTTGGCTCCCGTTGGTGGTGGGGTCTCAGCCGAAGAGGTGGGGCTAGGGGTGAGGTTGGAGGAGGAGCTGGAGGCTTGCTTTCCCCAGACCTATCTCCACCGACCACCCATAGAGAGTGCACTTGTAAAGTTTGCAGATGACATCAAGATAGGAAGGGTTGCAATGGCTTTGGAGGATAGGATTATAGTTAGGAATGATGGAATTCAATAAGGACAAATGCAAAGCACTCTACTTAGGAAGGAACAATCAATTGCACATATAAAAAATGGGAAATATTACCTCGGAAGGAGTACTGCGGAAAGGAGTCTAGAGGTCATAGTGGAACTATAATTCTAAAATAATCCCTAAAAAAAGCCAGTGCTTTTTTTGTGATGGTACACCCCAGGATGGCATACCAGCACCTATTTTCCCATCATACTTTAATTGAATGGGATTCTCCTCTGGCATACCATCACCTATTTCCTGGGGCGGCTTGGCTCGGCGCAGCTCTGAAAGGGGCCATGAGCACATTTCGGCCCCGGGTTTTTTTTTTTTTTGCTCAACAACTTTGAGTGTGGAGTACCGGCACCTTTTTTCTTATTTAAAAAGCACTGAAAAAAGTAACGTACTGACAGGTCTTAACTATTTCAAATAACAGATCTTTCTTTCTTTCTTTCTTTCTTTAACAGCTGAACAGATGGATAATTTAAATTTACAAAGGGATCTAAATAATTAATAATTCAAAAGGAAATCATTATTTTGACATTTATTTGATGCTTAAAATATCAAAACAATTCCTACAGTTAACTTGTAAAGAAAAAGATTATTAATAGTAACCATTTATATTGTAATAATACCCAGAATCCAGTCAGGATTGGGAACTTGTTGTGTTGGGCATTGTACAAATGTAGCTAGGAGAAAATCCCTGTGTTTAATCATGTTTGTGTGTATATGAGTTGGGCAAGAGGGCAGACACAAATGGACAAAGGGTAGGGATGGTGATCCAACATTTGAGCAAATTAATATTGTGAAGAACTGGCTTACCTGTTTCAGAGGGGTAGCCAACTTAGTCTGTAGGGTGTGTCTAGACTACAGGGTTTTGTCTACAAAAGTCCACTTTTGTCGACAAAACTATACCTGAGTCTACACTACCGCCGAGTTCTGTCGACAGTAAGTCGACAGAATGCAGCAGTTTTGTCGACGGTGGTAAACCTCATTCTATGAGGAATAACGCCTTTTTTCGACAGAGTTATGTCGAAAAAAAGTGCTATTGCATCCACACTGTGCTTTTTTCAAAAGAGAGCATCTCGACTCTCTGTCGAAAAAAACGGCTTGCTTTGTCGACAGAACTGGCTGTAGTCTAGACGCTATTTTTCGACAGAGGCTTTGTCGACAGTATCTGTCGACAAAGCCTCTGTCGAAAAAAGCCTGTAGTCTACTTAAGTGACATCTATTTTTGAATAAATTTATGTTAATTATAATAAACACATAACTGTAATATACAGCATTATTTTACAGACTCCTTAACATAAAAGATACAAAAAGTGTAAAGTGATTAAATTATTGTTGTGAGAAAAATCTTAACCTTTGAAATTAAGGCTAATTAATGGTGGGTTTTTTTTCATATTTCTGGTTTTCAGATAGCTGTAGGTTCTTGTAGGTTTTAATGCTCTGCATAGTATAATCCCTGTTTAGGCCTTAATCCTGGAAATAATTATGTACATTTAATTTAAGGCAATTAGCTTTCATGGGCACATCCCACTTCAGTGTTGGATGACCAATATTCCGGTCATCTGAAGAAGTGGACTGTGCTCACGAAAGCTCATGATACCATCTACATGTTTTGTTAGTCTTTAAAGTGCTACCAGACTATTTGTTGTTTTTTAAGTTGTTCCTGTTACAGACTCACCTGTATTAGTTCCATATAGTGTTTTTTGTCAGTTTTAGGATTATTTTTTAATATTTTACATTTTTAAATTGGTGGGACTATTCTTATAGCAAGGTACTATTCTTTGCAAGTAAAGATATCAGAATCTGACCCATTATGAATTAATGACAGTGTGGTTTTTAGTCTAGTGTAGGTATTTATCATGTTGGTATCTAAGCACCTACCATGTAACAAAAGTGACAGGTAAAAAAGGACCATCTTTTGTTCTGTGCTCTCTATACATTTATTAACGCAAAATCTTTTAAAATATATATTCATGTTTATGCATTGGTATTCATTCTCCTTTGTATATTTCATCTGGAAGATTTATATTGATAGTAATCAGTGAGCAATCAACTCACCATCTCCTAGTAATAGACCCTTATCTCAGAAAAAAAAGTCCCTCAGATCACCAAAAAAGAAAATAACAGACATGTTCAAAATGCCCATGCAAACAGGAAAACAGGAGGAAACAACACTTACCTGGACTGTGATATATGCTTCCTGCCCAAGCCCTTATTTACAAACTACTGTACATAAAAAAATGAAACTGGTTTCTCCTTTACCTCAGTTACTTCCTGCCTAAGCGCTTAATGAAAATTTTAAGTTAAGGCATATTCTAATCCTCCCACATTAACCTTGATCTAGCATTCCTTATGTACCTAAGATTCTTACAGATTTTATACTCTTACTTCATTGCAGGATCTGATCCAAATAATCCCTGTGTAATTAAAGATGTATAAATAAATCTAGCCATAGAGTTCAGCTGAAAGTAGCTTCAAAGTACCTGAATCATCATAATGCCAGCTATGTTTTAAAAATAATGTTTTGATTTGGTTTCTAGATCCCACTTCTGTAACATGTTTAACATATGGTATCAATGGGACTACTAAAATGTTTTAAATTAAGAAGCTGCTTAAGAGCATTGCAGATGGGGGCATCAGTTAGCAACACAGTGCTTGATCCTGTGCCACTGAAGTTAACTGGAGTGGTTATTGACTTCAAAAGGAGTAAGATCAGGCCCATAACACTAAACTCACACAAATGCTAATTTTCATTAAAACAGTGGAAGCAATACTTGAAATAAACCAAATGCCTTATACCAGAAGAACAGGAAGAGTTCAATCAAGTCACATTTAAATGAAGTGTTTGGCAGATTAGTCAATGCCCATCAATCTTTATTATTCTTCTGTATACTTGCAAAGTAAAATTTTATAGTTGGTACCTTTCAAAATATATGATAAAAAAGTAGAACTCCCAAATTCCAGTGTCATATTTACTGTCTTTTGAAAAGTAAAACAGCATAAACCTATAGATGTCAATGCATTCTGCCTGGGCTTTATTTATCAACTATACTTGGCTTCCAACGCTCCAGCTCTGCCCTGGAGAAAAAAAGCAACCACATATGCCCTGGGCAAAGCACTCACTGAAATGTGATAATGATGTTTGGGGAGTTTCTCTACTAGTTTCCTTTAAAATATTAGTAGTATATCTATAGACTGTGTTTTCCCCTCTAAAGCTAAGATCAATTCAGTAACACCAAATATTTGGGTTACCCCAGAGTTCAAGTCAGATCTCATGCAGTAAACATTCATTATTGCACATCACAGCCATCCCATTCTCTATTGTTCTTCCCTGTTTTTTAAAAAAATCCACAGGTATTTGTGAAAGTTAGCTCACTATGGGTGTGTCTAGACTACAGGGTTTTTTCAAAAAAACTTCACCTGCATCTAGACTGCTGCTCAGGGAAATTAAATCGAAAGAACACAGTAGGTTTTTCGACCACGGTAAACCTCATTTTACGAGGAAGAACGCCTTTTTTTGAAAGTGCTCTTTTGAAAAAAGGTGTTCTTGAATGCAAACAGGGCTTTTTCAAAAGAGAGCATCCAGACTGCCTGAGTGCTCTCTTTTGAAAAAGCAGCTCGCTTTTTCAAAAGAAGTGGTTGCAGTCTAGACGCTCTCTTTCGAAAGAGGCTTGCAGTCTAGGCTATGTCTACACTGGGGAGGTATTTTTAAATAATAACTCCCAAAATAACTATTTCAAAATAAGCTACTCTTCTTCACAAGCAGGAGTTAGTATTTTGAAATAACAAGCCCTTTATTTCGAAATAACGGGCTTGGTAGTGTGGACACTCACCTCGTTATTTTGAAATAAGTTATTTCTAAATAACTCCCCAGTATAGACATTCCCCATATTTCCTTATGTCTTTGATTTGTATAATTCAGAATCTCAGAAAGCATTATGCCTGTCATTTTCTTTTCTTACTATATCTGCCTTCTTTCCTTTGCAAGCACTAAGAATTTGTGTAAATGGTTGTTTTATTGTTGGAAAGGGACAACAAAAGACAAAATAAAGCTAAAAAGGTTATTTCCCTGTAATCTTGAGATCTTTTTTTTTTTTTTTTTTTGGTATTTACAGACAGACAGAAGAAGGCTGCATGCTATCACAGCCTGAATTTATAAACCTAACTTGATCGTCTTCTGAAGAATTTATGAATCATGGTTAAAAATCAGCTTTAGGCACTTCTGAGGGAAGAATCACATTGTGAAGCTACAAAGGTCCACTAAATAGCCCATGGGAAATGACCCTGCATCCCATTAAATATAAAAACTCACTACTGTAGGACTTTATGTCAGAGGTAAAACATTTCAGTCTCTGCTCCCTTCAAGTGTCAGAAAGCTCTCTTCGCCTAAATGCTTTATTAAGATTGAAGAAGCATACCAGATTTCTGCTTCTCAGGGAAAACTGTTTTCTTCTTTTTGAAAAACTTTTTTCCTTTTTCTTTGAAAAAAAAACCCTCTCCTTTTTCTTCATTCTCTTATATTCATTATTGTCCATTTTTTAAAGCTTTTATCTTTCTTTTATCTATTTCATATGCCTGTGGCAAACACCAGAGTTGTCTTCTTTCTATTCCAGGAATCAACTAAAGCATAGGCTTTATCTTAGTTGTGCCAGGTTGCTATTTTCCTATTTAAATGGCAGATAGGGATTGAAAGTCAGATTTGAAGGTCAGGGAAATGATTTTTAGTTTATTGTGATTTAGGTCTGCCCTGGTACATTCTGCTTGATGAAAAGTGTAAAGCCCTGATATACAGTTGGGAAATATTCTGGAATTCACATTTGCCATAATTATCTACATAATGTTCAGAGATGTGATTGGTTTCCCATTTATTTGCTTTGTATTTCATTTTATTTATAGAGGTTTCTAAAATTTTATCATAAATGGAAATCTACAATCACTTACATACAGGCGTGGCTTCTTTGGCTTTGAGAAGGCTACACATGTAAAGACTGTTATTGTGAGTAATGGCTGATGCAACAGAGTCTTGAATTATGATTTCCGTTGTACAATTCATGATCCATTATAAAGGTTTCCTTAATGCTAAAAAACCATAATTTGTATCTGAACTTTTTAAAAAAGCACCGAATTCTTTGCTGGTGAACGTCATTGACTTCTGTTGATTAACCCTAGTTGAAAATACTACTTCCTCATTTAAAAGCTCATTCAAGAGGCTTAGCAATGCTATTGGGTGTAAAGATAATCCAAATTTCTGAAACAAAAAACAAGTCTTTTTCTGGAAGCACTAAAGTTATTTGTGTCCATTTAAAAGAGTAGACCACATAAAATTGGGTGCCTAGGTTATAGATGAGGAAAATGAGCTTTGTACCAGATGCTAGATCAGAGACAGCAAGGAATTAGCCATACTAAGGTAAATTCACTTCATTGGTATAGTACTTGCGAACATGAAAGAGAGAGAGAGCACTGCAGTTGGCAACCATAGGAGAACTGTATATGGTCCAGAGAAGAAAACAGAAGCATGGACTGATACTTTTGTAGTTACAACGGAAACTGAGGCTTGGAGTGCACTTTCTCTGATTTTAAAGTGCCTTTATAGGAAAAGATTCAGTAGTTATAATCATAATGCAGAGTGACAAAGACTGAATGATCAAGAAAAACTAAAGTACCAACATAAGCAGTTTAACCAGTTAAAGTTGGGAGGAGTTGTACAACATGAGCTAAGAAAAATAAATACAAAGGAACCATGATAGATTAGAAACCCGGTCAGAAAATAAGAGAATGGGATTCAATTTAGAAAAAAAAGGCAAATTTATACATCTGAGGGAAAAAATATCTGAACCATTCATTGGGAGGGAGAATTCTGGGGAAAGGTTCTGGGAAATGTAATGTAAATAGTTGACTAAGAGAAAATTAAGGGTCCTCATTCCAACCTACGTGGGAATAACTTGTATGAAACAGCGAAAACTCGGTTGTTTGAGGAACTCCTCTCCCAGTGCATACCACAGAAGTCAACGTTTCTGCTCCAACAATCTGTGATTCCTTGAGAACCACACACATCATGGGGAGTCTGCAAGAGGCAAGGGGCATCCCTACCTCACATAATCAGTGATTCCCTCACTAGTACTCGGTACCTGCCCCTCTCGCTATTAGCTTCATGTCTTATTTTCCACACACAAAAATTTAAAAAAATAAAAAATTCTGACTGAAGTAGTTTAGAGCGATTAATTTAACAATATTTTTTTAAAAGGCCAGAGGCCACAGTGCATACTTCACTCTTTTCTGTCTCTCAGGCAGTACAAAGAGAGCAGAAACCCCCCCTTAATCTCCTACTGGGGATTCCCTCAGTATAAGTGTTACCAGATTTGCCCAATACTCTGGGGTATGCTCATTTATTAGGGTTACTCTTATGGGACTGGGGAAGGTTAACAATTCTATCAGTGTGCTGCTTGTGCTTACTTGTGCTCTCATATGGAGCTGAATTCTCCCTGCTGCCAATTCCCCCTCCCACTGGAGCTCTCCTACAGGAACTAGGTTCCTCAGGATGGGGTTCTTACCACCTTAGCAACACACACAGGCACTTTAAGCTGCCATCCTCATATGCCCCCAGGTTCAGCACTTCCCTATCCCCACTTTCACACCACAATCATTCACTGGTAAACCACACGCTGAGCAAACCCCGCAGGACTTTGGGCACTACAGGGATCTTTAGCTTGGGTACAAGAAGCGTTGATGCAGAGCGAACGGGGAAGCCAAAACAACACCCCTTGAGGAAGAGTGAGCAAAAGAGAAAGAAAGAGAGAGAGAAGCAACCAACTTAACAATGAAAGTTATTTATTATATATATAGGGAGCCAAACAAACAAAACAGTGACAGTATTAAATCTAAATTGGAACTGATTACAAATGTTAGGGCTAGCTAACCATATCACAGTTTATATAGGGCAGGGTCAGGAGGCTATGCTTAGAGAGGTAGTTGATGGGAGCGGGAGAGAGAGAGAGAGAGAGAGAGATCTCACCACTCCGTGGAGCTTGCACTGATCGGGGTTCCCAGATGATGATGGCAGCCGGGGGTCCAGAGGGCAGGAGACAAGCAGAACAGAGCCCCCAGCACAATCAGGCAGGAGATGATGAAGTCTCAATGGAACTGATGCAGTTTAAATTCAGGTATCAGAACAGTTTTTCTTGGAGCAAGTATAGGAGTTTATAGGGATAGGACAATAGTTCAAAGAGAAAGAGGCGAGACAATAGAGACTGATCACCCCTGGTTATGGGTGATGTTCCTTGAACGAGCTCACAATGCAACTAGGCAGTTTCAGTATTTTAGATGTCAATAGGATCGTTACTAGAATTGGTCTGGGATAATGACTAATTTGGGTGTGAGCAGGCCTGGGTTCATTAGCATCTGGAGTAGAGATTTCCCAGCAGGCAGTGCTTCTCTGCTTTTGGTATCCCATAGTTCACTGCAGTTCCTGCCTTGGAAGAGCTGGTCTCTATTCTGTATGCTAATGAGTTCTATCTTCAATGCAGATGAGGCTGGGGTGTTTCCTTAATTAGTTTAGGTGTGTCTTCCCTGGCCTTTTCATTGCTTTGTCTGATTCTAGCAAAGGCTTAGGGGAAGGGGGTGGGGAGGGGGATGGTTTTCCATGAATGTCACTCCCTGGCTCCCAAGAGCACAGGGCTGGTAGGTAACATAAGAGAGTCCCCAGTAATCAGACAGCCAGTGTGGCAAGTTCCTATGGTTTCTTCTCCTCATCTCTCAGTGCAGGGAACACGGCAGGGTATGGAGAAGCATGCTGGAATAGTGGCAGGAGCCCACTGCATTGGATCTATTTCTTCCTGGTGTTTGGTCTCTTGGGGTACGTCTGAACTGCAAAGTTATTTCAGAATAAGCTATTCCAGAATACTTATTCCAAAATAGCTTATTTCGAAATAGCAGGTCTACACTGCAGAGAAGCCTCAAAATTAGTCTGAGGCAGGCTTCCCTAATTTAGATGTGCTATCTTGATTTACAGCCCCAGGAGGAAGTGGGGAGGAATAACTTAGAATGGCCCTGATGAAGGGCTATTTCGAAATAGCAGAAGTGGAGCATCTCCACACACCTTATCTTGAAATAGCTATTTTGGAATAGGCGTTATTCCTCATGGAATGAGGTTTACAGATTTTGGAATAAGTCAAAAAATGAGGAGTAATGTTAGTTCAGACTAAGGGCTTTAGTCCGAACTAACGCGTCCCGGCACGCACTTCCTGGTTCGAATCAGCTGTGATTCGAACGAGCGCGCCCGCGAGATCATGTTAATGAAGCGCGGGATATTTAAATCCCCGCTTCATTAACTACTTCGGTCGTCTCCATTTGCATCCCTAGTCCGAACTGTGTAGACGTACCCTTAGTCTGTTGTGGAGGGCACATGAGAGAGAATCTCTTTGTATACACAGACATACCTCACATGAATAATCCCTGCACCTGCAGTAGGGTAAGAAACTGTGAGTTTAGACTGGTCTTTGGATTGTAAACTCTTCATGTCTGGGGCAGGTTTAATTTTTAACTCACTACGGAGCAGGGGGAGGCCTTCTAATTGTAAGGCAGTCTATATCATTAGTAATCCTGTTTATTTAATTAGGGGTCAGATACTGCAACTGGACACAAGCAGATGGACTTCTATACCCATACACAACCATGTGCGGATCTGCCTCTAAGCCTGAAGGCAGAGTTGTTCAGAAGAGTAGTTCCAGTCTTGCTTGTAAGGACAATGCACGCTGTTAAACTCCTGAATCTGCTGACTTGATTTCCTCCTGTTTGGAATCTCCTTTCTATGCTAAACATTTTGCTAAGGATATTCCAGTGTGTCTTGGGGCGATGATTCTTTGACAACAGAAAGATAATGGCATAGAATGATAAATTATTACAAAAAACTACATACTCAGTTCTTATACAGGGTTTTGCCTTGGCAGCACTCAGGTGGCTTTACAAAGCAGCATATCATGAACCTCATTTTACAATTTGGGAAACTGAGACACACACAAAGTGAAGTGACTTTCCCAAAGTTATACAACAGCTCATTAGCAGAGTCTGTAAGCTCTTCGAGGCAAGGACCACTATGTATTTGCTCAGGTCCTAGTGCAATAGGGCCCCAATCTGGCTGAGCATCTAGGCGCTGCTGTAATAAAAATATTGAAAACACCTGACTTCTATTGTGACTTTTCCTACCTGCTGGCCCATGCTGCATTCAATCTGCCCCTGATTCTTATAGAAATCCCCTTCAAGTATACTGAGCATAACAGGTTTAAGAAGAAAGCATGGAAAAGGAAGTGAATGAAAAGCAAAACTGCAATATTTCCAATGAGTAGGCACTTATTTCAAGATGGTCAGGGGGACAGAATTTCAATTTTTCAATTTTTTGCACATATCATAGAATCATAGAATCCTAGGGCTAGAAGAGACCTCAGGAAGTCATCGAGTCTAGCCCCCTGCCCAAAGCAGGACCAATCCCAACTAAATCAACCCAGCCAGGGCTTTGTCAAGCCAAGACTTAAAAACCTCTAGGGATGGAGATTCCACGACCTCCCTAGGTAACCCATTCCAGTGCTTCACCCCTGCTAGTGAAATAGTTTTTCCTAATATACAACCTAGACCTCCTCCACTGTAACTTGAGACCATTGCTCCTTGTTCTGTCATCTGTCACTACGGAGAACAGCCTCTCTCCATCCTCTTTGGAACCTCCCTTCAGGAAGCTGAAGGCTGCTATCAAATCCCCCATCACTCTTCTCTTCTGCAGACTAAATAAGCCCAAATCCCTCAGCTTCTCCTCATAGGTCATGTGATCCAGCCCCCTAATCATTTTGGTTGCCCTTCGCTGGACCCTCTCCAGTGTGTCCACATCCTTTCTATAGTGGGGGGCCCAGAACTGGATGCAATACTCCAGATGTGGCCTCACCAGAGCCAAATAAAAGGGAATAATCACTTCTCTAGACCTGCTGGCAATGATCCGCCTAATGCAACCTAATATTCCATTCACTTTCTCATCCACTGTAATTCCCAGGTCCTACCAAACTGCTACTTAGCCATTTGGTCCCCAGTTTGTAACAGTGCTTGGGATTCTTCTGTCCCTAGTGCAGGACTCTATACTTGTCCTTTTGGAACAACATTAGATTTCTTTTGGCCCAATCCTCTAATCTGTCTACGTCACTCTGGACCCTATCCCTGACCTCCAACATATCTACTTCTCCCCCGAGCTTAGTGTCACCCACAAACTTGCTGAGGGTGCAATCTATCCCCTCATCCTGGTCGTTAATAAAGATGTTGAACAAAACTGTCCCTAGAACCAATCCTAAAAACCGACCGCCAACCTGACATCGAGCCGTTGATCACTATCTGTTGGGCACAACAATCTAGCCAGTTTTCTATTCATCTTACAGTCCATTTATCCAATCCATATTTCCTTAACTTGCTGGCAAGAATATTGAGGGAGACCGTATCAAAAGCTTTGCTAAAGTCAAGATATATCACATCCACTGACTTCCCCATGTCCACAGAGCCAGTTACTTCATCATAGAAGCTAATCAGATTGGTCAGGCATGACTTGCCCTTCGTGAATTCATGCTGACTATTCCCGATCACTCTCCCTACTTCCAAGTGCATCAAAATGTATTCCTCGAGGATCCCCTCCATGATTTTTCCAGGGACTGAGGTAAGGCTGTCTGGTCTGTAGTTCCCTGGATTGTCCTTCTTCCCTTTTTTAATCTGTAAATACAAATGATGCTGTATTCTGAATTAATCCAAACCCCACTGAAGTAAATGGAAAGACCCTTACAGTTTCCAGCACAGCAGATGGAGATTTTTTTTCTCCTTACCTTTTAAAAGAAGTCCTTACTGCTTGCTTGGAAATAAGAAGCTTTAAAAGCCTGCACTCATTTCTAAGCATTAAACAGATAAAAGATCATATTTATAGATCATACTTGGGATGGACGAAGCACTTCATTTACAAATTGATAAAACAAGAGAAGAATCAAAGGTAAATAAGATATGATATATTATGTAGAAAGAAGGAAGTCAAGCCAAGCTTATCTGCAGTCTACCCATGTAAGAGAAAGTTCTACAGTCACTGACACAGGATATGCCTGTAAATGTTCAGCCCAGCAAACAATCACATGTTGCTATTGAAAGAGAATCCTTTGAATTCAACATCTGGGCTCTGAAGCTAGCCTTCGATATGGAAAGAAGAAAGTTAGTAGAAGGTAGTACAGTATAATCTGGACTTCCTCTCCATCTGTTTCAGCCCAACAAAGATCATTATGCTTAAATCTTCTTTGACCTACAGAGAGCTTAATTTTTATTGCAGGGGGAAAAATGTCAATACACATCACTATGGATATAAAGGCTGCCTAAAAAAAAAAAAAAAAAGGAAGCCCGGTTTTAAAAGTAGTTTGTGAATTTTGCATTTTAATTGTTTTGCCCTTTTGTATACCACAGAAAAAGTATTATCAAGACATAATGGAAATATCTCCTAAAAGAAATGGAGGGATCATGGAGAATAATAATCAAAACAGGTGGAGGCAGGAAAGTAACTGTATCTGAGGAGAGAGTAAAATATTAGAGCAGCTTAGTGCAAGGCCATTTCTATTGACTTAAATTGTCTTTGGATCAGACCCTAAGAGAAGAGAAGAACAAGTGGAGGCACAGTATTTTATTATATAAAATAATTAGCAGATGTACCTGGCATTACTCAGGTCCTTAAGTCAATTGTTTTCAATAAAAAGAGAATGTACACGCTTTGAAATTATCGTCAGGTGAAGGTGATGAAGTTACTTGTTAGGGTGCATGAATGGGATTTTGTGTTGTCGTTCTGCTGTCATCATCCATAATGCCCATTGTGTTCTATTGTGTCAGAGGATTAAGTAATGCAACGTTACACAATATGAAGCAATCTAAATTTCACAGCACAATGCCAGCACTGAAATATAAACAGTTTTTTTAAAAGTCAGGTGTTTAGCCTGTGCCAAGATTTAGTCTAAAGTTGGCAGTCAGAAGAAGGTAGAACAATGAGATAACTCCAATATCCAGGAAATGAAAGAAAAAGTGATTCCATAAATACTATATTTGTATTATTTAATTAATTTGGCATGCCTGGTCATACAATATGTTTAGTTAAAAGCAGAGAAAAAGAGCTCATTTATCTCTTTGTGTATTCCAATGATGTTCATACCCACATACTGCTATCTCCTCAGAATGCTGTCTCAACCAGCTTAAGTTACAGGATATTGAAGGAAATGTGCAAGAGGGTGCGCGAAGTCAAAGGAGTGAGTGAGTTGTATTTTAAATTAATGAGCCTTGTTTCCTTCTCCTTGTCCTTTTTTATAAATTGAAATAAAATTAAAGAATAAATGCTACCTCTTTGGCCATATGCCACCTAAGTTGTGGCTTTTGCATGCTAACAAAATATTTAGGATTTGGAAACAGTCTGTGTAGTAGTTTGTGAATTTTGTCAATATGAAAAAGACAGAAATTGTTCTTTTAACATGATTTATACAAAAAATACTACACATAATACCTATTATTGAGATTAAACTACATACAATATTTATATGAGAACTTGCATTAACTTTGCACTTTCTTCATGGCACTTTGGCTTCTATAGCAACAAAACATCTAAGGGTATGTCTACACTGTGCAGCTATTTCGGGATACCGGAAGTATCCCAAAATAGCTACCCTGTGTCTACACAAGCTGCCTGTTATTTTGAAATATTTTTCAAAATAACGGGCGTGCCATTTCACTATCCCAGTAAACCTCATTGCACGAGCGTTAAGGGATGACTTGAAATAGTGCGTTATTTCGAAATTTGGCACTGTGTAGACATGCCAAATTTCAAAATAAGCTATTTCAAAATAGATTTGAAATAAGATACATTTAGGGTGCTGTGTAGACACACCCTAATTTGTAAAGGAAAGAAAAGCAATATAATTCGACGAAGACCCTTCTCAGAGTGTTATTTAAAGATTACAATTACAGCTGCTTTAAACAGTAAAAAATGAGGATAAATTCTGCTATCTTTATTTATCCTGACCAGTATTTTTCTCTGAGTCATCACATTGATTTCAGTGAGTCAGACACTTATTAACCAGTGTTCCTAAGGGTGACAGGTACTAGTTGTGTGTGTATGTGTAGAGAAAAAGAGGTATCTGCTTAGAGGTGGACCGAGATACAAACACATGCATGATGACCACACTTTCAGTCAGAAAAATTTGTGAGACTGATCCCTCCGGAAGAAAATCATGATAGCTTTCCTTGTGGAATTTTCTGCTAATCATTGTGATATTTGGAAGGGTGGGTGCGTGGAAAGGGCAGGATAGGTTTGTCCCCTAAAAAATGAACAAAATCTTGGTTACAAGAATCTACAGATTCAGCAGACCTTTTTCGATCATGCAGGGTGGTGGTGGGGGGAGTCAGAAAGACATGGCTATCCATACAGCTGATATCTCCATATGGGCTCTGGGGTTTTCTTTCTCTTCCTCAGTCTGGCTTCTAGTGGTCAAGGTTTCACTGAGGCTGTGATGTATGGCTTCTCCTACTGCTGATCCAGGAATTGTTCATAGCATTGAATGGTATCTTCAGTCTGCCTAAACATTTCAGAGACTTTTCTACAGGGATTCTGGGGTCCAATTCACTCTCCAAGAAGTGTGTTGATTCTGCAGGGCTAAAAGGAATAACACTTTGTAAAATCATACTCGTGTTATACTTTTGAAGTAAGAAAATACAATTCTGAACACAGGACCTGATCATCCAAAGTCCACTGAAGTCTTGCTACTAACTTTAGAGGGCTTTGAAGTATGTGCATAGGAAGCAGCTATGTTGGTAATGAATGGCCTTCTTAAAAAATGGACTACAAGCTGTCAGAAACAGTATCCCCAATGATGCCATAACACATCTGGTGGTTGAGCTATGTGACTTTGTCCTCACTCACAACCATTTCCAATTTGGAGTTAATTTATACATTTAAGTCAGCAGCACTGCAATGGGTACCTGCATGGCCCCACAGTATGACATTTCTAATGGCTGATGTAGAACAATACCAGCAATACCCCTCTACCATATATATTGGCCAAACCCGACAGTCCTTGCACCAAAGGATAAATGGACAGAAATCAGACACCAAGAAAGGTAATATACAAAAACTAGAAGGAGAACACTTTAACCTCCCTGGACATTCAGTAATGTATTTCAAAGCAGCCATCATTCTACAAAAAACTTTAAAAGCTGATTACAAATTCAGTACAATCAAATTAGGAGTGAATAAAGATTTTAATTGGTTATCCCACTACAAAGGCAATTTCCCCTTTCTTGGTATTCACACCTCCCCATCAGCTGCTGTGAGTGAACCACATCCACCCTGACTTAATTGGCCTCATTAACACTGGTCCTACACTTGGTAAGTATCTTCCTCTTTTTGGTGTGTGTGTGTGTATAAAAAATCAGGCCCGTATGCAGGAATTTCTGTGGTGGGATGGAAGCCACAGGAGGGGCTGGTAGCTTCCCTACCCCCACAACCCAGCCCAGCCCCTGGGCTTGCTCCTGGGGGAAAGAGGGAGGGAATCAGCCCTGACTGGTCAGCCAGAGCACAGGGGAAGGTGGCTGGGGCAAGGCGCCACTCCTGTCTTCTCCCGGATGCCTGGAGCATGGGGGAGAGAGGCTGGGGCAATGTGCCACTCCTGCCTTCCCTCAGCCAGCTGGAGCACGGGGGAAGGGAGGTTGGGGCAATGTACCACCCCAGCCTTTTGCACCCATTGCACCCCCGGCACCCACATACAGACCTGTATGTGCTTTGGTGGGTAAAACCCACTTCATCAGATGAATTGGAGTGGAAATTACAAAGGCAGGTAATTTCTACTCCAATTCATTTGATGAAGTGGGTTTTACACACCAAAGATTATGCCCTAATAAGTTTGTTAGTTTCTAAGGTGCCACAGGACTCCTCATTGTTTTTGCAGATGCAGATTAAGGGTATGTCTACACTGGAACACTATTCCAAAATAACTCAGTCCACGTCTACACAGCAGGCAGTTATTTCGAAATAGTGTCAAAATACTGTCAAGCTGGAGGACTTCTTACTTTGACTCCTATAACCCTCATTGTACAAGGAATAAGGCAAGTCAGAGAAAGAATGCTCTATTTCAAAATAAGTGCTGTGTAGATTTTGAAATAAGCTATTTTGATATAAGATACGCAATTGACGTAGCTCAATTTGCATAGCTTATTTCAAATTAAACCCTGCAGTGTGGATGCACTCTAACACAGCTACCCCTTTGACACTAAATATCATTTCCTACTTATTTTGGGTGCTCTCCTGGGTGCTCCCACTGAAATGTAGGAACTTGAATATGGAAAAACTGCTGAGAAAGGCTGATCAAACAGTAACCATCAAAACTTTTGGCAGAAAATTGGGGTTTTTTTTTAACTAAACCTAGATTTTGGCAAAAAGTATCCACTTTCAGCTGAAAATATCAAGGTTGCATCAAAACCTTTTTGCTCAAAAGCCAAACACTTTTTTGATAAAAATCCATAAAGTTTCAATACTTTTGTCAAAATGTTCAGTTTTCAGGGTTTTTCATAATAATGAAATATTATTTTTCAGCTAAATCCCTCTCCTTAAGCTAATTTTATGATCAGCTCTACTGGCAAGACGCATCTATGAAAGAAGAGGGGGGGAGGAGTCATGATTCAAGGAGCCCCACTGTCTGTCATGAAGCACACCTCCAATCTTATAAAATATGTGTCAGCTAGGGCAAAGGGCAGACTGGATAATCTAGAGCTGCCTCCTGGATGTAAGCCCTACGAAACTATGAAAATTGGGTTTGGCGGATCCATGATTATTATTGACTATTTTCATTTGGAGAGGAGAATAGTGGCCTGAGAATGCAGATGTGTCTGTAATGCTAATAGTCCACTGACTAGTTCTGCTTCCAATACACAGGGCTCCTCAGTTACTTGGGCTAAGAAGTGAGAAAAAGGGTTTGGCCTCTTACGATTAAACAGAATGTCTAGAAAAAGTTACAAGGTATTGCAGGTGTATAATATTTAATTGGTCAATGGTATTATTGTATATCTTGCAGCCAAATAGTTTGACAAGTACATATAAATTAATTTTCTTATCCGTAAGCTAGATCTCACTAGAAGCTACGATGTAAGATCAGTTTAGTTAAAGGAAATTATTGTAAGATCCGTGGTCATTTTAACAGTTGGTAGAAACAGATCAAATACCATTCACTTTGTTATAGTTTTTCCAGCTTGCATCAGGAAGGTATTTGGCCCTTAGTATTATTTTCATTCAAAGTCACCAATATTTATTTTTTTACAAAGAAAAGGAAAAAGACATAAATAAAAGATTATTTCCTGTTATTAGCATAATATTACTAAGAACAACATGTAGGGGAACTGATCATAGTCTTTGTATTAGCACATATTTCAGAGATATCCCAAATTATCTTTTTGTTAGTTTCCTTATTAATTCAGCTAGAGAAGACACATCATTACAAGATTAAAACAGCATTATTATTGCTGGGTGATATGAAGCTAACTGGAAACAATAGTTGTTGTGACAACAATCTCTGAAAATAAAATTAAATATGTCTAAAAGTAGTAATGATAAGGTTGTAGTCAGAATTCTCTTTTTAATCTACATTAAAACAAGTGTTTTGTTCCTTCATGTCCCTAAACCAAACAAACATTAGACTAAATGGAACAAACATATATGCACTATTCCAGTGGTTCAGTTACAGAAATGTAAGAAATATGATGTCATTTTTTCCTGAATATAGTCTATTAGATTGCTATTGATTGAAAATATTTATTCTCATGCAGCTCCAAAAAGAAAAATATTTCCAACAGGTAACTATAAAAAGGACAAAGATGTTTTTATTTCAAGTGTTCTTGTTAGTACTGGGATATTAGAAAGACAAGGCTGGTGAAGTAATAACTTCTTTGGACCAACTTTTCTTGGTGAAAGAGATAAGCGTTCAAGCTTGCACAGAGCTTTTCTTCAGGTTTGAAGACCTGTGTCAGCTTGAAAGCTTCTCTCTTTCACCAACAGAAGCTGACCCAGTAAAATATATTGCCTCGCCTCCCTTTTCTCTGTAAAGATTTTTTTAGTCCAAAGAACAAGCATGAAAAACTGTTTGTATAACACTGACTGTAAGGCAGAAAAGTATAAGATATATTACATACAAGAGATCACTTTGAAATTGAATATAAAAATGATTGTATTACAGTGAAATTATGCACATTACAGTTAATATTAATGATATCCTTGTTATATAACCATGTTTTCACTTATAAGACAATACTAGTGCAGCTTATCTGAAGGGCCTTGATTCTCACAGTTCATGCACCAAAAAGACACAGCAATGAGAAACTAGCAGGACTTTTCCATCAAAGCTGGGCAGAAAAACCTGCACCATTAGTATATATTACTGGTGAATTTGCAGAATTTGCTGGAGGCAAGGCCATAAGCTCCCATTGTATCCACTCACTTATAGTTTTTGGAATATTTTCATGACAACTTTTTGAACAAACCTGATAGTCTGCATTAAGAAGAAATTCTTGCACTTTTTGCTTTTTGTTTGTTTGGTTTAAGCTGGCTTTATGTGGTAGCAGGGCACAGGAAATTGAATTTTCCCTCAGTGGTTAGTTAGCTGCAGAGCCCTCACCTCAGTTTTCAGTTTTTGGAATCTTTCCGGCCTTCATAATGTATGTCTATGTAGGCAGCATTGCAAGATAGTATGTATGTATTCTTTGTTTGGGACAAATATCGAAATGGTGCCTTTGCTCTGTGTTTGTTATGAAAGTAAAAATCACAAATAAGAATAATATGCATATCAAAGCACACTATACACAAACACCAAATCTACATATACATTTCCCAAAAATTTAGACAGGGTTGTGAGGTAAAGAAAAAGAATGTTGCAAAAGGAATGCCTTTAAAGAAATAAATAAGCTTAATGAGGGTTCAGTTTTGGCACACCCCTACATTGAGGAAGATACAAAGGTGCACCACTCCAACAGAAACTTTGGAAGTCATTACAGCTGATGTGGGTGTAATGCCTTTCAGAGCTCTGATGAACATAGTTACTGAGATAACTTTGGAGTGTATGCAGAAACCACTGTCCTGTCTGTCTGGATAGCTCTGTTGTTTGGTACAGCATGGTTGGGGCCATGACCTTACCGCCTCTGTTCCTTTCCTTTCATAACTTTCGATAAATTAGTCCTGTAGAATCCTTGCAATCTCCAGTGTAGAGTACAGAAGGGTTCCTACATTCTCTCTTGTTCTGCTAAACAAGGGCCAGGCACAGTCTGGACCTTAGAGTTCAAGTTGAACAGAAAATGGTTTCATTTGTTGCAGAAAACTGATTTTTTTTTCATTTCCAAAATGCTGTTGTGCCATCTGATTGTAATAGTAGTTTTGATGCCTCACATTTTTATTGTCTTCTATGGACCAAGCTTCCTGGTCAGACACCATCTTCCATGATACACACCATGGTCTCTCCTCCTGGGAAAGAAAGGTGGTATCATCATGGGTGATAACATCCAGTGGGGCAGCCCAGCCATAGAGGGAAATGAACCATAGAGAATAGGGACACAAGGTGAATGTAGCAGGGACAATGTCTGGAGCTGAAGATGGGGGTATGGGGGAGACTGTTAGGATGAGGAGTCTTGTGGGGAGACTGAAAGAGGATGGCAGAGGGTTGAAAAGAAGACTGAGAATTGCTCTGGGGGGAGCACTGTCACTGGATGGACAAGGAGACCAGGACTGGATATGGTGGAGACTGGGATGGGGAGTGCAGTGTGGTGAGACTAGGTCTTGCTGGACAAGACTGAAACTAGTTAGATAACGAAAATGGATTTGGGACAAAGGGTCAGGACTAGAACTTGGACATATTAGATGGGATAGGACAAAAGAGGTCATGTTTATGGGGAATTGGTAGAAAGGTCTGTGCCCACCAGAGAATACTCCCCTTCAGAGTATAGAATGTATATCAAGATTCCTGAGTGTCCTCAATCCTTTGCTCTCCCCAAATATCTGTGAAACCCACCGTCAAAGTGTCTCATGACTTTCTAGATCTGGTCTACATGGAGGATGAAAACCTCCTCTTGTTACCAATTACTCCATTGAGTGGCTGAGGTTTGTCTGGTGGATTTAAACGTCCCAACCCTGTCAATGATCTATGAAGGTGTCAATATGATGCCAAATGTTGGAATTTCTTTTTTTTTTCAGTCTCAGAGGGGTAGCCATATTGGTCTGTAACTTTAAAAACAACAAGTAGTCCTGTGGCACCTTAGAGATTAACAAATCATATATATGATTTGTTATGCCCAATGTCTGTGAGTCTGTAATGCTGACATACACAGCCCCGCCCCCTGGCCGTGTACGTCAGCGCCCCGCCCCCCTTTCCCTCCCACCGTGGTACTCAGCTGAGTGCTGCACCCCTCAGCCGGGCCGCCGCGGGGAAGCCAGCAGCGCAAGTGGCCGTTTGGACTCCCCTGCGGCAGCCCGGGTGAACGTGCAGCACTCAGCCGAGTGCCACAGTGGGAGGGGAAAGGGGGTGGGGCAGTGACGTACACGTCCCCGCCCCCTGGCCGTGTACGTCACGGCCTCGCCCCCCTCCCTCGCTGTGGCCCGGCTGAGCAGGCAGCACTCAGCTGAGCGCCACGGCGGGAGGAGAAGGGGAAGGGGGGCGGGGGAGAGACAGAGGGGAGAGAGAGGCAGGAGGAGGAGGAGAAGAGAAAGGGAGAGTGAGAGGCAGGAGGGGGAGAAAAGAAAGAAAGAGACGGAGAGAGAGGCAGAAGGAGAGAGAGGCAGGAGGCGGAGGAGAGCTGAGAGAGAGCGGGGTAGGCAGTAGGAGGAGAGAGAGAGAGAGAGAGAGAGAGACAGAGATGGAGTGAGAGACCGGAGGCTCAGGAGAGAAGACCAACGTGGAGGAGAGACCTGAAAATCCTGTCTTATGAAGGGCTAATTGGCTAGTATACATATAGTACAGCATTTCTCAAAGTGGTCCATGGACCTACTCTGAGAAAGCTGCTAATGGGCCTCTCCAATTTGTTTGCTTACCAGCTCCATAGCCATGGAGCCTC
The DNA here is from genome assembly GCA_032595735.1 of Pelochelys cantorii. NCBI lineage: Eukaryota > Metazoa > Chordata > Testudines > Trionychidae > Pelochelys > Pelochelys cantorii. The sequence continues at coordinate 144,766,878 of CM064327.1, forward strand.
GTGGCTCCCATTGGCTGCAGTTCACCATTTGCAGCCAAGGGGACCTGCAGAAAGCAGCATGACCTGGGCTGCTGCTTCCCGTGGCTCCCCTTGGCTGCAGACAGTGAATCACAGCCAATGGGAGCCGCAAAGATCCATAGCTGTGGAGCCAGTAAGTAAACAAACTCTAGCCACTTTCTCAGAGTGGGTCCATGGACCACTTTGAGAAACACTGATATAGTATCATAAGCTTTCATGGGTAAAACCCACTTTCTTAGATGAGCTTGAATGGTTTTGCACATGAAATCTCTTGATATATATATATATATATATATATATATATATTTGTTAGTCTCTAAGGTGCCACAAGACTACTTTTTTATTTTAAAGTTTCCTTTAAAAAAAAAACAACTTGGAAATTGCACACAAGAATTGCATTAACTACATTATTAGGGTTCCTATGCCATTCACTGAAATGTTAGGGAATGCTTTATTTAAGATTGGTTATGAAATTTGATTCCCTTCTGTGAATGAATTATGATACAGTGTTTAACTACATGGTCACATACTATTTTCTCTATAGAAACCTTGTTTTACGGGATGGCCTTGTTCTGCGATTTAACCCAAGTTATGTAGTGAAGGACATTGTTAACTGCAGAATGTCTGCTTCATTTGTTGCAGAAGTTGGAAGCTGTGTAAAGAATAAGACGAGGCAATACAGGAGGAGGAAGGAGAGTCTCCTGGTTAAGACAGTTGAATGCTTCCCTGGGAAGTTGGATTCTATTTCTGCCAAAGTTCCTGCGTGAAGTTGTGCAGATCATTTAAACTAAAGTTTTCAGAGACAGTCACCAGTTGTCTGTTTCCTCAGGTTCTAGGTGCCTGACTGAGACTCAGGACCTGATTGTACTCAATATTTCTGACATACAACTAAAACTGAAGCCATTAAGTATTATGCTATTCTAACCCTGTCTACTTTTGACACCCTGAAGGATGAAAAATCTGGTTGCTCTTATCCCACATTCCCCAAAAGTCTGCAAGTACAGCCAGCTGCCTCACACTCCAGTTGCATGCTTAGGGATAGAAGCAGGAAAGCCTAGAAGTCTCCAATCCATATTAACCATTGTAGCTGCTGTCACCTATAATATGCATCCTCTGAGCCACTGCTACAGCCAAACTTTCCTTTAACACAGTCTTGTACCTGAGATACCCCAGACTATTCTACATAGTAACTTGATATGTTACTTTTCAGTTCTGTCTGGGGTTTATCATGTCCTGGACTACAGTAAACAGAAGGCCAGAAGTAGAGACATCTGGAGGCAGGGGAGCTGACAGCTATGCCAGCCCTTGTGCATGGTGTGGGGGCTGGCTCCATGTTCTAGGAAGATGTAGGATCTCAGGCAGAAGGGGCAGGGCAAGGAGCAGTCAGCCCTCAGCACTGCCCAGAGTGCACCATGCTGGTCCCCGCCAGCCCTTAGAGCCACCCAATGTTCCACGCAGTGCTGTAGCAGTGATTTAAAGGGCATCAGCAGCCAGGGACCCTGTGCCCTTTAGAATTGCTGGGCCCCAGGGCAACTGTCCACTTCCTCCATCAGCAGGCCTGCTTTGAGGCTTTCCTGACCTGGTGTTGCTGAATGGGCCACTCTCAGAAAACCTTTACTTTGGGCAGAGGTCCTCCTTTGCTATTCTCTGTGAAGATTCCAGAATCAAAATGTGTGTCAAACCCTTGCCTATTGTAGACCTCAAATTATGAGGGTAGACCGCTGTCCATGATAGAAAATTGAGGAAATTCAGTGAGGTAAGCAGATCTGTGGCAGGGAAAGAGGGGGAAGGGAGCATTTATCAGTACCAGAGAATGAGGGTAACCCAGCATTAGGGAGGAAAGCTTATGGTGAGTTATGTCAGTTTGTTGACACTTGTCAAACTTCACATAACTTCAGCCTAATTCTGCTTTCCATTTTAAAGTTCTTGTGCACCAGATGCTTAAAATGAAAACGGGGACCTCAAAACCACTGAAAATGAGCCTGCAGGTTTAGTTCCCCAGAACCTGAGCTATCTAAAAATAGCAGGCTCCAAACATTTTGGGGGATGACACCTTTATTTTGTCCTTAGAAATACTGACATTGCATGACATTTCCAACGGGATTTGTGTGTGACAGGGCTACAGTGTAGAGATAGTCTAGTGCTCAACCCTGGGAAATATATAAGAAATAGTTGTAGAGTCTGCAACTGAAATTCATGTCAACTAAATCTAAATAGGGAGGAGGGTTACAGAGGTCAGGGTAGTTATGTAGTATGTATAGAATAGAAAGAGCAAATAAGTGGAAGGCTTTTAAAATATATAAACAGTCTGGTAAAGAGACAGATTGAGGAGGGTTTATACAAATAAGCAGAAGAAAGTTAAAAGGATAATTAGAGGAGTAAAGGAATAATACTGAATGTCAAGTTGCATGGAGTATTTCAATTAAGGGCTCTTCAGCTATGTCTTCAATAGAGAGAGAAGTTCAAAGGTTAAATTGTGCCATTAAAAACGATGATGGGGGATTGGAGACAGGGCATAAGGAAATGGCAGATTTGATAAACATTATTTGGCTTCTGTTATTACAGCCAAGGAAGAAAGTGGAGAGCTACTTGGTAGATAAATAGCACATCCTGGAATAATGGATAGGTACAAGACAGAATGATTGTAACACTAGAAACGAATGGGATGGGGGAAGTACCAGAAATATCAGATATTCCTAAGGATATTAGGCCATAAATTAAAGAGGAGAACATCTACATGTTTCTGCATATCTGTTCCATTTAAAAAGTAATAAAATGATTGGTCTGAGCCCCCATTCAAAAATTTGTCTTGTCCCAGGTTTTAAGAACTTAAAATGTAGACCCTCACAATTTTACAGGATTTTCCCCACTCACAAGCATGAAGTATTCCTCAGGGTGAAACAACTCACCTGGACAGAGTCTATGCTTTCATGAGTAGAGACTGTAGTCCAAGACAAAGCCCATCAAGCCCCTTGTTGAATTTGGACTCCTAATCCAAATAGTTTACTTCCTGTCACATCAGGGAGCTCCACAATTCTCCGGCTATCCTTTTCACAATTCCTCCGTCCTTTCATAAATACATTGATATGCACCATTTACTCTGGTTTCCACAAACAAACTGCAAATGTCGTGGAATCAGAAGTTATAGAGACAGACCCACACGGGGGCAAAATTACAAGTTATCTATATGAAGTCTGCCAGAACTAGCTTTTTTATTTTTCTGCTGTAGGAAGAGCAGACATCTTCATATTTCTCTAAGTCAGTATTTCTTAAACTTTTTGAGACCACGGAACACCATATAATAATATTTTTTTATGTGTAACACTGATGAAAATTTTCTTCAAAAAAATTGTTGTCAGACAAAAAAAGACAAAAACAAAGAAGTAACAAAAACAAAGAAGATGTCACAGCACACCTGCGAGCTGTTCACAGAACACCAGTGTTCCGTGGAACATAGTTTAAGAAACACTGCTCTAAGTCATTTAGCTCTGTGGCTTAAATCTACATTTATAAAGCATGTCTTCATAGTGCTTTACAAACATTAACTAGCATTAATTAATGTGGTAGCTGATAATGAACCTGAGAAGTGGTAAAAGTATCAGTATTCCATAAGAGATATTACCTGCACCATTATAGGGCAGTTAGCTTAACATCTAGGCTGAGGAAATATTTGCACTGATGTTATTGTGTTTAGTAAGCAGAATTCTTTGTACATCAGTACTTCACTGGAAATTGCCCAGGATATAGAGGAGGTTTCTATAAGTTAATGGGTAGAATTCTGCAAAGATAGTTCTATCAGGGAAGATAAAGGAAATATGAAATGCTATACAATAAGATTTTTCAGATTACAATTTGTCATCTAGCTGGCACACCAGTTTAGGCTGGCAGCCTAGAGAAGTATGCAAGATGGAGAGAGCGTGCACTAACTGGTAAAAGTCAAAGGCTGGTGGAAGGGAATAAATGGCCCATTGCAAGGACATGAATGTAAACATGTGGAGAGGGATTAAGAGCTGCAGTAAATCAGCTGCAGAGAGCAAGGTAAATTCCTTAACCAAATTGATGAATGTAGATTTAGTTTGTTTCCATAAAGAAAAACCTTACATTTTGGACAGTCCATGCATCTTTATAATCATTTCACCTACCTTTAATAATCACAGATTTTGATCATATGAAATAATATACATTACTCATCTGACAATGGATTTAAAAATCAAGGGATACTATTCAAATAGAGGGGGGGAAGATAGGCAAATCCACACTCCTATATTGAAATAAAAGTGGGGGAAGCTTTAAGGACACTTGTAAAGCACATAGAAATATGTTTTCTCAGATCAGATACCAGCACTGCCATGAAATATTAAAGCTTTGAGCTGAAAAAGCATCTCTGCAGTAGATATAAATGACCACACTAAAAAGCCCAATTTATAAATTGTAAGTAAAATTTAAATAGTGCCATCATACTTAAAAGAGCAGGAAACATTCACATAGCATACATTTCACATCACATTCATTTCAAAGACTACAGAATAAAAACTGAATGCATCAGTTAAAGAGAGGAAATAAACTATTTTTATAAAAGAAAGACTGGGACACAACATGCAGGCTATAGTGGGTATAAAGGAAAGAAGTACTAGAATAAGCTAAAAGTTGGCAAAAGAGGTGTTAGGTTCAGAGCTTGTTTCCTATTCAGCAATTCATATGTTCTTTATTTTTAAAAATTCCTGATGAAAAATCTTTCAACATGTTTAGCCAGATTTTCAAATGTGCTGAGCAAACACCCCCATTCAGAACTGAGCTCTTCTGAAAAGCTGGCCATTAGAGTGTATTATTTCTCTGAAAGTCCATATGTGCAGTGATGAGATAGATATGCATGACTGTCCCAGAAACTGTGATTTGGAATTTTCACTTTATTGCTTCCAGAGAGTGTATTGATCATGCTGTTGACAGGTATTATCAGTTTTTACAGGGGACTCTCAATTCCCTGGCTCTTTGCCAAACCCTATTCATCCCTTAGGCTCAGAAGAGACTATGGTGTAATGATGACATCAGAAATAGAAGCCTTGAGGGTCAAGAATGGCAAGGAGATGGCTAAGAACCTGCCTGGGATGTGGTCTTCTTTTGTGCAGGGTTTTTATACAGAAGTACAAAAGACATGTAACTTAATCAAAGATACATTTTTTTTCCAGTCATAAACCTTGTGGGAAACTACAGCTGAACTCATTTAGCTGTTGTGCAGCTTGATTAATTACAACTGATTTGCCCTGCTACTCATTTCACTGGATCACTGTTATAGTCTTTGTGGACTTAGATCGTTCAGCTCTTGGCCAGGGCCCTACTTGTTCTAGGCACTGTACAAACACATAATATTTGGTCCTTGCCCCAGAAAATCTTCTCTGTGGACTCTAGGTTCTGGGCCTGAGTCTGGACTACTTTTTGCACCTTGTTCAGTTATAGATCCCTGTGCCCAGTGGGTACAAAATACTCCCACTCTGATCTGGTCATTTTTACACCCACTTTGCACACTTGCAAATTATTATAGTAGGTGCAAGTGAGTGGCGCATCAGGTCTTCACCTCTTTCCTAAATAAATGTTTCGATGATATTGCCTTCTGGATGCACTAGGATTATCTTATCTTCAAAGTTGGATGCTGGAGAGAGCTCTTTGATATGAGGAAGCTTGCTACTCCTTTGTCTCCTGGCATAGAGATTGATTCAGCCCAGGAAAGTATGTTAAGAATCCTTTTGACCAAGCCTTTTCCACTTTTCCACATGTGATCCAAAAAATACTTTTTCTGGGTGTTCAGACTGCAGAGTCAAGACTGTGCACTTATCTATCCCATGACTGCCTCACAACAACAAAGCATGTCTTTGTAATTAAGAAACTTCATTATTGTAACTTCCTTTTAACAGGGCTTACAGACAGGTTTCTGAAGTGAGCAGAATACACCAACTTGTCTGTTATTAGGGGAGCAACAGCAATTGTATTATGTCAGGTCTGTTCTTTACATTGACTACTTCTAAAATTGATGATTTACTATAAATCAGCACTGCTTCTTTAAAGCTTTTAATAATACAGGCTCTATTCTTGAACCTCATTTTTTATGGGTGTCTGTGCTGTTCACACCACCCATTGTTTAAAGATGTCACCCTGTCCTCTTCAAGATACAAACAATTGCTTTGATAGACTCTATATATGTAGAACTTATCCTCTCATGGAAACTAAGTCCAATATATCTCTTCCCATTTTTCAGAAACATTTAAGGTTTGTTTTTGTTTTTTTGTTTTTTTTTACCCAAAGAGCTTTGGGATGAAAATATGTTCCCTTTCCACTCATCCCTGTTTTTGCATGTTTGGTATTAGCTTCTGTCTGTTGCGTTATATGTTTGAAATTGATGATGATTTTAATTATAATGAATTTCAGGTTAATATTTTATATTGTGAAGAAGTGCATGAGTGGGGTGTAAGACAAAAAAGGGGTTATAAATAAATAAATTAATAATTATTATTAAGTTTGTTATTTCAATGCCATTGATGTAAAAAATTTAACCATTACCCAATATTAATATCTACTAAAACTGTTAGAAAGCTACCATATTTTTGCAAAGCATTAATGAGAACAATGTATGCTAAATGGTAAAATTTGAAGCTTAAATCAGATTAAAGCACTACTAATCTGCTTTTATCATAAAAGACAGGGGGAAATCTTGAATGCCCTTTCTTTTTCTTGCTAGATATCTTAGGCCACTACTGCCAGCCCATCAAATGAAAACTATATCTTCTAGAAGCTAAAATTGCGAACACTACAAGTCATGTTGAAGTTGACATGAAAACAACCATTGCTGGCATATCTTGTATTTTTACATCTGACTATTCTCACCATGACATTTTTAGTAAAGTTGAGCAATATCCAGATTCCAGCCTTGATACCAGTCAGCACAGCAACATTCATCTTAAGATGACATCTGTTGAGAATTTTTCAATAACTTAATGGTTATAAAGCATGTGAGGAGGGGGATAATAGAGGGATTATGACATAAAAATGCTAAAGCCCTTGTGGGGGAACTGCTGCACATAAAGTTTTGATTTGGTAATTCAGACTAATGTAGTTTGTAGTCCTCTAGAGAGAGGGCAATAATGGTGCACAATATGCTCTTAAACACTGATGCATAACGCATTGTGCTAGAGCCAAAAGGCACTCTACAATATCATTAGAGGAAGGAGAGGTAGTAACTTTGGGAGTCACTTTTACAAAGATCTGAATGCACAGGTGACAAACAATGCAATTTCTTTCCTCTTCATGACTCTTAATCTATTAATAACCTATTTTAGGAAAATGTGGTATTTTCGTTAATATGGTAACATAGTAAATGTAAGAGCTGTACTTTACCAAAGATCACTGTCATGCAGTAGATCATAGATTTTAGTTCATCTGTTCAGTAGAGTAAGCCAAGGTACTTATAAAATATAGTATTGTTTGTCTTTGAATTCTGCTGAAATGAGATCTCAAAATATAAGCACAATCAATTCTTTATCCTTTAGTATTTGAAAATCATATACATCTTTATTTCAGAAAAATAGCTGTTTTACCCATATCTGGTATCAGATCTGAAAGATGCAGATGCTTTTTACTTGTACTATCTTTTTTTGGTTATTATGGTACTTTTAATTTTCATTGCATGTGCAGCTAAGTATAATGTGGAACATAACATTTAAAGAACAAAACATTGGTTATGTATTACTACTTCAGTACTTCTAGCAGTTTGAATTAAAGATGACAAACATTATGTGCTTGAACAAAAATTATCTATACCAGCACAGAGCAAAAATCTACTACACTGATTTCAGAAAAGTTACATGTATAGATGATATTTCTGAATTCAAAAGGGCTCAGTCAAATTTGAAGGATAGTTACTATACAGACATGGAAATCTTTCATTTTTTATTTTTTTAATCCCTCTTATGCATTTAAGAAAATGTCCTGGCTTTAAACAAAAAAACCCAAAACAAAACAAAACAAAAGCTCTCCTCCTGAAAAGCCATAAAGAAAAAATAACCTCTTTCATGCACATACATAAAGTGGCCATTAAAATCAATTGAAAGACTCTCACTGACTGAAATGGGCACTAAATAAAGCCCATAGTGTAAACTGTTTCATCAGGAAGGACTGCATCTTTCATTGTGTGCCGGTTATACTCAGAAAAGACCGATAGAGAATTTTTCAACAAAATGATTTTTTTGCCATAAAATGCTGATTTATTCAAAATGAAACTTTGTATGGAAATGTACCAGATTTGACTGAACTTGAGCTGGGAAACATTTTTCAGGTGCAGGATGAATTTTCTGATCAAAAGCAGAGAAGAGAATGGTCAATAGCTTTGTGATTAGAACACTCCCTGTCATGTAGGAGGCCTAGGGTCAAGATGCTGCTTGTCCTGATTTAGAGGAGAGTCTTGAATCTACCTTTAGGTAAATGGCTTTAACCACAGATTTATAGAAGCTGTTGCCTTGTCTTATCCAATGAATATTTAAGCTCTTACATCAAGTGAAATAGCTCCAATATGAGACAACAAAGATGCTCAACTCGCCAATAGACCAGGTTAGGACACTCAACAGTGATATGAAAAACCTATGTTCAAGTCACTGCTCTGAATCAGGCATGACAGGGACTTTAAGTGAGGCCTTCCATGTGATGCCCTCATCGGGGAACCTGTACTCATTCTGGAGTGGATCTCTTTCTTTGGTTTGCAGTTGAAAATCTTCAGAAGTGCTTAGTCTCATCCCTAAATCTGAAAAAGTTTTGAGGGATGGGAAATATCCACCACCCCAACATTTCAAGTACAGTATACAGAAAAATAGTATTTAGGAGGTGTTCTCAAGAGAAGGTCAGACCTTGGGGCTTCATTGTGCTGTTCTAGATCCTTGAGTTTTGGTAGGTAGGAGGGTTAAAGCAGATGTTGTCCTCTTTGCTGCATCTACTTTTGTTCTAGATCTGCCAAGTTGCAGTAGAGAGGGCAATAGTTTCACATTCTCATTGCAGTGGCATTTATGTGTTGTTATAGCTGCTTGTTATGAGTTCTCGTTGGGGCGGGCGGGAACACCCACCGTCACACCCCTCCCCCAACCAGGAACCAGTCCTATACAGCTTCTCCCAACAGTTTCCCGCGAGTTTCTCGACCGTCCTCCGACTTTTGCACACAGGGAGGGTAGGGAGACCTGGGCCCACCCTCTCTCCAGGTCTCAGCCCAGGACCCTAAGAACAGGAACACCAACTTCCTGTCTGGCCGGCGGGACCAAGCTGCAACTCACCGGCCTACGGGCTCCGTCTCTGCCCTGTCCTGGGCTGCTTCCTATCCTCCTGCGGTGTTCCCAAGAGCCACTTACCACTCGTGGCTCTTCTTAGCCTCCCTCGGCGACGTCTCCCCCGCTGGCAGGCTCGCTTAATGCCCTCTTGCTGGGCACGCTCACCCTTCCCAGCTCGCCGCCCCTCTCTCGCTGAGTCTCCTCCTTTTTCAAAGCTGGCGCCCTTGTTAAGGGACGCCGATGCATGCGCTATCCTGCCGGCTGGCTCAGAAGTGCCGGGTGTCCCCAGGCAGGTGCAAGCCGCAGCCACTGAGCACTCTCGGCACAGCTGCGTGCGCGCCGTGGCACTGACACAAAGCACCGCGGTGGTGTGGAACTCCCCACGCGAGCCCCTGCCACCCCGTCACACTGCTATTTGGGTGTACTTTATCTGAATCAATATCTTCACTCATATTCTAGAACAGTCTGCTACCAGTAACTCAGTAGCCTTCAGAATCTAATCATTCAGCCATACTCAGGGTATGTTTACACTACAAAATTACGTCCACTATATTAAAGTCAACTGGAGCCTCACTACCAGGGCTTGCATCAACTCATGGCATGATGCACTATGGGTAGCTGTCCCACAGTCCCTGGAGCTGATTGGAATTCTGGCTTAGGCTCCCAATGATTCATCAGACAGAAACATTTTGCAGATGGTCATGAGTACAAGTCGTCAGCCTTCTGTGATGTACTTGCCTCCTTCTCTCCCTGAAATCAGTGGCTAACAATCATTTTCACACCTTATTTCCTAAGCCTGGGTTACTCATGTGAACACCATACTATGGCAAGAATAGATCCACTCAGTTGTGTATTGCTATTGTGAGCATGGCAAACCCCTTGCACATTATCCTGCGGTATTTGCAGAATCTACGCAGGAATTGCCCTGCAGATGAATGCAAGGCCATGCAAACAGGCATGCTGAAAGCCTTGGAATGGAGGCATTTGCAGGCAACATTTGTGTATATTGACACAGTGGAATACCACTTCTGGGCCCAGAAATCAAGCACTGAGGCTTTGACTATACTATGAGTTTTTGCCAGAAGAGGCAATGCAAATGAAGCCTTTTGTCATGCTTCATTTGCATAATCTATTCCAAGCAGTTTTTGCGCAAGAGGTGTTTGCGCAAGAATATGCAATGTGGCTGTGGCCATTTTGCGCAAAAACCCTTTTCTGCGCAAGATCCAGGAGAGGCATAAGGATCTTGCCCAAAAAGGGTTTTTTGCACAAAATGGCCACGGCCACACTGCTTGTTTTTGTGCAACACCTCTTGGGCAAAAATGGCTCTGAATAGATTAAGCAAATGAAGCGTGACAAAATGCTAATCAACGCTTCATTTGCATTGCCTCTTCTGGCAAAAACTCGTAGTGTAAACATAGCCTAACTGGTGGGACCAAATAATTATGCAACTATTGGACGAGGAACAGAAGTTGCAGAACTTTCACATGCATAAGGGGACTTCCATAGAATTGCATGAAGTGCTTTCCCCAGCCCTGAAGTCCAGCAATACCAAAATCAGACCGGCCTTCACAGTTGAAAAGCAAAGGGCAATATCTCTGTTGAAGCTTGCAATGCCAGACTGCTACTGCTCAGCTGGGAATTAATTCAGTGTTGGTAAGTCTACTGGGGGGGGGTGGGGGGCACTACTGTTATCCATGTAATCAGGGCAATCAATACACTTCTGATAAGATCTTTCTTTCTTTCTTTCTTTCTTTTGTCAATTTTAAAAGGATGCTTTTTTGCCTCTGATAGCCTCTTTTACTCTGTTTAGTTGTGATGCATTTTTGGGGTCCTCTTACTGGGTTTTTTTTCGGGTGGATACAGTTAGTTGCTTCTCAGAGACATCCTCTGAGACACACAGACATACCCTCCCTGCTGTCCTCTTGCTTTGGGGCAACAGTTCAGGGAAAAGTAAGTTCATGGGACTGTGCAGTTCACTTCTTCACCCATGACTGGCCAGAAAGTTGTATGGCACAGTCAAAGTTTCATGCTCCCCTCATCAGCCACTTTCTTGCAATGGGCGAGCATCAGACAACAGTGGCTCACTAATCATCAAAGCCAAAGCCCAAATCGTACTACCAGTAACAGAATGTAATGGGGACAAGTTGGGGCACTTGCTTACTGCCCAGCCTGATTGAGAAAAAAATAGTTCAATTTGGCCCTAAATAAATAGTCTCACCAAAAGTACCATGCTGAGAGTGTCATGCTTTATTTTTGGAAGAAAAATATTGTGATGTGTAGTTCACCACCTTTTTACAATCAAATTGTTTTAAAATGGCAATGAATGAAGGTCTATTCCATGCTTAAAATATAATAGGGAAAATTACATGGAATATATGTAAATCTTTTTATATTTTCTTTAAATGTAATATCATAATCCCTAGAATGAGAATCTGCTACATTGTTCCATTGCCAAAGTGATGTCTACAAATGAGGGCTTAGGGAATAGCTGCAGGCTTTCTGCTGAGCTCAGCCAACAAGCTACCATAGAGATTCTAGTCTGAGTTTCTGAATGAAGCGGATTTAAACATGCAGAGATTCTTGTCTCCCTTCCATCACAGAGAAAACAATATTCCCCACTACTTGCCCTCCTTATGCTTACAGACAATGATTTGCGAAAGAATACAGAAACTAAAAACTTGAATTAATATAGTCCACAGAAAAATCTGATTTCAACAGTCTTTTATCAGGCATTATTTATAGAATCTGAGCAGTTGTATATCTCTAACAACTCAGTTTAATTTATGTTTAACTTAATGCCCTTTTATTGCACAGAAGTTAATTTTAAAAAATGATGGTAGATATATATTATTATTTAAATTTATGTTTTTGCCAAAAATAAGTGTATATTATACAATCTTCTTCCCAAAAATTGATTTAGTGGTTTAACTGAAGAACACAATATTTGTTCTCCCCTCCCCGCCTCTTTTAATACCGAAAGAAAACAGATTGGAAATGCAATGGGGCTAGCAGTTTAAATATTTTATATTAAAGGGGTCAATTAATGTTTTACTAACCTACATACTCTCAGTTTGAGCACTATTTTGAGGATGAGTAAACATCCAGAGAGCTATCATAGAATCATAGAATTCTATTTTAAAGGATACAATATTTTTACTTGTGATTATTTCCCTACTTGAAAGTGTAAAGAAAGTGCCAGTAGAGATGGCTACTCTGTGATAAGTGTCGTGTGTGGCACCAATTGTTTCTTATTAAAAAGGGTTACATTCTATATATAACAGAAAACAAATTAATCTATTTAGTGATTTCTGTGCTGGAACTTGTACACATTAAGGGCTAAATCATTACTTGGACCAGGTGCAGAAGCACAGGCAGGAAGGGAAGTAAGAAAATCCCATGTATAGGTTTCCTGCCTTTCCATTTTTGAGGTTGATGGAGCTATGACAATTTATACCATTGAAGATCTGCTCCCTTCTCTTTGTGAAGTGTTATAGATTGCACATCTATGTCCTATCCACAGATATCAGCATGGGACAAAAATCCCTGAGCCCCTTTCAGTAACAATCTGGCTACATCTACACTGCAGGCTTTTTGCGCAAGAACTGTTCTGCACAAGAGTCCTTGCGCAAAAGGTCTTGTGCAAGAGCGTGTCCACACTGCCATGTACTTTTGTGCAAGAGCATCCATGGCAGTGTGGACGCTTTCTTGCACAAGAAAGCTCTGATGGCCATTTTAGCCATAGTGGTTTCTTGATCAAGAAACCCCTGTTGCCCGTCCACACTGCCTTCTTGCGCAGGAGCTCTCATGGGGAGAGGAATAACTCTTGCACAAAAAGCCCTCTGTTCCGACGCCTTACTGTAAATTTACTTGCGCAAGAACGCACGTGCAGTGTAGGCACCCCGCAAGTTTTTGCGCAAGAACAGCTGTTCTTGCGCAAAAAGCCTGCAGTGTAGATGTAGCCTTTGTGTTTATCTAGGCATGGCTATTAGACGTATTAGGAAATAATTCTTATGATATTTAAAACAGAGCAAATGTCAATTGCTAGGGAACTTTGAAGGCCATGGCTACTGACAATTTGTATATACCATAAAGTCCGTGTATTTTCTTCTGAAAGAATAATAAACAAAAATGTATAATAGTCTTACACTTATTTCACAATGTTTTCTGGGTTAGAATTGTGATAGCAATGAAATGAAATGATGCCCTGCATTTTAGGCTATTTCCACTCAACCAGGATGCTGAGTTGCCTATTTTATTTCTTAAGAAAACAATATTCCCTGAGAAATCATTTGTTACCACTAGTTCTGCTTTGTTAGTTAACTGTCTCAGGTGAATCCAAGACTAGTTATGGCTCAAATATAATAATTGTGAAGTGTGCAAACAACTGATTTTAAAGGCTCTGACTTATAATCAATGGTTTATAACTAAGGAGGTATATTTAAGAAAATAAATTTGTAGCTGAAAAACTGCAATGGAAACTGTGTCCCCCCCTCCCCGTCAAAAGGCAGGACCCACTCTATCAAGTTTATAATTAAGCAATAATCCTAAGAAACGCACTCATTACCAGCAGTTAATGACTACTTTGTTGGTTAGCAGCTCAACGTGAAGCTGAGGATTGTTAACACTCTATCAAACTCCTTGTTAAGTGTGCTAAGTTTTTATTTAAATACACTTGGCTCGCAGCTGGAAAGCTGTGGGGGGAATCAGGCATTCCCTAGTGGCTAATGACCAATTTTTTTCCATCACTCAGAATACAAGGCACATTCCATTATGTTTATATAATAGCTGTTAACTACAGATGGCTAGTGCCACCCTATTTTGGTACTTTGTGTGACATGAAGCTGACCTCAGTCATGTACAGTACCTATGCTTAAATTATATGTTTTTGATCTCGGAAATCAAACTTCTGTGCTTTATTGAAAACTTATTTCAGATCGAGTTATTTTAAGGGAACCCCCACAAAAGACAAAATAGTCACAGTGAAATTAATAAGAAGATAATGCTTATATGTATAGAGCCTGATATTCTGAGGTGTTAAGCTGTGGGTGTTAAGAATCTCTGAAAATCAGGCTTCTTCTGCAAAATCTCTTTGAATGCAACTTACAGGATGTCAAAATTTTATTTGAAAAATAATTGCAGCAACTTTAATGGCATCTATTTTCATGTTGGCAGTCATCAACAGTAAATATAATTTTAATCAGAAACAGATTTCTTCTGACTGGCCAAAAAGGAAGGTGTTTTACTTTATTGGCCAGGCTGACTGGAAATTAATCTTACAAATCATTCTGAGTTAGTTCTTTGAGAGAAACATGAGGTGAAAAGCAAAGTCATATAGCTGAATGAATTGCTGTTTTGCTTTGCAAGTGTCAGTAATTACTAGCCATTTTCCTTTGTTTCAAACCATACGGTAGTTATTTCATCTGTGGATTACAGTAACCTCCCCGTCAGGACACAGAATTTGCAGCATCACCAAGAAAGAATTGAAACTCTGATATAGGCTAGATTTGTTGAAGTGTCACAGGGGAAGGAAAAGATGATAAGAGAAATGATATCATGTCTGGATTTGTTGATGTTGTTGAAATATCAACAATGATCAGTAGAGAGTCAAACAATTTCTGTCTAATCAACCCAATAACTTATTATCAAAAGAATCTATTTCTTTGTCACGTCTGTCAGAGTAATCTGGAATTCATTATCATATTAATGTCATGACTGGGCTCCTCTGGACCTCTGAGTTTTGTTTGTTGAAGAGCTTCCTGGGGCGTTTGGAGAAACAAAGAGCGCTCTTTGGAACATGAGGCATTCAGAGTGTCATACAGATGGGCCCTGGCTCTTTGTTCCTCTCTGCCTGGGAGGCTGTTATGGGAAGCAGCCAACCTGCAGTCTGTCACAGTGAACATTGTCAAGTCATTGTGTACTTTTAATTGTTACTATGTACATGGAATCTGAAAGGTCGCTTTGGATATATAGTACAAGTGCACAGAGCCCTTTGCCAGACCAAACAGCTGTCCTGTGGTGTTCCCATATTCAGCTCCAGTCACCTTTTGCTCAGTGACGGATCTTTCTGACAGAGCAATTAAAACATATGATTTATTTACTAAACAGTCAATGAGGAAATTTTAGAAATGCACTCTTTTGCTGCTTCTCTCTTTCCCGTGAGGCTGTCTTCACAGGTCCTTTATATTTAAGCAATTGTTTTTGCCCCAATGATATTATAGGCCTTGCAAGATTAATGGTAGAGCTGACAGCAACATACAATGACAACCTCAAAAACACAATCAAAAGGGTCAAACAGTATGCTGTATTCTACTTTTAGATGTTTATAGATAAATTCTTCTTTTTACATTACATGTGTTTTCTTAGACAGACTGCATACTTAGCTATATTTATACAGTATAAAAGAATCAGCCTTGTGGAAGAACTTAATATTATGTAGTTGGACTAATCCTCAACAGTAGAAGATTTGCAACCCAGGGAGTCCAGAAAACATGTTCAATCTAAATATGCTAATACGTCCCCCCACAATGCATCTCACCATCATTGGGGGGATTTTATTAATTACTATTGTGCTTAAATATAGTATTGCTTCTTAATTTTTACTCAGTAAATTTGGCCCAAATAGACAGGTGTTAATGCCTTATATATGCATATATTAATAACTAATCAATGTTTTACAATGAACACTTATCCATTTTTAGGAGATATGTAAAAGAGATTTTAAGTTTCCACACACTGTATGCTTTTCAAATGTTCAAGGTTTAAAGAAGTCATGAAAAATAGCCAGTAAAATTTCTGATCTAACACAGACTTGTCCATATCCAAGAGCTCCTCAATCATCTTTTAGTCACATTGCTAGCTTTACTGTAAAACCTTTGCTTTTTAAGGTTCAAATATTTCCATACCAGTGTGTATGAAGGTTACTCGCGCACGCGCACACACTGAGGTGTCACAATTGCACCAGCGTGCAAATCTTCTTTAATTGTTTGGCTAAAAGCACCACCTCTGGCCTTGCCAGCTCCACATTTGCTCCAACATCAGCTAATGCTTCCTCCACTAAAGTCTCCAGCTTGGAGAAATTGGAGAGTGATCAGCTTTAGTTGAGACCATGCTAATATTAAGGGAAGGATACTAGTTTAACAAGAATAAACTATTAGTACAAGCCATTTCATTGGGCATTAGGACAATATTAGTCTGAATCTTTCTGAGATGAGTTGAAGCTTCATTTATGTGAACTACAGTTGCAACATCATTATTTTTTAACATTAGGTTTTTGTCATATAGTCCTCTTTTAATTACCTTAAGTCTAAAATAATTGAAATGAGGAGCTACCTTGAGTCATCATGGATAATTTGCTAGTATCATAGACTGAAAATGATAATGGCTAACAAAATTCAAAAACTATTTGCCATCTTAATAATCCTGCTAGAATGGGGCTTACTCACTCATTTGTATTCATACTTTTTTCTAGGTTGTGTCTAAAGTTCTCTCTGAGTAAAAAAATAAATAGGACTTTAATCCAGAGTCTTCAGATGGCCATAAATGAACTTGAAGTGAGATTTTCAAAAGTATTCGGTCTTGCTCTGCCTTGGAGGCCACAAAAGTCAGTTTTCAACTTAAGTGAAAGTGAAGTGCTTTTGAAAATTCCACTGCTAATGGCTGAAAGAAGGAGACTTAGTACCATGTACTTGTCTGCATATTTTTACAGCTTTTCTTTTGGAACTGTTTTTTCCAGATTTTGCACAATATCCACTTCCAGAAAAATAGGGGAATTTGGACTATGATAATAATCATGAATGAAATGATAGAGAAAACACTTCTAAATAACAATAGTATCAATTTTCTTTTCCTTTGCTTAAGTCTTCCCAAGAATGTTCAGGAGGAATGGATCTTCATATTCACTAAGATCTATACTATTCTGTACGAACTAAGGTCCCATTCCATACATATTTCAGGTAGATGGAGTAAGGTCATTTATTTTTATGAGAAGTCCCTAATTGTCCCTAACATTTTCATTATACTGTGATTTGATTTTGTTGGCAAAAACTTGACAATAAAAGAATGTGGGTTTTTAATAGCTTTGCAAATATCTAAGAATATGTTCCCTATGCTTTTCTGTTTGTGTTTCAGAAAAGCTCTGAGCTTTCAGTATTTGAGCGTCCTAGAATAAAGTTTTACATGGTGTATTTCCAATGATATTTTACCATTTTTGTACCTAGGGAAATTATTATACTCTAGCTTTATATGTAAGATGCCAAAAAGTCCCCATTACAGCCTTAAAATCCATTGTAGGATTCTTCTGCTGGTCATAACTGACTTGAAAAGCCCTTATTTCTTTTCAGACATTTGTATGACATCCTTGAATAACTTTTAGAGCATTGCATAACCTAAAATAGCTATTAATTGGATCTTTTAGTATAGTAAGACACAGAAGACAGAAGAGGATAATAATGTCATCATGTGATATTGATTGTATGTGGTGCTTCATAAAAGTATAATAAGATAAAACCTCAACAAAGGTACAAGGCCATGGCACAAAAAGGGGTAAATCAAATTTACATTTCTGAAAATCCCAATGTTCAGTGAGCCTTCACAGAGGTTTTTATGAGTGCACTGAGTCAGCTCATCTCTTCTATATGAGCTTGTCTACGCTACGGAGAAGATCGACTCTCTGGAAGTCAATCATCTAGCATTCAAATTAGCAGGTCTAGTGAAGACCCACTAATTCCAACTGAGCGGGTGCCCCCATTGGCACTGGTATTCCTGTTTGTCATGAGGAGTAAGGGAAGTTGATTGCAGAGTTTGCCCCATTGACCTTCTGTTGTGTGGATGGCCTAAAAACATGATTTAAGATATGTCGACTACAGTTACGTAATTAATATACCTGGAGTTATGTATCTTAAATCGACTTTCCCCTTTAGTGTAGACCAGGCCTATGGGAAATGTCCCTCTCGGATTGAGAATAACAGTTGTGTGGTAATGTTTATGCTGTCATTATTTTCTTGCTCCTTTTCATTATATGAAGGATATTTAAATTTTTTTAAATCATTTGAATCCATGCAGTCCCTGCAAAGCTATCCATTAAACTCCAAAATCCCTGAGCATTTATATGTTTAAACATGATCTAACATCAATTTTATTTAAAAAAATGTTTCAGTTGGGACCACATTATTGACTCACATAATACTACATGCCAAAATTAATTTTCTTCCTTCCTTCCTTCATTTAATAACAGTATAAATATACTATATATCAATTTCACAGACACTAATACATAATTAATATTAATGTAATTTAAGTGAAATGCAATAGTCTGACTTTAAAATTTCAAAAACTGGGGTGGTGGTAGACAGTGAAGAATAGTAGTAAACTGGACACAGGTTAATAATATATGTTTGAATACAGGCAAATGTAAATGTATACATCCGGGGACAAAAAAATGAAGGCTGTGTTTACAAGATGGGGGACTCTATCATGGGAAGCAGTAACTGAAACTGATTTGGGGGTCAGATTTGGATAACCATCTGAACATGAGCTCCATGTCTAACATTGTGGCCAAGAGGGCTAATGAGATCCTGGGATGCATAAACAGGGAAATCACAAGTAAAAGTAGTGAGGTTATTTTATTTGGCTCTAGTGTGAGCGCTGCTGGAATACTGTGTCCAAAATTCAACAAGGATGCTGATAAACTGGAAAGAGTTCAGAGACAGTCATGAGAATGAGTAAAGGATTAGAAATCATGCCTTACAGACACAGACTCAAGGAGCTCAATCTGTATAACAAAGAGAAATTTAAGGGGTGACTTATAGTTTACATAGGGATCAAATATTTATTAACGGACTCTTCAATTTAGCAGAGAAAGGCATAACATAAACCAGTGGTTAGAAGTTGAAGCTAAACAACTCTAGACTGGAAATAAGGCATAATTTTTAAAGGTGAGAATAATTAATTTTTTAAACAAATTATCAAGCGTCATAGTGGATTATCCATAACTGTCAATTTTAAACCAAGATTGTAGGGGTTTTTTTTAAAAAAAGCAATGCTCTCAGAATTATTTCAGGGAACTTCTATGACCTGCATTATACAGGAGGTCAAACGAGATGATCTTAGAATTCACAAGTATATGAATTGTATTTGTCTCAGAAGTAAATATCAATTCTGACATCATAAAGTTAACAATCAGTAAGAATAAATGGATCCATGATATTATTTGAATATACTGCAGTGTCTTTGGAGATTTGATTCAAAATTTTGGCTCTGTCTGCATTCTCCGACAATCGGTAGGAAAATGTACAGGGAACCTAAAATAATTATTTACCATTGTGATGGGTGATTTAGAGATATCTGAAATATAAAGATATTAAGAAAATGTTCTCTTGTTATTTTATGTCCAATCTGTGTGTGTGTGTAATTTCATGGGCACATTAATAGTAGAAAGGTAGGGAGGTATAATTTGATTCACAAAAATCTACAGAAACATAATTTCAATGGTGTGACCCTCTGTAGTATGGTAAGGAGGGACTGGCTGCCCTCACTGGCTCATGGCACCAGGTCCTCCAATGAATAGACATTTTGATATGTCATTGGAAATAGATTGAATTGGGTGTCATTCTATGGCCCTTTATCCCACCAGAACAATGGTACAAAAATGAAAAATCTAGAACAATTGTGTAGAAATATATTTGGAAAATATTTAAAAATCGACCTTTTAACATTTTTAATTTAAAACAGTTATGTCAAACATACAGGCCTCAGAAAGCTAAATTGTGGTCCAAAACTGGCAGCAATGTGTTGTCAGCTAATGCTTAGAATTTTAAACTGTTTTTTTAAAATGATGCAAATTACTACACATGGAAAGAGTACTTCAGGTTGATTAAAGAAACAATTCAGTGGCAAAGTCCACTCTAATCCATCCATGTGAGGAATATTTCCACCTGTGTAGAGATATTTCCATCCTTGTATGGAATATTTTATATGCACCAAGGCATGTGCAAATGTGCACCACTAATAGAAACACCTATCTGTGGGTGCTCTGCTAACCATCTTGCAGCATTTGAATTTCTCCTGAGCCGCTGCACAAGCTCACATTTTACAGAAACCACTGTTCAGTAGTATTGATTAGTAGCTTTGTTTTCTATGATAAAAAAAAAGTTGTAATGAGCCACTGGTTAATAAATTAGTATCCAGCTAGAAATGACTGGAAGCTATCTGCAAACAGTATGCACATGCTGCAATGAACTACAATACATAATATAATCCATAATATAATTTGGGTATTGTCAAGGCTGTTCACCACTCTAGCACTTCGAGTGCAGAATATGGGGGCCTGCAAGAGACCTTAAAATACCTTGCCCCTAAAGTCTTTTGGTTAAAAAACTCCCCAAGATCACAGATTTCCTGACGTTGGGTGGTACGTTACCATTACCCAAATGCAAAAACCCCTTGAAAACCAGAAACACATGGGAAGTTCTTCCCATAGGGCAGTGGTCTCCAACCTTTTTACACGCAAGATCACTTTTTAAATGACAGAAAAAGCCAAGATCTACTGCCCCGCCCCTTCCTTGAAGCCCCGCCCCTTCCTTGAAGCCCTGTCCTCTCCATTCTCCTCCTTTCCATCACTTGCTATCCCCAACCCTTATACTGCTGCTTTTTTCCCCAATTCTTCTGTAGGAAGAAGTTTTTCCAACATTTGGCCTGTCAAGACTGGACCAAATGTGAGAAAAACCCCTTCTTTTGGAAGCCCCTTTATTCGTCGTGGAAAGAGGAATATAGGGGTGACCGAAAGATTATGTTTGCTCTTCCACTAAAAGAAGTGGAAGAACAAATGCATCCCTGGATGCAGAAGTGTTTTTCTGGGATATCTTCGGAATCCTGAAAAACTCCTGCAGTCTAGCCGTAACCTCGCTGGGTTGAGAGAGGATGTGTAGGCTCTGGGGTGGGAATGAGGGATTTGGGTGTGGGAAGGGGTGAGAGGTGCAAGCTCTGGGAGGAAATCTGGATGCAGAAGAAGGTGGATAAGGGGACACTGGCTCGGGAAGGGGGCGCCAGGCCGGGCAGTGTTGGGGTCAGATGTAGGGTTAGGGTACTAAGCAAGCCACAGATTTCTGGATGTGAGGGTTCAGGAATTTGGGTTGGGGTATGTGAGGGGCTCAGGGCAGGGGGTTCCAGTGTATGATAGGCTCAGATGTAGGGTCTGGGGGAAAGGGGAGGGCAGGAGTGTTATGATTCTGTGGCCAGATCGGGGCTTGGCCCCAATTTGGAGTTTGTTGGCCAGGCTTCATTTTTAAATAAAATACTATGTCAAACAAAAAATTTCTGCATTGTCTTTATTTCTGAGAAGGGCAGGGAACCTGTTTTGAGTCAGGGGTCACTGACCCAAGAAAAGTCAATTGGGGCCACACAAGTGAGATGCAAAAAAACCCTCCTCCAACCCCCCCCACCCAAGCTTCACTAATATGGCCCAACTGTGTTGGTGGGAGCAGGGGACATAGTACTGGGGAAGGGTGCTAGTGGGTGCTTCGGCAGGGGACAGGGTGCCAGTGGGGACAGAGTTCTGTGGCTGGGGGGCAGAGGAAAGGGAACAGGGTGCTGGGAGGGCAGAGGACAGGGTTCTGCAGCAGGGGACAGAGTGCCAGTGGGGACAGGTTTCTGCAGCCGGGGACAGGGTGCCAGTGGGGACAGAGTTCTGTGGCTCAGGACAGGGGAGTGGGGACAGAGTTCTGGGAGTGGGGATGGGAATGGGAACAGAGTTCTGTGGCTGGGGAGAGGGAACTGGGGAGTGGGGACTGGGAACTGGGAAGTGGGGACAGGGGGTGGGGTGCCAGTGGAGGCAGAGAGTCCCCTGCATCTGCCTCCTCCCAGGATTCTCCCCCCCCCCGAGGGAAGCCAGCGCATGCCTCCTCTGGGCCCAACTCCTGCCCCCCCCCGCAGCACAGGGAAACCCCACACGTGCTTGCCGACTCATCCCTCCTATGCCGGTGCAGGGAAGTCACCATGCTCCTCCTCCAGAGCCACTGCCCCCTCCCACAGCGCGCCCAGCAGAGCAACCGGCGCACTTCCGGAATCCCCAGAAGTGGCGCTAAGCTGTGGGACTTCTGTCCACCTGCGGGAAGCCAGCACTACCTCCATTTTCACTGGAGGTAGGTAGTGGGGCTTCTTGGGGGTGGGTGGAAAATGGGCCGGGGGGGGCCCGGATGCCTCGCGATCGACTGGTCGAGGCCTGGTGATTGACCAGTCAATCGCGATTGACCTGTTGGTGACCACGGGTGTAGGGTAACCCCAAGCTCTTTAACCTTCCCTCAGGAGAGAGCTTCAAAACAAACTGTAGTCTCTTAATAGCTGACCTTCAGTCTCAGGCACACACAAACAGAACCTCCTGACTTCTAAGACACAGGAATCAGATCATAGTCTTAACAAGATGATTTTATTAACAAAAACAAAGAAGATATTGTTGGTAAAGCAAACTTAGGCTATGTCTAGACTGCAGACTTCTTTCAGAAGAAGCTTTTCTGGACGACATCTTCCGAAAAAACTTCTTCCATAACTTCTTCCACTGCCAAAGCACATTGAAAGTGATTTGCTTTTTTAAAAGATAGCGTCCAGACTGAATGGACACTATCTCACATGTAAGCTGTGATTACTATGGGCAGAATGGCCACCAGGGAACCTGTGCATTTTCCTCTTTCCTCTTCTTGTGAAAGAACTTCCTCTTCCCCATCTACACCTTGCAGAAAGACCCCTCTGTTCTTTCCATATTCTTTCAAAAGAATGCGATTGCAGTGTGGATGTAATTGAAGTTTCTTCAGAAAAACATCCATTTTTCTGAAAAAAACCTCTGTAGTGTAGACATACCCTTTGTTGCTAGATGTTAAAGAACTAAAAAAAAAAGCAGATTAAAGAACAGAGAATTGCTTCCCTGGGATTCAGTTTAAAAGTTACAGTATATGGGAGGGGTTAGCACAGAGAAATCCCACAATCCAAGACAGATAAAGAACATAACCTGCCTGCCAGAGAAGCTGGCTCCACACTAGCACCAACTCTTTCATGTACCATTCCTGTGCATAAGGGGGAAGGAGGTGGTATATTGCACATACCAGGAGTTGTGCATAAACATGAAGGTTAACTGATGAACCCAGGCTCATTGGTTAACAATGTACAGTTACACTTTTATATCCCTAGCTAGCACATTAACTGTGGCTAACTTTGGCTTACCTGTGCTTTTATTGGTACTTGAGTTTGTGTGTGTGTGTGTGTCCCTCTTCTCGATGTATCTGAGCAGGCTTTATGCCGCCTTCTTGGGAATCTTTTATTTTACTTTTATATATATATATATATATATATATATATATATATATATATATTGTGTTTTAAAATTTTGTAAGCAGCTTTGAATATTTTAAATAGAGAGGCAGGGTAAAAATATTTTTAAAAAATAAATAACACTAACCATCAACAGAAGGAGCATTGTGTGAACATGCATAAGTGATATAATTATACCAGTTTTTGATTGTTGGCTTACTTTACCTTGACAAACTCTGTAGTACAAAGGAAGGAATTCTTTCAGTACATGGAGTAGTTCTGATTAGCAGCCTTCCCCAGGATGGAGAAGAGTGCAAAAGGGCATCCATTCCAAGGTAAATATCCCTATAAACTGGCGTTTTCCTCATAGACCTTTATGAGGGTTGGAAAATAATGCAGGCTAAGGCAAAATACACAGACTTAGCAACCCTGAATTCATGTGCCAGGTGGTTTGTTTGTTTTTTTTGTAGCCATTTTGCCAAACCAAAAAACTTCTAACGGTGGCATATTAAACTTAAACAGTTTACTCAGTGTATAACTTTCAATATCTGTGTGTTTGAAAGTGGCTTCCAAATACATAAGGTTGACAATAACTAAATAAAAACTATTTTTCAAACAAGTGAAGGCTAACAGCAAGACTTAGTAACCAAGATATTAAATCAGAAGCCAAAGAAACTTCTAAAAATAGATCAAATAAGTATGTACCAATTACAAGTTATATGTAAAATAAATAGTATAATGAAAGCACACTTATTTAATATGCTGAATATTCCCTACATCACATTACTTAACAAATACGGCAGGCTAGGATTGCAGAGTTAGAATTTGTCATTGTGACATGTTTCTTGTAGACGTTTTAAGCTATTGTATATTATGCAATATCTGAAACCATATATAAATAAAAGGTATTTGTTATGCTAGTCACAGTGCTAATGCATAATAGTCTCCACTTTTCAATTTACTGATTATTACTTTTCCAATTGATCTAATCTTTTAAATCAAAGGTGAATTCTTTGCTCTGTGTCTGCCAGCTACTGTAGTTTCATTTCATTCCAATTTATCTGCCTCCTCTAAAAAAAAAAACAAACCTGCAGTGGGCAAAATATATCAATTAAAAATTATGGTAAAAATAGTCTTTCATGTGCAGTGCATGTCCCTGAGCTAGATTAGCATTGCTGCAAGCAGGTTGCACTAGTCAGTTCATTGCCTGAGGAGAGTTTGCAGGCAAAATTCATCTGCACAGCTAGCACACATGAAAGATTCAGGCACAGGGTTGTGTCCATGGCCTGGAAACAACAAAACACCTGCTGGAAGTTGAGACAGAATAGCAAGTTGGATGGAGTTCAAAAGAACAGAATGATAATCACACAGTGATTAACAAAAAAAGTGAATTACTGTAGTCCTTTGTCAACAGCTGACTTATTTGCATACTATCTTGCAATGCCCAACAGGTTAGAACTCTTCAACTACACATGGTCAAACATTAAAAAATAGAAGGAAAAAAGCTTTAAGCCTGTATAACTCCAACACATTTCTATGCATATTGTCTGTGTTACATCTTCTTAGTGCTATCTAGGCTGATGTCGACAAGTGTAGGACAAAACTCCACCCACTTTCTCTCCTTCCTCCTGCACCCTAACTTTCATTCTCTCATTTCTCCCCAAAAAGAGCCAAACAACAAAAGACACAGTATATAATTCTGTTTGGCAGAAATGTTTTTAAGAAATGTATTTGACAACAAACGTCTGTCTATTAAACTAATTTGTTTCAGCAGATGAAAGTGAGTAATTTTAGATTCAGTCCATTAGAGCTGCTCTTGGCTATGTGAGCTTTTGAGGTTTATCAGCAGAACCCCCGTAACAATTTACAATACCAGAACATAAAACATGGAATGTACTACCTTAATTTCATACTGGATGCCTTTTGTTTCATAACTGAATGCATACCATAGGTTTTATTTTATATTAGTTTCAAAACTGAATGATAAAAATGAGGACTTCTGTAGTCATATCTTTATATTACTAACAAGGTAGTGAGGCATAACAAAGTGAAAACAGGAAACATAATACAATCAAAATAATACTGGTGGAATTGCTTTATCGTATACATGTAATATCTTCCAAAGATATTTCCTCAACTAATATGCTTCTTTCCTATAAGGTTGGTGAAAAGTGCAGGATAGACAGCCCTGAAGACTGAACTCCATTTACCACAGAAAAGGCACAGAATGGACAGCAAGGGTGTAAGCTTCATCCCCACACTGCCTAGCAATAAGCCTCAGTCAGAATCCACCGGGAACACATACTATGCCAAGTCATTCCTCAGCAACCTTTCAGTCAATTATATCAGAAGTGCCAGATTGATAAGCAGGTTTGAGTTGTGGAAACTGGATTAGTGCCAGTAGTTCAAATCAGATGGCCCAGATAACGATTAGCAGATGACAACTTTTGATCACTGCTTAAAAGGGGTAACTTCAAACTAGTGATCCAGAAATGGAAGACTCTATATCCCATTACCAAAACAATAAACCATCTACTTCCTCTAATAGCATCTAGTTTCAATTTTTTATAAGAAGAATAGAATATTGTGGGGCAGAATAACCATATTAACCCCCTTTTCTGTTATTTTGAGTACCTCGGGGCCAAATATTTAAAGGTAACTGATTTCAGTGAGGAGTTAGGTACAAGGCATTTTTGAAAATCCCACTAGGTATTGGTATACTCTCAGTCCCTACATTATATTAAAAATCTGGTCATTATCTCATGGACACACATTAGTCAGTCATCTCACCAGCCTCTTGGACATACATTTAGGTTTTCAACATGCCCCCTAAGTCCTGGTCCGCACTAGGGAGTTATTTCGAAATAACTTCCCTTATTTCAAAATAACAAGCAGAGCATCCACACTAGCAAACCCATTATTTTGAAATAATGGACTGGTTATTTCGAAATAATAACTCCTGCTTTCCAAGAGGAACAACGCTTATTTTGAAATAGCTATTTTGAAATAGTGATAGAATGGACACTCTGCTGCTGCTATTTCGAAATAACTACTCCCCAGAGTCATTGAAAGTAATTATTCCCCTGATGCTTTCTGGGGCTATAACTCAAGGTAGCACATCGACAGCAGGGCTTAACTTGAAGTAAGCTACGCAAATTGAGCTACATCAATTGCGTAGCTTATTTTGAAATAGCTTATTTTGAAATTAGGAGTGTCTGCAGAGCACTTACTTTGAAATAGAGCACTTTTCCTACAACTTCCCTTATTCCTTGTACAATGAGGGTTACAGGAGTCAGAGTAAGAAGTCCTCCAGCTTGACAGTATTTTGACACTGTTTTGAAATAACTGTCTGCTGTGTAGATGCGGACTAAGTTATTTTGGAATAGCGCTAGTTATTTTGAAATAGTGTTGCAGTGTAGATGTACCCTAAGGGACCCTGCCTCAGACTAATATCAAGGCTTCCCCGTGGTATGGATCCACTATTTTCAAATAGTTATTTTGGGAGTTATTATTTCAAAATAATTTCCTAGTGTAGACCTGCCCTAAGAAAGTGCTCTACAGTCATATGTTTCTTATAATCATAGTGTTGAACATTCCTGATCCAAATTCCCATAGAGGTGACTGTGAGATGCCCAAAAGCATGATATTCAATTTTTCTAACATATTAATTTTGATAAAAAAAATTCAAACTGTGTGAGCAAAGGAAAGGTTAATATTCTTTCCATGGGTGGGAACTGAGTTATGCACTGTGTATCCATGTGTGTGTCTGCAGTATTTTTTTTTCATTTTTGATTCATATAGGGCCTAATACTGCTCTCATTACGCATGCTGAAGAGTGCATAACACCATGGACTTTCCATTGATTGCAGAGAGACTTTTCAAGGAGTAAGGATGTTATCAGTGTAAGGTGGTTAATTGACATTAATCATCTGGAGGATGCAATGCATCACTGCAATGGCACCTCTTGCCGTAAGGTACTATTCAGATGGAATAAAGATGGTGGATCCAGTAGTGCCATAAGTGTGCAGAGCACATTGCACATAGATATGACATGTCCCTGCCACAAAGATCTCATTTTTTGTCGTCTTCTCTCTGTCTATCTCAATAGACTGGAGCTGTTTATGCACTGTTAGGGCTGCAGAAAGAAAATAATTGTTACAGGAACAATGGCAAACTCCCCCTGGGTGTGGTATGCCTGTGCCTCTCTATTCCTCAAGTACAGGGGCAGGAGGGAAAGTAATGGAACAGTGAATGAAACATCCTCACTATGGACCACCAGGGAACAGTGTCCTTGATCTGCATTTCTTCAAGCCTGTTTTGCGGCTCTTCACCAACTCCACTTTCATCCAAATGAAAACCTTGTCTTTCCATCTCACCTACAGCCTTCTTCTTCATTACAGGGAAATAAAGTAACAGAATCAGACCCACTGGGCCTTTATTTAACTATGTACAACATAATTTGCTAAGACTTTAGCTAACCAGCTTTGCAAGTTTTAAAGTGCCTATGAAGGGTTGGAGTGCATTTGCTGTGGGAAGCCGGAATGGTCAGCTGGTTCAAAGTGGAATGCAGATTGGTAATGATGGGAACTGTGGTATACCTCCTGGAGGCCTCTGAGGTTGACATAAGCAACATGGTGTCTATACTGACACTGCAGTGCTGTAACTACTTCACAAAAAAGCTATGTGTCTCTTGTCCCAGTGTTGTTATTCATGTAACAGGAAAGTTAATATGGTAGGAGGAGCATTTCAGTGTGTAGATCTCCATTGGTTTGTCTCTGGGACTATGTATGGCACAACCATTACAGATTACCAACATTGATCCATCACTGGCCATCTTGAGACTGCATGTGTAGCTGAACCTGGAAAATTATTTGAAAATAAACAACAGAATTATCAGAGACATAGATGAACATGATTTGCTGGGGAAGAGTCAACTCTTTGGTCCAGCAATATTCATGGTCTGACATGATTTTAGTTAGCCAGATGTCCACTTTTCATGGGTGTGGCCAAGTTTCCCATGGTCCCATAAAGTTTGTTTATAGCCACTGCTCCTAGCTCTCAGTGTTCTGTGCTATTATTTAGCTCTAATTTACCCTGAAATGTCTCATAAGAGCCCAGTAAGCAATGGAAGAGAAGGTAATGCTGCTGGACAATATTGACCTCCTGTGGTTTGGCAAATTCTCTGGCTCAGCACTGGTCAGGTTCTGAGGGTGCTGGATTGGAGAGGCTTAAGCTGTATTGGATAAGAAAGAAGATCTTCCCATGGATCAGTAATTTGTTAAAAGATAGAAAACAAAGAGAAGGAGTAAATGGTCCATTTTTAGAGTGGAATAATGTAAACAGTTAGTGTCACATAATATAATCATAAATGGTCTGGAAGAAGGAATAAACAGTGAGATGGTAAAATTTGCAGGTGATACAAAAGTACTCAAAGATCTCACAAAATTGAGTGACTTGACAACAAAATGGTAGATGAAATGTAATGTTGATAAACACAAAGCAATATAAACTGACAAGGTGTAATTTAGCTGTTACCACTTAAGAAATTGATCTTGAAGTCATTGTGGATAAATATCTGAAAACATTTGCTCAGTGTGCAGTAGCAGCCAAAAAAAACTAACAGAATGTTAGGACCATTAGGAAAGGGATAGATAGAAAATACCATAATGCCACCATATAAAGTCATGGTCACCATACCTTGAATAGTGCATGCAGGTCTCTTCAACCCATCTCAAAAAACATATATTGGAATTAGAAACAGTGGAGAAAGGGCAACAGAAATGATTGGAGTACGGAACACTGTCTGTATAAGGAGAGATTAAAAAGACTGGTATTTTTAGTTAAGAAAAGAGATGACCCACAGGGATTATGATAGAGGTCTATAAAAATCATGACTGCTATGGAGAAAGTAAATAAGGAATTGTTATTTACCCCTTCACATATCACAAGGACCAATGATGGATGTATTTCTTTACAATCAATCTGTGGAATTTATTGCCAGAAGATATTGTGAAGGCCAAAACAATAACAGGATTCAAAAAAATGACTAGATAAGTTCATGAAGAATAAGTTCAAGAATCTGTTAGCCAAGTTGGTCAAAGATGCAATTGTCTGCTTTGGGTATCCCTGACCTTCGATTTCCAGAAGTTTGTAATGGACGACAATGAATGGATCACTCAATGACTGCCTATTCTGTTTATTCCTGCCTTAGTGCCTGGCATTGACCAGTGTCAGAAGACAGTAGAACTTATGAGGTGATCTGATTTTTTTATGAACTTGGAGAGATCTTAGATTACCAGACAAAGACATATTGGAAAGACCCAAAGCATTGCCATAGTTTCTCCTATTGGTCACCCACAATCATTATGTTGACCCATCAACATAATATTTGAGGTAATATTAGAGTTAATCATTCTTAATCCTGTTTTTCCCTAGGAGAGAACATACTTCATCTAGATACGTGGTATCAGTAAGAGCAAAGATCATAGGCAGTGGGTCCAGCCTAAAAGAAACCATTTCCCTCAGATCAACCATAAAAGCATATCCAAGACTTGTGAGAAGACTGCCTCCTATATTACTAGCCATCCAGCACATGAAGATATTTTACATTAATTAACAAAGTTAATATTAAGGCAACAGAAAAAGATACTGCTCTGTTCACCAGGTGTGTGTCTAGACTATATGGCTCTGTCGATGGAGCCATGTAGATGAGGCAGGACGACAAAGGGAAATGAAGCGGTGATTTAAATAATCGCCGCTTCATTTAAATCAAAATGGCCACCGCGCTGTGCCGATCAGCTGTTTGTCGGCACAGCGTGGCAGTCTAGATGGGGATCCGCAGACCACAAAACCCTTTGTCGGCAGATCCTTTATGTCTCATAAAACAAGGCTTACAGGATCTGCTGACAAAGGGTTCTGGAGTCGGCAGATCCCTGTCAAGACTGCGCACTGTGCTGACAAACAGCTGATTGGCACAGCACGGTGGCCAGTTTGATTTAAATGAAGTGGCGATTATTTAAATCGCCGCTTCATTTCCCTTTGTCGCCCTGCCTCATCTACATGGCTCCATCGACGGAGCCATGTAGTCTAGACGTACCCCAGGAGAGAAAGTCCACTGCAAAAGAAAGAACTCTAACAAGTCTGATAATAGTGACTTTTTACCAAAAATCATTCAGCCAGTACAGAAAGTGGGGGCTGGAATAAAATAATCAAACTTAGCATGCTAGTTATCTGCTTTCATAGCAGATTTATGTACCTGATATTCTATTGTCTGATTTATTTATTTTTCTTCAAAAAAGCTCACCAATTGAGGAAAAAAAGCTTTTAAAGAGTTATTTATACTAAAACTTCAGAGGATAAAGACAATGAAAAGTGCAAGAATCAACTCAAATATCTTCAGAAATAATTTAACTCTCGTGTCAGTGCTGATTGACAGCTCTAATAAATTCCTCCTACATTTTAAACAGACTTACATTTCACATGCATTTGCTTTCCATTCCTGAGCAGAGTGGAACATCTATTGTCAAATGCATAAAATAACATTAGAAATGCAAACTTAATGTAGCCAATGGTAATGCGTTATTTAAAACTTATGAGCCCGAATAAGGGCTTATTTTCTTCAAATTGAAATTTATAGTTTCATTTTAAAGCACTAACTTGAATATGGATGGGGTATAAGGCATATGGGAATGAAAAACAAAGCAAGTAACTACCAGGCATAAAGCTGCTATTATGGTAATATATGGAAAGTTATATAAAACCTGGATCTTAGTTACCTGTATTAATGATAAAGAACATACAGTGGAATTTGTGCAACTGGTATATGGTAGCCTATTCTGTCAGTATTCTTCCAAAGAGTATATGTCAAAGAATTGTCCATTCCTAGCCTTAGAATCAAGATCTTTAAACAGACATCAGTGACAGGAGAGCAATTTTCAGAATGCAATTGAAGCAGAATGTGAGTGATAGCTTTTGTCTCTGGGTCCTTCAAAAGTCATTTTGACATTTTTGTCTCAAGCTCAGCTCTTCCAAAATGAAAAGAAAGAACACAGAAAGATGATTTCTCAGTTACTTTACTGTACCACAATTTTCCCCTACACAGTTTTTCATTGGACAGTTATATAATAAATGACTATTTTAAAGTTAAATAAATTCACATGAATTACAAAAGAAAATTTACTAACTACAAATACCTCTCAGCTTTTGTTTTTATAGCTATTATGAACTACTGGAGCTCTCTTCAGAAGCATGTTTCATTATCATCTATTCAAATGTCTGAGAAATAGTGAGACTTACATGTCTGAAAAATGCAACAGGTTCTTTAAAAATAAATTCAACAAAATACAGAGTATATCTAAAATAATAATAAATATTTGCTTTTCTATAGCACTTGTCATCTCGGGATCAGAAAAAGCTTTTGACAAACAAATCAATGCTGCACAAACATACTGTGAGGGAAATATTATCAAACCCATATTAGAGATTGGGAAATTGATGTTTAGGGGTTAATTGATTTGTCCAAAGTCACCAAAATTTTTGTAATAGAGTCAAGAAGAGAACTCTCTCAAATTTTAGGATTATAAATTTAACCACAAAGACATCTTTCTTGCCAATAGGAATGCTAAATTCCTTAGGCAAAGACATAGCCTTCAATCCTGCAAAGATTAATTCATATGCTTAACTTTTTGTACGATGAGTGTCAATGGGACCATTCACAATGTGCTCAATGAAACACATGCATAAGACTTTCCCAGATTCTTCAGTCTAGGGGACATACTGAAAAGATAACAGTAAGTGGAAGGGAGTCATGGCCAGATTTATCTGGCTGAATAATTCACTCGGAGAGCTTTAAAAGTATTATATGCAGCCTCCCAGTTCCTCTAAGTTTCATCAGGGATGATACTGACTTCTGGCAGTCCTGTGGATTGTAAGATCACAAAGATGGTGTACAATTTCTTTTTCCCTCCTCTTCTTAGCAGAGTTCTGATGCAGCTCTACTTCATGATTCATTGGTCTTCAACACCCCCCCCCCCTTTTTTTTTTGCTTACCATAATTGACCCTCAGCACACACATATCCCTTATGACTTCTTCATTTAAAACTATTAACCAAAAGCCCCACTGCTGCCTCTTTCCTATTAGCAAGCTACAGACCCTTGGAACCATTAGACATCTTCTGAAAGCCTGTTGGTAGATTATGGGTCTTCAGGGATGCCTATCATACTTAATCCTGCTGCAGATTGCAAGGTTGTTGAAAAGATAAGTCACATTGTCCCACCACCAACAGGGGTGGATTTACAATGAAACATGCTGTGTCCTGACATGCCCGTTTCCCCCGACAGCAATGACACGGGGTCCCCAGAGCCAGGTAGTCCAGCACCCGGTCTAGCACACACACACACACACACACCACAGGGGGGTAGCCACTCTGCAGGGGAGGGGGGGTGGCACTCCCTTTGCAGAGAGGGCTGGGGATGGGCAGGAAAGCAGGGAGGCTCACCTGCAGGTTGCAGCCTCAGGACAATAAGCGGGAGAGGGCAAGCAATGCGAACCTGGGCTGGAAGGCTTCAGGGGAGCATGGGTCAGCTGCACAGCCAGCTGGAGAAAATCTGCACTCTTAAGGGGGAAAGTGCCGCTTCTCTCTGGCTGTAGGCTGGGTGGCTACCCAGTGCTCCTCTGAAGCCTTCCAACCTGTGTTTGTGCTGCTGGCTGCCTCCTAGTGAGCAGCTGGGAGGGCGGCTGGGAGATGAAGACCCCATAAGTACACAGCCAACAGGAAAAAGCCACACTCTGAAGTGGTAAAGCATCGCTTCTCTCCGGCAGCTGCCTGCACGGTTGTGCTGCCCCCTCCTCTGCAGTCCTCCAGCCCCTGTAATGTTGCACTGCTGTTGGCAGCCACCTGGTGAGTGGCTGCTACTTGCGGGCAAGAGAGAGAGAGAGAGCAGCTAGGGCAGTGGTTGGCAACCTCTGGTTTGCGTACCAAATATGGCCCACTAGGGAGCCAGATATGACACTTTTGGAGCTCCAGCTCAGCCCCCCTAGATCCCTCCCAGCAAGGAAAAGCAAGATTGGAATGCTAGCACCGGCTTCCTGCTGGGGAGGGGGGAGGAGAGTGGGGTGAGAAAACCCCAAGCCTCACTGCTGGATCTGGCATATGGGGAACAAGCAGAGCCAAGAATGGCTGCGCATGCTGCTCTTTTCCTT
Source organism: Pelochelys cantorii (assembly GCA_032595735.1). Classification (NCBI taxonomy): domain Eukaryota; kingdom Metazoa; phylum Chordata; order Testudines; family Trionychidae; genus Pelochelys; species Pelochelys cantorii. Next base: position 144,800,691 of record CM064327.1, read on the forward strand.
CCCCCAGCTGGGGGAAATGCCTCGCAGGGACATGCTTCCAAGAGGCTTCCCTTTTGCTTCCATTGGCCAGAATCTGGCAAATGGGAGCAGCAGGAGGCCATGTTACAAGGTGCTTGTGACTCGACATGAAAGCAAGTGGCCCGCCCACCCCCTCATGCCCAGACTTTGCACCCTCACACCCTCTTACACCCCACCTCCTTCCCAGAACTTGTACCCCCCATCCCTATCCCACTAACTGCCAGCCCTGTCCCACACACTTAACCGCTCATTTTTGGCCCCGCCCCACAGCCTATGGGGGGGGGCCACAAAATTCACTAACCCTGGAACCCCAGAAGAGTAAATCTGGCCCGAGGCCTTGAAACTCACTCCTCCCTCTTGGTCTGGAATGCCAGGGCAGCGAGGTGTTTCATTTGGGGATCATATCAGTGACGGTTGGGGGGCTTTGGTTTTTTTTTCTTCTCACTTGTGTGGTCCCCAACTGATTTTTTTTGAGTCAGTGGCCCCCAACCCAAAAAAGGTTCCTCACTCCTGCCATACATAAAGACAATGTTGAAACCTTTTGTGTTGGACATACTATTTTACTTTACTTAAATTAATCCTGGACAACAAGCCACCAATTGGGGCCCAGCCCTCATCTGGTCGCAGTATCATAACATACCTGTATCTCTCCCACACAAACCCTGAATCCATCATACACGTGAACCCCCTACCCTCATCCCCTCATCCATCCACAGCCCCAAACTTATGCACCCCCACGTCTCCAGCCCCCTGCCATAACACTCCTGCACCCCCCCCACACCCCAGCCTATGCCCTGAGCCCCTCATACCCCCATATTCCCAAACTCCTGCACCCCCTTATCCTCAGAATCCTGAACCCCCCCACATCCCCAGCCCCCTGGCATAAGACTGACAAAAGGCAGCCTGAAGGGTGTGCATGAAGATGGATTTGACTAGTTATAATGTAAACTTCAAAGAAATGTGCAAAAAGATGCAGCAGAAGTTCCATTATTTAAAGTCTATGAATACAATGTTTTGTTTATGTTATTATTAATCATTATGCCAATTATAAATAATATTCAATTGTATATTTTCCATCATGCAAATAGACATTCTTAACAACTCTGTTGACCATTGCTCTGAATTTTGATGTAGTTTTGCTCTTTGGTTTGAAAAGGTTGCTGACCGGGCTAGGGGATGGGGATGGGGGTGGGGGTGGGGGTCAGGTGGCTGATGGAATTGTGCCCCTCCCCCACCTTTGGGTAGATAAGTTGAATAAGTTTCTTCAGAGGAAGTTAACTTTTATTTTTCCATTCATGCATCATCTAAACATTTTATTTTTACACATTTTCTTTGCTACCTTAATGCAGATACAAGCTTTTATCTAGACCAGAAGTTCTCAAACTCAGCTCTGAGAACTCCAATCAAGTGGACTGAAGAAAGGTTATTGTGTTTTTGTTTTTGTTTTTATAAACCGCTCTTATCCAAAGCACTTCACAATAGTTAGCTAAAGGTACAAATTATATTTGGAAAGATCATTAAGTGGTCCACCGAGACCCTCAGCAATTTTCAAGTGGTCTGTGAAAAAAAAGTTAGATTACAAAAACAATCAAGGTACTTCACTTTATTTTCATTTAGTTCTTAACGCTTAGAATATATGAGGAAGTTGAAGAAAAAAGAATGAAAAAAATAGGAGGGGCAGGAAGAGTGAATGTTCTTTTTCTTGCCTGGGTCCCCAGAGGGGCCCCAAAAATGAAGCTGAGCACGTGGCCCCCACTAACTCTAAATCCACCACTGACCACCAACGTTAAAGAAATTATTTCCAGAAAAGTGAGCACCTAGCCAACCACCCACATCCAAGTCAAAGTATTATTATTATTATTATTATTATTATTTCTTAACTATTTATATTAAATCATTATCATATTTCTTATGCCACTCATTCAAAGATTAAAAAAGCCTAAAATGAAAGGTTAAAAAAAGGGCTTGTTTAGTCTGAAGAAAAGAAGACGGAAAGAAAAACTGGCAACAATTTTTGAGTATGTTCAGAACTGTTATGAAGAGGATTGTGATCAATCATTCTCCATGTCCACGGCAGGTAGAACAAGAAGTAATCAGCTTAATCTGAAGCAAGGGAGATTTAAACTAGATATTAGGGAAACTTTCTAACTATAAGGATACTTAAGTACTGGAATAGACTTCTAGGGGATGTTGTGGAATACCTGTCATTGGAGACTTTCAAGAATAAATTAGACAAATACCTGCCAAAGAAAGTTTTAAGTTTGTTTGGTACTGTCTCATTTTGGGGGCATAGACTAGATGACCTCTCAAGGTCCCTTTCAGCCTTACTTTTGTATGAATCTATCAACACCAGAATAATCTATTCATCTGTCTACCAGGCATTTGCAATTATGCACCTTAATAATCATGTACTAGGTACAATAGTTGAAGAAACATTACTGCCTAAAAAACCTGACAGTTCTCTGATGCTTCATTAGGTAGAAGGGTCTGTGCTCTGGGATGTGCTGAGTCTCTGTAGGTATGCACCAGTTTTTAAACATTTTTATATATCCTTGCTACAATCTGCTCAGAACCCTTGTTTCTCTCTCTCAATCCCCTCTCTCTGCTGATCTAGCATATTATTTCCTGTCTCTCCCTTCATCAGTCTCATGGTTGTTAGCAGAACAACCTTTTTTTTCCTGCAGCTTTCTGGCCCTAGAAAAACCATTCTGTATCTGTACATGTCAGGTATTCTATACCTCTTTCAAATCTCTTCCAAAGCCACCTCTTTCAGCAGCACCAATGCTTTCTATATGATTTGTTGGTTTTTAAAGCTGTATTTTATTTCAATGTATAATCGATAAAAACCATCAGCACAAAGGTTATGAACATGCTGTCAATTATTTAAAATTAGTAGATTTTCCCAGCATTGCCTGGGCCCAGTTGGGGGGAGAAGGGGACTGCCCAAGCCTCCCATCAGTGCTCTCCGGGCTGGCCCAGGGCTGGAGGGAGGGCCACTGGTAGGTCCAGTGGAGGGCAGATGGGGCTGTACTGCCCAGTACTGGTGGTACTCTTGAGGGGGTTAAGGGTGCAGCAGTGGAGTTGGGGGGATTTGCCCCTCTCTGGTGCTGGGGATGGAGGAGAAATGTTTGCGGTAGGGAGGCCACTTCTCTGGGCTGGTGGGAGGCAAGATGGCGAGCCCCATTCCCAGCTGGCCACTCAGTAGTGGCTTTGGAATATAGCTCTCCCCAGTACTCGCTGCCTCCAGTGGTAATTTGAAGAAAGGAAGCTGCATACCAAATTTGGTCCAAGCTCTTAACGTTTAGGAGGAGTTCCTGAAGAAACAGACTTGCAGACAGAAACACAGACAGATGGACTCCCTGACGGATGCACAAATCTCTTTTATATATATTAGATTCCTAGAAACTTCTCTAGTCTTCTAGTATTCTCATCTTGAGACAGATGGCGTGAGGAACACCTCTTCTTTATATAATATTTAGATAGCAAAACTGATACTGTTTAACCAGCTAGACTCGTATATCAAGCAGCAGTTCAGAATTCAATAATAACATGCCCATTCATTTTCAAATCCAGTTTTCAAGGCCACATTAAACAAATAGGTCTACTATCTGCCTTGAACGTAGATAAATCTAGGCTGTTGTGGACCCTCAGTATTTAAATATGGCAAGTTATAGGCTTTAACTCTATACAAAAATTTAGGTTTAAAGTCTGTATGGTTTAAAAAAATAGGTTTAAAGTTTTATACAAAATTAAGAAGTATTGCTTTTTTTCTTTTGTGAATAAATAACTGAAAGGCTCTTGTTTTCAGTAAAGTATGAAATCAAAATTCTTCTTCTCAGACTCACAGTTCCATTTTTTAATTCAGTTGCAGATCTTTACCAATATATACCAGAGTCTGGAAATTAAAAACAAACAGAGAACAAACACTTCAATGAACTAAGTATTCACTTCAAGGATGGTACACAAACCTAAATAAAACTGTAAATGGTTATTCAGAACTGGAGTGATTTGGTAATGTGATAGTGATTACACTTAACAAGAAGTTCTTGATATACACCACAATTCACACCTACTCTTTGGTTATGTCTGTGCTAGCCTGTTCCTCCCACCCCCTTAACAATATGCACCCATGGAACCACAAGTATAGACTGGTCCCCTGCATTGTAACCATCATGTCATCTAATTGCTAAGAGCTATGACTGGTGGGGCTTTGCTACTGCTAGTGCAATAGTGGTAAAAGTTAAGAAAAAAAAACCCTCGTGGACAAGGCCTTTATAGTCCTCTATAAGAGTTATTTTTAGGGTACAACCCTACGACTTCTTGATATTTCTACCATTGGTCAATAGTTGCATTTTATTGCTGACAAGTTACTTTTATAAGCTTTAAACATTTGTAATAAACCCTATAAACACAGTGAAACATTGAACTTCCCCTTATCTCTGCCCCAACACAGCCATCATTCAATGTCATGTCAAAGGTAGACAACTCTTCCAATCCACGATACAGAATGTTGTTAAACTAAAGACAGGCTGATACCATGAAGGTTAGACTGAGGATTACTAAATTGACCCCTTGCAGTTCTGGGTTTCTGGTTTGACCAGTGACAGAAATAGGCCCCTAACAGGTTTCAGATTATCACGTCACCTCATCAAGGGGCTTTGGATTCTGGTTAAAGTTATAAACCTATTTGTGGAAACATCAATAACTTTCTTTGGAAAGTGCGCTTGTTAAGAAAGAAAGCACTATGTACGTTCACATATTAAATTCAAAGAAACTGGCTTAATCTAAGCCAATGAAAAACAACATCACCTCAAATACATTATAATTGTGAATTGTGTGGTTGGATCCTTTAGTGACCTAATAAAAAATGTATGGTGGACAGAGAAAAGAGGCATTCGTAACTGCAAATTCCTGTAGCTGGGGACATCTCTGTCACTGTGGGCTTCAGTGAGACAGCTCTGGCCTAATTTCATCTGACTTCGAATGTGTGCAAATTGCAGGGAAATGTGAACTGACTACAGACTAAGAAAATCAGCAGACAGAAAATCATTGCAAATCACAGCTTTATCAATATTTTACTAAGCCAGCACTAGACAACTTTCTTCTAAAAAAAGTATAATTTTATGGTTTTCAGGAATTTTAACCATGGGTTATTAAAAAAAGGTCCTTACAACAATATGGAGTGTCAAGAATTTAAATAAAAACTCAGAACCTGCAGCTAGTTCATATGGATCAACATTGCAGGAAATAATTTATTTGGCTATACTTAGTACATTTGGATAGCACACTTTCATGTGGGCTGTTACAATTTTGTTTAAAAACATTATTTATGAACTGTTCCCTACATTCAGTATACTAAAAAGTTTTGTAATCATATATCTACTTGGAATTCATTAGCACTGACATGACTGTGACCTTGAATTCTCTAATCAATGTCATGATACCATGAAAGTCCTTCCTGATACCCAGAAGCAAAAAGGTATGCTTTTGTTCCAGCCTTAATCACCTTCTGAAATTCCCTTGATGATGGCTCAAAAGTTTGAGATCTTTGTTATGTTTCTTTTACTTTTAAAGGAAACAGGAAGTGGTCTCCAAAACTGACCTTTGACAGTCCAAGTTCCCGATTTGATTAGCTTGATGCCTTTGTCAAATAAAACCCCCAGCAATCGAAAGATTTTCTGGATCTTTAGTTCTGTAATAAATTACATTTAGATGGAAGAAAACAAAATAACAAAAACAAACAAAAATGCAGGTTATCGTTCAGCTTACTGTGCTACACTAATTGAGAGAACACTGACATACTCATTATTTTTATGTATCTCTGTGTTGTGTCATTTGTGGTTGTGCCTTTCGGGGGAAACAAATAAACCAAGAATGTTACCAATAGCTGAAATAGAAGGATCTCTACAGAAAATTCAGCTGGGAAATGTCAAAAGCTTATGATCAAATTAAAATGTCTTAGGCATACACACAGCAGCCACTTTAAATGCAGAAGTTCAAAATGCAGAAGAGGATCATACTAGAGTTTATTTATCTGTAAGGATGATTGCTTACCTACTTAGCAAACAGCCTAAGTGTTTATTCTGTCATCTCTACATGGAACGTAGTGCTGAATCTTCTAATATTAAATTTCCCAAATTAATAGGGAGCTTTGCCATCAATCTTACCCGTCTACTATGGGTTTTTTTTTTTTTTTTTAAAAAAAGCTTATTTAGATTTCCTCTCACTGCTACTATATTTTTCAAGCACAGACATTTATTTTGTGCTAATGTTTAGCAATGACAATTTTTGCTTTCTGCAAGGGCCAAAATAGTCCATGTCTGCATGCTGTCCCCCCTCTCTACAATAGCACCACATGGGAACCAGGAAAAAATTATCAGTATTTCTTCTGCAATGTCAAAAACAGTCTTTAATCAAGCAAGAAACAAAAACAAAAATAAAAACAAAAATATCCTCCCCTTCTTCTACTTTTAAAAGACTCTTTTCTTTTTGCCATTTTAGAGCTTTTCAGATATAAAGCTTCTGCAACCTGCCTTCTAGCTCACTAACTTGCATTTTAAAAGTTTAATTTTATCATGAATCACAATTACATTTCAAGAAGTCCCTTTATACAAAGATCAGAAGCAATATAAACTGCAGTCAGTATTGAACCATGAACTCACATAAATTACAGTTGTTAGTTCAATGATACCATTAACATCTTTCTTGCTTCCCAGAAGTGAAAGGTTTTCTCGTAATATTCTCATCACAAAATATTGTCATGTGCAGAGAAGAGGAAGGCAGCAAAATCTCTGTCTTGCCTCGGCAGCAAACTATTTTCCCTAAATCAGGGCTCCCTCTGGCTTCTTCTCTGTGTTCCATGTTGATTTGTTCAGCTTACACTGTTTGAATTTCCTAATAATGACTGAATAGCGGATGAGTGTTTTCGATAACTTACTTGAGAGTTATCTTGCCAGTGTGGGTTAGAAGTGTAACAACCTTCTGAGCTGCACAACTTCTGAGTTCCACACAATGAGATTTATGATGATGATTTCGATGATGACTATTTCTCACCTAATCTTGTAAAGCTTTCATTGGGAAAAAAAAGGAAAATAAAATAAAATAAATAATATAAAATAAATAAATAGCAAAAGGGAGGGGGAAATAACGGCAGTTTTCAGGCCTGTAATCACAGCAGTGGCTGCCCCTGTCCGTGTCTAATGTAAGGGTTATAGAATATCATAATCCCTTCTCTGAGCTCCTTTACAGCAGCAATGATGACTAAATTTCTTGTGTCTTATCACACTGTCACAGACTGGAACTAGGAGAAGGAACTCTGAAGAAAACACAGCATGAAAACTAGAGAGCAGATGATCAGATTAACTGCTATTGGATTTGTTAGAAGGGCCACAATCTGACTGAAACAGGCTTGATTCCAAGGCCCATCGAGATTCAGCATTCCTCTCCCCACTGCCTTATCCCCATCACACCACTATTTACTATATATATATATATATATATATATATAAAACCCATCCACATAGACACACATTCTTTTATCCATTTAAAATCATCTCGCAAAAGGAGGAGATTAATAGTTAACACTTTAGAGCTTCCAGGAGTGGTATCTGATGAGTTGGTGGATTTCAAGGAAGAGGCTCTTTCATAATACTGCCCCCCAACCACCTTCTATGAAAAAGGCATTCCTTTGCTATTCAGTGAGATCTTCTCTGGGATACAAGGAATCTGCAGCAGGACTGAGATAAAGAGATCTGTGTTAGAGTTCCTCCGCTTGTGCTAACTAAATGAATCTCTCATGTTTGTGCTACTGAATGTAAAAGAAACATGATAGATGAAATTCAGGACTGCTATATGGAGGTGCCACAATCACATTTAGTCTGTTGGAAATCAGTAACTTACATTTATCAGGGACAGGGAAAACAAATTTCAACTTTCTATAATAATTCATGCAACTTATAAAAAATCATGGGTGTGTCTTCAAAGCACCAGGGCTAGGGCCTTCTTGTCCTTCTAGGGAAAAGAAGGCCAAAAAAAATGTTAGACACTAGAAAAGTTTTGTTATATAGTCCTTTTTTAAAAAAAAAAAAGCATGCATCACAAACCTCAAATGATATTTTTGTCCCAAAATTGCAATAGAAAAATCAAGTGAAGCACAAAGTACAATAATCATTTTTAAATGATACCCTAACCCCAAAAGACAGAATTTTGGTATACATTTTTTTCACTGCTGTTCAAATAGAAATTATGATGCTACCTGCCCTCCATAATATTTCCATGCCTTATTAGAGAAAGGGGTAGAATTGGTAGTACAAGTTGGGGCATTTTGTCAATTAGTTCCTCAGATATTTTCTCTCACCATCCCTGTAAGGAGCTGATTTTGACATTCTAAGTGCTCTAATATTCACATGCCCTGGGAGAGTATCTTGAAAGCTGGTGTGCCACAATAGAGTCTGGATTAGAGTTTGTAGAGCAAACGTGGAGTAGTTTGATCAAGAGATTCCTAATATGCATGCCAACAAAAAATGTCTCTCTTCTAGGGTGACCATGCTAAACATGGGACACTTGGTAAAAACACTCACATTCAAGCGAGTTCAGTGGAAATCAATCAGAAATATGCTGTACAAATGTTCAGATTAACATCAAGTTGACTGCGCCCCTGATGAAAAGAAACAGTGCATAGCTGGATTCTTGTGATTTATCTACTTAACTCTAAGGCTTTAGAGTTCACATAAGGAAGGGTGACATAGCCACCTCTATCCCCTCCCACCCCTCACACACATACAGAGGGAGAGGTCACATACAAACTTCCATACACCTCTTTCCCACTGAGGGATGACTAACCAACTTGATGCTCCCTGCCCAGTGTTCTTTACCCTCCATGCCTGGTTGGACCCCTGGGATGGGCCAACCTCTCCCCGTACCCAGTGCCATGTCTTCCTGAGGCAACATGTGAAGGGGGGGGCATGCAGGGTCTCATAACACCCCCACCTCTGATTTCTGACAGGACTGACAACAGAATATGGCTAGCAGCAGCATTTTGGATCTCTGAAGGAGAGAAGGGACAGGATCTTCTGCCAGTCATAGTGGAGAAAGGGAGCAATGATCTAACCTATATCTTGGTGAGCTCATCTCTTCTTCCTCCCTCCACCTCACCCCTGTAACTGGAGGCAGCTTTTCCCTTCCTGATTGCACAGTGTCAAAAGGCAGCTAACACCTCCAGTGGGTGCTGCTGTCTCCTGTCCCCCCAGCTACAGTGTGGTCAGAAAGGTGTTAAGTGCTAAGAATGCACTGCGCAGCAGGCTTAGGGAACCTGACTGAAAGGGCTTCAGTGAATCTGTCTGGAGAGGTGGCTTAGCAGGGGAGGATGCCTGGGGGACGAAGCAGCCTCATACTCCCTCAGGATAGGACCCAGGGCAGGGAAGGAGGGTACAAAGAGCTAAGCCCCTGCCTGGGTGGATTCTGTGAAGCCTGCAAGTATGGTAAAGTCACTTCCCCCCTGCCACACCAGAGCTTACATGAGCCGTCACATGCAGGGCTTGGCTCTTCCTATCTATTCCCTGGTCCGGAAGGTCATAGGCTTTCCTGTGGCACTGGCCCAGGCAGAGTCAGTGGGGGAAGGAAGGTACCTGATGGGCAGACTGTTGATGAACTGAGTGCTGGGAGTGGGATGTGCCCCACCATGGGGGATATGAAGGAGCAGCAGGGCTGCAGAGAGAGAAGGGTCAAAGCTAGTCAAAAATGGGATGGAGGTCAAGGACCTATCAGCCAAGAGATGGCACACAGGGGGGTGGCTGCATTGACAGACCAGCAGAGGGGATTGCCAGCCACACAGGCTGCATCTTTTCCTTGCCACCAGCCTTGCAGAACCACCAGCCTTGCATTATCGGCCCCTGGAAACACCCCCCCCCCATTTGCTGCTGGTGGGCAGATGGGTAGTAAGCAGGGATCTGGCCAGCAGTAGGCACTAATGGGGGAGGGAGACAGAAAAAAGCATGTCTGCTTTTCCCTATGGTATACAAATCCTTGGGTCTGGGAAGGCCCAACAACTTCAGTCTTCACCTGCAGGGTCTACCTCTGTATCAGTCTATCTTCCTGGCAGCTTCTGACAATTGAGCCCCCCCACCATCCCTAGAGTCTGCAGAGTCCAAACATAGCAGTCTCCCAGACCCCCCGCCCCGTACCCCCGCCCCACCCTGAACACATTAGAACCTCCTCACAAAATAAGAACCGTACAGTCAGCAGCAATTACTGTCCCAGAGCCAACAACCAACTTATCATTTTCCAGAAGACTGCGAATCTGCAGTTTCTATGCAAAATAGTATAGGTATTCATAGATTTTGAGGCCAGAAAGGACCAATGTGAACCATCTGTTTGAGAGGTTAATTACTCTCATTATTAAAAATGTATGTCTTGTTTAACTTCAAATTCTATCCATTGAATGGTGACATACCTTTTCTTACTGAAGTGAACAGTTCATTACAAAATATTTGTTCACCACGTAGGCACATATAGACTGTAATCAAGTCACTCTTAACCATCTCTTTGTTAAAGTAAAAGGAATTGATCTCCTTGAGTCTATCACTATAATGCATATTTTCTAATCCTTTAATCTTGTGTCTGTTCTCTGAATCCTTTCCAATTTGTCAATATTTTTCTTGAATTGTGAACACCTGAACTGGACACAATATTCCCTTGGTACTCCTTTAAGAAGATGTTGCATCCATAGGTGCAAAGATGTTGCATCCACTCTTTCCCACTCCCTTATTTATAACGTTCCACTCACTTCCCCTCCCCAGACTCTGATTATTCTCAGCTGGCAGATGAGTGGAACCTACAGAACTGCTTGTTCTCACTAGAATAACCTACAAACTGCTACTGTCTGTCCATTGCAGTTTCTCAAACAGCCAATAATCAAGTCTACAAATTGCCACACTCTGCTTCTAGTTTATTGGTTCTTTGTTACTAAATTGTGTCTGCATGAGTGCATAGAAACAGAAGAGTAAAAGCAAATCTGTGTCCTCCTCACTGCTTCTCTCCCTTTCATGGGAAATTACCCACTGGCCCTTCCCCTCAGCCCTGTGACATAAGGATGTGTGTTATATGTTCAGCATAAACAAATTCAGCAACAATTTTTACAAAATGCTAAGGAAGAAATCAACATGGTGCAATGTCACAAAGAGAAAATCAGACAAACTGTGTTTAGAAAAATTGTGAAAAAATATTTACCTCAAATCTTATAAAGCAACATCTAAACTACAGGTTTCGGTATCCCGCAAAAACCCCGCCACATCCAAGGAACGCATTTGCTCTTCTGCTTTTTTCATGGAAGAGCAACCACACTCTTTCGGGGAGCCCTGTATACCTTGTTTCATGAAGCATAAGGTCTCCGCCAAAAGAGGAGGCTTTTCTGCCATTCTGTAGGTCTAGATGGGGCCAAATGGCGGAAAAGCCTCTTCCGAAAAAAAAGTGGAAAAAGCTATGCAAAATGCAGAGTGCATTTTGCATAGCTTTTTCTGCAAAAATGCCCCAGTCTAGACCTAGCCTTACTTAATGTTCAGCTACTCTACCATCTGCCATCTGTGCTCCTCATGTACTTCAGAGCAATCTGTGTGAAAGAAATATGTCCTTAATAAGTCCAACATCCAAAGCACTTGAACCCTATAATATGTTCAAAAATATGTTCCACATTTTGTGGCTCATCTCAGCTGCATGAGGACCACAGTGTTGAGTATATGTTTGTACTTTACCTCTCAACTTCCTGATTTGTTAAAAGGCTATTAAAATGAAAGAATGAAAATGTGAAATACTGGTGCATGACTGCTGACTTCATGGAGAAAATATGCAGAAAACAGAGTTCAGGCCATTTTAAAATGCGTTAAAACAATTTGTAATGCATCCACCATGAAATTCAAATGAAATACTTCTTAAATGAAGATAAACACACTCCTCCTTTGTCCTGTAACATGTGGAACAAACAAATGTTTTGGATGAAAATATTGTGTTTTATACAATGTGGAACACTAAGAGAGTCTGGTTTGAAGGATTCATTTCTTTCATCTGGAAGACTGACAGAAAATTAAACAGTTTTTTTCCAGCAAGAAATATTGCCATGAACTGAGCATAACTGGACACTTCTTTATGAATATTATCGTATGTAAAGTATAGCATAATAAGTTTAGTATAAAAGTATGTCAATCAATTGTTTCATTTTAAAGTTTTTTCATCAAAGGGGATGATGTTAATTATTTTTCACATCGATATATATCAGTGAGGATAATATAAACAATAGTAATTAGTAAATGACGGAGCATCTTAAAATGCAGAGAAAAATTTGAGAATACCAAGATGATGGAAGATTCCTATGCACAGCATACTCTAAAGCAATAAGCCAAAAAGTTATGCCTGTATATTCTCTTCAGTCCTTCCTATCCAAGGCTGTGACTCAGCAATGCCCACCAGATATGCCCAGACTTGTGCTCTCCAAACACATGGAATGAGGATATAAAATAAAGAACAGTGGCCACACAGTTGGTCCTGCCTCTTCCCCCTCCTATGTCGAGGGCAACAAGAATACTGGAGCTGAGAAGACTGGTTCCCAAGCTAACAGGGAAAACTTGTGTAGGACTGTATCTAATCTGCAATATCCAGTGTGGTGAGAAAATCTGCTTAGTCCATATATTGACAAGTCTATAAAGGTTGAAAATTTAGTCTGCATGCTTATCTTTGTAGCTACTCTCCCTTTCTGCCTGTCACTTTTACTCACTTAAAATCTATCATTTGTAATCAATAAACTTATTCTAATGTATATCTTTATCAATGAGATTGACTGAAGTGCTTAATAATTCTGCTCATGTTACAAAGGCATAACCACTTTCCACTGATGAAATGGTGAGTCAATCAATAATTTGGCATCGTGTCAGAAAGAGTCTTGATCGGTGCAAGATCATATGCTCCTGAGGTACAAAAATCAGAGGTTGGGGGGATTTGGCTGGTGCTTTTCTCTGTGCATTTCATGAGTGATGCTGGGAGTATTCATACAATCTGGCAGGGAGTGGGAGAGCCACACACAAATCTATACTGTATTATAACAGCACTTGGAGAGTTTTTTTGCTTGTCTCCAATAAGGCATTATAAGAAACCACCCAGATTCGTGAGTTAATGTGTCACAGAAGTCCCACAATCCCAGGTTACACCTCTGGTATTCCTGTCACAATGAGTATGACTAAATGTTAAAAAATATGTATGACTGTTCATGTGATTAGGTTCAATTGCTAAGGAAACTCAAGAAACAGCCCATTATTAGTGAAAACCACACCCTATATAAATGAGGATTCTGTTATTTAAAGCTACACCTGGTCAACTTTAACTTGCATATCTGATTTTTTTCACTGGTCACACTTTTCTTTCCACTTAGTTAAGACATTTTGCCTGTTTTATGTCCTTTTAGAAGGTGCTCACCACTGTGTATAACTATTACACTTCCCTGAGATGAATCCCATTTGTGGGAAGGTCACAACAATATTTTCTGAAAATTATATAGTACAGCTGCCTAGCTTGTTTAAGTTATGCAAAATAGGAACAAATTTGAGTTTTGTGCTGCATAAATCAAACGAGAAAAGCGACTTCACATGAGCTGTTGATGCAAAACAACGTCCATTCTATATCATGATTTTGGCAACTGTAATGAGATAAATGTTGTTACTGCAAAAATTGGGGTTATTACAATGTGTGTTGTTGAAGCACATTCAAAAGAGGGCAGCTGCAATAAAGGGACCTGCCAGCAATAGTGTTTATAAAGTAAATATTATTAAGTGAAGAGGAGATACAGTGACTCTTGTAAGCAGCACAAGGTGCCCCATGTCTCCTTTAGTTACTGAAAAAGACAATTTGATTCAGTTTTAAACAAAATATTAATGTCTCTCAGATATAAAGAGAATTATCATTCCTTTGAAAATTTACTGCCTTGGAGGAGGTGAGGGGAAATCACCAAGAAAGCAAGAGTTCATCAGTTTCTCACCCATTTCTGTAACCGTGCTTCTTGCTAGCATGTATGTATCTCTGTATTTATTTATTTACAATAATAATATCCCAACTCCTAGTGGTATGCTAGACACCTCACAATATAAGAACACATAATTCTTGTGCAACTGGTATCCTGGATTAGCATGGAACTTGTCACACTGTTCTAGTCCTTGCCTTTTTCAGCTAACAATTAATTATTGTAATCCTTTGTTGTCAGGCCATCCAAAATACAGTTCAACTAAAACTTCAGGTGGCATTCAGAAAACAGGGATCAGTTAAAATTGTCAGTGAATATAATCTTTAAATTGTGCTCCTGGATTACTACTAGTAATAGTTAAAGTACTTGCAGATATAAATGTCAACTATTTGTCCATTTGAATATTGTCTTCTAGTTCCTTATTTGTTATTTGACCAAAGTCTAGTTTGCACCATTAGGCAAAATGTTACATGGAGGTGATTTGGAACTACACTGCCCCAGGTCAAGCTAAGCAGGCATTCACCCAAGGCACCTCAATATGCAGGGGTCACACCACACTGCTACATCTCTTTAACAGGTGCAGAATAAATGTTCCCTGCACCTGCAGTGATCCACTTGTTGGTGCAGGATCTGGGGTGATCTAGTCTCTGCTCTTCCTTGCCTCCTTTGGGGTGCTGTGAACCCCTAGGAAAAATTAAGGAAAGTCTCTGTGCTTCCTTGCAGTTCTGTCTGACCTTTAAGATGTTTATGCAAGGGAAGTAATAATTTATTTGCACCCAAATAATTTATTTGCATAATTTTGGTCTGTGACCTTTTTTGGGAGCAGTTCACTGTGAACATTTTTAATAAAAGAAAATTGAGTTGTGTTTGTTAGTTTTGATTGACTATATGACATATAGCTTGTATATTCCATTACCTGGCTGTATGATCATAACTCTTAGATTCAGGTTTCTGCTGCAAAAAGATCACATTTGCACATTCAAACGTCCATTTTCATTAATATTCCTGAATACATACTTAACAAGTTTGCTTCCATGAACATATTTGTCAGTAGACTTGTTTGCTACAATATTCGTGGAAAACTAACACAAAAGGAGCACTACCACAGCTGGAATGAAATATTTTAGAAATATGAAAAATATTAATGCAACATTTTTTGCAATATCCATCCATCTCTAACTGAACACTAGCTTTGTGTAATGTATCTAATATATTTTAAAACTTTATTCCTCACCTATATAATTTGGTAAAGCCTCAGCTCTGCTTATTTAGATAAACCTTATTATGAGTAACATTTCCAAATCAGTCTTTCCGCTCTCCAGTTCCTGGTTATTAACCATTCATATACATAGATTGGAGATGGCAGGTTCCCCAAGGCAATGGAATTCTCTGTCTGCTGTCTTTTGATTGGCCAATTCTACATCACAGTGTTCAAGAAGGCTGGCTTCTGTCTCAGCAAGCTTTCCAAACACTTTTAGATAGGAAACCATTTTTTTTCTCAGTGTAGCTTGGGAAGCTCTCATGAAATGTATTTTAAAAATGTGTCATTACAGAAAAGGCACTTGTCCCGTTGATTCCACTGGCATACAAAAACATATCTGTAGCACAATAGTATCCTGAACTGAGTAGTATCTGTGTTTCAGCAAAAAGTACAGTCTCAGCATAAGCAAGTCTAGTCAATAAGTTAATGGCATGAATCAATGGGAAAGATTTGGGAGAGATCTTAATTAAAGAAACAACTGCTGATACAAATTATGTTCCCAATGTATTGATATAACAGAGGGCATGAGGTTGAACGGAGATGAGTGCAGATCAATGCTTTAACATTTGCATTCCTTTTCATCAGAAACTAGCTCACCTCATACACACGCACATCACTATCACTCTCACTTCCCAGATGCCTTAGACTCACTTGTCTTTATTGTTTCCTCTAGCATTCCTTTGGAGACTACTACAATTGCCTCACTTACAAGGTGAACTGAAGTTTGCTATGAGTGGATAAGATCATGCTCATTTCCTTAAACCTTTCTGGCGACAATCTGAATGCTTTTTTAAGAACAATTATGAAGAGTTTGGGATCATCCATAATATCTGTGCTGTAGAGTAGAGAAGTAATAATTAAGTGAAAGTTAGCAACATTGATGAATCAAGTTCAGAAACCACACCCCAGCATACACATGGACGAAAAGTAAGTGAATGAGTGAGTGAGCGAGCAAAAGTGTGTGTGTGTGCAAGAGTCAGAAAAAGAAAAGGCTCTCTCCTGTGGCACAGCAGCACAAACATCCAAAGTCAATAGCTGGATTTCCCAAGTGATTCAGTCTGAGACTCATTCTAAAGAGACATCAATCTGTGATGTCAGCAGTGCTCAGCATATAGCTAATGGAGCTTCAAAGAATCAATATTCAAAATGGTCTTTTTTAACACGTGAAAACCCACACTACTGCAACATCGTCAGCTAGATGCAAAGAACATCTGATGTTAGTTAACCAGTTTTATCCTTGCCATTCAGAATTTTAAAGCACATGACAGTTTTGTTTTTGATTTAAAAAAAAAGTGTTATTTCCACTGAGAGAGAAGTAATCTAAACTTTGGCTCAGTTGGTAGCCATGTAATCCATCTTTTTTTCCTGTCAGGTTTTATAATGAATTCAAAGGCAATCCTAAACTGGTGACATAATAATCTAATGCTGTCTAGTACTGATTCTAATGCTTCTGACACAATATGCTGTGATTTCCCTGCACATGCAAATGGAAGAAATACAGAAATAATAATAATATTAATATAACAAACAACTGAAGCTAGGAGAGAGAACAACCTTTTTAAAAAAAACATTTTAAATTACAAGGATTCAAAAAAGATTAAAAGATTGAAAATCATCTTTCAACAATAGTTTCTTTTGATGTTGTCTTTGTGCTTTAATTAATATTTGCATATCAATTCAAAAATATAAAGTGTGCTCAATGTGCTAATTTTTTAGTATCAGTATTAACATTTTTAAAATTTTGCAAAATATAAAGCTAAAATTAGTATACGCTCAGTTTATCAGTGAATTGGTTTATTTACACACAAAATTGTATACAAACCCAATAAATATACAGTAAAAGGATTTAAATATTAAGTAAGCTCATATTTCCAAATGTTGGTTCAAAGGCTAGCAGAACTGGATAAGAAAGAACAGATTCCCCCTACTCTAATCAAGCTTCTCCATATCCTTCTCCCACAAGATATAAAAGAAAAACAAAACCAAGTCAAATTAAGTTGTTAAACGGTTTAAGGATTTGATATCTTTTGCTGTTAATTTAAAGGGCTGAGCTGCAGCTCATTTCTTTTCATCTTCATAGCAAAGAACAGAGAGACCCCAAGGGTCACTGAGGATTATCTCTGTGTCTTTCCATTCCATCTTACGTTATTAGTTTATGCTGCAAATGAGAACCTGATGTCAGAAATACGCCAAATATTATTTATAAATATAGAAGAAGCCTGGGTGAAGTTGGATACAGGCCTCTTAGAACACAAAGGTCTAAGCAGCAATTAGTAATTGTGGTATATACTGTACTTCGGAATTCTCCTCTTAAGTTAAAAAAATACTACTGTTAAGATGCTGATAATGCACATGAAATAGTGTTTCTAAATGCCAAATGCAAAGTGTGAAATGCATCAGTGAACCTGTAATCCAAAAGATCTAACTACCACAACAATATCTTAAAATAACATGAGAAATTGCATCCAAAATTATATTAAATCCATTCAAATTTAGTGTGACCCGCTGAATAGTTTTATTTACCACATACCTCCTTAAAACCTTTTGTCTACAAACATTTTCTTTTTAATAATTAATATTTGAAGAGTTTTAACTTTCTATCCTTGCTGTAAACTACATATATTTGGTTTGCGTAGGGTGTGTTTCCCCTATATAGAAGGAAAGCAATATTAGTTGTACAAGGACATCTTGCTAATTAACAAGTTAATAAAGATCATGCCATATAACATCCTGTTGCCACATTATCAAAGCAAAGTGGAATCATCCTGTAATATTTATCATCAGATGAAAAAAGACTGAAAACAGCTAAGATACCATTTCACTGTCAAGATTTTTTGAATGGAACTTACACGTTGAAAATCAGAGGGATAGAAGGTAAGTCAGTTATATAGCAACTGATCACAAAAGAAAAGAAAATATTCCCCTGCCTCAGCAAAACCCACCAAACCAATACCAGTAACATTTAATAGCTACTGCATTTCATAACAGAGCCTTAATATGAAAGTTATAAATTCAGTTTCTTTATGCCCACCACACATTACTGGGCAGATGTATTTGATATATATGTTATGTTTATGTGATATTGCCCTATGCTATATTACGCTAATAAATCATAAAGCATGAAGGTCACACATTTGAATAAAGTCATTGCCTCTGTAGCACATCTTCCTTTTTAACCTAGTCTGTAATGAAGTAAGAAGTTAATGAAGTGCTGTGACACAGAGGACACACACACAACAGGGTTGATGATTAATGCAAATGCACCATAAGAGAGACGTCACCTTCCCTATCTTTATTAATGTGAAAGACTTCTTAAGATCTGATGTTCCTTCAGCAGCTAGTGTGACAACAAAAAAGAGGGGTGACTAGCTTGTTAAATAACATTAATTATATTTCTGATCAACAAGACTAAAGTTACAAACCTACAGACTAGTAACATTTAAACCTTATTTCATTGTTCTTCTCTCTCCTCCCTAATGTCTACCTGAGGTCTCCAAAAAACTGGGTGGGGAGAATGTTGGGAGCCACAGTAATGACCTTCATTTTTTTTTAAATTGATTTTTGTCACGTTCTGAATCCTGGGCATTAGAGCAGTTGATGACATGTGTATCACTATTATAGAAACTCTTCTCATAGCTGCAGTACTGTATATCACTTCCCTGTATGGTGATATGTGAAGTAGGGTAAAACTCATTAACCTCCATTCGATGACATGTTTAACGACTATATTTATCTGATTTTATCTGGCATCATCTACTAAATGGTATGTGGGAGAGTGTTGAAAAACAGAGTGAATGAATGAATGAATGCCAAAGGCCAAAATTAGGGTTACAAAATTGAGAAGAAGAAAAAATTAATCATAATCTAAAACTAAAAAGCATCTTTTAATGGAAGAAGAACAGAACATTTGGTGAAGCCCACTGGAGAACTGACAAATGTTTAGATTCTGAAGTGATGCACACAACATAAAATCTAAATCTAGGTACCGGAGAGAGAGACAGGTAGATAGCTATGAACAGATGGATAGATGGGTAGATAAAGTTAGGCATCAAAATCTGTATTTTGGGGAACTTAAAGAGACTGGCCGCTCTGAAAATCAGGTCATTCTTTTAGATGCCTAAAGATGGATTTAAGATTCTATCTTTGAGCACTCAAGTTTGAAGACTTTGGTGTAAGTTTCAGATTCTACTCCAGCGGTGGTCAATCTGAAGCTCACAGGCTGAATGCAGCCCATTGGGGTTCTGTGTGTATGGCCATGAGACATTTTGTTTACTGTTGTCCATGTGCAGAGTTGCCACACTTCGATGGGTTCCACCTTGTAGGGTTATCTCCTACTAGTATTGCTATAGTGACACACATTTAAAGCAGGTCATACATTATTGACTATGAGAGCCATGCTCCGTCTGCATCCAATCATAGCACTGCTACAGTTCAATTGGCACATCCCACAACTTCATATATGTACTCATTTTTTGTCTACATACGTTTAACCAATGGATTTCAATCAGGGATGAATCTACGCTCCCTCCCCGATACAATTTATTTTATTGCTTTCCAATTACTAATATAATCATAAAGAGTTACAGCAGGATGTACAGTTAACGTACTCAAACATAGCTTTGAAATGCAATAAACTACTGGAAGTGGGATTCACAAAAGGACGTAAGAGGCTGAATCCCAGAATCATGCCCCACTGGGATTCACAAAACCTCTGTTTTGTGGCCCGCAAATTTGCTCAGCACTCTTACCTTATTTTCACTAAAGACAAACCCAGTGTTACACATATATTGCTTATATTAAATAAGGTTACAAAACGTACATTCACATTATACTGAAACTTACATTTACATTATACTGCACTGGGCAGAGGCTTTACACAAGCACCTACATTTTTGCAACAGAAGTTCCCTGTGCATCTATGTTCCTAAATGTGATGAGTTGCACTGCAGATCCTACACCAGGCATCTGGACACTTCCATTCCCTCTTTTTCTTCTCCCCTTACAAAGAACAGGGATTTGGATGAATGGTCTGGCCACTGGTGTGGCCCTGACATTTTATGGCAGGCTGCCTTGAATTTTTCCCTTTGAAGCTGTTCCACTGTGGATTAAGTAATGAAAGATTCATCAGGCCGCAGAGAAAGCATACAAGTCTGAGAAGGACCCTGTAGCCTGGTGGTTGGAGCAGGATTTCTAGTTCAATAGTGGAAGAGCTTCAACAGAAAGAATAAGGGATTTCCCCCACTCCTTCAGGGTATCTTAGGGTATGTCTACACTACACAGAAGATCAAAGCGGGCTCTGTAGATCTTCCAGGGTTTGAATTAGCAGGTCTAGTGAAGACACACTAATTCAAACTGGCAGGGGCACTCCACTCGATGCCGGTAGTCCTGCTTCCACAAGGAGTAAGGGAAGTCGAAGGGAGAGCATTCTCCTAATTCATCCTAATGGCGCCCGCCCGGCAAGATGCAAATGAAGCCCGGGATATTTAAATCCCGGGCTTCATTTGCAACTTCGAATGCCTACATTAACCACCCTATTTCGAACTAGGGTGGTAGTGTAGACATACCCATATATATTTACAAGCAGATGTGTTTGGGTCTTTAACTCAGGTAAAGAATAAAAAGATTTTTTGCACTTCTGGGGGGCTCAGGGCAGGGGGTAGGGTGGCGGTCATCATGGCAGATGACGAGAGTTGCAGGACCAGCAAGAGGCTCAGGACAGTGCACTGGGAGGTCAGGAGGTTTATCCGAACAGCCTGTGGTGATGCGCGAGGCGCTGCTCCAGTGGCAGCTCCTTCTAGGGTGCCAGAGCAGTGCTCCCTGGCCAGCAGCTCCTTCCGGGGGGAAGAGGGGGTTGCACTTCCCAAATGGTGACCCCTCATGGAAGGAGGGATCTGTAGCTACTTGCTTGTCTGGGGGATGGAGGCTGGAACTCCATGAACTGGCCCCAGCCTCCAAGTACCCCCAAGCTTGCAGGTGGTCAGGGGGGCCATTACTCTGGGTACTGACCCCAGACTCCAGCTGCCCCCCCACCCTGCAGGCTATTTGGGGAGCAGTGCTCCAGAGGCTGGCCCCAGCCTGCTGCTGCCCTCTGGTCTGCAGCTGCTCCAGGGTACCCATGCTTAGGGGATTGACTCTGGCCTCTAGTGGCCGCCCCTGTGCTGCAGCCTGTCTGGGGGGGCAGTGCTCCGAGGACGGTCCCAGCCTTCAGCTGACCCTCCCCCACCTTGGAGATCGTCTGAGGGTGGTGCTTTAGAGGCTGCTCCCAGCCTCCAGTGGTCCACCCACCCTGCAGCTTGTTCAGGGGTGTGCTCCTGGTATTGGCCCTGGGCTCCTGTGATCCTCCTGGCCTCCAAACTATCCATGCAGGCAGGCTCTAGGGGCTGGCTCCATCATCCACTTGCCCCTCTCCTACCTGCAGCCTGTAATGGGGTGGGGGCTCCTCTCCTATGGGGGTATGGCTAGGCCAAGTTCCTAGCCTCTCCTCAGGGGTGTATCTTCTGGGTGGATCTCTGAGGGGATAGGATGGGGGGAGGGGTCTGGGATGAGGGGCTTCCTCCCTCAGGCACTGTTTGGGGCAGGGGAGCCACTTGCGTGCTCCATTGGCCAGTGATACGAAGAGCCCTGTCCCCATCTGGCCAGTATCTCATCAGTGCAGCTGCCTCCAGTGGTCACTGTGCAGTATAGTGTCCCCCATGCTCACTGCTCCCAGTGATCACTGTGAGTGTCGTGTCCCTTCTCTCTGCCCCCTCCATTTGCATGTTATGGAAAGCAGTCCCATTCTGGCACTTCTCATTTTACTGGCAGAACCAAACTTTGACCTCACTTTAGGTTAAGAGGAAGCAGCATACCAAACTTGGTGGCTCTAGTTCTTACCATTTAGGAGGAGTTCTTAAACAAAAGGACTCACAGACAGACACTCACAGACAGACCAACACATTCTCTAAAATATATATATACATATATAGATGTTCCATGTTTTAGATACATAAAGAGTTGCTATTAGAGATAATTTTAAATACATGTAATTATAGTCTGTGGGCAACTTTCAAAAAGATGCCTGGAAATAAGAGTAGTAATTGCACAAACAATCACGTAGATATGTTGGAAAAGGGCCCATGTTTTCACTAGAACTAGCCCCCAAAACAACTCTTTCATGCAGTCTATACCTACCAAGAACAGGAACAATTTGCACAAGATGTTGTACATATGTCTGAAGCTACTGATGACTCAAGTAGAGTTTGTTCATAAACACATCTACAGGTTGAACCTCTCTAGTCTGGCACCCTCAGGACCTGATCAATGCTGAATCAGAGAATTTGCTGAACCACGGGAGGTCAACATTGTGTAGCAGCAATACCAACATATCCACTGATTACTGGACTGTTAGAAGACATTTAGGGGTAAGTTAGAATTAAATAAGTAGCACAGAACACTGAGAGCCAGGACTGGTGACTGTGAACAAACTTTATGGGACCGCGGGCAACTTTGCCACATCCATGATAAGCGGACATCCCACTAACTAAAATCATGTTGGACCACGGACGTTGTCAGATCAGATAATGTTAGACTAAAGAGGTTCAACCTGTACAAGTCTTCCATATTTCTAGTCAACATGCCACAATATCGCAAAAGTTGTCTGGAGTAGCCTTTCGAGAAAATGAGCCAAAAGTGAGGTAGTAAACTTCTGTCCAATTTTGTGCAACAAATCACAGTTCCTGGCCTCTCCTCAGTAGTGTATCTTCTAGGTGGAGCTACAGATTTTTCACTCATATGTGTAACTCCTACCAAAATTTGTGTCTCTTAGGCATGACTGGTTTTGTCTATATTCTCAGCCCAGGACCTGTAATGGGATTCAGATGGGCCAGTCTTTTCAATCCTGTTGAATCGTGCTGATGTCCAGGCCAGTTGCAGGATTGGGACCTATGTATGTCATATACTACATATGTGTGTGTGTGAAGTAAATATAGAAATGACATATGAACAGTGATTTGTATGCTTAGATTTTTGCAGAGTGCGGAGCTGCAAGATGTGAAGAGGAATGAAGAACTTGTAAAATGTATTGAGAAGCCAGGACACTTGCTCTCAGACTCTCCGATTCAAGCCTTTATCTTTTGTTCTATATATTGAGATGTATAGCACAGTCACGTGCTTCACAATTGTTACTGAAAGGGCAAACTATTAGGGCATATTTCAGGACTTACACAGATTTTAAAATATTTCAGCCATTCATCATATGGACTAAGTGGTATTCTGACAGGGAAGAGGGGTAATAAAAAAAAGATTGCCTTAAATGTAATTTTCAATTCATATTTAATAACTACTACATTTTATTTTAAAACATTCAGATAAATATGGAAAAACAAATTTTAATTATATGGAATCTTACCTTTATTTCTATAATTCATTGAAAACTATAATACATAAGAAGGGCATGTGTGGTAATCAGCACTTACAGTACTTTGAAAGTGATACTGTACGTGTGGTCATGTGTCATTAGTCACCTGAGAAGTGTATTTTCAACTACAATTTGAACTACAGTAAATGGTAGATGTTCAGAGCAGAGCATGTCAACAACTCTCATGATCTCTATACTAGTGGAAAGTTGCATAATTAGAGGTAACATATGTAAAGCACTAACAACATTGGGCACTTGCTTTGAGTCCTCATGCAAATTGTAGGCACTGGAGGCATTAGATGAGTAGGTGAACCTAATCAATACATTAAGAAGTGGATTACAGCCTAATAGCCAAAAGACTCTTTCATTCTAAATATGCTGGGAAATTACTGCTGTCTACTGTGTCTCTGATATTCAAACTAATCTTAACCAAGAGGAATAATTGGAAAAGATAGAAAAAAACAAACAAACCAATATCTGGTCACCTGTGAAAGACCAATTTAACTATATTAATATAGGTTGAGATTTTCAGCAATGATGAAATTAGTTGTGACCATAATTTCCATTGAAAGCCAATGGGACTCATACATCTCAGTCCCTTAGGCACTCTTGAAAATCCCAAACTTAATGTTATACATAACTTCTTCCTCAAACTTATATCTCTATATTATGTCATCTTTTTTTTTTTTTTTTTTTTTTTTTTTGTGAGAGGTTTGCATTGTAAAGCTTTCCAGGATTCAGTCTCTAACCTATTTATATCAGAAGCTTCAGGGGGTAGCCGAGTTAGTCTGTACAGAAAAAAACAACAAATGGTCTGGTAGCACTTTATAGACTAACAAAACATGTAGATGGTATCATGTTCTATTTATATCAGTTTACTTAAATAAGAGAGGAAGAGTTAAATTCTGTCTGGTGATTCAGAGTGTTGCTGCACCTAACTTTTCGGGATCTAGGCCATCATTAGGATATACTAAGCCTTAGTTCAGTGCTTAGGTGCCATATACCATTAGGGGGAACAGATCATAGGTGCTGACTCTGAGGGTGTTCCAGTCCCACAGCTCCCAAAGGGAAAAATTAATTGGTGCTCACAATCCATCCACAGTCAAGTTCCTCCTATGCCCTCCCTCTCATCTGTCAGAGGCCAACCTGACCAACACCTCCCTCTCTCTTTCATCACCTTCTGCCCACTACGAAACAGCTGTTTTGTGGCATTCAGCATGATCTGGGAGAAAGACGGAAGGAGTGGGGGCAGGGTGCACTCAGGGAAGGAGGTAGGGAAGAAGCAGGGCAAAGGTTTGGGGGAATGGGTGGAATGGGGGCAGGGTGAGGGTGGAGCAGGGTCAGAAACTTAGAAGAAGCAGTGGAGTGGGTTTTGGGCTGGGGAGAGGAAGGTCAAATATCTCCCCGCCCCCAACCAAGGGGGAAAGTTGGTGCTTATACAACAGATAGTGGCTCAGAATGGAATTCATAAAAGCCAGTAGGCTAGGGAACCCCTTGTCTAAGATAGGTACTGATAGGTGCTAAGCTGAGGGGAGTATGTTGAGTCCTGCTCTTCTCTTAGGGTGCATGTATACAGCTCAAAATAAGCTACGCAATCTGAGTTAAGCAAATTGCAGAGCTTATTTCAAGTGTATTTCGAAATAGCTTATTTTGTAATTTGGCTACACAGTGCCAAATTTCTAAATAAACTGCTATTTCAAAACATCCCTTAGTCCTCATGGAACAAGGTTTACAGAGAAGTCGGAATAGCATGCCCATTATTTTGAAAGATATTTTGAAATAATGGGCGTGCTGTCAAGACACAGAATAGCTATTTCGGGATAGTGGAAGTATTCCAAAATAGCTCCGCAGTGTGGACTTACCGTTAGAGACAGGTACCAAAATCTGAATTCCACCCTGTGCTTGGGGTTCTGATCTGCAGACATTCTCTTGTGGTTAGGTAGCTGCATCATTCTAGTGCTGTTTTAAGCACAATGGTTAGTGTTCTCACCTAAGATGCAGAAGATCCTCAGTTCAAGCCCCTTCTCCATCTCAGGGGAAGAAGTGATCTGCCATATTTCAGGTAAGTGCTCTAACTGCTGGGATATAAGGGTATGTCTACACTATGGGATAAGGTCAAATTAAGATACGCAACTTCAGCCATGTAGTCGAAGTACCTTAACTCAACTTTTGGTGCTATCTACACTGCAGGAAGTCAAAGGGAGAATGCTCTCCCTTCGACTTCCCTTACTCCTTGTGGAAGCAGGACTACTGGCATCGAGTGGAATGCCCCTGCCAGTTTGAATTAGTGTGTCTTCACTAGATCTGCTAATTCGAACCCTGGAAGATCTACAGCGGCCACTTTGATCTTCCGTGTGGTGTAGACATACTCTAAGGGTATGTCTAGACTACATGTCTCTGCTGACAGAGGCATGTAAACTAGGCTACCCGACATAGTCAAAGAAGCTGGGATTTAAATATCCCCGGCTTTATTAAAATAAACATGGCTGCCGCGCTGTGCCGGCTCAGCTGATCGTCGGCACAGCGCGCGAGTCAAGACGCAGATCAGTTGACAAGGGAAGCCTTTGTCAACTGCTCTGTTATGCGCTGTGCCGACGATCAACTGAGCCGCACAGCGCAGCAGCCATGTTTATTTTAATGAAGCCGGGAATATTTAAATCCCAGCTTCTTTGACTATGTCGGGTAGCCTAGTTTACATGCCTCTGTCGGCAGAGGCATATAGTCTAGACATACCCCAAGATAGCCTAAAAGAGTGGGGGAAATCCCTTATTCCCTCTGTTGAAGCTCTTCCACTATTGAACTGGAAATCCTGCTCCAACCACCCGGTTACAGGGTCCTTCTCATACTTGTATGCTTTCTCTGTGGCCTGATGAATCTTTCATTACTTAATCCACAGTGGAACAGCTTCAATGGGAAAAATTCAAGGCAGCCTGCCATAAAAAAATTTCAGAAAAGCAGACACATTTTTTTGGCATCCCTGTAAATCTCATTCCACGATGAAGAAGGGATGTTCCAAAAGAGGGTTTTTTTCCCCAACATTTGGCCCCGCATAGATGGGCCATTTGTCAGAAAACCCTCTTTTGGAAGAAAAGCAGAAAAAGATACGCAAATTGTGATTCACAATTTGCGTATCTTTTTCCAACTTTTCTTTGTAGTGTAGACATAAATCCAGTGTAAGACACACCTTTGAAGTGTTCTATACAATACTTTTTTTAACCAGAATTACTTGTTTAGGGATATGGGAATATCTGGAAGAAATAACAAATATAGTGAAATGGTCTCCTTTCACCCTCCGCCCTTTTGAAAGAGAAGATGAGGCACACTGAGACATTTTTAATGAAAGAATAAATGATCAGACCCAAATAACCTGTTCAGTGTATCAACCTATCAGAGCTCAGAAAATATGGGTCTTACTCTTAGACTGCAAAGCCTTTTGAGTGTCCTGAATGTGACATAGACACACAAAGTGGTTTTAAGCAACTGAACTTCTAGTAATAATTCACAAAGAGAATGCAGCTCTTCAACACCAAGGCTATAACAAGCATTTAACTAAGATAGATGTGAGTGCTTTTCTAGTGCTTTCTAAAGAACAAAATGGATAAGATACTTGTTATGTCGGCGAAGGCATGTGGCTGGAGTTTTGTACAATAGTTTTGGAATAGTGCTATTTTTTTCATTGGCTTTGTACTTTTACTATGAGGTATTACAAGAAAACCAAAGTGAGGTAACTGAAAAGGTTGCTACACTGAGTAACATATGATTAATTTTGTAGGTCTCTATTTAGAAAAGTGTTCCGTTTTTGGCCATGGAGACTCCACAAGATTTCCTTCATTCAACATCTGCAGGGTCTGAATTAACTGGGAATCGGCCAGGAAATCTTTTTGATGCCAAATCAGGATTAGACACCAGGTTTTTCAAATAAAGGTATCCCTGGAATAGTAAGGAAGAAGAAGGTCACATCTCTTCAACCTGCGTATCAAAGGTAAACCACTGTGATGACATCAATGGCCAAACTATAAGCATACTCAGAGAATATGGACATTGAAACAATATTCCCTATTAAATAAGTGTACTACTCTGTCTTAATATGCAGCTTATCTTATTTTTCACTTAAGAAAAAAGAATCACACAGCCTATAGAGGGGTTCCGATTTTAAGAGTAAAACATAGATTCGTGAGTTCTCATGGACCTCTGTGGTTATATCTACATTGCAGTAAAACCACCACTGCTGACATGTGTGAGCTCACTTATGCTTACCTGGCTGGGGATGAGGGTCGGGCTAGAGTCTGAGGGTCCCAGAATCCAGGGGTTAGCCCATGCCTAAATGTCTATTCTGCAATTTTATATCCTTGCATCCCACACCCCTTGAGCCCAAATCAGCTGACCTGCACCTGCTGCGTGAATTTTACTGATTCATAGACATACCCTGTGTTTCAGTCGTCCTGTCTACAAGATATGGTGCTATATCTGCAGCTTGCTAGAATAAATAAATGTACATAAAGGTAATGGATCATTCTTTTCAAGCTTCTAGGTACTCAATACTTTTAAGAAAACAGGACACTCATTTAGATGGCTAATACAGATTTTAGGCTCCTGTTTCTGAAAAATTTGGTCAAGATATATCAGAAGCTCTTCAGTCACTACATAGAATTCTGAATCTTAAATTTAAGTAACTAGATTTAAACTAGGTTTTTAAAAAAATCAGATTGATCAGCTTTTGACAGTTTTGGTTCCAGATTTTTGTGAATTTTGCAGTAAGCCAGGAGCAGATTCTGCTAGTGAAAACAAAGACTGATGAAAAAGTATTTCCCCGTAATTCTTGTTCTCTGAAAATATGCGTCAGAATGCATACCCTATCTGTGGTAGTGTTCTCTGAATGAGACCAGATGTAATTCATGAGATGTTCTGGTCCTCTGAGTTTCTCACAGGTGTAACTTACTCACACCAGTTGTCCATACCTACATAGGGTACGTCTACCTTGCAAACTTATTTTGGAAAAAGCTATTCTGGAATAGTTTATTTCAAAACAGAGCATCCACGCTACAGGGAAGCCTCAAAATTAGTCTGAGGCAAGCTCCCCTAATGTGGATGCTCTATCTCAGTTTAGAGTCCCAGGAGGCACTGGGGAGGAATAACTCACAACGGCCCTGGTGAGGAGCTATTTGGACATAGCAGCAGTGGCGCGTCCACACACACCCTCTTCCGAAAGAGCTTTTTCAGAAGAGGCGTTATTCCTTGTAGAATGAGGTTTACCAATGTCAGAATAAGCCCTCCATTATTTTGATTTTCTTTCGAAATAACACAATTGCTGTGTGGATGCTAGTATTGTTTTTCTGCAATAAGGGCCATTATTCCGGAATAACAGTGCAGTGTAGATGCACCCATAGTGTCTAATGACAGGAATATGCACAGTGGAGAGAATAACAAATGTACCTAATTAATTTTTTATTCTAGATATGTGCTCATGCCATATTTGGACACTAAATGAGCATAACAGTTTAAAAAAATAGTCTACTCTGGGGAAAGAAAACATGTTCCTATTGATGAAGAAGAGCAGCAAATGTATGTTTGCATATGCACCTAGATGTAGGAATATTGTATTATATGGGGGTATGTCTACACTTGCACCCTCTTTCGAGAAAGGGATGCAAATGAAGACATTCAAAATTGCAAATGAAGCAAGGATTTAAATATCCCGTGCTTCATTTGCATAATTGCGTTATGGCGCTATTTCGAAATAGCACTATTTTGAAATAACAGACGCTGTTAAGATGCAGTTATTTCGAGAAAAAACCCTTCTCTTGAAATAACCCTTATTCCACATACAATGAGATTTACCAGCTTTTTGAGAGAAGGGTTTTCTCTCGAAATAACCGCATCTTAACAGCGTCTGTTATTTCAAAATAGTGCCATAACGCGATTATGCAAATGAAGCACGGGATATTTAAATCCCGGCTTCATTTGCAATTTCGAATGTCTTCATTTGCATCCCTCTCTTGAAAGATTGTGCAAGTGTAGACATACCCCCTGGGTTGGCCATAACTTCCTATAGATTCATAAATTCCAAGGAAAAAAGAGTTCACTATGCTCATCACATCTGCCACTCTATATAACAGAACCCGTAGAAGTAATTGCTTCCAAAAATATATATTATATTAAGACACCCATCCAATACTGATTTAAAAATGGACAATGATGGAGAATTCACCATGATGCCTGTAAATAGTAGAAGCAGGACTACTGACATTGATGGAAGTGCCCTCTCAGTTCAATTAGTGTGTCTTCACTAGACCAGCTAATTCGAACTGCAGGAGATCAACTGCAGCTGCTTTGATCTTCTCTTTAATGTAGACATGGCCTTAATGAAAATTGTTCTTGATTTTTGTGTGTGTTATGAGCCTTTGCATATTGAATTTCTTCAATGCACAGTAAATTTTTAATTGTAGCAACATTCTTAACAATGACATCACTTGGTAAAGAAGATAGTTTTTTATGAATGTATATGTGATAAGTTAACCAAATGCTTCCCTAAATTCATGAGTCATTCAGCAGCCTTTACGAGCCAGTTCAAAAACTGAAGTATAAAATAAGTAAATGCTAACATACAGTAAAAAAAAAGGAAAAATATATGAAATGGAATAATGAAATAAAATAAAATTTGTAACTCAAAAGACTCCTGATACTTGTATTTTGTAAATGTCTGGTACTGCAGTCTTTGCTGAGGGAAAACTCCCACTGACATAAGATCAAGCCCTATGATGGCACCAAATTCAACACTTAATGTGAGAGTTGTCTGTAGTCAAAATCCAGAGGTCACCCCTAACATTTCAAAGGAGAATGCTACAGGGACACTGTTAGAGAATCCATCCTGAGCAAATGAATTTTTTAATGTGGCCTACTACTGTATATATTTAATGTCTCTGCAGCCTTAGAGTATTAAATCTCAAAATAAATCAAAGCTGTACATAACACTGTTAAATAGAGAAAGTTATTCACAGGCTCTTTCATGGATTTTCTGGCCTTCAGACTCTGTAGGCTGAGAGAATATACTGTACTTTCCAAGCTGCGTAACTATCTTTTTAGCAATTAATTACCTAGATACTCCTGAATAAATAGGATGTAAAGAAATTCCTAACAAAAGC
This sequence comes from Pelochelys cantorii, assembly GCA_032595735.1. Classification (NCBI taxonomy): domain Eukaryota; kingdom Metazoa; phylum Chordata; order Testudines; family Trionychidae; genus Pelochelys; species Pelochelys cantorii. Next base: position 144,831,506 of record CM064327.1, read on the forward strand.
CGAATGCATCTGCAATGATGGAACCCTGTGCTATGCCTAAGATGAATATCCATTTTGATTTTTTGTTGTTGTTGAAAGACAAGCAGATTATTCAAAATTATGGCAATCAGATACTGGCAGGGAAGAAAAATAGCGATATGCTGAACAGAAACCTCTTAAATGCTGTGTGTCTCGATAATATAATATTTCCACAACTGTTTCTGTTTAAAACTAATAAAAATAAACATAAAACATTCCCTTCACCTCCTATCAAATTCATTACTTTGAGCGACAAAATGACAAAATGATTAGCTGTTAATAAGGCCCTGGTTTAAAAGATTGACTGACATTGCATTACTCATTTAATTTCCGCTTCTCCTAGGTTTTTTTTTTTTTCCCTTCCAGCACAGAGGGAATTAATATTATCACATCAAAGGCCTCCCTTTAAATGGGAGAGAAAAAATCATTTAAAAGGACACAGGCTGTGATTATTCAAACTAGGTTATTTGCACCTTGTATATATAACGATATCATGGTACAACTTCATTTTGTTCAAATTGCTGTCAGTCACTAATAGAAGAAATTTGCTTCTATTTTATCAGTACTATTGTGTTCTGTCAGATTTGTGGGTGCAGGTTGGTGGGGGTGGAAGGTGGGCATTAAACATGAAATCTGATAAGAAGGATATGAACATGGAAGAAGTAATGCACTGACTAAAGGGAGACTGATTGTAAGTCTAATGTTCACAGTACAGATTCTTTTTTTCCTCCTCTTCTTTGTTTTTTTCCCTTTTTTCATATCTACTTAAAGACACACACACACGCAAGAATGGCCCTGTGTGGAACATAAGACATAACAATATGACTCTCTGCTGTGGTATTTTATTTCCTTTCACTTTGATTCCTTACAGATAAATTATACAAGGGATGATTTAGCCACTAAAGATGTATGTCATATTCTATAAAATAGCTGTATCAGTGGGAAAAATTATGAGTGGCACAACCCTTGGCCTAGCAGCAGCCAATGATCTATCAGCATTTAGGTCTTGGCAGACTGAGTTATTCCCCTTTCTAACTGTAACTGTATTAGGGTTTGCATGACAAACAGTCCACTTGTCAAATATTTATCCTTCCTCCTAAAAAAAAAATGACCAGGAGAAAGAGGGAGGATATAAGTTGTAAAAGACCAACCACAGCATGAAATATGAAGCATAAATCACTAGGGTCAGAGAGAGCAGGGGAACTTGGTTACTAAGGCTCCAGATGGATTAAATAACGTGCGTCCTGAGGGAGGGTGGGAAGGCAAGCAATAAAATAATAACAGAACAGAGTGTTCCTATGTCGAAAGGTTTGAAGACAAGCCTTGTTAATTCAGAAAACAGCAGAGTTAAATTAGTCTGGGTCCCTGTGAAAAGCAGTGTTACATATTGTGCAGGAGAGATAAATTTTCACTCACTCTCTCAAATATACAGGCCGCTGACAGGTGACTGCTGTGAGTAGTTCATTAAAATGTCCAATTCATGGGAGATTTTAAAAATTTATAATGCTTCCTATGGACAGCAAGGTCAAGTTCAATGAGAAGGGAAAAGTGCAAAGTAACTAACGGAATTACCCACTAATTGCTTTTTAAACAAGTTAGAATTTTTTGCTCAACAAGTATTAACTCACTTTTAGTATCTAGAGGTTTGTAAACTTCAACTAGGGAGGTAAATCAGAGCTAGCCTCTAATCTTCATTTGCATTAAACTTTGCTATTAAGAATTTTGAACATGTAATACTTAGACCCTGCACTCCTTAGAGTCATTGGCTTTACAGGAAACTGCACCATATCTTTAATAGATGGAATTACAGAGATGGTACTTTCAGTTAGGTTTAATTTACCAAGAAGACAAGAGTATACATTCAAGGCTAATAATTATAAGTGGGTCTGGTGGCATGCCTTTTCTAGACCCAAAGAAGAGTTCTATGTGGTTTGAAAGCTTATCTCTCTGTCCAGCAAAAGGTGGTCTAATGAAAGATATTACCTCACTTACCCTGTGTCTCTAATGTCCTGCAACTAACACTGTATATTATTGAGGTTGCCCAACACTTCCCACTATAAGATCCTGTTTCGAGTTGCTTATAACTTTTCCAAAAACTATATGGGATCATAGAATCATTGGACTGGAAGGGACCTCAAAATTCATCTATTCCAGTTCCCTACACTCAGGGTATGTCTACACTAGCCCCCTAGTTCGAACTAGGAAGGCTAATGAGGGCGACTGAAATTGCAAATGAAGTGTGGGATTTAAATATCCCGCGCTTCATTAGCATGTTCCCGGCCGGTTGCCATTTTGGAAATTGACTAGCCCGGAATAACTGCCTGCATCTACACACAGAAGTGAAACGGGAGTTTGAAGTAAAGCCCTTAATTTGAATTAGCTGTTAAACCTCATTCCAGGAGGAATAACAGCTAATTCGAGTTAGGGTTTTACCTCGAACTCCCATTTCACTGCCGCGTGTAGGCGCGGGCAGTTATTCTGAGCTAGTCAATTTCCAAAATGGCAACCGGCCAGGAACATGCTAATGAAGCATGGGATATTTAAATCCCACGCTTCATTTGCAATTTCAGTCACCCACATTAGCCTCCCTAGTTCGAACTGGGGGGCTAGTGTAGACGTACCCTCTGGGAAGAACTAAGTATTAGCTAACAATGAGAAGTCCTGTGGCACCTTATAGACTAACAGATTTATTGGAGCATAAGCTTTTGTGGCCAATACCCACTTTGTCAGATGCATGTAGTGGAAATTTACATACATGCATCTGATGAAGTGGGTCTTTGCCCAGGAAAGCTTATGCTCCAATAAATCTGTTAGTCTATAAGGTGCCACAGGACTTCTCGTTGTTTATGCAGATTCAGACTAACACGGCTACTCCTCGGATAAGTATTATCTAGACCATCCCTGATGGGGGATGCTAACCTGCTCTTAAAAATTGCCATTGATAGAGATTCCATAATCTCCCCTGGCAATTTATTCCAGTAGTTAACCACCCAGATAGTCAGGAAGTTTCCATGCAGAATGACTGCTGCAGACTGATTAGTGCTCGAAAATTTCAGCCATTACTTCCAATGCGAGGGAAAAATACAGTGTATTGGACAGAATTATTTTAATTATCTTTCTGTGAGAAGCTATAGCACTTCCCATTCTTTGGAGCAGTGACTTGAAATTTGGCAGGGCATGGCCTTAATGTCAGGGACGTGCTTATGGTTTTCTTCTTGAATATCTGTTCAATTTTGGCCAAGCTATGAGTTTTAGGAAATTGCACTTCATGCATGTTCTGGAGAGGCTTCTTTGATTTTAGTAGCTCATTTCCCCAAAGATTCCACTTGCATTGGCATACCGAAGTTCACTAGGAGTTCCACTGAGTAAGACTTCCACTTACACTTCTGGGCTTCTGCAGGCTATACCAGGTCTTGAATCAGGTAACTGACAGGGAAAGAACAGGAATTTTGTCTATCCTATAATCTCAGTGTCCCCCTCCTACATGCAAGCAATATGGAAGAGGACACTGCCTGATTTGAATACAGCAGGGGTGAAAGCCAGAACTATGAGCAGGAAATTTTGAGATGGAAGATTAGTGGTTTGTGGGAGACTGGGACTAGCTGAATATGAAGTCTGAGAGCCAAATGGAAACTGCAACTTGTTAGACAAGGAAACTGAGGACAAAGAGAAGAGGTAGGAGGGAGAACTGAGAATTGCCAGGCAAGGAGAATGGAACTGGGAGTAGAGGGAAGAATGGGATTAGAAGTCTGGAGGGGCAGTCTATGAGTTACTGGGATGTGAAGTCTGAGGAGTAGAGAATGCTAATGAAGAGCCAAGGAGGGGAGAACCCAGGGACAAGGAAAAGTTTGAGGAGAGAGGGCAAAAGGAACCTAGTTTAAGAGGAAAGAGCAGAAGAGTCTAAAGCACACTCTTCTCCAAAGCCTGGACTTAAACTGAGTCCCATGATTCCTCCATTATCAGGACATGTTTGTAAAACCTTCTTGTACAGTGTACCATCATTCTCTAGTTTGGGTCCACATACAGGATGACAAAACAGCAAAATTAAGACAACGGATTTCAGGAAGGCAGATTTTAGTAAACTCAGAGAGCTAGTAGGTAAGGTCCCATGGGAAGCAAGACTTAGAGGAAAAACAACTGAAGAGAGTTGGCAGTTTTTCAACGGGACATTATTAAGGGCCCAAAAGCAAACTATTCCACTGTGTAGGAAAGATAGAAAGTATGGCAAGAGACCACCTTGGCTTAACAAGGAGATCTTACATGACCTAAAAATAAAAAAGGAGTCATATAAAAAGTGAAAACTAGGTCAAATTACAAAGGATGAATATAAGCAAATACAAGTATGTAGGGAAAGATTAGAAAGGCAAAGGCACAAAATGAACTCAATCTAGCTAGAGACATAAAGGGTAACAAGAAAACATTTGACAAATATTGCAAGAGGAAGACCAAGGACAGGGTAGGCCCATTGCTCAGTGAAGAGGAAGAAACAATAACAGAAAACCTGGAAATGGCAAAGGAGCTTAATGACTTCTCTGTTTTGGTTTTCGTCAAGAAGATTGATGGTGACCGGATGCCTAACATAGAGAATGCTTGTGGAACTGGGGGTATATTTAGAAGTTAAAATAAAAAAGAACAAGTTAAAAAATTACTTAGAGAAGTTAGATGTCTTCAAGTCACCAGAGCCTGATGAAATGAATCCTAGAATACTCAAGGAGCTGATAGAGGAGGTATCTGTGCCTTTAGCTGTCATCTTAGAAAAATTATGGAAGTTGAGCGAGATTCCAGAAGATTGGAAAGGGACAAATGCAGTGATCATCTATAAAAAGGGAAGTAAGAGCAACCCAGGAAACTACAGACCAGTCAGCTTAATTTCTGTGCCAGGGAAGACAACAGAGCAAATAATTAAGGAAATCGTCTGCAAACATCTGGAAGACAATAAGGTAATAGGCAACAGCCAGCATGGATTTGTAAAGAACAAATCATGTCAAACCAATCTCATAGCTCTCTGTGATAGTGTGAGAGAGGGAGAGGAGGGCCTGGCAGCGCAGGCACTAAACAAAGCCTTTTTTGCCCAACTAGCCCCGCCTCATTTTAGCTGCAGCCAATGCCTGACCTGGAGGGAGGATAAAAGAGAAGAACCTGGCTCAGTTAGGGGCTGACCAGAGAAGAGACAGGAGCAGGTTCTGCTCTCTGAAGGACCTCAGCGAGAGCCGTCTACTGGGTCAGCCACAGGAGCATGTAAGCCTCCAACTCCTCCCTTTGGCACAAAGTGGGAGAAACTACAAAGAACCCTCACTGAGGAGGGGACAATTGGACTCTTGGGGCCATGCCCCAAACCTAAGAACTAGACTCAGATAAGAGACCAGAATTCCTTGGCCCGGGGCCACGGCAGCAGAGGCCTATACCCCTTTGCCACCAGCTAACTCCGGGACCTAACCACTAGGCCACCCTGCTGCTGGGAGATCCAGCCACAGATAGGATAGCAAGTGTTGTGGATAAGGGAGAAGCGGTGGAATCATATACCTAGACTTTAGTAAAGCATTTGATACAGTCTTGCATGACCTTATCAATAAACTAAGGAAGTACAACCCAGATGGGGCTTCTATAAGGTAGGGTGCATAATTGGCTGGATAACCAATCTCAGAGAGTAGTTATTCATGATTCACCATCATACTGGAAGGGCATAATAAGTGGGGTTCCACAGGAGTCAGTTTTGGGACTGGTTCTGGTCAATATTTCCATCAACCATTTAAATATGGGCATAGAAAGTGTGCTTATTCAATTTGCAGATGATACCAAGCTGGGGGGTAGGGTTTGCAAGGGCTTTGGAGGATAGGGTCATAATTCAAAATGATCAGGACAAATTACAGAAATGGTCTGAGGTAAAAAGGATGAAGTTTAATAAGGACAAATAGAAAGTATTCCACTTCGGAAGGAACAATCAGTATCACACATACAGAATGGGAAGAGACTGTCTACAAAGGAGTACTGTAGAAAGGGATGTAGGGGTCGTAGTGGACCACAAGCTAAATATGAGTCAACAGTGTGACACTGTTGCAAAAAAGCAAACATGATTCTGGGATGCATTAATAGGAGTGTTGTGATAAAGACATGAGAAGCCATTCTTCTACTCTACTTTGTGCTGATTAGGCCTCAGTGGGAGTATTGTTTCCAGTTCTGGGCACCACGTTTCAAGGAAGATGTGGAAAAATTAGAGAAGGTCCAGGGAAGAGGAAAAAAAACTTTTATATGCCTAGAAAGCATGAGCTATGAGGGTATGTCTACACTACAGCGTTATTTCGAAATAGCTTATTTTGAAATAGTTATTTCTAAATAGCTTATTTCGAAATAATGCGTCTATACACAAAATGCATTTCGAAATAGCGTTTTGCTATTTCAAAATAACATGTCCACACTGAGTGGATGCTGAATTGCATTTAAGGCCAGCCGGAACCAGGTCCGGCAGGGCATCACGTCAGGAGTTACTTTGTGTGGCTGCTGCCTGAGGCTATCTGAGGCTTGTGCTTAAAGGGACACACCCTTTGGACAGCCGGTTCTCAGGTTTCCCTGCTTGCTTGCCTACCTCGATGAGGGACAGCAAAGCGTTTTGTCTCTGCGTGCTCTGATTGCCCTCACTAGGGACACCACAGCACTCTGAAACTTGGAGCCAGAGCTGCCCCTGGGCACTCTGGTGCTTCTCGTGGATGTGTTGCTGCAAGCCTGGCTGCACTTTCTGCAGGCTGCCATCCGGGAGGTCCATCGGGGGGCTGTCAGGATCCAGGAGGCCCTGGGGGAGAGCTTCCACCCTGAGGAGCACTAAGAGCCTCCCTGGTGTGCCCCACTGGGGGCTTGTGCCTCATTCCTCCCTCACATCCTTCCACTTACTCCTCCCTAACCCCCCTTCCTGATGTCAAATACAATACATGTATTTTCATGAACACAAACTCTCGTTATTTAACAAAACTGGGGGGGTTAAATGAATGGAGAATGAAACTCTGGTGAGACTGGGGAAAGGAGGCAAGAGAGGGGAGAAGAGAGGGTGGGAGAGGGGAGGGGGAAACCTGGGAGGAGGGAGCTGGAAGAGGGAAGCAAGGAGCAGAAGGGGGAGGGAAAGGTCAGGGCTCAGGGTTGGGGGTCTCGCCGGACCAACTTGATTGTCATGCAAACCTGCTCCTGGGTTTGCATGTGGCCTTTGGGGGCCAGTTTGGCAGCTATACTGCCATAGATGGATGCATTCTTCTGTCTAGTGCAGAGATCACGGACATTGGGGGAATCCCCCCTAAACCTGAATAAGGTCCATGATGTCCACCCTGGACCAGGAAGGCGCCCTCCTTCTCTGGGCCCTGGCAGGCTCCTGGGAGCTGGCAGACTGCTCCTGGGAGCGGTGGAGGGTTGGCTGCCAGTGGCTTGCTGGCTCATGTTTTGGGGCCACTGGGTCAGGGGCAGTGACTGCTGGCTCTGGGCTGGCAGGCTTGGAGCTGGCACAGGCACTGTGGCCAGTCTCAACCCCTTTAAGGGCTCCAGGGAGCGGGGAGGAAGAGGAGTGTTCTTGGTTGAGTCTGGAGTGGCCACCAGGGCACCCTGGGAAGGCTGGAGGCCCCCTATTTCGAAATAAGTGTCTACACAGCACTTATTTTGAAATAGCTATTTCGAATTTGGCATTATTCCTTGCGGAATGAGGTTTACCAAATTTGAAATAAGCGCTCCGCTATTTCAAATTAATTTCGAAATAGCGGTTTGGCTGTATAGACACTAGTAAAGTTATTTTGAAATAATGTCTGTTATTTCGAAATAACTTTGCTGTGTAGACATACCCCGGGCTTGTTTAATTTAAAAAAGAGAAGAACGAGAGGGGACACGATAGCAGCTTTTAAGTATCTAAAATGGTGTTACAATGACAAAGGAGAAAAATTGTTCTCCTTGGCCTCTGGGGAGAGGACAAGAAGCCGTGGGCTTAAACTGCAGCAAGGGATGTTTAGGTTGGACATTAGAAAAAACTTCCTGCCTGTCAGGGTGGTTAAACACTGGAATAAATTGCCTAGGGGGATTGTGGAATCTCCACCACTGGAGATATTTAAGAGCAGGTTGGATAGACATCTATCAGGGTTGATCTCAATGGTGCTTAGTCCTGCCATGAGGGCAGGGGACTGAACTTGACCTCTCAAGGACCCTTCGGCTATGTCTACACTTTGACTTTTTCCTCAAGAGGCAATGCGAATGAAGCTTAAGGCATTTTCTCATGCTTCATTTACATACTCTCTTTCATGCCGTTTTGTCCTAAAGAGGCATAAGGATCTTGTGGAAAAAGGGGGTTTTGTGCAAAATAGCCACAGCCACACTGCCTGTTTTTGCGCAAAAACCCCTAGCGCCAAAACGGAATGAAAGAGAGTATGAAGTGAAGTGCAAGAAAATGCTAATCCACGCTTCATTTGCATTGCCTCTTGTGAAAAAAGTGATAGTGTAGACATAGCCTTCCAGTTCTAGTATTCTATGATTCTATAATATAAATATTAAATATGATTGTTAAAATATCTCTATATAATATATTATAACAGTATAAATACTATTTAAAATAACAAGAAAATTGAACTGAAATATTTTTACTTATTGAAATTAAACAAAACAAGAAAGTTGAGATGATTCTTTTCAACAGCTTTATGTTGAAAATTATAAAAAATCAACATATTTCTATAAAATATTTCAATTCTGATGAAAATGAATATTCTAATAGAAATTCACTATTCCACTAAAAAAACTGATCAACTCTACTAGATTTTTCTTTTTAAATTTCCAGGCTTACTTTGTGTCAGGATGGCAGATCCTCTTAAAATCTAGAGCTCAGAGCTTCCAACTTTTGGCATTTTGAAATGCCATTTAAAAAGATGGATTACACCTGTGTAATTTACTGGAAATAACAACATGACAAATTATTCCCATTTCAATAAAAAATATGTATTTGTCTTCCTCCCTGTTGATGTGGATTTCTTTCATTCAGTATATTTCAAAATTTGCCAATTTTACAGTTGTGGAACCAGACGGCTAGTCTATGGGGTATTCTGCAAAAACCCTGTCCAAGGAATGCATTTGCTGTTCTGCTTTTTTTCGCGGAAGAGCAAACCCGCTCTTTTGGGGAGCCCTGCATACCTCATTTCATGAGACATAAGGGCTCCACTGAAAGAGGAGGTTTTTCCACCATTTGGCACCATCTAGACTAAGCCAAATGGTGGAAAAGCCTCTTCTGGAAAAGCTATCGGAAAAAGCTACGCAAATTGTGGAGCACAATTTGCGTAGCTTTTTCTTATAAAGCCCTGTAGTCTAGATCTAGCCAAAGCCTCAGTGACATACAAGTGGCATACAAGTGGAAGGAGGTAGAGGGGCCACATTCTGATCTCAGTTACCACTCCTAAATCACAGAGGAACTTCAGCGACTTCAGTATAGGAAATGACACTGAGCTATATCAAAACTAATAACGTTTTTGAAGAGGCCATGGTTGCACAAAAAGCTTTTGTGGTCTGTTAGTGGTAAACAGTTTGTATCGGGGCTCATCTCTGTTCGTAACATACTATTTCATATAGCAGAATGAATGAAGATAATTTTTTTTAGTTCTAACAAACTTTTGTTTAATGGGCAGAAATGTTAAAATAGGTCTTGGGATATGACAAATGTTCATAAAGTTGCTTTCACAACATTTCTGGTTTCATTTCGTTGGTTGGTGAGTTGGTTTATATTGGTTTTGGTTTTTTTTTAAAATCTATTTCACTTTCTAACAATGAGTTGTGCAAGGTCAGTGTCTTTATTTGGATATCAGTTGAATGGGAGCAGGTTGGAAACCTGCTTCTGTGTCAGAAAGACTGTATATCTAGACCTAGCTTGTCAGGCTGTACGCTTGCTAACACTGATATATCAAAGAGGTCAGGTCAATACTGCTGAAACACAAAGTGAGCACGACAGATTCAAACAGAAACTCTAAGCTCTGAACTAACAATGGTTGGGAAAATGCAAAGTACAATCAAAAGTAGGGGATAGAATTTCTGACTGTAATGGAGACAACTGTTTATTTGTTGATCTGGAAAATATTGTGTAAGGATCAAAGCATGAAGTAAGTTAAAAACATGTATTATTAGAAATAAAATGGAAATCATTAGGCACAGAATGGGCAAATCCTCTTCCAGTCCAAAACCCTCATAATTAACTATGTGGGGGGTGAGGCAAGATTCATCAAAGCTAGAGGCTCCCACTAATTTAGCTCTGGCAAACCTGACCACCAGCTGGCACATAGCAGATTTATTTGAGACTAGGGCTAAGTCACAGTCATGGGACAACACTAGGTGTCATGGCACTATCTAGAAACCAATTGGAGAGTATCACTGGAGACAGGAATAGAGAGAAATGGTGCTCCTGGTCCAGTCTCTGAACTTTTCCTTTGCTTCAATATACTGCCTTTCATCACAGGATCTGATGAGGACCGAGGAAAACGATTATTCTCCTCTATTCGTACTAGAGCACTGCATCCAGTTTTAGGCCTCCTCACTACAGAAAGGATGTATATAAATTGGAGGGAATCCCGCAGACAGCAACAATAATTATTACGGGCTGGGGCACATGACTTATTAGAAAAGGCTGAGGGACCTGGGCCTATTTAGTCTGCAGAAGAGAAGAATGAGGGGGGATTTGATAGCAGCCTTCAACTACCTGAAGAGGGGTTCTAAGGAGAATGGAGCTAGGCTCTTATCCGTGGTGGCAAATAACAGAACAAGGAGCATTGGTCTCAACTTGATAAAGCCCTGGCTGGGATGATTCAGTTGGAATTGGTCCTGCTTTGAGCAGGGAGTCGGACTAGATGACCTCCTGACGTCTCTTCCAAACTTAATCTTCTATGATCTCAAAGCACTAATTAAAGGCAGTTAATGATTATTACAGATGGAGGCACAGACATATTGAGTGACTTGCCCAAGGCCACAGAGCAAATCATGACATATCAGAAACAGGATCTAAATCTCCTGGTTGCCTCCCAGTTGAGAGATCAATAGATTGTTCTGCACATATGGATGGCATTTCAGATTTTCCAGTTGAGGACTTTGATTACGTTGATATGTTATTGATTTGCACAATGCTTTCTGCTGCTGATATTAAACATCTTTCTTCCGTGCAGATAATAACATGGCTGGGTAGTTAGGCTGCTGCCATAAAGCAAAACGATATGAAGACGTCTCTGCAAGTAAATATCCCTCTAGATCTGAATTTATGTTCAGAGATTAAAACAGAGTCAGATGTTAGGACACTGAACTCAAATCATATCAGAGTCTGCACAGGCCTATAATAACTGCTATTTCTTCCTCTGTCAAGGAATTAGCTGATTTTAGTCAACAGCATCAGCAAATAATCCCTACCGAAGAGAAATTTTAGTCAAAGAAATCATCACATCAGGATGGATCTTTGGTATAGTCTAGACACAATCAAGTTATAAGGCAATACTGTGAAGGGGAAAGTCATTCTGAATGGGCCTAGCTTAAAGTAGACCTCAAAATACTTTTTTTTTTTTTTAAACAAAGGCAACAAAATCATGGGGAGAACTTTGTTCTTTAAAAACAAACATTCACTGTGCTGAGACTGATAAATTTTCACTATTAATAGAGCTGTCCTTGTGACATTGTTCAACATGCTTAGTCAGAAAAAATCTGACTATGTATAGTATGCATCAGTTTTTATTTAGCATCCCTTACCAGAAAGTAGGCAAGGTCCACACAGAAGGTTTAGAAGCCTCTGATCACTGCCCCCACCCACCTCTTCTTTTCTCTTTGTTACAAGGGGGGAAAAGGCAACCTATTCTCCCCCCTCCCTTTTTTTTTCTTTTGAGGTCACCGTTGCTTCAGAGTCCATCTATCACGTCTAATCCAGTTGTTTCCAGTATTCATTATATCACGTCCCAGTGCAAAAAAAAAATCACCTTCTTTGACTCTATCTGTGAGTCTACTGCTCATCATGAAGAAATTCAGAGCCATTGAATGATGATAGGTTATAGTGAATAAAAAAGTACCTGCAACAACAACAAAATTAAAAAAAAAAGAAGTGGAAAAGAAGGTTTCTGAAGAATGTGAGAAAGATAAATAGGACTGATACTTTGTTTCATTGTCAGTAGCACTCTGGGATTATTTGAAGCACTTATTTATGCACTGTAAGAGGAACAATACTGTAGAAGAAATGATTAAATACCAGCTCTCTGAGCAATAGACATCTCATTGTGCAAGCCTAGGCTCACCACTGGGTGGTTTTGATAAAGGCAATATGAGTTGATAACTGATACAGTTTGCCAGGGAGTCATCTGGGGATGCTGACAGCTACTATGCTTTAATAAAATCATTAGAATGTAAATGTTTTTATTGCGAAATAAAGAGCCTCCAGCAAAGTTGACACTATCGGAGCTCCCTCCACTGAATGAAAGTAGCGATTAGCATTCAAATGATATAATGATAGTCTGGTTATCTTTATTAAAATTTTTCAAATCGAGTCTTCATTTTGCATGATTGAGTTTTAAACAAATGCAATATTCAGTAGGCTGGTGAGCTGGTCTGAACACTCTTGAAATAATTAAAGTGTGCCTTTTATTTTTTAAACATGTGTTTCATAAGCAATGAATTAGATTTGCTATTTTAATATGACAATATCTAGTTAGCTTTGCATAAAATAAGGATGTCATAGTATAATTATTGAAAGTGTACAACTTTTAAACATATGTTTCATAAAGCTGAATTCAATTTTCTGAAATGCTACAATGCCAGTCAGCTACTGAAATATAATCAAAGGGTGACTTGATTGTTTAGGTTAATTTCCTGGACAATCTTTGCCATATCATAATTGATGCCATATAGTATATTTTAATGTATTCACTTTCAACAGAAGCACTGAATTTATTTCTCCTAATGTATGCCACCAATTTTGTGCTTCAAAAAATTCCACTTGCAAGAAAATGAAATAGAGATTTAACAAAATACTTCAGTCCTGTGAATCCATGCATTGGTTTCCTTAATCTAAACTAGCAGAAGGTTCCAAAATATCCAAGAACAGAAGCTGCTGAGGAATCAGTAAACTTATCCAAGCTCATAACATGCTCTTCCATAGTAAAATCAATCAATCAATCAATTGTTAAATATCTAAAAAACCTTTGGGATTCTTTATGTTTTCTATTCTGTAGCTCTTTCAGTTTCTTTTACTTGGGCCTAACTTTTCTTCTGGACTAACCATCCCTATAAAACATGCATCACTACAGATACTAATAAATATGCACTATTGTTAGCAAGTAAGTTTTCACTGGTCTTTGGTTACAAAGGAGAATCAATGACATAAAAGTTCCTTAAAAGCGTGGGCCTGACACCTAGAGTATTCATTCCAGCAGGAGGCAGTGTCATAGATGAATTGTTAAAAAAATCTGAATAGCAAGCAAATTGGTGTATCCATTATTTAATAAAAAACATGGACAATGTATGTTCACAGTTAACTAAGAGTGTATCTACAGAGCACCTTAGCTTGAAATAGCTTATTTCAAAATCTGGTGCTGTCTACACAGTGCCAAATTTCAAAATAAAGTGTTATTCTGACAAGTCCCTTAACCCTCATAGAATGAGGGCTACAGGGATGCCAGAATAGCATGCCCATTATTTCAAAATATATTTCAAAATAACGGGCATGTTTAAAGACGCAGAGACTTCCGGTTTCCTGAAATAGCCCTACTCTCTAGACGTAGCCTAAGAGTCCATTACTACTGTGACTTTCTGATGTGAAAAGATTAAAAGATTCTGAAGAATAGAAGATTTCATTATCATATTTAAGTTCAGGATTGCAAGTATGGAGTATTCTTTCTATATAATAAAGAGTATGGTATGTTAATATCCCTTTTGAATCCTTTGTGATGTAAGAAAGCATGAATTTTTACTATAGGTATGCTAAGACTTAGGCAAATGACTATGTGTAGCACAATAATACAGAAAGAATGATATGCATTTATATTGTTTTCCCAGAGTCTACCATCAAGAAGTTTAATAATTACAGTAGGGCTGAAATGCTCAAAACTCACAGCAATTTATAAGCTTCAGGTGAAAGTGGAAAAGTTATCAGTATTTGCATAAAGTGGCTTAGATTTTCTGGCCTTGCACTTGACATATTAATTTGTAACTTTTATACATGAATGGACTGTAAATAAAAAGAGATTTTTAAATTATGACATAGTCTATTATACATTTTCTTTGGATAAAAATGCCAGAAAAGAGTATCTATTTGCAATCTGCTGGTCAGTTGTCATATTTTCTGAAACAGTACATTCCAATGATTGCAGGAGCTATTGGGTGTGGCCATTTCTAAAGGGAACTATGTGGTTTTTGTTGACGTTCTTCCGAAACAAGGCAGGATTCAGGAAATGGTATGGAAGGGAAGGTCACAGCTGGCTGCTGGGGAGAGCAGATCCTTCCTCCTCCTAGAGCCTGAGGCCAATAAAGGAATGAGTGAGACAGAAGAGCCTTCTAAGAACGTGTGGTTCAACCTGGTTACAGTATGTGAGCATGTATTGTGCTTAGACCTAATGATACTGTAAGCAAGATACTGTAAGTAACCCAATAACGCAATATACAGTAAACTTACAAATCAACTCTCTACTTTTTGTTTGACTTCCCTGAATTTTCATAATCAAGAGGTTGATTTTTAACAATTGTCACAGCTTTCTAACCATATGAAATCAGGGTAGAATATTCTAGAAATACTTCTGATTCTAAAAATGTTGCTTGATAGGTTCTCATTTTGTTTGTATCCTTCTGCAAACATGGGGCTAAATTCTGGCCAGCACTTATTTGGATGGACAAGGTGACAGGAGGGAGAGAGGAACTTTCTTTGCCCTGCCACATCCCTGAAAAAGGCTGGTCACAAACACCTTGAAAAATGCATGTCATAACTCCACACCTGTCTCCTACCTTTCCTATGTATCTGCCATTCTGTTGTGTACCTGCTCTTCTGCACAGCCACAAAGATACATAATGATGCCTAGGGCATGTTTTGATTTGTAGTTACCTTTTCTAGGCACTATGGTGCAATATACTGCCAGAAGCCTAGCAGAAATTCATAGGGCCAAGTTCTGCTCTCAGTTAAACCAAAGCACATCTGGATTTGAGGTGTGAGCAGGGGAGAATAGATCCACTGAATTTGGACCAGATTCTTTTTCTGTGCTATATAATATTTCCTCTCTGTAAAATTAAAAACAAAGACCATCTCCAAGAGTACTTCATTTGAAGTGCCCAGGACAATAGAGGTATTTTTATTTATTAATGTTTTGTTGTTTATGCTGCATTTGTCTGAGGTGTTTCTAAAAGATAGCAATGATGCTTTTATCATCTCTAGAATTATGATATATTGGCTGGAAACAAATCCTGAGATCTGAACCCTAAAACTGAGGGGAAAGGTATAATGGGACTATTTTTACACTAGACGGAAGCAAAACTTCAGTCCCCAATAAAAAAGAACTCTAAGGGTATGTCTACACAGCAAAGTTATTTCAGGATACCAGAGGTATTCTGAAATAGCTCCCCACATCTTTTGAACACATCCGCTATTTCGAAATATAGCAGACATGCTATTTCTCCATCCCTGTAAAACTCGTTGTACGAGGAGTAAGGGATGGCTCAAAATAGCACTGTATTTTGAAATTTGGCACTGTGTAGATAGTGTCAAATGGCAAAATAAGCTATTTCTAAATAGACTTGAGATAACCTACACACCCTTAAAGTGTTTAAAATATGGATCCAAATCTAAATTAGAATTTTGGTGTCTCTCTATTCATACTAAAGATATATTCCAAGTCTTACAACACTACCACCTCATTTTTCTCTGATTTTATTCTGAAAGGAGTAAAAATGGGAAGAAATATTGTATCATCTTCTAGATCTAACCTTGATGGGCAATGTGGAAAATGGGAAATATTTTGCTAAATTCAAAGGAAAATTTTCTGAGCTTGAGATGTAAAGACGATACCAAAGGAAATGAAGGTTTAACACTATATTGGGATTTTAAAAACTAGATGAGACAAAGTTCTAGAAAATGAATCTGGAAGAAGCATTCTTCATCAATGGGCAGATAGGCTGGATGATATAATCAATCTTTTTTTGTCTCTTATTACTATTATTATATCACTCTACAACGCCACATATTACTGTCCATATTATGACACAATCTGAAAAAGGTATAATACAATAGCAGTCTTGAGCCAGGTTTCACCATCACATAAACCTCTTATGTTATATGGGTATACATCACAGTAGGATTTAGCTCCATATTTCAGGCTGATGGAAGAAGAAGTATAATAGTTCAGGAAATGCTTCTGGAGTTCCTTGTAGCATTTCTAGCAATTTTATAAAACCTACGTTAGTTCTTTTGCCAAGAACACATTTCTTTTGGGAATTTAAACCTCTGGGGAAAGTTAGTATTTGCGCATGGGGAAATATTGTTCACATAAGGAGGTATACATTGGGGGATGTACTATGAAGGAAAATGGTTCCATTGTTCAAACACATGACTCAATGTAATGCATTCCGACTGTTATTTTACCAGGAATGTTTTTGGAAATTTTTAACTGCAGTTTTATATTCTACTTTTCTTTTCCCCGAGATTCAAAGAAATGCACCATAGATGCAGGGATGGTCAGAGAAACTGAATCACAATTTCCATGAGAAGAATTCACTTACATTTGAGAGGGCGGTTTTCTCTTATATTCTACTCAATGTCTGATGGAAGAAAAAGGACTCTTCCGAAATGTTATGTTGAAAGACTGTCACTTCAGTGTTACTTGCTAGTGTTTCTGTCCAGCATACTGTCAGAAAGTTTCGATTAAAAAAACAGAAGTTTTAGAGGAAGATACACACTCCTCTGTCTAAGAAACCAAGAAAGATAGTACAGCTGGGTAAACTTTTTTAACAACAATATTTTATTTGATTGAAAATGACTATGCAAAGTTTAAAAAGTTCCTGAAAAGTTGTAACATTATTTGAAAAATTTCAATTGATCAAGAAAATGATTCAAAACTTTTCTTTTTCTCCCCTTCCTTTCTTAAAACCATTCAAATAATGTCACTGAAGAGTCAAAAAAATCCAGAAAAAAGTCTGAAGGAAATTAATATTTTTAAGTGGAAAACAATTCAAATATTTGAAACGCCCTAAAAGAGAGATTCAATTTAAACCTGGTTCTCAGGAGTGGCAAGGTATCCAGGGTTGGTTAGATATACGGGTTTGGGAAAAAAAAGGCCACTTGAGACTACTGTTTCCTAACACCTCGGGTAATTAAGTAACCCAAAAGGGTATGGCTGCATGTAGACACTTAGCTGTTCATCCCCTCTGCCACAGACTAAGGAGCTGGCTGGCTATGCAGGGGGTAGCAGGTCAGACCATGCTAACCTTTGATGTTGTATGCTCTGATGAACAGAAAAGGATTGCACCTTATGAGGCATTGTCCCTCCTGGAGCTAACCCTGGGAAACTCGAGCTCCTAACCAACTCCCAGTGCAAGTACAATGTGGTCCAGACAAAGAAACAGAGGGATCAGAATTACCAGTCTTCAAATCTTGTGCATTCTTGTTGAGATATACAAACAAAGAAACCCAGGCAAACCTGACTACTGAAGGAAAATCAGAACTCATAGAAACCAGTTTCAAACCACTCACCACACAACGGGGCACACAAATTTTACAAAATTAACATCCTCCCTCATGGGTGGCAGCTCCCTATACACTGACATCCCTCACAAAGATGCTTTTGCTGCCTGCCTCAAATATTTATGGGACAATGAACATCCCTGAGAAATTCACCCCAAACATTTACCTAAACTCATCCATTTCATCCTCCTCCATAAGAATTTTAATTCAACAACAACCATTTTCTACAAGCCAGGAGCACAGCCATGGTTACTAGATGTCTCCTTAATATGCCAACCTCCTCATGGGCCTCCTTGAAGAAGAATTGCTTTATATGTGTGCCATGAAACCAGTGATATACCTGAGATACATGAATGATATTTTCAAACTTTGGACAGATGACTTAAACTCCGTCATAGATTTCTACCACTTCAACAACCGTCATCTACCTATTAGAATCATACAATCATAGAATACTAGGACTGGAAGGGACCTCGAGAGGTCATCAAGTCCAGTCCCCTGCCCTCATGGCAGGACCAAGTACTGTCTAAATCATCCCTGATAGACATTTATCTAACCTACTCTTAAATATCTCCACAGATGGAGATTCCACAACCTCCCTGGGCAATTTATTCCAGTGTTTAAACACCCTGACAGAACTTTTTCCTAACGTCCAACCTAAACCTCCCTTGCTGAAGTTTAAGCTCATTGCTTCTTGTTCTATCCTCAGAGGCCAAGATGAACAAGTTTTCTCCCTCCTCCTTATGACACCCTTTTAGATACCTGAAAACTGTTATCATGTCCTCCCTCAATCTTCTCTTTTCTAAACTAAACAAACCCAATTCTTTCAGCCTTCCTTCAAAGGTCATATTCTCTAGACCTTTAATCATTCTTGTTGCTCTTCTCTGGACCCTCTCCAATTTCTCCACATCTTTCTTGAAATGCGGTGCCCAGAACTGGACACAATACTCCAACTGAGGCCTAACCAGTGCAGAGTAGAGTGGAAGAATGACTTCTCGTGTCTTGTTCACAACACACCTGTTAATGCATCCCAGAATCATGTTTGCTTTTTTTTGCAACAGCATCACACTGTTGACTCATATTTAGCTTGTGGTCCACTATAACCCCTAGATCCCTTTCTGCCGTACTCCTTCCTAGACAGTCACTTCCCATTCTGTATGTGTGAAACTGATTGTTCCTTTCTAAGTGGAGCACTTTGCAATTGGCTTTATTAAACTTCATCCTGTTTACCTCAGACCATTTCTCCAATTTGTCCAGATCATTTTGAATTATGACCCTATCCTCCAAAGCAGTTGCAACCCCTCCCAGTTTGGTATCATCTGCAAACTTAATAAGCGTATTTTCAATGCCAATAACTAAATAATTGATGAAGATATTGAAGAGAGCCGGTCCCAAAACAGACCCCTGCGGAAACCCCACTTGTTCTACCTTTCCAGCAGGATTGAGAACCATTAATAACTACTCTCTGAGTACGGTTATCCAGCCAGGTATGCACCCACCTTATAGTAGTCCCATCTAAGTTGTATTTGCCTAGTTTATTGATAAGAATATCATGCGAGACTGTATCAAATGCCTTACTAAAGTCTAGGTATACCACATCCACCGCTTCTCCCTTATCCACAAGACTCTTTATCCTATCAAAGAAAGCTGTCAGATTGGTTTGACATGATTTGTTCTTTCAAAACCATACTGGCTGTTCCCTATTACCTTAATGTCTTCCAAGTGTTTGCAGATGATTTCCTTAATTACTTGCTCCATTGTCTTCCCTGGCCCAGAAGTTAAACTAACTGGTCTGTAGTTTCCTGGGTCGTTCTTATTTCCCTTTTTATAGCTGGGCACGACAATTTGCCTTTTTCCAGTCTTCTGGAATCTTTCCTGTCTCCCATGATTTTCCAAAGATGATAGCTAGAGGCTCAGATACCTCCTCTATCAGCTCCTTGAGTATTCTAGGATGCATTTCATCAGGCCCTGGTGACTTGCAGGCATCTAACTTTTCTAAGTGATTTTTAACTTGTTCTTTTTTTATTTTATCTTCTAAACCTACTCCCTTCCCACTAGCATTCACTATGTTAGGCATTCCTTCATCAGACTTCTTGATGAAGACCGAAACAAAGAAGTCATTAAGCATCTCTGCCATTTCCAAGCTTCCTGTTACTGTTTCTCCCTCCTCACTGAGCAGCGGGCCTACCCCTGTCCTTGGTCTTCCTCTTGCTTCTAATGTATTTATAAAAAGTCTTCTTGTTTCCCTTTATTCCTGTAGCTAGTTTTGTGCCTTTGCCTTTCTAATTTTGCCCCTGCATTCCTGTGTTGTTTGCCTATATTCATCCTTTGTAATTTGTCCTAGTTTCCATTTTTTATAGGACTCCTTTTTTATTTTTAGATCATGCAAGATCTCGTGGTTAAGCCAAGGCGGTCTTTTGCCATATTTTCTATTTTTCCTACGCAGCGGAATAGCTTGCTTTTGGGCCCTTAACAATGTCCCTGCCAACTCTCCTCAGTTGTTTTTCCCTTCAGTCTTCATTTCCATGGGACCTTACCTATCAGCTCTCTGAGCTTACGAAAATCTGCCTTCCTGAAACCCATTGTCTCTATTTTGCTGTTCTCCCTTCTACCCTTCCTTAGAATTGTGAACTCTATGATTTCATGATCACTTCCACCCAAGCTGCCTTCCACTTTCAAATTCTCAACCAGTTCCTCCCTCTTTGTTAAAATCAAATCTAGAACAGCTTCTCCCCAGTAGCTTTTTCAACCTTCTGAAATAAAAAGTTGTCACCAATGCAGTCCAAGAATGTATTGGATAGTCTGTGCCCTGCTGTGTTATTTTCCCAACATATATATGGATAGTTGAAGTCCCCCATCACCACCAAATCTTGGGCTTTGGATGATTTTGTTAGTTAGTTAAAAAAAGCCTCATCCATCTCTTCCACCTGGGTAGTGGCCTGTAGTATTCTCCTAGCATGACATCACCCTTGTTTTTTACCCCTTTTAGCCTAACCCAGAGACTCTCAACACTTCCGTCTCCTACATCCATCTCCACCTCAGTCCAAGTGTGTACATTTTTAATATATAAGGCAACACCTCCTCCCTTTTTCCCCTGTCTATCCTTTCTGAGCAAGCTGTACCCTTCCATCCCAACATTCCAATCATGTGTATTATCCCACCAAGTTTCTGTGATGCCGACAATGTCATAGTTGTATTTATTTATTAGGACTTCCAGTTCTTCCTGCTTATTACCCATACTTCTCGCATTTGTATAGAAGCATCTAAGATACTGATTTGATCTTGCCTCACAGTTTTGCCCTGACCCTCCTCTCTTTCTGCCATTATAGCCCACTCTCCCTCCCATTTCTGACCCATCTCCCAGGTCTCCACGTTCTTCACTTACCCGTGGGCTTTGTTCACCTGTCCCTGTCGAACCTAGTTTAAAGCCCCCCCTCACTAGGTTAGCCAGTCTGTGTCCAAATAGGTCTTCCCCCTCCTCGAAAGGAGAACACCATCTCTACCTTTCTCTGTCTCTGGAACATTCCTACACTAGTATCAACTTACTGGACACCACAATCAGCTTCAACAATGGAGCCATATATAAGAAAGCCATGTATCAACACACCTGGCTTCACAGATGCAGTAAATGCCCTAAGCACACCAAAAAGATCTGCTATCTACTACCAGACACTCAGATACTACAGAATATGCTCTGAGGAAACACTGTCAGATACACATGTTAACACACACAAGCCACCTTTAACCACAGGTGTTGGAACTAGGGGTGCTACCACACCCCCTAGCAAAAAAATCATTTCTATCATCGTAGTTTCTATCATATACAGGATTTATAGTTTGGTTCAATGGCTCTCAGTACTCCCATCGTCACCCTGCATTTTTAGACTCTAATCATGTTACCTACAAATTTGTATTGGACTCTACTACTCTATCAAATAGCACTTAGCTCATTAATAATTTAAAAAAGGGTTAACAAGGTTGTGGCCTGCCCTAAAGGAATTGACACAGTGTTACCAGAAGACTCTTGATTCTGACCCACTGAGGACTCCCCAGAGTAAGTTAATCTTACTAAACCCTGAAAGGACATGGATACAGCCTTCTGCTCAAGGATAGATGCACTAGCCGTAATTCCTGAAAACAAAAGAATTATTTATCTAAAAGTTGTATGTGGTTGCAATGTATTTAATAAAGCAAGAGAGAATATATAGAATGGAGAATTAAAATTAGAAAGAATCACATAGTTAAAGTGGCACAGCAAATTAAAACACACAGACCGTATAGGATTTCTAATAGACAGAGGAAATATAGTAGTTTTAAAGTAAACCCCACATTCACAAAGGCTTTTTAGTTGTAATGATACAGTCTAACCCTATACTTAACACAATGTAATAAGTGTGGTCTCTATATAAATGTATAAAAAACCATCATTACATTCACAAATTAAAACAATTACTTAACATTGACATTAACCTTTCTTTATTACCTAATACTTAACATTTAATACTTGATATCTGCCATTAACTATTTACATTAATATTTACATTAATAACCTGTGAGGGCTGATCAGGCTGTCATAGAATGGGTTGGGATAGATCTCACTCAAATGTAGGCATCCAGCTTTATTGACAACCACACGCAAACAGTGTTTTAAAATTAGAGGGAAAAGTCAAAATGACTGTTTCGCTAAAATCTCTCGGCTTCAACTCAGGGTCTTTTTGCTTGGTTACACACCCTAAAAAGGCTGGCCCTGATGTCTGTCTTCTTCAGAGCTGCAGTTCTCTATGTCTGCTGCCTTCCGAAATCTTCAGTTGCGACTGCTATTGTTGCCATGGATATGGAGGCTTGATCTTGTCCTTCTGGATGTCGGCCTTATATACTGATTTCTCTCGCAAGAGTTGCTTATTAGCATATTTACTCTACCACTCAGATTCCTAGAAGTAGCATAATATCACGTGTTCACATGTGCTTGTCTATAATTAGCATATTGCCACATATTCCTACATTTGCTTTTGATAGCACATGCCTATGATGTCATTCTAGGAGTGCACCTCCCTATCACCATCTTTCATTGTAGACATTTCTAAGCTCCTTCCTAAGTTTTGCTCGAACTTTCTACTACTTAAATTTAGACTGTCATCCCTGACTCCGTCATTTTGGTCAGTCATGTTTAATTTTCTAACTTTAAATGCAATTAATTTGAGAGCTTTAATCTTAAAATTAATTACTGTTTCATGTAAACCAAAGTGTCCTGATACTTTCACCAAATTAATTATATTAATTAGGATAAGAGAATTTTATGGCTATATCATATCCCTTCTGGGATTTTTCTACAAGCTTCTCTCAAGGTGCTGCAAAGTATTTCAGAACACTCAACGAAAATATTTTATTACACCAAAGAATTATATTGCATCATGGAATGAGCCACTGAAATATCATGTGAGTGCCTGCTTTAATAAAGAAATAATTTGCCCTCCCCACTATGCATCCCTAATTGTCATCTCTCAGCTCACACTGGAATCCATAGATGGTATTGTTACCCAAAGTCCCCCTGAAAACAAAGCTCTCAGTAACTTTACCCTCCACAAAGTGGTATCAGGACAGACCAAAGGAAACATTCCACTTGTGTCTCCTACGGGACAGACACAAACAAATCAAAACCACATGCTTTCACTTAAAACTGGTACTATATTAGCCTCTAACACTCCCACTAGAATGCCTTTACTCCAGTGGTCTCCAACCTTTTTACACCCAAGATCACTTTTTAAATGTCAGGGCAAGCCAGGATCCCCCTTTATTCAAAGTCATTTCTTTGTTTAGCACATACAAACACAATAGATTATAGAGCATCCCAAACAGATAATTACTTCTCATAATTACCCCCTCAGGAATTTGGAGTGGTTTTCATGTGGTTCAGCAGCAGATTTCTGGCGGCCAGCCTTTCATCTGTGGTTGGAGATCCTTCCAAGGCATCCACGAACTGATCTGCTTGACCCATAATTCCCCTCTTATATCCAAAATATTACATTTCAAACTGAAGTGTTATATAGCTGACCAAACAAAATCAGCCATTAGGCAAAATCAGGAGTTTCAAAAACTTGTAATTAAAAATAATTGTTAGGCACGCAGTTTTGAGCTGTTGGTCTGGCAGTTATGTTTCCCCATAACAATAATCCTAAAGTGTGTCCAGATTTTTGTTTTTCACCAACATTTGCCCCCAACATGTCGGAGAGGAGGTAAAAACAAGCTCACCTCATGTGATAGCTGATTACCCCTCCCAGCTTGTGCTGATTATGCTAAAGTTCCTTCAAAGACCTAAATGGCTTTAAGTGTAATGAGCAGAATAATTGATAGTCCATCCCAATCACTGGCAGTGACCTGGAGGCTTGTCTGGTTGTTATAATGCCCCTCTATGGTATCATCAAACAACTCAACCAATGCTTAACAGGGATCTGTCCTGAAAGAAATCTTTCCTGAAATCCTGTTTCTGGATTTTAAACAACCCTCCCCAAGTCTCCAATCTTTTCTTCAGAAGCAAGTTCCCCAAAGATCAGGATGCAGCAACTTAAAGAAGCATCAGACCCTGACAGAACAACAGACATAAAACCTGCAGACATATCTCCACTGCTATCCATAACACGCCTTTCAAGATCCATGAATTCTACACATGCCTATCACAACATGCAATATTGTTCATCTGGTGCACTACATTTCCCAATAACAACTATGTGTGTGAAATTAGGCAATCATTATGCTCTCAAATGAACTTACGCAGCCCAATGATAAAAGACAGAAGTATCCTATCACCTGTGGGTAAACACTTTTCAAAGTGATTGCTGTATATCTGACCTATCAGTCCTCATCTTCAAAGTAAACCTGTACACTTTCAAAAGATGAACCTACGAGCTTAAAGTCATTACTTCTGCTGGACATTAGTAGAATAGCCAGGTAAAACCTCTGCAGTTATAGGACAAAGAAGTTGTAGGTTACAGGCAGTTGTAAAAAGCCATAAATCCAGTGAGTCGGTTCAGTACACAATTTTTAACGTCTAGCAGAGTAATGATGTTAAGCTCCTAGGCTCATCTTTTAGAAGTGTTGCACAGGTTTCCTTTGAAGATGAGGACTGATAGGTCCTTTCACTTTGTGAAAACTATTTATGCTAAACGACATGTTCCATCTTGCATTTTGCTATCATGCTGTGTAACCCTTCTGCCGGGTAGGCCTGGCAGCAACCAGGACTGGGTTCAATATCTTGGGATCCATCTCACACAGAACCGGCTCGAGCCCCCTCCCAGTAACCTGGGAAATTCACACACTCCTGGGTGCCTCTGAGAGGCAATGTTTCCCCACTCACAAGCACAGAGTCTTAGTGTAGGAAAGAAACATTTAATGAAACAGAGAGAAAAGTCATACGGCATTAACTTGGGAAAATACCACAAACAGAGTTCATAACCCAAACATGAGCGAAGCCCCCATCTCCCCCCAGCCAAGAATCACCCGAAGTCCCAAAGTCCGACACCCCAAAAGTCTCTGTCCCTGGTCAGTGCCACCCAGAGTCCAAAGGTTGACCCGTAGGATTTCACCTCCCAACCTAGGTAGAAATGGGGTGGGGGTATAAATAGGGGGCACCTTACGAGCCACTCCGCCACGCTCCACCAGCTGTCTTGTTCCACGCCACCGGACGCGCCGCTGGTCGCCTGCAGCCGCTCCTACCAGCCGTGCCACGCCGCTGGTCACCGCTCCTCACCTGCCACCGCTCCTCGCCTGCTGCCGCTCCTACCAACTGCGCCACACTGCTGGCCACCACCCCTCGCCTGCCACCGCTCCTACCGGCCAATGATTCCCACCTGCCACTCTGCTGGCCGCTGCTGCTTTACTGGCTGCAATGGGTCTGGCTCCCAGCCAAACCAGTGATTTCAGCTCTTAGGCTGTGTCTACATTGGCATGATTTTGCGCAAAAGCACCTGCTTTTGCGCAAAAACATACTGCCTGTCTACACTGGCGGGGAGTTCTTGCACAAGAACACTGACGTTCTAATGTGTGAAATCAGTGTTTCTTGCGCAAGAACTATGATGCTCCCGCTCAGGAATAAGCCCTCTTGCGCAACTGTTCCTGCGCAAGAGGCCAGTGTAGACAGGCAACATGAATTTCTTGTGCAAGAAAGCCCGATAGCTACAATGGCCATTGGAACTTTCTTGCGCAAGAGAGCGTCTACACTGGCACAGATGCTTTTGCACAAAAAGCACATCTCCTATGCAAAAGCACATGCCAGTGTAGACGCTCTCTTGCGCAAATACTTTAACGCAAAAACTCTTGCATTAAAAGTATTTGTGCAAAATCTTGCCAATGTAGACATAGCCTTAGTGATTTCAACTCTTTAGCCACCACCTGGACTAGCAAAAAGACTCCTCATGGAGTCTGCTTTAGCTCTGTCCTTAAAACAAAGGGGCAGGTTGGGCCAGTCTTACAGCTCACACCTGGCAGGTGTGATGCAGGCTGACTCAAGCCCTTTAACCCTTTTCCCCCCAGCTCAGCTCACTCAACTCTGGAAGGGGGGAGGCTTGTTCCTCAGAGACCTCTTACAGTGATGGTGGTGTCTCTCCTGCAAGCACTTGTGGCATGTTTTACAGTTCCCACATTTAGGGGTTGCATGATTTGTGACCCCCACAACAGCCCCAAATTATTTACAATACACCACATTCCATTCCAACACTGATCCTCCATCAGCCCTGGCTGAATTGGATTTACATAGCCACACCTCGTATTCCCTCCCCCTCCTGGCATGAGCTGTATTTACATATCAACAGTTAACAGTTAATTATCTTGCAGAGCTAAACAATTATAGTGGGCACACCCACCCCAGGGCAGCTCTCTCCTTTTAGCTGGTTGATAGCAAGCAGCAGTTCAGCCCTTGCTTACAGCTGTGAGTACCTTTCCCAGACTTGAAGAAGAGCTCTGTATAAGCACAAAAACTTGCCTCTCTCACCAACAAAAGTTAGTCCAATAAAAGATATTACCTCGCCACCCACCTTGTCTCTCTAATGTTCTGGGACTGACTTGACTACAGCTACACTGCATGGCTACGTCTAGACTGGCATGATTTTCCGCAAATGCTTTTAATGGAAAAGTTTTTCCGTTAAAAGCATTTGTGGAAAAGAGCATCTAGATTGGCACGGATGCTTTTCCGCAGAAGCACTTTTTGCGGAAAAGCATCCGTGCCAATCTAGACGCGGTTTTGCGCAAGAAAGCCCTGATTGCCATTTTAGCCATCGGGGCTTTTTTGCGCAAAACAAATCTGAGCTGTCTACACTGGCCCTTTTGCCCAAACGGCAGCGTCAAAGTATTTGCGCAAGAAGCACTGATTTCTTACATTAGAACGTCAGTGCTCTTGCGGAAAATTCAAGCGGCCAGTGTAGACAGCTGGCAAGTTTTTGCGCAAAAGCAGCCGCTTTTGCGCAAAATCTTGCCAGTCTAGACACAGCCCATATGTGGAAACTGTTATTAATTTTTTGAAAAGCAACATGGTGACAAGTGGGCAATGAGAGTAATAAAGGAACACAGCTCCTCGGTATTGAGAAACCAGCCAGAGAAGAGTGAGGTCTGAAGCATGTGAAGAGCAGGAAACTGTATATGCACTTGGACAGAGTGTAGCCAGGCTTATAACACCTATATATTTGAATAGAAGAGATAAGAGCACTTTCACAGCCACCTGACGACCTCATGTTCACACAGATCCGTAACACACATATTTCTCCTTTTTCGTCTCTGTGTGGAGAACACTATGAAAGTAAGGAAATTATACCAAAAAGGGGATTACCTCGATTTGTATGCACACAGGGTGGGAAATGAGATAATAGGAAAGCACTGATAAGGAGGAGAGCCTGCTTTTTTTTGAGGGGAAGGAAAGTTGGATGCATGAGCATGTTGCTTTTTTGGGGCAGCTCATGTAAGAAGTACTATGTAGTCTGAGACTTTGGAGGAGCTAGCATGTCTGTGTGTGGCCAGATAGAGAAGATAAACCTGCACGATTGAGCGTATTCTGAGGTACTCCGCATCTATTTGCATAGGTGATGGAGTAAAAGGCACTGGGGGAACT
This sequence comes from Pelochelys cantorii, assembly GCA_032595735.1. Taxonomy (NCBI): domain Eukaryota; kingdom Metazoa; phylum Chordata; order Testudines; family Trionychidae; genus Pelochelys; species Pelochelys cantorii. The sequence continues at coordinate 144,859,300 of CM064327.1, forward strand.
GCAACACCACTGATCTTGGAGTAGTTTCCATTATACACAGGGTTTACAGTGTGGTTCAATAACTCCTGGCACGCTCACTGCACAAGTTGTTCCAGCATCTCTAATACTTGTTTATGCACTTGCTTGATGTTGAGGAGAAAGCTTCAGTGAATGTGCTAGCTTCGTGGTTCGAGAAGAAGTGTATGTGAGAGTGTATGTTGAAGGAGACATAGAAATGTCCTTTTATGTTGAAGGGTGAGAGAAGTGGGGAGAGTACAAAGTGATACATAGATTTTGAGGCCAGAAGCGACTATTATGTTGACTTATATCTCCAGTATAACATAGGCCATACAATGTTACCAGAATAACTCCTTTAGAATGACAGCATGTCTGTTTAAAAAAAAACAATCTTGTGTGTCTTATTTCCAATTTGAATATGACTAGCTTCAGCTCCCAGGTAACGGTATTTCTTCATTGGATTAAAGAGCCTATTATCAAATATCTATTATCCATGTAAGTACTCATAGACTATGTTCAAGTCACCCTTAACCTTCAGCTCACCCCTTAACCATCTCTTTGGTAGTTTACATAGATTAGGTTCCTTGAGTCTATTACTATAAGGCATGTTGTCTCATTCTTTAATCTTTCTCAGGGTGCTTCTCTGAACCCTCTGCAGTTTATCAACATCCTTGAATTAAGGACTCTAGAACTGGACAGAGTATTCCAATAGTTGTTGAAATTGAGGTACATAAGAGATATAGTGACAGGGAGTGGTTAAGGGAGAGGAAAGAGCCACTGAATACTTGGGGAAGGTGGAAAAGATCATAGCATAAGGAAAGAAAGCTGGAGGAACGGAAACACAATTATTTTACAATGTAGAAATACAATATTGAGGAGGGAATAGTCTGAAAAAGAGGGAAAATAATAAGATATACAAATGAATAAATAAAATAAAATATTAAGAAAAAGACAAGGAAGAAATTATATTTAGAATAGATTGTGTTAATAGTGTGGGGAGACGCAAAATGATGCAAAAAAAATCCAGATTTTTTTTTTTCTAAAAAATGGACTGTAATATCCTGTGGCTCAGTAATTTGCCTGGAGCCAGCTGTGTTGCTATACAGAGTCACTCCCAATTTTCTCTTTATGGTGATCAAAATTGATTGTCTTGCTACTCCCCTGATTCTTTTCTCTAGGTATATCTATGATTTCAGAGGGACTTTCTTAGGTATAAAGTAAAAGCAGAATTTGGTCCAGTAATGCATAAAACTATGGTGAAGTTTGCTTCTTGAATTTTCAGATGAAATTTTTTTGTAGGGACATTAATCTCAAGGAAGCAAATACCCATGCATGAACTGTTCAAATAAGAACACCTGCACATAGTGTGGATAAATTTGAACACTTGCATCTACAGGTGTTCGTGCTCAAAACTGTGTGCTTAGCTGAACATGTGCATAGCATTGTCTATGCACAAATGAAGGCCACTATTTGAAAATCTGACGGAACACAATTGCAATGTAACTTGAATAAAGGCTTGATTCCCATCTTCTGCCCTTCTACACCTTTCCCCTTCTGACTCACAGTAAGAGATTGGATACAACAAAATCCTCATTTTTGTTTTCTTTGATATAAAATTTTGACTTTGGATTAATGTTGGCTGCTGAGCCTATTTACAGCTGTTCAGAGCAGCATCTGCACAATTTAGCTGGATTACTGATGTTTGAGGCTGTGTCTGCCAGATGGTGGCCAGACTTAACCAATTAGCAGACTCTCTCATCCTGTGCCTGGACTTGCTGTGTGTATATTCTGCACATCATAGTAGCATGACTCAAAACAGTACTTTTGTAGTCTAAAAGTAGAACCATTGTCAGGTAAACCAACACAAAGCTGTCTAGGTTTGTCTTAATGTGTACTTGCTCTTTGTTATGGTTTGCCTGGCTGTTACAATGAACCCTGTAGTGCTAAATCTGTTTCAGTTATTGATTATTAAGTCCTTAACCTCTTCACTTTACTATGGAAAAACTGCTATTTAAGGGCTCGTCTACACTATCGAGGTCTTCTAGTATTCAGTTTGGCGGGTCTAGTGTAGACCCCCCAAACAGAATACTGAGGGCAGCCCACACTGGCCTTGTGTACTCCTCATTCTGTGAGGAGTATGTAAAGCCGACAGAAGTTTGTGCTCCTGTTGGCCTCCCACTTTGTGGATACCACAGTGGCTTGGGTTAAGGTAAGTCAAATCTAGCTATGCATTTTGCATTCCTTAATCCAAGCTGTCTGGTCTAGTGGGCTATGTCTACACAACAGGGTTTTTGCTCAAAAACCCGTGGAGCATCCACACCTCAAGCGCGTTTTTGCGCAAGAAAATTTACAGTAGAACAGAACAGAGGGCTTTTTGCAATGTAGATATACCTCTTTCTACAAGGAATAACTCCTTTTTGTGCAAGAGTTCTTGCGCAAAAAGGTGTGTGTGAACACTCAATAGGGGTTTCTTGTGCAAAAGGGCCTATCAGAAAAAGCACAGGTGCTCTCATGGCCATTCTGTGAATGGCAATTGGAACTTTCTTGTGCAAGAGTGTCCATGCAGTGTGGATGCTCTCTTGCACGAAAGCGCATCGCTTTTGCGATGCACTTTGAGGTGTGGACGCGCTTTTGCTCAAGAAGTTTTCTCTTCCGCAAAAAGCTTCTTGCACAAAAACCCTGCAGTGTAGACAAAACCGTGTAGACCGGGTCCAAGATAATGGGAGATTTGCCTCCCCAATGAGAGTAAGATCAGGCTTCACATTGTGTATGAATGATATTTCTACTGGCTATAAACATGAGAAAGAGCAAACAATGAAAAACATTTACTCAAATATATTGTTCTTTTTTATTTTAAAATATACAGTAGTAACAGAAACAGGCTTTCTCTGAAGACACAAGGCAGCTCATGATCCTGGGAAAACCAAAGAATCCTCAACCTATAAAGGTTTGCCAATGATATCTGTCACAAACTAAATTGAACAGAAAAATCACTTTAATTACTTCCATTCATGGCCTGGACGATGGAGAATCTTCTAGGCTGACTTGTACTTAATATCTGGCCTAGAACTTCGGCTCTGCAAAACAAATAATAGGCTCCAGCCTTTTACAGATTTTAAAATGGGAAGTAATGGAGGACCAGGGAATGTGGTCAAAAAATATAATATTTTATATGACAATCTGAAAATATTTTCCCACCCCAGGCTTAAAATGGTCATGGACCTATTCCTAACATTTTATTAAAATATTCACATTACATTGATTGTTTCTCTTTCAATGAACATTAATATTTTGCATTATGTCATTTATTGCACTGTGTATCACTGCCCTATAAATGCTTTAAATGAATGGAATAGAAATAAAATAAATGGGCTAGATTCTCTGGTTTCACTGATCTGCAATCAACACAAGACTGGAGTTGATGGGAAAGCAAATTTAAGCCATTTTTTTTAGCTTCTGGATTCTGGAGTGAAATGGGAATCACTGCATGAAGTTAGAGCATTCTGAAAGCTGCTCTGACTTATGCCCTACTGTACACAGCCCCAGCAGGCTATTCCAGCAATCCTATTCTCCAGACTGTTACAAAGAAAACAGGTGATTCAGACCCAGCTCTATTCCATCACACAATTCCTACTGAGTAAGAGGAAAACACAGATAGCCAGAAAAGCTATTGCTTTGTGCTTCAGGAGTACACAAAGTAGTCTGAGTCAGAACTCATCTATCTGATCTCCTTTGAAATATCTGTCACATGCTAGCTCACTTTTGTAGCTTTGTGAAACCCACCTGATTTGGGCAGGTCCAAATGAAAAGTTGCGTGACCCCATAATTTTGCTTTGACTTTAGGGTGCAAATAAACCTAGAAACTCAATGGCTGCGTCTAGACTGGCATGATTTTGCGGAAATACTTTTAACGGAAAAGTTTTTCCGTTAAAAGTATTTCCGCAAAAGAGCATATAGATTGGCAGGGATGCTTTTGTGCAAAAAGTGCTTTTGTCCAAAAGCATCCGTGCCCAGTATAGATGCGCTTTTGCGCAAGAAAGCTCTGATGGCCATTTTAGCCATCGGGCTTTCTTGCGCAAAAAATAAGGTGTCTGTATACACTGGCCTTCTTGCTCAAGTATTCTTGCTCAAGAGGGCTTATCCCTGAGCGGGAGCGTCAAAGTATTTGCGCAAGACGCACTGAATTCTTACATTAGAACGTCAGCGCTCTTGCGCAAATTCAAGCGGCCAGTGTAGACAGCTGGCAAGTCTTGCCAGTCTAGATGCAGCCAATGTGAAACTCAAATCATATTGATGAATACCATCATGTCAGTTATGAAATGCCAAAGAGTTTCAACAATATTGCTGTTACACTGATGAGTTATGCTGTTTTCATAAGTTAAAAAAAGTTCTGTTATAAAACCTGATAAACCAGATCAGATTAACCTCTTTTGAAAAGTTAAATATGTATTCATTTTACATAATGGCTGCAAAATAAAATGGGCAAAGAGGGAATACAAAAAAGTCATCCAGAGAAATGTTAAAACTTAGTGGTATAAAAAAAGATTCAAGGAAAGGTTTTTCAAACCTTAGCTAGATTTGCCTGGTTTCAGATTTTTACTGTGAAAGTGTTGTACAGCTTTTCTTGTTTCTCCTGCTCCTCCTTCTCCCAGTGTCAGGACATAGGACACTCTACCAAGCATGTAGGAGTATTTCTGATAATATGTATAGACCTTTTTCATAAACAGTGTTGTTAAGAATTATTCTCTGAAGAGCCAAAATTAGGACTGGTTGATCTAAAATATTTCACCCAAAATTTGGATGAGTGTGACATAAGCCTAAAACTTTTCTGATGTTTAAAAAGTTTTGTTGACATTTTATTATTACCTTATCATCCATGTTTGGCTAACTCCAAATGAGCAATTCAAAACAGAAAAAAAATGCCCTAGTAGGTAATCAGACTAGCCTAGGTCGAAACTCTGACTTAAATCCTGGGCCCAATAAATCAATGGGTATTTTGACATTCACTTAATGGAGCTAGCATTTCATTCTCTGCTGGAACCTGGACTCTGAGACCAGACCAAGCCTGAATTCTATAATGCAGTGAAACAGTCCCACAGCCTAAGTCCCACGAGTCTGAGTCAGCCGACATTGGCCAACCTTTGGTTTTTAATTGCAGTGTAGACATACCTTTGCTTTTGTCTGACTGGAGTCAAACTATCCAGTCCAGGGTGGTGTCAAGAATTGCAGAGTTGGGCCATTACGGATTGACGGAGTACATTCAGAAAGCACCAGGTGTTGCTCCTCTGACTTCATGGGCAGATGAGAATGTTATTTTGACAATTTGTGCCAATGGTCCTGTGTTTAGCGCATGTTCATCTTAAAGGCTACTTGACTATCTAAATGAAAATATAGTTTTGTATTTGGACTAAAGTGATATGAGCCTTCTATCATCTGTATATAAAAGTCAAAAGTGGTTGCGTGGAGGGGGAAATTAGCAAGGGGCTTTGAACAAGTAGATGAAGAGTAGTGAAAGTTGTTCTTCATGAGCAAAAGAAAGGACAAGCACTGCAAGAAATTTATAAATACCTCAGGAGTCTTGCTGAGGGCAGGGAGCCTCCTTTCTTTCACATGGAAAGAAAAGGGCCTATATGTTTCAACTGGAATTTTATTAGCATGTTTTGGAGCACTGAATTAATTACCTGACTCGTTGGTGGATGAGGAGATGGATACTTCCATGTTTGAATGTGTTTCAGTTTCAGGATCACCTTTTCTGGCAAATCTTCAGAAGTGACCATAATAACTGAATACAACAAGGGACGTAAATTGTCAGAAAAACACAGTGTAAGAGACCTGCTCATACTATGCTCAAGGGGACTCCAGGGACCAGCCAATCCATGCAAGAAGAATAGTGTGAGCTAAATGGGGCCCAGGAAGATTAATCACCAGTATGATGCAGATTTAGTACATTAGGTGAAAAGATAAATGTGCAAAACGCTATGTCAAAACCCATGGTGTGGCCCACACGGTAATTCAGGGTCAGTAATTGAACTTCACTCTAATTATCCTGGGGAGATAATATTAACTTATAGTAGAGTGTGAAAGAGAGAGTCCATAATTCATCACTCGATGGGGCTGCTCATTGCATTGTGTTATTGAAATATGATGGCTCCATTCTTATCCTGTCATAATGACAACTGATGTGCTTATTTTCTTTCTCTACGCCTCCAGGGGATGATGAAATGGTAAGCAAACATTCTTTCTAGTGAAAGAGCAGTGCTTTATCACACTGGCTTCAGCTCTGGAAAAACATGTATAAAACTCAGAAACAATTTCCAGAACCATCTCCAGACATCTTCCCTTGCAATCTAGTAGATCACAGACTTTTCTTTTCATAAGATATTTCCCCTTCTCCAAGATAAAAGACGTTTCTGTGTTAATTTTTGCCTTTCCTAAATTTCCTAAAATTCTCTTTCCATTTGTAATTTCTTAAGAAATAAATGTTTACGGGAATTTAGTTATAGCACAGTTTGTCTCATACAGTAGCAGTGAGTTCAAAGCAGCTAGGTATCAATTTTCTAGATGTTTGGTTTTCTTTTCTGATGGCACATTTTCACTCTGAGGAAGATCACCACTGCCATAATCCATCTTCCAGAATTTGAATTAGCCAATCTAGTTAAGACTTGCTAAATCGGACTCAAAGTGTGCCCCCACTGGGTCCAGTGCTCCTGCTCTTGCCAGAAGTCAGGGAAGCCAATGGGAGCGTTTGCTCCCATCAGCCTCCCACTGTGAGGACGTGGCTAAGCTCAGCATTACTTTTCCTCCAAGCGATCCATATCTACATAGATAGATAGATAGATAGATATTCATTCCTGCCAGTTTGCTGCATAAGTATTAAGTATTATATTAGACAATCACCAAACAGAACTTACATTCACCCAGTAGCAAGAACTTTTTGAAGTTGATCAAATACAGAGTAGGGCAGTCTTTCTTCTTTAGTGTTTAAATCTGAGGACAAATTTTAATTTATCACAATATTTTTAGGATTTACAGCTACACAGACTCTTGGACCTGCATTATAAAATAACTCAAAATCAATGTTTGTTTGAGTTTGAACACTGACTGTCTTCAGACATTAATTTGCTTAACCTATGTTCATGTTGGTGAGCCGTCAGCTCTTTGCAAACATTTTTTTTTCTAACTGGAGATCTAAGAAATGATTTATGTATTTGGTCTCGGTGAATTTCAACAGCAAGTCTAGTTCATTGGAACAGATCATATGCCAGAAGAAAATCATATGATATTTCTTTTGTGCCCTTTATTGGCTGATCCTATCCCATCTGATCAGAAAAGTCAGAAGAGGTCTGCAGAAGCTATTTCCACATGGTGTTCATCATTGTTTGTTTGTATACGATTCCAACAAGCAATGGCCTAATGCATTTTGACTTTGAGTAATTTCTTCAGTTTCTTAAGTTACTAGTACCTTATTGAGAGTTCTCTATTTTATATTTTTATTCACATACACTATTATATCCCAATTTTATAAAGGAAAATGTCCTTGAAATCTGAAGGAATTCCCCATTTATTTCACTGAACTGCCATTTATTTCAATGAAATTAGGAACAAGGACTTAGGGTTGGTTTTTGTTTGCTGCTTGCTTGCTTGTTTCTACCACAGAAGTAGGGAAACCTGGTTCATTCCAATGAAAACCTCTACCCACTTTGAGGCCTAGGAACCAGCGCAATTAGATCTTGCACAGCAATGTATGAACCTCATTAGAAATGAAAACACACAGGATCAATAACTGTACATTTGCTGTTGGCTTCAGTGGGAGTAGGGCTGAACCCAAAGAAAGCTCTAAATATAACTGAAAAATATTAATTTAAACTTTGGTAAGCATCATGAACACTTACTGCAAAATGCTAGGTATATTTGTAATTATAACTCTTCTATTTTTGATGGTGGTTTAAGTTAAATGATAAGTTACAGGATACAAAAATCCATGATAAGTTATTTCTTTAAAGACATCTTTCAGTTTATACTTAAGAATCTAATCATAAAACAAAAGGGGAAATTTGATCAGAAACATGGGATAAACAAAACAAGAAATGCAGGTACTAGCAGATGAGAATGGCAGGAGAATTATTATGGAAAATATAACTTAAGGGTCAGAGAATGACTTCATGGTAAACAAATTGGACACAGGCAGACCATATGCTAAGGAATATTACTTTTAGCTGGCTTAACATTAATTTGTATTGTGCATAACAATATTTTTTATATTAGAAAACTCAGTTCATACCTATATGCAAATATATTTCGATTAACCATCTGGATGCTTAAAATGTCTTTTTTCCTGTGTGTGTCTATATGGAAGATTTTTTTTTTTACATACACCGTAACATCTTTTTTACATTGGTCACATGTTTTCATGAGGATATTAATTTATGTTTGAAAGAGCTTTTTCCATTTTATTTCCTAATATATGATACTTTATTATGGACATGTATAATCCTGTATCAAATTTAAAACAGTATATTAGGGTTGTAGACAGGTACCAGCATGTATAAAAGAACATCTTGGCTAACACAACCTATAGGAATTTTACACTTGAGATATCAGAGAAGGAAAAATGCGGGTAGAGTTCCCCAAAGTTTTCCTAAGACTTCATATTGTTAAGTTCAAATCCAAATATAATGGAACTTTCCTGAGGCATAAAATAATCATGTGTAGCCCAATGTAAAGTATAAATCTTTAGTGTATTGAGTTAATTAAGCCACTGGCTATGTTCATCATGTTATAGACCTACTGTCTTCTAAAATAAGTGGGTGTCAGTGTATATCATCTTTCTCTGATAGTTCAGAAGTCTTACGGACACCACAAACAAGTAAAAGAAGATGGTATGCAGCAAAAGCAGTATTTTTCTCCAATTCCCAAAGCCAAATCATCTTTATCTTTTTTCAAATGATTGCATTTACATTTACTGATTCCTGTGTACAAGGCATAATGTCAAGAAATCCATTTGCTCTTTAATAAAACTTATCATAATGTCTAAATGCTTGATTTATAGACAGGTCCCTTGTCACCTTGACTGCCTGAATCATTTTATTTACTGATGATGTTCCAAGACAGGTCATGATACACTAGGTCAGAATAATAACGTCACTCGGTTCACATTTTCTGACAATCGTCTATTTGTCTCATTTAAATAATGAACATGACCGGTGGAAACTGTAGACTGAAATCATAGCATGTAAAGGAACCATAACCACACAGGATATTATTGAAAATACTGACTTGAATTGTGACTCATTTGCTCATCATCAATTTTTTAATTAACCTTTCTAAAACAATTTTGATAAAAGTACAGATGAGTACCAGGCATAGAATGAAAATATTTTTCTAAGTATGTGTTTAATAGGGGATTTTATTTCTCACAAATGCTAGGAAGCCTTCTGCTCTTCTGATTGCATGGTACCTAATGTGATATTTGTACACAAACTACTGAGTGACATTTGAGATGTATCATAAATGGGGCTTATCTATAGAGTGGGGTAATACACCACACAGAGATATGATTGCTAAAGCACTCTAAAACGCTGCACATTAATTGGTTCATATAGATCCTGCTGGTGCACACTAAAGAGTCCCCTGTGCACATTAACGTGGTACTTTAAACAGTTTGAAACAGTACTGTATTACGGTGCACTAGAGAATTTTCACTGCACACCAGCTGGGTATATTTGGATCAGTTAATGTGCAGCATGTTAGTATGTTTTAGAAATCATACCCTCATTGAGAATATTACCCCACCAAACTGAAAAGCCCTAAGGTTAATTTTCACTTTGCTACTTGAAAAACCAACCAAGGCATCACAGCTTGAAAATCTCACTAAATTACATACGCTTTGACAAATATGCATTACACACAATCACGATACTCAGGATTATTTGTGAGATAATTAACCTAGATCAAGATATTCGGGATTATTTATTTGTGAGATAATGGTGTATAAATATTGAGAGATATACTATTGCATGTGTTAAGGGCCAGATTCCAGCCTCATTATATCGAGTAGTACCTTATTCCACACATAATCATCTTATTTAAATTAATGGGCTATATTATGTCCTTAGACACTGCCCTGAGCTAGGTTTGATGTGGAAACTGCATCGCTTCAGGATTAGTCTGAAGAAATCTCAGTCTGCTGCAGGGCACATTTCCCTCTCTGTGCTCCTTTTATACCAAGCTGTGATAGCTGGAGCACTGAAAGATTGAGAGAAGGTTACACCCAGGAATTCTTATTCCTCCCGTGTTTGTGTCTAATTCAAGTCCCAAACTATTCCTGAGGGTACATCTACACAGCAACATTATTTCCAAATAACTAGCATTATTTTGAAAGATCTTAGGGTACGTCTAGACTACAGGCTTTTGTCAACAGAGGCTTTGTCGACAGATACTGTCGACAAAGCTTCTGTCGACAAAGAGCGTCTAGACTAAATCCAGTTTTGTCGACAAAGCAAGACGCTTTGTCGACATGAGAGTGTAGACACAAAGGACCATGTAGATGCAATAACGCCTTCTGTCAACAGAACTCGGCGGTAGTGTAGATGCAGGTATAGCTTTGTCGACAAAAGTCCACTTTTGTCGACAAAACCCTGTAATCTAGACACACCCTTAGTCCGTGTCTACACAGCAGGTCGTTATTTTGAAATAATGTGGAAATACTGTCAAGCTGGATGACTTCTTACTCTGACTCCTGTAACCCTCATTGTACAATGAGTACAGGAAGTTGGAGAAAGAGTTCTCTATTTCAAAATAAGTGCTGTGTAGATACTCCCAGTTTTGAAATAAGCAACTGACATAGCTCAATTTGCATAGCTTATTTCGAGTTAAGCCCTGCTGTGTAGATGCACCCTGAATGCAACTTCATGGCAATTATTAGTGTCTTCCACATTGGAGATACTTAGCTGCACATTGAGTCTAATCTAGTGAATTGCTAAAAGTCTCCATCAACTTGCTGAGCTCTCTCAACCTTCTTTAGGACTCTGATGTCAGGAATTCAGCATGATGAGCAAGATCTGATTTTCAGCCAGGAAGGGTTGGAGACACTGTAGTGAAATTACATGCAGCAAGGTTTTCTGAATATGATTCCGGTACTTTTAATAAGATTTCCGTTTTGGATTAAACCTACACATAACACACAGAAACTATGTCTTACAGTTGTCCTTTTCATCCCATACATCATTTCGTGCTTAGGCACTGCATCTCATTAAACCACAAGGTAAACAATCCTGAAATCCTTGACACAACACTCTTCTGGGTGGCATAAAAAGCCACAATTACAGCTGTTAAGCCTAAATTCAGCACCAAGCAAGCTGGCTGAAACCACAGTAAAGAACAAAATTATCAGACACACAAATGATTCTGATTTGTTGGAAAGAATCAACATGGCTTTTGTAAAGGGAAATCATGCCTCACCAATCAATTAGAATTCTCTGAGGGGGTCACTACATTTGTGGACAAGGATGATCCAGTGGATATAGTATACTTAGACCAGGGAAGGGGAACCTTTTCTGGGTTAGGGGCCGTTGACCCCCAGGCAAGTATATTTTGTGTGCTCCAGCCATAGCATCGCGTAGCGGGGGGCATGGCTGTAGTGCCAATGCAGGCTCCCCAATGCTGGGGGAGGGAGCCCCGAGCCTTGGGAGCTGGATCCAGGCAAGCTGGGGGCCACAAATTCCCTATCCCTGACTTAGACTTTCAGAAAGCCTTTGACAAGATTTCTTGACAAAGAATCTTAAGCAAATTAAGGAGCCATGGGATAAGAGGGAAGGTCCTATTAAAAAAAAGGAAACAGCATAGGAATAAATGGTCAGTTTTTACAATGGAGAGAGGTAAAAAGTTGTGTCCCCCAAGTGTCTGAGCAATACTGTTCAATATATTCATAAATGATGTGAGAAAAAAACTAAACAGTGAAGCCGCAAAATTTGCAGGTGACGCAAAACTATTCAAGGCAGTTAAGTCCAAAGCTTTCTGCAAAGAACTACAAAAGGTTCTCACAGAACTAGGGCTATGTCTAGACTGCAAGCCTCTTTCGAAAGAGGCTTTTTCAAAAGATACTTTCGAAAAAGCCTCTTTCTAAAAAGAGCATCTAGACTACAACCAGTACTTTCGAAAAAGCAAGCCGCTTTTTCGAAAGAGAGCACCCAGGCATTCTGGATGCTGTCTTTCAAAAAAGCACAGTTTGCATTACATAGCATCTTTTTTCGAAAGAGCACTTTCGAAAAAAGGTGTTCTTCCTCGTAAAACGAGGTTTTCCGCAGTTGAAAAAACTGCCGCGTTCTTTTGATTTACTTTTGAAAGAAGGCAGCAGCAGTCTAGACGCAGGGGAAATTTTTTTGAAAAAAGGCCACTTTTTTCAAAAAAACGCTGTAGTCTGGACACACCGTAGGTGACTGAGCAACAAAATGGCAGATGAAATTCAATGTTGATAAGAGCAAAGTAGTGCACATTGGAAAACATAAACCAAACTAAACACACAAAATGATTGGAGCTATATTGGCTATTACCACTCAAGATAGAGATCTTTGTCATGTCATTCCTCTCTGTGTATCGCTGGTCCAAATGACTCTTTAAGAGAGATATAGAGAAAGGGGGGAGAGAGAGCACTTCTTTCATTACAATGCCTATCTCCTTTTTCGCATTCAGGTTTGCATCATATTTCATAATGTGCTTTTGTTTTTCTTTTATTGTACCAAAAGGCTTCAAACGCCACTGCTAATAGGTAATATATTTTTGGAGTGGTGTTATAAAATCCTACCATATATCCAAACTGCAAGACACTTAATCACGTGCCTAACTTCACTCTCATATGTAAAGGTAGATTCATGCTTAAGGAGTTTATTGAATCAAGGCCACAGTAGGTAAGTGATGATTATTACAGGGGTTAACTTTTCTATTTAAGTAGGACTTTCCCCCTTTCTGAATATCATTTCAATTTTATATCAATGAAAAATAATAATGTGGATAAACACTGGTATCCTCTATGAAACGTTTTCCACACAAAAACTTCATTGATAGGTATGGTATAAAATGGTAAATAGACAATGTACAGATAGCTACTTCTTGATTTAAGTGTTCAAAATAATTCTAATAAATTAGTTGGACATTATTTTCCATTGAAGAAACAGTACTTGTTACGCCCTATATGATTGTTGAGATGTTTTACCATTGAATTTTTAATACAGGTTAAATAGTAAAGTTTTTCTCAACAACCATAAAGTTTATTTACAACCACCAGTCCTGGCTCTTGGTGGCTGTCCTGCTATTTAGCTCTAATTTACCACTAAATATATTCCAAGAGCTCAGTAAGCAGTGGATGTTTTGGTAACACTGCTCGACAATATTGACCTTCCATGAGCCAGCAAATTCTCTGGTAGGGCACCAATCAGCTCCCCAGGGTGTCAATCTAGTAGATAGCAGACTGGATCTAACTTCCCTGAGATCTAAAACAAATGCATCACCCTGAACACTTCAGTCCTCAACTATCTATAAGCCATAGGAAGGAATATTTTAAAAACTATATGATGTTCATTTTTCAGATTTTAAATTTCAGATATATTCATATTGACTCCCATTGCAGTACCAAATTAAAACAATTTTCTCGGATGAATTCCCTTCAGGGTACACTGAATAATTTATTCAGCTAAAAATCACCAGGATCATCAGTGAACAGATCAAGCCATATGGAGAAGAATAATGTCTAACTGGGCAATATCCTTTTCAGTTTTGATTTTCAATTTGATTCTGGCACTAAGGGCACAAGCTAAAAATGATAATGCTAACTTTAGATAATAAACCAAGAATGTTTGCTTTGGGTTTTTTTTTTTTTTTTGCCTTATGCGTGTTTAAGACATTAAAGTGAAACATTTAAAATATCCTCCAAAAAATAAGTTCCGATACCTTAATGATAAATCTTACTTCCTTCATAGAGCAGAGTAAGCTACATAAGCTTTATAAAGCTGGTGACTTTTCCTGAAAAGTTAGTGACAGGCTAGTGCACAAAACAAACTTCTGCAGGGATGCTGAAAATGACAACACAAAAGGCTAGCGTCATCTCATAGGCATTGTCTTTTATTGTGCTTGACATTTGTCAGAGGCAGTGACATGAGTGCGCTCACATCCCTACAACTCTAATAACAGCTATGCTCTGCTGAAATGTAACAAATTCTCTTCTTCTTCTTCTTCTTCTTCTTTTTCCTCAAACTGATAACGCTTTTCCACAGAACAAAGAATAAAATCCCTCTCCACACAAACCAGGAGCTCAAACTTCACAATTCTAAACTAAGTTTTCTCACTGAATTATTAATAGTAGCTAAAGTAAAACACATCCAGAAAGTCCATCCACAGTGGAGATGCTCCAAATAGTGAATCTAATTTGCTTTGCACTTGTATCTACTTGATCTTCCTTGACCTACAGAGCTATCTAGATGCCAAATCTCCAGCATAACTATTGAGCTTTCTTGACTACATAATGTCCAGTTTCAAGTAGAATTAACTTTATAAGGCGCAAAATTGAATAATGCTACTGAAGATCATATTTTAGAGGTCAAAGTACCCTTTTTAACCTGTTGAAGGATTTGCTGTCATCAGTTATGCCTGCCATTACAAAATTAATTCAAATACTATCTTTTAGGTACTGTAACTAGTTGATTGCACCTTCAGGGTTTCAAATACCACCAACTTGCTCAGCATTTCCCAAATGAATACTGAACAAATTTAACTAGTCTCTCATTTTTTGTAAGAAACACTTCCCGGTGTTGTTTGGATATGCAGAGAAAGGTCTGCAGTAAGGAGAAATATTTGGCAATTTTAATAAACTCTTAACACTCTTGAATATTATTATCTAAACTATTTGATATGTTCTCAGATGTCTGGACGATGTGAGTGACTGCCCACTAGAGGACCAGTAAGTGTCAGAATACAAAATAAAGCCATTTTACTTCATTTTGCATAGAGCTTTTAAGCTTGTGGTCTTGGGAATGTGTTTTATTACCTTATAACCACCTGTCACTTCAAGCTATATTGCACCATTTGCTAGAAAGTGCAATTAAACTGAAAATTCTCAGAGGATCACTTTGAGGAATGAATGATAAACAAGGGAGAGGAAGTTGATGTAGACAAATATTATTTATATTACAAACTAAACCCACTTTATTTATCCCTCTTCTCTCAGCATTAAATTCTAACAGACACCAATTTATTTATTTATTTCCAAAATACAATATGCTCATTTAAGAACCATCCCAGGTATTATGGAACTGGGTTGGTTGTTGCCTGCAAAAAGAAAAGTTAATATATTTTCCTTCTCTCTCCTCCCCTTTGTTTTTTCTTGTTTTTTGTTGTTTTGAATCAACAGATATAGGCCAAACTGACTGAGAATTGATTAATGCTGCTGAACATGGTTCCTCCTATCTGACTGTTCCGCAATTAAAACACATTGAGCCAAAATTAGAAACCAAAAAAAGGCCTAGTTCACCCATCACAAGATAAGATCACATGGTTGCACCTATTCAGTCTGTAATTTGGTCATTTTTTAAAAGTTAAACTATATGAAGAAGAAACAGCCTTCTCTAATTCAAGGTGAAATTTCAATTATTTGACACAGCAGTACAAATACTAGCCTTGCTGATAAAATGCAGTAATTGTTTTTACTGCGATTCATAGACCAGGAAGAGGAAAGCTTTATGTTATTGTAGTAATGTAGATGTACATTTTCTTCTCCCAAATACCTAATGCAACTCAATGGAATGGATCAGTATTTTAAACGGATCTTATGTTTACCAAAATAACTTTTCCACTTGGCGACTTTGCTGTGTCTCACAGCAATAACAACTATTTCTAAGTGTCATTTATACAGCACCTTATTCATTTTTATTTTAAAAATAGCTATCTAATAACCATTCCTCAGCTCCCTGGAAACTTATAAATCTTGACCTGAATGGACATATTGACTAAAAGAAAATCAGCAGTCATCAAAGGAAACTTCTCAGAAGCAACAAGGGTCCATTCTTAAACTAATTGCTGAATGTCCTCCTGACACTTAGTTTCTTACATTTATAGAGCTGCAGCAAGTTTGCTTGGCTTCAGGTTACTCTTAGACATTTTCCTATTCATCATATTCAGAGTCAGATTTGGTTTGTTTCCTTAAGCTGTGCATAAATCTAATAAAGCCAATATGCCTCATACTCCATACATCTTCTAGCACACTTCAATATTTTCAGGCTACTTCATTTCAATTAATATTCAGTTTCAGAAGAATATGGCCACAATAAATCATGCTTTATTTTAAATAACTTTCACTTGCTGTGAAATCTCATATTGAGGAGTCTGAGCTTAGGCTTTGTTGTTCAGCATGTATGTGGCACTTGCAACCAGGGGCAGGGCAACACAATGAAATATCTATAGGCCTAAAGTAGTTGTATTTGCTCACTTCCACTGAGGCTTTATTTGCACTTAAACCCATGGCAGTGCTCTAAAGTGAAGGTGTAACCATGGCATTGAGCGCTGGGAGAGAAATCCTGCTGTGCTCTGTATATGCCACCTCCACAATGGGAGTAGCTAACAGTGCTCAGAGCCTGGTTCTCAGTGCTGTAGCCTATTTCACAATGGCACTTTATAGTGCTGTAACTTGTTGTGTTCGGGGGTGGAGGGGTTCACACCCCTGAGTTTGAAAGTTACAGCGTTGTAAGGAGCCAGTGTAGACTTAGCCTAATATTCTTAACCGTTTATTCTTGATATGCCACAACTCAAATATTAAAGGGACTTTTTGTAATGAAGTTTTTTCCTGGATAGCTCTGTGGCTCCTCTTCCCCGACTACCTTTTCACCAACCCCTAAAGCCTACTTCACCACCAAGTGCTTTAAAATAAGAATGAGTGAAAAAATTGATGTTGCAACACACCTTCCACTCCTTTTGGTTTCCGTGTTGTTTATTTCAATTATAAACTCTTTATTTTAAGGGACTGGTTTGTTACGTGTCTGCAAAGCCTTTGGAAAAGACACTTTTTTGCCCCCCAACAAAGATCTGCACTTGCAGAATCCCATGCACCCAGGGACAAATGCAAATGCTCATAAATCTGTGAACATGGGGAGCGAACGTGCTCTGTTAAGAGTTTCAAAAATTATTTAAGGAGTGCCCTAATTTTTAGAAAAAACTCAGCACTATCAAATCTCTATGCTATATACTACAACACAAAGCTTAAATGGACGATTTTTGTTTGTACACCCTTAAAATGGGGGGGAAGGGGAATCTGACAAAAAAAACTATGAGTACAAGTCAAATGGTATAAAAATTTATCATTCTCAATTTTAAGCAAAATGCAATATAATCAACCCTATCCTCATTTTCAACAACAGTAGTGTAAAATATGAACTGAAGGGCATATTTATGTAAAAAGAAACAATGCTAGGTTAATAAAAATCTGCTGTTTCTGACAAACTCCACACAGTGTATTCCATTTTCATTTACCTCTTACAGGAAAGCTCTCTATCTGCTATGTGTCCAAGGACATAGAATTTAAGAAAGGGGGTGAATGAATGAGAACTATAGTACTATCATTTATGTATTTTCAAATTCCCATAAAATACTGTTACAGTAAACTGTCAAATGCACAGGGAAATAAACATGAAATATGACAAATAACTTAATATTTATCATTCTTGCATATTGCAAATATATTCCTACTCCAGTTCAATTATATGATAATGACATAGGGCGTGTCTTCAATATGGGCTGAATCGATGGGCAGCAATTCATCCAGCAGGGTCAATTTATTGTGTCTAGTATAGACTCAATAAATTGACCACCGAGCACTCTTCCATCAACTTAGGTACTCCACCAAAATGAGAAGAGTAAGCAGAGTTGATGGGAGAGCATCAGCTGTTGACTTACCATGGTGAAGATATTATGGTAAGCAGACCTAAATAAAATGACTTCAGCTACATAGCTGAAGTTGCATAACTTAGATTGATGGCTCATGATAGTGTAGACAAAGCCATAGAACTATACAGTCAATATTTAACTTTTAATAGTAGACAACCATTAAAATGAAGAGGAAGAGGAAGAGTTACTGCTGGGAATCCCCCTTACCAAAAAGCTGGGAATCTCCCCTTACCAGTGATATGAAACTTTTTTCTGTAGCCTAGCTGGGGCACAAGATACTGGACTGAAATCAGGTATTGGTGCAGTATTATATTTAAGGGAAAAGAAAAAGCATAAATAATAACATCAGTGATGTGATGTTTCCTACATACTTGGAATTTAGAAGTCCCAGGAGATTAGTGGATAGAAGACAGGTGAAATTTTCAAATATGTCACTTTATAGTTATATCTGCATTATATAGGCTATGTCTACACTGGCAGGTTCTTGCGCAAGAACCTGCAGAGTGTCCACACTGCCCGCCTGCTCTTGCGCAGGAAGATTTACAGTACAGCGTTGGAAGACAGGGCTTCTTGCGCAAGAGCTACACTCTTTTCTAACAAGTGTAAGCCCTCTTGCGCAAGAGCTCTTGTGCAGGAGGGCAGTGTGGACGTACGGAAGGGGCTTCTTGCGCAAGAACTGGCCTCCAGGAAAAAACACAGGTGGCCTCTCTGACACTATGTACACGTGATCACAACTCATTGGTTCCCCCTAGCCTGCCCCCCCTTAAAGGCACAGGCACCCTGAGGAGCCGCGTGGCACATGCAGCCTGGGTAGCAGCCAGAGGGAGTCATGACAACCGCCCAGCCACCCCAACGTCCCTCAGGCCCCAACCAGGAGCCACCCCAGAGCATCCAGCAGGCCCACAGGGTTACCAAGCGGCAGGCCCCATGCTGGGGCACTGCCGAGGTCAAGGCCCTCCTGGACCTCTGGGGCCAGGAGTGCGCTCTCAGGGACCCCAAGTCCAGGAGGCAAAACGCGGACATCTTCGCCCAGATGGCCCAGGCACTGGCCACAAAAGGACACCCAGACCAGACCCTTGAACAGGTCCAGGCCAAGGTCAAAGACCTGCAGCTCGCATATGTGCGGGACAGCAAGCGCGGGGGAGGCGGGCCGGAGCCGCCGCCTGTTCCCACTACTACCTCCTGGACACCATCCTGGGGGACACGGGTGCTGAGGCCGAGGAGGAGGAGGAGTTGGATGGCAACCAGACCCCACCGGCCCAGCCCAGCAGCCAGGACATGTCCTGGGCCTCCTCAGAGGCTGGCGAGGGATCCTCCAGTGAGTGTTGCAGCTGCAACGCGCAAGGGCGGAGAGGGCGGGGGGGCCACAGGCTGGGGGGGAAAGAGTGGCACACATGCTGCGCAGCGGCACACAGCACGTGCAACCTCGTGCAGCCAGACTGAGTGGCACACGGACATGGCAGGCAGCCCCAGCACATGCCTGGGACCCTGGGGGTCACACACGCCCAGCCTGGGGGAGGGGGGCGGTTCTGGCCAGAAGCAGCCCAGCCCCAAGGGCGTATCCCTGACCCCACACAGCCCGAGGAGTGCCGCACACAGCACGTCACCACGGCTGCCCATGGGACACGGTAGCTGCCCCAGGGGAAGGCACAATGCCCCCCCCACACACACCCGTGGCCCCACAGGGGCCCCTGCGCCACCTCGGGCCCCCCCACTACTCCCGGGGAAATCCCCCCATGCCAGCTGCACCCGTCCCCAAGGTGTCGTGGCACGTGTAGCACAGGGAGGAGGGCACAGGGCACCTGGAACACCATGGGGCAGGGCTCACTGACTGCCTCGCTGTCATCTGCTTCCCCCTGCCAGCGAGGGACCCTCCAGCCCCATCCTGCTGGCGCTGAGAAGCCAGGGCCTGTCACAGCGCTCCCGGGACCACTACCACCTGCTCCGCTGCCACGACTGCGTGATTGAGCTCATTGAGCGCTCACTCGCTGCTAAGATCCGCGCAGATGAGACGTGGCGGGACAGGTGTGGGGCCAGTACCTGGAGCACTGCAACCACGTGTGCACCCTCCTGGGCACTATCACAGAGCGCACAGGCCCTGCACTGCAGCACAGCACGGCCGGGCCTCCCCTGGCTGCCCCCCCGGCATGCCCAGCCCTCCCCTCGCCTCCCCCCTGGCATTCCCGTGCCCCCTCCATGGATCCCCAACTGCGGCATCTCTTGGTGCAGCCTGCCCCGACCCGGCACAAGGGGCATCAGGACCCCCACACCTGTGGCAGTGCGAGAGGCCACCCCTCCCACCCATGAGGCCCTCCTGGGTCGGAGCCCTCCTTCTCCTCCCAGTTGAGAGACCCCTTCCCACAGCCCATCCCCTTCCCATTGTAAATAAATGACCGTCACATGTTACCCGAGTGTATGCTATTTATTGGGAGGTGAGGGAAGGGTGGGAGGAAGGGTTGGTGACGGGAGTGGGAAGTGGGGGGAGCCCTGTGGTTGGAGGCATAGGTGTGGCCTACTGTTGGTCCTGGTCGAGCAGCACCCAGAGGGCTTCCCGGATCCGTACCCCATCGCAGTTAGCCTGCTGGGTGGAGGCCATCCGAGGCTGCTGGTAGGCCTGACCCTCGCCTGCCATCCACCCCAGGAGGAAGGCCTCCCCCTGCCCCTCAATTATGTTGAGCAGAACACAGCATGCCATGATGACCTCCGGGATGTGCTGCACCCCCATGCAGGTCAGGAGGCACCTGAAGAGTGCCTTCAGGTACCCGAAGGCGCACTCCACAGGGTTGTGGGCCCAGTCCTGGTGGGCATTAAAGGTGGCCTGGTTGTGGTCCATCGGCCCGTGTACGGCCGCATGAGCCAGGCCATCAGGGGGTAGGCCACATCCCCCACGATGCACACAGGCATGCTGATGGCCCGGATGGCGAGGTCCCACTAGGGGAAGTAAGTCCCCACCTCCAGTCTGTGGCACAGGCCTGAGTGCTGGAATATGCAGTCATCGTGGGCTCGGCCAGACCACCCCACATAAATGTCTTGGAACCGGCCCCGGTGGTCCATGAGAGCCTGGAGCACCACCGAGCAGTAGCCCTTGTGGTTTGATGAACCGGGCCGCCTGGTGCTCTGGTGCCCGGATGAGGATGTGGGTCCCGTCTACGGCTGCCCCTCAATTCAGGAAGCCCAGGGCAGCGAAGCTGGTGAGGGTGGCATCCAGGTCACCGGGGCAGATGACCCTCTGGAGCAGAATGTCCTTGATGGCACGGACAACCTGCAGAGGGGCACATGGGAGTACAGGCAATGCACAGAATGAGACAAGGTGGGTACAGGGGCCCTTGGGGTGTGCCCAGCCCCCTCCGATGTCCCCTCCCCCCACGTACGCCAGGGTCCCCTCCCCTGGGGGTTTCTCCACCCCCCACCAGTGGGGCTACTTGAGGGAAGGATGGCATGACCCACTGGGTGCTTTTCCCCGCCCCATAGCCTTTCCCCCAGCATAACGGAGTGGTTGACAGAGGTTTCCCTGTCAACCGCGGTGCGTCTAGACTGCCCCACTGTACCAGGACAGCTGATACCCAGCAGCACGGCAGCCATTTTCATGTAAATGAAGCCGCAATTATTTAAATCACTGCTTCATTTGGGCATGTCTAGTAAACTAATCTACATGGCTCTGGCGACAGAGCCATGCAGTCTAGACATACCCTCAGAGGCACAATACTATCTGCAGTAGTCAATTATACCCTGGGTCAAGTGTCAAATTACCTAGCCATTTAGCTTTCTTTGACCTTTTAAAAAATGAGAGTACTTGTTTTGGGAGTACCTTGTACATCTCAGTGTATAAGGGAATTAGCCAATGAGGCTTAATAGTAAGTACTGAAAATATAATTTGTTTCTATATATTTTACCATGACATGCTATATATATCTATGATTCATGCCATGTTTTGCAAAAATAATTTTCTAACCAATGTGGTGTAGACCATCAATCTTCACACCATTTTAGATAAAAGGAAGCAATTAAAACAGAAACAAATACGATCTCTATCATTTCTACCTCATATAACTTTAGTATAGTTTTCTCACTAAAAAGCACATTTTAAAATTATTTAAAAATCAAAATAACTACAATCTTTAATCTTAATTGTATCCTTGATATATATGTTCAAAACATGAAACAGTATTGTACTATTAATATTATTCTTAATTATAGTTTTAAAACAGACCCAAATATATTACTTTTAGTAGTGTTTTAACTGATTTGGATTAGTGTGGAGGACAGATTGTGAATATTTCTGTGCACTGGAAGCTGTACTTCACACTGTGTGAAGAGAAAAGTGCCTGCTAGATTTGATCGGTTCTGCAATATTTTCCCAAAGCCCATGAACCAGAACAGTGGGTTAAAGAGATGTTGACCTGACAGATCCAGGTAGACTGATAAACTGAGCAAAAAGCATTTCATCTTGCAGCTGATACTATGTGAAGCATATATGACAAATTGTAATGGCTGCAGGGTAATGGATCACCTTTAAAGGCTCAGCACTCATTCACTAACTTCCCTCTCTCTCTCTCTCTCTCTCTCTCTCTCTCTCCTCTCTCTCTCTCTCTCACACACACACACACACACACACACAAATTTCTAACCAATTTCACAGTTGGAAGGACAAATTTTGACTTCTCCCATGAGGGAAGAAGTCCTAAATGAAGCAGTACCAGTATGTCACACATTTATTTGCTGTATATGGATTTGTAGAGTACAGGATATCAGGACTCTCCATGCACTCATTCAGTCAAGGTCCCATGCTGAAATTTGTTTTAAAATGTACCTTTGTTGGGGCACTATATTACCTACAAGGGTGCAAGGTAGCCTGGGGAAAATGCTCACTTGGGTTCCATCACCTGCAAGCGGAAGGTGGGAAGAGCTTGTGAGAAAACCCTCACTGAAGCTACATCAACTGGAGAGGGGGAAGGCCAGAGAAACTCCCTTCACCAAGGGCACCATTTTTGGGGGGATAAGGAGATAGTAGCCTCTCCTCCCAAGTTTGAACCCCCTGGATTTCATACTTGAAGTCTGTTTAAAGCTGCATGCTCTAACTCCAGTGGCAGTTCTTAAATTCAACAGTTTCCACTACTTTCAGCTTTGCCTTTGGGGCAGAGAGTTTGTTATAAAAAGAGGGAGGGAGGGTGATTGAGAATAACAAAAGGCTGGGAATTCCAGTAATTGAAGGATCATTGATCATCATGAAAACATTGTCTGGTACTCCACTTAAAAGATGAGGGGAAAAGAGTAGGAATGAGTGTTTTGCTGCTGTGATTTGCATTTGGATTACTGTGTTAAATTTACAAATGTTCTTGAAAAGGGGGTGAACAGGGACTAATCCAAAGGTGACTGCAAAGAGCTACAAAGGGATTTCACAAAATTGGGTAATTGGGCAACACAAAGGCAGATAGAATTCAGTGTTGATAAGTGCAAAGTAACCCACATGTTAAAATATAATCCAAACTGTAAATACAAAATAGCTGTTGCCACTCAAGAAAGTGACGTTGGACTCATTGTGGATAGTTCCCTGAAAACATTTTTCAATGTGCAAGTGGGAGTCTAAAAACAAACAGTTAACATAATATTGGAAATGAAGTAAAAATCATAAATGAGCCAAAATGTTCCCTAGAATCTCTAAGGATATAATTCCATGCTCTAATAATAAGAATATAGCAGTAGGGATATATTATCGACCACCTGATCAGGACAGTGATAGTGACTATGAAATGCTAAGGGAGATTAGAGAGGCTATCAAAATAAAAAACTCAATAATAGTAGGGGATTTCAACTATCCCCATATTGACTGGGTACATATCACCTCAGGATGGGATGCAGAGATAACATTTCTTGATATCTTAAATGACTGCCTCTTGGAGCAGTTGGTTTTGGAACCCACAAGGGGAGAGGCAATTCTTGATTTAGTCCTTACTAAAGCACATGTTCTGGTCCAAGAGGTAAATATAACAGGACTGCTTGAAAATAGTGACCATAATGTAATAAAATTTAACTTCCCTGTCATAGGAAAAATACCTTAGCAGCCCAACACTGTGGCATTTAATTTCTGAAAAGGGAACTACACGAAAATGAGGTTAGTTAAACAGAAATTAAAAGGTAGTAACAAAAATAAAATCCCTGCAAGCTGCATGGAAACTTTTCAAAGACACCATAATAGAAGCCCAACTTAAAAAACACAGTAAGAAAACCAAAAAAGTGTCACCGTGGTTTAACAACCAAGTAAAATAATCAGTAAAGACATAAAAAGGCATAGTTTAAAAAGTGGAAGTCAAATCCTCGTGAGGAAAATAGAAAATAGAAAGGAGGATAAACTGTGTCAAATTAAATGTAAAAACAGAATAAAAAAAGTCTAAAGGAGTTTGAAGAACAGCTAGCCAAAAAATAAAAAAGTAATAGAAAAATGTTTTTAAGTACATCAGATGCAGGAAGCCTGCTAAATAACCAGAGGGGCCCTTGGCCTTTTGAGATGCTAGAGGAGGACCCAAAGATGATAAAGTCATTGTGAAGAAACTAAATTAATTCTTTGCTTCGGTCTTTATGACTGAGGATGTTAGGGAGATTCCCAAACCAGAGCCATTCTTTTTAGGTGACAACTCTGAGGAATTGTCCCAGGCTGAGGTGTCATTAGAGGAGGTTTTGGAACAAATTGATAAATTTAACAGCAAAAAGTCCCTGGGACCAGATGGCATTCACCCAAGGGTAAAGAACTCAAATGTGAAATTGCAGAACTACTAACTGTGGTTTGTAATCTATCCTTTAAATCAGCTTCTGTACCTAATAACTGGAAGATAGCTAATGTGGCACCAATATTTAAAAAGGCCTCTAAAGGAGATGCTGGCAATTACAGACTGGTAAGTCTAATGTCAGTACCAGGCAAATTAGTTGAAACTATAGTAAAGAATAAAATTGTCAGACACGTAGATGAACATAATTTGTTGGAGAAAAGTCAACATGGTCTCTGTAAAGGGAAATCATGCCTTGCTACTCTACTAGAGTTCTTTGAGGGGGTCAACAAACATGTGGACAAGGGAGATCCAGTAGATATAGTTTACTTAGATTTCCAGAAAGCCTTTGACACGTCCCTCACCAAAGGCTCTTAAGTAAAATAAGTTGTGTGAGATAAGCGGAAAGGTCCTCTCATGGACTGATAACTGGTTAAAGGCAGGAAACAAAGGGTAGGAATAAATGTTCCATTTTCAGAATGGAGAGAGGTAACTAGCAGTGTCCCCCAAGGGTCTGTACTGGGACCGATCCTATTCAACATATTTAAAAATGATCTGGAGAAAGGGGTAAACAGTGAGGTGGCAAAATTTGCAGATGATATTAAACTGCTCAAGATTGTTACAACCAAAACAGACTGAAGAGTTTCAAAAAGATCTCACCAGACTACGTGATTGGGCAACAAAATGGCAAATGAAATTTAGTGTTGATAAATGTAAAGTAATGCACATTGGAAAAAAGAATCCTAACTATACATACAATATGATGTGGACTAATTTAGCTACAGCTACTCAAGAAAGAGATCTTGGAATCATTGTGGATAGTTCTCTGAAAACATCCACTTTCAGTACAGCGACAGTCAAGAAAGCAAACAAAATGTTAGGAATCATTAAAAAGTGATAAAGAATAAGAAAGAGACTATCTTATTGCATTTTTATAAAACCATGGTAGTTTGAAAAGGAGAAGACTGAGAGGGGACATGATAGAGGTTTTCAGGTCTCTAAAAGGGTATCACAAGGAGGAGGGAGAAAAATTGTTCTCCTTGGCCTCTAAGGATAGGACAAGAAGCAATAGGCTTAAACTGCAGCAAGGGAGGTTTAGGTTTAGGTTTAAGTTTAACCACCCTGCATGTCAGGGTGGTTAAACACTGGAATAAGTTGCCTAGGGAGGTTGTGGAATCTCCAACTCTGGAGAGATTTAAAAGCAGGTTAGATAGACATCTATCAGGGATGATCTAGACCAGGGCTACTCAACACACAGCCTGTGAGCTGCATGTGGCCCGCGGCCCATTTATTTGTGGCCCACATTGTGGTTTGGGATTACGCGGGACTCAACACATGGCCTGTGGGTTCGATCCTTTGAACATAGCCTCCACCGGGAATATGCTCCACAATGACGAGGCGTCTCTTAGGCAGGGTGAGCATTGAAAGACACAAGCGGATGGGCTGGCTGGAACAGATGGGTACAGGGTGTTGGCATTTCTAGCCACCAGGGAGGAGGTGCCAGGAGCACCAGGGCATTGTGTGAAAAAAGCTATTTGCATATATTTGCATACATATATATATATATATGCAACCACACTTAAGTTGTGGCCCTCGGCATGTTCTGTGAGTATCATTGTGGCCCCCAGGGCTTCCAAAGTTGAGGAGCCCTAGTAGAGACGGTACTGGGTCCTGCTGTGAGGGCAGAGGACTGGACTCGATGACCTCTCGAGGTCCCTTCCAGTTCTAATGTTCTATGATTCTATGGTTATTAGCCAGGATGGGTAGGAATGGTGTCCCTAGCCTCTGTTTGTCTGGAAATGGATAACAGGAGAGGGATCTCATGATGATTACCTGTTGTGTTTACTCCCTCTGGGGCATCTGGCATTGGTCACTGTTTGTGGACAGGATACTGGACTAGATAGACTGTTGGTCTGACCCAGTATGGTTGTTCTTATGTTCTGAAACTGTAGGAAAAGAACTGATAATAAGATTTTAAAAAATTGCCTATACCTAAAGTCATTTTATGCCCACACCTTGAACACTGTATGCAGAGTTTTCCAGCACCTAGATAGCCCTGGGCTAGAGATGATGTGTGATGGGGAGGGGGAGGGTGAATGGGGTTGGTTCCCCCCCTGCCTATTTGGTGCTTGACTTGTCCTGAGCATGCTCAGTAACACTTCTCAGGCCTTTGTCCTTAGTCTGAGAAGTGTTACTGAGCATGCTCAATACAAGCCAAGCGCCAAATGGGCAGGGGGGAACCAACTGAGCCTTTGTCCTCAGCCTGCCCCCCATGCTTTCACTTTCTCCCCTCCCCCCATAACAGCATGCATAGGTTGACCTTCCCCCACCAGAATCTGAAATGGTGCCCCTGCCCTTCACCATTGCAATGCTGCTTGAGAGAGAAAGGAAACTTATAGGCTGTGTCAACATTGGTGCGATCTTGCGCAAAAGCAGCCGCTTTTGCACAAAAACTTGCTGCCTGTCTACACTGGCAGTGAGTTCTTGCGCAAGTAAACTGACTTTCTCATGTATGAAATCAGTGCTTCTTCCGCAGGAACTCTGACGCTTCCACTCAAGAAGAAGCCCTTTTGCGCAACTGTTCTTGCGTAAGAGGCCAGTGTAGACAGGCAGCCAAGAGATTTTGCGCAAGAGCCGTCCAAACAGAAAAAAGCCCTAGTGGCTGCTTGGATGCTCCGTACGCGCAGGCAGCTCCGGACTTCCTGGTAACCCGAGCCCCCTTAAAGGCAGACGCAGCCTGCAGAGGCCACGAGGCAGAAGCACATCTGCCACCCAGCTCTGCTGCGTGGCTCTGCTCCCTCCAAAAAGCCACCAGACCACCCAGTATGGCCGCCCCAAGGGGGGAACAACAAACAACCTGCACCCCCAGCGCAGGAGGCCCCAAGAGGCACAAAGTGGCATGCCCCTTCCTGATCCCCAGGGGAGATCGAGGCCCTCCTGGACCTCTGGGGAGAGGAAGAGGCCCTCCACAACCCACAGTCCCGTCGGCGGAACGCGGACATCTTCCGCCGAATGGCCCAGGTGCTCTCCGACCAGGGTCATCCAGCCCGGACCCTCGAACAGGTCCAGGCTAAGGTCAAGGAGCTGCACCTGGGCTATGTCTGGGCCAGCGAGGGCCAGGTGGCAGGAGCTGACAGCTGCCCCCATTACCAGCGACTCTACGCCATCCTGGGAGAGGCAGCACCCCAGGGACCGTCAGTGCCTGTCGACACCAGCAGGTGCCCCCCTGTCACCAGGCCCAGCGGGGCGGGGGATGACACAGAGCTGCCCAGTGGATTGGAAGACGAGCGGAGCAGTGTCACCCTCCAGCTTGAGGTCCTCTCAGGCAGCCCGGACATCTCCCGTGCGTCATCAGAGGCCAGGGAAGGATCCACTGGTGAGTGTTACACTTTGCACTCACGAGGGCGGGGGGGAGCCAGGTGCCCGAGGAGGAGGGGGAGGGAGCGCCACTCAGGCAGCGTGAGCTGCATGCTGTGTAGCATTACCTGTATTGCAGCACATGCAACCACGTGCAGCCTGGTGACCGAGCAGCATGTGGCCATAGCAGGCAGCTCCAGGGCATGCCTGGGACCATGCTGCTCGCACACATCCGGACCAGGGGGGAAGGGTGGATGCCAGCTGGAACCAGCCAGGGCCCCAGGGGCTCAGGCCAGAGCCCACACCTCCCGAAGGGTGCAGCACACAGAACAGCACACTGTTCATGCCTGGCTGTGCGGCACAGCCAGCTGCTCCTGGGAAAACCACAGCATCACAGCCCTGTGAGCGTGGCCCCCACTGAACCCCTCGCCTGTTCCCAGTGCCTTGGCTGGCCCCCTGAGGGAAGTTCCCACGCGGCCACACATGTCCCTGGGCTACGTGTGTGAGGGCTAGTGGGAGGGGGAGGAGGGAAGCGCTCGGACCAGCCCTAGGGCCACCTGAGTTTTGCTGCAAGGATGGTACACTCCCCAGTCACCCCTGGTTCCATCCAGGAGACATCCACATGATGGGGATATGAGAGCCCAGACCACGTCTGCCATATGTGCTCCCGGCACTGTGTGGGGATTCATTTTGCTCCCTGTCAAACACCATTGATTAGCCCAAAGCCTCACAGCCTCCACCGGCAGGGAGTTCCACAGGTTAACACAACACGTCATTGTCCTCCTCCTCCTCCTCCTCCCGCTGCCAAGGGGCCAGGACACAGACCGGTGGTTACAATACATGGAGGAGGATCCTACTCCAGGGGCGGTCCTGTATGCAAACATACAACATGGGGGGGGGAAGGGGGTGAGTGGGCCCAAGCCACAGTACTGTGGTGTCACCTGGGCTCAGGGGCGGAGGGCATGGGGTACGGGGATGGTGGCCGGGCTGCCTGACTGACCCATCCTTTCCTCTCTTCCCTGCAGTGGGACCAAGCAGGAGTGGGGGACCCTCCAGCCCTGCGGCAGCGGCAGCACCCCCAACCACCCAGGCACCAAGGCGGCGGGTCCAGCAGCGGGACCAACTCCTTCGGCGGCACGTCAAAAGGATTGAGGTGACCATCACACGCCTGGTGGATGCAGACCTGGAGTGGCACCAGCAGGCCTGGGGCCGCTTCCAGGCCCAGTGCGAGCGCATTGGCGATGCCATTACTGCACACATTGGGCATGCTGTGCATTATGGCATGGCATTGCCCCATGCACCTACCATCCCTCCCATGCCAATGCCTGTGCCCCCTCCTGCTGCCCCTCCTGATGCACCCCATCCTGCCCACCTCCCCGTGCTGCCTGCCACGATGCGGCCTGAACCACACGTAGTGGTCCACCCCCGCAGAGGCAGTTGCAGGGGCCACTCCTCCCAGCAGTAGCTTCCCCCTCCCCCTGCTCTTCTCCCAGTTCAGGGCCTCTTCCCCCCTCCACCCTACGTCCCCCCATTGTAAAAAAAAAGTTAAAGATGTTGTTTTCCAAAAAAAACCCTGTGTTGGTTGTTTATTGGGAGGTAAGGGGAAGGGAGGAGGGAAGGGTTGGGGATGGGAGGGAGATGTAAAGGGAGACAGAGGCAACCCTACTGTGGGGCCTGGGAGAACTTCTCCGTCAGGGCCTCCCATATGCACACCCCATCATGGTGCACCTGGCGGATGGCAGCTGTGCGGGGCTGTTCGAAGGCCTGGCCCTCGCCTGCCATCCATGCTGGGAGGAAGGCCTCCCCCTTCCGCTCCATGATGTTGTGGAGCACACAGCACGCAGCCACTACCTCAGGGATGTTCCGCTCACCCATCTTCAGATAGGTGAGCAAACAGCGAAACCGGGCTTTCAGACGGCTGAAGGCGCACTCCACCTGGTTGCGGGCCTGGTTGAGGCAGTCATTGAACCGTGCCTGCTTGTGGTCTGTCTGCCCCGTGTAGGGCCGCATTAACCAGGGCAGCAGGGGGTAGGCAGCGTCCCCCACAATACATGTGGGCATGGGCATGTCCCCGACAGTAAATTCCCGCTGGGGGAAGAAAGTGCCCGCCTCCAGCCTGCCAAACAGGCCGGAGTTTCAGAGAATGCAGGCGTTGTGCGCCCTGCAGGACCAGCCCGCATAAATGTCCGTGAAGTGGCCACGGTCATCCACGAGGGCCTGGAGTACAATGGAGAAGTACCCATGTGGTTTATGAAATGGGCCGCTCGATGTTCTGGGGCACGGACGGGGATGTGGGCTGCATCCAGGGCTCCCCCGCAGTTGGGGAACCCCAGGGCAGCGAAGCCGGATACTGTAGCCTCCACGTCCCACAGGGGGATGACTTGCTGGAGCAGGACGTCGTTGATGGCACGGACGACCTGCAGAAGGGTGCACAGAAACACAGGGGAACGCACCACATAAGGCAGGGTAAGTGAGTGTGTGCTCCCTTGGGGGGTTCCCACCCCTCCCTCCGTGATGCCCTCTGTCCTCACACACACACACACACACCAGGGCCCCCTTGCCCCACGGGCTACCCCCCCCCCACCAGCAGGCCTGTGCAAGGGAGGGATGGCCCAAACCCCTGGGTGACGGGGCATTCCCCATCGCCCCAGCCTGGAGTCTTGCCTGCCCCTGGGCATGGAGTGCAGCACCCTCCCCCCCAGCACTTACCTGCATGACAAAGGCACCGATGGTGGATCTGCCCACCCCGAATTGGTGTGCCACCGGTCGGTAGCTGTCCGGGGTGGCCAGCTTCCATATGGCGATGGCGACCCTCTTGCCCACAGCCGGGTGGTGCTTTTCTGGAGCGCAGGGGCGAGCCAGGCACATAGCTCCAGGAATGTCCGCTTTCGCATCCGAAAGTTCCGGAGCCATTGCTGGTTGTCCCATTGCCCCAGGACCAGCCGGTCCCACCAGTCGGTACTGGTGTCCAGTCTCCACAAGGGCCTCTCCATGGTGGGGTGGGGATGCCACAGGGATGCCACCACATCCGTGGTGAGGGAGTCCAGAGTGACCTGCGCCTCGAGGTCCTGGACGACAAGTGCAGCAGCATGGAGCAGCAGCTGCAGGCACTCCAAAATGGCTGGAAGGGGCCAGAGCAGGCACAAGGCCACCCCTGGCTCCATGGCACAAGAAGAGAGCTGAGGTCAAAAAATCAGCTAATGGCACTAAGGCACAAAGCTGTGGTGTCCAACAAGGCAGAGGGCAACCACAACTAGAACCGCTATGGCTGTCAGTCCCTGCAAGAGGTCCTAAAGCACGCAGCAGGAGAGAAACGGCTGTCTGGGGAGATTCCTTTAAGCACGTGTCTCAAAGGAGCTCCAGCCCCCGCCCCCGGAAAGGGCTGGTGCCCTTTTGCCCTCTCCAAAATGGTTCCGGGCTCTTGCTTTTGCGCAAGAGCGTCCCGCCAATGTAGACGCTCTCTTGCGCAAAAGAGCATCGTTCTTACGATGAGTCCCAGCCAATATAGACACTCTCTTGCGCAGCTACTTTAATGCAAGAACTCTTGCGTTAAAGAGTATTTGCACAAGATCGCGCCAATGTAGACGTAGCCATAGAGAACAACAGTGGGTCATCTTTCCTGAGTGGGGTAGGAGCTCTTGGAGAAAGCCACCCCATTCATGGCATTCAAATATTGGCTATGCTTCTGGGAACAAACTTGATGAGGTTCCAAGTATAAAGCGCTGCATCTACCTCTTGTAGCATGCAATGAGAAGAGAGCAGCTGGGACATAATCAAAACTGTCTCTTTCTTGCTGTCCTGCTGAAGGTCTCCGACTCAGGGATTCCTTTAGGTGCAGGCTGTACAATATGCCAGAATGGGCCTCAGTAGGGGATAAAGGCTGCAAAAGAAAGTGGGAGCTTCATACACACTGAGTACTGAGGAGAAATGTTCTATAGTTAAGCGACTAACAGCCTGAATCAATGCAACATCGCATCTTTAGTTTAAGCAATACAATGTTGTGTGTAGACCACTTTGTGTTAGATGCAGTGGGCTAGATTCACAGAGGTGAGTAGTGTGATAAGGTCAAGCAGAGGGCTGCTAGAAAGTGGGGAAAAGGCAGCCCAAAAAGGGTAAAAGGCCTGCTAATTAGAACTGGAGGGCATCAGGACAATTAGGAGCAGCTGGTAGGGAGCTGGCCCAGGTATATTGGGGCCAGCTGACTCCACTTCAGGCCTGGTGGAGGTCTTCAAAAGCCTCCCCAGTTACAAGGTGTGGGAGGGACAGGATAGTGTGAAAGCAAAAAATAGCCTGAGACAAAGTACTAGTAGTTACAGAGTTAGAAACAACAGGGGAGGCAGTCCCAGAAGGAGTGGCTGGGCTCCCTACACCAGAAGCTAGCTGCAATCCCCAACTCCTGACAAAGAGGGAAAGCTGCCAGCCCAAATGCTGGCCAGGGAAAGAGGGACCCTTGCCAGAACAGGCATAGCATGTCTTCACTCCTCAGAACCTTGCTATCTCAATAATTGCCTGGGGAGAGAGAGATGCCCAGAAACTAACAAACTTAGTGGAGGGCCACCTAAGCTAGGCAGAAGTGAAATGCAGAGGAAAGGAGAAGAGATTAGGCCCAGATTCTTCAAGGTGTCTAACTCTTATTGATCAGGATCTCAGGGGAATGCCTCCCTCTGTTTGGGATTCTCAACCATGAACCTTCTCAACCATGCCCAGTCAGTCCTTTCTCATAAAAAGTCAGAGAAAAAGAGATTGTCACTGACACAGAGAAGTGGTGAGGGTGCTCATCTCTGTGACCTCTGTGGCTTTGACTTGTACTAGGGCTTTGGCCTGGTAGTTACCTCTGAGCAAATATCAGGTTTTAGACAGCTTTGGACACTCTCTGATGAGCAGAAGTTTTTGCCTATAGGACATAGGTGTCAAGGGGTTAAACAATAGCTCAGAGTGGCTTTGAGACTGTCAATGGTGCCTAAATGCTGGACTTGGGCACTGCATGACACAGGTAGGTGCCTAAATGCTTTTGTGAATCTGTTCAATTTGTGTCTGCTTACACTATTAATTTACATTAACTTGTACTCAAATTTATGCCGCAGCTGAATCCACACAAAATATAAACATGTACAATAATGATGCAAGTTCTCACCCGTGTTACCCTTTGAACAGATTTACAGGAAGCAAGCTATATTTCACAAACACTTTCAGTACTTCTTGA
Organism: Pelochelys cantorii; assembly: GCA_032595735.1. Taxonomy (NCBI): domain Eukaryota; kingdom Metazoa; phylum Chordata; order Testudines; family Trionychidae; genus Pelochelys; species Pelochelys cantorii. The sequence goes on from CM064327.1 coordinate 144,892,543, forward strand.
TTTTCATCTGGAACTGTATGTGTATCTCAATCAATATAACATTTCCACTGAACTGAGAAGGGCCCTTTCTGTCACCTTTACTCATGTTGAGTTGCAACATATTCCACTCATATATTGCCATTGATATGGTTCACTGTCTTAACCTTAACACAAGGAAAAGAGGGTAGGTAGGATGAGGCCCTGCAGCTGCTGAAGTTTAAACATAGACATGGTGTTTTCTGGGCAAATGTACCATTTAACCTGTCATTATGGAAAAATTCTATAGCATGTAACAGAAATTAAACTAAAAAGATTCTATGGAAATGTAAACAGGGTCTATAGAAAGTTCTCAAAAAACCCTAAGGAATTAAAAGTAAGTGTGTGTGCATGCGTGCGTCTGTTTTAATAAACTATTCATGGAATTTTATGCTATAGATATAATTTTCTATTGAATTCTATAGAATGGGTTGAAATTTTCTAAAATTCTATAGACCTGTACTACCAGGGTAAATGCATGCCACAATGTCTGGTGTTCGCCAGTTTTCAATTTTTAGCAAGTTGTGTTGTGGTTTAAATGACAATTTTTTATATTGATGTACTTCAGCATCCAAATGGGCTATCTATTGACTAGTTTCTTTACCTGTGTGAGTAATTACCTGACTAGTAACCCAATATACAAGGACCTTAGAGATTCAGAAAAAAGAAACAATTTCTAGAATCTCATTGCCAAATGGCTATTTTAGGGTTATTTTTGTCTTTTTGATATTTAAACATGAGCCTATTTAATGTATTTTCTACATACAGTATAAAAATTGCATTGCTGATTCATGCTGCAACAGTTCAACTGTTGGTTTCAGTAAGCTGCTGACAAACAGCTAAACAACATTTCAGGCATCTTCCCATGACTTACCCCACCTAGCAGCTCTTGATTTGACAGCCCTCACACTTCTGTAAATAAAACTAATTCCTCTGAAATCAATGGAGTTACACTTCTATAAAACTCATTTCAGGGAGAACAAAATCACACTCAGAATCTCCAGTGAATACTTCAGAAAGAGGGATATTATCCTGACTAAATCATTTTGTAGCTCCTGGAAGTAAGCGTCCGATGTACCAATCAGAGATTCATTAGGGAATAAATACACCTTCAGTGCATTATACGTTTACCGTCTTCATCACTCCATGTGAGCACAGCCACTTTGTGGGAAAGATCTAGTTTCAACTTTCGGTATTTTCACAGCATCATATATGATAAATTCTTTGAGTAGTTGTTGCTTTTGGAACTGGAAGAAAATGGCAGTAGGCCTCCAAAGTGGATTCAGAAACTATCCATATTTACAGTGTTTGGATTGATTCGTTTCAATCTGAATGGCAACATATGGTTCTTCATCAGTAAAACTGTGTATTCAAAATTAGGAGTTATTAACACTGGTGAGGACAGGGGAAAAAATACAAATAATAACCCTGGGTCAAGAGATGTTGGAAACACAGGCAGGAAATAAAATGAACAGTGGGGAAAAGGAATCCAAATACAATACATGTAAAACAATTAGACTTGTTCTTGCAGTAAGGAGATTACCACAAAAATCTTATGCCGGAACTGGCATATATTTGCTTAAGTTAACACTGGTTCACTAGAGCTTACACTGAGGTAGTTAATTCATTTTACAAGGGACACTTACTAGCCTTTGGATGACCCATATCAACCTATGCTGGATTTGAATCAATAAAATGCTGTATGACCATTCTCTGTTCCTAAATCATGGGCACACTGAAAACCATAACTAGTCATATATATGAATCTGTTTGTCTCAAGATTTTTAATGCATTCCCAAGATTTTTCATGTTAGAGGCTGAGAAACACAATCCTTTCCTAAATTTCAGAAATTTTTCCTTCCTCGTGTTAAAAGTAACATTATTCTTCTTAGACAATGTGCAGCTTTTGGGGATAGGAGGTGATGGTAGGTTTGCACTGTTTTATGAAGCAATAATTCAGTCTCAAAAGGGATAAATGATACAGCTAAAAGCCTATAGTTTATCCTGAGGTAACCAGATTATTGAAAAGAAGAAAAGCATGAGGATACTGTTATCAATTTATATCACAAATAATTTAAAAAGTGATTTTTCATAATTATTGCTTTCTTTGAAACACATAGATGTGGTTGAGTTCTCTTCTGTTAGTATCAAAATGCATGCACTTTCTTTCCTTGTAGTTTCCCTTTTTAGACTATCTCATTAGGGATGTTAATAATTAATGTCTGATATTCTCTTGCACCTTTTATTCCAATGGATAATTCAATATTCCTTCTTATGGATACATAACTTCAGGTTAAAATATGAAAATTTTAAAAGCATATTATTGCCATATTTGCAATGCTATTTAAGTAATATTTTTTCTTGTTTTGATGCTTGTCATTTCAAAACTTAAATGTTTAAAATTCCCTTTCTAAGTCAATCTTATGAAAATAAAGAGATGTCTTTAAAAGAGCTTTAATTGATATGGTGCTGATGGGGACAATAGAAATAACCTATAAAAATTCTCTAGTGCGAACAAGGTTATAGAGGCAGATCAAGCCAGTCCAACATATTCAGGGCCTATCCCTGCTTCCAGTGAAGTCAACGGTAAAAACTCACTTTGATTTTAACAGAGGTGACACCTAAGCCCTCATTTACTGAGTGAGTCTTAGCAGTACTAGGTCCTGTACACTGAGGAAGAGCCTCAATTCTTATTGAAATCCTATTGGAAGTTGTCGTGCAGCAGTTGATGAAGAGGCCATCAGAATATTCTCTTACCTGTTACTACTTCAAACCTCAAATTATTAATATCTGCTTATTTTTTCTTCAAATTATTACTCTCATAGTCATGATCTAACTGCACAGTTCAATTTATTATTACATAATTTATAGAAAGGTAGGGGAAATAAAATAGCCCAGTCAGCACATTGCCCTGCCTGACCACAAGGAATTTAATAAAGAATAGCAGCACTTAAAACTGATCTCTAGATCATTGCCAGCCTCATTCATAACCTTCCGTGCTGTTGGCTTTGACTGGAAAAAATATACGGTAACTTTTTTTTTTCAGTCAGAAGAAGATTGTTACCACTCTTCTGACTTTTAGGAAATTAATCTGCAATCCATGAATGTTCAGTAAAGCAGTTTTCTTATTTACAGAGCATCACCTGAGTAATTTTACACACTGTTTAAACCACTTCATTGGATTTCTCTAGTAAAATATTAACAAAAATGTCCAGTCTGGGACTTTGTTTCTATACTGTATTTTCCCTCACTCTACATTTGTGTCTTTTTGGGAGCGTTTGCCTCCCAAAGTGAGTGTAAAAAAAAAAAAAAAAAAGAAGCCCTGTGGTACTAATCATCATCTGGTAAAATGTGGGATGATTTCATGGAGTAAAGTATCAAAGGGACTTCACTGAATTTTCCTGACACTAGGATTCCATTACATCAGTGAACAGAATTTTTGTCTTAGCACAATGACATCTCTAATGCTCATGTTCAGTACATTTGTGTAAAGTTTCACTTAAGACTGTACTTTAAAAAAATGTTTTTGTGTACCTGCAGCAAAATGGATAATCCTCTTGACCCTGGTCTACACTAGGGAATTAGAAATAAGTGGAGCATTCACACTACCAAGCCTGTTGTTTTGAAATAACGGACTTGTTATTTCAAAATCTGTACTCCTGCTTTCCTCGGGGAATAACGCTTATTTAGAAATCGTTATGTAAAAGTAGTGCTAGTGTGGATGCTCCGGTGCTGCTATTTCAAACTAACTACTCCCTAGAGAAGTTTGAAGTAATTACTCCCTACTGCTCCCTGGGGCTCTAAGTTGAGGTAGTGCATCCACAATAATGGAGCCTGCCTTGGACTAATTTCGAGGCTCCCCTGTAGTGGGGATATGCTATTGCAATTTTGTTATTTTGGGGGTTATTTCAAATTTAGTTATTTCAAAATAATTTCCTAGTGTAGTCATGCCCTTGGAGAGCCCCAGCCTTCAAGTTTCTCAAATCTGCAGATAGAGCAGCCTTATTATCATTGGCTAAGAAATATTCATGCGTGCAATGGAGCTATCTTTTATGTTACAATGCATCAGGGAAATAAGGGGGGAATAGATAAATAGATATATAACAATGTGTATGTATAAAATGAAAATTCATCATGAACACCCTACTGTGGAAAGTTAAAATTAATGCAAAATTAAAATATATATTTATTTTTTGATGCAATGAACCAAGATTCCACCACCCTAAAGAAGTTTTAACACCCAAGCAAATATAAGGAAAAATCTCCAGGTGAAGGATTGAAAACATATCTCAAGGAAATAAAATATATTCTGAAATATAAAGATAACGTTCATAAAAAAATCTCAAGAACAGCTCTGAATACTGAGGAAGATGCAGCACATTTTTAACATAGTGAAAATGAAAATGGGTCTAAGGCTAAAGGAAGAAAAAAATAATTTTTCTGATATTAAAATCAATGAAACTACCTATGTGAGTTTGCAGAATCAAGGCCTGGATGCGGACATTAACATGAAAACGTTTTCCCACCCTAATTACCTCAAGAGTATTTGCCTTTTCTATGGTATCTTTTTAGGAGGTTTTCTAGATTGGACCATACATGCCAACAATATATTAAGCATTTTTGTTTAATTCATATGCATACTCCTGCAGGCTTAGAAGAGAGATTTTTTTAAAGTCTTAATTCTAAATAACTTAAATAATTATATATTATTTTCTTCTTCATTAATTGAGCCCTAGAAGTAAATGCCTTGGGCATTGGGCCTGAAAATAAATGTGTATTTTTAAAAATGAAAAAATGTATATTTCAGTTATACTTGCTGTCACACATGCTAATTTCCATTAAATGTTTTCTAATTGTAATACATATTTTATGCAGAGACTTTCTGTGACATGACATTCTGAGAAACCCCTTTGGAGAGAGCTATGAGGAAGGTAATATTTGTGTGAAATATGTTCCAGTAGCAAAAAAGAGCTTGCAAGCTATAAACCAAATATGCAATTTTTAATCTTACAACAGGAGAAATAATAAGTCAAAATCTCTTTTGGAAGCACTTGCAATTTTCAAAAAATGTGTTGTAAGTTACACTATGTTCATTTTATTTCAAAAAAGCCCTATGATATTTGTAGCCATTGCTCTTGTGTCTTGCTCAATAACATTTAACAATCAAATGGAAACTTTATACAGCTGAACATTTTTGTGTTAATCTAAACTTGGTTTTCACAGTTTACTTCAATGTCATATTCTAAAAACCAGAATTCTGTGTCCTCCTTATAAAACATAAGATGTTGTTCATTATGATACATTGTAATTTAGGTAGGAAATTTATGGAAATTTTTTCTTTGACTTCAATGGGAGCACATTATGGCCATTAATTGGTAATAAGTAACTCTCAGATGATGTGAATGATAAATTGTTTGGATATCAGTCTGGTTTCTGGTCTAGTTGAACTAGGCAACATAAAGTAATATTAGGAAGTTACATCCTGGACTGTCACCTTATAGTCTAAATTCTTAATTCATGGGACACTGGCCCAGAGGGTTAGCTGATGTAAATCAAAATAGTGCCATAAGGATGCGTCTACATTGCACCGTTATTTCGAGATAACTAGCATTATTTTGAAATAACAATGCGAGTGTCTACACAGCCATTCCGTTATTTCAAAATAATTTTGAAATAATGGATGGCTCATTCTGAAATCTGTAAACCTCATTCTACAAGAAAAGTAGAATTGGTTTCTTTAATGGAAAGTGTGATTTTTTTTTTTAAATGATTTAGTGAAACTCTTGGTTCAACTGAAACTTAGCTTACATCCATTTATCTAGACTCAATTTCTTATCTAGTTAAAGTAAATTGATAGAAACCAGGTTAAAATTAAATGAAATGTATCACATGGGTTTTGTATGACTAACTATTTCTGTTTTTAAACCAGTTGAAAGTTAAACAAGTTCAATTTTGAATTTAGACAAGGCCTCAGTGGACCAAATTCAAAACTGATATGTTAAGTCAGCAACTACATTACTGTAGTGCTTCAGTGTGGACAATGATTACTACAAAGGGGGATATTCTCCTATCTCTGTTGTTAAACCTTCTCTGTGAGAGTAAGTCAACAAAATAATTCTTCCATTGACCTAGCACTGGCTAGACCAAGGAGTAGATTGACTTAACTACCTGTCCTAGGAGAATGGATTTTTCACATCCATGAGCAACATAATTGGGTCAACCTTTACTTTTCAGTGTAGACCTGGCCTAAGTAAGGGCCTGATTCTGGTGCCCGTACTCATGCTTGACTTTGGCTTACTCTGTGAGTAGGCATATTAACTTCAGGGGAAATAATTGTGGAGTAATGTACTGCTAGGTGTGGCTGGGTAGTAAAATCAAGTTCTATGGGAGTTTAGAGGAAGTCTAAGGTAGTAAACATACCTGTTACAAGGAAAATGCACATCTATGCTACATCAAGGTAGATTTAGCCTTTAGACTTACTTAGGTGCTTGGATTTATATAGTTTTTCTGATTTTGGCTTATCATGTCCACACATCTGTGTAAATGAAAATAAATGAACGTTAAGAGATTACATTTTAACATGTTTAACAGCCATCTTGCTCTATAGTTTACATTTTTTTAAATAAAAATGTAGGCTTACATTTGAACAAAATCTTCTTTCTTCTTGCTTTTTAAGATCTTTAATTCGATAGTTTACTCCTTTATGTTTCCTTATAAAAATGCAAAAGTGTTTTATAGTAATGGTTCAAATGTAAAACAATGTGGCTGTAGCCCTGTAATTTTGTAAGTAATAAGTCGTTTAGTTATAATGAATGTATATTATTACAGCAAAAGGTTTGGATTAAACTTAAGCACAAGATGTAGATCTCAAACAGGCCAGGCAACTTTTTTAACTTAGCACCAGCTCTGTTAGATATTAGCATGTTCTGATGTTAAAGTGAAGGGTTGGAATATTGTAATATATAGTGATGTTAATATTAGGTAAGGACTTGTAATAAATAGAAGTTTAAAGTTGAAAGACTTTGTAACTTTGTTAAAGTGGCTAGAAGTACCCTTTTGTCCCATGCTGCAAGTCTGTAAATGTATTATCAACTAAGCTAAAGCTCACTGAAGACGTAAACTGGACCGAGGCAGATTGACGAACCCTGAAGTTAGAGGCAAGCACCCTTTGATAGGGAACTGATAACAACTTTTGCTGGAAGACAACACCCCCGGAGGGGTCGTCAGCATATTGATATCAGATGACTGTGAGAACAACCTTCAGATAGACATATGTCGCAGAAAAACTGATTGTGATGCTGAACGACTGATTAAGGCCTGACAAGGCAAAATGCATAGACTTGCATGGAAGGAAAATCCTATAAAGGATGGGGTATCTCATTTGAAAATGGGGATAATGACATTGATTTCTTTTGCAAATTATTTTGATATGTGCTGATAAAAGCACAGTACTAGTATTCAAGAACTACAGTTTACAATAGTTAAAATATTCTACTATAAGAGATTTTACAAGAGTTACCAAATAAACCCTACCCATGTACCTTAATATTCAAAGTAAAATAGATTAATAAGGCACTTCTGAATGTACACTACAGTTAAGGGAATATTTTATATGTTTATATGTCTATAATACCACATCAATTATAGGAATTGTAGACTATTGATAAGGGAAACAAAGGGATATGAGGAGGAATCTACAGCTAGCAGACAATAAGGAGGATTTTTAAGCATATTAAGTGCAGAAAAGAATCCTAATAATGTGATTGATTCATTAGTAGGTGGAAATAACATTAAAAATGCAGAAAAGACAGAAAGGTTCACTAAATATTATGTATTTGTGAAAAATCAGATGTAGTCACATCATATAACATGATTTCTTTTCCCTTAATATATAAGGATGACATTAAACAATAGTCTCTAAATTTTGGAATTTTAAATAAGGGGTCTAGGGTGTCCAAGAACTTTTAAAAGAGCTGCTTGAGGAGCTCATTGGACCATTAATGCTGATTTTTTCAAAAAGTCTTAGAATACCAGTGAAGTTCTAGAAGACTGCAAGAAAGCTAATGTTGTGACAATTTTTAAAAACGAATAAGCAGGATCACCTAGGTAATATAGGCCTGATAGTCAAACATGGATCCCACAAAAGATAATGGAGTAGCTGATACAGGACTCAATTAGGAATTAAATGAAGATCATATAATTAATCCAACACGGGCTTATGGAGAATAGATCCTGTTAAAGTAACTTGATTTGCTTTTTTTTATGAAATTACAAGTTTGCTTGATAAAGGTAATAGTGAAGATATCATATTCTTAAACTTCCACAAGGAATTTGAATTGGTAGCACATAGCATTTTAAATAAACTTATCTCTTTCTTATTCAGGTTAACATTGCACACAATACATTGATTAAAGCTGATAAACTGCTGGATCTGAAAATGTATTGTAAAATCATCATGGAACATATTTATTTCTAGTGGACTCCTGCAGGGAAAACATCTTGGCCTTCTGCTATTCAATATTTTATCAGTGACCAGGAAGAAAACATAAAATAATCACTGATGAAGACCGTGGATGACACAAAAACCAGGAGAATAAATAACTAATAGAGCTCTCAACTGATTGAGAGCGGTCTTTATTTCTTGGTGAGCTTCATGCAAGCAAGCAGTATACTTTTTAATGTGACTAAATGTACACATCTCAGAACAAGGAATTAAGGTCATACTTACAGGATGGGAAATTCTATACTGGGAAGCAGTGACTGAAAAGGATGTGGGAGTCAAGGTGGATAATCAGCCAAACGTGAGTTCCCAGTGTGAAGCTGTGTCCAAAAGTGCTAGTGTGTTCCTTGGCTGCATCTATGAAGGAATCTCAGGTAGGAGCAGAGAGATTATTTTTACTCAGTATTTGGCACTGATGTTATTTTTTGCTGGAATTCCATGTCCATAATGCAGGAAGGATGGTGATAAATTGGAGAGCATTGAGAGAAGAAAGATTAGAAAACATGCCTTACAGTGATAAACTCAAGGAACACAGTCTATTTAGCTTAAAAAGGAAAAAGTTAAGAGTGATTTGATTACAGTCTATAAGTACCTGCCTGGGGAACAAATGTTTAATAATGGGCACTTTAATCTGGAAGAGAAGGGTATATAACACAATGCAATGGCTACAAATCGAAATTAGACAAATGGTAATTAATTATTGGAGCAACTTCCCGCATTCATGGTGTCTACTACGGAAAATTTTAAATCGAGATTGAATGTTCTTCTAAAAGATTCATGCCAGGAATTATTCTGAGGAAGTTCTATCGTCTGTGTTATACAGGAGGTCAAACTTGATGACCATTTTGGTCCCTTCTGGCTTTTAATTTATGGATCTATGGCCTTCTTTGCATTGGCAGGGGCCTGTAGCATATATGTAGCTACACACCGAAGTGAAAAGCAGGCTGAGTCTGGGCTGTACTGTACAGCTACAATTGTCAGTAAAAGTTTCTGGCAGGGGTGGGAAGGGTCAGAGGAGAAAGCTTCAGTAGTGAGGAGTTGTTGTAGCCTTTTTCCACCACATGGAAAGGCTCTTGTAAGATAAGAGGAAGTGGAGAGAAGCTCCAGCAACAGGGAAGCAGCTGGAAGCTATAAATATAACAGTGTAAATGTGTGGCACATTGCATGAGTGTGTAGTGAGCAGTGTAGGTTATATACCCTAAGGTTATGACATGTCTTTATTCACCTAAGTAGAGCCTCATCATCTAAATTGCTATTTATACCCTGCTAGAGAGGCATGAAATGTATGGACTCTATACACCACCGTCAGCATAGACATAGATTATGAATATTTCAAATAGCAGATTCATTGCTATTAGCCTCTGGGTAGCTGCAATCCTCAAAGATATCCTTAGAATTTTAAATAAATAGTAAAAACCTGAATATTTTTCTCAAGACAATTACGAAAAACCAATGGCATTATCAATAAATACTTTAGAAGTCCAAATAATGGTATATCATATCTGTGACTTCCCTTTTATCCTATTTCAGAGCTGTAATCATTTGCATGGTCAGATCTTAATCAGAATTTTAGTGATATTTGGTAGGAGAAATGGGAAAAAAGGGGGTTGCATTTTTTCTCCTCATGTTCTCTGACTGCTGTTATAGGATTCACCCGCCATGTAGAAATCTGTCATTTGTGGCTGAAAACTTCAACGGGAGAATTCAACAGAGAGAAGAACTCAGTCTGCCTGCCAGAGTGAATATGGAATTCTGGTGGCGACAATGTGGTGGCATGTTCACCAGGACCTTGGCTAATTAAGGAAAAGGAAGATCAGCATATTATATTTGATTCCTTTCGGGAGGCAGCATTCTTATGATTCCGAGAAATTGTTAGGAGAACTGTATTGGCTGTGCTGGTAAATATTTCCTTATTATTTCAAATGGGGTAATAAGTTCCATGTCAGGAATCATGGAGACAAAATTCTAGGTTGTATGTTGTAGCTTTGGTGAAGGGATTACTCAGCCACAACTCCTTCTAGGAATTTTTGGAGTGTGAATGCCAGAGCAGCAACTCTAGCAGCTTGGAGACTGTGCTAAATGATCCCTATTAAGTGTCCAGCCCACTACCCCACCACATGCCTTTCCATCTCCTTTCAGATAACTTCCACCCTCAAGAACATTAATGTAGAGTAGGCACTGGACTCTTCAGTGATATATGGTCAACACAACATGTAAGAGAGCATAGCACAGAGAGGTAAAGAACAGGAAGACTCCTGTGACATATCCCCTGCCACATGCACTCACACAGAAGCAGCCAGATTCTGACCCCAATATAGTGTTGCATTATTCCCCACCCCACTCCGGAAAGGGGGAAAAAAATGTAGTGCTGAAATGCGCGTGTCATGTAGATCCTCTGCAGGTCAGATTCTATAGCTTGTGAGCAATAGCTAGTTGCTTCTCTTTCCATTGGTTTGTGTGTCTTAAGTGAGTTAGAATCCAAGCCTACAAGGTGAGCTGTTCAGCACTTTTGACTCCTGTTGAAGTAATTGAAACCAAGAGGTGCTCAGCCAGGAGGTCTGGTCCTGGTTAGATGATTAAATTTTAATGAGCCAGTATATAAGACAGTTAGTTTTTTAGTAGACTGCAGCCAATCTTGATGGGCTTTTACATAGAAGAGTATCAACAGGAAGTTGAGTGACAGTAATATGCATCTGTAGATCCATGTGTGTTCCTAGTAGAATGAGAGTAAAGAACTGTTCCTGGCTCTATGTTTTGATGGTTAATTAGGAAGAACCTGGGCTACTCCAGATTCCTGCATTTCTACATGCACTTTCATTTGAAATGTCAGACACATGCTACCTTTTCTTTATAAACCTTCTTGAATTAATCAAAATTAATTATGTGCAGTTCTGTTGTATTTCTATTTTTCAAGAAACACTTTATAGAGACAAAACAGCTGTTCTCCCTTACTTTTCTCACTGGTAGAAAACAAACATTCTAACTAGAATATCTGCTCATCTGCATCTAACTGTGAACATGAATTTAAACAGCATTCCATCCACTCTTCTTGATTTTTAGACATTCTGCCCTCATTTGTCAAAAGGTGGCTGAGGAGTAGTACAAGTCTCTGCCACTTGCAGGTATTAATAAGGTACTAGACAATATTTATTAATTTATTTTGTATGATTAATGAAAAGAACAGAAAAATCTACCTAATCATTGCTCTAGGTTAGAATGACACAAAGGGAAAAAAAGTTACTAATGAAAACTGTACTCTAAATTTATTATAAAAAAAATTAAAATCAGCTAATGATGGATCTAGCCAAATGACTTCAGCTTCCTAATTCCAGAAAGAAATGCATGCTTCACTGTACTTTTCACACTAGGAGAAAAGGAAGAAAGTTTTCTCTTTGTAAATATTACATTTAAAAGACAGATGTACAGTATTTTTAATTTTGAACAAGTCAGATTGTTTAATACAAATACTTTCCAAAAGGAAACATACAATGAAATGCCAGTATATTATTTGCCTTTCCCTTTCTGTACTTTATTAGGTGTAAACTGCTATAAAGGTTTTGTGCCATTATTTGGTCTAAAAAGATGAGAAAAATGAATGCATTTCCAGGGATGAACATATCTTGTGTCAAAACAGTTTTGTATGCTCATCATGAGGCATACCTCATTCTATATCCTTGTGGCCTTAATGTGTGTGCCATTGGAACATGTACGGGATGTCCTCACTATAAGTCCAAGATACATTCAAAAAAACTTGGACTTAAAGCGGAAATTTTTTTTCATGTGGCTGACTTCCATTTGCACAAATTGGGTTGTTGTTGTGTTTTGTTTGTTTGTTTGGGTTTTTTTGCACGCAACTTAAGAGTGGTGAATGGGAGTACTTATAATGCATCAGTTCCTACAAGCGTCAATGACTTTAGTGCAGAACAGATGTATACCAGGTTGACTTACAGCAGGGACACCCTGTATAACACTATGCTTTAGAATACACAGAATGAACTAAAATGGTAGTTTGGATCTGTTACAGTAACATCACTTGCTATTAAAAGAAGATAGCAAGTGTTTACTTAAGATAGCTGTTGCTTTCATGCAATGCTCAATGCATTTAAGATCTCCTTAAGATGGATGCTAATGGGAAGCAGGTTGCTATTCCTCATCAGAAAAAGGAAACTGACAGAATAAACCTAAACAGGAGCATAAGGGGGAGAGGGCTTCTGTTTTGTATATAGCACAGGGGCATTGCTGGCACTTGTCAGTTAGAGTATCCATGCTAAATAAGGCTAATAGAGTGGACCTCTCTGGGACAGGCATAAGGATTTTGTGCAAAACTGAGTTTTTACGCACAAAAACCCCGTCCACACTGTTTCTTTTTGTGCAAAACCCCTTGAGCAAAAAGAAATGGCAAAAAATAAGCTAATGAGATTGCTACTTATGCTAAGGAGTTCCTCATTAGCATATTTTCTGCTGCAAAACCGTGTTATGTAGACAAAGCCTAGGGTACATTTACACAGCAGCGTTATTTTGGAATCATTGACATTATTGAGAAATAACATAGTGCATGTCTACACTACAAGCTTTTATTTTGAAATAATGTCAAGCTGGAGGACTTCTTACTCCTACTCCTGGTAACCCTCATTTCATGAGAAGTAAGGGAAGTCAAAGAAAGAGTATTCTTCCTTTGACTGCCTGCTACGCAGACAACGCCAAAAGTTGAACTAAGCTATTTCAATTTCAGCTACACAATTGACATAGCTGAAATTTCATAGCTTAACTGAACTTTAGTCCTGCTGTGTAGACATACTCTTACCGGTCTGTTATTGAATGTTTTACATACTGTATGGTCATTTGAAAAGTACTTTTGTCAAAGTTATTTTCATTATTTAATATATTGTTGTATTTCTTTTGAGTTTCCTCTTTCACGTCAGATGTCTCACTGGAGCTCTGTCAATGATCTGTGAGGCAGGCAATTCTGCTTGTCATCTTACCTCTGTTATGCAGGGGAAATTATCATGGGGAGAACCTGAGTGTAAATAAGTTTCATATCTGATTTTTAAAAAATGCTTATACCAGACTTGGGTTACATTTTGTTTCCTTTCTTATTCATTGTACTTCCTTTCTTATGTAATATATTATTGTGTAGATATTCAAAAATAAGTATTCAAATTCGAAGAATTTCTCTTACAAATAAGAAAAAAGCAGTACATAAGAATGACCATACTGGGTCAGACCAAAGGTCCATCTAGCCCAGTATCCTGTCTGCTGATAGTAGCCAATATCAGATGCCTCAGAGGGAGGGATCACAACAGGTAATCCTTACATGATCCCTTCCCTGTCACCCACCTCCAGAGAAACAAGAGACTAGGGATACCATTCCTACCCATTCTGGCTAATAGCCATTGATGAACCTAACCTCCTTGAATCTGTCTAGCTCTTTTTAAAATTCTGTTAAAGTTCTAGCCTTCACCACATCCTCTGGCAAGGAGTTCCACAGGTTGACTGTATGCTGAGTGAAGAAAAACTTCCTTTTGTTTGTTTTGAACCTGCTGCCTATTAATTTCATTTGGTGACCCCTACTTCTTTTATTGTGGGAATAAGTAAATAACTTTTCTTTATTCACTTTTTCCATATCAGTCATGATTTTATAGACCTCTATCATATCCCCACTTAGACTCCTCTTTTCTAAGCTAAAAAGTTCAAGTCTTTTTAATCTCTCTTCATATGGAACCTGTTCCAAACCCCTAATCATTTTTGTTGCCTTTTTCTGAACCTTTTCGAAAGCCAATATATTTTTTTTGAGATGAGGTGACCACATCTCTACCATGGTTTTAGATAAGGGCAATAAGATATTTTCTGTCTTATTTGCTATTCCTTTTTTAATGACTCCTAACATTCTATTTGCCTTTTTGACTGCTGCTGCACACTGAGTGGATGTTTTCAGAGAACTATCCACAATGACTCTAAGATCTTTCTCTTCAGTAGTTGTAGTCAAATTAGTCCCCATCATATTGTATGTATAGTTGGGATTATTTTTTCCTATGTGTATTACTTTACATTTATCAACATTAAATTTCACTTGCCATTTTGTTGCCCAATCACTTAGTTTGGTAAACTAAGTATAATCCCCCTTTTTCCATTTAAACATCATCCTTAACTAAACTACAGACCAGAGTTATGCAAAAATGTCACATGCTAAATTAAATCAATGAGTTTTTTTCTTTTTTTGCCTACAAATGGTCCATCAGAAGTAAGGAGGTTTTTGTACTGGAGTCCAAAGTTTCCCAGTAGTGGCATCTGATCATTGATTTATTGGTTTTGTGTTAGATATAGATAGATACACATATACATCTATCTATCTACTCATGAGTACAAGTGGTAGAGTGCAGCCACATATATATGATCTCTCCATGCAGTTTTGGAGGTCTCCTTAGTTAATATGAAGCACAAATGATTTATGGAGAGCTGATAGTGCCACTAACATTTCTTTCTCTCTCTCTCTCTCTCTCTCATACACACACCAGTCTATAGATGAACCATATGCTTTATTAATTGGGATGTATCTTGTGTTAATGTTGGTCACTCTCAAGTACCATTTTCATCATCAAGATAAAGACTTTTGATACAGGTGGAACCTCCTAAATCTGGGACTTTCTGGTCCAGCAGGACCACGGCTGTTGCTGAACCAGAAAGCCCCGGCGATGGGAGTGCAAGCCTGCTGGGCCCTGGGCTGGCAGTAGCATGGGCTAGGGAGCCCCGTCCCCGGGAAGCCCTGGCCCAGAAGGGCTGCTGGCAGCTGGCAAGCCCCATCCCCTGGAAGCCTTGACAGGGTGGGGCAGAAGCAGGGACACCAGCAAGTCCCATCTCTGGGGAGCCATGGCTGGGTGCAGCACGAGCGAGGACAGAGCCTGAGCCCAAGTCCTGAGACTGGAGCCAGCTGCAGGGAGGGGCAACATGCTAGCAGGCCAGGTGCAGGGAACCTTCCCAGATTCAGAAAATTACCTAATTTGGGACTCGTCAGGTCTTCAAGGTTGCAGACCAGGGAGGTCCTGTACTACAGAGGACATGGAAAGCATTCTGAACTCACTTTTTCTTCTCCTTACTTCAGATTTCAATAAAATGTTAATGTGATAATTTCATCAGCCCTATTTCCTAATCAGTAAAGAGTACCCAGTACGGAGCTACAGAATTTGTCTAGTCTAAACAGTTTGCATAGCCTGAACTCCACAGTCACACTGGGACTTGGCAATGTTAGATTTCTTGGTTTACTTTGGCTCTAATTTGATCATAATTGAATTTTGCCTTCTTATGTTTTATGGTGGTTGGTTTTTGAATAGCAGCCACTGTGACCTCAATAGAATTTCATATCCTTATAATCAAAGAAAAACCTCTGGCATAAGTAGGTGAACAGTGTCAGGTAAAAGGGTGCAGATAGAGTTTTAGATCCCTAAGGTCCTGCAAATAGAAGCCTCCCCATCTCCCTACGCCCCATTTAATTAAGAGGCCATGTCATGCTGCCTGTTTTGTTTCAGTTGGGACACTCCAGCCCTTCTGTATGAATGGGGAATATGAGAAGGGGGGAAAAGTGGCAGGATTAGATTTGGACTGAATAAATGTTGATCTTTCCTCACCTGCTCTTGACAAGTCTTCACCTCACTGAAACATTTTTATTAAACTTTAATCAAAAGCACATAAAAGATTGTTGACTGTAGAAAAATCTAACCTTTCTGTAAGTTTCTTTGCCAGGCCAATCATACAGATGTTAAGAACACGGCAGTTCAGACACCCAGTTTCATGTCAGCATGTGTTATTTTATATCCTAACCATACTAAGGATTGCCAAGCAGCCTGCTTGCAATCAGACAACCCCACAGCAAGTCAACATGCAACTGTGGCGACTGAAGAGCCTAAGTCTTTACAGATAGTCTCACATTAACTTGCATTCAGAATTTTCTCTCCAGATCTGTTTTTTTTCCCTCCTAATGATACAATGTGTCTGATTTAATTGTAATAAATTCACATTGTAGTCTGAAGGTCTTAGCTGAGACTAGAATTTGGCCCCAGAATTTTTGTGCTTATCACAACCACCTCCTATATTGAAGTAGCCACCTCCTATATTGAAGTGCTGCGGAAGTGTCTTTTATTCTGTTTTGTGTGTGTGTGTGTGTTTGTTTGTTTTGTTTAGCAGTCATGCAAAAATCAGGAGGTCCCTTGGTGAGATGCAAAGAATTGCATAAAAATACATTAGAAGGACAATTTTTACATTTCTATGTTGTACATCAAAGGACATCACATGGCTTTTTAAGTGGATGAGGCCATTTCATAGGGAGATTTGTGACCACCATGATAGAGTATGTTGCTGCTTGGAAGTAGTGTGATCAGGGGTTTCTTCTTACATTGATCATTCATGTCTTTCTGCCTTTAACATTACTTGGATGCATGTTTTAAAGAGAGATTAAACCCCTCAGAATGAGGAAATGAATTCTACTATCGTTGGCTGATATAATGGATATTAACAGGCTAATCATTTCCCAGCTGTAATTACACTGACTAAAGTAAACTCTGAGCAGCTGGTCAGAATTCAGGATCTGTATTCCACAATTAAAAATTACCAGATTGCTAAAGGTATTTAATCTCCTGAAAAGAAGAAAAAAAGCATCAGAAATGTGGGTCAGATGTTGATTGTTTCAAATACTTTACTAACCATCTAAGAGTGCTTTTTGGCAGGGGAGTAGGAAATGAGTTGGAAAGCATTAATAAACTTTCAGGAACTTGAAAACATCAGGTTCTGGTATTCAGTCTTTGAATGAACTCTAGATTACTTGTATAATTTGAAACCATAGGTACTGCATATGGAAAAAGAAGGGAAAAAACCATTAGTGATTGCAAGAAACCAAAAGAAACTGAAATAACAATGATAGGAGGTAACTTTTATTTCAGGGACTCATTTGTCATTGATTTAATTAAGCATTTGGTATTGTACAGAATGGAACATAACATTCTGCTGGCATTCTATTGTAATTTCACACTATTTAACTTAACTTTGCAAGAACAAACAAAGAAGAGAGAGAGAGGATTTTAATGAAAGAGACCTCAGAAAAATGGCTTCCCTGTAAGTCTAGTACAAACTAGGTGATAACAACAGAGAAAAGAAGAACTTCCTGAACAGTACCTTGCCTCATGAGCTGACTGACACAGATATGTCCAGGTATTAAAACAATTCTCCTCCAGTTCTCTTTAATGAATGCAGAAAGTGCTGCACATCAGTACAATGGGATTCAAGACAGGTGACCTGAGAGTAGGGACCAGCCAAGCACTGTTGAACAAACTCGAGGGTTGTATTAATGGTGAACTGCAAAGCACTTTAAACAAATCAGACTTACTCCTTTTTTGCTGTTAAATAATGTTTACAGAAGGCCTGAAAGATAAACCTTGGAAATATGAAGATTAAGTTTGGTCTTCATTAGTTTTGCTGGAGAACTCACTGGGGATGAAGACACATTTAGTGTGAAATCTAGTGTACTAACGGAAAGAGGTGAGTGTAGTGAAAGTTTAATATGTAATGTATTTAAAATGTGAATTTGCTGAAGTTAGATGGGTGCTAAAAAACAAACAAAAAAAGTTTTTAACAGTGTATCTAAAAATCTCTTCCCTTTTCGATATCTCAATTTCCATTCTCTTGCCTCTGTGGTGTTAACATTTCAAAAATCCTCCCATCATCTTAAGAGTTTTCCAGGACAGAAAGAGCCTTCAGTTCTGTTGTGAAAAACAAGCAGATAAAAGATGTTTCTAAAAAAAAGGAAAGTGTTTTTGCTTCCTTTATACATTTTGAATAAGCATGAAGGGGTTCAAGCCCAACAGCCTTTTTCCTTTGAAAATCACCTATAACATAATGCAAGTAATACAACTCTCTCACCAAATACCAAAGATGCAATCAAACCAGAGTTGAACTTTTCATTATAAATACTTAGGCATAAATATCTATAATAGATAATTAAACT
Organism: Pelochelys cantorii; assembly: GCA_032595735.1. NCBI lineage: Eukaryota > Metazoa > Chordata > Testudines > Trionychidae > Pelochelys > Pelochelys cantorii. Next base: position 144,911,049 of record CM064327.1, read on the forward strand.
ATTTTTCTGCATTGTATGCCACCATGAGAGATATCAGTTAAAGTTTTTAAGCAGAAACGTTCTATGGATCTGTATTAGCAGCAAGTATTCAAAAATATTGACCCTCAAACAGGAAAACTAAGAAAATGGGGAAGAATCTGCTCCAATGGAATTCAAAGGCAAAATTCCCATTGATTTCAATGGAGGCAGTAAATTCGTTTAAAATATTGAACCAGAGCTTCAGCTCCCATAAACTGGCAGAGCTCCATTGACTCCAATGGAGTTGTGCTGATTTGGTCCAGATGAGGGGCTGGCCTATTATACAGAAATGAGAAATATGCTAAATAAGGAATTTCCTAATATGCACTTTGAAAACAATAGGGAAACCTCTGTAGAGGAGGCCCCAGGAGATGAAATGAGGAAGGAATAGCCCCTGGTGTTTTCCTATTGGAGAAGGTGGGATTTGTACCTCAAATGCTCACACACCTGCACCCAGAGAAAGAGAGAGAGGCTTTGTCTACACTGCAAGTTTTTGTGACAGAAAATATGCTAATGAGGGACTCATTAGCATGAGTTGCGATGTCATTAGCATATTTTCTGCCGATTCTTTTTGTGCAAAAAGAAGTATGTAGCTGCTTCAGTTTTGCAGAAACCCCCCTTTTGCGCAAAATGGAGGCTGCTACACTGCTTCTTTTTGCGCAAAAAACCCTTGAACAAAAAGAATCAGCAGAAAATATTCTAATGACATTGCAACTCATGCTAATGAGTCCCTCATTAGCATATTTTCTGCCACAAAAACTTGCAGTGTAGACATAGCCAGAGAGAACTGGCTTTGATTCTGTCTTCCAAAAGCCACTAGCATCTTCCCTACTCTCCTTCATAAAACTTGAAATAAAATGTTGTGCAACTATTCAGTTTGGGATTTGCAATATTGTTTGCTGTTCTGAATTCTGATTTCATTATGAATTCTTTTTAATTATAGTTGATCTTCTCATGTACAAACTGATCCTTTGTTCAAGAAGACAAACCAAAAAACAAAAATCATTAGTAACTAAAATGAGCTAACTTAGGCTCTTATATGGCCCCCTCATTGTGTTTCATAGTCTTTTCATATATTTAGCCCGTACAATATTTCTGTGAGATTGAGAATTATTATTATCCCAGTTTTACAGATGGTGAATTGAGGCATAGAAAGGGTAAGTGACTTGCCCAAAGTCTCATGGGTATTGGTGGTAGAGCAGGAAATTGAACATGGATGTCCTGAATTATAGCCTTGTTCCCTAACCACTGGACTGATATTCACTTTTTGCTGATAGGCAGCTTTAATTATAGGTGCAGGAACTAGTGGTGCTGCCATACTCCCTGATTTGAAGTGATTTCCATTGTATACAAGCCATGCCACATCATGCATCTCCCCTTGGCTGGAAACAGTGACCTACAGCCAATGGGAGCTGTGAGGCTCTGTGGCCATGGACATTTAGATAAACAAAGTGTTGTGGGCCCACCTGTGGCTTACCTGGATGGTTCCACAACCCAGCATTGAAAACCACTGTCCCAAAGTCCTGATCCTGAAGTTGGTTCTGCACAGGCAGACCCTACACTCATGCCAAGTCCCAGTGAATTCAGTGCATGGACAAGGGCCTGCTACGCAGAACAAGCTGAAAGATGATGGTCAACAAGATTAATTTCATGGCAACAGAAACCTCAAAGTACACTAAACACAAGGTTAGAAAGATAGACTGATACAGTTCAGATTTTCTCCATAACCGAGAATTTACCTGTGATTTAAATTGGTTCATAATAATTAGAGTTGCAGAAACTGAATTCCCATTTATATCAAAGAAATGTTAGTCTGACTATCCCTTTGCCACTTCATAATGATCTGCCTGAATTTCCAAGGCCAGGCATTCCTAGGACATCAGTTTGAAAAAAATATGCATCAAAAAGCCCCTGTTTTTTCTTTGGAGTGATAACTGAGCCCAGAGGTGACCCTTCCACACAATTGCAGTTATTCAGGTTTTAAAAAGCCAGCAAAATCACATGTAACAATATCTTCCCATTTCAGCAGATAGGCAGATTGTCAGCTACCTCATCTGTCAGCACCTGTTCAGGGCGCTACATGAAGGCAGCAGTGCACAGCAGCAATATGTATTCGCAGCAGCAAATGCACTGAGCTAAGGTCCAACAAAAGGTTTTAAATGAGGGTCAAAACCACTCAGTCATTTTCTTCTGTCAAAGATAAGAAAACCAAAGTAAAAGAGAGAGTTGTTTGTTCAAGAGGTAGTATCAGTAGCAAATCAAAATAGTTAAAACCCCAGTGATTGTACTAATTCAGTACAAATAAACCAGGTTCTAGTTCAAACTAGCTTGACATTTCCTTTTGCTGGGTCTCAGTAGAAAGAAGCAATGTCTTATTTGTTCAGCAGAAAGGGCAATTTGTGTGCATATAGCTTCCACTGAGAAAAGAAATGCCAAGATAAAATATATGGTTAAGAATCTTGAACCATAGAGCACAAAGTGTCCACTTTGTTTCCTGGCAGCAGGTTTCTTCCAATAGCATATAATGCACCAGAAAATTACTGGGAGTGTTTCTGGCCCTTTTTCTCCCACCGTAAAAAGGTCTATCAGAGTTATAGTCCTCAATTTTTTTAGATATTTTATTATAATTCTCACTGAACTTGTCTGTGGCATTCTATCAAGGTCCCCTCACTCCACCTCCCACCCACCAGAGATGAAGCAGGTTAGAACTGTCTCACAGGGAATGTTGGAAAGGATTGTGTCTCAAAAAGGCCAGAATGCAAGGGGACTATGTTTACTGCACCATCCTTTCTTACAGGTTGCCACTTGTGATTCTGTCACCTCTAACTCCTTTCCATGCACATTGGGATAAGGCACAATTCTGGGGAAGTCAGAAGGAGATGTCCACATGCTTCACAAAGTGCTGGAACTGCAGTTACAAGTGCCCCGGTACATACAAACATTTTGCTTGAAATTTGCTTTTTTGCTTACATTTTTGACTACCACTCTAAGGCCCCATTATCTCCCACCAGAACCATGTGTGTCCAATCAGTGCAAAAATAACACTCTCATTCTGATTTGGTAGCATTTTTGTACCCATCTTGCAAGTGTATAAATTACCACGCAAGGTACAAAGTAGTAGAGAATAGGGACAAGTATCAAATTCACTTTGCTCTCCAATATTGTACTATGTAGTTGATTCTGCTTAATCTGATGTGTAAAGAAGGGGTTTGAGAGACATAAATCTTCTGAGAATGTTAATCATTTCTCAACCATCATGCATATACACACTCAGATATATGCAGAGACCTAACAATATGATACCATTTTTATAATGTATAAAGTTTTAGAAACCTGCTAGTCATGTAAAGACGTTATATAGTTACAACGAGTTTTATTTGGGTATCCATAATCCAAACTCAAAATGGACAAAATCACTGTTAATATGGTTTGTGATATCAATCATTTCCAGAGCATTTATTTGCAATGTCGCATAAAAAGGATAGCATCTTCACACAAGCATTAAGCATCAGGAATAGATTAGAGCTTATGCTACAACTCCTGGGTTTTTTTTTACAAATTAATACATTGAATTTAAATGGGAGAACAAGAAATATCACAAACATATCACTCTGAAGAGGAAATAAATAATCTAAAATATTAGTGTATTTGAAAATGTTTCCAAATTAAGTACTGATTCAGATGTCAATTTTTATTAAACATTAATGAGAACTTTCAGCTTTCTCAGATAAAAATTCCCCATTTGTAAGAGCATATACTTAGTATTAGATACTTAGTATTTAGCAACAGACTAAATAGAGTCTGAACAAAAAAAAATCTGTGAAGGATTGCTGTAGCCAAGATTTAAAAAAACCCTGTTGTTTGTATTACAGAATCTCTTCCTTTTACTTTGTTTTTCTCGGTGTCTCTGAAACAGTCAAGGAGGAAAAGCCTCACTTGGAGTTAGAGATGTTTTCGGTATTTGATGCTCTTTTGAACTCCGCTTTCATTTTTTCCTCTCTGTCTCTCTCACTGATGTTAGTAGTTTGCCTTAGATTTGACTTGCTTTTCGCTCATCCTTTTTGGGAGCTAAAACAAAAGATGTTCAGAAAGAGACCATAGCATAGTGATTTCATTCAGCCTAGATGTTTGATTTCAGAAGCTTTTTCGGATCTAACGTCCAAAACTTTCACTGTGCAGACGGCTTAGAGAAAGGGTACTTTTAGTTTACAATGTGCAGACGTTGCCATCCTGAATATAGATGTTGCTGCTTGGGTTAATCTTTCCAACCTACAGCACCCAGATAGCTCTAAGTCCCTACTGTCCTCCACATGTGATATTCTAGAAGGAGGGGCTGGAAACTGTGAGCATGACTCAGATGCCCCAATTCTGAGTCTGTGGCTGATCTGAGCTTGGTGCCATCCATGGGGGGAGTGAAAGTGGGGGACAGATTTGTACCTCTCACATTCTAGAGGCAGTGTGGGACTGGAGTAACCCCTAGCTTAAACAAAACCAGCCATAGGTGCTGCTTCAACATATACTGTGGTGCTGCATCTCCCTTTGCAGCCATTCAGCAGCACAGAACAACTAGAGAGCACATCTGCTTTCCCAAACTACCCTGGCCATTCCAGGTAAAGAAGTAAGGTGTTGTGATGCCTTATGTGGGGATATTCTCTGGGAGCCAGTCTACTAGAGCCATTGCAGAAGACAGAATTTCAGCAGTTGAGTTTGCTATGAATTTTTCATGGGGCGGGGAGGGTTCCTGAAGACAAAGTAGAGGAATGGATTCCCCAAACCAGCAGCTGCCCCTGAAATCCTGGTGAATTTCAAGAGGGTACATGGAAAGAAAAGCCACCTGTATGGAAACCTTCTGCCAGGGACTCACCAGCTAGCCACTTCTTCCACACCTCACTATGCCCCTTTCATAGATTCATAGCTCATGGGGCTAGAAGAGACTACAGTATAGCTCCATGGTATTATTTAGTCACAGCCTTCTTGCATAACACAGGCCACAGAACTTGCCTAAATTATTTTTTGTTTGGACTACAGCATGCCTTTTAGAAAAATATCCATTCTTTATTTGAAAATTTCCAGTAATGGAGAATCTACCATGACACTTATTGGAAATAAATCTTATTTCCAGTCTGCATTAGTCCAGCTACAAATTCCAGCCATTGGATATCACTATTCCTTTGTGTACTAGGCTGAAAATCCCTCTCTTACTGATCTTCTTAAATCTACCACTATAAGATCTATTTTCTAATTCTTTAATCATTCTTGTGGCTCTTTTTTGAACTCTATCAATAACATACTCCTTGAAATGGGGACACCAGATCTGGACACAGCATTGTAATAATGGTTTCACCAGTTAAAATCATATAGGTAATATGTAATCATAAACTCTCTAATCTTACTCAGTATTCCAAAACATCACACTGTGAGTTTATGCTTTGTTGATTATTGTTGCCGGCAAGAGTAAATCTGAGGTCCGACACTGGGTTCTCAAAGCACAAAGACATGCTACACAGGTATCTGTCAAACACAAGCAATTTATTTCCTGACAGCTGTCAGCTGTGCCCCTTAACTAAAAGAACAACATGATAGGATAAGCGACATTTCTTACATCCCTTCTGCTAGCCGGGGAACCTATTTCGGCTGAAGATGAAGTGAGAGACTGTCTCAGCTTCCGAGGCGCCAGTACCCAAAGCCCATCGGTGAGGTCCGAATTACTCTGCTCTGGTGCAGCTTTAAATACTGTGTCTCTACCTTGTTTGTGGCAGTTTGGAAATTTCCGGGGGTTACAGATTGCTTGTTATGGTTCAGCTGTAGTGCTTGTCCTTTTACTATGTTTACATGATCAGTGCATTTAGGTAAACAAGATTATGTTCCCGCCCTTATCTACAGTTCGTTCTTGCTACAATGGCATATGTTCCTTGAGGCTTGCTTCTGGCTCATCAGTAGTAGGGAAAGGGGAGGGGGAATGGGAAAGGGGAAGGAATGCAGGCCTCACCACCCCTTTACTCCACACGTACAGAGTTCTTCCACAATTGACCCCTACAATTATTCACCAGGATCTCCTGTAAGTATGACCTATTTTCTTTGTTCCTAGGTTACCTTGTATTTAGCACTCTGAAACACATATTATTTGTTTGTGCCGACTCTGCCAACTAATCCAGATGGCTTTGTATCAGTAATCTGTCCTCTTTACTATTTACCACTCTCCCAATATTTTTGCATCATCTGCAGAGTTTATCAGTGATGATTTTATGTTTTCTTTGAGGTCATTGATAAACATTTTAAATAATATCGAGCCAAGAATCTACCTCATGGGATCTCACTAGTAACATACCTGCTCTGTGACTATAACCTGTTTACAGTTACAATCTGAAGTCTATCAAGTTAGCTTGCTTTAAAATCCATTTAGTGTGGACCAGATTGAATGTTTGTTTATTGTTTTCTAATCATAATGACACAATGGTTCTAAATCAAATGCCTTAGAGAAGTGTAAGTGTATTAAAGCAATATTATTATATTTATCAAACAAATATGTAATCTCATCAAAACATATTAAGTTAATTAGGTAAGATCTTTTCCCATAAAACCACAGTGATTGGCATTAACTATATGGCATTAACTATATTACCCGTCTTTAATTTTTTATTAATTGAGTCCCCTGTAAATCATTCAAATATTTTTTCCAAGATCCATGTTAGAGTAGTAGGCCTATAACTATCTAGATTGTCAAGGTTACTCTTTTTAAATATTGGCACAACATTAGATATTTTGTAATACCCTCAAATTTGATGAATATTCCCTCATTTATTGATAATTGTCCAGAATGTGTGTCAGACAAATCTGTTAAAATGCTTAGCTGCAAGTTAACTTGTCCTTCTGATTTAAAAATGTCTAACATTGTAGCTACTATTTAACACTTTTCTCTGTTAGTGTTGCAATGGAAAGAATGTCATTGTATGGTATAAATACATCATCTTTTTCATCTCGGATACAGAACAGAAATATTTACTGAAAATTTCTTCTATTGCTGTATTATTATTATTCACAGTTATACCACTTCATCTAGCAATAGATCAATACAATCATTAGGATCCCTTCTGATCCCAGGATAGATGCAAAACACCATTTTATTTTCCTTAACTTTTCTAGGTACTGATTTCACCTTGAGTTCTTTTGTTTCCCTTATCAACTTTTTACAGTTCCTTGTATTCATAATAGTTCCGAATTCTCATTCACCTTTTTCTGTTTCTGCATTTGAAGACATGAGGATCCCTTCCATATTTTCTCATTTCACAATCTTTCATTTTCATGCCCCTGTCCCAATCTCATTCTTCCTACTCCTATGCGGTAGATTGGGGACTAAAGGGGAAGGTATTTTTCTTGGATTTCTCTCTTCTTTGTGTTGGCTGGCCTAATAACAATCTGGACCTTTAAAAGTGAGTATTTTGGGAATTAGTATTCAGATTCTTCTCAGGAGAAAAAAGCAGAGAAATTTGTCATTTAGGCTACGTCTACAATGGCAGCTTCTTCTGGAAGAACTCTTTTGCGGAAGAGTTCTTGTGCAAAAACTCTTCCACAAGAGAGTGTCTACACTGGCATGTGCTTTTGCGCAAGAGATGTGCTTTTGCGCAAGAGCATCCATGCCAGTGTAGACGCTCTCTTCCACAAGAAAGCTCTGGTGGCCATTTTAACCATAGGGGCTTCTTGCGCAAGAAATTCATGTTGCCTGTCTACACTGGCCTCTTTCACAAGAGCTCTTGCACAAGAGGGCTTATTCCTCATGGGGAGAAGAATAACTCTTCCGGAAGAAGTCCTGTTTTACAACGCTATACTGTAAATTTACTTCTGGAAGGACGCTCGTGCAGTGTAGACAGCCAGCAAGTTTTTGCGGAAGAACGGCTGTTCTTCCAGAAGAAGCTACCAGTGTAGACGTAGCCTGTGTATTTTGCTTGTTCAAAATTATTTTCTTCATGTTGGCACATATTTTATTGCTTTTAAACATGAATTGAGAATTACTGATGATGTGAAGGTCTATCTTTCTAGAGGCATGGACTAAATGAAATTTATCCTAGTGTATATATAATTACCAGACAGAGTACCAAATCTATCAATCAGATGTAAAGACAAAAATCTTGATTAGTAGAGGCCTTCATTATAATTCGAATCCTTCTATATAATTTGTGTGGGTGAAATGATGAAAATGATCTGTTTATCTGATAAATTAAGCACTTTGACCAAAACATCTACATAAAATTTAAAATATGAAACCTGTGCACTGTTGACATATTCATAGAAAAAACAATATTCATTTCCCTTACTTTTTATTAAATTTTTAGTTCTTGAATTGTGGATACATATCATTTTACTGGTTAGCAAAGGTCACATGAAACTTTTGTATGGCACTAAATGCATTATACTGGACTTAAATTTGCAATTAGAATGGTATGTTTGAGTTGGAAAATAATATCTCAGGCAAAAGATTAAATGCAGAAATAATAAAGAAAACAGACTCAAAACTTGCGAAGAAAATTATTGTTAAATAGTATCATATTGTACATGTCCTGAATATCAACAAGTACTCTTAGTAAGGTGAAATAGCAAGCATTGGGGATAAAACTAAATAAACCCTTTTCCTCTTGATGGAAATGGTAGTGGAGGATAAAAATCCTTTGTGACCCATTATGAGCAAATTAAACAAGGTCATAGCAGGAGGAAAGAACAACATTAATATATGAAAACACTGAAGTGTAAAATCCTTATTTCAAGTGAGTGTTACAGTTGCCTAATCAAATCTTTGGAAAACATTTGGAAAACTTTACATTACTTCAAAATATGTGCAGAAAATGCCATAGGAAAAAATGTAGGTATTATGTCAAACACATTTGGCCATTAGTTTAGGATGATAAATAGATCAGAATAGAGAAAGGCTTGTAAGATTCCAGTTAGAAAATATTCTCATACAATCAGTGCTTCCTGAAAGTTCTGATAACAAGCTGTAGAATTTGCACAACATACACTTTTACACCAACAGTAGAACAGTTTTACAAGTGAAGGGTCATATTCTTCTTGCATTAACATGTTGCACAATAGCTGATTTCAACTGAGTCACACTGGCAAGAATGAAAACAGATTTAGATATTTTTCCACTTGCACTTTGCAAGGTTATTTGCACAGCAATTGTCAATTCCACAGTACTTTAAGTAATACACTGGCCAGTAGTAGTATCACTAGGACTTTGTGATCAATTTCAGATCGACATTGACAGGAAAGTAGCAGCAGGAGATATACAGCTTCTCTTTGATAGCTACAAAGATGAATGTCACAAGAGCTCACAGAGCTACAAAAACAAGCAGAGGGTATCAGTTCAGTACAAGTGCACTACGACTTCCATAAAAAGTTAATGGTAAGTGAAAATAAGAAACTGTTGATCAACATCATTTGAACAGAATTCATTCATACACTTTAAGGCCAAAAGGGACCATCATTATAATTTAGTCTGATTTCCTGAACATTGCAGGCCACAGAACTTCATCCAACCACTCATGTAATGGACCCCTATTCTCTGGCTGAGTTACTGAAGTGCTCAAAGACTGGTTTAAAAACTTCAAGTTACAGAGGATCTTCCATTAATTTAAGCCTTCTCATGACCTATGCCCCATGCAGCAGAGGAAGGTGAAATTTTAGCGACTGATATTGCAAATGTCAATACATGCATTTCATATATAACAACTCTTCTGCCTTGGTTTTATATGCCCCAAATCATGTGAAATCTTATAAGGGATTATAAGCAAGAGTAGGAAGAAATGTCTATATTGCAAAATGCTTAGAGGTGATAAATCAGGTAAGATTCTTAAAATGTATGGTCTTGAGATACAACATCCAGAAAAAAAGCCTTCTAAAATCTCAAATGCAAGGTTTAGCAGAGTGGCTGCCAGATTATTATCCAAGTGCCAATTATAAACCCAGCATGGCATGAGGGAGGGGCTACATCATTTGTAGCAATTAGTACCTGATCTTAACTGTTCCTGGCAAAAAGTCACTTTTTCAAAAACAAATTATGTTTTGTAAGTTCCAATCCAAATTCAGCTCATAAGTTCTTTGCCTGCAGGTTCTTGCCACAGACTTTGTGGAGAAACCTAGAGTTTACTGGCTTCTGTTAATCATAGACATGATGTCATCACACATAATGTTACTTAACCTATAGGGTTTTTTTCTATTATGTATGTATGTATACATTGATTAATTAGTCATCGGGGGGGCAGGGGGGAGAAGGGTGTAAGACGTTATGCACAGAGCATTTGGTGAAACTGGATCTGAATGGAATTTAATGATCTTTTTTATAAGGAAATGGGCAAATGTGATTAACTCTGTGTGCAGACCTAATCCCTAGACATTTACTTGAATTCCAAATCCTTAGTGTAAGCTTTTAAATAATTTTTAAAATTTAAAACAACAGAATAAAGTGAAAGCTGAGATGACACAGAAGTACTGATTGCTTTTAAGTCCTTTTAGGGATCCCCAAAATATCCATCTAACCCAGGTGCACTATAAAACAGCAAGGATCAGTATGTTTGGACATTAACACAAGAACATAGTGTTATCTGTTACAAAATCATGCACTGTGGTCAGTTTAAAAACTAATTTAAAAGCCAAGCTTGCAAAAAAGAAATTCAAAAGAATCAAATGACATTAATTTCAAATGCTGAGATATTAACAAGTATTTAAAACTTTTTCTCAAAAAAATCCCACCAAAAAACCATGCTCTTTACAGATCTCTCATTATTCACACAGTAGCACTACATTAAGAAGGCAGTTGGTTTCATCTTGTTTCTCAAGTGGCAGAAAGTGACTCTGAGCAGTCATGTTGCCATACAGCAAATACGATCCTCCTCTTCTTTAATCCCAGTGCTAAGGATGCTCAGAACATTATTTAGTCTAACCACTAGAAAATGCAAGCACTGGTAATGTTTTAAGCATGCTATATAGCTCATTAAAATATATTTAAGCCCAAAACCTGACCCCACGGCTCTCCATTTTACCAATAGTAGAGAAATTGACAATAATATCACTCAATTAAATTCACATCCAAATCTGTGTGTATCATATACATTTAATTAGTTTTTTCTTTTGTTATAGAAGTAAAGAGGTTTCTTTTATAAAAAATTGTATCAATATCTATCTATATCTGTTCCTATATATATTTATGTAATTGGTTGGGGAAAAAAATCTCTCTTCTGAGCTTCATGTCCTTTAACAATTCTGGAAATATCTTTCTGACATCTTTGCTGTAATTGATGGTTAAAAACAAGCACTCGCAATAGAGTATATCACAAGACTATTATGTCCACAAAAATCACATCTGCTAAAAAAAGGGGGAAAGTCCTTTTTATCCAGATTGCTCCTATGCTATATTAAGATTATTTTTGTAATGTTAGTTATTGACAGTAATAAAATCTGCAATTATGCATGGAATTCAATTTTTGGAACTTCTGCCTCATATTAATTACGAATACTTTACAAAAACCCCTATGAGACCTCACTCCATTTTTTTTATTTAACTCTCTCATAGACACATTTTCTTTATGACAAGTCTCAAAATTACCTAAGTGGGGAACGTTACTTTTAACAAAAGACATTTGACATGAGCCTATACAACTGTGATGCTTTTAATTCAAACAAAACAAGAAAATAGCAATGTGCACATAGTGTCAATGTTCTGCTTGTGTGTAAGTAGCAGCCTGAAGAATAAGCAATCAGTTTAAATAACAGCCACAAATATATAGCCAGGGAAAAGCTGAAAAGGGCTTCATAGGGTAATTTTAGAGATACTCAAGTTAGGCAAACATAATTCATTACACAAGTCCATTGCTAGCAAATATTTGTTTGTCTTTATTTCAACTTCTCCAATAATTGGTCATTTTATCAGCATTTGTATCAGACAAACTTTGTCATATCACAATGTGGTTTTGCCATCCTGTCCTCTCCACGTGCACTTCTGAGACAGTGTGGGGATTACTTGCCTTTGAGCCAATTCAACTAAAACAGTTTGGCTAAAATGAAATACCATTCAAAGTATGCAATTAAAATGAAAGACATTAGCTTTCCCTCCCAATTTCTCCTTTCTATATCTAGCACTGACATGGCGTCCCTGTTGGGAAGGTAACAATAGCACTAACTTAGTGCAAAATGCTTTTCCAATAGTGGGGGAGAAATTGCCTGCTTTCACTGCTATAGTTCAGTTTCTCCCAAACTACGGGTCAAAAATCTTTTGTAACGCAGCTGCCCTCAGTAGAGTCTGAGTCCAGCTATAGGGAGCCTATTGTACATGCCCAAAACTACCATGCCCAATTTGGCTACATCTACACTGCAGTGCTATTTTGGGATACCAGAGTATCCTGAAATAGCTATCCCGCATCTTCACAGCAAGCCCGTATTTCAAAATATAACGGGCTTGCTATTCTGACGTCCTGGAAGAGGATGAAAAAAAGATGGATGCAGGGAAGGATTTGAGCTGGAGCTGAGGACTCCTCAGAAGGAGCAGGGAAAGGAGCAGGGCTTAGAGACAAGCATAGGGAGGAAGAGAGTCCATGGGCATGTGTGTTGAGCAGCCAGTGAGCTACTGCTTCTCCTGGGTTTAGGAACTGACTTGCCAATCAGGTAGCATCATTAGCTGAATATGGTGTCAGGAGTACTGAGCAGACACAGCTGAGAACTAACTAAATATTTCAGTCAGGTGCAAGTATCTCCTTTCTTTACTGTTGAAGTGCAGAGTGTGAGTATATGCATAGAAGTTTAGGAGCATCACCCAAAGAGGGCAGAGTTAAGGTTACATGGGAGTGTATCTTTACTCTGTATTTCCTTGATTTTGAAGATTATGTTTTTTTCTGAATTCAACATTTTGGTAGCTTCTTAGCTATCACCCAGCAACCTTAAATCTTGATTCATGAATTCTTTTGACATTTAATTTCTTAGATCATTTTAAATGTAAAGAGAAATGTTAGTAAACAGCTAGAGAGCTTTAGTTCTCACCTCTGCTTGCAGCTAACATGTGACTGTGCTTGGGTAATCAAAGACCTAGCTTTTACATAGTGCTTTTCACCAGCGAATCTCAGAAAACTTTACATCATTACCACCACAGAGACATGGAGAAGTGAAGCGACTTGCCCAAGGTCACCCAGAAAGCCAGCTGCAGAGTGAGGAACAGTTCCTGCCTAGTGGTCTTTCCACGAGGCCACATGGTTGCTATGTGATTCCTAAGTGCTCCTGTCTTTTCCAGTAGAACAAGAGTAATGATCATGCTTTGAAATATTTGCAATGTGCAGTTGCTAACTGGGCTGCTGAAAGAAATGTCCATTATCTATGTCTTCAAACCTTATCAGTTTTATTCAATGCTGGTTACAGTAACTTTAAGCATATTAAATAAGATGGGTATGTGTCCCTCCTTTTCCACTCTTTGTTCCACCATTCCCCCCAAATATGTAGTCCTTTTCCCAACATTTTCAGTTCCCCCCTCCCCATTCCAGTAAGCTATTAGATGGCATTGTAGAAGCAATTAAATACAAGTAGTTGCTTCTTCCTATCTTCTGCCCTATGCTGTTGTGTACAGATATCACAAGCAGTAGCTACCAAATAGCAACATACTGTCCTTAGTTATATAGCTCAAACAGCACAAAGAGCTGGACCCGCTCTCCCAGTACCCCAGCTGCAACTCCAGCCCCTGCTTCATTCACCGTTTCCCAGTCACAGGTCAGGTCATCCCTCCTCCAGATTGCATCTCTCCTGCACACACACTGACTAACCCCCCCTCCACTTCCCATCCCTCACACCACATAGGGATGATTTGTATTTTCAATATTCATTTTCTGGGTTTCATTTGCCCTTACCCTCAGTCTTCCCTCTCGTCCCCAGATCTGAGGTCACATGAAGGGGCACATACTCCAATGTCACCCACACACTCAAGGTCACCATGTCTTTATCTTTTGACTCAAGGTGTAACCTAGTTAAATTGGGCACCCTCCACATATTTCCATTTCATAGGGCTTAGGGTGTAATCTTCTATAAATTCACGGGGTCTTTCACCAGTGAAAGAGCCTTATACACTGTAATAGCCTTAATTTCTCTTTAGTAACAGTTACCAAAACAGAATACACACACTAAGCACACAATGTTCACCACTCCCAATTAAGGCAGTGACCTATTAACATTAGGTCATTTGGGACTCCAACTTCTGCATTGTATGATAGGCAGGATGTTGAGATCTGGCAGGTCTGATCTTAGACTCTGTCTTACAATTAGGTTCCAAAGAACTTCCTTTTGGAGGTTGATTAACACAACTGGTCCCTAAACTGCAGAATGTTTTTCAAAAAGGAAGAGATGGTGGAGCATGTGCTGTGCACCTAACTGGTGAAGCAAGCTCTTTTTCAAGTATTGTTTTAACTGGACTTCTCCTAAAGGGCTGATGGTTGTCATGCACTCTGTTAAGAAAGCCCCAGACCACTGGAGTCCTTGATATGATGATCTGAGGATGATCTGATTGATTCATGCCCCCCAAAATATCTTGCTTGAATACTTTAATTTAAGAAAAGCTGGTTTTCAGTGTGGGGGTATTTTTTGTTTGTTTAGTTTTTGTTTTTGATTTCGGAGGAGGGTTGGATCTGAGAACTCACTTACTAAATGCCCCTAAATCTGGATTACTGATCTACCCAGGGCTGCTGATAGAATTGCCAGATGCTAGGGCAAGGTGTGGGGCTTGGCTCTGGAGACATAAAAGGGGCGGGGCCTTGGATAGAAAGGGTCAGCCTGGGGCCTAGCCTCCCCCAGCAAGCCCTTCAGCGCTGCCCAGCCTATGCAACCTGGGGCTCTGGCCACTGCCAAGGTAGTAGTGGCCAAGAGCTCTGGGACCTTTTAAATCTCCGGGTCCTGGGACAGTTGCTCCTTTTAGACACATCTTCATTGGCAGCCCTGGGACACACCTTACACTCCTTTAAGACACATCAAATTTTGAGGCAGCCACAGTCCAAATAACCGTATGGATTTTAGAGCACTAAGAACAGTTAGGCTTTCAACAGAAAAGGCTCCTTCATCTTAACTACAAAGGAACACTAGCTCCACTATAATGCAATTTTAAAAAATGCATATTTCATCATAACACAGCAGCCTGAATTGTGACCCAAAAAGAATATTATTCTTTCATCCATCATTTCAAAATATAAACACCTCATCAAAAATTTTATCTTCGCTATAAAGATAACTACTCTAAAGATAGTTTCAATTACAAGCCCATGTACACACATAATTTTACCATGTATATCATTTTCCTATTAAGTGACGTGTAAAAAAACTATTTTCAAGAGACAACTGCTATAAGTACTATACCAAAAATACTGATATACTGTTGTATGACTCCTTATAAAATATTTTAATTATTGAAAAAGCGATATTTTGAAAGAAACATTACAAGAGTAAAACCTTGAAGTTAAAGATTTACAAATGGTCCCATTTTTAAGGTAGGTCATAATATTGATCCAACAACCTTTCCAACATACCTTTACAGTCCATTTTGCACAACAATCTAACTGAACTATAGCTCATATCAAAGAAACAGCCTCATTATCTTTAGTCTTAGTCTCAGAATGGAGCCAATTTTCAGGTGTTCTAGTATATTCTAATCTGTATTTTAAACACCAAAACTGCCGATTTCTCAGGATGCTGGAATCCTAGAAAGACCATGACACAGGATTATAATTTTGTTAGAGCCCGTGGGAGTAATTTGTAAAGCTGTAAGTCCAATAAATAAAACATTCAGAAAATGTTTTGTGGCTAGCTTGACCTTCACAATATTGATTTCTATCAAAACATCCTAAAACTTTTAAAGCATGACCTTTTTTTTATTCAAAGATAAAAATATTTTGAAAACCTGACAATATTACACATTGCAAATGAAACACTGGGCAAGGTAGGGAGGTGTCATTGTGAGAATGTATGCGTATAATATTAACTAGCTATAACTACGTAAAGAAGATGCTGTGCATGTGGAAGAAATATGCCTTACTCATTAGTGCTGTGTTTTAAAACATAGACGTGGTACAGCTGGATACAAATTAATAAATCACCTGTATTTTACCTGTGATCTATGTCTTTTATTTGGGCTGAGCTCATATGATACACAGGGGTTTGGGATCTGTGTTCCCTCTAAAGTGGGTGGCAGCACAGCTTCACAGGTGATTAATCAGCCCCAGCCAGGCAGTCAGCTCTGTGCAAGGAGCCCTGAACCTCTGACTGGGCGGGGTTGATTAATCACCTGTGAAGCTGTGGGCAGTTAGAGGGAACAGTGTTTGGGATGGGAATATTGTTAAAGACATGCCTAAATGATGACACGTTTCATTGTGTCAGTGGAAATAGTTCTAAATGCTGGGACTTCATTGAACTGTAACAATAAAGTGTAAAGTTATCAAGTTCAAGGTCCAAAAATTACAGTGTCTGTGAAAACAGCAGTGCCATTTAAGGCATGTCCACACTAGGGAATTATTTTGAAATAACTTATTTTGAAATAGTAACTTCCAAAGTAACTATTTTGAAATAGTATGTCCACACTACGGGGAAGCCTCAAAATTAGTCCGAAGCAAGGCTCACTTAGGGTGCATCTACATAGCAGGGCTTAACTCGAAACAAGCTGTGCAAATTGAGCTATGTCAATAGCGTACCTTATTCAAAATAGCTTATTTAGAAACTGGGAGAGTCTACGCAGCACTAATTTTGAAACAGAGTACTCTTTTTCTGACTTCCCTTACTCCTCGTACAATGAGGATTACAGGAGTTGGAGTAAGAAGTCCTTCAGCTTGACAGTACTTTGACATTATTTCAAAATAACTGCCTGCTGTGTAGACGCAGACTAAATTATTTCAAAATAACGTTGCTGTGTAGACGTACCCATAATGTGGATGCGCTACCTTGACTTAGAGCCCCAGGAAGCACTGGGGAGTAATTACTTTGAATGGGTCTGGGGAGCAGTTATTTCAAAATAGCAGCTGTGAAGTGTCTACACTCCCACTATTTTGAAATAACTATTTCAAAATAAGCATTATTCCTCATGGAAAGCAGGAATTATTATTTCAAAATAAGAGGCTTGGTAGTGTGGATGCTCTGTTATTTCAAAATAAGGGAAGTTGTTATAAAATAAGGGGGAGAGGTAGATATGCTGGAGGGCAAAGATAGGATCCAGAGTGACTTAGACAAATTGGAGGATTGGGCCACAAGAAATATGATGAGGTTCAACAAGGACAAGTGCAGAGTTCTGCACTTGGGACGGAAGAGTCCCAAGCATTGTTACAGGTTGGGGACCAACCAGCTAAGTAGTAGTTCTGCAGAAAAGGACCTGGGGGTTACAGTGGATGAGAAGCTGGATATGAGTCAACAGTGTGCCCTTGTAGCCAAGAAGGCTAATGGCATATTAGGTTGCATTAAGAGGAGCATTGCCAGCAGATCCAGAGATGTGATTATTCCCCTTTATTCGGCTCTGGTGAAGCTATATCTGGAGTATTGTGTCCAGTTCTGGGCCCCCCACTACAAAAAGGATGTGGATGCATTGGAGAGGGTCCAGCAGAGGGCAACCAAAATGATTAGGGGGCTGGAGCATATGACCTATGAGGAGAGGATGAGGGAGTTGGGTCTGTTTAGTCTGCAGAAGCAAAGAGTGATGGGGAATTTGATAGCAGTCTTCAACTTCCTGAAGGGAGGTTCCAAAGAGGATGGAGAAAGGCTGTTCTCAGTAGTGACAGATGGCAGAACAAGGAGCAATGGTCTTAAGTTGTGGTGGGAGAGGTCCAGGTTGAATATTAGGAAAAATTATTTCACTAGGGGTATGTCTACACTTGCCCCCTAGTTCGAACTAGGGAGGCAAATGAAGCATACCGAAGTTGCAAATCAAGCGCGGGATTTAAATATCCCGCGCTTGATTAGCATATTCGCAGCCGGTCGCCATTTTAAAATGCCGGTCGCCCGATTTAACTTGCCGCGTGTAGACATGGTAGTCCGATTTAAAACCTTTCCCCCGAATTAACTGGTACTCCTCATTGCACGACTAAACAGACCCAACTCCATGCAATGAGGAGTACCAGTTAATTCGAGGGAAGGGTTTTAAATCGGACTACCATGTCTACACGCGGCAAGTTAAATCGGGCGACCGGCATTTTAAAATGGCGACTGGCTGCGAATATGCTAATCAAGCATGGGATATTTAAATCCCGCGCTTGATTTGCAACTTCGGTATGCTTCATTTGCCTCCCTAGTTCGAACTAGGGGGCAAGTGTAGACATACCCTAGGAGAGTGGTGAAGCACTGGAATGGGTTACCTAAGGAAGTAGTGGAGTCTCCATCCCTAGAGGTGTTTAAGTCTTGGCTTGACAAAGCCCTTGCTGGGTTGATTTAGTTGGGATTGGTCCTGCCTGGAGCAGGGGGCTGGACTTGATGATCTTCTGAGGTCTCTTCCAGCTCTATGGTTCTATGATTCTATGATAACACCCTAGTGTAGACCAGGGCTTACTTATACATGCTATCTAATCTCATTTTTATACTGAAAAACCTGGATTACCTACTCTGCTGGCATACCTGCTTTGGAATTACTATGGCAGATACTGGGGCTGACTAGGAAATGGAGCTCAGTAATTGGGAACTCTGAAATTTCAACTAGAGAATCAGGTAGGGCTCTCATGAATGAATGCCGAGGCTCAAAGACATACATCCCAGATACTGCAGGTTCTATGATGAGTCCAGTGATTTACTCAGGGTGATTGACCAGTTCCAGGCAATTGACATTTCATGTAAATCAGCTCTTTCTATACATTACTAGATAGCCAACATTTTATTGTTTGAGGGGTAGATGGTACTTCTTCCAGTTCAAAATTATGAGTGTTCGATTCCTCTGGTTTCCAGTTCACTGCAGACCTTTGTAGATATTTACACATTAGCTGCACTTGAGAGAGACTGGATGTGTGACATATCTCTTGGTGGTACTGCAGAATAGGAGTTTGGGAATGTTACTTATTGAGAGTTTGTTTTTGTTAATTCCAGGCCTGCCTCTGTTGCCAGGTGGGGATGCAGGGAATGTAATTAAGGTTTATTGTATCTAGTGTACTTATTTGGTGTATGTAAACATCTGTGATCTAGAAATTGATGTACTTCTGTTGTTATAGGGCTACTGGGTCAGATTTTTTTTTCTTGGAGAGCTATCCAAAGACTGTTGATGTTGAAGGAAGTATTTTTCTCTTTAGTTTTTGTTAGAAAGTCCATATTACAATAGTAGCTTTAGTATTTGATGCCAACCAGACAAACAGCTGTGAAATGATGATTTTTTTAAAGATTTTAGATTTAATTCCCACAGGGCCCCAGAAACTGTGAAATACATCTTATCCTGACACTCTGCCATGTTTACATTCAACACTACTTCCTTGACTCAAGGTCTTTGTTGATTTGTGTTTCTAGACCATGGGAGGTTCACTCTAAGATTGTATGAGAAGGAGGGATTCAGTACATGACTGGAAGAGAAACATAGTTTAAGTTGGTTTTACACAAGCTCAAGAACAGACGTTACGTGCAACAGAAAGAAGCAAGAAAATTGACCATTCTTTTCCAGATTTGAAAATGTAATATCTTTTGTCATGATACTGTTAGAAACCAATTGAGTAGAAGATTGTACAAATCAAGTATCATTAAAGATTTTTATAAATCATTGTGCAAATGAGAGCCAGGATTCTCATCACTGAGAAATATTTGTCTCTATTCTCCTTTCAAAAACGTAAAAGTTCCATTCCTAGAAAAATGGTGGAAGTTTTTTTTTTAATAAAGTTTCTGAAAGAAGATTTTCGTGTACCCACAGCAATCAGAAATGCCACAGATAGTTTACAAAGAACGTATAATAAAAACATCAACAAAAAGTAGTTCTAATTCTGCCCTTCTGGAGATCTAGGCTCATCACATGTCAAAAAACTAATTTTACCTTATTCTCAGAACATACAAATGTGTATTATTCATATCATTGATGCCAGAGGTGGAAAGCAATTCAACTCCAGGCTGGCATAATATTAAAAAGAACTGCTGTAGAAATTTAGAAACTACAAACCCTTTTCAGGCTTGAGGGAAAGCCTACAGAACAGTGTCCTCACTAAAATTTTAAAAAGAGATGCTTTGAACTAGTACATGGAAACAAATATAGATATTTTCTGAGAGTTCACGGGGGGGAAAAGTAAGAAAGAGAATAAATTATTCCCAAACAGAAATAGTATCCTGGCACATAAACAATCAAAAGCGATCAGGACCAGATAATATTTAGTCTCTAACTTTAGTTTTGCCTAAGAAAATGTTATCCTCTCAAATCAATACATCTTGGTAATGGCCTCTGCAGAAGTCAATTTCCACTTAATTCTGCACAGTAGGGAACAAATTATGAGAGATTCAAAGATTTATAAAACATATTGTAAGGTTGGAAAGTACTGCAGGTACATGAAGCACGATGTCAAAACACGTAGCACTATGTCTATCAGTTTCACTCCTGTTTTCTAAGAGAATCAGAAAAGCTGTGCAAATTGTTTGATGTTAAAAAACTATTTTTGCTGCATTTTTTCAAAAAGTCAGACCCACCAAAATGATTCATGAAAATATGCAAATATAACACAGAAAAAAATTACAAGTACTTACTACTATACTTGAAAAAAAAATCTCTGAACTACATCTGAAATTTATTTTGTATCCCTTTCTCCAAATATCTAATGCTTTATCCATGGAGCTTTTCTTACCCTTTCTAATTTAGCTTCTCCTCATGTTTTCTCATAGCATAAGGGTATACTATGAAGAAGCTGGGAAAAGGTAATGGATATTTTACATCATTCTGGAATCTATGACAGTTTGTGTCCATGAATATACCAAGGAGAGAAAAGTCACACCACTTGCATTTGTGCTTGGTATACCAATGGAGTTTGCTGCAATTATATAAATGTTGTCCACATTTTCAGAATTTCTTGCAATTATATTAAATGTGTACCTAAATAATCAGTTACACAGCTGCTTTCCCTTTTGGTCACACATTCAGATCAGAATATTTTGCGCAGGTTTAACTATACAAGTCATTAGCAAATCTAGGCAAGTAACTTTAAATCTTTAACTGTACCAAAAAACCTGGGCTGGCATAAATAGATTTCGATGCAATACTTTAAAACAGGCAATCAAACCAGTGGACATAGAAGCCAAGAACATGAGTCTTATTTGATCTCATAAAGTGTTTCCACTTATAACTTTAGGCACCCTTTCCTAGAATGGCCTCTGACCTTAATCGGGAGTTTTCCAGTGAGTGATACAATCCAGCTTAAGAAACTACAAATACCGCTATGCCTTGGGGAAGACAGAAAGACTTCCTCTTCCTGGAGGTATAGGAAGAGCAGGTAGTGGGCTCCATTTTGGAGAGAGCTGGTGTTGCTTTATAGAGCCATGTCCAAACCAGCCTCTGGTGCTAAAAACCCAGAAGCTACTGCAAGAGCTTTGCTAAGGCAAGACTCCTTACAGGCTATTGGTTGTGCGCTTGGCATAATTCCAAATTAGCGCGGTTCTCCCTTTCTTGCCGGGACTGGACTCATTTTCTGGTGTCTGATGGTACAATCTCTCAGGATACAGGGAGAGCTACAGGGAGAGGAGGTGATGAGTCTGAGGAGGATCTGTGAACACAAGGAATTCACTTACAATATTGTTATAGAGCAGTGGTGCTCAAACTTTTGTATTGGTGACCCCTTTCACACCAGAAGCCCCTGAGTGCAAGCCCCCCCCCCCCTATAATTTAAAATCTTTGGTTTTTTATACTTAGCACTATTACAAATGATTACTCCCAGGGGAGGAGGGGGTTACTGTGACTGAACTTGCAAAGAATGCATGTCTCCCACAGATATATTTGCTTCCCTTCAGAAAAATTACTTTCATACACCAAGGTAAAGAGAAATTGTAAGAACGACAATGAACTACATCTTAGAATATTCAAGGAGCTGACTGAGCAGAGATATACAATACTAGTGATCATCTTTGAAAAGCCATGAAAGAAAATGGCACTATATTTGCCCATCTCTGAAAAGGGGACTAAGCTTTTTGCTTGAGAATGTCAGTTTGGGTGTAAGGGTGAAAGAGCTGGGGGAGGGGGCAGATGGTGTTCTCTTCGATCCTTCCCATCAATAGTAGGGGCCAGAGCATTCTGGAGGTGAATGCCTGGCAGTGAGGATAATGTTGCCAGGAGGGCTTCAGTTTACCTTCAGTACCCAGAAAGATAATGAAGCAAATAATTAAGCAATCAATTTGCAAACACCTAGAAGGTAATAAGTAACAGTCAGCATGGATTTGTCTGTAACAAATAAATGGAGATATACCTATCTCATAGAATTGGAAGGGACCTTGAAAGGTCATTGAGTTCAGTCCCCTGCTTACATAGCAGGGCCAAGTATCATCCCTGACAGAATTACCCCAGATCCTTAAGTGGCCCCCTTAAGGACTGAGCTCAAAACCCTGGCTTTAACAGGCCAATGCTCAAACCACTGAGCTATCTCTCCCCTGCAAATTGTGTGAGTTTTCTTTGAAAGTGCAACAAGCCTTGTGGAAAGAGGGGAAAGTGGTAGATAGTGTATATCTTGACTGTAGTAAGACTTTTGATATTAGCTCACGTAACCATCTTCTAAACTAACTCGGGAAAGAACCTATAAGGTGGATGCATGACCAGTTGGAAAATCATTCCCAGATAGCAGTTATCTGTAGTTCAGTATCAAGTTGGCAAGGCATATCGAGTGGATTCTCATAGGGATCAGTTCTGAATCCAGTTCTGTTCAATATCTTCAATGGTTCAATGATTTAGACCAGTGGTCTCCAACCTTTTTCACCCAAGATCACTTTTTAAATGACAGACCAAGCCAAGATCTACCGCCCTGCCCCTTCCTTGAAGCCCTGCCCCTTCCTTGAAGCCCCGCCCCTTCCTTGAAGCTCTGCCCTTTCTATTCTCCTCCTCTCCACCACTTGCTAACCCCAATCCTTATACTGCTGCTTTTTTTTCAATTCTTCTGTAGGAAGAGGTTTTTCCAACATTTGTCCTGTCTAGACTGGACCAAATGTCAGAAAAACCCCTTCTTTTGGAAGCCCCCTTATTCCTCATGGAAAGAGGAATATAGGGGTGACCGAAAGAGCATGTTTGCTCTTCCACTAAAAAAAGTGGAAGAACAAATGCATCCCTGGATGCAGAAGAGTGTTTCTGGGATATCTCCAGAATCCTGAAAAACTCCTGCAGTCTAGCCGTATCCTTGCTGGGTTGAGACAGGATGTGTAGGCTCTGGGGTGGGAATGAGGGATTTGGGTGTGGGAAGGGGTGAGAAGTGCAATCTCTGGGAGGAAATCTGGATGCAGGAGGAGGTGGAGAAGGGGACGCTGGCTCGGGGAGGGGGCTCCAGGCCGGGCAGTGTTGGGATACTAGGCAAGTCACAGGCTTGTGGATGTGAGGGTTCAGGAATTTGGGTTGGAGTATGTGAGGGGCTCAGGGCAGGGGGTTCCAGTGTATGATAGGCTCAGGTCTGGGGTAAGGGGAATGCAGGAGTGGTTGTGGCCAGATGGGGGCTTGGCCCCAATTGGGGGTTTGTTGGCCAGGCTTCATTTTTAAATAAAATACTATGTCAAACACAAAAGTTTCTGCATTGTCTTTATTTATGAGAAGGGCAGGGACCCTGTCTTGAGTCAGGGGTCACTGACCCACAGAAAAATCAGTTGGGAGCAGGAGACATGGTACTGGGGAAGGGTGCTAGTTGGTGCTGGGGCAGGGAACAGGGTGTCAGTGGGAGCGGGGTTCTGTGGCTGGGGGCAGAGGAGAGGGAACAGGGTGCCAGGAGGGCAGGGGACAGTTTTCTGCAGCAGGGCACAGGGTGCCAGTGGGGACAGAGTTCTGTGGCTGGAGGCCGGGGAGAGGAAACAGGGTGCCAAGAGGACAGGTTTCTGCAGCAGGGGGCAGAGTGCCAGCGGGGGAAAGGTTTCTGCAGCGTGGGACAGAGTGCCGGGGGGCAGGTTTCTGCAGTGGGGGGCAGGGTGCCAGGGGGGCAAGTTTCTGCAGCAGGGTGACGGGGGGACAGGGTTCTGTAGCAGGGGGGTAGGGGGGACAGAGTTCTGTGGCTGGGGGCAGGGGAGAGGGAACGGGGGGAGGAGGGCGGGGACAAGGTTCTGCGGCAGGGGACAAGGTTTGGGGGCAGGGTGCCAGTGGGGGCAGGGAGTCCCCTACACCAGCCTTGGAGGGAAGTCTCCATTGCACGCTCCCTCCAGGGCCAAACCCCCCTCCCCCCCCGCCGAGGAAGGAAGCCCCATCGCGCGCCTCCACCGGACTTGACTCCCCCCCCCCCCACGGAGCAGGGAAGCCTCCATTGCGCACCCACTCCGGGCCTGACTCCCCCCTCCTGCAGAGAAGGGAAGTCCAAGTGCGCGCATGCACGCCTCTGGGGACTTACCTGGTAAGTTCCCAGAACACCAGGGAGCTGGGGCAAGGAAGCAGCTAGCACATTTCCAGAACCCCCGGAAGTGACGCGCAGCAGTAGGACTTCCGTCCACCCCGTGGGAAGCTGCCACTACCTCCATTGTTGCTCGAGGTAGGTAGTGGGGCTTCTTGGGGGTGGGGGGAAATGGGGGACCCAGAATGCCTTGCGATCGACTGGTTGGTGATCATGGATTTAGACAATGACATATGGAGTACACTAACAATGTCTATGAATGATTGCAAGATAGGAGGGGTTACAAGTTCGTTGAGGGATAGTATTAAACTTTATATGATCTGCACCAACTGGAGAAATGGTCTAAAGTAAATAAGATAGAATTCAATAAGGATAAATGCAAAGTATTTCACTTAGGAAGGAACAATTAGTTGCACACACACAGAATGTGTACTGCTGAAAGAAATCTGGAGGTCTTACTGGATCACAAGCTAAATATGAGTAAAAAATTTAACATTGTTGCAAAAAAGTAAGCATCATATGGGATGCATTTGCAGAATTGTGGGAAGAAAGACACAAGAAGTAATTCTTCTGATCTACTCCATGCTGATTAGGCCTCACCTGGAGTATTATGTCCAGTTCTGGGCACCGCATTTCAGGAAATATAGGAACAAACTGGAGAAAGTTCAGAGAAGAGCAACAACATTATTAAAAATCTAGAAAATATGACTCTGAGGCCAGGCTGAAAAAAAACTGGTTTTGTTTATTCTGAAGAAAAGACAATTGAGAGGAGGTGGGGACCTGACCTGTTTTCAAGTACATACAAGGTTTTTACTGGGAAGAGTGATAAACATTATTTTCCTTAATCTCTAAGGATAGGACAAGAACCAGTGGCCTTAAATTGCAGCAAGGGTGCTTTAGGATGGATATTACTTGTCAGGGTGGCTAAGCACTGGAATAAATTGACTAGGGAATTTATAGACTCTTTGTCATTTGAGATTTTAAGAGCAGATTGGACAAACATGTCAGAGATAATCTGGATGATACTCAGTCCTTCCTTCAGTGCAGGGGCTGGACTAGAAGACTTTTGGAAAGCCTTTCCAGTCGTAAGAGTCTATGGTTTAAAATCTTCTAGAGTGATCATGCAAGCATTTATAACTCTGAAATCAATAGGCATGCTCATTTGGTGGGTGGGGTAATGGTGATAGTGTAATAGCAAGTTAAATAAGTTTTATTTACTACTGGAAATTGTACATGTTAAATGATTTATTGAACTGCCCCCTACTGATTAAAATTAGTGGTGACATTTAATCTCAGTCTATCATGTTTTCTTAATTTTTAAAATCAAGGTATTTTAACTCAAATCTCAGTGTTTATTGGGTATATATTGTTTATATTTGAGTTAGACACACCATTGAGCTTGTACAAGTCCCAGCCAGGAGTAGCACCACCAATTTTTTAATTCCCTTTACAAGTAATAGGACTGCAGCAAAGGGATGGATAGAGGATTTCCATCTGCTCAGTATCACCACTGGGATTTGTCAGGATCTCCTTTACTGTCAGAAACATCAGGCACATAGATGAGTGTTGCCTGCTCCCTAGTAACTCAGGGAGGAGAAGAGAGTTACATAACTAATAAGGCTCAGGCTATTGTCCTGTGATTCTGTGTGTAGGGAGTCTTTTTATAAAACTTACTATAGTGAGATTCTGACTGGCTGCAGAAACCACTGGTGATCACCAAAGTGATACTGGATAAACTTGTTCACACAGTTTGCTGAAATCAAATTGATGGAAGATCCAGATTTGGGAGGCACACTGGGTCAGAGAGAAGGGTCCTTCTACAGTGCGTGATTCTCCATTTTAACAGAAGCTTTAGGAACATGAGCCGGGCAAGCCCACAGGTCGATGCTGAAAGGTATGACCCTCCTGGCCCAATACTTTGAAAAATGCCAGAAGCCTGTGTACAAACTGTGCACTTCTCCTCACTTCACTAATTTCAGCAGCTTAACAAGTCCCTGTAGTGAGGCTGAATGTGATGCCTCATCCAAAGCATCACATCAACAAGCAGGGGTGCCCTCCAGAGATCTGCAGTCCATCAGTCCCTCCACTCTGCTGATCTTGTCTGAGCTATGCTGAGTTAAGGTCAGCCTTTCAATTAAAGTCTACTCCATTGGAGCAAATTGCTTTTTTTTTGTATTGAATTGATATGATATTGGAGATCATTATTACATTTTATATTAATAATTGAAAAAGTTCCATCTTTATTTTTAACCAATGTCTTGCATCAAAGTGTTAGTATAGAATACTAATAGGAATATTTTGGGGTGGGTGACACTTGTACAATAGAAGGATCTTTAATAAAGTTCAGCAAAAGACATAGGTGATCCCTGGGTGTTTTGTGATATTTGATTTGATTCGCGGTCCTTTGCTAAAGAAACAAAACATGCTTGAACCTGATAAATGTCCTAACAGAGTAACAAAAATGGCTGCTGGCCCAGGAAAAGAATAACCTCTAGAGGATGCTTTTTAAAAAGGGAATATTTTTCATATCCAATTTATTTCTGATTAGAGAGCAAGTCAGAGAAAGAGGCAGAGAAAAGTGATGATTCATGACTCTTGACATTATTTTAATTTATTCCCTAATAATAACTGAATAATAAAGATGTTTTAAAGAACAAAGTCCTGACAAAGAAGTTACTTAATAATTAACATCAAGAATGGGCTTACTTGTTTAGGTAAAATGAAAACAGACAAACCAGAACTACTTATTTTCACTGGTTCAAGAAAGTTTGGTTCACTTTGTTTTATAAACTTTCCAGAACAGGGACCCTATCTTTATTTATGATTGCCTAGCATAGAAAACAATAATCTTGAACTGAGCTGTCGATTGACGGATCTCATCTTCTATGACACCTTTGATGAGCAACTAAACCAATCCTTGATTGGCAGAGCCGATTATAGATGTCACATACAAAGCCGCAAACTTCAGGCGCTGTATGTTCTTTTCGGATCCTCTGCTTTTCCTGCAATGCCTGGATATGCTAACTCTCAAAGCTATTAAGAGCCTGTACAATGGTTTGTCACCAGGACAATCTGTCCTGAACTAGAGTTTCCAGATCATTGGGCGATATACCACATGACTTCATATTGGCCTTTAAGATGTCTTTATAGCGCTTATATTAACCACCGAAAGAGCACTTTCCATGAGCAAGCTGGCCATAGAAGACCATCTTTGGTATCTGTGTATCATCCATCCTCATAACATGACCAATCCAGCGAAACTGTTTGTTCATAAGCATTGCTTCCATGCCCATGACACCACACAGCTTAAGAACCTCCGTATTAGGAATTTTGTCCCACCAGTTCACATGGGCAATCTTCCTCAGACAACACAGTGAGGTTTCTTGCGCTGGAGTATTACAGCGTGGAGGTGTGTTCTCAGGGTGGTGGATTGAGAAAGCCCTCCGTGGAGTGATCCTGAGGTGTTGTGATGAATAATATGGAATAAGGCAGCGTGGACCAACAGTACCTAGGAGAAGGGAAACTCTGATTCCAAACCGGGGCAGATTGATCTCGCTAAGCCTTTTTAGGTGCATCAGTCTAGGAGAAGGTAACTCTGATCTCAAACCTGCGCTCTCTCCCTCCAGTTTAAAACAATAATACACTGAACCTGACAGAAGTTGGTTGCTAGTGTATTATTGCTTCCACTAATGTAACTATTATGCCTACAACTAATGTTTCCTGTGTTTTGACTGTGCTACTGCAGGTTCTAACCAGAACTGAAAGGAGCTATCTTGCAACGAGGCCAGTTGTGGTAATGTTTCAGCCCCTGTTCCTCAGAACAGAAAGGTTTGCTTCATCTGACCAACCTTCACCTGATGTCCAAGTTTCCATTGTGTAATAATCTGAAAAAAATATTTTAAAACATTTAAAGATTACCCCCTCACAACTTTTGATTTGATTTGATTTCCCCAGCCAGTCTGGTTCCAAGGGAAAGGGTATGTCTACACTGCAGAGTTTTTTTCAGAAAAATGGCCATTTTTTCATAAAAACTTCACTTACGTCCACACTGCAATCGCATTCTTTCGAAAAAAATTGAAAGAACAGAGGGGTGTTTTCCAACATTGGTAAACTTCTTTCAGTGAGGAAGAAGCCTTTTTCCGAAAGAGCTCTTTCAGAAAAAGGCATGTGTGGACGGGGAAGAGGGAGTTCTTTCGAAAGAAGAGGAAAGAGGAAAAAGCACAGGTGTCCTGGTGGCCACTCCGTCTATAGTAATCACAGCTTAAATGTGAGATAGAAAAAAGCAGATCTCTTTTTCAATCCATATTTGCTGTGTAGATGCTCTTTTTCGGAAGAAGTTTTTATGGAAGATCTCTTCTGGAAAATCTTCTTCCAAAAGAAGTCTGCAGTCTAGACATAGCCAATGCTTTCCACTTTGACAATATTGAAGAGTTTGTTTTCCTAAGGAATGAGGGCTGACACATCTAACGTTAACATAAAGAGAAAAATAAGTTTTGTCAATGGCAGCATCTTAATAAAAATTGAAATATCTATTTTGAAATTAGATGACTGCACCTATTAAGACGGAAGTGTATCTAACTGTGTCTGGGATGAATTTATACATATTGGTTGACACGTGAGTTTGGCTATGGAGCTAATTTATTATTGAATCATCCTGGATGCTTGTAGTATAAGGGAGCTGTCCCGGTAAGGGAGTGACCCTAAAAAGGAACTATCCAGAAAATAAAAATGGGTAGATAATTTTGGGATGTGTTATGATAGTCTTTGTAACCAGACTTAGAATTCAGCATTACAGGATAGTCAGTATGGCCATTCTTCCTTATTTTCACAGTCCTTTAAAAACAAAAACTAACCTACTAAGAAAATACTATAGAGTGTGTGAGAAAAAGCTCCATATTGACTCCTCATTTTGGCACAGCTGATTCTGGAAAAGCAACAGTGCTGCCACGACTATATGTGAACTCCATGTTCTGCAATGAATTTGGAACTGTAGTTCCTGTTTATGATAGCAATGAAGTGTTCAGAAGAATGTTGATTACATCACTATCAGGGTAAAACATAAAAGCTAATTTAAAGAACAGTCCATAAACCAAAATGTTGTCTTCAGCAGGCCAAGATAGTGATATATATCATCGATTATTCAGAATGACAAATATGTTGACTGCAGAAAGAAGTAGAAGTGTTATAAAGGGCAATTAAAATTAAGGAATAGAGAAATCTTGATTCTCCTGCCTTTAGAAACTTGAGATTTCAAGTGACTACAGGAAATGTAGTGCTACTATTTGTCCTGTGTTCCTGGTGAGAGTAGCTGATGGGAGGATTGGCTAACTAAAGCAGATAGTCAGTCACACAGGACATACACATAGAGGAAAGGTATTAATCTTTCCTTCTATCACTAGCACTGGAATTGCTATTCTTCTTTTCAGCCTCCTCAATATACTCGAAGCAACTATAAGGTTTTCTCATTAACCTTTCTTTTCTGTACTTATCAGCATCTTTTCCACATTGTTGGAGCCATTTTCCAAACAATTGTTTAAGGGGAGGAGAAAAGCCACATAATAATGGTCTCACTGTCACAATTGAAACTGGTGCACATAATAAGCAAACCTTCAATAGTAAACAGGGCAAGAGAGAGAAAGAAAAGAGAATGCTGACTATGTCAGAGGTCAGTTCTGTGATCTCATTGTCAACTTCTCTGCCTTTTGCGTTATGGAATTTGTCTTTCATTACCCTGTCTGAGGATCCTGTCAATACACCATGAAAAGTCTCCTAAATGGGAAATTGTAGAGTTCTGGTTGAGGTAACAGGAGTAAAAGGCTTGTGAAGTTGAGTTGTGACACTATAATTTTCCTAGCTTTCTTGCCTTTCTCGTGCTTATCCTTTCTCTACTGTGCTAAATAGTATGTGAATGGTTACCACTAAATCATAGTGGTTATGCAGTTTCTCGGCAAAATAATAAAGGCAGAGAATCCCTAGTGGTTGGTGTAATTTGTATCCTTAATATTCTGAAATACTCAGAAACTACAAAGATAAACACAGAAATTCCTGTAATTAAATAAAATACATAAATGCAATATATTTATTTTTGCAATGCAAAACGGTTAATGCTTCTCTTACACTAGATCTTGCTGAGATAAGAAAATAAAACGGGAGTTGTAAGTGCATTAAGAGGATTAAAAGTCGCTAGTACTGGTCTATTGTATCGCAGTACATTTAGGAGGTCATAAGTGGGAATTCTCAGTATAATTAAGGAACTCTGACCGGTACTAAATCAATGCATATTGCATCTCTTTAAAACTGAGAAGTTAATTACTACTAGCATTACTGAGTGTTTCAAACAGGAATTTTGCTGAGTGTACCTGGAAGAATGTTCCCAGTGATGGAACATTCAGGGTCTCTTTTTCTATTTGGAGGGTCAAATTTTGTAACCTCTTTTTTTTACTTTACCATTCAGTTTCTGATCTAGTTACTGATTTAAATACATGTGATTAGAATTTAAACTTCTCTTTCTTTTAAAGAACAAAATCCTTTATGTAGAGCTTAAATGCTAGAAAAAGTGTGGGTGTCTTTCAAAACCTTCCCTGTGGGCACGTCTACACTACACATTTATTTCGAAATAAGCTATTCCGGAATAGTTATTCCAAAATAGCTTATTGCAAAATAGCATGTCCACACTTCAGGGAAGCCTCAAAATTAGTCCAAAGCAGGCTTCCTTAATGCAGACATGCTAGCTTGATTTAGAGCCCCAGGAGGCATTGGGGAGGAAAAAACGTAGAATGGCCCTGGTGAGAGGATATTTCGAAATAGCAGCACTGGAGCGTCTACACACGCCTTATTTTGAAATAGCTATTTTGAAATAGGTGTTATTCCTCATAGAATGAGGTTTACAGATTTCAGAATAAACCGTCCGTGTTTTTGAAATTATTTTGAAATAATGGGATATCTGCGTAGATGCTCGCATTGTTATTTCAAAATAACACTAGTTATCTTGAAATAATGGTGAAGTGTGGATACACCCTGGGAAATATTTGATCTTCTCTTACTACCTTTTCAAAATGTAGGAAATCCTTAGCTCTGTGTGTCCTTTTTATTTTTGATGTTATGTATTAGGCCTCTCATCTTAGTAAAGTGTAAAGCAAATCATTTGTACATTACACGTTTTTCACTGTGCTGACTGATGTGCCTCCTCATATAAACATTACTACTTTCACTGTAAAAGTAGTTACAGTACAACTAATAGTAGTAGTTACAGTCCTGTTGAACTATTGGGATCAGATTCACAAGTGCATTGCACATGTCTAGTCATTTACGCCAATGCACAGTAAATACAAAATGAGTGTTAAATGATACTATACTGATTAGCAACAATTTAAAATCATTTGGGACATGTGTAATTGAATACACAAGCCAGCAGATAATGGAGAATTAGGCTTTCAGGGAACAAAATCTTACAAGAAAGAAGAACAATAGACAACTTATGCAAAGAAGCCAGTATTTGGTTGTTCAGTATTTTGTGGAATACTGACCCCTCATATACACTCCTCTTCTGTGATAACTCTTCCAGATCTACGATGTGAGGGCAGGGGTAAATGAATGCAGCTAGCTCCATCTTCTCCAACATCAGCTCCTAATGCAGCTATCCACATGAGGCGATCGTGTTCATAGTTTTCCCAATTCAGCCACAGGCTCAATCTTCTCTTGTCTGCACACATGGGACTCAGTTAAAATGGAGGGGCTTATTTGGTCTAGGAATAGGGTGTTACTAACCAAGAGAGCAAAGAAGAGATAAGATGGCTAGTAGCTAGTAAGAGTCCTATTTAAACACACACACACACATGCAGGTCTGAAAAAGAAGAGAGAGAAAATGTGAGAGTAAAGAGCAAAGAGAATGGAGGCAATAGGAAAGGAAAGGAGAATGAAAACTTATCAGAAAAGACTGTGCAGGGTCATGACATTAGCCATAGAATTGAGACCCCCGTCTACTATTCTTTCATAAGTGAGGATTCAACCAGAAAAATATTGAGAACCATTCCTTACACATGTGTGGTTAGGCAGAGGCTTTATTGGAAGGGCTAATATTTGGTCATTAAATAACAAGAAAAAATCAGGAAATGAAGATTTTTAACTGTATGTTTTGTTAGTCCATAGCTATTTCATAGATACTTGTGTCTCCTACATGCTTTTCTGCTGTCATTTATAAATCCTGGAGGGATAGGACTCCAAAGTGGTAGGGAATGAAGATGGGTCATGAAACCCATATGGACAGAATATCTAAAAGAGCCACAGTTTCTGTAGAATATGTATCCTATTTTTCTTCTTCAAGGATTGTACACATGGATTCCATTCTTGGTCATATGACCTATTTTCATGGAAGTAGCTAGTAAGAGTCCTATTTAAATATTTGCAGAATAGCTGACACCTGATCAAAGAATAGTCTTTCCCAAAGAATAGAGGTTTGTGAATGTATGAACCAAGCTCCACATAGCTGCTCTAAACAACTTAGAAGCAGGGACATTTTTCACACACAGAACAGAGGCTGCTTGAGTTGTAGTGGAATAAGCTCTAACTTAAGTGGATCTAACATTTTTAACTCATAAGATACCCTTATATAGTTGAAGACCCACTTAGGTAATCTCTCAGGACATGTCTAAACTGGGAATTTATTTCAATAACAAGCAAAGCATACACACTACCAAGCCTGTTATTTTAAAATAAGGGTCTGGTTGTTTCAAAATAATAACTCCTTCTTTCCTTGGGGGAATAAGCTTATTTCAAAATAGTTTTTTGGGGAGTTATTATTTCAAAATAACTTATTTCAACATAATCTCGTAGTGTAGACATAGCCTCAGAGAATATTATTTGAACCTTAACCCTATCAGTCAAGGCCAGAAACAGTTTAGGGTATTCCTGAATAATTTTGTCCTGTTGATTAAAAAACAAACAGTGTCTAATTACATCAAGTATCTCAAGTTTAACTTTCCCCCCAGACTCAGTGAGGTTTGGAGAGGAAACTGAGAGAAATAAATGAGTTGGTTTGCATGGAATTCTGAAACAACTTTGGTTGGAAGTGACATCCCGATATGCGACGCTTCTCGCAACTTGCATTGGCCACGAACGATGATTCGTGGCCAACCAGAGCTGTGCTCCTCTGTTACATGCAGAGCACAGGTAAACATGGCGACGGTGGCCCACCACGTACTAACACTGTGGGCTGCCATTTTTTAATTTTTCACCCCGATGTATGCTCTTTGATTAAGTCTAATGTGTTTCAGCATGACTGATGTCTCACCCAGATTGACTCTATAGCTGCAAATTATGATAGTACTATGCCCATGGTCAGCTTTAAAACCCAGAAGGAAGAAGAGTATGTTGGGAGAATGGAGCTGGTGATCATTCACCCTGAGACAAATACATTCTGGGAACACTGCCTTTGCCTCTAAAATTCCCACCCATGGCCAGCAGGGATGAAGGCTGTGACCTTTCACACCACCAAAGAGCTGAGACTAACAGCCATATAATTTCCAGAATTAAAGTAATGATGGAGCAAAATTTAAGGGGAGTGTATCGTCTCTGACAGAAGATTACCAAGAGCCAATATCTGGATCAAAAATTTTATCTCATATGGTGCCTCAGGTAATTGGCCCTGTAATGTTAACTTTCTTGTCCATAGTCTCACCATTTCTTACATTCTGCCTAGTCAATTTTGCTCTTGAGGTGTACTCTTCTCCAGAGGAGATGTCAGCCTCAGGCAAAGCAGATTCTATCCCGTCCTCCTTCTCATGATGGGATTCTGGTTCTGAACTGTCTCCCTTCTCTTTCTAGTTTTTGCGCACCAGAACTTGCACAACATCTTTTCCACTTAGTAAGCCCAGATCCTGAGAGCAGGCTTTTCTTTCCTCCATAGAAGAATGTTACTCCAGAGCTGTCTCATGCTGGCATCTGCCATTTCCACTGGTACAGGTTTGAGATGTGGGCTCTGGAAGAGCTAGCACAAGCTTTTTCTGCTTATATAAGCAGCAGCATTCAATTTTTTTTCTCAAATGACGCTTCAGAGACCTTCTTTTCATCCTATAAAAGGGTGGTCAATGTGAGGAGGCAGGCAGGCTTTGTGAGGTGAAATAATGGATGATTACTGCCTCACACAGCAGTGGCAACCAACAGCAAAACTAGGAAGGTGAGACAGACAATACTTATCAATATTCTGGGAGAATCCTATCCTAGCAGCGTGACTTTTCAGCCTCTTTCTTTCATCAAAGAAAAGTACCAGATATGGTACTATATCAGTGATGCTGCAGCTTTAAGCACACAAAGCGAAGAGTGTAGGCTGTAGTAGGACATATTGTGAGTTCGTTCACACACACAGGGTGGCATGTGACGAGAGTGACTGGCATACTATACTGAAATAATTTTTTCAGTATCAAGTCAAAACAAAGTGGGAAGATCAGAATAAAATTCTAGAATCAAAACAAAATTATATGGAAGGGGTCCTGAATTGTTCTGAATTATCTTCAATGGAAATGTCATCAAAATCAGAATCTCTCCACAAAACATTTCAATTTGGATGTAACAGCAAATTTCAAAGAAAATGATTTGACAAAATTTCCCAACCAGCTCTCTCAGACGTGTAGGAACTGTAGAACCCCTAGATTTTAGCCAAGGATCTACTCCTCTGTGTCAAGGGTCCCAGCTGCCAGCTCCACATCTGGGATCCTGGCTGCTAGCCCCGCAAGGCTCCTGACTGCCGCCTCACCTTCAGGTCATGGCTACCAGCCCTGGGGCTCTGCTCATGGCCTCATGCCCAGCTCCAGCTTGGGAAAGAGCAAACCAGGGACTGGTTTTCACCACCCTCCCTATTCAAAGCGTTCCCACTCCAATGAGCTTTTCTTTCTATCTATCTATGCATATTTCTGTGCATTTGCGTCAGAGAAGGCAAAGTCAAAAAATTGCCTTGCAATTAGAGGCCTGAGGAAATTAACTGAAATAACTGTACATGAATGTAAGGAGTCTACTGGTTCAGGATACCATTACAGGTGTTCTAGAGATTACAGAAATATGATGGAATAGCAGTCATGGATGGAATGCAGGTAATGAAGGTGTGTGCTATTTAGAAGACAGAAAGAAAGGTAAAGATGCTGGGGTAACATTGCACATCAACTAAGTGGTAATCTATCAGGAAATAAGAGATAGTATGGACAGAGAATCAGTTTGAGTCATAATCACTTGGGAAGAATAGCAAAGAGGCTGTACGGTGACGGTGTTAGGGGGTCTCCTATACACCTCGATAGTCAGCCTCAGATATGAATAGTGATTGCTTCAATATTATTATTAGAGAGAAATGAAACAGGTAAGACTATAAGCTCCCTCATAAAAATCAGTGAGGTTTAACTTCCGGGATATAGATTGGAGACTCAGGGGTACTAATGTCAGGAGGTTATTCCTGGGTATGAGAGACAACAGTCATCACTGAACCAATAAGATGCTTCAACAGAACCAATTTTGGATTTGGTGTTGGTAAGTTGCGAGGACATCACTGAAGAGCTAATCTTCAGAAATATCTTTGAAATAAGTGATCATGACTAGATTCAGTTAAAATTAAATGGAATGATAATAAAAAACAGGTAATCAGTGACGTATTTTGATTACAGAAGGGCAGACATTGGGAAATTAAGGGGATGTGTTAAAGCAGTAAACTGGACTGAAGAGCTAAAAGACTTACATTTGGAGGTGATTTGACATTTCTTTACATAAACTACACTAATTCTATCTGAAATTTGCATCCTAAGCAAGGAGAAAAACTTGTAGGGAAAGGTTACAGACCCAGCTGGATAGTCCATCTCAAAAACATTATTAGGAGTAAACTGAGAGTCTATTTCATTATTAGGAGTAAACTGAGAGTCAAAGGAAAAAGTGAATGATCAGCAAAGAAAGCTACATTTTGGAGGCTAGAAAACATAGGATTAAAGTGAAAATTGCTAAAAGAGAAGCTGAGTTAGCTCTTGACAAGGAAATTAAAATAAATAACAAGTGGAAACTTGGACAGATGACAATAGAGTATGATAAAAATATAGGTTGAGCATGTAATCGGGAAGGCCAAAGCACAATTGTAGTTGCAGTTGGCAAGGGATGTGAAGGACAACAAGAAGCCGGGGGGCTGCAAGAACCTCTTATTTTAACCAGTTTTTATTTGTGTGGTTTGACATCCTGAGTTTCACTATGGATTTGGGGTTTGAAGTTAACATCCAGTCTTTCTGAAAGTCAGCCATTGGCCTGCTTTGGTAAAGCCGCGAGCAGGCCTGCATCACTTCGTTTACTTAAAAGGCTCCATGGCTTCAGAGCCTTGCAGCTCCCATTGGCTCCAGTTTGTCATTTCAGCCAAGGG
The DNA here is from genome assembly GCA_032595735.1 of Pelochelys cantorii. Lineage (NCBI taxonomy): Eukaryota > Metazoa > Chordata > Testudines > Trionychidae > Pelochelys > Pelochelys cantorii. Next base: position 144,947,940 of record CM064327.1, read on the forward strand.
GAGCTGCAGGAAGATTTGTCTCAAAATCCCACAGTCCTTGGTATAAAATACAAAATACTTGGCGGCTAATTGGAAACAAAATAGAAAAGAAGAAACACGATTGAATTAACAGAGAATGAATCGGTTGTATTATTAATAGTAATACTGGGAAAAAGTCAGTTTCTGAAAAAAGCAATTTGGATTTACCGATTTGGCAAAACTGTATATTTGACTAAATAAAGGGCATTTTTTAAAAGAAAACAAGACATCAAAAATGCTCTGACCACTGAACATAATTAAATTAAAATAAGTCTTCCCATATACTACTTTGATATTGCATAGCACCCTAGATCAAACCTATTATTTCTGGCATGGTCTCCTGGTATGTGGGTGTATGAATTAATTTGTGAGTAAATTTCAGTACATCTTGAGGCAAGGAGATTTTTTACTTCAGTATCCCCATTCTTATTCAACTCTGTTCTTTTCTGTTAAAAATTATTTGCTAGGTTACATATTTAAACTTTTTAAAGGTATGATGCTTTCTAAAATGAAATGTTTCAAAGGAAATACAGGTTCAACTTCTCTAGGTGGGCACTGTCTGGTCTGGCAACATCTGTGGTCTGGCATGATTTTAGTTAGCCAGATGTCCACTTAACATGGGTGTGGCCAAGTTTTCCACAGTCCCATGAAGTTTGTATACAGCTAGCTGTCCTGGCTCAGTGTTCTGTGCTGTTATTTCACTCTAATTTACCCCTAAATGTCTTCTAAGAGCTCAGTAAACAGTGGAAGTGTTGGCACTGCTGCTCAACAATATTGATCTTCTGTGGTTCTGCAAATTCTTTTGTTCGGCACCAGTCAGGTCCTGAGAGTGCCAGACTAGAGAGATTCAACCTATATTCTACAATAATACTGAACAATAACTAAAATGTACCATATTGAATGTCATGACTTTACTCTTCCTCTTGCAACCAACCTAAAATTTGCTCATTTCTTTTATTTGAAAGAAAACATAGATTAGATATAGTAGATAATGTTATTTTAAGATTAAAACAACCATGCATTACAAAATCATGCATTATTTTTATTATTTTTAGATGTACAGTAAAAAATACATTTGAAAATATCTAGGGACTTTTTTATTAGGATAGTTACTGATTGGCTTTAGATAGTCTTATTCAAAATAGTCATTTTTTGCATATTTACAAATTTACATGCTGTCTTCTCCATTTGCACTCAATGCACAATAGATTTACATATTTTCTGGACTTTGATTAAAGAATTGTTTGTGGTGTGAGTTCATGTTTTAACTTACTTTATATTGGGTTTTGGGTGGGTTTTTCCCCCTTTTTTTTGTATGTGTTTTGTTTGTTTGGTGTAACGATTACTCCATTTTGAAAGTACAATAGGATCCTATATCTCATTACCCAGCGTTGTAATATCACCTGTACTTTTGGGGAGTTACTTCAGCTGTTCAAACACTAACCCATTTTTTGTCTGTTTTGTATCTTTCAGATTATTTGCTCCAGAGATCATTCAGCAATGACAGAATTGAAGATAGTTTCTTAAATCCCTCTTTTATAGTTGTTTTGTAAACAATTTATCCAATACTCTTTAAGAGCCATTCTCACCTATAATCCTCTCTTGTGTACCATTGACAGAGTGACCTTCATTCTCACGGGCTCATCCATCATACATTGAACTTTTCACTCTATACCACACTCATCTCATCCTAACAGAGAAACCTTTGTCCACATCCCAGTTTACCACTCACTGGGGATTCTGTATTTGTGCAAATTTGTATCAGAGATGAGAAAGGAGGAAGTGGAGGAAAGATTGCCAACTCAACACCTTTGAAAGTTAGTCCAGATGGTTACCCTTAAAGCCCATCTATCATTCTCATCTTCATCATTTTAACTAATAAAGCTCTTCCAATTTTGCTCCAATACTCGACAGAAGCTGTCTGGTTAATCAGTAACACTGAATAACTAATAGTCACCTAAAAATGCCCTTCCCCTGGATTGCAGAATGCTTCTGTGTGTGTCACTATACACTGGCATACATGCGTGAATATGCATGGAACTGGTGATACACTTCTTTTTTATGAACATTATAAACAATTATTTTCCATTTAAATGAACCATGCTATACAAATCATAGTTTTTTTTATTGCTAGCAAAATTTCAAATTTGGCAAAGTCAATTTTCAGAGATACTTGTACAAAATATTACAGTCCATCTTTTTAATGTCACCTGCTCCCATCACTTACCCCTACTTGGAATTAGACTGATGCAATTCAGAGGTTTTTCATACAACTTTTTTTATCCGGGGAAGAAAAGTAATAAATATTTTGAATATAAGTGGGATGCATAAACATTACAAGCAGGAAGTAGGTACATGGATTCCAATGACTTCTTATTGTTTTACAGCAGGCTTTTTGTCCACTGTTTCTCAAGAAATCTTCACAAATAGTTAAAAATGTTACACAGTTCAGACTAGTGATTCAGCTACAGGAGAATAAAGCATAGAAAGAATGCAGGCTTAACAGGGGGAAATACATTTTTAAGGTGTGTTTAACTATTGGAAGAAATAGCATAATAGAGTTCGTGTGGAAAACTAAAGATTTGGGAATGATCTAACAGTTGCATTAAGAGACAAAGAATATAAACAAGCTTTATTATTCTTGAAGCAATATCTGCTTCTCTTAAATTCTGCAAACTTAGCCTAGACATTTTATGCGAACAATGTTTCATCTTTGTATCCCTGACAAATCCCACATGTCCAGCATTTTGTTACTCATGGAATCATGAGGCCTGAATCTTCTCATGTACCCTCGTGTAACTTCAGGCATGACTTCACTAATTTACACCAGGGAAAAGCAGAGCAGGATCAAGCCCTCAGACTATAGAGATGAAAAAGATCTTTTAAGTTTTTTAGTGCCTCTCTTGCCAGTGCTGGGTCATTCGTTATAAATTCACTAGTGTTCTGGTCCAGTTTTGTTTTAAATGTGCTAATTGATGGACTTTTCATAATTTCCCTTTGGGAGATGATTCCACAGGTTAATAAATCTCAGGGAATTTTATCTGATTTTCAGCAGACATTTTCTCCCTCTCAGTTATTTCTCAATTGATGAAAGATAAAATTAATGAAAGAAAAAGACGTTGAACCTCAAAAACCTCCCAAATGCAAACTAAGTACAGTCTAATTGAAATTAAGTCCAGTTCAAACCCTCATTCTGAACTGCAGAATATGGGCTTTTAAACATATTTTGTGAAATGTGCCTGTGGAATTCTTTCCTCTTTCGTCTTCTGTGGTAAGTGATATATAGAGTGTCACAGTGATTTGGTTAAAAATCAATGGTGGAGATTTTCAGACACACAAATGATGCTTAAGCACTGAATTCCCATTGGCTGCCAATGAGAGTTAGGAGCCTAAATGAAAATATCCTCTCTAGCTCTAAGTTTCTTAGGTCCAAATCTTGCCCAATCTGATGCAGATGCATGGATGGGGGAGGAAAGAGACCTTCTTTCATCATCAGTCCTTCACAATATAATCCTAGCTCATATTCCATAATGGGTGTGGTTAACACACCCACAATCAGAAGTGGGCATAGCCCAACCCCTGGCTGTCATCTGCCAATGCTGAGATGTGCAGTACATGTTAGAGGAGAAAGCATGCTGTTTCCTTTTCACACCACAGTAAGTTACGCCCAATTAGGAGTCGTCCCCCCCCCATAAAATTCTGCCTCTTTGAGATATCCTATCCTGTACTGCTAGGACTGCTGAGTGTGTCACTTTAGCAGCTAGCATCACTAGCTAGTCGTATTTTCTACAGAATATATTAATTGAATTTTTGGAAAATTAAGTTCTATTTTATAGGGAGAAAAAAAGTCTTTGATGATGCTGACAAAAATCATCAGTCCCAGAAAACCTTAACTTAGATGCTCTGATACACATGGTTGTATTAATATAACTCAAAGAAAAAAAACCAGATCTAGTCATTAGTTTTATGTTCAATTATTTTCCTGAACATGTAATATATAATGGACAACTATGAGGGATTCTACTATTTCCAGTGCAAATTATTGCAATAGAAAACTGGCCTTAGGTGTGCAGAGAAACATTCTGTAAAATAGAAAGTTCAGTACTTAAAAGGCTGAGTTTATACTGCTTTTGTCTTTCCTTTTTCAGTCTATCAATCTTCAGGAAGCAGAGCAGTGACCTTCTTAGTGGGAAAGATCAGGAGGAGGTCAGGTGGAATGACCTCTCTATTTTGCTCCCAATGGCCTGCCTCCCATTTACTACACCTTTTGACATCCTTAAGTAGATATCTTTTAACTGTTCAGTCAGTAAAACAAACTGAAGTACAGGAGAGAGGAGTGGAGATGGATAAAGAAATATATACAGTATGAGGCTGTCAAGCGATTAATCATACTGTTAAACAGTAATAGAATATCATTTATTTAAATATTTTTGGAGGTTTTCTATATTTTCAATATTGATTGCAATTACAACACCAAATACAAGATATAAACTGCTCATATTTTATTTTTTTTATTACAAATATTTGCACTGTAAAAAAAAAAAGATTATTTTTAAATTTACCTATTACAGGTACTGTAGTGTAGTCTCTGAATCGTGAAAGTTTAACATACCAATATAGAATTATGTGAAAAAACCTGCATGCAGAAACACAAAAATGTAAAACTTTAGAGTCTCCAAGTCCAGTCTATTCTATGTATTGTTCACCCGATCACTCTGAAAAACAAGCTTGAAGATAATTCTGACCTCTTTTTGTTTATGTCACCTGAAAGTGAGAACAAACATTCACATGGCACTGCTATAGTCGGCATTGCAAGATACAAAGGTGTGCCAGATCTGTCAGAAGTTTCTTATGTCCCTTCATGCTTCAACCACCATTCCTGAGAATACGTATCTATGCTGATGATGAGTTCTGCTCGACAAAAACTCAAAGCAGTGTAGATCAATGCAAGTTCACTGACTCATCATCTGAGTCATATGCCACCAGCAAAAAGTTGATTTTCTTTTTTGATGGTTCAGCTTCTGTAGTTTCCACATCAGTCTGAAAGCATGCTCCACACCTTTTCCCTCTCAGATTTTGGAAGGCACTTTGGATCAAGTGCTGTAGCTATCTTTAAAAATCTCACACTGGAACCTTCTCTGAGTTTTGTCAAATCTGCTTTGAAACTGTTCTTAAAATGGACATGTGCTGGATCATTATCCAAGATTCCTATAACATGAAATATATGGCAGAATGTGGGTAAAACAGCAGGAGACATACAATTCTTTCCCAAGGAGTTCTGTCACAAATGTAATTAACAAATTATTTGTTTAACAAGCATCATCAGCATGGAAGCATGTCCTCTGGAAGGACTGGACTATGAAGGGGGAAACAAATGTTTAGCATACCTTGTACATAAATACCTTGTAATGCCTACCATAAATGTGCCATGTGAATGCCTGTTCTCAGTGACATTATAAATAAGAAGCTGGCAGCATTATCTTCTGTAAATGTAAACAAATGCATATATCTTAGATTGGCTGAAGAAGAAGTAGAACTGACTGGGAAGGAGGTGGGCAGCCCTTGATGGAGAAAGAACAGATTAAGAACTATTTAGAAAAGCTAGCCATACACAAATCCATTGGTCCGGATTTAATGCATCCGAGGGTACTGAGGGAGCTGGCAAATGTCATTGCAGAGCCTCTGGCCATTATCTTTGAAAACTCATGGAGACAGGGAGAGATCCTATGCCTGCAAAAACACCATTGCCAATTCTGTCCACACATCCCTGGGCTTGAATAGGGAAAGACATTAACTGGATTTCTCTTTATAAAGCCAGCCTTCCCTGAATTTAAAACCTTATTTTTACATCAAAAACTAAGTACGGGACACTTCCAGCCCACTTAATTAGGCTTGTTATCACTACTCCTACAATTGACAGGTACTTTTCCCCTACTTCTTTTTCTGTTATAAATTCTGGATTTCTGTTATCCCTCTCCGCTTCATCAGATGAGCTGGATTTTGCCCATGAAAGCTCATGATTCCATATATATTTTGGTTAGTCTCTTTGGGTACGTCTAGACTACAAGCCTCTTTCGAAAGAGGCTTTTTTGAAAGATACTTTCAAAAAAGCCTCTTTCGAAAGAGAACGTCTAGACTACAAGAAGATTTTTCGAAAAAGTGGCTCGCTTTTTCAAAAGAGAGTCTAGACATTCTCTTTCGAAAAAGCCCTGTTTTCAATCAAAAGCGCTTTTTTTCAAAAGATAACTTTCGGAAAAAGGCGTTATTTCTCGTAGAATGAGGTTTACCATGGTCGACAAAACTGCCGCGTTCTTTCGATTTACTTTCAAAAGAACGCAGCTGTAGTCTAGATGCAGGTGACGTTTTTTTTTAAAAAAGGCTATTTTTTTCAAAAAACCCCTGTAGTCTAGACACACCCTTTGGTGCCACAGGAGTACTCATTATTTTTAAAGTTATAGACTAACGCAGCTATCCCTCTGAGATTGTTTTGCATTCTGTTGTTTTTGAGAGCAGTTATGTAACAAAATATCTATATTTGTAAGTTGAACTTTCACAGTAAAGAGATCACACTGCAAGACATACGAGGTGAACTGAAAAATATAATTTTTTAAAGTCTTTTTTACCATGCAAATATTTGCAATTAAAAATAATAATATTAAGTGAGCACCGTACCCTTTGTATTCTGTTTCAACTGAAATAAATATATTTGAAAATGTAGACCATTCAAAATATTTAGTACATTTCAATTAGTATTCTATTGTCTAACAGTGTGATTAGAACTATGATTAGTCATGATCCATTTTTAATTGGGATTAATTTTTTGAGTTAATCGTATGAGCGGTGATTAATCAGCAGCAATAATACTGTATGTTTCAGAATGAGCATTAACCTTATGAAACCAGTGGATATCAGTATGACCTCTCTCACTTCATCAACCTTTTAGGAAATATTTTTTACACCTGCACTGAGACAGTTATTAATAGGGCACACTAAGGTACCTATGTGTTATATTTTTTACCATAGTTAATATTTCTAGTGAAAAAAAGAGATCATACTACATCATAAGCAGTAGAGTGTAGTTTCACTTATTACTTTTAATAAAATACAAGAATTAATGCTTTATACATTTCTCAGCAGCAGGATATGGAAGAAGTTAGGATTAACTGCGTCTATTCAACTGCAGACTGTGGAATTTGGATGCATGTTCTATTTTGGTGAACTGTAACCATATATGAAAATATACTCAATTGAGTGATTGGATTATCATGTATCTGGAAAGTATGTTGGATATGAAATGATAGGAAATAATTTAATCCAAGGGAAAATGCGGGGGGGGGGGGGGGATTTAAAATACTTTCTATCCAAACCAGTTCAGTGGGACCCCAAAGGAAAAGTTCCAGATGTTCTTTTAAGAACAATATTCAAAGTGTTTAAATGTGAAATTACATATTAAAGCAATTCTTTGTCATTGCACCTGAACTAAGCTGTTCATGTTATGTTTTGAAAAGAAAATGTATCTCCCAATCCCATAATGAGTGTCACATGAGTGGTACTCTGTACCAGGGCTGTGCACATTAGAGAATCAAAGCCTTACCTTTCAAAAGATGTGACTGGATTTGTGTTAGTCTAAACCTACTAAACAGAAGCCTAAATATGGCTTAATGACTTGGAGGGCAATGGGGAAAAAGAATGTATGTGACAGTGGATTGCAATGAAGGCTCTTACTGTTTCAGATAAGAGTATGATCCATGTTCAACACAGCAATAAGAAACAGAATCTCTTGGTTTTCCCATTTTTAACAAAAAAAGTGCCCTATTTATTACAATGTGAGAGTAGATCAAATAACAATCACTACATTTCAAAATATATAGATAAATAGCTATTAAGAAATATCAAATTCATTAAGATTTTGCATATGTGTTGATTATTTAAAAGATCAAAATTGGATAATTATCACTAGAGCTCTTAGTTACTTATCTTTATCTGAATTTTAATTACTCTGTGATTTGTTTGTTAAAATTTGAAAAAAATAAAATTATGTCCTGTTAAGTTGTTGATTAACCTCATCTTGAAGCCTCACAAAATATATATCAGGGCAACTCTTCAATCAGAAAAAAGTATATATTACTAATTTTGGGGGTTATTATTTTCTTCTTCATTTTATAACAAATAAATACATATTTGCAGAAAAAATTACTTAAGTAGACTATTAAAGTGTGTAACATATATTGAAATGTGATCATCTGGTTTCCATTGTATCATTTCAATTTCTTCTGTATCTATTTTGCTTAGTTTACAGTTTAAACTGGCTTTCCTTGTGCTGGTAGCACATCTTGGAATCTGAAGATCTGGTGGCTTGTATATTTCTGACTCATGTGTCATCACCACTAATAAAGTCTCTACAACTGAAATTTATTTATTAATAATACATTGATGATGCATGAAGCAATAAAAATCTATTTATCTCTTCCAGAGGTGTGTTTGTTCTGCATTATAAACAGGAAAAAATAGTGCTTTTTGTTGTGGTTTTTTTTGGTCAGTAAAATTAGCAGATATGAATGAAAACACGGGCTGTCAAGTCTGGCTTCAGGTACGCTGGGGTCTTTAGGAAAAAAATGTATTGGAATTCCTCAAGAAAACGTCAATGGCATATTTAAAAGCATAACTCATTAGACCAGCCCAAAAACACTTGATAGCATGTAAGACTATGATTGAACTAAAATCTGTGGGCCAGATTGTGCTCTGACCCTACATTGAATATAGGAGTGAATGAGGAATCACACTTGTATGGTCAGCTCCAGCTTGAGCCTGGAAGTCTACATAGCCATGAAACAGTCTCACAACCTAAACTCTGCAAGCCCTAGCTGCTGTGTTGAGAGGCTTAGGAACACCCAAAGCATGAGGTGCATCCCTAACCATCTTGGCTAACAGCTGTGATACACCTATTTGCTATGAACTTGTCTAATTCTGTTATGAATCCAGCTACGGTTTTCATCTTCGTAACATCTCTTTGCACTGAGTTCCTCATGTTGAATTAATGCCAAAATAAACAGTATTAGCACACCTAATTGCTGTAATTAAGGTCCTATCAGCAAATTTAGAAATCACCTTTCCCATCAGAACTTTCTTTCTTGCTTACTATAAATATTCAATAGTCTCCATTTTTTCCTTTAGTTAAAACAATGGACTTACAATGTATAAAGTTCTTAATTTCCATGATAATAGCAAATCCCTTTTTCTCTCTTCCTCCCCCACATTTTCAAGTGAAATTCTGCAATGGGTAGAACATGAATTTAGAGTTTTATTTCTAATGGTAATGTTTCATTCTTTTGATAGGAATGTAGACTTGGCTTATTCCATTACATGTATGTTTAATAAGATGTTTGGTTTTATGCTATAATTAAATAGTTTAATATGATTAATTTGTGCAAAGCAAAGGAGCATGGTATTGTTTTTTCTGCTGCTGACACATTTATTTAGCTGGGCCTCTGAACTAGGCATTTTCTCTTCAAAATGTCTCATTAATTCCTATTAGGGAGCTACTAGTAAAGAAAATTGCATGTTAACTTCTATCAATCTGTATGAATAAATGTTAACCATTCTCAGTTAAAAGCCCCCTTTTAGCTCCACTCAAGTGAAAACACCTAAAGCAGCATACACATTGGCAAATCATTCAGAAGATTAATGCACTGAGGCCTGTACAAAGACTCAGAGATGTGTATTAGCATTATAGATTTTAATTTGAAATGATGTCAGTCTTTTCTCGGCTGCATTGTAGTGCAAGGGCTGCCATCTGCTTATAATAATGAGTCTGACAATCCACGTAAATGTGATTTGCTGCTTCTTTTGCCAACATAATGGCCTGGATATTGATCCTAATGGTGGAGCAGTTGCTGTCATTTCATTCAATAGAAGGGAAAAACAGGGTGCAGAAGTAAGATTTTCAAGACTTCTGGTGGAATGATAGTCAAAAAGAGAGGTGTGTTTTCTCCCTGTGAGCAGCTGTTTCTAGACACACAATTTTCAGCTATCTCCTGGGATCTGCCATAAGACTCATTGCTTTAAAAAGAGAAACAAGACAAAATAAAGGATGCCACAAATGTATCTGTTGAGAAATAATCCCAAAATAAGATAAAAATATGTTAGGTGCAAGTAACATGTTTGGAGCTTATTTTTTGTTTACAATAGGGGACGTGAAGAGGGAAAATAACTTATTTTTCCTAAATATGAAGTTGGTGAAACACTCATCTAAAGGATGACAGCTTTGAGGAAAGTATGGACTCTATCAAAGAATTTTTCTTTACTGGGTGAAAAATGAGGTGCCACAGATACAGGATACGCTGTCTTACTCTAATTTATGTACAAGTACATACTCTTGGACAGAGATATTAGGCAGAAAGCAAGAAAGAAATGTTCACTCAATTCAAGTCTTAAGGGAAGTGTCTCCTCATCTCAGATATGATCTAGCACTAAAAACACATGGATTTAATGTCTGAAACTTTTCCGATGGCAAGATATCGCCAGCAAGGCAGAACCCTAACATCCTGCAGTGCAATATGCATTTACTCAAGGAAATACAATCAAGCTTCTCAGAAAGCATTCAAACCAGTAATCTTCCAGAATGGAGGGGAGGTAATATTTAAGACATTGTTATTATTATGTGTACGTTGATTCTAACTCCACTGTTGAAGTTATTTGTGCCATGCATTGCAATGTGTAGGAATAGAAACTGCTATGAGAGATACTTGGAAAGTTTTACTGATACTATACATAAGGTCAGTGACATTCAGTAGTATCTATCTATCTATCTGATTTTAAGTTTCCAACATGATGGAAACTTAAAATCAGAACTATTCAACCATAAAGTTGTAACATCAAAAAATTATTTTAAAAATCTATGATTTGTTTTTGGGAGCCTGCTGTGGGAAGACACACATCATCCAATCCAACACTTCTTCAACTAATTAACTTTTTCATGTGACTTGTAATTTACAGGATCCTCTTTTGGAGAATTGGTATCTAAGAACTATTTAGCGCACATTGCATTGAAGACATATACACACTTTTGACATAAATATAATGTGAATTAAAATGTGGATCCTCTGAGTAACTGATGTGAAAAACAGTTGTGTGGCTGTTTCACTGTATAATGATATCCTATGCAACAAAAAGCTCAGAAAGCTGAGGGGGGACGCTCTGAAAGAGGAAGTGCTACTCAGCTTTTTGGGTGTCTGGGGGATAGATAGGGAAGAGAATGAAAGACTTATAAAGCAGCCTTACATAAATGTAATGAAAATTTGCCAGCCCAGACACAAAATCTGCTCACTCACCCTCTACCCGGATGATTGATGATAATGGAAAAACTAATGATATTCTACTTGACAGTCAAAAAATGTCCTAGCCCTGAGGCAAGTGGGCAAGGAGAATTTGGCCCAGCCGTACAAAGGCATTATTTTTAGATAAGAATTTTAAAATTATCTGACTTATAATGCATGAAAGGCAGTTGTGTGAATAACATAGTTTATCCCAAACTGAAAGAAGCCTTAGCAGCAAAATGGGTGATATGTGCATGGAAGGATTATACTGCTTAAGAACAATTTCTCCAAACCATTCAAAGTAAGGAGAATATATTATAGTTGTTATTGTTATTGTTACTGTCATTTATTTCCAGAAGTGAGCATGTTCTACATACCTCTTTATGTCCTGGACACTCATATTTTTGGGCACTATTTATGGAAAAATCATTCTTACCTCACATGACTCTGTCACAGTGCTCAGGCAGAGGAGGCAACATGCATAGCCCATTAACCACGTAGGCTGTAATGATCCACAGGGATTCCAATCCCCCCACCTTGTGCTTCCGTTGACTCTCTCTGCAACAAGTACATCCTGTCTTCTCTGAGTGGTGCTGGAGCTGTGGTCTGGGAATAGGAGGGAATTTAGCAGTTATCATACTAGAATTCCCTGTGGAGTTGCCAGGAGACCTCCTAAGATCTGCTTCTGAGTAACTGCTCTTGACTGCTTCCATCCATTGTTTTCTGGAATGCAGCTCCTTTTGAAAGTCTCTAGAACCCAAACATGGGAGTGATCATCTGCAAGAATGGGGAACAAGCTTCTAGTCAGTGCACGTTAGCAAGATTTTGCTAGCATTTGAGCTATTTTCACTTTTCCAGTGGTAGAGAACACATATCTTTTTTTTTTAATGACTACTCCTTCAAAATATCCTGTCGTAGGAAGAAGTATGTTGTTTTGGCTTAGGCCACCATTGGAAGGTAAAGCTCCTTCTTATTCTTATGCCACAATAAGCAAGTTTTTCAAAATTAAGAGTCTGAAATTATATTCCTACCAAATACTTAGAACTAAGGAGGAGATTTTCAAAAGAAAGTATGGGAGTTAAGTGCTTACCCCTACTGACTTTAAATGACAATTGCCCTATGGGACTTTTAAAAATCTCCCCATAAGTAAGTGGCGTCGTTTGTTTAAAGAGCATGCAGCAATTGTGCTGCTCATTGTTTCAACCACATAGAGAAGTCTGAGTAAATCAAATTTCACTGTCAGAAGCAAGTCTCAATAAGGTATGCAGCTTTGTATATAGTTCTGGGAAAGACTAGAAGCTCCTTAAAGAACTATTTAAGTAAGAGTGATCAGCTCCTATGATATATGATGTTTTTCTCTCTTGGCATCCAGGCAACTTAGTCCAGCACAAACTACATCTTATTCACCAGTGAGAGAATCTGTCCTGAGAATAAACCATCAAATCTCAAAGCAATCCTGTAAGAGGGAACAGTATTTTATTATATTTGATGATAAGCAGGAAGAGTTCCTACTCTACTTTGAACCACATATTCATAGCTTGTATGACGTCCAAACTTCCCCTTTCCCAGGGGTTCGGTTTTATTTGTAACTCAAATAACAATGACAGAACACACATTAGCTTTCTTCATAAAATTGGATGTTTTCCAGTAGAATCTCCTCTCTGCTGGTCCCTAAATCTTTCTGCCTCTGATGGGGCAACAACCGGTCATATATTCTAAGGAAAATAATAAATATTCCTGCCACTTAGTGCTAGCAGTCACTATGCTGTATCTTTGTGCAGGATTCAAGCACCTGACATATGACTCAACACAGAAGACCTCTATCTCTAGACTCAGACTTAGATGACTGGCTTATACTGTGTAATATAGATATTACACATCTATTTTATAGATTCATTGGCATAATTAGAACTGTAAGAGAGAACTGATTTATACTTGATGAATAGTTGGGAAATGAAAAGTAGATGTTTTGCAAGTTTATTAAAATGCTATTTTTAGGGCAAGAATGTTGCCATTTTTGGCATATCAGTGCTAGTTTTTAAGGTTAAAAAATTGAAGCTCGGTCTCTGAGAAGATTAGAATTCTCTGGTTTGATTTTTCCAATTACATTTAGTATACTTCTTTCAGTTATTTCTTCTGAAGTTGAAATCTGAATTTGAAAAAAAAAAATAAAGCAAATAAAAAATTATCTGGGTGTATAAAGCTTCTAAAATTGATATTTAGGCAGTTAAATAAGAATCCAATTATGGAAAGAAGCATCTTTATTCAGAAAAAGTGCAGAAGCACTTGCTTAAATTCCCGTGAAGTCAACATATGCTATGTATTAGAACTGTCCAGAAGTTGACAATTCTGTTTTGCAATAACCTTCAAGATTTCAAAATTTCTCTTTAGAATGAAAACAAAAACCTGTGAACATTTTCAGCAGATTTTTAATTCCCCCTCCCCCTGACTCTCTCTCTCTCTCTCTCTCTCTCTCTTTGTTCAGAACTGATTTAAAAAGCCCTGGATAAGACTGGAGAGAGTTTCTTGGCAAACTCTTCATTGAAACCAATACATTTTCACAAAAAGTTTTCACTTTGACAAAACAGCATATTTCAACACAATGATATCTTGCAATTGTTACCAGGCTATTGAAAGAAAGTATTTTTTGTAAGTTGAACCACTTATAACACAATTACTTTTCCAAATTAGGGAAAACTAAGGCTACGTCTACACTGCAGGCTTCTTGTGCAAGAACTGTTTTGCTCAAGAATTCTTGCGCAAAAGGTCTTACACAAGAGTGCATCCACACTGCCATGTGTTTTTGAGCAAGAGTGTCTATGGCAGTGTAGATGCTCTCTTGCGCAAGAAAGCTCTGATGGCCACTTTAGCCATAGGGGTTTCTTGCACAAGAAACCCCTGTTGCCCGTCCACACTGCCTTCTTGTGCAAGAGGGCTTATTCCTCATGGAGAGAGGAATAACTCTTGCGCAAGAAGCCCTCTGTTCCAACACCTTACTGTAAATTTACTTGCACAAGAATGTGCATGTAGTGTAGACGCTCTGCAAGTTTTTGTGCAAAAACGGCGTTCTTGTGCAAGAAGCCTGCAGTATAGACGTAGCCTAAATGTTTAGGGAGAACATTGCACTCTTCATCTAACTGTAACATATGGCTTGCTGTATCTCCCTTTCATTTTGGGATAGGTTAGCAGGGGAGAGAATTCTCTTTAAGGAAGAAAGCAGCTTGTTCTATGCACTCAAAGACGAGCTAAGCTATGGGATGGGGCAATGGGGCTCTCAACTATTTGCTCTCTTGGGGGGACAGATGGAAGATATGGAGTCAGGAGAGACAAAGCTAATACCAGTTTAGGTTTGCTAGGGATTGCCTGATCCTTCAGCATGAGGTTGGACTGCCCTGAAGAAAAAAAAAATAAGAAGTGTCGCAAAAAATGAGATCTATTTGACAGCAAGAGGAAAGCCTTCAGAAGCAGAAGCCTTCATGACATATGATAAAAGGAAGAAAGGAAGCAACCTGGCATACCTGGGATAACTTGGTTGCACCTGATTCTGCCTGGAGATTGTCTCCTCGTATGTGGTAGGAGACAGTAATGAGGCATGTCAGGCAGAATATTTTTGGAAGGGCATAGGAGACCTAGGACTTCTAGGCCTCAGTGTACTTTAAATAATATATATAAATGCGCTGGATTCCTTGCCACACTTTCAATCTTTAGTCAGAAGTGTGCTCCCAAAGAGTAGCACATCAGGAGATAGTAATGTGAAATACCATGTTGCAGGACAAGCACTCAATAGTTCCTCAGATATTGCCAAATCTGCATTATGGAGGTGGGAAATTCTCTGTCTATCTGAAGCTCCCCCAAATACCCTGGGCCTGGTGGTACCCTAGATGTTCATGTACATACACCTTGATATATCTTAGGAATGACTGGAGTACACTTAGATCAAAGGCAGTGCATTGCCTGAGGTCATGTGATGCCTGATGAACATCCAGACTTTACAAACTTAATTTTATTTTTTAGAATATGTGCTCCCTTTGTTTGAAATGCACTGTAAGAGATGGCAGAACACCAAGGGAAGGAAAACATACCCTTGAATATTAAAAAAGAAACACAAATTTCCCTCCTGAAGTAGAACAGAAAGGGGTCTGGATCTGTGTCAGCTCAGAATTCTGCCAACAGATCCCTAAGGGACAGCAACTGAATAAACTTCATTTGTCTGATGAGAAAAGAGTGGATTTTGAATAGACCTTTAAGGTTTCTGTCTAGTGGAGTTATGGAAAAAACTGGGATGTTTTACAGCGGTCACTGGCATTGTTCATGATACATCAATAAATACATGATTTATGATTATGCCCCCTATAGTGCATTATCCAAACTCCTTCTCCCCTCTTTGATTTAGAAACCCTTTCACCCACTGTTAAAAACACAGGGTGGCGGGAGTTGATTTTTTAGTTTACATTTGTGAACTGCCAGAAAAGCTTTTTGCAGAAATAAGAAGAACCAAAAATAAAAATAAAAATAAAAAAGGGGGAGAAGGGTTCAGTGTTTCTTAATCAGCAGAAAGGGACCAGCTGTCAGCTTGCCGGAATTCAGAATTTAGATTAGCTGTGAGGCTGCACTTCTGTTACTCTGTATCTGGTTTGGAAACAAAGAACAACCTGTCTTTAGTTGCTCTCATCTTGTAAGTACAACTACAGCACATAGGTTATTAACACTCTTAATGATAAGGGCTCACTTTCCACAGCTTTGGGGTTTTCTTGCCCTTTTAAACTGGACATATCCTTCCACTTGAAATAAAAAGGCCTGAACAGACAAGAGGAAAAACTAAGCTTTTTTGTTAAGTCAAGCCGCAAGTTCCTTAGTTGACTTTTCAGAGAAAAACTTTCTATTCAATATATCAACAGGCCTTACTCTTAAAAGGGGGATGACTCTTGCCTTCCTTTCCAAAATATTTTGAGGTGGACTACTAGAAACCACTAAGTACAGAGTAAAGGCATAATTAGTAGTAGTAATATCTTCAAGAAGACTTCCAAAAGTAAACCATTTTGGAACATACTGGTGCCATATAGTGACAGCGCACAGCCCTGACTACTTCGATTCTACTCTTAAGGACTGATCTATACTGTAGCAGACAGTTGACCTAAGACACACAACTCCAGGTTATGTTAATTGCAGAGCTTGAATCAACATATTTTAAATCACTATCCACACAGCGAGAGGTCAATGGGAGAAACATTCCTGTTGGCTTTTCTTACTCCTTGTGAGGAGCAGGAGTACCGGCACTGATGGGGGTGCCCTCTGCATTCGATTTAGTGGTCTTCACTAGACCCGCTAAATTGAACCCTGAAAGATCGACCATGGCAGCGTCGATCTTCCCCGTAGCATAGATATGCCCTAAGAGAAGGACAGCACAAAGCTCTATATCTTTTCAAGAGGAGTGCACAAGCTTTGGTCCCTCCCTTCCTCCCCCCCTCCCGCCCACAGCTCCCTGCATCTAGGGACAAGATGTGACATCAGGAGTGCACAGAGAGAGCAGCCCCTTAGTTCTCCTGTGTGCAAAGACAGAGACTAACACTGTGGCCTATACAAATGGAGGAGTTAGACTTCTTATACCCTAACCTGGGCACTCATTCACAATCTGGACCTAAGTTATTTCAGCCATTGATCTAGCAATTCAAGTCAAAATTTGTTTTATGGGCCAGAGTGTTGGAAAAGTTTATGGTAAATGGGATTATACAAGCAAGGAAATTTTAAGGACACAGACTGTTAGATAAGGGCTAGAAAATTTGAGAACTGGAATTGTTCCTCATTCCTTTCAACACCACCTGATTGATTTTTTTCCCCTTTGGTGTTTATTTTTGAGAAGGGAATCCAATTGTACACAAGACTGACTATCTTGTAATGTGATTCTTCACTCCAGTTCAGATGTTTTTCATTATATTCTTCCTCAGAAAGGCTTAGAAAAAAAAGTAAATTATTGACAATTCAGCTAAGCAAAACTCATCTATTGTCAGCTGGCTCTTCTTTGTACTTCTCTTTTCAGTTGTGTCACAGTCTTTCTCCTGTTTGCTGCTAATTTTGAAAAGTAATGGGGAGATAAAACTGTTGTACTGTTTCAGATGACAAAAGAAATAACCTTTTCTTATTGTGTGTATTGGTTTGTTGGTCTTATGCCACTGCTGAAATTAAACTTACTCAATATCACTTAAGTGCAGCAAATATTTTGTATGGCAATGTCTGGTGTGGGGGAGGAAGAGAGCTTTATGGTGTTGCTGCTACTCCAATTTTCTGAAACACTGGCAAGAACTGATATTGTCTATTCAATATGTAAGATGGGCTGTCAAATAAAGCAAGACAAATGTGATATCCTGACTGATTATTTCCTTAGATACTAAATCAATGAGCTTCTTTTCACAGCAATTATATTACTAATGTAAACAGGTGCTATGTATAGACAACTGGTTAACAATTAGGTAGGCACAGAGAGCAATTTTTTTCTTCCCCAAAATACTGAGAGAATTTTATGAAATTAATCACAGATGCTGTTTCATATAGCTGCATTTATTAATTGTAAATACACTGTACCATATATTTTACTTATATTTAAAGAGTTACAGATATTAAAAGTAGTAGATCTCACTAATTAAAGATGAGATATAACTTGCATTATTAACCTATTTTTCAATTGCTTATAACTTTTTGTAATCAAATCATGGAAGGCTGAAATGACTCATGTGTGATCTCTGCCCAACAAATATTTAGTCTGAAAAGTTTCAGAAGAAAACCACAAACAAAAAAAATCCAGAAAACCCTTTCTATTATGTGATCTATTAAGAAATATGCACACATAAAAAAACAGTTTCGTACACACGTGAATTGTTTTGCATCTCTTAATGAGAACTAAGGAAGGAGAGATAATTGGTTTAATAGTTCTTTAAATTATGAATAGTTTAATGTATCCCTTATAGGATTAGCTCTTTGTTTGCATCTCATAATCTAAACCTTTTAAAACATTGTGAAAAATGAGCAGCCCTGGAATGAAAATGATTTTTTTTTAATTCTAGTATTTTATTAAAAATCATTGTGGAACTCACTTATTATATTTTAGTTGAGTATTTTCATAAATTGTTCTATCGGTTCTATAGAGTATGTTATTCATGAAAAAATCTGGTCTGGTATTTTATTTTTTAAAAACAAAAAATTTAGCCAACTTTCACAGAGGGCCCCAATTTCACTCTGTAACTGATATGTGTTGGTTGATGTGTTATGCTAAAGCTAACTTTTCAATAATATAAACAATAATACAAAATTAAATTTCTTAGACAACCGTGTTGAGAATTATTTTTTGTGTTGCGGAAACCCCAGATGGTATAAACCCACATACTTGGACCAATGTATTCTATCTGACCTGCTACTTGCTGTCTGCATGATAGGAGGCATGTGAGGACGTAAAATAAGTTGGTGGAGGAGGAATCCTCACAGATGTGTCAGCCATAAAGGATGATAGCAATGTCTGCAAAAGTTAAAGCAGCCATGAGGCTGCTCTGATGCACATTGCTAACCTGGAATTTTCAAGGTATTAATATCCTTTTCCACAATAGTATGTTTCTCAGTATTAATCTTTTCTACTTTCTAATCCTGATTGTTTCCAATTTTCTGCTGACATAAAACCATTCAAATAGATGACAGGGTGTTCCAAAAATGTGTATTCTTATTCCAAAGCAGTCTGACAAATGGCAAAAGCAATTTTATCAAGGTGCTCCAAATGTGCAGAAACTGATGAATCTTAACATTGATATGTTAAACACTTATACATAAGCTATACTGTTACAGCATTGGCAATTCACTGCCAAATCTGCAATGGTTTGTAAAAGTCAATTTCTGAAGAACTATTTTTCTTCTAAAAACAACAGAACTTGATTTAGTAGATGATAATTCCTCTAACACATCCTTTAGTAGATGATAATCCCTCTGACACAATAATACTCCTATTGTCAGATGTTACTGAAAGACACCTATGTAATAGAGCTACTTATTCATGTCCAGGGTACGAGGTGTCACGTAAAGACGGCAGTCAGTAGAAGAGCTTGAAACAGAACTCAAACACTTCCATCCTAGTCTCCAGCTTTAGGCTAAGGGGACACTTCAGTGCAGAATGTTCCATGACAATATCACTGTCTGAAGATCTGTTTTACCACATTCTGTGGTTCCATGAACATTCAGGATAAGGTCCTTCAGAATACTAGAGTTCTGCTCATAAAAAAACTGAGCCGCACATGAATGTGCCATAAAGCAAGATGTAGCTATGAACATCACAAGCTTGGTATCTGACTCCTCTGAAGTCAAGGAGAGCGACACCAGTGACGCCAGTGGATGCAGGGATGCAGCTTTTAAAAAGTAAAATGCTGAGCAAATTTTCATATGAGAGGGTCATGATTTCCATATAAAAAACAGTTATTCCTGGAGCACTCAAAAGCACATTTCCAGTGAGGGCTATTTCCATGCCCAGTTTCAGTCCCAACTGTTTACTGTTATAATGCACATTTTTATATTGGGGAAATTGCATGGCCAAATCATTTTTGCTTATGCTTGGAAAAAGTACCTTTAGGTTGAAACTGAGTATGAAATATTTCACTGTGAAAGCTGAAATGTTGTAAAGTTATGAGCATCTGATTACAGCAATTAACAAGTGATTTTATAAGTGCTTTGCCCTTGTGCACCCCTCCAAAATAGATCATAGATGTGACCTACACTTCTAAAAATATTTTTTTAAATCTCTTGTCTGCTTTTAAAAACTATTTGTATTAAATAAACTCACAGGTCAAAAATTATACCAGAGATGACTCCGAGCATTTCATACAAACAGAGGAAAAAGCAATTTCCAGAAGTTCAAATTTCATGGGTATTTTGAAATGCAATATATAAATCTAGCACAATATAATTTGCAATTATCACACATGCTAGGTATATTACTGTTATATCTACTTTAATATCTACTAGCTTTGCTGCACAATATTAGTCTGTCTGAAAGCAATTTTTTAAACAAGTTCTCTCAAAATTTGATTCTGTCACTTTTGAAATACTAGAACAGAAAAGCCCCCTTTTTAAAAAGATATTTTTGGATGAAAAATAACTCAGGGTGTTTTTTTTCTTTTAAAACCACAAATTGGGCACATCATTAGTCATGGTGGATGCTGTTGTTCCTTGGGACTGAGTACTTCACTGATTCTCCATATATTAGTTTCCATAGTGAGGGATGCGCTCTTTGGCCAAAATTATTTGAGGGACATCACCATCCCAGATTTCTCAAAAAAAGGAGGCAAGCTTGTTTCATCACTTGTATTGAGTTGTTGTAGATTGTAATTTTTGCCCTTTTATTAAACGTCAAGTGTAATTTGAAAAATAGGTGACATATTTTGTTCTCTTTTTTCAAATTCCTGTCTATAATTTATGCCACCTCCTTTATGGCATATAACTTTGAAAACTTGAGGAAAATGCCCTGTACTTAAATGTTGCCACACACATTTCAGAAATATTTTTTCCAAGAAATATTGACTAATAATTATTAACCATTTCCTTTATGCTTTATTTTTTTCTCCAATATTTTTAACTTATTTAGAAACACATTCATCCCTGGTGTAATTCCGTTAATTTCAATGTTGTTACAACTAGGAAAGACACTGAAAAGCACTGAAGCCCATGCTGAAGTATATTAGGGTTCAATTTAAATTATTGATTATGTCAAATAACCAAAGCTCCATCAGCTTTATTAGTCAGACAAAACAGCACAATGCAGAATAAAAAGAGTTACTATATTACTAATGCAGGTTGGGAAGCAAAGTTTCAAAGGAGTCATTTTTCATCTAAATCATGGGCTCTCTTCTGCTCATTTGTGGTCAACATACTATCCTGGTTGACCACAAAAAGAAAGCTAGATCCAGTTCTTACCCATGTCTTGTTTGAACATAGTTTTCCAGAAGTCAGTACAGACATAGTACAGATTACAACTTCGATCATACCAACAAAATCACTTTCTTCTCCCTGACACAGTAAGCATGTTGATCCTATAGCACTACTATATTTGATAAGCTTCAACGGAACATTTTTTTCTGAAAATACTTGGAACTGGCTTATACAAAGTTCATTTTCATTATAAGCTTAGCATAGTGTAAGAGTACGTTGGGAAACATGCTATCTCTGAACTTAAGTATAAAGGATACAAAGACATCTAGATATATAGATATGGATATATTGGCTAACAAATGTTTTTGAAGAATTAGGGCCTAAGAGCTTTGCTGAATATATATAGAAATAAGCACATGTTTAAAGTTAAATTTGTGCTCGGCTGAATTTGTGTTGCTGTATTTTCTCTTTGCCTATTCATTTTTCTAATCACATATGACATTACATTTCAGGGGAAGATATGAATACAAAACAAAAGTGTTACTAAATGTATCATTTATATCTCTCCATACCAAAGAATGCATATTTTATAGCCATCAATCATTCGGTCTTTCATTAAAGAATTTATTATTTTTGTTTGGTTGTTTTCTGGTTATCTGGGTAGTAAATAAAATCAACATTTTTAGTTTTGTGTCTTTATTTCTTATAAAACTGTGTGTTACTGCATGGGACATAATAAATCAAAATGGTTTGTTATCTCTTCAGCTATCCAATGTGGGCTACTGATCAATGATGAATGAGTCCCCAAATTGCCTACTGTGTGTTCTATTCATGCACATTGGAATGCTTCTTATAATGATACTTATCATAAGAGATTATATATACATATATTTTGCAGGTTTGCAAGTGGAACAGAGTTAAGAAGCTTTTCCAAATAAGTTCAGGATTGTGGCTATATTGAATTGTTCCTGGCATGAATACCATAGTAAATTTTATGTCCTCTACTTCTATATATATATACTGGATTAATGAATTTAGATTAGTAAGGGTAACTTCATTTCCCAGAAGGGGGGAAAGGACACATAAGAATGGCACTGTCATAGAGGGGTTACAATGTACTGAATTGAGAAGAGGTAATAACTTCCACAAAAATGTCTAAGAAATAAGTTAAAAACAGACTTGAGTTGAATCTAAGGGGACTGGTGTTACATGATCCAGTTCTGGGAGTGAATTTTAAAATCATGTATATAGTACAGTGTATTACACAGCAGAGAAGTGGTTAAGAAGATGATTCTAAAGAAACACTGCTTCAGAATGCAGAAACAGTTGATATATCTCACTTTGTTGTCAAATGGTTTAAAATTCCAGGTAAATTCATCTTTCTTTCTTAAAATAAACCAAATTTGGAGCACAAAAAGTACAAAGGCATAATAAAGGAGTATCAAATATTTGTACCTCTATTCAACTTGGCAGACATATGCCTCTCCCATTTATGTCTCAAATTTATGCAATTTGCAAAGTTCATATCCTGAATCCTGTAATGGGTCCATGACTTCACTGGCATGGCATCTCCTGCAAGTCACTCTGGGTGTATCTGCACAGCAAAGTTATTTCGAAATAATGACCATTATTCCGAAATAACTATGTGAGCAATTCCATTATTTCAAAATAATTTTGAAATAACGGACGGCTTATTCCGACTTCTGTAAACCTCATTCTATGAAGAATAACGCCTATTCCAAAATAGATATTTCGGAATAGGGGCTGTGTAGACAGGGTAAAAGCTGTTATTTCAAAATAGGGGGCCTCCAGCCCTTACCAGGGTGCCCTGCTGGTCGCTCTGTCCACACTCAGACAAACTCTTATTCCCCCTCCCCTGGAGCCCTTAAAGCTGCAGCCTCTGCAGAAAGGGCTTATGGCACCCAGGAGGCCCTGACAGCCCTGAACCACCCTGCATCTGCACCTGCCTCACTTTTCCTCCAATATGAGCCAGTCTGCTGCTCTCACCCAACGCTCCACTGCTCGCAGGGAGCAGTCAGACAGCTCCCCGGAGCCTGCCAGGGGATGAAAAAGATGCGCGCCTTCCTGGTCTGGTGCGGAGATCCTGGACCTTATTGAGGTTTGGGGTGACGAGTCCAACCTCCAGGATCTCTGCACCAGAAGTAGGAATTCCAATAACTATGGCTGGATGGCCGACAGCCTGGCCAACAGGGGGCACATCCGCACACACGAGCAGGTGCAGATGAAGGTAAAAGAGCTCCACCAGGCATATGCCAGGGCCAGGGAGGGCAACTCCCACTCCAGGGCAGAACCCCACCCCTACACTTATTTTAAAGACCTGGACTGCATCCTGGGGGGCAGAAAAGTCCCTTCCCCACCCCTGGTTGTGGGTTCTGTGCTCAAGACCAGCATCAGCACCCTCCTGACCCTGGAGTCAGTACCCCCTCCCTGTGGATGCGTTCAAGGTGTTGTCTGAAGCCTGGGAAGGAACATCAAGTGAGTGCACACAGGGGGTAGAGTGGGTGGGCAGGGAGGGGTAGCTGGGCGTTCCTCACTGGGCCCTTGCTGCCCGAGGATTGAGTAGCAGCCTGTGCACATGGGAGCATGTGTCGTGCTGCTCCTGGCCACACAGCCCCAGGAGGCTGCCACAGAGGACCCTTGTGTTATTGATCACAGGGTGTCTGGAGAGGCCTGCCATGATCATGAACCTGGGATGGGACGTCCTCCCTCCTCAAGCCACAAGCATGCCCACACTCCCAGGGCAATATGCACTCCCAGGGACATCTAGGCCCACTGGCCAGAGTGCATATGGCCTTACTCCAGGCACATCACCTTCTACTGAGCCGAGAACTGTTGATCTCGGGTCACAGATGAGGGTAAGGCCACAGGCTCCAGAAGGACATCCAGCTGCAGCAAGACACCTTGCGGGAGCTGCTGGAGCAGGGCCACTCCCTGTGTGCAGATGTGCACTCCCTCGTTGTCAGCACGATGCCTGTTCCTGCTCCAGCTTCTGCTCCTGCTCCTGCTGTTGCTGTAGTCCCTTCTCCCCCTCGCACTCCCACTCACAGAGCTCCATGAATGTGTCCTTCCTCTTATTGAAGTTCTGGAGCCATTGCTGATCTCCCCACTGCTCCATG
Organism: Pelochelys cantorii; assembly: GCA_032595735.1. Taxonomy (NCBI): domain Eukaryota; kingdom Metazoa; phylum Chordata; order Testudines; family Trionychidae; genus Pelochelys; species Pelochelys cantorii. The sequence continues at coordinate 144,972,307 of CM064327.1, forward strand.
ACAATCCAGTCCCACCAGTCTGCACTGGTGTCCAGATGCAATAGGTGGCAGGGCATGGTATTCAGGGGAAGGCATGCAGGCCCTAGATATATGAGCTGTGCCTGCAGAGATCTGAGGAAAGTCTCCCAGAAGGGCTGGGGGCTGGGTTCCTGCAGAGCCTGGGAGGCTGCATGCAGAAACTGCTGAATGACTTGCAGCACAAGCTGCAATAGCCGAAAATTGCCCGGAAGCAACTCCAGCTCCATAGCAGGGAGTGTTGTGGTATCCTGAAGTAGGGCAACCAGAACACACAGTGGAAATACTTTGCTGTCCCTCAGAGAGAAAGGCAAGCAAGCGGAAGATCCTGAGAAACGGCTGTCCAGTACACATCTCAGATACTTCATGTGGCTGCTGCTTGAGGCTAACTACCAACCTGATGCCCTGCCTGAACTGGTTCTGGGTGGCCTTAAATGGGATTCAGCATCCAAAAAGTGAGGATGCTCTATTTCAAAATAGCTAAGTGCTATTTCGATGTGCATTTGGTGTGTAGACGCACTATTTCGAAATAAGCTATTCCAGAAATCTCTTCCGGAATAGCTTATTCCAAAATAAATGTGCAGTGTAGATGCAGCCTCTGGGAACTAGCTCAGTCCAACCTTGAAGCATCCTCTCCTGGCAGTGTCTCACCCTCTATTAAATATTTTTGTCCATTCTCCACTATATGTCAGGACCTGAGTCCCTCCCAGACCACAATGCCATTCCCTCAGGGTACTGCCCTATGGTAGTGCCCCCACACTCTGGGATCCTCTGCTCCAAGAGAACTCCACTGCCAGTCATCACATAGCTCCCTACCTCAGGGGAAGATTGCAATCTGAAATGATCATTTGTCACTGGCAAGGGGGTGTGAATCTGCACCCTATTCCTGACGTGGCTGCTCCTCTCAACCCTGCTACCTCCTTGCCCCTGTCATGGAGCCAAGGTACCCTGCTAATAGGCAGCTAGATCCCTTTCTCTCTAGGGAGAGTGAACTCCTCCTGGCCAGCCAGCTTTCTATACAGCTCTGCTCTGGTCTGATTGGCTACCTCAAGCCCTCTCCCAATTGGTTCCCAGCTCAGCTCTCTCCCAGAGCTGTTTTAAGCCTTTTCAGGGTATGTCTAGACTACAGGGTTTTTTTCAAAAAAAGTGGTCTTTTTTCAAAAAAAACTTCCCCTGCGTCTAGACTGCTGCCATGTTCTTTTGAAAGTAAATCGAAAGAATGTGGCAGGTTTTTTTACCGCGGAAAACCTCGTTTTACGAGGAAGAATGCCTTTTTTCAAAAGTGCTCTTTCGAAAAAAGGAGCTATGTAATGCAAACTGTGCTTTTTCAAAGAGAGCATCCAGACTGCCTGGGTGCTCTCTTTCAAAAAAGCAACTTGCTTTTTCGAAAGTATTGGTTGTAGTCTAGATGCTCGTTTTCGAAAGAGGCTTGCAGTCTAGACATAGCCTCAGAGTTGTTGGAATCGGATCTCACAGACAAGTTTTGGTCCTGGAAGGAGGTTCCCTGGGCAGGGGTAGGATTTATGGGTGATGAGGCTTACGAAGTGGAACACTGTGTGTGGGGATTCCTCTTGCAAGAGACATGACTCAGGAAACCAGAAAACAGTTCTAAGAGAGAAGCGATTCTGGGAACTTTCAGATGGAGATCTGCAGTGGAGCCCTGAGACAAAGGCAGAAAATGTTCAGGATGTGAGCTCGAAATGAGCATAGGGAGGGATCATGCAAAACTGCTGTGAATTTGTTATATTTTGGGGGAAAGAGTTTTATCATTAATGTTGTGTGGATTATTTTATATGCACAAGAATGAGGTATACCTAGATGTGGGCTTTCGAATTGGACATCAAGATAGACTATGTTCCTTTTATGGCCACACCAAGCAGTAACTGAGGCAGGCATACCTGTTTTGACATCTTCAGAGAGGTAGCCGAGTTAGTCTGTAACAGCTAAAACTTAAAAAACAACAAATAGTCTGGTAGCACTTTAAAGATGAACAAAATATGTTTTGTTCGTCTTTAAAGTGCTATCAGACTATATGTTGTTTTTTAAGTTTTTCCTGTTTTGACATGACAGGGATGTTCAATGAGTGACTTTCCAGCTATAGGGTCCCCAGATACGGATTTTAAAGTCTGATTTTTTGCACCCCTGTTTAAAAATATTGGCCAACATTTTTTTTTTTAATTGGAACCTAAATTAAGGCTCCTAAGTCTTAGGTACCAGAATAAGGAGTCTGTTTTTCAGAAGTGGTGAACTCCTAGCAGCTATAACTTAGAAAACCAAGTCACTTATTTGGATTCCTAAACATGCATTTAGAAGCCTAACATCGGGCCACATTTTAAAAAGCCATTATTTGAATTGTTGCATTTCTCCTGGAATCTAAAGCTTATGTGTTTTCAGCTACTGGCTCTTAAACCAGTAATTGATTCAGGATGAAATATTATCCATCCTGCACCTAATGTATTCCTTAAAAAGAAAATTATTTATCTTGGTTTTGATGACTCAAGAACCCCTTAATGGTGCCTGGCAGTGAAGGTCTTGAGTCAGGGGTGTACCTTCTCTGTAACCAAAGAATGTCATATGAGATCTTAAATAAAACCCAGTGCCACACTGGTTTTTAATATCCTTGTGAAATAAATATGTTTATATACGGAAGACATGTTTTAAAGTTTATATCAAGGCAGAGTTGACAAACAGTTTACTTGTCACACCAGAGATATTTATACACCTGTCTCTTTCTCAAGATGTAAATTAAGCATTTTAAGCAAACACAATGGCTCTCCATTTACATATTAAATCCACAAGGAACCACACACTGGAGAAATAAGCTACAGGTGGTTACATTGACTCTGAGTACAGATAATGTACACAGAGGCTACAGGACTGCAGAGGATGTAGGTTGGAGGTGCTGAAGAGGGTACAGGGCAGAGAGATTTCATATCTGATGGGGAAAGAAGAACGTATTTCTATGTAATGTGCTAGTTTACTTTTTTAAGGTAACTCAAAAGTTTAAAGTATCTGTAACAGTCTTGGGGAAGTATATGTGATAAAGTCAATGATGTACGAGAAGTGTTACTTATCACATGGCTATCACTATCCAATTTTTCATATTGTAACTCATTTATTTAGATTTTTTTTTCAGGAGCCAAACCATCTGTTTCTCTTACCCAAGCCAATATGAATATAAATTTGTTATGATACTGTAATTTCAGCTCTTTATTATATCCCTCCATTTTGCATTTGGACAGCTTATTTCCTTGCTCTGGATGTAATTACTACCTATTTTCCTTAAAGCACTCACTAATCTAAATCTCTCCAGATCACTTTGCAATTGAACTGGAAAAAAGAAATGAAAAATATTCAAGAATATCCTTGAATATTATACCCAAGCTGCCACTCAACACTGCCCATGTTATCATGGCTACTCTTTTATTTTAGCACTCTAGCTCTCATCAAGCTACCAGTAGTATGTCTATTCAAGCTAGGAACCACACTTCAGCTCTAAGAGGTGGACTTAGCCATATGGACAGGTTTTCACGTGGTCAACTATTTGACCAAACTTGCCCAAATGAATCTGAAATCAATGCACAGACACAACAGTTACTGACACAGGACAAGGAATCCATTTCATATAAACATGGTAGTTTTCCCCTGCAAATGAAGTCAATAAAGTTCTTTTAATAAAGAGCTCACAGGCAGATAAATCTGAGAATAGACTTGGTATAGTTTTGCTCTAGAAAGGCTGATCACTGTGTTATGTATTCACGTCATTCACAACAAAGGTATACTATGATCAGTAAAATAAGTTCAATTATATTTGTTACTATACTTTCATAACCATATATATGTCATGTTTCAGGATATGACCATGCATTGATTTAATTTCTTCTTTAAAAATAACCTACAGCATACTATAGGTTGTATAGCTTTTCTACCTTCAGAAATACAACATTCTCATAGTCCAATATCCAGGAAAAGAAACATTACATCTAAAGGTGGCATATTGTCAAGACTATCCATCTCTGGTGCCACTGAAATGACAAGACACATTCCTAAAAGTTCTAGAAAATTGGAGAACATGTATTGACAACTTTAAGTAATTTGCCCTGTTGCTATTAAAGCAACATTTCTGCTCCATATCAGAACCCTGTACAGATAAAGAGTTTAAATCTGAAGCAGTGAATCCCAACCAGAGAGGTTAAAACAACTGACAAAAGCATAACTACAACAAATCTGTTGGACTTGATCTCAGCACTGAATACTGACTGATATGGCTACCTGAGCAAGTCAGATTGATGATCATTGGAAACTTGCTTCATTTGAAATTACAACGTACTGAAAGTTTATATTAAGCCTTCTCCTCAAAAGTAGGAGATTATATTTCCAGTTTCCCTGGCCAGAAGAACAACCAAAATTTGCTACATCTGTTTATGAATATCATACCCTTACTGTTTCGGAATACAGGATACCAGAAAGTAACATAGACACATCCACTAGACTAATATAGTACTTCCACACCTCTAATATCCAAGTGTAATCATAACGTGTAAACTACTAACCAGCAACTCCCCCCCCCCTCCTCAAAAAACCCAGCAACCCCAATAAAACAAGTATGCCTCTGAAGCCATATACTATCAAATCTGCCTTAGAAAAATTGTAGGTTTATGTGCAATTTTTGGTGACCATTAGATAGGGATATTTATACATGCTAAAGAACTGAACATGATTATTTTTGTTATATTGTGTGTATCATTCCTCAGACTCAATAAGACTGATTCTCAGCATACAATGATTATTGTATTAGTAAATTACTGGAAAAAATATTTACTTCTTCTTTTATGAAGAAGAGAGCTATAGCAGAATGTTCAAAACTCATCCACAATAATCCTGATTATTTATTACATGCCACCCTTCCAAACCAGCCCACACTGGATAAGGAAACTGGTCTGTGTTCATCAGGCTTATGATCTGAGTCAGAGGGAACAGATTCAAATAAAGATTTATTTTAAAATATTGCTTAAACAAGAATAAAAATATTAATAATTATACACCGATAGAGTCAAATGATTTTTGGCAATGCATAATTAACAGTCAGATGTTAAAACAATTTCAGGGACACTCCATTGACCCCAATACGCTATTGTGATAATAATTCAATGGTTGTGTTTTCTATTTTTTAAATGAGAACAAACGAGATATATATTTTTATCTTATATATTCTTAAATACTTTTCGAGCTGATCTTAAAAGCTGATTTGCCAAACCAAGTTTTAACTTTAAATTTAAATAAAGTTGATTGTTGTTTTAGTATCAAAATCAGGTTTCTGAAGAAATTCAGTTGACCTCCTTTAAAGTTAAAACCCAACTACTACACAACAAAATCCTTGGGCACAAATGTGATTATGCAGATGAGTTTGTTAACAAAATTTACACATAAATGAGAACATTTTTTCCATCGTCGTTCCTATTACAAAGAAACACTGGGAAGTAAATTATCTGTAGAACAGTACAAGATAAAAAATGTATTAAAAGCTGTAAGAACTAAATTGAAATGTCAAACATAGTTACTTATAAAAAAACAGGTGATGGCTCCTCGTAAGCTACCTATTATAAACTGAAATCAAAGTGAACTAGGATGACTTCAGTTTCTAGCAAACTTCTGGCTCAGATTCTGATAGTTTCTTAACTATTTGCAAAACATAATCCATTTCAAACTATTCCATGTTTTCTGAGATAGTTTTGCACTATTATAGTAAGATTCGTTATTGCACAGTTAGCAGTAGGATTCTGCAATATTTTTAAACCAAAACATAAAAAATGCTTTTCTAAACTCAATTTGCTACATCTTTTAAGCAGGGTGATCTGTGGCTTGCAAGGAAAGTCACAAGCAGGACAAAGACCATTTTGACCAATACAGCTCACTCCTTCAAACAATGTTTCTTTCAGGAAACCTCCGCACCCTCCTTTCTCCTGCCATGCTTGCCATTTCTTGTTGTATACTTTTGGCATAATAGCCACGCCTCCTGCCTGGATACATCAGTCCAAAAACAATAGAATCTGAGAGCATAAAGCATATCACTTTGACTGACGCATACTAACAGTCAGTCCTTTTCAAGTTGATGGGAAGTAGTGCCACTTAAGCAGGACATGGCTGGCTTGTTAGTTCCTGACAACAAACTGTGTTTGGTACGCGGTGCATTCAAGGGCAGTGTCAAGCTATTGTCCAGAGCCATGCTGCCTTTCCTTAGTCCAGATTCTGGCTTCTGTGGCTGGGCAACTGTATTGGGAAATCTAACCAAGCAGAAAAGGCCCCCCCCCTCCCCCCGTTCTGTGATTTCTCACATTTAATTACTTGATTTTCCTTTCCTGCAGTCAGAGAGAAAATGGAATTACATCACGTACCATGTAGCTTTGGAAAAGCATTGATTGTTTCTAATAGAGCCACTGGTGACAGGCACAATAGATGTGTTCCTTGTTTCACATCGGATATTAGATCCTCCAAACAAGTTTGAGTGTTCTTGGTCTGAAGATCTTCAATAGCAAACAAAAGGGACCAGATTTCTGCTATGTCACCCCCAGCACCTCACAAAAAGAAAATCTTTATTTAGCCTCACTTGGCTCTTCCTTGCTCTTTTCAGGTAGTTCCTGATATTCTGGAAAATGTTGTGAAGTTATTGGCTTAGTAAATAAATACAGGAAAGGATTCTGTTGGTTTACTTTGGTTCAAACTTGTAGTTGTTTAGTCCTCTCCCTCCAATCAGATTTGAAATAAATCTCTCTTTGGTAAGTAGCAACGACTAAGTTGCAAGCTCCCTTAATATGGGAACTTACAATCGCCAAATGGTACTTCATAGGACTGCAACAGATAGTTCCATTTTATATATTAATGGAAACGCATTGGATCATTTGTCCCTCTTTGTAACAGAAGAAAATGCAATGTAAGGCATCTTTTAAAGATGTTTGGGCTTAATTACTATTATTATGTAATACAGCTATCACAGGCATGCTTCAAGGCCCCAGTCAGTTGTGGTACATGGTTTCCAACTGATCAGAGGAAGTAGCCCTGGCTGCCGTGAAGATCACGCAATACAGGGCCCTAGCCCTGTATAGAGAATTGTGAAGGCAGACTCCTCTGCCCTGGCAGAGACTCATTCTTGCTGAACTCACATTAAATTCTGCCAGAATAAAAACCACCTGCTTATGCTTTAAATGAGCAGTTTCAAGATTTGATGCAGGCTAATTGTCTCAGATTTTGGACTATACTAAAATAAATAATAGCCATGTGTTTTACCGATAAATTATTAACCAAAATTAATGATAAAGTAATCCACTTGATGGAAGAAAGTTTGACTCTTGGCAAACTCCATTGCCATAACCTATCAGCATTTATCATCTAGAATATCAGCATTAGATCATTCCTCCCCTCAGCCCACTTTTTCTATTAGTATCAGTGCCTCAGTTTTTCTAAGTTAAAGTGGGTAAAATTGTTCCTTCATATTGTACATGACTAGGATACTAATGTAGTAACTGAAGTAATGAGCAGAAACTAAAGACTATCCAGGATTGATGGTGTGGGTTGGAGGAGCAGGCCTGACAGGCAGCACCCACCAAAAGTGCATTTTTAAGATGTAGTGATGCAGGAATTGTTGTCATTAGCTGCGGATATCCTTGAAATGATAAGAAAACATCTTACTTTGCTTCTGCTTCCTGGTGTTTACAACCTAGCAGATCATATGGATTCATTCATCAATATATTAAAATAATTATTATTGCAGAAAGAAAGCCAGAACAAATACGAAACTATCCAGATTATTCATTCCAATTAAAAAAATAAACTACTAGGTCTGTCAGAATTGAGGGACTGATACTGCAATCTTGTACTGAAGATGCAGAGACCCTTTGAATTCAGTAATAATGAGATCCTGTGAGTATGCTCAGGTTCAGGTTGAAACTGGTGGGATTTCAGTGTTTTTGTAGTGCAGGAAGACAAAGAGGGTCAAGTCTTACATTTATTTTAAAATGTTATAAATAAGTTAGTGGTATGAGCAATGTGGGGTATGAGGTGTTTAAGTACACAAGCTTAGGCATTTTCACCTTTCAAATAGGTTCTTTTCTTTGTTTGTTAGCTTCAGTTCCAACTTTTTTGCCTTACAACAAAGAAATAGAGTTGTCTGGTGCCTATCTTAATTACTTAAATAATAATTTCTATGCTCTCTAAAAAATATCAATCTGGATTAGCAATTTTGTTATGATGAGAGATCCAGGACCGATACACTAGTTTTTAGTGCTGCACACCTAAATGGACCTGTCTCCAGTACTACAGCACAACACATTTTTTTCTGCACCATTAATTCAAAAATATCATAAGGCACAAAAGAACTAATTGCAAATTAGTTGTGCAAGTGTGTAAATATGTTGGGTTCTGTATCATGTCGTTGTTAGTCACCTAAAGCCAGAACCATCCTAGCAACTCATATACATTTGATAATGAGCTCAAAAAATAAAATTCTTACTTTCTTTCTTTCCAGATGTTTAAGCACAGATTTTTCATGAATACTGGCTCTTTTTTTCCCCATGGCATGTGACATCTGTGACATCTGAGTAAAACTTACCAGGATTTTAGATATCACTGTATGAACCACACTTTCCCCCAATTCCAATTCAGTTATCCTTCCTTGGGATACTTTGGCTAACTACCAAAGGTTTATCTTCACAACACATTCAGTATGGAATCTGACTTTGATGTTGCCCAACTCTCCTCCTGTCTGTAAACAAAATGGTTTCACCAAAGTGTTGTGGTGCTTTTTAGCTGTGATAGCTGGTCTGTCCTGGGGTGTTGGCTAAAGCATGAGAACTGCATACACGGAGCCTGCTGGCAACCCATCCATTTTACAGTGATAAGAGAGGCTGAATTACTCAAGTCCTGAGAGTTCTCCAAAGCCACCCCACAATTCTTTCCATGTGTCAGAAGGACAGTAGTTCTCCTACTGTTCATATGGGGAAAATCATAATGGGGCTCAGATTACCACAGTAATAAGACCCCTCAGATCTCCTGGTGGCACACTGAGTGCAGTACCAATGAGGACAGTTAAATATGGCTTTGCAGTGTGGCTGCTCACACACATTTTCATCATTAACCATATGCCAAGGGCCAGGCACCAATTACCTGAGCTAACTCCTGTGAAGACAAACCCCACCTGAGATGAGAATCCTCACCATGATGAAATATGGGAGGGGACTGCACTGTTTGTAGACATGGTTGAAATGTGATTGAATCTGGAAATTTAGACAGGCTAAAGAGTTATGTTTATCTATGTTATTAGATCCTGGTGAAGCCCTGCTCTGTCCAAATCTGTGACATGGACCAAGATCAGGGTTAAAATACACTTTAGTCTTATAAATCCAAATTATTTTAACAGTGTTATAGGTCAGGACAACTGTGCACCTTCTTCCTACCAATCCTCAAAAGTGGATATGTCTTGTCTAGCAGGGAAAATAACATCTATGGCCCCCATGAGAACTGCCCCCATCTCCTTTTTCCCCTCCTCTCCGCATGGGAGCTCAGCTTCTTTATGGGCTTGAGGAGGGAAAGAAAGGGGCTCTCTAGAAGATTGATTAGACAGAACGGTACATCATAAATCTATTGGCTCCTGCATACCTGGTAGCAGAGCTTTTAACTTCTTCCCTCTGCCTGAGGGGACCTGGAAGAAAAGGTTCTCCCCTTCTGCACCTGGAGGAAAAGCTTCTCCCACCCACAATGTGTGTCTTGCTAGTAATTGTCGTAGATCTGGGAAGGATTTATTCCCAGACTGCCTGATTGATCTGGATACTGTGGGATAATTTCATTTTCCTGCAGCAGCACAGGAACCTATGGGTAGGGCTGATTATAAAATTCATGTTGTCACAATTTGACAGCTGCCTAGTGTGGATAATCATTCAAAAGTTGGGGTATGTCTCTGGTAAATCAGAACTGGAGGCAGATCAGGAGGGAGATCCTCTAAAGAAGGTGAAGAATGGGAAAAGGGGCTTCTAGTGCCTGGTATAAAGAGAAGAAAACCCTCTCTCTTCTACCCTCTTCACCCTAGAAGGTAGGACAATGGGATCCCAGCAATAGGTCTGGGGGTAAGAGCTAAGGGGCAACTTTCCACTAGGAGGCACATGTAACAGGAAAAAGGATTACCCTTAATAGATAAGTCAAGGCTGGTTTACACTACCATAGGAGATTGAGCGAAGTTATACAATTTCAGCTACATGAATAATGTAGATGAAGTCAACTTACCACCGTAACTTCAGTGTGATGCGTCAGCTGGAGACACTCTATCATTGACTCCCCCTATGCTTCTTGTTGAGGTGCAGTACTAGAATCAATTGCTGAGCAATCGGTGGTCAATTTATTGCATCTATTCTAGATGCAATAAATAGACCTCCTGCTGGATCGATCACTGCCCTATCAATCCAGCCCATAGTGAAGACATCCCCTTATTGATGGATAGTTAAACCACATGCCTTGTGTCTTGGTGTTTCTTCCTGTAGGGTCTATGGCCATGTGTTGTAACCAAATCCAGAGAGCCTCTAGTGGACATCATGTGGAACCAAGTCACAGTCAATGTGTGATATCCAAAATCATTTCTTGACCCTAAGTTTTCTACACAGCTTCACCTTGAGCTTCCTTTCTAGGCATCATACACAACTATAAACATAAGGCCAAATTCATCCATTGGCTTCGATTTCATCTGAATTTGTTCCTGCTGAATATGGATCATTCTGTCCTGTGTGGAAGAATCATCAAAACTTCCCAGAAACCATACTATAGAGTTTAGTTCATAGCTGTGTTGAGTTAATCAGAAATCTGATAGCATCACATGACTGACGGCAGTATAAACATATATTGCAACTACATATCATTCGAGGATCTCAGTGTATGATACAGACACATACATCAAAACAACCCTTGGTGATAGCCATGTATTATTGTACTCATTTTAACACACTGTGCTATTGCTAGGTTGAGTAAATTATGCAAGGTCACATTGACTCCATGGCAGAGTTAGATAATGAACCCATTAATCCCAGCAACCTGTTAGACAACTTTATAATCAGAGAGGGAACTCACCTACATTTGGAGCCAGTAAATTACAAGAAATGAACATCAGGAATATTGTTTAATTTGTTAAATACCATTTTCTATGACACATTGAAATGTCTGAGCTCAGTAGGACTGAAGATATAAAGCTGGTTTTGACACGTATCAAGGGGATGCCATGGAAAGGCGACTTAAAAAACCAGGGATTGTTTAAAGTGATTTAAATCTAAACCCTAAGCTAACTTTGTTGCTAAAATGCTGCAGAGGTTTAAACTAAAAAGCACATACTTAGACACTTGCCGTTTCCTGTTCAAAGAAATTGTTCATCTTTAATCTTAACTTTTTATCTACAGGATCTTGAATAGGGTGAAAGGACAGAGGCTATACCAGAGCCCTACACTCTATCAACAGATACATGAGAATTAGAAAATAACCCTCTGCTCATTTGCCAATTGCCTTTGCAAGTCACCTAATTAGGTGATTAAGTCATTAAAGGAATATGTGCATCTGAAAAGCCCCTAGTCAGCCTCTAAAATCAGAGGAGATAAAGTCAAGAGTCTTATTTCTTTTTTCTCTTACACTGAAAAGGTAATTAATCCATTTAACAGTGCCTAGCAGTGCTTTTCTATAGTAGAAAGGAGAGACTGAAGCAGGCTAGCTTTTCAGAAACACTCTTTGAAACACACCAGAATGACAAATGCCTCTTTCTTTTACATGCCACATGAGGAGGGAAGTCTGAGCCCCCAGTGGTCAAAATTATTTAGACAAGAGATCATCCGCAGCATATATAATATGGATTTTTGAATGTTACTAACAGCTAATCAAACATTTCCAGTAATTCAATACAGATTTACACGGCCCATTTCTGCTGTAACTTTGTGGCTACTGAATACATTTATGAGGACAATATTGTCTAGTCACATCCACATCTGCCTGCACGAGCCCCTGAACTTACATCACCTCAAGCAAGTGTTACATACAGTAAAAGAAATTACTCCAAAGCAGCAAAACATTGTAAAGTGATTTTCTGGCAAAATACTGGAAGTGAGGTGGTTGAAACTATAGACACAAATGTAGGGTTGATCTTACAACTAACAAAAGGTATGTGTGTCAAAATACCATCCAGAATTGTAAATCAACATGTTCCATATAGTTCAGTGGTACTTAGATCTCCATAGAAATAACTATGACCTTATTGTTGTTGGGGAATTTTAAGCGTGTACATTTGTAAGTGAATTTAATGACCATAAAAATGAAGGAATAAATTACTTGACTAGAGCTCAAACAAGCAAATATTGAACATGTTATACTCCTTGGTGTTCAGTTAAAGGACCTCACTGCTAATTGTGTTGCGGCAACCTATCTTTCTTTTTTGTGATACAAGAAAAGATTTGCACTCAAGGCTCTATAGATGGAAGACTAATGCACTCATTTACTACCCTTTCCTTTAACATGAAATTCAGTGAATTGGACGGAAACAGACTGAGTATCCAGGCCAGCTAAGTATGACATTTCACCTGTTCCTTTAGTTCTATAAGAATGTATTTCACTATGATTGCAGAATTCCCAGTAATGCAACATAGTAACTGGAAATACCAAACAGGGAGAGTATATTATTATTAATTATTATAAAAATTATACTTATTATTTCAAATCTTGAAGTCTTTACAGAAGGTCAAAAATCTGCTTTATAGAGGCACTGGAGTAAATAAAGAGCAAACTTGCTGACTTTATTGGATTTGAATTTCCTCTAGTACAGTTGTGATCAGAATCTTAAAGGATGTTAATGGGAATTTTAAGTAAGAAAAGATTTCAGAATTTACCCTATTATTAGATACTGATACTATTTATGTATTTAGAGATGTACATAAAGACGAGAGAAAAAGCTGAAATTTAAGGTGCTTACATTCTAGAAAAACCCAGAAAGCATAGTGCAGATACAAAACATTGGTCTTATCTTAAATACTATGCAGTGGATTATATATGTGTGAGTGGGTATGTGTGCACACACAAATATTTTAAATGCTTGGAAGAGTTGTGTGTGTATATATATGTTTGGAGAGAGAGCCTACGTCTAGACTGCAGGCTTCTTTCGTGAGAATCATTTTTCGGAAGAGATCTCTGAAAAAACTTCTTCCGAAAGAGATCATCCACACACAAAAGCTCATCAAAAAAGCGATCTGTTTTTTCAAAAGATAGCATCCACGCTGAATGGATGCTCTCTCACATTTAAGCTGTGATTACTACAGACAGAGTGGCCACTAGGGCACCTGGGCTTTTTGTTCTTTCCTCTTCTTTTGAAAGAACTCCATCTTCCCCATCTACACACGCCTTTTTCTGAAAGAGCTCTTTCGGAATAAGGCTGCTTCTTCATAGAAAGAGGATTGCCAATGCCAGAAAACTCCCTCTGTTCTTTTGATTTACTTTCAGAAGAACGCGATTACAGTGTGGACGTAACTCAGGTTTTGTCGGAAAAATGTCTGTTTTTCTGACAAAACTCTGTAGTGTAGACATACCCAGAGAGAGAGAGAGAGAGAATAAAGCAGACCTTTATTTTCCTTCAAGTTTCAATGTTTTAATGTGTGTCATTTTTTAGGTTAAAGAGTTACAATTTTCCATACAAAGACACATTTAAAAAAAAAGTTTGTTTCGTCAACCCCCTGATTTTCTATCAAAAAGGTAATGATATATGGGATCAGCATCAAGTGCATACATGGCTGTCTGTCTATCTATTAAAATATGTTTTCCTTTGCTGAAAAAAAAACCCAATGAAATGACTCATGAAATAATATTAGCCCTTAGAGTGTCAAGAATTGCTGAAAGAATCCAATTATTCCCTTTAAGAGTCAATTAACACCCTTTTCCTCCATTTGATGTAAAATGGACATATTGTCAAGTTACGCCTGTTCAAGCTAAATGACCACCATTCTTTCTTAGTTAACTGAATAATAATATAAATATTATTAATTAGCAATCAGACTATAAATATATTGACATTTTCTTAGCACTGAGTATCTAACGGGCAACAAATGAAACTCCCACTCTGAAATTGAAATACAAAGCTTTATGGCTGAATTCATTTTTTGTCATTTTGTGTAAATAATTCTGACATTTTGAAAAAGTGCGAAGTGGAACAAGAGACATTAACTGACTTGTATTCTTTCTAGTCATAAGTTGTGCAATCACTCAAGTCTGTAAGGAAGGTGTGGGGGGCCTGCAGCCGCCAGCTTTCCAGGATCCAGCCTCTGAGGTTCAAGGCTCCCCGCCCCAGGACTGGGGAGCCTGTGCTGGCGCTCCAATTCCTCACCCCTGCTACCTCACCATGGGGCTGGAGCACACAAAATCTATTTGCCTGGGGGTCAGTGGCTCCCGACTCAAGAAAGTTTCCTCACCCCTGCCCTATGGGGATGGTTTACTTCAGCTTTTGTTCACTGCAGAACCTCCATGTAATGTGATCATGGGGAAACAACTACTTCTCTCCTTATATAGCCAGGCAGCAAATTTCTCTGAATAGTTTAGTGCACTAAATTAACCAATGAGATGCACAGTTTTTAAGAAATAGTTTTAATTGCAGACAATTACTGAAGATTTATGGTTAAATGACAGGAAAATATTTATTTTCAACACATCCTAGCCCATTAATTTTTCACTTTCCTAAAAAGTAGATACGTAAGATTAGATACACAATAAAAGGCTCAAAAAGGATTATGTATGATTTCATTCTAGTACAGTTTCTAATCTGGATTGGATGTATGCCCAGTCCCCAGAAGGAATGAACAGAAATGGTAACCATGAAGTAATACATCCCCTGTTGCTCATTCCCAGCTTCTGGTGAACAGATGGTGACCACCATCCCTGCCCATCCTGGCTAATAACCATTGATGGACCTGTCCTGCATGAACTTATATAGTTCTTTTTGAACCCTATTATCGTCTAGAGCTTCACCAAATCCTCTGCCAAGGAGTTCCATAAGTTAACTGTGCATTTTGTGGAAAAAAAAGTTTGATTTCCTGCTGGTTATTAATTTCATTTGTTGACTTCTTAGTTCTTGTATTATGAGGAGTAAATAACACTTCCTTATCTACTTTCCCATAGCTGTCTTAATTTTATAGGCCTCTATCATATCTCCCTCTAGTCAACTGTTTTCCAATCTGAAAATTCAAGTTTTATTAATCTCTGCTCATAAGGCCTTCATTCCATACCTCTAGTAATTTTTGTTCCCATTTTCTGAACCTTATCCAAGATATCTTTTTTCGAGATGAGGTGACCACTTTTGCACGCGGAATTCAAGATGTGAGCATGCCATGGATTTATATAGAGGCAATATGATATTTTCTGTCTTATTATCTATCCCTCACTTAATGATTCCCAACATTCTGTTTGTTTTTTGACTGTGACTGCACATTGAGTGATGTGTTCAGAGAAATATCCACAATGACTCCAAGATCTCTTTCTTCTGTGGTAAATTTAGATCCCCATCATCTTATATTTGCAGTTTGGAGTATGTTTTCCAGTGTGTGTGTTTATCCACATTGAATTTCATTTGTCATTTTGTTGCACAATCACCAGTTTTGTGAGATCCCTTTGTAGTTCTTCACAGACTGCTTTGAACTCAACATTCTTGAATAGTTTTGTATCATCTGCAAATTTTGGAACCTCACTGTTTAGCTCCTTTTCCAGATTATTTATGAATATATTGGGATTGGTCCTGCCTTGGTCAGGGGGCTGTACTTGATGATCTCCTGAGGTCTCTTCCAGCTCTATGATTCTATGATATTGAACAATACTTTTCAGACCCCCTGTGGGACACAACTTTTGACTTCTCTTCATTCTAAAGATTGACCATTTATTCCTACTCTTTGTTTCCTATATTTTAATCAGTTATTAATTCAGGAGGGGACCTTCCTCCTCATCCCATGACAGCTTACTTTGCTTAAGAGACTTCGGTGAGGGACCTTGTCAAAGACTTTCTGAAAATCTAAGTACACAATATCCACTGGATCACCTTTGTCCATATGCTTGTGGATCCCTTCAAAGAATTCTTGTATATTGGTAAGCTATGATTTCCTTTTATAAAAACCATGTTGGCTTTTCCCCCAACCAATTATGTTCTTCTGTGTGTCTTACAATTTTACTCTTTACTATAGTTTCAGATAGTTTTCCCAGTACTAAAGTTAGGTTTACCACCTCTGGAGCCCTTTTAAAACAATGGTGTCACATTAGCTATCCTCCAGTCATTTGGTACAGAAGCTGATTTAAAGGAATGTTACAAACCACAGTTACTAGCTCTGCAATTTCACATTTGAGTCTCTTCAGAACTCTGGCATGAATATCATCTGATCCTGGTGACTTATTACCATTTAGTTTAACAATTGGTTCCGAAATCTCCTCTCATGACATCTGAGATAGTCCCTTATCTATTTTTTCATAGATTTTTCATGGAGCAGAAAAAAGGGTAAATTTATATGTATTTTTCTGTGAAGTAAATTATTCACTCATCTCTAAAAATGATATTCAATATGGACTAGATAAGAGAGAGAGATGAAATTTAAGAGAAGCAAAGATTGAAGCAAGCATTTTTGTAGACTAGTTAGAAGATAAGGAGAAAATAGAAAGATATTAATTACAGGCTGAGAATTATGATGGCATTTGAGAAAGGAAATTACAGAGGTTCATGTACAGATATATATATGTAATAAAAATTAGGTATGGAAATAGTATATGCCAAAGCAACTCATTTAACAGTGAGGACTTCAGCAAGGACCTAACATGACTTTGGGAGTAGATATCAGTAATCTGCTGTCAAATCAGGGAGAACGTATGTAGCTGGGTACCACAGAGTTTGCTACTATTCAAAATTTTCATTAATGACTTGGCTAATGGAGTTAATAGAATACACTTATTAAATATAGGGACAACACCAAAGTGAGAATGGTTGCAAGCACTTTGGAAGACAGAATTAAAGTTTAAAATGACCTTGATAAATTGGAAAACTTGTCTGAAATCGACAAAGTGAAGAAATTTTATAAAAAGAAATATACTACATTTTGGAAAGGGAAATTAAATAAAAGTACAAACTGGGGAGTGCCTGGTTAGGTGGCAGTAATGTGGAAAAGAATCTGGGAGTTCCATTTGAAAATGAGCCAATGTAATGTAGTTTCCAAAAAGGTTAAAATCATTTTGGTGCATATTAACAAATTACCTTATGTAAAACATGGGAGATAATTGTCCCACTCTGCTCAGCACTCATAAGGAACTTAGATGAAGTATTGTGATCAACTTAAGGTGCTGCTCTTTAAGAAAGTTCCAGATAAACTGGAGAGAGTAAAGTTATAAATAACAAAATTTTAAAAAGTTTAGAAAACTATGGGAAGGGTTAAAAACACTAGGCTTGCTTAGTCTTGAGAAAAGAAGACTGGAGGGTGGGATACTGAATAACAGTCTTCATATATGTTAAGGGCTATTAGCAAGAGGACAGTGATCAATTGTTCGCTATGTCCACTGAAAGTATGACAAGAAGCATTCAGCTTAAACTGTGTAGATGTGAGGAAAATTTTGTAACAAGGTCCATAAGAATAGTAAATTATCGGTACAGTTTACCAAAGAGGTTGTGGAATCCTCATCACTAGAAGATTTTAAGAACAGGTTAAACACCTGCCAGGGATGGTTTAGGTATGTTTGATCCTGACATAATGCAGAGGGATAGTGCAGATAACCTCTTGAGGTCCCCTCCAGCCCTATATTTGTATCATTCTGTAAGGTACAGAAAAGTAAAGAACCTTCTAGGATTTGTAGAAAGAGACTTGTGGAGATATAGGAACCTGTGCTGGGGTTAGAGAAGGTTTTGGGAAGTGTATAGTATGCTGTGGCCACAGGGCTTGTTCCCTAAGGTTTGTGGTAGTTAATGTCTTCTGAGGTAGTTTGCATCCCTCTTATTCTTTTGCCATCACTAAAAAAAAGAGTATATTTATTATACATCAGAATTAAAGTTCATCACCAGAGCTAGGTTGAGAAGCCTAATAGCACTTGCTAGAGCAAAAGATCATATACTCCATTCAGTCCCCTCAGTGTGTTCTTGTTGTGGAATAGGGAATTACATACAGGGCATGGCAGCAATGTATGGCCTATTCCTGATTTTAACACAAACATTCAATTTCCAATTTAACAACAACCACCACAACAACAACCACCACCAAAACAACCACAGCCATAATACACAACAACATATAGTACAAAATCATATAAAAAAGAATTGCTATTGTAAAATTAGCAACCACAGTGGTTTCAGTTCCACATTACTAACCTGATCTCCATGACAATGCTGACAGAAGGTCATATGCAAAACACATGAGGCCTGAGAAATTGTTGTTAGCTATTAATTCACTATGAAATAAAGTATCAATGCTCTTTTTGGTATTTACTGCTTACTTCTATGTAATGCTTCCTGATACAATATTTGTAGGTTAATGAAAATGAGTTTGTTGTCTTTGGCTTGGGATTCGTCTTTGCTGACCTCTAAAATAACAAAATTTTTATTCCTACGACAGATTGAGAACATGAATGACCAGATAGATTTGTTCTCCAAAAGGCTCCATCTTAAAAAATTCTCCAGCAGAACCTGACATACTCCCTATCCTGTCTTCTCTCCTGGGTTCAGCAGGAGGCTTCCAGTATGACAACTGATCTACTAGGCTTCCCACTGAACAAGCCAGAGTATTATACTGGAATAAGCCCCTATAAAGATAGCTGTGAGGAGCCTGCCATCCATGAGCTGCATGCAGATGAAAGTGAATAATGCAATATGCAGCATGCAGCAATATTCTGCCAGTACTGATTCCATCTACACAACAAATACTCATCATGGGCACATAGACAGCAACTGAATCAATTATTATCTTTCAAGAAGCATAAAACAAAGAGTCACATTTTCAAAGCAAATGTCACCCAAAAAGCTAAGAGAGACAAAAGCCAGATAAAAATATGAATAGGAAAGATTATTTTTCTAGTTGTGAAATGCAGTGTGGTTTTCCCTCACTTTTTGAAGGGTCACAGAAAAAGTCCAAAACACAAAACTACATTTTAGTCATTAATCTTCAAAGGAGCTGGTTTTGGCAAGAAAAGAAAAGTGATACTAATATTTTAACACATAGGGGATAAAGCTAGCAATGTCACTCACTCTCAGAAAGTGAAATTAATTTGAAGCATGCCACTCTCAAACTTTCTTGTCCTGAAGAATAACAAGTTTTCTAGTGAAGGAAAAAGTAAGAGCTTAGCAAATTTGAACATAGAAACCTCAGCTAACAGTAACCTCGAGGGAAAAAAAGCAAACTCCAGTTTACTTCTTTTTCCTTATTTCTGGGAAAAAGACAAGTGCCATATGAATACAATGGCAACACAGGTTTTAAAATGTAAATATCTGAAAATATAGAACACAAAAAAGTTATTGGCACTGCACTTTCTAGGGAAGAAATAAGATACACCAGAAACCATACAATATCTTTCAAATTAAAACTGCAAGATTGCAGATGTGTGCCTCACTCATTTTATTATCTAGTAGATTCAGACTGTGTTGCAAAGCAGTGTGTATGTTTGTCACACCCATTTCATTTTTTGAGCCAATTTATAGAGATGAAGTTAGAATCTTTGTGATAAACATACACACTGCTTTGTAACACAGTCTGAATCTACTGGATGATAAAATGAGTCAACAAATGGGCTCAATTGAATATTTCAACTCTCCTCCCGAAGCCAGGATACAGCCTTAGTTTTTAGATAGCAGACAACACCCTGTTTAGGCCCTGGACTGCGTTACTTGAATGCTACTCAAGAAAGCACTAGGGGCACATCTATACTTACCGCAAGATTGACACACCAATGGTCGATCTTCTAGAGTTTGATTTAGCAGGTCTTGTATAGCAACACAGTATAGACCTGTAAATCGAATGCTGAGGGCAGATCCCACCAGCTCCCACCAGAATGCTGAGGGCAGCTTCCATCAGCATCTGGTACTCCTCCCTTTGCAAGGCATAAGGGAAGCCAATGGGAGCAAATGCTCCCATCATCCTCATGCATTGTGGACTCTACCACAGCTCAGCTTAAAGTAAGCTGATTCTAGCTACGCATTTTGTATAGCTGGTGTTGTGTACTTTAAGCTGACTTTCCATGTCCAGTGTAAACCTGGCCTAGGAGCATAATTAGTTTGGCTGTTGTGGGGAGGCTTGTTCCCCATAGCTTTCATATGCTATTGAGAGCAGGGTTTGTCTTGGTTTCCTCTAACAATTTTGTAGTATTGCTTACAAGCTGTTAAACAGTTGCCACTTTTTATTCCAGAGGTGGCTGTATTTAACTAAGCAAATGGATACCTAAATATACTATATGTAGCTAGTAAAACTGTCTTTAATATGCTTTGGAATCCTAAACTGAATGAAAACCTATTTATAAATGTCAACAATTTATCTATGATCATAATCATTATCCTTTAACTTTACCATTAATGAGACAGGAAAGAAAACTCTAGGTCCATATTCATAGTTTAAGCTAAGGCTGAACAAAGTCAGTTTTGACTTCCACAGTCTACATTATCCATGAAAAATTTGTACTACAGTAACTCATTCATTTAGCAAAATTAAAACTATTCTCCTTCCAGCCCCACCTTGTCCCAGGACTGGAATTTCAAGATGCTCAGATATTTCCAAACAAAAGTATTCTATTGTGATTATGAATTAATAATACATATTTGTTGGCTCTTGTTTCAGTTATGGAGAAATTCTGGCGTGTATCCAACCAGATATGGTTCCTGGTATTAAAGCCTAAGAAATAAGTCATGAGGAAGACTAATGAACAGCCACAGATATTGAAAAATAAGTTTCCTCATGCTGTTTTACTCTTCGCTGATCCCTAATACTTGCCTATTGCTTGACATAAACAAAGGCAGTTGGCAAGGAAATATCAATTCATGATATAGGAGATAGAGGGAGTTGAATGGATTTGATGTCATAGTGCACACTCACAAAAGAACAACTCCATAGTGCCCATTTTGAGTGGAAAAATCTATCTCTAATTTTCCATTTACCTTGAATGGTATATTGGGAATATTCCCACATGGAATTTTAAATCTTCAGTAGCACTCCTGAAAAAAAAGTAAGCTGAAATTTTTGGGGTTTTTTTTAGAAAAGAGTTAACTGAGCTTACTTTTAAGAATTCATTCTGTCACTTACTAGCATATGATAATTTAGACTCAATCTAATGTTGAATATTTACAGATTTAAAGCACATTTCAAAAGAACAATTGGTCTGAAATATTAAATAAATCAGTTCAGCTTTCAAGGAAATTATGTGTAGACTAGAATTTTCAGTGATGCCAAAGACGATTTCTTTTCTCAAAGGCATCAGACACTCATTTTCCACCTGAAAATTATAAGATTTTTCTAATTGCTTGAATTTAAGGAAAGGTCACTGTTCAATTTCCTTTTATTGTCATTTAAAATCACAAATATAATTCCTGATCATCCTCCAGGGTATGTAACTATTTTGGCAACGTCTACAGAGTAGCTAAAGCTGGCAAACCAAGTAATTCCTGAGAATAGTTATTGTGTTTCTTGCTAAAAAATTATAATTATAACCAGGCCTGCTTTAGCTATTTGTTTTTAATGAAAGGAAAATAAAACATGTTACAATTTCTAGCATTTTGGGGTAAAACTGTTTTTAAAAGTAGTATCTGACTAAAGTTCATAGACTTACATTCAGGTTTTGTTTATTTTAGAAATATCATAATTAGAGTAAATACATAATTAATTTTAAAAACTGGGCTACTGCTCGGCAAATACTTTAATGGTAACAATTATCAAGAAGAATTTTTTACATTCATAAAATTACAAAAAGAGAAGTTTTATTTATAATAATGTCAACACTGGCAGATCTCAATAGTGCTTCCAAAACATGCTCTTTGCAAATAATCAATAACCATAAAATAGAAAAAAAATCTAATTCTTAATATCAAAAGTTAAAATGATCTTCTGATATTCAATACTAACAACAAAGATTTGTTAAAAAATGTGGTTTTTAGGAAAAATGTAACCACTGTCACAAGAATTCCTATTGAAATGTTGCAGTGAGTTTCTCAAATTGATTTTACAGTGACCAAAGAATACAGTATTTTGGTAGTGCCACAGAACTCTACAGATTTGAGGAACTAACTAATAAACAAATAGATCAGCTTCTTAGAGAGGATGCTAGTAACCCAGTTTTTTTTAAAAGGAACACACTGATTTGATCACAACATTAGCTAACAAAGTCTCAGTATTTGGTGAAAGATACTGAAGCTTTTTAATTTTCATGCTTCATTGTTAGATGAACAACTGCATTATGAACAGACTGAAACTGAAACAGAAGAGGCAACTCAGCAATGCATTAGTCAAGTTGATAAGAATGGGGTACTTATGTTCTCTTTAGCTCTATCTGGGGGGAAGCATCATATCCCAACCTGTATCAGAGTTGAAGGATGAGTTCTAGATCTACAAAAGCTGGATTTCTTCAATTGTTTAACTCGTAATAAGCAGAAATCATTTCAGGTGTCAGGAGTTTTGGTGTGCCCCTCAACATAATAGTATCCATTAGTGTAATCTGTCTTTAGTATTTTGATACACTTGCACACATTCTTTGCCATTCTCAAAAGTCTTGCTCACGGGAATAGCACTTCTAACACTGGAAGAGGGAGCATTTCCATATGCTGAGACTATAATATCATTTCTAGAAGTATCATCTTGCATTTTCCCAGTATATACCATGCAGTACAAAATGATGCTGATACCAGTTATCTGATACTGGTACCCAGATAATTACAATTCCAGCCTATTTCTTCTGGACTTCTTTGAGTCTTTACCTAATTTACATATCTGATAGGGCTTTCTCTACTCTGGAACATATCTTGATAATTTTCAATCTTTTGTTTAACTGCTTAAAATCAGGTGAAGCAATAAAAGTTTTCCAATTCATCCACTGCTGCTAAAAATCAGGAGATTATGTGGCTTTAGGCTAATAGACTTGGATGACAATACTGGCTGTAGCCTTCTGTGCTGCTTTTTTGCAGTTAATTTTTATTGTTGATTCTCATGTATACTATGCAACAGCCTCATTAGATAGACACATAGGGCTAAATTCTAACCAGAACTGGGCAACACAACCTTATTTGCCTTAATGCAGTTTCAAGAACAGAATGTGGCCCATTTACTTTTGCCTGAAGCATAAATTCCTAGTAACATACTCCAGTCTTTAGCCTCTTCTTACTCCTTTTGATTTATTTGCCTGGCTTCATTGCATGCTGCAGTGAATGACCATATTCTGCCCATTTTAGAGTACTGTTTGTGCATTAAGTTGTAACAAAGTTTGTGCTACTTGGGAGGTACTTTTTATCTTGTTCAAAATGCTGAACTTCCCACAGAACCCCAAGTCTTTGTGGAAATGTATCTTTCTATTTAAGAATAATACAGTATACTATTGGTCCTCAAGTCAAGACCGATAACAATGCTAAAAATAATGACAAAGACCCTCAGGGTAATGCAATGTCACTGTTTATAAAAATAAAATGCAAGTCCACAGAGCATTCTTTCATGATCCCAGAATTATATTCCCTTTTCTGTAATCCCTGCCTTACATCTTTGTACAGGACAGTTAGTCAATGGCACATAAACCATTAAAATGACGAATAGTCAAAGGGTCATGAGATGGATGGCACACCACCCTACATCACAGAGAGGCCATGTGGTCTGAAGGACTGATATTAGTGCAGGGCTCCATGATTTCCTGAGTTCCTTCCATCTCCATGGAGACACTTATAACTCTTTTGTTTATGGAAAAATTACTTAAATTCTCTATTTCAGTTTTCATTTCAACAAAAGGGGAAAGATAATAGTCACTTATTTATCTTCACAAAAGAGCTATACAGATGATTATTTATGCAAAGTAAAATTCACCATTCCCTTCACACAGCTTGAGTGACTTGTCCCTGTCTGTGTAAGGATGCATGTGCGAGGGATATGGCCAGTCCAAAAGCACACTCTGGGATATCAATGGCCCTCCTTCCACTGCTTTCACCATGTGATGATTTTGAGCCAGTAAATCTTCCTAAATTCAAATCCTGTGGCTCTTCCTGGATCATATCCAGTGGTTTGCTTCACACCAGACAATGAGGACCCAGTGCAAATACATCTTTCCAAACACAACATGCCTCTGCAGGATCCAAGGCCTGTGGACACCCTCTGCCTGCTATTCCACCCATTTTCTCTCTCCAACAGAATCACAACATGGGTCTTCTGCAGCTAGCTGAATTTCTCCCTTAGTTGTCAGCTTTCAAAGAACTGAGGTCCAGCCTCCCTTTTAATTAGTGCAATTTTTCACCAGCAAAGTTCATGCTAACGTTATGTATGTATAAAATGAATGGTGGATACAGATCTGATCATTCAAACCTCTAACTCCCTGATACGCTTCAAAATTTATCTGAAGGTGGAAAATGCTCTTACAAAGGAGGTATTTTGAAATTTTGTCTCTCAATATTGATTTGGTGCTTCAAAAATGTTTATTGAATTGTTATGGTCTAAATTTTACTTGGTACAATTAAGGATTTAAATCTTGAGGTCCTTAGTAAGAAGACTCAGAAATGTACAGTGCTACAAGAAAGTTGCCCAGGTGCATCAGGTGGTCTTTGGGCAACTCACTGTGGGAGATTTGGCCCGGTTTGGGTAAGTAAAAGTGCTGGGTCAGCTGGCAAGAGCACTCTGGAAGCCCAGTGCAGGAACATGAACAGGGTGGAAGTCCAGGCAGTCTGTGTAACACTATGAGACAGATGGAGAGAATTCTTAATGGAGTAGTGACATTGCACAAACTATCTTGGTGTTTTTTCTGTGGGAGTAAATATCTGTCCTTGAGGGTCATCTCAAGTCCTGGCGCATGGATTGGCTGCTGCAGCAAATGTACGTGTAGGTTGAGTAATCACAGGCTCTGGCTGAAGATTTATCTCACAGGGAAGCCCTCTAACTTGTAAGCCCAAGAGCCAACTAAATAGTAGCAGAATAAAAACAGATCTCAAAAACAGGCCTGAGGATTTGCCTCCTGCCTCATAAGAAGTCTGTGTCTCAAAAGGTTTAGATAAAAAGAACCATTGTGGGGACAAGAAGACACCATGAGAGAGGAGTGAGGCTAGAAAGCAGGGTTTAGGATTCACTCTAGATGCTCTCTGTTGCCTCTTGTATCAGAATATAGCATGCTATCTTGTTACAGATTATGAGACTTGATGTGAGATCTGCCTGCTCACCAGCCCATGGTACTTTTGCATGCTAAATTAAAATGCAGAAGGCAACAAATGGCACAACAGCAGGCCTATGAAACAGACCATGCAGGTGGGCCTATCAGAGTTCCATGAAGGGGCTGTAGCAGTGCTTCCAAACCTCTATCTGAAGGAAGAAATGACTGTATCATCTCCCTAGGCACAAGTAAAGAAGATAGCAATGGTGAGTAAACACTTATTCATAAATGATCTGGAGAAAGGGGTAAATAGTGAGGTGGCAAAGTTTGCAGACGATACTAAACTGCTCAAGATAGTAAAGACCAAAGAGACTGTGAAGAACTTCAAAAAGATCTCATCAAACTAAGTGACTGGGCAACAAAATGGCAAATAAAATGTAATGTGGATAAATGTAAAGTAATGCACATTGGAAAAAATAACCCCAACTATATATACAATATGATGGGGGCTAATTTAGCTACAACTAATCAGGAAAGAGATCTTGGAGTCATCGTGAATAGTTCTCTGAAAACGTCCACGCAGTGTGCAGTGGCAGTCAAAAAAGCAAACAGGATGTTAGGAATCATTAAAAAAGGGATAGCGAATAAGACAGAGAATATCTTATTGCCCTTATATAAATCCATGGTACGCCCACATCTTGAATACTGCATACAGATGTCGTCTTCTCATCTCAAAAAAGATATACTGGCATTAGAAAAGGTTCAGAGAAGGGCAACTAAAATGATTAGGGGTTTGGAATGGGTGCCACATGAGGAGAGATTAAAGATACTAGGACTTTTCATCTTGGAAAAGAGGAGACTAAGGGGTGATATGATAAAGGTCTATAAAATCATGGGTGGTGTGGAGAAAGTGAATAAGGAAAAGTTATTTACTTGTTCCCATAATATAAGAACTAGGGGCCACCAAATGAAATTAATGGGCAGCAAGTTTAAAACAAATAAAAGGAAGTTCTTCTTCACATAGCACATAGTCAATCTGTGGAACTCCTTGCCTGAGGAAGTTGTGAAGTCTAGGACTACAACAGGGTTTAAAAGAGAACTAGATAAATTCATGGAGGTTAAGTCCATAAATGGCTATTAGCTAGTCTGGGTAAGGAATGGTGTCCATAGCTTCCGTTTGTCAGAGGGTGGAGATGGATGGGAGGAGAGATCACTTGATCATTACCTGTTCGGTTCACTCCCTCTGGGACACCTGGCATTGGCCACTGTCGACAGACAGGATACTGGGCTGGATGGACCTTTGGTCTGACCCAGTATGGCCATTCTTATGTTCTTTATAATCCTCCATTTCCCACACCACACTCAGGGTATGTCTAGACTACATGGCTCTGTCGACAGAGCCATGTAAACTAGCTTACCTGACATAGTCAATGAAGCAGGGATTTAAATAATCCCCGCTTCATTAAAATAGAAATGGCCGCCGCGCTGTGCCGACAATCAGCTGATCCGGCACAGCACGGGAGTCTAGACACGGATCGGTCAACAAAGGAGGCCTTTGTCGACCGAACCCTTATGCCTCATGAAACGAGGCTTACAGGATTGGTCGACAAAGGTTTCCTTTGTCAACTGATCCGCGTCTAGACCCGTGAGCTGTGCCGGATCAGCTGACTGTCGGCACAGCGTGGCGGCCATTTTTATTTTAATGAAGCGGGGATTATTTAAATCCCTGCTTCATTGACTATGTCGGGTAAACTAGTTTACATGGCTCTGTTGACAGAGCCATGTAGTCTAGACATACCCTCAGAGGCCCATCTTCCCTCTTTTCCCAAGAGACCCTAACCCTCCCCAGTCTTTTGCTTTTAGTCAGGGTCAAATTCTTCCCTCAGTTACCCCAGTGAAAATGCTGACTAGCTCCACAGATTACACATGGGAGTTCTGTTTAAAAATGCATGTCATTACAGCACACTTCTAAAAGCGTAGAATAAAATAATCACAGCTCCCTTTCCAACTTTCCTTCCTTCCACTGATATAGCGTGTAGCCTCACACTTCAGTGGATACTAAACTGACAAGGAGATGCCAACCATCCTCAACAGCATCCTCTGTCTCAGCACCATGATGTAAATCCCAGCCTCTAGGGCGAAGGGTTAGAGAACAGAGGAAGCCCATGCCAGCCTCACCCCATAGCAGCAGCTCCTGGCTTGTGGGAGTAGGTTGGGATCCCTGCACTGACTGCTGAGGTCAAGTGCACAGATTTGCTATTAAGGAAGGCTAGACCCAGCCTGAGTGGCACTGCAACTCTTTGAGCCAAGTCATTAAGACATTTGTTCAAATTTGAACTGGACACCCCACCATGATGACAGAGTGGTGGCTGGGCCAAACCTGAAGTGTGAGACTTGTGTAAATTTATGAAGTGCACGATAGTTACTGTAGGCTTGATTTCTGTATCTCTGGACCCCAGCCAAACCCAACCCATGTTCCAATTTGTCTTCTCTGGCACAGACACAATACAGAAAATAGTGGAGATGGGGCTAGTGAAAGGTGGTTGCACTGCTGCTTGTGAGAGAATGTCTATTGTTAGAGCATGCAAAGAGAGCCCCGCATCTGACTTTGTCTCCATGAATTTGAAGTAAACTTTAAAATTTACCTCTATGAATTTGAAGTAACCTGTATAGTATATGGTGATTCTTAAAATTGTGCACATTGACTGCTGTGCGAAGAAGCTTACTTTTAATTTAGATAGGGATAGTAGCTAAATATTACCACAATAGTATATACTGAAGCCTTTCTAAAATCAACAACCATGCACTGCTGCTAGAACTATACCTATGCGCAACAATTTTAGACTTTTTGACATCTTCACAAAGAGAGAGGTAGATAACCATTTTTAAACTTTCAGAATGATTACATGATTTCTTGGCAGGTCGAGATGACAGTATGCAGCTGCTAAGCTGTTTCTAGCTGTCATAATATATAGGGTCTGAAAAGGAGAAAACAAAGGCTTACTTTAACGAGGCCTACAGCAGCAGGAAACTGAAGTTATAAACACATTTGCAGTTATTTTGAAATTTTCAATGACTTTTTTCCTTACTTTATATATCTTGTTCTCTACATTTTGCTCCTTACCTTTATAACGTCAAGTTCTGTTTGCCTGCCATCTTGTGTAAAAGTATCTGGGAGAGACTCCAGGCTTTTGTACTGGTGTTAGTAGTGGTTTTGGTGGGGGGGGGGCGTGTTTTGTTTTGTTTAATCTTACCCCAAGTCTCCTTTGAATTTTTCGTTCAAGAAAGAAACTGTTTTCATTAAATACAACCATTTGGTTGAGTCTAAAAGTGTTAATTGGGACATTTATTTACTCTGCCGAATTAAATTCCACAGTGATTCTACACAAGGCCTCAGCAAATCCAGTATTTTTTCTTCTGAAAGCCTGTGCAGGTGGCGTCAGTACTGGATATTCTGTTTACAAATCATTAATGAAGTGATTGTGGCTTTTTTCATTTGCTCACACTTTTGAACTGCTCAGAGCGACACATTCCTAAATAGGGAACACAAGAGTAGCGAGCAGCACACAATAGCCTTATTATGGGGGCCACACAAACACTGGTAGTGCTGAGGGTTTATATTAACCCAATCAATTAAAGATGTACGGAAAGGATTCAGCTAGTGGGGGACTGGGAAAAAATGGTACAGAGCAATGAGTTGCTAGGCATGCTAATCTGGACTCTGAAATTTTCCCTTAGTGCTATATCTGAGCTTTCTTCCTGCATAATAAAAGGTCCCTTTCAAAGCTGAGAGTCCTTAGCAGTGCAACCACTGGAAGTCACTGCATTCTCTGAATGAAATAAATGGCTCGTTTTAATTCCTATAAGGCTTGTGTAAATTTTCCTCAGTACAGAAGCATTAAAATTCTGAAGGAAAAACGCATATATTAGACTATACTGTATCTCTATTGTGCTCTAAACATCAACTCTCATGCTACTGATATGGAGTTTAAAAGCTTAAATAAAGTGTAGAGCTCCTGCTGGGCAAACAAGCTGCATTGGCCCAATGAAGTAACCTTTTTGTTAAGAATTCTCATTTGAATAAACAGCATGGTATAACTAGTGAATGCAGATGGCTTAAGTGTTCAGTTTCTTCTGAAAAAAAAAAGGAGTTTTAGTCATTTTATTCTTTTTGAACTGGATCATATTTTACAAAGAATAAATCCCTCAACTTCTCAAAGATTGTATGACTACAATAAAAGAGCCATTACTATTAATTAGCTTATGTACTTTGTCTCAAGCAAGATGAGACAGATACATTTACTTCATTCTTTAACTCCCTTTCTATGCTCATCTTCAGAGAGAGAGAGAGAGAGATGGTTCTGAGAGTTATGTTAGAAATCTCCTAGGAATAAATGAAAGGTCTATGTTTGGATTTTATACTATTTTCATGTTCTATATTCAGATATGATACTACTTGAATTGAGCACAGTATCATGAGTTTAACAAGTGGCTATAGAAGATTTAGTACTCTA
The DNA here is from genome assembly GCA_032595735.1 of Pelochelys cantorii. Lineage (NCBI taxonomy): Eukaryota > Metazoa > Chordata > Testudines > Trionychidae > Pelochelys > Pelochelys cantorii. Next base: position 145,002,150 of record CM064327.1, read on the forward strand.
CATAAATAGTCTGTCTTAAAAGCCTTATTTCAAGTTTTATTGCCTTCCCTATCATTTGTTTGGTGCATATTTTTCTTCCTGTCAGTTTGCATCCTTAGTTTTTGCCACTGAGCAGGTGGTGGGAGACTCCACTGATCATGGAAAATGCTCAGAGTTCTCTCTGAGATAGAATATCACTGCCATAAAATATAAACATTAATTTGGGCTTCTTTTTAATAACATGCCATTGTGTAAATGAAATTGCATGCTGCTTGTGCTCAGCTGTACAGTAGATGTCCCATTCTCTGTGTCTCTGTAATGAGTTACTAATTCTTGTATCAAACAGCTTGTAGCCTGTTCTAAAGGACTTTTCTGTTGTTCTTCTTAAAGATATACTTCTCTCTACATTCCAATATTTATAGTAATGCACTAAATGTCGTTCTTTACTTCTACAAAGGCATGACTAATGGACAGGTAAGAATGCCCTAAGGGCCAAAATAATGTATGGGTAGAAATCTTGTGTCTCAGAGTCTGCCAAACGTGGGCAATGTCTCTATGTGTATTAAATTCTAGGGTGCTCTTTGAAGTCTATTGAAGTCCCATGGTGAGTTATTCCAGATTTATACTTTGTAGAGTCAGAGCAGAATTTGTCCCCCCACTTTTTGTAAATACACATCTGCAGAATCAATGTATATTAGAAGATTAAGATTCACTCTGAGTACTGTAAGATGCAAATCCTTAGTATAGTGATATTCTAGCTTACTGTTGAAACCTGCCTGGATCCCATCTTTCCTGACCCCTTTGGACAGCACATAGGTTTTTCCCACTACAGAATCCTTGGTGAATTTCATCTATAATTCTGAACCAGCTGATAAACCTGGTACTGCCCATTTCAGAAACTCCACTGTAGCATAGCCCCTATACTGCCTCCTCCCACTTCCTATTCAGTTAAAGTAACTTTCATTGGTTTCAGTGTCAAACCACATGCGCAACCACTCTAACCTCACACTCACCTTCTCCTCAGGATGTTTATTCTTTTCAGTTACACACCAGCGCACATGAACCTACCCCTCCTCTCTTCTCGTTCTATGACAACCTTAGGAGGGGACAAAAAGGTTGCCTATTTCCGCACTCAAAGTTCATCAGTATCAGTAAACTATAAGCTTTAATGAAACAAATGGTGGAAAAAGCAACTAATTGTTATGCTTGCAGATAAAGGGTTCCAAACCTGAACTAAGTGCTAACCACTTCTTTGCTGTACTTCAGCACTTGTGTCATGCCATCCTTTCATCATCATCATCATCATCCCAATATTTCCTTCTTCTCCAACTACTGAATGCTCCTTCACTCACATTCTGCCCAAACCTCCTCCAGAATAGCACACAAAAGTGCTTTACTGAGACAGACCCATCAACACTTGTTTCATCACTGTCTTCAGGTGACTGTTTAATATCTGAATTAGTGACTAGGAAAGCAAGAATGTCTTGATGCACAAATGTTTAGCATGGTGATTCCTGTAATTAGGGACTAGCAGAGCTAAGGCCCATTAATGTCATATGTTGGAGGAAGTGCATGGTGCAGTACCACCTCCTTCAACTAATGGACCCCAATTGGGGCAAAAGTCAGCAGTAGATGGCACAGAACTGGAAATCAGGTTTCTCTGGGACTATTCGACTTCAGGCACAAAAGGTAGAATGGGGCTGTCTGCACACACTCCCTACTGCCTATGCCTCTGCTGTTCTACTTTCAGCAAAAGGGAGGGAGGAAAACTCGCAGTTGCCAACCCCCCTAAATCATAAGGCAGATTCCAAAAAATAAGATGTATTTTTTTAAAAGATTCTTATATTTTTGGTCTGTGTTCTGATTTTTGTATGCCTCTTTCCCACCCTTACCAAGTGTGGCACTCCCAAATATGCAGAGTCAGGTGATTCTGGACCCATTTTGGGGTCCCTTGCTGCTTTCTGATGGTGCAGAGTTCCCAGCAACTCCCCAAGCCCCCGCATTCTAATTAATTAGTTCTGTGACACCCTCAGACCCACATCCACATGTCACCCAGCCCCGTAATTAATTGTACCTCTAGCCAGCTGCATGTAAGTTCAGCCCCAATCTGTCTCTTACTTCTCAGAGCAGCTCTGTCTGCTCCTCCTGCAACCCCAGTGGTTCTCCATCCTGTCTACCTTCCCAGCCTTGATGTTGCAAGGATAGAGAGGGGGAAGATGCAAGAGGAGGAAGGGAAATGATTCCTTGATCAGGAGGGAAAAGAAAAGGAGGCAGTGGATCCACCTTGAGCTGCTGGGCTCCTTCTGCTCCCTTCTCCCTCCTGTAAGAATGGTATCAACTTCTATGGGGAGAAAGAGGGCTATGGTGTTCATATTCTGAACCTAGGTGTTATGGGTGTAATCTCATCCCTGTTCCTTCTAGGGGGATAGCTGAGAGCTTGAGGTGGCTCTGAGCTGCATGCAAAAGTTAAGTAGGAAGAGGAGAGGTTTTCAGTCAGTGGCCCAGGCTTGTGAGAGGGAGTGTCTCTGAGCAGGTGCATTGATGAGAGGTCCGGGACCAGTAGAAAAGGAGGGAAGGTTGAGAGGGTTGAATGAAGCAGTGTTACCAACTCTGGAGATCTCTCCCCACCTGTAGGAACCTAGGCGCACATTAGACCAGAATGAATTATGGTTTTGAATTGAGTTTGGATATTAGCACGAGCAATAGGCCCAAAACGTTTAAGCAAGAAGACTGAGACCATGAAAAGGAAATGCATTCGTTTTAAACTTGTACTGACTCTTTGAATGTCAGCATTATCTTATTTAAGGTCTGGATTTGCCTGCACAGAAAGCTTTTTTAGCTATCTAAAAAGAAAAAAAATCATACAAAAATTGGAAGGAGGGATTGTAGCCAGACAGCACCTCCCCCCTCCCCTCCCTCTGACATCCTTGGGAGAGAGAAATCCTTGAGAGCGAAACTCTGTCTTCAAAGGCTCCAGGGCCTCCAGAGGTGCTGGAATAACAATAGCCCTGGATGCTAGACAGAAACCAGATAACAGCGACAATTGGGCCAGCAGGCGGTCGGGGGGCGGGGGGGCGCCTTGGGCTACCTATGGCTGGTACCAGTATTATTACGCCTACACAAACTGTCCCAGAAGAGGAATCTGTCACCCCATCAGAAAAAGGATGTCTGGCCCTGATGATTTAGTTACCTCCACCTCACAGGTGCAAATTAAGCTTTGGACCCCCTGTGGGAATGGGCGTCACAAAGACGTTCCAACTTAATTGGCATTTTAATGACAAGAGGAAGCGTCTACGTGACCACAGGGGTATAAAGTAGGGCCCTGTTCCCCACTCTAATTGAAGATCCACCCACATACCTGCTGGTCAGGTCTTGGACCCCCCCAAGACTTTAGGGATGCCTTAGTCTCGTACTGACTGCTTCCCATTGGGATTGAGAGGAACCTGGCTTCGCCGGAGTAAGGATTGCAGGGGTGAGAATATACCTGCTAGGTGTCTATTTTGCATGCATTTAATAAGAGCTCAGAGAACCAAAAGGGTTTCATGGTACCTGTAAGTGACTTTTTTTAGTGTAATTTCTGTCTTGTCCTTTTGCAGTGGCTGTGTTATCTGTAACACATCAGTAGCATTTAACAGCTAAGTTTGCCTTGTAACAATAAAATAGTAACTGTTTAAGCTTTAACCTGACTCCTCCTGTTGCTGTAACAGAACCAGACACAATTAAAAGGATCACAGCTGGTCAGGGGTAAACGCAGTAAGAGCTGAGCATTGGGTTGTGCCGCCTCCACGGGGCAAACCCTTGGGGCACCTGTCAGCTTCCCCTGGCTGCCCGCTGCGAAGGGACCCTGTCCTAGCAGTCAAAGACTCGGGTGTAAAACTTTGGGGCACCCATCAGTCTCCCTTGGCTACCTGCTGCAAAGGGACCCTGTCCTAGCAGTTGAAGACTCGGGTGTGTAATAGGGCTCACAGACCACTCACTGCCCCAGCCACCAGCTGACAGGGACTTCTCACAAAGGACATATACATGGAATAGCATGAGCCTGTAGGGACAAAATCAGGATAGTCAAGGCAAAGAATCAGTTACAGGTGGCAAGGGGTATTGTAAATAGGAAGGGGTTCTTCAGCTTTCAAAACAGAAAGACCAAGGAATGGTTGGGTTTGCTGCTCAGTGGAATAGGTGAGGTGATAACAGAAAATGATAGCAATGCAAAGCTGCTCAATGCCTACTTTGCTTCAGTCTTCTCAAGAAAATAACATGAGACCAGATGATTAGCAAAGTTACCATAGAAAATAAAGGAGAAGGGAAAAGTAAAGAAAACATCATAGATCGTGTGATCACTGTTAATGAATTTGGATCAGTAGGACTGCATGCTATTCACCTGAGGATATGGAAAGAATTAACTGAAGAAAACTCAGAGCCACTGGCAATAATACAGTTGGTCCCGGAGTTGCAAAGCTGTCGTAAATGGTGGCCCCCGAGCTACAAATGCAATCCGCCCTTACAAACAGCGCAGTTGCATGTAACTCTATGGGGTCTGACTTATGAACGAGCTGAGTTACGACCAATTGCTTGGTCTGTAACCGGTTCATAAGTCAGGAAGAGGCTGTATTTACAAACTCAGAAATGGCAGGTGAGGCCCTGGTACCCTGAAGAAGTCTAATGTAGTGCCAATTCCTAAAAGGGGGAAACAAGGAGCCAGAGAATTACGGACAGCTCACCTTGACCATGACACCTAGAAAGCTACTAGAGCAAACTACAGAACATTCAATTTGCAAATACCTGGTGGATGAAGGAGTCATCACTAGCAACCAGAATGAATTTATGAAGAACGATGCCAAGCCAGCTTGTTTTCCTTCTCTGACAGGGTAACTGCTTTGGTGGATAGCGAGAATGTGGTGGACATAATATACCTGGACTTCACCAAGGCTTTTGACACAGTCCCATGTGACATTTTGATAAATAAGCTGCAGAAATGCAGGCTTGGCAGAACTACCATTAAGTGGATACATAACTGGTTAAACAATTGCAAACAAAGAGTAACTATTAATAGAATGATGTCAGATTAGAGGGAGGTCTCCAGCAGGGTTCTATGGGGATCTGTTCTGGGTCCAGTGTTGTTTAGCATCTTTAATAATGACCTAGATGTACTGAGAGAGCAAATTTATCATCTTTGCAGATGACACAAAGCTAGTGGGGGTTCTCAAGAATAAGGAAGATGGAGGTAAAATTCAGAGGGATCTTGATAAATTGGAGAACTGGACTATAGGCAACAAAATGAAATTGAACAAAGACAAATGTAAGGTGCCACACTTGGGGAAGAAAAATCAAATGCACTTAGGTTTCTTTATCAGAACTCTGAGTACGGTGAGAATACAAGAGTTCTTCCAGGATACTGGAGATATCCCAGAAAAACTCTTCCGCATCCAGGGATGCGTTTGCTCTTCCTTTCTTTTTCTGGAAGAGCAAATGAGCTTTTTTGGAAGCCTCTGTATTCCTCTTTCTACAAGGAATAATGGGGCTTCTGAAAGAGGGGTTTTTTTTCCAAAATTTGGCCCAGTCTAGATGGGCCAAATGTCGGAAAAGCCTCTTCCAATTGTAAGCAGGGGCTAAACTACTGCTTGCTATCAGCCAGCTAAAAGGAGAGAGCTGCCCTGGGTGTGGGTGTGCTCACTCAAATTGTTTAGCTCTGCAAGATAATTAACTGTTAACTGTTGATATGTAAATACAGCTCATGCCAGGAGGGGGAAGGAATCTGAGGTGTGGTTATGTAAATCTAATTCAGCCAGGGCTGACGGAGGATCAGTTGCGGAATGGAATGTGATGTATTGTAACTAATTTGGGCTGTTGTGTGGGGTCACAAATCATGCTACTCCTAAATGTGGGAACTGTAAAATATGACACCAGTGCTTGCAGGAGAGACACCACCATTGTAAGAGGTCTCAGATGAACAAGCCTCCTCCTTCCAGAGTTCAGTGTACAGAGCTGGGAGCAAATGGCTTGACCCAGCCTGCTCATGCCTGCCAGGTGTGAGCTGTAAGACTGGTTCAACCTGCCTCTTTCCCGCTTGTTTTAAGGATAGACCTAAAGCAGACTCCAGCAGGAGTCTTTTTGCTAGTCCAGTAGGAGCTGGAATCTTTTGCCAGCCTAGATGGTGGCTAAAGAGTTGAAATCACTAAGGGTATGTCTACACTACCACCCTAGTTCGAACTAGGGTGGCTAATGTAGGCATTCGAAGTTGCAAATGAAGCCCGGGATTTAAATATCCCGGGCTTCATTTGCATCTTGCCGGGCAGGCGCCATTTTTAAATCCCCTTACGTCGAACTCCGTGCCCGTGGCTACACGCGGCACGGAGTAGGTAGTTCGAATTAGGATTTCCTACACTGTGGCCAGTAGGAGCAGCGGCAGGTGGCCAGCGGGGAGGCTGACGGGAGCGACCGGTGGGCATCTGGTAGGAGCGGCGGCAGGCAGCCAGCAGAGCAGCTGGCAGGAGCGACCAGTAGGAGCGGCGGCAGACGGAGCAAGCGGACCACAGGAGCAGCCCAAAGGTGGAGTAGCCTCAGGCTCAAGGAGTGGAGTCATCAGGATGATGTGTCAGAGTCTGCACTGACTGGACAGAGCTGTAAGTGGGGCATTTGAAGTGGGATACGGAGAAAGTTTGGGTAAGTGAATGGAACCCTTACCTTGTTGGACTAGCGAGCCTGAGAGGCAAAAGACAATGCTCAATCCTTTTTGAGCTGGGACGGTCACTCTTGAGCGGGGGGGGGGTTATGAACTCTGTTTGTGGTATTTTCCCATGTTAATGGTAATCTGACTTCCCTCTCTCTCTCTTTCATTAAAAGTTTCTTTCTACAATCAGACTCTGTGCTTGCGAGTGGGGAAGCATTGCCTCGCAGAGGCGTACAGGGGTGTGAATTTCCCAGGCTACAGGGTGGGGGCTCGAGCCGGTTCTTTGTGAAATGGACCCCTAGATATTGAACCTGGCCCTGGTTGCTGCTGGCCCTACCCGGCAGAGGGGTTACACAACAAAAGGATAGAAAAAAGCTATGCAAAATGCGGAGTGCATTTTGTGTAGCTTTTTTCAAAAAAGAAGAGTCGGTTTAGCCGTACCCTCTCTCTCTACCCCTCAGAAGTTATAGATTTCTCCTGGCTCTGATCTTATTGTGAATATAGACTCAGTATTTATAATTGTATTGTTGTTAGGACGTGGAATACAGGGATGCATATATGTTATATTTGTATTCTGGAGGTAACCAACACCAAGTGGTCTTCAGACTGATAAAGGAATGGTTGGGATGAAACTAAGACATGTAAACCTTAATTAACTCGTTTGGTAAATAATTTCCAACATAAACCAGACCAAAACACAAGGTAGTCTTTTTAAAAATTCTCATGATTTTGGGAATAAAATTCATAATTCTCAGGGTTATGTGGGGAATATGCTTAGACCAAGATTGGAGAGGGAGGGCTGGGACTTGGAGAGATCAGTGAAAGAATCACACAAGAGTTTAATGCAGCAATATTACTGACTCTCGTATTTTAGAGACTATTTCATGTGTCTCTAAAAGCTCCAGCTCTGGAAGTGAATTTGGTACATGAGAATCTGTTTTCATTTAACCAGAAATATGTTTCTAAACCCAGTAGCTGGGATGACATCTTGAAAGTTTGAACACATAAGGCGCAAACCCAGAAACCAAATAAAAAGAATGCAACATTAATTTATCTGAAACTCTAATAGTTTTAAAACCAATCTAATGATTTGTTGGGCCTGACTCATAATTTTTGGTCACTTGGGATTAGTAATGTGGATATTGTTTTCTCTCCCCTGCTATTTTTTGGAAAGTATCCTAATGTTTCCTCATGAAAGAGAAAAGGGTGGAGAGGACACGTATTTTCTCCCCTTCTCCTATGACACCCTCAACTACAGTTCCCCAGTTGTCCACTTGAAAATGTTATTAACTTAATGGGAGAGAAGAGAATGGGTGTATACAAATTACCACATGCAGCCAGTTTTCCCTGTAAGCTGAGCACCTGTGAGGTGGCCACCCAGCTGCCCACAATTGGCAGTGCGTGTTTCTATTGGCAGTGCACATCTGTACATGCTGGGGTGCACATAACAAAATTTATTCCACACATGGATGGAAAAAAATTAGAGGGAACATTGCATGCAGCCCATCCAACTATTTAAAGCACCGAACACCATTAAATAGAGATGCCACTTCTTTCTCTACCTTAAACCACATGAGTGCCTTGAAAATATCACTGGATATAATGTAAATATCACCTATACCTCGGGGGAAGGACAGTACTTTGTCTTACCTGACCTTGCTCTATAAGGTTTTCTGGACATGCAAGTAGAAGGGAAACTTGCAGATGACCATGCCTCATCAGCAGTGCTAGAAATTCCACTCAAGGAGCCTCTTCTGAAGAAATTGCTGAGCAACAGAGTGAAGTCACATTTTGATGCACTGGCTTCAGTCAGTCACAGGAGGACTCCACTGGGAAGGATGAATGCCTGAGCTGGAGCATCAGAATCATCAGCTGGGGAAGAGGGATGAAGGAATCTGGATGATATACATGTCCCATGTGTCCTCACTTATCCCAAATATCCACCATATCTCCACTAACACCCCCCTCCCTCCCCAAGGAATTTCTTATATTTCTTATCTTTATATTTCTTATATTTCTTATTTTTATATTTCTAATATATTATATTTCTTATATTTCTACTCATCTTCTTATTGCCCCCCCAACACAATTTCTTCCGTAACTCTTTGTTGCACTTCTTTGCTGTGTGAACCCCATAGTGTCTGAGAAGCTACTTCAAACATGCAGTCAGAAATTGGCCTTATAGGACACAGCATACAATAATTTGTTACATTTCACTCACTGATATAAGACACCATATATTTTACTTAGCACCACAGTATAAATGTGAGATATGTTAATGAAGTCTTTCAAAGGAAACACAACTTGAGAATGGACCAGGACTATATTACAGTATTGAATAAAAAATGGGAAAATATAGCTAAATTGCGATTAACATTCAGAAAATGAACAATTAAAATATGCTATCAGTTATTAATTAGTACAAAATCAGACTATTCTGCAGTAAAGGCTCAGTTAAATGTTTTCGTGCAAGGTTAACCTGGAATAAATGTATGAAATGGCACCAACACAATTATTAATCAAAGTCATCTGACAAATAGCCAGGATTATTATGAGCAAAGTCAGACATCAAAGAGGAATATAAAACCTCACGGCTAAGCTACTTTGCAGATGTGGTACTCCTGCTATTATATCTGCAAGATTCTCCAGACTCACAACCATCCTCCATCAATCCAGACTGAGTTTTAGAAGAGAATACAATATCTGATCTCTTGAAATCCATTACTCTGAAGAAATTTTGCAAGATGATTTACATTAAAGATCTGTCATTTGTTTGTAACAAAGCCTGAAACCAGGCTGAAGTTTAGCTGCTTTCAGGCTATTTTATGAATTGAAAACTCAGCCCAGTTCACAAACCCAGGCCCAGTTTCAAATAAACTTCACAATAAGAAGGAAGGCAGTTGCTGCTCCACAGTGACTGTGCTTGAACCTCATCTGAAATATTGTACATTGCCAGTAAGTTATTGAAGAATTAGAGGCAGTTCAGAAAGGAACATAAAATGGATCAGAAAAGAGGAGAAAACAACTTATAAGCCAGGAGGTGGTACGATGTGGAATGTTACATCCAAATTATATGTTAAAGCTTCCTAATTTATGAGTCAAACTTGCAATAAACTATGCAGCAATGTTCATGTATTATGAAACAATTCAGTAATCTAAAGTTGTATTGAAATAATTAAAAATATACCACAGCATGAAAGTATCTGATCCAACATATTAGTAGTTTGTAGTGTAACAGAGAAATGCATTTGTGTGCCTTCAGAAATCCATACAAAAAGGAAATCCTTTCTGTTGCCTCCCATCTTTCCCTTTATGGTGCGTCTACACAGCAGCATTATTTCAAATAATGGACGGCTTATTCTGACGTCTGTAAATCTCATTCCACAAGGAATAGCTATTTTGGAATAGCAATAATGTGGACACTCCACTGCTGCTGTTTCGAAATAACTACTCCCCAAGGCCATTCAATGTAATTACTCCCCAGTGCCTCCTGGGGCTCTAAATAGAGGTAGCATGTCTACATTAGGGAAGCCTGCCACAGACTAATTTTGAGGGTTCCCTGTAGTGTAGACGTGCTATTTCAAAATAAGCTGTTTCAGAGTATTTCTTCCAGAATAGCTTATTTCAAAATAAGCATGCAGTGTAGACATACCCTTAATGTGTTGAGCGGCAGTAGAAGATTCAATGAACTGCCTCGTGAAAAAAATATATAGGCAGATTTGGAAAAAAAGGGCCACTTGATGCCTCAACAAGATTAGGAGTTTGAGGGTGAAAGGGGAAAGAATTTGTAATGATTAATGCAGCGCAAACTGAAATTCATCTGGAAACTTGGCCAAAAAAGATGAATTTTGTGGCATGGTTGTATATTGACCTTGTACAGGATTTAAGATTAAAAGCCTATTTAATATTTCTGTTAATGATCTGGAAACAATATAAAATCATCACTGATAAAGTCTGCAGATGGCACAACAATTGAAAGTGTGATACATAAGGAAAAGGACAGTTCATTCATACAGAGTGATCTGGATTGCTTGGTAAACTTTGTGCAAACAAATAATGGGTGTTTTCATATGACTAAATGTAACTGTATACATCTAGGCTACGTCTAGACTGGCATGATTTTGGGCAAATACTTTTAACGGAAAAGTTTTTCCTTTAAAAGTATTTGCACAAAAGAGAGTCTAGATTGGCACAGATGCTTTTGCACAAAAGCGCTTTTGCGCAAAAGCATCCCTGGCCAATCTAGATGCGGTTTTGCGCAAGAAAGCCCCGATCGCCATTTTGGCCATCGGGGCTTTTTTGCGCAAAACAAATCTGAGCTGTCTACACTGGCCCTTTTGCGCAAAAGCTTTTGCGCAAAAGGACTTTTGCCCAAAAGCTTTTGCGCAAAAGGACTTTTGCCCAAACGGAAGCGTCGAAGTATTTGCGCAAGAAGCACTGATTTCTTACATTAGAACGTCAGTGCTCTTGCACAAATTCAAGCGGCCAGTGTAGACAGCTGGCAAGTTTTTGCGCAAAAGCAACTGCTTTTGCGCAAAATCTTGCCAGTCTAGATGCAGCCGCAGGGTACATCTAGACTTCATGCTTCTTTCGAAAGAGATCATCTAGACACCCACAACTTTTTTCAAAAAAGCCATCTGCTTTTCCAAAAGAGAGCATCCAAACAATCTGGATGCTCTCTTTTGAAAAAGCCCTGTTTGCGGTCAAGAACACCTTTTTTTGGGGGGGAAAAAAGGCATTTTCCTTGTAAAATTAGGTTTACCACTGTCGAAAAAAACTGCCGCGCCCTTTCGATTTAATTTCAAAAGAACATGGCAGCAGTCTAGACGCAGGTGAAGTTTTTTCGAAAAAAGGCCACTGTTTTAAAAAAAACCCTGTAGTCTAGACATAGCCTTAGAGACAAAGAATGTAGGTCATCTGTACAAGATAAGGGACTCAGTGCTGGGATAAATTTTGATAATTGGCTGAACATGAACTCCCAGTTAGTAGCTGTGGCCTAAAGGGCATTGGATGGATAAGCAGAGGAATCTTAAAAAGGAAAAGGGACATTGTTGTGCCAGTGCCAAATACAGAGGTAAAACTGCTGTCCATTTCCAACGTCCAATAGGGTTCAAGAAGAATATTGACAATTTGGAGGGTGGTGAGAGAACAGCTACAAGAATAACTAAATGATTAAAAAACATGCTTTACAGTGCATTAAGTTTAATCTATTTAGCTTACCAAAGAGAAAATTAAGGGATGATTTGATTACAGTCTCTAAGTACCCACATGGAAAACAATATTTAACAATCTATCAGAGAGAAGTATAAAACAATCCTAAAGCTGGAAATTGAATCTAGACACAAAAGGTGTACATTTTTAAAACTTAACTATTGGAACAATTTATCAAGGGTAATGGGAGTCTCAGTCACTGACAAGTTTTCGGTCAAGTTTGGATGTTTTTGCTAAAAGCTCTGGCATCGGAATTATTTTGGGGAAGTTCTATGGTCTATGTTAGACGGGAGGTCAGACTGGATGATCACAATGCTCCCTTCTGGCCTTGGCAGCTATAAATCTATGAGGATCAAGTATGTAAACAACACGAGCTAAATCCCGCATTATTATATTAAGAGCCACTGTGTCTTTTTTTCATGGGGTTAACCCATGTGTACATGTGGAGAGGAAATTGCACAGGAGTTTCTTCTTCCATTGCAGAGAATTGAAAGGCAGTTGATGAAGTAATAGGATGTAAAATAGTCTCCCATGAGATCTAGTGGAAAACTTATCACTTGGGATGTTATAATGTCGTAGAAAGCACTGGAAACTGAACTATAAGTAACAATCCTACACTATCAGAAAGACAGACTGGATAATTTAATAGGAGTTGTTTTCCATCTCTAACTTCTGTGATTCTGTGATTTGTTTTTGACAATTACTGCATGCATTTGGCCTAGAGAGTTCTCAGCTGAAAACAAGACATACCTTAATATAACTTGTTCTGGGTGACATGTTTTGCCAGGTATAAAATTAAGAAGTTAGCTTTCCACCATCTCTTTTCTGTTTCTGAAAACTGTATCACTTGTTACCAAGCATCACATAACTATGTTTCTAACAAAGATTACACTGATATTTTAGTCCTGCTACATGTCCTGCAGGGCTGTTCTGCGGTCTTCCGATCAGTAAAAATGTAATAACATTTTCACATAGTCAATATTTAATTCTGTAAATGCAACTGGTAGTTGTAATCTAGGTTATTAACCACACAGTGATTTATGATGGAGGGCAGACAGTGGAGGGGAGCGGAGCACTCGGAAGGTCCTCTGGTGACAATAAAAAGGTTATAAATTTCATAGCTCTGCCTGAGAAATGTATTTATATCCTATATTAAGAATAGCTTTTTATAAATTTTAATGATCCATGTTATTAATGGTGCTGTCATCATTACTGCCTGTGCAAGTCTTTTTTTTTCTCCTTTTACTTTTCCATCAGCTGAAGGTCTTGTATAAAAAATAGCAAGCTCTTACTAGCAGTTTGCCAAAAGTTCTTTAAGAGTTATAAGTCTATCTTTGTTTCATTGGACTGCAAAGACTGCAAGGAGTAGTTTGCATAAAGTTTTATGGCCTAAGCTAAGGTTGGACTAATTGGATAGGAAACAATTGCTGCTCTATCATGTTTACAAAGCCTAAGTCAATATGTAGGAATAAAACTAGCACCATATCAAAAAAGGAATTTATACATGGAAATTGTTCTCACTCTCTATATGGTATACTGTATACTGTAGGCAAGTAACTTACACCTATACACAATATGTACTAAGGAACTTGGTATATATATTAGAGTTTGTTGATATATATTTTGTATAGCTGTAAGTTAAATAAAATACGTGTGGAATGCAACATAAAATATGCATATAGCAAGAGAGACAGATAGCAATAGTATAGACAAAAACTAGATGTTTACTTAGATTTTAAAAGTGTTCTTTCAAAATTTTCTCTTGTCTCATTTAGCCAGATTAATCAATGCAGGAGCCATTACTATCTCTGTTTTCAAATGACTTCTCTTTTATCTTGTGCTTATAAAGCACAGACAAAAATTAAAACAACAGCGTTACAAGTAGAAGCGCATTGAATCTAAAATTAGTTTACAATTCCAGCTCTATTTGCCATCATGTCACCTCTGATTGCAGAAAACAGTCTTTCAGTAACTTCCTACTCCACTCTAGGCTTTGTGGAATTCCACGGGAAGTAAAGTATGTGAAGCATGTGATGAGTCCCCACATGACTTTCCAAATAGAGAACCATGGGAGTACAAATGGGAAGGTAAATCTCTGCTATGAATCAGGTCTGCTGACAAGGGAAATAGAGATGGCATTCCAACTGACTGGTGCCAAACCAGAGAATTTGCCAAACCATGGGAGGTCAATATTGTCTAGCAGAATTAACAACTCTTCCATTGCTTACTGGGCTCTTAGAAGACATTTGGGGTAAATTAGAGCTAAATAACACCACAGAGCCAGGTCTGGTGGCTGTAAACAAACTTTATGGGACCATGGAGAATGGCCACACCCATGATAAGTGGACATCTGGCTAACTAAAATCATGCCGGACTATGGATGTTGCTGGACCAGAGAGTGCTGGACAAGAGGGCTGCGTCTAGACTGGCATGATTTTCCGCAAATGCTTTTAACAGAAAAGTTTTTCCGTTAAAAGCATTTGTGGAAAAGAGCGTCTAGATTGGCACGGACGCTTTTGCGCAAAAGCACTTTTTGCGGAAAAGCGTCCATGCCACTCTAGACGCGGTTTTGCACAAGAAAGCCCCCATCGCCATTTTCGCCATCGGGGCTTTTTTGCGCAAAACAGTTCTCAGCTGTCTACACTGGCCCTCTTGCGCAAAAGCATTTGCGCAAGAGGGCTTTTTCCCGAACGGGAGAGTCATTGTATTTGCGCAAGAACACTGACGATCATACATTAGATCATCAGTGTTCTTGCGCAAATTCAAGCAGCCAGTCTAGACAGCTGGCAAGTTTTTCCGCAAAAGTGGCCGCTTTTGTGGAAAAACTTGCCAGTCTAGACACAGCCGAGAGGTTCAACCTGTAGAGTGGTCCTGGTAAAGCAGGATTCTATAAGCTATGTAAATCACATAGACCCAAGGCTACCATGACTTACATACCTGCAGATTTAGAAAAGGGAAAAGTAAAATTAAAACTGTAATATAATAAGTGATTAGACACCCAGACTGTATAGTCGAGAGAGTGAGAGAGATCAAAGTGGAAGAATGATATGAAGTAGAATTCTCTGACAATACATATCTTGTTCATCTTCCATATTCAAATACTTTAAAATATCCACCAAGAATGGAATAATGAGCAATATTTACCTTCAAAAAAGAAACTGAAAAGTGTAGTGGTGCTTCCTGAACCTTATCCATGCAAATGAAGGAATTCTCTATCTGATAAGCATCATTGTCAATTATTTAAAAAACGTGGAAACACAAATTTGCATTATAGAGTTACATTATCATTTACCACATGTCCACTATTTATCAATTTTAGTCACCTAAATTTGTGTATCAGATTTGTTTCAAGTTGGTTCTATAGCTGTGATTTTTTTCCTTTGTCTTTTAGATGTTTACATTATTTCTGGGATTGGGAAACATGACTATTTATGCTTATTAGTTAGGTAAACTGAAATTTCACTGTAAATGGAGTATTTCAAATTTGCAACTCATTTTTTAATCTTTTTTCTATTAGTGGTGAGCCAGAGCCGAAGTACTCTTCTCTGCCTATTTTATTTCTGGCTCATGCTTGTCTCAAGTACTATAAAACTCAAAGTCACTGTTTGGAGGTGAGCCCTGAACAGAAAGTGCAAGTGCCTATCACACTCCATTCACAAGATGAGTAAGGAGCAAGATACTAGACAAAGTGATTTCAATGGAGATAGAAAATAAATTACCCTCAGGTTAAAAACCCGACTGGAGGAGCATCATTGTTCTGATATAAACAGAAATAAAGCTAAGCTATCAACCAGCCAGCAAGAATGTAAGTGGCTAAATTCAAACTTTCTTCTGCACTGGATGGTGTTCGTATACCCAGCCTTAATCTGATGAAACCATCCTTTCTTGTGGTGACAGATCATTCGGTTTACTTGCAGCCCAATTCTCCATCTTTTCTAAGCAAACTCTGCCAATATACCACAGTCTATTTCTTCTAAGTCTCTTATTAAAATGATTTTAAATAGATGTGTTCTCATTTTCTGAAAACTGATGTTAGAAAAAATAACTTAAGGCAGGAGAACAAAATGTAAATTCATTAACTTTATCCTGATATTTCCAAATTTCTTCTTTTGACAAATATGAATGCATGATGTTTTAATTGTCTTAATGTTTATCTCAATATCTGAACATTGTTTATGCTAATATAATAGTGAAGCTTTTTTGGAAAGACTCCAATATTAATGATGACAAACAGCTACTATGTCACATACAGTATGCCCAGGACTATGATTTCTGTGTTCTCAAAATTAGGTCAAAGAAAGAGCATAAATTATTAGAGAATAAGTCTGATTCTTTGAACATTCTTTCAATTTAATTTCTTACAGTAAAGTTTTCCTCAGACTCAAGAATTAGGAAATTTATTGGTTTACAAGCAAAGCAAATGACTTGGCATCCTCCATGCTTAGAAAAAAAATCCCTCTGTTTTGTTCTTGATGAGTCACTTTCACAACATGACATTATGCAATGTAAAGCATTCTAAATAGTGGGCTTTTTGATGCATGAATGAAAAAAGCTTTTATTCAAGGTGCTTACAGAGTACTCTATTGATTTAAGTAGTGAATATTCACTCCAAGTTTCTTACAAATGACTGCAAAACAAGAAGATTTCCCTACAGCCAATGGAATGATCCAGAAATGTGAACATCTAGTTCCAGGACATCTGCGCTTGCTGATAATTACCATTATTGTATTTTATGGTTTAGATTCTTTAAAAGAATCAAATATCATGGGAAAAAAAAGGCAATGAAGCTGCTCTTGCTCCCTCTCAAGTCAGTAGCTGAACTCCCATTCACTTCAATGAGAAAAAGTGTGGTCTCATTTTGGATAAGAACAAAACAAGGAGGAAGAAACTTGATACAGAAAAACAGCTCCTGAGCTGGAGCAGCTCTTTCTATTTAAGTTCTTGTCCCTTAGCTCAAATAAAGTGCAACAGAAAATATGAGATTGATTTACTGATTGGGAAATAATTCCAGCACATGCTGAACATTGCAAAGCTGAGGAAAAAAAGACAAAGGGCTCCATCAATTCCATCTCCATAAAAAGAGGTCTGAGAGACGACCCCAATTCACACGTATGAAAGAAGGTTATGCCTGAACTTGCAGTAGATCTAAAACTCTGCTTTGAATGCTTAGGACAATATTTTCAAAAGTGAATGCTTCAAATTAAGCAATTAGTTCCATGGGTTCCCAAAAATGTGGACTCATTCAGTGAGTTCCCACTGCTATTCGGGATTTCTCCAAAGTTTCTTTTCTTTTTTTAAAAACCAGTGTCAGAAAGGATGGTGAACATGGTTTGCTTTTGGCTATACTTGCAATTAAATCAGCATTAGTCCAGCTGCATCCGTTGCAGACTCCTTTTTACAGTTTGAACTCTGGACATTCGGCTGATAGCTTGTCCCATTTTTCATCTTTCCCTCCCTTATGTCTGCTGCCAGTTTCACTCTCCATACTTCACTTCATCCTTATCCCCCTCGTCTCCTAATCGCTACTTCTTTTCCTTTCCCCTTTTTTTCCTATTCACTTGCTGCTATTAACATTCCACCTGCTTTTCCTTTACCCTGGTCCACCACCATTACATCAGATATGAAACCTGCAACGTATATACTGACCATCCCAATTATTTTACTTGCGTTTTTTTCATTTCCCTTCCTCCCTTTTTTTGTGTTTTGTTTTTTAGATTATAATCTTTTAAGGGCAGTGAATGTTTCTATATATATTAAGAAGGCAGCTAGCACTCTTTGAGTAGTATTGCAATCTAAATAAGTCCTTCTCATCATAACAAGCTTTTGTGGAGCAATTTTTTTAATACACACACTTTTCAAAATGAAATGGCATTTTCTTCAGTTATAAGAATGATGAGATTTCCAGAGACTACAATGAAAAAAAGCTAAGGAATGCCAGAAGACCCATGCTGGCAACTAAAAGATTACAACCAGAAATCCTTTTCCTCACACGAGTAGGATGGAAGAGTTTGAAGCCAAAGAAAAAGCCATTGACCTGTTCACTCGTAAGTTTTTGTTGATTATTTTCTAAAGTTTATTGATAGAATTGTTATATCTTCTTATAAATATTTCCAAAAGTTTGTTTGTTTGTTTGTTTGTTTGTCCCGAAAGATCTCCAAAATGGTAAGAGCTAGAAACACCAAATTTTGCACGGATACCACTGATGTCCTAACTTAAATAACTGGATTGGTTATATCTCAAAATCAGTTCCCCTGGTTCCCCCAGAGCCCCAGTTGGGCCCAATGATAATTAGCTTTTAGTAGCGCTTGATCATAGGCATTTGCTGGACTCTTCTGTTAAGCATGTCACATAAACTGCAACTACGAGATCCTAGAGGATAAAGCATGTGGACACCTGCAGCACCATCAAGAGAAAGCCCTTGGGGGAGAGGCTGCAGTGGGGCAAAGAATCAGCAACCTCCCCTACACTAGGGCACCAGCAGGTCTCCAGGACAGACCCAAATGTGGCTGATGCTGGCTGGGGACTAGCCTTGCTAATTGTGGCTGGGAGAAGCCTCCAGCTATCACAGACTCTCAACATCTCACACAGCCGGGGTCTGACTGAACCCCTTCTGGAAATTAAAGTTGCTTCCCTCCCCCAACACCCAAACAAGCCATCCCACCACTCGCCTTCCTTTGGACTGCACGTGTTCTCTTGGCAGGGCTGTGTGCGTTATCAGCAAGTGCCATGGGCATTATGCACTTTGCAGGATTCAGCTCAAGTACAAAGAGGAGGTGGGTAGGAGGACAAGGTTTTGAGCACCGTGGAGGCTGAGGAGGACACGGTACACTCAGAACAGCCTATTCTCATTAGAACAGGTACCTTCAGGTGCTGCATGTTCTGATCATCTAGATATCACTAATTGCATCTGGTCTGAAGGTGTTCCTCTTTGTCTGGTCAATGCAACCGGTCTAGCTGCCACTAGGAAGTCCATTCAGGTTGCCCCATGGAGCGTGCACTGAAGGCACTCGGGGAGTGGCTACTTGGGGAGCAGTGATTTGCTGCTGCTGCAGAGCCCAGGAGACATCCCCTCCATTTCTCAGAGTTTTTGGCAAGGAGGCTGCAGGCATTGGTTTGCATAGAGTCTTTAAGGGAAGATGGACCTTCCTCATTTGTGGGGATTTAGAAAAGAGACCCTATGGGATTTGTTGTTTTCTAAGCACATCACTAGCTATGTTAATTTCTTAAAGTAATATATAAGAGAAAAGTATTTCCAATAAAAAATGCTATGTTAATGTAATTGACATAGTTCATTCATCACACCTTTTACTATATTTTCCCTGGGCGACGCCAGGTATTTCTGCTAGTTTAGACTATGACTGAAGCAATATAATGTCATTTGATTTACTGTTTGATTTGAAATAAGTAACATTAAAGAATAATGAAAGTGACAAATACAAGAATGAACTGACTGAATAATGAAGGTATAGATTAATGAGCAAGAAAGAGGCATTCTGTCTGTAAGAAACTTGTGGTGAAATTCTGGCCCCATTAAAGTCAATAGGAAAACTCCCATTGACTTTGATGGAGTAGGATTTCACCCTAATTAGGAAGACTCAATGGAAAATATTAGAGTGATCAGATGTCCTGATTTTATAGGGATTTTATCTGTTGTTCCCCATCTCTTGTCCTGATTTTTCACATTTGCTTTAATTAAATCCTGGTTTCATTGAAGTCAATTGCAGAACTTCTTTGTGGCAGGATTTTACCCTTCCTTGGTGTTCATTCCTGCTTATGTAATACCTACCACATTTTTTTGGACTTTAATCAATAGAATGGCAATGTTAATGGTAATAAATAGCCTCTGAGGGATGTTCAGTGCCTATTCTCTGCTGCTGAGCTGCAACATTCATCTGTCCAAAGTATGGAAATGGTTTACTTATTGCTTCCCACTTCTCTGGCCATGTGAATGTAACAGCTCTTTTACCTCTTGTACAACGGAGTTGAGAGAAGGAATGACTGCAGAAGGAACCTGAAAGACAATTCTCCTCTAGGATGATAGACACTGAAAAATGCAGAAATAACAGAGCTGACTGACTGATGGCATGCTATTCATACTGAATAATCTGCCTGTGCTAACCAGTCATTGTATACATGTGTGGGAGATTTATCAACTCATTGGTAAGCTTGCAATCTATCATCCGTTTGAAATTGTGGTAGTACAAGTGACAGATGTCCAACATTGCTCTCAGGAGAGAAATTAATGGAAGGGAGGGATTTGCATTAATATTGCCCCATTCCAAGAAAAATGTCTCCATCTTTGCTAAATATTAGTCCCACTCATATAAATATAATACTAGGCACAGGTATTATAGCTGTGAAGAGAAGGGAGCTTTCAATATGATGTAGTTTTCTTATTTGTTTGTGTTATGATATCTTTTAACATATCCCACTCTATCGAGTGAAATTTTTTTTCCAATTTTGATTTATAAAGTAGCAACATTTTCAATAGATTGAATTATACATGAAAGGTGTAAAAAAGCTGCGACCAATTAATATAAGAATGCAAAACAGTCAGTAATCTTGAATAAAAACTCACCCAAACATTGAAGGTACACATAAATTGTAGAAAGAAAAGGCAATATGTATTAGTTCCTTTGCATCTTCTCAGGCAGATAGATACATGACACATACCCGCACTACACACACACACACAGAGTAGGTACCAATAGCCCATTTATCTGACTGATAAGTTCAACTTACAAAAGTACTATAAAACCATTTTTTCAAAATGCATCTCCAAATGAAATTTTTAAAAAACGTTATCCTGAGTTTTCCAAACCTAATACATAATTTGCTTATTATTGCTTGCAGATACTAAAAAACAAAAAAATTAAACAATGAGCACATAACCATTTACATTTCAGCCTGACCTGACCAAACTTTATTGCAAGATAAAAAGAGAATTAACACAGTGTTCTAAAATTCTTATTCTAGCTAATTGATGTAAACTCAAGTGAACCAAGTTTTTTTTAAGTCAAATTTGAAGTAAATATGAAGCCCAATTTCTCTCACAACAGAGTAAATCAGGATTATCTATGAAGTTGATGGTGTAGTTTCTCACTAGTGAGAAATTGGTGTAAACAAGCAGAGAATCATTGATACCAGATTTGGAACACATTTATAGTTAGAGATGAAGTGAAAAACTAGGTGAGGTTTGACAAAGCTCTGGTGGGAGTAATTTAGTTAGGGTTGATCCCGCTTTGAGCAGGGGGTCGGACTTGATAACCTCCTGAGGTCTCTTCCAACCTTAAACGTCAATGATTCTAAGTACAGAGGTGCTATCACCTTCTGTCACTTGCTATGCCTCTATTAATGCAACCTAGAATTGCATTTGTTTTATTTTTGAACAGCATTGCATTGCTGACTCATGTTGAGGCTGTGATCCACCACAATTCCCCGATTTTTCTCAGCCTCTATTCTGTATCTGTGCATTTGTTTCTCCTTCCCTTAGTGTAGCACCTTACCTTTTACTCTGTTGAATTTCATTTTGTTGCCTATAGTCCAGTTCTCCAAATTATCAGGATCCCTCTGATTTTTAGCTCTATCTTCCCAAGTATTGGAAATCCCCCTGCCTTCCGCCCCCACGCCCCACCCCACCCCCCACCGCCCGAGCTTTGGTATCATCTGCATGCTTGATCAGTATGCTCTGTATACCTACACCCAGGTCTTTAATAAAGATACTAAACAACACCAGATCCAATACAGATCCCCGTGGAATCCCACTTGAGACCTCCCTCCAACCTGCTATAATTCCATTCATAATTATTCCTTGTTTCTGATTGTTTATCCAGCTGTGTGTCCATTTAATGGTAATTCTGCTTAGCTTAGCCTGTATTTTTCCAGCTTACTTATCAGAATGTCATGTGGGATTGTGTTAAAAGTCTTGCTAAATCCAGGTATAGTAGGTCCACTGCGTTCCCCCATCTACCAAATCAGTTAATCTGTCAAAGAAGGAAATCAAGCTAGCCTGACATCATTTCTTGGTAAATCTATGTAAGTTGCTAGTGATTACTCATTCATCCTCCAGATATTTGCAAACTGAATATTTTATACATTGTTCTAGTACTAGGATTCTCAAACTTCACCGCATTTCAAGTCCTTTCTGAAAACAAAAACTGCATGACCCTAGCAGGGGATCTGAAACATCAGCCCTCCTAAGCCCCCATGGCCCAAGATGGAGAGACAAACCCCAAACCCAAGCCACACTGCCTCATGTTGGTGTCCAAAAGCAGGCAGGGGTCTATAATGTGAGCCCCACCACCTTTGGCCTCAGGTGGTGGGACTTAGGCTTCAGCTTCAGTCCTGGGTGTCAGCAAGTATAAGCCAGCCCTGGGGACCCCACTAAAAGAGGATTTTAACCCACACTGGGGACAAGGGGGACAAGAAGAAAGGAAAACATTATGACATGGCACATTTTAAAAACTTATTTACCCTGAAGGGCAGCAGGAAATGAAGTAGGCAGTGAGATATTAAACCTTCTCTTGTGAACATAAGGGGGTGTGACCAACAGAGGGAGAGTCCCTAGAGTTTTGAAGAAGGATTGTAAGTAAACTTTTTTTGTTTGTTAATCATGTCTTCTGACTGTGGACATTCAGTATAGAGATATTTTAGCTCTTTCCACTGAAAAAACATATCACAAGTATTACAGGCAGCACAGGAAGCAGTATACGTAGTTATACAGTTTCCCAACACATTTTATTGTAAGACTTTGTTTTTAGTCACATATATGTTATCTGTCTTTAATCATGAGGGCTGAATAATAATAATAATAATAATAATGGTTCAATCATTTCCAGGAACAAGTGTAGGGGAAAATACCCATGTTTAAAATATAATCTTCTAACCAGAGACTGAGAAGCTCAAGTGCCTCCATGTTTTTAGAAGAGTTTGAAATTTGCCAGGGGGAATTGTAATGGTTTCAGGTAACATTTGCTGTCCTTCTGGAAGTTCACCCAAGTTTGACAAAGTTATAAACCTCCGAAAGCCTCACTGTGCATATGCTCAGGGAGTCTGTTGACTGTAAATGGAGCTTCACTTCAAAGGAGAGGAATCTGAATGAAATATAGCAATGGTCTCTCTTTCACTCTCTCAAACCTCACTTTTTCCTGCAACTCCATTACAGCAGTTATAAAGCAGCTTCAGTGACAACTAGATTGTGAGCAGCAGGAGGAGAACCTATTATCTCTGTAATCTGGTATTAACTGGCATTAGTAGAGCCCTCAGGGTGACTATTTGAATGCTTTACAATACTCACAAAATGAATGATATACTTTTTTTCTTATTTGTTCCTATAACCAAACTGATAGTAAATGTGACAAGTTCAGATCTAAATCATGGGCCCTTCCCATTAATCTGGAGGTAATTAGAATGGTCAAGATACTTCTGAGAACAAGTTGGCCTAATCATTATGGCACTGGTCCTTTTGTTATCAGCTATTAAAGAAAACTAAAAAAATAGGCTTGAAAATTGCGGCTTGTCTTAGTCTGTGTCTATAACTAAAAACACAATCCAGCAGATCTTTGTTCATGTAGATAATCCTTATCTGAGTGTTTCTTCTGGTATCACAATAATAATGTAATTTCTCAGGGTGTATGTGTAAATAAATTGACTTTTTCCAGTACAATTTGGTGGCCAATGAATAAACATTTGATTACCTCACGGAAATGATTTTTAAAAACGAAATATAATGGATCTGCTATTATAAATTATCTATAGTAACTGCAAAGAGCTAGCTGTCAAAACAAGCTGGAAAATGGTAAAATTTTAGATGGCTGCTGAAACTGCATAGAGAACTTTGAAAAGCATTCTGGTTCTGCTTTTGCCTCTCTGGCCAACACTGAGTAAGATCCTACTCACATGAGTAGTCCCTGAGACTACTTACATGAAAGGGGTGAGAATCAGGGGCACAGCATTGGGTTGTTATAAACCATTTGGTTCACATGTCCTATTTTCTTCTGTGGTCATGTAATAAATACATACATATTCATTTATTTGTTTCTTATCAGGCATGTTTTTATAAATAGAGTACTTACCTCTAATGTCATAAATTCATAGATTCCAAAGCCAGAAGTGCCAGTGATTCATCTAGTGTGAGCTGGTGTATAATAGAATCCATAGTGCAGCAATAGGCGACCTAGTGAGTGGGCCACATGAGTGGCCCTCCTTCATCTCAATGGGTCACAAGATTATTGTAGCCAAGACTGCCTCCCAGGATAGGGTAGTTTTGCTAACTGTGCTTGCATACCTACAATTTGTGTGTGTGTGTGTGTGTGGGAGGGGGTGCTGACTGAACCATAGCAGTACTTTGATTAGATGCAGAGGGAGCGCACAGCTCTTACAGTCAGTGTTGTTTGCAATCAGCACCACATCACTTCGTGTGCCCTTGCTTTATGGGTAAGGGCACATGAAAAAAAATGACATAGATTGGAAAAAAATGACATGGATGGAAACCAGCAGAACCTGGTAACTCTATACATGGCCAACCATAAACAAAATGTCTTGTGGGGATGCATATAGAACCCTGATGGATCTAATGTGTTCATAGGCCACAGGTTGCCCACCACTGCCAGAGAACTTCCCAAAATAATTAATTTTCAATTTGAATGCATTTAGCTTCAACTTTCAGCTAGTGCTCATAACACCACCATCCTGGGTTCTAATCCCATGTGAGTCACCAAATAAGTTATTTTGAACTCAAAGGTCAAAAGTGACAGTGGTGTTATAAACTTTCACTGTCCTACACTAAACACTATTTTCAAGGTTCAGGGGGTGTGTCCTACAGAGACTTTGATTTACTTGATTTTTTTGTAAACACTCAAAACACTCATTCTAAAACTTAAAGTTTATTGATTAAATAGAAAAAAAACCCCAGAAATTAAAACAAACATTAATATTAAAACTGAAACTGGGTGATTGCTCACAACAAGCAATAAGAAATTTTAAACTCTTTCTTCTTTTGGAAGCAAAATATCAGAGTCTCTTATTTTTCAGAATACCCTTTCTTTGATGAAAAGGAAAGATTTAATTTTAGTTTCATTTCTGATAAGTAAAGGGTATTTACATCTATTTCTAAGGGCTTGTCTACACTGTAATTCTACAGAAGCACAGCTGTATCATTGCTGTGCAGCTGTAATGCTTCAGTATTAACATTCCCTATTAGAATGATCAAGGCACAAAATGAGATTAAACTAGCTAGAGACATAACATAACAAGAAAACTTTAGACAAATATGTTAGAAGCAAGAGGAAAACCAATGACAAGTTAGCCCCATTACTCAATAAGAAGAAGAAAAAATCAACAACAGAAAATGTAGAAGTGGCAGAAGTGCTAAGTGACTTTTTTGTTTTGTTTTTCACTGAAAATGTTAGTAATCTGACATAGTGAATGCCACAGAAAATAAGGAAGGGTCAGAGAGTCTAAAATAGTGGAAGAACAAATTAAAAATTACTTAGACAATTGAGATGTCTTTAAGACAGCAGGGTCTGATGAAATGCATCCTAGAATAATCAAGGAGATGACTGAGGAGATATTAGGCATTAGTGATTATCTTTGAAAAGTCATGGAGGTGAGATTCCAGAGCACTGCACAAGGGGCAAATAAGTTGTGTATTAAAAAAAAAAAAGGGAAATAAGAACAATTCTGGAGTTACAGACCATCAGCTTAATTTCAGTACCTGGAAAGATAATGGCCCAAATCATTAAGTAATCAATTTGCAAATAAGATAACAGCCAGCATGAATGATGTCAAACCAACCTAATAGCTTTCTTTGACAGAATAACAAGACTTGTGGATAGGGGGAAGGCAGTAGATGTGGTATAGCCTAACTTTAGTAAGGCTATTGACACTCTTTCATGAGTCTATCATAAAAAAAAATCGGTAAATACAGCTTAGTTGGAGGTACTATAAGATAACTGCTTGGATAACTGGTCCCAGAGAGGACTTATCAGTGCATCATTGTGAAACTAAAAGGGTATATCAAATGGGGTCCCACAGGGATCTGTTCTGGGTTCAGGTCTCTTCAATATCTATATAGGGGGATGTCTACACAGCAGTGTTATTTCAGAATAACTGAAATAACATAGTGCACATCTACACTACAAGCCTTTATTTCAAAATAATGTCAAGCTGGAGGACTTCTTACTCCGACTCCTCATAACTCTCAATTCATGAGGAGTAAGGGAAGTCAAAGGAAGAGTGTTCTTCCTCCAGCTTCCTGCTGTGTAGACAGCACCAAAAGCTGAATTAAGTTATTTCGACTTAAGCTACGCAATTGACGTATCTCAAATTGCATAACTTAATTCAACTTTAGCCCTGCTGTGTAGATGTGCCCTAAATGATTTAGATAATGGCATAGACCACAGTTATAAAGTTTTCAGACAGTACCAAGCTGGAAAGGGTTGCCAGAGTTTTGGAGTATAGGATTAAAATTCAAAAAGATCTAGAAAACCTAGAGAAATTATCTGAAATAAATAGGATGAAATTTAATAAGGACAAATGCCAAGTGCTCCTCCACTTATGAAGGAACTATCAGTTACACACCTACAAAATGGGAAATAGCTGCCTAGGAAGGACTACTACAGAAAGAGATCTGGAGGCCATAGTGAATCACAAGCAAAATATCAGTCAACACTGTAACACTGATGCAAAGGCCCAAACATCATTCTGGAATTTATCAGCAACATTGTTGTAAGCAAGACACAAGAACTAATTCTTGTGTTATGCTCTACTTTGCACTGATTAGACTTCAACTGGGGTATTGTTTCCAGTTCTGGGAGCCACATTTCAGGAAAGATGTGGACAAATTGGAGGAAGTCCAAAGAAGACAAAAAAAATTATTGTCTAGAAAAAAATGACTGAAAATAGCTTATCAAGAAAGCCTGAGAAAATGGATTTGTTTAGTCTGGAGAAGAGAAGACTGACAAGGGACATGACAGCAATTTTAAAGTACATAAATGGCTATTACAAGGAGGAGGAAAAAATGTTTTCCTTAACCACTCAGAGTAGGACCAGAAGTAATGGTCTTAAATTGCAGCAACTGTAAGGGTGGTTAATCACTGGAATAAATTGCCTAGGGAGTTTTTGGATTCTCTGTCACTGGAGATTTTTAAGAGCAAATCAGGCAAACTTCTGCCAGGGATGATCTAGATCAGGTCTACTCAACTTTGGAAGCCCCAGGGGCCACAATGATGCTCACAGCACATGCCGAGGGCTGCAACCTAAGTGTGGTTGCATATACATGTAAATATACATGCAAATATATATGCAAATAGCTTCTTTCATACGGATGGGCATGAATACAAAGATTAAGGCAAGACTACACAACACACAGGCCCCATTTAAGTCAATTCTGCTGATATTAATAAAATGCAATATTTATCAGATTTCCACTCATATGACAGCACTTTTAATGAGCAATGACAGTCCAGGAATTTAACTACTAAAATGCACATCAATAGAAGGCCATTATATTGACTCGGTGTTGTGGAGTGTGTTCCCAGTGAAGGCCATGTTCAAAGGATCCCACCTGCAGGCCGCCTGCTGAACCCTGCGTAAACTCAAACCGCACTTCAGGCAACAAACAAATGGGCTATGGGCTGCATGTGGCCCACAGCCCGCGTGTTGAGTAGCCCTGATTTAGATAATACTTAATCCTGCCAGGAGTGCAGAGGCTGCACTAGATGACCTCTCAAGGTCCCTTCCAGTCCTACAATTCTATGATTCTACCTTGAGGAAAATAAGATATAATGAGACAAGCTGGGTCGCATGGGAGATTTTTTTTTTTTGGTCTCTTTTTAAGAAATGCCAAAAAAGGAAATGTGGGCAGAACAGTGGGTTCATTGTTTTTTCCTCCAGAAAGTCCTTCTGTCTGCCACACCAATTTTGATCCATTAACTTTTGGTTCCATAGCTTCTCTTTTAACCAAACAAGATTTCAACTCTCCTTGAAACACATTGGCAGGCCTTTTTTCTTTGGAGTAACTTAATTCTCTGTCTGGTTTTTCTTCACTAATTAATAACATTTATCACTGAAAACAACTTGACCTATTTTCCATGATTAATTTCCATGCAGGCAAAATGTTATAGGTTATTGTGGCGCTTTTATGAACTGGTACATACATTTTACCTCTGAGCTTAGAATTTACCTCCAATAATCACGATATAATCCCTCTCTATTATGAACCAATTCCCCCTAGGATGGGATGCTACTTTATAACAGGAGTGGCCAAATCAAATTCTGACTCATGATTCACATGCAGCTCTTTTAGAGTAGTGCAGCCCTTGTATCCTTCTATCGCCTCCCCATTCTCTGTCTTTATGATTCTCTGGTGGAGCTCAGGGCTTCTGCCCTGCAGCCAGGTGGTAGGTCTAAGATCTTGTTCCCAGCAGGCAGAAGTGCTGGAACAAATTTTATAGTGGATGTGCTAAGGGGTATTGATCCAAACTGTAAACCCCATGTACAATGGAAACCACTTCAAGTCAGGGTGTGGTTCCAAAACATGCTAGCACTGAGGAGGAGCTTGGAGCTTCAGGCCTCAAAAAGTGCCTGCCAGAGGTCTTGGGGCTTCAGCAGGAGCATGGCTGAAGCCACAAAAGCTGGCAGGCATCTCTCAGTGGTCTAAATCCCAAGACCTAGCCCAGACATGACAGGGCACAAGCCCCTATCCATGGGTGGCAGGGGCTGCAGCCATGGCACAGCAGCCCAGCTTCCTTGGTCACAGGAGAAGACTGGCACCTGGATCCCCAGCCACCAGGGAGGGATGGGGCAGTGACGTGGCAGCCCTGCTCCCTGAACATTGGGGAGGGCTGGGACCACAGCACGGCATCCACGGCCCTCCAGGTGGCCAGGAAGGATCAGGATGGGGATGGGTGGGGTTTGGCTCCAGGGGCAGGGCCTCAGGCAGAAGGGGGTGGGACTGGGGCTTGCCTTCCCCAGCTGGGCCTTCACCTGCAGCTCATGCCCCTAGCCCTGGTAGGTGTGCCCCAGCTCTCGAACTTCTGAAGTTCAGTTTTATGTGGCTCAGTTTGGCCAACTCTGGTTTATAAAACACAATTATGAATAAATTTAAAACTTAATATTTACTTACTATTGCATATATTTACATTGGTTTGGAAATACTTCTACCACACTTTGACATCAAACTAGTTTCCACAATTATTTGTAATGTCACCAACAAATGATTAGGCATTCTGTTCAGGGAGGGCTTTAAATTGCAAGAGTGGATGAACTCTAAACACATTTTTAAGTAAATAACTGTAAGTGAAGACTAATATAGAAAATTTAGGTCATACAAGCAGAAATTGCTCAATATATTTTTTTAAGTTTTCCAGAGAGTATATAATGAAATCTTCAAATAATGGATGTTCTGAGCAACTAACTGAAACTGAAATTTGTTCTGTGAAATACCTTTGTAACACTTGTTATGCTCAGTGTAACTACACAATGCAATTAGTGCCAGTTTATTTGGAAAATAACATTTTCTCTAAGTACTATAACACCAGCAAGGTAGTCTAGATTAAAAGCAAAGGGCAGTTTGTCAAGAGGCTTTGGGCCTGTGTATGGATAGCAAAGAGATGTGAATTAGAATGATAAATAGAAGACCATTCCCTTATGTTAAATGTGTTTTACAATTGCAACCAAATTAGCTTGTAGATACTAAATACTTTTCATGTACCGTAGTTCGATATTGCTTTCATATTATATATACACCTATACTCAATTGTTAGTAGATAAAAAACCTGTATTTAGCATTTGGATAAAGCTTACTAAAATGATAATAAAGTCTCGGAGGGGTAGCTGTGTTAGTCTGTAACTAAAAAAACTTAAACAACCAGTAGTTCTGCAGTACCTTGGAGACTAACAAAAAATGTAGATGATATCATGATCTTGCATGGACACACATTTTTTTTAATCTCTAAGATGCTGCAGAACTATTTGTTGTTTTTTAAAATGGCAGTGTTATTGATGTAGGTTATCTGAAGCTTGTTGACTCTCATTGAAAAAAAAATGTGTAAACCATCTTAGTATTTTTGAATGGCTATATCAATTGTGTGGCACATTAGGCAGGCATGCTCCATGGCTCCATTAATGAGGTGAGTGGGTCTTAATATTTTCCTTCACAGCTGCTCAGCCACACACTTTACAAGGAACTATGCCGGGCACCTGCTCACTACTCTTGTTGGCTGCACCTGCTGGTCACCTGCTCCCCGCCTCTTTGCTGTGATCTCTATATGTCAGTCTCCTAAAGATTTTTGACTCTCAGCAGGATAAGCAGAAATACAGTCCCACCACAATTGATTTTTGCTCTGACTGAGTATTTATAATAACAGAGGCTCCTCATGAAGCCTATTTAGCTCTTTCTTTTAACTATGGGGACAAACAGATTAAACCAGACCAGGGTACCCTTAACAAGAAGCCTAGTCTCTTGGCTGGAACACCTGTCCCCGTCTTACTTTCACAGGGCTCTGGCATTCAACCTCTGGCCAGAGGAGGTCCTTCTAGCTAAGGCAAACCTCCTCATCCGGGCTGGTTAAACACAGTCCTGCTTTCCTGTATTCATACAGTAATTACAAGAACATTGAAATGCCAGTTCACTACCCCTGCATTCAGTACTAAAGTGATTTGTAGGCCAGTACAAGCCAAAGTTATCACTTTGAGCAACACAGCTTTATCTGCTAGATACCTAGGCAGAGCAGGTGTGCTCAATTGCATACAGACTGCTCCTAAAGCCTCTCATCCTTCCAGCTCACTATCAGGGAAATTCATTCAGACCCTGCTTACATATCTATGGGGCAGATACAGAATACATAATGATGTTTTATGGAATAACATCTCTGTCTATACACTGAGCTGGGATGACCTGCATAATACACTCATAGTTTTACCACTGGTGAAAGATACACTCAAGGCAGTATCACATGTTATTGTCCTAGATTCTTGTAGTAACTCATGAGACCTGATCTTCATGGCAACGATTATGACCCTTGCAAACTTATACTGATAAAACCTCTACTTCACATCATACAATCATGTATTCCCTATATACATTTTTTTAATGAACTTCCTTTTCTTCTCCCTTTCACCAAATATATACAACAAATAAGACTAAAGATTTTGTCACTGTTTTTTTTTTTTTTTAAGTCACAGACGGGTCTCAGGAAATAAAGAAAAAATTATGCAAACCCTGGACCTGTCTGTGAGTTTTCTAAAAATATGTGTGAAAAATAGGAATTGGCCAGGTCCTCACACTGGCCATTAGGGGCTTAGCTTGTGATCCATGCACCCCCAGCACTGATGGGTGCTTGATTTCCTGGGTCCCACACAGCCAGTGGCTGGAGCTCTAGAATCCCCCTGCTAACCATGTCAAGAAGCTCTAGGGGCCAAAGTATGGGTTGTCCTGTGAGGGGGACCCTGCATCTCCCAGACACTGCAAGCTAAAATCACAGAGGTCATGGAAGACACAGAATCCATGACTTCTGCAACCTCTGTGACAAAATCATAGCCTTAACTATGAATAAAGTCCTGGCTCCATTGAAGAGAATATCACTGTAAATTTCTATGATGAAAATTAAATTACATTTTTAAACATTATTTATTACTCAAAGATCACTCGCTTTTTATCAATACATCCATATTTCTAATATATCTGACAGAGACAATGTTTTTTGAAGATTTTCCAAAAAGTTCTTTTAGATGTTACAGGAGACTTTTAAATCCTTACACATTGTGCTGGAAGTTTCCCTCAATCAGGCACATACCAAATTCACTCTCCCACTCACTTTAACTATGCAGTTTCTGAGTATAACCATGTTTGGTTTGGTTTGCTTTGGTGGTCTTTTTTATGAACATAAGAACATAAGAATGGCCATACTGGGTCAGACCAAAGGTCCATCGAGCCCAGCATCCCATCTGCCGACGGTGGCCAATGCCAGGTGCCCCAGAGAAGGAGAACAGAAGACAATGATCAAGTGATTTATCTCCTGCCATCCATCTCCTGCCCTTGTTATGAAGGCTAGGGCACCATACTTTATCCCTGGCTAATAGCCATTTATGGACCTAACCTGCAAAAATTTATCAAGCTCTTTTTTAAACCCTAATAGAGTCCTGGCCTTCACAGCCTCCTCGGGCAAGGAGTTCCACAGGTTGACTGTGCGCTGTGTGAAGAAAAATTTCCTTTTATTAGTTTTGAACCTACTACCCATCAATTTCATTTGGTGTCCCCTAGTTCTTGTATTATGGGAAAAGGTAAATAATTTTTCTATAATCACTTTCTCCACACCATTCATGATTTTATATACCTCTATCATATCGCCCCTCAATCGCCTTTTTTCCAAACTGAAAAGTCCCAGTCTCTCTAGCCTCTCCCCATATGGGACCCTTTCCAAGCCCCTAATCATCTTAGTCGCCCTTTTCTGAACCTTTTCTAATGCCAATATATCTTTTTTGAGGTGAGGAGACCACATCTGCACGCAGTACTCGAGATGTGGGCGTACCATAGTTTTATATAGGGGAAGTATGATATCTTTTGTCTTATTATCTATCCCTTTTTTAATAATTCCTAACATCCTATTTGCCTTATTAACTGCCGCTGCACACTGCGTGGATGTCTTCATAGAACTATCCACTATAACTCCAAGATCCCTTTCCTGATCTGTCGTAGCTAAATTTGACCCCATCATGTAGTACGTGTAATTTGGGTTATTTTTTCCAACATGCATTACCTTACACTTACCCACATTAAATTTCATTTGCCATTTTGCTGCCCAATCACTCAGTTTGCTGAGATCTTTTTGTAGTTCTTCACAATCCCTTTTGCTTTTGACTGTCCTGAACAACTTTGTGTCATCTGCAAACTTGGCCACCTCACTGCTTACCTCATTTTCTAGATCATTGATGAACAAGTTGAACAGGATTGGTCCCAGTACTGACCTCTGGGGAACACCACTGACCCCTGGGGAACACCCAGTACTGACCCCTGGGGAACACCCCTGGGAAAATGCTTTGGTTTACCCTCCTCCATTGTGAAAATTTACCATTTATTACCACCCTTTGTTTTCTGTCTTTTAACCAATTCTTGATCCATGAAAGGACCTTTCCTCCTATCCCATGACCACCTAATTTACGTAAAAGCCTTTGGTGTGGGACCGTGTCAAAGGCTTTCTGGAAATCTAGGTATATTATATCCACTGGGTGCCCCTTGTCCGCATGTTTATTAACCCCTTCAAAGAATTCTAACAGATTAGTTAGACACGACTTCCCTCTGCAGAAACCATGCTGACTTTTGCCCAACAATTCGTGCTCTTCTATGTGCCTTACAATTTTACTCTTTACTAGTGTTTCTACTAATTTGCCTGGTACTGATGTTAAACTTATCGGTCTATAATTGCCAGGATCTCCTCTAGAGCCTTTTTTAAATATTGGTGTTATATTGGCCATCTTCCAGTCATTTGGTACCAACGCGGATTTAAAGGATAGGTTACAAACCACTGTTAATAACTCCGGTATCATCTCATTTTTTCACTGCATTTCTTGTAGTTCAAGGACATTATACATATGGAAATAAGACTCCTATTTGAACTGGCGAAAAGTTATGCAAGGAGTAATGTTAGTTGAAATTGCAAAGGCTTGTGATAAGGGTCATTGTAATTCCACCCAACTATGTGCTGAAAGATGTCTGAATATGATGTCCAAGAATCAGCCAAGGAGGAGAATGTATTTGTTGGACTTCTGGGAAAAAATAGGTTCCACAGACGAGGAATTCTTCAGATGTCCTTTGTACCCAGTTCTCTGAGCGCCTACAGCTCAAAACCTAGAAAATGCTTTGGTTTACTGCCGCAGGGTAGTTTCAGTTTTCAAGGCACAAGCTATGTTTGCCACTGAAAAATGTGAGTGTGAGGAATGTATCTAGCTTCCAGTGTGTTCAGCTTCCTCAGTGGCCTTGCACTAATTCTTAGAATCTCTGTCAGAAGTTCTTATGACAAAGGTTCTCCAGTTGGACTTGTTAGAGCTCATGTGATCTGGAGAAAACTTGCTGGTCCTTTGCAGAGAGCTGATTGGTCAAGTGGTGCTGCTCCTTTTTTCAAGCTGCTACATGGCAATTAAAGAAATTAAGCATAGATGAAATACTTTCCAATACTACTTTTTTATTGAAGCATTTTGTTGTATACAACAGGAAGGGAATCCATGAGATAATCTTTTGATCAAGCTGTGGTCCACTTTGTAGCCTTTTATTTTATGAAAAGGATTAATAGCCCCTATTGCATGCTGTTAAGATACAGATGGCCAAATATATTTACTGTAAATATATTAATGGTTTATTTCATTCAAATAGTCAGGAATTATTCCATATGCTATGATTACCATAAATATATCTATGAGAAAAATGAAGTTTTTAAGAACATGATGTATATATTCTTTTATTCTTTATCTTGTTCATACATATTTAAAAAGTAATCTTCAGCTACTGTTTTCTCCATTAAATATATCCAAGCCTATAATAAAACAAAGTGTCTGTTTTCCAGGCAAAATGCATTAAAGCCATACCACCGGCTGTAAAAGTAATCTCTGGTGTGCAATAGTACATAAACCCAAAGGCCTTATTATTTTACCATATCAATTAATGATAACAATGATAAAAAAATCCCTCAGTCTTTAGATCTTTCACCCCACCTAACATAAAAAACAAAGATTTTTTTTAGGCAAGAAGCAGTAAATGGTTGCTGTTAGGTTTACTGTTGTTGTTTTAAGAAGTTCTATTTTACTGTTATATAGCATTTGTTATAATTTCACAATAATTTATGATTTGTATCACACCTTCAATCAGTTTGTAAATAATTACTATCATATTCTCTTAAATTAAATTACAATAAACATATGTTACATGGGTGTTTGAATATTTGGTTCACTTTTAAACTTGTGTACCAAAGTGGGGATGCAGTGTATTGTCTTTTGTGACCACAGTATTCATGTTTTTTCTTCAGCTGTGACAGTCGATAAATTGCAGAGATGGTTATGAGTTGTATGAATTTTAGTGAGTTTGTCATATTATATTTTACCCCTCATGCTATCTGCCTAACAGACTGCTCCCAAAGGTGAATGTTTTCTTATATACCACCAAAGGTTTGGAGACCCTTTGAAAGGCATCACAGTATGCTTGTCAATATTATGTCCTCTTAACTTTATTTTATGCACAACATTTGTGTACTCACCTTAAAAAAGTCATTCCTTGCACAGCTTCAAGGGATTCATTTAAACTGGACAAAAGATTGTAAAGTGCTTCAAAAAGTACTCATGCAAATAAGAAAGAGGAAATTGAATAGATCATGCATTGAGAAAAGAGAAATAATGACCAGGTAGGTTGGAAAAACAGTTGTAACTGAGTTATCAATTAATATCTGAACCAAGGAATGAGGATATGTACAATGATTTAATGAAAAATTTTAGCAGCTGGGCACACACCCGTCAGATAACAGTACACAACTTCTTAGGCCAGGCCTTCATGGAAATCAGTTCAGATATTCTTATTTCAGTACATTCATAGTGCCATTAATAGGTAAGACAAATGTATTCCATGAGGGTGTTGAATGGAATGGATATTTTGGAGGCAGCTCTGGCCCTCCAATAATCCCCAGTGGATTCAGTGAAATAATGTGAAACTCATGGAATATGAAGAGTCAAATCAGTTTAGAAGAATGAAAATTTAAAAGAAAATAGTTTAAACCAAGAAAAATACTTATATATGTGGATTTGGGAGAGGACGGATAGAGAAAGGAGAAAGGACGTAAATGTGCAAGAAGGCTCCTTCTTTGGCATAGTCTGCACAAAGGCCTGTCACAGTTTAACTCCTTCAGATCAAAGGAGTGCAAGGACTAATCCATTGGTCCAGGATCCTCCAAAAATGGGTGGGGAGAGGCAGACTAGTCCTTTCCTTTCCTTTTTCTGCATCTGTTCTCAGAGCTAGCCTCACATACATGACACAGACTACTGGACTTTCTGTGGCAGAAATCATTCACAAACTCCCAGTAGGTTGGAGTGACTTTCCACCACCTCCTGTTTCAAGATGGGGGCCAAAATCAGAGCTGAGGAGAAGCCACTGAACCTGGGGCTCAAGTAAAGTCAGGGCACAACATATGATGAAACAGGGTCAGGAGTGAGGGTTACTGGTTCAAAATCAGGGAGTCAAAGGGGGAGCACCAAGCAGGGAACCCCAGTCCATGAAGGCATACAGGGAGCCAATGGATACAGCCAGGAGGAACTATGCTTGGAAACATGGCCTAAAAGAGGAGCAGAAATAGCCGCACAATCACAGACTACCTTCACTGTCCAACATCTTCCTCCAAGTATGGTGGACAGACACCTTAGCCAGTGCCAGGAGTAGGCTGATTAGGCCCTTGTGACTTTGGGGGCCATAGATGTGCTGCAGTATATCAAGAGATGTGAAGAGGAAGAGTGCAGCCAGAATCTGAGGTTCCGGTAAAGCTGGAAATGGGGCTGCAACCTTATACATTCAAAGTAAATGTGTGCCAGAGACTCCCTCTTGTCATTGAAGGGGCAAGTGTCATGGAGGGGTGAGGACAGTATCAGGTACATTTTTGTGCTCATGGCTAATATCCCCATGGGACAGGGAACCAAGGTGGAATACAGACAAGCCCGCCAGGGCTCCTCACTCTCCACATATGGTAGAAGGTCCTGCCACTTGATGTCGCGGTGGAACAGGATGTGTAGGAAGTGAAGAGTATGGAGCATGAGCACATATAGCTGTTTCACAGGTGCAGTTCAGAAATAGGCAGGCTGGCTCAGATGGTGTGGAGGGGGTTGCCAGTGGTGGCTTTTGGGGATGGGGCATTGTGGTGAGGTCTGGAGGGCCAGGGGTGAGGGATAGTCGGGAAGCTCCCTTGTACAAGACCTGCTTCAGGAATGCCCTAGAGGCAGGAAGTAAATCACTGTAGCTGAATGAGCACCCGTGTTCCAGCTGCTATTTTGCATCAAGCACTGTGTGCACATTCTCACATTTCCTTAATATGGTCAGGCCCAGGAGCCAGGATAGTTTTTCTTCAGGCATGTTTGCATTCCTGGACACATCCCAAAAGCTCCGAGGTACTCTAATATGGAAAAAAATGGAATAAAATTAGCTAAACCTTGGAGACCCTGTAAAGTTCGGTTCTGACTTAATCTAAGTTTTCAAGAAAATTTCAAGATGTTCTTATTTCATTCTAAGCCTACTTATTTGTGCATATAAATAACTCTATTTTCTCTTCCTCCCTTATTTTCCTATTTGCTTCAAAAGCCTGAAATTAAAGAATATATCTGTTCTATATTATATCCTATTCTATGGGGTTATCACATTTCCTGTTGCTTTGCCACAGTCCACATAATTTGAAGAATTATTTTATTTTGGAGGGAAAAGTGAGAGATTCACCTTGTGTACAGGTGTGTGTGTATAACAGAGAGCTTGAGAGACAGACAGCAAGAGAAGGTTAATGACCTTGAGAGGTGATAAAGCAGGTAGACACACCATCACTAATCCTGAAATAATTTTATCCCTTGTCTTCAAAAGCAGAACACACATTAGCCCACACTAATTCAACCACAGTGCGACACCCCATGACACATTCCTGTTCTTAATCTTTATAAATGGCTTTTGCACCATGCCCTGTCAAAAACTTTCCTTTCCCTGATCAATACAAAGTGTATTTGAAAAGAGCATTATCTGCGCCTGGAAAAGGCATTCTGGACAATCAATGGTCTTCAGAAGTAGTTGCTGATGAAGCAAGCATAGGCAACTCTGTGTAGAGCTAGAAAATATTGATCTCGTTTCAAAAGGGGAAATCACCTTGTAGTCACAGTCTCTTACTTTTATTTTGTCTGTAAGTTCACTACAGATCTGATTAGCTGATTTGATAAACATAATGCATCAGTACTGATTAATGGGCTTGTAAGAACAAGATTCTTGAAAAGTTTTACCTGGTTACACCATGTAATTTAAACTAGGACTGATCCAGATTTGACAGGCTTTCATTTCTGTTGTAAAAAACACAAATAATTTCACAGTACACTGGCTCAAACAAAAATAAAAGGTATAGTCAAACACCAAATGGCATCTTTATTAATAGGTACTCCCAAATTAAAATAAAGCTCTGAATCAAATTTGTTTATCATTAGATATAGTGAGCCATCTGAGATCAGACAAGTGTAAAGAAACGTCATTGCAGTCAGTGGATTTAATTCACTGCCTGGGTTCCACTAGCTTTGGCTGCAGGTCATCAAACATGGGGGAATTTTATAGTAAACCTTTTTTTTTTAACAGGAGTTAATCTCAGAACTAAAAGTGAATGATAACTGAGGGTATGTCTACACTGCAAAGTTAATTCGGAATAACAGCTGTTATTCCGAATTAACTTCCATACCGTCTACACAAGCAAACCGCTATTTTGAATTAAATTCAAGATAGCGGGGCACTTAATTCGAGTTTGGTAAACCTCATTCTACAAGGAGTAACACCAAACTTGAATTAGCTTATTCTGAACAAGCACTGTGTAGACCAGAGCACGCAGAGACACAAATGCTTTGCTGTCCCTCATCGAGGCAGGAAAGCAGGCAGGGACACCTGAGAACTGGCTGCCCGGGCGGGGGGGGGGGGGGGGGTCAGGCAGCAGCCACACACACTCCTGACCTGTTGCCCTGCCTGACCTCATTCTGGCTGGCCTTAAATCTGATTCTGTGTCCAGTCAGTGTGGATGCAGTATTTCGAATGAGCAAAATGCTAATTCGAACTGCATTTTGTGTGTAGACATGTTAATTCGAATTAGCTTAATTCGAATTAACTATTTCGAATTAAGATAACTCAAATTAATGCTGTAGTGTAGACATACCCTTTGGTACAAGTGATTATAACTTGATAAAAATTATACTGTGCAAATAGAATATAGACCAAAGCAATATTATACAGACTTGATGTTTTAAAGTAGGCAATTTCACAAACCTAAACACAATTTTGAGCCAAATCTGCTGGAAGGAATTATTTCATCAGAAAAATGACAATAATAATTGAGACTTATTTAAGAACACTGAGGGTACATCTGCCCAGCAGTGGTATTTTGGAATAACAGACGTCATTTTGAAATAACATAGTGTGCGCTACACAGCAAGCTGTTATTTTGAAATAACGTCAAATAACATTATTTGCAGGACTTCTTACTCCAACTTCTGTAATCCTCATTTCATGAGAAGCAAGGGAAGTTGAACGAAGAGTGTTCTTCCTTCGACTTCCTATTGTGTAAACAGTACCAAAAGCCAAATTAAGCTATTTCGACTTCAGCTACGCAATTCACATAGCTGAAGTTATGCATCTTAATTCCACTTTTGCCCTGCAATGTAGATGTGCTCTGTGTGAGCTGCCCAAAAAGCCATAGTCAAGGAAGAAGGCCACACTGGTTAAAAAAATTACTTTGAGGGGAAGTGAAAGCTGCTATAAAATTACTAAATATATATAGCATAAATTATTGAATGTATTTATAACATAAATGTAAGAAAGGAGAAATTGATAGTAATTAATATACATCTGAGGTTAGGAACTGTAGAAAATTGATAAGTGAAGCCAAAGAGTCATCTATGGCCATCAGACTATCAGAACTATAGGACGATAAGAAGGAGGGTTTTCTAAATATGTTAATGCTTATTACGCCTGCTGGCATCTAGGGCAGCAATGAAGGTTCTCTATTTTTGTCTGTCTTTGGCCATTTTTTCAAAATATATTGAGGGGAAAAAATCCAGAGATGGTATTTGATAATTACTAGATAGAAATGGTAGAATTGTCAATAATAATGCAGAAAAGGTAGAAGTATTTAAAAAGTATTTTTGTTCTATATTTGGTTAAAAAAAAGGAGATGATGTAGTCATATAATATGATGACGAAGATGACAATCTTTCCATTCCAGGAACAATTCATGAGGACATTAAACAGCAGCCATCAAAAATAAATATTTTAAAATTAACAGGTACAGATAACTTCTATCCAAGAGTTGCCAAAGGAGGGTAAAATAATTAATGCTGATCAAGTTGTGTTTGTGGGGAATGCTTCCTGTCAACCTAACTTGATATCTTTTTTATGAGATTACAAATTTGATAAAGGTAATAGTATTGATGTACTATACCTACACTTCTCTAAAATGCATGACATTTTGATAAAACTCTAGGATATAAAATTAACATGGCACACATTACATGGATTAAAAATGTGGCTGAATTATGAATCTGAAAATTAGAGAGACAAAATGCAAACAATTCTAAATGGGGGAATCATTATCAAGCAGGTGTGCTTCTACTGGGGTTCCTCAGAGATTGGTTTTTTGCCCTTACACTATTTAACACAAATGTTGGGGGCATGATAAATAATAAAGAGGAGAGGGTTCTGATACAGAACAATCTTGTTCATTTGGTAAACCGGGCACAACCAAGTAATATGTGTTTTAATACAGCTAAATGTTAATGAATGTATCTCGGAATAAAGGATGCATGCCTTGCTTATAAGATGGGGAACTCTGAAATCATTTGATGATTCTGGTAGACAATCAGCTGAACATGAGTTCCTACTGCAATACTGTGGCCAAAAGGGCAAAAGCAATCCTTGGATGCATAAAAAGGCGAAACTCAAAAAAGAAAGAGAGTGATTATTTTACCTTCGTATTTGGCACTGGTCCAACCATTACTGGACTACTTTGTCCAGGTCTGGGCTCAACAATTTGAGATGGGTTTTAATAAATTGGAGAAGGTTCAGATACGATGTACAAGAATGATCATAGAATCAGAGACTGCCTTATAGTGATAGGTACAAGGAATTCAATCTATTTAAAATGAGAAGGTTAAGAGGTGATCCGATCACAATCTACAAGTGCCTAAATGGAGAATGAATATTTGACTATGGGTTCTTCAGCCTAGCAGACAAAGATAAACAAGATCAATGACTTAAAGCAGAAGCTAGACAAATTCACCCTGGAAATAAGATATTCATTTTCAACACTGAGAACATTTAACCATTTGAACAACTTGCCAAATGTGGTGGTAGAGTCTACATCACTGCTAATTGTTAAATTAAGATTGTATTTACCTTGTGGTCAGTTCTAATGTGGGGTTACTAGTCACAAACAGCCTGCCTCCATACAATGAATCCACAACTTTTGCATATACAGCCTCACTCCTTGAGAACTCATGATGAATGTCAGAATTATGAATAGCTGGAATAAGTGGAATCCACTTATTCAGAATTGTGTATTATGGTGATGCTGTGGACCGCAGCCATTCCTTAAGCACTGAAGCTAGCATAAACTAAGGAAAATCTACTATCCCCCAGACCCATCTAGGCTTTTTGGGCACAGTTTATTTACCTTAGTTTATACAGGGATATGATTTCACTGTCCAGTGAAAGAAGAATATGAAAATCAAAATATGCCATGTGGACCAGGGAGGACAAATTTACCCTAACATAAAATATTGTATTGGTTTTTAAGTGATTTCATACATGTTATAAATATCTACCATCAGAAATGAATTTGGACCTTCACACCTGTTTAAAATAAACAAACACACATATAAATGAACAAAATCATATTTCACATTTTAATTGGTTAATTATTAAATAGTTTTAAAAATAGATAATAACTCAGATCCAAATTCATCCTTTGTGTATTACTAATGAAGAAAATGGAATCACAGCAAAGGATGCTTTTGGCCTTGGAGTTTAGAACCAAAATATACTTGGGATCATACCCTAACAGATTTGTGCCAAATTGTCCAGAAGTGGCTTTCAACTTTGCAGGAACAAAAGTGGTAATTAGTCATGAAAATATTTGTTGATCATAAGTCTCTTATGATGTAATATTTGAGCTATAGCAAATGGTAAATAAGAAAGTTATTGCATAGTTCTACAGACATTATATACTTTTCAGTGTAAATAAAGTAGTTTGAGTTATCCAGATTACAGTGAGTCAGTGGATTTGAATTATGACTGTTTCTAGAATGACTGAGGAGAACTAAATATGAAAGATTAGAATTTCTCATTGTCAGTTAGTAGGCAACTGAAGAAGAGCATTTCCATTGGCAAGTCATATGGGATATATAGGATACACTTCCAAAGAGCTGTGTTTCCTCAGAAAGAGGTGAAGGAGTTTGTGCCTTGGTTTGAAATGCGGAACAGGTACTGTGTTTTTGCAGAAAAGTGCTGTGGAGTAAAGGATTACAGGAAAAGTTGTTTTAGGAACTTTAACTATTATTATTATTATTATTTTATCCACAAGTCTTAGAGCATTTTTTAATTTACTTTATTTTAAATAAATAGTCTTTTCAATATACAAGGTATTTAAGCATAAAAGATGAAAGCTATTGTCTAAAATTTATCCCTTTGAGTCACCAATATATCCTGATGACAAATTTATTTTTTAGGTTTGGGAAGTCAAGAGTTTTGTTAGGCCCTTTGCAGAATTCCTGAATTTTAGGTTTTAAAATGCATTCATTTTCTTTTGAGCTTCCTTAAATTTCTCACAGTGCTTAGGAGTGGAATCTTCTGGAGGTCACTGATCATGATGGAATGCACTTCTAGAGTGTTCTTGAGCTGCTCAAGCATACCCTTAGCAATTGCTCCAAGGACTTCAAAATCACTGTGATTGTTTGAGTTCTAATCTTCCCATAGTTCCACGTCATGACAGAGTTCTTTATTCTTTGCTATTTTCTCTTTGTGTTATTCTTGTTATGTTTCTGTCTGCCAGTATGACAATATAAATTAATATGGTTTTCTTCTTCTTCTTCTGCAGTAATGCCCAGAAATCCCATCAGAATTCAGGACACATGTTGGTAAATGCTATACAAACATATAAGAAAATATGGGTCCTGCATCTAAAGAGTTTCTGGGGCTCTTATTATGTCTTTGAGCTCTATACAACAATAAGAATTTATGAGGAAACCATACCATGCAGTGGGATCCAAATTACTGTTTTACTAAACAGATGTAAACATACAAATTCTAGCTATGTTTCCACACCACTACTCTGGCAGTGTTCTGGTGGCTTCTGCAATAGAAGATAGGGAGGCCTATGAAAGGGTTTCCAAACTTTTTACTTCTTAATTGCTTGATATTATAGGTCTGCTTCTGTTTGAAGAAAAATTTGAAGAAAAATTCCATGTTAGCAATAGACCCCGGGTTTGTAATATCGATAGTCACTATCTAAGGCAACAATTGTTATTTAATGACTTAGTTGTTAATCTGTAATTTTATACCTACTGTAATACTCATAGAATTGTTAAAATAATAATCTAGGGTCAAAAGTAATGTAATTGTGAGGTTTGGGGTTCAACATCTTCGCAAGGGATCCTGTCCTCCTTGGTGGAAGTGCAGATCACTTTGAACTTCAACAGCAAATGACACTGTTCCATACCTCCCAGGAGATGCTAACCACTTTGCAATATTAGGCCATAGATTAATCTCACCCCTTTTAATGCTGTTGTTTCTGATTTTTTTCTGCACACTCAAGAAGACAACACTACATTGGTTCACATTTGCTCTAGAATGCTTTTTTTTTTTACAGAAAAAAAAGGTGAAATCCTGGCCACATTGGTATCAACAGCAAAAATCCCATTGGCTCCTATGGGATCAGGATTTCAATCCCTAATTCTGCAGAAACTGATGGGACTGAGTGGTGATATGATATACTCCCATATATCAAATGTCATGAGGTTGATGGATCAACAAGACTCTGCATCACGCAAATGGAACACCAAATGATATGGCTAACTTGACAAAATTCCTTAGGGGGAAATTCAAGATACAGTTGAGATCACTTTTGGTTTTATGTAATCTAAGATAAGTGTTTCAAGGACAGTCCCATATCTGCTAGCTCCCCATTCATTGTCCCATATTGGCTTTTTTCATAGGTTCTTGAGCAGTGAAAAGATGATGTTCAGTTTAGTTACTTTTGGCTTTAAACTAGGCAGGAGTACCTTATTCTCCTGACAACACACAAAATCCTTTATGCTATCACAGGGTGGTAGAAATGACCAAATCTACATTCACCTTGTTTTCCACATTTCTATCCTCATGCAA
The DNA here is from genome assembly GCA_032595735.1 of Pelochelys cantorii. NCBI lineage: Eukaryota > Metazoa > Chordata > Testudines > Trionychidae > Pelochelys > Pelochelys cantorii. Next base: position 145,046,135 of record CM064327.1, read on the forward strand.
AATGAAGCCAAGCAGTGCCCTCGGGACATGTGTTTAGCTGCCATTCTGCAGTGCTTGTAGCATTTTAACTTCAAGCCTCTGGGAAAAACCACATACCTATTACTATGGCTTTTGAGTTTAAATTGTTAGCTGATGTGTCCTGTTTATCAAATACAGAACGCAGTCTGCTTTTGAAAAATAGAGCTAGCCCTGCTAGCAGAGAATATTTTTAAATCAAATCCCTGAGCATAGGCAGTCACAAATAAGTAATCAAGTATTTGTCCCACTTGTCTGCATCTATTCCGAGTTATTTTACACTTAAATTGACTCAGTGCTGACATTCTGCTTTCTGCATGCTGCAGTACAGAGCTGGCTAACAGTTTTATTTACAAAATGTGTTCATGATAGTAATAAGCGAAAGGGTGGGTTTGTTTGTCTGTTTTTGTTTTCTGCTGTTTTGTTATTTCCAGTCCACATGTAAATTTCCATCAGATGTATCTGAAAAGAAGCAGGAATGTACAATTATTTTGTCATTTGGTGTTCAGCTATTGGGTAACTAGACACTTAAAGATATTTACTTTGATATATTTTTCTTGAGCTGAGTGCTCTGCTGTGGGCTATCACAGGGGACTTCAGCTGAGGTAGAACTCTGTGTGTTGTAAAATCTGTGGTTGTCTGTCCCACTGGGTACTGAAAAAACAAACCCACCTGTTGTTTTAGATCCCTTCTATTGAAAGCAAAATATATGTGATAGTTCATTTTGTTTTATCAATTTAGTCTTAACACATTAACATTCATGGAACACCTCTTATTAGGAGGATTCTGTTTGGTTATGATCTTGTTTATGTTGGTGGACATTTTTGTTTCAGTGAACATGTTATAAAATATACAAATGTTTTTAGGATGTGCACGCAAGCAATGTGAATCTTTTATTCTGTATTATCTGACATGCCATAATAATGCTAAAATTACTGCATACATCTCAACCAAAATCTTGATAGGAGCATCTGTTAGGTAATATGTATTCCCTTGCAATTCACTGCAATAGTGCCAAAAGGGTGTTACCCAGGTAATTTGTTTTAGAACCTCAGCAAGACTTAGGAACAATTATTATGACCCACTGACACAGCACATCTCACCAACAATCTCAGTGTGACAGCTTGCGAAAAAAATCTCATGTTTATGTCATTGGAGAGTTGAACCTTGTGTGACCTCCTTTTTCACTGCCATGAATGGTATCCTTTTCTATTGGTAGGCACGTATAGTTGAAGATCCAAATGGAGTATGCAGCGAAAGGAAGCGTGCACCTGGAACTTGAAATCAAAGGAAGCAGAAGGTACCTTTGGCCCCTTTGACTGCTCTGCTTTATCATTTTGTCTAACTGACTGAAAAGCTCAGAACCATACACACACACAAATTGTAGCCCAAAGTGTAAGTAGCTCTTAGAACAGATACATATCTATATATCCCTATGGATATATTTCCATAAATGCAATGTTAATCTGCACCTGTGTTTGGACTGAAAATTGTCTTATTTACTCCTCCCATTGAAAAATGGGATGACCGGGCCTTTGAAACTGGGAGACAGAGAGGCAGATGCAATGTTTCTATATAATACAGTATACTTATATATTTTCTTCATGAAATGGGTAGGATTCAGAGAACGTTCTCACTGGCTGATAAATATTGTAACAGCTGCACGGGCCTGAGCTTGTCAGCCCTATTGACCTTTCCCAATCAAGGCAAATGGAAGCCAACAAAGCAGGTGAAAATGGATGAATGTGGTTTCCTCTAAAGCCCATCAATCCTCCTGGACTGGCCAGAAATGTCTCTACTAAGCAGTTGTTCAGAGAGCATCTGTACTTATAGTAGTAGAGATAGCACTGCCTCCCAGCCCTCTCCTCACCTGGTGAAGTGAAAGTAACTTTGACTTTTCAGGGTATGTCTACACTGTACAATCCTTACATCTGTGTATAGAGTATACACACTGTACACCCCTCTAGCATGGTGTCAACAGGAGTCTAGATTGTGAGGAGCTCCTTAGGTGAGAAAAGGCACACTTGAACCCTTGCGTATATGCCCTACACAAATCTCAACATAAGAAAGCGTTACCTCCCATCTCTGCATTGCTACTTTTAGTAACATCCCACTGACTCCCTGCTCCTGGAGCCTTTCTTTGCTGCCTCCAATCTGCAAGTGCATTTTCTTGCTGCAGTGGAAGGCTCCAGACACTGGAGCTTTTCCCCAGTGCTCTCCCCACTTTACCCCATCAGAGCCTTCCACTGCAGAATGTAACTACACATACCAAACACACCACCACCAGTGTCCACAAACCTTCAGACTTGGCCCTCCCACATTTTTTTACTGCTAGACTGTTATGCTACTCTGCATACTTTTTCTTTGTTTAAGAAATCCTTCCCATTTTATGTGAGTGATAACAGGCTAATTCATATGTGTGGCTGAGGTGAAAGTTTCACATGAAAATATTGCTTTCCCATTCAAAAGGGTTTCAAATGTCCTCTGAGACTGATTTAGCGAGTCTTAGCTAGACCCGCTAAATCAAATTCTGAAAGATTGATTGTGGCAGTGTCGATGTTCTGTTTAGTGAAGACATGGCCCCAACATTTGTTTGGACTACAGTCCTCTATTTACAATTTACAATGTGACTGAATGGCATTGTCTTAAAGGGCTACTCAAACTCACGTTCTGTCACCTGGGATCTTCAGTAAATGCGAAATAAATGAATGCTACATATACTTTTTTGTTTTATTATTATAAAAACATAAATTCTTCATATGAATTTATACCAGAATGAAAGAGTAGCCCAAAGGGTCTATGCATTGTGTGTGTACATGTGTTTTCTAATTTTATTGGCATTGCTTCTGTGATATCAGAAAAAGGTATGCACCTCAGAAATTCAAAAATATTCTTATTTAACTGTAATAAAATATTCTTATTTAACTGTAATACTTTGCAACTTGTAGCTTGAACACCGAGGACTGACAGAGCATTTTGGATCACACTATCTAGCCATTTCCAGAGTGGAACATATGTTGGATCTTCTTAAGGAGAATGAAATGCATGAATTGAATCAGAAGAAATAAAGGAAGCAGCCATAACACAGAAGAAGGGGACCCTGGCCTGGAAGTGTGGCCAAGAAGACTACTGAGAACATGAGGTGAGAGAAACTTTGCTTTGAATTTGTGTTGTTAAGCACCCGTTGCATTTTATCTTTATAACTCTTGTTACGATTTCTGATTTTTATACCTCATTACTTGTATTCACACAAAATCTATCTCTTTGTAGTTAATAGACTTGTTTCATTTTTCTATCTAATCCAGTGTGTTTGAATAAAGTGTTTAGGAAACTCCATTCGACATATCAGTATTTATGCACATCATTTCTATTAATAAAATTATGAACATCATATGACCTTGTATTGTCCAGGAGAGAGCTGGGCAGTACAAGATATACAATGAAAGCTTTGTTATCCAGCACTCTGTTAACCAGAAAACTTTGTTAACTGGAATTGCCCCCAAACCCAATACTGACACATCTTCAGATGTGCACACGGGGCTTCTCACAGCTGGCACTGCCAGCTGACATCATCAGCAGGTGCCTCCTTCCCTCTCAGCTTGCCTTGAGCTGCTGGGAAGTGGATCTGCTGGTAGGGGGTGGAGGCAGAACAATAAACTTTGTTATCCAGCACATTCAATTAACCGGTAACCCCCAATCCCCATGAGTGCCGGATAACAAAGATTTCACTCTATATTTCCGAGGGAAAGTCTGAGACTAGGAGCCTGCTGGGTCACCCAGCACTGTAATTCAGGCTAGTGAAAGCCTAATTATGACTTTCAGGATGCAAGTACACACAAAGTGACTTACATGCTAGAGGCTATTTATGAAAAGTCCTGGAGTAGAGGCAAAACCAACAAAGTATTGTAAAAGATGCCCCAGGTTAGAAGTCAGGGGTGACACAGCTACTCACTAGTCTAGATTGTACCCTGAGCATATCATGGGGTCTTCAGACACTACCATAATGGGAACACTTATAACAATATAGGTTGGACCTTACTCATCTGGCACTCTCGGGACTTGACCGGTCCCGGATGAGGGATTTTGCCAGACCAGGTGTGGTCATTTCTGGACCCCCTGCCTCCAGCCCCCTCCAGTCCTGTCCCAACCACTGTCCTCCCCCCTCTCGCTGGGCCTGCTGCCCCGTCACCTCCCGCTGCCCTATTAGGTAGCCCTGCCACCTCTGCGTACCAGGCTCCTGCTGCCATGCTGGGCAGCTCCATTAAGAACATTAGAATGGCCATACTGGGTAAGACCAAAAGTCCATCTAGCCCAGTATCCTGTCTGCTGACAGCGGCCAGTGCCAGGTGCCCCAGAGGGGGTGGACCAAAGACAATGATCAAGCAATTTGTCTCCTGCCATCCTTCTCCAGCCTTTGACAAACAGAGGCTAGGGACACCATTCCTTACTCCCTGGCTAATAGCCTTTAATGGACCTAACCTCCATGAATTTATCTAGCTCATTTTTAAACTCTGTTATAGTCCTAGCCTTCACAGCCTCCTCTGGCAAGGAGTTCTACAGGTTGACTATGCGCTATGTGAAGAAGAACTTTCTTTTATTCGTTTTAAACCCGCTACCCATTCATTTCATTTGGTGTCCTCTAGTTCTTATATTATGGGAACAAGTAAATAACTTTTCTTTATTCACCCTCTCCACACCACTCATGATTTTATAATCATTGCCTCTGCTTGCTGGGCCCACTGCCACATCAAGAAGCCCCTCCATCTGTGTGTGCATGGGGCTCCTGCTGCAGCGCCCGGCAGCCCTGCTGCCTTTGCACACTGAGCTCTCAATGACACACTGTGCAGCCCCACTGCCTCGGTGCACCCGGTTCCCACTGCACAGCCTGGTTCCTGCTGCTGTTCTGGGCAGCCTCACAGCCTCTGCACAGGCTCCTGCTGCCATGAATGCGGCTCCTGCAGCCCTGCCAGGAAGCCTCACTCCCAGACACTAGCCCTCCACTGGGACACACTGGTCCTGGAACATCCATGGTCTGGTAGGACTACAGATGCTGCCAGATTAGAGAGTCCCAGTTAAGGGTATGTCTACACTACAGTGTTATTTCAAAATATCTAATTTCAAAATAGTTATTTCTAAATAGCTTATTTTGAAATAACGCGTCTACACACAAAATGCATTTCGAAATAGCGTTTTGCTATTTTGAAATAGCATGTCCACACTGAGTGGATGTTGAATCGCATTTAAGGCAGGCTGGAACCAGGTCCAGCGGGGCATCAAGACAGGAGTTACTTTGTGTGGCCGCTGCCTGAGGCTATCTGAGGCCTGTGCTTAAAGGAACCCCCCCAGACAGCCAGTTCTCAGGTTTCCCTGCTTGCTTGTCTACCTCAATGAGGGACAGCAAAACATTTTGTCTCTGCGTGCTCTGGTTGCCCTCACTCGGGACACCACAGCACTCTGCAACATGGAGCCAGAGCTGTCCCTGGGCACTCTGGTGCTTCTCATGGACACGTTGCTGTGAGCCTGGCTGCACTTTCTGCAGGCTGCCATCCAGGAGGTCCATCAGGGGGCTGTCAGTATCCAGGAGGCCCTGCGGGAGAGCTTCCACCGTGAGGAGCACTAAGAGCCTCCTTGGTCTGCCCCACTGGGGGCTTGTGCCTCATTCCTCCCTCACATCCTTCCACTTACTCCTCCCTAACCCCCCTTTCTGATGTCAAATAAAATACATATATTTTCATGAACACAAACTCTCTTTATTTAACAAAACTGGGGGGGGGGGAAGGAAATGAAACTCTGGTGAGACTGGGAAAAGGAGGCAAGAGAGTGGAGGAGAGAGGATGGGAGAGGGGAGGGGGAAACCTGGGAGGAAGGAGCTGGAAGGGGGAAGCAAGGGGAAGAAGGGGAAGGGGAAGCTCAGAGTTGGGAGTCTTGCCGGACCAACTTGATTTTCATGCGAACCTGCTCCTGGGTTCACTTGTGGCCTTTGGTGGCCAGGCTGGCACATTCCTGCATCTAGTGCAGAGATCATGGAAGTTGGGGGCATCCCCCCCAAACCTGAAGAAGGTCCATGATCTCCGCCCTGTACCAGGAAGGTGCCTGCCTTCTCCAGGCCCTGGCAGGCTCCTGGGAGCTGGCAGACTGCTCCTGGGGAGCGGTGGAGGGCTGGCTGCCAGTGGCTTGATGGCTCATGTTTTGGGGCTACTGGGTCAGGGTAGTGACTGCTGGTTCTGGGCTGGCAGGCTTGGAGCTGGCACAGGCACTGTGGCCAGACTCTACCCCTTTAAGGGCTCCGGGGAGAGGGGAGGGAGAGGAGTTTTCCTGGTTGTGCCCAGAGTGGCCAGCAGGGCACTCTGGGAAGGGCTGGAGGCCCCCTATTTTGAAATAAGAGTCTACACAGCGCTTATTTCGAAATAGCAATTTCAAAATTGGCACTATTCCTCGTGAAATGAGGTTTACCAATTTCGAAATAAGCCCTCCGCTATTTTGATTTAATTTCAAAATAGAGGTTTGGCTGTGTAGATGCTAGGAAAGTTATTTCGAAATAATGGCTGTTATTTCGAAATAACTTTGCTGTGTAGACATACCTTAAGAGAGTTTCAACTTGTAGTTACAACTACTGAAGTTCAATCATTCAAGAATAACCTTTACCATCATCCTTAAATGACTCAGGAGTACAAGAAAGGTGTTATTTCCCATGGTAGAAGCATGCATATATATTTCTTTTAATGTGCATCTACATCTACATCTACATATACGGTGACCATACGATCATGACAGGACAGAGGTCTGGGACTCAGTGGCAGGGAAAGTCCAAGACAACTGGAAATCTCCAATTTGCTGCAGCCTTCATCCACTTTCATTGACTTTGAAATCCAAGAACCATCTTGTGCTGAATCCACCATTGAGGACTTGGTGAATTGGAGTCTGGTACCTCTTCTCAGACCTGTTTGCCTCGGGAGACCCTTCCAGGAACATGACGCTCGCAACAGCTTAATTCTGAGGCTCGTTGGAACACACAGGCCTCTTCACCACAAAAAGGTGATGGTCTCCAATGAGGACTGCAGCAGTGAGGCAGAGAAAGGAATATCAGATGTAGAATTTAGGGCTAGACTTATGTGTTAGTAATAAAACAAAAATATATATTTACATGTTGCTGCTGTATTGAAATCCAGGATTCCACGAAGAAGAAAGCCAAGGGACATCTGTTTGAAATTTTAACAAATGTAAGAAATGTGCTGGTTTTCCCTGATCTCACTGGAAACAGTCATTCCACTATATTTGTTTGTGGAGCTGGCTTTTTAAACCCATTCTTATCTCCTAGTACCCCTAATCAGTGTCATTATAGCAACCATGCTCAAGTACCCCTGAGTAGAACTGATCACAACAAAAATTGAGACAATTTTCTGTCAGAAAAAGCCATTTTAATTAAACTACATTTTTTTATTAAATTACATATTTTTTCATAATGTTCTGTTTAGAAAAAAGTTGGAAAAATATGTCAAGATAACCATTTTGACATTTTTTGAATGAAAACTTTGTTGTTCAAAATGGATTTTTATTTTAAAATTTGCTTCATTTTATATTAAAATTTTCAAAAGGTTGATCAAAAACATGGAATTTTGGAAAGTGGTGGGAATTCTGAAACTTTGAAAAAAATAAAAAATTTGGCTTCTTATCCTCATTTGGGATGATTTTTTTCCAGCTCTCAAAATTTTGTGTGAGATGGAAAACCTGTTTTGCAGCCAGCTCTATGCTTCAGGTCCTGTTCTCATGGAAAGCTGAAAACATCATCCATCCACACATTCTAGTCTATCCAAAAGCAGAATCCTATTTAGATATTGGGGTGATCTTGCACTCAGTTTGCTTACCACAGAGCCATGAACAGTACACCTTGTGTTCCTCTCTTTGGGTATGTCTACACTTGCAGACTATTTTGGAATAGGGCTGCAAATGTAGGCATTCGGAATTGCAAATCAAGCCTGGGATTTAAATATCCCACGCTTGATTTGCATCTTCCCGGCCAGGCACCATTTTTTGAAATTTACAAGCCTGGAATAACTGCCCGCTTCTACACGCGGCAGTGAAATGGGCATTCGAAATAAAGCCCTATTTCGAACTACCTGTTAAACCTCATTGCAGGATGAATAACAGGTAGTTCGAAATAGAGCTTTACAAGCCCAGTTATTCCGGGCTTGTAAATTTCAAAAATGGAGCCCAGACGGGAAGATGCAAATCAAGCGCGGGATATTTAAATCCCGGGCTTGATTTGCAATTCCGAATGCCTACATTTGCAGCACTGTTCCGAAATAGGCTGCAAGTGTCGACATACCCTTTGTGTGTGCATGTCTGGGAAATCTTGACCTCCGCTTCAGTCAGTAGGAATGAAAAAGAACTGCAACAAATCTACACAGATGGTGATTATACAATTTTTCAGGATTGTTGTATGGTTGTATGGTTATATTGTCAGTGAAGATTCCTTGCAAATATTGAGATAAAACACATGAAGTTATGAGAAGAATATATTTGACAGTACAGGGAACTGTTGTACCACTCTGAAACATAACCATGCTGAATATTTTTTTTCTAAAAAAACCTCTGTATTTTAGCAGTATTTATTGCAATTGATATGGAAGTAAAAGAAAACAGAAGTTGGCCGAGAGTACTTGAATGTACATTCTGATAATTATTCAGAACATGAAATTTAAGAAATTAATTAGTTTTTAGAGTAACAGAATGGGCACTACAGCATACTGATGAGATAATGTTTTTGTTAAATAAGCAGACTCCTGCTAACATTGTTATGGTGTTGTAGTTTATCATATCCAAGACCCTTAACCCACAGAGCAAAGTCACAAAACTTTGAATGGAGCCATAGAGATATCACTGGCAAGGATAGATTAAGGGGCCATAACTGTGTCACTATACATGACAGAACATAATGTCTCCTTTGGAGTAATTAAGGTCCAGCCTGTCAATAACCAGCAGGTTAAAGCTCTTTGACTATGCACGGACTTGATGCTTCTCTACCACTACTGCCACTCTCCTGTGTCAATGATCCATTGATTATAGAAGGATGCTTAGCATTTCTGCTGACATGCTTTTCTTCTTTGTCTTAATTTTGCTTATTGCCATTAAAACCATTAGAAATGAATGACTGGATAGCCCAGGGTTATGGAGCATTTCACCTCCAGATCACCACTGCAAATGAAGCAGAGGTTGGTTTTATCAAATGTTATTAGCTGAGCCTATCAAATTATTTATTGCAAACAATTGTTTCTACATGTGCAGACTTTTTTTTTCTGTTCACACATGATCTGTGAACTGACTATGATTTTTATACATTTGGTATCCAGAGTTGCCAAATAAAAAGTTTTTCTAGAACATATTTAAGCCAGGGATTGTTTGGATCCTTTTCCTCCCTCTATTCCACTCAGTGTTTCATGGGTATCGTTGAGGCCCTATCGACTCTGGTAACTCTATGTCTGTTGGTTAGCCCTGAACACGTACCATTTACTTACTCTTTAATAGACAATCCCATGTGATTTGGTGGCCTATAGTGGGACAAACTCATTCTCATGGTTGTGACATGGCGTAATTCCATTGCCTAGGGAGTAAGTGTCTCTGTCTCAAATGATGCTGGCAGCAATTTTCACATTTGTGGGCCATCCGAGAGGAGAGGCTGCAAGGCTGAGTGAGTATAAAGTCAGAACTTCTCTCATACAGAGAAAAGGTGCATCCTCTAGATTGGGACTGACACATGTTGGTGGGGGCATGATATCTGAGTGATGCTTGTTCAGTAGATACATAAAGGACCTCAGTCTCCAGGATTGTCAATTTGACTCTTTTTGAGGAATAAATGCACTTTAATATACTTTACATAACAATAGGAAAGAACAAAAGAAAAACAGTAACATTAAGGTAACATTAATGGCCTGGCCTAAAGCAATAACAACATTAACATGACCTGATCATTTAGACTTGTACACTACCTTACACTGTCTCTCTCTTCCCACCTATTGCATCACAGTTAGGGAAAAGATTCATGCATTAATTTTAAGATCCTGAAATACTACCTGAGAATGGAATGACGGGTGGTAATTTTCCTGGTTTTAATTTAGTCCTGTATAAATTCCAAATATTTTCTTTAGGAGCAGTTGGTTTTTCCTTATGTAATGTCCCTTCCAGGTATTGGATACAGGAAATCCTCTGGCACCAAGGAGTTAATATAGTTTGTGCGTGATAATTATGGATCACAGCATGCAGTAAGATGCCAAGAAAGTTCAAAGAGAATATTAGATCCCTCACTCCATCAGATGCACAGCTCTGGGGTATAAGAAAAATTGTGTGAGCAAATCTCACAAGCTTCCTGAACATCTAGATACAAACTTGGAACCCTGCAGGCTGTTGCTGTATCAGTAAAACTGCCCTTTGTAATTTACCCTTGATTTTCATTACCATTCATATTGTTGTTTCTGTGCACTAAGCTCCTGAAATCATACAAAGTATGGAAGAATGCAGAGATCAAGTAGTCCTTCTTACTTATATTTTCCATAATATGCAAACCAGTAGAAAACTTGAGTGTGCACAGATTAAATTTCAGATAAGTACATGTGGTGTAATTTGGAAGCTCAAAAACATGTACTGTAATTGAAATGGATTGCTGAATTCTGGGCAACAAGACCTAGTTTATACACAGGGCAACATCATGCGCTGGTTGTTTGCAAATAAGAGAGAGCAAAATCTTACTGGCTGTAATTGTGCTCCTACAACTGCTCTGCCAAGGTAGGGCAGGGAAAGGGATGATAGTAAGTGGGAAACACTGTATCTACACTTCAGTGTGGGGGTATGATACCCACCTTACATAGAAACACATACACTAGGTCCAACTGAGCTAGCACGATACAAATATGTGCAGTGGGATGGGCAGGATGGGCTAGCTGCCCTGCGTATGTGCCATGGGTCACCTAGGGGTACAGAACTGGGGTAGCTAGCCCTGCCCACTGTGCCAATGACACCACTGCCTTGCGCCTAGCATGCTAGCTTGTGAGTGTTTCTTCTCCTGCTGAGACTCATACTCACAATCAGAAGTATACACATACCCAGAGTACATGTGCCAATCAGAAGCAAAAATACACAGATTTTAAAGCCTGACAGGACCATTAGGTCATCATGTCTGACTTCCTGTATATCAGAGGCCATTAAATTTTATACACACTTCTTTACTAAGCCCAATAACTTGTATTTGATTGAAGTGCATCTTTCAGAGAGGCAGCCAGTCTTGCTTTGAAAAGATCATGAGATGAAGAAGTCACCAATTCCCTTGGTAATTTGTTCCAGTGGTTAATCACCCTCACTGTTACAAATCTGTACTTTATTTCTAATTTGAATTTGTCTAGCTTCAAGTTCCAGCCATTAGTTCTTACGATGCCTTTCTCAGCTAGATTAGTGAGACCTTAACTTCTAGTATTTTCTCCCAGAGAAAATACTTACACACTGTAATCAAGTCACCTCTCAATCTTTCTGATAAGCTAAATTGGTGGAACTCTTTGAGTCTACCAGTACAAAGCATTTTTTCCAGCCCTACTGCACCCTCTCCCATTTTTCAAAATCCCATTTTAAATATGGACCTCAGAACTGTAAACAGTATTCTAGTATTCTTGTTACAGAGGTAAAATCACCTCCCTCCTACTCACTGCTCACTCTTTGTACACTGAAAGATCTCATTCGTTCATTTTAGCACAGCTTCACTCTGGGAGCTCACGCTGAGTTGTTTGTCCACGGTGACACCTGAATCCTTTTCAGAGTCTCTGTTTCCCACAGTAAGTCCCCTGTCCTGTAGGTGTGGTCTATGTTTTTATTTCTAGATGCATGACCTCACATTCTGCTGTATTAATGCATATTTTGTTTGAATGGCCCAGCTTGTCAAGTGGTCCAGATTGTACTGCATGACTGACTTGTCCCCTCATAAATTTACTAGCCCACCAATCTTTACATCATCTGCAAATTTTATCAACAGTGATTTTATATTACTTCAAGATCATTGATGAAAATGATTAAGGGTGTCAGGCCTAGTATTGATCTCTGCAGAATCCCACAAGAAACATGCTCATTCAGAGATCATTCTTTGCTGACAAATACCTACTTTTGGAGATCTGACAGAAAGCCAGAATATCAGAAGACGAAAAACAATTTTACCTCTTTTAAACTGAGAAGTGATATAAGGCAGCCCACACATTTCAAAGATGCAGTACTGTTTTTTCTTCTTCTAATGTTCTGTGAAGCTTCTGACATTAAAATAAAAGGGGCATGGAGAATAATAGGGAAAAGTTACAATTCCATAATATAAATCAGTGCTACAACTACCAAAAAACTGTGTCCTTGATGGTCAACTCAACTCGAAAAGGATATTGGAGGACAGGGAATTAGTGAAGTGTAATGAGAACGATTAGGAAAATACAAATGTTCTCATCTGAAGAGCGACTGATTGTTAAATGTAAAATAGTGAATAGTATATGTAACCCTGCTGCCAGTGCAACAAAGAGCCAACTTGCTGCCTCCCTCCCCCTGCCAAGCTAATAACCTAGAACACAGCAACCCTTGGGCGCCTCTGAGAGGCAACACTTCCCCTTTCACATTTTTCTCAGAGTGTGAGAAAAGAAACTTCTAATGAAAAAGGGGGAAGTAACCCAGCATTAACTTGGAAAATGCCACAAGCAGAATTCATAACTGTGAGCAAAGCCTGCACCCCAAAGTACAATGGGCAGTATCCTTTGCTCAGATTCTTAGGTCCAAAGACCAAAAAGTTCCTTCAGTGTGCTCCCTCCTTCCCCCTCCGTACCACACAACTAAAAAAAATGTTCTTGGTCACTGAAAGCTCATTGTTCAGAGATGCACCTGTGTGAGCCCACCTCCCACCTTGGTGGGGACAGGAAGGCAGCCTGCTTACTCCATTTTCAGTCATGCACTCTGGTGTTGGCCACTCTGCTGGCCACTTTCTGCTCTGCTGGCTACTCTGCTGGATGCTCCAGATGCTAGGCTCTCCACTAGGCACCTTATAGCTATGCAGCTCCACTGGCTGCCCTACCTTCCATTCTGCTGCTCTGCCAACCACTTCCTGTGCACCTGAAGCCCTTCATCTCCAGCCTCACCTCAGAGCCAGAGTCTTCACTTCCCATACCTCTATGAGGCAGATGTGGAGGTGGACTCACTATTGTCACCACCAAAATTATATGAACCAAACCCCCATTCAGGGCATGCCAAATACAGTTCTGTCCCCACTGCGTCACATAACAAGGATATTGACACTTAATATCCATGCCCCAATAAGAAAGTGACTTATGATCCAACAGTAGGGATGTAAAATCCTATTTAATTAGTTAACCAGTTAATTATGTTTAAGTGGTTAACTGATTAATTGGGGGCAAACGGGGCGGGGGGGAGGGAGCACTCCAACCCAACTTGAACAGCCCCCATCCATGGTGGGCCCAACCCAAGTGCACCACAGACCAGGGCTGTGCCTGATGTGCCAGCCCACTGAATATGGGGGTTGCTCTGGACAGGCTGGAGTGCCCCCGCCTGTGGTGGGCCCAATGGGGACTGCTCCAGCCAGGCTGGAATGCCCGGGCCCACTGCAAGTGGGGGCTGCTCCAATCAGGCTGGAGCAGTCCCTTCCACATGGTGGAGAGGGGGCTGTTCCAGTACCCACCCATTCACCATAACCAGCAACTATCACCCAATAAGGGTGACGCTTCCTGGTTAACCATTCGCATCCCTATCCAATACCAGCCTTAAGTGATCATTTGGGCAAAAGAAGTCCCAGCATACTTAGCATGTAGGTAGAGAGGTCGTATTTATGCAAACAAGATGAGGTCCTGAAGCCCTCTTCTCTAGCTCATCACTAGCTGATAGGGGAGAGCTCCTTCAGACCCTGCTTACATATAGATGAGCTATTTCATCTCCCTTTCTTATAACTCAAGAATAAGGGGACCATCAATGAAATTAGACGATGGCAATTTCAAAGCTAATAAAAGGCAATGCAGTTTCACGCAATGAATAATTTAGCCAGTGGAACTCATTGTCACATAATATTATTGAGACCAAGAACTCAGCGTGATTCAAAGAAGTATTGGATATTGGTATGAATACCAAGCATATCCAGAATTATACTGGTGAATAAGAATAAAAAGAGTGCTGGAAGTGAAATAAAACCTCATTTTCAAGTCTTAAATTAATCTCTAAATATTTGGGATTAGGAGGTGCACCTTTCATCAGGTCAAATTACAGTACATTTGCCTACCATGGAGATTTTCGCACCTTTCTCTGAAGGATAGTTGATTGGATGTATCAAAGGTCCGATCCGGTGTGGAAATTTTTATGTGGCAGATTCTATGTTTGTTCCTATAATTCACCATATGGACCCACATAATCCTGTTTGGATGCCTTTTTTGCACAATTGTCCCTTGAAAAAATTTTTGAAATGTTGTCAGCTAAGTACAACATCCCAGCACAAACAGCTATGCTCCACTTCTGTAGTGGGAGGTTAATGGGGACATTAATATCTCTCACTCTTCTTCCTCCCCCCACCCCCCCAAAAAAAAAGCTTTTTACCTAATATCAGTCAGTTCAGTTTGAGCTTACCCCCCAAAAATCCTAGGGAGTGCTGAAATCATAGTTGGCGGATTGAGATGGGCATCTGGAACTGTTTTATGGGTGTCCTCAAAAATTTACAATCAGGCTCTAATCACATCTTTCCTTTGATAGCCAAGGGGACAGATACATTTCTTTCTTCTCTCTTCTTCCTCTCATAGCTTCTGTCTGGATTAGTCCATGACTGTAAATGCCAATCTCAGAGCAGAATAGCAAAAAAAAGCAAGGCAGACAGGCCAAAGTGGACATATGGTCTATGATTAGATTTCACCCACCCAGTAATAAGCGTGAACTCCTAAAGCACTATAACAATCTTACCAGGCGCTCACAGATAGGCAAGTTGGACTATGTGATAAATGGTTACTTTATACCAAAAATCACAACAATATTCTGGTTAGCCCCAGATCCAAAAGCTCTCTCAGGTCATTTGTACTCAGATCTCAAACCAAAGACAACACCTGTGGCCGATCCTGTGAACAGCTACCTAAAGAAAAGAAATTAGACTTATTTACAAAATTAAAATGGGAGAGACACACGAGTGAGTTACAATCTTAGACTTTATAAAGCAATAGAAGCTTTTGCAATAAGCAGACCCTTCATACTGATGACTGTGCTAGAGAAACTATTTATTTTAAGGCAGTTCTTTTGAATCAAGCAGATATCCCCAAGGGTTTTAATGTGCTTTCTTGAAGGAATAAGGAAATAAATGATGTACATGAATCCTAATCCACATCTGAATGGAATTTTAATGTTCTTTTGTGTTGTGATTCTGACACCAGTTTACGTGGGACTTAAAAAAATGCATCACTTCTCAGAAAGCTAATTGTCTTTTAGAAATGTAGAGTGAATTTCTTAATAATTTTACATGGAAAAGTATGATCTTGACTTCGGCAATTGTTTTGGTAATAGTGAGTATATGACCATTGCACTCCATCCTGCGAAGTTGTGACTCTTAAAAAGTTGAGGGATCATGGTAAAGAATGAGCTGAATAGGCCTTCCATCGCAACACTGGTCATCAGGATTAATATCAAGAAGAGCCATGAGGACAATTAAAGGATTAGGACATATGTTTTAGGGTCAGTGTTCCCTGTAAGGTGTGAACTTGTGTGACTGCTGAGGAGAAATTCAGTTGCTGCCCAGCTGAATAGCAGAGCCAGCACAGCTAGGTTTTGTGATTCTACTGCACATTATCACGTCTCAATGCACATAACAAAATGTATTCCATACATGAATGGAAAAATCTGCACATAGATGGAAAAAATTAGGGGGAACATTGAATAGAGTAAGTCTATGCAGCAAAGAAAAACCCACAACTGGCTTGTGCCCACTGATGTGGGATTATGGGCTCTTGGACTATGGGGTTGTTTCATTGCTTTGTAGATTTCTGGGCAAGGGGGCGGAACCCACGCTCCTTCCTAACTGGTAGGATAACACTAGTAGGATAACAGGTAAACAGCAATGAAATGGCCCCACAAGCCAAGCTCCATGAGCTCAAGTCAGCTCATACAGGTCAGCCAAGGGTGTTTCTTTGCTGTGTAGACACACCCTTACAGTGATAGACTCAAGAAACTCAGTTTATGTACTTTAACAACGAGAAGATTAAGGGGTGACAATTATAGTTTGTAGGTACTTACATGGGGAGTAAATATTTAATAATGGGCTGTTCAGTGATACAATCCAATAGCTGCAAGTTGAAGCTAGAAAAAAAAATAAGACTGAAAATAAGGCATACATTTCACAGTGAGAGTCATGAATCACTGGAACAAATTACCAAGGATCGTGATGAATTCTCCATCACTGACTATTTTTAAATGAAGGTGGGATCATTTTCTAAAAGATATGCTCTAGGAATTACTGTGAGAGCAAATGTCCTATGGCTGTGGGCTGTATAGGAGATCCCTTTTGGACTTGGAATCTATGACTCTATAAAATAACAGGGAGTTAACTGAGTTACGCTACTTCTAGCATTTTTGGTTTAGAGTATATTTTTTATAGTGTCTCTTATATTAAACACACTTCACGGCCAAAGTCTATCCTGACTTAGAAGACATTTAGGGGTAAATTAGAGTTAAATAACAGCACAGAAAACTGAGAGCTGGGACTGTAAACACATTTTATGAGACTGTGGGAAACTTAGCCACACCCATGATAAGTGGACATATAGCTGACTAAAATCATTCCAGACCACAGACGTTGTCAGACCAGAGAGTGCTGAATAGAGACGTTCAACCTGTATAGCAAATATGCAGCTCGGCATTTTTTCCACCTAGCGCTGTGGATTTCATTTCTGCACTCAGTCCCTATGCAGATCTCCGTGATGTTAAATGGGAATTTCCTGTGCACAACAAATGCCAAATTTGCAACAGAGACCTGCAGTTCAGATAAGCAATCCACAATATTAATGTACATGTCTATACAAAATACCACAGTGTTTGGAAAATCAACATGTAATCAAGCTGTGATTGTATATGTTGTTAAAAGGCGAAGCTATCACTGGATAAACAAATGCATACTGAACAACATTAAATGAAACAATATGGAGAAAATGAAAACAACAACCCAGCATGCACAGCATTTTATGGTAGAGATATTTAACCTGTGGCATTACATTCTGGAAAGGACAATATATGGCTTTCACATCAGGTTGCAGTGAGGAATCATATGACATGCTGGTTCTTTTTTGCTCCTTTTCAACAACTGTGGAAACTTGTTCAACAGTGTCTTTCCAAGTGACCATTTATATTTGTAAAGGGTTTTTCCCCCCATAAATCCCCCTAATTAGTTACCTCACACTGAAAAACACAGGGCAAAATACATTTGTGCTTTCTTAGCTGTTTCCAGTGAATGCATTCATTCTTATTTTTTAATAAAATTGTCACACACATTTTTGTATGTTTTTGTATTCTTGAATTATGATTTTAAGTGGCTCTTTAGTAGTTAAAGGTTGAGTGTCACAGCTCTAAGGGACATCTCACTGCCTCTTAAACCAAGATGCAAAACTAGTCAAAAATACCAGGTCAGATGTTAAACTTAGCAAATATTTGTAGAATCTGAAAGTGAATGTAAATTGTTAAAGTTTCACAAAAATCTAGTTTGATATGTTCTGGTCCAGAAAAAAATCAATAAACGTCTAGTGATACATTCAGAGTGATTTCCATATTAACATTCTTGTTCAGCCTTTGCAGTTTCTAGAGATGTGCCTGCCTCATCTTGTCTAAAAATATTTTGTTTCACGGTAGAGCAGCTTTTATTAAATGAGGTTAAACATTACTTCATGGCAACTTTGGACTGTAATCTACATATGATATTATGTACGTGTGGTTCTTCACTAGTTTTAGTAATATGAAGTATGCTTACATCTGAAAGCATCAGTTCTCCCACACAAAATCAATAGGGAAAGTTCTCAAAATGAATCAAGACCACATAGTTATATGCAGTATAACAAAATATCACATATATGTGCAGGATATAATGTGGCAAATGCTAAAGCTCTTATTTTTCAGACTGTAGCAGAGCATTCTGGTTAAAATAGATTTACACAAAATGTCTGATTAGAGATGAGAAAATAATTCAGAAAGGATAGATAGATAGATAGATCGATAGATAGATAGAATTGTTTTCATATATGTATATTCACATATACATATATGTATGGCAAATACTTACATTCGTCTTTTTTTCTCTTTACTGAATATCTATGAAAGGATCACAATTTTCTCCAGTGTGGTCAAAATTAAAATTATTGAATAACTTTTGATTTGCTAAGCAAAAAAACAAAATATGAAATTCAAGCTGTGTAGCTTAGTTATGAATGGTCAAATAAAGCACATGGTGTTATTTCTCTTTCTTGATTGGCAGTGAATGACATGGTCAGATTTTGCCATGAATGCTCTCAGAAAAAAAATTAAAATTCACTTTCTTTGTGTATTAAATATGCCAATTTAACATTTCATTTTAGCAAGCATTCATAAGAATACAATGCATTAATGTTCTTAGACTGCAAGAAAAATAATGACATAAAAAATGGTCACAGGACAATCTGAATGGATATTGATGGGATATTGTTTGCATCATGCACTTAGCTTTAGATCTGATATGCATTATGATACTCAGCTGTAGAAAATTATAGGCAAATGAATGCAAAAATAGTTTCCCAAAAACTTTATAAAGTTGTGAAGATTTTCTCTGTTTTCTGACAATGAAGAATGTGTCATTCTTAGGAATTCATTTCTGAACAGAGATCTTGCAAATATTTGGGATGTTATAGACTTGCAGTGGAAAGATATTATTTTTCCCCCATGTTGTCTACTTCAGAGAAATGTCATTTTCTGAAACCACTACTAAATAATCGATTCTTGTGAAAATAAAGCTACTAACGAAAATGCGTGGAACTTGTCTGATTAAGTTTCTGAAATTATAAAAGAGAGTCATAGAGAAAGTGACTAAAATCAAGAAATACACTTAATTGTGAGAATGCTCTAATATTTTATATAATAAATAAATATTTTGTTAGTATATTACAGATAATTTTCTTTTTTTATACTTTAAATATATTTTTAGAAAATTACTATTAAAGTATGTCTCTCCCTAATATTACTAGAGATTTTTGTTACATTTTATTGGGAAAAATCTGTCTATAGCATATGTTTCATAATATGTCTTCCTGTTGAAAAATATGCCTCTGAAAATATAATTTCTCTATCAAACATTTCCTCTAATGCATTGGTGCTTTTCTGTGGGAACTAAAACGTTACTTTTCAATTGGCTTATACAGCTCCAGTTGGCTCCTGTTGCCTCTAAACATTGCCAACTTATGTTTAGAGGCTGCAATGATTTGGATCCTTTTTCAGTACCTGATGCTTTGAGACTTACTTCTAATTTCCATGTCACAAAACTGAGAAGTATACACAATAGAGAACATATTATTAATCATCAAGAAAGTATTGTTAATTGTTCACGATAAACATGCTCCTTGAATCTGAAAAATTGTTGTGTACACTATAGCCTTTGGAAAAAAATGTGCTATCAATACACACACACACAAAAGAACAAGCAGTAAATGCCAGTTTGCTAAAACTAACCCTGTTTCTCACTCTCTGGTGGGAAATGCATGTGTCCCGACATGGATGTACATGTGTTTTCCCATGTGATACTGCCCTCTTCAAAACAACCAATGCATGTTTTTCATTGTCATTGAACTCACTAATCCAGTCAGTATAGAGGACTACAGATCACAAAACAAAAAGACTTATCTGAGTGACAGTTACTTAAATAGAGTGGACTCTTCAAATGAGTTGCATTAGTAAGTTCTAAAGTCAAATGTACTACATTACTAAGTCTCACATCTTTACAAATAAAACAGACATAAACCAAAATCTGCTTTCCTGGGATTTCCTAGATAAGGGGAGGGAAAGTCCCACCAAAGATCCTTATTAGGAAAAAAACTCACCAATATGTCTTACTCCTTAACATTTTTTTTCCTTATGAAGAAAGCCTCTCTCTCTCCCTCTCTCTGTGGCTTTTGTTGTTGTTGTTGTATTTTTTTAAAAAGAAAACTGGTTTGTGCATTCATGTTTAGAGTAAAGAACTCTTCTTGTAATGAACTGAAATCACTGTACCAATTTGGCAAAGGTGTCTTCTTGTGAGAAGAGTCATGGGATGAATACAAGCTTGCTCCCATTTCTGAGATCTCACTTACAGCTTTGAGCTTAAGATTGAAACTCATACTGTTCAATGCATGACGATTTGATCCCCATTCTTGTGGGGCTGGATTCACAGAAAGCTAGACTCTGTTGTGATAAAGGCCTATTCAATGTGGGCTCTGACCTGCTGAGACACTCAGACCTCCTGGCTTCAAATGGAGTTCTTGCACCCCCTACAGTCTCAAAGCCAAACATTTGCTTGAAACCGAGAAAATAGTATGATATTTCCGTGAAAGATTTTAGACACACGGGTTGAGTATCATGTGGTTATTGCTCTAATTTAATGGCCTGATAGAGAAGAATTTCTTTGTGATGAGAGGAAAGCAAATAATAAATTCTTATAGAAAAACTTCTCCCCCTTAAGCTTCCTCTTCCCCCCTCCTCCTCTTCACTCCAGGCATCCCTATAGCAGCCAGGGAACCAGAGTTGTGCCTTATAAATAGATTCAAAACACACATTGTGGCTAAGTCCTTCCTGGAATATGTTTTTATTGTCCCCAACAGAAGCCAAAGAGATAGTTTTACATGGTGTCATATTAAAACGTCACTCTCCTTTCAATGAAACGCCGAGTTTCTCGCTGTCTGAACAATGTACATGGGAGCACGATTGAAGATGGGTGAGGAAGCCGACTGCTAGCAGTTATACAGAGCAGGGGATTCAATGTGCCCTGTTCTCAAGGAAGTGACCTTTGCTGTGTGGCACAGAGGCTCAAAGCCAGCCGCTCACTGACAAGCACAAGAAGATAAATATGAAAAGCCTGTTCACAGAGGGGAAAAAAATGTGCCTAACTTCTGAGCCAATATACAAAAATCAGTTGTCAGTGTAATGCAGACCAGCATGAGGAAGTATAGGCTGTAAGAAACTTCATCCTTAAATATATATCTTAACCTGATGTTATCCACACACAGATCAGAAAGGCTTTTAATAGCACAGAACAACTATAAAATAAGAATCTGGGTAACAAAAGGTCTAGAACAGGAGTTTTATCTGTGCATGCAGCACTTGTGTTAAACTAATACCACTGGCTCCAGCTAGATACACACGGTAAACTGGCAGACACTGTGTGAGCTTCCCAGCATAGTGCTTCCAAAGTACCCCTGTTGTTTCAGTCCTGAACCTTTCCGGAGCAGCTACTGCCAATCACAGAGAATTCTGAGGCACGTTTGTAACAGGGACACGTGTTCATTAGTGGGTTGAATGGGATCACTAATTATACCTTAAATCCAAATCTGCCTCCAAGTTTTAGAGAGCATTAAACAAGTGCCTATTTTAACAAGTATTTTTGGTGAAGGGAGAGATTTCAGTGTAAACAGAAATATCTATACTAACTCAGCTGGCTGCTGTGAAGTGATTTAAAACTTACAAGAGCAACCGAAAT
The DNA here is from genome assembly GCA_032595735.1 of Pelochelys cantorii. NCBI lineage: Eukaryota > Metazoa > Chordata > Testudines > Trionychidae > Pelochelys > Pelochelys cantorii. The sequence continues at coordinate 145,067,874 of CM064327.1, forward strand.
CAGAGTCTGGCAATTTGTTTGCATTACATTTTTATTTGGTAGACATACTAAAAATGTTAACTGCTTAAATATAAAATGGAAAACTCAGTATGTGGGGATGAATATAAATGTATACAGAGATCTGTGCTATCGAGATACCTATAGTCACTGAGGAAAATTAATCCCTTAAAGAACCTCCGGTGCTCTAATACTATATTTTTATGTTTAAAAACCAAAATCATATATTGTGGTTGCCTTTTAAAAGTCTTGTACAGGGTAAGATGAACAAATTTGCAAGCAGCATGGTTGGAAAGTATGACAAGAATACATCATCCTATTTATTTATGTCACACTCCACTATGTGGTATCTGTCCATGTTACTGAGGCTGTGTCTACACTGTAGAGTTTTTCCAGGATACATCCCGGAAAAGCTATGCCGCATCCAAGGAACACGTCCACTTTTTTGGAACAACTTCCGAAAAAGCAGACGCATTTTTCGCCATCCCTGTAATCCTCTTTGAATGAGGAGGAAGAGATGTGTCGAAAGAGGAGGTTTTTCCAAAATTAGGCCCCATGTAAACCGGTCAAATTTTGGAAAAGCCTCTCCCAAAAGAAAAGTGGAAAAAGATACACAAATTGCAGTTCGCAATTAGCGTATCTTTTTCTGACTTTTCTTTGCAGTCTAGACATAACCTGAGTTTGAATTCCTCTTAGGAGAAACTGTGAAAATTGGGGTAGGGAGAAAAAAAATCCGCATAAAAAGTGAAATGGAGAGTAGGCAGGGAGTGAAGGGTTGGTGAATACTGTGTAGAGTGTGAAATTCAAACGGAAAGAAAGGAGAGATTCTATATTGGAAAGTCTCAGATCAAGATCAACTCAAGATCATCTCATCTGAAGAAAAGTTTCAGAGTGGTAGCCAAGTTAGTCTGTAACTGGAAAAACTTAAAAAAACAATGAATAGTCTAGCAGCACCTTACAGAGTAACAAAACATGTAGATGGTATCATGAACTTTCATGGTATCATGATACCATATATGTATTTTTGTTAGTCTCTAAGGGTATGTCTACACAGCAAAGTTATTTCGAAATAACAGCTGTTACTTCGAAATAACTTTACTAGCGTCTACACAGCCAAACCACTATTTCAAAATTAATTAATAAGCGGCGCGCTTATTTCAAATTTGGTAAACCTCATTTCACGAGGAATAACGCCAAATTCGAAATAGCTATTTCGAAATAAGTGCTGTGTAGACACTTATATCGAAATAGGGAGCCTCCAGCCTTCCCAGGGTGCCCTCAACCAAGAACACTCCTCTTCCTTCCCCCTCCCCGGAGCCCTTAAAGGGGTGGACTCTGTCCACAGTGCCTGTGCCAGCTCCAAGCCTGCCAGCCCAGAGCCAGCAGTCACTGCCCTGACCCAGTGGCCCCAAAACATGAGCCAGCAAGCCACTGGCAGCCAGCCCTCCACCACTCCCCAGGCTCAGTCTGCCAGATCCCTGGAGCCTGCCAGGGCTCAGAGAAGGTGGGCACCTTCCTGGTCCAGGGCGGAGATCATGGACCTTCTTCAGGTTTGGGGGGGATGCTCCCAACATCCATGATCTCCACACTAGACAGAGGAACGTGGCCGTCTATGGCAGGATAGCTGCCAGCCTGGCCACCAAAGGCCACATGTGAACCCAGGAGCAGGTTTGCATGAAAATCAAGTTGGTCCAGCGAGACCCCCAACCCTGAGCCCTGAGTTTCCCCTCCCCCTTCTTTCCCTTGCTTCCCCCTTCCAGCTCCCTCCTCCCAGGTTCCCCCTCCCCTCTCCCACCCTCTCTTCTGCCCTCTCCTGCCTCCTTTCCCCAGTCTCACCAGAGTTTAATTCCCCCCTTCAAGTTTTGCTAAATAAAGAGATTTTGTGTTCATGAAAATACATGTATTTTATTTGACATCAGAAAGGGGGGGTTAGGGAGGGATAAGTGGAAGGACGTGAGGGAGGAATGAGGCACAAGCCCCCAGTGGTCAGACCAGGGAGGCTCTTAGTGCTCCTCATGGTGGAAGCTCTCCCTCAAGGCCTCCTGGATACTGACAGCCCCCCAATGAACCTCCCAGATGGCAGCCTGCAGAAAATGCAGCCAGGCTTGCAGCAACGCATCCACGAGAAGCACCAGCGTGTCCAAGGGCAGCTCTGGCTCCATGTTGCAGAGTGCTGTGATGTCCCGAGTGAGGGCAACCAGAGCACACAGAGACAAAATGCTTTGCTGTCCCTCATCGAGGTAGGCAAGCAAGCAGGGAAACCTGAGAACCAGCTGTCCAAGGGGGGTCCCTTTAAGCACAGCCCTCAGATAGCCTCAGGCAGCAGCCACACAAAGTAACTCCTGACCTGATGCCCTGCTGGACCTGGTTCCAGCCAGCCTTAAATGTGATTCAGCGTCCACTCAGTGTGGACGCGCTATTTCAAAATACCAAAACGCTATTTCTAAATGCATTTTGTGTGTAGATGCTTTATTTTGAAATAACTTATTTCAAATTAACTATTTTGAAATAAGCTATTTCGAAATAACGCTGTAGTGTAGACATACCCTAAGATGCCACAAGACTATTCGTTGGTTTTAATTTATTTTTTCTGTGCTGGAAAGTTCATTTCAAGTGACCAGGTACTACTTATTATATGAGACATAATCATCTCACTATTACCCTGAGTTCTCGCTGTCTCCTTATTAATTCTCTCTTTGGCTCTCATCTTGGACTATATAAGCTGTTAGGGCCAGGGAAGACCAATTCATCATGTGTCAGTATAGAGCCTAGCACATTGAGACCCCAGTAGTGACAGGGATTCTCATTCAATGCAAACAATTCAAAAACAATAGCAACTATGACCATATATACAGGCCATCCTCCTATATGTCCAAGATAGGTTCCAAAAAACTTTGACTTATAGCAAAACAATTTAAGCGGGGAATTTTTATCCTGCGGCTGACTTCCATTTGCACAAATTCGGGTGGGTTGTTTTTGCACGACTTAAGAGTGGGGAATGGGAGGACTTATAATGCATTAGTTCCTACAAGTGTCAACAACATCTGAGGAACAGATGTATAGCGGGGTGACTTACAGCAGGAACGCCCTAAGCACGGAGCTCCATTAAATGACCAGAGCTCATAATTTTCCTTCAGTCTCACAGGGACAGGCTTATTAGTCTGTCAGGAAGCATGGGATGCCCCACCCACTAATAAAGATTAAATTTCAAATAGCAGGTAGAGGTCAGAAGGAAACTTTCCTGTTTGAACGTCTCAGAAATAGTAGCAAACCAGTGGGCAAAGACCACTGGGGCTCTGTTCTACCTAAATACTGAGCATATTTTCAAGCTTTTCTCTATATTCATGAGCAGTACGTCCAAAAGCCTCAACAGGCCTCTTGGCAAGATGAGGTGGGGGAGAGGCTGCTCTGCACTCACAGAGGAAGGGCCAGGGCTGGAGCTAGGCAGCCCTCAGTGTCTTCCAAAGAGCATTATGCCTCCCTAAGGCAGCCCTCAGTGCTGTCAGGAGTGAGCCATGTAGCCCTCCTGCAGTGATTTAAAGAGCTTGGAGGCACCACATCTTCTGTCACAGTAGCAGTGGCAGCAGCTGGGAGCTCCGGGACATTTTGTATCATCAAGCCCATTTGACCTCCCTGTCAGCAGGCCTGTTATGAAGACTAGAAACTTACTTTAAAAAAATGGAAGGTGGGAAACTCATTTAGTGTAATGCCTTCAGTGAGAGAGAGGTCTCTCCATTTATTTGCCTGTGGCTCACGACAGTTTAGTCTCCTGAGGATAGAAACACTTGAATATAGGGGCATTTGAGGAAGTTCTATGGCCTCTGTTATAGAGTAGACCAGACTAGATGATCTAATGGACCCTTCTGGCCTTCACTTCTATGAAATCTGTCAGGTAGGTATACCCTACCACAAGCACCAGGAATTGTGATTTGAGCAAGTTGCATCTGACTGGGTGACTTTAATCTCAGTGGGTTTCTATCTAGAGGGGGTGCAGGAAAGAATTACACATACATAAAGTCACTAGTAACTGTTCACCAATGTGAGTGAGAGATTAACACTAATATTTTACGGAGCTCATTATTGTTATAGTTTGTTATTTATATGACAGTAGGTGTCCATGTAGCCGCAGCCCTTTGGGAACCCCAATAATGCTGGAGCCTTACTATGGGAGGAAATTCTAAACACTCAGGCTGTGTTTAGACTGGCGCGATCTTGCACCAGAGCTATGCAAATGAGGCTCAGCGTGGAATATCGCCAAGCCTCATTTGCATAACTAATGAGCCGCCATTTTTGCGGAAGAGGCTCTTGCGCAAGACGGAGCTGTCTACACTGCCCCGTCTTATGCAAGAAAAACCCTCTTGCGCAAAGTTGTTATGCCTGAAAATAATCAGCATAACGGCTTTGCTCAAGAGGGTTTTTCTTGCATAAGACGGGGCAGTGTAGACAGCTCCGTCTTGCGCAAGAGCCTCTTCCACAAAATGGCGGCTCATTAGTTATGCAAATGAGGCTTGGTGATATTCCACGCTGAGCCTCATTTGCATAGCTCTGGTGCAAGATCGTGCCAGTCTAGACACAGCCGCAGTGTAAGAAATCTTTGCCACCAAAGAACTTACCGTCATGAACAGATAAAACAGACAATGCAGAAGGGGGAATTGAGGCACGGAGAGATGCCTACCTTTTCTATCCAGACTTCATCAATAGGATCTTGTCTCCTATTCAAACAATATATTTTATCCAGATCAGGATGAACAGAGTCATCTCAAACTGGAGTTTATGTTGCTCAGTGGTGAACACTGTGAAATTACCATAACATGGTTCATCATCTTAGATTCTCAACATTACATTCTCAGCATTGCTAGGTTCATCTTCTCAGATTCTCAGGAAGATGGGATCATCACTTGGGTCTGTGTTTCAGCTCCACAAATTTAGAAAGTGAAACATGTGAATTATGAGTTCATTCCAGTCATTCAGTCTCCTCATTACACCACTGAACTGTTAAGAATTATGTGATTTGGGGCGAGGGTTAATAATAACTATATCATATTACAACATTAAGGAACATGTTTTCAAAAATTTGAGGATGATTTGTACCATCAAAAATATGTACACATAAACTTGCTCCTGAATTTATGCATGTACTTACAGACATGGATTTTAATAGGTTTAATCAGTCTTTAATTTTTAAAATATGGCATTTTTTTATAAATTTCTTCTTCTTCTTTATTGTCACAATTACATTAATGTCTAGAAGGCCCACTTGGAATTTGAGCACATCTGTGCTAGATTCTATACAAACCCAAATGAACACACACTCCCTGCAATGAACAGATTTTTACAGTCTACAAAATACTCTATATATGGATTTTGGCATATTTTGGATTTTGCATCGTCTTGCCACCACCAAATGAAAGTGCCATATTTGCTAGAGAAACAGTTATAACTGTTTTTTTGGATCATGACAGTTTCATTCATACAGCAACAGGCCTGACCAAATCAGGGTAAGTGACAGAAACCAGGTAACGGTTTATAAATCTGGGTTACTAATCCCACAGGAGTTTTACTTCAGCTGCTGTGCTGAGAAATTACCTCTCAATAGACCAACATCAGAAATACTGAAAATGTGACAGAAAACACCAAGCAAGAGGGCATAAAAGAACATTTGAAAGAAATGTGTATTGCTAAGATTTCTGGAACTTTAATAGCTTTCCACTTCAATTTTTGGCTATAGTGAACTCAAGTTTAAGGGAAAAATATATCTTTTTTAATGAGTTTTACAACATGCAAGTTGCTTTATAACATATTACATAATGATGTAAGTGCCATAAAGAAGGTTGTGTGCTGCTCTGTAAAATGTATTAGGTCATCAATATTTCAGGTTTTGTATAGAGGAATTAGAAATAACGGTGAAGATTAGAGTTATAATAATTTAAAAAATCCTTTGATTGGACCAGTCAGCCATCCCCAGGGATACACTAAGGAATTTGTAGGCTTAGAAAATAGGTGAATTTATAAGTTCTTCTTAGGTGAAAGAAGCCATGTTAACATCATAAGTTTTATACAAACTTTCCATGTGCTGTAGTACTCTCTCCATTTACCACCAGGTTCCCTTCTCCCACCCTCTTACTGCATAGCCTAGCCTGAAACAGATGTATTAAACATGATCCATTAGCTTTTATGCAGAAAGAGGTCAGACATCTTTCCTCAACCTAATTCAAAACCTGACTATCTGTTTTTCTCCTGCTGCAAGCTGCAGGCTCAACGTGTTCTTTTATAAACTCAGAGTCTAAAGGGATTTGCAGGACAGAGATGGGAAGGTCATGCATTCGGCATTGTTTTCTTAAATACACCCATTGTCCAGACACACCAAAAGAAGAACAGGAGACACACCAAAAGAAGAACAGGAGACACTAGTCAGGCCACTACTTTATTAGATTTCTGGGACTACTCAGCAGAGAAAAGTGTGCAGAGCAGGTAACCACCTGTTTATTCTATACCTATGCAAGGACTCCCACCAGCTCCCCTTCTTTTTCCATCCAGGTCTTCCAGCATATCCATTTCTGGGACTTTATCCTCCATACCCCCAATTGGAGGCTTAGGGTGGGCTATAAGAAAGTGGGATTGGCTCTCTGTCATTACAACCTCAGGAGTCCCAAACTCCATACCATTCTATTCCTTTAGTCAGCACCTCATTTTTAAATCCTTTACCAGGCCATTTATCTGGTCATTGGTAGTCTTCCTTATGTAGTACCTGCACTGGATATCTGTCTCATACTTACCAATTAAGTTGTGAAATATGGTCTTCCACACCTTTTGTGCTGATCATACTAGTTTTCCTTGACACCCACTGTGGTGAAGGTGAAAAAATACCACTCTACCAGGGCTAACATGTGGTGAGGGAAAAAAATTCCTTCCCAGTCCCCCTAAAAAGGAGTGACTTATACAATGCCCACAGCAGGTTCAACGCCCACCTGATAATCACCTCAAGGGGACAGAGGATGGATGCTGTCTTGCCTGCTGTGTGGATAGAAAAAGGTTTTCAATACCAAGGATTACACCTTTAAAGCCTTCTACCATTACTTTCTCAGGGGGTGAGTCATTGCTGCAGAGCTAACCTCCACCCACCTCTTTGCAGCAGTTTCTGACCTTACTTCCTACCCTCACCACAAAGTACCACAGCCTTCTTCTGAGAACCCTGGACAACAGCCTCCCTGTTTTCAGTGCAGGGTGGTCATTCTTGGCCCATATGCTGCATCTTTTTATGCTCTGTATATTAGTCAATAAACAAACAGGAACACAGGGGCCTAAGATACTATGCAATGTGAAGGACTGTACCTGACATTTAACTTTGTTTGTGCATTCCAACTAACTAACATGTGACTTGCAATGGGACAGCCCTTGTACACCTTACCATACAAGGGCTTGAAGGCTTCAGGACTTTCCCCATCAGGCAGGTAGTTCTTCTCACCTGAAGTATGTTGGTAGGCAATGTGTATGATCTATATTAGACATACTATTAAAAATGAAGTGTCTGGATTTCATGGGACTCTGAAGAAACTGTGAAGATTTGTACTTGTTCTCTTAAAGATTGTTGCTGAGTAAGAGGAAGGAAGTGACAGTGACAGTTTACATTTTTTAGATGTTAAATGATCTTTAAAAATGTGTAATGTTTACAACAGTAGCTAAATGGTGTGGCAATTAGGCACTTAGGCACTTTTGAAAATCCCACTAGATGCCTGTCTGTAACGAAATGACAAAATCTGGCCCTTTGCAGCTTATGTCCCATTAACTTTCAACTAGAGTTAGGACCCTTAATCATTTTTTAAAAATGTGACTTAAGATACAAAGTAACTTAGACACTTTTAAAAATTTTACTCAAAAATTCCAGTGAAAGGCTGCTACAGAAGTGTGCTCCCGACTACTATGGATGTATAAGATGGTTGATGGAGGACTCTCCCAAACTCAAACCCACCACATATTGAATATTAGTAATTTCTGCAGCACTCTTGGTGTAAATGAGCACTAGTATTTAAGAGTAGTATTGCAGTACTGCCTAGAGGTTCCAGTCAAGGATCAGAGTCCCCTTATGTTAGGCACTGTTTACACATAATAAAAATACAATCTCTGCCCCCAAAGAGCTAACAATATAAGCAACAGCCTTTAAAAATGTACAAGACAATAGGGTCTTGTTTTAGGCAACTTGAAACTTACATACTTTTCAGTAACAATAAATATTCTGTCTGGATTCCAAAGTAATTAGTTTTGTTTACAGAGAGACTGAGGATCATTATAATGATTTTATGCTGATGCTGTTACAAGGGAAGAGAAGTATAACACTGGTAGAGTCTGTCAACATGCTACCAACTTGATTGGGTCCATTAAATTTGATAAAGAGGAAAAATGCCTTTTTGCTGTATTTGAAGTATTTGTGTTGTGACTCTCTAATTTTTCTGATGAAAGATTCAAAGAAACTCTGTGGTTAGAAAAGTCTGACTGATACTGCAGGAGCCCGGGCATATAAAACCATTGAGTCAAAGAAGACCTAAAAGGTAAGAAGAAGAAGAAGAAATAAACATTAACTGAGGAAATCAGAGAACAAATCTCTCTGTTTTCTTCAGGGAGTGGAGTCTCTAGGCTGGTATTAAAAGCAGTAAGATAAGGCTGTTATGGTTATATTCTTCATGCATAAAAATTAACCTGGAGAAGTATAATACAATATTTTCTTTCTGTGGTGTGACTATAAACCTTAGACTTACTGTAACAGTTCTCATTTCAAGGAAAATTTGCCTAAATAAAGACTGATACAATGATCTCTTTAGTTGCATTAGCTTTCTCTGTCTCTGTGGACAAATGTAAAAAATTATGTCCTGACATTACTCCGAATTCCCTTTAAAACAAATTAAAAACTACTATCTAAACTACTAGTTGTTCTGTGATTTTCCATGTAGCAGCTTTCCTTTACCTATTAGAGACTTCCTCTGATCGCAACCAAAGAGACGTTCTAAAACGCACTCAGCTCCATAGCAGGAATAGTTCAGAAACTGAGTTGTGATACAAAATAGTAGTACCACCCTGAACAAAGCAAGATCCTAGAACAAAGATTAATATTTTAATTTCTTAATTAACTAAATAAGCTGATAAGGAAAAAACCTAACAAGCAAGGCAGGACATGTACAACACATTACCAAACTGGCTGCCCTTTTCCTTCTAATGTGAAGGTTATGACAACCTTCCTTTCTAAACACTGTTTACCAACCTCTTGATCAGCTACCATTCTTGTGTGCGGAATAGAGTGAATCCATTCTGGATTTGGACTAAAAACTCTGATGAACTGTTAGTCTGCTGCAGGCAGAGTCAATTTATTCGCCAGTTAGGAAGCTGTTGCTTCCATGGGTTTATTTCAGTAAAGGAATAGTAATGTTATATTGGTTGGTGAGGTGGACGATAATGAAAAGGACAGATCACTGATATAGATTGTTCTGGATTTCTTTACACACTGGGTCACAAGCAAATAATGTGTGTTTTAGTAAGAGTATAGTAATATTACATATATACATATATTGTATGTATATAGTAGTGTAATATATGAAGCGCACATTGTTTGCTTGTGACACTTTGTACCAAGCAGTCCCAATCAATCTATATCAGTGACCTATCCTTTTCATTATTTACCACCTCACTAAGCTTTGTGACTTCTGAAAGCTCTTGTCAACATCCATATTAAGTTTTCTTCTGTGTCTTGGTAAAAATGTTAAATAATATAGGGCCAAGAGACATTTCAAGAAAGATGTTGATAAATTCAGGGTTCAGAGGAAAGCCAAAAGAATTATTACAGGAAAGCATACCCTGTAATGAAAGACTCAAGATTCAGTCTGTACACCATGTCAAATAGAAGGTTAAGGAGCAACTTGATCACAACCTGTAAGTACCAACATGAGGAACAGGAATTTGAATACAAAGGGCTATTCAGTCTAGTACATATATGTATAACAATATTCAGTGGATGGAATTTGAGACTTCACAAATACATACTGGAAAGAAGTTACACATTTTTACCAGTCAGTGTTGTTAACAACTGCAACCTATTGGAACAATTTACCAAGGGGTTGTGGTAGTTTTTCTATCACTGGAAATCTTTAAATCATCAATGGATGTTGGTTTTTTTTCCTAAAAGATTTGCTCAGATATAAACGGGAATTCAATCATGGAAATCTTATGACCTGTATTATATGGGAGGTCAGACTGGATGATCAACATGCCCTTCTGGAGTTATAATTTATGGATTGTTGACTTGGTTTACATTTTAAACTATGACAAAACTATTTCTTATTGTACACGTGTGAGGTTACATGTATAAAAGACAACTTGTTTGTGCCTGGTAATCGTAATTAACTCAACAGAAATGTGACATATAGCTGATCAGAGGTATGCCATTTTTAAAGCCCATTTTGTGATCCAGAATATTGGCAGTAAACCATCAGATTTCAATTCAATTAATACAGGTATTAAATAGTTAAATATTGTCATTTTACCCCTGCACAAAATGTCAACTATTTGTCTAAAAACACTGGTCTACAATTTTTTAGAAGTCGTCTGCTTCAGAGATAAAATGTGCTATTTATTATGTATTTTGATGTGCTGAATTCAAATATGACAGTTAAAACAACTGATTGGCTACTGTTTCCAAGATATTTAAGTTTTTACATATTATGTCTATGTATATTGTGTAGATAGTAGAGTTTTAATCATAAATTGTAAACCTAGTCTTTTCATGTATTTATGGTTGCTTTACATGATAATATTTCACCTGTCCTGTTTATGTAACACTTTAAAAATCAGCAAAAGGGTTATATAAATAAAATTTATTATGAAACAAAAGGCAAAAAACTATTATGTACATAATTTAGTCCTATTCAGTGTCTACTCGGCGCTTCTTGACTTGTCTCTTGTATTCATTAAATGGAGCATCTCTTGTCACTGTCCAGCAATAGTCTGCAAGCATTGATGGGCTCCATTTGCCCTGATAGCGTTTCTCCATTGTTGCAATGTCCTGGTGAAATCGCTCGCCGTGCTCGTTGCTCACTGCTCCGCAGTTCGGTGGAAAAAAATCTAGATGAGAGTGCAAAAAATGTATCGTTAGTGACATGTTGCAACCAAGGCTTTTGTATGCCTTGAGGAGGTTTTCCACCAACAACGTGTAGTTGTCTGCCTTGTTGTTTCTGAGAAAATTTATTGCCACTAACTGGAAGGCTTTCCATGCCGTCTTTTCCTTGCCACACAGTGCATGGTCAAATGCATCATCTCGAAGAAGTTCACAAATCTGAGGACCAACAAAGACACCTCCCTTTATCTTAGCTTCACTTAACCTCGGAAATTTTCCACGGAGGTACTTGAAAGCTGCTTGTGTTTTGTCCATAGCCTTGACAAAGTTCTTCATCAGACCCAGCTTGATGTGTAAGGGTGGTAACAAAATCTTCCTTGATTCAACAAGTGGTGGATGCTGAACACTTTTTCTCCCAGGCTCCAATGACTGTCGGAGTGGCCAATCTATCTTGATGTAGTGGGAATCTCTTGCACGACTATCCCATTCGCAGAGAAAACAGCAGTACTTTGTGTATCCAGTCTGCAGACCAAGCAAGAGAGCAACAACCTTCAAATCGCCACAAAGCTGCCACTGAGGTTGGTCATAGTTTATGCACCTCAAAAGTTGTTTCATGTTGTCATAGGTTTCCTTCATATGGACTGCATGACCGACTGGAATTGATGGCAAAACATTGCCATTATGCAGCAAAACAGCTTTAAGACTCGTCTTCGATGAATCAATGATCCCTTCCCTTTATAACTCACTTATCCTCCACCATTCCCAAGTCAAGGGTCATATACACTGACCCAATAGCATATCTTGAAAACTAGAGCCAATCAACAATTTTAAGCATAATTTTCGTTCTCAGTGACCCAGAATTAGTAAAGTTTGACTACATTTATTTCAGAAACATTTTGGCTGTAGAGCAGTGAAATTGAAACATTTTACTTTGAAAATGATGCTATAATGCTTCCTGCTCCCAGGCTATGTCTAGACTATTGAGTTTTTCTGGGATACCTCTGGTATCCCGGAAAAATCTGCTGCTTTGAGGGAACGCGTCTGCTCTTCCGACATTTTTATCTTCCATGAGGAAGAAGGGTTCTTCCAAAAGAGGAGGTTTTTCTGAAATTTGGCCCAGTGTGGATGGGCCAAATTTCAGAAAAGCCTCTTCCGAAAAAACAATCAGAAAAAGCTATGCAAATTGCAGAGTGTAATTTGCATACCTTTTTCCGATAAAATTCCATTGTCTAGGCGTAGCCTCATTCTCCGGTATAGTCCAGACTATCTGATCAGATTACATATCTGATGATGTACTCTGTTCTCTCTTCTTGGTAAGGGGAGGCAGTGAATCAAGAGAGTCCCATGTCTCTAGTGGGTCATGGCTGAAAAGTCCAGCTGGGAAGCCCAGCCCATAGAGAATGAGGTGCCTGAGCTACAACATTTCTGAATAAAAATATTTTGGTTTTCAGGCTTTCAGTTTTGTCAATATAAAATTAACATTTCCCACAAAAGGGACACTTCCTGCAAAAAAAATCCTTTCATCCAAACCAAACTTTCCATAGGAAAATATTTATGACAAAACATTTTAGACCAGACCTATTACATTTGTGTATGGTATGAAACATTAAATTAAAAAAATGCCACCTTCAAGATCTCATCCATACAGCAAAGTGTAGCAACCTCTCTTATGGAAAAAAATAGAGAATCTGCACTTAAATGATGATTTGCATTCAATATACACATTGTGGGAAAAGCTATAGGAAGACTGTACATCTCTGCTCTTCATCAGTTTCATTCCAAACGATTGGAACTACAATTTGGGAGTATGTGTGAATCCAAGCTGAATAGAGGATGTGTTTTAACTTATTTTAGTCCCCGATTCCTTGGGTTAAATTACCCAAAGAGCTTAAAAAGTTCAGATTATAAGCAAAAGCAATACAAATGACTATTTGTCTATTTAAAGTGTCTTCCCACCTTGCAGCAGGACTGAAGAAAACGACAAATCATAGAATCACAGGATTAAAGGGGACATCGATAAGCTTCTAGACCAATCTCTTGAACTCAAGGCAGGGCCATGCAATAACTAGAGTATTCCTGACAAGTGTTTGTGTAACCTCTTCTCAAAAACCTCCAGTGACAAGTCTGAGATTCCATAACCTCCCTAGACAATGTATTCCAAAGCTTAACCACTCTGATAGTTAAGAATTGTTTCCTAATGTCCAACCTAAACCTCCCTTGTTGCAATTAAGCCCATTGTCCTATCCTCAGAGAGTAAAGAGAACAGTTTTTACCCTTCTTCTTGAAAAAAAAACAACATTTTTATGTACTTGAAAACTGTTACCACATTCCCCTCAGGCTTCTCCTCTCCAGACTAAACAAACCAATTCTTTTAATCTTTCTTCATAGATCATGCTTTCTAGACTTTTAATCATTTGTGTTGCTCTTTTCTGGGTTTAGTCTAGATTGTCCACATCTTTCCTGAAATTTGGTATGCAGAATAATATGCTACTAGAGGCCTTATCACTGTGGAATAAAGTGAAGAATTATTTCTCATGTCCTGCTTCCCTGCCATTCCATTAGCAGTGAGATCTGAGGGAATTTTGAATATTTATAGGTCATATTTTCCTTTGGAAATAGGATCAGCAAAGAAGGAAACACCCCATCTAAGCTCCCTTCCCTCCTGCCAACAGTCACTGGATACTTGCTCCCATTTGGGTCTCATAAATTGTAATGCCAGCCCTATGTAATAGACAGCAGCTTTCACCCTTTTAAAAGTATTTCACCTAAAAAAATTGATCAAGCTACTAATTACGTTTTTCAAATAAGGAACAAGGTGCATATCAGCTTTGAGTACAATGTTATTAAAACGCATGGCCCCTTTTTAATAAAAACAAGAGGCTGAAGGTGTTTCAAAGTAATATTTTAACCTCCTGCAGACATTGCTGCAGTGAAATATGATTTTTTTTCATGTTAGTTGGCTGTGGGTTTGGGGACATAACTAAGGTTCTCCATAGTACATAAAAAAGAGGAAACAACTAAAAAAATATTTTGGTTACCTCTAAGGCTTGCAAGGAAAAGGTATTAAAAGTGAACAATTTAAGGGCACATGATTTTTATTAAAAACAAAATTAAAAGTTTTGCTGAATCCAGCATTTTAATCTGAAATCTCAAACCATGTTGAGGGGGAAATTATGATATTTCTAGTATCTGGATTCAATTTAAAAGGAATACAAATGGGGAAAGGAAATAATCTTAAAATGACTGCTAAAGATCAGTTGTGACATAATTGCTAAACAACATTCCAGGGATCTGGAGCAACTAAATCTCCTGCTATATAGGTGAAGAATACTCCAGAATTATGATGTCTAATACAAAGTTTCTATGTATTTCTGAATGTGAGTGAAATTTTCTCACTCATTTAAAGCCTGAGTAACTGGACTGTACACAAAGTATGTGTAAAGAGCCTGGGGAGTGAAATGCACTACTCCCACCCTGGAGATAGTGAATGGGGCAGCTACTCAAAGCAATCTCTGATCCCAAGGCAACTATTATAACATGCTCTTTCAGTCTATGGCTAGAATAGCCATTGCACCCAGTATTCCCTGTAAGTTGAGCACTTGGGTGACCACCCAGGAAAAATTCAAATGCTGGCCAGCTGATTAGCAAAGTGACCACAACCCCCATAGCCAGCAGCATGTGTTTCTATTGGTGGTACATGTCCATATATGCCTCAGTGCATATAACAACATTTATTCCACACAGGGATAGAAAAAAATAAGGGAACACTGATTGCAGCCTTTCTTTAACAATTGCTGGGGATTTTGGGTGCCAGCAAACTTGTGTAAATGGTTCTTTAAATCATTTTTTACTGGATTATGTCTGGCTTGTCCTCTTCATGGCCTCCCATGCTGACCTATGCAGACTTGGCACAGAAACCTTGACACCTAATGGTGTGGAGTTTATTCAGTGCAGTCCTTCTCTCCAATGACCTCTTTCTTGCCCCATTGTGGAGAGCACCTGAAATTGATTCTCCCCACCAATGGGGCATTTCACCCTAATGAGCATGCCAATTGCAAAGAATTTGTCCAATCCCAGCTATCAGAGCATTTCAAGCAACATTTTCAATAATTTTACCTCATCTAGTTATAACTGTGCAGTATGAAACTCTATCTCATTATAGCTATAGCCCTTTGCATCCACTTTGTATAGCTGTAAATTACTAGAAATGATGTGAGACACTGGAAAATCCAGCTATATTAGAGCTGGTCATTATTTTTTTAAATGCCGGTTCAAAACTCCTGCAGACATATGTCATATGCCTGCAGCTGAACGTCAAAGCACCCTATGGAATTTTTAGGGCAATGAAGCAGTATACATGCAGAAAGTTACTGCTTGGAAAACTTACACACTGTAGAATTACATGCTGGCTTGCTGCACAGTAATGTCCCGTGTAGACATTTCAAATTCCAGATAGCAAGCCATAGAACTCAGAAAATAGGGAGGGGAAATATCTAGAATTTGAATAGCAAATCATTTTGGGAAAATTGCAAACTCTGGTTATTCCATGAAAAGAAAATGAGGCAAAATTAGATGAATAAATATTTGCTAAGAATTATTGACTAATCTCATACATATGTGTGAAAGCCCAATAGCTTTAAGGGACACAAATATAATATAAAAAGCTATTTCTTTCACGATATTGTATACCTCCAGAGTATTAAAAAAATAGCACTAAAATTAATTGCTTTCTTCCTTCACAGACTGTAAGGGTATGTCTAGACTACACCATGCTGTCGACAGAAAGATGTAGATTAGGCACGTCGAAATTGCTAATGAAGCAGGGATTTTTTTGAAAAAAAAGGCAGTCTAGACACGGATCTTTTGAAAATAAAACCCTTTTTCGAAAGATCCTGTATTCCTTATTTTTTGATAATCATTAGCAATTTCGACGTACCTATTCTACATCTCTCTGTCGACAGAGAGGTGTAGTCTAGACACAGCCTAAGAGAAAGACCGTGTAATGTTTTATTTTTGGTGGATGGGTATTTTAGTGGTAAGTATGGAAGACACCAGATTTGTTTGGGTCTTTGTGTGTGTAAGAAAGGGGCAGATGGTTGGATGTCTGTGTGCGCTTTTGCAAGAGGGAGTGTGTGTATGTGTCTCTGTATGAGTATAAGATATTATATGCGTGTTTATATAGAAAAGTTTGAGGTATTGATGAGTTCTGGAGTTAAGTTTCCATCTAGTAATGAAAGTGATCATTTCTATACTTATTGTTGGGTTTTTTTCAGAAGTGAATTCCACTGAGTCCAGTTCCTGTGGAAATACAGTCTCTACTGTTCATGAACCACACTGTGTCAATAATTTTATTTTGCAAGAACATAGCTGATATGGATTTAAGCCATTTCTGTTGGTTTAATCTACAGTCATTTTAGAAATACTAAAGTCTTGTTTTTCTTCAGTGAAGAAAATACTATATTCCCTTACTACTGTTTTAAAGGGGACATTTAAAAAATCTGCTGTAATACTGAAAATAAGGATAAATGAATTTGCTCAGACAAATTAAAAGCTGCCTTGAAAAGCTATACATGAATCTTTTCACCATTAGTAATGTTTTCTATTGCTTCTACCTATCTACATCTTACCTGAAGTTAGACCTGTTCAACCACATTCGATTTCACATTTTAACGCCTTAGAGAATATTTTGGAACAGTTTCATGTCATGCATCGAAGTATGAGCTAGAACAGTGGTTCCCAAACTGTAGTCTGTGGAATCCTGGAGGTCCGCAGTGGTACTTCAGGGGGTCCATGGAAAGTTTAAAAATATGAATCGGGCCCATTGCAGTGGACCCAGTCTTACTTTCCTTTTTCTTTTCTTTTTTTTCTCCCACAGAGAGGACGGTCCATGAAATTTTAATGGATGGAAGGGGGCTCCGTATGCTCTAAAAGGTTGGGACCACTGAGATAGAATGGAGTCAGTTAGAGTTTTCTCCATTCACTTCAGTAGGATCAGAAGTGATCTCTAATACCTGGTCTACACTAAAGGGGAAAGTCAACTTAAGATATGCAACTTCAGCTACATTAATTATGTAGCTGGAGTCAATATATCTTAAATCATGTTTTGATGCCATCCACACAGCGCTCTGGAGGTCAACGGGAGAAAATGCTCCCGTTGACTTCCATTATTCCTTGTAGGAGCAGAACTACTGGCACCGATGGGAGCACCCTCTCTGTTCAACTTAGTGGGTCTTCACTAGAGCTGCTAATTTGAACCTTGGAAGATTGACTGAAGTAGTGTCGATCTTCTCTGTAATGTAGGCAAGCCCTTGGTGACCAAAGACCCCATAGGAATGGTTCTCTAAACTGAATGATATCCTGTTTCCGCCAGCCCTTTCAATCAGTTTTGTGAGCCTACTTTAAAAAGAAGGGTTTTGAGTGTGTACTTCTCATGTCCTTGCAAGTCCCTAATATTGATATATAAATGTATGTTCTATGGTGGATAATGCACTTCTTACCAGCCAATCAGAATAAAAGTTTTAATTATACCATTTATTTTTAAAAAGTCTTAAAATTAAAGCTCTTAATGTGGATTCCCAGATCTTCAAGGAAAACCCCTCTGCTTTCTGTATTAGAGAGAGTGAAAAAGAAACAGTTACTGAATACTTTAAATTGAAACTTTCAGCAGGCCCTTCCTAAAGAAAGTTGTTTCTTACTTAAAGCCTTAGTGAGTACCTAATTACTTTCTTTAGAGCCACTTTGAATTGAACCATCAGATTCAAATGTGCATTGAATTTAAATTCTACTTATGGGCTCTTTTTCCTTTGATTCTGCCTTTCTAGCAAGGGGAGCTCCTTACACCACATTAATCATAATATATGGAAGGGCTTCTGTGTTGCTTCTACCATGCACTAAATTGTCCCTGAAGATAAAAAAAATCCCCCTTGGAGGAGAAATCTCATTCTAAATGAAGATTTAAATTGAAATTATTGGAGAAGTTAAGAGGAAAAGATATGCCCAGCAACATTAGAACAAGCATTTAAATGGAAGAGGGTATCTTTAATTATTTTCTTCCTTGCCATATCAGAAAATCCCATGATATAATAACTAAAAATACATCAGGGGAAGGCTTAAGGGCCAAACAGCAGAAAAGCTAATGGGATTTTTTTTTTCAGATACAGGTTAAACTGATGGTACTATAAGACTACTGTCAAAACATTTCAGCTCACCATCTGCTACATGTTAATTTGCAATAGAGAGATAGAGTAAATGAGTGTGTAGCTGTTCAAACGAGTGCTGTTCAAATTTAGAACTTTCTCAATTAATATTCAGTTCAAAGTAAGCATGAAGTCCTAGGACTTCCAGACAATGGACCAAGGAATAATGTCTAAACTTTATATTTCTATATAGATACAGTGTGGGTCTAGCATCCCATTGTGTTGCCAAAAATAGGGTCTACAAGGCTGGATTAAGCGATCATGGGATAGCTTTCTTTTGCATAGGTAAACCCAAAGTGGCACTCAGCAATTATTCAAAAAAGTGGTTCTTGATGGAAATAAATGTGGCATTGTTAGTCTGTGGGAAACAATATTTGTATAAACTCTAATTCCCAGTTCCAACAAATGAGAGAACCAAGAAACTGAAACTGAAAGACCAAAAACCTGCTTCCATATGTATATGATGGGTCAAACAATTTCACATAACCTCCCTAATCCATCCCACCTGCCACCAAAATAAATGGATTATAAATTACTAGTTTAAAGTTATAAAATTACATCATCCCTTATCCACACTTGTGTGTCGAAGGCGGGACAGGTACTCATAAAATGGGAAAGCCTGAGTGGTATTGTCTTCCCCTTTCCCAGATCACAGCACCTCAGTGATAAGTGGTTTACAGCTTTTTGGAACAAGGCTGTATAGAATTGAGCCACAGGATTTATATTGCATTGTTCTCTTCATGAACAAGTGGAAAATCAGATATAAATTCCCATGGACGTTAATGCTTCTCACTGCAGGGTTAATTTCCATATTTCCGGGCTCTGAATGAGAATCATTCTGTCTGACTCAAAGGAAATACATGTTACTAAAACATTTAAAAAATGTGTAAAGGTGTATCAGGTATGAAATTTGTGGAATATCTTTTGGCTAGAAAACTGTCGATGATGCCTGCAACAAATCTTTTTCTAATAATTGAGCATTCAGGCATAACAAGATTTGCAAAAGGATTATCCCATTTATTATTAAAGACACTGTTAGGGCCATTTCATTATTTCATTTTAACATAAAGACGTGGGTAACAGTGTGTAGTGGTAATATTGTGATATTGTTGTGGTACAAATGTTGATTGTCCAGTCTGAGGTGACTCAGAAGAGTCTCAATACTGTTTAATGAAGAATAAATGTCCCTGCTTATTCTAACACAGAGGAGTTAACTGTAAGGTTTATAGACTGGATGGAAGGTTTCTTCATGAACATGCTCCCTGGGAACAATAGGGGTTTCCACCATGCCTGTCTTTTATCCCCCTTTTTCAGTGTGAGTTTCCCATAAGAAAAACAGTAAATGCTATCAAAAGAAGAATTGCATCCTAATGAATTTCTGTTATACAGAATCAAGATAGTAACAGTGTTCTAGCAACTGAAGACCACCTGACAAGGCTGCTAATTTATATTTGAAGTGAAGAATGTTCAGTTGCAGCTCTTTTGCTGATAACAGCTGCACTGATGCAGTCCACCTTGGAGACAAGTTTCTTTATCTTACACAGCCATCTAATGCTAAACATCCAGAGCAAAGGTGGTATGCTCAACCATAATTTAAAGGACCATGACATGAAGAAAGGGTTATGATGTCTAACTTATAGGGCATCCAACTGTTATGGGCCCAAGCAAGTTCCTATTAGCAATAACTCAAGTCCACTGAAGAGATTTGACATTCAAAACTGATGAGCACTAATCCCTGGAGCCTGCTCCAACCTAGCCATGCTCAGGCCACTTGGTAACCTGAGTGACCCAGGAGTCAAACCATGATAACCCTCTTCAATTTAAAGAGCTGCTTCTCTCCATCTGTCTGAGTTCTGACTCTGCACAATAAATTTCCCAAAGAGCATAAAGAGCCATCTAGTGTATATCAAATCAATATCATTGTGGCTTGCAGCGATATCTGAGGCTACAGTTCACAAAATAAACTAGGCCAGGGGCTGGATTTCTGCTCTTGGCAATCAATCAGGCTCGCTGGGTCATAGATTTTAGTGTAAATTAACACAGCAGAAACAATCAGGCTCCCCAGATGGTGATATAATACAGTATTTGCTTTTCTTTTTTCCCCATTTCATTGCTCATGCTCAGCAGCAAAACTGTACTGAACAAGAATAATAAAAAGCAATGATTAGAAAGGTGGTGGTAATCATAAAGCAGAACATTAATATTCTCCTGACAAATGTATATAAAATGCTTACATATATATAATATCCATTTGTGGCTGTTTTGCTGGTAACATTTAATAATAAAAGGGAGATATTTAAGGTATAAATAGAAATGTAGATGCTATGAAATACATTTTTATAATTAGTTATATTTTTTCATTAGCAGATATAAATAAAATGATATTGAATATTCCAATATTCTCTTCTCTGCTAATAGCAGGACAGATAGCATCAGCATATTTTTCCCCTCTTGTGATTTAGTGTTGCACCAATATTCATATAGGAATTCCAGGCATTATTTTTCCTGGAAGAATTTTTATTCTTTTTTGTTTAGATGTCGTTGTTATACACAGAAAGATACACAGTGTGTAAGATTACTCTCCTTTATGCAAATCTCGTATTTTGAAATTTACTCGGAATTGATGCATATAGAAGATTTACAAGAAATATTACGTTTAGTTATTAGTCTGAAGGAAAACTGTATATTACATTTTATATAATTACCATGAGAAGGAAAACATCAATATTTTCAACATCAGCAGACCAATTTCTGAATAACCAATACCTATCATTTTATGTTATTTTGTTCATGCAGCTTCTAAAAGCATTTTATAGATAGGAAATGTTATATGCTAAGAGGATTTGACACATTTAACTTTTGTAATACTAATTGGGTATCTCAGTAATGTAGTAAAACATTTTGGTTAGCAAGGAGTTCATTCTTTAATTAGCAAGGAGTTCATTCATTTGATATATATATATGTTCATTCATTTGAGATATATATATATATATATATATATATATATATAGTATTAAATAGAATCGCTTAATCATAGTAATTATCATACAAAGTTTGCTTCTGAAGAACAGTTATAATATTAGGACTTGCCAAATAACCATAAACAGTGACTAATTTATATGACTCCTTTTTTTTCTGTCAGGGACATAAAGAAACAAAGGGGCTTCAGAGTTAACTTCCCATTGAGATGGATGAGGCAAGTTACACCTTTGATAGTGGCAAATCCAGGAACTATTCTGTGTCAATAATGGTTGGAGGGGGGGAGCAAGAGTAGAAGACCCCATCCAAGAGTTGCAAGCCCTGTGTGTGATACAGCCTACGCTGTGAAATTCTCTGTTGGTTGGTCCATAGCTGGTCTTTGGATATGTAGTTGTGGGATCAATAGCTACAAAGATACAGTAACAATTTGATCCTGTGCGTGCTGGAGATACAAACTGGACTAGCAGCCAGGAAGTAACTTCAAGGCTGAGGAATACCCTTTCTCACTAATTACAGAGGATGTCCCCAGTTCATTCATTTACACTCAGCTGTTATTTACAAGGTTTTCTTTGATACTAATGTCTTTATTTTCTCTGAAGATATAATTTTATACTATTTAGTTAAGTCAATGTGGAAGGCTGTGTGGAAACCTCCATTTCAGTTTAAATTAGGTTATTCTAGTTTAGTTTAAGCCGATTAGCCCTGGTGTAAACATCCAAACACATCCTCACTTGCCAGGGACTCCGGCTATGTCTAGACCACAGGGAAGATTCGAAAGAGGATTTGCCAGTTCCGCAGGAATTTGCATATCTTCTTCCAAACTCTTTCAAAAGTTGAACTTTCGAAAGTGAAAGTAGTCTAGACGCATTTTTTTGGCAACCCCCCCTTTTTCAAAAAGCCGTGTAAACCTCATTTTTTGAGGAAAAGCGGCTTTTCAAAAAGGGGGGGGGGTGCCGAAAAAAACGCATCTAGCTCCACTTTCAAAAGTGAGATCGGAAGAAGATATGCAAATTTGGAATTTACATATCCTCTTTCGATCCTCTTTGGAGGATATGGAATTTACATATCCTCTTTCGATTCTTCCCCCGTAGTCTAGACAAGCCCGAATGTTTCCGATTCCCTATAGATAAATGGGTGACTGGATATTTAAAGCCCAAGATATATATAGTTAAGAGCAGAAATGAGAGAACTTTTATAGCCTCACAGTAGCTCGACACCATCAGTTCCAACCTTCCTCAAAATGTATTAGCTGTATTAAATATATTATCTATCCACATCTTGTCTCTCTGCAAAAACTTGGCCAGAAGGTAAGAGAGAGAGGAGAGGGAAAATTGCCTTTCTTCGAGAAACACAGAGCTCTCGGGTACTTGTACAGCACTGGGCACTGGGCACAGTACCTGGCACAAATAAGTCACTTTTAAATGATCAGGATGTTTTGAGGGAAAAGGGGGTAAAGGTAGCGACAAGTATGAAGAATGAGATGGGTTGAAATAGTAAAGGTCTGGAAGGAATTGTGACTAGACTGTGTGTTCTGGGCACAGCCAGAATAAGGCAACACAACCAAACTTCTGAATGTAGGGACTACAATTCTGCAATTCTTTTCCAAAGCTTGAGCAACAGAGAGGAAGTTTCCTTGCTCTCTGCCTTACATTGCATGTGCAGGCAAGCATTAGATTCAATCCAGTCCACAGTGAATAAGAAAGAAAGAAAGAAACCACCTAAAACGGATTATATGGGAGTTGGTAGAAATCCATATATTTAGGTTGCCTAACCCTTTCTGTCATAAAAACTTCTTATTAGCGTTTATGAGAAGGAAGCTCTAGCACCTTCATTGTTTGCAATAAGCCTTTGAAATGTGGCAGGGTGTAAAAGGTTTTACATTAGATCATTTTGTCCATTAAATTCCAGTTTGCTTTCAGTGAGTTAAAACCTGTTGCAAATTGCCTTGTCCCTTCTCATATTTGCATTCCTCATGAAAATTCAGGCAGAATGACAAAACAATAATTGAACATTACACTTCTAAAGAGCATGGCCAAACAAGCAGCAAAAACAGCAGTGGAAGCATCTGGGAAATATCAGACTCCCCCATCATACTGGAGATGTAAGAACATAAGAATGGCAATACTGAGTCAAACCAAAGATCAATCTAGCCCAGTGTCCTGTTTTCCAAAACTGGCCAATGCCAGATGCCACAGATGAACAGAACAGGCAGTGATCAAGTGATCCATTCTTTATTGCTCATTCCCAGCTTCTGGCAAACAGAGGCTAGGGGCACCATCCCTTCCCATCCTGGCTAATAGCCACTGATGAACCTAACCTCCATGAATGTATCTAGACACAATTTATCGCTCCAGTACCCCATCCTCCCTTGAAATAGCACACTTGTCCTGCTACCACTAAAGAAGTTAGTCCTGCAGTTCAGCTGGTAGGAGCAGGATCCAAACCTGCTGCTGACACTGGCAGTGTTTACAATCACACATACAAACATTATCATATATATAGTAGCCCAGTGTCTGAGACTCTATAACGCTGAAATGCTGGCTGTTCCCTCTGGGTGGCTCTGTTGCCTCCCGCCGTGGCGCTCAGCTGACTTCTGTGTTGCTCAGCTGGGCCGCCACAGGGGAGCAAGCGGCACAAGCAGCCGTTTGCGCCCAACGCTCCCCATGTAGCACCCTCGTGTACGTCACCACCCCGCCCCCCCTTCCCCTCCCACCGTGGCGCTCGGCTGACTTCTGCGCCGCTCATCTGGGCTGCCGCGGGGGAGCAAGCGGAGCAAGCAGCCATTTGGGTTCTCCTGCGGCGGCCCGGCTGAGTAGCGCAGAAGTCAGCTGAGCACCACGGTGGGAGGCAAAGGGGGGCGGGGCGGTGACGTGTGGCGTGACAGCGGCTCCAGGCCCCGCTCCCTGGCCATGAATGTCACCGCCCTGCCCCCCTTCCCCTCCTGCCGTGGCGCTCAGCTGACTGCTGCGCCTCTCAGCCGGGCTGCCGCGTGGGAGCAAGCGGCGCAAACAGCCGTTTGGGCTCCGCATTCCCCATGCAGGAGGAGGAGAAGAGAAAGAGAGAGTGAGAGGCAGGAGGAGGAGGAGAAGAGAGAATAAGAGGCAGGATGGGGAGGAGAAGAGAAAGAGAGACGGCGAGAGAGGCAGGAGATGGAGGAGAGCTGAGGGGGGGGAGGCAGTAGGAGGAGGAGGAGAGAGAGAGAGAGACGGAGCGAGAGACCAGAGGCTCAGGAGAGAAGACCGAGATAGAAAGGGAATAGGACGTGGGGAGAGACCTGAAAATCTCGTTTTCAGGGGATTGGCTAGTTTTTAAATAAAAAGACTAGAAACTTGTATGCAAAGACCTGTGTTAAAATAAGCTAAGGTTCCAAAATCAAACACCCAGAAGTTAGGAAATACCAGATTTACATTTGCCTTTGCAACTTTAATTCACCAATACCATTCCTTGTGCATACGCATTATAATATAGCCTTTGTTTAAATAATTGGGTACTATTTTATCCACAGGACTCCTGCCTCTTTTGGGTCATAGGTCAGATACAGAGGGAGATAGAACTAAGGTAATCCTAAATCAGGTATTTCCTAACTTTCCAGAGTTTGACTTTGCCCCCAAATAACATTATTTTAGATATTTTAGTGTAATTAAAATAATGTAACATGCTGCATTCATTTCTCTTCATTTCCTTTTCTCTGTATGCTGACTATTTGGAACAAGAATTTGTTTTATTATATGTATACACAACATTAAGCACACTTTTAAGTGCTAAATACATAATAAAATAGTTACTAAATGGTGGTCAATATTATTATGTGCTAATATCTGAAATAGTCACGCAAAGTAGGTCATGTCACCCATCTGTATTACATCATTTATGGAATTTCCAGTGTGGTAATGTCCTTTCATTGAACCCTAACTGAGTTTTGAGTTTGTAATGAAAACTGAAACCAAGGAGTTTCTTGTGGTTTAGCATTTTTAACAAAGTTTTGCAGCCCTCTGATTTCCACATATGGGGAGCCATTGCATTAGGCCAAAAATCCAAGTGTATTCAACTATTTTTTAAATAATATTAATGCTAGAAAAGCAATTATTTCCTCACATTAAAGGTCCTTATTCTTTCATTTTACACTCTTTTAAAATATAAAAAATGCAATAGAATGCTGTAAGTAGAGTAGTTATTTTGGAGTCATGAATATCTTAGTTGAAAGCACTCACAAAGCACATATTCTTATTATTAAGGACATTATTCTATTTTTACTAATTATTATTATTGGGCCCTGATTCTTCAAACACTTACATACCTGTTAGATTTAAAGACTCATTGCAATCTTGAGATTAATAGTCCAAGCCAGTGGCAAATGCTGTCTTTGAACAGAGATCTCACTCGTTGCTCAAGCTACACCCCAGATTCCTTTGCTTTGACAGAATGCTCCAGTGTCTTCACCCTCTACTCCCTTACATTTCATCTTCATACTTTCACTGGCTAGGCAAACTTTATCTAATCTTTCTCCATTCTTGCCACAACCACCAAGTTTCTGCCCTAAGAGTATGTCTACAGTACAAAGAAGATCAAAGCTGCCACTGTTGATCTTCCAGGGTTCGAATTAGTGGGTCTAGTGAAGACATGCTAATTTGAACTGAGAGGGGCACTCCCCTCGATGCTGGTAGTCCTATTTCCATGAGGAGTAAGGGAAGTCAAAGATAGAGTGTTGTCCCTTCAACTTCCTGCAGTATGGACAGTGCCAAAAGTCAAGTTAACATACTTCAAATTCAGATATGTAATTAACGTAGCTGAAGCTGCATATCTTAATTCGACCGTATCCCAGGGTGTAGTCATATCCTTAGAGTACAGTTGTGTTAAGGGGCATTTTTATTGTGCTTCCTTCTTCCAAAATAATATTTGATTTGTTATTTTTTACATGCATGCATCTGACGAAGTGGGTCTTTGCCCATGAAAGCTTATGCTCCAATATATCTGTTAGTCTATAAGGTGCTACAGGACTCCTTGTCGTTTTTGCATAACCAAACTAATTACTATTAAAACTAATGCCTCTAATAATTCCTTAGAGAAAACAGAATTACCTATTCTTAACATCAAAAGGTAATGTAGGGATTAGAACCAATCTGATCGCCAGAATTTAGAGAGAAGGCAGATGAGACCAATTTCTGTTGGTGTGAAAGACATCCTGGGACTGACATAGCTTCATCTACACTGCATGCAATTTGGGTGCATCGATACTGCACTGTAACTCAAAATTGCATATCTTATTTCAATGCTATTTCAAAATAGCTTATTTAGTCTTTTGGCACTCTCTACACAGCACCAAATTTCCAAATAAAGCATTATTCTGAAATGTCCCTTACTCCTCGTAGAGTGAGATTTACAGGCATGTCAGAATAGCGAGCCTGAAATAACGGGTTTGTTGTGAAGGTGTAGGATAGCTATTTCAGGATATTCCGGTATCCCAAAATAGCGTTGCAGTGTAGACATAGCCTTCTAGATTATAAACATTTAAATAAATTCACATAAGCTTTTGGCAAAGACCCATATCTGAAACTCCAACTTTTCCTTGTAAGCCTTAAACTTCAAATAAATCATGTGAGAATTTGGACAGTGAAAGGAATGCCAAATTAGACTAATTTGAGGTTTGGCCCCGTGATGAATGTAACTGTAGGCACTTAAGATAGATGCTTATTTGCTTCTTTATTTATTTATTTTGTGGCTCTAAGGGTTGTTAGGATGACTTGTTTTCTTCATTTTAATACATTACATAAAGTTCACTGGTAGACAAAGGATTAAGTGTGCCAATTCAAATAGTACAAAGACTACGACTCAATCAGTTCATGGCTTAAAGTAACAAAAAGATGAAGAACTAAAATAAAACCAACTCTACTCTACCAAAAATGGTTGTAGTAGAATAGAGTGGCTAATTGCAAAATGTACACAAAACATAAGTGATTAGCATACTTGCTAGTACTGTTATATTGTTTCTCTGAAGGTCATAAACAACAAAACAAAATTCTTGAAAGCAATAATCTGTTTGCTTTTTAAAGTAACATTAAAAAGCAGCTTAACTTAAATGGTATAGCATGAGAAAATCATTTCTAATTATTTTAAGTAATATTTAGATCAATTCATAGTAATCTTATTATCTTTCATGTTTATGTCAAAATTAGATTACTTTCATGTTTGTTTAAGCTCTTTTGCTTTTTAGAATGTCGGTTTCAAAGACAAATTGAGCATAGTTAAAATAATCAATGTCCTTTGTGGTTTCAGCATATGCAAATAACAACAATAGTTAAAAGGAATTTACTGCTTTCTTAAGGAACCATTATGCTCTTTTGGCTACTACTGAAGAAAACAGAATTATCTAGTTAATGATATCATTCATTATTGCTACCTGCATATCAATGTGTAACTAAGAGTTCATTAAAGAAAACGTTGATAAAAAGTGATATGTTCTGAGAGAGAATAACAACTTTGTAGGTTCTGTGTTTCTACTGAAATATCTCAGAAACTGTTCTTTATTCACTAATAAAGACTAGGCGCTGGTCTATACTAGGAATTTACATTGGTTAAGCCTTGTCTCTCAAGACTTTGAATAAAACCCAAACTAAAAGGCTGTCCATACATTATGTAATGCATTAGGGAATTGGTGGGTGCTTAACTCTGCATATTTGTCCTGTGTTATAAAATATTACAAAGCGTGGGTGGTGCTTAAAAATCCACAAAAAATGTGTGATGTAATATATGGATATTTCACACCCTTGAGCAATGTATTTATTAACCTAATATAGGTCTGTAGTGTAGACCTGACCTAAGACAAGTAGCAATCCCAACCAAATCCCTACTGTAGACACTGCTAAGTTGGCATAAGAATTCTTCCATCAGCTTAGATACTGGCTTTCACGGAGGTGGGGAGGGGGGAGAAGGGAGGGAAGGGGAAGGGAGAATCAACAGAGATGGAAGAACAATAGGTTGTGTCTACACTGAACCGCTATAGTAGCACAGTGGCAATGTATGTAGGGTGTTAAGGGCAGATTCACCTTACTGGGTTACAGATGGTTATAATGTGATATAAAACCAATATCTTTGTTCAGTCCAGCATTTTTGGTGTCAGCAGACTTATGAATTTAAGCTCCCATCTTTTGAAGGCGTTGTGCAGGTTTCCTTTGAGGACAAGGACTGAGAGGCCAACTGTGGAGTGATTGTTTTGTGGAAAGTGTTCAACTCGTGAGTGCTAGGGTGTTTTTGTCTTTTATCATTTTCTGTGCCAATGGTAAAAAAAAAATGTTACATAGGCCCAGTGTTTCAGGTTCTCTCTCTACTATATCTTGTATTTCAGAGTTACCTTTGCATTCGGATGTTATTTTCTTTAGAAAGTTAGGCTAGAAGTATAATTGTTTACAAACAAAAGCACAGATTCCGGAGCATTAATCTATGCAAGGGTTGGATTCTGTAGCAAATTCCACGTGAGTTTTATTGAATAGTCAGGGCTTGGAAATATTCTTTGCCGGGTAACAGAGTGATTAAGATGCCTACAGGGAAATGTGGCGAACAGAGAATTTTTTTAAAATACACCAGAAATAAAATCCTCATGGGAGAGTCAGTAGGTATACCTGACCATGAGAGAGCACAGTGGAAAATCAAAAAGAATAAAGAGATTCTAGAGAAGTTAAATGATTACTTAAAGGATGATAAGGAAAAGGGATGATAAGAAAACATAGTATGGTTGCTGTTAACGGGTAATATGTTGAAACAGTTTGAAAAACAGATTTGCAATGAACTACTAGGACCAGAACTGTATGGTATTTATCTGAAAGTTCAGAATGCAGTAAATTAAAATAGTTATAGCTGTTAACTAAATTAGATATTTATCATTAAAAGTGTCTATTACCTATAGGAAAATCAACCTGAAGATGGATTATTTCTTCATTTGAAAACAAGATCCCTACTGGAGAAAAATGCACACTCACACCCAAAAATGCACACACAAAACTTTAGCACCCAGCAGTGTATTTAGTTTAAAAATGTGTTCCTTTTCTGCCCTTATTTCTTCCTCATGGGTTCATGGGGCTTATGTCCTCTTTCCTCTCTCTGGTTCTGTATATAGTACTAGAGGAGCTTCTCTACTCTTCTATTTGGAGGCAATATGGTATGAACCATTGTCAACCTAATTGTGTTCAGTGGGAGAAGGCAGTCACACAGACATCCCTGACTGTCCTGAAGATTACACAAGGAAGGGGAATTAAAGAGGGTGTTTGGATAGGAAACACATATACAGATTTGCATGGAAACTGAATGGAGAAGCATGGCTTGCAGGGACGGGTAGTTCAGAGGAAGCTCCAGGAAGTCAGTTTACATGCAAAGGGCTAAGAATGCTAAGCGGCAGCATTGTAAATAGTTACTTTAATAAAGAGCCCAGTTTGGTTTACTATGAATGGAGTCATCTCCTGTTTTATTACCCATCATTTGCCACACAAAAGAGCAGAAGTGGCAGTGACAGTTCTTGGAAGTCTAGGTTCATCCCATTTGCCTGGAGCTGCTTTAGAGAGTTTGCAATTAATTTAAGCAATATGTCACCAAGAAAAAATTAGAAACATTACAAAGAAGTCAGTGAAGTCACACCTTCGTTGTTTAGTAAATACAATATCCGGCCAGAATAAAAAGAAGATAAGAAATAATACAAAAAATTTTATATGGATCGGTGGATGGTACTGAGTCTTGATTCTCATGGATGAAATCCTGACCCCACTGATGTCAATGGAAAAATTCCCACTGACTTCAGTGGGCTCAGGCTTTCTCCTTCCATCACAAAAAGAACACAACTCAAATAGTAAAGAAAGCCAATGAAAGTGATGGGGGGCAGGAGGTGAGAGGGCTTCAGATTTGCCAATTCTCACAATTAATCATGAGTCTCGCAGTGTTTGGCGTTTCCCTAAAAGTCCAACTCCTGAAGCTGTATTATTCCATAGAAATACCAGCTTACATTGCTTAAACAAGTAAGTTTAGAATCCTCATATTGGTGCAGAAAAGCTTGAAAATGTGATCCAGGTACACCCTCCCTACTCAAAAATTAGAAGAAATAAAAGTAACCCAACATTTATTTTTCTTTATTTAAAACGTGATTTGAAGCCATTTTGTGATTTTGGGTTCTAGGGCCTGATTTTTGAAAGTTTGAGTTTGGCGATACTATTGAAGGAAAGTTTAAGATAATTCTAGAAAAATTTAATTTAGAAAGAAGGCTAAGATAAATGTCTATATGTAAATGTAGACTTCCGATAATCCGGCACCTTTGGGACCTAGGTGATGCTGGATTATCAGATATGCAGGAGTATCAGGAAGTACTGCATACTCCCAACCCAATCCCCCTCCCCGCACCCAACCTTATGCTTGGGTCTCGGAGCCACCAGTACAGCCACGCGTCTCCCTCCAGGCACTGGGGCACGTACGCTGAGTGGCCGGCTTTTCAATGAGCTGGCCAGGACGCCATGCATAACCCAATCCCCCTCCCTTTCCCCTTCCCCGAAGCCAAACACCTCCCCTCCCTGCTGTAACCCAATCTCCCTCCCCCCCCCCAACCTTATGCTCGGGTCCTGGTACAGCAGCACATCTTCCTCCAAGCACTGGGGCACGTGCGCTGAGCAGCCAGCTTTTCAATGAGCTGGCCAGGATGCCACACCTAACCCAATTCCCCTCTCCTCTCCTCTCCTCCCCTTCCCCAGAGCCAAACACCTCCCCTCCCTGCTGTAACCCATGTGAGAGCGGCTGACCTGAGCAGTTCCGGGTTCCATCCCAGTTCCGTCAGGAGTGCTTGCCCTTAATGCCGGACTATAGGGAGTGCCAGACAATTGGGTGCTGGAGTTTTACTGTATTCAATAATATGAGTGTTTAAAATAAAGAATGATTCTACAGAAGATTAATCAAATTTCCATAATAAAAGAATATGGGAAAATTTGAAAACATGAAAATACAAATTTAAAACAACAACAAAGAAATACTTTACATAAGATAGCAATAACTTATGGAATTCACTGCTGTGGTTTATTATGGGCCTAATTTATTAATATTAAAATAATTATTGACATTGATTAGAAATTATATACAGTGTTACATAAATCAGGATAAAAATTACAAGGGCTATCAATATTCATGCTTTAGAATATAGAATAATCAACAGGGTCCAGTGATAGGGTATCTGTGTTGGCATGGATGGAGAAGCAAGCTATTGGACCAGCTGATGCCACTTCTCTGCACCATAGGGACTCATCAACAGTCCCAGCATGATGTGGCCCACACTGGAAAATACTGTTTGGGAGTGTGTAAAGGGGTACAATTACTGCCCAGAACATGAATGGACTTGATGTAGATCCCTGTGGTCAGAATGCATTCAGTCAGAATCTGGCCAGGAGTGTCACCTGGGTGAACAAGTCATGACAGATTCTAATGTGGGGGCAGGGGAGCCAAATCCGTTGAGGTCATAGAAGGTTCAGGAATGTTGGCATCCTGGGGCACCAAATCATTCAGGGAGAATGGGTTTCCTTGCAAAACTCTGGAGCTCGCCCCCCCCCCCAACCTTTTGGCCGGTATAAAAGTGGGACCATAAAAGATGTCTGGGAATTTGACAGGGTTTGGGGAGAGAGAGACAATCCTTGTGGAGATGTCTAATGCAGGTACTCCATAAGAAATGTATACAGTTACTGGATAAATGGCTTGAAAAAGGACTTAAAAAGAGGGGCTCATTAAAGAAACAAGCTGTGGGCTGTTGGGGCAGGCCTACACAGCAGGGCTAAAGCCAAAATAAGCTATGCAACTTGAGCTACATCAATTGCATAGCTTAAGTCAAAATAGCTTATTTTGGCTTTTGGCACTGTCTACACAGCACTTATTTCGAAATAGAGCAGTCTTCCTTTGACTTTCCTTACTCCTACAATGAGGGTTACAGGAGTCAGAGTAAGAAGTCTTAGAGCTCAACATTATTTTGACATTATGTCGAAATAACTGCTTCTAGTGTAGACAAGATTATGTTATTTCGGAATACAGTCAATTATTCCAAAATAACAGTACTGTGTAGACGTACCCTTGGAGACTCGTATGATTGGTATGGCATGGAGCCAACCCCCAGCTCTTATAGTCCATCTAAACCCTCCTACAATGTGTGTGTGTGTGTGGGGGGTGATAAGGTTCTGGCAATGGATTTGTTGGGAGGGACCTGGAGGAAAAAAGAAGGGAAGCTGATGGAAGTCCCCCACTCCCATGATTGTGAAATAAACATGCAGATACCTATATTGTACATTTTTATCTGCTGGGTGGTCTCAGACATTTAATAATAAAGTTGCACGATTAAACCCATTCCAAACGTTTCCTGTCCTTCTTTCAGTATTGCCAGACACTGGGGTTACATGCACATGCACAACAGCAAGTGTGCCAACAAACCTACCCATACTCCATAAACACCATCACAGCACAATTAAAATGCTATGGCAACAACTCTGCTATAAAATGTATATGTTAAAGCATTATATCTCCTGGTTTAAGTTTTTTTTCTCTTAAAAACCTTACATGGACTACAAAATTATGATCGTTCGTTCGTTCGTTCATTCATCGTGGTCGATGAAGACCTCAACACCACTAAGTGCTTTGAGACTGGATACAGTGTGTCCGAAGATGACTTATCAGGCCAATTCGGGCACCAAATGTCGGGAACATAGAACATGTTGGGCAGACATGTGTAGGCATTGCAATCGTTGCGCTGGTAGCTTTGGACTTGCACAGCACGCGCTTGTGTTGTGCTTCAGAGATGCACCTTGTTTCGAGAACTTGGCATCCCTTGTGAATAAGACTGCGCCAGGCAGGGCGGTCGTGTGCCAGCAATTCCCAGGTGGTTGTATCAATTCCGAGCGACTTCAGGGAGGCCTTGAGTGTGTCTTTGTAATGTTTCCTCTGTCCACCACACGAGCGTTTACCAGTAGAGAGTTCCCCAAAAAGGAGCTGCTTAGGTATACGTTCGTCCGGCATACGAATGACATGACCTGCCCATCTAATCTGTGCACTCATCAGCAGGGTGTGGACTGACGGTAAACTTGCTCTAGAGAGAACCTCAGTGTCTGGTATTTTGTCTTGCCATCCGATGTGTAATATTCTGCGAAGACAAGTCATGTGGAAGTGATTAAGCTGTCTTGCGTGCCTTCGATACACAGTCCACGTTTCACAGGCATACAGGAGGGTGGTACGTACCACGGCTCTGTAGACCTTCAGTTTTGTTGCTTGGCTGATTCCTCGACGTTCCCATACAGTGGGGCGCAGTCTACCAAAAGCAGAACTTGCCTTCGCTATTCTGCATGTGACTTCTATGTCAGTGTTAGCTGTATGGGAAAGAGTACTGCGGAGGTAAGTGAACTGGTCCACTGCCTGTAGCATCCGCCCTTGACTGTGATTGTGGGTTTTGTGTACGGTGCATAAGGGACAGGCTGATATGACTTCGGTCTTTCTGCTGTTGATGGTGAGTCCAAAGTTGTCACAAGCTGTGCAGAACTTGTCCACACTGACTTGCATCTCTGCTTCAGAGCCAACATACAAGGCGCAATCATCGGCAAACAAGAAGTCTCTCAGAACAGTCTCTTTTACTTTGGTGATAGCCTGAAGTCTCCTCAGGTTGAAAAGATTCCCATCCATTCTGTACTTAAGGCTGATTCGGCAACACTGTCCTGGAAGGCATCATTCAACATAGCAGTAAACATGATGCTGAACAGTGTAGGTGCGAGTACACAGCCCTGTTTGACGCCATTGGTGACTGGGAATGCCTTAGAAGATTCTCCACCATCTAGCACTCTGGCCATCATGAAACTGGCGTACCATCTGAATAAATTTAGGGGGGCAGCCAAACTTTGACATGATCCTCCACAGACCTTGTTGGCTGAGAGTGTCGAAGGCTTTCATGAGATCAACAAAAGTTGTGTAAAGTTCACGATTCTGCTCCTGACACTTCTCCTGAAGTTGGTGCATGGCAAAGATCATGTCAATAGTCCCACAGCCCTTACGAAAGCCACATTGTGACTCCGGCAGGAGGCCACACTCCAGATGAGTGACCAAACGATTTAACATCACTCTTGCAAGGATTTTACCTGCGATGGAAAGCAGCGAAATTCCCCGATGATTGTCACATACCTGTCGATTGCCCTTCCTCTTATAGAAGTGTACAATGGATGCATCCGTGAGTTCCTGAGGAATGGATCCTTGCTCCCAAAAAGACTGAAACAGCTCGGTGAGCTTCTCTGTGAGTACGTGACCGCCGGCTTTATAGACCTCTGCAGGTATAGCATCTGCCCCTGGAGCTTTGCTGCTGGATAGCTGGCTAACAGCTTGTGAAACTTCGGCTATTACCGGTGGATCATCCATGGCGCCATTGATGTCAACCTGTGGAATCATCTCAATCGCCTCGTCATTGATAAATGATGGTCAATTGAAGACGTCTTCAGAATGTTCAGCCCATCTCTTCAGGATCTGAGCCTTCTCTGTAATCAGAGTTGAACCATCTGTACTAATAAGGGGGAAGCTCCTGAGAGACTGAGGACCATAGAGAGTGTTAAGGGCTGCATAGAACCATTTCAGGTCATTCCTGTCAGCATGCCCCTAAATTTCAGCTGCCAGGTCACTTAACCAAGCATCCTGCATTTTACGCAGTTTGTTCTGGACTGTCCTGCGAACATTTGCAAAGGCGTTCTTCTTGGCAGCTGATCATGGATCGTTCTGATGTGCACGATGAAAGTGGTGCTTTTCAGCAAGTAGAGACAATATCTCCCCATCATTCTCATCAAACCAGTCGGGCTGCTTGCGCGAAGAGGGTCCCAAAATCTTCAGTGCAGATGAGTAGATAGCATTCCGGAAAAGTTCCCAGTCGTCCGCAGCGCTGCCTACAAGATGCAGGTCGGAAAGCCTGCTTTCTAGATCCTCAGTCAATGCTGAGGCTATGCTCGGGTTCTTTAGCCTGGCCACATTAACTCTTTTTATGGGCTTGCTACCTTGTGGCCGCCTCTTCATTCTAATTCGGAGATTCATTTTGGAGACAATGAGCCTGTGATCTGTCCAACAATCAGCACCACACATGGCCTTAGTCACTCTGACATCTTGCCTGTCTTTTCTCCTGACAATATCATAGTCGATAAGATGCCAATGCTTAGAGCGAGGATGCATCCAAGAGGTCTTGTTCCGGGTAGGCAGGCGGAACGTTGTGTTGGTGATAAGGAGGTCGTGTGCTGCACAGGTCTTCAATAGGAGTAGGCCGTTGCTGTTACATTTGCCCACTCCATGTCTGCCAACGACTCCATGCCAGGCTATTGAGTCGCATCCTACTCTTGCATTGAAATCACCGAGCAGGATCAGCTTGTCAGTGCTACTCACAGCTGATAGTAAGGAATCCAGTTCTTCATAGAACCTGTCTTTCATCTCGTTCGGGTTAGTCATTGTGGGAGCATAGGCACTGATCAGAGTGGCTTGGTTTCCATTCTGTAGCGGAAACTGTAGTGTCATAAGCTGATCATTCACACCCTTGGGAAGACTGGCAAATTGCCAAACAAGGTGATTCCTGATGACGAATCCAACTCCAGCATCGCGACGCTCATCGGTGCCACGACCGCTCCAGAAAAAAGTATATCCACCTCCAGTTTCAGTTAGCTGACCTTCATTAGCAAGACGAGTCTCAC
The DNA here is from genome assembly GCA_032595735.1 of Pelochelys cantorii. NCBI lineage: Eukaryota > Metazoa > Chordata > Testudines > Trionychidae > Pelochelys > Pelochelys cantorii. The sequence goes on from CM064327.1 coordinate 145,103,844, forward strand.
TGAGGGCTGCAATATCAACGTTGTATCTTGCAAGCTCTCTAGCAACCAAGACTGCTCTTCTCTCTGGTCTGTCTGTTGTAGGATTGTCCAAAAGCGTGCGCACGTTCCAAGTTCCAATGGTGAGCGATGTCACCATATGTTTAATCTGTTTATTAGTGTTTGTTCGACCGCCATAATGGGATTCCTGCCAGCCGTGGTAAACTGGCCAGGATATAGTGAAGCAAGCAATGTTTAGGGCACCTTCTCTAGCCCCTTCCCCAATTCTACGCAGGTGAGCAGTGTGTTCCTAAAGAGGACTGCTCAGTCGCCCAGGTAGACGCCAGATTTCACTGCTGCTTCAATCAGTGAGAAATGACCATTAAACCTGAGCCGCCTGCGTGCAGGTCCGTGACTACAGCTCCCAGTGTGTCCACACGTGCTGCTTCGTCACTCGCCCATCGCCACAGGACTTCGAAGGTTGCGATAATGATGATGGTAATAATGTGGTGTCGAGACTTGTGCATGATTTGGATTTTAGTGAGGAAAAGTTGTGCAGCGTCAACGTCACTCTCTCTTCCCAATTCCGATCTGGGTCCAATAGCAAGACAAAAGTCAAGACGGCTGGAGATGGGACTGGGCGCAGTGGATGACCAGGGCGTCTTCTGTGTCTTGTCCTGCTCTACGCGTTCCACAACACTTGCAGAGACCACCTTCTTGACCGTTGGACCTTCCATTGGTCTCATCCACTCATTCCACCGGAGTCCATCTTCACATGCTGGGATAGACAACTCCCTGTCTCACCGAGGGTTTTGGGCCCGTCGGCTACCCTCACCTGGTTTGGCCGGCCAGTCGAAGCCGTTGCCCGGGGTGTGGCCGCTGTCGCATGCAAACAGCTACGAAGAGCCACAGGTGAGAGCTGGGTGCCAGGTGGGGGCCAAAGGTGGACGAACTACCCTGAAAGGACACGACATGTTCAGCCACCAGAGGTGCTACCCCTCCCTGACACACCCTAACTATGGCAACAACTCTGCTATAAAATGTATATGTTAAAGCATTATATCTCCTGGTTTAAGTTTTTTTCTCTCTTAAAAACCTTACATGGACTACAAAATTATGATAGTACCCCAAGTAGAAATGCAGTTAATTTTTCAATAGTGTAAAATTGCAGGGAGTGCAGAGAAAGTAAGAAAGTATAATGTATGCACATGACTATGGCCAATAACTAAATGCATACAGTATTTGAAACAATAATAATAATAATAATAATAACAACTCTATTTTGAAAAAGGCCAAGCCCTGGCCTAAATGGATTATTGGAAGCCTGGCATATTGCTAGCAAATTTGTGTGACCTCATGTGTTCATGAAGTATCTAAAAAGGTTCATTTTTTAAAACTGAACTTAAAATACTGAGTTGTTTTTGCCCAGGAGCATTAGTGCTATGTCATCTCTAAAATTACTGGACCATGTTATAGAGAGAGTAATCAATATTGGTTAATAGGCCAGATGTGTGTTATTAGTATTCTTTACAACCTTGACATACTTCATTTTACGTACAGATTACCTATGAAACTTGGGCTTATATCTTGTCTAGACAATGCCGTACATGGCCATTCAAATTAATAACGTGCCAGAATTATCCTATGCTTAATGCAGCTGTGCTCTGTATTGACTCTGAAAATTAAATTTACTCCACAATGCTATTGACAGCTGCGTCTCAAGCATATTTAATGGATTTGAATGAAGTTTGGGCTGTAACTCATGCCTCCAGGCAAAATGTTGATACTCTAATAATTTTTATTAAAAGTGAGAGAGTGCTTTATCTATAAACATTTTATTTCTCAATATGTGAAATCATCCTAAAAAGAAGCTTAAGCTTTCAGTTTTACCCAGGATACCCAAAGTGAAAAAAGAGAAAACAAAAATATCCCACTCACTAGCTCTAAAAATAGCATTCTTTGGCTTCTTAACAATGTTTTGCAAATGTGTACTTTGGCTACTCTGTTTTAGTTTACAACAACAGCTCTAGTTCCAAGAAAGCCAAATTGTCCCTTTAATTTCATCTGTACATAACAAAAAAATCACATACATAATATATTTATTGGCAGCCCTGTAAACAGAACTTTTTTACTTAATGACAGAATAGATACAGCAAAAGTTTATTTTTATCACTGAGCCAACATTCCTCAGCCCATTCATTTTTTGGACTCTTAAAATTGACAGCAAACCTGCCAATAGTCATAGTTCTGTCTTGGAACCCGTCCACAAGTAACAGGACTTAAAACAAATAGGAAAAAATGAACAAATTTTGTCAACTATTGACTCAAAATGGTAGAGATGAGCTCAGCAACTGAGTCCAGCCAGTTAATACTGTTACAATTTCCTTGTCATAACTATTCATTTTTAACCTTAACAGTCACAACAATTTTTATATTCCTGGGGCTGTAATTAACTCAGATATTTTATAGACACCTATGAGTTCCTATTATTCTGGTGTCATCTTATCAACTGAAAATGTCTTGCCCTATGTCTCTAGTGATGTACTGCAGCAGGAAGGGCAACATAACTATAGTTAAGGAGTTGAGATTGCCATCCATTTTCCATTCTATGTCCCAAGTTGCTTATAACTTTTTGTGAATTTTCACCGTGAGGGCTCAAAATGTTCATGCTATGCTTGGGCTTGTCATGTCGGTTATGAAAGTTTAAAAAAAAAAAAAAAAAAAGATTGAGCCCTGATGACACTTTCATTACAAATGAAACACTGAGTCAGGCTCTGTCTCTTTCCAGAGCTGATTTTTATTTTCTTTCTCTTTGAAAGTCTGAATACAAAAATTCAGCCATTTTTGAGCATGAGGACATAAAAACGGTGAAAAATATGTTTTTTTTTCCATTTTAAAAAATAATAGTCCTCTCTGAATGGTGCTACAGTCAGAATGGTCATGGTAGAGAACTGAAATTTGACAGCAGTTGCCTCAGATTATGAACTGTTGCAAACTGCATGCTGTGAATACACAGAACCTTTTCCACAGAATTTTTAACTAGTAAAACACTAAACTTAAGAAAGGCTTCATTGTGTGCTTCTGAAGATTTCTCAACCAATATGTGGTCAGATGAAAGGGGTCTCCTGAAGTGCTGACTGCTGACACAGTTAATTTAGGGTACGTTTAGACTACAGAGCTTTTCCAGGATACTGGAGGTATCCTGGACAAGCTCTGCTGTGTCCAAGGAATATGTCCCCTTTTCCGGAAAAAATGTCGGAAAAGTGGACGCATTTTCTCGGCATCCCTGTAAACCTCGTTTCATGAGGAAGAAGGGATGTTCCGAAAGAGGGTTTTTTTCCAACATTTGGCCCCATGTAGATAGGCCAAATGTTGGAAAAGCCTCTTTTGGAAGAAAAGCAGGAAAAGATACACAAATTGGGTTTGCAATTTGTGTATCTTTTTCTGACTTTTCTTTGTAGTGTAGACATAGCCTTAGAAACAATTCAATTTCCATGAAAGTCAATAGGAAAAAGATTTTGCCAAGAGAAGCTCTTGAACACTTGGTTAACAAGGAATTTTCCAGTGCTAGTGACATGTGGGCATTTGGAGTAACACTGTGGAAGCTGATGACTTTGGGGCAGACTCCGTATGTGGACAGTGACCTCTTTGAGATGGCTGCATATCTAAAGGATGGATACAGAATATCTCAGCCAATCAACTGCCCTGATGAACTGTTTGCTGTGGTGGCCTGTTGTTAGGCCCTCGATCCTGGAGAAAGACCTAAGTTCCAGCATCTGCTGCAGTGTCTAACAGAAGGACATATAGAGCCTATGTCTGAAGTTTCCAGTATGGATTCCATATGTTCCATGGGAAGGGACAGTGGATACACTTCCATCATCACTTAGACCTGCTCACACGTGTATAAATCAATGTCAATGGGAGAAAGTACTTCTTCCAAAACATTATGCCTTGATGCTTTAATAATCTGACTTTTCTGTAAGACTTGTTGTTGAATATTTTCACTTTTGCTAAGTTAAATTGACCGTTCTATTTGCCTGCAGGATTTCTAAAATGGAGCAATAGTGTACTTGACCACAAGAATTGGATGGACTTTTGCACTGAAAAATTAAGACTACGTGTGAACTTTTCAAATAAATGTGGCATTTGACACATTTTATAGCATTGTGCACTAAGCTCTGAATGTCAGACAATGTCCATGAAAGTTTCTATGTAGATGTTCACAGTAAAATATGTTTCTATAGTAAACTACATATTTAATATATTTAATACAAAGGAATAGTGAAAAATTCTGGCATCAAAAAAGCACCCGAGTTAGCTTTCTAATAAACTACTGCAGTCTTTAAATAGCATCTCGGGAAGACTGCTTTTGATTGAAAATAATATTTACAGTACTTAAAGGTTGACAAATTATTAAAATATGCAGCATAGATATAGACAAGAATTTTTATAATGCTTAAGTTAATAAAGACCTACTGGATCAATATAACAATGAAATTAGTTTAAATAAAAAGAATGATGCATTTAAAGTTGCAAGGAAAAATAGGTCATTTCACATGGTAACATTGTAGGAATGGCATGTGTTAATGTAATAAAACAATATGTTGTGATGCATACTCACAGTTAAAATATTGGCATTTCCTGAGTTTGTTATAGGGAAAGATCATGTCCTTCCAAGGGAATATTTACTTGAGGAGTGTAAGAAACTGCATAAAATTCCTGTCATGGACTTTCCTTTGCATTTTGCAACTGGAGGATTAACTTGGCTCCTCACAAAACAAAATGAGGGTGTAGTCCACAAACCCTGCTGATGCCGTGGGATTCATACAGAGAATCCCACTGATTCTCCAAGCTTGGCCCCTGTGCATTCCCCCTACTCACGCATATACATTCAGATACTGAAAGGCGTCTGGAACCTTGCTACTGAGGACTCCTCTTTCTGGCTGTCTTCTGGACCCCCACTGCACCTGAGAGGAGGCCTGCTGGGTTAGCCAGCTTTCTTCTTTCATCTCTGCTGGGTGTTATGGGTAGAGGGAGGGTTGATGTATATTTCTCCCCTCTTTAATTTTTATCCTGGCCCACCATCTACATAAATCTCTGAGCCCTCTGCAAATGGAGACCCAATGGGTGATAGAGCTCATATTTCTTTTGTACTGAATTGGACTATTCAGGCCTGAAATAGCTGAAAATTTCATACTGAGTAAATTAGAAAATGTTCAGCGCAAACTCATCTTATCACAAAATAAGAAATTGTTCCATCTATAAAGACCAAAGTGAGTATCTTTCAACAATCAAGGTGAAATATTTCAACAACAGAGTCATATTTTGACAAAATGTTAATATTTCTAATGGTGCCTCTTTGTGCCAAAAGTTTCTCTTCCTAGGACTCCAAACAAAGAAAAAGAACAAAGATTGTTTCAGCAATACTGTCATAACTGTCCAAACTACTCAGCCACAGTCTCTCATTCGTAAGATCCAGGAAGCTCAGCTAGTCTTCACCAGCACAGTTGTTAAAGAAAAATCACTATCTTTCTCTTTTATGCATTGGTTTTTTTTTCAGAAACACATCAAATCTTTCAAAAATAAGGTCCCTTGAATCTTGCTGCTGCTAATGATGGACGAGGTACACCATGTAAAAGTGAAAACATGTCCCAGAGGAGTCTTTTAATGGTAGATTTCCTCAGAATGTCAGCAGTTTTCTTTCTCCTCTTCTTTCCTTTCTTCTTGTGGAGATAAAAAGGGAAGGGTGGGGTGAAATGCATTCTGTTCCCATGTTTGACTATTAAAGGATCCTAGGGTATAACTATCTGGTGTGCTATTCTCCTGGTTGTTTCAGTGTATGCAGAGTTGTGGGGCTTTTAAAAAAATATGAACAAATGCTGATATGTTCAACATTTACCTTTACTGAATTCATCTCTTAATTTTGGAGGCACTGGTAGCATCTCCATAGTTAAGGTTAGGTTTGGGGGCCTCCAAATTTTACATAATAAATCTGTTCTGACAATTGAATTTTCTTGAGTATATTTATTCTGAAAGTGGAAACAGTTAAATACTCCCTTTTAATAATTGACCCCCAAGGTATATCATCTTATATTCATACTTCCCCTATGTACCTAGTTGATCATGCTAATCTCCTCTGAATAATCCCTCTCCTCTCTTTCCCAAAAAGACAATTGAGAAATTCCTCTGTGCTTTTTTCCCTTCTAAGACACTTGCTTTTATTGCTACTGGTGTTTATGCAATTCATGTTGTTATAAATGCACAGGTAAGAGTGTATTTGTCACAGTTAATCTACCACACTGCTAATAAGCAAATACATTTAACTCTTAAAGCAAAAGCAATACAAGAAAAGCTTATTAAAATAATAAAAGAATCTATGTGCAAGCTAATCAAATTCCGAGAGATCACTCCAATTCCATCATGGGTCTGGGCAAGAGAAAAGTCTTCCAAAGCTCTCCCAAAGTTTTTCTGTAGTTTCAAGTTTTCAACACCCTTTGCTCAAAACATAATGCCAGTTTTAGGGTCCTTCAGTAAACCAAAATCTTTGCAGACATTCCCTAAGGAGTTTGACCCTTCCTGGGTGGGACATCCTATCCATTTGCTGGATCAAAAAGAAGGCCACAAATCAATTTACCGAATCAGGCTATTTAACAAAAAAAAAAAAATCTTTCTTTGTCTGTTGATCCCCAGAGAATCCAGCTTGAACTCTTTATGCAAACCTTTGTTGGGACTGATGATTCTCCAGACATATTATAACCTAAGGAACTTTAACACATTATCTTTTTACCCTACTTCCAGTTCCTGGCGGAGTTGTATTTATCCTTCCCATGAAAATATATAGAGTCACTGTCCCACCATAACCCATAAACAACTTCATGTTAATACAATGGACCTCAAAGATACTAAACTTAATTCAGTAAGGTTTAACTTAATTCCCAACCAGTCATTGCAGATATTCACCTGTATGACACACTTACAACATACAAACTGTTCAGGTGCTTTGGATGTTTTGGTACTTTCCAGGTACAACTTTTGCCTAAGTGTTTCAGAAAACTGCCAAGATGGGGGCTAATCTGGGGAGAAGGAAAAAGAGGTTCTCCAAATACCTTTGGCTTAAACAAAGGTCCACTAAACTACAGCTCAGGAGTTTTAAACTTACCTCTTCTACTGACTGCTCTTACTATTTCAGTGCACTACAAAATGCCACCCACCTGCCTCATTAAGAGGCAAGTTTAACTTAATTCTGGGGCCAGCAGTGAACGTGCACAGTTCCCCAGCAGTGAGGGAGGGAGGCACTTGCTCAGGGATACATGCTAGTTATTGCTTCCTTGTAGTCTCAGGCACCCTTGGCTAGTTGAGGAGCAAGAGCATTGATTGGCCAGCATTCTCCAGCTCCCAGGATTTAATTGAGGATGGGTGCTATGTGGAGCTTTTTCTGTCTCTGTTCCAGCAACCCACCCTGAACTAGAAATGGGAACGCCACCTAAGAAATACTGGATCTAATTGCTTGCCTATTTGCAGGTGAGAAAGGAATTTTTTCTCCCATAGGCCAACTGACAGAGGACTGGGAAGTTCATCACCTTCCTTGCAGCCCTTTCAAGACATAGTGGCTGTGTCCAGACTGGCCAGTTTTTCTGGCAAATCAGCTGCTTTTCCGGAAAAACTTGCCAGCTGTCTACACTGGCCGCTTGAATTTCCGCAAGAACACTGACGATCTCATGTATGATCATCAGTGTTCTTGCAGAAATACTATGCTGCTCCCGTTCAGGCAAAGTCCTTTTTGCGCAAAGCTTTTGCGCAAAAGGGCCAGTGTAGACAACATGGTATTGTTTTGCGCAAAAAAGCCCCGATGGCTAAAATGGCGATCGGGGCTTTCTTGCGCAAAAGCGCGTCTAGATTGGCCAGGGACGCTTTTCCGCAAAAAGTGTTTTTGCGGAAAAGCGTCCGTGCCAATCTAGATGCTCTTTTCCGCAAATGCTTTTAATGGAAAACTTTTCCGTTAAAAGCATTTGTGGAAAATCATGCCAGTCTAGACGCAGCCAGTGGGTTAAGCAAAAATGCACTTAATACCTAAGGATACATCTACATATCACTGTTAGGGTGTGTCTACACAGCAAAGTTATTTCAGAATAATAGCCATTATTCCGAAATAACTATGTGAGTGTCTACACAGCAATTTCGTTATTTTGAAATAATTTCAAAATAACAGATGACTTATTCTGACTTCTGTAAACATCATTCAATGAGAATAATGCCTATTCTGAAATAGCTATTTCAAAATAAGGCATGTGTTAGATGCTCCACTTCTGCTATTTCGAAATAGCCCCTCACCAGGGCCATTCTAAGTTATTCCTCCTGGAGCTCTAAATTAAGATAGCACGTCTACATTAGGGAAGCCTGCCTCTGACTAATTTTGAGGCTTCCCTGTAGTGTAGACATGCTATTTCGATATAAGCTATTTCGGAATAACTATTCTGGAATAGCTTATTCCGAAATAACTGTGCAGCGTAGATGTAGTCTTATTTCGGAATAACATCAGTTATTTCAAAATTACAAACAGCGCATCTATACTACAAACCTTTATTTCAAAATAATGTCAAGCTGGAGGGCTTCTTACTCCAACCCATGGTAATCCTCATTTCATAAGGAGTAAGGGTATGTCTACACTACACTGTTAATTAGAGTTATCATAATTCGAAATAGTTAATTCGAATTAATGCATCTACATACAAAATGCAGTTCGAATTAGTGTTTTGCTAATTCAAAATACCACATCCACACAAAGTGGACACTGATTTGGATTTAAGGCTGGTCGGAACCAGGTCAGGGGTAGGGCATCAGGTCAGGATTGTCTTTGTGTGGCTATTGCCTGAGGCTATCTGAGGCTTGTGCTTAAAGGGACACACACACACACATGGGCAGCTGGTTCCCAGGTGTCCCTGCTTGCCTGCCTGCCTCACTGAGGGACAGCAAAGCATTTGTGTCTTGGAGTGCTCTGGTTGCCCTCACTCAGGACACCATAGCACTCTGCAACATGGAGCCAGAGCTGCCCCTGGGCACTCTGGTGCTTCTCGTGAACATGTTGCTGCCAGCCTGGCTGCACTTTCTGCAGGCTGCCATCCAGGAGGTCCATCGGGGGGCTGTCAGTATCCAGGAGGCCCTGCGGGAGAGCTTCCACCCTGAGGAGCACTCAGAGCCTCCCTGCTTGTGCCTCATCCCTCCCTCACGTCCTTCCACTTACCCCGTCCCCCAACCCCACTTCCTGATGTCAAATAAAATACATGTATTTTCATGAACACAAACTCTCTTTATTTAACAAAACTGGCGGGGGAGGATGAAACTCTGCTGAGACTGGGGAAAGGAGGTGGGAGAGGGAAGGAGAGAGGGTGGAAGAGGGAGGGGGAAACCTGGGAGGAGGGAGCTGGAAGGGGGAAGCAAGGGGAAGAAGGGGGAGGGGAAGCTGAGGGTTGGGGGGTCTCACCAGACCACCTTGATTTTCATACAAACCTGCTCCTGGGATCGCATGTGGCCTTTGGTGGCCAGACTGGCAGCTATCCTGCCATAGACAGCCGCATTCCTCCATCTAGTATGGAGATCATGGACATGGGCGGCATCCCCCCCACACACCTGAGTAAGGTCCACCCTGATCTCCGCCCCGGACCAGGAAGGTGCTCACCTTCTCCGGGCCCTGGCAGGCTCCTGGGAGCTGGCTGCCAGTGGCTTGCTGGCTCATGTTTTGGGGCCACTGGGTCAGAGACAGTGACTGCTGGCTCTGGGCTGGCAGACTTGGAGCTGGCACAGGCACTGTGGCCATAGTCTACCCATTTAAGGGCTCTGGGGAGGGCAGGGGATGGAGAGGAGTGTTCTTGCTTGATGCTGGAGTGGCCACCAGGGCACCCTGGGAAGGCTGGAGTCTCCCTATTTCTAAATAAGTGTCTACACAGTACTTATTTCGAATTAGTTAATTCAAGTTTGGTGTTACTCCTCGTAGAATGAGGTTTACAAAATTCAAATTAAGCACCCCGCTATTTCGAATTTAATTTGAAATAGCGGTTTGCCTGTGTTGACACTATTAAAGTTAATTTGAAATAACGGCTGTTATTTCAGATTAACTTTGATGTGTAGGCATACCCTAAGGGAAGTCTAAGGAAGAGTGTTCTTCTTTCTACTTCCTGCTTTGTAGACAGCGCCAAAAGCTGAATTAAGCTATTTCTACTTCAGCTATGAAAATCATATATCTGAAGTTGCATAGCTTATTCTGACTTTAGCCCTGCTGTGTAGACATACTCTAACTGAAATATTTGAATTAGTTGTTAATTTGTCACAGCTTGCAGCCAATGCATTTCAAAGGATAAAATGAATACTTCCCAGAGGTAAAAAAACCTGTGATCTGATGATGATCCTTAAGTCATAGGTTAGGGTAAGACTTTGTGGCCTTTGTGAGCCAAGGTCAGACCTAGTTGCTCTCATGAGCTGAAATTCCCCATCTGCTCTGTCTCCTTCGGAGTTAGGAAGGTGCTAGGATTCAGCCTGGCTAACATCAGAATAAGATACGCAACTTCAGCTATGTCAATTGTATAGCTAAAGTTGAAATAGCTTAATTTGGGGTAGGCTAAGGAGACTCTATTCTGAGTTATAGGTTAGATGGTATGATCCCTGTAACCCCTGCATTGGAACCAATTAAATATGTGAGTGCTGTGCTAAAATTTAATAAAAGTCCCAGCCTGCCACTTAATTCCATGCATGTGTCTGTCCTCATTTTGCTTCTGTGTCTGCATCAAACCATTGCTATTGGAACATGGGCTCTTCCCTCTTATGGGTTGAGAGAGAGACACATATATTTCTTACCCTATATCCAGATAATTTAACCAAGAAATTGCACATAGTCACATCTGGCAGAAGTAGAAACAGAACCTAATTGTTTGATAGGAGAGACTCACCCTTTTAGGATAGCTGTGCCAAATCTATAGACTATGCAAGTATGCCAGTACCACTGATTCAGCCACTAGCCTAAATACCTGAGCCTGAACATTTGATTGCTGTTTATCAAACTGTTTTGTAAGTGGCTGAGGAAGGTTTCCTTCTATACCATTGCTTTAGCTAGACTACCAGAAAGGTTTTTTCTGGATAGCTGAAGTTCTTGGGTTCAAATCCTGCTGCTGACCCTTGGGAGCAGTCAGGTCTTTATGGTTTTGCTTGATGGCTTTTGGATTTTGTTCTGTTTTTCCAAATTTCTTTTAAAACAATTGGTTTATTTAACATAATGAAAACATAATGAGAAAATGTAAAACATGGTTTAGAGCTAAAAACTGTGTATCATTGTGCAACATGAAACAAAAGCCCATATATCTGTCATTTGTCACACATTCCAGATGCTTCTGCCACACATCTGCAGGTCTGATATTTGAGAGGAATGACTACACATATGCCTCTGGACATCTAGCTGAGATCAGATTTCAGGCTGTGCATTTCTGTACATTTATGGGGACAGAAAGTTTGCATTGTGTTTGACTCCCTGTTGGAACTGAGGAGTAAGTTCAGGAGCGGGGAACCCATAATCCTGTTTCTTTGTCATAGGTGTTCAGATAATAAACCATAGGAGTTGAGGTTAGAGCAGAGATGACTGCTGACTCATTAGTGATTTCTTAGATTTATAGTGATTGCATTCATAAAGAATGCAGCTATGGAACCCTCACTGCAAATTAATTAAGATTTCACTGTATTGCCTTCCATGAAAGGAATGTAGATACATATGTTGTTGAACTATATGAAATAATAAATGGGTTATATGTATGTATTGTAGAGGACAGATTCCAAGATTTTGTATGGCCCTCAAAAGCATCTAATGCTATACATAGCAGTAATCCCTGAGTAACAATATAATTTATCCTAGAGACTAGGGCACATGTTGACAGATTTGAATTTGTAAATGAAGTATATGGTGGAAGGCAGTAGCCCTTTAAATCCTTCTGAAAAATTAAGTATATTGTTGATAATTTTACCTACCTTATTTCCCAATCTTTAGATGGATTTTATTTGCACAACACTTCCCAGGAGAACTTTGCTATACAGAAGCCTTGCTGAACAAATTTCATAATTAATCATTTCTTTAAACATACATTTGTAAATAAAATAAAAGATCTACAGCACATCGAGTGTAAAAGGTCATCCCATATGAACAATAATAAAATAATTAATTTTTAAATAAATGGTTCTAGTTTTATTAATTAGGAGGTAAACTGAGATTCCACTCCCAAAGCATTTAAAGAAGAATGCTTGTATTGCAACTGTCATTGGGTATGTCTACACAGCAGTGTTATTTCAGAGTAACTGACATTATTCCGAAATAACATACTGCGCGTCTACCATACAAGACTTATTTTGAAATTATGTCAAGTTGGAGGAATTCTTACTCTGGCTCATGGTTACCTTCATTTCATGAGGAGTGAAGGAAGAATGTTCTTTCCTTTGACTTCCTGCTGTGTAGACAGTGCCAAAAGCCGAATTAAGCTATTTCGACTTCAGCTACACAGTTGATGTAGCTGAAGTTGCATAGCTTAATTTAACTTTAGCCCTGCTGTGTAGATATACCCTTTGATAGGAGAACTGAAGAGCAGTTCATGTTATAAAAATTGACTACTGACTGCTCTAGACTGGTGACAACTCAGAGTTTCTCTATGCAGGCATAATTCTTCACTGTGACACAAAGTGGCCTTAGTAGATCAGAAAATATGGTTCTGTGTACTGTATCTGAGCTCTTGTTATATAGCCAGATATTCAAGGGTAATTGCACACCCAAAGATACAGATAGGCACCTAGTGGGATTTTCAGAAATGCTAGATATCTAATTCCCTATTGCTCCTAACTTGAATAATATCTAGGTATATGGAAAAGTAGAAACCCTTATTTGAAAATACTTTGAGTTGAAGTGTATGATGAAAACTACCTTCCAAAACACAAAGGAAAGTCAGTTTAAAGTACAGAAAGTATTGAGGTTAGGCTCCTGTTCTAAAACATGTGGAATTGAGAGACTTTCATTGACTTATAGAGGCTTTTGATCAAGTCCTAGTTGAGTATATTTAAGCAGGGGATAGTTAAAGTGGTGGATTTTTTAACTTTAAATCAAGATGTGAGGACGTCAGTAACTCACCCAAAGTTAATGATCCTATTATTGTAGGAATGGATGGGTGAGGATGAACATGATCATCCCTTCTGCCCTTAAAGTCTATGAGATTCCATTCTGATATTTTTCACTTTTTATCTTGTTTGGTTGTTAATACAAATTTGTTAATCACTCCAATTTTAAAATGCTGTCACTAGGTGTTTCACTAGCCTTTCACCTATTTGATCCAGGTCCAAATGCTAGTTTAGAACAAAGTTAAGTTCAGAATCCCTTCCTAGAATTTAGTGGCCAGCTAGTGATTTTACAAATGTCAATTTTATTGTATTTTAAAAATTCAAAACGTAAAACAAATGTGGGGGGATAGGGAAAGAATTGGCAGGGGAAAAAAACTATATTTCTCCTGCCCGTTCTTCAACTAGTTTAATAGTAACACAAATCAGTATAATTGTCTGATTTAAGTAAGGAAAGACCAGTTTCTTCTAAGAGGACAGCAATTACTGCATGAAACCATTCTTTGCCTAAGTTAGAGACATCATGTGTAAAATGAGTTGACAAAGAGTGGAGTCTGTGAGATCTTATTATACAATTCCAGAGATACCCCAAATTACATCAGTTTTGATTTTGAGAGTTTTTTTCTTTTATTTATTTGCAATAAAGATTTAACTTACATCTGATGTGAACTTCCAAGCAAATGCAGAGGCTTATAGACTGACGATATTATAAGTGCTTAATCATGTATTACAGATAAGCCTACCTCATTCCACCACATGATTTATTTCCTTATAGAATAACCTTTAGGAACTAGAAATGTTTCAATTTTCTGTTGTGTTTCTCTATTAATTAAGTTTAGAGATGAGCCAACATTTTATTTCAGCTGCAAAGTATATTATTTGTCCATTTTTAGGCAAATATATCACTGTATCACAAACCACTCCAGCTTTTTGGCTATGTTCCTAACAGCTTGTGATGTTGGTAAATAATGACAGTGTTACTTAGTTGTATGAATTTTCAAACTTGTACAGTGTCAGTTGTGTTTAGTTACAACTGTGTTTCCCCATTAGCTTCAATGGCATTGCACAAATATAACTGAAAACAGAATTTGGCTTTTAGTATTTCCCTCATTTATGTCTCATTATTCATTTCAAAATAGGCTCCTCCAAGGAATTGGGGGATGCAAGAAAACTTTATTGTTCTAGATTTGCAATCTCATGACATATCCCTTTAACAGAGTGGAATTGTGCACAGTTAAGTTTTGTGGGATTCTCCAGGAGCCTCATTTTCAGTGGGCAATGATGGGTCCATTAAAAGCCACTGAGCCCACATTCTACCTCTCATATGTTCTTTCTCTGGTGGTTTTTCAGTGATTGCTGCACCGGTAAATTTATAAAATGAGCTTATCTGTTACTGTATTCTCTTTTCCTTCCCTTGATCTAGCTTCATTGATTATTGTAGCCCTGCGAACCCCTGTTTCCCCTGACTTAATCCATGCCAGACCCTAATACCTTGCATTACTGTCAGTAATCCTTTTTGAGCCAACACCACATTTTTATCAACTATCTTGGTCATATTGAGTGATTTGTGCACGTAAACCATCCCCAAACAGAACAAAAGTAGCAATGTGAAGCAGCCCAGACAACATTTTCTGAGAATCCCACAAATGACAACAATTTGCAGAGGAGTGGGTGAACTCAAATGAAGGCTCAGTAGAAAAGTTTGAGGTGGAGGTTCTGGTAAATTCTTATTATATCAAAATCAGTTCACTCATTCATAGATCTAATCTAGAAAAACACTTGAGCCATGAATAATCCCACTAAAATCAATGAAAATGTTTACTCCCAGAGGAAAAAATACTATATACCAACTCTTGGGCCTGATCCTCCAAAGACTTAAGTGTATGCTTAACGCTAGTCCCATTGAAATCCATACAACTACTCCTGGTGCATAAAGGTAGCTTTTCAAAAGCAAATATAATCTCAGTTAGACTTGGCATCAACTCACAAATAACTAAATCCTCAATGTCTTACTCTCTCAATTCCTCATTGACCGAAATGGGAGCTTTAGATTTGCAAAGAATGAAAAATAACTGGAAAATATTGTGCATTTTTGTATCTAGTCAAGTTCTTGTGAATCAAAAGGCAATTTACTGTGTATGCTAGCAATATGTGTTAACAATGAGACTTTCCAGAGTTAATGACAGGAATTATAACTAAAAAATTGTTTAACATTCTTGTGCAATAGGAAGTGACTGGATTTGAAATAATATTATTTATCTGGATTAAATACCACATAATTTAAATTTGCCTGAAGTGAAACTATACTGAATAGAAAAGAAGAGCTGAATTTATTGACTTTAGTAAACATAAAGGTCGAACACTCCAGCCTACAATGAAGAATACAGAAGAAACATTCATCCTGTTCTTTGTTGGAGATTGTTTTCAGAAATATGCCCAAAGACTCATAATAAAAGGTATAATTAAGCAATGAGACATTGCAGAGATATGTCTGAAATAACTGCCAACAATGAATTGCCTTATCGTAGATTAGACCACATGTAATTTAAAGAATAACAACTGTAATTGTGAATTAAGGTTATGGCATCATACTTCATATTTACACAGGTGTGATGTTATCAGTCTGAAAGCTTCCTTTCACATAGGAGCAGTATAAAAATGTCTTACAACCTTGCCATGGGTAATTGGGTGGTGAACAATAAGTGTATTCACCTTTTTATAGCTATTTCAGTATCCTCTGCAATATGCATATATCTTCTATGCTATATTCAAACCATATTGCTTTTATCACTGAAGGTCACCAAAATAGATGGTAAAATGATGAATTTTCAAAATTCCATTTGCTTAACTTTCAAACACTAATGTCAAACCTATTTCAACTTTGCTCTAAGCTTATGCATTGGCAACTTTATTCTATGGTATTAAAATACCAATATTATGACAAAACATTTAAAGATTTTTTAAAAAAATATGATGTTCAAAATTTAGACTAGATCTTCATCTGGGGTAAATCATAGCTTCATTTATTTCAGTGAAACCACATCAACTGATGCCTACTGAGGATCTTGTCCTTATTTTCAGAGTGTTTCTTTTCAGAATTAAATCTTTTTGAGATTAGACTTTCTTCAACTTGAGAAAAGGATAGTAGAGGATTGTAGAGCGGCAGGAGCGTACTTTCGATGAGAGACCCACAGAAATACTGAAGGATGTCCTTGTCATATGCTATTGTGTTAGGTGCTTTATCCTTTACATCTCTGGGTTTTTTCTCCCAGTCTTGATTTGCTGTTCTGAATTTAATCTCATTAGTGATAGCTAAATCACTATTTATAGCTATAAATAATTTCCCTCTGTTTATACTAGCATCTACCCCGTATTTGTATTGTTTCCCACATTCTCTACTTCATTACTTAACCATCCTATACAAATTTAGCAAACATAGGCCTAGGCTGGATCTTGGACACATAGCCTGTGTTTGTGATGGTGTTGAGTTGAATTTAGGGATAATTTAAGAAGCATTGTACCCAAGAAGACTTAGCTCTTTCTTAAGCTTCTCACTGCTTAGAGATGGGTGAGCTGTGTGTGTCCCCAGTGATGCTTGTGGAAAGCAGTCTCACTGTTTCTTAGGATACAGAAGTTGCAATGTTCCATGACTTTCTTATGAAAAATGACTTATGCAACTGTAATAGTTTGAGACTTCCTCCTGCCAGAGCACCTCCTGGCTTATACCACTTGTGCAGAGGTTTTTTTTATTATAATTATTACTGATGGACATGCTGCAGTGGCACATTTACAGCTGTACAGCTGCACCAGTACAGCTCTGTACATAAAAACATGGCCTAAGTCTCTTTGAAGGTGGAGTTCAGGATGTATTCCTCACTTTGGCATTTCTTAATGGATAATTGAGACCAGCTGCCTGTTCAGTGTGCTGGCTTTTATAAATCCTAACCATCTTCATGCATTGTATAGTAAGGCTGGATACCTAAGTCAGGCAGCAGTGCACTTAAAAGAAGTCCCCTTATGAATCTAATCATAAATCCCTAGTCTTCCAACCAGATCTGCTAGCAATCTCCAGTCCTGACACTGGGTGTCTTAAAAAGCCATCTCAGCCCAGACTTCCACTCCAGTGGAAATAACTTTAAGATTTGTTTCTAATAATGGAACAAGACAATAATGGGTTCTACAACTCTGTAAGGACAGTCCATTTTTTCATGCTCTCAGCATGGGTTAAAGAAATGCAAAGAAATTCAGTGAGCCCCCCAAATCTAACATATAGCCTGTATTTCTGGAGAGTGTCTCTTGGTCGGAAAAAGAGGTGAGAAACTGGAAACTACCCACAAAAAGGTTAATAAAAATGTGGAAAGAAATAATTTGTTGTGTATATGTTTCTGTATGTTCTTTTAAAAAATTTTAATAACAACTAATTGGCCAGTTAAAATAATATGGGTAAGGTGAACCAAAGAATACTCAGCCTCTGAAAATAAGTGACATAATTGCATCATGCTAATGTGAAGAAAGAACAACTTTCTGTACACTATATATTATTCAAACACTAATAGTAAAAGAGAGTATTCATGAATGGAGCACAAATAAAGCATCCTATAAGTGGTAATTACTAAAAATATATATAGTCAATGGTGTTTTGTTTCAGGTTACATTTATTGTAAGTGAAATGTTAGATTAGGAAAAAATGTTAGATTAAGATAAATAAGTCCCAAAGATAAGCAATTTAAAGAATATCTTCACAAGCTGCAGAATAGGAATAAATTTGACCCAAGAGCAGATAGAAAATCATAAGCTTTTTTTTATCTTCTGGACCTTTTGTTTCTTTTGTGTGTTTCTTTATTTTAATGTTTGAGATAGATTTTAAAGATTTATGTACTTGCTATAAAATAATATCTTAAACATGTCTTGATAAAATTATGACTTAGAGGAATTCAACTATGATAGACTTTGTATTGAAAAACCTGCTATAACAAATTTTTATTCATAATTGTTATTGAATACCAAAGACAGATTTAATTATCTCCATTATTGACCTGTACTAAGCAAAGAGTTTATGTAATAAATCTTGACATTATTGCCAAGGAGAAGGCTGAATGTATAAATTCAGGGCCACTTCCATCAAGAGGTTCTTTTCATTTATACCACCGGAGAACTTTTAAAGGAATAAAATATGTCCATCTTTCACCAACTCACCCAGTTGTAATGAAGACTCTAGTTTGCTAGGCTCATGAGCCCAGAAAAAATAAAAATATTATTTGGAGAGAGGATGTTAACTAAACTTGAATAATAAGTCAAAAATGAAATATTGTATAACCATGAGAGAACATTCAAGAGTGAGAGGAATGTTTTGATTGGTTGCCGCACTAGAAGTAAATTACCTAGAAATACTTATTTCACCCCTACCATTCAAACTCATCCATTCCACAGTCATCGAAGGAATGATAATGCTGTGAGAAAACAGGTAAAATGTGGGATTTTTCTTTTCTTTATTGAAAAGAATGGGTTATAATAGCAACAATGACCTTGGCACAGGACATTTCCTGGGGAATTGATAACTATCTTGGACCATCAACTCTTCTAGCTAGTCATTAATCCCCTGGAAATGCCCCATGTCTGCATCATTATTGCTTAATTCAATTACTTGTGGTTGTGGGGTTTATTCTGTGAATATTTTATTGCTCAATCTGCTTTCTGTCTTACCTCTGCTCCTCTTAAATTCCATCTCACTCTTATAGACCGACTCAGTCACAAAATCACCCCAAATGCATGCAGACTCCATCTACTGTATGTATTGATGTGTGTGTGTGCTCTTTGTTAAGATATGGTACCTATAATGGAGAAATCTGAGCTTTTCTATCAATAATACCATACATTTTAATCACTAAACAATATTACTGGAGTGTGGTTTCACTGAATAGAAGTGTTGTTATGTTCAGGAATTGTAATAAAAATAGTGATCCTGCCATTTAAATTATATCAATGCACCAAGTGATATGACATTGGTGTAAAGGTAGGAAAGCGTATGATGAATTTGTGTTCCTGTCTTTAACAGTGTCAAGGATGTTCACATCTCCTAGTCTGAGAGACAAATTCTCATTTACACTAAGATGCCTTTGCACTTCTCTGACCATATAAAACACCTTAAATTGAGTGTAAATGTAAATTATGCTTCTTTTACTTCCAGATTGATTTTAAAGGCTCTTAATGGAAACAAGAAACTTGTCAAAATCTTTAGGTTTGTAACAATTAAAACATACAGAAATATATGGAGGAATTACCAGGAACAATCTTTTTTTGACCTCTCAGCACAGGTATATCCAAAATAGCTTAGGGCCCACATTTTTCACCGTGGTGCCTAAAGTAACTGTAAGCACCTAAATCCGTATGTTGGCACTGAAAAGAAAAAAGATATTTTTCAAGAAGGGAACTGCAGCTGTTAATCAACTTGAATATTAGATCATTTCAGTGTCAAATACAGATGTACACATATAACATTAGACACAGAAAGATTTTCAGTGAGATTTGGGTTTCTAGCTTCCTTCTTTATTATAAAAATTCCACCCCAGGCTGAAAATTTTGACCTAAAATATTTGGGCTCCTACTCTGGTGCTTCCATGTCAGAAGATGGAGACTCAGGTTGATAGAATATTTTATGCTCCGGCACAATGATAAAATACATTCTGTGTCCATGTATCCTGTGACCTCCTCATTATCATCCTCATTTTACAAATTGGGAACTGCAGCAGAGAGAAGCTAGATGACTTGCCCAAGCTAAGTCTGAGATGGTGCAAGGAATCTAATATAGGTCTCCTACATCCTATGCCAGTGCTCCAAACTCTGAGCCATTTGTCCTCCACTGATAAAGCACATTATACATGGCAATAAAATATGCCCACGAGGCTGGGCCTAGCTCGCCACTCTGGACATTGTGTCCTGGCATTTAGGGGTGGAAGTCCAGGCTGGCTGTTTACCAGGCCACCTTTTAGTGAGTGCCAGTCTCAGCACAATCTGGCTTGGGGGCATTCTCAAAAAGGGGTCCCATTTCAAACTGCCTCTTTCTCTTCGCCTATCTCATGTCGAGTCAATGTGGTCCCAGCTCCATGGGACAGGAGGCATAACTGCTAAGTGAGTGTGGGCTAGGTTTAGTGTTTCCCACCATCAGTGATCCATAGTTACTCCTAGCTGCAAAACCTTCATATACCTAAAAGCTCCAGGGTAGAGGGGCAGTCACTGCTTGATACTCCTCTGTTAGCTCCTCCATTGATACTATTGATAGTGGAGCAGCTTTGTGTCAATTCCATGTACTCCATCAATAAAAATGTCATTAAAATATTTCATGCCAGCATTTGCACTAAATTTTGGGCCTTCCATAACCACAGAGGTTACGTCTACACAGCAGAGTTATTTTGGAATAACTCATGTTTGAAATAATGGGCTTCTTACTCCGACTTCCTGTAAACCTTGTTATATGAGGATTAAGGAAGTCAGAGGAATAGCTATTTATTTTAAAATAAGTGCTGTGTAGACAGCGCCAAATTTCAAAATAAGCTATTTTGAAATAAGCTACACAAATTGCGTAGCTCAAATCGTGTAGCTTATTTTGAGGTATGTGCTACTGTGTAGACATACCCAGAGATGGATGAGGAGCAGTTTATCCCTGGAGAAGATGTTATTTGTTGTAAATATCCACTTGACAGCACTGTTATTGCAACTAATTCTAGAAAAGGATATTTTTCTAGTACAGGTTGAAACTCTTACCTGGGATTCTCTGGTCCAGCAACATCCATGCTCCAGCATGGATGTTGCAGAACCAGATTCCCAGTAGAGCGCCAGTGGCAAAGATCCCTGTGGAGTCGGCAGGACAGTGGTCTGCCTGCAGTGAGCCTGCCGTCAGCACGTGGCAGCAGGTCTCCCCAGAGGGGCTAGAAGCTACAGTAGCTCGGTGGAGCAGGGAGCCATGGCATGCTGCTTCCTATAGGACCCAGAGCCCCAGCACGGCACATGCAGCTACCATGTGGGTCCCAGAGCCAGGTCGGCAGGGCAGTTGGCCCAGCAAGAGGGAAGGAGCCCACTGGTAGGCCAGCAGGCCAGGTGGGAGGATTGGCAGCAGGGGGTTCAGAAATGATCTCCTCTGGTCCCTCAAAATCCCTCATCTGGGACTGGTCAGGTGCCGAGGGTGCTGGACCAGGGAGGTCCAACCTGTATTTAAACATACAGTTAATTTAAAAAAGTAGAGAAAGGCAAACGTGTACCCATTCTAGCTAAGTATTGAGGATTTTCAAAATACTTCTGGGGAGGTAAGTGCCCAAATCTCATGGAAATTTAATGGCTTTGGGTGCCTATCTTATGTCATAGCCTTTAAAAATCTTAGCCTAAAGCCCTTCCATGTTCTGTAGGTATATTACTGTGGTCAGTCCACATAATATTCCCTCTTATCCACCCAATCCTATTTTTCCTAAAGCCTTCCTGCACTGGTAACAGGTCCAGAGAGTCCTTCAAAAACCATGTCATTCCTTCACACATATCTAAATAGTAACGTTATCCTTCTGATTCTTTTTAAGATAGTTTCTTCTAACTTTGGGGTTTCTCTGAAGTGGGCTAGATAGTCTCTTTTGCTTTTTCTAAGGGTGACATCTGGCCATACCATCACTCCTGGGGTTTTTTTGATCCACCTTGTTGGACCATTCACCATCACAATTCCTGTGCTGCTAGCCCATTCTCCCACGCAACATCACCAGAACCCTGAAACTCACTGTGGCTGAAGGTGATGGCTTCTGGCCCCTTACATATGTATAAACCCTCTGGAAAGTGTAAGCCCAGTTATGCAATGTCCATTCATTTTCCATTGCAGTTAATCCTATGATTTTTGAGATACTGAACTGAGTGGCACCAAGAATTTTAGACAAATTCCAGCACCATCACAAGAAAATTATTTCATCTATAAATAACTCTTCTTCACCTCTTCTTGAGGATTCCTGTTGTTCTGGTTGCCTGGTAAGAATGCATTTTAATTGCCTAAGTCTAGGACTCGACATCACGAGACAAATCTATTTCTATCCCTGCTGTTAACTGCTTTGAGACCTCTGACAAGTCACTTTTCGATGATCCTGTTACCTCATCTGCAAACCAAGGGTAGTAATGCATTCCTACATTTATCTATTCAGGTTTTTATGCCATTTCTTATACTTTTGAGATTTATGGGTTAAAGCACTCTGGAAGCAAAATTTGAAGATGTTCTATCAGAACAATTAATCTCTTGAATGCCTACATTTCTGAATTCTTTTTTAAACAAATGTTAAATGTACATGTATGTCAAGTTACATTTTTAGATATATGCACTCACACAAAGATGCACGTACATGCTCACACAGACACAGAAACACACACACACAAAGTAGTTCCTAAATTCTTAAACGCAGCTTCCTTGATAGTACAAAATAGTTAATGTTGTGTCAGTGTTTCCACTATAAACCCTCTTTTTTATAACTTGGCAATAAAATTTTACCCCAGGCATGAAGTGCCAGGTCTCAGCATTGAGCCTGACATTTTTATATATACATTTTCACACACTACAAAAAAAAAATCAGTTTAGCCATTGTTAATATATAAAGGTATAAATAATATAAAAGTATGTCATTGTAAGATTTTTTTTTACTTGTATACATCAAAAGACCTCTTCAATGAGTAAACATGATCTAATTATTTTTATTTGAAGAATGAATAGTAAATGACCAATACATGTGATTGAAAGTACCTTTGCTCCAAGAAATATGAACCCTGCCACATGGCTCTCCCTCCCAAACCCTCAGCAACCTCCACCCCCCACCTGATACACTTCATTAAACACAGAAGTGCTTTGTTACACTGGGGGTTTGAAAGAAGTGGAAAGGTAGGCTCCTTGTACTTCCTATGAGAAATGAACATTGACTTCCTCTGAAGAAAATGTGAATGGATTTGCTTAATTGGACTTGGGGCAGTGGAGCAATTAATAATAGAGTGTGTCATAGTGAAGGCTTTGTTTATATTTAAAGCAATAAATTACAAGCATTAAATTTATATTTATTCCAAGTTAAACTCATTTGTAATTGACAGGTTATTTAGCCCTAGGCTTTTAAGATCTTTTAGTATAATCAGATTAAGAGAGAGTTATAGATCACTGCATGATAAACAAACAGCATGGACTTTAATATGACAGATATACAGAGAACAGGCCATGTAAGTAGATCATTATTATCGGTTTACCTTCAGCAAAAATACAACTGAAATAGCAACAAAAATGCAGCGTAGACTATAGCAAGCACAGTAGTGGTTTATAATATTTTTTTTCTTTCCTGAACAAATTTCATAGTTAAGAAACATAGTCTCCAGTTTGAGTGGGATATTTATCATAAAATGTGCAAGAGGAAATTGATTTGATCGAGCACTCAACTTCATGTAGAGTTCGCCCTTCCCCACAAGATATGCTTTGAGCCACAGTTTTCCTCAAGTTTCCACATGGATTCGAAGTAATGAAAGTCTTTCCATTACCATCAGTACATGCTAGATCAGGCCCTTTCACAGCAGTGTTATAGCTGCTACATTTCCTTTACACATATGTGTTTTCAAAGTTTAGTGTTCACTTATGCTAGCTGAAAATCAAACCTGAAGTGAACATTGTCAAGGTTTGGGGCACACTCTCCAATCATTGTGTTTACACAGCACAATCATTTTAAAAGGGTTTTCTGTTTGCCATCTAGAAATAGTGCATACTTCTCCCACACTCAAGGGCCGCTTCATCTCAGAACAGCATATTTTTAAACAGCTGAGGCCAGGTGTGTTAGAACACCGTCTGGCGGTCTGCCACTTGGGCATCAGAGGAAGAAACGAGAAATATGTAAGTCAGCTTTGATCACATAATTGTTGCACACTTGGGTGAATGTTATAGCTTGTGGGATAGGCAGGTGGCGCTTGTTGTTGTTGTTTATAAGAAGCTGAATCAATTTATTACATTCTTATGCAGAGCATTTCTCCCTCCTGATAACTTTGAATTTGTGGAAGATTAAAACCCAGTTTTACCTTTTCATGCACTACATGTCCTAGCTTCATCTTATTTTGTTGTAGTAAAGTGCTGTGTAGTGCAGTAAAGCCCTTTGAGTGGCAATATTCATCACAGGATGTTGTTACCCGAGACATAGGTTTCACTTAGTAATATGTTCAACTGCCATTGTCTGTGCAGAGGCCCAGTGACTCTATACTGCTTCTTGCTCCCCATTGTGGAACATCATGGAGTTCTGGCCTCTGAACATCTTTGGGTCTGAAGAAAACAAGAACATGCTGCCCTGTCTTGATCTCCTGAAAGTTTGCTTCCCTCCACTAGCCAGGGAAGTTTTTTGCCAAAATGGTTAGACTGGTATAAATTAAAAAAACCCACTTTGGTAGAATAAAGTTTACATATGTCTCTATGTTCTTGCTGTAGAATTGGTATTTCCCATGAGAAGTTACCCTGCTTTCTGCTGCCAACATACAATGCATTCAGATAGAAGAAACTATCTTTTCCTCGGGAAGACATGTTTTCTTATGTAATTATAGCTGTGGTAATACAGACATCTATTAAGGATTATTACAGTGCAGTGTCAATACTGACATACCCTTTGATGTTAAATCTGATAAGTAAATTCAAATATGGGAAAAAAGGATGCTATTATTGTTCCACATAAGCTGAATAAAGTAATTGAAAGCTAAGGGTGAACTTCCTCTGTAGACTTTTAAGTAAAATTATAACCCATGATGGATCCATTTTCCATATCTGTGGTTACAATAGATTGATTGATTGACTGATTTATGCTTGGTCGAACACTCAGAAGTAATTGCCAAACATTACCTT
The DNA here is from genome assembly GCA_032595735.1 of Pelochelys cantorii. Taxonomy (NCBI): domain Eukaryota; kingdom Metazoa; phylum Chordata; order Testudines; family Trionychidae; genus Pelochelys; species Pelochelys cantorii. The sequence continues at coordinate 145,128,820 of CM064327.1, forward strand.
GCACTGAAAGATGATGTAAATATCAGTGTTGTGAGAATCTCAAAAGATTTGGAGTTTAAATCTGAATAAGCAGTCAAAAGCTTGAATAATTTGGGGGATCTTTTATTAACTGTCTAAATCTCCTGAGTATGCAAAATTGGGTGGTAAGCCCCACAAAAAAAAAGTCTGCCTTGGCTGGTTTTTGGTATTTCTCTTTTCTAGCTATGCAAGAAAACCTGCAAGAAGTATTTCTCATTGTATTTCAATAATTTTGCTTCTGGTCTCAGTCAAAACCCAGAAGTGCAGAGATGTAGAAAAATTAAAAATAATTGAGGGGAAAGAGAGCAAACAAAGATTAGGTTTTGGATTCACTTCTGGATCTGGACTATTTTTTTCCCAGTCCTTATTTTATCCAAATCAGTCACAGCACCTCTGAGACCTAGAGCATCCCAGCTATAAAGAAATTTGGAATATATATGTAAGCATTACAGTGAGCTCACTATAGTCATATAAAAACATATTTTACAGAATAAAGATTACAGTATTCCACATTAAACCTAGATCAATATTCTATGTTCAGAAGCAGCAGTGGATACACTTCCTTTTATTTAATTGGGAGGGTGGGGTTTGTTATCAGGGAGGTATCTTGCTTTCCTAAATAAACAACTCTCCAAAGATTTCTAGGTAGATTTGCTTTTTAGCTACTTCCTTCAAAAATTTACATGCAATATATCCTTCAGGTGGATCATGCAGCACACAGGTAAACATTTAGCATATGAAGACTCTTTCCTGTTAAATTAGAATGGTAGTCACTTACATTTTCACTACAAAAGAGGGCTTCTCTAATTATGCTCCAAGAACTGACAGTAGTCAGTAGTTTCACAGTGACCTGTAGGAAGCTAGCTGGTCATGTGGTGATATTCCTTCTTTCCAGCACCTAAATTGTATTAAAAGCCGTTATAATACACAGAATACTTCCTATTTCTTTTGTTTTGTCTTTAACATACAGGAATAGCTATAATAGCCTACGGAGGTTATTTAATAGACAAGTTGATGTGTTCTGAGGAGTCATGACTGGGAGAGATCCACATAAGGAACCTCTCTTTTTAAGAGATGATCCTTCACCTTATGAGAATTTGTGAGAACCCCTGCTCTAAAAAAGCCACTGATCATCTCCTATAGCTTGATCAATATGAATTATTTTATCAAATAATTGTTGCAACTTCAGAATGATAAATGTCAAATACTGTGGTAACATCCTTTGTATATTTTAAGTCTTTGTTTGTGCTATTGCTAAGCCCTCAGCACGGTATATTTTCTGAAAAATGCCAAAGTACATTTGATGTTAAAAGGACTGTGTATTTACCTGAGTAGTACAAAATTAGCCAAGTTCCTAAAAATGCTAAAAAGCCAAAATTAGGTTTACCACAAATTACATAGTTGAGATAATGAATTCATTGAGCATTTAGGATGTGTCCAATTTTTTTCTTCTTTCTTCTAAAACTTTAAGTTACTAATGTTTCATACTGAAAAGCTCTAATACCTGTGGTTTACAACCATCCGTTGCCCATTATTTACAAATGAATCTCTGAACCGTTTCTTTCATTGCCAAAACTGAATTTTGAGAATTAGCCACACATAAAATAATTGCAGTCAATGAAAGAATCAAGCCTATTGTTCTCTACAAGGATTTGCTCCAAACATTATTTAGAAAAACTAAATTGCAGCAAGACAGAAGCAGAAACACAGTGCCAATGCTCATTACACTTTGAAAAATCATCTTGTTTGTTCTCTGCCTACTTTTAAATATATTTTCATGATAAATGTTCTTCAGAAAATACAAAGTATGTTCAATAGCTGCAGTGAAAGAAAGAAGCACTTCTAATTTGACCATTTTGAGTTTATGGTGGTGGTGTAAAAGTTCAAAGTTTTACAAGTTTCTATGAAAACAAATATTTCATATTTGAGCACAAAGAGCCAGATTTTCAGCTGGGGTAAATATGCATAGCTCCATTATTGATGGATCTAGACCAATATTTTCCCCATCTCCCTCTGTATAAAATTTCATTGCTGCTGTAACAGTGCATCAATGGGCTTCAAACTCATCATCATAGTTTGTTGCTCCAAAACCTGGTGTTATCACTTATCTGGAATACAGCCTGATAGGTACAGGATGTTGATGGGTCAAGAGTTTGTCTACGGTTTCCACAATTAACATATGGGGCATTCTTCAGCTTCTACATGGTCGTATTGACATCAATCTTTGCTATTTCAGTTTTTCACCTTGATTTAGAATACACCAATATTTTTGTTCGAGGTCGGTACTTCTTCAGAATTGTTCTGAAGGAGACATGTTTTTCATAATCATTAGCATTTCATGCCTTTTTTTAAGTTAGTAAAAAGCCATAGTGAGGGACTTGGGGTTTTTTGTTTGTTTGTTTGCTTGCTTGTTTGCTTGTTTGTTTGTTTTTGGTAAGTTGAGCTGGGCACCTAAACCCATATGTTGTTCAAATGGTTTAAGTCACATGTCATTAGATCTAGTTCCTGCTTTTCTGAGTCTAGCCCACATAGTCATGAAGAGACATTTTGATGCTACTAACTACAGTGAAATTTTATAAAACTTGAAATGCCCCAGCCATATTAGCAGGTGACATTAGAGCCAGATTTTCTGAAATCCTTTACAGTGAACACACATCAAAAGTCAGTCAGGTGTGAGTCCCATTCTGTTTTCTGGGACGGTCCTGCAGCAATGCTCTGCCTAAACATGGGGTTAAAGAACATAAGAATGGCCATACTGGGTCAGATCAAAGGTCGATCTAGCCCAGTATCCTGTCTGCCGACAGTGGCCAGTACCAGGTGCCCCAGAGGGGGTGTACTGAAGACAATGATCAAGCAGTTTGTCTCCTGCCATCCTTCTCCAGCCTTTGACAAACAGAGGCCAGGGGCTAATAGCCTTTGACAAACAGGGCCCCAGGCTAATAGCCTTTTATGGACCTAACCGCCATGAATTTATCTAGCTCTTTTTTAAACTCTGTTATAGACCTAGCCTTCACAGCCTCCTCTGGCAAGGAGTTCCACAGGTTGAATGTGTGCTGTGTGAAGAAGAGCTTTCTTTTATTAGTTTTAAACCTGCTACCCATTCATTTCATTTGGTGTCCTCTAGTTCTTATATTATGGGAACAAGTAAATAACTTTTCTTTATTCACCCTCTCCACATGGCAAAGTCACCAGTGAGCCTTTAATGTGCACTCTGTATAAAAAGTTCAATCTGGGTAGGGAAATTAATTTATTACACACAGCAGTTGTGTCTCTACTACACAACCATGTTTCCTGTAAGCTGTGGTCTTGTGTGGTCATTCAGGAGAAATTCAAATGCTGCCCAGCTGTTTAGCAGAGCACCTACAAATAGGCTTTGTGTTTCTATTGCTTGTGCACACTCAGTGCACATATAACATTTATTCTGAACATGGATGGAAAAGGTTAGCGGGTTATACATTGCTATATAATACACTTTTTCATTTCACCAAGGCCATATTAGCTATTGAAACACACATGAAATAAAGGGGAAAGAAGTCCTGCTGTCACTGAAGCCAATGGAAAAACTCACTTTAGCCCAGGATTTCATCCGAAGACACTACTCTCAGTTGTGGACAGATTATTGGTCTAGATTCACAAAGAAACTTTGGCAGGGTGATGCTGAGCCTAAGTCTTTCAACCAAGACCCCCTATAAAATAAATGTGGAGAGATAAGTGCCTCAGAATGCAAATCATAAAAGCCAGCTAGCAAGGTAGCTCCCCACCTAAGATAGCCAATGGGAGATGAATGTCAAGATGAAGAAGGAAGGGCTAATCCCCACCCCCCGCATAGAGATAGACGCCTAATTCTAGGATGCAGGGAGATGCTTCCCACTTGTTGCAATTTTCAGATGCAAATGCTTTTTGGGGGTTAAGTAGCTATCCCTTTTTGCAAGCGGGAATCTCATCCACAGCTTTGAGTCCAGTAGGTAGGAATGTGCAAGACCTCTTGATTTTTAAGTTTTCTTTCTTCCTGTAGATGGAATGTAGGAATTGGAACAAGGATTAGCTACCATTCAGGTGCCTTTTCTAACCCCTGAGCTATGGGATATCCTGAAGCTTCACTCCCTCAGGTTTTTCCTGTTGACACTGTTCCACTGTTGTTAAATAGTGAAAGAATTATGAGCCCACTGAGAGACCGAGAGTAAATATATGAGAGTGACCATATAGTCTGACAGTCAGTGCATTCACCTGGGGTGTGGTGTATTCATGAACCACTCCTCTTGCTCCAATTAGCTCTTTAATTATTTATCCACAATGGAACAACCTCAACTGGAGAGACTGAGGGAGCCTTATATTGGACTAACTCATGGACCAGTGGCTAGGGCACTCATATAAAAGATAGCAGATTCCTGTTAAAATCTTTCCTCACCGATCAGATAAGACCCCATAGGCAACTTAGGTGGAGGAAAGCCTATTTTTCCCAGTTGTTTCACTACCAGGTAACTTAGTCATTTGGATGCCTGGTACAGGGCTGCAGTATGCATGACTCGAGATAGAAACATTGGCAGCCGGAGAACAGTTACTGAAAAAATATAGGTGCCGAGTAAGTTTATCTACCTACAGTGTCCTGGGGTGGCTGAGCAAGGAGTTTTGAACCCCAGTGGGGATTTTAGGTGCCTAAAATTGCAGTTTGGGCTAGATTCATAAAGGGGCGTATGAGCCTAAGTGACCAGTCACTGTTAAATTGTCTACATTTGCATACTGCGACCACACAGCACTATCTGAGGCAGAGCAGTTATTTCCTATTCTAACTAATCTATCCTTGGCAAATGCTGCCTTTTTAATAGTGATCACAATGCCACCTGGGAGAAGTTATTTAGGTCACAGTTTTCAAACTTGAGTGCTAAAGTTAAGCATCTAAATCCATACGTAGGTAGCAATATGAGTGATTCATTTTCAGAAGTGTAAAGATTGATTGATTGATTTTTAAATTAGGTGACTTAGGTGTCTAAATAGGGCTTTAAGTGTCTAATTTAAGCAGATATGTTGGAAAAACTAAATGCTAGATATTACTATTAGCATCTTTTAAATGGTCTATAGCTGTTGTAAATATTCATTGTGTAAGGGGATCTCAAATTTTATTGCACATGACCCCCTTCTGACAACAAAAATGATTTCACAACCCCAGGGGCTGGGAATGAAGCCTGATCCCACCCAAGCCCCACTGCCTCAGTTTGGGGTGCCAAAGCATGAGTCTCTCTGGGAAAGGGAGCCAAAGCTGAAGCTCAAGGGCTTCAGCTGCAGGTGGGAAGGCTGCAACCTGAGCCCCACTGCCCAGGGCTAACCCCCTCAGGCTTGGGCTTCCGCCCCAAGTCATGGCAAATCTAAGCCAGCCCATTCAAAGGGGGTGGCAACTCACATTGGGGTTCCGTCCCACAGTCTGAGAACTACTGCACTACGTCAGTCTGACAGCAAGTAGTTGGTTGGGCCATGTTTACATTATACAAATGACAAAAAATAGAAATTAAAGAATTTGAAACACTTTTAAAATATGCATGCAACTGAAAAAATGTGTAGTTTTATACTGAGCTTGTATGTGTGATACACTCATGGTGTGGGCCAACTGCTACCTCAGATTTTCTTTTTTCAGTAACCATGTTATTTAATTTAGAAATGTGTCTATGGGATATATGAAGCAATTAGTTTCAACAATAATTTCACTGTGAATGTTATCATGAGAAATTATTGTACATGACAATAACCTATGCGGAAGACTCATCACTGAATCCCAAATGGTGGCTCTTACTCTCTATGCAAGAAGGATTTAGGGGCTCTTATGTGCAGGAAAGCTATCATGCATATGACAATAAAAAGTGCATACAGATGTTTGACATGATAAGTGGAGCTGACAAATCAAGTGTCTTACACTCCTGCGAGCCAAGCTTTTCTTTCCCTTATTGCTAGCAAACAAAGGAGATGGACACACACACACCACACACACACACGCACACACACACACCCCCCTGGTAGTTAAATAACTTTAATGTTCCAGGAGAAACCTACAACAGCAAGGAAATGTAAAGCAAAAGCTTACTAATTTTCTTGTATTACTCTTTATTAATCTAATGGATATCTATCTTTGTTCCAGAAAAACCCACATAACACACCCAGTGGAACAGATGTCCACATTTGCCTGTGTTCTCTTCCAAAGTGGACACTGTGCATGTACTTCAACAGCACAAAAAGATGTTCCCTGAATTATTTTCTAAAGCAATTTGCAGAGAAAATAAAGTTTACTTTTTTTAAAAAGAAAAGCATCTCTTTGGATCTGGTGAGGAGTACTCAAGGTGTCCAAACAACACTGAAACATTGCTTCAGTGTCTGAGGCTGGAGCATAATATCACATATATTTGAAACAACTAGGTAAGATTTACATCACTGAATAGCTTCCACAATTGAATGGGCTCTCTTTAGCCACATAACCACAAACATATGCAAATTACCATCTGGGTGTTCCTGTGGATAAGAATAAGTCACTAAAACTTCTTTTGGAGGCAATAAGAATCACCAGGATGAGCTCTTCAGTAGAAGTCAAGCTGTTATATGCACAACTCAGAAAACGTTGAGTAAATGCACATCTTTCCAATTACAATTTCATCCCTAAAACAGTCTGTTGTTGGGGTACATGATGCCTTTAAGCAAAATCCATAGTCAGGGCAATGTGGGCCTGCACTATCCCAAAGGGAGCATAAGGTAATAGTCACAGAATTTAAGACCTGAAGGGATCACAAAACCATCAAATCTGACAACCAGCACCACCCAGCACCTACACACTAAACAACTGAAATTAGACCAAGGCTTTACAGCTCTCAGGAAACAACACTATTAAGTGGCACAGGTAAATAATAGGAGTGACCAATGTGAACCAATGTGTAAGACACCTCTAATGGCAGGGAATTGATTAGGGGAGATATACGCAAATAATCCTGGCAAGTAACTTGCTTTCTGTGCTTCAGAGGAAAGTGAAAACTCCATAAGGTCACTGTCAAAATGACCTAAAACAGTCTATTTGGGAGAGGAGAATTCCTTCCTGACCCCTCATACAGTGATCAGCTAGCCCCTGAGCATGTGAGCAAGAACCAGCCAGGCAAGCAACAGAGTGAGAGAATTCTCTGTACCATCTCAGAGCACCAGCCCACCCAAATAAGTGTCCCATCTCTTATGCTTTGTAAAAAGGAGACTAAAAAAAAAAAAAAATCTGTCAGAATGTCCTTGGCTATAGGAGAAGCAAGCTTATTGCTTACTCCCCCTGTAGTGTCAATCCTGCAAAAGTGGGGGTTGAGGCAAGTCCACACCTCCTTTTGGATACCATGTATCCTTAAGAAGAAGTCACTAATTCTTCCTGACCCTTATACAAAGCCAGACAGAATATGGCAACAAATTAATACATAATTTTGCTGGAATTCTCTCCATTTGGAATTGATATCTTTGATTCTTATTCTTTCAGTATACATTAGAATAAAATAGTGATATGGTGGTGAATATTTAAATGAATGGAATCTCAGAACTCTGCTGAGAAAAGCTGCTTAGAGCAGAAATAGGAGTTTTCTATCCCAAATCTTAATTACAAATTTTATTTGTACAATGAAGTGTAAGATTTCAGTAGTCTTCTGTTTGTTCAGAATCTCTTTATATGGGTTTTCATTGCAAATTAATTTGTATAACAAAGAAGGATTTTGCTATAGTTGTGCCTAGACTAATGTCAATTTGGATAATCTTCATAATGTCTAGAACATCAATATCTCTGAACAGCAGGAGCAGCAGGAATCAGAGAAACTGCCTCTCCCAGGGCTTATGGCGTTAGTAGTGCTGTTCAAATGATCATTTGCAAATAATGTATTTGGTGAAATTAGCCTTTTTTTTTCTTTTGAAGAGTAAATTATGGAAAAATCACAACTTTAATGTTTTTATTATAAGAAAATATTTGACAAGTGTCATAGAGTTTAAGGGCAGAAGGGGCCCACACCATCAACTAGTCTGGCCTTGTGTGTGGCACAGGCCCCAAACACCCACAAACACATTAAGCCCAGCAGCAAAACTTTTGACCAATGCACGCAAACAAATGTCACTATATGAATTGCTCACATGCTGATCAATTCATAGGCTACATATTCATGATGAATGATCATATGATGGTTTGGTGTTTGGCGTTCGGTATTCAAGCAGCATGACTGATCACCTAAGTCACACATTTTAGTAACTGTTTAGTAACTGTTGTTCTTTGAGATGTGTTGCACATGTCCAGTACATGACTCACCCTCCTGCCCTTCCACATTGGAATTCTGGCAAGAAAGAACTGAGTGGGTCTAAGGAGCAGCACTGCCTTTCACATCTGCACACAGTAACATCTGGAAGCAGGGGGAGCTCTGGAACCTAGTAAAAATTGTGAATTCTTAAAGCACTTTACAGTTTTACCATACAGTGACAGTCAGGGCACTCTGGACTATGTGATAGATGGCCACTTTATACCAGGAGTGGGGAACCTCTGGCCCACATGATGGATCTGGCCTGTTGCTTCATGTCCATCTGGCCCCTGCCAGATGAAATTTCATCCAGCTTCCCTTCCCCTACCTGGAAATGTGAGCACCTGCTCACCCCACTGTGAGGAAAACCCCCGTGCCTCCTTGGGCAGGTGAGTTGAACATGTGTGGCCTGTGACCGATTTTTTCTGTGGGTCAATGGCTCGTGATAGGAAAAATGTTCCCCCCCCCCGCTTTACACCAAAAATGTTCCCCGCCCCTGCTTTACATTCTCAAAGAACCAGTCACTTATCTTAGGTCAGTTTTACTGAGATCTCAAGGAGACTACCTCCAGTCAATCCTGAAACAAGAGTGTTATTTATAAGATTAAAGCAAGAAGCATACATACATACACAAATGAGCTACAATTTTAACTTCAAAGGTTATAGAAGCTTCTATAATGATCACTCTGCACTTTTAAGTGGAGGGGAGGTATTTGGCGAACTGACTGAATAAAGAGAACAGTATGTTATGGCTGGAGGAAGGGAAAATGAAAACTGCTGCAAAAGGGGTCAGCATGGTCACTGACTTATCCCTAGGAATGCAGGCTTTAAAAGGGGCAACCCTATGCCTGAAGCCTCCCTTTTACATGCAGCAGTCTGAAGCAGGACCCACCCTCCCTCCCCTTTACGCGGTAAAATACCAGATTTGGTCAAGACCTGCTGTGGGCACTAGCTGTCACTGTTTTGTCTGACACTGGAGAGGAATTTTTCCTTTACCATCATATTGACTTGCATGCACCTGAGGGGCAGGGGTAGTTGCCTTCCCCACATCGTGTTCAGGAAGGACTCTGTGCATGTATAGCAAGAAGGGCAGTGGGCTGTATATGGCAACTCATTTAGTATAGGACAGATGTCCAGTGCAGGTATTCCATAGAAAAGGTAGACAGTGACCAGATATATGGCTTGGAAAAGGACTTAAAAAATAGTTGTTTGTTGAACTAATTGGGGGAGCTGGAGACTCCTATGACTGGCAACAGAGACCCACAGGCCCATTCTTATAGCCCAACTTAACCTTCCCATGAAGGCTGTGAATAGTAAGGCCCTAGCAATGGATTTGCTGGAGGGACATGGATGGGAAAAGAGGTGGAGCTGGTAAAAGCCCCTTGGATATGGCAAAGTCCTGGCAATACATTTTCTGGAGGGACTTGAACAGATAAAGAGGGAGAATTAGTAAAAGTCTCTGAAGGAAATTATGGAATAAACATGGGATAATCTGCACTATATACTTTTATCTGCCTAGTAGTCCCGGTCATCTAATAATAAAGTTATAGCCCGATGAAACCCATGTTAAATGTCTCCTGTCCAGAGGTAAAAGTAAGTAAAAAATCTTACTGTTACAGAGGCTGGGTCCAGCTTCAAGCATAAGGGGTGGGGCTGGGTCCAGCCTCCCACAGCCAGCCCTTCAGCCCAGCTTTTAATGAACCTGGCTGTGGGATAAGAGGGAAGGTCCTTTCTTGGATTGAGAACTGGTTAAAAGACAGGAAACAAAGGGTAGGAATAAATGGTAAATTTTCAGGATGGAGAGGGGTAACTAGTGGTGTCCCCCAAGGGTCGGTCCTAGGACCAATCCTGTTCAACTTATTCATAAATGATCTGGAGAAAGGGGTAAGCAGTGAGGTGGTAAAGTTTGCAGATGATACCAAACTGTTTAGGATAGTCAAGACAGAAGCAGACTGTGAGGGACTCCAAGAAGATCTCACCAAACTGAGTGATTGGGCAACAAAATGGCAAATGAAATTTAATGTGGATAAGTGTAAAGTAATGCACATCGGGAAAAATAACCCCAACTATACGTACAGTATGATGGGGGCTAATTTGGCTATGACAAATCAGGAAAGAGATCTTGGAGTTATCGTGGACAGTTCTCTGAAAACTTCCACGCAGTGTGCAGCGGCGGTCAAAAAGGCAAATAGGATGCTAGGAATTATTAAGAAAGGGATAGAAAATAAGACCCAGAATATCTTACTGCCCCTGTATAAAACTATGGTACGTCCACATCTTGAATACTGTGTACAGATGTGGTCTCCTCACCTCAAAAAAGATATTTTGGCCTTGGAAAGGGTTCAGAAAAGGGCAACTAAAATGATTAGGGGTTTGGAATGGGTCCCATATGAAGAGAGGTTAAAACGACTGGGACTTTTCAGTTTAGAAAAGAGGAGACTGAGGGGGGATATGATAGAGGTATATAAAATCATGAGTGGTGTGGAGAGGGCCGATAAAGAGAAGTTATTTGTTAGTTCCCTAAATAGAAGAACTAGAGGACACCAAATGAAATTAATGGGTAGCAGGTTTAAAACTAATAAAAGAAAGTTCTTCTTCACACAGCGTGTAGTCAGCCTGTGGAACTCCTTGCCAGAGGAGGCTGTGAAGGCTAGGACTATAATAGAGTTTAAAGAGAAGCTAGATAATTTCATGGAGGTTAGGTCCATAAAAGGCTATTAGCCAGGGGATAAAATGGTGTCCTTGGCCTCTGTTTGTCAGAGGCTGGAGAGGGATGGCAGGAGACAAATCGCTTGATCATTGTCTTCGGTCCACCCTCTCTGGGGCACCTGGTGCTGGCCACTGTCGGTAGACAGGATACTGGGCTAGATGGACCTTTGGTCTGACCCAGTACGGCCATTCTTATGTTCTAACCTAGGGCTCCCAGCCACCACTACCATGACAACAGCCAGAACCTCAGGCCCTTTTAAATCACTGGGGTTTGGGGCAACTGCTTCTTTTGCCTCCTCCTCTTGGCAGCCTTGCTCACCCACCCCACCCCCATCAATGGCTCTGCCAAAAGCGTCCTAAAGAACTTTCCCTTTGCCTCCCACACCCATCAATGGCACTGGAGGGAGGGCAAAAGATGCAGTGAAGTTAAAGCCAGCACTTTAACATCAGTGGTATATGGGTGCCCTTCTTACTGATACTCTATGCTTGACCATGCAGGCCCATTTTCACTTCGGCTCCAGGCCTTCTTTTGGTATAGCCAGACAATAAGCAAGCTTTTTCTGTCCTTTGCAGCTGAGCCAAGCCATGCAGCTTGGGGATTCTTTGCATTAGTTTTCACTACAGAGAATGTGAGGGTGAGTCCCCCACTGGCATCATTCTTTTTAGGTAACAAATCTGAGGGACTGTCCCTGATTGAGTTGTCAATAGAGGATGTTTTAGAACAAATCATAGAATCATAGAATTGTAGAGCTGAAAGGGACCTCAAAAGTCTTATAGTCCAGTTCCTTGCTAAGGAAAGACGAAGTAATAACTAGAATGGATCATCCCTGACAGGTGTTTGTCAAACCTGCTCTTAAAAATCTCCAATAAAGGATATTCCACAACCTCCCCAGACAATTTATTCTAGTGTATACCCAACCTGATAGTTAGGAAGTTTTTTTTCCAAATGACCAACCTAAACTGCCTTTACTGCAAGTTAAGCCCATTGTTTATTCTCCTATCCTCAGAAGTTAAAGAGAACTCATTTTCTCCCATTTCCTTGTAACAACCTTCTATGTACTTGAAAATGCTATCTTGTCCCCTCACAGTCTTCTCTTCTCCTGAGTAGACAAACCCATTTATTTTCAATCTTCTCTCCTTTTGTTCCATGACTAGATAACCTTAACTTTTTCAACTAGCTCCACTGCCATCTGAAATTAACAACTCAGGGAGAGGGGGAACTATTACCGCTTTCAATGTTGATTCTAGGTCCAGATGAAGGTATTGATTGGATTTTATTTTATCTAAATTGTTTCCCCACCTGTAATCTAATAACATTAAGGACTGTCATATACAGTAGACCAATTGTTTATTCTGTATCAACCCTATTATTCGCTATTCAAGAGAATGAAACAGTCAAAGGCCCAATTACTTTTTAGAATGTAAAGCTCTCCAGAGAATGCATGATCCACTGCCTTCCTCAAATACTTCCATGTCATTCACTTTAAGAAATATATAACTGAAGTCCCATCAGTGAAGATCCATTGAAAGCCATACACACTTTCCCACATCTGAGGTTAAACAACAGTTTAACAGTTCAGCTGCTTCTTTTTAAAAGGTTTTGTTTTGTTAATTTACTACATTTTCTTCCCTACCCAGGCATTATGGGTATGTCTAGACTACATGCCTCTGTCGCCAGAGGCATGTAAATTAGACTACCCGACATAGTCAATGAAGCAGGGATTTAAATATCCCCCGCTTCGTTAAAATAAAAATGGCCGCCACGCTGTGCCGGCTCAGCTGATCGTCGGCACAGCGCAGCAGTCAAGATGCAGATCAGTCGATAGGGAACGCCTTTGTCGACTGCTCCCTTATGCCTCGTGAAACACAGGGCAGAATAACCTCCTCCCCACATAAGTGACATTCAGCCTCCATGTACCTAGTAGCTGTGGGAGACTTTGTGCTCTCTGCCTTGGTTGTGCTAGTTAATTCACTTTCAAATTCAAACTATTCATCAGAATTAAATTACATAAAAGTAAAGCCCAGTACTATTTCTACAAACAATATTAGAGATTTGCCCTTACTTTCTTATTACCCATAAACTATAAAAAAGTCACAATTTGGAAGTTCTCCATCCACTCCAGTAATACTATCCTCTGATGTGGACAATGCATGGAATAGTCAGAGGCTTCCACATTTTGGACTGTGCTAACTCCTAAATTATGGTTTTGTTTTGTATTGTTTTCATTTATCCCCAGGCTTTTTGTTATTCTTCACTAGCAAAGAGGCTTTAAATGTTAAAGTGCATCTTTATAAGCTGCATTTCATATAAAATTGAAATATTTCTGACAAGAACATGTTCATACATATTCATTCAATACTTTCCCTATCTTTTCCCTAATTAATAGTTTTACCTAATGGATATTTTCAAATCGGATTGGGCAGGGGATACACAGTAGACAAATCCAGCTACTTGCTCATTAATTTTTCCTTCTCAAGAGCACTAAGGGAAAAATCAATGGTCATCTCACACGTGTATTGTGTAAACTGCCAGCAGTTGAGAATAAACTATCTAAACATTACTTGTATATTGCTTGCAAAAAAGGTAAAGGTATCTCCTGCCACAACGTCTTTGCAAACAAAATAGCACAAAATGTTACAGAATGCTTCATTAGGTTTAGAATTGTATCTCTGAAACAGAAGTATGGTGAACGCATACTCTATAATTCTCTTGAGTATTGAAAGCTTTCTACTTTTAGTCAGTTTTAAATTAGTTTCAGAGAGTTACTGCACTAAACAGCACATCAAACAGAATTTCTACATGGTCCAGAGTACTGGAAATGGGATACAGAACTCCTCAGGCATGATTCACCCCTGAATTACATACACCAGTGTAATTTTATTGAGTGCAGTGGGGTTAACCAGCATAAAACTAAAGTAACATATAACAAATTAACCCATCATCATGGCTGGAATGACTAGAAGCCTATAAAAGCCAACAGCTGTTTTTGTGCAGTGATTCTGATACTTCAGACATACATCCATGTCACTTGGCACCATTTTACTTTATTAAAAGATATTTTATTAAATGTTTTGAAATATTTGTCTGAGTTCTTCCAAAAATGGCCATATCATCTGAAAGATGGGTCAGTAGCTTACCTATGTCTCCAGTCTGACTTGCCTGTGCCCTGATTGTTTAGAGACTTTTAAAACAACTGTTATTCTTTTGCTTCTCTATTTTTTTCTATGCAATACTAATAATAGAAGGGATGTTTCCTTCTTCTCAATCTACTATAGTTGATAATACTTAATTGATGGGAAAGGCTGATTATATCAAGCATTTTTCTTATTCCTTATAATTTCTCGCAAGCATTTATAGCATAAGAAGCGGGAATGATAAATAGTTTTGTATTGGATGTTCAAAAATCTATAAATACCCATGTTTAAATTTATTCAGGATCTATACTGGCTCAATCTTGACTCAAGGCTACTAGGAAGGGGTTGCTGTGACTCAAGGTCTCCTATGGCGTAAAGGCCACAATGAGTCAGAGAAACCAAAAAGCTAAGTGGCATTGACAAATGAGGGGTCATGTCCAAGGCAGCCAGGGGATATGCTGATTCAGGAAATTTCATCTACAGCCTCCACTGGCAGGGCCCACTAGTGAATACCCACTAACCCTTCCCTGCTGGAACCTGCTGGATGGGCCACAGGGTTACCTACTACTGCCATATCCCTGGGATTGGTAACTCTGGGTACAGCAGGCCTTTGTTTTTTCAGGGAAGTTCAATCTGTAGTGTTGCCTCAAAGTATAGGAGAGTTCAGTAGCAGCTTATTTATTATTTCCATAAATAGTTCTTATAACTGCTGAGTTTTACCAGATTTTCCCATAACATTTTTCTGTGCAGATTCACAAAGGTACTTAGTCACTTAAATGCCAATTTTCAGCTCCACCGAAATTCACAAAACTCCCACCAATCCACCTCAGTCACTCCACCAAACACCTCTCTCCTGCCTAAGCCCCAGCACGGTTCCTGAACCAGAGAAGGCATGTTCAGAGGCCTTTTACTGGATTGGCTCCCATTTGAAGTCTGGTCACTGGAGGAACTTTTGCCACCTCCATATAACCTTTAGTCCAGTGGTTAGAGCACCCACCCGAGACATAGGAAACCAAGTTTCAATACACCCCCTGTCTTTCAGAATGAGAGGAAGGATTTAAACAGGGGTCTCCTACCTCTCACGAGAATGCTATAACCACTGAGTGATGGAATAATCAAACATGAATTTTCCTCAGTCTTTCCTGTTAAAGTTATTCTACAGTCAATAAATAATGAAAGAATGATTGGAGCAGAGGACTGGAGACTGAAGGGATGTCTAAACTACATCCCTCTTTTAAAAGAGGGATGTAAATTAGACATATCGAAATTGCAAATAAAGCCGGGATTTGAATTTCCAGCGCTTCATTTGCATAATCGCATCATGGTGTTTTTTACAAAAATGCTATTTCGAAAGTGAACATGTGGTCTAGATGCAGTTCTTTCGGAAAAAAAAAAAGCCTTTTTCAAAAGATCCTGTACTCCTCAAAACATGAGGTTTACAGGATCTTTCGGAAAAGGCTTTTCTTTTCGAAAGAACCGTGTCTAGACTGCGGTTTCACTTTCGAAATAGCATTTTTCAAAAAAACACCATGATGCAATTATGTAAATGAAGTGCAGGAAATTCAAATCCCAGCTTCATTTGCAATCTTGATATGTCTAATTTACATCCCTTTTTCGAAAGAGGGATGTAGTTTAGACATAGCCTGAGTTTGCCAGTTGGGTGCCCTACCCACCAGACTACAGATACAGTCTCATTATTTTTCTGGTGCTATAATACTTAGAGTTATTGGGCCAGAGAGAGAAAACAGGGAGAAGGCGGTCTTTGCTTCTCAACCCACAGCTTTTCCAGGTGAACTCTCCTGAAGAGCTCCATGGTAGGCATGCTCGAAGAGTACCTAATTAAGCTGGCACTGCACCTGAGCCAGGTTGCCAAATACCTGTCTTTCCATGGTTTGTAAATTGTTCTGGGGGTTTGTTGGGAAATAGACCTCTGAGCATCTATAAGGAGGCAGCAGTGTTCATGAAGAAAGGCAGAAACACAGGCACATAGGGAAGTTTTACTACAAAATCCATGGCACTGAGCAATTGTAGGTATCTGCAAGGTTCAGCAGGAGTTCTGTGCAGTGCAGTGGTCCCAAAACTGGGAGTTAGGTGCCTAACTCCTTTTGTGCATCCAAACCTCACTGTTTTCACAAACTTGGTAGCTACCTCCTAGAGGTACCATAAGAAAAGTAATGAAAAAAAACCTAACTCAGTCTTGTCCTCCATGATACTAAATGACATACATAAAAATGCCATCCCTCATACAATTAGAATCTCTGAATGTTAATTTATCAGATTCCAGTATTACTGGCAGTGTTGCACTGTCCCAGTGTATGTTACAATAGACCAAATAAGAGACATGAGATGTTAGAAGAATGTCAAGGGTTGTGTGTTTTTAGGGTGAAGGAAATAGCAACATTTCAATTTAACAGTGTGCTGTGTTTGCCCCTCAAGGGAGGGTTAATAAAGAGAGCATTTCAATGGCATGGGGTCATTTTTTTATTTTTTCTTTTAAACTGACAAGGCATCGCTTTATCCAGAAACATTTTATGTTGTGAAACCCTATAGATAGCAGTGAGGCATCATTTAATGAACAGGAACAAGTCAAGAAAGTAGTTCATGGTGGTAACTACAGGAGCTGGAGCAGAAAAAGAGGGGGGACAGTAAATATGAAATCCTAATGACCTATTTCTTGAGCTAAATGATCAAACTAATGTTTGTTTTTAAAATAAATGTTGGGAAATGAAGTTAAAAACAAAAGTTGAGCTGACACATAGACAACAGTAAATAGATGCCCTGGGTTTACAGTATGGCATTGCTATGATACTTTTTTAAAAATCCTGCAGAAAACAGAATTCAAGTGAGTGTACAGGTCTGATTTACAGCTTATAAATAAGGTGTCCTTGTTTTCTTTTCACATTTGCATGAACTCTTCAGAAGTAACAACACAGGTATTTAACCTGCACCTTGTCAATTCTCCCCTAAGAAACCATCATTCTTCTTTGGGGAGTGAGTGCTACATAGTGGTAAATGACTTTGGTTTTTTCCTCCATTCTATATGTGAAGTAGTTCCATTTTTCCCTGTGATTAATGAGCTAAGTTCACATAAAGGTTATATATTCAGCAAAACCTCTGCCACAAGAGTTATGAGCAGCATATTTAATTTTTTTCATTAGAAGTTACACAGTATTCTAATTTGCAGATTGCCAAGTTATGTCATCCAGCTGAAGAGCTTACTGCTGATGTTCAAAACTATAGAGATATCTGACTGAAATAACCATATAGAAGAAAAGTATATTACATGTGAGAAAAACAATTACCTAAATGAGTAGTTCTCAAACTGTGGGTCGGGCCCCAAATGTGGGTCATGACCCCCTTTGAATAGGGTCCTCATGGCTGGCTTAGAGTTGCTGAGACTCGGGGCCAAAGTAAAAGCCCAAGGGTTCAGGTTGCAGGCCCCTTGTCTGGAACTGAAACCTGGTGTAGTGCGAGCTTTGGCCCCCTCACCTGGGGCAGTGGGGCTCAGGTTTCGGTCCCTCCTGCTGGGGTAGTGTTGTAATTTTTGTTGTGAGAAGAGGGTCACAGTGCAATGAAGTTTGAGAACTCCTGACCTAAACCAAAAAAATATGGTTATCAGACATCTAAAATAAATCCACCTATGAACTAAATAAATATGACCTGAGGGTATATCTACACTGCATGCTTATTTTGAAATAAGCTATTCCGGAATAGTTATTCCAAAATAGCTTATTTCGAAATATCACGTCTACACTGCAGGGAAGCCTCAAAATTAGTCCGAGGCAGGCTTCCCTAATGAAGACGTGCTATCTCGATTTAGAGCCCCAGGAGGCACTGGGGAGGAATAACTTAGAATGGCCCTGGTGAGGGGCTATTTTGAAACAGCAGCAGTGAAACGTCTACACACCCCTTGTTTTGAAATAGCTATTTCAGAATAGGTGTTATTCCTTGTAGAGTAAGTTTTACAGATTTCAGAATAAGCCGCCCCTTATTTCAAAATTATTTTGAAATAACGGAATGGCTGGGTAGACGCTCGCATTGTTATTTTGAAATAACACTAGCTATCTCGAAATAACGGTGCAATATAGACACCCTTTGAGACGATTCATATTATTCTTATACCCAAGAATACAGTTAAATTAATAGATCTTCTAACAGGTAAACATTTACTGCATAAACAGACATACTACATACATCTGTGCAATCACACTTCATTGCTTTGTTTGGAAGCATGATGCATTTGGATGAAATTGTTTTTACTTTTTTATTTTCATCTTCTATATTTCCCTCATTTCAGTACAGATAACACAGTGATTTTACACTTTGAAAGAGTCTTCTTAACTCATATAATTCATTCAGACATTTTACTCATGGACAGGGGAATAAGAGGCAAAATGAAAGCTATGCCGTTGCTGGGTCTTAGTGCTCAACCTTTTCTCCCTTCCCCTCACTATTATGACAGTTCCTGCAGTGTGACACAGCAGGCTATTGTAGCTTTTGTGAGTATTTCCCCTGAAGTGAATCTAGTTAACTTAAATGTCAGCATCTCCCTGTATATCCATGCTCTTTTTCACACACACACATACACACACACACACACACACACACACACACACACACCTTTGAAGATAATCCTTAAAGAGACAACATCCCTTTTCTTCTAGCTAGCTGGAGAAATGAGTTTCCCTTTCTTTACTTCTGACTATTTAATGAACTAATTTTAAGAGAACCCTCAATCAAAATCAGTAACTTTGTAAGGTATAAAATCCTTTGTAATGACTAAAATCTTTGGAAACATATTTTTAACATATACATGTGATGACATTTCATTAAAATGTCTATTTCTATGGAGATCACACAAAATAAATTAGCGTTCCCTTTTTCTAAAAGCAAGGAACTTTGTTATGCATACACTAAACCACTCTGAATGATTAATTTAAAATAATATCTTTGTTTCAGTGTGTTAAATATGTAGCAATATGGAGTGATTACTTTATGAAGGCATCAGAATACATTTAAAATGTAATATCAGCTTAGAAATACTGATTAAGAAAATGTAAAACAGAGAAGAGCTACATCGTGTATTCCATAATATTTAATGTTGTATTCAGTAGGACAGCTGACTTGTCCTTACTTACAAACTTTTTGCAAATAAATCTCTGGCAAATTTCAGGGTATATAAAAACAAATCTGTGACTGAGATTTTTTTATTCCCAATTTAGTGCTTTTAATTGAGTGCCTTCTATGTCCAGTCTTCACAATCTGTCATACATTGGAAAACATGCTCCATTTTTCTTTAGAAAGAAATTTTAGAAGTGTTCTCTGCCCCCCTTCCCCCATGTAATTTGCTACATATGAGTTTAGGGATTGATTTGTCTGCAAGGAATGAGCAGAGATGGGGAGGGAAGAGAAGATGGAGACAGTGGAAAGGGGGAGGGGCCTGGGCAGAGTGGGAGCAGAGCTTGGATGGAGCAGAGATGGAGTATGGGTGGGGCCACAACCTGAGGAGCTTGCTTCCCCTAGCAGCAGCTTCACCCCCTGCTCATGAGCTTGCTTCCAGCTGTAAAATGGATAGAAATGAAACACTAGCGAAGTAAAACACTGTAAGAAGTCCTCATAGCACCACAAAATCAAAACGAGGCTTTTCATGATCTCAGGGGTATTATATTATGTATTATTCTCATACAAAATACATATTTTAACTGAGGTACCATCTTATTTGCCTTTGATTACAACATGTATAATGAAAACAGTTTTGTTCCAGGAGGGGAATATCTGTTGAAGACATCTATACTATTTCTTCTAATTGTGAAGCCTTATGGATTCATGAATAGCCTCAATTTCCTACACTCACACTTCCCTACCGTGTCCAGTATAGCAGATGATACTGCCTAAGGAGTAATCCCTCTTTGATAATCTCACAAAGGCAACAGAAAGACATGCCTTTTGTTCAATGGCTGCCAGGCATTATTCTCAGGGTTTTTTTTAAAGAAAATGCAATTTCCTAAAATCTAAATTTTCTATGGGAAATTGTATCATAGGGCACCTCCCACTGAAAAATCCTTAGGGTGCCCTATCTGCCTAAGTATGGGGAAGTTACTATTCAAATGTAGTTAAATAGTTTGTACTAAAGGAATTAGGGGGTCTTAGTTCCCACTACCGTAGCCTTTTTTGTACAGTCTCACATTCGATAACCCCAAAAGGGATGGAGGACCACAGTACTGATCACCTAATTGACTTGCCTTAGGGCTTGCTGAACCTACCTTATCCAGCCGGTATATGAGGGTTGATGTCTCCTCATAGGCACAGGGGGGCCTTCCTAAGGGCAGTTCCCCTGAAGGCTTCCAACAATCTTCTTTAGGAGCAGCAGAATTGCCATCTGCTCTCTCCCAGAGCTGCCCAGCAATGTCTTTGAAGCTCTTATTCTAGCCTTGACATAATTGACAGATCCAGATGGGTAGGGCTACCCTCGCCCACAGGAGTTATTTAACTGCTTTGTCACCAGTGAGGAGTTTATGTACCCCCTCACATACTCTAGCCCTTAGGATTGGATTAAGGGAGTTAAAGTCATGTGCAGGAGCTCCTTCATCACTGGGGGAAAAGTTAGCATTCTGAAGATTGTTTCCAGCACAGTGTTGGACTTCTCAGTAAAAGAGGGAGAGTTACACTGTGGTTTGTTTAAGAAGTAATTATTTTTCACTCTTTCTTTCTCCTCTTTCTCCTATTTCTCTTTTAATTAGATGTATTTGCTAGATGACAAATCCTGTGAAGAAAGGAAGTTCTTTCAGCCATATTTCTGTCACACTAAAAATGGAAAATTATATCAGCAGGAACTAAGAAATCTTAAAATAAGAAGCTATGTTGTATAGCCTTTCAGGGAGCTCTCAATGGGAGTTGCTGTGTGATGGGTCCCTTTGAGGATCTGGCCCTAAAAATCTAAAGAGGAATACACAGTTGTCTTCTCACTATCACTGACAGAGTTAAATGAAACCCCCTGTGGGTTCTGGTGTGGGGTAGTAAGTGACAGCTAGGAGTGTTTGGTCATGAGGTTGTTTATTTCTGTATTGAAGCAAGTTCTCTGGGGGTATATGGATGGCCCATTCCAAATACCCTGAAAGAATTTGCTTCAGTACAGAAATAAAACCCCCTTTGACTGCACATTGATTTCAATGGAATTATTTATATGTGTCCCAGTCCACACCACTTCCCACAGCTCCCATTGGCTGGGAATGGTGATCTTCAGCCAATGGAAGCTGTGCTCACCCGTACCTGTGGAAGCACAGGTAAATATATTGGTCCACAAGCTAAATAGGAGTCAACAGTATGACGCTGTTCCAAAAAAAGCAAACATCATTCTGGATGCATTAAAAGGGGTATTGTGAGCAAGAACAAGAAGTAATTTTTCCTCTCTGCTCTGTGCTGATTAAGCCTCAACTAGAGCGTTGTGTCAAATTCTGGCCACCATCTTCAGGAAAGATGTGGAGAAATTGGAGAAGATTTAGAGTCAAGCAACAGAAATGATTAATGGTCTAGTAAACATAACCTGTGGGGGAAGACTGAAAGAATTAGGTTTGTTTAGTTTGGAAAAGGGAAGACTGAGAGGGGACATGATAGCAGCTTTCAAGTACCTAAAAGAGCATCACAAGGAAGAGGGGGGAAAATATTCTCCTTAAGCTCTGATGATAGGGCAAGAAGCAATGGGCTTAAATGGCAGCAAATGAGGTTTAGGATGGACATGAGGAAAAACTTCTGAACTGTCAGGGTGGTTAAACACTGGAATAAATTGTCTAGGGAGGTTGTGAAATCTCCATTGTTGGAGATATTTAAGAGCAGGTTAGATAAACAGCTATCTGGGATGATCTAGATGGTGCTTGGTCCTTGCTGTGAGTGCAAGGGACTGGCCTTGATGACATCTCAAGGTCCTTTCCAGCTCCAGTAGTCTATGATTCTATGATTCCCTTCACTTTTGTTTCATTTGCAAATGTTATTGGAGATGATTTTATGTTTTTTCCCCCGGTTATTGATAAAAATGTTAAACTGGGCCAAGGGCTTACCCTGGTGGGACCTCTCTTGAACATCTGCTTGATGATGATTCCTCATTAACAACTGCATTTTGAAACCCATCATTTAGCCAGTTTTTAGTCCATTTAATGCATACCAGGTTAATTTTATGTCGTTCTCATTTTTTAATAAAAAATGTCATTCTGACACAAGTCAAATGACTTACAGAAATCTATTTTATACCAACCTGGTTACCTTTGTCAACCATACTTGTGTTTTTATAAAAAAAAATCAAGTTTGACAGGATCTATGTTGCATAAGCCTATGTTGATTTGCATTAATTATATTATCCTTCTTTTATTCTTTGTTTATCAGCTGCTCCATTATTATGTTGCTTAAGGATGATGTCAGGCTAAAAGGCCTAATGTCACCATCCTGTTTGTCCTTTTAAAAATTGGCCCAACATTTGCTTTTTTCCAATCTTCTGGAACTTACCTACTGCTCACAGACATTTAAAAATGATCTTTAATGGTCCAGCAAGCTCCTCAACTGTCTTTTAAACAAATATTACATGCAAGTTATCTGGATCTGCTGATTTTAAAATATCTGACTTTAAAGGCATTTGTTTAACTTCCTCCTGAGACACTAGTGGAATGCAGGGAATATTATCACCAGTATATTATGAAACTATAACATATTTTTCCCCCAAAACCGAATATACATGTTTATTGGACATGTCTGCCTTTCTGCATTGTTATTGACAATCATTTCCATCTGTTATTTCCAATATGATTGTCAGGATTCTTTTTCTTTCTAATATTTTTTTTAAAACCTCTTTTCATTGTCCCTCTGCTAGTCAGAGATTTCTGTTTTTATTTCCTTCCATATGAGTTGGCTCATAATTGTTTTCAGTTTTCTAAAATTGACTCTAGTGTGTGTGTGTCCATGAGTGTGTGAGAAATAAAGAGAGTGTGTATGTGTGTGCATAATGGTTACTTGTACCTAAGTAACAATTAATTTTTAGTTCTCTGATCAATTCCTCCGATCTGTTAGTTGTTAGGACAAAAACTAATAAAGAATAAATAGATGCAGAAGACTGGGTTAACTCAAAGCATGTATTTGAATAATCATGTATGAATTTATAATTTTCAAAATAAGAAGAAACTAATTTAGACTATTTTAGGGAGAGAAAAAACACCTAACACTGAAAATAAATAAAACCAACAAGATTATGGGGTTTTCTGGAGGGGAAGAGCGGGGAGAAGAGATATCGTCACTAGCTGAAAACACTCATTTTATGTACCAATGTAATGGAATGCATTAAGTCTTGCAAACAATTTCCCCATACATTTAAATAGTTGTTTTTCATATTGATAGCTCCTTAATCTCACATTATTGACTCATTTTAGCATAAATTCAAGCATGAGTTGCTGCTGAAGGATTCCAAGCTTTGGGTTATAGAATGGACACAACTTGGTCTGAAACATGCATCAGCCAAGCTTCCTAAACTTATGGGGTTTTAATAGAAAAAAGACAGGGTTGTTTTGTTTTTCTAATACAGAATAAAATTTTAAGAACTAAATACTGAAGCAATCTTGAGAAATTTTAAGGAAAAGATGTTGCTTTAAACCGGAAGGTGGGCTTAATTGTAATTTGATTTGTCCAAGGTTATTTGTTTAGATAATAGAAGTAATAGAAAGGGGACCCCAGGTCTCATGGAACTGCTGCTTTGAGAATATCCACCCTGTCATCATCCTCAAAGCAAGTTCACATCAGGGCAAACTCCATTTAGGCAGAGAAAATTAAATTAGGATCATTTTGTAGATTTAAGGTTCCCATGGGGATCAGGATAGGTAATACTCAGATTTCATTTTATTTTAACAAAATGTATGCCAACAAACAACTGTGAGTGTTTTCCTATGCTGTCTTTGGCTCCCTCTTTTATTTTTCCCAAAGTATGTTAATATGATTTTGATATTATAAAAAATGTGTTTACGTGTTTTCCGATTTAGATTGAGTATTACATGAATTCATCAAAGAATGTGGAAATGATTACAAGAATAAATTGTCAGTTGTTTTGGATGCAAAATTATTCTCAAAAGTACAGTTTTATCAGCAAGAAAATACAGGAATTTGTAAAAAATGCATTTAATTCTACAATTTAAATATCAGCAAAGTACATTTTTAAAACACTTTTAAAACACAAGTTTCTCTTCAAACTGTCTACTAGCAGTCTGCATTTGTGATTAAGATAGTAATCCTACTATACAAGACTCACTACTCAATAGTATGCCAGTAAAAATATCACAGTAGAAGGAAGATTTCCAAGCTTAATAGAATTTTGTGTCCACAGGTCTATTGGTTCAACTGTCTGCAATATAGTGGACTCCACAGGTACATCTACGCTATTTTGGGATACTAGAGTATCCTGAAATAGCTATTCTGTGTCTTCACAGCAAGCTTGTTACTTCTACGAGAAGTAAGGGACATTTCAGAATAGCATTTTATTTTGAAATTTCGCGCGTGTAGACAGCGCCAAATGACCAAATAAGCTATTTTGAAATAGCATCGAAATAAGATATGCATTGCTCAAATGGCATATTTTATTTCAAGTTATGGCGCAGTGTAGACACACCCCACTAGATAAAATTCCCTCTCCATTGCATTTCACTTAATCAGAGACTAATATTAATATCAATTGTTATTATCTTCTCTCAGCAACTCCACCAATTATATCTACTCTTACTTTATTGGCAGGATACTGTAGTCAAAAGTCATCAGTGTGGTATCATGACAGGTATCTTGCTCTGCCCATTTGACTGCATGCATCAGACACCTAGACAGAGCGATGGACAAGATCAAGGAAGAGGTAGAAAGGATATTGGTGCATGGGATGAGAATTAACAACTTGAGGTTTGGGGATGATATAGTTATCATCAAAGAATGATGAAGAGAAGCTAGCGAGAACAGTGCAGGTCCTAAATGAGGAAGGGAAGTGGTATGGACTGATTTTGAATATTGATAAAATGAAGACAATGGTAATTGGAGATAAGGAAATAGGAAGGAAGATCAGTGTAGACTGGATCGAACTAGAGAACATAGAGAAGTTCACGTATTTGGGGAGCAACATGACGTATGATCTAGACTGTAAAAAGGAAATAGCAACTAGAATAACGAAAGCAAGAGTGAGTTTGAAGGTGATGGATAAGATCTGGAAAAGTAAAGCAATTAGCTTAGGAATGAAGCTGAGTGTCTTGAAAACGTGTGAATTTAGCAGCATGTTGTACAGATTTGAGGCATGGGTGATAATGAAAGATCTGAAGAGAAGGATATTGGCTTTCAAGAGGACTTGTTATAGAAAGATCCTGAGAATAGGATGGCTGCAGAAGGTCACCCACAAGGAATTACATAGGAAGATACAGCCAAAAGAGAACCTACTGCAGAAGGTTATACAATGGAAGCTACAGCTATTCAGGCATATCTGCAGAATGAATGACAAGCAAAAAGTTAAGACCCTGGTATTCGGCATAATGGATGGTCCGAATAGGAGAGGCAGACCCCACAGAGAATGGGTAGATGATATAGTAGATTGGTGCGGAGCTAGTCTACAGAAACTAAGCCACTCTGCACTGGACAAGGAAAGAAGGAAGGAAATAATGAGGGAGGCATCGGACACCAAACGGGCACTGAGCCCCTGGTTGTTGATGATGATGATGATGCCCCCTATATGTTGTACTGTGTCTGCACAGAAAACCAGTACACCAGACTCCAAGAGAGCCCCCAAAGACCACAGAATCAGATATGGTGCGAAGGATGAGATGTCTACTATTATGCTAAGAATGTGCACTCATGACAATGGATTCAGCTCAGTCAGTGGCAGATTCACCATTGCCCCCTAGGTTGGACAAAGACACTCCCCCACCCACCTGGGTAAATTTTTATATGTAAGTACAAACAAGTTATACATCACTGCTGACATATCAGGTTGCCACCCCCTGACATTGCCTAGATACCATCCATTACCTTGTACATGGTGGTTCAGTCAATACACTTCTGTCCATCATGCTGTCATTTTAGACCCCATCCTGAACCTGGGTCAGTATGCCCCTCTTATTTGTGGGAAGTGTGTTGGTACCAAGATGTTTCTTCACAAGATGTTCTGTTACCATCCCTCTGGAATATATTTCCAGCCTGTGCCATTCGTGCCAGATTTAACTTTGTTTTATATTAGCAAAGTCTTGACCATTGTTACCTTGGCCCCAGATCTCACACCAGCCCTATGATACGTGGGCTTACATTTCAGGTCCTCATCTTACTACAGTAACTAGCAAACTTTCTTTGTCCTTCACTGTCATTTTAGACTCTTAAGTTTTAGTTTTCTTTACCTATAGTAGTACTTGAAATTGGGATCACCAAAAAAGCAGCAGGGAGGCAGCAGGATACTACACTATTAAAAATCACAGTGTAGACAGGGATAAATTGTTTGGGCATGAAGAGAGCCATTTAGGGTATATAGACACAGGGTTCAGGCATGTGTTTACTCACCTAAGCAGTGCCTCACTTTCTACACTTGTTCTTAACCATAGTAGGGTGGCATGCAACTTATGTATCCTACATGCCACAATAAGGAATGTGCAGTTCAGATGTATCTTCAGACTGGGATCAGTAGTTTTCCCCTCGAGTAACTGAGTAGAAGTTAGAGTATGTAAAAATTAATCCTTTGGATTTCATTTCCAAATTCTCTCACTCAGCCTAAATTAGAAAATCCAGTGCTCTCAATTATACCCAGCATCTCTTTGGGTAGTTTGTTATAATGCTAATTAGTTAATGAAAACACTCAGGTGCCCCAACCTTTTATATGAAATTTCATTTTAGGTATTCCAGCAAAAAGCCTCAAGTTATAGTCTGAGAATAGCATCATAAATGAAGAGGTCTTTTTTTTTCTTAGTCACACATGTGGTAAAATTTAATCTTACTTCATTTTGTATAAACATACATAATAGATTCATTAAATCTTTTATAAAGAAAAACTATGAAAATGTAAGTGTTGTATACTGGATAGACAATAATAAATCATGCCACACTACCAGCATGTTTTATTAAAATATGCTCAGTAGTGTTCCTGAATAATACTGTATGCATTCTGCAATCTTTCAAAAAAATGAGATATTTGGAAGACTTTGATCAAAACTAAATTGTTTATAAATATTATGTAGATCATGAAGAACATGCAGTTCTGCATGTTTGCATGCAGATATATGCCATTTGGTCACCTGCCTGTAGAAGCGCATGGGATTCTTCTCTCCTAAGGGCAGGGTTCTGCATTTGTTGAACCTCATAAGATTTCTTTTGGCTCACTCCTCCAATTTGTCTAGGTCACTGTGGACCCTATTCCTACCCACCAGAATATCTACCTCTCCTCCTCCCCATGTTACTGTCATCCATGAACTTGCTGAGCAACGAATCCATCCCATCATTCAGATCATTAATGACAATGTTGAACAAAGCCAGCCCCAGGATTGGCAACTGGGGCACTCTGCTTCATACTGGTTGCCAATAGACATTGAGCCATTTATCACAACCCATTGAGCCTGATAATCTACCCAGCTTTCTATCCACCTTATGGTCCATTCACGCAAGTCACACTTCTTTAACTTGCTGGCAGGAATACTATGGGAGACTGTATCAAAAGGTTTTCCTATAGCCACAGAGCCAGTTATCTCATTGTGGAAGGCAATCAGCTTGGTCAACTCAGCTGAACTCAGCATTTGACCTTCTCCAAATACACCAGACTATATACAACAGTCAAGAAGCATGCATACAACAAACCAAACAACCATATCAACTAACAAACAACAAACTCACCTTAAGGATCACATAGTTTCAATTCCCTCATCTGGAGAACTTCCTTGCAAAACTCCTCTGTTTGCTGTTCCTGTTCAGTACCAAAGCTAGTTTACGTATTTTAGATAGATAGATAGATAGATAGACTGGTTTCAGAGGTAGCCATGTTAGTCTGTCTGAGCAAAAACAACATTTGATGAAGTGAGTAGCAACTCACAAAAGCTTGTGCCATAATGAAATTGTTTGTCTTTAAGGTGCCACCAGACTCCTTAATATATGTACTGTTGTATATATACAGTATTGTGATTGAAGGCCTCAAAATGTGAAAAGAAGTGGAACTTTGTATGAAAATACTTATCACGAAGAAACCTGGCAACTGTTTTACTTGAATGAAAAACTGTCTTTTCTGGTGCAGTTTTGCAAGCATACTGACATAAGCAAAAGGTATTAAAGATGGAAAATCTCAACAATAAAAGTGCCAATGTGGAATATGCCATTCTTCTAGTTTGCTTCTGACCCATAACAAATTATCATTGTAATAAGAGGTCTCTAAAAAAATTGAGACAAGTGATGTAGCATGAGACTAGTTCTTGAAATCTTGAGCATATTCACTTATTCTGAATAAGTCAAATGTTGATTTAATTGGGAATTTTATTATGTAATTGTTCATAAGCACATTTAAACTTTGAATATTAGAGGTATTGCTGACAGATACTGGCTTAGGGCAAGGTAATTTTGCATGGTATTCTCACAAAAAATGCAGGATTCAGTTGCCATTTTAACTCACAGAAATAGCTGGTTTGCTCTTTAACATTTTTATGCTAGAAGTTCCCATTGTGCCCGTCACTGACGGTAATTGCATTAAGTATATTGTTAGACTTGTTGCTAAGGAGTTAAAAATACCATTTTTCTTCACAGGGGCCAAAAAGTGACTGCAAGACCCCAAAGTTACTATGGGTAACTCCTTAAAAAATGTGCATGAGCTGCAACAGAAAACATGGTAGGTCCCAACTGGGTTGAATGACCTTGAGGTGAAAAAAGAAAAAACAGAAGGGGACGATCTGTGCTTTGGATATGTTGTGGAAAAATGTCACTGACCCAGCTCAGTGAGGAAGTGGGAGAAAAGACCATGCAATCTGCCTTCCTAGAACACCACATATGGGAAAACATATATGATACAGAAAAGAACTTTGCCTTCTGAAATCAGGAAGCAATTTACCATAGAAACTGGTTTGTTTAACCAAGTACAATGATGCTAACTCACTATGACAGAAACCTACACTCTCCACCTCAAACTGTCTGCCGTGTTATATAATAATTATTTTGGCAGAACAAATACCTTGTTATAATTGCCCAGAGTGCTAGCACAGACAACAGCAGAGATTTCCTTCTTGTTATCCCTTTCCTTCCTCTTCTGCTCAACTTTATCCATATTTTAAAAAGCTGAGACATCAGATCTGTCTTTGCAGCTAGAGATTGTAGCATGGCACTCACCTGGCAACAAACATGACTAGGAAAGCAGAAACGGTATCGGAATTCATGTGATTTTACAGCAGACTTGACTGATGCTCAGATTTGTGCCATCCAAATTATACCAGTTTGGTAGACAATAATGAATTAATTATTCTGCTTCATCCTGAGTAAAGTGTCAGTGTAACCAGAATATAACACACACAAAAAGCAAAGTAGACTGAGCTAATACTGCAAGCTTGTTCTCTTATGTCCTTTCTTACCTACACCTTTCTTTCTCCTCTGTGGTAGTCCACATCTGCCTGTCAAATCTTCTCTCTATTTCCGTTATAAGATCTTCGAAGAAGAATCTGTTCTCTATTTTATGTTAGCATAATGCACAGTACAATGAGGCCCCAATTTTGATTGGGTTCTCTGAACATTATTGTGGCTCAAAAATATTAATAAACTAAATGTCTTTATCAATAGAGAGGAGCATAATCACATAAAAACTGTCCATCTGATGATGATTAATTCTTGTTTCTATCAATGTAGGCCTGCCTACATCTCTTCCATCTATGCATTTCCTAATCACCCATTACACTGATGTTTTGGCTCCAAGTACAAAGTAAGCTCCAGTTAACCTGCCAGTGAGACATAATGTAAGACAGGTTATTCTCCAGCCCTGTTATTGAAAAAGACACCTTGTGTGAAAAGGTGTTTCTTACATCTGAAAATGAGCAAGCTTGGCCTCATGCCAGGGCACCATTTCAGATTTTGGTGGTGGTGGGGGAAGCAACCTGTGCATGCCATGATGGGGGGTGGGAGGAAGAGAGTGAGAGCATGGGGGCACAGACTCAGGACAGAGGCTTCATCAGTGTTACTGAGCATGCTCAGTACAAGCCAAACACCAAACAGGGAGGAGGGGAACCAGTGCCATTCTCCCCCACACACACATCATCTCTATCCAGAGACTACCAAGGCACTGGAATACTCTGGTTTTTTTGGCAGACACCTTAGCAGTTAGCTGACAGGAGCACTGTATCTAATTCCTACATAAAATAAATAAATAAATATTAGACCCGCTCAGCTCTAACACTAATATATTCTGACATCTTATGGAAAGTCACTTAAGGGACACTGGTTAGCCTTAAAATATGAATGTATAGCTTTAGCTTGTTACTAACTCTGTGGAGAGAGAGAGACCCTGTCAGGACTCCTGGTCTCTATCTCAGTTCTGGAAGGAGAGTGGGATCTAGTAGGCTATAGCAAAGGGGCAGATAAATTTCAGCTCTCTATATAAACATCAGAATGGCCAGACTGGGTCAGCCCAAAGGTCCTTCTAGACCAGTATCCTGTCTTTCAACAGTGGCCAATGTCAGGTGCTTCAGAAGGAATAAACAGAAGAGGCAATCATCATGATCCATCCCCTGTCAACCATTCCCAGCTTCTGGCAAACAGACTCTAGTGACACCATCCCTGCCCATTCTGGCTAGGAGCCTATAATGGACCTATCTTCCTTGAACTTATTTTGTTCTTATTGGAACCCTGTTAGAGTTTGGGCTTTTCCACCATCTCCTGACAAAGAGTTCCACAAGTAGATAGTGAAAAAAATCATTTATTTTGTTTGTTTTAAATCTGCTGCCTATAAATTTAATTGGGTCAGCTTCTTGTGTTATGTTAGTGAGAGAATGAATAACATTTCCTTATTCTATTTTTCCACACCATTCATGATTTTCTAGACATCTAATATATTCCCCCACCCTTTAGTCATTTCTAAAAAAAATCACAATTAATTGCATGATTAAAAAATTAATCGTGATTAATCGTGCAATTAATCATGCTGTTAAACAATAATAAGACTCCAGCTGACACCTGGCTTCCCCGCTGTGGCATTTCAAAGGAGCCGCACAACGCGGAGCCAAGAGTCAGCTGGAGTCCTCCGCGGCGATGTTTCAAAGGGACAGCACCATGTGGAAACACCTGCGATTAACGCGTGTTAATTTTTTTAACGCATTAATTCTGCCCTGTGTTAATCGCAGGCATTAACACACACATTAAATGACATCCCTTGTCATTTCTTTTCCAAGCTGAAAAGTCACAGTCTTGTTAATCTCTCCTCATATTGAAGCTGTTCCTTACCACTAATAATTTCTGTTATCCTTTCTGTACCATTTCCAAATACAATTTTGTGAAATCCCTTTGTAGCTCTTTGCAGTCAACTTTGAATTAGTCCCTGCTCACTCCTTTTTCAAGAACATTTGTAAGTTTAACATAGTAATCCAAATGCAAATCCCAGCAGCACAACACTCATTCCTTTTCTCCTCACCCCCCCCCACCCCCATCTTTTAAGTGGAGTACCCTGCAGTGTTTTCATGATGATCAATTACTGGAATGTCCAGCCTTTTGTTATTCTTAATCACCCTGCCTCTCTCTTTTTATAACAAACTCCCTACCCCAAAAGCAAAGCTGCAAGCAGCTCAAACTCCCTTGTATTTAAGAACTGCCTCTGGAGCCAGGGCATGTAGCTTTAAGCAGACCTCAAGTATAAAATCCAAGAGGCTCAAACTTGGGAGTGGGGCTACTTTCCTCCCTATCCCTCATAAATGGCACCCTTGGCCTCATGCTAATCTCTTGGAGTAAGGAGCCCCATGACTGAACCTCCATAGAAAACACTGTTCCCCTGGCTCCCACTAGCTTCATCTTGGGTCCTGTCAGCATCTTCTTTGCCTGTGTAGCTGACTTTGAGACAGGTAAGAAAACTGCAAGGTAGCCATGCCCTAGCCTACTGAGGACCTTTAAGATTAGAATCAAGCCCTTGGGGGAAAAAAAGGACACCTGTTCCCAGCTTCACATCTTAAGTATATTTTCTGAATGCAATGGGGTGATCTCTTCTCCGTGGCATAGACGGTATGCAAAGGATCCTTGCTTATGATGCTTAATTGTGGACCATTTTGGGGGGGACTGGACCCTGCATCTCTGCTTTAGAAAATAACTTCCTTTGATGCTGTTTTGCTCAACATGTCCATACAAGCTCCAGCTCCAGGAGCACTCTTATCAGAGGGTGGCAACTATAAACAGTGTTACATTTTCGGATTTGTTGCTAATGAAGTATTGTGATGGTCAGAAACATAACTATGTAACTATGGCACATACCCGTTCAACAGATTTGCATCTGTCAGGTATTCAGTCATATTGATTTTATACTCCTGTATTGGCTATTGGCTATAGAGTCTGTCTGTCTTTCTCTCCTATAAATAGCTGTGTCTAAAGTTTTCAAACTTTGATTCAGTTTGCAGGCCTGGCAGTTAGGTGGTGGTTGTTATTTTTTTTAAGACTGAACAGATATGACATGAATTATTTTTTATTTTATTTTATTTTATTTTGCTATTAGATTAACATGGAGCTCTACATTGCTATTTTTAGAAAGTTACATTTCAGAGTATATTCATATTGTAAAAGTCTGCCAGCAAGGGAAAGTACTAATACATTGGAGAAAATAAAACTACAGAAGGAGGAGGCAAAAGGTTATAATCATCGAAAGTAACCGTGTGCAATCTTCACAGCAGCACTGCCTTTGAGATGCTGGTGTATGTCTGTGTGAAAGACAGAAGTGCTGAAAATACATGTTAAAATATTTTCCTTGCTATATTCTTTACAATTCCAAATTCTCTTGTTAATAACACTGGATTTTCTTTCCCCACCCCCCATTTCATCCCTTCCACTAAATTCAGAATGCCTGATCAAAACAAATTACAGGACAGCCTTATAAATTAGCTACAGTAGACTAATGTCGAATAGTGACATGTCTGTTTTGCCATGGTGATGCTCATCCTCTAGAGGTAATGTCACCTAGATTGTCAGACAAGCAACAGCATTTTCATAAATAATCCATGTGATGCTAATACAGAATGATTTGTGATGTTTTATAAAAAGTTTGGCTGGATCTGATTGAGTTTCTCTTAAGATGCAGATCACTGTGACCTGATCTGACTTGGTTGACTCTCATTTCTTAACAGGCCCTTTTAAAATAGTGGTGTGTAACATGATGGCACTATGCAATCCACCCACATTTACAGAGATTACACACAGGAAATTCTAATGTTTTGTACAATTCTTGGGTTAGGTAGTTACAGAATCTCTACACTGACTTCAGAGATCAATATTCTGTCCTTTCAAAAATGTAAATGGCACAAGTGGAATTGTAGTTTAAACTATGAAAAATGTAGCTGTGTGATCACTTTAATAAAGTTACCAGGTATGGTGAAGTAGCACCTGCTTTTCACCAAAAAGGGCAAATACAGTTATAATTTAAAGTAGTCCCTATTTGCAACTTATAAATATGAGCCAGATGCTCTTCTTTAAAAATCTCTCAGGATGTTCCTACAGCAGAAACATTGAGCCAGAGACCACCGCCAAACTACTCAAGTTTCTGTGCATCTGGTTTTAGTTCAACTATTTTTTCTGGCTTCTTTATTTTGGTTAGGGAGTTCCCAGGCATTTAACATTCTCTGATGCTCTTTTTGTCTTTCATTGTAAGGGACAAATTCTGTCTTGTATTGACAGACATCCATAGAACTGTATTGACTTAACTGATGCGGTGCTTATCTGAACAGTTCACCTCAGATATCCTTCAGTGATGAAAATGTGGTTCTAATTATGATGTGTAAACCATACATGTAGCAATTAGTATTCTTGCCACACTTTCCCTACTAAAAAAAACAACAAATGGTCTGGTAGCACTTTATAGACTTTGTTAGTCTATAAAGTGCTACCAGACCATTTGTTGTTTTTTTCTGTAGGGTATGTCTAGACTACATGGCTTTTACTAGACATAGGAAAATGAAGCGGCGATTTAAATAATTGCTGCTTCATTTATATCAAAATAGCTGCCGTGCTGTGCCGATCAGCTGTTTGGCAGCACAGCGCAGTAGTCTGGACGCTCCGTGGTTGACAAAGGAAGCCCTTGTCGACCGCCCCGGTAAACCTCATTCCACGAGGCATAACGGGGCGGTCGACAAACGCTTCCCTTGTCGACTGCGGAGCATCCAGACTACCGCACTGTGCCGCCAAACAGCTGATCGGCACAGCGCGGCAGCCATTTTGATGTAAATGAAGCAGCGATTATTTAAATAGTCGCTTCATTTTCCTATGTCTAGAAACCTAATCTACATGACTCCGTCGACGGAGCCATGTAGTCTAGACATACCCTAACAGACTAACTCGGCTACCCCTGAAGCTCTTTCCCTACTAAGGTACATTGTGGGAGCTGCATTTATATGCACTTGGGTGGAAGGCGATTCAATAGCCTAAAATTCAATAATCTAAAAATCACAAGGTATTTTCCCTAGATTGTTATTGGGGAAAGTGAGAAAGGCAGTAAGACAGAGGATAGGGCAGAGTGAAGTGATGTAGCTGGTTATTATAGAGTTATGATTGTGATATTGTGAACTGTGCTTCTAAGGATAGAGTTTACTGGGCAGAAAGGCTGGGCAGGGCGCTATGCTGCTATTGTTGTTATGCACTGCCAGTTGACATGGAAAACAGAATAAAGTGGTGCTCTTGCAAACACCTTAGACACCGAGGGTTCATTTACACAGCAGGGCTTAACTTGAAATGAGCTACACAAATTGAGCTACTTCAATTGTGTGGCTTATTTCGAAATAGCTTATTGTGAAATTGGGAGCGTCTACACAGCACTTATTTTGAAATAGAGCACTCTTCCTCTGACTTCCCTTACTATTCATACAATGAGGGTTACAGGAGTCAGAGTAAGAAGTCCTCCAGCTTGACGATATTTCGACGTTATTTCAAAATAACTGCCTGCTATGTAGACACGGACTAAGATATTTCAAAATAACAGTAGTTATTCTGAAATAAAGTTGCTGTGTAGACGTACTGAACAGTATATAGTACCAGAAGAAAAAGGAAATCAAAAAATACTCTGAAAGTGGAAGAATGAAACATTTATAGGCCTTACCAAAGCTGAAACTCTCTGAAAATATGGGAAACAACTCTGCAAGCAATGAGTGCCAGCAAGAAGGAAGACAGTCAGAAAGTAGCCTTCTTTCTGACAACAGTTGGTTCTGGAGCACCTGATATATTTAACAGTTTTCAGTTAGCTCATGTAAAGGGCCCACTTATGAA
The DNA here is from genome assembly GCA_032595735.1 of Pelochelys cantorii. Lineage (NCBI taxonomy): Eukaryota > Metazoa > Chordata > Testudines > Trionychidae > Pelochelys > Pelochelys cantorii. The sequence continues at coordinate 145,164,404 of CM064327.1, forward strand.
ACTCTTATTGCAGAAATCTGAGGAGTACTGCATTCTATAAAAAGATAAAACATATGACAGAGACGTTTTTGAACAGAAAGTACAAAACAAAAGAAGAAGCTATAAAAGAATTTGTGACTGATCCAAGGCTGAAGAGCCAGTCGTGCAATTTTGGTGAGCTAACAGACTCCCTGATAAGGGTCAAGATTGTGATTTGGATTCGGGACAAAACAGAAAAAATAGGAAGACCAAAATTAACTATTGGCAAAGCAACTAAAAATTTTCTAGGTAAAAGAAGTGACCTAGTCCAGAAGTAAGTTTATGGAGAGTGGACAGGGCCTTGACACAATAGACATGACTGAGCATCCAAAATACTACAACGGACTAAAGACAGAAAGATCTGAAGATCTCAAAAGTTGGAGCCCTCCAAAACAGCACATGGAGCTGCATATGCACAGCAAAAGCCAAGACAATACCCTGCCCATAGAGCAAGATGAAAGAAATGCAGTTAATTGCAGATTTTTAAATCACTTGCAGAGAGTACACAGACTGGACAAATAGAACAATGACAAGACCAGTTGCTCAGATGAATTTTTAAATAGGCCACCACTGCAGCAAAAATGAATGGACTATCCATCTGACAGGAAATGGGTTAGTGGTTAATTTTAAGTTAGATGTTGTTAGGCAAGCAATATGTTGCTAGAAACACTATTATTAGCACTAAACAATAAGCCATGGGTATTGGCAGATAAAGCCATGGGTATTGGCAGATTTAAAGTGGTGAGCCACTAAAGGCATATGTGAACTAAAAGGAATAGGTAAATAGCAAACTGTGGAAGATACATTTGGTAATAGTACCAGGGGAAAGGGCTCCCATTACTGGGTTAAAAGCAAGTCAAGTCATTGGTCTCATCAAAAAGGCACACCTGTTGGCAGGGTTTAAAAACTAAGGAAGAATTTCAGGATGTCTTCCAAGGGATAGGGAAGTTCTCAAGAGAGTACAAAATAGAATTGAAGGGGTCCAATTTATCCTGTGATTCCTAACTCTAGGAAAGTTTCTCTCACCCTAAGGCATAGGCGAAACAAGCATCTGGATAGTTCATTGCTCTGGTAATCATTAGTGAGCAGAAGAACCAGCAGAGTGGTTACACTCACTGGCCATTGTAAAATAAAAAGACAGAAACTCCCACTTGTGTATAGCCCACAAGAATAAAATAGTTTAAAGATAAAATAGCTGTGTAAAAAAAAAAGAATCAATTTCCACTACTTACAAATGAAAATTTTGAGATGCAGAGGTGCTGATGTCCAATATTTTTCTAAGCTGGAAGAATCAGCAGGGCTTTCTCAGGTGCACATTTGTGCACATATACCATCCCCCTTGAAGACACTGTTTCTGAAGACTCTGCCATCTGAGGTGTCTCATGGGAAAATACATTTTTGATGGTATAAAAGGTACTGAGCTTTCAAAATATGATGTTTTGATCCGGGGGAAAAACTAGAAGACCATGATCAGAGGCTCTCAGCAGCTTTGGAAAGAACCACCGCAGCTGGGCTAGAGCTAAACAAAAAATATAAATTTTTTGTAACAGAAACAACATACCTGGAGGAGAAGTTTACAAAGCAAGGTGAACAAAATAGGTTATGCTGGAATGGAGTTCATCACCAACATGCTTTAGCCAGCATACAAGAAAGGGTTTCAAAGATTCCTCGGAATGCTGAACTACGTAGGGGAAGTCGTGTCTAACCTAGCTCTCAGAATCCTGCGTATGCCATTGGGAAAAGCTGTCCAATGGTCAGAGGAATCAAATCTTAATAAGAAGTTTGAGAAACTGAAGGATTTACTGTCACCAAGTAAGTCAGGACTTTTTAATTAAGTGCAGAACTCATTGCTCGTGGATGTCTACAAGGAGGGTATCCACACAATCCCCAGTGAAAAAATGGTTATCAACATGTGGAGTAGAGATATAAGTGCTTTTTATTTGTCAGATTTCCCATTTCATTCACAGTAGATCTTCTAGTTCAGTTTCTCTAACTAATGCACATGTAGAGTACGCTAAGCACATGATGAGATTCAGTACAAGAGGGAATGATTCTGCTTCCACTATCTTCAATGGTGAAATTCCAGTTGAATTAGAGGAGGCGTCGACACTCTAATCCTTCCTAACCTTCTGTTCCCCTTCCTTTGAGGACCAGAGTTGGACAAAATGTTTTATCTGAAACTTTTTTTGTCTGAAATTTTTTCCATCCAAAAATATCAAAACATTTTGTGAATTTATGAGGTGTCACCAAATTGTTTCAGTCAAAATAAAAAGGCACCAATTCAGAGAAACTGTTTTTTAATTTTAATTTTTGGTTTGACCCCAACCATGTTTTTAATTACCAGTGATACCTAAGGCGTGGAAGTAGGATAATATCCAAGAGTTTCATGGCAGTAGAAAGATGTAGTTGCCCAGAGCAAGGGATTGGAAGCTGAAAAAAAAAAAAGCACCAGGAAGGAAAGAAGCTGCATGTAGGTGCAGGAAGGAGTGGTTTTAAAGTGAAAAGGTAATGTATGACACAGATGAGCTAAAGAACCAAGCAGCCATGGAGACAAGGCTCTGAGTTAGCAAATGTGCATATTTGCTGTTGTTTGATAATCACTGCTCACTGTAAATTAATATTTTTTTGCTCATTTTCAAATTGTCCTATTTTTCTTTAAAAAAATAATTAAAAACATGATCCCTAAACCAATTGGTTCATAATACTAAAAAAACCATAATTCCGCTTGTGTCACCAAATGCATGGTATTCTCTGCAAATTACTGATGTTATTAATAATCTGATTTAATGTTAAACAACATGACTATTGTAACTCCTCCAAAGCTATTTAATATATCAATGATGTTTTGTTAAAGAGCAGCTCTCCAGACATCTCTGGTGTTAATGAAACAACCATTTTCAAGGCAGGAAAGGCATGTGTGAAACTAAAGTTCTTCTGCGTGACTCAAGTATGGCATCTTCCCAAACTGTCTCAAATTTTCTTCCCTTCTCCATACTCTGTTGTAGCTCTGAAGACTGAATTTCTTCCACAATAACCACTCTTTCAGGCTTCTCAGAAAGATAAAAATGCAATATACACCGTGTACAGATTATTCAAGCAGTTTACACCTGGGAAGGAAATCACAGAACATGATACAGGTAAAGTACAGTTAAGGTACAGTATACTCAAGAGATTATTGATCTTGTTTTACAGGGACTTCTGCTTCAGACAATTCCATTTCAGTTGGCACAGAGCTTTATTTTGCATACAGAAAAGCAGCTGATCTACGGAACCCTAGAGAGTCACTGGACATAGAGAAAAAAACAGCAAAGAGAAATTCACTTCACTCTCAGCAAATTTTCCCATTTACACATTTGGATGTGCTCACTATTCTTTGTCACTCCTTAGTCCATGGCACAGGTTCATAGGTGTTGGCATTGTAATTGTTTTCTATTCAATCTTTAGTTGATAGAATCTTTCCAGTAAATCACTGATCTGCTACATACTTTCTTGTTGACATACTTTTCCCATTCTCACCATGTGTACAGCCAACATCAAACCTGCACTCACCAGTCCATCACTGAGAATCCCAGATTATTTTTCCCACTAATGTCTTCCATGAACATGCTGTCTATCCTTCACATGTGTGCCTTTCTCCTCAATATGTTATTTTTTTCTACCTGTATCTTCTTTCTTCCATCTCCGTAACACCTGCTATTTCCAAACCATGCAGCACGCAGGAACAAACACATGCAGCAAATATGTTTTTCTTTCAGTTTGTTACTTAATTGCCAAGTACAACAGTACTCCAGCTACCGTTTCCCCTGCCACCGGTGCACTCTCAATTAGGTTGGTTTTTTTGTTTGATTTGTTTTGTTTTGTTTTGTTTTGTCTCTCTCGGATGGCACTAAGCATACTTCACAAGTACACAAATGTTCTTTCTTCTGCTTCAGCTTCTCTCCTAACATTTCAATCTACAACTCTTCTTCCAGCTTCCCTACTTGCATAATTTCAGTTTTCATTATCTTTCCTTCAAACCACGGTTTTCAAACACAGATACTGATTCTTGTACCATATTTACCTGTTCCTCTTGGCTGTCAGGAAAAGAGCAGATCATCAGCACCCTTAGTTTTCTCTGGGTCTGCAGACGCTTGGTTCTTCTGCTAATTAACTCCATATCTAGAATGAAGAGATATGGAATCAGCACGTGGTCTTGTCTTAATCCTAGCAGCATCTCAAAATGCTCTGAAATTCCATGTATTGTTACCATCTTAGCTTTTGCCTCTGAATACAGTTTCTCTATCATCTCCTCTCCTTGTAGTGCCCCTCACAGCTATCTCAGCACTCCGAACACTAGCGCCTGCAGAACCAAGTCATTTGTTTTTTCAAGTTCAATAAATACTGCATAGCAGTTAAAACCCCTCCATCAGACTATCTGGAATATAGCAGTTAAAATCTTCCATCAGGCTATCTGGCTCACAAGTGTGCGTGCCAACCTCAGGGCAGACTGTCAAAGAACTAGTGCACAAACACATAATTGGTTGTGATTTCTATACTTCGATTTCACCATCTGAGGAGCAAGTGTGAATTCCTCCAGCACAATAAAGATCTCACCTTCAAGTCACAAACAGTTTTTTTGGGTACTCTGGTCTACCTTTCCACCCCAGTCTTTGTGAGAAATGGTTCTTGCAGCAAAAATCACAATATTCATGTTATATCTATTCCCAGAGGACCAGTCACCTACCCTAGATAACTTGCACCTTAGACCTGATACCAAATACATTGCTTATTGCCAATCCTATAATAAACAATTAAAGATTTATTACTAAGACAAAGATAAAAAAGAGAGTTCTATACTAGATGAAAGCAGGCAAACATACATACACAAAAGAATTGTAATGGAAATTGCTGTGATATGCAAGCTCGCTATGTCCTCCAGAACTAACCCACACTAAGCAGCCTAGAGATCCCTTGCTTATGCTTAGAAATATTGTCCTCTCCAAATTGTAGGCAGCATGATGATACAATTCCCGCAAGGTAGCAATTTTTTTCATCCCCTGCCTCCCCTCCTTCCAGAGTTCAAGCTAATGGGATGAGTTCCTGTGCAAGTTGCCTCTTCATGGGTATGAGGAGGGGAGAAATCAGCGAAATCATTCTCCTTTGATTTTTCAGAATGGCTCATTTGGCTTCTGTGGGCCTTTCCTTTTTTGCAAAATCAGCACTTAATTAATTGGTGTTTCTTTTCTGTTTTGTGAGTTACACAGTTTCAGAAATTTACAGTGGAAACACTATAGACTATAGGGCTAAACTGTTTGACCATAGATATATATTTTCTTATTGATTTATCATTTCCTTATGGTTTTGATTACTTGTTTTATTATAATCCAGGTTGACCCTCTCTAATTCTGCACTCTCTGGTCTAGCAACATCCAAGGTCTGACATGATTTTGGTTATCTGCATGTCCACGTATCATGGGTGTGGCCAAGTTTCTCATGGTCCCATAAAGTTAGTTTACATCCACCAGTCCTACCTCTTAGTGTTCTGTGCTTTTTTTTAGCTCTAGTTTACCCCTACATGTCTTCTAAGAGCCCAAAAAGCAGTGGAAGTGTTGGTGATGCTGCTAGACAGTATTGACCTCATGTGGTTCATCAAATTAGCTGGTTTGCAGTTGTCAGGCTGCTGGACTAAAGAGGTTCAACCTTTAGGTTTATAGTTTAGCTATAACTCAAGGGACCTATAGGCAACAGCCTACATCTTGAAGTAAGGCAAAGTTGGCATATTTATGTCTCAGACCTTTCACCCACAAAACACAGTTGGCTTACATATGTCTGGGACCTTTCACTTTTAATGGCATGGGACTTTCAAGTTTATCCTCAAACTTAACAGGTGCAGCACAATTTGAAAAATGCTGCAATAACTTATTAGGACCAGACCAATTAACCAGTTAGGACAGAAATAACAAATTGGATGGGTAAACACAAAAGGGCCATGGTAATGAATTGATACGTATGTTCATAAGTTGAGATCAATGATATGCTGACCTTTACGAAAAAGAGACTTCACCATTAGTAAGGTGAGGAAATACAAATAAGGAGATAGGGAAACATCCCCTGCTGACTATGCATGAAACACAACAATGTCAGTGTAACTGTACATATTATAGAAGTGACATCCCAGCCTAGGGGTAGTAGGGCATGTAGTCCTTGGGAGGTCCCAGAATGATGGCCACTGGGGATGATGGGGAAGGTGATGCTGGTGAGGAAGATGATGGGTAATACTTCAGGTGGTTCTACAAAGGATGACGTGAGTATATGGAAGTTCAGAGTACATTTGGAATAGATCTTTTTAAGTTGGAGTGTTTGTGACTGTGCTAAATGTATTAATAAACTACATTTGTAAATGTAAAAGGGTTCCTGTTGTGTGTACAAGGGTTCCTGAGTGTTGCAACTGTGCACATCAGGGTTCCCATCTATAGAATAATTGAAATAATGGGCCTGATCACAGGACAAGAACCTGCCAACCTTCAAAGTAATAACTGGAAATTCATAACTAATCTATAAAATTAATACACAATATATAGAGCAGGCAAAAACATTCAATGTAACTTTATATCAAGGACTTCATATGTTATGAAAAGATCAATGCTTGCAGCATTCTACAACCATTTCATCAAGTCTAGACAGTATATACATTCTTATCAACTTAACTTTCATTTTAACAATACTAACACACAGGTGAGCCAGACTGGTTTCCAGCTATGCATTTGGCAATGTTCAGTGAGGCCTTGGTATGATCTGGCACCTGGCCTACCAGCATCACACCCTCCATTTATCTTACTTTCAAACTTCTGTCTCATTGCAAATATTACTTCAATATTACTTCTTCCTTTCCTAAATCAGTGTTGCTCTGCTCCCATATAGTCAACCTTCTTCCTCTACCTGTCTTCCAGAATTGTACACAAGGACTTTGAGAGGCTGATTTAACAAAATAATGATCCAGTAGGTGCTTGGATCATTTGCCCTTATCCTGTTCTGTAGTCACAGGGCAGTCTCACTTGCTCCCAGAAAACATGTAATCATTTATAAAGTTAATTTACTGTAGGATCTCCAACTGCCTTTGATCATCTCAACAGTGATCTCATCTTCAACAGCTTTTTTACCATTTTTCAGTGCCTTTTCTACTGCTCCATAATTATCAGAGGTGCTTATACGCACAGATCTTTCTTCTTGTTTAACAGCCTTTGAAAATACTTTCCATACTTCTATCCCTTCTATAGGGTTAGCCACCATGTAGATCCCACCCTACACATATAAATATTCCTTTGTATCTCGTGTTTCATTCTTTCTTTTCTTTGCCAACCAAAAAATGAATTTCCTTCCATCAGCTTCCTCCAGCTTTCTGTGTAATTCCATCTCAGGATCCGTTCTTCCTTTAGCAGCTGTTGTTTCCTCCTCTTCCTTTTTTTTTCTTTTGTCTGCTGGTATGCATTTTTGATTGTCTCATTATCAGTCACAGCCTGCTTTTCTCAAACTCTTTGAAGGAGTAGTTCTTTTAAACTTATTTTGTAACATCTGGCTTACTTCCAGAAACAGCTTAATCACTGCCATGCTACCACCTGGGCATTAATAGAACATTCTTTAAACTTCCTCCATTTTTTCCTCCACTGACTTCATTGATTTTGCCAAAGCATGAAAAACTTCCTTTACATTTTGGCAGTATTTCATCATATTTGGCTAGGAGATAAGTTCTAGAATTGACCAGGAAACAATTTTCCTGGCCCATGTAATTTTTGAGATTTCAAAAAAAAAAAAAAAAATCCTGTCCCAAATCAGAATAAAATTTTAAAATATTTTGTGATCTGAAAATCTGAAAAAATATTTGTGGGTAATCAAAACAGTTCATTTTGATAACTTTGAAACATTTTATTTTGCTTTTTATACCCCCTCTCTCTCTCCTTATAAATTAACTGAAATTGTTAACAGAAAGATAATTTCAAACTCAAAATGGACTTCTCATTTTAAATCTTTTTTAAAGAAATTCATCCAAATTGCCCCTTTCCTGCAAAAAGTTTTATTTCAAAAATCAGTATTTTCTTATGAACAAAGTTTTTCCAATAAATTCCTAGCCAGTTCTATTAGGTACTCTATGTCTGCCCTTACTAGTGTTTGTATCCCCATATTTCAAACCACTGACACTCAACTTTTATGAACAGGGAACACAGAAATTAGCACAGTTAAGGTGTGTTAAAAAACTTTTGGGTAATTTATACTTCTGAATTGGGAATTCACCAAATTGTAACAAATTTTATATATTTTTTTAAAAATATTCTTCCACTGCAAAAGTCAAACTCTGATGATACATACTCATGACTTTGATATTCCAGACATACAGACATCTATATCTATATCTATTTCTATATCTAGATACTAATAACAGTTACGACAATTTAATCCATCTATAGCTAGCTGTAGGATCCATTAGCAGGTGGATCTTGAGCAGCAGCAAGTGTTGCTGTAGGTTGCACACTTCTTATCTCCATGCCCACAACAAAGCCAAATGCAGCCTTCTCCTGAAGTCCTGATGCTGTTGGAACAAATATTAGCCTTCCATTAACACTTGCTCATGTTCCACTGCCAGAGGTAAGTCCTTCGCAAGAGCTCTAACTCTCTGTGTGCCTAATTGCAAACTCCTTTGTGTCTGATGGTGTCAAACAATATCCTGACCTGAAAGACAGCATGCAGATCTCTGTCCACCACACCTCTTTAGTGTTAACACCACTCTGTCGCCTTTTGCCGGTGCTGCTCCACAAACACTGTCATATCACAGCAACATCTGGGGATCCAAGCAGTCCTTTGTTTCCTAGACAGTCTGACTCAGCAGAATGCAATGCAACAAACTTCTCAAGAGGTACCTTTCCTAAGTTGGTACCAGAGGACATCTGTTCTTGAGTTATTACTCTCCTGTCTCACTAGTATAAATACTCTAAGCACAGAGTTGAATGACTGGGTGCCTCCCTAGTTCTGGAGTGGAACCACTGTTTCTTGTGATAATGGTTTCAATCCCCCCCTCCCCACTCTGTATACCTCTTCTTTGCTGCTGCTACTGCTACATATATTTCATTTTTTAAAATTTTTTAGCCCTTTTTGTCCTTCTTGCTTCTTTATCAAAATCCCTCACCCCCTTCCATTTTATAACCTGCAAAGGAAGCTTCAACAGAACAACCTGGATGAGTGTGCACTGCTCAGCATGAGAAAGGCTTGTAGAGTCATGCCCTCAGTAACAGCAATAGAGAGCCTATAGTGTTGTAGACAGTGACCTGAAGGTGGGAAGTGAAATAGCAAGCATTAACTTCTTTTGAGGTGAATATCAGAGTTTATTGACCCAAGGACTAACTGAGGTAAAATAAAGGTCAATGTTTTCATAGGAGCATAGGGCATAGGATTGGAGCAGACCTTTTGGGTCATGGTGCCCACCTCCCTGCTATTGCAAGCAACTCTATCATATGATCCCATTTATAAATTTATCAAGCTTCATCTTAAAACCAGTTAAATTGTTTGACCTCACTACTCCTAATGGAAGGCTGTTCCAGATCCTCACTAATTTCTTTAGAAGACCAGTAATACTTGATATTTATTAAACAAAAAATATATATTCATTTTTACACAGACCTTGAATGTTTTTATGATTTGTTTATGCACTACTAATATTTAAAAGGTGGCAATATGAGAGATCCAGAAAAAATCTTTTTATTTGCCTCTTAAGAGATGAGATATATAAATATGTGCAAAAACCCAGAGCTCTGAATAAGTGATAATATAAATACATAAATAAATAAATAACAGCTTTCACTAAAGGACTGCAAACAGTCAGGAGGCATCATTTCCATATGTGATCTTGCTGAGGAAAATTGCTCCAGATCTCATATTATTGCCATTTGAGAAAGTAAGCAATTGAAACCTGTTATCAGCCAGTCAGGATTTGTTTCATAGATATAGCAATACTTTTTATATTCATGAGATGAAGATAACCACATAACACGCTGAAACCTTTGGCAACAGATAGACTATCTCCCTCTCTTTGCTTGTTTCTCTCACACTCTCACAAACAGAGCACCCCTCAGCAGAAAAAGTGCAGTCACTTGTCTAGTGTTCCTTTCGCATTACAGATGCACTAGGGCGCTGCTTAGGCTTCATAATTGAGTTATAGCAGTCATCCACATATTAGATTCTAGGCTGAGCTTTGGCAAGACTAAGTAATAGATTGAAAAATACAATTATTGCTTACCTACAGAATTCCTTTGCTTGGGAGGTAAAGCATATATATCAGAAAAGTTGTCTTTTTTTCCCCAGGCCTATTCAATAAATGAACGTTACACCAGGATTCTTACACAGAGTATCTTTGAAATGGGTTTTGTATTGATTTTTGTAACTACCCTGTTAGATGACGTTATCCCTTAGTGTGTCATGTTTAGATGGGTCCGCCCGGAGCAGGTCATTGAGGTGATAACTGTCATTTGGAGGGACAGAAAAGCAATCATAGCTTTTTCATTACTTACTGTTTTCCTCCTGCAAGTGTGGGATCATTTGACATATTATAGCTTCTGTGATTTAAGCTGCATTCTGAAATTAAGTGCTAGAATATCAAGCTGTGGGTTTAGAAAAATAAACTTGATGTCAAAGGAACCACATGCCCTGTAGGTCATAACTATGATCCAGTGCGACTAACAAGAGAAAGAAAGAAAGAAAGAAAGAAAGAAAGAAAGAAAGAAAGAAAGAAAGAAAGATTATTTCACACGCTTCATGTGTAAATTAAAAATGCATTAGTTACTACACCCTGAAAATTTTGCTTTTCAAATTGACACATAAAATGTTGGGAAAATGCATGTAAATGTTTTAAAATGTATGATAGAAATAGGCAGGAAATGGTTTTGTTTGGTGTAGAGATAGGGGGTAAATTGCTTTATGACTTGATCCAAAATTGTTAAGATTGCCCCAAATAAGGTTTTCAAACCTTTTGGTGAACCCAACTCAAGTTTTAGACAAACGTAGGCAATCTAAACTAAGTTTTGAGCAAACTTTCCTCAACTTTTTTTTAAAATTTTAGGTGGAAAAATGCCCAAAATGTCATATAATTTTTGCATGATTTTGAGACAAAACCAGGCAAATTTGTTAATGCATGTAGACTGAGTTTTGCTTCAAATGTTGGGTTTATTCATCCCTCAAAAACCAAATGAAACTGACTTATGAATATTTTACTCCAGCATGCCTAAGATTTATTAATTACCTGGATGAGCGGATGAATTGCTCTCTCAGCAAGTTTGTGTATGACACTAAGGTAGGGGGAGAGGTAAATATGTTTCAGAGTAGGGATAGGGTGCAGAGTGACCTAGACAAATTGGAGGATTGGGCCAAAAGAAATCTGATGAGGTTCAACAAGGACAAGTGTAGAGTCCTGCACTTGGGATGGAAGAAACCCAAGCATTATTACAGTCTGGGGACCAACTGGCTAAGCAGCAGTTTGGCAGAAAAGGACCCTGGGATTACAGTGGATGAGAAGCTGGATATGAGTCAACAGTGTGCCCTTGTAGCCAACAATGCTGATGGACTATTAGGGTGCGTTAGGACAAGCATTTCCAGAAGATCTAGAGAAGTGATTATTCCCCTTTATTTGGCACTAATGAGGCCACAACTGGAATATTGTGTCCAGTTCTGGGCCCCCCACTATGGAAAGGATGTAGATGCTTTGGAGAGGGTCCAGAGGAGTGAAACCAAAATGATTAGGGGACTGGAGCACATGACCTGTGAGGAGAGGCTGAGGGATTTGGGCTTATTTAGTCTGCAGAAGAGATGAGTGAGAGGGGATTTGATAGCAGCCCTCAACTTCCTGAAGGGAGGTTCCAAAGAGGATGGAGAGAGGCTGATCTCAGTAGTGACAATGGCAGAACAATGGTCTCAATTTACAGTGGGGGAGGTCTAGTTTGGATATTAGGAAAAACTATTTCACTAGGATGGTGGTGAAGCACTGGAATGGGTTACCTAGGGAGGAGGTGGAATCTCTACCCCTAGAGGTTTTTAAGTCCTCGGTTGACAAAGTCCTGTCTGGAATGATTTAATTAGGGTTGATCCTGCTTTGGTCAGGGGGCTAGACTCGATGACCTCCTGAGGTCTCTTCCAGCCCTAGGATTCTATGATTTACATCCAAATTCTCTTCTTTGCATGCAATTACAGTATAAGCTACAACCTCTCAATATAGGGGACGATAATCTATATTTAATATGTATGAACTACACTTTTATTACAGAGAAAAACCAGTTACCAGCCATAGTGCTCCTCAGGTTCTCCTTCTTGAAACAAAACCACTTCTTACTCAGCTGAATCAGATCAAAGAACCCTTTGCCTTCCTCATTGCATATCCCTTCTACGTTTCAGATTTGACATCTTCATAATTCACCATCTGAATATGGTCCACATATTCCCACCACTAAACTTTTTTATATAATAGCACTCTGCTTCTTCTTCCTCCCAATGTCAGTCTGAGACTTAATCATCTGCACAAAGCAAGGTTTCCATTATGATTGTGTGCATGGAAGTTGGTAATGTTATTATATTTAGTGTGCTCTTTGAACATTTAAAGCATTATATACGTTTGATGTGTTGGTATTGCTGTAGAGTATTAACTACAGATGTGAGATTATTGTTCCCTTATATTTTATGAGCTTGATTTGCTCGAAAAGTTTTCATTAAAAGTCAATTACAAGTTTTTACAACCATCTTGTGTTGGTGAAGGCCAGGATTTCCTTGAACCTGACCAGTTCAGCGTACAGGGCTTTCAAATTCTACCAGTGCAGCCAAGCTGAACTGGAAATTCTGCTAGATCATTGGACTTATTTGGAACTAACGTTAAAATCTTTTGTTTTGTTTTAGTAATGTAGCATTTGTAAGCTTTGCAAGATCAGACGGTCTGTGTTTATAAACTTCAAGGAGCCTATAAACTTCATCTGCATTGTCATAGAATTTATACATGGATTCCACATAAAGTTTGCCAATATGCGTGAGGTGTCTATCAAGTACAGTATATCTCCTGACACATTTTGTATCAATGCATACATTACATACATAGCAAAACTTTAACTGATCACTGATCAAATTATTGAACTCCACCAGCCAAACATAAAATTCTCAAAACACTGGGGCCTAATAGCTCTAAAAGAAGGTTTTTTTTCTCATCCCTCAAAATAAGTAAAAGCACCAACAAAGGTGAAGCTAAACAAAGAAATAAGTCAATGGGTTTAAAAATTGCCACATTCCTCACCATTTTTCCTCATCTCCATCCTCCTGCAAATTAGCAGACTTTAACAAGAGTGAAAAGTCATTTATCTAATACATTCGCATCTTCTAAATTCAGTGGCTGTTTAACATGAACCTTCCTAAAATAAAATATTCTCACTGCACATAACTGTAATGATAGGCATCACTAGATGTAGAACATCATTGGATATAGATTTCCAAGTTCTTTTTCTTATCACATGAGCACATGTTCAGTTTTGGGAACAAATGCTGTTTTGATTTTTGTTTATGGTTATGAAAGGAAAGGTTCTGCAGTCTTTGGCAAGGGAGCCGTGGAACTAACAGAAGAATTTGTTCTTTGCCTTTGTTCTCTTATTACAATGAATTATTGAGGAAGATTTGCTTTACAGTAATTGAGCATTGGTTCTGGGTTGAGATTCCCCATAGAAGAGATTGCCCTCATGCTGTTTGACCACCTCTATTCCAGGACTGGTATAAATAAACCAGTTATACAAAGAATATACCCAGATCCTGCACCACTGATAGCCCAGGACATCTGCTAACACTGGACTGTGATCAAAAAAAGTTTCATTAAGGTCCATAATAATGTTGTTGACTTAATGTGTTCAAATAATATACTTAGTTATCCATAGGGTATTTGACTTGGTATTGCATGGCATCTTGATTTAAATGTAAGTACTATACAGAATCAATATAGTACACATTAAATAGATTAAAAAATTATGCACCTCAAGCATAATTGTTAATTAGAAGGTAATATTGGGTGAAGGTGTTTCTGGTGGACTCCACAGGGATCAATTCATCACCAAATGCTAGTCAGTATTTTCATTAATAATTTTTCTAAAATTATAAAATCTTTACTGATAAAGACTGCAATAACACAACAGTGGGTGGATAAATAATGATGGGGACAAGTTACTCATACAGAGCAATCTGAATCACTTTGGATGTTGGCAGAGGTGACAGTAAGCCAATTTGCTGTACCAGTAACAAAGTGGACAGCGAGGTATGGTACACCATGACATCAAGCTATTTGTAGTGAGTATGGTATTTTGGAAAGCTTCTTCTCAGGGGAACAGGGCTGTCGGGAGGAGCTGGGAGCAGCACAGCAGCCAGAGGAGCTGCCATGTTTCACTTCTTTTCTTGTGATCTGCTGCCCCTCTTAGTGGGCAAATATGCTGTATCCCCAGCCCTGTCTCTTGGCAGGGCTGCTGCTGTATGGAGCTGGAGGAGACTCCTTTCTCCGCTGCAAGTAGAACACTAGCAACTTCTATCTGTTGTAGCGCCCCAGTTCTCACTCCCTGTAGGTAATTTGAGATGGGGAGGAGAGGAGAAGAGTGTGGGGGGCACTGGGCTGGAGAGGTGGAGTAATGTGTAGGGTCATGTGGGGCATTCATGTGCCCCCCTTTATTGGTGTACCCCCCCATACCTGGAAGAATTTAATTTTACTTTCATCAGTGGAAATTGGACACACTCAAATAATTTGCCTTTTAATATACATTTAACACATTCAATATTCATCCAGAAGCTATGTTTTGAGGGAGCTTAAAAACTGATTTATAATGAAAAGCTAGCCACTCCCTCATTACTTATAGAAAGACCACAATTTTTGTATTCAAAGGATAATTTGGAATCTAAATTATTTAAAAAAATTTAAAAGCTCACAACTTTGTATTTCATTTTTCAAAGAAGCATTTGCGGGGGGAATGAAAATTGCAAATTTATTTAGTAGGGTTTTTTTAATGTTTTTTAATGTTTTCTTTTATTTTTGTACATTAACACTGTACTGGTTATCATAAAATTCACATTTTAAGCATACATTTTACCTTGGTAACAAAAGAAATCACCCTAACATCAATCACAGTGTTCATATTTTAAGACTCTAGAAAAGTTTTGAGAATCTCTAAGATTTTTCATGAGATTCCAGTAAGCTTAATTGGAAATATCCAGCATTAATTGCCAGGGATTAACAAAAGACATACTATTTTAAACAGTCCATATGTTTTTCAGAGAATGCATCTTCCCACATTGTTGAAATAATGTGAAGAGATAGCTATTGTAACTATAGAAAGACATTTTTGTGCTTATGTAATTTGCAAGTTAACTGTCAAGTAGATATGACAGTCTTATCTTTTTTTCAATGACATGTTTGGGAAATATAGAATATGAAATCAGGATACTACCTGTTGTTCTTCCTCACTTAAATTCTGAAACATAAGAAAAGTAAAAATTGATTGAAACTGACATTTTTGAATCTTTGACCCTCTGTCACAATAAGAATTACACTTTTCATTTGGAGTACTTTATTTTATACCTTTGGGTTGGTTACATTTTCTGTTATATTATCTCACTTCAGCTCAACTTAGATTTGCTGTACCACCTGATGTATCATCCTTTAGAGATATAATTCCAAAACTCTATTCGATTTATTTAAAATCTGTGAATATAATGTTAATAGAAAAACAAAGTAGAAGAATCTATTGTAAAAAATCCAACGAACCTCTACGTCCCTATAACTTGTCATAGACTTTTAATATGCATCATTCTAGCAAAGACACACATTGTTCCAAAGTGAAAGTGGAAGAACTGAGTGATGCTGGAAGGAGTCTTGATCCACAGGCTTCTGTTATTCAGTCTTAAGCCATAATGGCTTCTTTTTCATGGAATTACTTATTTACTTTGTCTTCCTTCAAGAATGTAAAATGAGTTTAAAGTATTTTTAGTTGGGATGTAAGTTTGGGTTAAAAAGATTATAACAAATCTTTTATGATCTTCCATCAACTCACATTAGATTTAGCTATAGATCATAGAATCATAGGGCTGGAAGAGACCTCAGGAGGTCATCGAGTCCAGCCCCCTGCCCAAAGCAGGACCAACCCTAACTAAATCATCCCATCCAGGGCTTTGTCAAGTCAAGACTTAAAAACCTCTTGGGATGGAGATTCCACCACCTCCCATTCCAGTAATTCACCTAGTGAAATAGTTTTTCCTAATATCCAACCTACACCTCCCTCACTATAATCTGAGACCATTGCTCCTTGTTCTGCCATCTGTCACTACTGAGAACAGCCTCTCTCCATCCTCTTTGGAACCTCCCTTCAGGAAGTTGAGGGCTGCTATCAAATCCCCCCTCACTCTTCTCTTTTGCAGACTAAATAAGCCCAAATCCCTCAGCCTCTCCTCATAGGTCATGTGCTCCAGCCCCCTAATCATTTTGGTTGCCCTCCGCTGGACCCTTTCCAATGCGTCCACATCCTTTCTGTAGTGGGGGGGCCCAGAACTAGACGCAGTACTCCAGATGTGACTTCACCAGTGCCGAATAAAGGGGAATAATCACTTCTCTAGATCTTCTGGAAATGCTTCTCCTAATGCAACCTAATATTACATTTGCCTTCTTGGCTACAAGGGCACATTGTTGACTCATATCCAGCTTCTCATCCACTGTAATCCCCAGGTCCTTTTCTGCCAAACTGCTACTTAGCCAGTCGGTCCCCAGCCTGTAACAATGTTTGGGATTCTTCCATCCCAAGTGCAGGACTCTGCACTTGTCCTTGTTGAACCTCATCAGATTTCTTTTGGCCCAATCCTCTAATCTGTCTAGGTCACTCTGGACCCTATCCCTGCCCTCCAATGTATCTACCTCTCTCCACAAACTTGCTGAGGGTGCAATCCATCCCCTCATCCAGGTCATTAATAAAGATGTTGAACAAAACTGTCCCTAGAATGTATCCTTGGGGCACTCTACTTGAAACCGCCTGCCAACCTGACATCGAGCCGTGGATCACTATCCATTGGGTCCAACAATCTAGCCCACTTTCTATCCTCCTTACAGTCCATTTATCCCATCCATACTTCCTTAACTTGCTGGCAAGAATATTGTGGGAGACCATATCAAAAGCTTTGCTAAAGTCAAGATATATCACATCCACTGACTTCCCCATGTCGACAGAGCCAGTTACTTCATCATAGAAGCTAATCACATTGGTCAGGCATGACTTGCCCTGGGTGAATCTATGTTGACTGTTGGAACAGAATCTGGACACCGTGTATGAAGCAAGCAGGAAGTTTTATTACACACAGCGCTGGTGGAGTGTCACTTCGCTTGCTAGGCTTGGTGAATATTGCCAGACAATACGTTACAATGGATTATATAAGATGCTGATGGGCGAATGAAGTGATGGGGGGGGGCGAAGATCCCAGACCCTCTGGATAGGTGCTAACCGTGAGACAAAATAAAAGCAATAATCTAAAGGTTGCATAATGTTTTCCACCCATATCTTAAAGAATACCTTATAGCTAGTTAAACAAGTACTTAACACATAATTGACAATTGATGTCTGCTTTGTTTAAGTGGCAATGTGTCTGTTAGCATCAGGAAGGTATCTTTGCACGGATGTGATCCATTGGTGTTGTACCTGGCGGATTAAAGCAGAGGCAGTAAGGGTACATGACAATTACGCATTTGTTCCGAGCACCACTGAATGTGTTATGTCCTGTCTCTCACCCCTAGGGCCTTTCCCTGGGATGTAATTAACTGGGTAGTTATCTTTATGATGGCCTTCCTCCAATGGGCTAAGCGGGGGTGGGGGTAACTTTCATGTACTGTGCCTTTGGTATAGGTGTTTGTGGGCCTGTTTCAGACTTGAAATTTAGAATAGGGGTTCTTAACAGAATATCATAGCCGGTCTAAGACATTTTTACCTTACATTGACTATTCCTGATCACTTTCCCCTCTTCCAAGTGCTTCAAAATGGATTCCTTGAGGATCCCCTCCATGATTTTTCCGAGGACTGAGGTAAAGCTCACTGGTCTGTAGTTCTCTGGATTGTCCTTCTTCCCTTTTTTAAAGATGGGCACTACATTTGCCTTTTTCCAATCATCTAGGATCTCTCCTGATCTCCATGAGTTTTCAAAGATAATGGCCAAAGGCTCTGCAATGACCCTGAGCTGTGTGGCCTGAAGAAGCATTTCAGCCTGATTTGGAACTAATTTCAGATTTGGCAGAAGTAAATTTGTGTTTAGTTACAAGCATCATTCACATAAGACATAATTTAGAAGTCTATTGTATATTCACAGTGACATTATCTTAAGTACTTTGAGAGCCCCTTCCCCAGTACTACCCAAGCTAATTAGCTAAGTACATTTATCCTGAGTCAGGAAGGTGGCAAAGTTGGAAGTCTTAGTTCAGTACACCCTTATTTTTCTAAGGGACTGCATATACTGTGCAGATCCAAAGGCATTAAAGGGACTTTGTGCGTTTAAAGAAGAAACATTAAACGTTTTCTGAAACGTATAACATAGCACTTTTTTCTGTACTTAGTCCAAAAAAGAAAAGAAATTATTTTGTCTTAAATGAAAGATTTTTTTCTACTGTATACAAACATTTTCTGTGGAATATCTCTTAGAATCTTTCAACTGTATTCAGTTTGCACTGTCCAAACTAAGATGAATGTTCTTATAAACCAAGCAAATAATAAGAAAGGTGAGTAAAATATTAATAGTTCTCTCAATTGTCTAAAAAATGTTTCCTTCTACAGGGATACATCATCTCTGTATGATTTCCAGTTAAGTCTGCATGGGTATATTGTCTTTTAAAGACTGGAACTTTTAAAGACTAAACTTTCTATGGAGTTTTTATTGATTTAATAAATACTTTTAAATATTGATGTTTTCACCAAAAAAGAAAGTGGAGTCCCTGTACCCGAACATCAATACTCTCACCTTGAAAAGAGAAACTGAAAGGAAGGAACTAGCCGTCATTTACAAACAAATCATCCACAACACCCATCTAAATCATCATTGCTGTGAATGGCAATAGACAGTCATGGAACCAGAAAAACAGAGCAAGGATGACTCTATAGTTTGAAAGTCAGGTACTTGCCTAGGCTGTGGGAGATCCATGTTCAAGCTCCTGCTCCAAGGGCTTTTTAATTATTGGTAAATGTGGAATATCTTGAAGAGGAGAGATTGAGAGAACTATATGCTTCAGTACTGCATAACACAAAGGTTAGGGGGCATCATTGCAATATAGGAGACCCAAATTGAAACTACTTGTCCACATCAGGCAGAGTGGGGCTCTAGAACTGTATCCCCCACATCTCAGGAGAGTTCCCGAACTTTCACCAGGGTGATGCTACTTACTCTGGCAGCTTTGTGAGTCTAGTTCTCCTGAGTTTTTGTTGAAATGCCTGAAAATCAAAACTTGATGATTTGGGTTGAAATAAAACATTTCATTTTGACATTACCAAAACGTTCTATTTCAACTTCAATTTTTTTCAGGGTTGTGATTTATCAAAAAATGTGAACAATGTTACTTACAGATCCTTCCAAAATGATTTTTCCAGAGTTACCAATTAACTGAAAAATCCATAGTTCATCCAGCTCCATTCATAAATCTATTGTAATAAAAATAATGAGTCAGCTAAATGGCATTCAGCAGCTAGCATTAGGAGGGAACTCTCTTTAGAGTCATAAGGTCACAGAGTATAAGGCCAGAAGGCATCACCAGATCATCTAGACTTACATGCATGTCACAGGCAACTAACAACTCCAGCCAACAGCACAAGAAGCCACACAACCAGAATAGGACTAAAGCACAGCAGTCCTCAGGATCCTAAACTATTGTGTGCCTCTGATAGAGAATAGGGCTAAAATTCACCAACCTTCAATGTCAGGGCACTCACTAGTTTAAATACACTCAGGCGATCTGAGCAAACAACTCTAACTCTATTATGCAGATTTAAGGCCGTCTACCATCATGAGAAATTTTTCATGAATTAGGAACATGTAATTCTAGAGGCTAGCATATTTTTCTTTGATAGTTTCATGATGTTAAAGGAAAGTTAGTCACATCCAAAGTATTGTTAAATAAATAACTTCAATCAAGTTACAAGTTGGTGTTAGAGCAAATGTTCACGATCGTACATTCCAAGACCAAAAAGAACCGCAGTGATCACCCAGTCTGACCTTCTGTATAACACAGACCATAGAACTTCCCCGAAATAATTCCTAGAGCGTTGCTTTTAGCAAAAGCATTCAAACTTGACTTAAAAATTCTTATTGATGGAACTCTGCCCCCACCTTTGGTAAATTTTTCCAGTGGTTAATTACTCTCCCCCATTAAAAACTGACACCTTGTTTCTAGTCAGATCAGCAAATCATTGAAGCAGATATTCCTCAAAAGGAGTTTAGAATGATGCAAAATATTGAGATCTAATGAAACACTATACAGCTGGTCCCCAAGTTACGAACGGGTTACGGACCAAACACTTGACCGTAACTCGAAATGTTCATAAGTCGGACCCCATTGAGTTACATTGCGACCGTGCTGTTCGTAAGCACGGGTCATGTTTGTAACTCGGGGACCACCTTCACAACTGCTTAATGGGAGGTTTGGTCGTAAATGCGAACGGTCATAAATCGACCATTCGTAACTCAGGGACCGGCTGTATATTTGAAAAATAACTATTTGTTATACAGGTAGAACATCTCTCTCCCAGCATTCTCTGGTCCAGCAACATCCATGGTCCATCATGATTTTAGTTAGTCAGACATCCACTTATCATGGTGTGGCCAAGCTTTCTGCTGTCCTATAAAATTTGTTTACAATCACCAATCCTGGCTCTCAGTGTTCTGTGCTGTTGTTTAGCTTTAATTTACCCCAAATGTTTTCTAACAGCCCAGTAAGCAGTGGAAGTGTTGGTACTGCTGCTAGACAATATTGGCCTCCTGTGGTTCAGCAAATTCACTGGTTCAATATCAGTCAGGTCTCGAGGGTGCCAGATTAGAGAGGTTAAACCTTTATGTATTTTTCCTTGAATATGACCTTTAAGGCACAGTCCTCTTTAAAGCACTCTCCCCAAGGCAGAATACCAGAAGTAATACAGGGAGTTATTCTCTTTTGGGGATGCTGCCTCCCTGAACTCTCCCATGCAGAAGGACAACACATAGATTACTCATATTATTATTTTATTACAATAGTGCTTAGGAACTGTACCAACTCTGCTGGACAGAAGCAAAGCTAACTGATTTTTTGTTTTTCATTTTAAAAAGGTATTCATGAACATTTTCATGATTAAAACAAACTGGTATAATTTATACTTTTGCAAATATTTTTTGACAACAAGCTTCAAACATTTAAAGCCCAAATGTTTCACAAGTTTTAGCACAAATGATTATACATCCATATATCTTTACTAGATGTTCATTTGTTCTCTATTCATTGTGCATTGATTGGTACTGTGCTATTTTGCAAGTTTGGTCAAGCAAAAAGGGACCAGTAACAACACTATGACTTAGAACAGGATTATTCAACATTGGAAGCCTCGGTGGCCATGATGATACTCACAGCACATGCTGAGGGCAGCAATTTAAAGGCACATCTAGACTATGGGTTTTTTTCTAAAGAAGATATGCAAATTTGATGTGAATTTGCATATCTTCTTCTGATGGCTTTTTCAAAAGAGGTTTTTTTCAAAAAAGCAAGCAGTCTAGACGCGGTTCTTTTGAGAAAAAAAAAACCTTTTTCAAAAGCACCTTTCTTCCTCAAAAAATGAGGTTTACAGCGTTCTTTCAAAAAAGGTTTACCGTGTCTAGACTGCTTGCTTTTTTGAAAAAACCTCTTTGAAAAAGCGATCAGAAGAAGATATGCAAATTTACACTGAATGTGCATATCTTCTTTCGAAAGAAAAATGGAGTCTAGACGTGCCCTAAGTGTGGTTGCATATACATGCAAATATATATGCAAATATATGCAAATAACTTCTCTCACACTGAAGGGCATGAATACAAAGATAAAGCCTTAAGCCATGGTGCCAGACCCCAGTGTGGCCTGTGTGAGCCAGTCAACACCGCTCAGGCTCTGCCCACAAGGCTAAGCAGCCAGTACATCCCACAATGCCCAGCACCTCCTCCCTGGGGGCTAGAAACGCTGAAACCCTGTACCCGTCTGTTCCAGGCAGCCTGTCCGCTTGGAACGCATCTTTCAATGCTCACCCCACCTCGAAGATGCCTTGCCGTTGTGGAGTGTGTTCCCAGTGGAGGCCATGTTCAAAGGATCCCACCCATGGGCCACGTGTTGAACCCAGCGTATATACAAACCGCACCGTGGGCCACAAACAAATGGGTGGTGGGCTGCATGAGGCCTGTAGGCTGCGTGTTGAGTAGCCTTGACTTAGAAGATCATGATAACAAAGCACCAGAACTTACAGTTCATAAACAACCCATAAGCTGAAATATACTCATGTAAAATACAGTATTTGTCAAATGCTTCAGAATAAGGAATACATATTAGACCTCAGATTTTGTTTACAAACTATATGCTAACCATAAAAAAGGGCAAAATTCAAAATAGTCATTATTTTCAATTAATAATTCAACTAATTGCATTTACAGGACATTCTAACATTCATTCTAACATTAACATTATTATAACTCAGAAGAAACTTTTGTATGCCCTTAGTCATACTTTTGGGATTATTTTATACTTCTATGTTATTTACTAATATAGAACTTTATTCTAATGAGGTAATTTTTACCCCTCCCAAAAATGTTAGAGCAAACAACATTTATACAACTGTTACAAAAATAACTTTTGTTTGTCCTTACTAGATTCAGTCTTAGTAGCCATTTTTATATATCAGAATGGTTTAGCTATTCTTTTCAGCTCATTCACTTTCTATAGAATTTTATTATTAACACCGATATTTCAGTTTATTGCCATTATACAGTAGGCACTTGGGTAAGCTATCAGGAGCTGCAGGGTCTGTCTTATTCTTCATCTAGAGTAAACTCATAGGAATGTCACAGATTGGCTGACATTATCTCTTCATTACCTTTAAGAATATGGATTGCTGGTCACCCATCCTGACCCACTTCATGCATCGCTTCAAATGCACCCAACAGGCTGAAAGACAGCTTCTTTAGAAGGACAAAGTAGCCATCCCAAAATGACATTTCAGTTGGTCTATTGGGGAAATCAATTCAATTTTGGTTTCCCTACAATCATACTTCAAATAAAGAAGAAATCCTGTGAATGTGACCCTATATTTTGAATGGCACCATATATAAAACATATTACAGATAGACTCTTATTGATGATACTTTTACATACTATTTGTCTTCAGCTGGCCAACATGTTTGGCTTTGTTCAGTATGACACAGAACAGTTTACGTTATTCATTAGATAATGCTTTCTGACAATTCTGTTCGTAAGAATGATTATACATCTGGCAATTACCAGTTCTTTTCAATTCTTCACAATAAGTTTCCCCAACTCTCTGCCCATGCTTCTTTTAGATTGTCCTGAGAAATCAGCCTGGAACTCCTTGTTCTTTCCCACCCCAAACTGTGACCCCTTAGGATTCATGGACATGCAGGATCAATTATATTTACTTTATAGAAAAGTAATCCATTTTAAAACATCAGCTAGCTCAGCAAAATATTATTATGGCTGTGAAGTACATTTTAATCGTTTGCAGATGTGAGCTATGCGTACTAAATCTGTATCAGGAACCCACCCACAATCTGGGGCTATTTCTCACCAAAAGCCCTACAGTGAGATATAGTCTCTGTAGAGACTAAGGGCATGTCTATACTACAGAGTTATTTCAAAATAACGCACTTCTTATTTTGAAATAATAAACCCTCATTTCGCGAGGAATACTGCCGATTTTGAAATTGCTATTTCAAAATAGGGTGAGCAAGGAGGGCACAGCTGTGCTTATTTTGAAATAATTGGTCTCCGAGGCTACTCACAGCTGCCCTGGTCGCCACTCTGTCCACACCCCTCAAAACTCTATAGTTTCCCTTTTCCTACAGGCTTTAAAGCTGCAGACAGAAGGGAAAGGACTTGTGGCACAACACATGCCCTGCTTGCACACAAAGCAGGAACCTGCTCTGCTTTCCCTGCTTCCATGGCAGACCCCAGCACTCCTTCCAAGCAACCTGCATCTGCAAACATGCTGGCAGCCACCTCTGAAGCCCCTGGCCAGAGGCGGAAGAGGTCCCATTCATGGACTAGTGCAGAGAGCCTGGATCTCATAGAGTTCTGGGGTGAGGAGTCTTACCTCCAGGATCTCTGCACCTGGCACAGGAATGCCAACGTGTATGGCTGTATGGCTTCCAGCCTGGCCCAGAAGGGCCATACACGCACACTGGATCAGGTGTGCATGAAAATTAAAGAACTGCGCCAGGCCTACACCAAGGCCAAGGAACAAAGTTCCTAATCTGGAGCAGCATCCCAGACCTGATGCTTTTACCAGAAGCTGGATGGCATCCTGGAGTGGGGGGGGGGTCAGTCCCTTCCCTCCCCTCATTGTGGACTCTGGCCTGGACATGCCCATCCTTAGCCTCCAGGGACAATGAGGACAATGAGGAGGAGGAACAACAGGCCAGCCTGGATACAATGCCCGCCAGTGAGGAGGTGGTCATCACCCTGGATCTGGTCCCCCCTCCCAGGATGTCTCCCAGGTCTTGGACGAAGCCGGGGAAGGCTCATCAGGTGAGTTCTTTACCTTTCCCTATCTACACATGGGGGCAGGCAGTGGGCTATAAGGGACTGTGCTTTTCCTGCTCGGCCTTTGGATCACACAACAGTCTGTGCACGTGGGTGCACATGGAGCACCAGTCCAGAGCACACAGCCACATGAGGCTGCCACACAGGAACCTATCACTCCTTCTCACGTGGTTTCTGGACAGGCCTGCCTTACTCCAGCCCCTGTGGTGGGACACCTTCCCATCACAAGCCACCATTAAGGAGGCTGGGGTCATGGAAACACACACAGCAGTGACACACATGGTACAACTCATGCCCACGCTCTCGGGGCAGCATCCACTCCTGGTCAAGCATGACAAGGCAGAGGATACTGATCCCCTGCAGAGGAACCTGCCAGGAGGAGGATTTGGAAGGGACCCCAATACCACTTTCTCCGGAAAGCAGTGTCTGCTGCTCACACGGACCTTCCCCAATACCCTCGCCCCTCTCCTCCATTGGGCAGGGATAGAAGTTCTCTCTCTGCAGAATGCCACCAGTGTCAGACTCAAAGTGTGTGTGGGACACAGAGGGAAGCTGAGCCATGCCTGTCCGCAGGCTCCTGGCCTGGCTGGCACCTTCTCATGCCTGCTTATTCCTGGGATGTGGGCGTAGCAAGTCTCCCCTGGGACATGCATGCCCCTGCAGAACAGTGCCAGCTGTCTAGGCCTCATATGGCCTCATTCAAAGTATATCACCATCATCTGAAGTGTTATCCAGAAGCAGCAGTGCACGGTGTGAAGAATTCATGGCGGTTACGTCCATCAATGGCTATTAGCCAGAATGGGTAGAAATGATGTCCCTAGCCTCTGTCAGTGGCAGGGGAGGGATTACTTGATGATTTCCTGTTCTGTTCATTCCTTCTGGAGCATCTGGCACTTGCCACTGTTGGAAGACAAGATACTAGGCTAGATGGACCTTTGGTCTGACCCAGTGTGGCCATTCTTATGTTCTTATGTTCTTTTGCAAAACCATTCTACAGGTTTGGGTTTTGTTCCAGTGTAGAATGAAAACAAATTTTGAAACTTGGAAAGTGTCCACAAAATGAAATTGTTGTCTCCTGTTCAGCTCTCCACAGATTTTGCATCTGCACACAAGCAATAAGTGATGAGTCAGTAATATTGCAATACCAGTCTGCCACAAAAATCTCCTTCTTTTCTTCAGCAAATCTTTAGTATTGGTGGAATGTCCCTTTCATCATAGCAAAGTTCTTTACTATTGCTGCTTACTATCCAAGCCGCTCTCTTTTCCTCCTCTTCTTATTCTTTCTGCCTTCTCAGTTTTCTTCTCAAAAGCTACTCCTTTCACAAAGTTAATTGGGCATCTCAAGACACCTCCCTATGACAGGTTTCTCAATATGCTGACTCTGATCTAGCTTAAGGGGAAAAAAGGCACATCTTGACATTGTGCACGCCAAAGCTAGAATATAACATTGTGGTTTTTCACTGCAATTGTTTTGCTAGGAGCTAAGCTCAGAAGAAGTAGGGTCCTATGTATGTTTACAATGTACTGCTTTCAGAAAAATATTTTTAGATTAATAATATTCATAATCATGAAGCATTCTTGCCCTGAAGACTTCACAGAGGAGTGAACTGGTGACTATGTGCCACCTGTTTAGAAACAAATTGATAAAGTCCTCAAATATCCCTTTGAAATGATACCAGCATGGCAGATTTTCCATAATTGGTTGTGTACTTTCTCTAGGAGCCACAAGAACCTGTTGTTGAGGTCACTTTTACTCCATGTCTGATAGTTCGAAGAAGGAAGAGTATACTAATTCACGCAAATAAATTCAGTTGCAGCCATTTTTAATGAAAACGCAATCTATGCTGAATTCATACAAGGTCCCATTGAAAAAAGTATCAACAGGGGGTTCACATTGTTATCTACAGCACGGGTCCTGAACTGTATGTCAGGAATTAGCTCCTCATATTTCTATAGCCTCCATAATGTGCATTAATCAAGAGTGGAATGGAACATGACAGTGAATTTATTCTATTGAAATCACATCACATATTCCTAAGGCAAAAAGACTCAATCTAATTTAAGACATAAAATAAACAATCACAGCATGTTTTAAATAAATGCCACCATGGATAGTGTAACCCAACTACTTCCTAACTGGTGATATTCCCACCTTTTTCATGCCTATAGCTAGGGCTATGCATATATGAGGATACGCTACATGTAAAAGGATATATACACAATTAATTGCTTGAAAACAAAACCAGTAAACATTACATTAATTTGCATAAAGAAACATTATGAGCATGTTAAAGGAAAATGAACAAGACTTACTGATTCATGGATTCGAAGGGCAGAAAGGGCCATTAGATCATCAACACTGACCTCACAGGCCAAGAATTTCTTCCAGTTACCTTTGTGCTGAGCACAGTAACTAATGTATGAGTTTCACACTGGTCTCTATGCAACTTTCCGCATTTCTAGATCTATCCACTCTTTTACTAAGAAAGAGAACTCAATGCAAATTTTGGGTGATAAATATGAAAACTATACTAAAAGTGCAAAGAACTCACGGTGCCTAGACCTTTCAAGAGTATGAGTAGGGCAAGGTGCCTTCCCCACTAAGTCTCCTTATTCAGATCTCATTAAAAGTGTTTGGAAATTGGATGAACAGTTACACTAGATTGTTAATCTCAATCTAAATTCCTCACAGGAAAGAAGTCCAATTAAATTATGTAAATAAGGAAATAATCAGTGGATGCTTAACATGCTATTATGACACAGTTCCATTTTTTTGCTATAGAGCAAATATAAAAAGATAAAGTTTCAAAAGGTCTTTAAGACAACCTCTCACATTGCCCACAACTACATATGGAAACACAGGATGGAATCTCAATTTCTATATCTACATGATTTTAATGGGCACAAACGCTGTTTGTATTTACTAACCTGATTGTTAATCCATCATTCATGTTGACAATTGTACCTATCCTGCTATTTTAAAAATTCGACCCTTCATATAGAGTGTTTCTTTAAAAAAAAAACCCAAAACAAAAACAAAACACAACTCACAGATTGCAAATTACTTTTTAGTAAACCTTCTGATTACAAAATGACTGTGTACTATATTGGATCATGATTTACAATTATATCATATTTCTTCTTCCATATTATCTTTCAAGTGAGTCTTACTTGAGAAATATAACTAAAAGCTTCTTTTGCAGAGAATAATCTGTCATAACATTATCAATTCAATATAAGACATTAATACCTCTGGAAACACAGGAACTGGGAAACTTTGCCTTTCATTTGTTTTTAACTGAAAGCAGCCAGTTCATATATTAAATCACACTGAACAGTGAATACTACCAAGATATTGTAACATAAGAATCAGCATATATCAAAAGTAACTGGTAAATTAGGCCAAGCAAATGTGCTAGTTTTACCATATTTCCATAAAATAAAAATCCTATAGAGGATCTCTGGAGCAGATAGCATACTGAAAAATCTTATAAAATAAACTATAATCATGATACTAAAATATCTACCTACTTTTGCTCACAATAAAGTCACTTTCAAAACTCTTGTTGCTTTCCGTGAAAAGCGAACTGACCCATAATATTTGTAAACTATTCAAATAAGCAGCATTTTACATTTTCCAGAGTAAATGGACAATTGGTACTGCATTCTCATTATGCCTTACATAAAAAGGTGACTTGCCTTGTCATTGCTTTAATCTCTGCTTTCAGAGATGGTCAAGCTAATTAAGTGCAAAACACCACTATAACAAATGTAGGCCTTTATTCTATTTCCATATAGTGCGTCAGTTGATTATAATTTCTTCCAATATATTAGTTATTAATAAGTATGCAATGCAAGGTTAATACAATAAATCTGTATAAGGATTGATCAACAAGTGAAGGAGCTTCAGTGGCTAGCCGAGTTAGTCTGTTACAGAAAAAAACAACAAATGGTCTGGTAGCACTTTATAGACTAACAAAACATGTAGATGGTATCATGAGCTTTCATGGGCACAGCCCACTTCTTCAGATGACCAGAGTTATGAGTTGGGGATATGAAAATTCGAAATAAATAGGAAGGGGAGGGGGGAGAGGAAGAACAAGGGAGGGGGTGGGTGACAGAGCATCATTAAGTATCTGGAGAATAGGTGCTTAAACCTAAGAAGATAAAAATCATAGTCAATAAATAGATTCCTAAAACAGGAAGGATACCACTCTGGGAGCTGTTAGCACCTTCAGTGGTTATTCAGTGGTTACTTATGTGTTTTTTGAGATGGACTATACATATACACAGCCATGCGTATCAGTTGATGCATTCATTAGCTCCTCCTACTCCTTTTTACATTATTTGTGAGCATTCTGAGGACAAAGTTGTAACAAGGTGTGTGGTATTCTGAATGCTTTAATGTGGTGATTGAGGTTTGATTCCTCCACTGCTCCCCTACGTCCTATTAGCTATAAGATTGTGGAGAAGAGGGGAAAGTGAGCAGGGAATATGAATGTAAAGAGCCCATATTGAAGAACTCCAATCACAGCTGAGTAAGGGCATGTGTAGACTAGGATATAACTCCCGAAATAACTATAACTACAGGGAAACCTTGAAATTAGTCTGAGGCAGGCTCCTTTTATGTGGATGCACTACCTCAACATAGAACCCCAGGAAAGAACTGGGGAGTAATTAATTTGAATGAGTCTGGGGAATAGTTATTTTGAAATAGCAGCAGTGGAATGTCCACACTACTGCTATTTCAAAATTACTATTTTGAAATATGCATTATTCCTCGTGGAAAGCAGGAGTACAGATTTTGAAATAACCAGACCCTTATTTTGAAATAATGGGCTTGGTAGTGTGGATGCCCCAATTGATATTTTGAAATATGGGAAGTTATTTTGAAATAACACCCTAGGGTAGGCCAGGGCTAACCTCCATTTCTTCAAGTGGCCTCTGCATATTCCCATTTAATTTAGCAGGCCGTAGTCTCATAAAAATGATGGGACCTGATCAGTGTTCCCTCTAAACTGCGCGGCAGCACAGCTTCACAGGTGATTAATCAGCCCCACCCAGTCAGTCAGCTCCGTGCACAGAGGCAACACTGGACCTGATGTTCTCTCAGTCAAGGACTGAAGAAATGAGTGGCTGAAACTTGCATCTAAGACTAATGATTAACAAAAATATGAATAGAGACCCATGTTGCCCATTTGCGTATCTCAAGAAACGGGACATATATTTTGAAAGCTAATGATACTACTTTGACTCTGATGGGATCTAACTCCCAGTGGGAGAGGGACAGATGTTAATTTAAGCCTCTGACTGCAACCCTCTGATCTTTCTTACTTCCTAAATGAGTGAATAGATTAGCAGAATGTATGAATTCTTTAGTCTTATCCAAATAATAGGCCAATGCCCTTTTTGCACCTAGAATACATAATCTTGACTTATCTGGGTGATTATGCATTCTAAGAAAAAGCTCAGATAAATTGATGGACAGATTAACATGAAACTCTGTAATTCTCTAAGTTCATAATTTTGGACGTGGTCAGAAAGCTACCTTATCTCTGTGAAAAACTGTAAATTGGAGTCAACTATTAATGCTTGTAACTTACTAGTCATTTCTGTTGAAATAATCACAATTGTTGAAACAGTTCTGATGGAAAAAATGAAAATGTAAATATTAGCCTAAAGGCTCATATGATTGTTGCATGAGATGAGATAAAAACGAGTTAAGATTCCAAAGGACATGAGGATTTTACAGGAGGCTAGACAGCCTGATCAACCTTTAAGGAAATTGTTGACTAATTACAAATAAATAATGATTTCTCTTTAGCTCCCTGATGAAATGAAGCTATATCAGGCAAATGAACTTTTATGCCACCCATCCTTGAACCAAATTTGCAGGGTTTTGTGTTGTATTGGGTCCTAAAGAGGTCTACATTAGTATACCCCTGTAAATCAAAAATATATTTTATGACAGATATTTTTAGGGATTGTTCACACATTTTTTATATGTTCCTGCTCAGCTGGTTTGCTAAGTTGCTGTATTTCCCTTCTAGGTGTGGAGTACACCAATCCCAGAGTGCAATCACACAGCTGACAAGAATGAGCAGCCTTTGGTTGATCAATTAATACATGGCAGTTGTATCAGCTCTAGCTACTTGTATGTCTCTGTGGCAGAAATGACATGAGAACTCATCAGATGGGTCTTGACTCAACAGTATTGATGTATACATTTCTCTCTACTGGAGTCCAATGCCTCTGAATTGCACAGTTGTTGTTTAGTTGGGTTCCCCAGTCAATATCATCTGAAATTTGCCAGTACCTCATGTTACAAATAGCTCATTCAGACATGAGTGAAAGGAATCACATTGTAGTAGCCGTAAGTCCATTAACTGTAGAAAAAAAGAATTGTTTGCTCTGGACATTGCTTTAGAAGCTTTATGGTGATCTTTTCTTTATAAGTTTGTCCTGGGATGCATAGTCCCTTCTCTACATGTGATAATAGTGCTTTGCCTAGTGTTAAGACCAGATTGGAATCCTTTGAATGGGTATTAATAGCATTTTTCCTAACTGATTCTGAGACATTGGTCATTGAAGAGAGCACAGTACCAAGATACGACCACAGAAAGGGCCTCTTTTGATGGAGATTTGAAAAAGCAGACATCCACATAGAAGTAGATGAAAATACCATGTCTCCATAGGTGAGTGTCAACCACCAAGAGGCATTTTATAAAGACCCTTAGGGCATGAAAAGACAAAAGGCAAACACCTGTATTGAAAATGATCTCTCCCTATGACAAAGAAGAGGTAATGGTAGTGCAGAGACTTTATTCATATATGAAATTACGCATCCTTTAGACTGAAAGCTGCAAACCAGTCCTGTCAGATATGGAAGGGATTATAGAATCTACAGTCAATTTATGGAATTCAAATTTCTTTAGGAAGGAATTTAGTTTTCTGAAGTCCAATATTAGACAAAAGAACCTTATCCTTTTTTTGAAATATGAAAGTATCTCGAGTAGAACCCTTTCCCTTTAAATATATTGGGCACCTCTTCCATAGCACTTGTTTGTAACAGAAACATCTTAATGGTCTCTTGTGAGAGAGATCCCTGAAAAGAGAAGAGTGGGCAGGGGGTGGAAATTGGCTATCAAGTCCACTTTTTGCTATTTCCAAAACCCATGTGTCAGATGTTATGTCTTCTGAGTTGCTGTAAAATTGGGATAATCTCCAAATGAGGTAAGGAAATGAACTTTGGCCAGAATTCCATATTCAGATAGGGATCACAACATTTTTGTTTATAAGGATCCTTTTCATTCTTCCCTCTTGTCTGAGGTCTTTCCTTATGATGTGGTTCCTCAACTGAGTCATACTGCAGATCTTATCTCAGATCTCATTCAGAAGGTAGAGGTGACAACAGAAGTTCCCAAGCTGTAACACCAAGCAAGTTGAGAGTTCTTTGCTCATAGAAATGAAAGGAGTCTTAGGTGGAGGAGGACTTGGAGAAATGTAAATGTCAGTCACATCTCTTTTAGATTGTCATGTGGAACCATCTTTATGTAGAACCAGAACTGACTTTATTTCCAATATGTCATCTCTGCACAAAAGAGTTGGAACTGTGGTCTGAGGAGAATACGGATCTGAGTGACATATTTCAGCCACCCCTATATTGATCTATCTCAGGTGGGATAGATCAGCACTGATGCTTGGCCCTAACAGCTAAGTGTCCTATGATGTAATCTGGTCAACTGTCTAATGGTTGGATCCAGTGAACTTGGGTCTGAAGCACTTCTGACTCTCAACATGGAAACTTTCCCTGTGGGTGGCTCCTAAACTTGATCAGGAGAACATGGAACTAAGGCATCTGCCTCGTCTAGATGTACCCAGTCAGCACATCCCATGAGAGGGAATTTGCAGAGGTTACTCAAAGAATAGGTCACCTTGACTTTTTTCTATACATTATTGGGATTGATCATCTCTGTCACTTGGGAATGGGTTGTCTCCCTGACTGGATGACTGAAACTTATTAAACTTTTTAGTCAACATGGATTCACCAAGGGCAAGACTTGCCTGACCAATCTGATTAGGTTCTATAATGAGGTAACTGGCTGTGTGGACATGGGGAAGACAGTGGATGTGATATACCTTGACTTTACCAAGGTTTTGATACGGTCTCCCACAATATTCTTGCCAGCAAGTTAAGGAAGTATGGATTGAATATATGGACTATCAGGAGGATAGAAAGCTGGTTAGATTGTTGGGCCCAACAGGTAGTGATCAACGGCTCAATGTCTGGTTGGCAGTCGGTTCAAGTGGAGTGCCCCAAGAATCAGTTCTAGGGCCCGTTTTTTTCAACATCTTTATTAATGACTTGGATGAGGGGATGAACTGTACCCTCAGCAAGTTTGCAGATGACACTGAGCTAGGGAGAGAGGTAGATATGTTGGAGGGTACGGATAGGGTCCAGAGTGATCTAGACAAATTGGAGGATTGGGCCAAAAGAAATTTGATGAGGTTCAACAAGGACAAGAGCAGAGTCCTGCACTTGGGATGGAAGAAACCCAAGCATTGTTACAAGCTGGGGACCGACTGGCTAAGTAGCAGTTTGGCAGAAAAGGACCTGGGGATTACAGTGGATGTGAGTCAACAGTGTGCCCTTATAGCCAACAATGCTAATGGACTATTAGGGTGCATTAGGACGAGCATTTCCAGAAGATCTAGAGAAGTTGTTATTCCTCTTTATTCAGCACTGGTGAGGCCACATCTGGAGTATTGCATCCAGTTCTGGGCCCATTACTATAGAAAGGATGTGGACACATTGGAGAGAGTGCAGCAGAGGGCAACCAAAATGATCAGAGGGCTGGAGCACATGACCTACGAGGAGAGGCTGAGGGATTTGGGCTTATTTAGTCTGCAGAAGAGAAGAGTGAGGGGGATTTGATAGCAGCCCTCAACTTCCTGAGGGAGGTTCCAAAGAGGATGGAGAGAAACTGTTCTCAGTAGGGATGGATGGCAGAACAAGGAGCAATGGTCTTAAGTTACAGTGGGGGAGGTCTCGGTTAGATATTAGGAAAAACTATTTCACTAGGATGGTGGTGAAGTACTGGAATGGATTACGTAGGGAGGTGATGGAATCTCCATCCCTAGAGGTTTTTAAGTCCTGGCTTGACAAAGTCCTGGCTGGGATGATTTAGTTAGGGTTGGTCCTGCTTTGGATAGGGGGCTAGACTCGATGATCTCCTGAGGTCTCTTCCACCCCTAGGATTCTATAATTCTATGATTCTATAAACAGCAGAGAAATTAATAAAAGATTAATTTTGAATACTCTTAATTACAGGCAAATTATCTTGTTTGTATGCAAATATGAGTATTCTCACACATAACAAATATTCTCTTAATATCTGTGGAAGCAAATGATACTTGGAGAAATCTTGGCATTTTCTGCATAGGCCAATCCTCTACCCAAAGCTGCAAGGCATCTGGTCTGCTCTGATGGTGAATGCTGGGTGAGGCAGCATTTTTTTAGGCTTTAGTAACTGCTATTCTACTGGGACTTATGTGCTGACTCAGGAAGGTATCACTGTATCATGTACACCTGGTTTCTATTTTAAAGATTTTCTTCACAATCATGTCGTCTAGGAACATTTTTAATGAAACCCTACATTCTAACATCATAACATTACTCAGGGACTGAAGTCCTTGGCATGTGTCTTTGCTGTAAATCAGCTGTGCCCATGAGTGTGTCTGAATCCCAGTAAAGAGGAGCTAGGCTTAAGGAACCTTCAGCCCCACAAGATTGTATTTTGTACTTCTGCATAATATACTCTGAATGGCATCTCATTTTGGCATCTCAAGTAGGCAGAGATTTGTTATGGACAGGGACTGGCAAAACATCAGTAATTTTTTTTAAGCAATTTGAGCCCTACTTGCAAGAAGATGTCTTATGTAGCTGGATATCTAGGATGGAAAAAGGGAAGTAGATTCTATTTTTGTGATCAAAATCTGTAAGAATAAAAGGCCTAATTATATCCCATCCCACAAGAAACATGCTAATTTAATTTCCCATAAGGTTTAATTAATATTTACCATATATTGCAGCCTCAGGAGTATTCTCTTGTCCAAGCAGGGAAGTGCTAGGATCAGATAATCAGGTGGAGAATAATGCAGTGTACCTACAGTGACTTCTGTGGGAGTTCCATTGATTAAAACCACCTTAGAAACTGGCCAGAAAGAATAGCAAAACCATGATATAATTAATTCTTTTCCACGGTTGTACATAACATTTCACTTTCTATGCTGTTACAACATTACATATATACCATACACACTCACACATAACAGTGTGGAAAAACAGTTGATATCTTGTGTCTTTATTTCTGTCTAAAAATATTGCTGGGCACAAATGATTTTGAAATATATTTTTCAGTAAGCACATGGGTACCTGTGTAAATTGCAATAACATTTGTTGTTTCTACTAATAAAGAAAAAGGATCAAGCCACATCTGTACTACTGTATTTCTGAACAAGGTGTGCTTGTTCTACCAAGGAGATACCAATAATTCAAGGTAATCAGCAGAGTACATTATAGAGGAAATTCTGAACCAACAAGCTGTACAAACAAAATAGCAATCAGAAGATTTAATGCATTTCTGATGTACATTTAAGGCACTGACACTGGGCCACAGATGTACATGTGTTGTGTTTTATCTTGTTGAGATATGGCCTGAGAGAACCTATTATAGCATATCATCACCCACAACTACTGGGCCCGTGAAAGGAAAAATTCCATCACACATTACTCCTGCAGATATATTAGAGAAACAAATTGTACTCGGAATTGAAAAGTCACAGGCTTATTCTGTCTTAATAAATTCCTGCCAAAAGGCTAAGTGTAAAACCAGAAATACTTCCCAGATGTTGTTACCGTATTATCATCTTTGACATCTCAAGGGCTGCTCAGGGAATCATCTAGATATCATTTCAGAGTTCTCACAATAAATCTGTTTTTTTAACCTGTGCTTGATTTTATGTAGCCATTTTGAGTTTACTGTACTTGAGATTTAACATTGTCTTTATCAAAAAACAAGAGCTCTTTCATAACAAGAGCTCTGTCACTTCAGTGATCTGATGCTACTGTGTACACTTTTCAGCGTCATGGCTGCACTTTTAAATGTTGCTTTATTTTTCCACCTGAAAACGAGTATCTTGCAACACATCTGAAGGATCTTAATTGATCCAATATTGTCCCAGTGCTGAATTCCTTTTATTCTAGACTATACGTGATATTCTGAAGCATTGTCTAGTCACGTATCAGTTCTTATTAAATCATTTTAGCTTCTTTTTCCCTAATTAACCTCTTAACTGTTTTATGTATTATCCCAGTGCATAGCACTATTGTAAAGCTCTTTAAAAATTCATAATTTCTGTACTTTTCCATTGTTTATTTGAACTGTGCAACTCCATTTTTAAATCTGTGAATTTTATTTAGTACAATGGCATGAAAGGACACTATGTAAAATATAGCTTATCGTGTAGCACAAAAGAGTATATTTTAGAGTTTTACTCCAGGATAAGGATTATCTGTTTGACAGCCAGAAACCCAAGAATACTACAGCCTAATATATAAGTAGTTTAACTAACCCATCATGAGACATTAAATAAAAGTTTCCAGGTTTGCAAATTAATACTTCTCCTTTTCCCTCTCAACTCTGCTCCTCCATAACAAACCAGCTTGATTTTCTTCTTTGACGGGATAGCTGGTTTTTGTGGAAAAGGGAAATACAATGGATATACTATGCCTGGATTTAGCAAGGCATCTGATATATTCCCACATGATCCTCTGATAAATAAGCTGCAGAAATGTGTGCCTAGCAAAGCTACCATGAAGTGGATACATAACTAGTTAAACAACTGCGAATAAAGAGTAATTATGAATGAAATGATGTCAGCTAGGAGGAGGAGTCTCAAGATAATCTGTTTGGGGCCAGGTGTTATTTCACACCTTTATTAATGACCTGGACGTCAGAATATAGAGCAGAGCAAATTAGCAGATAACACAAAGCTGGGGGTGAGGAGTTGCCAACACTTGGAAGAATAAAACTAAAATTCAGAGGGTTCTTGATAAATTGGAGAAGTGGGCTACTGCTAACAAAATGCAATTCAACAAAGACAATTGTGAGGTATTATTTTTAGGGAAGAAAAATAAATGCACAAATACAGAAGAGAGGACAAGTGGGTTGGAAGCAGCATTGCTGAGAAGCATCTGGGAATTGTGCTGGATCATAGCCTCAGCATCAGTAAACAATGTAATGCTGTTACAAAAAATTGCAATTTTAGATAGTGTTAACAAAGGCAAGTAAAGGAGGTGATAATACCACTCTTCTCAGTGCTGATTGGGCCTTAGCTGGAATACTGCTTTCAGTTCTCGTCACTAATGTATAGATGTAGAGAAATGGAAAAGGATCCACAGGTAAGTGAAAACGATGATCAGAGGTATGGAAAGCAAGCTATATGGGAAAAGGCTGATGGAACTGGATATGATCAGTTTGGAAAAGAAGAGATTAAAGAGGTACAGGATATCGGTCTTCAAATTCTTGAAATGCTGCCAGAGACAAATCAGAGAAAACTTGTGCCTTCTTACCATAGAGGGCAGGACAAGAGGCAATGAGTTCAAACTGCAGCATACAGATTTAGATTAATTCTCAGGAAAAACTTTCTAACTATAAAAATAGTAGGACAATGGAGCAGACTGCCTAGAGAGGTTGTCAAAGCTCCTTCACTGGAGGTTTTCAAAAGGAAACTACATAGACATCTGTCTTGGATAGTTTTAGGCACAACAAATCCTACATCTTAGTCTGAGGTTAGACAAGATAACCCTTGTGGTCCCTTCTAATTCTATGATTCTACAATTATATGTAAATAGTTAGCTAATAGATGAGGTGCCAGTAGATGGTAATCAAGAATCTGTAGCTTAACTACAGAGTTTTGCAGGACCAAATTAAATTCACTATTTTTGCACACTGCATGTATCTCCTTCTGTGCCGCTCTTTACTTCAAATTGCAACAGATAAATTCAGCCAATCAGGAATCTAGAAATAGCCAAGAAAGAACATGTTATTTCAACATGCAATGAAAGTCAACCATTCCAGCTTGAAATCTGAAATTGTACCACCAATAACATAATTGACAGTTTTGCTGTTATCCAAATAATGAAAAAATATAGGGAAGAAGATTGTATTGAGCAGTTGTACAATAGTAGCTGATAGATTACAACTTGTTAACATAATGTGACTTTGGAAAATGAATGAAAAAGCAAATTGATCATTAACTGGCAAGATAAAATGCATGAACAAGATATCCAGATATCAGGAACTTTATACATCCTGAATGTACATGTCTTCTAGGCAAGATGCTTACAATGTACTCCTGTAAGCCCCACTAAATTGTTCAGACTGCACACTTTACTGTAGGTCAGAGCTGTTAATCACCAGAAGGCTCCAGGGCAGCCACATACAGACTTATTTATGGGCAAATCAAGAAACTGAAATACTGAACCGTGCCTGATTAGCTGCACTAATATGCTACTTGTGGCTAATTTCTGAGCTGCTTAATTCGCAGGTGTTTGCCCCAGCCAATAAATCTTGCCTTCTACCTCCTCTTTGCACTCATGGACCTGCCATGCATATGTGGAGCCTGTTTAAATGACAGGCAGGAAATAATTGATGGTGCATTAAATCACTCCAGTGGTTAGTGAACTGGCTCCCCTTAGAAACAAGCACTTCTACATTCCCACTCTCAGGCTCATTTCAGATGTTATTGTAACCTAAGTCTTTTGCGCCACTGCTTGCAACCTTTCAAAGGTACAATGTGTACATTTCCTCATTTTTATTTGTTTTAGTTGTAGAGCACACCCTTTGCATAAAACATAGCTATTAAATTTTCCGAAACAGCTAGTTGTCAATGCAGTGAAGCACAACAAAAATCTACTGACTTAGAAGCTGAAAGGGAATGTACCAGGAGTTACAGCTGCAATCCTCCCATTCTCCTTTGAGTCTTCTTAGATTAAGCTCTTCATTAAATGCATCAAAACAAAGCAAACAGATTTGCCACTTTTAATTTTTAACCTACAGAGTTTTTTTGTTTTGATTTGATTTGGAGAGGGTTTTCTAGTTTTTGGTTTTGTTTGTTTGTTTAATTAATTAATGATTTTATACAGTGCACTCTTGTTTTGGAGGATCTCAGAACTTGATATTTGAGCTATACGAAAATCAAGCACTTCACTTTCCTCAGGTTCCTTTGAATATTTTCTTTCATTTCAGTCTGCATGAATTGGCAAGCTGACATTTTCTTTGATTTTAAGAATCAAACAGACAAAAATCGTCAAATGGTACTCAGTGAAACCACCACATCTCACCTGACTTTGAATCACTCCCACACAAATCCATATGTTTTCCACTATTTTGGTGCTAACTCTCAATTGGCTCCAGGACTGCATGGAAGGGTTTTGAACATTTCTTATCTGGACTGTGAACATTGTTTGGGGTTTAAGCTTGTTATGGAGACTGAAATCAGACAAGTTTCACGTGGTTTCAGGACTTGCTGTTAATATTTGGTATTTATCTTGTTAATATATACTAGCTTTATACCCTATATATACCTCGAGACACATGTTTAAAGGGGTCTCTACTCTTCTCCCTTTTACTGTGTCTGAGGCATGCACTGTACCTTAGTAGTGGGCTTATGCAGACCCGAGTAGCCCTTTTACTGGGGTCAGTGTGTGCTCTGCTGAGCAATTAAGTCATGCCCTATCCCATGCCTCTCTTCCAGTATTGTCCACATTAGATTCTTCTGTTCTTTGTGTATTGAAGAATTAAATACAGTGACTGTGCCTGCCTCATGCGAAGGACTTCATTGAGTAGGAGAAGGCTCCCTGCCCCCTCCTACAGCTTTTTGTACATCTACACTAGGCTAGATGAAATTTTGCGATTAACAGTAAAGGGGTTGATATGCTCAGGCCATTTGAAAACTAAAGATGATGAAGAATTTGTCTGTCTGTTTATTAAGCTGTATGTCACACAAACAGCACATTACACTAATGCCCTGCAACCTGTACTGGCTGCCAACAGTTTCCTGGGTGCAGTTCTAAGTGCTGATTTTGGCTGAGTTACCTGAGATCGTTTTTCTTAGTGGTCAATACTGCTGCATATAAGATCAGGGAAGGTTCAGTCCTTGTTGGTTTAAAAGAGAGAGTTCTGCAGGCAGTGTGAGCTATTCATGACCCTCAACTCACCTTTGGAATTCAATTTTGTTCACCCCCGCTCCCACGTATGCCCAAATCCAGTTATGATAACCCCTGGCTGGGCATGCTGCAAAGCCCATGTTTTTATCCACACGCTTGGGGACAGACTGGTTGATGAGCTCAGCTATAGGAGATTCTTAATAGACTCATAGATTTTGAGCCCAGCAAGACCTTCTGCATGCCATAAGCCAATGAATTTTACACTGGAGTTCCTGAAATGGAGGGAATTGTTCTTCCATATAGTGCAAGTGATCAGTGTTGAGTTCAGT
Organism: Pelochelys cantorii; assembly: GCA_032595735.1. NCBI lineage: Eukaryota > Metazoa > Chordata > Testudines > Trionychidae > Pelochelys > Pelochelys cantorii. The sequence continues at coordinate 145,204,785 of CM064327.1, forward strand.
AACTTTGCAGCATGCCCAAATCCAGTTATGATAACCCCTGGCTGGGCATGCTGCAAAGCCCATGTTTTTATCCACACGCTTGGGGACAGACTGGTTGATGAGCTCAACTATAGGAGATTCTTAATAGACTCATAGATTTTGAGACCAGCAAGACCTTCTGCATGCCATAAGCCAATGAATTTTACACTGGAGTTCCTGAAATGGAGGGAATTGTTTTTCCATATAGTGCAAGTGATCAGTGTTGAGTTCAGTAACTTGTGGTTAAACTAGGGCATCTCTCTCTCTTTTTAATTTGTCAGATTAGTTTGTACATTTGTAATGATAAATTCAATTATTAAGATAAAATCGCTGAGGGAGATGTGGTCTTTCTAATTTATCTCAGGCACCTAGAGTATGGAAGCATTACTGTGAAAATCTGAGTAAATAAATAAAATGATTCAGGCTATGTCTACACTAGCTCCCTAGTTTGAACTAGGGTGGCTAATGTAGGCATTCAAGCTTGCAAATGAAGCCCGGGATTTAAATATCCCAGGCTTCATTTGCATGTTCCCGGGTGGGCGGCATTTTTAAATGCCCCGTAGTTCGAACTAACTTCCTGCGGCTACACGCGGCAGTCAGAAGTTAATCCGAACTAAGTCCTTAGTTCGGATTAACTGTTACTCCTCCTGCAATGAGGTGTAGTCAGTTCGAACTATGGGACATTTAAAAATGGCGCCTACACGGGAAGATGCAAATGAAGCCCGGGATATTTAAATCCCGGGCTTCATTTGCAACTTTGAATGCCTACATTAGCCTCCCTAGTTCGGACTAGGGGGCTAGTGTAGACATAGCCTCAGTTATTAAATTCTGACCTGTTAGAATGCCTACATTAATAGGACCCTTTACATCACTTTAGCTCAGGGGTTCTCAACTTGCAGCACAATTAGCACAGAGCTTCCGCCCAGGTGACATCCTCAGAGCCATAGAGGTATTATTGGATATGCAGCCCCCAATGGTAAATTGGCTGAGTACCTCTGCTTTAGATTCTTTTACCTTAGTTTTCCTCACTAGATAGGGCATAAGTAAATCTAAGGGATTCAAACTCAATTTAAGAGAGCATAAATTAGAGTAAGTGGGTCTTAGTTCACATTCCATACCATTATGAAGTTGTCAATTTGTTTCTAATATCTGGCTCTAGGCTCATTATTTCATAAAAATCTATAATTAATTAGTCAATGAATGAAGTTGGAGGAAATGTTTGGAATAAACATAAACATTTTGCCAATAACAGATACATTTTCCAAAAAATATAGCTGTAATTTTTTTCATTACTTATTTATCAAAATTTGTATGAAAAATGCTGTCAAAATCATTATTGAGATAATTATTCAAACTTTTCTTTTATCAAGGACCAGATTTTGATGTATAGAACACATCAATAACTATTACAATCATTATTTCGATGACATATCCATATCTTGTGTATTCTTTAAAAATTAAAAACAAGGTTCCCTCAAACCCTGTATAATAGAAACAATTTCATGTTCTCAATTTTTTTTGCAAAAGTTATTTATAAAATATCAACCTACTCTATTAGCTAATAAAATAATAATGCAATTGCATTGCATTTTTCTTCCATAGATCTCAAAAGATTTATAAAGGTGATCAAGCATAATTTTTTCCTTTTTAGATTAGAGTTCTCAGGGTAGGAATTGTCTTTTATATGTTTACACAAGTGTTTAGCACAGCAGAGTCATCCTGATTGAGAATGATAGATACTACCGCAATAATAAAAATAAACAATTATGGTAATATTTGTACAAATGACATAAGTGATGAGCAGAGAAGTTAACTGTGTTACTCAAGGTCACAAAAGGAGCCAGCAACTGAACTAGAAAGACAACTCAGGTGTCTTGACCTCCAGTCACATGCCCTATATGTTGTGGCATTCACTGTGAGGTATCGGTCTTTTTAAATCTGTAATTCTCCATGAAAATACTGATGCAAAAATGAACTTTCTTCTAGTAATGAATAACTAGCAAAGCCAATTCTTCAAGGCATCTCAGGTCCTCAGATGGCAGTGTGCATTTTGATAGATTTGATAGATTTCTGTTAAGCTTGCACAGTGTTGTACAAAGCTGTTGTTATCTGCACTTTAATCTGTTTACTACAATATGATGTGCACATTTAATTGCAAGCATCAACCACAATTGCAGTTTTGCTTTTGCTCTTATTACAATGGATCATTGACTCTGTTTGAATTAATGCCTCACTTTTATTACTGTTTTGTGAGAGTTGCATGTTGATGTTTTTATTGGTATATGTATGTGTGTTGTGTGTGGAGGGGTGTAAATTGCTACTTACACAAGGAATGGAGTGTGATCAAATAAGTTTGAGAAGCAATAGTCTAGCAAAAAACTCCAATTTCCAAAAGCACTACAGGAGGTGATGCTTACTTGTAGAAATAAATATGGATTAATTACTAGGATTTTGACCCTGAACTAGAAACTGGCATTGCTTATTTAGTTTGAAAAACTGGAAAGTAGCATTTGCAAACATTTTCGGTACGTCTAGACTGCATCCCTCTGTTGGCAGAGGGATGCAGATTAGGCAGGTCGACATTGCAAATGAGGCAGGGATTTAAATATCCCGCGCCTAATTTGCATAAAAATGGCCACCACGTTTTGCCGACTTAGCACTTTGTCAGCAAAAAGTGGCAGTCTAGAGGGGATCTGTTGAGAAAGAAAGACTTTTTTGGCAGATCCTATAAACCTCCTTGCAGGTTCCTCTTCCACCTGCACCACATGCGACGTCTCTGCTCCCTCCTCAAGTGATGCCCATGCCACCTCCCCAAATGATGCCCATGCCCCTCTCTCTTTCCCCCTGACATCCCTGACCCTACTCCAGCCCCCTCTCCTGCCCATCCTCCTGTGGCCCCTGGACCCACCTGACCCCAACTCTGACTAGGTCCCCGCACCCAAGTTGGCACATCTAGCCGCCCTCCTCCCCCTCCAGGTTATGAGCCCCTCTCCCTCTGCCCACCTTTTTTTATTGCAAGATAAATACAGACCAAACAGGGGTCTTTGTTCTGAGGTCAGGGAAGGGGTGAAGGGAGGGGTTGTGGTGGGGAAGGGATAGGGCTGCAAGCCAGAGGCCCCTAGTGGGGAGGCCCTGGGGAGAGTTACTGGGGTGCTTGAGAGAACCTCTCCCTCAGGACCTCCTGTATGTGCACCCTGGCCTGATGAGCCAGTCAGATGGCAGCGGTCCTCAGCTGCTGGAAGGCTCACCCCTAGCGGCCAGCATCTGCCCCCCACCCTGGGAGGAAGGCCTCCCCTTTCTTCTCCACAATGTTGTGGAGGAAACAACATCCTGCGACAACATTGGGGATGCTGTGCTCCTCCACATCCAAGCAGGTCAGCAGGCACCTGAACCACACCTTGAGGCAGCCGAAGGTGCACTTCACCTGGATCCTGTGCCCGGTTCAGGTAGGCATTACATTGGTCCCTGCTGGGATCCAGGTGTTCACTATAGGGTTTCATTAGCCATGGCATGAGGGGATAGGCTGTGTCCCCCCCATGATGCATAGTGGCATCTGCACGTCCCCAACCACAAAGTCATGGTGGGGGAAGAATGTGCCCGCCTCCAGCTTCCTGTAGAGGCCAGAGTTTCTGAAGATGCGGGCTTCGTGCGCCCTACCCGACCACCCAACAAAAATGTTTGTGAACTGTCCACAGTTGTTGACCAAGGCCTGCAGCACCATAGAAAGGTAGCCCTTCCTATTAATATGCTTGGCAGATCAATATTCTGGTGCTTGGATCGGTATGTCGGTCCCATCTATAGCTCCAGTGAAGTTCAGGAACTGCAGAGTGGCAAATCCAGCCATGATCAGGTCCAGGTCTCTCTGGCAGATGATCCTTCACAGCAAGATGGAGTTGATGGCCCTCACCACCTGCAGAAGGAGACAAACACACAAAACAGAGAATGAAGGTATGTCTACGCTAGCCCCCTAGTTCAAACTAGGGAGGCTAATGTAGGTATTCAAAGTTGCAAATCAAGCCTGGGATTTAAATATCCCACGCTTGATTTGCATCTTCCTGGCCGGTCACCATTTTTTGAAATTTACAAGTCCGGACTAACTGCCCACGTCTACGTGCGGCAGGGACCTGGTAGTTCAAAATAAAGCCCTAGTTCGAACTACCTGTTAAACCTCATTCCAGGAGGAATAACAGGTAGTTCGAACTAGGGCTTTATTTCGAACTACTGGGTCCCTGCCGCGTGTAGATGCGGGCAGTTAGTCCGGACTTGTAAATTTCAAAAATGGCGACCAGTCGGGAAGATGCATATCAAGCGCGGGATATTTAAATCCCGGGCTTGATTTGCAACTTCGAATGCCTACATTAGCCTCCCTAGTTCGAACTAGGGGGCTAGTGTAGACATACCCTGAGAGAGGGAGTGACTGAACCCTTGGGAGGTGGCCACCCCCCTATTCTTCCCATCCCCTCCTCAAACACCCCAGGAGCCACCCCCTATTAGGCAGCTCCCCAGCAGCAGGGCTGTGTGAGGGTGGGAAGGCACAACCCCCCAGGGGCAGGGCTTCCCCCACCCCCACTCCACCCCCCAGAGCCTCCAACCCCATCATTCCCTAGGGTCCCCTTTTCCAGGACTCCCCCACCCCCGCCCACAAGGACTGAAGTCCGAGAGAACCTTACACCCACAACACAGGTGGGTGTTGTGTCTCTGGAGGGTGGGGGTGAGCCAGGCACATAGCTCCAAAAAGGTGGCCTTCTGCATGCGGAAGTTTTGGAGCCACTGTTGGTCGTTCCACTGCTCCATGACCAGCTGGTCCCACCAGCCCAAACTGGTATCAAGCCTCCAGAAACGCCTCTCCACAATAGGTTGCAGTTGCCAGAGGGTAGCTCCTGCACCCAGGGAGAGGGTCCCAGAATGAGCTTGGGATCGAGCTCGGTCAGGACCAGGAAGGCAGCTGGTACAAAGAGCTGCAAAAACTGCAGCATGGCCATAAAGGAGGCATAAAGGATCTGACGACAAAGGGTTCTGGGGTCAGCTGATCACCGTCTAGACTACCGCGCTGTGCTGACAAACAGCTGATCGGCACAGCACGGTGGCCATTTTGATGTAAATGAAGCGGTGATTATTCCCTTTGCTTCATTTCCCTTTGCCGAGTACACTCATCTACATGGCTCCATCGACGGAGCCATGTAGTCTAGACACACCCATAGTGTGCAGAATTTTTAATTTTTTGGCCCAGAATTCCTCAAGAAGTAATTAATATTAAGGATAATGTCTTTGTAACCATGAATGAGAGGTGCCAATGTGACAGACTGATAAGTTTGTCTCAGATGTTCTGGCTATTTTCAGTGTGATGTCCTAGGGAGGCATAGGTAAGGTTGGTTGGGTTACCTCAGTGTTCATTTCCATACTTCTGAAGATTTTGAGTTATTTGTAAAGCCCAAACTTAATTTGGAGTTTCCAGGCCGTCTAACATTTGAGGTTTTGAGAAAATTACAATATATACTTATGTGATTTGCAACTGAAATAAGTATTTGATTTCTTTTTTCAAATTTACCCCCATGTGAACATGGTATTGAATTTTTTTAATCTCTGAATATTTTTCCAGTAAAGAAAAACATTTTGTGTTTTTCGTCACATTCATTATCAATACCCTAGGAATAAAGGCATGACAAATCAAACAAAGAAAAAATGTATGATGATCTTAGGAATGTTATGTAATCATTATACTGCTCAAAATTACACACCACAAACACTATAGGAATGTTAAGAAGTGTAGTTCTGCTATTTGAGAATTAAAAGTGCACCAGCTGTCAGAAGTCACTTTCAAGATGCAGCAGTGAAGGATTGTATCACAAAGGTCACTCAGAGAAAGAAGAGTGTCATAAAGTTAAGTACATCCAGAGAAGATCAGATAATAGGGAATATCTTTTTCAAAGCTAAAATGATAGATTGCAAGAATGCTAAAATAAAGCATATAGCAGATGTAAAGGGAAGTCAAGAAAAGGGAGAAAATAAAATAGAATGATAATACAATATAACTGACGGTGTAGAAATCATAAAAGAAATGCTTGGAAACAAGAGTGGAACTTATTGAATAAAGTAAAATTTATTCAGAGTATTCAGATGGCAAGATTCAGAAAAATAACCACAGAGTGGCATGCTAGCTGATTGCAAGATGGTAGAAGAATATATTTTAAAAAATTGTCATGTGTTTTCATACAGCACCATATGAATAATTTAAAAATAATGCCAAGATTTATGAAAAGAATACTACCAATGAAATGTTAATGCCAAGACAAGAGATTCTATATTTTTAGGTGATAGAACACAACTGAATTTATAAAATTTAATAGCATTTTAACATTTACCCCTAAAAAACTGGGATGAGTAATTGTAGAGTGAGCAAATTTTAAAAAGGGATGAGGAGCTTGATATATGCGAATTCAATGCTAGATTCATATAGTACAATCTTTGGTAAGCACAATCTTTATTATGCTCTCCCAGCACTATCTAAATCAAATGACATGCCTAATTATTTTCCATTTAATGTTTTGTTTCCTTTGATGATATCATCGCATTTTCTAACACTGAACAAAAGATTTTATGATGTCATTAAAAGGTTACAGAACACAGTTATTGTGTAATATTATTCATGTAGTTCTTGGGGAAAAAATAAGATAAGACTTGTTCAGGCAGACTGATTCAATTGCCAGGCCAAAACATGACATGGAGACAGTACTTGTTGCTCATTTTGGTGGCATTTAATAAAGTTGCTTACCAAATATTTCTGCTTTCAGAAAGCTGCAGAGGTGAGTGAAAGTTTCAGGAAATTCTCAAGTCCTGTTTTTGTTATCAAACTCAAATGGTTATCAAGGGTAACTGTTCTTTCACCTTCAAAGCCCACATCTGCAGGGTACAAGAAGCTAATATATACTATTTAACTTCTATACAAAGCTGTTGGGACAGCTGGTGAGAAAACACAGATGAAAGGCAGCAGAACATGGATTATGCCCAGTTTCTGTCTCCTATGCACCGTGTTATCGCACTAATTTCCCAGCATCCTCCAGCTCAGTGTGTCAGATCAGCACCTAAAGAGTGGCTGCCTGTAGGTAATAAGTTTTTCAGGTAATAACAATAAAATGAATTAAATGACACAGTTACAGTTTCCCCCAAAAGGAATATTGTTTGAGATAGGAATTCTAATCGGAGCTCTATCCACCTCTCTGCAAAGTGCAAATCCAAACATTTTACCTCTAAGTGAGATTGACTTTTTCAGACATTTGTAACTGCAACCTTTCTGTAGAGATCAATCTCTTGTTTTCTCTCGAAGCACACAGTGAGCCAATATTGAAAAACAGGCATTCTTGTGAAACTGCAAGCAACTACAGGCACAAATGAAATAATTGAGGAAAAAAAAATACAGCCAAAAGACATGTGAATATATTATTTTTTAAAAGAAATGAAGGGCCTGATTCTAATTTATACTAAGGCTGCTTTACCCTGCTGTATAATTTATGCCTACTTTATGCCTTTGTAAATAGACGTGTATGATAACAGAAATCAGGCTCTGTTTGTTTTAGGCTTTCTTTGCAATTCTTTAACTGATTCCAAGCTGAGCTATCTCCTCTAAGTTTTAACTACTATCTTCCGGTTTGCTAATCAACAATTTAAATTGTTATGTATGTGTGTACCCATAACTCTACACACTGTAGCACATTCATTAGTATGAGTGAAAGAGTAATGGAGGAAACTGTTGCCAAACCTATAGGAGATGTCCTGACTGTTTAATTTGTATGCACATCATCTTTACATTATTGTGTCCTTGCCCTGGCCTGCTGCACTCCTAGCTGAGGAAGCAAAGCTCTTTCTTTCTTTTTCTCTCTCGGTCTCTTTCTCTGTCTCTTCTTTGGAGTCACAGATTTTGCATGGTCTAATGAGATGCATATTACAGAGTGAGAATGGGAAGCACTGTGCTTTCATTGAACTAATCTCTAGCCTAGTGTAAGGGGGTTGTTTGCAGCTGAAACTTCTGGCAGTTGGGAAATAAATGCTCCATAAAGAATCACTTGATTTAATTAATAATGTTCTAATCAAGTTATTCTTCATTTTCCATAAAACTAGAATGGGCTAAAAGTAATTCAGTCATTTTTACAAGTCCTAATAAATCGAATGGGTAATTTCAATAAATAATTCAGTTATGTATGAAACAAAAATGTGTGCACCCTACACAAGTAAAAAATACGTCACTTTTATTTTTATGCTATGTCTTTTAGAGGGGATATTAAAACACTGCTTACCAGATCCCATGCTACTCTATATAGAAAACTGTAGATTAATTTTCCCTCAGAGAATCCATATAGCATTTCAATCCTGTAAGATAAAATTGCCTTGGAGATAATAACTCAGGTACCTTGCATAAACTCTTCAATAGGTTTAGAAATAGGTGTGTGTGCACTACACACACGTAGGCTGCAGTGGTAGGGGGGAAATATTTTTACCCCATTTTATGAAAAAAAATATTTTATCCTGCTATGGGGTCTCTTTGACCCCCATTTTAATTAAAGGAAGATCAGGCAGAATCCTGAAGAGAGCTGTTATTATCCTCTCTAACAAAATTCTTCTCTGCAGATGGATGCAATGAGACGTCCCTGTCCCTGGTCTGAAGATAGAAGAGAGATCCCATGAGAGGCAAAAATTGAGCAAGTTATTATCGGTGATGCCTCATGCACATTTCCCAACTCCCACTCCCACCACCACCCTCACCCATGTTCCAAAGCTCCAGAGAATCCTTATATCTTCCTTTAAGCTTCATGAAAATTCTGAACTGAAACAACAATGGGAGATAGTTTGGATTTTCAAACAGACAAGGGGGCAACTTGGAAAGGTGAAATCTTTAGAAAAATGTGAGCTGCAGAAACTCTGGATCCCTCTTGGCATACCTGCATGCAAGCACCTTCTATGAGTAATGCCTCCACTGATTGTCCCAGTGCAGTAGGGGACAAGAGGAAGAAGCTGAGACAGAAAATAAATATCTCACTCAATATAAGTGAAGCAAATGCCACATTAGCTTTGCTATGAACCTCCATGAACTATATGGCCCTTCCTGATTTGATTTATCACCAAGTAAGCTTCAGATTGCATCGAGAAATATCGGCCTGGGATCATTTACTTGTTAACAGTAATCAGATCAGTCTAGGGCCAAATTCTGAGATATGCTGCTCCATCTGCTAAGGCATAAAACATTTTTAAAAAGCTTAGAAGAATAAACATTATTACCCATATTTGCAGGTCTCACATCTTGGACACAGTACTAATTTGACAAGGCAGGGAGGACGTAAAACAGAGATTGTTATATCATCACATTTTTCTGGTCACATAACACATTAGGGAAGCTTGGTAGCAATAGAAGTTACCAGCTTCCGTTACATTAGACCTGCGTATGAGCACGCCCCAAAATAATGTACCAGCTTTTATACTTTTGAGGGCACCTTATTTTATTCCCGCTAAGTACTGGAGTAAACCGGTGAACAGCATTTCACAAGGCCTCCTTTGTCCATAGACCCTGCCTCTAGCAGAGATGGGAGGCATGAGTGGCCACAGTATTGGAGAGAAATGAACATTGATCAAGTGTCCCGCCTGTTGGAATTGTTCCTCTCTTTTTGTGGCTTTCAGCCTATCACAACACAAGCACACGCTAAGCTTCTGATTCTAGCCACCTCCCAAGATAGTCTCCTGTATCTGGACTCAGAAGACTACTGATCTGTCAGGCACAACTCCAGCAGGTTCTATTCACTCACAGATATTGGATGTGGACAGTATCTGGATGTATATCTTTCCCAACTTTCTTGAAGAGATTCTGCTGGTTGTAGTGACCGTATGAATTTCTGCTGCGTGGAAGTTGTAATTTTGTTCTACTTTCGGCTTGTGGGGGGGGGGGGGATTTGGGGTGGTTTCTGTTTGTTTGTGGAGGTGTTGTGGGTTTTTGGGTGGAGGTTGCATTATAAAGTGAAAAGAGTTCATGTATATTCTAATTGACTGGAAAAATTATAACCGATACTTGAAGAAAATACCATGATTTCAATCCATCCTTTGGTGAATTAAGATGCAGGCCTTTTCTCCATTTGGCTTTCCAGTTTTTGGATGCAATGCTTGGGAATATAGAAGTGTACGTTCATCCACTGCAAAGATCCCATACTCCTGTGAAAGAGAAGCATTGGAAATTATCATGGGAAATTATAGTTTAAATGTGCAAAGTCTGTGAAGGGATAGTAGAAACTAAGTAGACTACTCTGCCCAGTGTGGGAAGGACACAAGCAGCCTCCACCCTATTTTAGTCTGTCCAATCCATCTGTCTCTGTAGGGTTTTTATATAATGCTCATTGCCTTGGTGCCTGAGCAACTCTTCACAGCGGCACCTACATTTACAACGCTGACACTGCCTCTAGTGCAAGGGTAGTTGTTCCAAACAGGGAAGGAAGAAGGTTCATGGAGCTGCCCTTGCAGTGAGGACAATTCACCAGCAGTGCCTTGCTGTCACAGTCCCGCTCCTGGTATCACACTGGTAAACCTGGTTTGTAGTAATCTCTTTGACCCAAAGGCATGTGAAATGTAACCAAGGCCAAGCTTTGCACTTGCTCCTCATGGCCTTATGTAGACCAGGGATGAAAACCCTGGAATTATCAAGATATGACAGATTTCAGTTAGCACGAGTAGTTGACACACATAGTGACTTCTTTCAAGTTCTGTGTAGCATGGGGGAAGGGATGGCTCCCTTTTAAAGGCCTTTTTACTGTTGAGGTTATGCCCCTGTTCAGACATGGTTCCAAAGACTTAGCATTTTGAGATCCTTAACAAAGGGAATATATTCTCCGATGATTTTCCTGTATTTCAGAAAGATGTCCCTTCAGGAGTTCATCTCATGAATGTACCCCATGAATAATTTCTCATGGTGGAGGCAGCATTCCCCTGAAGGCTGTTTCTTCGTGAGAGTGACTTCCAGAATTTCTGCTCATGGGGGCTTCCATGTTTATGGAAGAATATGTTCTTTTGAGAGTCTCAAGAGTCTGATATCTTCCATCTTTGCAAATTCCCATGGGGTAGAGTACTCTTGTGTTATCTGTTAGTACCAGAAGGTGCAGCCTTATAGATTTGTATGTTAAGATGCAAAACCGTAGCACCTGAGGCTCCAGCTCCTTGAGCAGAAAAAGTATTTTTGTACTGAGTTTATTCCATTCTTATAGACATCAAGTCATTTTTCTGTGCAAGAAATATCAGTAATATTTGGCCCAGCTTCCAGCACAGTCATATTAATGGGAATTTTCCATAAAGGATTTATAGGACACAGTTAAAATGAAATATACTTGCTAACATCCCTGCAGTGGAGTTTATATTAGAAAATGGATTAAGACTATGAAGGTTCTCTTTAGAAAACATATGTTTGTGTCTACAGTGCATATTACAAGCCACACAACACGTATTGTTTTGGGACTAAATTAAGCTGCAAGAAAAAAAAAACATGGATCCATATCCTGAAGCATATAAAGCTCCTTTTTCCAGTAAAATAATAAAGCAAAATATTTTCTTACTTGTTTTGCCACAAGATACCCACCTCCCAACCATCGGGTGGTAAAGTTTCACTCTAAATAAAGCATTGACTATATGAAACAGCTGAAAAAAACAAATGACAGCCTGTTCCGACTGTCAATCTACAAATTTAATGAGAAACTCTGCTCAATTTAATGAATCCTGGTGCTTCACTCTGGCATCATTTTAAGCAGAACTTGCATACACAACTATGTAGTGTCAATTTTAGGCCTACATTATGGCAATACAATACACCTCTAATGGGAGAACTTCCTCCTCTGAACTGTTAATCATACGAGCAATTGTTACTAATTTACTGTGAGAAATGTGTGTGGGAATGTATGTGCACATGACCGGCTTAGTGAGACAGCTTGAAAATGTTTAATTAGGACTAGAATAATTTTGTGGGTACGTTAGCACTTACACTAAAAACAATAACAAGAGGGGGAAATACTATCACATTACCAGTATGTTGGAAGTGAAAAAGAAAATCAAAGGTCAGTTGGGTTATAGTTGAAGATAAATTAACTTTACTGTGAATTCATTAGCTGAGACTTTTTGGGACTCGGTATCCGTGTTTTGATCTTTGCTTCTTAAGTCTGATATGATCTGAAAACAACTCCCTACTCCAGTCTGTACATTTCATTTATGGGAAAAAGCAAAGGACATTGTTTGTTTGTTTTTAACTACCCTTTGGAAGCAATGTTAGCTTTCTTATTGCAAGTTCTAGGTCAAGGCTGTTCTCCCCTCATTAGCATCTAGATTTAAACCAAAGTATTGGGACAAATCTTGCCATCAATGTGCAGTGTGTCATACACACAGAGTTAATATTAATATAAACAAAATACTTTGTTTTAGTGGATTTTAGAAAGCCCAATAAAGAAATTGATTAAAAGTTCTTCAAAAGCATTTTAACACTAATTTACACCCGTATTGGGCACTTTACAGGAACAAATACAAATTTCCTTTACTCCAGTCCACTTCCTTTCACATAAACCCAACATCATAGTTTTGTAATGAACTATAGCCTGGTTCTTCTCTGTGTGGGGCTGAGAACCAGCCGGTGTAAATACAAGCTGAAGAATGTAGGTTGTGTCACGTAGCAAAAACAATGAGTGGAACAAATAATTCATGCAAGTCAGCTCAGAGAGTTGGAAATCTCTGATTACTAGACTCAGTCACAGACAAACAGTGAGGAAGGAATAGGCTACTCGTACCTAATGTCACTAAACAAGGGTGACAATAAATTTATGAAAGGTCAATGAACTCTCCATATATAAAACTTCCCGTGGAGATGAGGAGTCTCTGTCACCCAGATAATGCTGTTAGGGCTTTGACAATGCTGCCACCTACTGTTACCTTACAGTCCTCTGAGATTTATTTCAAGGCAATATTTTACCTTTCCATAGCTCCTGTTCCTAAAGTTAGTCTGGGCTGTGTTTGTTCCTCTCAACTGGTCATTCAGAGTACGGCTACACTACACAGTTTTTCAGAGATACCAGAGGTATCCCAGAAGAACTGTTCCACATCCAGGGAATGCATTTGGTCTTCCGCTTTTTTTGCAGAAGAGCAAACATGCTCTTTCGGAAGTCCCCGTATTCCTCATTCCATGAGAAATAAGGGGGCTTTCCAGAGAGGGAGGTTTTCTGACATTTGGCCCAGTCTTGAAGGGCCAAATGTCAGAAAAGCCTCTTCCAACAAAAGAATTGAAAAAAGCTACACAAAATGCAGAGCACATTTTGCGTAGCTTTTTTCGAAAAAAAGTGACAGTGTAGCCATACCCTCATTTAGGGCACATCTACACTGCAGAGTTATTGCAAAATAACATAGTGCTCATCTACACAGCAAGCCGTTATTTTAAAATAATTTCGAGATGCAGGTCTTCTTACTCCAACTCCTGTAACCCTCATTTCAAGAGGAGTAAGGGAAGTCGAAGGAAGAGTATTCTTCCTGCTGCGTAGACAGTGCCAAAAGCCGAATTGAGCTAATTCAATTTCAGCTACGCAATTGACATAGCTGAAGTTACATATCTTAATTCAACTTTTGCCCTGCAGTGTAGATGTGCCCTTAGTAATTGCAACATTTATTTGCAATTTTTAAATTCTTCTCAGGTCAATTTTGGATTTTATTTTCTCACCAGGAACCTTTCAAATTAACCTCTATTACATTGGTGGTACCATTTAAGGAAGAGACCATTATGAATTTTAGACAAACACTACTTGCTCTTGCTGGGCATAACTCCCTGATATCAGAAGCACTCAACACATAAATGCCTGCAGATGAACACAGCCTATCCTCAGCCAATGTGATCCTCTGACTGCAATACACTAGCTCTCCTATTGCTCGGTTATTGAAAAAAGCTTTGTGATGGAAACTTTCCCAGCTAGGATAGAGGTTTTGTATCAAACTGTCTCTTTATCATAGCTATTGTAATAATAACCTGCCTTCATTTCTGACATTCTTGTTTGTTTGTTTGTTTTGTTAGGAGTAGCAGGTAAGTAAAAAGTAAATAAGCTAAGAGAACAGCAGCAGAATAGCACTGTGTAAGGGTGCGTCCACGCAGAAAATTGCATATCTTATTTTGAATCTATTTCGAAATAGCTTATTTTGAAATTTGGCATGTCTACACATTGCCAAATTTAAAATAACATCCTATCTCGATACATCCCCTAACCCCTGTGGAACAAGAGTTATCGGGATGCTGAAATAGCGTGCCCGTAATTTTGAAAAATATTTCGAAATTATGGGTGGCTTGCGTAGATGTGAGGTAACTATTTCAGGATACCTCGAGTATCCTGAAATAGCCGTGCAATGTAGATGTACCTTAACTGAACACAGTAATAATATAAGCCCGAATCATCCCCTACATTCACGTGTTCAGAGTGGAGTCAATTCTGCTATAATTCCTCTTTGGGGCTCAGAAGGCAGGAAAGAAACCAAGTGACGTGATGTTCTTTGAACCTTATGGATTCTTTTGTATCTCTGTGCATATGGGTCTCTGACCAAGTAATGGGGGCACAAGGGGTGAATCATGGGACAGGCTGCTTTGTATGGCATCAACCCATGCCGCTCAATTGGATTTTAGTGCAAAATCAACTTCAGAGATGCATTAACTCCCTCTGGGTCTGTTCTGCAAGAGTTCATACACAGCTGCCGGGGGCAGGAGGGCCAGTGAAACTGTAAGAAGAGGCAACCATCCATGCAGATGGCTCTTGATTCTGTGGATCATAGGGTACCCTTTCCCATGGGATCCTTAGGTGTAAAGGGTTGGGAGGCCCTGCCTCTGCAAACTCTGTGGCCCCCCCAAACACTACCCCCCTTGAGGATATGCTTTACAAATAATTCTGCAAAGCAAGCCCCCTGTAATTTTCATGCCGGTCTGGTCCAATTGTTCATGTTTGTCCATATCATTTGGTGCTCTGGCTCATTAGCAGCATAAAATGGATAATGCTTTATACAGTATCTTTTGAGTAGAGAAATCTGTAGTGAGACCCTCGGCATGAATTCAGAAATATAGAAACTGATTATACTGAATTTGACTGAAAGTTTGAAGCCGATTCAATACATTGCAATTTGCCGCTTGTGAACTGATTATAGTAGACCTTGCTCTAGAAAGATGATCTTTCAAAAACATGAATTTCCTTTTGGGGTGCTCGAAAATTTTCAAATTAAAAAAAAAATTATTTAAAAACAAAAAAAACTATTTTTGCAAAAATATTTTATGAAGTTTCATCTCATTTTTCAGCAAGCATCACTTTCTATCTCACTCTCTCACCCTTTTCAGTGCATTCCAAAAGTGTCTGAATTTTACAGCATTGTTAACTCCCTCGCGCTTGCATCATGTGTTGCCATTACTACATCTCAGTTGCTTCAGTACAAAGAACTGCCCCACCGCTACAGGAACTGTACAAGCCCAGTGCAGGCTAATAAAGACTGGGTATAAAGGAGGCTGTTTTATTAATGTTGTTGTAATAAATGGGCCTAAAGAGCTAAAGAGGTTAGCATGGCCTATCACTGTCCAACATTAAGCAGTTTTTAAAAAAGTTCTGGAGGTTGTATATAGGGAACTCAGCCTATTAAGACCATGGAAAACACCACATTAAAAACCTTTTTATACAGATACAAAAAATGAAGGGGGAAAGGTTAAAACATTTGAAATATAAAGCATTAAGTATCACTTACATTTTAATCACATCCTTTGTTCCCTTTCCCTTCAGCTGCAGAAAGATTTTAGAAGCCAAACTCCATGTTTGCCAGTTTTTACAATAATATTAAAGATGACAATAACTGTTCTTTTTGTGCAAAAGAGAAGTTAGTAAAGATGGGCTGGAGCTGCTGTTTTTCCTGCTCTTCATTAAAGTCTGGTCTTGCTTCCCAAAAGCCAAAACAAGACAAACTCACATAAGAGACAAGAGGAAAAAGAAAAAAATGAAAAATGCAGTTTACATCTCTAGGACTGACTTCCTCTCACCCTTACCTCTAGACATCTAGAGGCTTTTTCAAAAGAGATCTTTCAAAAGAGATCGTCTAGACAGCCACAGGGTTTCGAAAAAGTGATCCACTTTTTTGAAAGAGAGCACCCAGGCTATCTGGACTCTCTCTTTCTAAAGAGCCCCATTTGCATTCAACAACACCTTTTTTTGAAAGAGCTCTTTCGAAAAAGGGCATTCTTCCTGGTAAAAGTAGGTTTACCAATTTTGAAAAAAAAAAACAGCGTTCTTTTGATTTAATTTTGGAAGAACGCGATGGCAGTCTAGATGCAGGTGACGTTTTTTCAAAAAAAGGCTACTTTTTTGAAAAAAAACTCAGTAGTCTAGACATACCCTTACTGCTGGATAAACACTGGCACAGCATGATCTCTTAGCCCCTTATTTCGAAATAACAAGCGGAGCATCCATACTACCAAGTCCGATGTTTCAAAATAACAGGCTGGTTATTTCAAAATAATAACTCCTGCTTTCCATGAGGAATAGCATTTATTTTGAAATAGTTATTTTGAAATAGTGGTAATGTGGACAGTCCACCACTCCCCAGAGCGATTAATAGTAATTACTCCCCAGTGCTTCCTGGGGCTCTAAGTCAAGGTAGCGCATTCACATTAAGGGAGCCTGCCTCAGACTAATTTCAAGGCTTCCCTGTAGTGTGGACACACTATTTCAAAATAGTTACTTCAGGAGCTATTATTTCAAAATAAGTTATTGCAAAATAATTTCCTAGTGTAGACCTGCCCTTAAAAGCCACTCAGACTCAGACTGGGTTACTTCTACCAGCATCAAGCTGTTTAGAGGGCATTACTTCTAGCTAGCCCTTTCTGATCACATTAGAACAGTGCTGCAAAATACAATCTTGTCTAGCTAAGATAGACTTGTATTAGATAGAAAGCAAAAGAAAAGGTACAGGAAAGGAAAGGAATAAGGAGATGAGGGGAAAGGATGGTGTTTGTGAGAAGAGGTGTTTGTGACAAAATCTCATGTTTTAAGTGAAGCATGGTATGTAGTTGAAGCTGGTGTAGGTATCACTCTCATCTGTCTTCCTTTTGCTAGCCTAGTCGGGTTAGGAGATCTCTCAGGCCCAGGTCAATAAAGACCCAACACTTGGCATTTTTGTTTGAACTAATTCTAGTTTTCTGTCTCCCTCTCACATTTTCAGCTACATATATTATGATAGGTTATTATGACATTTTATGAAATTTCACTCACTTCTTACAGTTAAAATCACAGTTAGGGCAAATGTGTAGGCACAATTATTACAATAGATTGTTGTTAAGGGAACGAAAGAATATGCTGATTTGACACGTCTCTTCAGCAGAGTCCAACAAGAGGGCATCTAGGAAGTTTTCCAGCTGTACACCCCTGAAAGAAACTCCAGAAGAGCTCCAGTGATGGCAACAGCAGCAAGTTCCCTAGGTCAGAGCAAATGCCCTGGCACATGGGATAATTTGTATATTTTTATGCTAGTTTCAATGAATCTGCCCAGAATCTTAATTTTTTATTTCAGAAAAGTATGTGTGTATATGCGCATATATGAATGAATGTGAGAGAGAGAGCTTATTTTGTAGCTTATTTCAAAATAGCTTATTTTGAAATTTGGCACTGTCTACATCGTGCTAATTTCAAAATAAATCACTATTCCAGCATCTTCCTTAATCCTCGTGGAATGAGGTTTACAGGAAACTGGAATAAGAAGCCCTTTATTGCGAATGTAGTTCAAAATAACGGGTATGCTGTTAAGATGTGCAGAATGCTATTTTGGGATAATGGATGTGTAGACGTCCCCAGAGATATCTTTATTTGTTTCCTAGAAGAAATTTTTACAGTAATTATGTGGCCAAAATCTCCAAATTCCTGTCATGCTTTCCCAGAACCAGTGTTTAATAATTAATCCAAAGATGGACTAGGGAAAAGATTAGACATAGTGGACAATCCCAGAGAGTTAGATAATTCTTTTAATCTAAATGTACTTTATTTTGAAAGCATTTGCATAATGATGTGAATCTTTCAAAATGACATAAACACAATAAGGGTAGGTCTACACTGCATGGCTATTTCAGGATACCTGTTTCCTGAAATGGTTACCCCACGTCTACACAAGCCGCCCGTTATTTCAAAATATTTTTTGAAATAATGGGCATGCTATTTCATCATCCTGCTAAACCTCATTGCACGAGGGATAAGGGATGGCTCGAAATAGTGTGTTATTTTAAAATTTGGCACTGTATAGACATGCCATATTTCAAAATAAGCTATTTTTAAATAGATTTGAAATAAGATACACAATTTGCGTAGAACAATTTGTGTATCTTATTTTGAGTTTAGGGTGCTGTGTAGATGCACCCTAAGTGTCATAGGAAGCAATAATTTGTACTTGCTAATAAGATTCCAAATCTTCTGAATGCCTGCATTCTTCTTTGAACCACTTGCCCAGTAGAAATGTATGGACTTTTTTTAACTGAGGTGACTCATGATTTTCCCTCTTTGCATATAAGGTCTAGGCTTGTTCTATGTGGCTTGTTTGGCGGCAGAATTTTGTAGCAGTACACTTGGGGTACCGGACCTTTAGCCCTGTAGCTGCAGTCCCCTCTCCACTTTGGCCAGGTTGCCCTACAGTAGTAGAGGCACAATGTATGATACAAAGCAAAGATGGGAGGGTCATGTAGTCCATATGCAAGACAGTAGGTGGACAATCCATATCAGTGACTGCATTGTCAGAGACCACAAGCTAGGGATACTGAAAAGTTGCTGGGAGAATCCTATGACAAAACTTTTTTGGCCAGAATGGGAAAAACGTGTTTGCAACAAAAAGGACTGTTGCGGCATTGACTTGCATTCATGTAGGGACAGACAAGGACAAGCCGTTCAAAAGTAAACCAGGAAATAAGATTTAGGGCTGACTGCAGTTGGTTTCCCACAGAACACTTTTATGTCTTTGCACATATTAGTTCCTCTGTGTCACTGCCACAGTTCCAGCTCTTATCATTTTCCAATTTATATTGTGCCCAGCGTCTCTTTTCTCAGGTATAGGGCTAAAGTCCTGTTTTAACATGTATAAGACCCTACAGGTTGTATGGATCTGAGGTTTGCTCTTTAAAAAGGAAAAAAAATTGCTCCACTTATTCAAGCAGTTAATTAATTTATAGGCCTCTCCCTTTTACTACAAATGCTGATGTCTGCACTTCAGATTCATATTCAAATCCTGCATG
Organism: Pelochelys cantorii; assembly: GCA_032595735.1. NCBI lineage: Eukaryota > Metazoa > Chordata > Testudines > Trionychidae > Pelochelys > Pelochelys cantorii. The sequence goes on from CM064327.1 coordinate 145,224,079, forward strand.
TAAACAAAATCCAACTTTCACACCCAAGACTGCTGAATAAAAAGTTATTATCTTTTATGGTTTAGTAAGAAACTTGTCAAAAAGCACTACTGGACCATTTACAGTTGTCACAAAATTTATCTACCTGTAACAATCACTGATACTACATGCAAGACAGCATTTTCCTAGGTTTGTATTATCAAGATTAACAATGGACCAGACCAAAATCCCAGATTTGAATATTCCCCCATTTTGTCTCTTGACCCCTTCACAAATCAAAATATGACTAAGTGTTATGGGCATAATCTGCAGCCTAATCTACATAGCTATTAGTAAACCATAATATATTCTCACTTTATGGAAATAGAATACATAAGAACAAAATATAGCTTAACTCCTGTTTGAATCTGTTGGTTGCCACATTTTTTGGGACTCAAGATTTTTCAAGTTTGAAATCTTGTAGGAGAGGAGTTAATATTACCTAGAGGATCCAAAGATGATTCCCATTGTGCATTAAGCATAAGAATTTGAGCTCCAAAAATCAGATTTTAGTTGGCATTTATTTTCCTGAAGATGCAGGTAGGCACCTCATGGGATTTTCAAAAGCACTTAGGCTCCTAACTCTCACTACATGCCTGTCTGTATCTTTAGGAACCTAAGAAAGCTGAAAAAATCTGGTCCCAAGTAACCAAATATAAGTTATACAATAGCAGCAATAAACAATAATGAACAAAAGTGGTTCAAAAAATAACCAATCATCTGAAATTCTTAGTATGCTTTTTTTGTCCAAAATCTCCAAAAACCAAAGGATTAAGATATAAATACAATTTTCTCTTGTGAACAGAAAAAGGCTCAGTTTAGTTTTTAAAAAAATCCTTATATAAGTTGTCTGCCCAGCTTGATTTCTGATTTATAAGGGATGTTGTACCAAGAGCTGCTGCCAATGTTACTCTCGTGAGAAAATCTTAATATGGTTTTGAAACTGATTTTTTTTGAGAAGTTGCAACTTTGGTTCACAGACACATTTTTTTCTTCTTACCAGACTAGAACTTTTGTCACATTCATAAAAAAGACCCACAATGGGTATGTCACAAAGCTGCCCCAAGGAGAAGTTCTTCCATGTTGTAAGAGATACAGTTTTTCACCTGCCAAAATAGTATTGCTATTTTTAAAAAGCAATTTGAGAAAAATAATGCAAACCTCAAAGTATGTTAGATTTGCACTCATTCTGGGCTATACGGCTTTTTACTCAGCACCGAGAAAACTTTCAGCTGGCTCCATAGCCAAAACATGTACATATATTGGTTCTGATTGTCCTGGAACTTACACTAGGGAAACTCTGTTGACTTTGTTTGCTGGTATACATGAGAGAACAGAACTGTTTACTATCAGCATTGAAAGGACTACGGTATACAGCTTTCCCGCCAAATAATACAAGACGGTAGCTATCAACAGTATGTAATTGCCAATAGAGGGGCCAATCCTACGTTATATTTATGTCAGTGTTTCATAAGGTTTGGCAACCATGATTGCATTGCTTGTACACAAAAACACGTAAAAAAAGAACTATTATCTAGTGGCCTTTGAACGGAGTCTGGGTTGTGGAAATCTTCAGATATACTGTAAACATTTTGTGGGTTTTCCAAATACATCCAAAGGTGACCCAGGGGAATTTCTACTTTAGTCGCATTTCTCTCTTTTATTATTGTATTTGTGTCACCCTTTCTTTGAGAGCCTTCATTGGCTTCATCTCCTTCCAGGTCACACATTAACTCTGGATAAACTCAGGACTCCTGACTCCTACCCCTGTGTTTTCTGTTACCCAGAGACTTAAACAGTTCTGTTACCCAATTCTTCATCAGGGCTGTGCAGTGCCTTTGACATCACAGCAGTACATGCTGGGGCTGCAGTATCACAATAGAAAAGACACAGTCAGCCCTCCTGGATGTCTGTGATGGAACATAGAGGAATGTTCTGAAAGTCCCTCAGCATCTGATCTTACATTTGGCTCATTTTTTTTTAAAAGGATACACACTGGTCACCTTTAACAATCATTAAGCCCATTACAGCTTCTGCCACTAAAACACACACACACACACACAAACACACACTCTTTCTCTCCTAGTGAATCCCTGAGCAATAAGCATATGCCTATTTCCCAATGAGAGGCTCCAACCAGAGGGTAATTTAACCCTTTCAGATTTCTATGAGCGTACTATGACAACACAACACCCATATGTCCTTTACCATGCACTCTCCTGTTCGATTAACTAATGTCACAGCAATGGAATCACTGTAACATCTCCCCTGCCGTGTGTATGTATGAATGGCATTGTACAAGGTGTTACATAATATTTGATTTAAGAAGAACGCTCCCTGTGATGGGTTCCTTAAATCTTCCATTTCTCTGTGGGAGTTCAAGGACAAATTTCAGGGATGCTGATTTTAAAGGTCCAAAAAAAAGTGCTGTTTGAGGGAAGGGTGTGGTATTGTGGGGGCAGGGATGGATGAGAGTGTCACAGTCAGGCATAACAACCCTCTACAGAAAGGGATTAAGCTGCAATGATTTACTAGAACAGCTATATCTACCATAGAAATCAGTGACAGACATACCTGGTTGATAACATCTACTGTACATAAACTGCACAATTTATTGGCTGTTTAAGGTTTGTAATTGCTTATACTACTGCATTAGTCAGGGATAGGAGGGACCAGACATATCCTGGTTTTCATATTTGACTAAAATGAGTTTCTGTTTGTGCATTATTTCCCATCCCATTTTATATTTCCTTGGCCTGAAAAGGAAAAAAAAAACCGTCCCTCTCTTCTTGAGAAACTAAAGCAAAATGGCAATTTTCTTAATTCCATTCCTACCATTTTGCTGCATCAGCATTTGAGAGACTGGAAGCTGGAGCCATAGAGCAGTTAAACAAAACAATAGACTGATGCAGCCCCATAGCTCTAATGAGAGTAGACACCAGAGAAGGAAGGAAAACAGCCCCTATCCGGAAAAAAAAGAATTGTATTTTATATTATATTTCCTGTATATGCATGTTGGATGCCAAGAACATGGGGAAAACAGTGCACATGATCCATCCCCACCCCTCATCCCCCCGCCACGCACACACACAGAAACACACCAACATATACAAACATAGCAATGCACAGAAACACAGGTATAATCACACACACACTTTGAATGATGACAAAGTTTTGAGAAGGGTGTTTGGATGGCCCTTGTTTCTGAAGTTGAATCATGCTCACTCTAATTAATTATTTCTTTGCCATTGTGGGGGCCTTGGTCATTGTGCCACCTCACTCCATTCTATTTTCATTGCACTCAGTAGTCTAGTCTTCTTCAGTTGTGGGGTTTAGTGGCTGGATATTGGGTGATGGTGGCTTGTGACATACAGGAGGATTAGATCATTTGTTAGTCCCTTCTGGCTTGAACTCTGTGACTCTACTAGGATAGCCTGGGACAGTTCCCATGTCAATCTGGGGAAAATACATTAAACAACTTGAAGAGCAGGGTTTTAGCTATATGTTCTTCAAGTTGAAAATATACTCACATTCTCCCTTTTACAGCTATACCATATACATTGGATGCCTATCAAAATATAAGAATGCCTGTCAAAATAAACATATTAGATTTTATATATTCATTTATTGAAAACAGGTTACCAAAAGGATGAAACAAATTGATTAGTTAGGTTATCATGCAAACATGAAATTTGTGGAGAATAAGTTGTAGTCTAAAAAAGATACAAAGTATAATAAATTATTTTCCTATGTTACAATATGCGCTATGATCTTTCACAGTGTTTTTTAAAAGTTGCCCAGGTAAGATGTATGAACATCTATATGTGATGCTGGCAGACTAAGATCCCCTTCCCTCCTTCTTTCCCTCCTTCCTTCTTTCCCTCTCCTCATCACTCACACCAACTTCCCTCCTTCTTTCCCTCCTTCCTTCTCCTCATCATTCACACCCCCTTCCCTCCCTCCTTTCTTCCCTCTCCTTATTCCTTCCTTCCTTCTTCCTTCGCTTGCCTTATTCCTTCCTTCTCACATACTTTTCTTTCTTTCTTTCTTTCTTTCACTGCATTCCACTTCCAGACAGCTCCCAATGCCGCTGAGAGGGCAGGAAGGTCCAGCTACTGCTACCGCCCCATGCCACCCCCTCCTCTCCTGGTAATCCCAGAGGCTGCATCCCTCTGGGGACAGGGTTCCATGCAGGGGAGGGAGAGGACATAGCAGTCAGGGTGGGGGCTTGGTGAAAAGGAATAGGCCGCCTCACCGCCCCCCCGGCCCGGCCCGCCAAGAATCCTGGGCTGGTTTGTGAACTGTTCTGGCTGGGGATGGCCTACACGCTGGAGATTTGACTCCCTTGATTTAGAGAATTGCTCTTAAAAGCAAAAAAAAATGGGGGGGAGGGAGGAGGGGAAGATGGTCCTTACTCTTGGTACATCTACACTGCACACCTGCGTCTACACAAGCCGCCCGCTATTTCAAAACATTTTTCAAAATAATGGGTGAGCTATTTTGCCATCCCGGTAAACCTCTTTGCACAAGAGATAAGTGATGATTCAAAATAGCATGTTATTTCAAATTTGGCTCTGTGTAGATGCACCAAATTTCAAAATAAGCTCTTTCGAAATAGATTCAAAATAAGATACGCAATTTGCATAGTGCAAATTGTGTATCTTATTTCGAGTTTGGGGTGCTGCGTAGATGCACCCTAACAGACCAAGTATGCAAACATTCACCCACAGGAGTAGCCAATAGAAAAGAATGTTCTTGCCTCCGCTGAATGGTATCAGTTACATTTGAATGAGAGAAGTTTGATATTCCTGATTTTGTGCTTTTATTGCCAAAGCAATAACAACCTATTAAGTCTGTACTTCCAAAATGACGAGGAGTCCTGTGGCACCTTATAGACTAACAGATTTATTGGAGCATAAGCTTTCGTGGGCAAAGACCCACTTTGTCAGATGCATATCTGTACTTCAAGTTACACTTCTTGTCAGTAAGCAGTCAGAGGGGTTTGTTTTGGGGGTTTTGTTGTTGTTGCTGGGGGCTTGAGGGTGTTTGTTTGTTTGTTTATTTGTTTTGGTTTTTTTTACCTTGGCATATAAATTATCAAAGCCCTCTACTCGGGCGTGGAATAGAAATTGGACATACAACACAATTAGTGCTATCAAGATGAAGGGAAAAAAAAGGGGTAACTAAATATAAAGAAAATTTCCCCAAAACTATTCCTAAAAATGAGACACTATTATTAATGACTAGGCAGTTTAAAGTGAGAAGACATCTGACACTTGCATTGATGCTGTAGCAATGTAGCACTGTCCTATAGTAGGTGTAATTAGAGCACTCACTGTAGAGAGGAAGAAAGACCTGTCACTCTGTGGCAAAGCCCCAAGCAAAGCAGAATAACTAACAATATCCTACCCTTAAATTACACTTCTGTTTTGAAAAAATATATATGTTTAAAAAAGCCTAAGTTTCAGATGGATTCTGTAGTGTCAGTAACTGAGCCTTTCCCTGTTTCTCTTGTTAATGTTATTAAAGCAAGTTATTACATATTTTTGAAACCCAGAGGACAGCTCAAGATTCATCTGCTTGAGTAAATGCCTTGATAGGATTATTTTGGAAAGTATTATGTAAGCAGACTCTTTCTAATAGAATGTAACCCTTCAAGATAGCCTTGGTTTAATAGATTAATTTGGCTTGTGAAGGTGCACTGCATTGTCTGATTTCTTCATGTACTCAGAATACTAAACATACTGGACCTAATATCAAGGAGATACTGCATTGTTTTCTTCTTCTTTCATTCCTGAAGGATGAAGTGCAGTCAGCAACCATGGATTTTAACACTAGAAATATTCCCAATAAAAATCCTTTCAATTTCCCAGTTCAGTTGGTTGTATAGAAATGGAAAATACTGTTCCTGAAAAGATAAATATCTTTAGTGTTATGCAGGAATCTTCACTTCTTGGGCATGGCTTTGAATTTACTTGAGATACAACAGATTCAGTCCAGTTGAACCCTCATCTCTGTGAGTTTCCACTGTACTTTCAAGACATAAACCCATTTAACAAAGGGTTTAACCCTGCATGAATACAAAATCTGTATACTCATCTCATCCATGATCCACAAACATGGTCCTTGGATATCTGCATCTGCATTCAGTCACCAACATTTTAGGCTGTCTAGTTTAGAGCACCATCTTAAACTTTGCTCCAAATGGAACAAGAAACCAGTGCAAATTCTGGATTAAGTACTCTTGGCATGAAATCATCATGTTGTGCACCAGCTTCAGTTTTCAGATGTTCATAATACCAAGGAGACAGACATGAATAATAGTAGTGAGGTCATCTGTACTCATCTTGCTATGCGTAAATGAGGAAAAGTGGCTGCTGATAGCAATAGTACCATTGGCTGTCACAAGGCTCATTGTAATTCCTATTTATACAACCAATGAAAATGTTTGTAAATCCTAAACCTTTTGAAGAATGTTAGCACCAATGATTAATCACCCAAAAATTCAGAAAAGGTGCTCATTCCACATTTGTTATTCTAAAAAAAATGTATGCATCCAATCAGAAATCAAAATCAAAACTATATGATGTAGAGCAGTCACAACACACAGCTGACAAATATTTGAAACAAATGGCTTGCAAACAACTAATAGGCTGGCAATTATTAATTGAACTATCAATGTTTGCAAATCAGCAACATAATACTACTAATTTATTTTCAAAAAAATTGTTTGTAAATGATTTGCTATAAAAAAAAGGTCAAAATGTCTTGCTTTTCAAACACTGTTGACATTTTAACCCAATGGAACTACTTGCATGAGTGAAGTTTTTGCATAAATATGTGCACCACTGGGCCCTAAATTTGTAACAATTATAATTTGAAACAAATAGTCCCGTCAACTCTAAACAATTCTCATACTCTCTACTGCAAGAAGGCATTTGTGTACTGTATGCCTTTGTGCTTTATACATTGTCCACATAACATTGTTAACTTTTTTCTTCAAAGCTCAAGCAGTGTATTTAAAAAAAATATACTGATTTTCTGTTTCCTACCGTTATACATGCTGAATAAGTTATGGTTTCTGGCATTTAATTTTATTCATTGAAATTCTTGAGGGGTTAATAATCAGTATAAAGCAATTAGCTGCTTAGGGCCAGATTTTTTTAGTTTTTTTAGGCATCCAGTGGGATTTCTTAAAAGCATGTAGGCCAGTCAACGCCTAGGCATTTTCAGTCCCAGAAAGTACCAATCTGAATAATAAATTTAGGTGCCTAAATTGCTTGGAAATTCTATCTTCTAGTATTTTTTATAAATGTGCAATAGCCTGTTTTCAAAATGTCCTTTTTTTATTTGTAAAAATAAGGAAGACTTAAAAACTCTTAGCGTTCTGTTTATAAATAGAACTTATGAGGCCAACAGCTATATTACAGGGGCACTTTTTAAATGTACTATTAACTATGAACATTCCTTCTGTCTCTGTGGGCAGAGAAGACTGAAAACCTTAGGAATCCCTGCCTGGAGGGCCAGGTAAGAATGAGTACCTTAAGAAATGCCATGTCCACAGCCTCTTTCCTCCCTCTGCTCACACTTCATGATATTTTGAGAATTGTTTTATGGGAATTGGCGTTCAGAGTGAGGTTGGGGGGACTGGATGGGCAGGTGCCACTCCACACCTTGTCTCTTTTCCAAACCACTGTAGTGATTAGGTGGCTAAACTCTCTCCTCTTCACAGATGTGAGCCCTTCATGTTGTAAGGGATTGGGGACAGAGAAGCCCTGGTAGACCAGCCCCATTGAAAGGATTCTGTCAAGAACCCTAGCAAACCAAGGTGTGACCCACAGAGCCCCTCAGTAAACCAATGTTCCCTTTAATTTTTTCCACCCCTGAGTGGAATGAATTTTCTTATGGGTACCAATGTGGAAGTGATGTGTTATGTGTGTGCACATAACAAAATCCATGTGGTGGGAGTGGGACCAAGAGGTCCTGAGTGTAGGAGGGGCTCAGGGCTGGAACAGAGGATTGGGGTGTGAGGGCTCTTGCTTGGATGCAGGCTCTGAGGTGGGGCTGAGGATGAAGGGTTTGAGGTGCATGGGGACCTTCAGGTTTGGGGAAGGGCTCAGAGCTGGGAGTTGGTGGCTAAGAGGGCACAGGCTCTAGGTTGGGGATGTTGGCTTTGGGTAGGGATGGGGACTGTGGGGTACAGGAGGGTTCTCAGGGCTGGGGAGAGAGCTGAAAGTGGGACAGAGGGTCAGGGCTTGGGATAACTGGGCAGCTCCTTGCTGGGGACAGTGAGGAGGGGCCCCTTTCTCCTTGCCGTGGCAGCTCTGCTGGGGCCGAGAGATTTAGGACTTGGAGAGACATATCTCCCTGCTACAACCTTGAGTCCTGAGCTTAGCAGCACACCAGGCCATAACTTGGATCAGGACTGAAACTTCATTGCCCCAACTCACTGTTGTCATAATCTGTATCTACAAGATGTTGTGTGCAGTGCCATATCCAAATTGGTAAAACATTGGTCTTTAATATTATTGTGTCATGAATGTATGGGCAGCATTTAAAGAATTATAGATGTGAGCAGGAAATATGATCCTCAAATGAGTTCGGGAGGGCAAGCCCAGCTTTTCCAAGACAAGGGAATGTTGTTTCCCAAGTTTGATTCTGCCTCCAGAGTAAATTAAACACAACAGGAACTAACCAATGGAAAGAACATTCAAATGCAAGGTAAATAAAGAAAGCAAAGGAGGAGGGAGGGGGAAGTGATCACTTAATCTCAATGGTGGAAGGAGACTGCACCCATAGGAAACCTTCCTGCCTCTTGAAACAGAGTCAACAAACGTTGGGAAGCTATGAGAGAAGCCATTTTGTCACCCTTCACCTCAGAAGACAAAGAAAGCAAATGGTTTAAATTCTGTGTTGGTTCCTGGCTAAATGAGACAAAATAATTCAGTTTGTTAAATTAGATTATAGTCTTAGAAACCTATTTTTATTTTTGTTGTTGGAACCATTTCTAGTCCTATTCCTTCTACTTGGTATCATTTACATGTAGGTTCTCTTTTTTAATAAATGTATTTGTGATGGGCCGCAAGCAACCTGCACGTGGGAGCACGGGACGAGGTGGCAGGAAGCCGCGGCCCCGGCAGGGGTGCCGGAGTGCCGTGGCTTTGTGGGGAGCGGGCGGCGGCACCAGTGCCTTCCCCCGTGGCTGTGCCGTCCCGCGGCGGCTGGCCCTGCCCCCTGTGTGCGTCCTCAGGGGGCGGACTCGCTGAGTGATGGGCGGGGGGAGGCAGGCGAGCCCGCCGCATCCCGGGAGGGGCGGGGCTACGCGGGCATGTCACAACCGGCGGGCCGGTTCAAAAGGGCACGCTGGCAGCGAGGAAAGGGGCAGCCACCGAGGCTGGCCCCTGGAACGCCCTGGGTCAGGGTCGGGTCGGCGCCACCCCCAAGGGTGGCCGGCGTGCAGACACCAACCCCCGGAGGCCCAGGACTCCCACAGAGATCTCCCGTCGCCGGAACCATGAACGGACCCCAAGTGAAGACGCCCACCGAGCCGAGCGTCCGAATTACGGTAGGCCCTGGAGACCTTGCGGGCGGGACCCCAAGACTCTCAGAGGGGGGAGGAAGCAGCCCGGGGTGGGGCCCTTTTGGCAACCATGGGCAGACGTGTTGAGGGAACGCATCCCACGTTTGCCGTGCAGGGGGCTAACGGACCCCTGCACTTAGGGCCCCGGGCTGGGACCCGGAGGAGAGGATGGGCCCGGGTCCCCCTCCCCTCACACCACCGCAGGAGCTGGTATCAGCGCGGCTCTGCGGGAACCGAGCTACTGAGTATCAAGGGACAGAGAGGCCCCGATCGAGGGGGAAGGATTCAGGGTTCGCAGATTCCCCCCTGCCCCCCGAGGTGCCAAAGGGGGGGGTGATCGCACCTGACGGCGCCGGTATGAGACTTGGCCCGGCGGCCAGCGACCTAGAATCGGGCGTTGGGGTCCGCTGAGCCCCCCTGCAAAAGGGCAGGGGGTGATCACACCCCAAAACACAGTATTTCACTGTACTATAAATCAGCTCAGTGCTGTATATTAAACCAGACTGTGAAACCCTCAGCTAATCAAACAGGCCAGGGAGTGCACTGTCTCTGGAGGCAGCAAACCAGTCCAGCAAGAGGAACTGAGTTTTGGGGGGGGGGACATGACTGGAAGGACTGTTGGTGTCACCCTGCAAGAGGTAACCAAGCTGTTGGAAGCCAGGTTGAGGCCATTGTTCTGTGAGCAGGCTGCTGGTATCAGAACTCTGAGCCAAATCCGCACAGCACAGAAACACCCTGGCTACATCTAGACTGGCATGATTTTCCGCAAATGCTTTTAATGGAAAAGTTTTTCCGTTAAAAGCATTTGCGGAAAAGAGCGTCTAGATTGGCACGGACGCTTTTCCGCAAAAGCACTTTTTGCGGAAAAGCGTCCGTGCCAATCTAGACGCGGTTTTATGCAAGAAAGCCCCAATCGCCATTTTAGCCATCGGGGCTTTTTTGCGCAAAACAAATCTGAGCTGTCTACACTGGCCCTTTTGCGCAAAAGCTTTTGCGCAAAAGGACTTTTGCCCGAACGGGAGCGTCAAAGTATTTGCGCAAGAAGCACTGATTTCTTACATTAGAACGTCAGTGCTTTTGCGCAAAATCAAGCGGCCAGTATAGACAGCTGTCAAGTTTTTGCGCAAAAGCAGTCGCTTTTGCGGAAAAACTTGCCAGTCTAGACACAGCCCCAGAGTTACAGGGCAGGCGGTGACATAACCGCTTATTGGTCTATGTAAGAGCTACCTACCCTCTCAGAGTTTCAGGACTGCCAAAAAAGATATATGAGGCCAGCAAGAACTGGGAGGAGAGGAGCAGGAGGTGGGGAGATCAGGTGGGTTCTCTGAGAACATTGTGTTTTTCTCTTTGTTCTAGACAATGGAAGTGGAGGGAGAAAATCCAGAGTAAATTGTGTGAAGAGAATGTCACTGAATTTCCTGACTTCTTCACAGATTATCTGCACATTGGTTTTCCTATATAAAAAATGAAGAGAGTATTTAGAGGTGATGTCACTCATTACTGAAAGAGACCTGAACAGGCATAGTGCATTCTGCCCTCAGTAAGAGACAATGTATAGCTGAGCTGCCTCAGGAGCAAAGGAGGAATTCACGCTTGCTTCAGAGAGTCCATGCTTCCCCCTCTAGTGTGCTGGCTGCTGTGTTGGGATAACGAAGTCTAACTCTATCCACCACTCCATGCCCTCCTATGCAGGAGAGGAACTTGTGGGTCAGTGATTGTTACTTTCCCTCCTGTGCTGCTATACGCCATACAAGTAGCAAGGTTGTTCTCCAGTATGAAAACCCAGCAAAGTTACAAACAGGCAGCGAATGACCAGGGACTTAATCAAGCTTATGGCTGCCAAAGTAAAATCGATGTCTCAGGAGGAAGGATGCATTAATATTATGAGATATTTATCTACTTACTTGTAGGTAAGGCAAAAATCTCAGTCAAAGTGATGTTTTGGCCCAAGGTATTGTAAAACCTCTTGAACCAGGGACACACAGTGCTGTTCAGACCTGCATTCTGAAGCATTTGTAACGTGTAAGAAGGATCGTTCAGAAATAACAAGATCAGATTTATACCTGCTGCTTTCTTCTTCTATCCACCGTCATCCACTCTTTTGCTGGTAATTAAAATGAAACCCTGAGACAAAAGCAATGGTGCATTTTTTACCAGTACAGAGAGCAGGGGGAGGGTGAGCCACTAATGGGGGTGTGTGACCTCTACATGTGATTTTCCACATGATTACACCCTGTTTTGCCCTAGCTCAGGGTCCTCACACTCTCCCCATCTGCTCCCCATGACCCACCCTTCTCGTACGTGGGAGGGTAGAGAGTTCTGTTCTCCTCTCACTGTGCTGGATGTTTCAGAACTGCGTGGCAAAAAGAGCAAAACATATGGCATACACTGTTAGCTCCCCTGGTATGGCTCTACCACCCCATCCCATCCATACAGCATAGGGGTTATACAACAGCACAGCAAGAGGAGCTGCTGGTGTTCTGTTCCTTCCCCTTCCATGGTTGCCGGGAGAGCACATAATGATGGGGTGCCAAACTCAATGCAATTCTCCAGATGTGGCCTCACCAGTGCTGAATAGAGGGGAATAATCACTTCCCTTGATCTGCTGGCAACGCTCCTACTAATTCAGCCCAATATGTTGTTCGCCTACTTGGCTACAAGGGCACACTGTTGACTCATATCCAGCTTCCCATCCACTGTAGTCCCCAGGTGCTTTTCAGCAGAACTGTTGCTTAGCCAACTGGTCCCCAGCCTCTAGCAATTCTTGGTTTTCTTCCCTCTTAAGTGCAGGACACTGCACTTTTCCATGTTAAACCTCATGAGATTTCTTTTGGCCCAATCCTCCAATTTGTCTCTATCACTACCCTCCAGCATATCTACCTCTCCCCTCAGTTTAGTGTCATCCACGAATGTGCTCATGGTGCAATCCATCTCATTGTCCATATCATTAATGAAAATGATGAACAAAAATGGCCCCAGGACCAATCCCTAGGACACACTGCTTGAAACTCACTGACTACCAGACATTGAGCCATTGATCACTACCCATTCATCCCGATGATCTAGTCATCTTTCTATCCACTCTATAGTCCATTCATCAGGGAATACTTCTTTAACTTGCTGGCAAGAATACTATGGGAGACCATATCGAAAGCTTTGCAAAGGTCAACATATATCAGTTATCTCATCACAGAAGACAATCAGGTTGGTCAGGCATAACTTGTTCTTGGTGAATCCTTGTTGACAGTTCCTGATCACCTTCCTCTCCTCCAAATGTTTCAAAATGGCTTCCTTGAGGAACCTGCTCCAAATTTTTCCAGAACTGAAATGAGGCTGACTGGTCTGTTGTTCCTTGAATTCTCCTTCTTCCCTTTGTAAAAGATGGGCACTATATTTGCCATTGTTTAATTGTCCAGAAACATCTTCTGCATAAAGGAAACCTGATTCTCACCTTTTGGTGACTAACCCCAAGTCAGAACCATAAAGCATAATTTTCAGTATATATACGTAACTCATTATATATTATTTGTACATACATTTCACAATGATTAAGAGGACTAGTGTGACACAAGTGTTCAGCAGAGACCTTACATGACATTTTTTGGCAAACTATTATGTAATCCCGGTGCCCTCTGTCATTTGGCTCCAAGAGGTCCATCATCACATTCCTCAAACCAGTCCTGTTGAGATTACCTAGCAAATGTACTAGCGTCTGAGGTTGTGCTACTTTTCTCCTGGAGCACACTCTTTCAGTGAAGTCCATGGCAGTGAGGAGGGAATGATATAGGCTATGGTTATCACTGAAATAAATTTGTCTTGGCAAATTGTAACTGTTCTCTAACATACATGGAAGATTGTTTTATTTCATGGTACTTCAACACTGCAACCTTACAGCACATAGTGTGAACTTGTAGGGACTTGCTATTATTTTTCATGAGGAAAAACAGAACTGAACAATTTGAAAAGTTCCAAATCTTTTTTGGAACTCATGTGCCCAGACATGGAACACCAGGAGAAGGTTTGGATTGTGGGTTTAGCTGTCCCTTTTCATGGGTGACCTTGAAAATGCTTAGAGAAAGCTAAAGAGAAAAGCAATTACATTTTTGAAATTACACATCACTGTTCTCATTCATCTTGATAAGCACTTTTAAGGAATCCAAAAGAAGGTTAGAATATTGCTTTTATAAGGGTTACAAAGACCTTACTTCTGCAGAGTCAGTTTTAAAATAAATTTAGATGGATAAGGATGCATTTTTATTTCCTTTATGTGCCAAATTGGTCACTTCAAAAAAATGTACTTTTTCACTGGGATCTCTGAAAAAATGCATGAGGGTTTTTTTCTTAGTTCTGTGGACAAATAAAATAGCTCCGTTTATTTTGCAGTCATCCTACGTGAATAACACAATTTAGCTATCTGCATTTCTCCTTTTCCATGTGTTTGCGTGTATGATCCTGTTGGATTTATTAAAAAACAGCACCATGATTCAATATGAGGAGAATAAAGTGAGTTTGCAGAAGGTCTAGTGCCTAGTGCAATGTACTCACTGAGTGGTAAAAAACTGCATTTCCCAAGAGGGTGGGAATAGCCCATTGCAAGGTTACTTGCATAAGTACTTTTCTGCTTGAATTATGGGTAGAATGGTGCTAGCTATGGAATGCCAGAGCCCACATTGAGCCCAGTGAAAACTCTACAAGTTCATAGCATCAGCTTTAATAGGAAGGGCAAGAAGATCTCGGCAGTTAGATAGAAAAAGAAACTTCAAAAATCATTCCGCTTTCTCACTGGGAACCTCCTTAGAAGTATTATTCGAAAGAATCCTGTTGACCTGCCACAGTTAATAGTCACTCAGCAACTCAGTGCAACCGCTATTCCAGAATCAATGTGCTGCTATTCAGTAGTACCACAGCTGATTCTTGAAAGGCTGGAAAACATGATATGTGACAGCTGCTTATGAATGATAGTGATAGTGAACAAAAAGCCTAATGGGTATTGGAATCTTCCTATCCAGTTACAAAAAAGGCTAGGAAGTGAAGGATGATTTTTCCTACTACAGCTGCGTTTTTCAGCAGGCACCTTCTTGTACGCCAGATTGGCATCTCCAGCAGTTCAACAGCAATAATATGTCATCTCTGCTTTTGAAGCTGAATACTCTCATGTAATCTGCTCTGTATCCCATATAAGATTGTTGTCTTTACACCAAGAGATTTTTACTCCACGGCCAAGGGAATAACAGGTAGGGTTGCAATCACAAATAAATCAGAAATAGCCAATCAGATTCTTTCTAGAATTTAGGGAAATGTGTAAGAGCTTTTAAATGCACAGTTTCTGAGGATACTGTCTTACATGGATAACGTTAATTTTGTTTTGTAAGGTTTTACAAGAACAGGGATTTTTTTCAAAAGTGATAAACATTGGCCTAACTCTGTTGTCATGAATTTTACTGCTGTCTTCAAGGGGAGTCGAGATAGGTCGACTCTGAACAGGGCTTGGGCTGTAGAGCTGTCTCACTGCTGTGCAGACTTCCAGACTTGGATTCTACAAACCTGCGAGGTGGGAGGACCCCAGAGCTCAGTTACACAGCAAGAAAACACTGATCTCACTTACAACATCGGTAGTCAGTGATACAAAGTGATATTTAGTGTTTGTATTGTAAATCTCTGTCAATGAGTAAATCACCAAGCAATAAGCATTAATTAGTGTAAATACTGGTTCTGCACACAAGAAAGTCCACTGAAATCCTATGAGCCATTGTGAAACATCAAAAGACAAAAACTTTCTTGGTTGCTCCTCTCTACTCCCATGAAGAGGGGACCTGCATGGGAACTCATTAGATAAATTTGAACTTTGGGGAAGGGAATATAAATGTCTGACAAGAAGGAACTATATCACTGTGGCTATATCTAACAACAGCGTTATTTTGGAATAACTGATGTTATTCTGAAATAACAAAGTCTGCATCTACACTGCAAGCAGTTCTTTCGACATAATGTCAAAATAATGTCGAGCTGGAGGACTTCTTACTCCAACTCCCATAAACGAGGAGTAAGGGAAGTTGGGAGAAGAGTGCTCTTTCTTGGACTTCCTGCTGTGTAGACAGTGCCAAAAGCTGGAACAAGCTATTTCGACTTAAGCTACGCAATTGACATAGCTCAAGTTGCATAGCTTATTTCAGCTTTAGCTCTGCTCTGTAAATGTGCCCTATGATGCTTGGAATTTGGAGAGATTATAATTTCAAAATTTAAGCAAGGGATGTCCAAGCCACTTCGTTTTGGTTAGCCATATAGAATTTATAGAGCATGCATATTTAACAGCTAATATCACATCTTGGAACCTAAGACTATAACTCATTTGTCTACCTCCTTTAACCTTGTAATTAACTCTATTTATGTTTTAATAATTTTTTAGTTAGGTTATTACCAGATTGGTTACAAGCATTGTCTTTGGTGAAAGATCTGGGGGGGATGCAACTGACCTTGGGTAAATGAAGGGTCCTATGGGACTGGGGGTAACCTAAATATTGTTCTGAGTTTTGGTGTAAGGGAGCATATACCACAAAGGCAAGCTCCAAAGGAACTGTTTGATTCCATGGTAAGGATACATAAGCAGTCTGGGGTTTGTGCCCTGTTCCTTCACAATCTGACCCAAGGTTGGCACTCACAGACACGAGCCTCTCTAGACAACTTGACACTGACTTCCTCTGGTAATTACCCACAATACAATTTCACCAGGGCCTCACATTTATTGACAATCATAATTGTTAGAGATTGTAGAATCATCCTTAATCCTTTCTAGGACTGCAGAGTCCAGGTCAGAACTCAGGAAGACCCTTTGTAGTGATAAAGAGAAAGAACAAGCTGTGCTTGTTCAGCCGGGAGATAAAGATCCAGGCAGAGCTATAAAGTCCTTTCTGTGTTTAACAACTGAAATAAAAAATCTCCTGTACATTCATCACAACCACATTCTGTCTCTTCTCTATCAGGGATCAGCCTGATCAACTTTCCCATCCCATCTGAAAGATGAGACTTCATTAATAGTTCTCTTCAATGACCAGGGTGACCAGATGTCCCATTTCCAAAGGGACTGTACCGTATTCACACCCTCCTGCAGATGTCCTGAATTTTTATTAAAAATGGGCAAATTGATGGTGGGGAGACAGAAAATACAAGACAGTTCTGGCAGGTCCTGCCGCTGGCTGGATCCCTGCCCGCCCACCAGCGGTGATTGAGGGGAGTCTAGTGATGGGGGTGAGTGTGCAAAGCTGTTGGCAAAGCAAAGATGCAGCACACAGGGTTAGCCACTCCCCTGCTAGTCCATCAGTGCATCCCCTGCTGCATGCTGGCTACATTCTGATGTGATACCTCCCAGACACACACATGTTGCCTTGGGAAGACATGATGCCTGGTACCAAGAAAAGCAGGTCCTTTCCAAGTGGCTAGCCAGCATGGAGTGCAGAGAGAGCCGAGCAGGGAGAATTAGGTCAATCAGTCACCATCACCCACACACTGTGAGATAGGTGTGTCACCTCCCCTGTGTGGGGGGATAGTAGAGGTGTGTGTGTCATCCTTCCTTGGGTGAACCCTAAAGCCTTAAAGAGGAGAAGATAAATAAAAGTAATCCAACCATGCAGTATTTCTTTTTAATGGGGGCTCAATCAACTTGATGTAAATGTGAAAGTTTGTACGTCATACTTTCAATCGATTGCCATCAAACTCACTTGAACGCGAGTCATTTTACCAGGTGTCCTGAATTCAGCAAAAGGAAATATCATCACCCTATCAATGACTCCAAGATTATGTCCATGCTCAAAAAGGTGTTGGCTTACTTCTGTGTTTTGGAGGGTTTGGGGGTGATTTCCTGCCTCTCTACATGTTGTAGAAGTTTGGAACAACCTATAAAAGAGGGGAGATCCTCTCCCCCCTCTATAGTATGAGGACAAGGCTCCTGCATGGCAGAGGACAAGGGGCACAGCTGCCCGAGGGCCCAGTGATTCAAAGTGGCTTGGAGCTCCAGCTACCACCGCTGCTGTAGGAGCAGTGGCAGCAGATGAAGCCCTGGGTCCTTTAAATTGCTTCTGGAATGCTATGCATGGCTCTGAGGGCTGGGAGACAGGTAGTGCTGCAGTCCAGGCTCCCTTGGCTCTGCCTCTTCCACCCAAGGCCTTGCTCCTTCTGGAGCATGGAGCCAGGGCCCTCCTATACCTTGCCCAAGAGCCCTAGGAAGCTGTCCCTTCCTTCTTCCCACCTTCCCCCCATGAGGACCAATCAGAACTAGCCTTCATCACTGCTGAGCATGTATGAGAGTAAAAGATAAAATTAATGGGTGAGAGAGTCTATTATTTTCAGTAAGCATGTATTTTTATTTGCCAGGAACATTTTGGTCCTAAAGCAGTGGGTGCATGAGAAGTTGATTCAGATCTGCTGTAGCTGCTACTTCCAAGCCCAGACTGAAAAGCTCCTGCTGTCATGTGTCTCTGTTTATTATGCCCCTTTTACATCTGCTTTGATTGTTTCATATCAGAAATGCAATCCAAGGCCTTATATCTATATTTTAAAGAGTACTGGCAGCACTGCTGACGAGATCACTGTCAATGCTGCTGCAAGGGCACACTGACAATTATGAATCTAGTCGTAAAATTCATACAGCATGCTGGCACTCAGTTAGCCATACATAGGGAATCCCACACCCCAAAGTCCTTTATGCAGCAGCGAGGGTATATCTACACTTGCAGCCTAATTCAAAATAGGGCTGCAAATGTAGGCATTCGAAATTGCAAATCAAGCCCAGGCTCTAAATATCCCGCGCTTGATTTGCATGTTCACGGCCGGGCGCCATTTTTTTTTTTTTTTTTTTAAATTGACAAGCCCGGAATAACTGTCCGCATCTACACGCGGCAGTGAAACGGGCGTTCGAAATAAAGCCCTCGTTCGAAATACCTGTTATTCCTCCTGCAATGAGGTTTAACAGGTATTTTGAACTAGGGCTTTATTTCGAACGCCCTTTTCACTGCCACATGTAGACGCGGGCAGTTATTCCGGGTTTGTCAATTTCAAAAAATGGCGCCCGGCCGTGAACATGCAAATCAAGCGCGGGATATTTAGAGACCGGGCTTGATTTGCAATTTCGAATGCCTACATTTGCAGCCCTATTTCGAATTAGGCTGCAAGTGTAGACATACCCTTACTTTTCTACCTGCATCTTTTTCAAAGGGCTGTTGATGCTGGGCCACCTAGTTTTCTGAAAGCATTACTTTTAGCCAGAAGGGTTACAAAGATATGGCCCCCTTAGGCTGAGGGCGCAGGATTTGAAAGAATAGATGTTTACCTGCATCTGACTGACAAGTGCTAATAACAAAGGGATATTTCACCTAAGGCCACCACAACAGCAGTGCAAATGGATGCTTTAATATTGGGGTTAAAAAAATGAACACATTTTTGCCTAAGCTGCCATCTGACATTGTTGCAGTGAGAGAGGAGTAAGAGGGCAAAGGGCACAACTGACTCAAACCTCCTGTGCTCTAAGGGATACATATCCCTTTTGTTTGCATTTAGCAGCTTATGTACTAAAATATCAGAGCGTAGACTCTGGTATCTGTTTAACATCTTTTTTTAATAGCCAGCTACATTCATGCCAATACTTTTTTCAATGAAACAACCTATTGTACTCTTTCCAATCTTTAGACTAAATCAGCTTCCCAGGAGACATCCCAGTAAAACAGTTACTCTAATAGTTTGTCTCTCAATCCACTTGTATACCCTGTTATAACCTTTTCCATTTTCCATTTTTAACCTTTCATCCCTGAGATTCTGAAGCTTATGGACTTGATTCCCCACTGTGTTTTACACAGGTTTGACTCCACTGAAATAGTGTGGCAACCTTTACAGCTGGGGATGAAATAAAATCATTACTTAGGGTCCATCTAGACTACAAGGGGGAGGGGTTCTGAAAGGAGATATGCAAATTCAGTGCTAATTTGCATATCTTCTTCCAATCGCTTTTCAAAAGCAGGTTTTTTGAAAGTGAAAACAGTTTAGATGCGGTTCTTTCAGAAAAAAAACCCTTTTTTCAAAAGAACCTTCTTCCTCAAAAATTAAGGTTTACAGGTTCTTTTGAAAAAAAGGATTTTTTTCGGAAGAACCACGTCTAAACTGCTTTGACTTTTGAAAACCCGCTTTCGAAAAAGCGATAGGAAGAAGATATGCAAATTAGTGCCGAATTTGTATATCTCCTTTTGAAAAAAAAATGTAGTCTAGACGGACCCCTTAAGGAAAATAAATTGTTACACTTTTATTTTAGCTCTATATATATGTAAGTGAGAGAGAGAAAAAATGAATCCTGGGCTCATGGAAGATGCAATACTAATTGCTGTGCAAACCAAAGCTTATCCACAGGTAGTAGCCAAGCAAGCATAGACAGTGGTAGTGCAAATATGTCTCAACTCTGACCTGGAGAGTCAACTTTCAGGAATGAGAGGGAAATACAATCTCTTTAACCATTCAGTCACCAAACCCAATGTCTTTTGTCTTGTGTTTGAAACTTCCAGCACCATTTCCAGTCGGTGTCTATTGTAGAGGTAACATAGTGGTAAGTAGCTCTATGATGCAGCCAGCTACCCCTGGAAAATGAATTGAGTTTTTCTGATTTATTCATAGTGGCCTCAGAACAGTGATCAAATGGTGACATGTATTGGTCACTACTGACTCAGACTGGCTTTAAACTGCCAGCACAGAGACAAAGAGTTCTGTACAATTCTCGTCTTTTTCTTGAACTGAATTTTACTACATGTATTTTTAAATCTTTGAAATTTTACAATGGAGATCAAAATAATCAATATTTACAGCAATTCAGGCAATGCTCATTTTTATAGTAATGTGAAGAATAATGTCAAACTATAACCTGACAGAACATGTGAAAGGGAAAAATAGATTTATTTTTTTGTATGTTGGTTACTTTGAGTATTATCTATAACAATATATGAAGGTCAATATTTTCCAATACAGGAACCTAAAATCACTTGCAGGCAATTTTCAAAAGCATTGAGCTCAACTGCTTTTGAAAATCAGGTTACTAATTTAGGTACCTACATCAGGATTTCCAAATTGATCTCTGTAAAAACTAATGCAGGCCATTCTGCCTCTTTGTCAATCTGTGCTTAGAACAGACCAAAAAGAAGCTACAATGATCTTTTGCTTCTTTTTTAGTTGGCATAAGGAGGGATTGTTGAAGTCACTGATGTGGGGAAAGTGAGATGGCAGTTTTACCATTGTAATCTAAATAATAGCAAGGTCTATGTTGGTGTTAGGATATTGATTTGTTCTTATCTTTGCTGATATTCACAAAAACTATTAACTGGCTAATAAAAAGTGTTATTATCAGGAATACTCGCTTTATTAGCGCCAGGAAGGGCTTATTTTCCTGGCAAAGTCTATCAGCTGCAGCTTGTTAATGGTGCCCTAAACAAACATTTACACCAAGAAATGGAAGTTACAATTATCTCCAGAGATCCCACAGGGGAATTACATGCCAAATGACTGGGAAAAAAGGATAAATCGACGAAAGTTATTCACATGATCTTCAAAACAAAATAGAGAAAGACTGGTCCCAGAAAGATAAGTTAATGCCACAAGTACTGTTTTAAGTGGGCTATACCCATGAAAGCTCATGATACCATCTACATGTTTTGTTAGTCTTTAGGTGCTGCAAGACTATTTGTTGTTTTTTAAGTTTTTCCAGTTACAGACTAACTCAGCTACCCCTCTGAAGTATTCTTTGGTAATTCAATCCATTTTTCTTATGCACATAGAATGATACAAAGTCCAAGAAACTGGTCAGAAAATATCATATGTTGTGACTTGAACTGGTGTTTCATTTACTGAAAGTTTTTAATGTGAAACTTTAGGCCATAACAGATGCAGGAGCTGATGAGAAGGGTCCTGGAAATAGCCACACAGTAACACTCATCACACTCTGAATATGCTTGTCATATCAGAAAAGTATTGTATAATGCCAGATGAAGTGAGCACATTTCATTGTACCAAGCAGAATACCAAATGTATCATTGTTGAATCGGGAACATTTAATTATAAACAGTAATCATATAGGAAATGTTGGATGCTTTCCATCTAGGGGCTAGCAGTATGCTGCATTTTAATATGTTTCAGTAAAATTATAACATCTGCTGAACTAGTTATGGGAGAGCTAGCATGGGAGGGAAATGGAAAAGAAAACAAACCCTTCAGTAATTAGATCACTCACAGTACCAGAATACATTTACACCTCCTCTGGAGAACTGAGGAGGTATTTATCTCATACTTTAATCCTGCATTTTGAGCTGGATAGGAAGCCATCATGCTATGGATAATACCTACCAGAAATATATTAGAAGGAAGTATAGTGAGGTGAGGTACAAGACACTGAAGAAGAGAGAAAATAAATACATGAGAAGAAGTAGAAATAAACAAGATAGAGAAAGGAATGAGAGGAAATTATGAAGCCATTCACTGATAATTTCTATGTAATTTGATGTGGTCTTCAAGTCTGGACATTTTAAATCTGTCAAGGAGTCTCTATTGAGCATGAGAAATACAAGAATTTGCTTTCTGTAAAAGAGGTTTCTTCATGTAGCTAACAAGGATACACAATTTAAAATCAGATCCAGATGACTGGATGAATATGTGGCTGGGATTTGCTCAGCATGTCCCCGACTGATCCTCAGTCTGGCTTCAACAGCATCCAGCGTTCACGTTATCTGCCGAGTTTGTGTGACCGCAGGTCCTAAACAAAAAAAAAAAGTCAATTAAAACAGAAAACTGATATCCACAGATCATTTTGTTGCAAAAAATGGGGCATTCCAATCAGTAAATTTTCTTTCTATAAGAAGTTCAGCTATCTAAATTCCCATAAAGCAAAACCATTTGCTCTTCCCAGGAGTACGGGATATCTGATAACAAAATCCTTGTGGCACAGGATAGCCAATGATGTTTTCTTCAGTGAAAGACTTTTTTTGCTTTACTATGTCTGAGGTAAATATATGGATATGAAATTCCAGAAGCATAAGTTATATCACATTTGCTTCATTGTCAACAGTGAAAACAGCTAATAGTGCACCATGCAAGCAGAAAGTGTTGCATTTCTTTTTCAGGACCATCATAATTCTGAAAGGCACATCAGATTCTTCTGAAATAAGGTTAAATGAGCAAATAAAGCAATGTAACCTGTTTATATTTCCTGTGCATTCGTAATTTTACATGTAAAATTGCAACAGCTGGAATCACAAATTTAAGACTTTATTAAACATTAAACTTACCACATACTCACATTAACGAATACATATAGGATTTTATATGCTCTTTTTTACCTTTTCAAACAGTCACAAGAGCAAAACACTCACTTCATATAAGTGTTTTGTTGGAAGAAAAATAAAAAAAGAAAATATTTCTATTTTATATTCTATTCTGGATTAGTAATTTTTAATTTTAAAGCCATGTAAGACCAAAAGTATTATATTGTGCAAAATCTGTTTAATTTTAGCAGTGTTTATAACATTTTTTATAGATTTGCTACCAAGATCTAGTAAGAACAAGTACTAACCACCTCTTTAACCCAATTCAACAGTGAATGTATTGTAGGATAGGTTGATGTCAGTTGGCATATTTACCAAATGGAGCACAGGAAAGAAGAACAAGAGGAAAAAAGGAAAGAAATGTTACAAAAGGAACAAAACATAAAAGATAAAATAACAGCTCTTTGCTCCTCTTGCTTCTGCTCTTTCTGGCCTAGGTCACCCTTAAATGCATTGCTTCCAATGCTAATTCCATTACTGTGCTTGTGGAACAAGCAAGATGTCCCTTAAGGAGATGGGCTAGCAAGAGGGCAAATCACTCTGAACTTTCAGACATGCTTCACTCTGTTTCTTCCAGAAATTCAGAATGGTTTGGTTCAGGGTGCTTTCTTGCTCTCACCACACAGTTTCCAATGCAGAATTTCTTTTTGAGACTGAGAAGCCTAGTGCCCTGGAACCACACCAATTAAGTCTATTGTGCCCTGGAATTTAGGGCACACCAATTAAGTCTCCTTGTAACCAGGGACAGATTAACCATTAGGCTAATAAGGGCCTTAGGCCTTCCCATTGTTTAGTCCCTCCTGCTTAGGCGGGAGGCAGGTCCAGGCTGGGTTGGGTGAGGGAGGCGTGTCAGCTCACAGGGGCAGGGCCCAACAGGGTTGTGGATTTGCTTTAAGACAGAGTCGATCAGGGATAGTTGCTTTTATTAATCTCACCATCTCCCTACTATTACAGGTTAAATACTGCCAGATGGTTACACAGCTACTGCAAAGTAATACGCCAATAAGCATAGGCAGAGCAATGCATAAAAGAGTAACAGGCACTTGGAAATGCTTATGCCCCTTCAGTCTGTGGGGAGTTCTGTTCCGGTCACCTCGCACCCAGCTACAGTGGACATGGCTCCAGCTAGGGCGATCCAGGGCACCCTTCAAGGTCTAGGTCCCTTACAGAGGGGCGGGACTCCCAGTGATCTTATACTTTAGCTGTTTACTGAGTGTAAACAGTTGGCCCAATGCCACTCTCAACGTTCCCATGGGGCTGAGAACTGAGGTCATGTTATTTATCCCATACTCGGCTCTCAGCTAGCAAGCATAGGGAGTTCCGGCTGATGAAGGCCGTCTGATAAAGAACACA
Source organism: Pelochelys cantorii (assembly GCA_032595735.1). Lineage (NCBI taxonomy): Eukaryota > Metazoa > Chordata > Testudines > Trionychidae > Pelochelys > Pelochelys cantorii. The sequence continues at coordinate 145,248,370 of CM064327.1, forward strand.
TGGTATTTTCACCAGCAGGGCTCATGGCTGGCCTAGAGGAATATAAATTTAACCCCTGAAGGCCTACATACGGCCTTTTATGTGACAAGGGGGAGTGAGCTTGCTCACATAGCCCTTTTGAAGCCTGGAGACTCCTGCTAGCAAGAAAGACAAGGCAAAGCATCCCACTGTGGCTTAGAAGGAGCTCCCTCTCACTCCCTGATAGTGATGGAAGGGGAACAGCAAGCAACAGACATCATTGGTAGGAATCAGGGGGAGGTTTCAGCCCCTTCTGCCCTTCCTAAATGGCATCAGGGGTCGGGGAGGGGCTCAGGCAGCCCTGAATCAGTGTGGGGCTCACCCCCAGCCAGCCCCTTTCACCTGCCTGCTGCTTAGCACAGCAGCCTGAAGGAGAGGCTCCAGGAGCCCAGCGGGGAGCATACCCACCTCCTCCTGCAGCAGAGCCCTCCAGCCGGTTCTTACTGCATTGGTGCGCCGGGGGTGCACCGCCCTACTTTCACCTCTGATTTCATTCCAAAAACGGAAAGCTAAATAAACCTGAAATTAATCTTTATACTGCCCCAACTCAGACGAACTTCTTTCCCAAATGGAAAATGTTGGATAAGCCTGGAATGACTGTGATTTGAGAAGGGAATGAGAACAAAGGCCAGTTCCTGGGGACAGTTACACTTTAGTGGCCTTACTGACTTCAGACCAGGGTCTGGGAGAACAGATTTTTGCACAAGAATAGATTTAGGTCTCTTCTGTTTTTTCACATTTGGATAAGCAGAATCTCATTCACTTTCCTCCCGGTGAACGCTTTAAAGGGGAGTGGAGGGGAGAGAAGCAAGGTCTGCTTGATCCTACACCAGCCTAGTAAACAAACCCCATTCAAACCTGATGGTTCTTTTGGAACATTGATTTTCAATGAAGTCTTTTTGCTAAAGGGGGCAGAGAACACAACAGGGGATAGCTCTGTTTTGTCTTATTCAAAAGCTGAAAGTGCAGGGGACTGGACTAGATGATCTCTAGAGGCCAGAGTCTGCACACAGGACCCAGGGTCTTACCAAACATCTGTGTCAGAAGTACCCAAATGATCTCCTAGTTAGATTTTACTAAATAATTTCTTCAATTTGTTGGATTCATATCACTCTCAGATATAGAGAGAAAAGATGACAAAAGCTTATCTATTTGAATGTACCGAGTTATCACTGAATCCAGTGTGACAGAATGTTTCCCAAATGTTGAAAGTGCATTACAGCTGAATTTATCACCAATAATCACTAACTGTAGTGGAGAATGTTCCTTTTCTCTTCTAACAAGGGTCAAAAATGTCCTCTGAGCCACCACGACTGAAAAGTATCTCAGTGCTTTGTCCCTCTTGAGCACTGAGAATGAAACTGTCAGTTCTTTGAGCTGTGATGACATCATTCGTGACTTTGCCACAGCAAAACTGGGGGAAAAATTGTTTGAGTGTAGAATAAATGTGTTAATTTTACACAAACACGTAAACAAATAAATGTTGGATGACTTCATAATTTTTGGCAATGTGTAATTCACACTCAGGCCCTTCCCTCCCACTAGTCTTAGGCCCCTTGTGACTTTAATCCGGCCCTGGGTACAACCCAAAAACCTACTCCCAAGCCATCCAGCATCAAACCCTCACGACTGACTGCTATTTTCAGCATGAAGTGGTGAAGTAGGCTTGTTCGTATCAATGCTTCAAAAGGTAAAAATCACTCTTGAGCTTTCCCATAATTTCCACTTTTCCTACACCACTGTATTAGAGCTTGTGGAAGGCATAATGACCTGCCTTCCCTCCTTGCCAATTTAGCTCTTCCGGAGAGACAGACTGAAACATTTAATGCCTATACATGGAGGCATATTAGCAAATGCAGTCTGAGTGGATCAGTTAATTTGTAATAACTCCAAAAAGTAATCATGTTTAATCCTGGGCTACCAGGTTAAAACTCTCACAGCAACTCAAAGGAAAAGCAGCCACTGTACCTTTCCATCTGTCACTTCTGTTCATTGTTCCCACATACTTTGCCTAATCTGAGCCACAGTTACATCTGAATTTTCTTAGAAGTAATTTCTTCATTACCTTCAGTAGCTTTGCTTTATTTTTCTAATGCATGAGCATTGCTGCTCTGCCTTGTTTCAGTCAAAATGAACAGGGTGTGTAAATTTTATTTTTCTCAAGGCAGGAAAACGAGAGAAATTTAGCAGAAATTGAAATGCTGTAGCAGATTCTCAACTGGTATAAATTGTCACAGGAGCAAAGACAATGTATACCAGCTGAGAATCTGCCAATAACTCCAAACAATATCTTAGTATTGAGATCCTAAACAGTTGGCCATCTCCTGTAAAACAAATCCTTAAATCCAAAACATGTATATTGATTTTAAAGGAAAAAATATTATTTGACCTCCCCCCTCACTAATTTTATGCTATTATCCTAGATATTGCTATGTGATGCTTTATAGCACATTACTCACACACTTTTTTGTTGTTGTTGTTTTTTTTGTTTCTGGAGTCAAATTCTATATAAAGACCAACAAACTTCAAACAACATAATCCTCACTAGAAAGGGCTGTTAGCATTCAAAGTTGACATTACATCAACAGCAAAGGTTAAACTCTATAACACATTCTTTGACTGCAGTAACAAAAGCTTTATTATATCCTTTGATCACTTGAGCTCACCTGTAGGGAATGTTACACCTTTTTATTAAACTGGTGAATTGTCTTTGCTGTACTAACTGGAGACATTCTTGACAGGCTTAAAGTCATTAACACCTCTGAGGAATGCACAGCAGAACCTGTAACATTATCTCATGCCTCTGCCTGTTAGTACAATAACTCTGTAGTTTCCCAAAGTCTTAGATACGCTTTCCTCTTGTTATTTGTGTAGAGGATTTATTGAAATGAATGAAAGTATAGTATGCTGGCAAAGTTTGCCATGACACAGATGTGCCCCATTGAACATATTTGATGTGTACAGAGAAAAAGCCCTTGTTTGAATTAACAAACGTGTTTGATGAGTATGAAACATTTCCAAAATAAATCATTCAACCACTGTCAAGATAAAAATTTACATTTCTTTTCAGTGTCTGATCTGAAAATTTGTAGCAACTCCATTACCACCACTGCACACACACTTGCTTTCATATGTATATACTTTTCTCAGAGGCCACACATCACACACAAGATAGATAGACAGACAGATAGGAAGAGAGAGAGATGCAGTAGACCTCTTATATTGCCTCTTATATTGCTTTTCTTTAGACATACTATTTGATACACACATTTTACTTCAAAACTATAGCCAACCTCCCCCACCCCCCCAAAAAAAGGATTTCTCTTATAAAATACTAGAGGGCTGCATCCCCTGCTCACTACACTTGCCAACCCCATATCTGGCTGGGGGGGGCAGGGTGTCTGGCCACAGGGAGGGTACAAGAGCAGGGGAAGGCACAAGAGCAGGCTAGGAGTAGGTGTCTGGCCAGGGGGAGGGTTCAGGAGCAGGGTGGGGGTGCAGGGTCTCAGTGGAAAGGATGATTGAGGGGGTTGGGTGTGCATGGTCTCGGCAGGGGGTGAGTGAGGGGGCTGGGGGTGGGAGATCTCAGCAGGGTGCTGAATGAGGGAGCTGGGGGTGCAGGGTCTCATGATGGGGTGGTTGAGTGAGTGGGCTGTGGGTGTGGGGTCTCCGCCAAGGGTGTGTGTGACATGGTTGGGGATTCAGGGAGTGGGGAGGGCACACAGTTTTGCAGCTCTGGGGAGGGAGAGGCCTCACTGGTCTGGTCCCCTGGGTTAGAGGAGAGGGGAGGACACATGGCTCAGAGCCCCTGGGAGGGGGGAGAGGGGAGGCTGCGTGACTCCTGCTCCACAGCACTGGGGAGGGAGGGAGAAGGCAGAGTGGCTGAGGGCAGAGGGGGTGGCGGGACGCAGAGTGACATGATGACGTCATTCTGTTGTCCCACTGGGGAAAAAAAGCTTTTATATATAGAGAGAGATACAAATTGTTTCTGAGAATATTTTTGAAAAGGCCATTCAGATTCTTGGTTCTTTGTCTGGCTATCTTCAGCAAAGAACAGTTTGCAGGTTACATTCCAACTGTCTATATTAGAAACTGTGACTGACACGTCAGCATGAAACCACCTCTGTGGTTCATGCATGTACATACTTGGTTCCTTGCATTGACTCTGGGTGTACTCACTGGGGTATCTGCGTCAATTCACAATGCTGTACACCAAGGGTGGGCACCCAAATGTGTACCTTGCCACCATCCAGCACATGTTTTCTCAATGTATTACAGGACACAAAAGAGTGACTCAGAGGTGACTGGAAGCAATGGGTCAAATTATCAGCATATAACCTGCTCCATCCCATAATGTCATCCTTATATGTGCCTTTTAAAAAATCCCATAAACATACACAGCCCTTCTGACTGGCCACTGCCTTTGATAGAAGCAAGGAACCTGCCCAGCACTACACTATTGACATGAGTGTTGCAAGCACAGGACTCATGATCATTCAGTATTTGCATGACTGCAAGAAGAATCAAATCAACAGGGAACATGACAATTTTGTGGAAGACAGATTACTAAGGTACATAGTAAAAACAGTTGAAGGTTGTTGATGGTGTTCATTGAGCAGCTGCAGATGGTGGGGCCCTGCTTCTGGGCCCAAGAAATGAACACTGATTGGCAGGATTGTATCATAATCTAGATTTGGGATGCTAAGCTGTGGCTGCAGGCTACATTCCTGAAGCTGTGTGTGAGTGCAGCCCATCCCGGCACTGACTGGATTAAAAAACAAGAGGCTATATTGACAGTGGAGTAGCAAGTGGTCATCACATTGTGGAAATTTGTCATACCAGATTGCTACTGGTGAGTGGGAAATCATTTTGGAGATGAAAAATCCTATGTGGGGCCATTGTCATGCAAGTGTGCATGGCCATTAGTCGCTTCCTGATGTACAGGACTCTGAATCTTGAAAATGTGCAGAACATAGTGCACTGATTTGCAGGATTATGGCCCCCCAAACTGCAGTGGCTCAACAGACGTCACACATATCACGGTTTTGGAATGGGCCCATCTTGCCCCTTAACAAAAAGGGCTGTTGTTCTATGGTTTTGCATGCTGTGGTGGATCACCAGGGTCACTTCACTGACATCAGTGCTTGATTGTTAATGAGGAATGTGACACTCTTATCTTTAAGAACACAGGACTATTGAAAAATCTATGAACAGCAACTTTTCCAACCAGCAGATTACCATTGGTGATGTTGAAATGCCAATAACAGAACTGAGGGACTCAGTACCCTGACTCATGAAGCTGAACACCAGCCAACTGGATAGCACCAAGGAAAGATTACCAGGGCAACAGGTACAGAATGACAGCTGAACAAGCTTTTGATAGTTTGTAGATCCACAAGACTGGATCTCTGTGAGAAAAATATCCCAATGGTTATAGTGACCTGCTGTCTCCTACATAGTATCTGTGAGGTAAAGTTGCCTCCACAGAGGGGGAGCAGATAGAGGGCAGAGATAGAACAGATATCTGATCAGTTTGAACATCCAGACACAAGAGCTATTAGAAGAGCACAACACAGAGCTATGCAGCTGAAGGAAGTCTTGAAAGAACTTTAACAGTGAGCCACAGCAATGTGTTGTACTGAACTGTGCTCTACTTTGCCCAGACATTTGAGGGCCCATTAGGAACTGTGCAGTGCTTAGTGTCCATCAATAACTATAGCACTGTCAATATATGTGCTAATTTTGTTGTGCTTGCTGGACATTACATTGGACTTGTCACAGATCCTATTAGTTTTGTCACTGTACAATTTCAAGAATGTAGGTGGTTTCTGTACTGCTGAGCATGCCACACCATATATTGTGAACTAATAAAGATTAATTATATTCCAAATAACTGAACTTTATGGAGTAGTGAAAACCAGTGCAAACATAAATCCATTTAATTTAAAAGCAAATATATTAAAAGCTTAATATATTAATGCGATAGAACTTAACAAGAGGAAAGGTCAGTGTATGTGAAACTCTGGTTGTTTTTGCTGTCCCCCATGTGAAGTAGTAGGTATAGGGATGTTGCTCCTGCTCCTATGTGAATGTGGTGGGATTAGGATTAGGGAGATGCTAAAATGGAGTTCTCAAGGGACTGCAAAGGGAGGCAGGCCAGGGACTATCGAACATGTAAATCAAGAGTCTGCAGCATCTGTTTTTGCTGCCATAAGCCCCTTATATCCTAGTGACTCTCATTCTCATTTTCCTGCTGGAACCTCTCCCTTCTCTGCTCTTTCCTTTGACAAGTCTGCAATATTCATCCTTCAGGCTCTCTGCCCACAGCCCAGTGCAGCAATGGCTTGCAGGATCTCGCTAAACATGTCATCCTGAGTCCTCTTCTTTCTCCTCCTTGTATGGCTCAGGCACTCAACAGGTGTGAGGGAATCCCTCAAGGCCACAATAGCAGCAGCTGCAGATAAAACACACAGAGGTCCCATTGTCAGTACAATCATAACAGAAAGCAAAAGCTAAAGTTCAGAATTCCCTCCCTGGCTCCCCTGAACAAGATGTTCTCACTGACACTTCTGCTCTAGAGGTAGCATAGTGAGTATGGACCTTCAGGGGAGAGGGAAATGAGGAGAGAATTGCTCAGCTGCATGACATTATGACTATAGGGCAATGGCACTGCATACTGGCAACTTTATCTACAAGCAGTGGTGATTTGAACTGATATCTAACTCCTCTGGGTTACAAAGCACAGAAAGCACAGCTGCTGCTGGCATCCCAATGCTGCCTAGACCCATATGCTGCTAGCCTCTGTGCCTCAATGGTGGCTGCCAAAGTTATCACCAACCAACATGGGGAAATGTCCTACCACACAGGAAGAAATAAGGCTGCCATCTCTAGAAACCTTTGGAAGAGGATTGCAGAAAACATGAAAGTTTCACCAGGTTCTCTCGGGGGAATTCAAGGGACGCTGCTGTGTACATAAACAAACTGCACCACATGCCACTCACACACCCTGCCAAATGCTACAGGGGAATGTAAAGCAGATAACAACACTACCTCTCTTTGTTGTACTGCTACCTCTTCTAGAATGAGCAAATGAATAGCAAATGTTAGCATATAGGCATGTTTGTTAGCCTGCGATAGAATTTGGGGTTTGATTCTTTGATACTCTTATGTCCTTATTAATATGCGTGAAGAACAAAGACATTGTGTTTTGCATTTTCCACAACAGATGGGGCTTTTAGAACAATGAGAAGAGATAAGAGATGGAGCTAAAAGTATTACAGGGTATGGTGGGAGTGTAATATACAGTATAATATACCAGAAGACTGGCTGGCTCTTCCCTCCGACTAATGTCAAGCCACCAGTTATGAAAGGTAAGAGGGGTTGGCGAGGGAACATAAGAAACACTACAAGCCAAAGAAAAGTCTGGTGTTGGCCCAAGCACAACCTAATTCCTTACCTCTCACATGGGACACAAAAGAAATGGAATAAAGATCCCAGACTCGTGACTCCCCAAAACGGAACATGACTATAAGTTGTAAGGGGTTTGACAAGGGGTATTTGGCCTGCTAAGAAGGAGGACACAGAGAATGGGGACACAAGCAAGGCTCTGCAGCATCAGAGGTGGGGAACAAATTCTCTTGGTATGAAGAGCTAGGGATATACTTACTTGGAATTAACCCCAATAAACATCACATTGCCTGCACTTTGGACTTCTGGTCTCGTGCTTGCTGTCTGTATGTCAAGCACTACGGGAAGGAGTGAAGGGAAGGCCCTCTAACAACAAATCAACAGCTGTATGCATTGGTTGTAAGGGGGAATATTATTATTTGCTTACCCAAATTTCTTTCACCTGCACTGGGATCACCTGTGCTTATCTGCTAAGACCGATTGGCCAATAGTGGAGTCTCAAAAAGCTTCTGACTCTTGTCATAGCTCGATCCCCTGGTCACATATCTCCCATACTCCTTTTTATCCTCCTTCTCGCCATCAGGGATCTATGTCTCAGGTTCCTCAGTGGTATTTATAAGGCTCTATTGAGTGCTGGTAGGTTCTCTGCCAAGTACAACATGCAGTATTTAGTCAAAAATAGTCAATTTGCGGATCTGTAAAATATTCACTGTTGACCTCCTTGGCCTTGTAGCACTCTTGTCAAAATTCCTTCATTTTCATATGGCACTGCTGCTGATCCCTATTGTACCCCTTCTCCTGCATCCCCTATGCAATCCACTTATTATAGGCATCCATATTTCTACAACTGGTCCACAACTGTGCCTGCAGAGTTTCTTCTCCCTGCCAGCCCAAGAAATCCAATATCTCCTGTCTATTCTAAGCTGAAGTGCATGTAGCCTGCATGGCTAACTGGGCAGTTGCACACGACAATAGAGAGCTGCTAGGGTACTTGCCAAACTGGGCAATTAGGAAAAGGCATTTAAAAATTACTGGGGCTTTAAAGGGAGTGGGAGACTTCCAGTCTCCATGCCCCTGGGCAATGGAGTTCACAAATGTCATCAGAACACTCAGTGTCAGGCATTGTGGGATAGCTGCTGGAGGACTTCTGGGGTTTATATACGTAATGCAGTGTCTACACTTGCACTATATTTACTTTAATGCATTCACCAGGATTAGGGTGACCACAAATCCTTATGTTCAATATGGGACACCAGTTAAATTACTTGTATTCAAGCAAGTTCAACAGCAATAATCAGAACTATGCAGTACAAATATTCAAATTAACGTCAAATTGGCTGAGCACAAATAAGAATTGAAATGTATAGTGAATACTGTAAGGTGCTGAGAAGTCTTAGGTCTCAGTTTACCACGAGCCAGGAACCCCACCAAATAGCACTATCAAATTATAACACTAGACTACTTTAAAATGATCATTTGGAAATTAATTCACATTCTACATTAAGTTCAGTTGCAATACTAATACAGTTAAAAGTGAATAAATCTCAAGAATAGTTTCATCACTTTCTTACTTAACTAATGTCTTTCTTATAGAACTTTTACTTCAGGCTGAGAATCTTGGCCCATACAAACATAATTGTTCAGTGGAGTACTGCATTGAGCTTCTGGATCTTAATCCTGTTGTCTGTGTTAGTCCTTCTGGTGATTACGCAGGTTGATTGCCTCTGAGGGAGGCAGATATGAATGAAGTGGAGGGATGGGGGAAGTCTGTATAGTTCCCTTTAGCTTTGATTACAGGAAAAACAAGATAGTGTCATGTTGGTTGAGTTCAGGAGGGAGGAAGATGTGCTTTCAGAATAATTCTGTACAATCAAGAGATTAGAAGGATTAAATGTAACCAAGCCTTTCCTAAAACAGAAGGATGAACAATATGGCTTTCAGATGCTAACGGTTGACTCATCTTAATTGTTTCTGAGACAACACACTGGTTCAGTTAGAATCCCAGCAAGCACCTGAAATATTCCCTGTCCCAGTGCTTGCATTAAACATGGTGCAGGTTTAAAGTAACTAAGCCTAACTCAGCAGATTGGCTGAAGAGTTTTGAAAATAATTTATTTACTTTACTGACTTGGGGGACAAGCTTTGACTCAGTCATTTCTACAGTGAAGACCCTCAGGGTCTGAAGCCTGCTGGCCTCAGATCCCAGTTTTCATTGAAGGACATGATTGTTACCTTTATGTTGTACTATTTTTTCGCTCTGAATTTTTATTGAGGGTCATTTTACATTCACAACATTTCACTTCTTTTTGTAAAATGTTGTGAAATTGTTTTTCTTAGCAGTAATCATGAAAAATACGCATCTGTATTCATTGCAAAGTCACACAGCCAAAAATGGGCCTTTGGAGGGAATGTTATTCCTTCTCAAGTTAATACATCATTTAAAAAAAATCATGAAAACAGTTAATGGTATTTTACAATGAAAATATGAAAGTGCCCACATTCCAAATGTTTTCAATGTCTTTGTGTAGAATACAGAAGTACAAACAACCCATTGGGGAGTGGGATTCTGGGCCAGATTCACTCTCCCTGGAGCTGGAATGGGCACCTTTCTGCATTAACAGGAGCTCCACCATGGGAGAATGCATTCATCCTGAGGGAAAGCAGTCAGAGTTGTCACCCACACCATGCACACAGGAAGTTCTACCGGGTGGGGGCAAATGTAAGTTTATATCAGAAACTCCATAGCAGAGCTAAAAGAAGAGTATTGCCTAAAAAATATGCTAAATCTATGTGCCCATCAACTTCCTAGTCCAGAGCTGGGCAAGATGCAGCCTGGGAGCTGGATCCAGCCTGCCTAACACTTTGATCCAGCCTGCAGACTGCAGCTGACCACTTTCTATTTATATCCTGCTGCCTGGGCCTCTGAATTTCCAGGTGGTGGCTCAGACAGCAGGATCCTCTTTAAATATATCACAGCAGACAGTCGTGGCGCTAGCTGGCAAGGACTGGAGCCACAAACCTTTTAAATAGTTGCAGCAACCCTGGGTGGCTGCCAGGCAACGTGGTAGTGGCAGGGCCAGGAGTTGCAAGCCCTTTACTGTGATTTTAATTCAAAACCTCCGGCTGATGACCACATAGCAAAATACATTAAGTAGGTCCCCCTGCAAAAATTATTGCCCACTCCTGGCCTAATCCCATGTCTCTGAACTGTGCTGATCCCTTCTGAGCCTCACAGTCATCTCCCATCAAAGCAGAGCCCTGTTTTGCACTTCCATCCACTCTGTCCAGCAAGTATAACTACATGCATACCACCCTGTCCTACATGTGATCCCCTGCATGCTCAGGAACACCAGAAGATATTGTGTCCCCAGGCCTGCCAAAGGGGGAAAGGAGGAGGCAAAGGGGCAATTGTCCCAGGGCCCAGCCATTCAAAGAGGCCTGGAACTCCTAGCCGCCACCACTGCTACTGTGTATGTGGCCAGAGCCCCGGGCCCCTTTGAACAGGTGTGGGCATGCCAGAGCACCACTCCATGTGGTTCTGAGGGCTGGGGGGGAGGAAGTGCCATAGTCCAAGTGGCACTAAGGGCTGACTGCCTTCGACCCAGCCCCTTCCCATCTTGCCCCAGGCCGGTGGTGGCTGTCAGCCCCTCTACGTGTCCTGCTTCCAACCCAAGGCTGCGAGTTATCAGAGGGTGTGTCTGCCCTGAACCATTATCTCAAGATAACAAGCATTATTTCGAAATAATAATGCAAGCGTCTACACAGCCATTCTGTTATTTTGAAATAATTTTGAAATAACGGACGGCTTATTCCAAAAGCTGTAAACCTCATTCTTAGAGGAATAATGTCTATTTCGAAATAAGGCATGTGTAGACACTCCACTGCTGCTATTTCAAAATAGCCCCTCACCAGGGTCATTCTAAGTTATTCCTCCCCAGTGCCTCCTGGGGATCTAAATTGAGATTGCACATCTACATCAGGGAAGCCTCCCTCAGACTAATTTTGAGGCTTCCTTGCAGTGTAGAAGTGCTATTTGGAAATAAGCTATTTCAGAATAACTATTGCGGAATAGCTAATTTCAAAATAAATGTGCAGTGTAGATGTACCCACACAGTCCTGTGTATTTACTAATAGGACTGGCCAAAAAACCAAGAATGTGGTTACAAACAATTTTGAGTTGCTCACAGGTTTTTTCCTGTTCTGATGAAGAATGAAACAAAGCCATTTTGACATTTTCATTCAAAAAGACCAGTCTCTGAAAGACTGAGGTTGAAGTACCTGTTCTGCCTAACTCAGAGCAAGGTTTTGAACCAAAGTCACTTATCACCCTGAGGAATGATATAACCATTGGGCTCTAGAATCAGTCCCTTCCATAATTTGCTGTTGGAGCTATTTCACTTTGCATAAGTATCCCCACTGCATTCTAAACCTGAGTTTACAGTTACTGTATCTCAGTCTCACAGTTGTGCTAATACATCCACACTGCACTATGCAGACCTTCTCACTCAGGTCTGTTGTTCAACCTGTGTCCACACTGCAATACAAGCCATTTACCAATAACAAAATCAGAGAGCAGTCAGTCACCAATTTTTCTTCAACTTGTGATAACAGCATAAAATGACAAAGAGGGATAGAAGTTTTCTTATTAGCAGAACCCTAATCCTCCTTTATGTACAGGACTATGGAAATAGGTGCACCACATCTTGGAAAATAGATGATAAATAAGGTAGTGTTCCACAAGAGAATTATATTTTATTATAATTTTATGAATAGGTTATTTTAGCTTCCAAGCTCCAACAAATTTGTGTAGACTTGGATTATATCAAAGTATTTGCTCAGTCAGTGTCCTTAGTAGGCCATAACTAGAATTCGGGGAATCCTTTGAAACATTATTCATCACAAGCCTAAGCCAGAAAATCATGGCATTTTTTTTAAATGTGTTGCCCTAGGCATGCTGTAGCTTACTGTCAGCTCAGTCTGTTTTACTTGTAGTAGTTCCCTCATTGAACTTGTGACTAAATAATAAAATATTAACAAAACAGTTTTGCATGTGGGGCCTCCAGAGACAGAACAACAAAGCAAAATCTGCTGGTATGATATTTGTTTTGTTGTGAAACATGGATGGGTGGGTGGTAGTGGAACCTTTGTTTTTGCTCCTGTAATTTTTCATCATTTGGGTTGTTGTTTTTTGTATAAAAAAAAGCCAACGCTGTAGGCAGCAGCTCAGCGCTCCTCTTCAGCTCTGTAGGAAAAAGATATGAATATGCTTCTCACACTTCAGAGAGAGCTTGGTTTCTGTTGGTGACTGTTCCATCTGTACTCTGAACCCCCTCTGGTAACCCCTTCTGATCCTCCTAAGCTTTTGCTGCCCCACATACTGCACACTTTCTGATTCCCTCAGCCTATGCTACATCCCTGCTGCACTACCGCTAGTAATCCCTGAGCACCATGCTGAAGCCCAGTGACAGCCCCATCCTCCACCTACTCGAACATCCCAGCCTCAGGAAACTGTATGGCTACCAAAGACATTTAGCTTCTTGAGTGGCATCTTTGACTCCCTATCCAAAGCAACAGATGAATGGTGGGGATACTATATGGGATCTATCAGTACCTGCAAGTGACTCCTGGGAAACCACTCCCAAAATATTGTGGGAGCAGTCCTCCAGAAGCTGCAGTTATACTCAAAACAACCCTAAAATGAAAAGATAAATTCAGTCAGTCACAGTCTGTTTTTATATCAAAACAAGGTGGATCCAGACATTGACCCAGCTGATCAATCTCTCTAAATTAGCTAATTTATTTGTATTACAATAGTGCCTAGAAGAACCAGCTGAGATCAGAATCCCATTATATTAGGCTTCTTCCAAAAATGCAGCAAGAAACAATCTTTGCTCTCTTAAGCTACATCTAGACTGCAGGCTTCTTGAGCAAGAGCTTTTTGAGGAAGAGATCTTCCACAAAAACTTCTTGCGCAAGAGCGTGTCCACACTACAAAAGCACATCATGTCCATACTGCATGGATGCTCTCTTGCAAGAAAGCTCTGATTGCCATTAACAGAATAGACACTAGGGCACCTGTGCTTCTTTCGATAGAATATTTTTGCACAAAACCCCCGTTTCCCGTCCACACACACCTTTTTGAACAAGAGCTCTTGAGCAGAAAGGAGTTATTCCTTGTAGAAAGAGGAATACCACAAAAAGCCCTCTGTTCTGTCAATTCACTGTAAATTTACTTGCTCAAAAATACGCGTGAGGTGTGGACGCTCCATGTGGTTTTTTGCGCAAAAACCCTGTAGTGTAGACATAGCCAGAGTTTACAGACTAAAAAGAGAAAACAATCTGTAGGCAGAAAGAAATATTATTCCCAAACTGGAGCTACAGTTCATCCAAAAGAGTCACAAATTGCAGCAAACATTTCAGGAAGCTTAGCTGTATGTTGAGTTTGTAGCAAAACACAAAGCCGCATGATGTTTGCACAGCTTTCAATGTCATACGAAAAGTTTTAGGTCTAGTCCTCAGACAATTTTATATCTTACAAAGGGATTTGCTCAGTGATCCCTGAATGTTTCATTTAAACTAAACTCTGAGATAAAGTTAAAGTTTCAATTTTTTTTTAATTGCAAAGGGGGTTTTTTTTCCATCTCCAATGTGATGTCACATGAATGTCCAAATTTATGGATGATTCCTTCTTGAGAAAGAAAGAAAGAAAGAAAGATCCTCTAATTTCAGATATCCTGTACAAGTTGCAGTCTGTGATGCAAAACAACTGCAAAAAATCCTATAATTTTTTAGAATGTATGACCATATTAGATAACAAGTGTGATCATCCACAGCTTTCTGTTTATCCTGATGCCATGGGCCTCATCCTCACAAATTATTTACATTTGTATAATTTACTCTCTGATTATTGCGTATCCTGGGACCTTTTTAATGCTGACATCAATAGATTCCACTCTGTGGCTCTCTTGGCACTGCTATGGTGATATGAGTCACATTACTAGTGGCATGTTATCTCCTGATAATTGTATGATTAACTAACTGTGTAATTATCATTGTTTCCAGTAAAGTTGCTATGTAATTTGCACCTTGTTCCCAGAAAACAGCATATGTTGTTTACAGAGATGAGCAAACCTTATGGTTTTGAAGGCTTGTGAATATTACACACCACTTTTATGGTCTATGGGGTATGCAAAGCTAGCTTGCCTTGTGGTGGGATGTGGGTAGGAGTTGACTCAGGGGGAAGGGAAAGATGTGTTGATCCCTGTAAGAGGGTGATTGAGTCCCTTACAGCATTCCATCCTCCATATCCAAACACAGAGTATTTCCTTGAAGAAATAAGCAATTATTTAAAATTGACTCTAGGTGTTTGTATGTATATATGTATGTAATATATACTAGGGATAAGACCACCTACACAGACAAAGAGCATGATGCAACCCACAATATTTCCATTAGATGTTTTCTCTATCCTCTCTGTATCTTTTATACATTAAAGTTATGGTATATTTGTTTTTCACATCTCCTGATCTTTGCTTGTATTTTTACTCTACTTCCTTTAGTAGAGCTGTTTCTCTTTCAAACCAGCCTGCTTCTTTGAAATGTCTCCTCAAAATGAAATAATAAAAACAATGCCATTTGAGTCTATGTTGAACTTTCAAACACAGGTCTTTCATGTCAGTTTGAATTAAGGCAAAACTGGTTTGTCCATCCTAAGTTATATTATAGTACTCAGAGTAGTAGCCATGTTAGTCTGTAACTTTAAAAACAGCGAGTAGTCTTGTGGCATCTTAGGACATGTATAGACTATGGAGTTTTTCCGGGATACCAAAGGTAGGGAAACGCGTCTGCTCTTCCGACATTTTTTGCAGAAGAGCAGACACTCTTTCAGAAGCCCTGTCTTCCTCATTTCACTAGGAAGAAGGGCACTTCCGAAAGAGGAGGCTCTTCCAAAATTTGGCCTGTCTACATTGGGCCAAATTTTGGAAGAGCCTCTTCAGAAAAAACAATCGGAAAAAGGTATGCAAATTACAGAGTGCAATTTGCATACCTTTTTCCGAAAAAAAAGCAGCAGTCTAGACATAGCCTCTGAGACTAACAAAGATATTTATATGGTATCATGAGCTTTCACTGGAAAAACCCACTTCTTCAGACAAGCTTGAGTGGACAATTTTATTTTATAGTACACTGTTTTACAGTGACTTCTCTGTCCAATTTTGTTGAGAAAGTTTATCAGTTTCAACTAAAATGGAGTTTTTCATTTTCTCTAAACTTTTAGAGGAAAAAATCAGAGCTGGAACAAAACAATCTGCCAGTAGGAAAGAAAAATGAAGGAGGGTACACTAGTTGTTCCCATTGGGACTACTGGTGTTGGCTTTCCTGTTAAGAAGGCTCAGAAGTGGTGTCATATGTCATTTGACAGAGCCAGTGAAAGAACTTCTTCATATGTAATTTAAAAAATGGAACACTTAATTTAAACAGAACATGCATTACATTTTTTTTCTTTTATTTTATGCTGCAATTGTCATTCCTGAGTCAGATACGAAATTGAAGATTATTCTTGTGGGGGAAAAATCCATTCATAATCAATCTTTAATGTTATGCAGTTTTCCATGTTGTGCCATATCACTTTTTATCTAATGATGTCCTTGACAGAAGGTTCATGGAGTTTATAGAGAAAGTCGAAAACAGAGACTCACTTACCTGGGATTCAATCTTCATCTTACAGGACACATGTAACTCTTAGTGAAGTGTGGAAAAGATACTTATATTCAAAATCAGCCTCCCGGATTTTGTTATCTTACTGAATCACTTACTACTGCTGTGTATCATTTTGATACCTTGAGTAGAGAAAATACCCCAGGCAAATATATTCCCAGTTGATTCACCATTTATGGTGCAATCAGACATGTAACTAACACAAACTTTTTTAAAGTTATGGCTCCATTCTGTCTCCCCAGAATTGCTATCTGTATGATATATTCCTGTGTGGTTTATTTTTTAACCTCTTAGTGAAATGTAATACAACGTATTTCAGTCTAGCTCCTAAAAACTGCAGCTCACATGATAACTTTGAGGTGCATTAATCTTTTAACCCCTTGAGGCACACAAAACATCAATTACACTGTGCTTCTGCCCAGAGGTGAGATATGTGAGCTGGAACTGAAGACAGGCTACAACAGTGGCATCTTACACAGGGATCATGGACAATCAATCTTCTTCAGGGTCTGGGGGCAGAATGACTTCAGAAGGCCATCAGCGAGTAATACAGTATTTGAGTGTATTTGCAGCAAACAGTAACTTGTCGCACAAGCAAGAGCTCACAAATCATCCTGAACCTCCTGACCCCCTGCAATCTGCTGCTGAAGCACATCAGCTATTAAATAGCGTTGTAAGTTCCATACAAAGGAAGCTGAAAAAACATTCCTATGTCTGTCCTGTTTTTTTTTTTCTTTTTTTTTCCCCCCTAGCGCATCTAGCTTACTAGAAGGATGCAAGGTAAATAGTGCCACTGAGATTAAGAGCTAACACTGACTTTTCTTAAAGAAATACCTGTCCTCTGTAAAAAGAATATTTCAATTGAAATGTCACCACATGAGATCCCTAGAACTAGAAATTTCCAAATGGTATAAAATAAGAATAAGTAGGTTTAGCAACTTTGGGGCTTTTTGGCTATATAATCAAAGGTTAGTAGAAATAAGGTTGCCTCTGTGCTTTTCATAAAGACTTTATAAGTGACAAGTCTGTGCACACCGTATTCTGGAAGAGAGGATAAGAACAGCCTTCCTGACCAAGAAAGGTGAATTTCAGATTAATCCAAAGTGGTCTTATAAAATGCTATGAGTTTAATTAGACAACAAGCTGTTGAATGCCTACATGTGAGGTTGCCTAACACTTCCCTTTATCAGAGCCTGTTTTCATTCTCTTATATAATTTATGTATGCCATTGGCTTCAAATTTGGCAGGGAAGGTGGGATACCTACCTAGCTGTCAAGGAATGTGCCTTTTGTTGGCACTGAGGGGGGGGGATGTGCAAATTTAGGCTAATTTTCAACTTTTGAAGTCTCAGGTTACACATGCTCAGAGAGATGGATGAGGCTCTGTGGATATGGTGAAAGTGGTAGACTTTATATACCTTGACTTTAGCCAAGCTTTTGACACAGTCTCCCACAGTATTCTGCCAGCAAGTTAAGCAAGTATGGCTTGGATAAATGAAGTATAAGGTGGATAGAAAGTTGGCTAAATCATCAGCCTCAATACGTAGTGATCAATGGCTTGATGTCTCGTTGGCAGCCAGTATCAAGCAGCAGTCTTCAGAGGTCGGTCCTGAGGCAAGTTTTGCTCAATAATTCCATTACTTATTAATGCGGATGACACTAAGGTGGGGGGAGAGGTAGATATACTGGAGTGTATAGATAGGATCCAGCATGACCTAGACAAATTGGAGGATTGGGCCAACAGTAATGAGGTTCAAAAAGAAGAAGTGCAGAATCCTGCATTTTGGATGGAAGAATCCCATGCACAGCTACAGGCTGGGTGTTGAGTGGCTAAGCTATAGTTCTTCAGAAAAGGACCTGGGGATTGCAATAGACAAGAAACTGGATATGAGTCAACGGTGTGCCCTTGAGCCAAGAAGGATAATGGAATATTGGGCTGCAATAGTAGGAGCATGGCCAGCAAATTGAGAGAAGTGATTATACCCCTCTATTTGGCACTAGTGAGGCCTCTGCTGGAGTATGGTATCCAGTCTGAGACCTCCGCTATAGAAAGGGTATGGACAAACTGCAAACAGTCCAGTGGAGGACAATGAAATGAACTGGGGCATATGAGTTAGAGGAGATGCTTCAGAAGAGAAGAGTGAGGGAGGATTTGATAGCAGCCTCCAACTACCTAATGGGCGTTCCAAAGAGTATGGAGCCAGGCTATTCTCAGTGGTGGCAGATGATAGAACATAGTCTTCAGTTGCGGTGCGGGAGGTCTAAGTTAGATATTGAGAAAAACTGTTTTGCTAGGAAGGTGGTGAAGCACTGGAATGAGTTGCCTAGAGAGGTGATGGAAACTTCATCCTTAGAGGCCAGGCTTGACAAAGCCTTGGCTGGAATGATTTATTTGAGGTTGGCCCTGCTTTGACCAGGAGGCTGGACTACATAATCCCCCAGAGGCTCTTCCAACCCTAATTTTCTATGAGTCTACGACAAGTGAATTGGCCTGGGGCTCTGGCATGAGCTGGCATCTGGTCTGTCAGCATCAGAGCCCACTGGCAAAGTGTCTATCTCATTTCCTTCTATTACCTGTTCAGCTATTACTGTTACAGCATCAGCTCAAACCATAGACGTCTGTGCTGTCTGTGGATCGAAATTCAGCCCTGTTGATGAAAGTTAGGAAATGATAGAAATTAGGATTGCCCGTTCTACCTGGAACTTCAGCCATCCTCCATGAGTTCTTGAAGATAACCCTTCCCTACCCATTCTATGAATTTGTGAGTCTGATTTGTTGAGTCCATTGTCTTCATTCCGCTGCTCTCACTCCTTCCTTTCACTAGAATCTATCATAGATATCTATCATATCATGATCACTTCCACCTTGGGGAGCCAACAGCCTCCACAGGCCCCTGGGCAAGGTGGGTGGGTGGGGGGTTGCAGCAATGCACTCCCAGATGGGGCAGGGCCAAGGACAGAAGGGGTGGGGCCAAGGGCAGCCAGCCCTCAGCATTGTGCAGAAAGCATTGTGCTCCCCCAATCCTTACAGCCACTCAGAGCATGGCGTGCTTCCCACATCCCAGCCCTAAGAGCTGCCTGGAGTGTGCCACATGGTGCTCTGATAGTGATTTAGAGGGCCCAGGGCTCCAGCCACTGCCATGGCTGGGCCCTGGGGCAATGCCCCCTTTACCACACCTTGTCTGCAGGCCTGCTTCCACCCAAGTTGTCTTCCATATTCAGTGGACTTCTTCCATGTTGGACTGAATAAGGTTGAAAATGGCTATCCCCATGGTTCCTCCATTTTTCAAAATAAAAAGTTGCCTCTGACACATTTCAGAAGCTTACTTGAAATGTTGTGTTTTGCCAGATAGTTAAAAATCCCCCATTACTACCAGTACAAACATTACTACTAGGAACTGTGTTTTGAATATTTCTGTTGTTTGCTCTAAAAGTGCCTCATCCACCTCCTCTTCCTGACATGACAGTCTATAGGGACCCCCTGCCACAATGTCACACCTATCTTTTTGCCCCTTTTAACTTTATTCAGAGACTTTTACCTGCTCTGCCTTTCAATTCTTTCTGGACTCAGAAAATATGTATATATTCCTGCAACATCTCCTCCTTTTTATCCTGGCTGTTTTTTCTGAACAAGCTCTACCCCACTCTACCAATATTTTATTCATGAGACCACACAAGATTCTGTGATGCCAATTAAGTCATAATTTTCCTTGTGTAGTGAAGATTCCAGTTCTTAATGTTTATTCCCCATAATCCTTACATTTGTATACAGACATCTAAGATATAGAGTAGATTCCCTTACAGATTGAACCTCTCTAGTCCAGCGCTCTCTGGCCCAGCAACATGCATGATCTGGCATGATTTTAGTTAGCTGCATGTCCACTTATCACAGATGTGGCCAAGTTTCTCACAATCCCATAAAGCTTTACAGCCATCAGTCCTGGCTCTCAGTGTTCTGTGCTATTATTTAGCTCTAATTTACCCCTAAATGTCTTTATCTACATGTTTTGTTAGTCTATAAAGTGCTACCAGACCATTTGTTGTTTTTTAAGTTTATCCTGTACAGACTAACTCAGCTACCCCCTGAAGCTTCTGTCTTCTAAGAGTCCAGTAAGCAGTAGAAGTAGTTGGTGCGGCTACTAGACATTATTGACCTCTTGTGGTTTGGCAAATTATCTGGTCCAGCACCGGTCAGATTCTGAGAGTGGCGGACTAGAGATGTTCAACCTGTACTGGTCCCCCCTCTTCTTGCTCCTATGATTCTATTCTAACTTTCTGTTAAGGTTACCTTTTCAAGCTTTCCTATGGACTTTTTTATCCCACATCTGCCTCCTTTGCTTGTTTTTTGTACCTTTCTCTGAAGAATCTGGTTCTGGCCTCTCCCAGAGATAGGATACTGAGCTAAATAGACCTTGTGTCTGAGCCACTAAGGCAATGTTTATGTTCCTGTGTAACCTTAATGCTCTTTTAATGTAGCTTTTTTACTGTAATTTCTTGTCTATACCCTGATAGAACTATATTCTTTTACTGGAGTTTCATAAGACCTGCATGCCCAGCAGCTCCCAAGGAAAGCAACAATTACATCATACTTGAGATAACAGTCAGAAACACAGTTCTGTTTAGTTTACACACAATCAATGTTTAATGGCTATTTTACACCAAGCAAAATTTAGTTAAAAAACAAACACCAAAATGCATTCTATGCAAAGCATTGCTAAAGCACATTTGACCTTAATGTGAGCCTCAAGGTCAAAGAAAGTGTGAGATACCTTGTAGTCTAGCTCAGATATCTGTTCTTAGCTGCAGCCTGCTAGTATTAGATAGAAAGTAAATCCTAAACAGTATCTATGCTCACGGAAACCTTTAGACTCTGTGCTTCGAATTTATTGTCTATAGTCTTGATCTCATTCATACAGAGCTGAGGAGTTAGTTGATATCTTTCTTGTGACAACAAAAAGCAGAAGATCTTCCCATAACAATTTTGTTAGACTGTATTTATTACTGTATTAATGTCCTTTTATGCATTGTCTTAATCTAAAACTCTTAGCTTTCCAATTTCAGTTTCAATAACTATCTGAAACGTTACATTTTTTCCACTTCAGTCTAATCCCCTGACTTGAAGAGAGAGCCCATTTAGCTGACTATATAAACGGGCATGTATATTTCTACATTGAGCAAAATTTGGAGCTAGTCAAAACTCCTGTTATCTCACTCTTTATTTTCTACCTAGACTTGGCCAGTGTCCATAACAACACTTCAGCCATTACCACTATCACAGTTTCTGTGTTATCTCTTATAGGAATCAATATGCCATGGATCTATGGCAGATGTTTCTTCAGGAACCTAAAAAGGGAAGGAGTTGCCCAGATTTTGTTGTCTGCTATTTCTATTTGTTTTTTAGTTTTATCCTCAGATACATTTTTAAACAGCTAAGCAAAAGCATGACATTATTTGGGCATTCACTTAAATCACAGATTAGTGAATAATAAAATATAACATCTCCTTTCTAAAACAGTCTTTGTATAGCCATATAGATATATGGCCCAATTAAATACTTACATTGGCAGAGTGCAAATAGTATGCAGATTATAGCTCTTCCTACATTTATTTATGTTTTCAGCAAGCAAATTGCTTGCAAGGCTTATAAAACAACATCATGCTATCAAAGTTTTCATTTGAGAGGTTGCAAACTTGGGCTGAAACTGGAGATTTTGTGGCCACATAAATAGATCTGAACCTATTGAAATTAATTGAGTAATTTCCACTGACTTCAACAGATCTTGGATTTTAGCACATAATCATCAACAGATAGGATGGTTTATTCAAGGTCTTTTTAATAATGGAGGTTAAATATAGATGAGCAATAACTGGATAAACAATTAGAGAAGCAATATTGTATAAAGATTTGTCGTGTTCCTGTCATAATAAAAAACAAATCCATAATAAAAAATAATACAGAAACACATGAAAACAAACTGACAGGTATATGACAAAGGTGTTAATGTACACTAAACATCTTTTAATCCCCTAAATCTGAATACAAGCTTTCTACATGATCACGTATTTATAAAAATTTGCATTTCCATACTGTCTCTCATGTGAGGATCTCAATCAGCCTTACATGCATTAACGAATTTTAACTTCCCTGTGAGATGACATGGTTAAGGTCACACAGGAAAGGATTAAGAGGAAGCCCTGTTTGTGAAGTGAACTGATATACTTTAAAATCTTGCCAAATGTCTTTCTAGGGTTCTTCAGCAGGTAAATTTTCATAACAGCTTAGAACCAAGTATCTATCTCATAGTGATTAAAATAATAAAGGTCTTTTCAAGCTTTCAAAAATAAATGTCAATGTTGTTGGCTTTTCCAATATTTATATGGCTATAGATATTTAATATCTAAGAATAGAAAGTAGAACTCTCCTAAATTACTGATTGATTAAAGAGCATTTCATAGACTCTATTTTGTAATTTTGTATTATATAAACACCACAAGTATTTTCTGGTGTTTTAAGAAATTAGACAAAGAGAGCAAACTAGCTCATTATAATGAGTATTGTGCAATGTTTTTATTTATTGAACTATTTCATAAAAATGCTCAGTCAGCTAATTGTTCCATCATTAAAAGGCATTTTCTATTTAGGTAATTGAAAATAACTGATTAATTGTTTTATTGTTAATGTGTATTATTAATTATTATTTTCAGGGCTCGACGAACCGCGGCGTTGATCTACTCGCCAGCCCCACACCACGCATGCGCCAGACCGGCACTACGCATGTGCACAGTGCTGGTGAACGGGGCGACTGGCTGAAATATAGTGATTTGTCAAGCCCTGATTATTATTATTATTATTATTATATTTTCAGTAACGTATACATTCAGTCTTTTAATCTAGCTATGTAAAGTGCAGTCTATGCATACCTGTATCATTAACTATTCAGCTATCACAGCATTCCCACTGGTTTGTTCTGACCTCAATCTTCTGCTGTGCGTGTACTGTTTGTTCCCTCTCCATCCCAAAGAAGGTTAGGGTTTGACCTCCCAAAACTATAGGATCCACTAAGATCTGAATAGATCTCAGGGGACCTTAAGTCAAGCTGATCTGCATAGAGAGGCCTGACCCCAGCAACAGTGGTTCCCCAACAACCTGACAGGCTGGCTCCTACAAGAGCAATGATAGTAGGCAATCCCTCCATGCATTCCGTGAGCCACTCATCCTCCCTCCAGCAAAGACAATAGAAGGCAAAAGACCAGATGGCTCATGGGCAATGTTGGATAGAGCCTTCTCTACAGCCTTAGACCCTTCCACATAATATAGCTCAAAGAAGAGCTTTGAAGAAGAGGTTTCCAGATGGCACAAGGTAAACTATTCATTGGTTGTTGTTCTTCCCATAGATATTGCAAGCTCTTACCCTTCTAAAAACAGAATGGATGGCAAGGCCTGCAGAGACTGTTAATTAACTCAAGATTAAAAATATTTCTGAAACATGAGCTGAACTATAATACATGGCTTTTCTGTGCCTCCCAGTTATTGGTCTGTTGAAGCCACAGGGCTTTACTCAAAAGGGTTTATCTGCCTAAATATTGCTTTTGGATCTCAATGCCAAAAATACCTAGAAAGCCTACTCATACCTACTAATATCTACTAATTATCTGGTAAATGTGTTTGTTCATGTCTGAAGTGCAGTTTATCTACTTGCAATTGCCCTTCCTATTTTCTTGCACAGAGTGGGTTTACTCAAAAATTTCTCCCAAAGAGCTTGCTTTTCATGTCAGTAATTATGTGCTTTGCTTACTTCTAAGGGTTGTTAACTCAGATGCCAATGACAAGAAATAAAAAAAGTTATTCAAAAGATGCATCCAAATATAAAATAAAAGGCAGACAACATCTCTTTACATTTTCAGTGGGTTTCCTCTATTAAAAATTAGTATACAACACTGCACAGAGCTCCCATAAATTATGAGTTTGTCTGCATTACTAGAAGTCTCATTTCAAGGGCACAAACTTGCAGACTCACCTTCTATAGGACTGAGGGATAAAGAACCATTTAGAACTCCTGGGGGAGGGAGCTAAATCCCTTAGTGGATCGTTTGGCTATATGGCATGTTCTGTATGTTTTATTTTTATATCAGTAATGTTAATGCTACCTATTAAAAAAGAAAACTGCTCATTGGTTTCTGGCTTTGAGATGTTAGTGTTGACCTATGAAGATCCAAATGGCTTGCTACCATTCTACTGGAGACCCTCCATCTATTCTTTACCACACTACCATAGCTGTGATCAACAGAGGGATTTGAGTTGGGTCCCCCACAATTTAAAAGAAAGGGAGATGGCAGCAGATCAGGCTCTATAAGAGCATGTCCACACCAGGAAATTATTTCGAAAAAACTTATTTCAAAATATCAACTCCCAAAATAATTTAAAAATAGTGTATCCACACTACAAGGAAGCTTTGAAATTAGTCCAAGACAGGCTCCCTTAGGGTATGTCTACACTACAGGATAAGGTTGAATTAAAATACCCAACTTCAGCTACGTTAATTGCGTAGTTGAAGTCCAAATAGCTTAACTCAACTTTTCACGCTGTCCACGCTGGAGGAAGTCAAAGTGCTCCCTTCAAATTCCCTTACATCTCATGGAAGCAAGACTACCAGCATCAACTGTCTCAGTTCTAATTAGCTGTCTTAACTAGATCCTCTAATTCGAACCCTGGAAGACTGACAGCGGAAGCTTCGATAATTCTCCATAGCTTAAACATACCTTTAATGTGGACTTAGAACCTCGATTTGGAACCCCAGGAAGCACTGGGGAATAATTACTTTGAATGACTGTGGGGAGTAGTTCTTTCAAAGTAATCTACACTACTGCTATTTCGAAATAACTATTTTGAAATAAGCATTATTCTTCATGGAAAGTGGGAGTTACTATTTCAAAATAAAACCAGCCCCTTATTTAGTAATAATGGGTTTGGTAGTGTGGACACTTTGCTTGTTATTTCAAAATAACTCTCTAGTGTAGACCAGGGCTAAGAAACCTTCTACTTTGGAACCATCTGCTCTCACCTTGCTCTGAAGTAGTTCCAGTCTATTGACTTCCAGGGTTCGCAACAAAGTGTATTTGATTTATTTGGGCTGTTGCTTGTGGAGGGACAGGGGACTGAGGTTTATGTGGGGATGGAAAATTTTGTGGGAGTTCTGTAAAAGATTGAGTTTTGTTGACCATTATGAGATTTCTGCTAATTTATTTTAGTTGTTAAATTATATATCAAGGATGATTAGGACTTTGAATAGGTACCAATTGATAGCTTTATAAATCAAAATAAAACAAATATACCTGGTCAGAAAGCACAATTTCCATTTCATTTTGTAGTAGTGAGTACTCTCATTAAAATAACATAAAAACATTTCATTTTAATAATGCTGCAGCAGACCGATAATATATTAAATATAATGCATACAAATATAAATACAATAGATTAAAATGAGTGTCATAATGTAAACATTGAAACTAAAAGAAATAAAATGATAAAGTCAATAACTTTTTTGCAGTATTGAGAAAAACATTTACACATTATCAAAATAGACTTATAATTACAACATTTTTCCATCAAACAGCAGAGCCAACAGCCTCCAGAGGCCTCTGGGAAAAGTGGGGAAGGGGGCAGTTTCATGCTCCCAGAAGGGGCTGGGCCAAAGAAAGAGGGGCAGGGCTGCTAAGTAGCCAGCCCTCAGAGCTACCCAGAGCACTCTGTGTCAAAACTTCATTGTCCAATGGAAATTTGTTCCTTCAAAAATTGTGAGTAAATCTATTAAATACATTAAACGTACACATAAAATGGCTCAGTTAACATTGCTGTAGGAAACTTAATGTTTGCATTGATTGCCTTTTTGCCATTTTAACTGTGCAGTCTAAATTAGTGTTTAATATTGGGGAGGGTAGATTGGGGGTTCAGTTATTTTTTGACACTTTAAATGGAAATTAAAGAATAAAAGTGAAAAGAATACAAAAAGAGAAAAAAGAAAAAATTTAATTTAAACAAACCTAGATAGAATAGAATCTAAATGCACAGGTAAATTGGTAAAGAGAATGCTGGAAGACTGGCATCCCTAAGAGGGCAATATTAAGTTTGTTGTGTATGGTGTATACTAGGTGTGGCAGATTGTGTTTATGGTGCATAAGTAGAGGTTGTGTTCTATTCAGTGGCTTAAATTTTCATTTTCATGTTTTTGTGATGAAAACATGAAAACTCCCTTAACTAATACACATGAAAGTGTTTCTTAGAATAAATAAGTGATAGGTTGAATGTTCTGTAAATATGCACAGGCTTATGATTTAATGTTGTTGATCAAATGAGATTCTTCCATTATTGTGATTCAGTTAGGCATTTTGTTTCTGCCAGTTATAGATAGCTTATATGCTACATGTTCTTCTCAAAATATCTCGTTATATCATAATATCATCCTGAGTGGGGGAAAAAATCATAACATGGATAAAACTCACAAAAGATAAGCCGTAAAAGGAGACTCATGTCAATTTTTATCATCTCACAAAAAGTACTTTTCATGTATTCACAAAGAAAAATGGATTTTGTTTAATCTCGTGTGAGACAAACGTATACAAGTGTCCAACATAGCTCTATCGTATAGAACTAAATATTGCGTTCTCAGTGTGCTGAAGTCATATAAGCTTCACTGAATACCCTAATCTGCCTATCAATTTATCTCCCCCCCCCCCCCCATACCTCATCATCTTCTATATTATTTTTCCTTCAAATAGACTATCACTGATATTGCTGGCTATGAACACACCTACAAGTGTGAAATGCAATTAAATAACTGCCGAGAGTATTAGAATGGATTGCTTTTCCTATAAGAGTATATTTTCAGTGCAGATGGATGAAGCTGCCTTATTTAGACGATGAGCAATTTAGCCATGGAAGTAAAACATTCCTGACTGATTGGAAATAACTACATCTTTTTTAGTGTGTTACATTATCTGTGTCACAGCAGCTGTGTCACATCAACTTACAATGAAATGGTGTCTTGTCAGAGGGCAGTCATGTGCCAGCTTGCAAATGTGAAAACCTTTAGTTATGAAACCTGAAACTAAACAAATATCTGTTTCCTTAAACTGCTAATGGCAAGGTGCAGACTGGGGCATATCATCCAGAGAGCAAAGAAAATAGCCTTTGCAGAAGCTGTGTGGATGGAGTTGTTAGGTTGCAGAAATTTGCTTGGTTAAAACATTGCTCTTAGATGAAGCAGGGCTACTTGCAGGTTCCAGCCTCATTCCAAACTAAGATAAGATAAGGCCAGTTGTTTACCCTTTGAAAACATTGAAGGGGAGTAAAGACAGCCTCACTTCCCCTCCATCAACCCCCTCACCTCCTACACAAGACTCCTAAAAAACGGGTGTGAGGGTCTAGGGACAGCTGGGACAGAGAGCTGGTGGAATACACTGCATTTTTTATGAAGCAAGCCATGTTCTGCCAGGTTCTTGTTCTTTTGGATATCAAGTCATGAGTAAACTTGAGACTCCAACATAATCTGGAGAGGACCATTTTACACAGCACTGTAGAGCAGACACCAAAGCAGCCTCAGCAGAATTGGGAGGGGAGCAGAAAACTTGGGATCCAGTCAGGACAACACCCAGCCAAGCTTTTTCCATGCCCAGAACAGTGTCCCATTCCCAGGACCTGAACCTATGCAGCAAATCTATCCCTGAGCCAGGCAAGAGAAATATTTCACCAAGGAACCAACCCTTCCAGCCAAAGAAACTCTCAATCTATTTGTAAATTGTAATTAAAACTTTTTCCCCATGGAATTTGGGCTTATGTCTGAAAACCTGAAAACTTTTCAATATGCAGACAAAATCTGAAAAAAATTGGTCAAAAATTGAAATGCTTTGGAATTTCTAATAAGTTTAAATTGTCTGCTTGAAAAAAAAATTCACTAGTTTTCCTCAGAATATTGTTTAGCAGGTACTAGTGGACACCAGTGAATGAGAAATCATTGAAACATTTTCCCCATTACAATTTCAACAAAAATAATATGTTGAAAACCTTATGAAATGAATATCTTATGAGTAGGTACTGACACCTATGGTAAAGATTCATATATCTAGTTTATCATGCTGATGTTGAACCACGCTCAGATATTTAGGACATGTCTACACTGCACGCTTATTTTAGAATAAGCTATTTCAGAAGAAAAACTCCAAACTAGCTTATTTTGAAATAATGCAAATGCCTATCGAAATAGTGCTGAGGTATTTTGAAATAGAGCATGCACACGCAATCGCATTTAAGGCCACCCAGAGGCACTTCAGGCAGGGCAGCGGGGTATCAGTCATTTCCCATAGATGCTGCCTTAGGCTATCTGAGGCTCGTGCTTATAGGGACCCCCCTGTACAGCCATGTCAGGCTCTTCTTTGCCTATCTCCTTGAGGGACAGCAAAGCCTTTTCTCTGCCTGCTGTGGTTGCCCTTGCAGACACCACAACACTCCTGCCATGGAGCCAGACTTGCTTACAAGCAATCGACGGCTCTTATGTCTCATGCTGCACCTCCTGCTGCAGTTTCTGCAGGCTGCCCTTGCGGCCCTGCAGGAAGAGGACCCCCAGCTCCTTGTGGGGCAATTTCTCACCTCTCTCTCATGCAACTCAACCCCACCCACCCTGCCCTGTACACTGTGCATCACTGCTTCTGGCAACTTGATACCAGTTCCAACTGGTGGGACCACATCATTCTGGAGTGGTGGGATGACCAGCAATGGCTCCAGAATTTCAGCATGTGGAAAGAGACCTGTGTGAGTGGCTCGCCCCTGCCCTCTGGCAATGGGACACCCATATGACACCTGCCATCCCCCTCCAGAAGTGGATCGCCATCTGGAAGCTCTCCATGCCAGACAGCTACCGCTCTGTGGGGAACTAGTTTGGTCTGGGGAGATCGATCATCAGGGCTGTGGTCATGCAGGTATGGTGCTCATGCTATTATCTCAGGAGGGTGGTGAACTGCTGGAATGGGGTTCCCTAGGGAAGGGGTGGTGGTGGTGGTAGAAGCCCCCTCCCCAGGAGGTTTTTCAGTTCCGCCTTCACAAATCCCTGCCAGGGAATGGGGTAAGTGGAGGTTGCTCCTGGTGTGTGTGGGCAGGTGGGAGGTTGGGCTTGGGGACCTCCTGAGGGCCCTGGCAACCCTGTGATTCTCTGTGTGTCTCCTTGTACAGGTGGTGAGGGCCATCAACATCATCCTGCCGTACAGGGTCATCAACCTGGGTGATATGGATCTCATCATCGCTGGCTTTGCCACCATGGGCTTCCCCAACTGCGTGGGAGGGAGGAGCTATTGATGGCACCTGATCACCAGGCATCTGAATACATCAACTGCAAAGGGTACTTTTCAATGGTCTTGCCAGCCCTTGTCAACCACCGCAGTCAGATGGTTAGGGAAGGCACACTATACGTGTGTCATCTGCAACTCCGGACTCTTCCAGAAGCTGCTTGCCAGCACTTTTTTCCCTGATGGCACTATCAGGGTCAGGGACATGGACATCCAGCCTACCCTCTACCCCCATGGCTGATGAAGCCCTATACTGCACACCTTGACACCACCAAGGAATGTTTTAATGCTCGACTAAACAGGGCCCACATTGTTGTTGAGGGCACCTTTGGTCATCTGAAGGGGAGAATTTCATTGCCTCCTCACCCTGCTGGACTTTGGCGAGCGGAATGTCCCCCAAGTGCTGTGTCCTCCACAACTTTTCTGAACATAAGGGAGAGATGTTCCTGCCAGGGTGGGGTCAGAGGCTGTGTGACTTGGCAGGGCCTTCAAGCAGCCACACATGGCTGCCATCTGGCAGGCCCATCAGGAGGCTGTGTGTATCCAGGAGGCCATGAGGGAGAGTTACAGGCAGGACCAGCTGTGAGACTCTCCCCTGGGCCTGTTCTATGGGTCTGTTCTAGGGATACAAATTTGTCACAGTGTCAGCTTAGAACATGTTTAGACCACCCTGTATGCAGTTCAGAGGTCTTTGATCTGGAGTTTCCAGGAGCAGGTAATTAGTAGACAATTGTAATACATAGAGGCTACGTCTAGACTGCACACCTTTTTCGACAGAGGCTTTGTCGACAGATACTGTCGACAAAGCATCTGTTGAAAAAGAGCATCTAGACTACAACCAGTTCTGTTGAAAAAGCAAGCCACTTTTTCGAAAGAGAGTGTAGATGCTCTCTTTTGAAAAAGCACAGTTCGCATGCAAAAGCACCTTTTTTTGAAAGAGTTCTTTCGAAAAAGGCGTTATTCCTCGTAAAATAAGGTTTACCATTGTCAACAAAACTGCGGTGTTCTGTCGACTTACTGTGTACAGAACACGGTGGTAGAGTAGACACAGGTATAGTTTTGTCGACAAAAGGCAACTTTTGTCTAGAAAACCCTGTAGTCTAGACACATCCAGAGTGTAGCTTCAAAAGGGAAGGGTTTTAAGAGAGTCATTTGCTTCCACAAACTTCCTAGAAAATCCACTTCAAATGTATTGTTCCAAAAAGCCATTTGACGTTCTTAAGATTGTATAAGTTAGTCTAGTAGGGTATGTCTAGACTACACGGCTCCGTCGACGGAGCCATGTAGATTAGGTTTCTAGACATAGGAAAATGAAGCAATGACTTAAATAATCACCTCTTCATTTACATCAAAATGGCTGTTGTGCTGTGCCGACCAGCTGTTTGGCGGCACAGTGCGGTAGTCTGGACATTCCGTGGTAGACAAGGGAAGCCCTTGTCGACTACCCTGGTAAACCCCATTCCACGAGGCATAACAGAACGGTCAACAAGGGCTTCCCTTGTCGACCGCGGAGCGTCCAGACTACCGCACTGTGCCACCAAACAGCTGATCGGCACAGCGCGGCAGCCATTTTGATGTAAATGAAGCGGCGATTATTTAAAACACTGCTTCATTTTCCTATGTCTAGAAACCTAATCTACATGGCTTCGACAACGGAGTCATGACATACCCTTAGAGAACTTACATACATACTATTCCACAATAACACAAATGCAACTGCATTTTAATACACTGTACTCCAAAGGTATTAAATCTAATTCAACAAGCTTCAACTTAACTCAATGTGTTAAAGAGACAGACTTTTGGGAAGAAGACAAGCTGTGCAAGGCTGAAATCTTGTCTCTTTCACTACAGAAGTTGGTCCAATAAAATATATTACCTTACCAGCATTGTCTCGTGAAACTGAACTGAAATTTCTATCCCCAGAGATCAACCGTTGCAAACTGTCAAACTACACTAGATTAATCAATCAATATACTGGTTTCACCTAATGGCTTTCTTTGACAGGATATAAAGAGGGAGATATGGTATATCTTGACAATAGTAAGGCATTTGATACTGTCTCCAATTACTTTCTTATAAACAACTAGGTAAATACAACCTAGAGGGAACTACTATAAGGTGAGTATATGACTGCTTGGAAAACCATTTCCAGAGTGTAGTTATCAGGGATTCACAGCCAAGCTGAAAGGACATAACAAGCAGGGTCACACAGGGATCAGTTTTGGAACCAATTCTCTTCGATGATTTTGATAATGACAGAGAGTACAATTATAAAGTTTTCAGTACCATGGTGGAGGGGGGGCGAGTGTTTTGAAGGCCAGGGTTAAAATTCAGAAGGATCCGGACAAACCGAAGAAATGGCCTCAAGTAAACAGAATGAAATGATTGGTCTGTGGGTGGGAAAGCAGGGAAGTATCCTGACCCTGCCCCTTCCACTTGAGGCCCTGTGAAATTTCTGAAGTGGCTCCCAGCAAAAAATTATTGCCCACCCCTGGATTATAACCTTAAGTCTCAGTCCTAGTGCCTATATAATAGCGACATCATTTATTTGCAGTTATCATTCCTAGAACATCCACCTTTGGAAGGTAGTAGAGATCTGAGAATGATATTAAACAGGTAATAAATCAGCAAAGCAGGAATAAATTATATGAAATATTTTCCCTACAAGAACACAGTGAAACAAGTGACAAGACACTTGCCCTAACTGTTGTACCTATAACATGCATCTTTGTTGGGTTTCCTGCAATGTCTCTAGTTACAGTACCATCAAAAACATTAACATTTTATATCTGTGGTTGATATAAGATGCAGCAGAAATACAGTGAAATAATGAAGGTGGCATTATTAACATTAAATGTTATAACACTTGACAGCTTCATGTAAATGAGGATCTTACTAAGCAAAAAAAAAAAAATGATTTCAGCAAGTGCTTTCAGAAATAAAATTACAATTGGCCAAAGCTGTAAGCCAGGATTTCAAGGTATGTGACACAGACACAAATTAGTGTCTTTTTTGCAGGTGGGAGATAAGGCGGTACAATATGCCTGCTTGTGTTGTTGCATGTAGTATGTGTGTTGCAGAATATGTGGTGATGTGTTCTCTTATTTCTCTCTCAGTGACACCCTCTCTCTCTCTCTCTCTCTCTCTCTCTCTCTCTTTCTTTCTGTGTGTGTGTGTGTGCGGTCATTTGGTCATTTGAAAGACAGCAGGTAACAGGTCAAGCAGTTCCAAGTCTCCAGCTTCTCTTTCTGTCTGTCAGAAATATAACAAAGGTGCTTTCAGATCTAAATGAAGCAAGTCAGAGCATTTCTTCCCTGTTGTCACAACAGATTTACCAGGCCCTTCTGATGTGGTTTCCAGCTTTCTCATTTCCCTTGTCTTGTCAGAGGATTGCCATCATTTCGAAAGGTACACACTATTTTGAAAGGATTAGGGGATAAAACATAACTCAATCCCTTACAGAAGAGATACAGAGAAGGGGGCAGGGTAAAAGAAATGTGTCATGCTATGAAGCAACTGGACAAGAACAATGTATACCAAAAAAAATCCCCAGTAAATTGATAGAACTCCCATTCCTGCAAAGTTTTAACTGAAAAGGATGATTCTTGACAAATATTTACTGCCAAAGAGGGCACTGCTGGAGCCACAGTAGATTATGACAAAGTATGAAACAGAAGGATTAGGAAAACATCGCTCAGGTGAGGTCACTGAGACAGTTGGGAAAGTACAAAATCATCAGTTTTAACTGGTTTGGTAATGAGTATAATTAAGTGATCCAACTTTATAAGAGCTATGTTAGCTAAAGGGAGTGAACTGCTGGTAATGCAGCTTTTCAATGCACTAGCTCCTGCCAACATTTTTTCCACTCTTAGGGTATGTCTACTCTACAGCGTTCTTTCAAAATATCTTATTTTGAAATAGTTAATTCGAAATAAGATATTTCGATATAACGCATCTACACACAAAATGCATTTCGAAATAGCGCGTCCACACTGATTGGATGCTGAATCACATTTAACGCCGGCCAGAACCAGTTCCAGCAGGGCATCAGGTCAGTAGTTATTTTGTGTGGCTGCTGCCTGAGGCTATCTGAGGCTTGTGCTTAAGGGGACCCCCCTGGACAGCTGGTTCTCAGCTTGCTTGCCGACCTCGCTGAGGGACAGCAACGCATTTTTGTCTCTGCCTGCTTTGGTTGCCCTGACTCGGACACCACAACACTCTTCACCTTGGAGCCAAAGCTGCCCCTGGGCACTCTGGTGCTCATTTTGAATGTCTTGCTGCAAGCCTGGCAGCAATTGCTGAAGACTGCCTTGCAGCATCTGCTGCAGCCCGACCCCCAGGCCCTCTTCTGGACCCACCTGGGGGATGAGGAGGAGCAGCAGCAGTGCCTGGACACCAGCATGCCCTGCCACATCTGGCGTCTGGACACCAGCAGCGTCTGGTGGGACCACATCATCCTGGAGCGCTGGGAAGACCAACAATGGACCCAGAACTTCAGAATGAAGAAGGACACCTTCCTCGAGCTCTGTGAGTGGCTCGCCCCTGATCTGCGGCGACAGGACATACATATGAGGCCCACCATTTCCCTCCAGAAGGGTGTGGCCATCGCCCTGTGGAAGCTCCCCATGCCGGATAGCTACTGATCTGTGGGGAACTAGTTCAGCGTGGGAAGATCCACCGTCAGAACAGTGCTCATGCAGGTATGGCAGTCTCTGGCCACTGTGCCTGGCAGGGGGGCAAAGAGGGGATGGGCTCCCCTAGGGAAAAGGGGGGGGAGGTGGTGTAAGTCCCCTCCCTGGGAGGGTTTCTTCCGTCCCAGCCACACTACGGACTGCCCGTGGCGGCCAAGATTGCAGGGGGGGTTGCTCCTGGGGAGGGGGTGTGGGGCAGTGGGGGGGAAGGAGCACTGTCAGCCACGCTGGCACCCCAATGACTCTCAGTTTTGTGTGTCCCTCTGCAGGTGGTCAAGGCCATCAATAGAGTGCTGCTCCGCAGAGTCATCCGCCTGCTGGGATGAGTTGAGTTGTCCCATGTAGAACTTCATGAGCCAGGGCTGTAGTGGGTAGGCCGTATCCCCCACCAGGCACACAGGCACGTCCACATCCCCGACCCTGATGTGGTGGTCGGGGAAGAAAGTCCCAGCGTGCAGCCCCTGGCACACGGAGGAGTTGCTCCGTGCTTTGCCAGACCAGCCCATGTTAATGTCCAGGAAGCGGCCCCAGTGGTCAGACACAGCCTGCAGGATGACTGAGAAGTATCCCTTCCAGTTTATGTACAGGGAGGCCTGGTGGTCTGGGGCATGGATGGGGATGTGCATCCTGTCAATTGCCCCCCCGCAGCTGGGGAAGACCAAGGCACCAAAGCCCACGATGACAGCGTCCACATCAGTGGTCCACATCAGCCCAGGCTCAGCAGGGCCTGCATCGTGGTGGAGGGTGCCTCTGGCTGGCTGAAGGCCCGTTTTAAATGCCTCCTCACCCACCTGGACCTCTCCGAGAGGAATATTCCGCACGTGGTGCCGGCGTGCTGTGTGCTGCACAATTTGTGCAAAAGGAAGGGGGAGGCTCTTCTGCCAGCCAGGATGGCAGAGGCCAACCACTTGGCTGGCCTGTATGTGCAGCCCCGCATGGCTGCCAGCCAGGAGGCCCATTGGGGGACTGTCGGTATCCAAGAGGCTCTGCGGGAGAGCTTCCAGATGGAAGAGGAGTGAAGTCTCCCTGGCGTGCCCCACTTGGGTCTTGTGCCTATTCCACCCTCACGTCCTTCCACTTTCCCCTCCCTAACCCCCCTTCCTGATGTAAAATAAAACCACGCGTGTTGCCAAAAAAACCCCTCTGTTTATTTAACATAACTGGGGTGGGGGGGAATGAGGGCGGGAGAGGGGAGGTGAGAGGGTGGGAGAGGAGAGGGGTAAACCTGGGAGGAGGGAGCTGAAAAGGGGAGGCAAGGAGAGGAAGCAGGAGAAGAAGCTTAGGGTTGGGGGACTTGCTGGTCCACCTGTCTCCCAGCACTGGAGGTACGTGGGCCTCGGCGTCCCCGGGGGGGGGGGGGAGCGGGTATGGAGGGTGGAGCAGGTCGGGAGGGGGGTAGGGAAGGGGGGGAGGAAGAGGCGGGAGGGAGAGCAAGAGTGGGAGGAGGAGCGATAGATGGGGAGGCAACAGGGGCTGGAGCAGCAGGAGGCACCAATCTCTGCACCAGGGTCTGCAGGTGGTTGCAGATGGCACGGCCCTGGGCAAGCAGCTCCCGCCAGCTCTCCCGCCACAGCTGCAGGTCTTCATGCACCCAGTGCTCCCAGATGCGGACCTGCCTTCACAGGAGCCCCAGGTGCTGCCGCTGGCCCGCATGCTGGAGGATGTCCTGGGCGGGGTGGTGCACCCTGCACTCACAGCTGCTGCGGCTGTGGAGAAACAAGAGAAGTGGTCTGTTATCCCTGGGGACACAGTGGGTAAAGCCCAGCCCCCCTCTGCAAGGCGAGGACGGCAAGTCTCCGCACCATCAGAGCTGATGTGCTGCACACAGGCCATGTTTGGCATGTGCTGCTATCCTGGGAGTGTGAGCTGGCCCAGGACTGCACCCATGCCCCTGTGCTGTATATAGCCCTGTGCCCTGCCGCTGTGTAGAAGGGGCTTGTGGAAGGAGGGAATCGTGCAGTGTCCCTCCCTGGGGTCAGGACCATGTCATGCGCCTTCATACATACAGGCATGTGGGTAACAGGCCAGAGCCCCTGTGTGGCAGCCAGCCGGGCCACGTGTCCAGGGTGGCACAGCACATACACAGGTTGCTGCGTGCTCCGTGGTCAGCAAGGCCCACACACACGGTCCCTGGTCTCCCTCTCCCCCCACCCCGCATAAGGGGACAGTGATGACACTCACATATCAAGGCCTCCCTGGCCTCGGATGACATCGGGGACATGGCTGCTGTGATGCCTCGGGGGTCCTGGATGAGTGCCACACTCCCTCCAGGCTCCTGCGACTCCTGGCCATCGTCCTCCTCCTCCACCTCCGTGCCCTGCTCAGGGCCCTCTTCCCCAGGGTCAATGACCACCTGGGGGCCATGGACCATCTGATCCCCCAGGATGTGATCCAGGGCATCATAATAGGGGCAGGGGTCTGGATCAGCCCCTGGTTAGGAGCTGCTCCCTGTGGCCCTGGCATAGGCCTGCCGCAGCTCTTTAATTTTCATGCACACCTGCTCCTGGGTGCACGTGTGGCCTTTGGTGGCCAGCCATCCACCTGTAGATGTTTCGGTGTCTAGTGCGGAGATAGTGGACATTGGAGGCCTCCTCCGAAACCTCAATCGGGTCCATGATCTCCACACTGGACCAGGAAGGTGCCCACCTTTTGCGGCCCCTGGAAGGCTCCTGGGGTGTGGTGGAGGGCTGGGTGCCAGCGGGTTGCTGCTCATGCTGAGCCAGGGGCAGTGACTGCTGGTTCTGTGCTGGCAGGCTTGCAGCTGGCAGAGGTACTGTGGCCAGAGTCTACCCCTTTAAGGGCTCTGGGGCTGGGGTGGAGCAGACGAGTTTTCCTGGTTTGGCCCTGGGAAGGGCTGGAGGCCCCCTATTTCGCTTATTTCAATTTAGTTATTTCAAATTTGGTATTATTCCTCGTAGAATGAGGTTTACCAAATTCGAAATAAGCACTCCACTATTTCAATTTAATTTCAAAATAGCGGTTTGCATGTATAGATGCTAGTAAAGTTATTTTGAAATAACGACTGTTATTTCGAAATAACTTTGCTGTGTAGACATACCCTTAGTCTTTTATCTTTCATCATCAT
This sequence comes from Pelochelys cantorii, assembly GCA_032595735.1. NCBI lineage: Eukaryota > Metazoa > Chordata > Testudines > Trionychidae > Pelochelys > Pelochelys cantorii. The sequence continues at coordinate 145,285,623 of CM064327.1, forward strand.
CTGTGTTTTAGGAAATATTCTCAAATAGTCAAAACAGACATATCCCTTTCTGCTACAGAAAAGCCATTATATGTTAGACTTGAAGATTTTTTTCCATTCTGTTCCATAAATGGATAAGCTGCTAATGTAGCAGATAATTCATTTTAACTGTTTGCTCTGAGGAGTGAACAAATCTATTAACAGAGCAAGCCCATCTTTCATCTCTTTGGGTAGTTTTTAATATATTTATGTAATGCACAGAGCCCTTTATGCAAATTAAAATCTCTGGTTATAATTTGTACTAAAGGTTTCACATACACAACAAAGCCTTTGAAACATGCCATTTGACTTCAAGTCACATTGGTATAGAGAAAGTGAGATAACATCATAGACTTTCTATCACTTTCGGGTGTTTCACTCATTTCTCCTCCTGCCCCCCCAATTTGTACAGCAAAATCAAACATATGAGACAACTAATCCCATACAAGTTCTTGGCAAGAGGGAACAGTGGCTTGTTTCCCCCTACCACGTTCATCGTTCAACTGCTAAATACAAAATCTTTATCCTCAATCACCTGCTATCCCATTAAACATGAAATATTCTATGATTTTGGCAATTACTTGAACCTTATTGTAGTCCTTAAGACTGGGAAACCCTTACTAAGACTACCCTTTTCAAACGTACTCTCACACCCTACTGGACAGACCAGCACTAGTCCTCTGTAAGTGGATGGAGATGATCACCCTCCCTTGAAACAAAAATTAATTACCAGTGCGAATTCAATAAATAACCCTCAGGATTAATTTTTTTTTTTAGAATTGTTCTATCCTGCTGCTTTAGTCAGGAAGTAAACTGTCAGAGATCTATACACAATACTGCATATGCTCTGGCTGCAACTACATAAGTAGTCCAGGCTGCAACCATTCCCTGCCAGCTCCTTTCTACCTGAGCAAACTGGGGACCTGTTGCCCTGGGAAGCCCGATTTCCATTGCGCAAAGGAAGCAGCAGTTTAGTGCAAAGGTGCAAGGGAGGAAGTGAAGCTTTCTCTACCCCTTTGTGCCAGAAACAGGATGAGCCTTGGTCTGCTCCTAAAATACAACTGAGATGGGCAAAATTAACTTTCACCTCAGCATTGTTTGCTTTCAAATTTTCCGTGAAAACGAGCAAGGACTAAAGTCAGGAATTAGCCTAGCCGGGTGTCATTTAAGACAAAATTAAAATATTTTTGAGAGGCTTGTGGGAGCCCTACTTCCTGAAACCAGAGTAAACCTGACCCTTCATGGCAGAGGCAGCAAAGTGCAGCAGGCTACACGAGGGACACAGATGGCAGAACTGTGGGACTCAGGGTGTCACTCCAGAATTATGTGCAGTTGGGGACGAGGATGTGCAGGTTCAGATCACCTTTCTCCCTAAAAATGTCCCACATTAATGAAGTGAGGTTACATACCTGCATCCCCAACTCTGGAAGCTCACAGGAGAGATGGTGAGGCTCGGCTGCATAGCCTGGCCACCTCATTCTGCTGTCATTCCTGATGCATGGAGGAAACCTAAATGATTCCTACCCAGACAGTCCTACCCAGCTGTTAGCTAGCTGTTTGAGAGGTGCTAATAACCCCATCTCCCTCTCAAAACACCCATGCACCATGATCATTTGTCTCCCACAATGCACCACAATGGGTCAGTGAGAGGGGATACTGTGGGTTATCATAGGAGATGGAATGGAGTCCAATTGGGGAGTCCAGCTTGTAAGGGAAAATTGGGCATGAGGCAGCCAAACTGCAATTAGAGCTGGATAATTTAAAGCTGTGGGTCTGTTCCAGCTGTGACCTCTAGAGTGTTTGTGCAGCCCAGGCTATTAAAAATACTCAGGCTGGTAAGAAACATGGTATAACAGTCCCCTCCCATGCTCTATGAAAATTGACTTGTGAATATAAATATGCATAACTCTAAGATGCTTCAAACAAAATACCTCGTGTAACCTATCAATTTTAATGTTACAGTCTGCTAAATCTGTGTATCCTATTTCTGTGCATGTATTACTCTTCTGTGTGAAGTTAGAAATGTGAAGTGTGAATCTGTTTATAATTTTAAATGTGCTAATGAGAGTCATTACTGTTGCCCCAGCAGCCTAATGACTTGGTAATCAACTCAACAATCTGTAAACAGTCATGTTTGTCCTATAAGTCACCTGGTACTGAAACCCATTTTGGATCTAATATTTTTCCAGGGAATGTAAAACACAGGATCCCATCCTGGGGGAAAGTCTATTTAAGCAATAGGAAGCTATCAGGTCTTTGTCTTCAGCTTGCTTTTGAAATTACTTGGCATACTCTAAGATGAAACAAAGAACTTTGAAGGGCTGTGCAGGAGAAAGAGTAAATCCTAAATTTACTGTATCACTGTCCTGAACAACTACAGGCTGGAGACACAAGTAAGAGTAAAAGATCATCTTTGACATGAAGATTATGCCTAAAAGAAGAACAGCTCTTTGGGGTAAGAATCTGCAGTAACAAATATCTTAGTGAATTAGAACAAGGTGTTCATTTTCTAAAGCTTCGGAGGAGTAGCCGAGTTAGTCTGTAACAGGAAAAACTTTTTTAAAAGAACAAACAGTCTAGTAGCACCTTAAAGACTAACAAAACATGTAGATGGTATCATGAGCTTTCGTGGGCACAACCCACTGCTTCAGATGACAGGAGTATTAGAAGTCCAGATCCGAGAATAAATAAGGGAAGGAGAGAAGCGGGCAGAAGGAAAAAAAGAGAAAAAAGGAGGGGAGGAAAAAAAGAGAGTCTATGAGTAGATAGTTTAAATAGTTACAAGAGGCTGATAAGAACAATTAGCACCTCCATTGTTAGGCTGGTTGGTTAAGTCATTAGGATGGAAGATAGTGTACAAGCCAGCCGATATCCCGGTTCATACCATTTGCATGAAGAATTAAATTTGTGGATGAAGTTAAGTTCCAACTCTTCTCTATGTATTTGGCTTGTGTAATTTTCTATTTGTTTTAATTTAATAACTTACTTTGATCTGTCTGTTTTTACTTGCAACTAAATACTACTTTTTATACTTATTAAAAACACTTTTATTACCAGGCTCAGTGTAAATGATTGGTACCTAGGGAAAACAACCACTGTGCATATCTCTTTTTCAGTAATACAGGGAGTTTACCTGATGAGCTTTCACTTTATAAAACTCTCACAGAGAGAAAGACAGATTTATTTGGTGTTTTAATACCTTTTGGGGGTTGGTTTCTTGGATGCTTTGCCCTAGAACTACGTCCTCCTAGAGCTGTAGTGGTTCTGCATTGCTCTGCAGGGGGTGGTTATCCCAACTCTGTGCCTTGGCTGGAGAAGACCAAAGGATATGGTCCAGTTAGACAGGGTGATGGCATCAGTGGCATAATCAGCACACTGGGAACAATCACAAGGGATCTTCTGTGACTACACTCAGTCATGCATGGCTTACAAAATGGAGGCAGCTGAGAGACTAAAGGACTTAGCCAGCTGATTTTGCCAGCAGAAGAAGACAGGGAGGTAGTTCTCAACTTGCAGTTACTCTGCAAAGAAGAATCCACAATGGGAGAAAAACGGCAGGCTACCTACTGCTAGCTTTTCCTTTTCCTACACTTGTGGGGGGCACCAACCAGGCAGGCATCCTGGCCCTGAAAGCTTCTCCCTGGTCTTGATTTACTGGGAATGTGGCCTACATGTGTCTATCAAAGAAAGCCAGGCAAGGGAATCCGCTCACTGTGAGAGGTAAGACTGTTGATAGTGTCCATTAGGAAGAAGGTAAGAAACTGTAGGAAGGGGTGGTCTATCTGTGCAATATCTGGGACCATGAGAACTTCATCAACAGGATGCACGTGGATGTGTTCAGTATGGAGGATGCAAGATGACTTCAGATTATTCCAGCATCATCAGAGGATAAAGGAGAAAACTGGCTGTTATGCAGGTAGGGAACTGGCTTCAGCCCACCATGGGCAGTATACAATGCTTCCCCATCTCCTGCTCATCACAGTCAATAACAGCATACTGCACTGGCAACAGGAGGAAAGGAACAGACCCTAATGGCTGTGAATGAGCAGCCATCTATCCCCAAGGCTGGGAGGACCATAACCACCGTACCCAAAAGGAGGAAGCAAGAAATGATGATTTGGGTCTCCCTTTGGAGGGGGAATGGAGGCATGTCTGCTGACCTAACCTGACATCCCAAGAGGTGTGCTGCCTGCCTAGAGACCACAACCAAGATATCATGGAAATGTTGCCACAGTCCTTCCCCCTCTTTGAGCTGGACACACAATGCTCATTCATGTGGGCACTAATGACACTGCCACGCGTTACCCTGAGAAGATCAGCAGTGACCTCGAGTCTCTGGAAATGTGGATGAAGGAGCTGGGGGAGCAGGTTGCAGTCTCATCCAACTTCCTTATTCTCTATGGAGAATATTGACAGAAATGAAATTTCTCTCTTTTTCTTCAAAATTTCTCACAGAAAAAAAAATCTGACCAGCTCGAGACAAATTTCAGTGAGACTTAATACTTAAAATAGAACACTCTGAAGATTGTTAGCTTTTATCTGGTCTGTTTCTATATCAACTCCATACTAAATAAAAGAACAAGCAATATGTCTTAAACAAAAATATATATTTTAATTTTTGACCACTTAGTCACAATAGCTGAAAGAGCAGTGCTGGCAGCAACAGACCACAAATCTAGGTGTAAAAAAATGTCTTATATGATTTCTAAAGCCCAAGAGTGAATCCTGGAGTCCACTGAAGTCAATAGAAGTTTTTTCTATTTATTTCAATGGGACCAGGATTTCACCCAATGAGTTGTTCAAGAGAATTGATCTTATGTAAAATTGGCTGCCATTTAACATCCATTTTAACAGATAGGTTCTTAAACTGACAGCTGTGGAGAGAATGTTCTCTGCCTTAGAAGTTATAGTGGAAAGTTCCCTAGTTTGTCACCGTCTCCTCACAATAGCTCGCATGGCCCTAGTTCACATGAGGGAGTTCTTTTGAAATAACCCCCCTTATTTTGAAATAAGAAGTGGAGTGTCCACACTACCAAGCCCATTATATCGAAATAACAGGTTGGTTGTTTCAAAATCTGTACTCCTGCTTTCCTCAGGGAATAAGCTTATTTTGAAATAGTTATTTTAGGAGTTATTATTTTGACTTTAGTTATTTCAAAATAATTTCCTAATGTAGACATGCCGTGGGCTAAGTAAGGTCATGTCTACACCAAGAATTTTTTTGCAATCCTCACTGAGTCCTGTCAGTCTTTTATTCTTTTTCATTGCTGAAAAGTACACTTATGGAGATAGATGCCATAATGAATCATCTGTCCAATGTTTGCAGAAAGCTGTACAGGTTCTGTAGACTGTGAGGGTATGTCTACACTACAGCGCTATTTTGAAAACTTAATTCGAAATAGTTAATTCGAATTAAGCTAATTCGAAATAATGCATCTAAACACAAAATCTAATTCGAAATAGCGTTTTTCTATTTCGAAATAGCGTGTCCACACTGATTGGACGCTGGATCGCATTTAAGGGCAGCTGAAACCGGTTCCAGCAGGGCATCAGGTCAGTAGTTGCTTTGTGTGGCTGCTGTCTGAGGCTATCTGAGGCTTGTGCTTAAAGGGACCCCCCTCGACAGCCGGTTCTCAGCTTTCCCGCTTGCTTGCCTACCTCGCTGAGGGACAGCAAAGCGTTTTCCTCTCTGCCTGCTTTGGTCGCTCTCATTTGGGACACCACAGCACTCAGCACCGTGGAGCCAGAGCCGCCCCTGGGCACTCTGGTGAACATGTTGAATGTCTTGCTGCAAGCCTGGCAGCAATTGCTGGAAGCTGCCTGGCACCTTCTGCTGCAGGCCAGCCCCCTGGCCCTACCCCTGCCCCCCCCGGGGGCCATGGAGGAGCAGCGCCCGGACGCCAGCATGCCCCGCCGCATCTGGCGTTTGGACACCAGCAGCGACTGGTGGGACCACATCATCCTGGAGTGCTGGGGAGACCAATAGTGGTCCCAGAACTTCAGGATGAAGAAGGACACCTTCCTGGAGCTCTGCGAGTGGCTCGCCCCTGCTCTGCAGCGACGGAACATACGCATGAGGCATGCCATTCCCCTCCACAAGCAGTTGGCCATCGCCCTGTGGAAGCTCTCCATGCCAGATAGCTACCGATCCGTCGGCAACCAGTTCGGCGTGGGGAGATCCACCGTCGGAGCGGTGCTCATGCAGGTATGGCACTCCCCGGCCACTGGGCCGGGGGGGGGGCTGCAAGGAGGAGATGGGCTGCCCCAGGGAAAATGGGGGGGAGGTGGTGTAAGTGCCCTCCCCGGGAGGGTTCGATCTGTCCCAGCTGTGCTACAGACCACCCGCGGTGGCCAGGATTGCAGCGGGGGTTGCTCCTGGGAGTGAGGCGTGAGGCAGTGGCGGGGAACGAACACTCCCAGCCACCCGGGCACCCCAGTGACCCTCGGTTTTGTGTGTCTCTCTGCAGGTGGTCGAGGCCATCAACAGGGTGTTGCTCCACAGAGTCGTTCGCCTCACTGACCTGGACACAGTTATCCAGGGGTTCGTCACCCTGGGCTTCCCCAACTATGGGGGGCAATCGATGGGATGCACATCCCCATCCATGCCCCAGACCACAAGGCCTCCCTCTACATCAATAGGAAGGGGTACTTCTCTGTGATCCTGCAGGCCATGTCTGACCACCGGGGCCAGTTCATGGACATCAGTGTGGGCTGGTCCGGCAAGGCACACGATGCGTGGATGTACCGCAACTCCTCCGTGTGCCAGAGGCTACACGCCGGGACTTTCTTCCCCGGCCGCCACATCAGGGTCGGGGACGTGGACATGCCAGTGTGCCTGCTGGGGGATGCGGCCTACCCCCTACAGCCCTGGCTGATGAAGCCCTACACAGGACACCTCAACCCCTCCTGGCAGGCCTTCAATGCCAGGCTCAGCAGGGCCCGCATTGTGTTCGAGGGGGCCTTCAGCCGACTGAAAGCCCGATTTAGATGCCTCCTCACCTGCCTCGACCTCTCCCAGCCAGGGGCGGCCTTAGGCCAATTCACCCGATTCCCCCAAATTGGGCCCTGCGCCTAAAGGGGCCCCGGCCCTGAACCCGGAAGTGTGCCGGGCGCCATGGGCAGCGAGTTAATATTCAGAGACGGGGGCCCTGCTTCAACAATATTTGGAGCTGGGTCTCTCCCCCGGCCTTGCCTGGAGCGGTCCCCGGACCCCACCTGCCGGCCCCCCCCCCATGCGTCCTCCCATCCCGGCTCCAGAGCATCCTCCTTGACCCCGTCCTGTCCCTGCCACATGCAGCTTTTAGTGCGGCTCCCCCTCACTGGCTGCTGCTACCATGCGCGGCATTCTCAGGTGAGCAGGGAGACACCAAGGCGTGACGTGACTTCATGGCCCAGGACTTTAAAACTGCTCGGCGCCGCCTTGTGCCGCTTGGCCTAGCTCTGGGTTTGGAGTCCGGGGCCCGAGTGCAGACTCCGGCCCCGCAAAGTGGAAGGCAGAAGGTAAGGGAGGGGGAAAACTAGGGGGAAGGGGTGGGAGAGGAAGGGGCTTGTGCAGAGGGAGAGGGGGGAAGGGGTGGGAGAGAAAGGGGTTGTGTGGAGGGGGGGAGGAGTGGGAGAGGAAGGGGCTTATGTGGAGGGGGAGGGGGGAAGGGGTGGGAGAGAAAGGGGTTTGTGCGGAGGGGGAAGAAAGGGGAAGGCACCAAGGGACAGGGTGGAGGAGAGACAAATGCCAGGGGGCCAAGTGCAGACAATGAGGAAAAAGGCAGGAGGGGAGGTGTCAATAGGAGAGGGGACAGGGTGATCCGAGAAGAGGAGAGGGGAAGGGCATTGGGGGCTGGAGGGGGAGGTGATGGGAGAAGGCTTGAAAGAAGGGTTGGGCATGAGAAAGGTGGGGATGGAGCAAGTAATGTGTGAGGGCACAGAAGGGCAGGAAGGGAACGGGGGGCAGAGAGTGGTGAGGGGGTGGGTATCAGAGAAAAAGAGGGCAAAGGGGGCAGGGGCAGTAAGGGAAGGGGGAGGCACCAGGAGGGTGCAAGGCTAAGGGAAGGTACAGGTGCCAGGGGACTCTGGGGTAAAGAAGAAGGGCAGACACCAGCAGGGGAGGGACCAGCACCAGAGGAGAGAGGCAGGGCAGGTGTGTAGAGGGAGGTGTTAGAAGAGGGGATGAGGAGGGGTAGCTCACATGATCAGAGTGGGGCTACTGGAGGAGTGGGCACAGGGGGGAGAGAAGGGCTGGTGGAGGGGGGGCAGGTCGCAGGAGGGCTGAGGGCAGTGAGAAGGGCAGGAGTCAGGACAGCAGGGGAGGGTGAGGAGTTGGGGGGCAGCAGGCACCAGGGGAGCTGATGGAGCAAGGGGAGGAGACATGGCAGCAGAGAGAAAAGGTAAAGATTTATAAAATATTTATTAATAACTTGGGTGCCACAGTGGCACATCCAAAGAAGCCACATGAACTCAGTACTGGTGCACAACAAAAAATTCATTCTGCTCATGGGAGGAAATTCTTAGGCTATGTCTACACTGGCGGCTTCTTGCGCAAGATCACATCCACACTGCCATGTGCGAGCTGTGCTTTTGCGCAAGAACATCCATGGCAGTGTGGACGCTCTCTTGCGCAAGAAAGCTCCAATGGCCATTTTAGCCATAGGGGTTTCTTGCGCAAGAAATCCCTGCCAAGCATCCACACTGCCCTCTTGCACAAGAGAGCTTATACCTGTTAGAAAAGAGCGTAGCTCTTGCGCAAGACACCCTCTCTTACCACGCCATACTGTAAATTTCCTTGCGCAAGAGCAGGCAGGCAGTGTGGCTGCTCTGTGGGTTCTTGCGCCAGAACGACTGTACTTGCGCAAGAAGCCGCGAGTGTAGACATAGCCTTAGGGGGAACACTTCCCCCAGCCTCTGTGCCCCCAAGTTAATGTCACATACATTGGGTTAATGCAATTGCAAGATAGTTGCATGGGGGGGGGGTTGGTGGGGGCCAAAAGAATCCCTGTTGGTAGGAGGATGGTGGGAAAAGTCCTTCGAGAGGGGTGACATGACACCTTTTACTTCTGGTCATGTGTCCATCTTGCCCTGAGCGTGTTACCTCCAGAGGCCTGGTTAACGTGGGTCAGGGTGTGTGGCTAATGGGGGTCAGGGCGTGGTTAACGGGGGTCCGGGTTGTGGCTAATGGGGGTCGGGGCATGGTTAACAGGGGTCAGGGGGTGTGGCTAATGGGGGTCGGGGCGTGGTTAACAGGCATCAGGGGGCGTGGCTAATGGGGCACCACCAGAAATTATACAAACCTGCTGCCCCTGCGCGGTGCGCTGTGGGAGGGGGCAACAGCCCCGGAGGAGGAGTGCATCGGTTGCCTGCACCGCAGGAGGCGTGAGTTTAGCACAGGGTTTTCCTTTGCCGCAGGAGGGTGTGTGTATTGGCGGGGGATTTTTTGTGTGCCTTTTTTTTTTTTTTGCTCAACCAAAATTGTTGCGGGGGCCCTGTCGAAATTGGGCCCCGCACTTCCTAAAGCCGGCCCTGCTCCAGCACAATATTCTGCACATGGTGGCAGCGTGCTATGTGCTCCACAATTTATGTGAGAGGAAGGGGGAGGCTTTCCTGCCAGCCTGGATGGCAGAGTGTGACCGCCTGGATGGCCAGTACGCACAGCCCCGCATGGCTGCCAGCCGGGAGGCCCTTCGGGGGGTTGTCCGCATCCGGGAAGCTGTGCAGGAGAGCTTCCAGGCAGACGAGGTGTGCCCCACTGGGGCCTTGTGCCTTACATTCCCCACCTTCTTCCCCTTTCCTCTCCCTAACCCCGCTTCCTGATGTACAATAAAAACACCTGTGTTGCCACAAAAAAATCTCTTTACTTAACATAACTGGAGTGGGGGCAGAGGGAGAATGAGGGCAGGAGAGGGGAGGGGGGAAACCTGGGAGGAGGGAGCTGGAAGGGGGAGGCAAGGGGAGGAGGGGGGAGGGGAAGCTCAGGGTTGGGTGTCTTGCCGGCCCTCCCATCTCACAGCACTGGGGGCGCGGGGGCCTTGGCATTCCCAGGGGGGAGTGGGTATCGAGGGTGGGGCAGGAGGGATGGGGGGGAGCGGAAGAAGTGGGAGGGGGAGCAGGGGTGGAAGGAGGAGCGATAGCTGGTGCTGGAGCAGCAGGAGGCAGCAATCGGTCCACCAGGGCCTGCAGGTACTGGCGGAGGGCACGGCCCTGCTCCCGCAGCTCCCGCAAGCTCTCCCGCTGCAGATGCAGGTCCTCTTGCACCCACTGCTCCTGGCTCTGGACTTGCCTTCCCTGTAACCACAGCTGCTGCTTCTGGAACTCCTCCTGGTTGCGGGTGCGCCTGCTGGCCCGGGTGCAGGTGGATGTTCCAGGCGGGGTGGGGCACCCTGCACTTGCAGGTGCTGCAGCTGCGGTGAAACAAGAGAAGTGGTCAGTTCTCCCTGGTGACACAGTGGGTGAAACCCAGCCCAGGAAGGGCAGTGTGCAGTGTCTCTCCCCGGGGTCAGGAGCCTGTCATGTGCCTTCACGCGTAGACGCATGTGGGGAACAGGCCAGGGCCCCTGCAAGGCACCCACCCACCTGGGGCCACATGTCCTGGCTGGCACGGCAGATGCACAGGTTGCCGCCTGCTCCATGGTCAGCAAGGACCATGCGCATGGTCCCTGGGCTCCTCTTCCCCCCCTCCCCCCGCCCCTCATAAGGGGACCGTGATGGCACTCACATGTGGAGGCCTCCCCGGCCTCGGATGAGGCTGCTGACGGGCTCTCTGGTATGGCTCGGGGGTCCTGGGTGCAGGGCATGCTCCCTGCAGGCTCCTGGCTGCCGTCCTGCTCCTCTTCCTCCTCTTCCCCTGTGTCAGGGGCAGGGCCCTCTGCCCCGGGGTCAATGACCACCAGGGGGGCATGGACCGTCTGACCCCCCAGGATGTGGTCCAGGGCCTCGTACTGTGGGCAGGCCTCTGGGTCAGCCCCTGGTTGGGAGGCCCTGGCATAGGCCTGCCACAGCTCTTTGATCTTGCTCCGCACCTGCTCCTGGCTGCACATGTGGCCTCTGATGGCCAGGCTGGCAGCCATGCGGCTGTAGACGGCTGCATTCCTGCGCCTAATGCAGAGATCGTGGGCATTGGAGGCCTCCCCCCAAACCTCAGTGAGGTCCATGATCTCTGCACTAGACCAGACAGGCGCCCGCCTTTTACGGCCCCTGGCAGACTTCTGGGAGCCGCCAGCCTGCTCCTGGGGAGCGGTGGAGGGCTGGATTGCAGCGGGTTGCTGGCTCATGCTGTGCCAGGTGCACAGTCTTCTGGCTGTGTGCTGGCAGGCTTGCAACTGGCACAGGCACTGTGGCCAGAGTCTGCCCCTTTAAGGGCTCCAGAGCTGTGGGGGATCAGACGAGTTTTCCTGGTTGTGCCCAGAGTGGCCACCAGGGCTCCCTGGGAAGGGCTGGAGGCCCCCTAATTCAAAATAAGTGTCTACACAGCACTTATTTTGAATTAGCTATTTCGAATTTGATGTTATTCCTTGTAGAATGAGGTTTATCAAATTCGAAATAAGTGCTCTGCTATTTTGAATTTATTTCGAAATAGTGGTTTGGCTGTGTAGATGCTATTAAAGTTTATTTGAAATAACGGCTGTTCTTTTGAATTAACTTTGTAGTGTAGACATACCCTGAGATACAGGAAAAACTAATTATTATAAGATTTTTTTTCTCAAATATTCTTCCATTAATGGTTGGTATTGTACTTTCATCCTCATTTCTCCCAAAATGTTTCTCAGGCTATACTGAACACGGGTAAAATTCAGCTACCTCTGGGATGGGGAATGGTAGGTGATTCATGCACAGCACATTGCATAACAGGAAGAGAAAAAATTGGCTAAAGGTACTTGAGCTCTACTTGTATGAAAGATCTTTAATCTCCAAGCCTAGCAGACAGTATCTCAGCTTAGAAGATTTCATCCTCAAGCTCTTATTGAGCGTTTCAAAACAAATTTTTAAAAGTCTGCAGAATTAAAAGGCACATAAACTGACACATAATGGATGATATTTAGCATACGCCGAATGTGTGCCAGTAATGAGTACTGCCACTCAAGAGGGAAATTTTGCTGGACGTTGCATACTGTCATCTTTAAAGCTAAAGTTCTGATGCAGACAGCTAATCTACTGTGCTCCACCACTCTTCAGTTTGGGGTATCTTAGTACAGAACTATCCAATTAATTGCTTAAAGCTGTAGTAATGTTATGCATGACAAGCAAGAAAATTGTTCTGATTAAGCAAAAGTGCTGAGTCAGACCTCAGAATAATGCAGTTGGATTTCCTCGTGGATATACAGATGATAGAAGTCAAGACAGCTCTTTCCTTTGAGTGGCTATGAAATATAGACTTGATGCTTTCATTAAAAATCAAGTAAATGGCACTTTTATATCACCCCTGTCACAAAGGGACACAAGCCTGTCTTTACCAAGATGAAAGAGAAATGTCCATTTAAGAATGGGGGTCTTGTAATGAGCTCACTGCCACCACTAAATAAATAAATAAGCTTCTGCTATGCATATATGAACAAAAGCAAATGGATTTTAAATGGGATAACTGAAAATATCATCTCATCTTCTTTCCTTTCGATTGACTGAGGGCTTATCCCCACCTCCTTTTCTTAGGAAAGGAGGTGAATATGTTGGTTAGTAGAAATACCTGCTAGTGGCTTCTCAGACCTATCAGTGGAAATCCTGTGAATTACCCACATTAGAAGGGAATTCACAACTGATTTATGACTAAATAGAAAGCAGAAACACATATAGAAAATTGAAATGAAATCACCAAAGTGTCCTAGAGCTGAAAGACAACTCAGCAGAATCTGGGGCATTTCACACAACAGGAGGAAAGAAATAAACTTTTTTACTGGAGCTTTTTCTAATATCTGTTCTGATACCTAGCAGACATGATAAGTATTCCAGTAAATGCTGATGGCGATAACAAGATAGAAGCCATCGTGGCAGCAATTCATAAGGGAAATGAAAAATTAGTTTTAAAAACAGATCAACTTTTCAAAGATCTAGTGAAATTGAAAAGTTGTGTGACAATGGAAAAGATTGGATGGGGGGATCCTGGAAAACTGTAATGGAGCTGGAATAAAAAAGAGGGTCAGGAGAAACTGAAAATAAGCTATTAATCCTAGAATCTGCTAGCAATAGTGGTAATAATTGAAGAGCTTGGGAACTTTTCAAGTAGAAATTATATGCAACTAGATGACATGCCACGAGCTGAGAAGTACTCTGTGGAAGTTATTCTAGGTACATGTCAGTGGTGTCTCCATAAGTAGATATTAAATTCCTGATCCTGCAAAAAGAACAACCTTAACACTCCTCTTCTTCAAGGCTGCATTGGGACCTGTTTGGTGTTGTTTATCATCTCTTGTTTTTAAATTAAAGCAATCATACCTAGGATTATTGAAACCATTATTTTCCAAAGTTCCTAGTAATTACTCCAGTTGAGTGAATGTTATGGGAACTCCCCAGGAGCTAAAGGACCTACAGCCCTTCTGGTAATCTACCAGATCTATCTAGGAGCTGCTGCCACACAGTACTCTCAGCAATTTCCTACAGGAGAGTCAGGGATAGTGAAGACATTCTGAATATCTGGTACCAAAAACATGCTAGGGGTTTTACTTTTTGGCCAGTTACAGCTGGAATATGCCTTAGCTAATGGGTACATCTTTCAGTTAACAAAAATCTATAGCATCCTTCTATACATCAGTCAGAGGAAGGTAAATACAGTAAAAATGTTTGGTGTGATAAATATAGCACAAGTCAAAAATGAGTGAAATCATAATTAGGGTGACACTATTTCCTTAGGTTGAATATGGGACACCTGGTAAAACTGCTCAGATTCGAGGAAGTTCAATGGCAATCAGAACTATGCAGTACAGTACAAACATTCAAATTAACATCAATATCATTGAGCCCCCTTTCAAAAAGAAAGACTGTGTAACTGGAGACTTTCTATTGACCTTCTTATATTTAAGGTATGCATTGAAAGAGGGCACACATACACACACTCGCATACACCGCTCTCACACATGGATGGGTGTGACTGATGAACCTAACATATCCCTCCCTATCCAGTGCTTTCCATCCTCCATGCCTGGCTGGGGCCCCTGGGATGGACCTGCCTCTCCTGGTACTTGGTGCTGCATTGTCTTAAGGCAACATACGGAGAGCATGCTTTTAGTGAACCTAGCCAGAGAGGTGGCTCAGCAGGGATGGGTACCCACAGGACAGAGAGGCTTTGCCCTCCCTGAGGGCAGGGCCTAGGGTGAAGTCAGTGTGTGAAGAGGGTGTTAAGTGCCTCTGCCTGAGGAGCTGCAGGGTCTGGTCACAAACAGGCTGGAAATAGCTTCCTTCCTGCCACCCCAGAACTTAGCTGAGGGACAGGGAAGCTCCCCATTCCAGCGCTGAGTAAGGCTTTGACACATACAGGGCTTGGCTCCTCCTGGCCACAGCCTGGGCCAGAGCATCTTGAGCTTTCCCTGGGTGCCAGTCCAGTCAGAGGCAATGGGGGAAGGAAGGAGCCTGCCACCCAGGCCATTGGTGAGCTGAATGATCCAACCAGGGACTGGTTCTCCGCACAGCACCATGAGTGGAATTCACAGGGCTGGGAAAGAAGGGGGAGGGGGCACAGCAGGGAGAGGACAGTGAAGGGGTAGCCTGTAAAGGACTGGCGAGTGGGCAGCAGAGGTGACACGTAACCAGCCACCACCTGTCCGCTCTCACCAGCCACTTCAGCAAGCAGCCATTGCTGTCTGGAAATGTGGGAAAGGGAGAGGGGAGCCTGCTGTCCAAGAGCTTGCAAGCCAGCACCGGCAGTGGCTGGTCCTGTATGCTGAAGTGTTGCCTGATCACCAGCCTTGTTTACTCACCCCCATCATCAGCCACTGGACTCTCCTCACTCACCACCTGTGCATGGCTTGCTGGCAGACAAGAACCTGGCCAGCAGTAGGACCAACCAGTACTGATGGGAGGAAACAGACAGTAAATATGGGACAATTTTCCCATTTCCTAAAAAAATAGGGATACCTGCAAGCGGGCTGAAATACAGGACTGTCCCTTTAAAAATAGGGCATCTGGTCACCTTAATCATAATGAATGTGTTCAGTTTTGGAGCTATAGACCCTGGGATGGAGGTGTACTCAAGCAAGGATCTCTGAAAAAAAATGACCTGGAACAGATCAACGAGTTGATGTGAGCAGTCAATCTGGAAAATGCTGTAAACCAGAAAGGTCAATGTTCAAAACCACAGACATTAGCAACCAAGACCTATAACGCTTGGAAAAAAATAACAGTAATACAGTACATTGAACACTAAGGATCTGCAAAAGAAACACTCTTCAGGCAAAAATCTGTTCCGACTAGTGTTGTTTAGGTTAGAGATTATGTTCAATCAATTATTGATTTATTATAGCAATTCTGCATTTAAAGCAAACACATCTGCAGAACAAGGTTTTCAAATATTTTCAGTAGAAGGCCAAATTATATTATTAATTGTTCCACTATATTGCATGTTGTTCCACTATATTGCATTATTGTTTGTGTTTCATTTGAAATTATGTTGCGATGTCGGATTCCACCTAGAAATAGACAGTCTCATTTTTACAGAGCACTGAATTCATTCCTTGTTAATCTATACAGTTTTTATTCCTTGTATGACAGCAAACCAAATTCACCCTTATCTCCCTTGTATGTCAAAGGTTCCCATAAGGGACAGCTGCAAATAAAATATCTATGAGAGGTGCATCGGACACTGGGCAGCAAAGTCTACTGTGGGGGATGAGATGCACTAGCCATTCCTTGTCTATGGCTACTTTTGTATCAGTGCCATGAATGAATTGCAGATTGGAAGCTGTGGGAGGTTCCTATGTGGGCCATGAATGAATCCAGCCCTCTCCTGGAAGGAGTGTTCCCTATATTGGGTTTGCAAGACTGAAGAGGAGTTAGTACCAAGACAACTAGCCTGAGGACATGGCCATGGATTTATTAAAACAGCTAAAGGGTTAGCCAGGAGGGATCTGAACTCAAGTGCATTTTCCTTAAAAAAAAAAGGGGAGGGGGGTTAAGACCAACCAGTTCACAGTTCACAATTGTGGCAGCAGTTACAGAATGGCAGCCCTCGGCAAGCCAGAGGCGTCCATGAACATAGCACAGACTGAGTTCTAGGAACAAATTGTAATGTCCATTTGTCATCGAATTCAATTCCCAAACGTAGGGAACAAAGGAGAGGATCAAACGTATCAAATTTTTCTGACATTACAAACTGAAGGGAAGTTCTATACCCTTCTCTAGACCATGTCTGTTAAAATAACTATTTCCCTGGCAATTCATTTCAGCTGTCAGCCAAATCCCAAAATATTAGTACCATTAAGTATTATTAGATATTGATCCACAGAAGAAATACAGTGGTAAAATAAATGCTCTGGGAAGCTGTTCTGTTTCTGTGAAATAGGCTTTTACAATAAATTGCTGATCTGGTTACTACCTGTGCAGGTATTATAAAGAAGCACTTTGACTGAATGCTTGCATATTTAAATGTGTTAATCCAGTTTGAGCAAGCAAGGAAATACTATTCTCCTTCCAAAAGCTATTGACTTGCAATTTAATTATCTGGGGGAAGATGCTAGATTTCTCTTTCCACATTGTAAAGGGCCCAATAGAACTACTGCCAACAATCACACCTCCTGGGAAACCTGGAAGTTGGCTTGCGGATTAAAACTGTCAACCTTCCTGTAAAAGCAACAGGGCTGTTTTTGTCATGAGGACTTTGGTTTTGCATGGTTTCTTTTTTATTTATCAGCATTGTTTTCCTATAAAGAGTATATAAGGTACATATCCACACACTGAACATGGAAACATTTTTGTAGTGCACATGTGCATGAAGTACGTATGTACTACTGCTTTCAAAACATTTAAGGTCATATAGTATATACACATATACAATAAATCCCTGCATGTAAATGTATGCACACTACACCAGTAATGCTTCAAGTTGCCTATCAATGCAAAATAACTATCAAATGAGAAAGGTAATGGTGGCCTAGTTAACAGATACAGTGTGGAGTATGAGCTAGATACCTCAATTTTGAACCCTAATTTGCCCTTGGAGCCTTGCACACTCTGTCTGTTTCTATATCCCCATTTTATAAATGATGATACTTAATTATCTCAGATGGGTACAGGGAATGATGTTTAATTAGTTATCCCTAAAATATAAAGCACCGTAACATAATAAAGGCTAGACATCTGGTTAGTAGATACAGTAAATCAAGGGAATTACTCACATGCTTAAGTGCTTTGCAGGATCAGACCCCAGGTTGTTAAAAAATATCTTGCTCTGTTTCTTCATTAGGGTACATCTACACTGCAGGCTAAAGTCGAGTTAAAATATACAACTTCAGCTATGTTAATTGTGTAGCTGAAGTCAAAGTAGCTTAACATTGCTTTTGGCGCTGTCTACTCAGCTGGAAGTCGAAGGAAGAACACTCTTCCTTCGACTTCCCTTACTCCTCGTGAAATGAGGGTTACAGAAATCGGAGTAAGAAGTCCATTAGTTCAAAATTATTTCAAAATAATGGGCTTGCTGTGTAGAGGCGCACTCTGATTTTTCAAATTAACATTATTTCCAAAGAAATAAGAAGTTATTTTTAAATAAGTGTGCAGTGTGGATATATCCCTGGCATCCTATGAATAGAAGAATAGATATAAACAGATGATAATAGATATTCCTAACAAATGCAAAGAGAGGTTTAATTTAGTGCATAGGGGCTGTTTTATTTTTTGTAACAAGACTAACAAGTTCAGACCTGACTTAATTTGGGTCTGAATTAAAATCTGAGCTTCAGGATTCTTTAAATGTATTCTAGTTATTTTTGCTCACCAATAAGGTATAGAACTCAGCTCTCTGAGCCATGCTTTTAATTTGCAATAGATTCTATACCTATGAAAAACGCTCATTGATGTAAATGACAGTTAAGCCTGAGCCTCCAGAGAGAACTGTAGTATAGATTCAAAAACAAGATTTGGCCAATAACATCTGTCTACCCTCACCTCATCCTCTTACTCTAACAATAATTTGAGTCTATGCTTATATATTTCCAGCATACATATAGAACAGTTAACCTAGAATATATATGGAACAAATCCTGAAGGTAACTTCCGTATGGGTCCAGTGTCAAAGTAGGTCAACCTTGAGGACTAACAACCTTGACAGTGTCCCTTTAATATGTTGATCTGTTTCTGTAAAGCACATTAAGAGGAGTTTAGCGTGAAAGAGGCTACAAATGTGTTTGATATGATATGGCAATAACTGAACATTATGAGCATACTTAAGCTGCAGAAGTACATTTGAAGTGGCTTTTCTTTACTTGCTAAGTTACCAATTCAATTTAAAAAAAAAAGTCCAGATTTACGCACAGTGGAAGTTGCAGAAAATTTGTTTTTCTGTGACTTCTTCAATCTGGTGGACAGGTTTGCAGTGTGATTTTTTAAAAAGTGAATCATGCTCTAATCAGATGTTGTTGTTTATCATTTGTATTGCGGAAGCATTGAAAACCCCAGTCAGGGTCAGGGTCACATTGTGCTGAACAAACATACACAGGTAGACATGGCTCCATGAACTAAAGATCTCTAGAATCTAAGATGTTCTGAGCAGCCGGCCCATGCAGTATATTAGTCTAATTCTTCCCAGGGGCTGCTGAACCATGTACTCTGTCCCAGGATACGTCTAGACTGCAGGCTTCTTTCGGAAGAAGCTTTTCCAGAAGAGATCTTCCAAAAAAACTTCTTCCGAAAGAGAGTATCCACAGTGCCAAAGAGCATCGAAAAAGTGATCTGAATGGACACTGAATGGGCTCTCTCTCACACTGAAGCTGTGATTACTATGGATGGAGTGGTCACCAGGGCACTTGTGTTTTTTCCTCTTTCCTCTTCTTTTGAAAGAATTCCCTCTTCCCTGTCCACACACGTCTTTTTGTGAAAGAGCTCTTTCAGAAAAAGGCTTCTTCCCCGTAGAAAGAGGTTTGCCAATGTCAGAAAAAACCCTTTGTTCTTTCAATTTTTTTTTTCAAAAGAACGTGATTGCAGTGTGGACATAAGTGACATTTTTTCGGAAAAACGGCTGTTTTTCTGAAAATACTCTGTAGTGTAGACATAGCCCTAATGTCTTATTGTCTGAATTTCTGTTTGATTTTCCTTTTCTGATGTCCATTAAAAATGTAACCATATAACTGGAGTTTGTTTCTGGGGGTACATTGGACTCAGTGTTACACTTGCAAATACACTTTCATAGGATGTTTTTGAATAAGGGTTGAAGGACCGTTGCTTTCCTGGTCTCTTTTCTGCACTGATTTAAAAGGGTCCTTTAATTTAATATTCCACAGCATGTAGACAAATTCCACTTAATATGAGCCAGGATTCAGTTCATTCTGAATTGAAATTCTCCCTTTATTCAGCTTCTAAAATAATTTTTGCTAAAGCAGATAATACATAAAATATAGTGAATCGATATATTTTAAGTCTCAGTGCAGGAAATTTGAGCATTCAAAAATGCTTTTATTATAAGGCCCTTATGGTAGGAATCTTCTTTTGTTCTATGTTTGTACAGCACCTAGCACAATAAGGTTCTGGCCCATGACTAGAGCTCCTATGCACTACAGTAATACAAATAAATAACAACAACAAGAACAATAAATAATTTTGTAATGCTTTCATCCCCATCCCATGCTATATGGGTGCTAAACCAACAACTCTCAAACTTTACTTCTGAAGCTCTTACTGATGGTTTGTAGACAGCTGGCTGGTCACATGGTACTGGCTTCCTACATGCTCCAGTTGCTAAGCTAAAAATATATTTAATAGTTTTATATTGATGCTTTTCCATATAAACAATTGCTGTCATTGACAGTGGGCTGTTATGTGAGCACAACTGGAGGAGGAAGTGATCTGTGCATTCGGGCAGAGGAGAAGAGTTAGTGCTCAAGTAACAATCTCTCTGTTAAAATGTAGTCTACTGTGAAATGTTTGGAAACACCCGTGTTAAATGAATGATGTTATGCTAGCTTATTTGGATAGCACTGCATTTAAACCAGTGGAGCTAAACATTTCTTTGATGCCAAGCAACAGCTTGTTTCATTTGTTAGTTTGTGTGTGTTTTGAAGAAATTTAATAGAGAAGAAAAAGCGCTCTAGGATTAGAGGGCACACAAATAACTAAAATTCAGTTACAGAGCAGTCCTCAGTCCATAAGAAAACGAAGGATGATTTTTGTAATATCATAGACTATATGCAATGAAATATAATGTAAAACAAACCGAAAAATAATCCAAGGTCTATGTGCACAGCTATCATTATAAAGCAAATGGTGAATTTTGCTAATTGGATCACACCCATATTTTTTCTATACAGCCCTAAAAGTGTACAGTATGACTCAATCTGCAGTATAAATAGAAAAAAGATTATCTGTATATATTTTACAGATCCATTTGAACATTTTCCTCTGCCATATTATCAACCCAATTATGAATCAGTCTCAGGTTTGATTTATATTGATGAACTCTTGCTTTTAAAACACCAGCAAACAAAATACGTTTTGCAGTATCATAACTTTGCAACAGAGGTTTTTCCACTTACTATTCAACCTCATTTGCACTGGTTAGTGAATAGAGGCAATAATATTTTAATTGCCAAAAATCAATTCTTAAAACAATCTGTTTTCCCTTCCATTTTATAGAGCATAGAAAATTATTGTTCTGGTTAGTGTTATTCCCAGAACAATCTCTGAGGCTCTTTCACTAACTACAAAATAAGAAAAAGAACAATGATGATGACGATGACGACGACATATGGTGGAATCCAAGTGAACTCTTTTACAGAGGAAATGTGAGTAAGCTGATTCGTGCAGATAAGGAAAATGCTTTTCATGCCACCTTCCAAATCAAATATCATGTTAAGCAATTTAAAGGTGATTTCTGAAACTCTAATTTACTGTAAGTAAAACAGGGATGAGACCCTTAAATTAACAGTTTACTAAAGACTCTCCTTTCTTTATTGTCCATACCTATTATCCTTGGCCAGCAACTGCACCTTATTAGAGATCTTTATTGCAAATTTCTCCCCATATTCACTTCATTTTGTTAGAACCTTCTCCATTTTGTTATTGATTCCTGCACATAATATGAATATACTTTTGGCATATAACATAGCAGGATAGACTTGCAAATATAATTTAATATAGAGTGGTATACAGAGTCTCTGTAGCAGTATCCTGATCAACACTAGAGTGGTAGTGTAAGTAGAACTATATGGATATTGTCGGACTCCCTCAGGCTGATTCTCTGCTGTCCAGCACCTTCTGTAGATATTTACACCAGAAGAAAATGGGTGTAAAACATGACCAGGTCTGAATGGTAGTATTCTGAACATACACTGCACTACAGTAAATGACTGTGCCCTCATCTCTACATCTCACATCCTTCCGTGTGACCTGGTTTGATGGGAAATATTCATCCACAGGCTATTAGAGTATTTGAGTTTTTCCCATGCATAGTCAACTCAGAATTTTCTGGTAGCACATGGAAATCATCATTATGGGTTACTGCTTTAAAATTCACTCCCCCAACAACTGTCATATGGTGAAATATTCTGTCCTTAAACTGCCAGCTTGACAGGAGAAGGCACAATGAAAGAGAATGTAGTACCTCAGCAATGGTTTTTTATACACATCTCTTCCTGAAGCTTTGCTATATACATGCTGCCAAAAGAAAATCAGTCGTCAGCTCAGTTTGCCCTGGGACACTAGCTATGTATATGGCTGCAGTGTCGGAGTGATGGTGTGTAATGACAATTGAATCCAGGGTGGTGATGGCTTGAACCGGCTGTCTTGGAAAAGCAGATGCAATAGCCCATATGTTGGTAGAGTAGAGGGAACCCAGCATTTCTGAGCTGCCCAGAATGGATTTGACATCCACCATTAGTGAAGGAGCAAATGTATAAATGGTAGTAGCTATGCCACTTTGCAAGATAATACTTGAGTTCCATTGCTTTAACAGAAATTCCTTACTCTTTGCTAGCAGTCATGTACTCACCACTATAAGGACGTATGCTGTTTGTTCAGCATGTAGAAGAAAGTCAATCATGAAGAAATTGGCAAAGGTTCTAGGTAGAGAACCTCTGCAGTAATGCAGATAGACTAGCTTGAGGGATAATGTTGTTTGCCTTATTCTAATAAATTCCTTGTTCATTGTTAGCCTGTGTCTAGACTACATCCCTCTTTTGACAGAGGGATGTAAATTAGACACTTTGAAATTGCAAATGAAGCGGAGATTTAAATATCCCGCGCTTCATTTGCATAATCACGTCATGGCGCTCTTTTGAACAAGCACCATTTTGAAAGTAAACCTGCAGTCTAGACATGGGTCTTTTGAAAACGGCAGGCTTTTTCGAGGAGTACAGGATCTTTTGAAAAGCCTGCCGTTTTCAAAAGAACCACATCTAGACCGCAGTTTTATTTTCGAAATGGCACTTGTTCAAAAGAGCATCACGATGCGATTATGCAAATGAAGCATGGGATATTTAAATCCCTGCTTTATTTGCAATTTCGAAGTATCTAATTTACATCCCTCTGTTGAAAGAGGGATGTAGTCTAGACACAGGCTTAGAGGACAGTGAAGGCGAAATTGGGTGCAAGAGCTGAATGCAAGGGCTAGATCAGGGCTACTCAACTTTGGAAGCCCCGGGGGTCACAATGATACCCACATCACATGACGAGGGCTGCAACTTAAGTGTGGTTGCATATATATGCAAATATTTATGCAAATATATTCAAATCGCTTCTTTCACACAGATGGGTAGACATGGACCCATATGACAGCACTTTTAATGAGCAATGATAGTCCAGGAATTTAACTACTAAAACCCATATCAACAGAAGACCATTATATTGACTACTTTTTTGTTGTGGCTTCACAATTTTAATGAATCAAACAAAAACTGCCAATACAATATTTACTGAAATATAAGTACAATTAATGTGCAGTTAAAGGCACCGAGCGGACAAGTGGCATGGCTAGAAAAGGAACACAGGAATCCTGCTCCCCAGAATCCCTTCCTTTCCCCTGCCCGCCTCACCAAGCACCAGCTCACAGAGCAGAGACTAGAACCCCCAGATCTAACCAACAGACCCACTGCCTACCTACAGGAAAAGAAAGAAGCCAGAAGCTTTAACACCCAGTTCCCTGCTCTAACCCAGTGCCCCTGCCTTCCCCCAGAACCAGGCACCCTCCAGCCCTCCTGCTCCAACCCAATGCCCTTCCCTTCCCCTAGAGCCAGGTATCCCTCCAGCCCCCTGCCCCAATGCCCTTCCCCTCCCTAGAGCCAGGTGCCCCTCAGCCCCCTGCTCTAACCCAATGCCCTTTCCCTCCTGCAGAGCCGGGGACATAAATCTAGTGGGGTAAAGGGTAACACCCTGGGTCTCACTGGAACTATGCACTTTTCCCTCCTGGCGCTGGGGCCCATGTGCAGAGCAACTGTGAATGGTCCGGGCACACGGCTCTGAACATTCTATTGAAGGCACATGCAGCCGCCCCCTCCCCAATCCCATTTGCAGGGCAAAAAATCCCAGACATTTTTTGCCTTCTAAAAAACCTGTTTGGATGGCAATTTAACATGTAAAAACAAGGACATGTCCAGGAAAAACTGGACATATGGTAACCCTACCCAAGCACCAGGACAAACCTCTTTCATCCCAGCCTCACTGTCTGGCTCTGCCACCACCTCACCACGTCTCTCACTGCCCAACTCTGCCACTGCCTTACCACATGCCTCACTGCCTGGCTCCCCTGCTGCCTCTTGCCACCCCTGGCAGCTCCTGCACATGAGTTGATGCGGCCTGGTTCAGTGCGGCTGCGCGCAGCTCAGCTCGTGGGGAGGCGTTGCCACTGTGGCCGATGCGGCAGGCGTGCTCTGCCGCCACCTCTTGCTGTCCCCTGCTGACTGGCAGCTCCTGCACACGCAGCCTGTCTTAATGCGGTTCCGTAAGGCTCAGCTCGCCAGGAGGGGCTGCTGCTAGAGCCCACAGCAGTGAGGCAGGCAGGTGGCTTGGGAAGTGGCTCAAGGTGCTGCAAGCTGCATACAAACGGGCCACAGGCTGCATGCAGCCCATAGGCCGCGTGTTGAGTAGCCCTGGGCTAGATCATTTGGCTCAAAGCCACTTCAAGCTCCTTTTGAAAAGCAGATTAGCACATTTTGCCACAGCAGCCACAGACTAGAATAAGTAAATATGCCTTATCAAAATGCTGGCAAGTATGAAATACATCCAGACTTTAAAGGGAGAAGACTTTTTTCTGTTTCTAAAAGCCCTCCTTCACATTTGAACATTATTTTGGCTTAACTTCAACCCAACCTTACAACTTTCAATGGGAATCTAGATAGGAGGAAATATCTTCCATATGGCGCAAGAGAATATGTGCATTTTTCATCTTTTTAACCCATGAAGTGTTATCATAGGTTTGCTGTCCTGGTACAATATTCAGGAAAGAGGCAAGGCATCTTTCATCTTCTGAATATGATTATTGGTTTGCTCTCAGGTTCTGGGATTTCACTGGACTTGTATAGCCAAAAATCAGCCCTACTTTTCTGCAACAGAAGGTCCTGGTTTGTTTCCTATTTTCTTAAAGTAGTCATGAAGTGAAGAAATAGCTGATGATATTGTACATTAAGAAATACATCCTTTGGGTATGGAGAGTGGAGGCAGAAAATTGGGAAGGAATATGAAAGAGAAGAAATCTACTGATTGCCTTCGCTTCTGACATAGGATGGTAAATTTCTTT
Organism: Pelochelys cantorii; assembly: GCA_032595735.1. NCBI lineage: Eukaryota > Metazoa > Chordata > Testudines > Trionychidae > Pelochelys > Pelochelys cantorii. The sequence goes on from CM064327.1 coordinate 145,310,485, forward strand.
TGGAAAATCCAGCAACAAGTTTGGAAATTAAAAAAAAAACTAAATCTGAATGTTAGGAAAAGACTTTCATACTGATTCAAATTCTTTCCAGGGAATAGCTGTCAGTAGTCTAAAATATGTGCTTTTGCCATGTTCTGAACACTGTGGCAAGAAAATACAAGATTTAGGTGTGATGGAATGTGGTCCACTTGGGATTGTTCCCCAGTACGCTGATCATGCCACTGACACGTGCCTTCTTGCCCTCTAGGGTTCCCCAACACCCTGTCCTGTAGGGCCACATCCTCTGGTCTCTCCTAGACAAGGCACTGAGTTGTGGTAACTGCCTCTGCCAGCAGAGCAATATAGACACTGAACCACTTCATCTTTGGGAGGATGCAGTTCTAGGGCACAGCACCCAGGAAATGAACCCCCCAAAAGAGACCAAAACTCCAAATAAATCCATTTTGCTCTGTGTAGAAGTTTTACACAAGGAAAGCTTCTTTGTCAATGGAAGAGAGATGCACATAGGTTGTCCCCTCCAGTAACAATTATTTACACTGGGCTCAATAGTAAACAAAAGTGTTTTTATTAAGTGCCAAGAGTAGGATTTAACTGGTTGCAAGTGAAAACAGGTAGATCAAAGTAATTTACTAAATGAAAATGAATAGAAAACACATAAGTTCTAATACACTAAGAAACTTGTTGTGAGATGATTCTTACCCTAAAGACATGTTCTTATTTCAGGCATAGTCTTTGAGTCAGAGACAAACACTTTTACTCTGACTTGAGTCTTCCGCACTCTTTGTATTTTTTGGAGTGTGCTAGGACAAATGGTGTGCTAGCCCTTTATTGTACATCTCCCCTTCCATGGAAATTTACCTGGTTCAAGATGGAATTTAGTACCTGGTGGTATGGTCACATGTTTTCCCAGGACCAACCACTGCTTTGATTTACAGGATAAACAAGGCTGCTTACAAGTCATAAAGATGATCACAGAGTTGTTTAGGTTTTGGAGCGGGGGAGCACCAGTAATGGCTCTCATTAGCATATGTAAAACTATAAATCATCTCATATTTTATATTTCTAACTTTACAAGAAGTTAGAAATGTACATTCATGTACCAGATAGGATATACCGATCAAGCAGATTATAATATTAAAATCGATAGATTACATGAGCTATTTTGTTTTAAGCATCTCTGATTATTCATAAGCCAATTTTCATAAAGCATTGGAGGGGGGAATCACATTAGGGTTATCAAAAAACAACCTCTATTTTTTTTCCAAAGGAAAAAGGACTAAAAATTATTGTGTGTCATGATTGTTACTATGATCATTAAAACTCAGTCTGGAATTGATATTAAAAGAGAAGATGGAAACAGACATAAAAACCTATTAATCAGTGGAAAAAGTGAAACAATGTGTGACAAGATATTTGTACTTTTGGGGAAAATATAATAAATCATATAAAAGGTCTAGTGAAATTGTATGGGATTTTCTCTAAATTTGTTTTGTTCTTTTAAACCGATGATAGTCTTTTTTTTTCCTTAACAGATTTTCTATATTAAGAGACTATACAATATTAAAAGTTTTACATCAGCCATATGGTCACCTTTGAGAGATTTAGGAATCTTGTTAGACTGCATCTGTGTCGGTAACAGTTTACTAGCAATGTCAAAGACTCCATGCTGTACACAAGTGGACAAATACTGGAGGAAATTTAAATCTGAGGTGATGTGGTGCCATAGAGAGTTTATATATACATCCTGCTCTCAGATGCTCAGATCCTGACCTAGGTTAGACATGTAAAAAGTGGCATATTGTAGAAACAGAAATTCTGACTCATCTGGTGGAAGGACGAGTTCCAATGTACTCAAAAATATGGGTCCTACTGAAAAACCATACACAGATATTGAATCATCATGCATTTTGAATGATCACACTATACATTTCACTATAATGACATTTGTTATACATAATTTGTTACTAGATTTGGTGAGAATTGGCTGTCTTAAAATTTTTGAGTTTCTAGACTGGGAAATGTAAGTACTTGTACCTCTGGTCTGGATGCACACTGAGCCCTCATACAACTATTTTTTTTCCTATAATTACAGACAAAACCCTCAACCTATAATTACTTCAATAATTACCAGCCAACCTCAAATGAAATGGAAGTAAAGTTTGTGGGATCAACCAAAAGGGCCAGGGTCGGATTATTGCATCTGATAGGAGCCAGTTTGGGATTCCCACAGGCAGGAATACTGGAACTGTGGTCCTGCCCCCTGCTCCTACTGTCTCCTGACCTGGGGCTTCTCCTGCCGCAGTGTGCCAGATCAGCTGATCGTCGGGACAGCGCAGCCGCCTTGCTCCTCCTCTTCTCTCTGAGGCCCTGTCTCCAAGCCAAGATGGAAGATGGAGTCTGTGGTAGGGTAAGCCTATTCCCACTCCCCACCCCATGCAGAGCTCACCAAGCCTGTCTCCCTCTCTACCCCCTATTGAGGTGCACCTCCAGAGCCACCAGGGAGCTTGGGCTGCTGTGGGAAGCCACAGATCCTCCACCTATCTCGAGCAGGTGGGTGGGATGCACAAAAGCAGCCCTCAGCCCATGTCCATGCCCATGATGGTGCACTACCCAGGCAGTTGCTGGTCCAGGGCTCATCACAGTAGTCCCAGCTCCCTGTGTGACTCTTATCACTGCCCAGCTTCTGGTCAGGCCAGGAGATGGGGCCCCATGGGGAGACCTGTGTGGGAAGCCAAAAGTTCTTTATGCCCAAAGCCCTAATATATCTTAATCTGCTTCTGAAAAGGACAGATGCTCATTTGAATTTACTGAACTACAAACGTTCCTGAATCATAAAGTCTCGATCACGTATGTGAACTTTCTTGACTTTCAAGGTGTTGTATCAAGCAATTTGCTTTGATACTGTCACATACACCCTGTACACAATACATGCAGGATTGCTACTAACATGTCAGACATCTGTATCAGAAATGGACTGTCTATAGAAGATATATCAAAGATATATGTCATCCATAAAATCCTTTAATGTACTGCCAGATATGGAAGATGTTAGCTTAAATAATATATGTTGCACACAGCCCACCTAATACTGAGTAGTATAATAAAAATTAGCATTCCATTACATCTGCATTCTTTGGGTGTGTCTAGACTACATGGCTCCGTTGACGGAGCCATGTAAATTAGTTTATTCGGCATAGTCAAAGAAGTGGGGATTTAAATAATCCCCACTTCATTAAAATAAACATGGCCACCACGCTGTGCCAATGATCAGATGATCCGGCACAGTGTGGCAGTCTAGACGCGGCACGGTCAACAAGGGAAGCCTTTGTCGACCACTCCGGTATGCCTCGTGAAACGAGGCTTACCGGAGCGGTCAACAAAGGCTTCCTTTGTCGACCGCGCCGCATCTAGACTGCCACACTGTGCCAGATCGTCGGGACAGCGTGGCGGCCATGTTTATTTTAATGAAGCGGAGATTATTTAAATCCCTGCTTCTTTGACTATGCTGAATAAACTAATTTACATGGCTCCGTCAGCGGAGCCATGTAGTCTAGACATAGCCCTTAAGACTAAGTTCTACATTGCTACTATTTAGAAAAAATACACTACTATAGTTTCTTTAAAGTTCAGCGCATCTTAATCTGCTATGTGCCTCTGAATCATACTGTTTTTTTCTAATTACATGACTCAAATGCACAAAACTTGGTTATCTGGCTGCTCATCAATAGCAATGACTAGTTCTGGTCAGTTCACAATCTTTGAATCTTGTTCTCCATCTATAGAGTTTGTTTTATTGAGTGTACAAGGAGTGAAATGTAGATGTTGGTGGTTTCTGTTGAACTATCCCCTGTTAGTCTTGATCATATATGATCTGAGTGATGAATTCTTTTTCTTCACAATGGCTGGAACTATTGTCTCCATACAGTTTGACAAGGGCATGGTCAGCAGCTACAAGATCCAGCAGTTTTCCAGCTAGATGTTGTCTATTGTAAAAGTGCTCAGAAGCTCCTTTTGCTTTTTTATCCAATATGGCTATTCTCTTCATGCCTGGCAACTTCAGAGATAGGTCATTGTCTAAAACTGGAACAGTAGTTCTGAGTTCCCATCAAGAGTTTTGCTGGACTATATTTAGCCGCTGCTCTTCAACTCAGAAGAGCAAGGAATGGATCTTCCTGGTGTAGGATTTTCTTAGCTGTCTGTACAGTTTCCTCAGCCTCTCCATTCACTTGTGAGTAATATGGGCTGCTACATATGATTAATGTCATACTTCATTCAGAATGACTTAAATTCTGCAGCAATTAATTGTGATCCATTGTCCTGGTCTCTAGTTGCTCTGGAATAACAAAGTGAGTAAAAGAGAACTTTTACTTTTTGGCTAACACTATGACAACTGTTGTTTTTCAAATACATTATTTCTGTATACCTGGAAAAACAGTTCAATTTGGCCAAATCCATGTCATCTGAATTCACACAAATAATGCAGTGAGTTTGTTCCAAGATCTGTAGTGTTGTTTTGAAAATATCTTTCTGTTGCATTAGTTTGTTAGTTCTAGCAGGTCTGGTTTCTATATCATCATATTCTACAGAGCTTCCATTTCAGAGATATACACTACACATGTATGTGTTTCACACAGTCCTTTAAAGTACTGCCAGGGATGGTTGAGATTAGTTTAAAAATGGTAGTAAGTATGTGCTGCATAGTGCTGCCTAGTGGCTAAATGATATCATGCAGTTTGGTATTCCATTACAGAGTACACTGATGTACTACTCATGCATTAATTATTGTTATTATTATTAAAATATATTGTGCAAGTCTATGCTGCAAGTCCTACACAGGTTTCTTTCCAAGATTTCTGGTGCTTTCTTCTGCTAATTAGAAGGTCAGAAATGCAGCAACTAGTCTTTTGTGCTGCCTCTTAGGCCAGATCTATACTAAAGGATAAAATCAACCCAAGATACACAACTCCAGCTATGAGAATAGCATAGCTGGAGTCTACATAACTTAGGTCGAATTTCTGTGGCATTCCCCACTGCAGGAAGTTGATGGCAGAAACTCTCCCATTGACTTCCCTTATTCCTTATGACCTAGTAGAATACTGAGGTCAATGGCAGTGCCATCAGTGGTCAACTTAGCAAGTCCTCGCTAGACCCACTAAATCAAACTCCGGGAGATCAATATCCGGAGCATCAATCTCAGGGTAAGTGGAGATAAGCCCTTATATTGCTCTTCCTGGTTCTGGCTGGGACCTAAAGTTGAAGGTATTTGCAAATGAGAAATAAAGGTTTGCATTGGGTTTGGGGTGAAATTGCTGGTGTTATTTTTTAAAATCCAAACTAGTTCAGAACATTCTTAATAAAAATTACTTTCATGTGTACCCTTCAGTTGCCTAAAGTTAAAAATACTGTTGATACTTCAAAAATTCAGAGAAGGATTCATTCAAATAACAAGCAGAGAATTTCCTTTTTAATGTTTTTTTTCTGGTTTTAGATTCCATTACATCTGCTTAATAAAAAGAATAAACTTGAATAGTGGTGCATTTTCATACTATAGCCGCAGACATGCTCTGTCTGGCCTGAAACAACATACAACATTTTGTAAATCAGGGCAGAATCCAGCCTACTACATCTTAGCTTTAAACAGAATCAAATATTTGCAGAAGCAGCAGGTCTGTTTCCGTGTCTCTCTCACAAACAAATATTAAGGAGAAACAGGGAAGGAAAAAAAGTGCTGTTGAACACAACTAATGTGCAGTTACCTATGTCACGCTGTAATCTACTATTCTGCTGTTAAGCAAAGGAGAAGGCCAAATAGTTCCTGAACCACCATATCATCCTTGTGTGCAGTAGCAGGGTGTAACAGTAGTCACAGATCTCCCCAAAGCCCAAGAGTCATTTTTGCCATGCTTCCTATAGGATGCGAGAGAGACACAATGAAGAGGTTACCCACCCATTAATATGTACCATTTGATACTGTTCTAGGACTAAATGCAAGAGGAAAATGTGCTGCAATGCTATACCCACTGAGGAGGTTTCCTGTGGAGATACATGTAGTATGTGTTTAAAGATTATTCCTGGCAAATTAGCATGGTCTTTTTCAACTGAAGTCATAAGGTTTTGAATTTTAGACACGGCTGACCACAGATTGACTTTTACATGATCTAGTTGTCATCACATATCACACTTGAGGAAAAAAAATCTGGGGTAGGCTTCTGTCTGCTTTTTCACATTTTGAAAACAAAAATATGTTTACGCCATGTGCATGCTGACAGCTGGAACGTCAATAGCCACAGTCACAGAAACATTACACAAAGAAAAAGTAAAATACCCAAAAGGAAGTTCAAGTCAGCTTTGCAGTGTAAAACTTCAAATGTACTGGTAGTTTAGTTTTTAAAAAATTAACCAATACCATTCATAGCACTTTCCAGGTGGAGATTTCTAAGTGCTCTACTGATTTTAAAAGCTTAATGTAGTAAATGTGCAGATGAACTGCTCTACCCAATACTGCAGGGAGAAATGGCAGAGTTTAACAGCTGAGGAAAGTAAATGACAATTACATGTTGTTGACTCGGTTATTGCCACACATTTCTTAAGGTTTCTCTGCCAAAGGTGTAAGGGGCTGTAAATTGGATACTTCTGGGTTTGTGATGGAAGAAGCATTCAGCCCCATGGGCAGTACTGCCTCTCTATGGGTTGTTTTCTTCTGGGTGGTGTTATAAGAAAGGAAAGCTTTAAAGAAAGGTCTGGGTTGTAGAGGAACCTGCAGCACAGAGTCCAGTGCTGAAGAAGGAATAAGTATTGAAACAGTGAATCTTACAGCCAGCTGGTCTCTCCCTACTCCCAGCCATTTGGTGGGTTGCAGCTCAAGGGCAGGATTACCTTCACCCTAGGAATCCAAGGAGTGAATCTGGCCCAGTGATCTCCAATCCTCCAGTTCCCATTGTTCAGAACCTTCCTTCCATATTATTGAATATAATAACTCTGCTTACAACTTCGAGTGACCAGCTTTGCAATGGGGAAAAGTTAGTCTGTTCAGAAGACACAAAGGGTGCGTCTACACAGCACTGTAATGCTAAATAAGACATGCAATTTGAGCTATGCAAATTGTGTATCTTATTTCGATGCTATTTCAAAATAGCTTATTTGGTCATTTGGCACTGCCTACACATCGCCAAATTTAGAAATAAAACACTATTCCGAAACATCCCTTACTCCTTGTAGAATGAGGTTTATAGGGATGTAGGAATAGTGAGCACGAAATAGGGTTGCAGTGTAGACACACCCAAAGAGGTCTCACATTTGATTAAAATGAAAAATAATGTTTAGGAAACAGATTCTACCCTCTGACACAGCTCTACTCTATCAGTCTGTTTCTGCAGTTCAAACCAAGCAGCAGCGCTGAAGTTCTGCTGTGTAATATGTTGACCAGACGCATGCCGTTGGGATTCTCTAGTTCGTTTAAGCTCATTGCTACTGATTTAAATCTCCTTCAGTCTCGCCAGGAGAATGCCAATACCTTTTGCCACACACCCTCTACACTTCCATCCACACAGGCACTCTCCCAGTTCTCAGGCAGCAAACTGCAGTAACATATCAGATATTCTTTGGCGGGCAAGGGGAGGTGTGTGTGTCAGAAGTAAGAGATCAGAGGAATTGCACAAGCAAATCATCAGAGCATTGCAATCCCTCCTGCCTCTTCCAAAGTCTTCATTTCCATATTCTGTTTTCATCATTTGTGACTATTAATGGGGATTTTTACCGTATTAGTAATGGATAGTAGAAGTTGATCCGCCAGTGGGGAGGAGCAAAAGGGACAATTGCCCCAGGCAGCTCCAGCAGCCAGAGCCCTGGGCCCTATAAATCGCTACCAAAATGCTATGCCACACACTCAGTGTGGTTCTGAAGGCTGGAGGGACACGCTTTGCTCTGGGCAACATGGAGGGATGATTGTCCCAGGCCCCACCCCTTCTGCCCGAGGCCCTGCCCCTTCCACCTGAGGCTCCACCCCTTCCAGGAGTAGAGAGCAAGGTCCCCCTCCACCTTGTTCAGAGGACTGCAGAGACTATCAGCTTCCCTGAGTGGAAGAAATAGAAAATCAGGTTTTCGTAACTGTTGTGTACACATTTGCAGTGTAGAAGCCACTTCTCAGGTCCGAGGGAGGGGGATATTGTCCTAAGTATCTTACAAATATACAAGCAGAGCAACTGCCTCAAAGCTTAGAAGAGAACTTACAAATTTGAAACCAGCCATAAGTGAGTGTTACAAAAAGGTAGGCAGAAAGTGGGGAGGGGAGGATTGCCAATTGTGTAACCACAAACCCAAACACTCTTGTCCTGCCCTGCCCCTGCCCTGAGTCCCTCCTCCTGCCCTGCCCCTTCTCTGAGGCCCCACCCTGCTCACTCTACCTCCTCCCCCGCCCCCCCCAAATGTTCTGGGGGCACGGGGAGCCAATGATAACTGGCCAAAGGGAGCTGAATGATTGTGCTGGGAGTGGGGGCAGCATGCAAAACTTCCCCTTCCTCCTCCAGTGCAGAGAGGCAAAAGGAGTAGCCAGTTGCTCTGAGTTTTGGGGCTGCTCCCTGCCTGAGAGTCTGGCGAGGCAGTCGCAGGCTGGATCTGGCCCAACCTGCCTTAGCCAATTCATATCAGTTGAAGGAGACACTCTCAATCAGAACAAGCTAAGTATTGTCCTGCCGCCCGTCTCTAATACAATAAGATTAATAACATTTCATTATCTCAGCATTCAAGTGATTTGTAACCCAACTCCAGCCAAAATTTATTGCTTGTGCTACACAGCAATATAACCAGTTGACAGGTGGGGAGCGGGTGTTGGAGAAATTGGGGCGGTGGGAAGCTCCACATGCTCTGTACTTAAGAGGCCTATCTTACACATTTACAGTGTTTAAGTGGTATGCCATAAGTGAGTAAACAAAGAGATTTCATCAACAAAAAGGGCTTAATAATTCAGTGAAGAAAGAATTTATTGCGCTGCTACTTCTGAATATGGCATTCCATGCTCAATAATGACAGCCTGAATTCTGATTCTGCATATATAGTATAGTATAGTATAAATACTAAAACAGCTACTGCCATATCTGTGCAGTAAATACAGAAATCACAAAAATTTCTGCCAAATCCAAGGCCTGACATTCAATGACTCTGTGGGCAGCTCAACAGATTTGAACATATCTTTCCCCTCCATTCTGAGGATGTGTCATACTAAGCAGAAAAAGAGTCAATGGGTACACTAGGACTATACAAAATAAAGGCAAAATCGCTCCCTCCTAGTGGAGGTGCCCTGAAATGAGAAGAACTTCATGAGGAGAACCTCACTGCATCTCTATCCAGCTGTTGCTTCAGTCTGAGAGTTCACACCAATAAAGAACAGGTATTAAGCATATTCCCCAATCCAGTGGATCCTGGAAGTCTGGGTAAAGAAACTTTCAAAAGGGCAAAGACAGCTGCACTACTCTGGACCCATGGCCAAGAAACACTGAATGCATTCCACAGAGACTTTAACAACCTACACCACACCATCAATCTCAGCCTGGACCATTCTACACGAGAGACCCATTTCCTGGACACCACAGTACAAATCACCAATGGTAAATTAGACACCACTCTCTACAGAAAACCCACTGACTCCTACAGTTACCTACATGCCTCCAGCTCCCATCCAGGACACACTATACGATCCATCGTCTATAGCCAAGCCCTTAGATACAATTGCATCAGCTCTAATGCCACTGACAGAGACCAGAAACTTCAGGATCTCTACCAAGCATTTTTAAATCTCAATTACCCACCTGGAGAAATAAAAAAACAAATTGAAAGACCCAGACGAATACCCAGAAACCATCTACTTCAAGACAGACCCAGGAAAACCAACAATAGAACACCACTTGTCATCATCTGTAGCCCCCAACTTAAACCCGTCCAACGCATTATCAATAAACTACAACCTATACTGGAACAGGATACTACCCTCCGTGAGGCTCTGGGAGACAGACCCATAGACAACCTATAGACAACCACCTAACCTCAATATGATTCTTACCTACAACTCAGGACATACCACACCAATACCAACCCTGGAACTTTCCCTTGCAACAAACCCCGGTGCCAGCTTTGTCCACATATTTACTCTGCTCACACCATTATTGGACCTAACCATGCCTATTACAAGATCAAGAACACATATTCCTGTTCATCCAGAAATATAATTTATGCCATCATGTGCCAACAGTGTCCATCTGCTATGTACATTGGACAAACTTCTCAGACACTTCACCAAAGAATCAATGCACATAAAACAGACATAAGACTCTCTCACAGAGAGAAAGCTGTTGCTTGCCATTTCAGCCAGACTGACCATTCCCTCAATGACCTTAAAACATGGATATTGCTTCAAAGAGACTGTAACTCCAGACTTCAACGAGAGGCTTCAGAATTGTCATTTATGCTTAAATTTGATACTTTATGTATGGGTCTAAACAATGACTCTAATTATCTCACCCATTACAAAGATAGCTTCCCCAATTATCACCCCTAATGTCATTGCCTCACAGACACTAACCTTCCCCCCTCATCCCACTCTGTTCTAAAATTTGATTTGTCAATTTCACATGTGTTCATTTTTTTGATTGTATCACTTTGGTATATATGGTTGTGCCAATTTTCTTCCACAAATTGGTCTGAGGAAGTGGGTCTGGCCCACGAAAGCTCATCACCTAATAAACCATCTTGTTAGTCTTTAAAGTGCTACATAGTTCTGTCTTTTGTTTCTACTGGGACTCTGGCATCCAGGAGCAAACCTCTAGCTTCATGGAAATGTATATTCATAGGATTCAGAGGATGGTCAGTAAAATGATTCATTAGACTAGAGTCGCAAGTTAGCACACTGATTTGATATAGAAAGGGGGTTTGGGAAATCTCCATTCTATCACCTTTTTCCTGCTACATATGATGTGGAGCCCCGAGTACTTGCACTGACAACTGTTTATTACTAGCCCAATACACTTATAGAAGGTTTTAATGGACAATTCTCCAAGTGAGTTGCCAGCTGTAAGGCAGACCCATTATCTTTGGGGAATATATCAATGACAAGCTTTCATCTCAAGTAATAGGTTTAAACTGGTGTTTGTTTCCAAGGCTTTCTTAACAAGGGAAGGGTAGAAAGAATTACTTGTTTATGGACTGAGCAATGAATTCAGATGGAGAGAGACTTCCTATCCTTCTTTCCCATAGATTTACCACAGAGTGCAAGGGGAACCAGGAATGATGCTGCAGCGAGTCGATGATTCCCCAGACCTTATGCCTGTCTCCAAAACCCCTTCGATCCCTGCTGTGCACTCATGCTTGGGCTTCAAGGATCCAATAAGTTGGGAAATGATTGCACTGAAACTGTGGGCCCAGACATCTTTCTTTCACCTGTGTGCTCTGACACAGATGAAAGGAATAGTGTAGGTATCCGTTATTTTCGCGAATGTATAAATACAGTATTTTTTGTTGAGCAATTTAATTATTCTTATGAAATACATATTGACTTGAAGTAGTTCTTATTGAACAAAGGTCAACAGCAAGGATCTGGTTTTATATTTCTCAGTAATTGAAATGCTAAGTGGCTTCCAATAAATCAGTGATACTCAGACCTTAGTGATTCAGGAGTCAAATTAGTGATCAACATCACCCAAAAGCTCAACAGTAGTATGAATTCATTGTGTCATTTACAATATATATATATATATTAGTCTCGTGCAAAATGACTGACAAAATATTATTTTATCAACTACAATTGGTTAATATCATGGTAAAAGTATCCTTGATTGGTTAATTATTAAATTACAGTGTTTAAATATTATGTGCTACAGGTGCTGGTGGTTCTTCAAGTGGTTTTCATCATTTACAGGGGTTACAGTTTGGTTAAATGGTTCTCTGCACCTTCACTGCACAAATTGTTCCAATGCCCCTGTTGTGGTGGAAAGAGCCACAAGGGAGCCATTTGGAGCTCTAGAGCCTCAGACTGAGTATCACTGCAATAAATACTAAATGCCTTTAAGGGATCTCTGGTAATAAGTAATTATTTTACTTTGCTTTAGTAATGCCAATGCTTTGTGCCATTTCCATCAAACATATGCAATTCTTGGTAATTCTGAGGACAAGTAAATATTATAATTATTTTCATTAATTAATAAATCATCAATATTTTTCTCTTGGATTGAAAAATAAAAGACAGATTGTTGGAATTATGACATTCCTCTCATTGGATAGCCATGCCAGGCCCTCGGGCATGGGGTGACTCCATGCTTCTGAAAGGGCCAGGAGCTGCCAGCCCTCAACACCACCTGGACCACAGTGCTGGGCCACTCCCACACTTTGGAGCTGTGCCAAGTGTGCAGCCCAGAGCTCCCTTTGCGATTTAAAGGGCCAGGGCCCCTTTGAAATGTAAGGCCTTGGGACAACTGCCTCTTTTGCCCCTCTCCCCCCCCATCAGCGGGCCTATCTAAATCACTTAGGGCCAGATTTTCAAAAGTATTTATGTGCCTACAGATACAGATGGGCACCTAGTAGCCTTACTAAATGAGATTAGTGCCTCACTCCCCTTAACATTAATGGGAGTTAGGCATCTAGCTCATGTAGGGGGTTTTTTGTAAATCCCACCAGTATCTTTAGACACCTAACTACCTTTGAAAAATCTAGCCTTGGTGGCTGGGAGGTGAATGACAACGCCTTCTGTAGCTTAACTTCTTGTACAATTTTTGTATAAATGAATCTCACACTATCTAGTGAGCCTGTAGTTGTTTTATAACATTTCAGCTGATGACTTAATGCAAAGGGTATGTCTTCACTATGGGCCAGATTAACAGAGCAGCAATCCATCCAGCGGGGTTGATTTAGACATGATAAACTGACTGCCAATTGCTTTCCCATCGACTCTGGTACGCCACCTTAACAAGAAGCACAAGGGGAGTTGATGGGAGAGCATCTCCAGTTGACACACCGCAGCAAAGACACTGCAGTAAGTAAATCTGTGTCAATTTCAGCTACCTTATTCACATAGCTGAAGCTGTGTAACTTAGATCGATCTCCAGTGCGAAGAGTGTGATGTATAAGCAACTTACACTTGATCTGGCATATACTGTCTCCCTGTGAAGTCAATAGAAAGGGTCTCACTGACTTCAGTGGAGGTGGATGAGATCCTGAGTATTGAAATATGCCCCAAATCTTCCTCAACCAGAAGAGGAGCTGCCAACACAGGGCCCTGTATTGTGCCCATGGAAATGGTGCAACTTAGTTTGAATATACACGTACAAATGACAAAACTCGCATACAAGCGAGAGAGGTGTTTCTAAAAAAAATAGAGACAGAGAGGTAGCTCATCGTGTACATATAAGGAAGCATTGGGATGGATGGATTGGCTATGGGTATATGTGTGTTTGTGGGTAACTAGGAAAACGTGAGGGAATCGAGAAAGAAGGGCACAGCAAAAGAAACAGTGTTTAAATTTAAAATGTAATCCCTGACAACTGATCCCCTTTTATGGTTGGGATACACAAAAAATAATATCTTTGCCACTGTTGTAATTCCAGGCCTTGTTGCTCCCCCAGTCCCATTTGTGGTATCTGAATGCAATCCCTCTGGTGTTAACCCTCATGCCTTACTTCTCCTAGAATGGAATTCCACAATTCTGCCCCTTTTGGACTGGGCCCTAGGCTTCAGTAACTTTGTGTCCACTGTGCTTACCTAGCAGACCCAATTGGGTTTGGCACTTGTGATTCTACCCTTAAGGAGTCTGTGACCAGTGGTGAATATCAGGCCCAAATGACCTTCTCAAAACCAAAATATTTTTTATTTTAACAATAGGAACAAGGCATTTACAGAAAAGAACTGTAAAACAACTGATTGTCCACACCCTTCTGTCTGACCTAACCCCTTACTATCCAAAGATGGTAACCTGGGCAGGTCTGGCTTCAGCTGCCTCATGAGGTACCTGCTTCTGAGTCATTTTTCCTCAAACTACTTCTTTAATAAGTATCCCCTATTTTGTGAGAAAGTCCCTTCTTAAACTGCTTTTGATCCTCTGTTTCCCCGGGGCCTGGTCTCTACTTGTCAGAAGTAATTTTGTAAATAGGCTGGAGTCAGAAGGCAAAATCTCCAAAGCTATGAATTTGGAAATAATCTCTTAACAACTTTTCACTGTTTGCTGAAGGATGTCTTACCTTGAACCATTGTTTCCCTTCCTTCTTCTTTTACCTGACAACCCCCCAATAAGCTCAACAGTCATGCCTACAGTAAACATCCCCAAATGCTGGTCAACATACAGTATTCATAAATCATTGCAGAGCAGCTTGACTTCCATCACTTCTCCATTGTTATTTAGGATTTTAGATCAAACAGACTCCAGTGCCATAAGAAAATTAGGAGTGTCCCATTCTGAAGCAGCCCTTCTCACTTTTGAGAATAAAATTGATTTACATGATCTTGATGTGTAAATAAATGCCTAGCATGTGGGTCCAGGACCCCATCTGTCAACAGCATGGGTTGATGTTAGCAGCAGAGAATGAGGAGATAGCAGTTAGAGAGAATCAAATGGGGGTGGTATCAGACACAGCAGTAAGAATGGATTATGAGAAGACAATTTTTTTGCCCATACTATGAAACTAGTATATCTCATGAGTAATTTGTGCTCACAAGAGGGGGAGAAATCTCTCCTTGACAATCAATACTGTACAACTGCTTCACTGTTACTATGAGGTACATGCTGAAATTTCATTAATCACATTGGAAATACAATTTCAAATGACAGTATAGATATTCATCAGCTGGGAAGATAATGGGGGGTTAAATCCACTATATTTTTGAGAGAGTTTTTCTTTCTGTCTGTTTGTTCGTTCAAAAACTTCTCCTAAATGGTAGGAGCTAGGACCACCAAATTCAGTATACAGCTTCCTCTTATCATGACTTAAACCAAGGTCAGGGTTTGGTTGTACCAGGACAATGGGATGTGCCTGGAATAGGATTGCTTCTCATAAAACCCTACAAAAAAGACAAAGAATCACCAGGCAGGTAAAAGGGTCTGGCTAGGGGTGCCTCCCCACATCTGGGACTGCCCTAGCCCCAAGCCTCCCACCCCTAAGTGCCCTTTAGGGAGGGCAGGGAGAGGGCTGAAGCTCTCCTCCCCCTCATTTGTATAGGGACGTTGCTGGCTGTTCCCCTTCATCAGGGAGTGAGGGAAAAGTGCAGTTTGCTGCATTTCTCACTCTGGCTGGGGAGCAAAGGTGGCAGACAAGCTATGTAAGAACATAAGAACATAAGAATGGCCATACTGGGTCAGACCAAAGGTCCATCGAGCCCAGCATCCCATCTGCCGACGGTGGCCAATGCCAGGTGCCCCAGAGAAGGAGAACAGAAGACAATGATCAAGTGATTTATCTCCTGCCATCCATCTCCTGCCCTTGTTATGAAGGCTAGGGCACCATACTTTATCCCTGGCTAATAGCCATTTATGGACCTAACCTGCAAAAATTTATCAAGCTCTTTTTTAAACCCTAATAGAGTCCTGGCCTTCACAGCCTCCTCGGGCAAGGAGTTCCACAGGTTGACTGTGCGCTGTGTGAAGAAAAATTTCCTTTTATTAGTTTTGAACCTACTACCCATCAATTTCATTTGGTGTCCCCTAGTTCTTGTATTATGGGAAAAGGTAAATAATTTTTCTATAATCACTTTCTCCACACCATTCATGATTTTATATACCTCTATCATATCGCCCCTCAATCGCCTTTTTTCCAAACTGAAAAGTCCCAGTCTCTTTAGCCTCTCCCCATATGGGACCCTTTCCAAGCCCCTAATCATCTTAGTCGCCCTTTTCTGAACCTTTTCTAATGCCAATATATCTTTTTTGAGGTGAGGAGACCACATCTGCACGCAGTACTCGAGATGTGGGCGTACCATAGTTTTATATAGGGGAAGTATGATATCTTTTGTCTTATTATCTATCCCTTTTTTAATAATTCCTAACATCCTATTTGCCTTACTAACTGCCGCTGCACACTGCGTGGATGTCTTCATAGAACTATCCACTATAACTCCAAGATCCCTTTCCTGATCTGTCGTAGCTAAATTTAACCCCATCATGTAGTACGTGTAATTTGGGTTATTTTTTCCAACATGCATTACCTTACACTTACCCACATTAAATTTCATTTGCCATTTTGCTGCCCAATCACTCAGTTTGCTGAGATCTTTTTGTAGTTCTTCACAATCCCTTTTGCTTTTGACTGTCCTGAACAACTTTGTGTCATCTGCAAACTTGGCCACCTCACTGCTTACCTCATTTTCTAGATCATTGATGAACAAGTTGAACAGGATTGGTCCCAGTACTGACCCCTGGGGAACACCACTAGTTACCCTCCTCCATTGTGAAAATTTACCATTTATTCCCACCCTTTTTTTTCTGTCTTTTAACCAATTCTTGATCCATGAAAGGACCTTTCCTCCTATCCCATGACCACCTAATTTACGTAAAAGCCTTTGGTGTGGGACCGTGTCAAAGGCTTTCTGGAAATCTAGGTATATTATATCCACTGGGTGCCCCTTGTCCGCATGTTTATGAACCCCTTCAAAGAATTCTAACAGATTAGTTAGACACGACTTCCCTCTGCAGAAACCATGCTGACTTTTGCCCAACAATTCGTGCTCTTCTATGTGCCTTGCAATTTTACTCTTTACTAGTGTTTCTACTAATTTGCCTGGTACTGATGTTAAACTTATCGGTCTATAATTGCCAGGATCTCCTCTAGAGCCTTTTTTAAATATTGGTGTTATATTGGCCATCTTCCAGTCATTTGGTACCAAAGTGGATTTAAAGGATAGGTTACAAACCACTGTTAATAACTCCGCAATTTCACATTTGAGTTCTTTGCTCTCGCTCCATAATAAGGACAGAAATGGGAAGAGCAAGCAGCCCTGGTACAAATCTTGGGAGAGGGGGGCTTCTTACCCCTCCCCACCCTGTCCTCCCACTCACCTAAATACACACAAAATCCCCTGCCCAGAGCCTCTTCTGACCCACCAACCCTGACTCCTGCACCACACACACTAATAGCCCCCTGCCCTGACCTTCTCCTTAAGGACCCAGGCAACGCTGGGGAAATGTGCTTGTGTTCTTATAAAGCTGAAGGTGTGAGCAGCTAAACTTGGGATATGTCTTCTCATACTTTAAATTAAAGCTCAGATTATATCTTCAGGCAAATATCACACAGATGCCACTATGGAAAGGGGTTTTTCAGAAGGTTTTTTAAGTATTCTTTTTTTCTTATTGCAAGACACAAATTATTGTGGTAAACTGAAAAGCTATAGGGAAAAGACAAGCAAAAAAAAGAACAAAAAAGACACCTTAACATATGTTTATATATTGTTGACCGTCTGTGCCTTGCTCAGCAACTGCTCAATATTCGAAGCCAACAATTACACATTTTGCCCATTATGGAGGTCCTTGATAGGATAACTCTGGAGGGGTGGAGTTATCATGGGATAATCACACCCTTGGGTATTAGATATACAACTGCATCTCAAATCTTGTAACACCCCAGAGGTGTGATTATCTGCTGTCATGCTTAAATTCTTAATTAAAACAAGAGCTGAGATGCAGATAGGATCTGTGAAAGGATTATGGTCATTCTTTGGTTATACAAGGAGTTATATGTGTCACTGGAGTTAAAATTCAGGTGCTTGAGTGAACCCAGCAATATTGAGACGTACTCAAATCTAGCTTGTCTTAGTTTTACCTGTGACATAATACGACCTTATAGGATTGCTCACCGCATACGAAAAGTAACAACCCCCGAAATCAAATTAAGCTTCCCAAACTCTGAATTAACCATACTGAATGTGTAGGACAAAAACTATTCAGACACTTTGACACTTTAAAACACCTCAGCATTTTTAATGAGTGAAAATTGTAAACCTCTGCAGGTTTGTAATGTTGCTAAAAGTAAAAAAAACAACAACTGATTCTTGCTGAGGTTATAATAAAAATAGTACAAGTGAATGGCAGACACAAAATACTGGCAAAATATATATAGTAATGAATACTAAACTATTGCACCTTGCAGATATTAAGATGGCTATGTGAACAGTTATGCAATTAACAAAGCACTCCGGTGAGTTTTTAACTTTGTTTTATTTTATTTTTAACAAATATTAACCTGACTTAAGCTTGCTTGTAAAGGTTACATTTGCATTTACAAAGAACTTCCAAGGAATTTAACTACAATGAATTTTAACAAGGCAGCTTCCTGCCCTCTCTATTACCTATTTTTAAATTTTATGAGGCTCTTCTAGCAGTTTTGTAGCTGTTAAGATGAAAGTCTAGATGCATGCATTCTTTAAAAGAAAAGAGAAAGAGGTGGAGGAAAAAGAAGAAAGAAAAATAATCAATTTGGTATCAAATTTATTCCAGAGCTGAAAAGTGCATTTTTTTTTCTGATTGTGAAAGAAGACATGCAGGGAGGTCAAAGGTCAAGCAAAGAGGAGACAGTATTGTGTAGGAACTGTCACGCATCACCACCTATTTTGACATGCACAGGGCCGTTTGTTGTCTGTCGAACATGCAAATTAAGTGCCTGCTGTCATAGCTAGCCGATATCTGAAAGTGGAAAATGAGACCACCTGTAACCAGTGAATGGAATGATGGACAAGCATTCATAGCTCGTCATTTCCAACGCCATTCACACCACCTCCGAATTGCATATGACATGTAAAAATCTTTTCTTAATATTCACAACCGGGAAGTTTGGGGAATTATGGAGGCTTCAACTGCTGCATCTAATGGGTTCTCCAAGCAGACAGCTGTGACTGTGAGCTGGCTTGATAATTAGGTGTCCAGGAAGATTTTATGCTATGAATCAGTTAAAAGGGAGAAAAGAAAAAGAAAATAATGGCAAGCAAAACTCGCTCGAATGGAAACCATATTAACCCTTGAATATCTTCCCCACCACTGGGCTTTTACACTTTCTGTGAACCCAGATTTGTAAAATCAAATACATAATAATTTGTCTTCTCTTTCAGAGCAACACTAATTTGCAATCCTGCTACTTCGGGAACCTGTGTTCTAAAGCACTTTAATGAATTTCATTTCCCGAGGAAGACTTGAGAGCTGTAAATATGAAATGCCAATGTCTAACATAGTTGGAAGTTTATATAATCTCTAGTAAAGATGCTGAATTAAAATTAGAGATTCATTGCTGTGCTAAATTCATGTCCCACAGAAGGTGTTTGTACATGTGAAAACTGAATAACTTAGCTAGACCTTCCACAATTCCTTGTTAGTTATCTCTGTTCTGCACGGGGTCTTATATGTACAGTATATGTTTGTGTATGGATCCCATATACACTGCAGAAGGTATTTTTATTAAGGTTCAGAAAAACTATTACCTATTGAGTATTACTTCATCTGGTTAAGTCCAAGCTCCTGTTAAAAATACTCCAAGCAGAACTCAGTTCTAAAATATTTAAAACTTGAAATATTCAGACACAAACCCCTGCACAACAAGCTCTCAAATCCTGTTATTTAGGAAGACCTTAATTAATTAATGTCTGTGGACTGAGCTTCCAATCCCTAAATGAAAAATTAAGTACTTCAGTGTGCTATTTTTGTTCTGTTCTCTGAAAGCATATTTCTGATTGGACTGGCACACAAGCAAACAACACGCACAAAGATATACAGGAGACAGCCAGTGTTCAGGTTAGATATTCAGCCGCCTGAAGAGGAACCACAACTCAACAATAGGAGATTATTTATGAATGTTTCCAAGTAAATTTAGAGAATTTTGTGAAGTTCTGCTAAGCAAAGCCTTCCACCCTTTTCCTGGCCCTGGCTTCACAGAAATGATCAAATACATCCAAAAAAAATAAGTACTTCTAAACTAATTCACTTGATTCACACAATTTTGAAAACTTTTCCTATGCACAGGCTTTATACTTGAAAAAAAATATCATAACCTTCTCCTTCTGATGTAAATGCAACAAAACATAACTCACGTGGGGCCACGTATACACTAGGCGATTATTTCGAATTTACTAAGTTTGACTTCTGGGCACCTGGATTTTACGGTTCCATGTCCTCACTTCAAGGAAGAATTGAATATAGTCCGAGGTAGCATGTCCACATTAACAGAGGCTTCCTCAGACTCAGAGCCCCAGGAAGCACTCTGAGGAACTGTGGGTGGCCTCCTGGAGGCCAATTAGTTTGAATTAGTGGCACCGGAGCATCTACACTAATGTTATTTCGGACTTACAAGTTCAGGAATAGTATTACTCCTCGTGAAAAGCAGGACTACAGAGTTTGAATTCCATTGCCCCTCATTCCAGAATAATGGGCTTGGTAGTATGGATGCATCGCTTAGCCTCCCAAGGTCAATTTCCTAATTTTGGACTAAAATCCTAGTGTAGACCGGGTCATGGTGTCCTGGGACTTCCAGCTCTGCACCGCCTGTTACTCTTTTTCTCCCTCTCATCTCCTTCCCTTGTGTGGGGATCAGAGAGAGGCCAGAGAAGGAAGAAGGGGAGCTGCCCCCAAAGTGACAGTCTTTTTCAGATAGGAGAGGGGTGAGGAGGGAGAGAACTGTTAGGCTGTTATAATATTCACAGGAGGAGCAGAAATGAAGAGAACAGAGAGAGTCCAGCAGTGCAGGGCCAAAACTGACACATTTTACCCCATCCCCTCCTTCTGAATAATGAGTTGACTCAACTTGTCCCTGCTCCAACGGTGGCTGAGTGGTGACAGCTGGTGTGGTAGAAACTAGACTCTACCTAGCCATGCTGTGGCTCAACCATTTTGATTCAACTTTAGGAGAAAGTGACCCCTAATATAGAGCAAACTTACCACATTTCAGCCCCAAAGAGAAAATGTTGTGAAAGTTATATGCAACTGAAACTGTCATGGAAATATTTGGCCAGTATTAACTAATGGCAAACCCCTGACTCACATTACTGAGCAATTACTCACACAGGTAATCCCCTAGACTTCAGAGGAATTACGCATATATGTAACAGCTCGTCAGTGTGAGTAAGGGGGGGGGAGGGTCACAATCTGACCCTACAGTCATTGCCTTAAAGAGGAGGAAATAGTGTTAGAAAAAAATCATTAGCAAATGCCAATGTATATGTATTATTACTACTTGTACAAATATATTTGAAATGCTCGTCTTATCTTGGGCCAGAATCTGCCAGCTTTTATTGATGTTCAGTAATCAGTACTCAGACAAGTGATCCTACCACATAGCTCAACATAGGTCACAGTGACAGAATGCAGCTCTTCCTGAGGAAGATTTCTGCATAAAACTATATGGACTCAATATATAATCCTTGCTTATCTTGGTAAGCATTAACTCATGAGAGCAGCCCTAGTAAAATGCCCTCCAAAATTAGTACAAGTTGCACAAGCACATCTTATCTTCTGATTTAAGAAGTATGTGCTTGGGAGATGCTGAGTGTTCATCAGTTTTGAAAATCAGACTTCTTATTTATGCATGTAATTACAGATATAGAAACCCAATTTCTGACTTAAGTTTTTTAAAATCTTGATGTGCTGTTTTGCTTTTTTACTTGAAAATCTGGTCTTCTGGGAAAAAATATGGATCAAGAATGCAAGTTTTCTGTGTTATGTGTTTGCAGGAGTCCACTCGCCCTGCTAAAAAAGAATCTGTTAAGCCAAAATTACAGGGGCCACAAACTGAACTTATAATGGAACCCTGGTTCCAGTGGTGAAAGTAACTTAAAATTTCTTACAAGTACTGTCCTATTGCAACCCAGGTCCCTGCCAGCTCTTTAAATAGTTCCCTGCTGGCTTTTGCTGCAGCTCAGCCAGCTCTTGCTGGAGCCATGCACCAGAGTGTGCCCACTTACTTTCATCTCTGCCTGGTTCCAAGCATAAATTTGAAGAGACTGTTGGCCTTCCTATCAGAGTGAAATTCATCCCAGCACAAGGCCCATGCAGTCCTTCAATGTAAGTCCCACTTAAGCCCCATTCTGAATGGTAAGTGATACTAAGGGCTTGTCTCCATTACGCTGGGGATCAACACTGTAGCAACTGATCCACCCACCATTGATTTATCGCATCCGCTTACATGCAATAAATCAATCTCCATGTTCTCCCCTGTTGATGCAGATACTCCACCAGGACAAGAAGAGAAGCAGGTATCAACAAGAGAGCAGCCCCTGCTGACATTACTGGACACAAGATGCCGCAGTAAGTACATCGACTTTAGTATTTGCATAGCTGAAGTCACATAGAGTAGATTGATGACAGGTGTTAGTGTAGAGTAGGCCTTAAACAGTGTATAGACAGTGTGCTCCCTTTGCTATAAGACATGTTCACTGTAATTGAGCAAACACAATAACAAGCAATCTCAAGGTATTTCCCAATAAAACTGCCTAGAAATATTATCTTATTATCTAATATATATATATATATATAACCATATATTTATTCATATTTCATAAGTAGTTAAATACTGTATACTCATATTTTAAATCTCATAAAATATACCATCAATTCTTATTTGGAAATAATACCAAAGTTTGTATCCCCTGAATTAAAATTCATATTGTGTACAATAATATTCCTACTGATAATAAAATTAATTTATTGAAGACATTTTTTAAAAAACCCCAAAACCTCCGACAGTGAACCATACGGGTAAGAAGGAAAAAATGCAAAAACAGTCTCTTGCATACTCCATCCCTCATTTTCTCTTTTAGTTTAATTTCTCACATCACTTTTAGGTGAGGGTTTTATAAGCAGTTATTTCCAGATGATTTTATCTAGCTATTTTAGAATTCTCTCATAGTATTATCTAGAGATTAAGGGTAAATCTGGAAGAAAAAACAGTGTGACAATAAGCTGTCTGACAAAATATGCTATAAAAGGTAGCATACTGGACTAAATAAGAAATAACAACAAAATAGGTATTGTGCATAGTGATAAAGTTCTCAAACTGTAGTTTTATGATGGCAGCTTAAAGTTTCTTACATGCTCTTGTGTTGCAACATTGAATGAGCCAGGGACAGCTGCACCAATTCTACACAATTAGTCAAGGTCAGACACTGTAAATGGAGGACATTCACTATTTGTCAAGAGAACAATAGAAGGCGATCTAGCCATTCTCAGCTGGGAATGACTGTTAGCTAAATCCATTCAATCGGTGGTAAAATTATGCCTGCCCTTTTTTTGTGTATAGTGGAAAGGAACAACCTTTCTGGACAATTCAAGTGTAAGAACTAACAAGGCAAAGCAATAGTACAAAACACAATCTTGTTTTAAGTACTGAAAGCATATGTTCATTGACACAAATTAATGTTTTGACACTTGAAGAGATAATGACAATAATTTTAAAAAGTTTCAGGTAAAAACATAAAACTTAGCCAAAACTGGTGCTTTATGACTTTATTGCACTGAGACTAAATGGTGGAACTTTTGAAAAATAAGCATAAAAGTGCACACGATTCTTGCATACTCTTAATTATTTTAAATATATTTTATCATCACTATACAACAACAATAAAAAATACTTCAAGCAAGCAGACTGCTCAAAGTCTGTGCAAAGACACTTCTCTCAGTACAAGCAAACAACACAGGTTACAAAATGTAAAACTTGATTTTTAAAATTTCTACTATCCATACATTTGTTATTATTATAGGAGAAAATACAGATGAAAATAATGTTTAATAACAAGATTACCATTTCATTGGGATGCAAGGTAATGATATTCACTTGGCACTTATATCAATGTTCATGAAATAAAAAGAGAAAGGGAATAGTAACAGAGAAATGAAGAATAAGGGTACAACTACACTGCAACACTATTTTGAAATAACTAGCGCTATTCTGAAATAACTTAGCCCATGTCTACACAGCAGGCAGTTATTTCGAAATAGTGTCAAAATATTGTCAAGCTAGAGGACTTCTTACTCCGACTCCTGTAACCCTCATTGTACAAAGAATAAGGGAAGTCGGAGGAAGAGTGCACTATTTCAAAATAAGTGCTGTGTAGACAGTCCTTATTTCAAAATAAAAAATAGTCTGGTAGCACTTTAAAGACTAACAAACCATGTAGATGGTATCATGAGCTTTCATGGGCACTGTCCACTTTTAGTGGAACTGTGCTCACGAAAGCTCATGATACCATCTACATGGTTTGTTAGTCTTTAAAGTGCTACCAGACTATTTGTTGTTTTTTAATTTTTTCTTGCTACAGACTAACTTGGCTACCCCTCTGAAATATTTCAAAAGAAGTTATTTCAAAATAAGATACACAATTGACATAGCTCAGTTTGCGTAGCTTATTTCAAGTTAAGCCCTGCAGTGTAGACACATCTTAAGAGATGAAGATACATGAAGGAAATGAAGTGAGGTTTCATGTTGTTAGAAAATTATAAAGCTATCAGAAATAATGTCTTGCTTATGTACAAGATGTCATTTTGATAAATGAGTTTTGCCTGTATAAATTCATTCATTTGTGTGTGCAAGTAATATTGCTTTTTTAAAAAAAAATGTGTATGTTTGTCCACAGCTTGTTCCAACAATGGGTTGAGACCACTGTACAATTTTTTGATATAATTAGATTTGGTTTTGGGTTTTTTTAATGGTTTACAGAGCATTTTAATGATAAAATACAGAATATATGTAGCCCTGTTCACATGAATATGCAAAAACTACTTTATAAACAAATTCTAGGGTAGGTATGTATGCCACATACTTATAAATGTTTTAACATTTTTCTGTGTGGATAAATTGTATCAAAGGCAGCATGTCTTTAAAGCAGTTGAGGAAGGAATTCTGAAAATTAAGTAGAGCTGAGGGCCCTACGCTGTCTAAGATGTAATTCTAATGAAAGCACTGAGTGAGGGACAAATTCTCTTTCCCTGGACACAGTTTGAATACCAGGCTGCAGACTAACAGAGCCTGTGGCAGCAGCTGCAGCCTAGAATGCTCCACCATACAAGGGAGGAAAATGGGAGGATCCGTGTAGTATTGTGTCAGGCTCTTGCTCTTTTTCTGCCCCACTCCTATACCTTTCACTGCTGTTCTTAAAGAACCACCATGGGCCTCAGTAGTTCCATATCAGAGGTACAACCATGAGCTGGCTCTCCCCAGGGCTTGTCCCTTGTACAGTGGGTCTGCCTTGGCTCTGCTGCCAAGAGATTATCTACTTCCACAGAGAAGGGGGAAATATTTGTCTCAGAGGGTACGTCTAGACTACAGGCTTTTGTTGACAGAGGCTTTGTCAACAGATAGTGTCGACAAAGCTTCTGTTGACAAAGAGCGTCTAGACTACATCCAGTTCTGTCGACAAAGCAAAGGACAGTGTAGATGCAGAACTCTGTTGACAAAAGGCGTTATTCCTCGTAGAATGAGGTTTACAGCCGTCGACAAAACTGCTGAGTTCTGTCGACGTTATGTTGACAGAACTCAGCAGCAGTGTAGACACAGGTATAATTTTGTCGACAAAAGTCCACTTTTGTCGACAAAACCCTGTAGTCTAGACATACCCTAAGGCTAAGTCTACACTGCAGCCTTTGTCGGCAGAAACAATGCAAATGAAGCGCTCATTAGCATTTCTGCTCTCATTTGCATAGTCTCTTCCAATCCATTTTGCAGAAGAGGTTTTTGCTGAAAAAAATGCAGTGTAGATGGGGCCATTTTGTGCAAAAAATACCTTTTGTGCAAGAACCCTTATTTCTCAAAAAAGCAGGTATCCAGGATCTTGCACAAAAGGGTTTTTTGTCCCACCTGCACTGCGGTTTTTTTGCACAAAGACCTCTTCCGCAAAATGGATCAGAAAAGACTATGCAAATGAGAGTGCAAGAAATGCTAATGAGCACTTCATTTGCATTGTCTCTGCCGACAAAGGCTGCATTGTAGACGTAGCCTAAAAGTATTACATGGGGAGGGGGACTTGAGAAAATAATCACAGTTTTCACTTTAGAAAATTGGTACAATGATATTTCACAAAGCAAAAACATGTTTAATAGAGATGGCCTAAAGCAGGACTCATGGGGCACATCTACATAGCAGAGTTATTTTGGAATAACATCAGTTATTCCGAAATAATATAGTGCGCATCTACACTACAAGCCATTATTTCAAAATAATGTTGACCTGGAGGATTTCTTACACCGACTCATGGTAACCCTCATTTTACAAGTAGTAAGGGAAGTTGAAGGAAGAGTGCTCTGTATAAATAACGCCAAAAGCCAAATTAAGCTATTTTAACTTCAGAGAATTGACAAAACTGAAGTTGCATAGCTTAATTCGAATTTAGCCCTGTTGTTTAGACGTACCCATGAAGTCAAGCATTTCATTTCAGACATGTGGGTGGCAGGGGCAAATGAGGTTCTGAAATTGTGGAATCATAGAATACTAGAACTGGAAGGGACCTCGAGAGATCATCAGATCCTGTCCCCTGCCCTCACAGCAGGAACAAGCACCATCTAGACTGTCCCTGATAGATGCCTGTCTATCCCGCTCTTAAATATCTCCAGTGATGGAGATTCCACAACCTCCCTAGGCAATTTATTCCAGTTTTTAACCACCCTGACAATTCAGAAGTTTTTCCTAATGTACAGCCTAGCCCTCCCATGCTGCAGTTTAAGCCCATTGCTTCTTGTCCTATCCTCAGAGGTCAAGGAGAACAATTTTCCTCCCTCTTTCTTGTAACACACCTTTAGATCATGTAACAAGCTGCTATCATGTCCCCCATCAGTCTTCTCTTTTCTAAACTAAACAAGCCCAGTTCTTTCCATCTTCTCTCATAGCTCTTGTTTTCTAGACCTTAGAATCAAACTCAGACCTATAGTTTTGTTTCAGGGTTATACCCAAAAAGCAGAAGGAACCTTGTGAACAGGTGACTTTCCCATCCAGTTCCTAACATAGGCCCCTGTCTACTGTGTATTTACTAACTCCCTTTCTGAAGCATCCTTTATTATTGATTAATGTAACATGAAACATAAGCTTCCTGCCTGTGCTCACTCCTGAGTTGGACTGTTCTGAAAGATGTTCATTACAGAATTACTTTACTCCTTCTCTATGTTCCCTGCCTCAGGAAGATACTAAAATACTTATGTTTATATCCTGGTTTGGAGCTAATAGGATCCATGTGGTCTGGCTGCAAGACTGAATCAACAAAATACTCTGTCTTTTATGCAGTGTCTTTGACTCTGACACTAGGATGTGTCAGGAGTGCTTTCTGAGAATCAGAAGGAAAAGATCACAGATTTTTTTCTTTGAAATTTGAAAAAAAAAAATTGATCAACTCTAATCTTGAAGCAAGGCCTTAAAACCTGACTCTTCTTTATAGGGCCTGATTCTCAGCGGTGCTGGTGTTTTACCTTTGCGATTTTGTGGCCAAAGGTGGCTTTATGCCTTTTTTATGCCTGATTCATATGTGCACCTTACACCAAATTGCAGTGGACCTGAAAGGTTCATATCTGCATTTATGGGTTGATGGGACATAGTTGAGATCCAAATATACCCACCTTCATCTCAGTCATACACTGACATATCATCTGTATTATGAGCTCTGTTTAGTGTGAACTCATTCCATTGGATCTCTCATCTGGAGACTCCCTAGACTAGTATGGAAATCCTCAAATAATGAATTACTCCAGCTTTTGAGCTGCTGTCTGGTCCCCCTTTTCTTACATTTCAGTTACCACCTAAATCCCATGAGGATAGACATTCTTGTGAGAATACAGCTGGTCATCAGTGAAATCTCATGTCAATAACTGATCTCATGAGAATTCAGTCCTTGTGAACTGAAACCACATGAGCACAGTTGAAGTGAATTTAACACCACTGAAGTCAAGGCTGGACCCAATAGCCTTGATTCAACCTTGAGGCTTTTTCCATAATCCAGCCTAAAACTGATTGTATCCAGACATCTCCTCATCAATTCATCCCTAGTTTTAATTACACAGAGAGAGAGAGAGAGTATTATATAAGATGCTATTTATATAAGTATACTGTATTAACTTTTGGAACATCCCTTTTCCACCTGCCGTAGAGTAGGTAAAAAATAATTTAAAATAAGGTAAAGTTAGTTGATGATACATGCAATAAAAAAAGTCAGATTTAATCAAATGTTTTTGTGTTTGTATGTTGGGACAGGCCTAGGGAACTGGCTTACAACCTTCCGGTTACAAATCCTTATTGGCACTTCTTTATCACATTCATAGTCATGAATCCTTGACTAGTTCCTTTATCATTTTCCTATGTTAACTAAATAAATCAGAACAAGAAAATGCCAGACTATAAAGTATTTTTTTCATTCCATTTGTTTGGGTGATTCAGGGTAGATATATTCATGAAAAAATACCTCAGTTTGGGTATGTCTACACTACCACCCTAGTTCGAACTAGGGTGGTTAATGTAGGCATTCGAAGTTGCAAATGAAGCCCGGGATTTAAATATCCCGGGCTTCATTTGCATCTTGCCAGGCGGGCTCCATTTTTAAATCCCCTTAGGTTGAACTCTGTGCCCGCGAATTAGGAATTAGGATCTCTAATTAGGATCTCTAATTCGAACTACCGGTACACCTCATTCCGCGGGCATGGAGTTCAACCTAAGGGGATTTAAAAATGGTGCCTGCCCAGCAAGATGCAAATGAAGCCCGGGATATTTAAATCCCGGGCTTCATTTGCAACTTCGAATGCCTACATTAACCACCCTAGTTCGAACTAGGGTAGTAGTGTAGACATACCCTTTGAGTCTTACTGCTTTGCAGGACAGTATATTCTGCTTTATGGCTAGTAGTAACTTTTCTGTTTTCTACTATGATGTCCACTGAGGTAAATTAAATGCACAAAACAGAAGTATACACTGAGGTCATGAATACACAGTGAAGTAGGGGTCCTGATATAGATGATTTCTGCCTACTCAGTTAACAGATAACAAATTAAAATTACATACTTTTGTCTGTTGTAGTCTTCCCCAACTCCTAAATGGAATTTTTGCACTATTCTTTATCTGCCAGGAAGTAAATAGATCAAATAACTGTTATCAAGGCTAATATAAGGTCTTCTTCCTATCCACTTCTGCTGAAACTTCTAGAGTGGAGGCCTGATGCTCTACCTGTAGAGAAAAACCTTAGCAAATATTAGCATTTCTGCACTGGGTCCTGTGCTGGACCTCACAGTTGAGAAAGCTGGCTACCAACGTGGCAAAAGTGCTCAACCACCTCCAAAGTCTGACCCTTGACAGTGATTTGTGGTGGGTCATGTGCAAGGCCTGAAGCAGGTTGGTAGAGCACTTTAATCTTCTCAACAGTTGAGTGAGAGTTCTAGGTTTGGTAAACTTGCACAAGGAAATCCCAGTGTAGATGAAGGTCTTTCTCAGTGCGCATGAGGATGACTCAGACATCAGCATACTGAAGATCAGAAATGGACGCCCTGAAGACTTAGGCTTTGAGTGGAGCCACTGAAGATTAAAGAGCTGCCCATCCATGCAGAAATGGGCGCCTACTCCATTGGGGAAGTGATCTTTAGCAATAACCAAAATAGATTCTACATAAATGGAAAACAAGATTGCAGCAATAAGGCATCCTGGTTTAACTCCAGTTTTAATGATGAAAAAGTCCGTCTCTAGGCCATTGTAGAGAATCACAGAACTTTATTAAAATAGGTACAGCAATGTTGTCCTAATTCTACTCTGTTCTAGTCACCAATCCACTGTGAACAAGGGCTCCAATAAATACCTTGTGAGAATTACTTGATTCAGAGAAAATTTGTTCACTAGAATTCAAAATTCCAGATAGTTGCAGCTATCATTTGAATTTATACTATTAAATTTTCATATGTTTAAAAAATATTTAGCTCAGATATTTGCTTTTCATATATTCTGGGACACAGTTACATCTGGTAGCTTCTTCCTTGCAAGCAAGAACTTTAAATTTTTTGGTGACAGTCTAAATGCTTTCTCCTAGTATGCTTAGAAATAATATTTTTTAACCAATGTGACAACTTCCTGTGTTTAAGTTTATGTGTCTACAAATATGCCACATTTTATATTGGCAAACTTGTTTTTGTTTGTTCACTCTACACACACATACTTTGGAGCCACATTAATTAAGACTAATGCTCTTATGAAATGCAATCTATCAAAATCTCAGCATTTTACATAACAGCTAAAGTTGAGGAAGAAGAAAGCGGTTTATGAAGAGAGTGCTATAAAACAGAATCTTGTAATAATAGTGAATTTCTAGTATTTTACAATCTGGTTTCATTACAGCTGCTTTAATTATTTTCCATGTCACTTTCTCTAAACAATATTAAAACCCAATTAGCACTATCTCCAATTAAATCAAACTATTTTAATAATATTCTCTGTGCTCACAGATTCTGTTGAATGGTTCAGAATATATCCAGCCAAATGTATTACAGTGCAAGGAAATATTCAGTATGAAGCACAGTATGCCCAGCTTTCAATTGATTTTAAAGGCTAATTCTCAAATGCTTTAATTTCCAAGTATGGTGTTCTGATAAAGGCATGTGCACTCTGTGGAAAGCTAGGCCTAAAATCTCTATGGCAAGATCCGTTGATTTCTGCAGTACGTTTGTATGGTAAGCAAACAAACAAACAAAACAGTAGCTCCAATAATTTAAAAAGCAGAGATTATTGTTGTTGAATGGAATGCAGTTAAGCAATAATGTAGCCATTTTGCTACTAAATTCCATTTATTTTAAGAGGGCCCCTCTTTTGAAGGTTTAATACGCTGCAGAATTTTGAACTGACAATGTTTAAAGGCACTGCAAAAGTTGTAAAGGTGAAGGAGATGTTCTGGCAACTTGTTATAGGTCATTTGAGACATTAGGCTCATGAGAAGCATAGGATGTGGTTTGTGATGTTGGCAACAAGGAAGGAGTTTTTGCCATTGACAGCAAAAAGCTTGCACAGGTGTCACTGTGGATCTAACTGTATTTCACTGGACCCAACTGGGCCTTCAGAATCTTGTAAACAGTTCACATTTGGTCCCTAGCTTAACTCAGCTATGCAGAGCTCCAGAGGTAGGATTCTCTTCTGATGCTGCATCAGTAATGGCAGGACTACAGCTCCAGGGTCAGGATGGAGAGCAGGTGTTATGCACCCAGTACGCTCACTCTTTAGCAAGTAGGTAGGGAAAGACAGAAAACTGGCCAGACACAAGACGATGATGAGGGAGAAAGCTGTTCCATGGAAAGGGATAAAGTAACTTACTCCCTCCCATAACATGATAGCAACAGGGGTGAAATCCTCCTGGGGAAATACCAAAAGGCTCAGTCTAGCCCTGAAAGCCTGGAATCCAACAACAGATCCATCTCAGTGTACAATACACCTTAACATAAAAAGATGTACATATAGAATACATTGTATTAAATGATTAGGCTATATTTTCCATTAATTGGAAAAATACGCTCCATATTTGACTGTGCACCTTGCACATTGTTCTCCAGTTAAAAGCCTAGGCCACTAGATCAATTTAATTAGAAAGAAACAGTCCATCTCAGATACATTATGTACAAAGAGCAGGGGTAACAATTCTGTTAAAACTAGAAATGTGATTAGGTTTAAGTAAGGTTCAGAATTCTTCAGAAGGTTCTGCAAGCAACTTCAAGGGCAGTTTTCTGAAGATTTTTATCATAGAATAGTAAACATTTCATCAGATGATCAATTCTAATTGGACTTTAAATATTTTGAGCTGAAATTTTGCATGGATTATTGTTCTTTCAGGAAATTAAATCATATTTAAACCGGAATTGGAATAAAAGTCTCCTGATTTGGAATCCAGCTTAAAACCAAAGCTGTATCAAATTTTTATCCTTAGATTCAAGTCTAAACCATCCCAAAACCTAAAGTAGACTGAACTTATAGATTCTGATTTTGAACAATCTCTACTTAAAGGCAACCTCGATATAACATAAAGTTACTTAAAGTAAAAGAGAGAAGTACTCTGCATAAACATGCACACACTGTCAGTAGAACTTATTGCAGGACAATAATTCTAGTTAGTGGCAACTTTTGACATTTCAAAATGGGCAAATATAATCTCTGCCTGGCAGATATGACCTCTTTCACATTAGAATTGAGTTTTCCAAATTTTTCTGCTCGGATTCATTCTACATTTTACATTTGTTTTGACTCTTCACTTCTATTTTGTGTTCACTTTCTACAAGCATTCTAGGAAATAAATGTAGTGGTGGAAACATTCATGGAAGCAGCTACATTTAAATGATTTTTTTTACAAAAAAAAATATTTAGTATTTATTTCTTGTAACTCTTATCACCAGAATCCTGAATCTAAGATTTTCAAAAGTAATGATTTTAGGTGCCTCAAGTTTTATCTGATCAATTTGAGACACTCTCAAGGTTTTCAGCAAACAGGTGCTTAGCACTTTCTGAATCATGAAATTAAAAATTTTGGCCTATGCTCTTCCAATCTGGCAGAAACACATCATAAGACTTAAGTGATGAGTCACAGAGCTGGAATTCCTATGGTCAAATGTTCACAATAAACTCCTTGAAAAGGAGGTACAGACCAAGAATCATTCAGAAAAATTGTCTGGTAAATAGTTCTGAATAATGTATATATTTGAGAAAGCCTGAATTTGCACTAAGACAATTTGTGAAGACAAAAATAACAAAATTTGAGGAATGAATTAAATTATTAATCCAGCTCAAAGGAACATCTACTGTATCACGGTGGAGCGCTACCCACACTAGAAACTTCCCTCTCATTTCTTCAGTGGAAAATATTTAAAATGGCATCACAATGTGCTGTAAGTGCATGTGTTTAGTCTAAGATGGTTGTGAACAGTAGTTTGAATAGCATAATATATTGCTTCTCTGATAAAAGGTCATTCCTAAAGTGGCAATGTAAACATACGCTGGCCAGGCATAGGTGAGAATTCTTTCATAAATCCAGCAGAAGTGAAACCTCTCACTAGTTTCTTTTTATGAGCTTGTTTGATGAGTGTGGCCAGAGGTGACAATTAAAAAGAGGTATTTTATAACATTATTAGTGCAAAGTGTGTTCAAAGGTGAGCCTATTTGTCATGCCTGATTAACACTGCACATGGAAAAAAGTATTAAAATGGTAACAAACAAAATCAAATCTGTTTCTTAAAAGTTTCTGTCAAATTGATTTGACTTTCACATGTTCGTTTACAGTTCTTGTTTCTTCCTGTTTTTAAACTAGGTCATTCAGAAAATAAAACTCCATGGTATGGCTTGTCTTTCTTGGTAGAATGCTAACCATTCACAGTGTGGGTCTTTAAAGTAATTAAGTTTTTCTTCTGTTATAGCTTGATGTATTTTGCTTTCTAGTCACTCGGTGGCCCTACTCTTTACTTGTCTCATTCTAAACCATTCAAACAAATTCCTTGTACTTCTGCAGTTCTAAGAAAAAGGAACCTTATAAAAAGGAAAAAAAATATCCCCAACACTCTATAGTGCAACTAATACAAATGGTTGGAACATTTTTGACTAAATTTAATTTTGTCAAAGTGTGTTTCAGACCTCTTTTGGTTTTCAGAGTTTTCATTGGGTCTTCTGTAGTCACTTCTGTAGAGAGAGATTCAGACAGAGAATTTAATCCCAGATCATGCTGAGTCAGACAGAGCAAGGACTTGAATTTGGACTCTACATTTCTTTCTCCCAAATCAAAAAGCTGATTCAGAAAGCTCAGGTTTCATTTTGAAAAAGGATATTTCAACAGAATTTGGTTTCATGAAAATCCTTAAAAGGTTTTGTTTTCTTTCAGTGTGGCATGAAAGCCAATTTTGCAATGTCAAAAGTTGCCACTAACTGGAATTATTGTCCTCCGATAAACTCTACTGAGAGTGTGTGTGTTAATGCAGAGTATGTCTCTCCTTTATTTTAAATAACTTTATGTTATACTGAGGTTGCCTTTAAAAGGCAACATTTACATATAGTTACCATACTGTAGTATCCTAGATTAACACCATGGCTTTACAAGAAAGACGCAAATCCATAATCTCCCCTCTCCCGAGCAAGAAGGGGCAAATTGTATTTTTCTGCTATTTGCAGCTCTGTGTCTGGACTTGAATGGCAAGAACCAGCATATACTCTCTATACATTTTCCCAGAAATGCTATGACATAAATCACTTAAGTTGCTTCTCCACATGTAGCAAGTATGTAAAGTGTTAAGGGTCATTTTCTCTTATAAGAAAAATGCATCTCCCACCTGTAGCCATGTTCCTTTGCTATTACATCATTGCTGAAGATTTCCGCTTAGTACAAACATATTTTTAAATAATTCAAATATTTTAAAAACCAAGCGGGTAGATATAACTGCCTCATCATTTTGTCATTCAAAGATGAGTTTGTTTATCACAAATTAATATGGGTTGATTATTATGATTAAATGATTATTATTTAAATACTGGTGAGTGCGGAACACTGAAACACTCATTTAACCTGTGAATTAAAAGGTTATTTTTGTAGCTGTCTACCAGGGCAGCAGATGATTTATGGTTTCCTGGAGAGCTTCATCATCATTGTTCTCACCTTTATTTCCATCATAGTTAATTAAAGGGAAGGTCATTGTCACCTTATGTTTAAATCTTCTTAATATATCACCCTGAGTACATTTTAACAAGAGGGCTTGTGAAGCAATCATATTAGAGGGGGGAAAGCTTTACAGTGTAATTCATCCTGTTAACAATTACACCTTGCCTTTACACATAATGACAGTTAATAAGCAGACAAAATGAAAGCTGCATCTTGATATTCATTCAAATCTTGATTCATTGGATGTGTGAGGTAATGGAATAAACAGATATTGGGGTACCATACTTTTTACAATTTCAGGCACATGGGTCCAGGAGCAATCTCTTTCAAGGGGTAATCTTTCCTTTAATGTTTATATGCAGTGTTCCAGAAAAAAATCAAGACCAAAACAAATTGCGTGTTTTATTGTAGCACTAAAACTGAGCTCTCTTTAACTTGAAAGATTTGGACAGACTGATTGCAAAATAATCAGATATTATAAAAATGGCCATTTCTGCTTCTCATTAGCAACAACTGCCAAAAAAATTTATATCCCAGGTAGAACAAATCTCACATGGGGCACAATTATGAATTTAAAAATATATACAGTTCTATGTTATAATGGCAATAAATTATGCTTAAATATTTCCTTTCTTCCAAGAAGAACTCAAGGAATTTTGTACAATTAAACTGCTGTGCAAACCGTGGGCTAAATCTTGGGCCCCGCAGCTGAGGTAGAACAGAGTCCTCCGTAGCTTTGAGCCCTGGGACAATCAACAACTTTAGCCACAGATTTATTCTGTAAATCCCGAGCAACTGCCTTGCTTCCTACGCTTATGCCTGTACTAGCAAATAATCCTTATTTTATTATTTATTGTTTGTATTGACCTGGGATCCAATCACAGATCAGTGCTTCACCGTGTTAGGCAATGTGCAAAAACATAACAAAAAAAGTAATTCCTACTTTGAAGAGCCTCCCCTTGTTCTGCCCTCTTCAGTTGTTATATCTCTGTTTGCTGAAGTCAGGATGAGTAGTGCCTGCCTGACATCCCATTGGTTTCTCCCTATTGGTAGTCTCTCATTGACAATGATGATGATGTTGTCACATTTGTCATATATGGCTATGCATATGAGTCTGCAGTCCAATTCCTGACTGCAGAGTTGGCCACACAGAGGGCATGGGAAGTCTGTATTTATGATGTTTGAGGAAGCAGCTCTGTGGTGCTTTTTGTGTGCAATCTAGAGATAATTCCATCAACCCCTCGCAAACTTGTCACATGCTGATTTTATCAGAGCCCCTCAGTGGGTCCTGTTCTGAGCCATTTTCTCAAGTTCCTTGGGACTGACGTCAGCTCACTGGAGATTGCTCTTCAGAGGATCTCTGAAGTGTGTAGATGAACAACTCTAGGTTTCTTCCTAATAAACTGATATCTGAGGAGACTGAATGGGCCAAAAATGCCCCAACAATCTCCCTGTTGACAGCTACAAGATGGCAAGCAGGGATGTAAGACACTGTTAATCAAGAGGGCTGGTGTGAGCGCCTTTGTTTCCTAGGCCTCCTCTATACAGTGGTGTGTTGAAAGGGGGCACTCTAACAGGGCACACTCCACCACCACGACTGATGGGGAAAGTAGCCAGGCTAGACTGGACCAGAACCACCCTGGTGCCACAGTTCTACTCTATGGCTACCTCTGGTGTTTCCAGGGACTGAGTGTTCACCATTAAAGGTGTAGCTTCCCCTCACCGATCTCCCAGCTGGAGTTACTGTGGGTCAGAGACACTTTGGTACAGTAGCTCCCAGCTCTGGCTGCTGTCTTGGTGGTGTGGAAAAGAAGCTGTCCTGAAGACACAGTCCTGCTGATCCCCAGCAATATCCCTGTTGGTAATTGTTAGGAGAGAATTGCTCCTAAATAGTAAGTGTCCTGGGCAGCCACTTACATAGCTTATTCCTAACACCAGCTCTGCTCATGAAATCAAAGAATCCCCTACCCCAATCTGAGACAATATAGCAACTATGTACTAAGTCCTGCCTCTTCCCAATTTGAAACATCAGTCCTAGAGCTACAGCAGTTCCACAGAATGTCCTGAACCCCACAGGTGGGGCATGGCACCACGGGTCAGAGAGCACTTAATGTCTGATTCATGACATGCTGAGCAACATGTAGACTCGGAGGATACATACATACTTTGGTTTGTATTTTGATGCCATAAGAACACTAACTTCACTTCATGTAATAGTGTTTTTAACATGTGTAACCCATCTAGTGGGTGTGGTCAGCAGCAAAAAGAGTTGGGTTCAATTTTACAGGGGTTTCTTTTAAAGATTAAATAACACGAGCTCAAGCCCATACCCAGAAACCTGAGCAACTATATATTCCACCCACATACCTCCAATGAGAAATGCTTCTCCATTCACATGTACTGAGTCTAGGGCTTTAAAACAAAGAGAATTTATTTGGAGGAGAAATGGAGGGGCAACAGAATAAATTTGGGGAAACCAGAAATTAATAAAGTACGACTTGTATCCCTGGTGCCTTAACTGTAGATCCAACCTCAGTGCTGAGAGGGATGCATTTAATCCTGCTGAGGTGATTCACCTGCACCATAGTCCCATTAATGGTCTGTTGCTTTCTGTAGCTTCAGCCCAAGATACCTCTGTTTGCACCGTCCATTGCCTCAAAGCCATCTCAGCATTTCACCACTCTATGGGCACATCTAGACTACGTTTTACTTTCAAAAGAAGATATGCAAATTCGGTAGGAATTTGCATATCTTCGGGCATGTCTAGACTTGCTTTCACTTTCAAAAGAAGATATGCAAATTCAGAGTGAATTTGCATATCTTCTTCTGATCACTTTTTCAAAAGCTTCTTTCAAAAAAGAAAGTAGTCTAGAAGCGGTTCTTTCGAGAAAAAACCCTTATTCGAAAGAACCATGTAAACCTCATTTTTTAGGAAGAATGGTTCTTTTGAAAAAGAGGTTTTTTTGATGAAAGGGTCCATCTCAAGGCCATTATAGAGAATCATAGGAACAGCAATGTTGTCCTAATTCTACTCTGTTCTAGTAACCAATCCACTGTGAACAAGGGCTCCAGTAAATACTTCTTTCAAAAAAGCGATTGAAAAAAGATATGCAAATTCATGCTGAATTTGCATATCTTCTTTCAAAAGTGAAAGCAAGTCTAGACATGCCCAGTTCTTCCGAACGCTTTTTCTAAAGAGGTTTTTTCAAAAAAGCAAGCAATCTAGACGCGGTTCTTTAAAAAAAACTCCTTTTTTCGAAAGAACCTGTAAACCTCATTTTTTGAGGAAGAATGGTTCTTTCAAAAAAAGGCGGGGTTTTTTTTGAAAGAACCGCGTCTAGACTGCTTGCTTTTTTGAAAAAACCTCCTTCAAAAAAGTGATCGGAAGAAGATATGAAAATTCCCGCCGAATTTGCATATCTTCTTTCAAAAGTAAAACATAGTCTAGACGTGCCCTATGTCTCAAAGATATCAAATCTGGGCATTAGTCATTGCCTCAGTTCTTTAGAGAGGAATCAGTGTTATCTAGGACTCTTAACACAGCTCTTACCACAATTCCCAGGAAAATATAGTATCCTCATTCCCCTCTCTCTCATCTCTCTTTGCCATAGCCAACTATGACTAGCTGCAGTAGGATCAGGATGACTCCTGGCACATTTGGTGTCATGTCATTTCCCAACAAGATCAATAGCATTTTATGACACCCCAACTCAACATTTAGCTGTATGTTAACCAAAATGTCCCAGATCAAATCTATTGCCAGACTGGAAGGTTTGGAGCTCCCTGGATGTGGTGAATCTCTCAGATTTTCTGGTGGTAATTTAAGGGAAGCTATGCCAATAGGGCAGTGGTCTCCAACCTTTTTAAGCACAAGATCACTTTTTGAATTTAAGTGCAATCAGAGATCTACCTCACATCCAAATATCCTTGCCTTGCCTTCTTTGTGCCCCTTCTCTGAGGTCTCCTGTACCTGCGCACTCCATTCTTCCTCCCCCATCCTCCCTCACTTTCACCAGGCTGGGGCTGAGGCTTGGGGTGCAGACTCCGATCTTGGATTAAGGGATCTGGAGTATGAGAGAGGTGCTGAGCTTGGGGCAGGCAGTTGGGGTGCCTGGGGGGGGTTCTAGGAGCAGGTGGTTGGATGCAGAGGTGCTTGGGGAGGGTGGGTTCTAGGGAGGGTGCTTGGATGTAGGGGTGCTCGGGACTGGGGCAGGGGATTAGGGTGCAGGAGGGGATTCATGACTGGGGTAGGGTTTCAGGATGTGGGCTCCGACTGGGCCCTGCTGACTTCAGGTGGCTCCTGGTAGGTGGTACAGTGAGGCTAAGGCAGGCTCACCCTGGCCCTGGCCCTGGCCCTGCACCACTCCCAAAAGCAGCCAGCAAACACAATCCCAAGTCCTGCTGTGCCCCCTCTCTGCTCTGTGGAGATAGGATACAGGGTGTGGGGGGGCACCCTGCCATCAGCAGCCTCCTCTCCCTCCCCTGCCCAGCAAGCAGGAGGCTCCTGAGGGGACAGCTCCAAGGCAGAAGGCAGGAGCTGCACAGCAGTGAGGAGAAGGGCAGCTGAAGTGCTGGCACTTGACAGCCTCTTGGCCAAAGCAGTCAGGATCACCTGTCAGAGGCTCCAGGATCTACCAGTAGATCCTGATCTACTGGTTGGTGACCACTGCAATAGGGTAAGCTACAGGAGGTTTGAGACAACTGAACAGAATGGCATGAGAGA
Source organism: Pelochelys cantorii (assembly GCA_032595735.1). Classification (NCBI taxonomy): domain Eukaryota; kingdom Metazoa; phylum Chordata; order Testudines; family Trionychidae; genus Pelochelys; species Pelochelys cantorii. Next base: position 145,349,771 of record CM064327.1, read on the forward strand.
ATTACCAACATCAGTCCTGTGCGAGGAGCTTCTCCCAGAAGAGAAGGAAGCAATATAGAGAGACTATAAAAATGCATAGACTAGTATATTCAATAGGCCTCCAATAGTGGTCTTGTGGCTGGGTTCTAAGACATGTGAGGGTGTTTGAAAGTATGCCTCTGACAGCCAGGAGATCAAATCTGGGACACAAAAAAAAGAAGCAGTCATATAAGCCTACTCCTCCTCCTCTCAATAAGATAGACAGTCCTGGGCAATCATTGAACAGAAGCACTTGTTTTAGGTGAGTGAGTCACTTCAAGTGGTCATTCTCAATGATAATCAGCTAAAAAGCAGTCTGCCATAGAAGGTAAGCCCTGTTATGCCCTAATTTATGGTGGAGAGAAGAACAAGTGTTTTAGCCTGAGGGACTTACTGTCCTTACCTGCCACCACTATATAAAGGGACAGGTGATTAATCAGTGATTAAAATAATGTGACATTAAAATATTTCCCAAGTCTTAAACCATTTGATACCACAACTCATGAAACCTTACTTGAAAAAAATAATTTGAATTGTCTCAGGTAGCACTGGCAGGTTGATTTAAAGCAGCTCAAAGGCCATGCAAGCAAGGTTAATGAAGTGGCTGTATGTCAAACTTGGGAGAAATGTCCAGTGAGATTCCATAGGGATCAATGCTAGGTCTGGTATTTGTGGAATATGAGGTTAACAAAGCCTTGCAAATGTTGGGGAAAGTAATGAAGACTACACCAAAGCTGTTGAAATAACATGCATACCATTTACTGTGATTCCACTCCTCTATTCCTTGTCTGAAAGGTCAATCTGAAGATTATGCATAGTACCCGAGAGTCACAAACTAGTATTATGTACACTACAATCTCTTTTGTCATTTACAAAAGGGAGTATACATCATACCACATTGATAAAGTTGAAAGGCGGCGCTAAATTGAAAGAAAAGGGTACTTTATTTGCTATTAGACAATAGCTGTTCTCCCTCTCTCCCCTATAGACACCCCCACCTCAGAGGCCAAGCAATGAAGTACTGCCCCAATATGCCAACTGTTCATTTCCCTGATGTAGGGAAAATCCTCACTTGTCATAAAGCTGGAAAAAATGATTCTACACCCATACATTCTAAACCACTACAATATCTAGATTTTTATGGTCTAAAATATGACAACAGCAATGCCAATAATACCAAGAACACCATATGTACATTAACCTGATTCTTTGTACTTTCCCAGTAGTTAGATTTCAGAAATCAAGCTGGTGTCAAACATACCTGCTAGTTCTGCAGTTATCTGTCTCACTTGAAGGTAGAATTAAAATATATGGGACAGAGTGAGTTCCTTTGTCTTGAGTCCTGTGCATTATATGAAGGGATTTTTAAAAGCTAACAATGATGAACAAATGAAAATGTGAGGATTGTTTACTATTTATAGCTTTATAAATCATTTATGGCATCCTGCTGTATTCATATTTTTACAGGACAAATTACGTAGGTGACAAGTTGCAAGAGTTTTATAAAATCTGATTTTATGACATTTTTTCCGCTTGATGCCTTTGTTTGGTGTAAAAAAAATCAGCTTAACATCATTCTGCTTCATATTTATAACTCCTATAGAATGACATGGAGAAATTTCAGTTGCAGATTAGTCATATTGATGCTCATTGTTTTCCCACATGAATGAGCATACTTGACATAAAATCTCCTATAATCTGCATCTCTGCAAACTAGCATTGCTTAAACTAATTCCTGTGAAAGTCCTGTATACTAAGTCATGGCTATAAATACTGTTGTTTTATTTATACACCTGCTTGTTTCAAAAATATTTGCTTCTCCCAAGTGAATTTGCAAAGAAAAATCATACTCAAATTATGGACCTAGTTTTGCTCCCTTTGAAATCAATGAGAATTTGTGTGTTGATTTCAATAGAAGCAGGTCTGGAGCTTATATTTTGTCACTGAGCTCAAATATAAAGTATTTAAAAGTGAAGAAAAAATAGTTTACACAATTTTCTGGCCTCCCCAACAGAACATTACAAATGGAATGTAAATGTCGATCCAAAAGAAATGCTAACACAAGAAGTCAAATTTTGCTTTTAGGTACATTAGTACGACCCAACTGAATCCAAATGGTTGCTCCAAGAGGATATAATATGGCATTTGCTGCCAATTTTTCTTGTAGCATATGCAATTGAAATTCAACAAAAATATTAATTGATTTTTTACCTGGGTTATTCCAGAAGTTTGTACAACAAGCTAATTGCTGGTCCTTCCTTGCGGCAGATGTCCAGTAGAGGTCTTCCACAGGAAAGGTACACAGTGACCAGATAAATGGCTTCAGAAATGACTTAAAAAGAGATGTTCATTAAAGATTGAACAGGGGAGTGGTTGAAGACTCCTATGACTGGTACGGTAGGGAACCCACTTCCACCCTCCCCCATTCTTATAGAATATCGTAGCCCTCCTACGAGGCAGGGATGGATAGTAAGGTCCTGGCCATGCATTTTCTGAAGGACTGGGATGGAAAGGTGGGGAGTGAGAGGAAGCCCCTCATCCCAGGTATGCTAAGGTACCAACACTGGATTTACTGGAGCCACAGGGATGGAAAAAGAGAGAGCTGGTAAAAGCCTCCAGAGCAACTGGAATAAACATGAGAGTTACCTGTACTGTATACTGTTATCTGCCAGGTAGTCCCAGACATCTAATAATAAGGTTGTGGCCTGATTAAACCCATGTCAAATGTCTCCTGTACTTCTTTCATTATGACCAGACAAAAATATTCATTGATGTTTTTACATGTGCCAGAAGGTTGTGCACATTGGTAATAAATCACAATAAAGAAATATGCAATGTACATTTTGCTAATTTTTCTAAAGTGCCTGGTTTTGTTTTTGTTAAGTTTCATGAATACTGTTTCAAGCAAATGTAAGTAACTTCAGAATCTTGTATGAAATATTTTTTGAATATACAAAATAATAGATATACTAACACATCCATCACTTTTTGTCTCATATGAAGAAACTAAGGTTTTAGGCTTTTCGTTAATAAAAATCTCTTTACCTCCGATTGCCTGTCTGCATGAATCAGTAAGATGTGGAAATAATCACTCATGGCTAGAGATTACATATTTCTGTAAAATACGAAAAGACAAAAAGATACTGAAAAACAACAACAACCTCACTCTCTTTGGCTACGTCTAGACTATGGGGTTTTTTCGAAAAAGTGGCCTTTTTTCGAAAAAACTTCACCTGCGTGTAGACTGCTGCCGCATTCTTTCGAAATTAATCAAAAGAATGCGGCATTTTTTTCAACAGCAATTTTTTCATTTTATGAGGAAGAACACCTTTTTTCAAAAGAGCTCTTTCAAAAAAAGGCGTTCTTGACTGCAAACAGGGCTTATTTTGAAAGGGAGCTTTCAGATTGCCTGGATGTTGTTGTGGCTGTCTAGACGAAAGAGCTTCTTTCAAAAGAACCGTGTAGTCTAGACGTACCCTTAATCTAGTAGGAGGTTGTGGAATCAGTGAATCTATGTCAGGTAGATGAATGCTTTGATCTAAAAATGTTGGCCTGATTTCATTGTAAAAGCAAAATCAAAGCCTGAATATCTGGCCTACTGAATACAATGAGCCTTTTCCGGGGGGTAGGGAGAGGAATGGTATGGAACAACATTTCATTTGGAAAGTTATCTCCCATGTGCTCATTGAATACAGTGATGCAAAACTGGAATACTGTCCAGCTTCAAATAAGACTAATACCGAGTTCACTTACTAGCATCTTCCCATTTTTCATACAGTCATCGGTATTCCTTCACCCATCTTCAGTATTCTTACTCAGCTGTGAGGAGCAAGGAGTGCTACTGTGCCAAACCTTAGTAGTAATAGACAAAACTAGGTAACATTTGTCTAGTTTTGACGTGATTGGGACCCAACCTTAGGTCAAGTCTAGAAACTTTAATTATCTGTTTTTATGACAATAATCTAAAACTCATTAATTTAGAATGGTGAGAGAAGGAAATTTGTATGCAGCCATAAAATTCAAATCCAGAGACTAATTTGCCCAAGGTCCATGATTATTTTGATTCATAGTTTTGGATCGTTACCATGTACAATTAAAAAACAGAACTAGGAAAAACAAAATAGTTGGGGGTTAATTTTCTTTTGAGTTGTGGGGCCCTCATTGAAATTTGACCAGACTAGGTAGTACAGATAAACTAAGCAAAATGAGAAAGATGATTTCTACAAATCCCTATGAACCAAAACTGCTGCATTTTGATTAGTTCAACTCAGTGAATGGACATCAGATTGCCATTCTGGAGACAGGATACACATAAAGGCAGGCAAAGTTTAGTTGCAAACTTAGGACTAGTCTCTGTGGAGAGAAAAACTGCATAAGTCTGAAAACTATTTTTATTAATCCAAGCATATTATTTCATATAGAAAAACTGTGACATATTTGTATAACTCTTTATTATAAACAATCCTTTATATTTTGGGTGAGAAATTCAGAATAGGGATGCTAAATGGTAAGCATACCAGTAAGCATGAGGCTTACGGATAAGCTTAACAGTTAGCCAGTTAACTAGCCTTTGTCAGAGAACTTTGGGGGGCAGCCAACTGCACTGGGCCAGAGCAGCCCAGGCCACGGAGGGGCTGGCAGGCCAGGCAGCGAGACCTCCTAGCCACTGTGGGACTGGTGCTAGGACTTCATGGCTATAGCAGGGCCAGACAGCAAGTCCTAGCTAAAACAGTTAAACAGTTAACCATTTAAATATCCCTAGCTCAAAATCACTCAGCATGGAATTGACTTCAGTGGAAGCAAAATTAGGCCAATGTCGAGCACTTTTACAAATTCTACTGAATCTCTACTGTATTTTTGAATCTGTGTTTACAGTGTGCTCTACATATTTTTTAAAATTCAAGCTTATTACAAATCATTTTTGTCCTTTTATTGCAGGTCAGTTTATTTCATCCGTAGTAGCCTTGTATGAGAAATACAAATTTTACATTCAAACAATATTACTTGCTCTGCTTGCTTGCTCTATTTTTGTTCTGTACTCCCTGTAGAAGACTTTTTATCCCCTTTTTATCCCCTCTGAAAAAGTAAGTACATTGGAAAAAAATTAAGAAATGCATTAAGTAAATGTAAGTGAAAGTACTAATGGCTGTGTGACATGTTAATTTGAAAGAACTGCTATCGGTATTTCATGTTAATTCAACTCATAAGAACACCTTTTATGACTAGCATATGCTTTTATCTTTTAAAGATGTCTCCACTCTCCAGCATCTATCAACAGGACTTTCCTGGGGATTATGATGGTGTTTCAAACCACTTATACACTTGGACAGTCAAGGGATTGCATTAGCTGTATCAGAAACCTAACGCTTGAACACACAATACTTGAATGTGTCAGAGTCATATCTTAGCATGAATTAAACCACATCAGAAGATGAGCTAGTAAAACTTCCAGGAGAACACACAAAACTGCTCTGCCTCTGTACCTCTGAACAGATGGCTATCTGCAATTTTATTGAAATAATGGAATCTTAAATATCTGAAGAAGAAAGAAAAAACACAGCCAAAGAGCTTAAAAATATGTTCTGACTTTATAGCTTTTTAGCTACAACTGGAAGCTTGAATTTCCATTACCTTTATTTAGAAGCTTGAATTTAAGAAAATTTCCTGGGATCCAAATCCACCCCTTAAATTTTTGTTCCCTGTAACACCAAAGATGAGAAGAGATTTATTTTCCAATTTTAATAAGGATATGGAGATTAATAATAATATTCTTCTTATTTTCTGACAATTCTCAGAATGGTTTAGCCCAATATGAAGTAAATATCTTGATCCCATTTGCTCTCACAATGTTTCTACCATTTTGAACTAAAGTCTCACAAATACAGCCTCTCAATGTTTGGTGACATACATGTTTGGCCTTTAATGCTAAAACTAACCTAAATCTAATTTGGAATTAAAATCTCTGCTCATCGTTAATTTTATGTTTCTGTTACACAAAATGATTTGATTATGCCTCCTATAAAGCCAAATATTGGATCTGTTCTTTCTGTGATGTAGAGCCCAGTCATAGATGCATGGCCTGGTCCATTCTGAAAGAGGTCTCCTCATATCCTTAAGGGTTTTTCATTTTTCAAGTGCTAACGTAGCTTCATCCCATGCACTTTGAGTAGAGTTCTTAACTGTGACCTCTCAGGTCCTTGGTGATGACCTCAGGGAAATACATGAAATTCTGGCTGTACTGAAGTTAAAGGAGTTTTGTCATGGAGTTCACTCAGGCCAAAATTTCACCGAGGATTTCTATGGCTGAATGACAGACACAAAGAACCTGAAAAGGACCATAATCTTAAGACAGATATCATGGCTGACAATTATTAAATGGAACTGCCATCTGTGAATTACATTGAGTTCATTGGTTAATGATTCTTCTTTCCCCAAGCCCCAGGGCTGTCATAGTCCTACCTCCAAAAAAGTCTGGGGTAGAGATTGGCCCAAAAGCAACATGAAAAGTCATATCTTTAGATAATTCATCTATCTCCAAAGATCTCCTCTTCAAGCTTTTGCAAGCTGTAGGCTAGAATTACAAGTCTGGAACATGCTTTGTAAAGTTCATGCTCATCAAGAGATCTGACAACATAATTGCCTTATCAAGATGAGTATCTATTTGATGTTCTTTTAAGATTCTGCCCAACTGGCTGCTAAGCAGAAATTTATGAGGCTTCAGAACAGATAAAACCAGGTTCAGGGCCATGGGAATCCTTTTCTTCCTCCAGATGTGCACATACAGAGCCTGAAATCACATGCACACTCACACTGACACACACATACACATTCTGCCATAGGTTTATAAGCTAAGCTATGACTGAATATATTTTTTATCAGCCTGACTTGACTGTGTTTAAACAAAATAGTTGCTTTCAGCATAGACAACTATGTGGTTTCTGACAAGTACCAATTATCACCAACAAAGTCTACTGGCAAGCTGGCTATCCTTGGTACCCATATATAGGTAGAAATGAGGGGCAGAAAGTTATTCCATATATCCCTAAGCCTGGATTCAGACTATTATACTAATTGTTAGGTAGCCTGCTATTTTAAGAATTGAGATAGATTTCATTATGTTGTGAGATTATGAAGTGCAGCCAATGCCAATTTATTAGGCAACAAAGTGCACTTCTGGCTACCTTGCTTTCAATAACGATATTTGACTAATATTTTCAGCATAATGATTTCAATCAGCCTAGATTCAGAGCATGTCTAACTCACGTTGACATTAATTTTTTATATATGAATTTAAACTACTTTACCAAGAGAATCCTGGGAGGAACATTTAAAATAATTGCATGCTTACATTAGTTAGTAGCAATTCACGATAATTATGTCTGTCGTCTGGATGCTCTGAAGTAACTTTTACAAAGGTGGGGCAAAATCTTGAGAGCCCTTTACATGCAGAACTCCCACTGAAGTTAATGCAAATAAAGGAAATAAAAACGTTGAGTAAACAATGCAATATTCTCTAAAATATTAGATATAGCAGAAATACCCGGCGTCGCCCAGGGAAAATATAGTAAAAGGTGTGATGAATGAACTATGTCAACAACATTAACACAGCATATTTTATTGGAAATACTTTTCTTTTATATATTACTTTAAGAAATTAACATAGCTAGTACTTTTTCTGTTATCATAGGGAAAGGATCTCGTAGTTGCAGTTTATGTGAGACGCTTAACAGAAGAGTCCAGCAAATGCTTATGATCAGGACTCGACAAATCATTGAATCTACTCACCCGTGGCAAGTAGATTTCAGCCGGTCGCCCCGTTCACCAGCAGCATGCACATGTGCAATGCGGGTCTTGCGCATGCGCAGTGCAGGGCTGGCGAGTAGATTTCGCCACCGTTTGTCAAGCCCTGCTACTAAAAGCTAATTAGTGGCCCAATTGGGGCACTGGGGGCCCAATTGGGGGTCTGGGGGAACCGATTTTGAGATATAACCAATCCAGTTATTGACATTAGGAAATCAGTAGTATCCATGCAAAATGTGGTGTTTCTAGCTCTTACCATTTCGGAGATCTTTCAGAACAAACAAACAAACTTTCAGAAATATTTATAAGAAGATTTCACTTTTTGGTCATCAATGGAGCAGTCTTAGGGGAAAAGAAGAAAGATGATCTAGGGAAGCTGATAGATCTCTGGGAACAGAAGTCTGAAAGACTTGACTTTGATATCAGTTGTGCTTGGCCGCTTCAGCATGAATTGTTTACCACCTAGCTTTTATTGTCAAGGGAAGTAAAACACATTTAATTTCATTAGTGCTGAATATCAGAGCAACTGGAAATCTATGAGATACTTTTCTTATTCTATAAAATTCTCACCCAGAGATTTTACAGGCATTTTTGGAAAATCTGCAGAAGTATTTACAGGATTCTTTTTCCAAATACTGACTGCTTTAAAACACTAATTATTATTTTAAATAATTTAATAAGCACAATTAAAACAAGGTTTAATTTAATTTAATTTTTCTTTAAACCAATGTTCCCTCTCTGAGTCCTCAGGATTTTTCATTACTCTTTTTGCAAATCCTCGCATAAGTCAGGAAGATGCTACTGGGCACAGCACTGTTGCAAATTAGGCCACATGGTTAGTTATCTAAATATGGACGTAAGAACATAATTTATAATGCTGCATACCCATTTCAATATTATGCCTTTACCCTTAGAAGCCTCCGGGTGAGAATACTAGTTACAATCTCTAAGTAACAATGAGCTAAGGAAGTAGTATTTAGATTCAGATCTGGAATTACAGCCAAAGCCAGATTTAACCATGATTCAATCTCTCAAAATGTTCCCCGAAACTTTTGGCTGCATATAAACTAGAATCAGAAAATAGGCTTGTCCAGATTTTTGACATAATCGTAACCAAAACTGTAATGGCAGATTCAGATCTCAAGATTCAAAAAACCAAGAATTCCCATGGTGTCCCTACATGCACCAATCCATGCACATATATAAGTCATGGGAGTTCAATTTTCACTTGCAGTTCTATCTTATCCACATTTTTAAGAGGAGATATGATTCAAACTAACTTGTCTTCCATATGTTGCTCCTACCCACTGCCATGTCCTCTCTAGCTAATAAAATATTCCCTGCACCCGACTCCTCTGCCCTCTTACCACCCCTGTCCTTCTAGCCTTGTACCACTGCTGATTTCCCAAATTGGGGCTTTTAAATTTTGAGTTAAGAGGAGATCTAGATCCTAATCTAGATCCAAATTGTGCAGCTCAGGACCACGAAAATTAATGAAATAAAACAACTGTCCTCAAGTGTCCAGTGAAACAAAGGCTGAGCACCCCAAATGCATGCTCACAGGGCTCAGGATTGGAGTGCCTATTGTTTACCTGCAGAGGAATGGCAGAGCCTGAGAGGGTGTGTTGCCTGCCATTGGTGGAGTTGGGGAGCTGACCCTTGCCTTGACAGACATATACAAGGCTTTATCACAATAAAGGCAGATAGTGGTCAGGTACCTCACAACCCTGGGTAACCTTAAGAAGCATCCCAAACCCCCTATCAAAGCAGCCCTGAGACCCTTAAGCTAGTAATTTATCTGAAATAAAATTAAAAGACATTGGCTGAACTCTGCCTGATTTAGAAGCATGCTGTCCCAGTGAATTCAGTGGAAATGCATGAGGTTTAATCCAGGGTAGAATATAAGTTTTGCAAGCAATTGCATTGGTTTTACCATGGTAATTTGATTCCGGCAAGATCCACTAACGAGCATGTGTATGTATGCCCGTGTGTGTGTATCTCCTCATTTTTGTTCTTAGACTGCAGTGCCTGGATCTCATATATTTTAGAAGTACAAATCTTGTGAATTTGGAGAATATACCTCTACATTCGCATGCAAGGTTAACTCTGACCTTTTACGTTAACCTGACTTACATTTGTCCATATGATATATTTAAACTTGTACATCCATTTTAGAAGAGGAGCTAAATGCCGTGGTCTTATTTCCAAATGCTTCTCTCTTGTCTCAGTATAAAGCCAAACCAAAAAAAAAAAAAAAGATTAGATAGTAGTATAAAAAAGATAGGCATTCTGTAAGCTTGAAGCTATAAATGGAAAACATACCACTGTGTTCAATGGAGCTGAAGTTTAATATTACTATCCAAGTTCCATTTTATCCCACTGTCACCCCCACCAAAGGAGGGGTTTTATGTTGGAGATAATATGATACTACAGCATAAGCCCTCCTCAGATTTCAAACAGGTCAACTTGTCAAAGCTTTTTAAGGGAGCCAATTACATTAATTTTCCACAGCAGAAAAATACATATTTCATTTCCATCTCCCACTAGAGAGGGGGCCCAGGGACTCTGTTTCGAAAGGCTCTTATCACTAAGTAACATTCGTACCCCCAAAGGAACCTTTGGCAGACACTGGGCCATTGATATAATTGAGCAAGGTTTGAGCTGTCTGACACTGCCATGGTGCTGCTCAATAGTGCTGTGCACTAAGCACTCCGAACAATGAAGCTCCAGCAAACGGCTACATTGTCAATAAATTTCAATTACGCTAATTGCCAAGAGTTCAATGAGTTCACTTTGAAAGCAGAAGGTGGGGGGAAAGGAAAGCAGATTAAAAAAGCCTATGCCTAGCAGGGCTGAAGAATGGGAAGCAATAAATAAACTGTAGTTTCTAATAGGGGCAAAAGTGTATTTTTTTAACATGGCTTAACACAATTTTACAAGCTGTACCAGTTTCAGGGATTCTGTTTTACATTTCTTTGTTACTGTCTCCAAACAACATATACAGAGACTCAATTATGTGGCATTATCTTCCAGGGGAGAATAATTTTCCCAGGTTTTTATGTTGTTCGTGTTCTGTTCAGGATGGATAATGCATTTGAAAGCAGAATGTGGTAATGTCATTTTCATGAGCAAATGAGACTGCTTTCTAAAGCTGCATAGAACGACTAAATGTGTCACCTTCTTGGAGTGACACAGCTAGACATTCCAAATTAATTATCTCTATATAGCAAACTTCCTTATACAGATGTGTACACATTACAGTGGCTGTTACTGTTATACATGCAGCACAATGTACAGTGTAGATGGGAGTACTTTGTGTACATACCTGTTCACCAAATAGACAGGCAGATCTTACTTCCAAGAATGCCTGAACTTCCATGAAAATACTGAACTTGACTTTTCTGAGCAGCATTCATGAACATTTGGCTTCAGCACATATTCATCATAACCACAAAGAAATTAATTTATGGGAATTTTCTCGGGGCAAATGGCTCTGTGTAAATGTGTGTAGAAAGAGGCTCGCACAGGTTAACTCAACTTGCTTAGTACATTTTTAAAACTTTGCAGAGGTTTTTGTACGTTCCTCTGAATCACTGTCATAAACATCCCCCTTGACTCAGGTCTAATCCAGAAGGTCAATTCCTGTTTTTCTTTTAAAAAGGGTGAGGGGGATCAGATATTTATATGAATAACTGCATGATAAAAATGATAAGAAATAAAAGGATTTTCAGTATTCAAATTTCTGTGCATAAACTAATAACCGAAAGAGAGGAAGTAAATTCTCCTTCACCCATTAACTATGGTGTGGTAATAGACAATTAAATGCAGTAAAAGAGGGAGATGGTTGCATTTTACCTTGAAAGATCCATCTCTGGGCACCATCAGAAACAAAATAACAGGCTAGATAATTGGTCCATTTTAGTATGGAAATTTTTATAAAAGAAGGTTTTGATATGATACCTTTCAGGCTTATGGCACCTTAGCATACTTTAGTCCTCATTAGTTATCTATCCAGTTCAATAACATACATGTGTGTTCATTCTGCTGATTAAGAATGGTGAACTTGTGGCTTAGCTCCGTGCAAGTTAGACAGGGCCTTTATTATCACAAGACAAAAAAGTATAATACAATATAATTAAAAGACAATGTAATTTGATAAAATTCTGTATACAAACATCTCAGTGCATAGCAGTGACAACAGTTGGTGAGGCTGTAAACTGTTCAATAAGGAATCAGAGTAAGTTGCTGATGTACTCCTCAGTTAAGTGGCTCTCAACCTTGTTTTACTCAGGGGCCCCTTAATTTACATACACAAACCTATGGACCCCAACCAGAGTCAATTCATGGAGTACATAAGGGATCACATGTCCTCCCAGATTTTGGCCTTCCATAAGGCCCTGCTCCCTGATGTGCAGATGTAGCAGGGCATTAAACTAGTGTGTCTTCCTGGCACGGTAATGCCTCTCCTGGAGTCAGTGGCTGTGAGGCAAGCCCTTCTGATGGCAGGGGGAGATCTCTCTTCTGCAGTAATGCTGAAATTTTTGTTTGCACCCCTCCCCCGACAAACCCAGACAGGATGGTGGTCTGTTGAGGTGAGTCAGGAGGAGGAGCGATGCTCTCTCCCTGACCCCAGCTACCGGGGGCTGAAGCTCGAGTCTGAGCCCCACCACTCAGGCCTGAAGCCAAAGCCCTGCTGGCCAGAAGACTGCAGACCCCCTGAAATATTCTCATGGGCCCCATGAGGACACGACGGTCCCCTGGTTGGCATCAATGCCATAAATGAGACTTGAAAGGTTGGAGATAGAAAATCCTGAGCAGGGAAATAAGTAAAATCCTGCTAACTTTTTGCAAAGTAACATGAATTCAGTGAGAAAAAGGGAGATGAGCAGACTGTTGTGGTATTGTAGTAACAAAAAACAACCTCTAGCCAAGAAGAGGAGGGAATGGAAGACTGAGTGGAAACTGGAAATGGCAGAACTGGGGTTATGAGGAGGTAGGCAGAGATATACTCATGAAGGACTTTAAAGATTAGGAGCCTGATCCAATTCGTACTGAAGTTAGTGAAAGTACTCCCACTGACCTCAAGGGAAATTGGTTCAGGCACTTCATGATGAGTTGGATATGGGAAAAGATTATATGTCAGGATGGAGCAATATGTGCACAACAATATGTGTCTTTTCTTCTTTGTGTTCAGAAGAAAAGACATTAAAGGCAGAGTTTGTATGTTTGTTTCGGAAATTTTGTTTCAATTCACATTGGAACAAAGAGTAGACCTTTCAAAAAGTTTCACAAAAAACACACAGAATAGCTAATAGCTCAATGGTTTGAGTCCTTATTATGAATGAGTTCCTGCCCTGTCTCATTCAGAGCAAGGACTTGAACGTGGGTTTTCCGCATCGAGGCTGAAAGCCCAGGTCACCAGGCCATGGTATTGGCGTCTCTCTTTCTAGGACAATAAATAATAACTATTTATACAAAGTGAAGCAGCTCCAACCAGAGGGTTTGAAAGAGAGCACACTAGGCCTGAAAATCCAATAGCCCTATAGCGAGACATTCAATCCTGAACCTAAGAAACCTTCCCAATGAAACTTTCATTGAAATTGACAAGTTTAGAAAGGCGTTTGATACGGTCTCGCATGATATTCTTATCAATAAACTAGGCAAATACAACTTAGATGGGGCTACTATAAGGTGGTGCATAACTGGCTGGATAACTGTACTCAGAGAGTAGTTATTAATGGTTCACAATCATGCTGAAAAGGCATAACAAGTGGGGTTCTGCAGGGGTCTGTTTTGGGACCGGCTTTGTTCAATATCTTCATCAACGATTTAGATATTGGCATAGAAAGTACGCTTATTAAGTTTGCAGATGATACCAAGCTGGGAGGGGTTGCGACTAATCTGGAGGATAGGGTCATAATTCAAAATGATCTGGACAAATTGGAGAAATGGTCTGAGGTAAACAGGATGAAGTTTAATAAAGACAAATGCAAAGTGCTCCATTTAGGAGCAATCAGTTTCACACATACAGAATGGGAAGCGACTCTCTAGGAAGGAGTATGGCAGAAAAGGATCTAGGGGTTATAATGGACCACAAACTGAATATGAGTCGGCAGTGTGACGCTGTTGCAAAAAAAGCAAACATGATTCTGGGATGCATTAACAGGTGTGTTCTGAGCAAGACACGAGAAGTCATTCTTCCGCTCTATTCTGCGCTAGTTAGGCCTCAGTTGGAGTATTGTGTCCAGTTCTGGGCACCGCATTTCAAGAAAGATGTGGAGAAATTGGAAGGGTCCAGAGAAGAGCAACAAGAATGATTAAAGGTCTAGAGAACATGACCTATGAAGGAAGGCTGAAAGAATTGGGTTTGTTTAGTTTAGAAAAGAGAAGACTGGGGGGGACATGATAGCAGTTTTCAGGTATCTAAAAGGGTGTCATAAGGAGGAGGGAGAAAACTTGTTCATCTTGGCCTCTGAGGATAGAACAAGAAGCAATGGGCTTAAACTGCAGCAAGGGAGGTTTGGGTTGGACATTAGGAAAAAGTTCCTAACTGTCAGGGTAGTCAATCGCTGGAATAAATTGCCCAGGGAGGTTGTGGAATCTTCATCTCTGGAGATATTTAAGAGTAGGTTAGATAAATGTCTATCAGGAATGGTCTAGACAGTATTTGGTCCTGCCATGAGGGCAGGGGACTGGACTCGATGACCTCTCGAGGTCCCTTCCTGTCCTAGTATTCTATGATTAAGTTTCTAAGCAAAGATTTTGTTTCAACAAATTGACATTTTTCAAAGAAAATATATTTTGTTGAAAAAATTCCCAACCAACTTTACTCCTGACTCCAATGCAGTAATGCTCGTGTACAGGGAGATTTTGCATCTGCTGATTTTACATGAAACAAGAATGTGGGGTTATGATAGTTTTTTAAGGCACCCAGGAGTGTGAATCACCTTGTTATCCCCTGCCTCTAATATAACCGATTTTTGCTGGTGCCTGGCTGGGTGTCAGCTCCCTGATGCCATCAGCCTTTCAGCCACTCACTCTCTTCCTGGCTCTGCTGGCCCTGACTTTGCCTTGCAGGTTACCAATAGAAGTGGAGATCTAAACGAATTTCCTCATGCCACTGATGATGCCATTGCTTGGCTAGATGATTATGCACAGGCTAAGTAAATAAATAAAAGCACCTGAGTACCTTTGAATTGTTCCCGTTACACCAGGCCCCTCACATGGCAACTCACAGAAGGAGCAGTGTATCCCATTTTATCAACTGCTCCTTAAACCTCCTTTCCTGTATAACATACAGATCTTGTAATAAAACAAAAATAGTTTATTTTAAAAAGAATAGAGATTTTACAGGCAACAACAGAGAGTAGAGGAAACCAATGGTTACAATAAAATACAAAATCATAAAATGCTAACCGGGGTCGGCCCTCGTTAATAGTTATCTAATAAAGTAGGTTTTCCTTTCCACGTTCATTGTGTGATAGAACTGTCTGGTTTCCAAGAACTAATAGCCACTGTTTCATGAGACCATCTCCACTCCCCAAGATGTTCCCTCAGTGAAAGGATACTGAATGCTTTTCCCCACCTCTGTGTTATACTGCAATAATGTTTGTTTCTATTCTTAGGAATAGCGAGTCCCCCTCTTGTTGTAATGTCCCTTTTTGACCTTCAGTAGGTTTCAATTACTTGCAGTTGTATTTGATGGTTTCCTGCTGAAGTCTTCTTATTGAGCAAGGCTAGACAATTGAGCCTGTACTATATCCCTGGCTAACCAATTCCCTCCCGCCTGAATGAGCTGAAACCAAAACATGTTATTCCTTGGTGAATAATTTTTTATTTCAGCTCCTTAAGTAATCTTTTACTAAACAGCATTAGTCCTTAAGCATTACCCATGCATACATCTCACAATGACTATGATTCTTGACAAATTATGAGCTTTTAGCAGATACCTTACATGTTATTCGATGAACAAATATCTTGCAAGATGCATTTTTGGTGCAGTGAGTTTCTCAGGTTTGAGGCGACAGTTGTTTGCAAAGAACAGGGGGCCCTTTACTATGGGGTCTGAATGGCACAGGGGTATCATAAGATGAAATAAAAGGGGAAGATGATAATAGGAGCAGATAATGTAACCAATATAAAATGTGGTCAGATTTGGATAGTGCATTGTTAGGGGAGAGGGTTACTGGAAGTTAATGGAAGGGAAGTGTTTAGTTAATGGCCATGATCCTCTTATGCATTTATACAATTCTGGAGTGGAGGAAATTGTCAATTTTTTTCACAATGGTGACAGGAGTAATGCAAAAGGTGGTAGGGAGGGGAGGTAGGGAACTGACAGCACTGAAGAGTAAGATGTGACCATCAAGTATCCTCTTTAAGAAAGGCCATAAAATTTTACCCAGTAAGTCTTGCATCAAAACAAATAACTTGTGATTGAATTAGACTAAGCATATCTTTTAGAAAGACACCCTATCTTGATTTCAGGGTTTAAAAAGACTGAGAATCCATCACATCACTCAGTAAGATATTCCAATGATTAACTGCTCTTAAAAATGTATTTCCTGTTTGAATTTTTTCCAACTTTAACTTCCTCCTTTTGTATCTTATTATGACTCTGCCTGCTAATTATGCAAATCATCATCAAAGAGCACCAATCCAAAAGTCTGAATCCCTTTGACAACTAAAAAACAAACATAAATAAACCCATCTGTGATTGATATGGAAATTTCCTGCCATCTCCTTGGGAAAAAATATGCATTTAAATTTAAGTATCTTAGGGATTCCTTATCACAAATGCAAAGGTTACATGTTATTATAGGTAGGGATTGTATGTGAACTCTGTGGGGAGATGAGATATAAACCCTGGGAAATGTTATGAACTTCAAAGTAATATACTGAACAACAGGCCAGACAAGAATGGACTTTTGGGATGAAGAGTATCAAGTGGTTTTCACAGGTAATCTTTAGGACAAGAATGCAAATTCCACACCTCCAGTTATGCTAAACCCAGCTTTTTCAAAGCTATACCCTGATGAGAGGATTGCTCTAGCTGTAAAGTCTCAAGGTAAAAGCTCAAGCTATTCAAAGGAAACACTGAACTACCCATGGCTGCCCTTTTTTCCGAATCTGAGTAGTTATGAACTTGTAGCTATCAAGAAAACACAATGGTAGGTTTTGAAGGACTGACTCCCTTCATAATCCAAGGTTCAAGTTAAGGTGGCCTCTGCTAAGCTTTTTAGCATGATAGTAAGTTATTTTATTGTTTTTAATATGGTTTTTCTGAAATACTTTCAACTTAAGAATAAATATGCTTGCTTATAAAAAGCTGTGTGGTAAATTGTAACAATTACATGTATTCATAGCCTGTGGAGAGAAAGTAAAGTGAAGACACTGGCCTGTTTAGGCAGTCTGGCTTGCTGGGAATGCTCCAGGTGGGCAAGGAACTGTGCATATTGGAAAAATTCCCATCAGGAATAAGAGAGATCTGGGTTTGTATCCAAGAAAGGTGATTGCTGAAGAACTAGGGGTATGTCTACACTCCAAAGTTAATTCGAAATAACAGCCGTTATTTCGAATTAACTTTAATAGCATCTACACATACAAACCGCTATTTTGAAGTAAATTCAAAATAGTGGAGCCCTTATTTCGAATTTGGTAAACCTCATTCTACAAGGAATAACACCAAATTCGAAATAGCTATTTCGAATTAAGTGCTGTGTAGACACTTAATTCGAAATAGGGGGCCTCCAGCCCTTCCCAGGGAGCCCTGGTGCCACTCTGGGCACAACCAGGAAAACTTACTCTCCTCTCCCCCAGCCCTGGAGCCATTAAAGGGGTAGACCCTGGCCACAGTGCCTGTGCCAGCTCCAAGCCTGCCAGCCCAGAGCCAGCAGTCACTGCCCCGACCCAGTGGCCCCAAAACATGAGCCAGCAAGCCACTGGCAGCCAGTCCTCCACCACTCCCCAGGAGTTGTCTGCCAGCTCCCAGGAGCCTGCCAGGGGCTGGAGAAGGCGGGCGCCTTCCTGGTCCAGGGTGGAGATCATGGACCTTATTCAGGTTTGGGAGGGATGCCCCCAACTTCCATGATCTCAGCCCTAGATGGAGGAACACGGCCATCCATGGTAGGATAGCTGCCAGCCTGGCCACCAAAGGCCACATGCGAACCCAGGAGCAGGTCTGCATGAAAGTCAGGTTGGTCCAGCGAGACCCACAACCCTGAGCCCTGAGCTTCCCCTCCCCCTTCTTCCCCTTGCTTCCCCCTTCCAGCTCCCTCCTCCACGTTTCCCCCCACCCCTCTCCCACCCTCTCTCTTCCCCTCTCCCACCTCCTTTTTCCCAGTCTCCCTAGAGGTTCTTTCCCCCCCTCCCCCAGTTTTGTTCAATAAACCCAGTTTCTATTTTTGAACATACGAGCCCCCGGTGGGGAGGACCAGGGAGGTTCTGAGGGATCCTCGCAGCAGACACTCTCCCTCAGGGCCTCCTGGATCCTGACAGCCCCCCGATGGACCACCCCCCAGATGGCAGCCTGCAGCAAATGCAGCCGGGCTGATGGCAACAACCCCACGAGACACACCAGCATGCCCAGGGGCAGCTCTGGCTCCATGTGGCCAAGTGCTGTGGTGTCTCAAGTGTGGGCACTCAGGGCACTCCAAGACAGGACTGCTTTGCTGTCCCTCATCGCGGTAGACAAGCAAGCAGGGAACCCTGAGAACTGTCTGTCTGGGGTGGGGGTAGGGTCCCTTTAAGCACAGAGCTCAGTTAGCCTCAGGCAGCAGCCCCACACACTCAAGTCCTAACCTGATGCCCTGCCAGCACTGGTTCCACCCAGCCTTAACTTTGGTTCAGGGTCTACACAGTGTGGACGTACTATTTCAAAATAGCAAAACGCTATTTCAAAATAGTTTTTGTGTGTAGATGAGTTATTTCGAATTAGCTTAATTCAAATTAACTATTTCTAATTAAGTTAATTCGAAATAGTGCTGTAGTGTAGACATACCCTAGGTGACTAGAGTGGCTGTCCTTGTGGACCAGGAGGGGGAAATAGAGGTGCCCTTGCCCTGAACTGATATCATCAATTCACCTGATCAATTGCCTTATCAAAAATCTTTTCCCTGAATAGCTATTTATAAACTGTGATTGAATCACAGTTACATCCCAGGTTCTCCATAAAATATTCTGTTTATGGACTACTGAAATTACACACAGTAAGGTAAATGAAGTGTGTCAGATGTGTAAAAGTTTAAACAATGCTGTTCAATTTTAAATAATGAATTTGCTCCCTCAGATTATACCGCAAAATATAAATATTTATGTATTTATAAGGGACACAAAGAAGAATACTATTAGTTTCAACTTTGATATTTAGAAATAAATGTTCATAAATTCCTAGGCATAATGGAGTTTAAATTGCATGGAACCTAGAGATTCTCAACAAGAAAAATAGTCAGCTCTCTTATAATAGTAAGAAGTTCTCTTTTTAGAGGAAGACATCCTATAAGCCCTTTTAGTTTTCCCATATTCTCTTAAATTATTAGATT
Organism: Pelochelys cantorii; assembly: GCA_032595735.1. Classification (NCBI taxonomy): domain Eukaryota; kingdom Metazoa; phylum Chordata; order Testudines; family Trionychidae; genus Pelochelys; species Pelochelys cantorii. Next base: position 145,369,126 of record CM064327.1, read on the forward strand.
GTGTTTTATGTGTTTTGGGGATTACAAAAGGAGGTATTTCAAATTGTTAAGGTTTAAAAATAATGGTAAAGTTAAATTATAATAATTTTGTAATGCTAACTTCAATTAATATTTGACTTTATGATAACCTTTGCAATATGCTGTGATGTACTATATCATTATAATATATAGGCTTGAACCAGAGAATTTAGTTATATATGAGACCTGTGAGGTCATCTAATCCATTGACACGGATAATTATATCCCTTTAAAAAATGAAATGATTCTTGATAAAATTGGGTCACGTTTTTGTTCTTTTGAAGTTAGATTATATAGTGCAGAAGCACTACATACATAAAAACGTATATGTATACATATACATGGATACATAAATATAGTGCTTCTGTTGGGAAGGGAAAACATAACTAGGTACAACTTTTTGTAGTATGCTGTATTACCTGAAAAAGATTTTATTTTGTGGTAAGATAAAATTAATTTTGTAGCATAAACTTTGTACACAGATTGCAATGTAATCCTTTTTTTAAACTCTTAAATGGTAAGTTTACCTCAACACTTACCCTTATTTTAACTGCATGATTGTTTTAATTCTCTATAAAATGTTTAGCAAAGTCTTTAAGCCTTGTTCAAAACTCTGGAAATCTATGATAACCGTACTTTGTCAAAACATACTACAAAAGTGTGATATATTAAACCTGACAGGATGATGTTCATTAATCTTTGAAATGTAGCTGGGACACTGGTAATTCCAAGAGGCATTACATTAAAATGAAAAGCCCCCTTATGGCAAATGAAGGTGGTTTTTTGTTTCCTGTCATCATCCATTTGTAACTGCCAATAGCCGCTAGTTAAATCAATGCACCTGATAAATATTGCTTGACTGAGGAAACTTAAAGAATCATCGTTTCTTAGCACTGGGTATTTATCTTCTTTTCTTATTGCATTTATTTTTCAAGAGTGCCATGTTCCAAAAACCTGCTCATACCATTTGCCTTTTCACAATTATCACTGGCCTAAAGGCAAATTGAGATAGAAATTGTTTGAAACCAGAGCATGTACTGCAGCTGTTGCTTTATTACTTTTCCCAGTAGAAGATGGGATTTGGAGATCCTGGTTCATGATCACTGACACTTTTATTTGCATCTACCTTTCAATTAAAATTCACTGTTTCTCAGCTACCCTTTTCAGACTCAGAGGGAGACTTCTGTTTACGTGGGGGACATAAACATAAATTGTTATTTAATTGGTCTCTAGTTGACTCCTATCCCTGACTGTGTCCCTATGATTTCGTAGCTGAATCCAAGAAGTGGCTGCTGACTAGAACTGGTCAACATTTTTTGAGTTTCAAACTTAATGAGATTTCAGATTTCAAAATTAAGAGGGAAAAACACTCCACTGTGTAAAAGCTATATGACTATGATTTGAAAAGGAAGGTAATTTGGGATAAATTTGTCCCATAGTTGCAAATATTGTTTCCTTAATTACCTTAATCCTCATTGGGATAAGAATTCATTGTTTTACATTTTCTAAAATGTATGATATGAAATGTTATGCACATTTTCAGCTTGTCCATTATTTTTCTAAAAACATGATATGCCCTTTAATCATAAAGGCTCAATATTCATAAGCAGCCCTTGATTTTGTTTGCCTCTATTTTTGTGTGTCTAACCTGAGATTCAAGACCCTGAGACAGCCAAAATCATTGGTCACATCTGAAATTGTATCCTATACATGTGATTGTTGTACTGCTTATTGCTTCTAAATGAAAAAAATTGAATAGCTTTAAATATTTGCTTTAGTGGCATTTATCAAAGTTTGAGGTGCTACTGTATATTGCTGTTTGTTTAAAACAATTTAGTTTATAAGCTATGCTTCTGAATATAATGGAAATTTGTGCATAGAAATATAGTAAGGCAATGGTCTCTTTCTAGCTAATTTACTTTAAGTTGAAAACCCAGATTTCCTTCAGGAATCACAAGATCCCTCTAAATTCTAAAATAAAATCATTCCTTTGTCAAGATTTACATGTATTGATAGGCAGTTATGAAAAGGAAGAATGGTCCAGTATCAAGATGCTATCTGGATATTTGGGTTTCAGTTGTCTGCTCTGCTGGAGACTTCCTTTGTGCATCTGGGTTCGTCATTTTGTCTCTCCATGCCTTCATTTTTCATTGGTGAAATTGGTAACAGCTCTTCCCTACATCACTGAGATGTTGTGAAGATAACTGGATTGTGTAACACTCAGAAACTATGGGTGATACCTTAGACAGACAGATACTGTCCAGAGGAGAAGTAACTTCAAACTAGTAATTTCTGAGGAGTGGAATTTGGAAAGCCACATGTAAATTACATTTGACAAGTTCTTATAACACTTTTGTCGTATTGTATCTCCAGAACCAATGTACTGGTTCTAAGAGGGAGATAAAACTAATATTTTTAGAAAATACAAATTACAATCGTTTTGGTCCATGAGCCAGATAATTTGCACCAGGAAGACACCTCACAGCTCTTTGAAGTGTAAAACTGTTTCTAGTTTCTCATGAGGTGAAAGAGAAATATAATGCAATCAGGTATGAACCATAGGCAGGTCTTGTTTATGTTTCATATACGATCCTAATAAAGGCCTCAATACAATAAAGTATGTAAGTCCATGAATACATTTAAACATATAAGGAATCCATTGACTTCAATTAAATTATTAATGTGCTTGAAGTTACAGATGTGTTTATATGCCTTGCTGGATTGAAGCCAAATGGTCTAAACCAGGAAAATCTTGATTTTAGTAGGAATATTTGTGTGAATATTGGGAGTGTTTGCAGGCTCAGAACTAAAGTTCTTTGTGTGATTTTAGCAAACATGTTATGAGGGTAGTGTAAAGTTTACAGAACCAAAACTCAGGGTTGAATCCCAAATAGTTTTACTGGTCCACAAAGGCTACCAGATACATGATCAGGGTTCTGGACACATCATAAAAATTGGGGATCAGAATGGAAAGGAACCATTTAACTTTCTATTTGTTTCATTAAAACCTGCTATCTGGGGTTATACTTTGTAGTATTAGTCTTAAAATCCAGTCAGTCTTCAGGCTCAGTATTATGTTTTGGTGCCTTTGTACCATAATCCAGTAAAGTATTGAAAAATTGTCAAGTTTTGAAAACTTTTTTAAGGACACAGTTTTGGTCCAATTCAGCAAATCTTATTTACATGCACGGTCTTTAATCACATATAGTCCCATTTACTTCACTGTGACTAGCCATCTAAAATACTACGTGAAGGAATGTGCACAGATTGTACCCCCTTTTGTAGAAATAAAATTAATATTTAGTATTGGAAATAATACAGTATTTATCATAGCTCTGGGAATGAATTTAGAACACATTCAAAGTTAGCATTGCTTTCATGAAAATGGCATGCTCTTCAGGGCATTTTCAATGTCAGGAAAGTCTACTCCAGGTTGAGCACAAAACTGTTTTAACCATCTCTATACAGACACAAGAATTTTGCAGCACCCTTTTATGGTGCATTTTCAGATTTCAATATGGATTGGTTGGGATTGATCACAAAATACTAGATCGTGTTACCTGACTGGCAGAGCTTATATCACGTGGCCAGAAGTAGGATGAAACAGGTGCCATTTTGATGCGTTTTATCAGAAATACTCTATGAACTACTCTGAGTTATGTATATGTAAAAAGCAACGGTGCTAATATTCTTTTCCCATTTTTGCCTTAATCAAAAGTGCTTGGGAGCTGTTTGTACATATTATTTAACAATATTTCACCACATTTTTAATGTCCTGTACCATGTTTTAACAGCAGCCGTCATCTGGGAGTCTGCTCATTTATATCTAAAACATTAAACAAAGTCTATATTGTCTGTTATACAATTGAGACCTGGCTCAAAGAAATATAAATAACATAAATTTAGGCTTCTGCCTTGTCTAATCCTGACTCACATGATCCTGAGGGAACTGACTGACTAGAGTTCACTACCTTGTCTAATCTCCCTGATTTTCAGCCAGGGAATTGCTTTGCTCCTATATTTGACAATATATATTTCACATTTGGTAATTATTCTTCATCACATTATCATAATGTACTATGTCCTAAGGGCAACAGCCCTTTGAGATTCTGTTCTCTTGGCCTCTCCCATTAATACAGGCCTAGTGGCTGTTTTACATGATTGAGGTTTGACTCCTAGAAATACAAATAACATAAATTTAGGCCACTGGCTTTTTAATCTCCCCTTGACTACACAGCAAGGGAAATTACAATATTTCAGTCTGTTTTCTACTATAATTAAGGATCTCATTTAGTGTATAGTTTTATAATTGGAACACCAAACCTCATGAAAAATCAGAGGGTTTTTCCACATGGTGAACAAATCAGAGCAATTCTGCACATGTAGTAAAGGGCCAGGGGCAGCAGCAAAAGAGGTCTTTATAAAAAGAAAAAGAGAGATAGTTCAGAAAGAGACATCATTTCCAAGGTGGTTGACATAGTGGATCATTATAGTCCAGGCATAGAAGATGCACCATGGCTTCATCAGTATTGTCCTTTCCTATGTGGGTGGACCCTTCAGCATGACCCCGGAGAAGTGGCACACAGTATGTCTAATCTGCTCAATTTAATGGAGACAAAAAGGTAATCTGGAAAGAAGACTCCTCTTGAAGTAAAAAATTATTAAACAAGCTATCCAGATGCACAGAGAAAATTATGCTGAAGCTGCTGTACCAGAATCCAGAGGGGAGAATTTATCTCAGCGTGATGCATTTGTAACTGATACAAGGCTAGATTCTGTCACCCATGTCTGCAGTCAGTAGTCATCATCAAAAGAGGATAGTCTACTGAGGCCTGTTGCACCAGTCACAATGGCCATAGTTGATAGCATTGTACCAGATGTTGTAGTGTGAAGTTTGCAGTTCTGGCTCAGTTCTGAGACTCTCTGAATCATTGGGACAGGCCCATGTTTGAGGCCAGGTAGGGTCAGGGTATGCATCTCTTTGTGCGTCAATTTAGAGTCTGAGAACACAATGCATGGAGGTGTTTTTGCTTCTCCTGGTGATGTGGTCAAAGAGCAGGAAATGGTGCTTTTGAATGTAGGTCCTGATGGGAGGAAGGAAAGACCTCAGTGAGATTATGGTATTTCACACAAAATCAAATCACTGTATACAGCTCTAGATTTGGCACAGACTACATACATGGAATGTCTCTAAGTCTGTCTGTAAGAGGCTCCAGATTTCTGACCCACATAGCAGCACAGGCAGTATACAAGTTTGGTAGACCCTGAATTCTATGTGTCCATAGTGAGACATGGACTTCAGGCAGGAAATGATGAGACCCATAACCTAGAGCAAGTCAAGTTTTCTATGACCATTTGAACTCTAGTTGCAGCCTAAGTAGATGAACTCATCAATGGTTCCCCAGAACTGGACACTTCCCCCTCAGCCCAGAGGTCCTGGATGCTGCTTTTCTGCCATGAGTCTTTCCACCCCATAGTGCAGGTGGCATCTTGGAAACCCTGAAAGGCTGGGCTGAAATTCTTTGGCTTCTCCACAAGCAAGGCAGCATTGTCTGCACAGCCTTGGTTAATGAACACTTCTTGACGAACACTGATTCTGGTATGTGGAGCAGCAAGTCCTAATATCAAATCAACAGCTTATCAGAACAGTGCCAGGGCGAGAAAGTATCCCTACTTCTTACCTGAGGTGGTTAAGAAATGAGGCCAAAGCTGTGAACCAATGCACATTGAAAAACACCTATGATAAATATCATAGTTTCTGGCAGTATCTTTGGGCAATTATTGTTTTATGTTTATGTATCATTGTGAGCCAGGGATTAAATGTAATTCCATGGGGGAAGGTAACCACATGCCCTCACAAACAAACAACAGTGGAGGATGATTAGAAAAATTAACTCAGGTTGTAACAGCTCCAGAGATGTACGTCCTGAGGGAGCACATATATACTAGCTCCAGATGGATTCCAAAGAGGCCAATAGACAAAGAAAGGACTTTTGGACGAACATACCAAGTTTAAACTGACTCAGAGCCTTCTTTCTGATCTAGAAAATGGACAGGATCTTCTGTCCAAGCAAGGTTTGGAAGGACTGACACCAATCAGAACCCATGTGGAAATGGGGGAATGGATGTTAGCCTGTAAATTTATTAGCATGCATGCTGTTCATTTATTGTTTTAACATGTTTCCTTGTAATGCTTTTATCTTGCGAATAAATATTTTTGCTGAGAAACAGCTGTGTGATAACTTACCTGCAGGTAGTTATGCTGTTTATAACCTCAGAGCAGGCCTGCTTAGGCAGTTTGAATTGCTGGGGAATTGACAGTGTTGTCACAAAACTCTGCATGAGGCAGGAAAGAATGTCTCTTCACAAGAGACATGATTCTTGGGGAACTGGAACCCTATAAGAAAGTACCCTTGCTACATCACAGAGAAGGAACACAGGTGCAGTTACCCTGGACTGTGACCGCATCTCACTCCAAATTCAGTCTATTCAAGCCATTTTGCTTCTTCATGAATCTAAATGAATAGAATAAGATGCTATTTCACGTGAATAAGGGTGGCAGAAGCTGACTCACAGACAAGGATGTCATCACAAAACCCATGACCACTACTAGGCTGGAAGAGGAGCTGGACTGTGCCAATGTGGCCAGAGAGCAAACATTTGCTTTCAGTTTGAATGACTTATTTTAGATTCAGGGAACCAACAAAACAAAACAGGAGGGGGAAAAGTATGTCTCTTTTCCTTGCTTCATCAGCTCTGCATCACAAAACAGAAGCTGCCATCACAGGGCATATCTACACAGCAGTGTTATTTGTGAATAAGGTCAGTTGAAATAAATTTGAAATAACTGGCTTCTTACTCTGACTTCTGTATACCTCATTGTATGCGGAGTAAGGGAAGTTGGGGGAAGAGTGCTCTGTTTTGAAATAAGTGCTGTGTCCACGTGCTCAAAGTCAAAATGAGCTATTTCAACTTAAGTTATGCAGTTGACATAGCTCAAGTTGCGTAGCTTATTTCGAGGTTAGCCTTGCTGTGTAGACATGCCCTCAGATGCACAGCAAACCAGGCACAAAGCAAACACACTCATAATTTTAAGAAACCACATACTATCCACCTAGACTATAATGTGGGAGAGTGCCTGCTGAAAAATAGTGTTCTAGAGAAATAACAAAAGGTTGAACCACTACCCACCAAAGCAGCTATATAAGAGGAGATTTTTCTATTATGTCCCATGTCCATCTCCTGAAATATCCATCATCTATCTATCTATCTATCGATGAAAAGGAGAAGCGGCAAATGATATTATGACTGGCAGTAAAGAGGCCATAGGGAAAAGGAAGAAAGCAGATTATAATTCCAGTGTGGATTCCCAGTGACAACAAGAAGGTACATTGCAGAGGACAGAAGTCTGGTGTTACAGTAAGCAATGGTGGCTTGATAGTGTGGCCATGCTGGCAGTAGGAGACTGTTTTAATGCATGTGACAAGATATGAAAGCACCTTGCAAGACAGCAGCATCCAAGGTAGGCAGGAAGGTCCCCCAGTGCTCCCTCAGACCCTCTCATGGCTGCCAGCACACCTGCTGCTCCCTCAGCTACCACTGCCCAGAGACACAGATCTCCAGCTAGGACTGGTGCAGAGATCCTAGACCTTATCATGGTCTTGCAGGTAGGAGACCAACTTCCAGGATCTCTGCACCAGGAAAGGGAATACAGAAATCTACGGCTGGATCACCACCAGCCTGGCCAACAAAGGGCACACTCGGACCCTCAACCAGTGAGAGATGAAAATCAAAGAGCTCTGGCAGGCCTACCACAAGGCCAGGGAGCAGAACGGACGCTCTGGAGTGGCACTTGACATCTGGCGGTAGTACAACCAGCTGAATGCCGCCTTCAGGAGGGCGGGCTGGTGGAGGACAATGATGATGAGAAGGAGGAGGCCAGCTGGATGACCATGCCCATCAGCCAGGAGTTGCTCCTCACTCTGGAGCTAGTCCCCCTTCCCAGGATGTCTCTCAAGCTTTAGAGGAATTTGGCGAGGGCACTTCAGGTGAGCTCTATAACTTCCCTATCTACATGAGGGTGCAGGCAATGGGCCGAGAGGGTCTGCACACTCCTCTCTCAGCCTTCTCTGCCTGGTAGAAGGGGGCTCACAACAGCCTGTTCACATGTGTGCGCATGGAGCATCAGTCCAGAACACTCAGCTCCATGAGGCTGTCACACAGGAACCCCTTGCTCCTTCTCACAAAGCTCCTGGAGAGGCTTGCTTTGCTCCAGCCTCCATGGTGGGACACCTTTCCACAAAGAGCCACCACTAAGGAGTCTAAGGTCGTGGAAACACACAGCAGTGCTGCACACAGCACAGGGTCATGCCCACACTCAGGCAACATTCGCTCCTGGTGAAGCATGGTGATGCAGAGGAGACTGATCTCGTGCATGGGAATCTGCCAGGAGGAGAAAGATGAGGGAACCCAGTAGCACTCTCTCCGGTAAGTGGCATCTGCTACTCACACACACCTCCCCAGTTCCACCCCCTTCACCAACGGGCAGGGATAGATATTCTCTGTGGGACACCACCAGTGCTGGACCCGGTGTGTGCAGAACACAGTAGAAAGCTGAGCTATCTCATCCCCACCTCCCGGCCACAGGCTCCAGGCCTGGTCAGCACCTTTCTATACCTGCTTGTCTCCAGGCCATGGGTGTTGTGATGCTCCCCTGGGACGTCTGTGCCCCTGGTGGAAAATGCCTGGCTATCTAGGCAATATATGGCCTTGCTGGAAACACATCACCATGGTCTGAACTGAGACCTTCAGTGTGGGCTCAGATATTAGGGCTAGGCTTCATACACAGTGTCTTTTGGGATGACTGCCCTTGTAACTTTTCTTCATAGCTGGGACAACTGCGAGCTTGGCATATTCCCCACCTCCCACACCAACTGCATGACTCAGCAGGATCCGCAGGAGGAAATATACCCAGGAGGACCTCATGAAGGAGCAGATGGCCTGCCTGCAGTCTCTCGTGCAGGGGCTCGAGGATGAGTGCCAGGAGTGGGCTGCCGACTTGGAGTAGTGCTGGGCTGAGCGGGAGCAGAGGAAGGCCACCTGGGGCCAGCTGGTATGACAACATAGGGCCATGTGCTCCTCCCTCACCTCGGTGATGGAGAGCATGACGTTGTGCATGCAGTGGGCCACCAGCCACCTCCCCACCCCATCCCCTAAAGCCTCCCCAGGAACTTCTGGGGCCCCAGAACACAGGCACCACTTTCAATCCCATCCCTGAGTCCTCCTCTCCTATTCCAGGTTTCTTACCCAATCCCTTCCCTGTTCTATGTCTGCTCAATAAAGATTCAGGAACAGGCAGGAGTTCTGGATGATTGGGCATTGTGTGCCTTCCCTGACCAGCCACCATTGATGTTGGTGAAGCTTCCCTTGTGATCCACAAGGGCCTGTAGCACCATGGGGAAGTACCTCTTTCTATTGATAAAGTCTGAGGCACAGTGGTTGGGGGCCAGGATGTCAGTGCCATTTATGGCACCCTCTCTGCAGCTGATGAAGCCCATGGTGGCAAAGCCATCCATGATGGTGCCCATGTTCCCCAGAGTAACGACCCTCTGTAGCCGCATGTGGTTGATGGCCTTCGCTATTTGTATGAGCACGGCCCCAACTGTGGATTTCCCCATGCTGAGCTGGTTCCCAAAGTGTGGTAGCTGTCCGGTGTGGTGAGCTTCCAGAGGGCGATGGCCACACACCTGCACAGAGATAGTGAGTCACAGATCTCGAGAAAGGTGGCCTTCTGCATGTAGGAGTTCTTCAGCCACTGCTAGTCATCCCATTGCTGCATGACAATGCAGTCCCACCAGTCCGAACATGTCTCCTACTGCCAGAAGTGACATTCCATGGTGTCCAGCAGATTGAGGGGTGTGCGCAGCAGCAGGAGTACCCACTGCATCCCTTTTGTGTCCCATGAGGGGGAAGGCAGTGGAGGAGAGGCGTGTGAGATGTGACCATTGAGAGGAGCCTCTGAGAGCACACATTGCAGCTTGCTGAACCATGCATCCACAGGAAGTGTCACCCTCCTGGTGCCCTCTCCAAAGTGCTTCCATAGAATCAGAGAATCCTAGGGCTGGAAGAGACCTCAGGAGGTCACCAAGTCCAGCCCCCTGCCCAAAGCAGGACCAACCCCAACTAAATCAACCCAGCCAGGGCTTTGTCAAGCTGAGACTTAAACACCTCTAGGGATGGAGATTCCACCAATGTGGATGAGGTATTAGGGTGCGTCTACACTGCACTCAGAGCTCAAAATAAACTACACAATTTGAGTTATGCAAATTGCGTAGCTTATTTTGAGTTAATTTAGAAATAGCTTATTTCAAAATTTGGCGCTCTCTACACAGCACTTATTTCAAAATAAATTGCTATTCCAAAATGTCCTTTACTCCTCGTGGAATGAGGTTTACAGGGACATCAGAATAGCAAGTACATTATATTTTGAAATAATGGGTGTGCTCAAAAGACAGGGAATAGCTATTTCAGGATACCACTGGTATCCCAAAGAAGCACTGCAGAGCAGACATAGCTTACAGACTAACTTATTTCAATGCTTCCCCGTAGTGGGGACACACTATTTTGATTTTGTGAAATCAGGAGTTATTAAGTCAATTTTAGTAATTTCAAAATAATTTCCTAATGTAGACATGGCCTTAGGCATCTACTCTAAGTATTTGTGCACATTGAATGGGCTATGAAGCTGAGATTTTTCAAAGCTGCTGAGGAAATTAAATGCGAAATCATCTAAGTAACTTCCAAAATCCTACTTTAGATCTGTAAATAACCTAAACTGTATCCACAGTTATTTTCATTTGCAAACCAAACTGCACTTACATTTATGTTCAAGGTACAAAAAAGGTAGGCTACAAATCAGTTCAATTATCATAACATTATGGAGTTGATTTAGTAGTAGTAGTAGTAATAGTAGTAGCAGCAGTAATAGTAGTAGTAGTACACTAATTCTGTCACCAATAAAAACATGATTTTATCTACATTTGCTTTCCTAGCCAACATAAGCTAATCAGCTTTTATTTAAGATAACTGGAATTGGATGTGCTCATCTTTATCTGGACATCCACTGCTAGGTACCTGGGAGAAAAAAATCAGACCTTAAGAGTGATGTATGCAACTGCAAGATACCAGGTATCTTGTTCAGGCTGGGAATAATCCTATTCCTCAGGAGCCCAGGAGTAATAGAAGTGTTATTTGGGAAAAAATCCTTTCTATCAAACAAAAACATGAGAAGGCGGGGGATGCTGAGTGACAAGACCAGCACTGAGCCAAGATTTAGAGGTAGGAAGGAATGCATTAGCTGATACCCACTACATAATTAATGCCTTGGGCAAATGGGATGGGCCACAAGAGAAGTATTTTGCTGATCACACCTGAGGCTGAGCCTGACTTTTCATTAGAATTGGTAAACATTTTTCTATTGAAAAATTTGTCGATGACATTTTCTCAACATTTATTTTCACAGCATGTCATTTTTATGACAATTTTCAATGGCAGCTGAAATAGATTTTGGTAACTTTTCAAACTGAATTTTTTTTTTCATTTCTAAAAAAAAAATAAAAAATAAACATTTGAATTTTTTTATTTATGTCCTTGTTTTCATTTTTCCTCCTCTCCCCTCCTCCCTTTTTTCCTGTTTTGTCACTGAATGTAATAGACTATACTAGTCTATTTCACCATCCCTTTTGTTCTTCATTTTTGCACTCTGCAAATTTTCTAACAGTCAAGAAATTTTGGAAAGTTACAGTGTGGGGAAAGGAAACAAAGAAAAATATTGGGGGGAAACCCAGGACATTATTCATTTTACAACATTCCCCACTCCCCCCCCCAAAAAAACCCTAATTGATCTATTTCACACCCTAGTTTTTTCTAAAGTTGTTCTTTTACATTTTCAGCCAACTATACTTTGAACATTTTGTTTGCCCTGATCAGTGCTATGTGATGCCTGGGAAGGGGAGAGATTGGGTCTGGTAGAGTCTTCTAGTTCCAATGGCAGTTTTTGTCAACAAGGCAAACAAGAGTTTCAGAATTAAGACATTCCAGAACTGGCTATGAAGAAGCTTTCAAAATTTTGAAAATTTAGCAGCAATAGCTGCAGGAAAGACATTGTTTTGTTTGCTTATTATAAGGGTAATTAAACTTATAAGTTGTAGGCCATGGTCAGCTCACAAGCACTTATTTTTGCCAGATGCACCAATGATGGTTGAATTTGTCAGATAAGCCTGTAAAAGGTTTCATAGTAAAAAAAATATCCCATTTGATTATTTGTTGCTGCTACAAAACACAGTCCGATGTGATTTTAGCAGGCACTGGTGTGTCTGCAATATTTTCTCACAACCCTATAACTGCAGACTTAAGTGTTGCTGCCAGAGCCAGGCAGTTTAATTTGCAAATCAATCCTCGACTATACCTAACTATTTTATTCACATTTTGTCCAAATGATATACGTGCAGACTTGGTCATTTTAAAACAAAACAGAAATATGTATGGTTTTTAGGGTAAACAATCAATGAGACTGAGTCAGCAGAGGTTAAGTTCTATGGCTGACCTCCCTCTATATAGGAGGTCAGACTAGATGATCACAATGGTCCCTTCTGGCCTTGGAATCTATGAATCTATGAATACTGAACACCCTGAACCAAGAAGTCTGATAGCATATGGGACAAAAAGCTATGTCAATGAACATGAGAATAATTTAGATATAAATGTGCTTTCCAGAATTCATGGAATGGTAAAATGTCCATGGATTTCATGTCATGTAATTTGCAGAAAGCATGAGAAGTTTTCTGATGATGGCAATCCTCTTCTGTAAGTGAGTGTGAAGCCTTTAAAGATTATTCATGTACAAATAACGTATGGGAATACTTCTGCTGTTTTAAATGAAATGCATGGAAGTAGAAAATCTGTCATGTGCTCCACCAGAAGCTCCTTTTACTAGGTGGTTCTAAAATGCAACATGTGGAGATCCAAAACTTAACCTCCTTGTTTAATCTGTGTGTTCTTAGGAGAAGGAAATAAGTTATTAGGTTGAAAACAGAATGTCTATACTAAATAAGATAAGCAAAAAAGGTAATAAGGCTGCATGTTCGAATCACATAGGGGTTACCAGTATAGTCAGATGTTTGGCTGTGTATTGTCCTTACTGTATGCTGTCTCAGCCCCGTGCAGACAGTTGGCATAGCAGACCTCAAGCGAACCACCCAATGGCCACAAGATCCACTAGCGTATGAAAGCACTCAGCCAGGTTTATTGTCAATGAAGCACGGTAATAGCACCTGGCAGACTAGGAGCTGAAAGTCAGAATGAATTATGTCACCTGGTTCTGTTTTATTCTCTCTTTTACTGACACTTTCACAGAATTCTGAGACTTGTGAGACACAATCTTCCTTTGTAGAAACTGTGCTAGTTAGACCCTATTGCTGGGGAGGGCAAAATACAACCTGTGGGTGCAGCAGTAGCCTCAGCCTGGCTTCCTGCCTGCATAACTCCCAAATGCTGCATAGAGAAGCTTTGTGAACTCTGAAAGCCCAGAGGAAAAGGGGAGAGGCTTTCCATTGTGCCCCCACCCCCCGCATTATCTTGCACCTCCCATTGGCAAGTTTCTGGGAGCTTGCTATCGGTAGGACAGGCAGCGTGCGAAGTACCCCTTCCTCTTCTCCTCTGGGCTCACAGCATTCAGAGCAGTACATATGGCTCCTGCCTGGATGAGGAACTTGCTGTGCAAGGCTACTGCCTGAGAGCCACCCAGATAAGCACCTCCCAGCCAAAGCCTGCCTTTGGCACCCCAGCCTCTCCCTCCTGCAAAGCTCTGCCTCTGCCTCCATTCTGCATCCCTACCCCATGTAACCTAAACCCTTTGCATCCTTGCTCAGAACCCCCCCCCCACCCCTCCCAGGCCCTGTACCCCCTCCTACATCTCTGCTCCAGGTCACAACCCCCTCCCAGACCTTGCACACCAACCTCTACCCACCCACCCACTCACTCCCCCCATCACAACCCAGCTCCCTATACCCTCTCCTGCACTCCTACTCCAGGTCACAACCCCCTCCCAGACTGTGCCTTCCCTCCTACATCCTTCTTCCAGGTCCCAGTGCCCTCCCAGACTCTGCACCTCCTCTACACCCCTCCTCCAGGTCTGAATCCTCTCCTGCACCCGTACCCGCTCCTGGACCGTGCTCCCCCTCCTGAACCCCAGTCTCCTGCATAGGTCACAATCCCCTTCTTCAGTCAAACTCCCTCCCAGATCCCATACCCTCTCCTGAAACCCAGTCCCTTATCTCAAACTCCCTTCTGCACCCAACCTCCATACCTACATCTCCTCCTTTAATGTCATGGATGAGTGCGGCCCTTGATCATTTACCAAATCCGTGGAGTGGCCCCCCTCAAAAATTATTGCCCACCCCTGTTCTATCATATCACGATCTTTCACCTTCTATTTTTACTGCTTTGTAATTACACAGTTCTTTTCAACATACTTTTTTTAAAAATATAGGTACAATAGTGCTATCTTCCAATTCTCTGGTATAGTAGCTGCTTTTAATAAGCATCTGCACTTTTTTTTCCCCTGAAGTTCAGCTATTTCATCTCTTAAAATCCTTCAGAACTCTGGGGGTACGTCTACACTAGCTCGTTAGTTCGAGCTAGGTAGGGTAATGAGGGCAACCGGAGTTGCAAATGAAGCCCGGGATTTAAATATCCCGGGCTTCATTTGCATGTTCCTGGGCGCCGCCATTTTTAAATCCCCCTTAGTCCAAACTCCGTGCCCGCGGCTACACGCGGCACGGACTAGGTAGTTTGAATTAAAGATCCTAATTCGAACTACCGTTACTCCTCATGGAATGAGGAGGTAAAGAAAGAAATATTGATATCCAGGAGGACAGGACCAACTAGGATTAAATCAGCAATTGAAGTAAATGCATCAGCTGTAATATGTACTGCATCGCCTTTGCCTGCTTCCCACCTAATTTGTTCCAACCATGATAAATGAAATTTACCCACTGGTTTAATTTATACTACATGGGGAAAGAGAGATAATTCTAGGATAAACATGTGCTATTAGAGCCAGGTGATGTCAGCAGTTTTGTAAGAGGGCTTACAATGTACCCCTATTGCTTGAAAAGATTCAGGCACATTTACATTTAAAAATAACAACGGAGGCTTCATATTTCTTTGATTGCCACTCTCCAACTTCTCTTGAATCCTGTTCAACTATGTATCCCTGGCGACATACAGGAGCAGGCTATGTACTTAAAATCAAAATAAGAAGATAAAAAAAAATCTGAGATTTCAGAAATCCTATAGGATCAGAGGAATACTAAGTGTTACTGAATTGATCTGCCCACTTGTATTCCCTGTACTAGCCAAGAGCCAGTTTGCAAGAGCTCTACATAGAACATCACTAGCCACTAGCTTATGGCAGTATAAACAGGGTACGTTGCAGGGGGAATGAGCAGAACAGAACTTCAAGGGAGAAAAGAGTCTCAGACCAGTAAGACCAAGGTTTATCTTAAGTAGCCAGTGCTTGTAACAAGGGGAAACAAAAATGGCTCCTCTCCTAAACTGCAAATGCAAAATACAGGGAGGTCTGAAATTGTACTTTGCCTGTTTCACTGAAAAACATGAATTTTTTCATACAACTCTGGCAGAAGTGAACAAAATGTTACTTGCCCCATAATGTATTAGACTTGTGGGTGTAAAGTAAACAATCAAAAACTCAGTCACAGTATATTCTAAAGGTGGACTTTGATAACTTGATAAAAGACTGTTCTGTTTTCCCATGAACATCTACAGGTAGACTGCATAAATTATACTTAATAACCCCCACAATGCAAGAGAAAACTCTGGTTTTCTTGCAGAGTCCCAGTTTAATCAGGCACATTTCCTAAAATGGCAATCATCTTATTCAAAGTTCAAATGTAAAACCACTAAATATTTACAGAATAGACAGGCCAACACCAGCAGCCTTTATTTGGCCAAGTTTGGCCTAAATCTTTTTATTTCATTTAATACAGTTGACAAGATCACCACCTTAAACGATACATGATGATTTGCCCCTAAATAGGGATGATGAATCTCTTGCTTCTCCTGCATCAGGCAAATTTAGCACACAGGAAATATTGGTTTACATATAATTTTAAAGGGAAAGCTGATTTCCAATAGAGCCCATAATTGCTAGAAGATATGATTCTACTCATAAATGACAAGTGCTCAGAATTTTCCCAGAATTTTGGCACAATAGTTATATTACACTGCCATCCACTGACTGTCTCTTGTAAGTACATGCACTGACTGAAACAGAAGCTGTTTTTCATTGACTTGGCTTAATTCCCACTGAAAGACCAGCCTTCCCTAGACAGATATACTTCCAATTCATTTCCTCCTGCAATGATAACTGTGAAATTTACCCAGCTCATAAAAGAAGAGAAATAATTTCTTTAATAGCCTTAATGGGTTTTTAGAGACTTTGGCTAGCATCCAAGTGAGACTTAGACATGGCTGCACAGACAGAGTGAATGCAGAGCTTACTCTGGTTTGTATGTGTGTGTGTTGTGTGTGTGGTTTCCTCGTCAGATAAGTTTCAAAAAAGATGTATTAATTGAACTCCGTAGCAGTGATGCGCCCACCAATCGCTTCCTTTCACTACATCAAGGGATGTGAATGAAAACTAATTGTGCTTCAAAGAAAAGGCAAATCACAAGTCTGTTGTAGGATTAGGTTTTCCTTTAATTAAGATTGTTGAAATAAACAGCAAGAGAGCTGTTATGGACTTTTTCATGTTATATTTTAGTTCCAGTTTCTCTATTGAAATATGGGACTATCATGTTGTAACAAAGGAAGATCAAAGAACAGAATACACTAGTAAAGCTAGAAAAAGCATTCAGAAATTAATATTTAAGCTTTACTTAAGTCAAGTAAATTTCCCCTGAAATAATCTACTAAGACGTTTTGAATATTTCAGTTACAAAGGGACCAAGATGATAAACTCTCACTATTAGAATTTAATCATAATTGCCTTACTCATCCACTACTGTGAGTGATGGCAGGAATGTGAAGACAGAGTTTAGATTAGAATCATTTCAATTATTCCAATTTCACTATTATCTATATCAGTAACAATAGATTTACACACCTTTTATCATTTATATAGGTTGTAATATATATAATGTGTGCATAAGTATCAGTGTATAATACATCAGCATGAAACAAAGTACGTACTATACTGAGTACCCATACTGTACAAACTGTTTGCTGCCTTTTCTAAACATTTGAGGATATGATTATTTAGTGGTCTTAGTTCCCTTTAGATGGGACTGACTGAGCAATGAAGAGCTACGGTCAACAATGAGCAGCAAGGGAAGGACATTTTAAGGAACATGGATGATTAAACTAGAAGAAAGGAAGGATGACCCAATGGCCTAGTCTCAGACTAGGGTTTACTTCTTTATGGAACACCTAGATTCTTACAGACAAGCTGGGACAGCTGCAGTCCGTGCTCCGCTATACAGGTGAATAAAGCTTTAAGAATCCTTCTCTCTAGAAGAAGAGAGGTTCACTTCCTTCATGAATTTTAGAAGGCACTTCCTTCTGGTGCAGTGTGTAGAGCCTAGCCCATGACAGCAAAAAGAAGGGAAGGTGAGAGTTAACATTATCACCCTGAACAGAAAATCTACCCTGGGTGCCTGCCCTCACTGCAGGGAACACAATCTTGGGAGATAATCCTGCTTGTTTCTCCTCCAGAGAGCCTATATGTTACCTGAACTCCCATTCTTCAAAGAAGGAAAATACTTTGCACAGGAGGTAAGTGAGCATGAACTAAGGGTTGTCGGGCAACTCCCCCCCTGCAATTAGTGGGACCTGAAAGTGCTTGTTGCTTCTTGGGACCACTCACCACCTTAAAGGATTTAACGCTGTTGCATACATTATAAACACCATTATTAGCCAGTGAAGGTTACTACTGTGTGCCTCTCCCATGTAAATTTGAAGGCCCAAAATTATCATCCCCAGTGTAACTCTGGTGGTTTCAATGGAGCAGATGTCGTTCCAGCTTCCTATGTCCTGACCACTTGGCCATTCATCCAAAATGGCCATTCTAATCTGTCACACTCTCCTTCCCCTTCATCCAGTGACTGCTTCTCTCTTTATCAATCTTGGCAAACAATTCTTCCATTATCCCCTTTCCACGCTTTTATCTGAAGCTGTACCACACTCTTTACCCATACCCAGGCTTCCTCTGCCCACTTACATTGGCTGATGGTAAAATATGCTGCTGTGTCCATTTGCTGAAACAGCTGCCTTCCCACAAATACACTACCTACAGCCAGTTATTCTGGGAGCTACAACAGGAGAAGACCAAAGGGCAGCAGGCAGATAGTTGCAAGGGTGCTTCACTTCTTAGGAGCTGCCAACCACTGTATCTGCTCCCCAGCATCAGTATACATTTTCTGTAGTGAAGGTATCATACTGGAATCTTTCTCTATCTCCTGCTGCCCTTCCCCACCCTGCCCTTCCCCCTCCATCTCCCTTCCAATCTTTTGATGTTTCTCCACCTTCTCCCTAAATAGGCCAATCAGAAACACAGGGAGAGATATTGCTCATAGGGCACCTCTTTCCTCTGTGGTAGCAGCAGCTCTTGCTGATCCCTCTGGATTTATATTCCCAGTCACTATGGGAAGGGCATTTACACCTGTACATTGGCGTTATATCAAAGGGTGACTTTGGCTCCAAACCTGTAAACTTTTACTATTTGAAAAAAAAATAACAGCACAAATTTTTTTTGCATTGCTTATCTCTAATGATTTCAGAGGACAAATGGACAAGTGTACCCAGTTAGCTCTCTATTCTTTTCTACACTAACACCCCAAAGGTTTCAAGAATCTAGATGATCTTTGGATTTATTTGGGAAAATCTAAATTCCCATTACCTCACTGTGAGAGTACTTATCTTAGTGATACTGATGCTATATATTTTTTCATAACATCTAAATAGATCCTCAGTTCTGACCTGTTACAGTGCTATGACTCAGCAGAAAGGGATTAAGAATAGTTGTGGCCAGGAAATTCTTCTCCCCCAGAGAAAGTGCTTTTGTTAGTATAATTTACTCTTCTATAATCAGAAAGAAAATAGGAAAACTCACCAATTCGGGATTCAGCCAATTATATGATTCCTAGGTGCAGATTCCTACTTTCTCCAAGACTGCATCTGTCTCCCGAGCAAATGTGACATCCTTTCACCAGTATAAGGAGAGAGGAAAGGGAAATTGCAGTTGACATTTTGTTTAACAAAGACAAGGGTTGTGCTCTTCACCCTGTGACATTCCCCTAAATGCTTTGTTCCCTGGCATGCTATCAGCATTTCTAGTTATTTTCTTTCAATTACATGAATTCACTTTCTCATATTCTGCAGCTATTTGAATGTTTTTACAGTCCCCAAATATTTGAATTATCTTGTGCAGCTGCACTGGAGGAACATAATATTTTATTCTTTTCAAAAAATGAACAAAAATCCATATTTACAATTTTTTCCTATTTCCATGAATCTTTACACAAGCTTTTACAGTCTTTTGCTTTACATGAGTCTTTCCCAGACTTCTAGTCTCAGCAGAGGAGAGATTAAATGCTGGGTTTAAGCTTGGCACTCTTGAGACAGGTACTTAAAGCTGTTTGAACATTTCTGCTTTATCCCTTTACTAAGAGCTACAGTATTGAAAAGAATTCCCTTCCTCAAAGACTGTTGAAGTCTAACAAAGATAATATCAAAACTTTGGTGGATTTTAGTGCTCATAAAAGTTAAGGGCTGAATGTACTTGCTACAAGCAGACCCTATCAATGGATCTCCACGAGGTATAATTGCCATCTGCCCAAGCTAACCATTTCTTGCACTTTAGTATTCCTTCCAGCACCCGCTATGTGCAATACTTATCTTCAATTTTCCCTGCTTTGTCCAGTTCCCTTGAATACTGCTTTGATATTCATACTGAGGTGCTGCTTGCCAGTTGTCCTCAAAGAGTATTGGCAAGGAGTATTCTCTGTCCATGACACGCCTTGCATCTTTCACCCTTAAACATATGCACAGGGAATGGCTGTGACCTGACACTTATCCTTGCAGTGTCATAAATGCTTGATAGACTTCACAGAACTAGCTAGCACAATTGTTTAATCTACCATGGAAGATCCAATCTTGCTTCCATTTGACACCAGTAAGTCTTTTGCCATAGACTTCAGAGGCAACAGAATCATTCCAATAATGTTTTTGGATTGCATTTGACTTTTTTTCTTTCTTTTAGCAGGTCCACACCAGTAAAGTTACAGAAGGGAAGATAAGGGGAAACATCTTTAGAATTGATTTTGACAGTTCCTCCAAACCAGTTATTCTCTTGCCAACACATTGTATTTCATCCTCTCAAATTAGCTTGCCTAGCTCTGTGGCAGTTGGTTGTGGGTGTTTGTTTGTTTGTTTGTTTGGGGTTGTTGTTTTTTAGAAACCTGTCTGTTATATGCCCCGTTATTTTGAAATGGTGGAGTGTAAACCTGCATCACTGTATTTTCCACGAACTCTTATGCTGTAGATGTATCCTTGTAATGTTTGTCCAGAGGCCATCTCTTGGGAAGAATTCATTCTTGTCCTTCTCCTGGTTAAAGAGTAACTGTGAAAGCCCTTCCTCTGAGAACTATTGTTATATTTCCAATATCTCCTTTTGAAATCTAGCCTGTCCAAATCTTTGATTTTGCAGAATAGTCTGCTCATAAAGTAAAGCCTTTTGCTATACACCAGGCCACTGCTTCTCGCAGCTCCTCTTGGCTGCAAACAGCAAACCACAGCCAATGGGAACTGCGCGGCTCCACGTCTGCGGAGCCAGTAAATAAACAAATGGGAGCAGCCAGTTAGCAGCTTTCTCCATGTGGGTCTGTGGACACTTTGAGAAATACTGCATTAGAGTTTGAACTGGCCTGATGTCAGTTTGAACTGGCCTCAGAGGTATCAAACTCAATTTGCCTTAGGACAAGGGCAAGTCCTCAAATCTTCCTAGTGGGACAGCAGGTACCCTCCTCTGGCAGGCTCTGGGAGGAACAGGGGTCTCCAAACATTGCCCCCTTCCCCCGTGCATCTCCTGACCTGTCTGCCAGTCCCGGGTGATTCAAACCCCCCAGGAACAGCCACTGCCACCACCAGCAGTGCAGCGGGGCTTCAGTGGCTTCCCTATGCTAGCTCCTTGCTGCTGCTAGCACATCCCTGTGAGCCAGGGGTGTATGCAGAGCCATAGTGTAAGCTGGGAAACTAACTCATGTTGAGAAACTGACTTGATATCAGTGATGCCAGCTCTCCTGATTTGATTACAAGGCTCCTGATAACTGGGGCTTTTTTTTTCTGGAAAGTCCCAGCCACATTATTCAAATTAAGCGAGATCTGGGAACGTCACCCCCTGATGCCTAATGCACTGCTATCAACTTTGATCATTCGGAGACTGCATGGATCTGATTAAAGAACTTTTTCAAAATATTTTGCAGGCCAGTTTGGGGAAGTGCTCTGGCCACAGATGGCCCCTGGGCCAGGAGTGTGAGACCCCTGGTTTAGCCATTGGTTCTCATTATGTCTTTCTCCACCAAAAAGCTGTACCCAGAATTTTTTCCCCATGTAATACAGTACTTAAACAATGTAATCAAGTTACCTCAGTTGTCTTTCTGATAAATTACACAACTTGAGCTTATTTAATCTCTCACTGTAAGGCATTTTCTTCAGCCTCAAGTCATATATGTGGCTTTTATGCACCCTTTCCAATGTTTCAACATGAACACCAGATCCATACTCAGTATTCAAATATTAGTCTTTAATTCTTTTTCAATAATACCCTGGAAGTTTCAATAATTTTCAATAATTTCCTCTCTCTCAATAACAGTCTTCTGTATCAAGTGTGATGTCTCAATAAAGAGTAGTTTATTGGATACTGGGTCCATTTTCTGATTCTGTACCATTCTAGATTTAACACTAGATTTGAATGTGTGGAGCTGGGATACAAATCTTCTTGTTGGACAGCTCATGTCAGTGGGTTTCTCATCTCTTGGTGGTCTGTGACATTTTAAACTGTTGCCTGCCCATTTCCTTTTTGCTGTTTTTGTTTTAAGAGGTGGGTTTTTTTCCCATGAGGCTTATTGTTTTACAACGGAATAATAGGCTTTATTGTTTCCTGAATTGTTTATTCTTTGTACAATACTTAGAGACTTATGGTGGGTGCTTTATAAAATGAAGAATAAACAAAGGAATACTGCCAATTAGCTGTGCAATCCCAGTGCCTGCAGCAGAGACCTCAGCCATGCCACCAGCAATGAGTCTTAAAGTGCTCAACCGGGCAGACAGATTAGTGCTGCCACGCTTTATAAAGACTAACAGGGAAAACTTTTATAATTTGGGAGGGGGCGGCGAAGGGTGTATTTTATTGAGTCCCTGTTTTGTTTTTATGGGGTTCTTTAGCATAACAAAGAAAAGCCACACGAGAAGTGTCAATATGGTTTATCTCAATGAAACAGAGAAGTCAACAACTAGAAACCTGTACAAGCTTAGTCTGCATTTGGAGTGAACTGTCTCTGCTGTGTGTAAAGAACATCAGCCCCACACAGCTCCTCATAGCCCCATCATTCCAGAAAGAATGTCATTAGGCCAATGTTGAGAACTGGTGTCCTGGCAGACACAGGTGCATTTGAAGAGGGCGGGGCTATGCTAACTAACTCAACACCATGCTGCCACCATGACTACTCAGAGCATACAGCTGAGGGATGAACATCGTAACTTAGTACAGAGGGTAATGTATGAAATGCCTAATCACAAACAGATACATCTTTAAAACACTTTCCCAAAATACTCCTCAGAGTGAGCAGAATTAGACAAACGACGAGCATCTTATTTTTTTGTTCATCTTATTTTGTTACCTGTCCTAGTGCCTCCTTTCCTATTTTTCCCTTACATTATTTTAAGTTTGCATTAATTCGGCTTATTACTTCAGTTCCATCCTTTTTCCTCCTCTAATCAACATGAAGATTTTCTCTTCCCCTCTGAACTCTTTCATGCTACAAAGGACAGAGCTTTCTCGCTCGTGCCTGCCAGCAGCACTATATATGTTATCCAGAGCAGTGCTTCGCTATGATCATTCAGGCAGCAGAGCAATTGCATAGAAAAGGAGTCTCTATTAATTGGTTTCCAGGTAAGACTTTTGCTAGAGACCTGTAAAGACAGATATGTTGAAGATGGGGTGCAAACCACTTAGCTCTTTAACTCCACCTTTTATCCATATACTTCAAAACAATCTACATCTATAGTATGAACCTACACCTACCCTCATTGTGGCTATGTCTAGCCATGAGCTTGGGGTGTGATTCCAAGTCCATTGAGAAATGCTCACTTTAACTCTCATTAAGTTAGTACAATCAACAGTGGAGCCACAATAGCACTGATAGCAGCAGCGGTGGGATGGGGTTCTAAGTATAAATATATCTGCAACGGGAGTGGGGGGGTTGTACTCAACATGGCTCCACCATGCCTCCATTGCCAATACTCATGCCACTGCAGCTACACTGTTATACTCATACTACTTCCATGAGCTAGCATGGATACGTGCATAGAAGCAGGGGAACCACACCCCTCAGTTGTAGGAAAGCATAGCAAAAAAGGGAGATTGGTATTATTATTCCCATTTCACAGGCAAGGAAACAGAGAAACGGAGTGGTGAAGTGACCAGCCCAGCCTCACACAGAATGACAGCAGCAGAGCAAGAAACAGAACTTGACTCCTATGCCAGTGGGCTCAGCTCTTGGCTTCCACTTCCTCCTGATTAGAAGGCTCAGACATTGCAGTATGGAACAATAGCCTGAAGCCACAGCCAAAGAGGGTTACAAAGATTTGCAAAGAACAATCCTTGTCATCAAATTTCCCCACCCAACACTATAATTCAAATATTATGTATCTCCTCATGAATGTTTTAGTGTAGCAGACCTCAGAGTATGTAGGTGTAGTAGAATAAATGCATATCTTATTTTGAAATTTGGCATGTCTACAAAGCCCCAAATTTTGAAATAACACACTATTTTGAGACATCCCTTAACCCTCGTGGAACAAGGGTTACAGAGATGCCTAAATAGCACGCCCGTTATTTCAAAAAATATTTCAGCAGAAATTAAAAGTTGTGAGGGCTTTTTAAAAAATGATGTCTTTTTCTTTTGAAATCTGAGCTAATAACAGGACTTTGTGCTTAGGAAGAGATGATAATAGTAATACATTATAACTGATCTTAAAATAGTTAACCAATTAAGCAATTTTGGGGACTTTCACTCTTTCACAGATACTAAGGCATTTAGAATTTACATGAAAAATAAAGATATTTCTCATATGCTAAACAACTTACTTCACTGCTCTGCCAATCTCACTCACCAGTGCAGTCACTCTACCTGGGCTTACTCAGAAAAAAGGCAAATGTTTGAAACAGGACGATCCAGCAAGCAGAAGCTATTTTTACACTGCTTTTTTTACCCGCAAATATTTTCAAACTGAGTTTAAGAACAACTACATAGTAATCTGATTTTTTTTTAAAGTCCTGCTATACATAACCATCCTATCACCATTTTCCAGGCATAAGTGACCCTTAGTATAAGTGCAATGAATGACAGCGTCAGTCAGTCACTAAATACACGAGGGACACTGACTGTGGCCCAGATCTTGTTTTGTGTAGCAAACAGATGTACATGCTACAAAATGCAGGATCAGAACCCATACCACCACTGAGGAAGGTAGGGTATCCAGACCATATATATCTTTGATAAAGGCACATGTGGGAGTATTATATCTCGCTACATGCCTGAACTTCTGAGTTAAATAAGATAAGGTTTTGAATAGTGAACAAATCAGAATCTGAATTGACTTGGGTTAATTAACTCTGCTGCTGCTTTGAATATTGCAGTTTATTTAATTTGCATACAATATAGTTAGTGAATGAGGCTCAAAGCTGCGAGCTCAAGGACTAAATCATGCAAATCTCATTTTACCCATGAGGTTCCCTCAGACCATGCTCATTTACTATTTAGAAAGGGCAGCTCAAACCCTGCTGATTCACAGTTTCAACCCTTTTAAATCTAGAGGTCAGGGACTGGAAGGACTCTCTCCCCCTTCCATGCCTACTTTTCACTATTTCTGAGTTTAACAGGTGAGTGGCAGCATTGGAAGCTTTTCTAAGTGAGTCTATAAATTCTCATTGGAAATATTTTAGGACTGAGAGTTCCAAAAATGGGTGCCTCAAGGTAGAAGAGCAGTGGAAGATGATCTGAAAAACCTGGAGAACCACTGAGAGATTTGC
Organism: Pelochelys cantorii; assembly: GCA_032595735.1. Classification (NCBI taxonomy): domain Eukaryota; kingdom Metazoa; phylum Chordata; order Testudines; family Trionychidae; genus Pelochelys; species Pelochelys cantorii. The sequence continues at coordinate 145,394,534 of CM064327.1, forward strand.
CAGAAACTGACAGGAGTGGAGGAGTTTCACTGTTGCCTTAAACGTCAGAGGCATAACAGAAATGTGATGATGATAACTGTTAGACTCCTAAATCTGTGTTTAGGCACTTAAATATCTAGCCCATTTTTATGTACTGAGAACCTAGCAGTTCCCATTCCCATCTATGAAGGTATGAGGAGAAAGATAGCAGGAGGACAATTCTTGTGAGGCTCTTTGCATTTTTTCCGCCACTTTTTTGGTTCTCTTTGTTAAATGGGTTGGCCACCCCGGCACTAAATCATCCCATAAACATCTAACAACCTTACCCCCAAAGTCACTGGGCATCTCACAATCCCTCCTATGGAAGCCATTATACTTTGTATATACTACAGGTTGAAACTTTCTAGTCTGGCATCCTCAGGACATGACTGGTGCTGAAGCAGAGAATTTGCCAAACGACGGGGAGGGAGGGAAAATATTGTAGTGAGTGGGTCTCTTTATTTTTATTTTACTGAGGGGAATACACAGAACAGCGCTTGCAATGCTGTTTAATAATGTCTGACTGTACTTATTTGAAAGCAGCCTTCAACTTCCTGAAGGGAGGTTTCAAAAAGGATGGAGAGAGGCTGTTCACAGTAGTGACAGATGTCAGAACAAGGAGCAATGGTCTCAAGTTATAGTGGGAGAGGTCTAGGTTGGATATTAGGAAAAACTATTTCACTTGGAGGGTGATGAAGTACTGGAATGGGTTACCTAGGGAGGTGGTGGAATCTCCATCCCTAGAGGTTTTTAAGCCCCGGCTTGACAAAGCCCTGGCTGGGTTGATTTAGTTGAGATTGGTTCTGCTTTGGGCAGGGAGATGGACTTGATGACCTCCTGAGGTATCTTCCAGCTCTATGATTCTATGATTCTATATATACTGTATATAAGTCTACACCTAATCAAGGCTGATCAGCTATCTTCATAACAAAGTGTTCGTACTGTTACACAATTTTATTCTATTGGCACAAAAATATAAGCAGATAAAGCATAAAAAACATGTTTACACTTAGCAGCATTACCAGTATTTCCCCTGCTTGCTGGTCTCTGAGAAGATATTTGGGGTAAATTAGAGCTAAATAACAGCACAGAACACTGCAAGCCAGGACAGGTGGCTGTAAACAAACTTTGTCAGACCACGGGAAATGTGACCACACTCATGAGAGGTGGACATCTGGCTAACTAAAATCATGCCGGGCCGTGGATGTTGCAGAACCAGAGAGAAAGTGCCAGACTAGAGAGGTTCAATCTATATTTATATATTCAGCAGAGAGACACTGGCTCTTTCAGGTTAGATGATTATCTAACCACTGATTCATCTAACCACTGAATCATCTACAGAATCTTTCTCCCTCTCTTTTTGGTCTAATACATGTTTAAGCAGTTCATACAAAGTGAACCAACTTGAACAGAAAAGATGGAGAAAACCCAGACGATGAACACCCAGTAGGTAGGACACTCATCTAGGTGTGGAGAAGACCTGCACTAAACTCTTTGTTTCAATACAAGCAGAGTGGGAAATTGAACAAAGATCTCCCACGGAGGAGAGGAATGCACTAACTAAAGGTTGTTAGGGGAACACCAGCCCTCCATTTCAGCTGTGTTTTGAGTGGGGCCCAAAGCAATAGGTTTGCCCACAGGTGGCCTCCGAGCACATACCCAGTCAGGACCCACAAGCAAGCTAGGCAAACGAATGCCTACTTTGAGAATTCCCCTGTGAGTTAGGTGTCATGCTCTCTCATGGTGTCAGGACTAAGTTGGTTGTCCACATGCCCAGCAAAAGGAAATTTAGGGTATGTCTACACTGCACACTTATTTCAAAATAAGCTATTCCAGAAGAAATACTCCAAAATAGCTTATTTCTGAATAGCACATCTACACTACAGGGAAGCCTCAAAATTAGTCCGAGGAAGGCTTCCTTAATGTAGATGCGCTACCTCTATTTAGAACTCCAGGAGGCACTGGGGAGTAATTAGTTTGAATGGCCCTGGGGAGGAGCTATTTCAAAATAGCAGCAGTGGAGCATCCACACTACAGCTATTCTGAAATAGCTATTTTGGAAGAGGCATTATTCTTCATGGAATGAGGTTTACAGAAGTTGGAATAAGCTGTCTGTTATTTTGAATTTATTTTGAAATAATGGAATTGCTGTGGAGATGCTCACATTGTTATTTCAAAATAAGATCAGTTATTTTGAAATAACTGTGCTGCATAGATGCACCCTTAGGTATTCAGGGGACATTATCACTTGAAATTTATGCACCCAGTCATGTTAGGCCTTTACAGAGTTAGGCAGCAGCTGAGCTGAATTCCAGTGGTACCTTCATAGTGCATATAGATGCCTAAAGTGGAAACCTCTGCATTCCCTTTGTGAATCCAGTTTAGGGTTTCTAACTATTCTTGATCAGCTTGACAGTATAACTGTAAATTTTACAATCATAAATGCTGGCCAAGTATTCTTTGTCAAATGCATTATTCCAAGAATACTGCTGTTATTTGTCAAAATAATTATTCAACAGATAGTTCTTTGGCAATATTTGAGCAGCTCCATAGATGGCTGAATACATGGCAATATTGGTTGAATCATTCACAGGACAATTTTTTTCCAATTATTTTATCTGCACTATTATATACCAGTAAATTCTAGGACATAATCTAGTTATACCTAATTAAATGGTTACTTTTATAATTTGTCATTCTTTGTTAAAGTTGGTTATGCTTTATAAAGTCTTCATGAGTAAACAAATAGTAGCTAAAGTCTGGGTAGCCATCAAAGATGTGAGGACTTAGAGAACCGCAGGCTCTTAACTCACTGCTTCATATGCATTACTAATTACACATTAGAAACCTAATATTTATTAATAAAGCATATGTTGAAAAAGATAGTACATGTGTATTGTAAGTCAGAGTTAAGGTTTTTGTGGGAATGTATAGGTTAAATTTCCTGTCATTAATATAAATGAATTATTGGGGTAATAAAATTATGTACATTATCTTAACTAGTCATTTTCATGCTTCAAATATTTTACTGCAATGTTCTTTTCAAACATTTTTTCCTATATAGGTGTTACTATTTATGGTAGAAACTTTAATGACATGTAGGCTTGGGAGGAATAGAATGTTACTATTAAACATAAATTTCACTGCACGTACACATTTATGCTAGTAAACATAAATTTCACTGCACATACACATATCTACGGAAAACATTTTCATCAATAATAATCTAAATGTATAGTGACTCAAAGTTGGAAAAATGCTTCCTGAGAACTCAGAGTTTGATTTGAGGATATTTACTTTGTATATTTTGACATATAATGATGACAAATTGTGTTTTAGATTAATTGATTTATAGACTCTAAGGCCAAAAAGGACTATTGTAGTCATTTAGTTTCACCTCCCTTATATTGCAGACCATAGAACTTCCCTAAAATACTTTCTAAAGTCCATCTTTTAGAAAAATATCCAGTCTTTATTTAAAAATTGGCAATCTCAATTTAAAAATTGTAATGGTTACACAGCTCAAATATTTTTAGATTCAACATCTACTGTCATTAAATAATTATTGTCTGACCCATTCATTGTCTGATTTAAGTTAATAAAAATCACATCAAATGTTTAAAAGCCATAATTTATCAAAACTGAACATTTAAAATGAAAAAACTAAAAAACTGACAAATAAACATTGACATCTGTCAGATTAAAAAAAATCACATTCTGCCAAGACTAATGATAAGTTAACAACTTTGTGTATGCAAGACATATGTCTACAGATATAATTATAGATTTATAGATGGCATTTAAATTTGGTATATATTCAACTTCCAGTAAAATTGCTATCTTAATCACTCTTCTGGGACAGTTTTGAAGCCAAAAGCTGTTAACAAACTAACTAATAGATAGGAGTATCTATTTCAGATTTCAATAGGAAGGAGCAATTTTCAGCATGGGTTCAGATATCCCTTAGGTCCCTTGAAGCTTGTGGATTTGTTTGTTGGACAGGAGCATATTCTTTGGTTCACCACCTATACATGACTTTGAAGCTAGTTTTCAGCCTTTCACACCTGTCTCTGGTTTTAAAATGTCTGCCTGGCTCTCAATTCTGTGATGAAGAATTTAGACTGGATGCAAAAGGATCAGGCTGGCACTTCTAGTGAACCTGATTAGTCTAAGTAGTGAAATATGTATTTGCAGGTGAGATCCATTTACAGAATGGATCATCATTGAAAGAATGATGAAGGCAGCAGAGGGAGAGCTGTTCACAAGATTATCCTGTTAGAAGGATTTTCAGTACATGGGATTATCTATAATGAGATTAACCACTAGGAGATCAAATTCTGAATGGTTGCTCCAGGGAGAGACAAAATGCTCAGTAAAACAATAAAGAAGTGGGAGGTGAGAGCTACAGCAACTAAGGCTTTGTCTACACTTGCAATTGATCACCAAAACTTTTATCATTCAAGGGTACTTAAAAACCCTGCCCCAAATGACAAAAGTTTTGTCACAGCAAGTGCAAGTGTAAATGCTGTGATTCTGACCAGAGTGAGCCAGGGACTAGAAGTATTTTGTCAGAAAAAATGCCAACAGCATTCCCACATGCCGACTTTTAGCGACAGAGCTATGTCGACGAAGCCTTGTCACTATAGGCGGTGTAGTGTAGGCATAATTTAAGAGAAAGTCTGCTCATAAGAATACTGCTGTTCAACTACTAAAAAATGGAGAATGCATATCAAGTGGGCATGTGCGATCAACCAGAGGAGTATAGACAATGTTAGGAAGAATGTGTCTAGATTTGATAAAAACTGGCTATAGATTCATTATTAATGAATTGCTGAGGATCCTTAGGGCATGTCTACACTAGGAAATTATTTCAAAATAAGTAAAATCAAAATAATAACTCCAGAAATAACAAATCAAAATAGCACGTCCCCACTATGGGGGAGCATTGAAATTAGTCAGAATTATTTCGAAATCATGCGTCCATACTGACTGGAGCCTGCCTCAGACTTAGAGCCCCTGAAAGCACTCTGGGGAGGGCACTAGGAGGGCGGACACTTCCTGTGGCTGCTTGGTCAGGCAGGCTGCGACGCATGCTTTCAGGGGCTCCTCCCTTTGCCTGCGTGTCACATGACACTCCTCCACTGCCTCCCCCCTAGTAGGACACAAAACAGACCCAATGTGCTCTGGTTGCCCTTGTGGATGCCACAGCACTCACAGCATGGAGCCAGAGCTGCTGCAAAGCAGTGCCGGGCTCACGAGCCTCATGCTGCGCCTCATGGTGCAGGACTTCCAAACTGCTCGCCTGTTGCTCCAGCAGGATGAGGACCTGTCCATACCTAAGGCCCTCATCACCCAGGTCCCAGTGCTCCTGCTGCTGCACATGCCCCTCAGTCTCCTGGATACCATGGAACACTGCTTCTGGCAGCAGGAGGCTAGTTGCGACTGGTGAAACCGCATCGTCCTGCATCAAGGGGATGACCAGCAGTGCTGCAGAACTTCCATATGTGGAAGGCCACCTTCCTAGAGCTCTGAAAGTGGCTCACCCCTGCCTTCAGGTGACAGGACACCCAACTGAGACCCACTATCCCCATGCAGAAGCACATCACCATCGGCCTGTGGAAGCTTGCCACATTGGACAGCTACCATTCTGTCGGGAACCATTTCGGCATGGGGAAGAAACCCAGCGTTGGAACCGCGATCGTACAAGTAGTGAAGGCCATCAACCACATGCTGCTACGGATAGTCATCACTCTGGGCAACGTGGACACCATTGTGGATGGCTTGACACCATGGGCTTCCCCAACTACGAGAGACCATTCTCATTCTGGCCCCCAACCACTGTGCCTAGGACTACATAAATAGAAAGGGGTACTTCTCCATGGTGCTGCAGGTCCTTGTTGATCACAAGAGATGCTTCACCAACATCATTGCTGGCTGATCAGGGATGGTGCACAACACCTGCATCTTTGGGAAATCCTGACTGTTCCAAAAGATGCACGCCAGCACTTTTTTCCCTGACTTCGCCATCAGAGGTGGGGACATAGACATGCCCATTTTCATCTACGATGACTCAGCCTACCCCTTGCTCCCATGGCTCATGAAGCCCCACACAGACAGACTGGATCCCACCAAGCAGCACTTCAGTGCAGGTTGAGCAGGTGCCACATGGTGTTGGAGAGTGCATTTGACCATTTAAAGGGGAAGTTCCGGTGTCTCCTCACCAGACTGGACCTCAGCAAGTGCAACATCCCCTTTGGGGTGGTAGCTGTCTGTGTGTTCCACAACCTGTGTGAAAGCAAAGGGGAGACTTTTCTGTCAGGGTGGGGGGCAGAGGCTTAAAGGCTGGCCAGGGCATACAAGCAGCTGGACACCAGCCCCATCAAGAGAGCAAGTCAAGGCACTGTGTTCATCAGGGAGGCCTTGAGAGAGAATTTCATCCAAGGCCAGCTGTGAGACTTTCCCCTGTGCCTCTACACAAGGGACCCCTGCATTCCCTCTGTGTGCCTTTCCTTCTCCTTCCCTCTCTTCCCACCTTCCCCCCTCTCCTGGGCAAATAATAAAGTCATTTTTCTTGAACAGGACTGTTTATTGGGCGGATATACAACAGGGGAGGGACTGGGTAAAGAATCCAGAATGGAAGGGGGTTAGAGGAGGGGGGCCTCAGGATGGGACTGGGACTGGTGCCTGCCTCTGGTTTTTCCGGCGGTTTTGGATGCCTATCAAGTCCCACCGCCCCATGTTCTGGGGCCCCAGTGGCCCCTGGGGGGCTAGGAGGGGAAGCCATGGCGGGGAGGTGGCTGGTGGCCTGTTCCATGCACAAAGCCATGTGCTCCATCACTGAGGTGAGGGAGGCGCACATGCTTTGTGCTGGCATGTAGCTCATCCCAGTCTTCCTCTGCTCCTGGTCAGCAGCCCACACCTGGCACTCCTCCTAGAGCCCCCGGATGAGGGACTGCAGGCAGGCCATTTGCTCCCACATCAGGTCCTCACAGGTTCTTTGCCTGCAGATCCTGTGAAGTCATGCAGATGGTGTGGGAAGTGGGAGATGAGCCAAGCTCACAGCTGGCCCAGCTGTAAAAAAAGTTATAAGGGCAGTCATCCCAGAAGACTGTGTATGAAGCCTAGACCTAATCTTGGAACCAACACCAAAGGTCCCGGTTCAGATGAAGACAATGTGCTTCAAGCAAGGCTTATGTTGCCTAGACAATGAGCACTTTCCTGAAGGGGCATGGACATCCCAGGGGAGAATTGCTATACCCACGTCCCAGAGATAAGCAGGCATGGGAAGGTGCCAGCCAAGAGCATGCGGGAGGGAGGGGTATGCTGGGGTGACTCAACCTCCCACACACTCCAGGTCTAGCACTGGCAGAATCCTGCAGAGAGAGAACATCCATCCCTGCCCACTGGAGGCAGGGGGCTGTTGGGAACGGTGTGTGTGAGAGGCAGATGCTGCTTGCCAGAGAAAATGCTACTGGGTTCCCCTCCTCTTCCCTCAGCCACGCCCTCCCCCCCCCCACACACACACACACACCAGCAGGTTCTCATGTATGGCATTAGTCTCCTCTGCATCGCCGCACTTGACCAGGAATGAATGCTACCTGAGTGTGGGCATGACCCTATGCTGTGTGCGGCACTGCTCTGTGTGTCTGTGACCCCAGACTCCTTAGGGGTGGCTTATCATGGGAAGGTGTCCCACCGTGGAGGCCAGAGTAAGGCAGGCCTCTTCAGGAACTTTGTGAGAAGGACTGAGGTGAGAAGTTCCTGTGTGAGATCATCATGGGGCAGAGTGCTCTGAACTGGTGTTCCATGTGCTGCCACCTGCACAGGCTGTTTGTGCAGCCCCCAGGCCTAGTAGGCAGAGAGAGGAGCACGCACCCCTCGCAGCCTTATGCCTGCCTCTTCTGGGAAAGTTATAGAACTTACCTGAAGTGCTTTCCCTGGGATTGTCCAAAGCCTGAGAGACATCCTGGAAGGAGGGGGATTGGCTCCAGGGTGAGGAGCAAGTCCTAACTGGTGGGCATGGTTGCCTGGCTGGCTTCCTCCTTCTTCTCCTCCTCAACATCCACAACCCCACCCTCATGGAGGCTGACACTAGGCATGTCCTGGTCAGACTCGATGATGGCAGGGGGGAAAGGGGGAGAAGGTGACTGGCCTGCCTCCCAGGATGGCATCCAGCTGGTTGAAGTAGCGGCAGCTGTGTGGTACTTCCCCAGAGCATCCTCTGTCCTTGTGGTAGGCCTTCCTGTGCTCCTTTACCTTCATTATGACCTGGTCCAGGGTCAGAGTGTGCCCTTTGTCAGCTAGGCTGGTGGCAGTCTGACCATACACATTTGCATTTTTCTTCCTGGTGCAGATTTTATGGAGGTTGGTTTCCTCCCCTGAGAGCATGATGAGGTTCAGGATCTCTGCACCAGTCTAGGCTGGAGCTCTCCTGCATCCCAGGGCAGTGGCAGCTGAGGGAGCAGCAGGAATACTGGGGGGGCTCTGAGGGAATGTTGTGGTTGCTCATGGCTACCTGGGATGCTGCTGTGTGGAAGGGGGCTCACAAGGGTCGCCATGTGGCACAAGCCCTTCTCCTGCAGCCTGGAGTTTAAAAGCTCTGCAGGAGAAGGGGAGCAGTGGAGATGGCAGGTGTGGCCAAAGTGGTCAGAAGTGCAGCTGTGAGAGGCCTCTTGAGGCCATTTATTTTGAATTAGCAGCACCGGATCGTCCATGCTAACGCTATTTTCAAATAACAATTTGAAATGAGCGTTACTACCCCCAAGGAAAGCAGGAGTCCAGATTTCAAAATAACCAGCCCGCTATTTCGAAATAACAGGCTTGGCAGTGTGGGTGCCCCACTTATTATTTTGAAATAAAGGGGGGGGGGAGTATTTCAAAATTACACCCCAGCATAGATCAGGGCCAAGTGGGAGCTGCTGGATGACTCTGCAGACAGTCACAATGTGCATTGTATTTCATACACTTTTAGGGGAATCCCATTCAAAGGCATTTTAAATGCAGGCCAAACCAATATAATACAGGTTGTACCTCCCCAAACCAGCAACATCTGCGGGCCGGCATGACCTCGGATGTTCCTGGATCAGAGAGCCCAGGAGCCTAGTGGCAGGAGGGCAATGCAAAAGTGGAGCTGGTATGAAGCAACAGGACAGGGCAGAGGTGGGAGCTGGTGGCAATCCTGAGCAGCCCCCAGCAGCCTGTGGCACTGAGGCCAGGTCAGCACTCACAGCACAGGACTGGACAGTTGACAGCCCATGCTAGAGCAGGGCCAGAGCCAGAGCCCCAGGGAGCCCATGGGAATGGGAGCAGAGCCTGCGGGCTGCCACAGGCCAGGAGTTTGAACCCTTGGCAGCCTGCAGGGACCGGGTCTGGTGGCATCCCCAGCAGTCTGTGGAAGTGTGGGGCCAGAGCCTCGGGCAGCCCATGGGAGCATGGACCAGAGCCTGCAGGCTGCTACAGAACCAGAGCCTGAATCCTCAACAACCACTGAGAGCCCATGGCAGCGGGACCAGAGCCAGAGCCGGCAGAAGCCACTGGTACCCCATGGCAGTGGATCTGGGGCTGGACCCACAGGAATGCAGCTTGGGGTCAGAGCCCGTGGGCAGCCTCCAGCCAGGGCAGTGGTAGCAGGGCCAGCCGGAGCTGGGAGTAGTGAGGGGGGCCTCTGGAGCTGGAAGTGCCAAGCATGGGGCTGTGGCAGGGAACCTTCCCTATTCCGGCAAATTCCCTGATTTGTGATTGGCCAGGGAGGGCCATCTTATAAGGTGAATACTAGAACAGTGATGATACTTCTCAGAGACGGCGTGAAATATGTTCTGAAAATTATATGGGATTTTTTCCTAGTGATCCACTTGATAAAACATTGGTGTTCTGAGAAATGCAAGAGTATATGCTCCTTTTCACTGGTGCTGTTCCTGCAATAATTTCAAGGCACCTTTGGCCAAAAAAACAGAAAAAATGTGTTTAAAAGATGATAACATTTGCAAATTCACTATCCTACCTTTCTGAGAGACCTCAAGTCAGCCTACTGTTTTTGCGCTTGCAATGTATTGCAACTTCCATTAATAAACTAGATTGTGCCTTTAAGGACTAGTTCTAATAGAGGATGATGTGGCACTGTCCCTCCCAAAGGGAAATTACTGAAAGACTATGGGATTGGTATAGAAATGGGAGCAGGACCATGGCCTTCTTCCTTCTCCCTTGGGGTGATATGCACGTCTGGATGCTCACAGAGGAAGAAGTTCAGATGAATCCCCAGGTATCTCTGTGTTGGCTAGTAGGGTAGATAGTCAGCATGTGTGGTTAGAAAGAAAGGTTGAATAACTGAATAACTGTCTGTTTCGAACACTTCTTAGTATCAAACATGAATTGGATACTATTACATGGTAATTTGTTAATGACAATAATTGACTTTGCACCATTTTATTTTGTAAGTATGTCTGACTGAAATCTTGATTCAAACCAAATGGAGAATACTGTAGTTTTCAGCTTGTTCCCATAGAAAATTTAGCATCTGCTGTGCAAGACAAAGGTTTAAATTGTGCAATCTTGCTATTTAAGTGCTACATCAGCATTTTCCATAAAGAAATTATCTGCAGAACTATAACTCACCTAATTGCTCGCTATTGTTGCAAGAATCATATTAATGTGCTACATATACTATTAGTACATACAACACAGATATGATCTACAGAGATTGAATTACAGTGGAAGGTTAAATAGAAGTAGAGGCAGCTATATATCTTCCGTTATTTGTGCTCTTTTTTAAATATCTATTTTTCATCTTAGAGTTTCTCATTCCCTTAGGTACAGCATGAACTTAAAAGCAACCTAGATTCTTCACAAGACTTTTAGAGTATACGATGGATCAATAATTTGTTGGTTTGTTTATGAAATATGCCAACTTACGGGGACAGAGTCATTTTTAAGAGGAAGCAAAGATCAATATATATGTGCATAGATTTATGGATGCCTTTGTTACAATCAGAATAAGTCTTTCTGTTAAAGAACTCCAAAAGGCAAACTTGGCTTTTCTTTTACATTGATATATTAGCTTCCGAAGGCCACTTTAACTCTAAACATGAAGAAATACCACTTGGTGAGGCTTTTATTCTGATAAAATCTTTTTTGAATTTAATTTGTGCAGCATACGTTCAATGAACACAAGCAACAAGTCTACTAATACTAACATTATAATCATTAAGATTTGTCCATTTTCTTGGATATGTCAAATGTTTGCTGAAAACTATGAATCTTACATCCACTGTTCAAAAGAACCATAAAATGTCTTCACTAAAACAATCATTTAGACACAATCTTAAAACATTCTCTGATTAGAATGCTACTTAAGAAATACATTACTGCATATATATCCACCTATCTTTGCAAAATAGACACTGGGTCCAATTCTTTCTTCATTTACACCCATGGAATCCCATTCATATTAATATGGCTACATGGGTGTAACAGAAGATAACATCACTTATATCAACAGGGTTACATGGGTATATCTATTATACATGTTACTGTGTAGCACCATCAGACTTGGTACATAAAATGGTTTGTCTAACTATACAAATGTAGTTGCTTGGGTGTAACTGAGGACAAAATGTGGCCCTCCTTTTTAAAAATAACAGTTCTTTATGATGTAATTTTAAAACTTGTATAGAAAATAGTAAAAAAGCCACACAGACACACACACACATATATAACTTTTCTGCAACTTGACAGGTGAGATTGTTTTTCATCTTTTGTGTAAAAATGTGTATAAGGAAAAAATCCAAAAGTGGACCACAACAGGAGAATGTAAAATGCACCCTATTCCCCCACCAAATCCCTGGGTCTAGAAGCTCCATATGAAAAAAAAAGACAACTTTGCCAGAGGTAACAGCACCCATATTTATGGCTTCTAAGGACTACTACACAACAGATTTGGCTCAGATGTGGAAAGCTGTCTCTGAGCCATAGCACAACGTTTTCAATAGATGGCAGTAGCAACAATTCTCCTGTCACAAGCCTGGAATACAATTGATAAAAGATCCAATAGCCACTTCTCTCCAAAAAACAAGTAAGTTACACCCAAAAACATGCAATAATATCAATAGTACTACACAATAATACGGTATTACCTCTGCTGTATCTGTGAATGCCTTTCAGCCCTGGAATGGTGTTCTTACTGACATACCAGTAATTGGAAGTGCAGTGTATAACCGCATTCAATCAAAAAATAATAAGTGAACAAGAACTATGGACGAAATCCTGGCATTGTTCAAGTCAATTGGAGTTTTGCAACTAAATCAATGGAACCAGATTTTACTCATCTTTGATACCTGAGCTATTTTAAGACAAAACAAATGGGAACCATGCTTCCATTTTTAGTAGATTGGAGCACCAAATGACACATAGCTCATTGCATACAATTTCCAGTATATAGCTATTGCTGCTCACCATGACAGCCATATTACAAACTATTCTTAAATCTTTGGGACACTAGCTCCATCCTGCAGTCTAAATCCACTAACGTCAGCTGTGGTGCCACACCAGCAGAGTGGGGGGGAAGGCGAATGCACAGTAAGGAAGATGTAGCTCTCTTAGCCCTGGTCTACACAAGGGCTTTATTTCAGAATAACTCCCTTAGGTCAAATTTATAAGTGGAGCATCCATACTACCAAGCCTGTTATTTCCAAATAACGAGCCGCTTTTTTCAAAATCTGTACTCCTGTTTTTCTCGGGGAATAATGTTAATTTTGAAATAACTACTCCCCAGAGTAATTCAAGCTAATTACTCCCCAGTGCTTCCTGGGGCACTAAGTTGTGGTAGCACGTCCACATGAATAGAGCCTGCCTCGGACTAATTTTGAAGCTTCCCCGTAGTGGGGATATGCTATTTCAATTTTGTAAAATCAGGAGTTATTAAGTTGAATTTAGTTATTTTGAAATAGTTTCCTAATGTAGACATGTCCTTATGGTGCTTTGGAGGAGAAAGTGTTGAGAAGGAGGTATGGAGTGTGATGCAAAAGCCCACAAAGTCAGTGGAAAGACTTCCATTGAATTCATTGGCTTTGGATGCATGTCTTCATTTTTTAAAGATATGCTGTTGCTTTCTAGAGACTTACTGAAAAGTGGGCAAGCCATCTGCACCCTTTATTCCCTCACTCATGATGGCAGCAAAGAGTTTTGTGTGTAACTTACTCCATTTTTTAGAGGACTTTCCACTGAGCAGTCATCAAGCGTGCTTAATGTCTGAGATAGGAAAATTGGGGCTTAGAACTGAGAATTGATATTTTAATCAATACCACAAACAATTTCTAATTTTCCATTTGTTGAAAAAAGATTGCAGGTGAACATTATCACAAAATAATTCATAGCACACTTTGAAGAACAAGTATATCAAAGAATGAATTATTCTGGTTTCTGTACAGATAATTTATTTATAGGTTGGACCTCCCTATTCTAGTACCCTCGGGACCTGATTGGTCCCAGATGAGGGATTTTGCCAGACCAGGGAAGGTCATTTCTGGACCCCCTGCTGCCACCCCTCTCACCCCCCCTCCCCGCCCAGCCTGCTGGCCACCCAGTTGGCTCCTCACCTCCTGCTGGCCTCGGTGCCCTGCCTACCCTGCTGGGCAGCCATTGCTTCCCTGGCTCTGGCACCCACAGGGCAGCTGCACGGGCTACATGGGATCCGGGACATGCCAGGCAGCCGTACTTTGCAAAGCCCTGCGCCACTGAGCTACTGCAGTTCCCAACCCCACTGGGCATGTGCTGATGGCAGGCTCACTGAGGACAGCCCACTACCCTGCTGGCCTGACAGGGATCCTTGCCACTGATCCTCCACCAGGACTCTCTGGTCCTGCAACATCCATACCAAACCATGGATGTTGCCGGACCAGAGAATCCTGGTTAAGAAAGTTTCAACCTGTAGTGACATTTTCAAATAACAGAAGAATGAATATCATTAAAGAACAACAATATTTATTGTTAAATGGAAACAATGGGTAATTGTATCATTAAATTTGTGGTTTACTTGACCCATAATTACTAAAGTCATTTCACAAATTTTGCTGAGGAAACAAGGCACGGTGAATTTGATTTTTGCTGGTTGAATGCTATGACACAACATAAGCCTGTGTCCACACTCTGTGTACAGTAACAATAATCTTTGTACCTGAAAACTCATAATTTGCTGATCATTATGGTCCTGACAAAATATGTGTGGTAATTGTGTATATGAAGTTATAAGTTTTTCCAGTTTCATGTTAACACATGTTTCAAACCACAGCAAAAGGTGGCAAACAGGTCTGTCACCAACAAAGAAATGTTGCTTTATTTTCATTCGAGCACTAATCAGAGTTAAGCTGGAAGAGTAGACAAAGAAACTTCAAACAGGTGAGGAAAAATAGCCGAGAACATTCCTCTCCATAGTTTTGTCACCAGAATCTCAACTGGAAATGGACTGGCATTATAAAAACAAAAGAAACATGAACACTCCAAGGCATACCTCCTCTCTCTTCATCTGTCCATCATTTCACTACACCAACAGGGACAGAGGAAGCAGCCTTTGAACTGGAAAAGGTGTCCAGACTTAAGAAGATTGGTCAGAAAGACTGCTGAGAGTATATGGTGAGAAAAAAATGAAATTTAACTTGGTTTGTTAGGAGAGCCATCAGTTGCATTTTATCTTTATTTTTCCTGGAACCACTTCTGCTTTATTACTTCTACTCACTTGGTTTATTGTTTTAGCTAACCCAGTCGGCTTAGACTGAAGTGTCGCTGAAACTCCATTAGTTGTAACAAGGTAAGTACATATTATTTGTATTAAAGGAATTTTATATGAATTTCTATTGCCTGGGAGAGGACTGAGAATTTCTGAGGGAAAATCTAAAACTGGAAGTCTCCCTGCATTATAACCAAGGCTGGTAAGAGCCAAGATTTGGCTGTCTGGCTGCAAGTACTGGCAGGAGAGACTTACATGCTGGAGGCTCTTTGTGAGCGGTCCAGACTGAAGCTACAGCAGCAAAGAATTGTAAAGGGCATACCAAGTTGGAGGGCATGTATGACACGGACAGCAGGGCCTGGGGCAAGATGTGGGGGCGGGAACAGCTCCATGCCCCCAGAAGGGGCAGGGCTTCAGATGGAAGAGGCAAAGCCATAGGCAGTCAGCCCTTAGCGCCCGTCCAAACTGCAGCGCCCGCCTACCCAGTCCTCAGTCACATAAAGCGGCACTCTAGTGCTCTGGCAGCGATTCAAAGTCTGTAATTGCCCCCTTTTCCTCCTGAGACCCTGAAATAGACACTCACTAGTCTAGACTGTACCCTGGTATGTCACAAGTGCCTAAGGAAAATTATGGATCTTATTAATCTTTGTGTATCTTCCCCCAAAACTTCAGAATATTCAAAAGTCATGCACGTAATGCAATCAACTCAGCTCCAAATTCTGTTCTATTTACTACTAGGTGCTCACTTGCTCAGTCTCTTGCTCTCTCCCCTCTCTTTCTGGGACATCTGTCAGAAAGAATCAAAACATCACTCAAAACCCAAAACGGGGAGTGAAAAAAAGACAAGGCCACCAGTTAAAGAAAAGAGAGCAAACAAGCTCCTACATTAAAATGAAATGAAAACTCAAGTAAAAATCAAAGACATTACAAAATTCCCAACCATTTATGCACCCTAGATTTGAAGCATTTTGGATAACTTTATAACAATCCATGGATTCCTCTCAAGTGGGTATTTTCTCAAACTGATTAGTTGATACTGAGCCACGAATCACTAGTTTGGGAGAGACCACGTCGTATTGGGAAATATGCTGCATTCCTACATAATAAATTCAGTTTCTTAGAGGAAACATTAGAAGTAGGAAATTGTGCCAAGCACCAAAAATCTTCATATTCTGGACTACACAGAATCAAAGAAATGTAGGGCTGGAGATGAGGAGTCATCATCTCCAGTCCCTTGTGCTGAGTTTGGACCAAGTAATTCTAGACCATCCCTGACAGACGTTTGGCCAACCTGTCAATGGGTATTCCATAACCTCTCTTGGAAGCCTATTCCAGCGCTTATTTACCCTTATTGTTAAAAAGTTTTTTCTCATATCTAATATGACTCTCCCTTCCTTCAGATTAAAGCCATTACTTCTTGTCCTATCTGTAGTGGACATGAATAATTGATCACCCTCCTCTTTAAACCAGGCTTAAAGATATTTAAGATGGCCATCAAATCCCTCAGTTTTTTCTTCTCAAGACTAAACATGACAAGTTTTTTTTTAATCTTTCCTCAGAAGTCAGTCTTTCTAAATTTTTTATCACCTTTGTTGCTCTCATCTTCACTCTGCCAAGTTTGTCCACATCTTTTCTAAAGTGCAGTATCCAGAACTGGTCACAGTATTCCAGCCAAGGCCTCACTGGTCCCAAGTAGAGTGGGGCAATTACCTTCCATGGCTTACATACAGCATCCCTGTAAATACATCCAGAATATTAGCTTCTTAGAATCATAGAACACTAGAACTGGAAGGGACCTCAAGAGGTCTTCTGCAACTGCATCACAATGTTGAGTCATATCCAGTTTGTGATCCACTATAACCTCCACTTGCCAGTACTACTCATACTGTCACTTTGTCAGTTATTCCTCAGTCTGTAATTGTACATTTGATTTTTCCTTCCTAAGTTAAGTACTTTTTGCACTTGTCTCCATGGAATTTCATCTTGGCTGATTTCAGACCACTTCTTCAATTTATCAAGGTCATTTTTAATTCTAATCTTTCTTAGAAGAGTTATCAATAAGTCCAGGATTTTTATTTTTCCTCCTTGCTTATAGTGGGCCTTAATATGTAAACTGTACTGGGTGTCTTACACTCAAAAGACGTTAGTGCATGTGACCCTCTGTACCTCAAAGCAGCACCCTGGAACCATCATATTCATGGCTGTCATATGATTAGGATATGTTTTGTACAAAGTATGCCTTGTGAGGTATCATTTTTAAAATCTTGAGCTGTTGAACCTTAACATCCTGTTGGATTGTATGTGCTATCATGATATGTGAAATTATGAAGTTTTGCTATGTTGTGTTACTGAAATATGTTGTGAGGTTGGGAAAACCCACAACCAACCTTTCAGGTACAACAGTAGAACAGCCAGCCAGCAGTTAAGGGTTCATGAACACACATCAAGGAAAGATCCACTATGCCAGAAAATGTATACCATGGGGACAGCTTATTCCCCATGCCATAGCAAAAGATCTCTCCAGAAAGCTGGAAGAAACTATAAGGCGGAACATGACACAATCACTTGGCCTCACTCTCCCACAACTCAACACCTGGAAACACATCGGGAGGACAATGACTTTGAACTAGCAGCAGCAACATAACTATATGGCCTATCAGAGGTCATTGTCACCCTACTAAATGTAAGGAGCTGTATCTCTGAATTAACATTAATAAACACAGGAAAGACTAGTCACATTTGGGGTAATGCAGAGGGTTAGAGAAAAGCTACAAGATAAGTCTCCAGAACTGCAGTCTCCACTAACAACAAAGTTCATTTACTTTTTTTACCACCCAGCACACTTTGCCCTTATTGTTCTTCATCATCAAATCTTTCCATCTGGAAACAGATCTCAATATTTTGCTTGCTATAATAGACCATTCTGCTCAAACCCTCTTATCTCCTGCCACTCAGAGTAATGAAAACAGAGCAATTGTTAAGAGATGTAACATAAACTTTTCTACACTTCTGCAAGAAGCTTTACTCTCTTTGTGGTGTTGAAGGTGCAAACATATTGCCTCTTTTCCAAATACCTTCTTTGGACATAGGCTTTACAGAAGGAACAACTGGAAGAAAATATTTCAATGAGCAAAACTGAGGCTTCAGATGGTCTCCAGAATGACAGACCCTCTGGCCCAGGAGCAAATTTCTACCCATGCTGTATCAGATGTTCAAATGCTCTTTCCCCAGAGGGACCTTCCCTGAAATGACCAAAGAAGCCATCGCTGCAGTAGTTTTCAAAATAATACAGAGCCTAAGGGTTGAAAGTTTTTTCAACCAATCTGACTCCAAAATCTTGATAAGAGATTCATAATGAAGATATTTGCAAACCACTCTACTCTAATATTACCTACATTGGTTAGGATTGGGGAATGATATTAAACTTGCTACAAAATGTCCTTTGTGTTTCATGCAGAGAAGGATTTTGACTAAGATGCCCTTTGTTTCAGTTCTTACACAATGTTTAATGAATTTCACCTTGTAAGAAAACAGAAGATCTGGATGCCCTCTATGAGCAATGATACCAAACTGCTCAAGATAGTTAAGACCAAAGCAGACTGTAAAGGGCTTCAAAAAGATCTCACCAAACTAAGTGATTGGGCAACAAAATGGCAAATGAAATTTAATGTTGATAAATGTAAAGTAATGCACAATGGGAAAAATAATCCCAACTATACATGCAATATGATGGGGACTAATATGTCTACAACTACTCGAGAGAGATCTTGGAGTCATTGTGGATAGTTCTCTGAAAACATCTACTCAGTGTACAGCGGCAGTCAAAAAAGCAAACAGAATGTTAGGAATCATTTTAAAAGGGATAGAGAATAAGACAGAAAATATCTTATTGCCTCTATATAAAACCATGGTATGCCCACATCTTGGATACTGCATACAGATGTGGTCGCCTCGGGTATGTCTAGACTACATGGCTCCGTCAATGGAGACATGTAAACTAGTTTACCCGGCATAGGCAAAGAGGCATAAGGGATTGGTTAGCAAAGGCTTCCTCAGCCAACAGCTCTGCGTCTAGACTGCCGCACTGTGCTGGATCAGCTGATCATCGGCACAGCACGGTGGCCATGTTTATTTTAATGAAGCGGGGATTATTTAAATCCCCGCTTCTTTGCCTATGCCGGGTAAACCCTAGTTTACATGGTTCCGCCGACGGAGCAATGTAGTCTAGACATACCCCTCGTCTCGAAAAAAGATATATTGGCATTGGAAAAGGTTCAGAAAAGAGCAACAGAAATGGTTAGGGGTTTGAAACAGGTTTCATATGAAGAGAGATTAAAAAGACTTGGACTTTTCGGCTTAGAAAAGAGGAGACTAAGGGGGTATGTGATAGAGGTCTATAAAATTATGACTGGTGTGGAAAAAGTGAATAAGGAAAAGTTATTTACTTATTCCCACAATATAAAAACTAGAGATCACCAAATGAAATTAATAGGCAGCATGTTTAAAGCAAACAAAAGGAAATTTTTCTTCACTCAGCTTTTTCTGCCACTGATGATTTTATTGGTTAGTTGTAGTCAAGTAAAATAAGTTATTATACAATATGAAGACATCATAGATAAATATTCTATATGGCCATATCTATACCACGCGGAAGATAGACAATGCCACAATCGATCTTCCAGGCTTCAATTTAGTGGATCTAGTGAAGACCCACTAATTCAAACTGAGAGGGCTCCCCCATTGCCACCAGTAGTCCTTCTCCTCGTGAGGAGTAAGGGAAGCCAATGGAAGTGTTTGCTCCCGTCGACATCCCATTGTGCGGATAGCATGAAAACACGATATAAGATACACTGACTCCAGCTACGTAATCAACGTAGCTGGAGTTATATATCTTAAGTCGATCTTACCCTTTAGTGTAGATCTGGCATATGTGACTTGCTGTATAAATAGTAACTGATTTCCATTAATAATCAACAAATAGTTGTTAATCTCTTGGAAAATAGAAATCACTTTCAATATTTTAATTATGAGCCGTGACCTACGTTACATATTGTAAATATGGTAAGGTAAGTAAAGCTAGAGATTGTGCAACAGACTTTTGCAAGAGACATCAGACTTAAATCTCTAAGGATTGAACTCTAGGTATGAAATCCCACTTTGTTTTCTTTACAGTGTAATCCCCCCATCTGCTTACAGAAACATCAGAAAGTTCTGCTTCCACCTCAGAATGTATGGTCAAAACCAATGGGAGAAAAATATCCTAGCTCTTGCACTATTCACACTGATGTAACTGATAGCAGAATTTGGTCCATAATTTCTGCTGTTATGGAGTATATTTCTGAATGGAACATGTTCCGATTTTTATTAAATGGCTGAACGACATATTAAGTCAATTAATGAGTTTGCCCATTAAATGAACTTCCTGTCTACCCCCCACAAAATATGTCAATCATAGCGCAATTCAACCTTCACAGTTCTGGATGTTTGAAAGCCATGGACTGTCTACCAAGAAAAAAGGGTTACTTCTAGACATTCAGGTATGTTCTTATACACATCAAATCTTTGCTCTCTCCCAATTTATGCAGAGTCTCTTCGTGTAGTTACCCTCAATACTCTGACTATTTCCTCAGAATTAACTATTCAATTGTTAACAATTAAATAAGTAATCTAGATCTTCTTAATAAAATAAGGATGAATAATAATGCAAATTAAATGTTAATATTTTGTTGTTTTACATAAAATACAAAATAGCAGGATGAGGTGTCATGTGAAACTCATCTAAATGTTCAATGTGAAAACAGGAATTACCTTGTGAAGATGTTCCTATTATAGATGTCATCTGTTTTTTTCTTAACCAATAGGACCATTACTGGGTTTTTTTTTATTTTTCAATTTTCTGGAAAAATGTCCCAACACTGAAAAGTTGTTGACTCTACTGAATGTTAAAGTATCTGAAACAATGACTATTTTTGTTAAATCCCTTGGAGATCAGATTACACTTTACCTTAGAAGTCCCAAAGGAATAAAATTCATTACAATTGTGATCCCATTTTTTGTGCATGTTGACAATGTCTCGAGAAAAAAAAACACAATGATTGAAAAGACCACACAAAACAATTCCAAAATGCTTTAGGCACACACTATGTGAGTGACAACTACAAATTTAAGTGCTGTAATTCTTTGATTAATATAAAGAAAGTGATTTAGATTATTTTGATAACAGCCTTTGGGGGGGGAAATGACACATAAAGGAATATAAAGATTTGAGGTTTGAATTACTCGCCTAAGATGTGTTTTTATAAATAACCTGTCAACTATATTTTGGAGAGAAAGGAAAAAGCAGAGTTGTTTTTCACAAAGTAAACTACTTACTGTATACTACACAATGACACAAAATTTTTCTTTAGCCTTTTCCACTTATCTATATAAATACAAAATCTCAATAACTTAGAACATATTATAAACAATTGAAGAGACCGAAATCTGTACATACTAGGGAAAACGAGGTTAAGATTTACATCTAATTCTGTTAAAGAAGTAAAATGATGCCTCCTCAAAATGTACTCACCAACCCTCCATATTAAAATTTCTTTTGCATACTAATTGTTTATATTGACTGTACTGATAAAAAATGATATAATAATCTAGTAATAGAGTACCTAACTGAAATAACATTACCTGTTTAAAAAAAAATATTTGGAGCCTAGTGCCTCAGATGGGTGTTAAGCAGGCTCATCTGAGCTCAATAAAAAAAATTAGACCACCTATTTAGGTACCTAAATATGGAATTTGATGCCTAAATTTAGGTGTTGAGTGCTGAGAATATTAATCATAGGAAGAAAAATCTGGTAGTTTTTGTCAATTATTAAAGGATCCCTACCCAAGGATAATTTAGAATGGGACATGTACTCAAAGAATTTGAAAATGTTACTGAACAGATATCCACTCTATTCTCAACTCACCGAGGACAAGACAGAGAAAATATCCCAACAACTTCCACCCTGCCATCAACTCTAGCCTGGACCAGTTCACACAAGAGATCCACATCCTTGACACTACAGTACAATTATATGATGGCCACATTTCCACCACCTTATACCAGAAACCTACCACTACACTTACCTACATGCCTCTAGCTTCCATCCATGATGCATTTCACAGTCAATTGTTTACAGCCAGGCCCTAAGATACAAGTGGATTTGCTCCAATCCCACAGAGACAAACACCTACTGGATCTTTATCAGGCGTTCTTAAAACTTAAATACCCACCTGGGGAAGTGAAAAAAACAGATTGACAGAGCCAGACGAGTACCCAGGCATCAGCTTCTTCAAGACAGGCATAACAAACAAAATAACAGAACACCACTGGTCATCACCTAGAGCCCACAACTTACACCCCTTTAGCACATCCTTAATAATCTACAACCAACTCTGGAAAACACCCCCTCACTCTCACAGGCCTTGGGGGACAGGCCAGTCCTCACCTACAAACAACCCCCTCACCCGAAACAAATTATTTCCAGTAACCACGCACCACATCTCAGACATACTCGCCCAGGATCCCACCCCTGCAATAAGCTCCAGTGCCAACTCTGTCATATATTTATCAAGTGACACCATCATAGGATCTAGCCACATCAGCCACCGCAACAGGGGCTCATACGACTGCACATCCACTAATGTGATCTATGCCATCAAGTGCCAGCACTGCCCCTCTGCCATGTATATTGGCCAAGCTGGACAGTTTCTACGACAAAGGATTAATGGACACAAATCAGATATTCAAAATGGTAACACACAGAAACCTGTTGGGGAACATTTTAACATGCCTGGCCACTGACTAATGGATCTAAAAGTGACTATCCTCTTACAAAGCAATTTCAGAAACCAACTAGAGAGAGAGAAACTGTGGAACTTGCCTTCATTTGCAAATTTGGTACATTTAACCAAGAATTGAACAAACACGTGAACTGGATGGGCCGTTATACTCAACACCCAAATGACATCAAAAACTAATTATCAGGCACTTACGGCTCACTCTGTTAACCTCATTTAGCACGGACACTTTAACTGACAAGGGTTTTTCTTCCCCTTTCCCTCCCCATCTCCCCTCTTTTTCTGCTATTTATTTGTACTTCTGTACCCCTTGCTCCATTCATCTGAAGAAGTGGGGCTCCCCGGGACAGGGCTTGCCAGCCCCTATCGTGGGGCTCTCTGCCACTGGACTGCTGACTGGCTTGCACTCCTGGGTCCCGGGGCTCTCTGGTCCAGCAACATCCATGGTCCTGCTGGACCATGGATGTTGCTGGACCAGGGAGTCATGGATTTAGGAAGTTCAACCTGTTACTAAAATCATCTTCAATAAATAAATGTGTGTTGTATATTAGATTCCTTAAGAAAAACTGTTAAGATTACTTTTAATGATCTGGAGAAAGGGGTAAGCAATGAGGTGGTAAATTTTGCAGATGATACCAAACTGTTTAGGATAGTCAAGACAGAAGCAGACTGTGAGGGACTCCAAGAAGATCTCACCAAACTAAGTGATTGGGCAACAAAATGGCAAATGAAATTTAATGTGGATAAGTGTAAAGTAATGCACATCAGGAAAAATAACCCCAACTATATGTACAGTACAATGGGGGCTAATTTGGCTATGACAAATCAGGAAAGAGATCTTGCAGTTATTGTGGACAGTTCTCTGAAAACTTCCACACAGTGTGCAGCGGCGGTCAAAAAGGCAAATAGGATGCTAGGAATTATTAAGAAAGGGATAGAAAATAAGACCCAGAATATCTTACTGCCCCTGTATAAAACTATGATACGCCCACATCTTGAATACTGTGTACAGATGTGGTCTCCTCACCTCAAAAAAGATATTTTGGCCTTGGAGAGGGTCCAGAAAAGGGCAACTAAAATGATTAGGGGTTTGGAACGGGTCCCATATGAGGAGAGGTTAAAGCGACTGGGACTTTTCAGTTTAGAAAAGAGGAGACTGAGGGGGGGGATATGATAGAGGTATATAAAATCATGAGTGGTGTGGAGAGGGCCGATAAAGAAAAGTTATTTATTAGTTCCCATAATAGAAGAACTAGAGGACACCAAATGAAGTTAATGGGTAGCAGGTTTAAAACTAATAAAAGAAAGTTCTTCTTCACCCAGCACGTAGTCAGCCTGTGGAACTCCTTGCCAGAGGAGGCTGTGAAGGCTAGGACTATAATAGAGTTTAAAGAGACTCAGACCCAACTCCCTCAGCCTCTCCTCATAGGTCATATGTTCCAGCCCCCTAATCATTTTGGTTGCCCTCCGCTGGACCCTCTCCAATGAATCCACATCCTTTTTGTTGTGGGGGGCCCAGAACTGGACACAATACTCCAGATGTGGCCTCACCAGAGCCGAATAAAGGGGAATAATGACGTCTCTGGATCTGCTGGCAATGCTCCTCTTAATACAACCTAATATGCCATTAGCCTTCTTGGCTACAAGGGCACACTGTTGACTCATATCCAGCTTCTCATCCACTGTAACCCCAGGTCCTTTTCTGCAGAACTACTACTTAGCTGGTTGGTCCCCAGCCTGTAACAATGCTTGGGATTCTTCCGTCCCAAGTGCAGGACTCTGCACTTGTCTTTGTTGAACCTCATCAGATTTCTTGTGGCCCAATCCTCCAATCTGTCTAAGTTACTCTGGACTCTATCCCTGCCCTCCAGCGTATCTACCTCTCCCCCTAGCTTAGTGTCATCTGCAAACTTGCTGAGGGTGCAATCCATCCCCTCATCCAGGTCATTAATAAAGATATTGAACAAAACCAGTCCTAGAACCGAACCTTGGGGCACTCCGCTAGAAACCGACCGCCATCCTGACATCGAGCTTGATCACTACCCGCTGGGCCCGGCCTTCTAGCCAGCTTTCTATCCATCTTACCGTCCATTTATCCAATCCACATTCCCTTAACTTGCTGGCAAGAATATTGTGGGAGACCGTATCAAAAGCCTTGCTAAAGTCAAGGTATATCACATTCACTGACTTTCCACAGAGCCAGTTACCTCATCATAGAAGCGAATCAGAATGGTCAGGCACGACTTGCCCTTTATGAATCCATGCTGACTATTCCTAATCACTTTCCTCTCCTCCAAGTGCCTCAAAATGGTCTGTGCTTAAAGGGATCCCCCCAGACAGCTGGTTCTCAGGTTTCCCTGCTTGCTTCTCTACCTCGATGAGGGACAGCAAAGCATTTTGTCTCTGCATGCTCTGGTTGCCCTCACTCGGGACACCACAGCACTCTGCAACATGGAGCCAGAGCTGCCCCTGGACACTCTGGTGCTTCTCTTGGATGCATTGCTGTGAGCCTGGCTGCACTTTCTGCAGGCTGCCATCCGGGAGGTCCATCGGGGGGCTGTCAGTATCCAGGAGCCCCTGAGGAAAAGCTTCCACCCTGAGGAGCACTAAGAGCTTCCCTGGTCTGCCCCACAGGGGGCGTGTGCCTCATTCCTCCCTCACATCCTTCCACTTACCCCTCCTTACCTCTCCTTCCTGATGTCAAATGAAATACATGTATTTTCATGAACACAAACTCTCTTTGATTAACAAAACCGAGGGGGAGGGAATGAAACTCTAGTGAGACTGGGGAAAGGAGGTGGGAGAAGGGAGAAGAAAGGGTGGGAGAGGGGAGGGGGAAACCTGGGAGGAGGGAGCTGGAAAGGGGAAGCAAGGGGAAGAAGGGGGAGGGGAAGCTCAGGGTTGGGGGTCTCGCCGGACCAACTTGATTGTCATGCAAACCTGCTCCTGGGTTTGCATGTGGTCTTTGGTGGCCAGGCTGGCAGCTATCCTGCCATAGATGGCTGTGTTCCTCTGTCTAGTGCAGAGATCATGGACGTTGGGGGCAGCTCCCCCAAACCTGAATAAGGTCCATGATCTCCACCATGGACCAGGAAGGCGCCTACCTTCTCTGGGCCCTGGCAGGCTCCTGGGAGCTGGCAGACTGCTCCTGGGGAGTGGTGGAGGGCTGTCTGCCAGTGGCTTGCTGGCTCATGTTTTGGGGCCACTGGGTCAGGGGCAGTGACTGCTTGTTCTGGGCTGGCAGGCTTGGAGCTGGCACAGGCACTGTGGCCAGAGTCAACCCCTTTAAGGGCTCCTGGGAGGGCGGAGGGAGAGGAGTGTTCTTGGTTGAGGCTGGAGTGGCCACCAGGGCACCCTGGGAAGGCTGGAGGCCCCCTATTTCGATATAAGTGTCCACACAGCACTTATTTCGAAATAGTTATTTCAAATTTGGCATTATTCCTTGTAGAATGAGGTTTACCAAATTTGAAATAAGCGCTCCGCTATTTCAAATTAATTTCGAAATAGCGGTTTGGCTGTGTAGACACTAGGAACGTTATTTCAAAATAACGGCTGTTATTTCGAAATAACTTTGATGTGTAGACATACCATTTGAAAATCCCAGCCAAAGTCTGTAACAGAGACATGCTGGCCACTTCTGGGAGTGGCGGAGTATGGAAGGAAAAAGGCAAAGCAGACAGGGAGCTACCTTTGCCCTGCTGCGCTGCTGCTGTAAGCCACATGGAAGGAGAGAAGCAGCAGATCTCTGAGCACTGCCCAGGATGGGGGTAGTGCACACAAAGAAACACCTCCGCCCCGCCCCCGGCAGAAGTGCACAGAGATGTGCCAGAAGCTGACTGATTCAGGAGTAGTGAGGGGCCACCAGCCAGTACAGGATATATGAGCAAGATAAACAAGCTACATCTTAGGGCCTCAGACTATGAGGGGTCTCTAAATACAAAAAAAAAGTTTTAGTTGCATCCTCACTTATGTACCGCTATATATGCAAATATAAAACTACTATTTCTATTTTCATTGTTCTTTCTGTCAGAATAATACACATTTTTGGTGATGCTATGGGTCCTCTTAATCTTGACATATCTTAGGGCCTCAGCATGTCTTAATCCAGCCCTGACATGGGCTATGGCATGCAGTCTGCCTGCCTGAGCTCTGCTGCTCTGCCGCATTTTGGGCCCCTCCCCTTCATCAGTGGGGGCCCCTTGCCACTGCGCAGTGTGTTGAATGGTAAATCTGCTCTGTTCATCATGTATTAAAGACCAAAAAATTGGCAAGATTCAGTCCCAAGAAGCTTCTAGTCTCAATAATACCTAACACAGTGGGGGATCACAATAAACTAAGGATGGGGTATGTGAATATGAAAGACAGGGTTACATTATGATAGATGCTATTTGTTGTGGCCATCTTGTTAATTCTTCTCAGTTTTTGCTCGTTTCTTTACTTTTACTTTAATTAAATATAATTAATTCATGAAAATGAAATTAATGTCTGATTTGAATTCAGTGGTGTGATATTCAGAGCATCCAGCTGACAAAAAATAGCTCTTGTAAACAGAATACTTCAATCCTATTTCCCCAAACCTGGTTTTATCTGTAAAATATATTAACTAGTAGCCAGTAACTGAGAAAGAGGGTCATATGTCCAGTGCTAATTTTAAAAGTTCTAGATTTTTAAAAATGAAATTTGAAGAACATTTTCCCAGCTTTTAGGGAATTTCTTATTGTTCATCCACTTGTTCCCAGTTACATACCTTATCCAATCTGTTAGATTGTTTTGTCATGAAGAACGCTGTGAAGCAGCTACACTAAGAAACTAGCTCAGCATCAACTGTTGTATATCTAATTAGAAGACTTACCTGGCATTGCTTGGGTCCTTCAGGGCAGGGGCCTGGAGGTGTGGGGTTGCAGGAATCAGGGCAGGGACTTGGGGATGTGGGAGGCTCAGGGCAAGAGGCGTCAAGTGTAAGAGTCAGGGTTGGCAGTGAGGAAGGGCTTTGGGGTAAGGCGTGGGGGTGTAGGAGTCAGAGCAGGGAGCAGGAGGCTCAGGGCAGGGGGCGGAGTGCAGGAGTCAGGGCAGGGAGTTGGGGGGCTCAGGGCAGGGGGTGGGGGAAACTGCCAGCTTCTCCCATGGGTAGCCTGGGGTTGCAGGGGCTGCACAGCCCAGCTGGTGGCTGGTCCCCATGGCTGGTCCAGGGTCGCAGGGGCCAGACTGCTAGCCAACAACTGGTCCCTGGGGCTGGGACACTTGCTGCCCTTTTTTGTAAAATAAGGCTGCTATCAGTAGTTCAGTAATTAGAAGTTTGGAACTTCAGTATAAAGCACCCTTCTTAAAAGTAACACGCAAGAATGGCCAGTAAGGGCCTGACAGCCATCTGCTGCGAGAAACTTAAGCTGTGTTGAGAAACCATTTAGATCACTTTAGTGGTGTCTAACTAAAGTATCATCCACCACACATTTGATTCATGCTGCCTAAAGCCACATGGAATAGAAAAGGCTAAAACCTGACACAGAGCACCAGGTCAAAAAAACCTTCCCGTATCAGTGATGTCTTTTTTGGTAAAGCCGTGGCTGTTATAGCTCCATCTCAGGGGCTTCCTGCTGTCACTCACAGGCAGCACAAGGTCTATTACTATTCTGTGCCATGCTTTCTGTAAGGACTTAAAAGATGAACACATGAATATTCCTCCCCAAAAAGGTAATTTGGCCAGTGCCATCAGCAAATTAATGGAAATTTGAGAGCAACTGAAGGTGACTGACAGAGACTGCAATATTCTAGAAACCTTTTGGAGAATTTGGAAGCCTGCATGGCAAAACAGAGAGAGATTTGTCATCAGACAAGTAAAACTTCTGCATCCCTGGAATGACTAAAGTACTGAACTCCAGCCCATTTGGTCCAAACACTATTTGAAAATAGAGTGATCAGACCTCCCATTTGGGCCAGGATAGTTCCAGGATGGGTAGGAATGGCGTCCCTAGTCTTTGTTTCTCTGGAGGTGGGTGACAGGAGAGGGATCATGTGAGGATTACCTGTTGTGTTCCCTCCCTCTGGGCATCTGGTATTGGCCACTGTCGGCAGACAGGATACTAGGCTGGATGGACCGTTGGTCTGACCCAGTATGGCCGTTCTTATGTTCTTTTTTAAGCCTTGTCTCAGCTGTCCTGACTTTTTTGGCTAGAGCAAATGGGTCAGATGCCATAAAAAGTGGGGTGTACACTGATGTTCCCTCTAATTTTTCTGTCCATGTGCAGCTGTTGCTGCTTGCTGGAGCTCTGTTCCTGCATTCCCACAGGGCTGGTGGTATCGTTGTTCCCCCCACCATGTTCCTTTGAGCCCTGCTAGGGATATGCACCAGTAGTCCCTGTAAGCTGAGTGTTTGGGCGCTGCCCAGTAGAGATTATAATGCTGCCCAGCTGTTTAGCAGAGCACCCACAGTGCCCACAGCCGGCAGCATGTGTTTCTACTGGTGCCGCACATCTACACATGCCTCAGTGCATATAACAACATTTATTCCACATATGGGCAGAAAAATTAAAGGGAACATCAGTGTACACCCCACTTTTTGGGCACCTGACCCTTTTGTTCTAGCCAAAAAAGTCAGGACAGATGGGACAAGGCTTAAAAAAGAACATAAGAACATTTCCCCTTTGGAAAATATGGTCACCTCTCTTAAAATCTGTAGTGCAGTGAATTGTAAGAGCCTACACAACAGTTACGGAGGGCTCCCTGCAGAAGCAACCAAGAGTGGGCAGAAGCTTTGGGCCATGATAGTAAATTATTAGTTGTGGGGAAATAATTGTCAGCTGTCTATGCAAACAAACTATTCACTATCTGAATTTCTCCCGTCGACCTCCCACAGTGGGCACGCTGCAAAAATTTGACTTAAGGCATGTTGGCTCTAGCTACGCTACTCTTATGGCTGGAGTTGCGTGTCTTAGACTGACTTTCTCGTGTCGTGTAAACCTGTTCCTAGTGTACACAGGACTTCCAGCTATGCTGGCATTTTCAGCACTATGTCCTCTACCCTAGCTTAGAGAGGCTTTAATATGACAGAATAAAAATGTCAACACTGACAGGAGACTTACCTACTCTCTGGTTCCCTTGGTTATTACCAGCAGTGCATCTGCACCAGAGCTAGCAATAGAAGAAAACTTTTGCCAAAAAAAATAAACCCTAGCATAGACAAAACCATTTACGATTGAATCACAATGGGTGTCTCCCCCTGTCTCTCAATTCCATACATTTTTTAAGTCCAGATTTACAAAGTCAATAAATAGTTACTCTGTCACAAACTTGGCTCACTTTTTTTCAATTCTGTGGAAAAGATAAGGCAGAAAGCCACAGTTCTGTCAGTTACCAATATCTGATATGCTTAAACTCCCCCAAGTTGCTTTCTGATCATTAAAGAAATTTATCAGCTAGACCTTTTGCACTCTGATACCCATCATGAAGAGAAGCTAGTATACGGTGGCTGCATGCTGATAAGAAAGTCTGACTCAGAAGAAATAAATCACCATGTTATTTTGCACATCTTGTTGTACAGTAGTTTAATCAGTGTATGTTTTTTAGGACTGTAAGAACAGCTATATTGGGTCAAACCAATGGTCCATCTAGCTCAATATCCTGTCTTCCAACAGTGCCAGATGCCAGCTGTTTCAAAGTGAACGTAACAGGGAAATGTATCAGCTGCTAGTAGTCAGAGGTTAGGGACACCCAGATCATGGGTCTTCCTCCCTGATCATTTTAGCTAATAACCATGGACCTATTCTCCATGAACTTGCCTAACTTTTTTAACCCAATAATACTTTTTGCCTTTCCAGCCTTCTCTGGTAATAAGTTCCACAGGTTGACTGTGCATTGTGTGAAGTACTATTTATTATTTAACACCACTTATTCCTTTCTTGGAATGTAACCTGGCAGGGCTACGATCTGGGTTTGGGTTACTGCTTATTATACAAAACAAATTCATTTCACCCTAACCTCAACATCCCCTCCCCACCTGTTTGTTTCATAGACTATTGCACTTGTCATAAAATTAGACTGTAACTAGACAGCAAGTTCCAAGAAGTTGGTGTCTGAACAACTTTGAGGCCTGGGACTAAGCTCATAGTAGCAGAGGCTGTCTTTGTAGTACAAATCTGTACTGTGCCAGCGCAATGGGGCCCTGATCTTTAAGTGGAATAGAATAGAATAGAATAGAATAGAATATCTTCTTGCAGGAAGAATGCTGTCATCCTTTTATATTTAAAGGCATATTATATTCACCATTGTACTTTTTCTGTTTTTAAAAATGAAAAGACTGTAGGGGTTGATCCAACTCCCCCCTAAAGAGAATGGGAGACTTACTCTGGGCTAATTGTTCTTTTCACTCCGACACTCCCTTGTAAGAACTGGCGTCAAAAAGACAAACCAGCACAATTTGGTGCCTTAGATAAGAAAGAGAATACGTGACCCCACGGGTATAAAGATGGGCCCAGCAGCACACTCACTCTGAGCGTCAATCTACCATCTACCTGCTGGTCAGGTTAGGTAATTGCCTCCTGAGGTCCACACGGGGCGCCCAGCCTCGTATTCGTCTTTCCCGGGGAATTGAGTGACCGATCCTGGCCTGACACACTAGAATCGAGAGACGCAGAAGGGGGTAAAAATTGTACCTGTATGAGTTTCTTTAATAAACCTGTAACTGTTTAAGCTTTAACCTGACTCCTCCTGTTGCTGTAACAGAACCAGACACAATTAAAAGAATTCTAGCTGGTCAAAGGGGTAGACGCAGTAAGAGCTGGGCGTTTGGGCTCTGCCGCCTCCACGGGGCAGACCCTTGGGGCACCCATCAGCCTCCCTTGGCTGCCCGCTGCAAAGGGACCTTGCGTCCTAGCAGTCAAAGACTCGGGTGTAATAAGCTCTCCCTGCAGACTCTTGGGGCACCCGTCAGCCTTCACAGGCTGCCCGCTGAGAAGGGACCCTGTCCTAGCAGTCAAAACTCGGGTGTAAAACTTTGGGGCACCCGTCAGCCCTACTGGCTGCCCGCTGCGAAGGGACCCTGTCCTAGCAGTTGAAGACTCGGGTGTTTAATAAGGCTCACAGACCACACACTGCCCCGGCCATCGGCTGACATGCACAAAACAGTGTAAAGGATCCTTTGAGAAGAACCACAGGGATCGGGGTCTACAAGACTTTGAGGGAATGGAGACAGGTCTGAAATGGGAAGGGCATTTTCTGTTGCACTGTCTCCTCATTTTGGTGGTAAATATTGGAGCAAATTCTGCATCTACATCAATGCTGATTATATGAAAATATTTAAGCCATCTTAAGCAGCAGATAAGACTAAAAGATTTCACTGTCAGCATCCAAGAGTTATTTTCTTCATTCATTCACATCACTGAGATTTAATTACTGTAATTATGTGGACAATTTCTTTATTGCAAAGTGATGGGAAATTACAATTTTTCCACTGAACAAAATTTAAAATATTCAGCTGACAAATTAAAAAATATTGATTCCGAAATGCCACAATGGTGCTTCATAATAATTGTAGTTCAAGTGCCTTATACCTACATTCTCCTCTATTGTATGGACTCTCTGTGTCTCCCATCATGCACTGCACAGCCTCCCATCTTTCTGATGCAACATGGAGACTGGGTTTTTTAAAAAAAAATTGAAATCTTCCATAGAAAAAAACCCTCATTTTTGACCTACTATAATATCCAACCATTTAATCCATGTACTAAATGAACTTCAAGAAAAAATTTATCTGGCAAGTTATTGCCAAGACTCCAGATCACATCATATTTGCAATCATCTTCACCAGCCACACATTTGGGTTAAATACTGTTACCAGACACAGAAAGACCATCATTTTATACAGATAACTTCCCACTTATAAGGTAAAAAGTAGCCTCAACATAGGTCTTGTCTACATAGTGTTTTGGTTGAACCTCTTAAAGTTGTAAATTCTAGTGCACAGTAGCACGTTTCATGCACTAATTGGCCCATGTGGACCCTGCCTGTGTGCGCTAATAATTCCTTAATGTCCATCAATGTAGTTCCATTTCAACAGTGCTATATTAATGCCTACTGGGGAACTGTTAGGCTATGTCTACACTACACAGAAGATAGATGCTGCCGCGATGGATCTTCTGGGTTTGATTTAGGGAGTCTAGTGAAGACCTGCTAATTCAAACTCAGAGGAGGCCCCCCTCAGCACCGGTACTCCTGCTCCTCTTGAGGCATAAGGAAAGTCAATGGGAGAGTTTGCTCCTATCAACCTCCCACTGTGTGGATGACAATTTAAGATACACAACTCCATCTAGGTTAATTACATAGCTGGAGTTGAAGTATCTTAAGTCAATCTTCCACTCTAGTGTAGACCAGGCCTTAGTGAGTGCCAGTAGGGTTCCCATGGGCAACTTAATGTATGGTGTTCTACTGTGGGCTAAAATTCACACCACTCTGGTGTAGACTAAAGCACCATGTAGCCCAAGGTAAACAAGGTCAACACACCAGAGTTGGATATTGTCAGTCTTAATTCAAGAATTTTGCAAGCAAAGTTGATAAGGGGCACAGACTCCTGATGGCACACCATGATTTCCCCACAGTGGCCCACAGCAAACCAAGTTTCCTTCTTCCCAATCCCCCATCAATAAGGTTCTACATACCAACTGCTCCCAAAATATCTCTCACTTCTGCTGCCAATATCTAATGTCTCCTCCTTCCCACACCAAATCCTTATCCAGAAATAGGGTTTTATATTTACCTTTTCTGGTTCATTGCCTCCCTGAACTACTTCTTTCTCCACCCAGGAAGTCCCTTATCGCACCCTTGCTCCCTCTTCGGTTTTTGGATGTTTGGTTTACTCAATGAAAAGCTGAAATCATCCACTGAAGACAGATACTTTAAGAATATAAGAACATAAGAATGGCCATACTGGGACAGACCAAAGGTCCAGCTAGCCCAGTATCCTGTCTGCCAACAGTGGCCAATACTAGGTGTCCCAGAGGGAAGGAACACAACAAGTAATCCTCATGTGATCCCTCTCCTGTCACCCATTTGCAGACAAACAGAGGCTAGGGACACCATTCCTACCCATCTTGGCTAATAGCCATTGATGGACCTAACCTCTATGAATTTATCTATCTCTTTTTTGAACCCTGTTAAAGTCCTAGTCTTCACCACATCCTCTGGCAAGGAGTTCCAGCAGTTGACTGTACGCTGAGTGAAGAAAAACTTCCTTTTGGTTGCTTTAAACCTGACACCTATTAATTTCATTTGGTGACCCCTAGTTTTTATATTGTAGGAATAAGTAAATAACTTTTCCTTATTCACTTTTTCCACACTAATCATGATTTTATAGAGCACTATCATATCCCCCCTTAGTCTCCTCTTTTCTAAGCTGAAAAGTCCAAGTCTTTTTAATCTCTCTTCATATGGAACCCGTTCCAAACCCCTAATCATTTTTGTGGCCTTTTTCTGAACCTTTTCCAATGCCAATATCTTTTTTGAGATGCGGCGACCACATCTGTATGCAGTATTCAAGATGTGGGCGTACCATGGTTTTATATAGAAGCAATAAGATATTCTCCATCTTATCTCTATCCCTTTTTTAATGATTCCCAACATTCTATTTGCTTTTTTGACTGCCACAGCACATTGAGTGAATGTTTTCAGAGAACTATCCACAATGACTCCAAGATCTCTCTCTTGAGTAGTTGTAGCTAAATTAGTCCCCATCATACTGTATGTACAGTTAGGATTATTTTTTCCAATGTGCATTACTTTACATTTATCAACATTAAATTTCATTTGCCATTTTGTTGCCCAATCACTTAGTTTGGTGAGATCTTTTTGAAGCTCTTCACAGTCTGCTTTGGTCTTAACTATCTTTAGCAGTTTGGTATCATCTACAAATTTTGCCACCTCACTGTTTACATCTTTTTCTAGATCATTTATAAATAAGTTGAATAGGATTGGTCCCAGTATGGATCCTTGAGGGACCCCACTAGTTACCTCTCTCCACTCTGAAATCTTACCATTTACTCCTACCCTTTGTTTCCCATCTTTTAACCAGGCGTCAGTCCACGAGAGGACCTTCCTTCTTATCCCATGACAACTTACTTTACCTAAGAGCCTTTGGTGAGGGACCTTGTCAAAGACTTTCTGGAAATCTAAGTATACTATATACACTGGATCTCCCTCGTCCACATGTTTGTTGACCCCCCCCCCCACCCCCAAAGAACTCCAGTAGATTAATAAGACATTATTTACCTTTACAGAAACCATGTTGACTTTCCCCCAACAATTTATGTTCTTCTATGTATCTGACAATTTTATTCTTTACTATAATTTCAACTAATTTGCCCAGTACTGATATTAGACTGACCGGTGTGTAATTGCCAGGTTCACCTCTAGAGCCCCTTTAAATATTGGAATTATGTTAGCTATCTTCCAGTCATTAGGTATGGAGCTGATTTAAAGGATAGGTTACAAACCAAAGTTAATAGTTCCACGTTTTTACATTTGAGTTCTTTCAGAACTCTTGGGTGAATGCCATCTGGTCCTGGTGACTTGTTACTGTTAAGTTTGTCAATTTGTTCCAAAACTTCCTCTAATCTGGGCCAATTCCTCAGGTTTATCACCTAAAAGAATGGCTCAGGTTTGCAAATCTCCCCAAATCTTCAGCCGTGAAGACTGAAGCAAAGAATTCATTTAGCTTCTCTGCACTGACTTTATCATCTTTGAGTGCTCCTTTAGCATCTCGTTCGTTCAAGGGCCCCACTGATTGTTTAGCAGGCTTCCTGATTCTGATGTATTAAAAAAACATTTTGCTCTTACTTTTTGAGCCGACTCCTTTTTGGCTTTTCTTATTATATTTTTACACTTAATTTGACAAAGTATATGCTCCTTTCTATTTTCCTCACTAGGATTTGACTTCCACTTTTTAAAAGATGCCTTTTAATCTCTCACTGCTTCTTTGACTTGGTTGTTAAGCCACAGTGGCACTCTTTTGGTTCTCTTACTGTGTGATTTAATTTGGGATATACATTTAAGTTGGGCCTCTATTGTGGTGTATTTGAAAAATTTCCATGCAGCTTGCAGAGATTTTACTTTTGTCACTGTACCTTTTAATTTCTGTTTAACTAACCTCATTTTTGTGTTGTCCCCTTTCTGAAATTAAATGCCAAAGAGTTAGGCTGCTGAGGTGTTTTTCCCATGTTAAATTTTATTATATTATGGTCACTATTTCTAAGCAGTCCAGTTATATTTACCTCTTGGACCAGATCCTGCACTCCACTTAGGACTAAATAAAAAATAGCCTCTGCCCTTGTGGGTTCCAGAACTAGCTGCTCCAAGAAGCAGTCATTTAAGGTATCAAGAAATTTTATCTGTGCATCCCGTCCTGAGGTGATGTCTACCCAGTCAATATGGGGATAGTTGAAATCCCACATTATTATTGAATTTTTTATTTTGATAGCCTCTCTTGTCTCCCTTAGCATTTCATAGTCATTATCACTGTCCTGATCAGGTGGTTGATAATATATCCTTACTGCTATATTCTTATTATTAGAGCATGGAATTACTATCCATAGAGATTCCATGGAACATTTTGGTTCATTTAAGATTTTTACTTCATTTAATTCTACATTTTCTTTCATGTATAGTGCCACTCCCCAACCAGCATGACTTGTTCTGTCCTTCTGATATATTTTGTTCCCTGGTATGACTGTGACCCATTGATTGTCCTCATTCCACCAAATTTCCATGATGCCTATTAAAGCAATACCTTCCTTTAAAACAAGGCACTCTAGTTCACCCATTTTATTATTTAGACTTCTAGTGTTTGTGTATAAGCACTTAAAAATTTGTCATTATTTATCTGTTTGCCATTTCCTGATGTGTTAGGCTCTTTTTCATTTGATTGTGTCTCATCTGATCTGACTTGTACTTCAATCCTGTCCTCCTGACTAGAACATAGAGAATCTCTATTAATAGACACTCCCCTAAGAGATGTCTCTGTCCAATCCATGTGCTCCTCCACACCCGTCAGCTTTCCCCCAGCCTTTAGTTTTAAAAATGCTCTACAATCTTCTTAATGTTAAGTGCCAGCAGTCTGGTTCCATTTTGGTTTAGGTGGAGCCCATCCTTCCTGCATAAGCTCCACCATCCCCAAAGTTTCCCCAGTTCCTAATAAATCTAAACCCCTCCTCTCTACACCATCATCTCATCTACACATTGATACTCTGAAGCTCTGCCTGCCTACTTGGCCCTGCGCGTGGAACTGGAAGCATTTCAGAGAATGCTACCTGGATTTCAGGTTCTGAATTTCAATCTCTTTCCTAGCAGCCTAAATTTGGCCTCCAGAACCTCTCTCCTACCTTTCCCTATGTCATTGGTATCTACATGTACCATGACCACCGGCTCCTCCCCAGCACTACACATAAGTCTATCTAGATGTCTCGAGGGATCTGCAAACTTCCCACCAGGCAGGCAAGTCGCCATAAGGTTCTCCCAGTCATCACAAACCCAGCTACCTATGTTTCTAATGATTAAAACCCCCATTACTAACACCTGCCTCTTCCTAATGACTGGAGTTCCCTCCCCCAGAGTTGTATCCTCAGTGTGAGAGGATACCATAACATCATCTGGAAGGAGGGTCCCAACTATGGAATCATTTCCCTCTGCTCCAGTTAACTGTTCTCCTTCCCTGAGCCTTTCATCCTCCTTAACAGCACAGGGGCTGTCTGACTGGAGGTGGGACAGTTCTACAGTGTCCCGGAAAGCCTTATCTATGTACCTCTCGGCCTCCCTTAGCTCCTCCAATTTAGCCACCCTGGCCTCCAAAGCCCATACATGGTCTCTGAGGGCCAGGAGCTCCTTGCACTGAATGCACACATACGCCACCTGCCCACAGGGCAGGTAATCATACATGCTACATTGAGAGTAATAAACAGGATAGCCCCCACTCTGCTGCTGGGCTTCTGCCTGCATTCTCTCCTGCAGCTCCTTAGTTTATTGATAGGGTTTTTATTTAAATCAGGTAGTTTTGGTTTTAATTTAGTTTAAAAGTTTTAAAGAATGTCAGGTGTACCTTGCCCCCTTCTAAACACACATTTTCTTCTGAACAAAAAGGGCTAGTCAGAAAATTTCCTAGCAGTGTTACATATTTTTAACACTAAACATTCAGGCCCCAACTAGACTGAAAGTTTGTATGTTATCAGGAGAATTTGTGGAATGGTGACATCACAAGCCTAAAGACAGTGAAAATTGACAGAAGAATTGATGAATACAACAGCACAAGAGCCATGAAACTGAAAGCTGAGCATTTGAGAGGAGGAAAAAAATGTCAAGCCCTTTTTAATTTTTTGTTTATTTTTGTACTCAGCTATTTAACATCCAATGAAAATGATGAATAAAAGCAGGCTTTGTTAACATTTCAGCATCCTCAACCCCCCAGATCTGACAGCATCCTCCAACAAAACTAGGAAAAACAATATTTTACATTGCAGATAAGAGCCCTAGCTAATGTACCACAGAGTGACTCTTTCTATTTTCTCTGGCCAGTGACTATTTAATGTATACAATGTAGAATAGCTCCAAGAGCAGAATTTCAGAAAGTAGCACTCAAGAATACCTAGTAGCCTGGGGGTTACAATACTTTTAGGCAGAGCAAGACTGGGATTCAAGTGCCTCTTCTAAATATGGCACAATGGAGGTTTGGAAACAGAACAGCCACATCTCAGGTGAGTGTTGAAACTAGTTATCTACAGGGGATTGTGGGACACATATGCAGGCTAGCCACTAGATACATTACCATACTACTCACTCCTCTCCTTCGTCTATGAGAGTTAGCAGGCTCAGAGCATGTCTCAGATCCGCTCCCCACATGGGGAAATGCTTACTTTGTGACTCTCAATGGGACTTAGGTATGATCAAGGGTGCCAAGAAGCTCAGAATATAATTGGTGTTGTTTGCAAAACTTAGGGTGCCAGGATGCGTTTGCAGAAATGTAGGTACCTGCAGGGTCAACTAACAGTTGAACAGGGGCTTTCAGTACCTCAATGGTGCCTAAATGTTGGATTTAGTTGCTCTGAAGTAGAATTTAGGTGCCTAAGTCCCTTTGTGGATCTTTGTGGACACCCTGCTCCCGGATAGGTAGGCACTGTGCTGCGATAGAGACCGATTGGGCTGGGGATAGGAATACATAGGGTGGGTGTGGGTCCAAAATGGACATACATTATCTCATCTGACCCCACTGAACTTCAGCAGAAATGAGAAACTATTTGGGGCCCTGTCATTCAAAATTCAACTTCCATATTTTTGCAGCAGTGCACAGTGTCTCAGGTTTCATAAAGATACATATTCAAGTGTTTAATTAGGACTGTGACAGGTTTAGAAAGACCTGTCAATCAATCTTTAAAAAAAAACCCACTTGTCAAGTTTGCATGCCCAGGGAGAGTTAAACTGAAATTAAAGTGAATTTTAAAAGATGTGAAATAATTAGGGCACAAAGAAAAAGAAGCCAGAGAAATTGAAAGTCATGAGAGAAGCATGTTACTAATTGTGCATTCTGACTTACTGTAATTAATCCTCTTCCCATTCCTAGCCTATCTTTAATAAAGCTAATGAGGCATATTATGCTGTGCAATATTTGGTTATGCAGATTTGCATTTACTATGTGCACAAAAAGTGTTCAAATGGCCAGGTGTGAATACATCTGAAATGCAGAAAAGCTGTCTTGTCTCTGAGTATAAAAATGAAATTCTACAATCCATATTTAAGTTTTAGTGACACGTTTACTTTCCCTATTTCCGTGTGCAAACGCAAGATGTGTGTTCTCTAAACCCCACTCAAGAAGATTACAGAAAATGTTGACCCAGAACAAAAGGACATCAGCCTCAAGGATTTCATTCCTCCATCTTGCAAAGCTACCACAGCTCAAATCTAAAAGCATTACAAACATCAGCTTGGGAAAAGGAATTAGAAGAAAGGAAAGGCACAAAACTAGTAAAGAGACAGAAACTGAAACAGCAAA
Source organism: Pelochelys cantorii (assembly GCA_032595735.1). Taxonomy (NCBI): domain Eukaryota; kingdom Metazoa; phylum Chordata; order Testudines; family Trionychidae; genus Pelochelys; species Pelochelys cantorii. Next base: position 145,434,124 of record CM064327.1, read on the forward strand.
TTACTATAAATTGCATACAATGAAAAAGTAAAACATGGAGAAAATGCTGATGTTGCACTCTATACAGAAGCAAAACTGGGAGAAATGGTACAGGTCCAGAAACATGCATTTGAAAAAATGAACAGAATTTTATTTGAATAAATCTGAAATGGTTTCTTACAGTCATTTCTCCTGGGGCTGCTTACCCACCATGGAGAAGTCTCCCCTTCTGTATGGAGTTCCTTCCTACCTTGATTTATCTTTAACTCCCTTTAGAGTGGGCGTCTCTGACTTCCCAGCAATTTACCCAGTAAAGGGCAAATCTCCCAGTCATGTCAACATGTTGTCTCCTCACATTTTCACTTGAGATTGCATCTTACTCCTTACTCTTCCAAGGTCAGTTTTCCTGCTCCCTCACAGCCACCCTCATGATTTTCATTGTGGCACTGCAGATCTCTAATGAAACCACAGTAATGTTTAACAAACCTATTTGCATTTTTATTTCTTGGATGATTGCTGGTTTCTTTTGCTTCAAACATTGAATGGCAGCCATGTTGGGAGGGCTAGCTTCATCCCTTGATTAATCTTGTAAAGTGAGCTTACTTACTGGGTTTTGATTTCACCCCACAGTCTCCCAATCACTATGGGATACTGGTATTACAGATTCCACTCGAAAAATGCAATGAACTTATAGGTCAAGTACATAGGGGTAATATCTGTCAGTTTTATATCCCTCTTCAACTAGGGATACTCCTAATGTCCAACTTATCTCTAGCAAAAGTTGCATTGTTTTTGTGGACATACTCCTGAGGTTCAAGTGTCAAATATGAGATGCCATGAGGAGTAAAGCAGTTTCGAGTGAGAGATACCAAATATTGAATGGCAGCCATTGTTTTGGATGTTCTCGGGTGTTAGCAGTTGCACTGCTTTGAAAGCAGTTGGTACACTATTAGAGGAATGCATAATTGCTATGCTGAGTTTGCCCCCAAAGTGGGGTTTGCACTTAGCCCAATGTCCTAATAAGTCCTATTGGTAAAGACCAGGGGGTATGTCTACTCTAGCTCGTTAATTTGAGCTAGGTAGGCAAATCAGGCAACCAGAGTTGCAAATGAAGCCCGGGATTTAAATATCCCGGGTTTTATTTGCATGTTCCCGTCTGGTCGCCATTTTTAAATCCCCCTTAGTTCGAACTGGCTGCCCGCGGCTACACACGGCAGTCAGAAGTTAATCCAAACTAAGTCCTTAGTTCGGATTAACTGTTACACCTCATTCCACGAGGAGTAACAGTTAATCCGAACTAAGGACTTAGTTCGGATTAACTTTAAACTGCAGCGTGTAGCCGCGGGCAGTTCGTTCGAACTAAGGGGGATTTAAAAATGGCGACCAGAAGGGAACATGCAAATAAAACCCGGGATATTTAAATCCCGGGCTTCATTTGCAACTCTGGTTGCCTGATTTGCCTACCTAGCTCAAATTAACGAGCTAGTGTAGACATACCCTGGTTTAGCTTGCAGGATGTCACAGATTAACCACTGTAAAATAACCACTCCAAGTAACCTCTAAGCTTCTGCTTTCAGATAGGGTGATTCAATGCTCACTGAAGTAATCTCAGTGCACTCCACATTTTTTCTGCAGAGGCTTATAATATCCTTATTTGTCCCCTAGAAGAGCTGCCTCACTGCTGCTTCCTTAACTTTAAGTGATCAGAGTTTGAAGCTTGTTTGAATTTGACTGGGAATTGACTCTCATTCCCTCTACAATCTAAAGTTCTTTCACTACGTTAAAACAAGTCACAGATCTTTCCTATGGGTCATTGTTTACCTGGAGTTCACGTGGTTTAAATTCAACTCAACCACAAGATGCATCACCACTGGGCAAGGTGAATTGGCTCCCCATGTTGTTACTCTTTCATCCAGATTAGATGTCTTTGCTCTAACCAATCCTCTTTCCTATTTCCTAGAGTTGCACTTCTGGTCAAACAAGCAACAACAAATAGCTCCCCCCAGTGGGCCAATACCTATTTTGGCTTTTCCTTTTAACAAAATACTCAGCATAACACTGCATCAAAAATTCTTCTAGGCTGTGAATATCAAAAGTGTGGTCACATGTTCCATGATCCTACACAGAAAACAGGGTTATTTGTACTAAAATTGCACCTGCAGGTTACCAATTTACTTTTAAAAAGGAAAATTCAATTGTAATGCTTTCTGGCAGACAGGTTACAATTGCTTTCTAGTCCAAATGAATATATGACTATGGCTTCTAATACTTGCAGTTGCCAACACAAATAATTTTCCCTGGCTCTTCTCTGCTTTTACATATGTGCAATTTTTCCTATGGCAAATATGTACTAATTGAAAACATATATTATGAGCTGAAATTACATTTGTTAGCTTAACTGTGTATCAAACGTACACAGCTCTTTGCAGTATGCATATACAAACTGTAAGCATTGTGTTTCAAAAATGTATCCCTGACTATCTATGGTATTAACAGACATGCCACTGAAAACAAGTACAAACAAGAATTCTGCCATTTGAGTTCTTCATTAGAACAAATAGTGATCCATATAGTTTTTTTCTTCTGTGTATATCGAGTTAAGCATCAGATAGCTTCAGAAAGTCAATTAAAAAGAGAGACAGTTCACCTTAATCATAGGGCTTTTCCTATCTATTTTTTCCAGTAGTTACTTTAAACCACTAACTTGAAATCATAGTTGCACACTGTCTTTAGAAGTTCACTCAATCAAAGAGCCAGCTCTGAGTAATCAAAGATCTTAAATAACTGGAGCTCCTAACATTGGCCACAGGAGGATTAAAAATCCAGTAGCCAGAACTCAATTCTTCGATCCAGCAAGCACCGGTGCATAATGAGAAGTCCCTAAAGCCCCAGATCACAGCCAAGCCTTTGCCTACTGCGGAGCTAAGTGGAAACCCTCCTTAATTCCTTAGGAGATCCTATCTTGCCAGATGAAAATAGATATTGGCCTCTGTGTGTAGGATGATTAGAAGAATGGAAGAGGATTAGACAAGATGCAAGGGGAAAGGCTCAGAGTGGCTCATTTACATGGTATTACTGCTGACAGATAGGTGTTAACAGAACAGAGTAACCTAAAGGCAAAACTGTATCTGAATTAAAGCTGTATTTATTTACTCAAGTTATAAGGGGATTAAGTCCTGTTTATTTTACCACATCCAGCACTGTTTTATCTATTAAGCACTTTGATGCTTCCTCAATTGTTCAGTGGCATGCACTGCGTAGCTGCTCGGGGATGTGTTTATCTTCATCTAAAACAGAAGCTTTTAAATGTTTGAAACATAAAATATAGATGCTAATGGCAAGTTAAGCATTCACGGCTGTCTTCCTGCCTCCCAAAATGGAGATGTTAAAATAGTGCAGCCTTTTCCATGGCTATGAGAAAGTTAAAAGCACATTTACAAGTACTTTTGTAAATTGCTGACAAAAAGAAATGGATACCGAGGTATATGTGTCACAAACACACATGCACACACAAAGCCAGTGACATTGACATAAAAACCACTATATTTCCATGAATCTCTTGTTATTCAAGAAACTTAATTCAAGATTGGCAAACTGATTTGTATAAAATGCAGAGCAGATCAAATCTTTACCACTTACTGGAACCTGTGAGGTTCCAAAGAGTGAGTGGTTAGTTTAATATTTTTTAAAATATCTTCCCCTTACTTCAGGCTGTAGCCCTTTGGTATAAGACACTCCAACAGCTGCTCCCAAAAGGCTCAGTTTTCAGGCAGCACATAAGCCTGTTTTCTCTCTTCCTCATATCAGCTCCAGATAACAGCTATCCATATGAATGGTCTCTCATGCCTTTATTAGATTCATTCAGACTCCTAAACCATTCTAATCTACATGACCCTCCCTCCCACATTTTCAGGCTGCTTCTGTTTTACCTCCAGCCTTTCAATTTCACCTGACTCTCCCACCAACGCTTTCCCAGCCCTACACCACTCCCTACTCGGTCAATTTTCTTCCCATCTAAGGGCTGCCACTCCAGCTCTGTCCCACTTATGGTTGCTACTACACCATCCTAACTTACAAATCTACCTGACCTAGGGCCATTTGTCCAATTCCTGTCCCCCATGATCATACCACTATACATAGGGTGGGTTTAAGGATCTAGAGGATAGTTTAGCGCAGTGTTTCTTAAACTGTGTTCCGCAGCACACCGGTGTGCCACGAGGCAGTTGGAGTTGTGCCATGGAGAACAACAGAATTCAAAATGGCCACCCTTAAAGGGGCAGGTGACCTTTTTTTTCCTTAATAACTTTCCCCCGACCCCTTTTTTCTCAATAACTTTCTCCCCAACCTTTATTTATTTTATTTTATTTTGTTTGGCTCAACAAAATATCCTTGGTGTTCTTCATAAAAAAAAAATTATTGTTTGGTGTTCCTCAGTCTTAAAAAGTTAAAGAAACACTGGTTTAGCGAGACAATTTTTTGCATTACATTCCAAGTCATCTACTATATATTTGAGAGAGTTTGTGCATCTGTCTATCTGTGTATGCATCCATCCATCCATCCATCCATGAGTCTGTTTGTTCAAGAACACCTTAAAGGGTAAGAGCTAGAATCACCAAATTTGGTATGCAGCTTATCATCACTTAAAGCAAGGTCAGAGTTTGCTTATAAGAATTTGGTTGTGCCAGGACAATGGAATGGGCCTGGAATGTGATTGTTTCTCATCAAACAGAAAGGGAGGGCTGTGATAGCCAGGATAGTTATATTCCTGAATGACCACATAGGATGCAGCAAGTGCCCCAGCCCCAGGGAGCAGCCACTGGACAGGCTGCATAGCCCCTGCCATACCCAGGGAGCAAACGGTGGCTGGGCTGCATATCTCCCGCTGCCCATGGCCAGCCCCAGGGAGCAAGCAACTGGCTAGCCACAGGAGTAGCTGGCAGCCAGACTGCGCTGCTCCCATCACCGCAGGCCAGCCCCAAAGAGCAATTGCCAGCCACCCCAACCCCTACCTTGAACCTTCGACCCCTTCCCCTGAGCCTCCCACACACATCTCCCAACTCTCTGCCCCGGCTTCTGCACCCCCACCCCTGTTCTGAGCCCCCTGATCTGACTCCTGAACTTCTACCCTCTGCCCTGAGCCCCTCCTCACCCTTCAACCCTAACTCCTGCACCCCATACATCCTCAGACCCCGTCCCAAAGGAACTGAGCAATGTTGGGTACATCTAGCTTTATGTTAAATGTGTGTTTGTGCAGGGACAAGGGACAGAAAATAGGAACAGGGAAATCTTTAGATCCACTCAGGCCTCCTGCTGCAGAACTGAAGCCCAGTTGCTTGCTTTTTTCAACCTGCTCTGAGGTTTGTAAAGGTTCCTCATTTCCACATGGAAAGAGGCTATCAAGCTACACAGGACACTCATATGACATTCCATTAATTAAATCCATCAGAAACACAAAGTTGACTCCATGTGTCATTGTCCTGGCTGAGACAAACTATGAATTCTATGGCTAAAGCTTTTTCTCATGGCATTTACCACCTGTCCAACATGCAGGTGCCTGAAAAAACTAAGAGAAGGGGGAGTCATATTCCAAAATCTCCCCAAAAGTTTGTATAATCTCAATGTTCAGGTTTTTGGACAGTTACCCAAAGTCAAAGTTCAAACCAAAGGAGACTGAGATAAGGACTTGGCTGACAATACGCTGATGAGGTGTGCTATAAATAAAAGGAAGTTCATGGTGGTGGCTTGAGAGATACAGCTTCACTGTGTGAGAGTAACTGGATCTTTCCCTCAGTATTAAGGTATCTCACCCACTCTTTGTTAAGAGGCTATTATTAGCAGTATTATAATTTGTGTTGTGGTAGTGCCTAACAGCTGAGCGGATACATCGGAACACATGGTCTCTACCCTGAAGAGTTTATACTCTGTAAAGGCAAGACAGAAAGGTATTGAGTGAAATGGACATAAGATACAATGGACTGTCTGCTTGGATCCAAACCTCCTGCTCCAATAATTTTCCATACAGTATGAACAGCCTGACTCTTTTCCCTATTCTGACCCACCAAGTCATAGGCTATCCTATTACCCCTGCCACAACACAAGATTAACCATGTATCAGCACATTTTGAAAAATGTTGTGACCTAGATATATTATAACATTTTTCTTATTGGTACTGTCCTTTCTGTTCATCTATAGGATTAGACTACAGGATTAATACTTCAGCACAGACTATTGGTCCTGTTAAAAGAGCACTGGCATGCACAAAGGAAAGACGCTGAAATAAACAATATTTCTAAGCATGTTAATAAAAACCTGGAATCTTTTAACCAGCATATGTAATAGAGCTTCAATTATTCTTACAATAAATGGTTCGGTGGTGATAAAAGGATTGGGCTATGATTTAGTTTCTTTTAAGATACTGCAACGTTTTTCTGCATCCAAAGAGGTATGATGAAAAACTGTAGGCCTATCTGTTGGTACTTTTCTAGTCTTGGTATTGATTTTAATGACAACAAAATTAGTAATTTGACAATTAGTTCCCCACTTACCTGAAAAGACATGAAAGGCAGAAAGAAAGTAGTTTAACTAGATTATAATGTGGCTCTGACAAGTCAGGTTCCTGTCATGTTATAGCCTTCCAACTTTAACATTTTTATGTCTGCTTGGCAGGTTATTAAAATAAATGAGGGTGCATTGGGATGCTGTTGCGCTTTTCTCTAATGGGAGTTCACAAATTTGCAAGCCACTACCGTAAATTGACCGATCGTGAAGTCTGAAAGAAGTTGGCTAAAGTGGACAATTAGGAGCATTTCTGCACAGCTGAGTGAAATATTCCTTGTTATTTTAATAATTCAGGCACAGGCTAATTTTTGGAAGCCGAGTTTGTCAAGATAATGTGCCTTGGGCTTGTCTGCTTGTCATTTTTAACTCAATCCCACGTTACAGGTGCAGTCTAGCTTACAAAACAGGCAAATCACTCACAGAGGAATTTGCATATGGAATATAGATATACTGTACTGAGGAAAAAACAGACCAAGAAATCAACAGAGTTCTGAGATAGAATGCCTTTGATGGTAAAAAGCTTTGTTAGCTGCTGTATCACTATTTAGGCTGATATAATTATGGGTGTTATTTGGCAATATGCATGCACAAATATGTATAATGTAAAGCATCGTGTACATGTCTTCAGTAAAGGAAGGTAGGAAGGCCACAGGAATCCCATATGGCACACAGATGTTCTGTATGAATTCACTTGTACCTCTTCACCTTAAAATATCTTCTTGCCAAAGAAGATGGAGCAAGCTCGAACAAATACTTAATTAACTGAGAAGGTAAAACCTTCTTTGAAGAGATGCCATGCCGCTTCAATAGATATAATTGTGAAAGTAATGGGTACATTGGTAAACCACAACTCTGAAAACACACACACCCACAACACACACATGTTGGATCACTATTTCTGCCTTGCATATTTTTCACCATCTCTCCATCTGGCTCTCACCTAACCTGATGATAAGCAGAAATGTCAGTGCTGACAGAGCCACTCCTTTGCCTTCTCTGGCTTCCATGTGCACTATTAGGGCTCCTTTCTCCCCTGTGTTCCTGCATCACACAGTGCAGTGGAGGAAGGAGCCGGTTACAACTCCATAATTCTGCACCGGCCAGTCCCAGGGTTAGTTAGAGGACTGTCTGAAGGTTCCTAAGTAAATGTGAATAGGTGAAGCATAGCAGAACCATGCCCTCTCCCAACTTCTACTGTTTTAAAAGGAAACTAATCCCTAGGAAGCTTTTTTTTTCAGTGTAAAAATGATTGCCAGATATGTTAATCAATGTGGAATTTGAGCACCTTTGGAACAAGAATTTGATTCTTTAGGGTCAGATTGTACCTTAAATGCATTGGGTACTGCACCATTCCAAAGGGGCACTTACATACACTGCAATGCACCTTGGAAGACACTGCATGCTTTCTGCAGTATACATGCAGGGCTGGCCTTACCATGAGGCGAACTGAGGCAGCCGCCTCAGGTGCCAGACTGTGGGGGGTGCCACTAGGACCCAGAGTGTAGAAAATTGTGTCTGTTGCTGGTGCGTATGTGCATATGGGGGCATCATTTGAGCTCCCCGCCTCAGGTGCCAAAATGTTGTGGGCTGGCCCTGGCCCAATGGGATGGCCATCATCCTAGGAGGTACAAAGTTGGAGCAGTCCCTTTCCTCAGGAGAAAGCAAAGACTTTCATTCAGGCCAGTGGGGAAGAAAACTCAAACACAGGCAAATTCTTTACAGCCACTCAATCAGCGGTCACACCTATTCAGAGATCATCTCTAAATGTTTTGCTGTTGCAATGTAGGTGTCAGGATCCTCACTGTAAGGCATATGAAAATGTAAGATAGCCCATACCAATTGGAATGGCTGATGTCACCGTGATGTAATAGAACAGCAAGAGAGCAGCACCATTGCCTAATGTGAAACAAAACTGAAGGCAACTTGGTGAAATGGTCTGCGAAATGGAGAGATACCTTCCCAATAATGGCAAAAGAGAAAATCATTAACATTTATAGGGAAAGTTCCCTTATGCTTAATGATACTGAGATATTAATGCTTAATATAATCCATTCTGAGAATATTTGCTTTCAGGTGCTTCCAAGAGGTACTTGAAAATACTCCACTTTCAGAGAGAAATATAAATACTGGTATTTCCATGCAAACCAGCCTATTCATGTGTGAACAAGAGTATTCGTCATTCATTATTCATTTATTATTCCATCTTTAAAGTTTCAGTCATCCAGTCAGGGAACAGAAACAATCCTATGCAACTCAGGTAATCACTCACTCAGCATGAAGAACGAATAGTGCAGAGTGAAGAGCTGAAAGGAACAGTTCAACAATGATCCATTGGTGAAGTCTGTTTACATAAATTGGTCGTCTAAAAAAATGCGTTTGTAAATCAGTTTGTTCACAACATTATGCCAACAGAAAAATGGGAAAAACTTGGGGAATAAATTACATGATATAAATTAGTTCTAACAGCTCCAATTTTCATATTGAAGGAGTGGCAGCCTTACAGGGATCCACGATGCTGCTTAACCTTCGGGTAGGGTTGCTTAGACCCCAAGAAGACAGAGAGCACTAGATCTTAGACTCTTAAGCATTCAGACAGGCCACAGGTTAGTTCCTGTTCCTTGAGATGGTGTAGAACAATGTCCTGATTCTACAAGCTCCTGACATTATTTTAAGCCCACAGGGGGTGGGAAGCTCACTTTAACCTGTAGTATCAGGCTTCCGAAGGAGGAAGGTGCAAAGCCATTTACCTTGTTGTTTACACTCTTGAGACAAACCAGTTGGTGGCCAGCATGATCTGAGAGCTAAGCTCTCCAGGCACGGACCAGGAATTAAACTCCATAAGCTCCAAGGAAGGAATTTCCCTTACTGTAACTGAATCTGAATAGGAGAAGTAACAACATATAGAACAAGCAAAAGCCAATCCCAAGACACTTGCTGGTCACAAAAAGGAAGCAAAGTGATGGTGAGTCACTGGAATTCCACAGAAACTGTTAGGATACGTCTACACAGCAACATTATTTTGAAATAACTAGCGTTATTTCAAAATAATTTCTCTGCGTCTACACAGCAGGCGGTTATTTTGAAATAATGTTGAAATACTGTCAAGCTGGAGGACTTCTTACTCTGACTCCTGTAACCCTCGTTGTACAAGGAATAAGGAAAGTCAGAGGAAGAGTGCTCTAAGGAAAAGTGCTGTGTAGATGCTCCCAAATTCAGAATAAACCATTTTGAAATAAACTCTGTAAGTGATGTAGCTCAATTTGTGTAGCTTATTTCGAGTTAAGCCCTGCTGTGTAGATGTACCCATAATGCCCTCAGTGCAGCACAATGTGAGAAAACTGAAAGTGGGAAACCAAGCTGAAGCTTGTGCAAATCCCTATTTCTGGAGACAAGCACCAGGAAAGGGGAATATCAAACTCAATATGTGTTGATCAGGCAGAAGGAATTCCTGTAAGCCCATTTGTCCACAGTTTAGAAGGAACTATTGCTGGTGCTGCTTTTGGGAGAGGCATCTGAAGGACAGGAACTGAGTTATATGCAAACTGGCAGCCACAGGCTGGTTCTGGAAAAAAGCAAGGTCTGAGCTTGGCAGATAGGGACCAGCAGACTAAGATGCACTCTTCTCCCACTGCATACTGAGGAAATGGAGCTAGCTGTCATAGCTCACTAGCGTGTTTTTCCCCTTTTGACTTGTTCTCTCTTTCCAGCTTCCCTTTGGACACCTGCTCACCTCTGCAGGGCAGAAAGAGGAGAAAAACAATATTGTATAAGAGCTGGAGCACTAAGGATGGATTGCATGTGTTCTATGAGACAAAAGAGAGGAATTAAAAAGGGTTTTTTATCCTAGCCTACAATTTTTTAGCTCCTTCAGTCCTGATAAGTGGAGCTATTGCACTGCCAGTATGCATTTGCTGTTGTAAGAAAGATGAAAGTTGTAAACAGGTAATGTATGGCAATATAAATGTCCCTCTCATGGTTTAGCTTTCTTTTCATGCATCGTGACTGAAAGCACCTTACATTCATGCCTTACACACTCTAGTAAAAATCTTTGTACAAAATATGCCCTGTGAGGTATCACTTGAAAAGTAACATCTCCCTGGTCAATAATATCATGGTGAAATGTATGTAGCCACCTTATATGTACAGTTATGAATCCGCCCTGTACTATGTTATTAGCACATGTTCAAATCCACAAATCCCTGACTAGGCAGAAAGTTGTTAGAGGTGTCTATCGTAAACAAAGGGGTGGCGTGCGTGTGTGTGTAACAAGGCAAATCTGCATTTCAGCAAACACTGGTGAAAAAGAAAGAGCATGCAACCTCCTTCACCACTAGACTCCATGTTTCTTCTTTATGGTTTGAATAAACTTTCCTTTAAGGAGTTATCCTCAGGAGAATCCACTTCAAAGGGCGCCTAGACTATAAAAATGAGGAGCAAAAGCACTCTGAAGCATTTCTCTTCCACATAAAAAGAAAAAAAAACTCAGAATACTTTGATTCTGAGGGAGATCCTGACCTGAGAATTTGGTTAACCCAGTTGCTGGGAACATTCAGTAAGGATTTTATCTCAAACCAATCTGGCTTGTTGAGTTTTAGTTTCTAAAAAGTGCTTTATATTTATTTCTCTTATAATGATTTCTGACTTTAATAGCTGATTCCTGAATTCACTTAAAACCCTATCTTCTTCTGTTAATAAACTTGTTTATTGATTCTAAAACAATCCAGTGCTGTGATTAAACTGAACAGTTTAGTAACTCCAGTTAATGTAGCAACCTATTGAATACTGGCCCTTTACAGGGGCAATGAAGAGGGTTGAACAGCATGAACACAGTTTGGGGAAAATTCGGCACTGGGACTGTGTTGGGCTTACCTGATAAGTAGTAACCAAGGCTGGTGTGTTGCTGGCAGTCTGCTAGGGTCAGAGCAGCTCAGTGTGTGACCTGCATGCTGGCAGGCTGGTTGTGAGTGACCCAGGTTACAAGCGTCAGAGGGGTGGCCAAGTTAGTCTGTAACTGGAAAAACAGTGAATAGTCTAGTAGCACCTTAGAGAGTAGAAAAACATGTAGATGGTATTATGAGCTTCATCTGAAGAAGTGGGCTGTGCCCACAAAAGCTCTTGATACCATCTACATGTTTTGTTAGTCTTTAGTTAAGACAATTAGTTGTTTAAGTTTTTCCAGGTTACAAGGTACGCCAGCAAAGCATTGAGGCACACAAGGTTGTGGGGCAAGTAGTGATAACCCCTCACTAGTCTGGATTGTTCACTAGAATGTGACATGAATATCCTGTTAAGTAACATGGTAAAGGCTTGTAAAGGTGCACTTCAGTGAAGGAAGAAAGTTCATAGATCTATCTATGTACTGCAACTGCTCTTCCTCATCTGTACATTAAGGGTACATCTACACTGCATGCTTACCTCAAAATAAACTACACAATTTGTGCTGCGTAAATTGCATAGCTTATTTCAAAGTAATTTCAAAATAACTTGCTATTCCAAAATTCCCTTTAACCCTCGTGGAACAAGGGTTACCGGGACATTGGAATAAGCCTCAATAGACATGGAATAGCTATTTCGGGATACACAGTGTAGACATAGCCTAAGAGAAGCTAGATATCTGTCTATATTACAAGCACCCATCAGAATTCACAGTTTCAAAAAAGGTTCTCATTTAAATAGTCACAGCTTATCAAATGCTCTTCAAATCTCAGAGGATAGCCATGTTAGTCTGTAACTTTAAAAACAAATAGTCCCGTGACACCTTAGAGACTAACAAATATATATAGATGGTATCATGAGCTTTTGTGGGAAAAACCCACTTCTTCAGATGAAGTAAAGTGGGGGAGGAAGGGGGCCCAGAATTTATAACAGAAAAAGAAGGGAGAGAAAAAAATACCTGTCAATTGTAGTGCCGGTGCTAATGAGGCTAATTGAGTGGCTGGAAGTGTCCCATACTTAGCTTTTGATGTCAATGAAAAGTTAAATGTAAGGAAGGCTGGTTTTATAATGAACCGTCCAGTCTTTGTTCAGACCCAGGGAAACTGTCAAATTTGCATATGATGGTCAATTCCACACTCTCTAAGTAATTGGCTCATGAAATTCCTTTGTAGAAAAATGGCTACTTTTAAATCCATGACTGAGACCCCAGGCAGGTTAAACTGTTCCCCTATAGGTTTCTGTGTGTTCCCATTTCTGATATCTGACTTGTGTCCATTTATCCTTTGTCATACAGACTCTTCAGTTTGGCCAATATACATGGCAGAAGAGCATTGCTGGCACTTGCTGGCATTTATCAAGTTAGATGATGTGCAGTTAAAAATGTACGTCTTATTTCAATTCTGAATTTTCTAGCTTCAACTTACAGCCAGGGGATCAGTTTATACCTTCCTCTGTTGGACTGAAGAGCCTATTATTAAATATTTGTTTCCCACGTAGATACCTATAGACTATAATAGAGTCTCCCCTTAACCTTCTCTGTTAAAATAGATTGAACTTCTTGAGTCTGCCAATACAAGGCATGTTTTCTAATACTTTAATCATTCTTGTGGCTCTTCTTTGAACACTTTCTAATTTATCAACATCCTTCTTGAATTGTGGATACCAGAATGGGACATAGTATTCCACCAGTGCTCACACCAGGGCCAAACACAGAGGCAATAACCTCTCTACTTCTTTTCAGGACTATCCTATTTTTGCATCCCATGATAACATTAGCTCTTTTGGCCACATTGTCACACTGTGAGCTGACATTCAGCTGATTATTCACCATGATCACAAATCTTTTTCAGAATCACTGCTTCCCAGGATAGAGCCTTGGCCCCCACCCTCTAATTCTGACCTACATCTTTCTTCCTGGGAATATATATTTACATATGGCCATATTAAAACCCACATTGTTTGTTTGTGCTCAGTTTATAAAACAATGCAGATCATGGTGAATCAGTGACCCATCCGGGGCTAAGAAGCTATCCATGCAAATCTCACATCTACTTGATAATTTTCCGTTTATAATTACATTTTCCAATGTATCACTTAGCCAGGTTTTAATTAATTTAATGTGTGCCATGTTTATTTTACATCTTTTTAAATCAGAATCTCATATGGTACCAAGTCAAATGCCTTACCAAAACCTATCCTGTACAGACTAACTCAGCTACCCCCTGAAGCTTCTAAGTCTTTTGTCAGCATTATTATAGAGGTAGGAAATTGCCATCGATAAAGTTTAGACATTCCCAAGATGTTTTAGTACTGGCAGCATGAGACCTCCAGCATGTGTCACTCACACTGAAGTCACCCATGATCACACAGCTTTTTTTCCCCTGAATATTGCAGATAGATACTTCTTATCCTGTTCATAGAATCATAGAGCTACAAGAGACCTCAGGAGGTCATCAGGTCCAGCCCCCTGCCCAAGGCAGGTCCAATCCCAACTAAATCAACCCAGCCAGGGTTTTGTCCAGCTGAGACTTAAAAACCTCTCGGGATGGAGATTCCACTACCTCCCTAGGTAACCCATTCCAGTGCTTCACCACCCTCCTAGTGAAATAGTTTTTCCTAATATCCAACCTATACCTCTCCCACTGTAACTTGAGACCATTGCTCCTTGTTCTGCCATTCGTCACTACGGTGAACAGCCTTTCTCCATCCTCTTTGGAACCTCCCTTCAGGAAGTTGAAGGCTGCTATCAAATCCCCCCCTGACTCTTCTCTTCTGCAGACTAAACAAACCCAAATCCCTCAGTCTCTCCTCTTAGGTCAAGCGCTCCAGCCCCCTAATCATTTTGGTCACCCTCCACTGGACCCTCTCCAATGCGTCCACATCCTTTCTATAGTGGGGGGCCCAGAACTGGACACAATACTCCAGATGTGGCCTCACCAGTCTGATTTGGTGATCTGTAGCAGATGTCAACTAATGCCCCAAACGTGTATATTGTCTGGTAGGAAACTGAGGCATAAGTGTGCCAAGACCATTTTCTCCTGCATTATAAGTGACATGGAAACAAGTAATGCCATTTTTGGGAATAGAGTGCCACACCCCTTCTTTCCTTTTGCAGAGTTGGTATTCCCTTAGATAGGTTATAACCATTTCAGCAATACCGGAAAGACTGAATTTTTGGTCATAACTGAGCAATTCTAGTTCCTCTTGTTTGTTACCAGTATCCTAGCATTGGTGTTTATGTGAGTCAAGAACTTGTCTTCATAGCCGTTAGTTCTTTGACTAATTTGTTCTCAACATCTTCAATTTAGGCTGAGTGCTCATATCTTCCCACTTTTACTCTCCTTTTTTGCTATTAGTTAAATCCCCCAGACTACTCTAGCCAGGTTGTCCCTGATGAGGTTGCTCCCTTGCCTTTTACTGAGATGAAGGCCTTTCAAACTATACAACCCTCTCTCCCCAGGGAAGCTGGACCAATGTTCCACAAAACCAGAGCTCTATCCCCTAAACCACTTGCCCAGCCACTGGTTCATTTCCAGATTCTTTTGCCTTCTTTTGCCAGATTCTTTTGTCTTTTCTCACTCGTGGAACAGGAAGGATGTCAGAGAGGTTTGCTTGGATGGTGATGATGATGATGACGATTATCATCATCATCAATCATCATCATCATCAATCTTCTTCTTCTTCTTCTTCTTCAGTACCCTTCCAAGTTCCCCAAAGTCACCAACTGTCTATTCCCCAATTTATTCTGTATCAAACTGGCAAGATGGCATCAACCTCTTTAATTTTAATTATTAATCATTTCAATAATTATAACATTTCCCAAAAATATACCAAGGGTTGTGTGATCTTACAGCAAGAGAGGGCCCATATTCCAAATCTAAAAGCATTAGAAAATTTGTCCTGTACCTGTGTCTATGGAAGTCAGTGGTAAAGAGCATTGTATCAGGCCATTACTTGCCATTACAAGTAGTGATTAGTATGTCTTTAACCCTATGCTCCTGTTTAAATGTGATCATAAACAATTAGAATCTAAATCCTAAGTAAGGACAGTAGTGTGCTTTTCTCATTATTATTATGTTAAAATATTTCTCTTTAACAAAGTTGTTGGCTAGTAGTTTAAATGTATATCTTATGTTGATCATTAAATAAGAGGTTGGAAGCTGAAGGAGCTGTGGTTAATTAAGTAACTATTACATACCCAGGCCTCAGACATGTGAAGCATTTATCAGACTGATAATATAAATGGATGTTTTAGTGATAAACTAGCTAGAGTTAATCATCTGAGTGAAACAATAGGGAGCTTGTGTAAGCATCATTTTTCCGCTAATCATAGCTTTGAGAACTGCAGCTGCTGTAGACTATAATAATAATAGCAACAATTAATAATTAATAGAGTGGATGAGCAGCTATTTTGTGAGAAAATTGGACCTACGTTGAAATTTGCTCATGGCAACAATTCTGTGAGCTTCTTTAGTGAAATGGCCTGAAAAGTTTTTAGTGTCTAATGAAAGAAAAATGTTCTGTGGCAAAGGAAGTTGGTATTTGTGAACCTATGCACCAGAACTGAAAGCAATAAGGGGCCACATTCAAAGGGAGACATGTTTGCAGCTACAGAACAATAGTTATTTGTTTAGTATTACATTTGTTGAAACAAAATTAAAAGTCAAGGGGAGCATCTTTTAATTATTTGTAGTACATGCAATACCTCCTGAGAGCAACATAACAAGAAAATCTAAAAACAATTCAAAATATGTATAATTCTTCAATGTAATGAGCTGGTTGAACTTTCAGATTTGGGGTTTCAGTGCTCCCCTTCCTGAGTGCTGGGTTTTAAGGCTCCCAGACCACTGAGATGCATTGGACAGTTATTGTTCAAGGCTCTCTGCTAACTCAGGCAGATATTGCTGTCTTGGTTACATTTAGTTCACATTATTTAGATCTTCTTTGAACTATAAGCTATAGAAACTTTTTGTAATGGAAGCCTATATTAATCTGCCACTGTATGACTGCAGATACACATGTGGCTATAATGCCCAGACCTGAATCCAACCATGCCTCCAGACTAAATTGGTATCCCACAGGGACTTGGAATGATTCCATTCTACTGTCTTCATTTTCAGCATGTAAGAGGAACTATGGTCTTGTGATTTTATGGTGTATTACAAAAAGTTAGCAAATTTGGGCACTGCTTCTAACTTTGCTACTGCTTTACTGTGTAACCCTTGTTAAGTCAGTTATGTCTCTATCCAAAGCCCATTAAAGTCAATGATAGTTCTGTCATTGATTTTAGTGAACTTTAGGTTAAAGGTCCTTCGCCTTTTTTTACCTTTGTTTACTGACTTCAATGGGATATTGTAGATAGAACATGTTTTTCCCATGGTGACTCTTAAAATTTGCCAGTTGCCTTAAGTAATTGATCATCTTAACTCAATATTTGTACTATTTTAGGTGTTTCCTATAGTAAGTTTAGTAAACTTTAACACTGCATAATATAGAAGTAACTGGATCTATCAAAGGAAAATATGGCAAGTATTTAAGGAAAATAGTTTTGTGGTAGTAACTCCTGTACTCAGAACAATTTCCAGCCCAAACACAAAATTTATTTCAAATGGTTTTCAGACTGACTCAAAAGTTTTAGTCAATTAGTATCTTGAAAGAAAATAGCGCATCTGGAAAACATTACCCAGTGAGCCTGATTATAGCATAATTCCTGTATTTTTGTGTAAACTTCAAGGAACTTCAAATTCTGTCTGTATTTATTCAAATTATATATCTAGATTGCTGTGTAAGTACATATAGTACAATACCTTATTTAAATGCACAACAGTTCAGGTTAGCCAACTTTTTTTCAGCAATCTAAGCACTCACTGTCAGCTCCACAGTATCAGTCAACATCCTTTCATCCTTGCTACATATTGCACTTCTTCAAGTAACTGTAAACTAGTACAAACCATATTCACTTTTATGTAGCCAATGGAAAGACATGAACAACAAGACTGTTGGAACCAAATTCTTCCCTCACATCTATTCAGTTTTAAATGGTAGGTCAGTTTAAGATTACCACACTGTAATCTGGAAACTCATGCCTACAAAGCACAGTGAATTACACTTTGCCAACATAGGTTTCCAAATTTAAAAATACTGAGACTTCACAGAGGATAAATCATTGCACAAGGTATTGAACTATTTAAGACTGAGCAAGTATTGAAAGTAGAATTTGGCATTCTCATATTTTAATTAACTTCATTTAAACTGGCATGGGTTTTAGGGACAAGGCACAGCCAAGAAAAAGTGCTTTTTCACATTCCTGTTTTACTTTTCTCTTCCTCACTACATGTTATGCTACTGAGGCAAGTGTCATTATTCCCCAACCCACTCTTGAGTCATGTGAACAAATCTAAGATAACCAGCTTTCTCAGAGTGACACTGACAAGGATGATTGCTCCAGAACTAAACATACTCTCAGCAGTGGGCTTTTCATATTCTGTTTGTACTGGAAGAGAAAAAGTGTTGTGGGGAGGGAGGAGAAAATGTCTTTACATTTGGAGGTGACACTGCTAAATATCCTAACTCCTCAGCTTCTGTAGATAACACAACTGCAATCATGGCTGTATTACTATAAATTTCAAAGCATTTTGTCTGCTCATAAGAAGGGAGGAAGTAAAGAATGTAGAGGAATGGCTGGATATGTTCTCGCATGTATCTGCAACAGCAGTAACAGCAGCATTTAGTTTTACATGCAGAATCTGAAAGCTATATTTCTATACTGACATTTAGAAAAAAGTCATTTCAAAGACACTGGCATGCTTATGTACTGGATCATGGAATCCGACAAAATGAGGATTGCAACAATTAACATCACAGTTCTTAAGTCTTCTCCTGATCAGAGGGATATTTAAAATAAATCGTGAAGTGCAGGAAAAGGAAGAAAGGGGTTAAGTCAAATATACTGCAGAATTGCTTTGACAGAGTCCTTTGAACTAGCAGTCAGGACAAACAGGGACCAATATATCCTTAGAATGCCAACAAGGTGCTGATATCTTTGAAATATCTGCTTCAGAAACACTCATCCCAAGCAAACCAGGCAGGAGGATTTGTTGTTTTAACAACCCCTCAGCCAGTCTGACATTGATTTAAAACTTGCCATTTCCAACAAAATGCCAGCCCTGATATAGGTCCTTCTCTGGGGCCCCTGTGAGCATAGAGAGTTTCATGTGCATTATGTGAATGTTGTTAGTGTCACATAACCCACATTTTTATGCAACCCAATGTACTTGTCAATTGACATATTGTGAATATGAAAATGTATCCATCATTCAAACCCAGAAGGTATATTTTATTAGGAATATTATTTATGTTCATCACTAATGGACCCTAACAGTGAATGAATCTTATCACTGAAAAGCAAAAAAATTCTGACACAAGTTCTGTAATATCTGGTTTTTCAACTAGGAATTAGATAAATGGGTCTTTAAAAGACAACTTAAATCTCTCCATTTAAGGGGGTTTTTTTAAGAATACATATCCTTGCTCCCTTCCAACAAGCTTCCCTTTTATTCTTCCTAATACTCATGGCCTTACAACAGTACTGATCCATCTTTTCTAATTCCAGAGGATCCTTTTCCCAGTGCAAAATATAAGTTTGTGTGCATGTGTGGGGTTTGTGAGTGTGTGTGTGTCTGTGTGTGTGTGAGAGAGAGAGAGAAAGAGAGAGAGAGAGAGAGAGAGAGGCTTTGTCTATACTGCAGGGATTTTGCACAAGAAGCTTTTTGCAGAAGAGATCTTCCGCAAAACTCTTGTGCAAAAGTGCGTCCACACCTCAAAAGAGCATCACAAAAGCAATGTGCTTTTGCGCAAGAGAGCATCCACACTGCATGGACGCTCTTGTGCAAGAAAGCTCTGATGGCCATTCACAGAATGGCCATCAGAGCACCTGTGCTTTTTCTGATATGCTCTTTTTGCGCAAGAAACCCCTGCGGAGCATCCACACGTGCCTTTTTGCACAAGAGCTGTAGCGCAAAAAGGAGTTATTCCTTGTAGGGAGAGGAATAACTCTACTGGCAAAAGCCCTCTGTCCTGTCGATTTACTGTATTTTTTTTTTTTGTGCAAAGATGCGCTTGAGGTGTGGAAGCTCCACCGGCTTTTGTGCAAAAATGGCCATTTTTGTGCAAAAACCTTAGGCTGTGTGTACACTGGCAGCTTCTTGTGCAAGAACAGCCGTTCTTGCGCAAAAACTTGCCTTCTGTCTACACTGCATGAGCGTTCTTGTGCAAGTAAATTTACAGTATAGCATTGTAAAACAGTGCTTCTTCTGGAAGAGTTATTCTTCTCCCCACGAGGAATAAGCCCTCGTGCACAAGAGCTCTTCCACAAGAGGGCAGCGTAGACAGGCAATATTAATTTCTTGCACAAAAAGCCCCTATGGTTAAAATGGCCATCAGAGCTTTCTTGCGCAACAGAGCATCCACACTGCCATGGATGCTCTTGCGCAAAAGAACATCTCTTGCGCAAAAGCACATGGCAGTGTGGACGTACTCTTGTAGAAGATTTTTTGCACAAGAACTCTTCCGCAAAAGAGTTCTTGCACAAAAAGCCACCAGTGTAGACATAGCCTTATAGTATAGACACAGCCAGAGAGAGACAGAGAGAGAGCGTTTTGAGGGAGGACTTTATTAGCAGATGACCCTAATCCAAAGAATTCTGAGGCCAGAAAGGGAGCAGTGGCTCATTACGGATGCCCCAGAAGTACTTATTTGGGAAGAAGGAAATAGGTCTCCAACAGCTTCTTGCTTAAAATTCTTTAGTGAATCGTAAAGAAGGGTAAGTTCATGCTTTCAGTTCCCATTCTTGCACTGTGACAATGAAGAAAGCTGGCTGGTGAGCAACAAATAACCCACTGTTTTGTAACTACCTGGAAGAGGTAAAGAGAAGCAGCGGTCCTGCAAGTCCCTGTCAGGACTACAGAGGTAGAAGGGGAAGAGTTCTTGGTGGCACGTTCTGAGGTAAAGAAGAAGAGAGATCTGAAAAGGCTGGCCCAATCTAGGAAATAAGACATATTCCTGTTAAAAAGTGGTGCAATCATTACAGACTTCTCCAGTGCTGGTTCAAAGCTCCCTCTTCCTTTTGATACAAACTCAAATTTTGTGCTTTCCCCACTTACACTGTGGCATATGATCAATTAAGCTTTTATGTTTGCATGAACATAGACACCTTAGCAATGAAGAGCTGGGTACTAGCCATATAGTGTCAGTTTTCTTTTCTTTCAGAAATGACCTCTTATCAGCAACTGCAAAACCACAGAAAATTCATAACTAATCTTTCAAGATACATGTTATGGGTCACTGCAAATATAGTGCATGTTTGATGTTTAAATTAAAAAAAATCACTGGACTTGTGTTTATATCACTTTTCCATTTATTCCACAGGTAGCAGAGTGAAAACAAGAAGCTGGTGGTTTTACCCCTTTGGGACTTTTTCAAGTTCATACAGAAATATAGCTGTTCTGAATACTCAAATACTTCCTGGCATCAGTGCTTTCTTACAGCTCAGCGCCAGATGTTGCTGCAGGATTACCTCCAATATCCAAATAAGATATGACAGCACAATTGTTTAGCCATGTAAGATACAGAAATCCAGTTTGGATGCAGCACACAAACCCTACAAACCACCCCCACCCCCCCGCACACACACCAGAAAAAATATTTGCTCACACACAGTTATGCGGTAAATGCTGAACCAAAGTTAACTCACTTTCTGTCTGCAGGCTGACTCTGTGTCCCACTGGCTGCTGGGTAATCATCAGGAGATCTAAAGAAGACAATGGATGTGTTAAACAATTTTAGTCCAGATTGCCCTTTCCTATAAGCAAACCCATGTAAAAAAGACACAAAAGCAGGAAAATGTCATTTTCATCTAATGGAGCTTTCTGAAAATTTGCCTCTCTCCCACCTCTAGAGAAACAAGTCCTGCAATTCCTCAGCATCTAGATGAATCTCAGGGAATATAAGTCTATGTCTACACTACAAGTTTTCTCGGCAAAAAATATGCTAATGAAGGACTCATTTGCATGAGTCACGGTCTCATTTGCATATTTTCTGCCGATCCATTTTTGCGCTAGGGGTTTTTGTGCAAAAACAAGCAGTGTGAACGTTTCCTTTTTGCATAAAAAACCCTTTTTCTCCAAGATCCTTATGCCCCAAAAAAGGAGGTATACCAGTCTTGCAGAAAAAGGGGGTTTTGAGCAAAAAGGAAACGTCCACACTGCTTGTTTTTGTGCAAAAATCCCCAGCGCAAAAACGGATTGGCAGAAAATATGCAAATGAGATCACAACTCATGCAAATGAGTTCCTCATTAGCATATTTTTTGCCAATAAAACTCGTAGTGTAGGCTTAGCCTAAGAATCTGAAAAGACAAGCATGGAGGCCCACTATCTTTATGCTACCTCCTAGCTCCTTCTGGTTATTCTTTGCCTTTCTGTCAACCTGGGCTAGAGCTATGCTGACAAAGTGTCCCTCGGTGGGCAGCACCCCTGGAAGTCCCTCATGTAGGGATATTCCACTATGTGAAGGGCACTCCAACCAGGGATTCGTACAACCTCACAATGTACCTTCTCTGTGGATCCCCTATAATCTTACTTCCAGCATGTACCGTAAATTACACCAAGCACCTTCTGTGAGTGTCAAAATGGGGATTGATGCCATGGGACACTTATTCTGAGACTAAGGCAGATCCCCATGGAGAGAATCCCCTCTGTATATGCATCAACGGCAACAATTAGGCTCTAACAACTTCATAATTTCCTTGTTAGTCAGGAGATGATGATAGTAGTCTCATTTTCTTAGAAAAGTTTTAGTTTATTTATTTATTTCATTCTTTATCAGTCTCCACACACCTCTACTGACTAAATAGCATTCCGAATCATTGTTCCTTTCCCTAAAAATAAGCCAGCAGCCCTCATGCCCTAATCAAGTTGACTTCAATTCCCTTCTTCAGTTTCACATTCTCCCACCATCTGTCCAGCTTTCCTCAAGTCTCTAATTTTTCTATCCACCGTTCCCTCCTTAGTTGTCTTACTTATCTCTTGTTCCGCTTCAGAGATTTCCTAATTTTTAAAAAACTCTCCCTGGATTTCCATTACACTCTTTTTCTAATTTATCACCCACATATTTCAACAAGCACTCACTCTAAGCCTTCAAAAGGAGATCTTAAGAGTCCCACAAAGAGTAGAAACTAGGTCAAATTACAAAAGATAAATATAAACAAATAATGCAAGTACGTAGGGGCAAAATTAGAAATGCCAAGGTACAAAACAAGCTCAAACTAGCTAGAGAAATAAAAAGTAATAAGAAAACACTCTACAAATATATTACTCAATGAAGAGGGGAAAACAATAACAGAAAATGTGGAACTGGCAGAGGTGCTTAATGACTTCTTTGCTTTGGTTTTTGCCAAGAAGGTTGTCTAGCATAGTGAATGCCGATGAAAATGGGGTAGGTTTTGAAGCTAAAATAAGAAAAGAACCAGTTAAAAATTACTTAGTCAACTTAGATGTCTTCAAGTCACCAGGACCTGGAGAAATGCATCCTAGCATACTCAAGGAGCTGACAGGAGATATCTGAGCCATTACCTATTGTGGAATACAGGAGAGATTCCAGAAGACAGGAAAAGGGCAAATATAGTGCCCATCTATAAAAAGGGACACATGGACAACTTAGGGAATTACAGACCAGTCAGCTTAATTTCTGTGCTAGGGAAGATAATAGAGCAAATAATTGAGCAACCAATTTGCAAACATCTAAAAGATAATAACCTGAAAGTAACAGCAGTCAGCATGGATTTGTAAAGAACAATTCATGTCAAATGAACCTGATAGGTTTCTTTGATAGTATAACAAGCCTTGAGGATAAGGGGGAAGCGGTAGATATAGTATATCTAGATTTTAGTAAGTCATCTGATACGGTCTTGCATGACCTACTTATAAATAAACTAGGAAAATACAACCTAGATGGGGCTACTATAAGGTGGGTTCATAACTGGTTGGATAACCATTCCCAGTTAGTAATTATCAATAGTTCATAATAATACTGGAAGGGCATAATAAGTAGGATTCTGCAGGATCAGTTTTGGGACAGTTCTGTTCAGTATCCTCATCAACAATTTAGATAATAGCATAGAGAATACTCTTAAGTAGACAGTAAGTTTGAAGATAATACCAAGCTGGGAGGGATTGTAAGTGCTTTGGAGAATAGGATTATCATTCAAAATGATGTAGATAAACTGGAGAAATGGTGTGAGGTAAAGAAGATGAAATTCAATAAGGACAAATGCCAAGTATTCCGCTTAGAAAGGAACAATCAGGAATACACAGGAAGGAACATACAAAAAGGAAAATGACTACCTAGGAAGAAGCACGGCGGAGACATCTGTAGGTCATAGTAGACCATAGGCTAAATATGAGTCAACTGTATAACACTGTTGCAAAAAAAGCAAACATTCTCCAATATATTAACAAGAGTGTTGTAAGCAAGACACAAGAAGTAATTTTTCCACTCTACTCTATGCTGATTAGGCCTCTATTGGAGTATTATGTCCAGTTCTGTGCACCACATTCCAGGAAAGATACGAGAAGGAGAAGGTCTAGAGAAAAGCAACAAAAATGATTAAAGGTCTAGGAAACATGACCTACAAAGGAAGACTGAACGAATTGGGTTTGTTTAGTCTGGAAAAGAGAAGACTGAGAAGGGACATGAACTTTTAAGTATCAAGCTTTCCAGGCCATTTCTCCACTTGCCGCACTGGAGAGTGATCTTCTGGCATTTGTTTTATTAGGTCCAGTAAGGCCCGCTAAATTGAACACTGAGGGTGCCCCTGGTCAGTGCTGGTAGTCTTTTATTTGTGAGGAGTAAGGGAAGCCAATGGGAGTATTTGTGCCCATCGACCTCCCACTGTGGAGACAGTGCCAAGCTCGCTTTAAGGTATGTTGACTCCAGCTACATTATTTACATAGCTGGAGTTACATACCTTGAGTCAATCTTCCAGGTCAAATATAGACTAGCCTTAAAAGATTGTTTGTTTAAGAAAGAGGGAGAAAAATTATTCCCCTTAACCTCTGATGACAGGACAAGGAGCAATGGATTTAGATTGCAGCGGGGGGGTTAGGTTGGATATTAGGAAAAAACTTCCTAATTGTCAAGTTGGTTAAGCACTGGAATAAATTGCCCTAGGGATGTTGTGGAATCTCCATCACTGGAGATTTGTAAGAGCAGGTTAAACAAACATTTGTCAGGGATGATCTAGATGATGCTTGGTCTTGCCATGAGTGCAGGGGACTGGATTTTATGACCTCTTGAGGTTCCTTCCAGTTCTGTGTTTCTATGAAAGTTTCTCTCTGCTACTCATCCCCTCATTTTCTCATTTAAGTTTGGGCTGATTATTTTTGCATTGCGCCATCCAATTTCTACCCCTCTCAATACTTTTTTTACTTACCATTCTTTACTTTTGTTCTTAAAACTTTCCTTCTCTCTTTAAGGATCAAATTCTGCCTCTTCTGATGATGGTGAATAGTAATTTAGGCCAGGTCTACGCTAGACCTGAAAGGTCAGCTTAAGGTATGCAACTACTACCTATACATAACTGGAGTCAGCTTGCCTTAAGTCAGGCTTGGTGCCATCCCTACTGCGGGAGGCTAAAGGGAGCAAACACTCTCGTCAGCTTCCCTTACTCCTCATGATTGTGAGGAGTACAGACACTGGCCAGAGCAGCTCTCAGCGTTTGATTTACAGGCCTATAGTAGACCCACTAAATCAAATGCCAGAATGTTGATCTCCGGCACAGCAAGTGAAGACATGCCCTTAGGCTTTGTCTGCACTATACAATTAAGTTGACTTATGTTAGGTTGAGTTAGAGACGCCTCAATAATTATTGTAGTGTTTCATGTCTGTCAGCTCTGTATGGAGTGAGAGCCCAGGTCCAGGCAGCCAGGTTCTGTGCTGGGAGTGATTCCTGGAGCTGGCAGGCAGTATAGTGCTGATAGGTGATGTAAGTAACAAAGTGTCTACACAGACAGCATGCCACCCTAACTAAACTGACAAGCACTTTGTGCATTGTGGAGGCAGACTTATTAGGACAGTGTAGCAGGGAACTTGTATTGGCAGGAGAAAGGCTATAGACATATAAGGACATGTCTACACTATGCAGAAGATCGACTCTGCCACAGTCAATCTTCCAGGGTTTGATTTAGTGGGTCTAGTGAAAACCAGCTAATTCAAACTGAGAGGGCTCCCCCATCGGCACCAATAGTCTTGTACCTCACAAGTCCTGCTCCTCCCGCTGTGTGGACAGCACAAAAATGCAATTTAAGATATGTCGAATTATGCTACATAATTAACATAACTGGAGTTGCATATCTTAAATCCATCTTCCCCTTTAGTGTAGACCTGGCCTTATAGAGTTAAGCTGATATAACCTCCCTTACCTCAAACTAACTCTTTAGCATAGACCTGACTAAACTCCACAAGTGGCCCCATTAAAATAAGTGGACCTATTTGTAGAATAAGATGCTACTCAGTGTGACAGAAGATGGTATAAGGTGGCCAAAATTATTTTTCCTCTATAAAGCATTTGGGATATTAGAGTCATATCATAGGCATCTATATTGTATACTCTTCCCCTTTTCAGCAAGAATCTTTCACTGTTTATGTGTCATTTATAAGTATTGCCGTTAAATAAATTCCTCTCAAAATATAAATGTAATTTTTAATTTAATCATCTGAGATGATGATGCAGTGTCATTGTTAAATGACCGATCTCAGTATGACGACACAAAACTGAATGACAGTCCGACCCTAAGACTGTAAGTACTAGAGTAAAATACTATCCTATCAGTACTATATTTTTGCAAATAGACTGCAAAATTATGGCAAATTAATATGAACTTATTTATTGCTGACTAAAGTTCACTGTTTTAAAATGAGAACATTCTTCAGTCAGCTAAATATTACATTAGTCATTTTAAAATGCATTTTCAACTTTTGAAATTAAAATCATTTATAGGCTGTTATAAATAGAAGTCGTT
This sequence comes from Pelochelys cantorii, assembly GCA_032595735.1. Classification (NCBI taxonomy): domain Eukaryota; kingdom Metazoa; phylum Chordata; order Testudines; family Trionychidae; genus Pelochelys; species Pelochelys cantorii. Next base: position 145,460,672 of record CM064327.1, read on the forward strand.
AAATGTCATCGTTTCTGTTGAATAAAAATTGTATTATAAATCCAATATAAATGCACCAAATATTTTTATGAAAACTTGCCTAACATACTGCAAATATTACATCATTACAGAAGTCACATTCCCAGCTTCTATTCAAGAATCAATAACTGTAAAGTAAACATTTTGCCCAACCATATCCACAAAACTCCAGAGTTGTTCTTACCTTTCAGTCTAAAGTCAATGCTCACTGTTCTGCAGTTTACTTTTCTGCAGGCCCATTTGTCAAAGACATGGGTCGTGTTCTCCAAATGCCAGTGATAATCTGAACTATGATTGTCCAGAATACCTTACCTTTCCAAAAGCAAGAGGCTGGGGGGTGGGGGGGAGTCTCCTGAAAAGGAGTAGAAAGAAATCAGAAACATGGAATGAACATGACAAAGCTCAAAGGGTCCCGAGATTTCAATAGTCATCTAAATGATTCCCACCAAGTCAGAGCCAATTCCCTCCATCTCAACAGAAAACCTTTCCAGTGATGTGATTTGTCTTTGAGGAGGGAAGAGGGCCTCCATGAGCTTCTCTGACTGACCCTGAGTGGAGAAGGGATGGAGAGTTCCACTTCAGCCCTTCTGCCTTGTTCAAGTGCCATTTGGAGCAAAGTACTTGGACTCATCCCCACGGAACACTGGATACCTTCGCAAGAGAGGAGGAATTCAGGTCACTACCCTTATTAATATAAAGAGCAGGAGTGGGACCCAATACCAGGAGCACTTTCTTTTAGGCCCACTGCTACGTTATAGCAATCTAGCACATTCCACATTTTTGCTCCAGAGCATGTGTAGTTAGATTTCAATGGCAGTTACATTTGCCAGAGGTGCTAGAGCTGAACTCTAAAGGTAAGGGAATAAGAAAGGCCAGCAGTGGCCAGATTGGGGGGAGAGAATAGATTGCAAGAAACCCTGGCCTGCTTTAATCTTAAAAAGGTTCAAATGTTGTTCCATCAGATCGGCAAAACATCAGGGTTGTTCTTACCTTTCAGGCAGCCTGTTCTCTCATCCTCAATAGCGAACCAAAGGAAGGTTCTTAATCATGCAAGTACTGCAGGTTCTGAAGTGCTTGTCTGATAGAGCTGCTTTCTTCAGAGAAAATATAGTAACATGGTGGTTCTCATTTGTGTTTGCATTCAGCCTCTCCAGCTGCAACTCACTCTTGTCTTTTTTCCTTAAACTGGCATAAATTTGAGGGATGAGGCTGCCTGGGGAAATTGTTATCAGACTATCAAATTGTATAAGAGTTCTGGATGCATCATGACATTCAATAACAGCTCACATAATTTGATTCATCACATCCTGTTGACTCATACTTAAAATGATATAAACTGCCAAATGACACTGTCTTGTGATGTTGTGACAATGGATCAAAAATTAACCCCTTTTCCCCTCAGTGCTATAGTTTTCTAATTAATCAGACAGTTGGTTGGGCTACTCAGCAGCTTCAAGCTCTTCCTTGTTGTTTGAAAAACCCCAGAGTCAATTTGGTCAGTTTAGCATATCTGTATAAAAAGCCTCTTGACTTATTAACCATGTCTCAGGAGTAAGAACTGGTTGAAAAAGACTCAGTATTATGAGAATCCAGGTCTGTTGTCTCCTGATGGTGCATGGAATTGACCCCTCCCTATGACAGGAAAAGGGACAAATCTGGACATTTCCCTTTAGATATGAAAATGTGATAGCATTGGAAAACATTCTGAATAATTTAGAATTCACATCCTGTCCCCTACCAAACTTCTTGAGGAAAACTTTTTAGCTTTTCCCATTGAAATTATTTCTGGTAGTTGAGGAATTCTAATGATCAGTCACCACTTTTTCTTTAGACTTTATATTCTTAAAAACTTTCTGAAACATTGAAGCTAGTTCTTTCTAAAAGAAAAATAAAATGTAGTAGAAGTATTTGTGTTTCATGGATGTTGCAAGCAGGTGAGAATTTAACAATTGGTTCATTTTTGTACAAGTAGCGCCAATTTTATGCTGTTTAAGCTTATTATCTAATTGCATGCTTGTGCTGGCTTCAGAAATGGCATGACATCAAGTCAGACTTGTGCTGCATTCCCCAGCAGTGGAATATTCAATTATTTGTTCTGACTCATGTAATTCCCTGTATTCCAAGCTTGTTAATGTCATTACAGGGCTGAAATAAAGTGATTACTCTAAATGAGTATTTATCCGATAGGCAATGCAATTCCTGCACCCTCTAGCTGACAATAGATGATTATGAATGTTTTTCCTTCTTCTTGTCCCCTTCCACCCCCATTCCCTCCCCTGTCAAGAAGGCACCATAACATTGTGACGTTCTGTGAAATACTGTCAGATGGTGTAAAATATATATATAATAAAATAAAAAGAAGTGCAACCTCCCCCGGCAGAGTTAAAGCTAATGACCACTGCTTCCACTCCCAGTCAGTGATGACAGGTTGAACTAACTGATAATGGCATGCCTGCTGTTCAGCTGGCCACTTATGTTATTTCTCTTGACATGGTTCTGGGGAAGGCCTAATTTTTCTGACATTTGACCATGCAAATTTGAGTCCTGATACATTATTCTGCATTTACATCCTCCCAGTGTTGCTGTTTAAAATGTGCTACAAGCTCCTTGAGCTCAGCTAATAAAGGCCACAGTATGAAAGAAAGTTAAATATGAATGTAAGAGGAGACCTAAATGAAGGGCTCACTTGTACATCTCAAAGATGACCTTCTGGAAATGAGCGAGTAGAAAATCCTTTTCAAAGCAAATGGTAAAAAGTGTAACAGTTTTTTTCCTACAAAAACTCAAAAAAGATTCTAAAATATTCACAAAAAGGAAAACATATTTTACATAGACATTTCTCCACTCAGCAATTCAGCTGGATGTATTTTAAGCCCAGGTTCCATTAATCACTTTTAATAATACACCTTCCCCAAAGAGCTGGAAATTCATAGTGCTTCATTAAATAGAGGAGAAGTTTTGTCAGTCTCTCTCTCTCATATGTGCTGGCTCTTTTATTTTTTTCATCTTACTGAAGTACAAAGCTATTAACTGTGAGCAAGCTCACTTTTTTCATTCTTTTAAAAAAATTATGAATTTAACATTTCAGAAAGATGACAGATTGAAAGCTCTGGGGAGTTTATTTCTTTATTTAGAAACAAAATAGGAGTGACCAGGGCAGTGAAATTAAGTCTCTTGCCTTAGGCCTTGTCTACACTAAAAGGAAGATTGCCGCGGCTGCGATCGATCTTCTGGAGTTTGATTTAGCGAGTCTAGTTAAGACTCGCTAAATCAAACTCAGAGAGTGCCGCTGCCAGTGTCCAGTACTCCTCCTTTCAAGAGTAGGAAGGGAAGCTGATGCGAGCATTTGCTCCTGTCAGTGTCCTGCTGTGGGGATGCTGCTAAGTTTGGCTTAAGGTAAACCGACTTCCAGCTCTGTATTCCACGTAGCTGGAGTTGTGGACCTTAAGCTGAGCTACCAGGTCTAGTGTAGACCTAGCCTTAGACCCAAACTACATGATTTACATCCAAAGCATAAGGATAGTTCAGACTCCCTCAGCCATTCAATTGGTGGAAACAAGGACCCTGTGCCTATTTTATTACCATTTGTTTGAGAAAAGGACTAGATTCCACAGGGCTTGCTTTCTTGCTTTCTTTTTAAGATTTGGATCTCAGGAGGAACTTAGTATCCTTTCTGTAGTGCTATGTGGGTGGAACTGTGAAGAAAATCAGTTTAGCTGACCCACCTGATTAGATTGTGCTGATTCTACTGTTCCTGCACTTGCAATGGCTGTTTCAGGCATTTGGGTTCAGTAGAAATGGTACAGGAGTAGGAGTCAGGAAAGTCATCTGTGTGGTGTTCCTTGGTTTATAGTTGGCTCATTTCATTACTTTGAGCTAAATGCCTGAACTAGTCCGCAGGAATTTTTCCATTGATTTCAGTGGGCTCTGGATCAGTATTTCTCTTTCATGTAAGAACCTCAAATACAAGATTGCCCAGGCAGGAGTCCACTCTATGTGTCCAGTGAAATACAAAAGGTAGGATTATCATTGGTTTCTCCAGCAGCTTCTTGTCTCTGAAACATAGTGCAGTACCAAGAAGTGATTGGACCTTGCCAGCCACTCACCCTGAAAAAGAAAAATGTATCAGCTGAGGCCGGCTAACCTTTATAGGCTTTTATCTGATTGAAGTGATTGTTTTCTTGGATACCATAAGGTGCCTTCCTTAGAAGCCTCAAACTTAATTTCATTTGATACTTCATTAGTAAAACATTTTATCTCAGCTTTTTTCTGCTTAAGAAGGCATACTAGAATTAGCTTAAAAGGAGAAGAAAGTTTCTTTCACCTTATAAATCACAGCATGTCATTTGCAAATTACACCACAGAAAAGAGCAATCTGCCATGAATGGGAAGTGTCTAATCACTGAGGGTATGGCTACACTACAGCGTTATTTCGAAATAAGCTATTTTGAAATAGTTAATTCAATATAGCTTATTTCGAAATAACGCATCTACACACAAAATGCATTTTGAAATAGCGTTTTTCTATTTCAAAATAGCACATCCACACTGAGTGGACGTTGAATCACATTTAAGGCTGGTTGGAACCAGTTCCAGCAGGGCATCAGGTCAGAAGTTGCCTTGTGGCCAGGACGGCCAGCAGGGCACCCTGGAAAGGGCTGGAGGCCCCCTATTTTGAAATAAGTGGCTACACAGCGCTTATTTCGAAATCGGCACTATTCCTCGTGGAATGAGGTTTACCAATTTCAAAATAAGCCCTCTGCTATTTCGAATTAATTTCAAAATAACGGAATGGCTGTTTAGATACTAGGAAAGTTATTTCGAAATAACTATTGTTACTTCGAAATAACTTTGCTGTGTAAACATACCCTGAGTAATTTTGGACTTCAATCAAGACTTTTTACTATAAGTCTACTGTACCCTACCTGTTAATTATATTTATTTTCATTATTCTTACTTTCATTTTAACAAGTTGTGAGTCTATTTAAGTGCACCAATAACTGCTATACAGAATAGAGGGCATATTCCCTGGGATAGCCATACTTGGTTTTAATTACACAAATAAAGATGTAGTGATAATAAATAAGATCTAATTATTAAAATTTTAATACGCTGTTTCAAAGGTAACATACCAGCTCATGTCAAAGGCAAATTGAGGAATCTAAAAAGGAATCTGTTTTGTTCTTTAAAAGTTCTGAAGTTCTTTGGCACCAAGAATCAGTTTTCAAATGGCTCTTAAGAAATATATTAACTATAAACTGAATCCACGTCAGACTGGACATTGCCATGATCAAAAATCACTTCTGTCTCATTGTTCATTGGCCTATATGATCTAGAATGGTGGTGTCCATTAAGTTCTTTTGAATAAAGAACCATCTCACAAAAATATGTCATTAGTGTAGTATCCTCCATCATATCTGACACCAATTGGCAACCTTGGAGCTGAATGATAACAGTGAGGACATGCAGACTGAACTACCTTCTTGATCTTAGTAGGGTCCCTCCTGGAGACATTTCTGGTATATTGAGACCATAACCAGTTGTTGATTTTCAGCTTCTCCCCTCTCCTGAATTCCCTTGGCTAACTAAATGAGAGATTCAGAGGGGTAGCCAAGTTAGTCTGTAACAGGAAAAACTTAAAAAACAACAAATAGTCTAGTAGCACCATAAAGACTAACAAAACATGTAGATGGTATTGTGAGCTTTCATGGGCACAACCCACTTCTTTAGATGACCACGATTTAAATGAGAAATGGGAGCCATCCTTTGCTATCCACTCTCCAAGATCAGGTAAAGACAGTCACATTGCTATTCTGCTCCCCAGTTTTGCCAGAACTAGCTGAATTTTTCTTAAAATGTTCCCCTCTTCTGGAACATGTTCTCTAGAACTCTGAAATAGCCCAGATTTCCTTTTCATCAATGTCTTTTATAACTAACTCCAAAATGTGTGTTCAAGTTGTAGCACTATACAAAATCAATTTTTTTTCTGTGTTTACCTGGAACAAATGGTCCATTGTAATGAGTGTTCAGTGTAAGGAACACAGTGTGGAGTAAAAAGCTGAATTAAGTCAAAATCAGTACTTTTCTTTCATATTAAGATAAATGAGACTTATTCAGTGATTCATGCTAACTCAAACAGAACTTCTTAAAGTAGCTAGAACAAATCCTTTGCTCTTAGAAATATCCATATATTTTGGTTTAGTCCAAAACTGTCTGTAATGACTAAGCACAATTAAAAAAAACTGTGTATGTTTGTGTTTAGTGCTAGTACGTCATAACTCTAAAATACATGACCCACAAAGACGTCCTGGTTTATTGGTTAGAAAATATGTCCACCTTAACATCTGGCTCATATCTGAGTAGCTGCTGGCTCTGCATAGAAAGTAGTTGGGCATGCAGCACCCCTAGCTCCTGCCCATTTAAAAATCAGAAGGCACAGCTCTGGGAATACATTCCTAATTGTGTAATTTTCTTTTTAATACAGTAATTCTTGAACACCACAAGGGCCACAGACTGGTCCACCAACGTGGACATTTAAAAACAACAGTCAAACCTACCTCCTCCCCCTCAAAATGTGATGTCTCATTCTCTTTGTCTACAGATGTTCACCAGGATTCTGAAATACTTTTTATTTTATTAAAAAGGAAAATCCATCTGTAACAGAGTCAGCAACCACCTCTCACAAGTGCCCCTTGGTGAAGTGCATGTGCCTGCCATCTCTTTGGGGAGTATTGTCTGCAGAAGAAAAATCTGAAAGGACAATGACATGAGGGATGATGGGGAAGGAGACAGGGTCCATTAACCAAAAATAGAAACTCCTTGAAGATATCCTTTCTTTCATTTACTACATTTGAAGCAATTCCATTGGGTCTAAATGCTACTCCATAGTTATCTAGTGAGATAGGTAACGGAAAGACCAATTAATGTAAGCTTCAAGTCCTCTCTATTTTGGAGAAGGGACTTTTTCAAGTCTCAGGCTATGTCTACACTATGCAGCTTTTCGCAACAAGACTGTATCAACCATGCCCTGTTGTTAAAGGCTGACGCGTAAATGCTTTTTGTCAGCACCTTTTCCCAACAAAAGCTTCTAGCCCTGATGAACAACTTTTGCTCTCTTGGCAGGTGAGCACTCCTGCTGTACAAGCAGCATTTACGCTTGCACTCACCATGGCAAAATTTTTGTCATTTGCTGGGAAGGTTTAAGTACCAGAGAACTACAAATGTTTTGCCATTCAGTTGCAAGTGTACACTAAGCCTCAGATGATTCAGAAATATTTCCTATTTGAGCATTAGAATGTGGGACTGAAGGGTGAATAATATATGTTAACAATGAGCAATGGAAAGGACATTAAAGCATAATATCATGAAGTATCTATAATTTCTTATAATGTTATTACATACAATTCACAATTAAATCACCAGAGTGCCATTAACTTTCAGAAAAGACTCATCCTATGCACTCTTATATACAATAACACTGCAATAAACAGCTGCATACCACTTGCGATTCAGTATTCCCCAGCCATCTTTGTAGCCTAGTAACCCTTTGAAATGGATTGTTCTGCAGGTTACCTCTCCACATTTTGTTCAAGCTGTGAGAAAAGCAACATTGATTCTGATACTGACAGAAGCTCCATGTTCTTTCTTCCCCCACTTGTTACCTTAATATCTTTGTTTACCAAATATTTGCAAGTGTTTTGAAGCACAGAATTATCATTCAAAATGTTCTGGACAAACTGGAGAAATGATCTGAGTTAAAGAAGATGAAATTCAATAAGGACAAATGCCAAGTACTCCACTTAGGAAGGAACAATCCACAACACTCAGGAAGGAACATACAAAAAGGGAAGTGACTACTCAGGAAGGAGTACTGCAGAAAAAGCTCTAGGGGTCATAGTAGAATACAAACTAAATATGAGTCAACCATGTAACACTGTTGCAAAGAAAGCAAATAACATTCTGGGAGGTATTCACAGGAGTGTTGTAAGCAAGACACAAGAAGTAGTTCTTTCTACTCTATTCTGTACTGATTAGACCTCAGCTGGAGCATTGTGTCCAGTTCTGAGCACCATATTTCAGGAAATATTTTGACAAATTGGAGAAAGTCCAGAGAAGAGCGACATAAATTATTAAAGGTCTAGAAAACATGACCTATAAGGGAAGATTAAAAGAATTGAATTTGTTTAGTCTGGAAAAGAGAAAACTGGGAGAGGATATGATAACAGTTTTCAAGTATCTTAAAGGTTGTTATAAGGAAGAGGGAGAAAAAATATTTTCCTTAACCTCTGATGATAGGACAAGGAGCAACAGGCTTAAATTGCAGCAAGGGAGGTTTAGGTTGAACATTAGAAAAAAATTCCTAACTGTCAGGGCGGTTAACCACTGAAATAAATTGCCTAGGTAGGTTGTGGAAAATCCATCATTAGAGATTTTTAATAGCAAGTTAGACAAATACCTGTCAGGAATGGTCTAGATGTTGCTTGGTCCTGCCATGTGTGCAGAGGACTGGATTTGATGACCTCTCAAGGTTCCTTCCAATTTTATGATTCTATGTAAAAATGGACCTTCATTGTCTTTGCTAAAGACCTGGCTGATCATAGCCTCAAACACCCATTCCTTTCTCTAAGTCAGATGTGTTTGCCCACTCACCTCACATGCCTGGTTTAATCAGAGCTTAGCCATATTTCTAGCATATATGCATAACACTTAATACACACCGTATACATACATCCACAAGAATATTAATGGTCAGTGAGTTATTAGTTTCCAAATGATACACGAGACGTATCTTGTGCCAAGAAAATTACAATAGTGCACATTTCACCTCCTCCTAAAAAAGGAGAGATCACTTCTATCTGCTTTATAGTTTAATTTTAATTTGATTTACTACCATGTAACAGTGCTGCTTAAATTCTGTGACTGGCTTTACTTGGGAAGACTCAAACTGCCTATGAAAATAGTTAAAAAATAATTAATACATTAACTTTTCTTTCTTTCTCTTTAGAACTGCACAAAAGCAGATGCTGTAACAATATTGATTATTGATATTTAATAACAAATACTCATTGTATGACTGTTCATTTACTTTCTTCACATGAAAATTAATTCACAATGAACAATATTATTAAGATGCTCCATTCATATTCAGTTAGCACAAAACTGAGATATTGAGAACAAAATTAACCAAGGAATCAAAAAATACATGCCGAGAAGAAATATTTTAGTTGACTCTGTGCCAGTACCGGGAGCCTGGGTAACAAACAAGAGATATTGAATTGCTCATTTCTGAGCATAAATATGATCTAGTTGGTTTTACTGAAAGCAGATTGGAAGATTTCCATGACTGTCATGTTATAATCAATAGTTACAACCTATTCAGGAAGGAATGAGTGGGCAAAAGGGGAGGAGGAGTGGTACCCTATGTCAAAAATGGCATTACTTGTGTTCACGTCACTGATAAATCAGAAGAATATTACATTGAATGCTTATGGATCAATGTCCAAACACATAAAACACAATAAGGGGCATTAGTTGGTGTGTTTTACAGACCATCAAACTACGCTGCGGAAGAAGATGACGAGCTCCTATGCACCTCTGTGTAGTGTGTATGGGTATGTGTATACTTGCACCCTAGTTCAAACTCGGGATGCAAATGTAGGCATTCAAAATAGTCAATGAAGCGGGGATTTAAATATCCCGCGCTTCATTAGCATGATCTCGCTGGCGCGTTACTCTGATCAACAGCTGTTTCGAAAGTGAAAGTGCGCTGGGACGCGTTAGTTCGACCCAAACCCCTTGGTTCGAACTAACATTACTCCTAATTTTTTGAGGAGTAACGTTCATTTGAACCAAGGGGTTTGGTTCGAACTAACGCGTTCCAGCGCACTTTCACTTTCAAAACAGCTGTTGATCGGAGTAACGCGCCGGCGAGATCATGCTAATGAAGTGCGGGATATTTAAATCCCCACTTCATTGACTATTTCGAATTACTACATTTGCATCCCAAGTTCGAACTAGGGTGCAAGTGTAGACGTACTCTATGGGAATAGCGGCATGATCATGGAAGAGACACATCCCATGTTGCCAGTACTAAAACATATTTGGAATTTCTAAATATTAAAGATGATAATTCTCTAATTCAAAAAGGGTTGCATCCAACATGAAGGAATTTTATACTAGATCTTATCTGGCTAGATAAAGAGGAACTGATGACAGAACTAAAAAAAATGGTAATTTAGGTGCAGATGATCATTACTCGATCTCATTTATAATGTGTAACCAGAAGAAAGTCCAGATCAGTAACAGATATATCTTGGGTGCTTTAAAAAGGTCAAATTCACACATCTAAAACATTTATGAAAAAAATCATCTGCGAGGAAGAATTCGATCAGAAAACTGTTAATGATGAGTGGGAATTGTGTAAGAACACTTTACTAGATGCTCAAAAAAGCTATAATCTCTAGAAGGCTGTATTGGTTAGAAATGACCTAGTTTAGGGCAGAAATGAAAACAGCTATAGGAAGAATGGGAAAGCTGATAGTAATGAATATATATCAGAGGCCAGAAACTGTAGAAAACTGAAAAAGAAAGAAAAGGGACAGAAGGAATTATCTATGACCTGCAGAGTCAAGGACAATGAGTGTTTAAAGCATATTAGGAACAACAACAACAAAAACCTAATGTGGGATTGGTCCATCATTAGATGGAAAATGTTGTATCATACATTAAAATGCAGAAAAGCATTAAATTATTATTTCTGTTCTATATTTGGGGGGGGGGAGTAGTGTAGACATAGCATGATAAGACTCATTCCATCCTACCAGTATATCAGGAGGAAGTTAAACAGCAGCTACTAAAGTTTGGCATTTTAAAATCAGCATGTCCAGATATCTTTCATTCAAGAGTTTTAAAAGAACTGGATGAGACACTTATGGGACTGCTATTGTTTATTTTCAGTAATATCTTGGAACATTGGGGAAGTTCAAAATGACAGAGGGAAAGCTAGTGTTGTGCTATTATTTTAAAAAGGTAAATGGGATGACCCAGATAATCATAGGTCTGACAGCCTGATATAAATCCCAGACAAAATAAAGGAGCAGCTGGTATGGTGCTGTATTAATAAATGCATTAAAAAAGGTTAATATAGTTAATGCAAATTAGCATGATTTTATAGAATATAGATCCTGTCAAACTAACTTGATATCTTTTTTTTTTATGAGATTACAAGTTTGGTTGATAAAAGTGATTGTGTTTATGGAATATACTTAAATGTCTATAAGTCATTTGACGTGGTACCACATGACATTTTGATTAATAAACTAGAAAGATATAAAACTAAATTGGCATATATTAAATTTCTAGCATTTTTGGACAATTTTACAAAGGATTTTTAAAATCATAAATTTCATGAGCCACAAGGTTATTGAGAAGGGGTTACAGTACTGCTACCTTTATTTCTGCACTGTTGCTGGTGGCAGTATTGCCCTCAGAAATGGGAACCAGAAAGCAGCTGCTGATAGCCGAAGAGTAACTCTGAAGGCAGAGCTGTTGTCAGCAGCAGTACAGAAGTAAGGATGGCCTGGTATGGTATTACCAGCCTTACTTCTATGCTGCTGCCTGAAGAGCTGAGTCTACAGTCAGCAGCTGCCACACTCTGGCCATCCAGCTCTAAAAGGAGCATCCCACCTATAGCAGTGCAGAAGTAACAGTGGTGGCTATATCATACCATGCAACCCTTATTTCTGTGCTGCTGGTGGTGGGACACTGACTTCAGAGATGGGTGCCTGATCAACAGTCTCCACTCTCCTGTCACCCAGCTCTGAAAACACCACATAAGTAAGGGTGGCACTGCAACACTGCAACCCACTAAAATAATCTTGCAACCCTGCCCTGCAGCTTCCTTTTGGATCAAGACCCACAATTTGATATATGCCAGTCTCCCTCGTGAAATCTGTATAGTATAGGGTAAAGGGACACAAAAGACCAGATTTCATAGGGGAAAACCAGATTTCATGGCCCATGATGCCATTTTTATAGCTGTTAATTTGGTAGGATGCTAATTATATGATAAAAATATAACATTGAATTGAATCCAGTTTCAAAATTCAGTTTTTGTAGTTTGGGAAATATTTTGAAGGTTACAAAAATGGAAGGAATTAAAAGGAAAAAATGTTTCCATGTGATGGTAGTTTCCGCAAAGATTGTGGAGGATTAACGTGACTCAAACTCAAGCTCTTGTCTCCGGAAAGAGCAGAAAACACTGCCCTGTAGCCTCATTTTCACCAATCTCAAGTTGCTATGTCATCTTTGATCATGCCAAGTCTTACAGATGGAAAAGTTCTACTTTAAAATTCCCAATGTGTTTGTGAATGTCAATAATGTTCTTTTAAAGTGTCAAAAGCAATTGCTCTGTTTGTAGTTTTGCTATAAACTATTACAACGGCAGTATCTCCAGTTAGAAAAGGGTAGAAAGAAATGAGCAGGTGAACCCCCACCCTTTCCCCTTCACACATTGCATACTGGGATACACACACACACACACACACACACACACTATGATGATGTTTTATAAGAAATGTAGTAAATATTTGCCGTTTGGAAATATTAAAGAAGCACGTAAACAGAGCACTCTATTCTTTCAAGAAATGCTTTCAAAATGCATATACTCTGCTCCCCCTAAATTGTGATAGAAGATGGGTCATAATAACCGGTGTAATAGGCAAGAAGGGAGAATGAAGCACAATTCCCTAAACTCGATAAAATAAGCAATTACTCTTGTTATCTGAATGGCTCTGTCAGTGGAGAAGTTGTCTGTGTCATAACAGAATCTAACAAAGCCTGTTGCCTTTAAGCATCAAAGGCTTTGGCCTTATTAGCTTTCTAAGATGTGCATGTATAATAAGCTTCCTCGACAAATGGAGAGGAAGTGTCTCTGGCAAAATATAAAATGGTGATAAACTATGTCCAAATGATTAATTCACAGAAATTCTCCATCACACTGCGGCGACATATGCCCATCTCTTCTGTTATGCCCTCAGAGATTTTCATACTAAACGTATGTGCATATTTTTCATGGCCACTGATATTTGAATTGCAGCCTGCTCCCATGCAGAACATAAAACACTTCAAACTGCATAATGCTGACTAAATTATAAGTTCTCCAGTGGCCCGAGGTAGCAAGGGCCATAATAATGAGTGTGCTTAAGTGGTGTGTGTAGATTTTTTTCCCCTTTAATTTTAATGCCCTGACTTGCTGCCTTTTTTTTTTCTTTAAGCTAGGAATTGTCTCATACAATCATAACAACAACATAGTGCTAGAGAACTAGAAACCGCATATTGCTTTGAAAGAACATCAGATGCAAAGTAGAAGCTTCAGCAATCTAGCAGTTATGGCCACTTCAGCCTTGTCAGTCAAATAGAATAGAAAACTCTTTGATGTCTTTGTTCATATTTGTAATAATTCCATATGGACAGTTCAATATATATTGATAACAGGCTATTTTAATAGGATGTGCATAAGAGGATGGCCGCATCCTTGCAAACAAATGTTATTACATATGGAAATAAAAATACATAGTTACATTGTCTTTAATTAAAATTACAATAAAACCAGGTAAATGCCAAAACTAGCTCTAAGAACTTATTATAACATCTATATTAAAGGTCATGAACACTGGCTGATTTTGCTATGTTTTAAATATCCAGTGCTGATTTTTTTTCTTGGTTTCAGACATGAAACTACTTCTACCACAGAAATATTCATTTCCACAGTAACTGGAAAAATATACAAAAATTGTGTAAATGTTTATGATGTTTATATTTGTAAAGATAATGGGGTTCTTTAAATAACAAGCCAGTGAATGAGAAAGGAATAAAACTTTAATAAAACAAACTGGATTATCTCTGCATACAGCTATACAGTGTTCCCAACCCCTGCCTCCTAGGCACATCTCCAAATTCCCATGTTCATAATACTGTCTTTCATGAGGGAGCATCTCTAAATTATGAACTTCAACAAAAATATCTCTACATCTTTTCCTCTTAAAAAATTAACTTGTATACACACATATATATAAACAGCTAACAACTGTCTAATAGCACAAGCATTATTCTCAACTCATGTACAGCCGATCCCCGAGTTACGAACGCGTCGACTTACGACTGTTCATACTTATGACCAACCTCCCATTAAGCCCATTACAGCCGGTCCCCGAGTTACAAACGCGCGATCCGCGCTTACGAACAGCGTGGCCGCATTTAAAATCATGTATTCCAACTTATGAACAAATCGAGTTACGACCAGGTGTTTGGAATGTAACCCGTTCATAAGTCAGGGACTACCTGTAGTACATTTCCATAAATCCAATGTGTCAGCTACCTAGAGAGGAGCGGTTCCCAACATATCACCCTTGAGTGAGTCTTTACCACTCAGTTTCCTCAAATATCCCTTCTCCTGGCAGGTTAGCGAGTTTGTATAAGCTTTTCCCAATGTTTAATCTCCTACATTGATCTTCTTAGTCTCAGTGTTTGGTTAGCTTCTGAGGGCACGTCTAGACTGGTACATCTAGACTGGTACGTTCCCAGGTTCAGTCCTATCCCGCAGACTATCCGGGTCTGTCAGTATTACATATGCATTTTCCAAGATAATTAACCATTCCCAGGAACCACTGGACATCCTTCTTTGACTAGAGATGTGGCATCATTTCAATGACTCTCTTATTCTTGTTCATACAAAATATTAACCTATACTCTTGTGTCCAATATCAATAGAATAATAGTTCCATATATAGGCAGTATCCAGTCCCTTTTATCTGGCTTGCTAGATCCAGTACATCTATGTAAAACTCTTCAACCAGATTGTCTTTAACTGAATGCACTTGACTTTTCTGCATTTGGGATCTGCAACATGTTGCAAAATGATAATTTTCCCCACATTTAAGACAGAGTTTCCCAAAGGCAACACACTGGGGCCCTACTTTGAACCACCTTCCATATGGCCATCTGTACTTAGTCTTCCCTCTAGCAATGGTTTTCATAGTGAGTGGTTCCACTCTTTGGTTTGATCCATTCTGGCTGTATTCTTCTATACTTACTACAAGCAAAAGCCTTCTAGTGAATTTAGTTCTTTGGCTTTTGCTTTCACAGTTTATGATGCATATTTGGAGAACTTTTTTCTAAAGTTGTCTCTCTTGACACATTGTCTTTAATGCCATGAATGATTTTATCTCTGGTCAGAGACACTGTCAGCTCACCAAAGTGAAAGGTTCTACTGAGTTTCCTTAATTCTGTGACATATTCCTCCATTGTGTCATCAGCTTTTTGCATGCATGTTAAAAATTTAGTGTCTCTTAAAGATTTCTTTCCTTTTTGGCATGCAATGTATCTCAAATTTATTCAGTATTTTACTTCCCTTCATGCTTTCATTTTCTTCAAACTTAACATTGTTATAAATATCCAATACGTCTGCCCTAGCAACATACAAAAAGATTGATAAATTTCACTTAATCATGTTTCTTCTCTTCCCAGATGGCTACTAAATACAATTCAAACCTCTGCCTGAATTTTTTCCAGTTCTTTGCAAAATTGCCTGAAAATTGCAATCTGAGTGAAGGTTGCAACACACCCATTTTTGTCTCTTCCCCCTTCTTATGCTGCTCAAGCTACTATTGTGCTCACCAAATACATGCAAATGCCTCTATGTGCAGTGCTCTGCATGCTTCTCTGGTGTCTCCCTTTGTCTCTGCTTTCAGTTGCAAACAAAAATTAACTTCAAAATGACTGCCCTTTCCTTCTCAGTCAGCGCTTCTGACACCATGTAATGAACTTGGGATGTATTAATGAACAAACCAGTGAGTGAGAAGAGAATAAAACTTTAATAAAATAAACTGCTCCCAACCCCCTCCTCAAAGTCACATCTCGAAATTCCCATGTTCTTTAATGAAGGATCATCTTTAACATAATCTTCTAAAAAACACATCTCTACCACAGGGGCGGAGGTTTGTATAATTTTTGGTAGTGCCCCATTAGCCATACCCCCGACCCCCATTACCCACGCTCCTGGAAGTATGGACACATGACCAGAAGTAAAAGGTGTCATGTCACCCCTCTCGAAGGACTTTTCCCACCATCCTTCTACCAACAGGGATTTGTTTCGCCCCCACCAAACCCCCCTCATGCAACTATCCTGCAATTGCATTAACCCAATGTGTGTGACATTAACTCGGGGGCAGAGAGACTGGGGGAAGTGTTCCCTCTAAGGCTATGTCTACACACGCGGCTTCTTGCGCAAGTACAGCCGTTCTTGCGCAAGAACCCGCAGAGCATCCACACTGCCTGCCTGCTCTTGCGCAAGGAAATTTACAGTATGGCGTGGTAAGAGAGGGCATCTTGCACAACAGCTACGCTCTTTTCTAACAGGTGTAAGCTCTTGCGCAAGAGGGCAGTGTGGATGCTCGGCAGGGATTTCTTGCGCAAAAAACTGCTATGGCTAAAATGGCCATCGGAGCTTTCTTGCGCAAGAGAGCGTCCACACTGCCATGGATGCTCTTGCGCAAAAGCACAGCTCTCACATGGCAGTGTGGACGAGTTCTTGTGCAAGACTTCTTGCACAAGAACTCTTGCGCAAGATGTTCTTGCACAAGAAGCCGCCAGTGTAGACATAGCCTAAGAGTTTCCTCCCATGAGCAGAATGGATTTTGTGTTGTGCACCTGTACTGAGTTCATGTGGCTTCTTTGGATGTGCCACTGTGGCACCCAAGTTATTAATAAATATTTTTTAAACCTTTACCTTTTCTCTCTGCTGCCATGTCTCCTCCCCTTGCTCCATCAGCTCCCCTGCTGCCTGCTGCCCCCGGACTCCTCACCCTCCTCTGCTGTCCTGACTCCTGCCCTTCTCACTGCCCTCAGCCCTCCTGCGACCTGCCCCCCTCCACCAGCCCTTCTCTCCCCCCTGTGCCCACTCCTCCAGTAGCCCCACTCTGATCATGTGAGCTACCCCTCCTCATCCCCTCTTCTAACACCTCCCTCTACATACGTGCCCTGCCTCTCTCCTCTGGTGCTGGTCCCTCCCCTGCAGGTGTCTGCCCTTCTGCTTCACCCCCAGAATCCCCTGGCACCTGCACCTTCCTTTAGCCTTGCACCCTCCTGGTGCCTCCCCCTTCCCTTACTGCTCCTGCCCCCTTTGCCCTCTTTTTCCCTGATGCCCACCCCCTCACCACTCTCTGCCCCCACACATTACTTGCTCCATCCCCACCTTTCTCAAGCCCACCCTTTCTTTCAAGCCTTCTCCCAGCACCACCACCTCCAGCCCCCAATGCCCTTCCCCTCTCCTCTCCCATCACCACCCCGTCCCCCCTCCCACTGACACCTCCCCTCCTGCCTTTTTCCTCATTGTCTGCACTTGGCCCCCTGGCATTTGTCTCTCCTCCACCCTTGGTGCCTTCCCCTTTCTTCCCCCTCCCCCTCCGCACAAGCCCCTTCCTCTCCCACCTCTTCCCCTATTTCCCCCTCCCCCTCCGCACAAGCCCCTTCCTCCCCCTCCCCTACCTTCTGTCTTCCACTTTGCGGGGCTGGACTCCGCGCTCGGGCTCCGGACTCCGAACCCGGCGCTAGGCTGTGTGGCGCAACGCAGTGCTGAGCAGTTTTAAAGTCCCGGGCCATGATGTCACGTCACACCCGGGTGTCTCCCCGCTCACCTGGGAACGCTGCGCATGGCAGCAGCAGCAGCCGGCAGTGTGCGCCAGCGAGGGGGAGCTGCATTGAAAGCTGCGCACAGCAGGGACAGGGACAGTCCAGGACCAGGGTGGACGCTCTGGGGCCGGGGTGGGAGGATGCGCAGGGGGGCCAGCAGGTGGGGGCCGGGACCACTCCAGGCAGAGCTGGGGAAGAGACCCAGCTCCAAATATTGTTGGAGCAGGGCCCCCAGCTCTGAATATTGGTGGAGCATGGGCACCACAAACCCATATAACTCACCGCCCATGCTCTACCATACTATGATAAAAAGGATGTAGGCACCTCCTGTTAATTGCCTCCACCAACTTCCCTTCTTCCCAAGCTAGTCAAGTCTGTTTATCCAGCACAGTGGGGACTACGCAGCCATGGATAACCAAAGCCACCTTTATCATATGAAGAATATGTGGTTCTGTAGAATACCTGGAAGTCTGGGGCACCACTGGGTCTTAATGTCCACTCACTCACCTATTTCTCTCCCTCTTCTGTGGCTTTGCTTGACCTATTAGCAGATTATCAAACTCCCAGAGTATTCTTGCCAGCAAGTTAAGGAAGTATGGATTGGATAAATGGACTGGTCAGTGGATAGAAAGCTGGCTAGATTGTTGGGCTCAACAGGTAGTGATCAACAGCTCGATGTCCAGTTGGTGGTCGGTATCAAGTGGAGTTCCCCAAGGGTCAGCTGTAGGGCCAGTTTAGTTCAACATCTACATTAGTGGCCTGGATGAGGGGATGGATTGCACCCTCAGCAAGTTTGCAGATGACACTAAGCTAGGGGGAGAGGTAGGGATAGGGTCCAGAGTGACTTAGACAAATTGGAGGATTGGGCCAAAAGAAATCTGATGAGGTTCAACAAGGACAAGTGCAGAGTCCTGCACTTGGGACGGAAGAATCCCAAGCATTGTTACAGGCTGGGAACCGACTGGCTAAGCATCAGTTCAGCAGAGAAGGACCTGAGGATTACAGTGGAAGAGAAGCTGGATATGAGTCAACAGTGTGCCCTTGTAGCCAAGAAGGCTAACAGCATATTACGGTGCTTTAGGAGGAGCATTGACAGCACATCTTGAGAAGTGATTATTCCACTTTATTCAGCACTGGTGAGGCCACATCTGGAGTACTGCATCCAATTCTGGCCCTCCATTATCAGAAGAATGTGGACACATTGGAGAAAATTCACCAGAGGGTAACAAAAATTATTTAGAGGGCTGGAGCACATAACTTATGAGGTGAGGCTGAGGGATTTGGACTTGTTTAGTCTGCAGAAGAGAAGAGTGAGGGGGAATTCGATAGCAGCCTTCAACTTCCTGAAGGGGGGTTCCAAAGAGGATGGAGAGAGGCTGTTCACAGTAGTGACAGATGACAGAATAAGGCACAATGGTCTCAAGTAGCAGTGGGGGAATATTAGGAAAACCTATTTCATTAGGAGGTAACCTATTCCAATGCTTCACCACCCTAGGGAGATAGAATCTTCATCCCTAGAGGTTTTTAAGTCCCAGCTTGACAAAGCCCTGGCTGGGATAATTTAGTTAGGGTTGGTTCTGCTGTGGGCAGGGGGTTGGACTCAGTGACCTCCTGAGGTCTCTTCCAACCCTATAATTCTATGATTTCATGAACCTGTGAAAGAGTCATTCAAGTGGTAATGAAACCATTTAACAGGTATTTTCCAATCCAAGGTATATACTGCCAGTGCAGCAGGATAGGGGCACCTTGCAAAGTCTTCTCTGTGCAGCATTTCTCTAACCCCCTTGTGTTCATCAAGTAGAGTTGCCTGCAGTCCTCTCCTAACATGCAAACTCAAAACCTGGGTCACTGTAGCAGTGAGAGCATAAGTGGCACTGGGATACAATGGTGAAGGAGCAATATTCCCTGTAAGCTGTGTGCTTGGGCATCTACCCAGGAGAGAGTCACATGCTCCCTGACTGTTTAGCAGAGTACCCTCAACTGGCAGCATTTGTATCTACTGGTGGTGCACATCTGCACATGCCTCAGTGCCTATAACAAAATGTATTCTGCACATTCATGGAAAAAGTTAGAGGAAACATTGTGAGGGAGCTAAGGATTCATGTAGGTGTTGAGATGATGGTGCTGGAATTGTGACAGTGATAGGGATAGAACCACAAGGAAGTGTCAATGCCCTTCCTCAAAAACAATGAAGAGAACTCAAGGATGGCAGGATGGTGAATAGATTTACAGTGCAAAATGTGACTAGATAAGGTGCACAGCTATCTGTTTTCATGGACTGCATCCATTTTTGCATGATTTTTACTCATAGGTGCTCAGTAAAAATGTACTGATAAGATTTTTTAAAAATAATTCTGAAAACACTATGGTTTTCTCTGGAAACCCTGAAAAATTAGAGGGTATATAAACTTTAAGTGGTAGAGATGAAGATTAAGGGTTGATCTACACTATAGCTGTAAATCAATCTATGTTACACTATTTCAGTTATGTAAGTGATGTAACTGAAGCCAATATAATTTAGGTCAACTTATAGTGGAGTCTACACTGCGCTGTGTTGACAAGAGAGTCCCTCTCGCTAGCTTATCTTACACTCCACAGAGAGCTAGAATACAGAAGTTGACAGGAGAGCCCTCTGCCATCGATTTAGTGTGTATCATCACCTTAGGTCTCAGGCTTAGGCCTTAGTCCATCCCATGCTTTTCAGCACATTGGGCTATCCACATGCTCCATGCTTGCTTATCAGCTGCCATGTGACCCACATCCTCCCATTTTAAATTATTTTTTCTATGTTATTGTTAATTGTATGCTTCCCAGTCATCCTAAGCCTACCTGTTTCTTGTTGGATGTTCTGGCTTCCAGCTGACAGCCATAATCGGTAGTCGGTTTTAATACATACCTGAGCACCATTGATGTCTTCTCTTACAAATTATTTGTGATAGAGACCTTGCTTAAGCCATTTTTTTACCTGATTGTTCATTTTTCTTCCGTCATGGCTTACGACTAATATTCTCCGCGTGGACTTACAATGAAACGCATCTAACTTCTGAGCATCCATTTTTTTAAGTTGCCAGATTTCACGGTTATAAGCTGCTATGACTACAGTGATGACTAAGTAGACACTTAGTTTGGTATGTAAGGATGTGGTATTAAGTTTCCAAGTGTTCCTAAGTTTGACAAAGGCTGCATTCACTTTGCCAATGCTTATTATTTCCTCAGAGCAAGTGCCATCTTGGCTTATTGTCCTTCTAAGTTATTTGAATCCATCTACCTTCTCTAGCTCTTCATCATCAATTTTGATATTTAAATCTATATAGGAGGCTCTTACGATTTGCACTTCTGCATATTTGCGGGTCTCTTGTCCCAGCCTCGGGGGAATGGTGGTGCCTAGGAGCCACGGGGAACTCATGACAGCTCCCAGGCCCCAGAGCTGTGAGGAACTCACCACAACTGGTGAGTTCCCTGTGGCCCCCAGCAGCTTCAATGAGTTTCCCACGTCTGCCCAGAGCTGTGGTGAGTTCCTTGCAGCTGCCAGGAGTCATGGTGAGTTCTCCATGTCGTCGGGCAGCTGCAGTGAGTTTCCTCACAGCTCCCAGCCCCCACCATGAGTTCAGGTACTGTGCGGAGTGCACTGTGGGGGCCAGAAGCCAAAGCTCCCAGTATTCCTGAATGGTGAGGGTTTCTTGTACCTCCAGTTGCCATAGTTTTACATTTCTTTACACTGAATCACAGTCCAACCTTCTCCCTCATTTCTTTAACTTCATTTGTGCATGCTTGAAGTCCTTCACCATTTTCATGGAGAAGAGTGATGTCATCAGCGAAATTTAGGTTCAATAATCTTAAATGATTCCACCTTAAGCCACATTGATTATTCTTACATAGCTTGAAGCCACAATCAATGATGAGTAAGAACAAGAATGGAGGCAGGATGCACCTTTGCCTTACTCCTGTCTTCATTTCAAATGCCTTACTAAAGCCTCTATCCATTTTCATACAACATTTGGAGTTAGTGTAAAATGCCTTGATTACATTGACAAATGTCATCAGAATTCCATACTGACAGTCCCAAGCCCAGATCAGGAAGGACGAAGGTTGGTTGATGGGGTAAAAAACTCTTGAGATACAGAAACTACTCACATGTGTCTTCACCAGACCCTTTGTGCATCGTGCATCAGTCACAGCAGTGCCCATTTAGCCATAAGTATAGGCATGGCGCAAGATGTATTTAGTAGGGAACTGTGGGAAAGCTTTCAATATGACTATTGATGCTGTACTTGTTCTGTGAGGAACTATCACTTCTGTCTTTGAACAGTCAGTCCAAGATCATAGAACACTAGAACTGGAAGGGACCTCGAGAGGTCATCGAGTCCAGTCCCCTGACCCTCATGGTAGAACCCAGTACCATCTAGACCATACCTGATAGATGTCTATCTAACCTGCTCTTAAATATCTCCAGAGATTGAGATTCCACAACCTCCCTAGGCAACTTATTCCAGTGTTTAACCACCCTGACAATTAGGAAGTTTTTCCTAGTGTCCAACCTAAACCTCCCTTGCTGCAGTTTAAGCCCATTGCTTCTTGTCCTATCCTCAGAGGCTAAGGAGAACAATTTTTCTCCCTCCTCCTTGTGACACCTTTTTAGATACCTGAAAACTGCTATCATGTCCCCTCTCAGTCTTATCCTTTCCAAACTAAACAAGCCCATGTCTTTCAGTCTTCCTTCATTGGTCATGTTCTCTAGACCTTTAATCATTCTTGTTGCTCTTTTCTGGATCTTCTCTAATTTCTCCACATTTTTCTTGAAATGTAGTGCCCAGAACTAGACACAATACTCCAACTGAGGCCTAATAATGAAGAGTAGAGCGGAAGAATGACTTCTTGTGACTCTCTCACAACACTCCTGTTAATGCAACCCAGAATCACGTTTGCTTTTTTTGCAACAGCATCACACTGTTGACTCATTTAGCTTGTGGTCCACTATGACCCCTAGATCTCTTTCTGCCATACTCCTTGCTAGACAGTCGCTTCCCATTCTGTATGTGTGAGACTGATTGTTCCTTCCTAAGTAGAGTACTTTGCATTTTTCCTTATTTCACTTCATCCTATTTACCTCCGACCATTTCTCCAGTTTGTCCAGATCATTTTGAATTATGACCCTATCCTCCAATGCAGTTGCAACCTCTCCCAGCTTCGTATCTTCTGCAAACTTAATAAGCGTACTCTCTATGCCAATATCTAAATCGTTGATGAAGATATCGAACAGAACCAGTCCCAAAACA
Organism: Pelochelys cantorii; assembly: GCA_032595735.1. Classification (NCBI taxonomy): domain Eukaryota; kingdom Metazoa; phylum Chordata; order Testudines; family Trionychidae; genus Pelochelys; species Pelochelys cantorii. The sequence continues at coordinate 145,483,654 of CM064327.1, forward strand.
GACCTCTGCGGAACCCCACTTGTTATGCCCTTCCAGCATGATTGTGAACCATTAATAACTACTCTCTGAGAACAGTTATCTAGCCAGTTATGCACCCACCTTATAGTAGCCCCACCTAAGTTGTATTTGCCTAGTTTATTGATAAGAACATCATGCAAGACTGTATCAAATGCCATACTAAAGTCTAGGTATACCAAGTCCAGCGCTTCTCCCTTATCCACAAGACCCACCATCCTATAAAATAAAGCTATCAGATTGGTTTGACATGATTTGTTCCTTGCAAATCCATGCTGGCTGTTACCTATCACCTTATTATCTTCCAGGTGTTTGCAGATGAATTCTTTAATTACTTGCTCCATTATCTTTCCTGGCATAGAAGTTAAACTCTCTCTCCTGTCTTCCATGATTTTTCAAACATGATAGCTAAAGGCTCAGATACCTCCTCTGTCAGTTCCTTGAGTATTCTAGGATGCATTTCATCAGGCCCTGGTGACTTGCAGACATCTAACTTTTCTAAGTGATTTTTAACTTGTTCTGTTTTATTTTATCTTCTAAACCTACTCCCTTCCCACTAGCATTCACTATTAGGCATTCCTTCATCATCAGATTTCTTGGTGAAGACGGAAACAAAGAACTCATTAAGCACATCTGCTATTTCCAAGTTTCCCGTTACTGTTTCTCCCTCCTCACTGAGCAGTGGGACTACCCTGTCCTTGATCTCCCTCTTGCTTCTAATATATTTATAGAATGTCTTTTGTTTCCCTTTATGTCTGTAGCTAGTTTGAGCTCATTTTGTGCCTTTGCCTTTCTAATCTTGCCCCTGCATACCTGTATTGTTTGCTTATATTCGTTCTTCATAATTTGTCCTAGTTTCCACTTTTTATATGATGCCTTTTTTTTATTTTTAGATCATGCAAGATCTCCTGGTTAAGCCATGGCAGCCTTTTGCCATACTTTCTATCTTTCCTATGCAGCCCATTATTTTGCGCCCTGAATAATGTCCCTTTGAAAAACTGCCAACCCTCTTCAGTTGTTTTTCCCCTTAGTCTTGCTTCCCATGGAACTTTACCTACCAGCTCTCTGAGCTTACTAAAATCTGCATTCCTGAAATCCATTGTCTCTATTTTGCTGTTCTCCCTTCTAACATTCTTTAGTCATGAACTCTATGATTTCATGGTCACTTTCACCCAAGTTGCCTTACACTTTCAAATTCTCAACCACAAGCTTTCATAAGCTTTAAAATCTTCCTGCTCACACACACACAGACACGCACACATATGCACACAAAAGGGATACATCTTTCCTCTTCCCCTAGATCTATGGTTGAAGATGGTCCTCATCAGAAGGAACTAGCAACATCGCACAGTGAAAGGAAGTTGGCAAATAGCTGGGACCTTGTTCAAGGGGTTGGCCTCCTTATAAGCTGTGCAGATTGAATCCACATATCTACTCCATTTAATCTAAAATGTAATCTATTTCATATCCCTAGCCTCTCATATCTCATTTTGCCCCATATTCCCTTTTCTCACTTGTCTATCTCTCAAAAACCTGGGAGTACCTAACCCTAATTCCAATCTTTCTTGGTTTTTTTTCCTCTCTCCCCTGCCCCTCTCTCTCTCCCCAGCCTCACCAAACTCCAGGATATTTGTTTCCTGTGGCTCATTATACTATGTCAACACCTCATTGATACTTCACTTTATACCTTCACTGCATTACATGCATCCATATTCTTTTCAAGTGCAACATGTGAGATACACATGCCTAGTCAGAATTACATCAGCACCACATCATGGTGTGTGCAAATTATATCTGCAAGCTCTTATAATCTTGTCATTTAAGGCCAGATTTGTAGAGGTATTTTGGCTTCTAATGATGCAGAGAGGCCCCTAGTGATGGGGACCTAGATCCACAATAGTTAGATGTTGCAGCACTCAGCTTTGCAACACCTAACTCCAAGGCACCCTCAAGTTAGATACCCAGCCTGCCCGTGCATTGTATAAGAAGCATTATGTGCCTAAGAAAGAGATCCTCAGCAGCCAGAAGCTGAGCATGGCTCCACTTAAGCTAACTAGTAGGAAGCCCTGAAAGGGGAGGCAGGAGTAATATCTCCTCAAAGGTGGTAAAGCATCTCCCTCCATTTGGCAGTCTGAGTCATGTACTGTCCCCTGGAGTTGGGCACTTAAGTCAGGTCAGTTTTCCCCTCTCAAAAAAAAAATCAAAGTGAGTAGCCAATAGCCCCATGGTAGGGCTCAGATGTGGGAAGAGTCAGGTTCAAGCCCCTGCGGCAGTGAATATGCTCCAAATTAGACGAGGCTGGGGATTCAAGACTTTTTTCGCCCATATCCCAGCATCGAACCCATAGAATGAAGAGCATACACACACGCCTGCCCTACAATATCCTAGCTTGCTTGCTCTTGGGTGAGCCCTGTCCAATGGGCACGCTCTGAGCATACATCATAGATTGCACCCACAAGCAGAGCTTCAGGGGAACGCCTAGTCTAAGAGCCCTGATGGGGCTTATGTGTGTGTGAGGGCATAAAGCGGCTCAGCAGCAACAAGATTTAGGCAGTTTCATGCATGCCAACCTGCAGACCCTTGGGCACCACTGCCATTAGGCAGATGGTAAAGCAGCCGTCAGGCACCTTCATCTCTTTGTGGTTGTAACTCAGGGGACTTTGGAAAATCCAGCTAGACACCTACCTGCATCTCTAAGTGCCTGAAATCTTAATTGCAGCACTCCAGGTCCACTTAGGGAGCAGTCACTGAAGCATGCTGTGCACAGATGTGAAGCTACGGACCAGCTAGTGGGTGCGGAGTAAGGAAGCAAGCTGACACTGAAGGAAAGGAGGAAGCTCACATGAAAGAGCTACAGAATGTACTCAGCTTATACCCATGTCAAATGGATAAGACTGCTATCATCTTTTGATCTCCAAGCTGTTCCTTAATCCCATTTTACTGGGTGGGGCCGGCGTGTGGGCGGTGGCGGCTGCAGCCAGGGGAGGGCACTCGGCTGGATCGCTCCCGGAGGCTGGAGGCTGTGCAGAAACCGGGGCGGTGAGTGGCTGGCTACTTCCCCTCTCTCCCCCCCCCCCCCGCACCGTAAATATACCCCCAGCACAATCTTGTATACCCCGCGGGTTATACTCGTGCGGGGTATATTTGGGTGTGGAGTATATTCGCTAAAATACGGTACCTTAGGGGCTCTAGGACTGAAACACTGCAGAAAGGAAGAAGCAAGGGAGATCTTATGGGCCACACATTGCATTATTTTAGACAAGAATACACATATGTTTATACATTTTTCTTGTGCAGTGGAAACTACTGTATGGGTAAGATTGAGGCAGCCCTTTTGAGTTACCCACTGAAATCACTGGGAGATACCCAGGTGCTTTTCAAAATCCCACATTCTATTTGCAAATGTGGGCATCTAAATACCTTTCAGAAACTGTCCCTGAGCCGCTGAGGTAGCAGTGATAGGTGAAATGTTTACTTTTGTTTTGCAGCTATTTTGATGTGTGTAATAAATTACAAATGAATAAAAAGCATGGGTAGCTTTCCACTTATTGCTGGTATTAAATAGGGCCTTTATTTCCATGCATTTAGAGGTCAAGCAGATGTAGTATGAATTACAGACATTTGAATTGAGATGACATTGACTTTTAAAATATGAGACCCCCTAGAATAACTCATTGAGACATGCGAAGACCTCTACTTGCCAAAAAAATAACCATTTTGCTCCAAGCTCTTTCTTTATGTTTTCCTCTAGTGTAATTTGTCCCAGATTTTAAAGGCTCTGAACAGCTACTGTTTAATACAGTAAAATACTCTTCCTCTGAAATGCTTGAGGGTATTCCAAACCTTGAAGGTCCTGCATCACTAGAATATTCTTACATTTGAAGGTGCTTCATTCATTCCAAGTGGACAGCTAATCTTCAAAGTGTCCTTTTGAGGAAAGTGCCAATTTTGATTGTATTTGTATTCACAAAGCACGGAGCTGAGACCTCATTTGTGGCTTCAGGCAGGTTTTAACTTGAAACTAAAGTTTTAAAAAAAAGTCTAATTCACTGATGGTGGCATGGACTCTTCCTATATACCACACTTTTGAAGAAGGCATTCTGGCAGCTAAAGTTATATGAAATCTTCTCTTTAGCAAACTTGTCTTCCTCTGGGAGTTTTCAGGGAAAACTTGAAAATAAAGGTCTGTTTTGTGAAGCATAATTTACAAAACATTATGTAAGTCAGTTTGCATTATGTTTTAATAAGCAGGTTGGCTTTGTTTAGACATAGCCTTAGAAGTAGGATATTTATATCACCTTACACAGTAGAACAATGCATCATTTATCTCTTGGGCATTCACACACTAGAATCTTGTCAAGATCTATTGCAGAGTTCTCAGTATCATTTTGAGGATGAAAGATTCTTACAGAAATATCTTGCAACCAAACTTTCATGAGCTGATTGATGTTTGATATCTCCTGCTGTGAGTAATACACTATGGTTTGTTCAAATTAGTTTACAAGGCTTCTCATTTCAGCTCATTAAAAGCGTACATGCAGGATTTTAATGACTTAGGAAAGTAAGGTGAATTTTATATACCCCCTATGTCTCTTTGGATTAAATAGGTGGCAAAAGGTTTAATTTAAGAAAAAGAAGGATAAATTAATAGGATAAAAGCGTCAATGCAGCACTTTAGAGGGACAGTTACAAAATACCTTAAGAACTATACCTATTGTTTACTTTTAATTATTTTTATGAAATATAGGCTATGTTCAACACCACTGAATTTCATTGGATTTGGGGCACCCAACTCCATAAGGCTCCTAGCTAAATGCCTGCCATAATGTCTATGAAAGAGTCAGACTGAGAATACTAAAAACAGAAGTCTTTTACTTTTCCAGAAAAATGGTACAATTTGGACACACACACACTTAAATCTTCTCACATGCATCCTCCTAGTGTGACTCAGCCTTGTAAAGGAAGAACCTTCTGACAGAAGCTAGTTTCATTTCACTGCCTGTTCCAATCCTTGGCCTCTCTAATGGAACTATCACCAAAATGGTATCAAATTGATCATTAAGAGTTGATTGGAGGTTTCTAACTGATTTCAGAAAAGGCATCAGATACTAATCACTCTCAGGGTCCACTAACATGGTCTGAATTTGATTCAACAACCTAAGGGGAAAGCTTTATTGGCCTAATGTAGGTGCTTCTTATCTCATGCCCTAGATCATCCAGTTGCTCTAATTTAAAAGAAATTGGGGGAATACATTTGTTAATACCTTTCTTTTCTCTTTCTAAAATTGCATTGATTCAAGGTCATTTGGTCAGGCAGGGGGTTGCTTTCAGGGTTGGTAATAATGTGTCTCCATCTACTAATCAAGTAACGGAAGGAAACATGCCCTTAGTCAAAGAATTCATGACATGGGAACCGTGCATTCACATAGTTTTGAAGGGGGAACTGTTGGTTTGCATGACTGATTTTAAATATGGTGGGGTATTCAGGAGCATTCAAGAGAGTAGTGCTTTAAGTAAAGTGAATTTCTGTGATTGTTGCCAAGGACCCAACAAGGATACTTACAAATGTGCACTATAGGAAAATATCAGACTTGCTTCATTGTTTATTAGAGTCAGCTGGCAGGACAATACCCCCCAAAATATGGAGACACCTTAAAGCAGAGGATTAGTACTGGCAGTCCTCTACTTTATCCCTCCCATATACAAGGAACAAAGAAAAGCTATTTTTATAAAGAAAAAAAGTAAAATTTCCGATTTTGCCATGTGCACACTAGATGAGTTATCAAATGAGTCTCTAACACGTTTTATTTTGAGCAGGGTCGGCCTTAGGGAAAATGGCACCCTGGGTGTATTTGTATTTTGGTGCACCTGGACCAGTGGGTGCACCACTCCTGCCATAGCCTCTGGCCCCTGTGGGCTCCCCACTTCCACTCCCCCTTTGCCCCAACCCTTGCACTCCTAACCCCTGCTTCCTTCCTGCCCCCAGCTTCTGCACTATGCTCCCTTTGCCCCAGTCCCTGCATTCTCCCTTCACCCCTGCATCCCCCTTCTGCACCTCAACCCCTACAATGTGTCCTATTCTCACCTGTCCCCTGCACTCCCCTCTTCATTTCTAGCCCCGGGACTCCTCTCCTGTGCCTGCACGAGGAAACTGACCCGGATGCACAGAGTAACTGCTATTGCTGCTCCTCTCCATAGACCTAGGGGCAGTGAGGAGAGAAACCAGGAGCAAGATCAGGGCTCCCTAAATCCAGGTTACTTTCTCTGCCTGGGCTGTGCTGTGAACATGTGGGCAAGACCAGCCAGACAACAGGGAAAGAATTCTTTTAGTAACTCAGAACCTTTCCCATCTAGAGCCCCATAATCAGCCTTTGGATATATTTGCTGCAAGCAGTCACAGATTAGCTACACGCATCTGTACATAGTTCCATCACATCATCTCCTCCATAAACGTATCAAGCTCAGTCTTGAAACCACATAGGTTTTTTGCCCTCACTGCTCCTCTTGGAATTATAAGACTTCTGTCATTACTGTAACAGCAAAAATGTCCATTGTCAACTCTGATTATCTTAGCTATGAGTAAGTACTAGATTTGATAAAGGTATTGGAATTAATGCTGATATGTGATATGATAAAGGTATTGGAATTAATGCTTGGTTAAGGAATACATTTTTCTGCCAAACTGCTGGATACTTGTATTTCTAATGCATAATTTTCTTAAGTTTGTGCACTGTGTTCTCTCACCCTAATAGGTTTGCTAAGCAATCCAGGGAACAGAATCCCTATGTGCTGTACAGCATTAGCTTAGCTTGCTTCCCAGCTGGGAAGACAAGTATGATGATAATAACCTACTCTACAAAAATATCACATATAGGGTATATCTACACATGGGGGGGTTAACTCAAAATAAGCTACGCAAATTGAGCTATGTCAATTGCATAGCTTATTTCGAAATTGGGAGCATCTACACAGCACTTATTTTGAAATAGAGCACTCTTCCTCCAACTTCCCTTACTCCTCGTACAATGAGGGTTACAGGAGTCGGAGTAAGAAGTTCTCCAGCTTGACAGTATTTTGACATTATTTCAAAATAACTGCCTGCTGTGTAGACAAAGACTAAGTTATTTTGCAATAATGTTGCTGTGTAGATGTATCCTTAGTGTTATAAAACACTTGTGAAATTCGGTATACACATATTTGGGTTACCTCCCTAAAAGGGAGCGATCTGGTCAAAAATTTTAAATGAGAAAAGGAAGCATTTTCAGTTCAGTTAATTATAAAGTATTCAGATCACTTTATTTCTGTGAGGACTGTCATCTATGCTATTTGTCCTTCTCTTATGGATAATGTAGTCTCCCCACACTGTCCTGAAATGTTACCCATTCTTTTCTAATTAGAGGCTTTTAATGGAAAAGGCACACTTTCCCACAGTATCTGCTGCAAGGAACCTTTCTTATTCTTCATGTGTCCAGGCAGGCCATATCCCATTATACGACATGACTCCATAAAACAATTTGACAGGAGATCAGGCCACATGATGAATTAATTTCAAAAACAAATTTGGGTGGATCCAAATTTGCATCCTCACAAAGGTATGTGTATCTTATATAACTGTAACACACACATTTTAAGGAGCCCTGAGGAGTCCATTTTTAAATCTTCATGCAATGCAGGCTAATATTAATATACTTTGAAGCCCACGTGGTTAACAGCAGAAAAATCTCTCTCAGAAAATAAGTGGGCGATGACTGGGAATAAGTTCCACAAGCCAGTTAGTATACCGAATAACTGGAGGATAACTAATATGATGTCAATTTTTTTAAAAGGCTCCAGAGTTGATCCTGGAAATTATAGGCCAGTAAACCTGACTTCAGTAACTGGAAAACTGATTGAAACAAAATGTCAGACACATAGAGCAACATAATTTATTGGGAAAGAGTCAACATGGTTTTTGTAAAGGAAAATCATGCCTTACTAATCTACTGGAATTCTTTGAGGGGATTAACAAGCATGTGGACAAGGTGATCCAGTGGCTACTGTGTACTTAGAGTTTTAGAAAGCCTTTCACAAGGTCCTGCACCACTGGCTTTTAAGCAAAGTAAGCTGTCATCGGAAAAGAAGGAAGGTCTTCTCATGGACTGGTAACTGGTTAAAAGGTAGTAAACAAAGGGTATGAACAAATGGTCAGTTTTCAGAATGGAGAGAAGGAAATAGGGTGTAAACTAGGACCAATCCTATTCAACATATTCACAAATGATCTGGAAAAAGGGTAAACAGTGAAGTGATAAAATTTGCAGATGATAATAAAACTTGCAGATGATAATAAAAGATAGGTAAGTCCCAAGCAGACTGTGAATAGCTACAAAAGGATTTCACAAAACTGGGGCACTGGGCAACAAAATGGCAGATGAAATTCAATGTCAAAAAATGCTAAGTAATGCATATTGGAAAACATAAACTCAACCACACATATAAAATGACAGGGTCCAAATAGCTGTTATTACTCAAAAAGGAGATCTTGGAGTCGTCATGAATAGTTTTCTGAAAACATCTACTCAGTGCTCAGTGGCAGTCAAAAAAGCTAACAGAACGTTGGGGATTATTAAGAAAGGGAGAGATAGTAAGAACGAAAATATTCTATTGTCTCTATATTAATCCAGAGTACACACACACACATCTTGAATACTGCTTGCAGATGTGATTGCCCACATTTCAAAAAAGATATGTTGGAATTGGAAAAGATTCAGAAGAGGGCAACAAAAGTTATTAGAGGTATGGAGTGGCTTCCATATGATGGGAGATTAATAAGGCTGGGACTTTTAAGCTTGGAAAAGAGACGCCGAAGGGGAGCATATGATAAGGTCTATAAAATTATGACTGGTGTGGAAAAGTAAACAAAGAACTTGGGGTCACCAAATGAAATTAGTAGGCAGCAAGCTTAAAACAAACAAAGGGAAGTATTTTTTTCCCACACAATGCACAGTCAACCTGTGTGACTCCTTGCCAGAGGCTGTTGTGAAGGCCATGTCTATGACAGTGTTCTAAAACAACTAGGTATGTTCATGGGCGAAGGTCCATCAATGCGACTAGGATGGGCAGGGATGGTGTCCCAAGCCTTTGTTTGACAGAAGCTGGGAATGGGCAACAGGGGAATAGAACACTTCATGATTACTTGTTCTGTTCACTCCCTCTGGGGCATGATACTGGGGTAACTGGACTTTGTTCTGACCCAGTATTGTCATTCTTCTGTTCTTACAAAAAAAAGTGTCTACACAGAACAAGGAAGGGTTTTTAACTCTTTGGGCTCATCTAGACTACAGGGAATGGTCGAAAGAAGATATGCAAATTCTGCAGGAATTTGCATATCTTCTTCCAATCACACTTTTGAAAGCAGAGTTTTCGAAAGTGAAACTAATTGAGACGCAGCTTTTTCGGCAAACACCCCCCCCTTTGTCGAAAAGCCACGTAAACCTCCTTTTTTGAGGTATGGAGGATTTCACAAAACCCCACAGTTTCCGCTTTCGAAAGTGTGATCGGATCCTCTTTCGACCGTTCCACATAGTCTAGATACACCCTTTGTTCCAACAGCTTACATTCAAAAACCACAGTAGTTGCAAGGGACTTAATTTTTCTACCCTAGAAAAGTGAAGACATGAGTTGACCCTGCAGGGATTGGAACCGTTGATTCCCAGACATCCAGATGGACCAAATCCAAGGACTGTACAAATTCATTTAATTTGTCCTTACCTACTAAAGTAACTATCTATCAAAAAGAGCAGAGTAGGGAATGTGCCATACCAATCTCAAATTTTAAAGTTTAAAATGTAGTTAACATTAGGTTTATCAGTCACTTCCCAATAATGTCTGGGTATTGCTGCACCCATATAGAAGGAAGTGTAGATTTGGACATTTAAAAGTGCTATGTAAGCTCATCTAGTTGCTCAGATAGCTGTCAGTTAGTTAATTCCTATACCGTAACTGAGCTAAATAAAAGCACTACTTGCAAAATAGCCAAACAAGAGTGTAGCTGAAGTAGTTATGTCAATGCAGATATCTTGTCCGCATCATTCTGAAAATTACTAACAGGCTGGGTAGCTTTTTGATTATGTTGATTTTCAGGATCTCTCCTTTTAAATGAAAATAATCTTTCTACTGTGTTTACCATACCCAAAAATAGTAAAACAAAACATTAATTCTCTCTCTCTCTAATTCCCCCATTCACTGCAGTGAGACAATATTGCTGGCTTGCAGGGATGACAACATGCAGTGAATGTGTGCATTGTACCTTACACAGTGCACATAGATGTCACAAGCAGCAACATAACTTAAGTCTGCATTACCCCTCATTCTGGGGTAACTAGTTAAAAGAGCCTCTAGAAACCTGTGCTATTTACCATGAGCACAGTCCTGCAAAATCAATGTGTTTAAACTTCAAACACTAGTGGTGTCATTAAAATCAATGGCACTATTTACATGCCTAAAGTTAAGTATATAGGTAAGTGCTTTACCGGATCGGGGCCTACGTAATTGTAAATTCTTTCCAGAAATGCAGCGTGCAAGCAAGTGAATGAGTAAGACAACTTGTCAACGGGTCAAACTGTAAAAAAGCAATCCTTTAAAATATTCTTACAATAAACAAAGGAGACTGCTACTGCTGCTGCTGCTGCTAGTTAATGTCATACTTATACTGGAGATTGACATCCTTTCCTTCTAAGCAAACCAACAAACTGGATACAATTTTTATTTATTATTTAGGCTGCTTTCTGATTGAGTTGAAGATGTCATTGAAAGAACTATTTGCATACAAGAGACTTCCACAGTTCCAAAGTTTAGTTCAGAGTGCCCCCTGCTGGTTGATCTTATTCTTTAAACACATTTCTCATAAGAATTTTGAAAACGTATGTTTGTCGGGAGAGGGAAGGCGTGGGTATGAATCTTTAAGCTCCTATAAGTACCTAAAGTATTACTGGTAATCTCACTTCATCTTTGATCATTATTATCATGAACTGCACAGAGAATCTGCTTGCTTTTGCTGAGAGAATGTTAATTCCTCTGATTGTCAATAAGCATGAATAATTCAGGTTGTTGTCACAAAGTATGAGGGACCTACGCTAAGGGTATCAAAAGATCAAACAAGACTCAAACTTCTGGAAACTAAATCTAAACTGTTAAACTATTTCTTTAGTGCGCCATTTAAAATTATGATAACGGTTTCTGCATAGCACCTGTCATGCAGGCAAATCCTAAAGTATTTTATAAACCAATATTGGCTCGCAATTTACTTTGCCCTTTACTGAAATGTAGCCAACCCCTGGCTGAAACAGGCTAACTATTTAAGAGCATAGAGCAGCATTATGTAATTATACCTTGCTCCACCTGGCCTAAGAGAAGGCTTATGTTCCCACCTCTAGATTAATGCAGACGCAGTGCTGGTGGAACAGTTGATCATGATTCTACCTACCCTGAGTCACTAGGCTAGACATATGAAGACAGAGGAGACTTCCTTCGAGGGGATCACCTGGATCTGGGGTAGCTGTGGATTTTGGTGGCCTAACTATATATGTGAAGATGACAGAGTATTGGCTCAAGTCCCATTTTCTATCAAAAGTCAAATGGATGGGTTTTGGAATTGATACAAGAGGGTTGGACTATTTTCAGTGGCAGTTTTTTTCAGTGTAAGATTTAGGTGGTGGCAATGATAACTAAACTGCATCCTCCGTAGAATCTGTTAGAAAGGGAGCTGACCACTGTAACCTTCTTACCTGGTCACCAGCATGTTTCTGAATGTCACACCAGATGTCACTTATGGAGACAAGACATTGGTTCCTCTCCTTCCAAATCTGCAGATAAAAAGACTAAGAAGGGGAGATGGGATTATAGACCTTGATGGCAACTTACAGACCAGGCCAATAGTAACCTACTCTGGAGCCTTTGGCACAGAGACTGGGTTAAGTGTTATTAATCTTTTTTTGTAAGGAAACCGCTCAGTGCTACAAAAATAAACTTACTCAAAGGACTGCAGACTGGGAACCTGTTGCTTTATTTAATTGCATCACAACAGAGTGTGTGGGGGGGAGGGGAGAAGACTCCTACTTAACTAAAATGGAAGGGTTAGGGTTAGAGAATGACCCCATCCCATCATGCTCTGGGTAACCAATTTAACCCTATCATGACCACTTCACTACAAAACTCGTATTATAGACAAGAAAACTGATACAGACAGATGAAAGAGACCAGCCATAGCCATACAGCAGGTCATTGGCAGAGCCAGGAATGGAACTCAGGGCCCACTATTTTCCCATCCCATATTCATCCTCCAGCTTATCCCTGGAGGCTCATGCAGTAGCTGTAGCCTGGAACATATTCTTCCACCCACACCTGGTGAGATAAATGACTTATGAAATAGCCATGTTGTTTAGTAGAAACGAAGCTATTATTATGTTTATTTATCATTAGAAAATGTAATACAATTGGCACTTTACAATTACGTTTATTTCTGTTACTCTATTTGGACTTTGTTGTGGGGAGGATAATACTATGAAATCCTTGATGAAAATCCTTACCAACTGAAATCTGAGGCTCCAAGCACTGATAGATTTGGATGGCAATCAGGTAAACTCTAGTCCACCTAAAGGTTAGAAAAAGCACATACTACTTTTCTCCCATTTTACTTACCGTGTCCACTATGAAGCGGGGGGGGAGAGAGGAGCGGAAGTCTCTCCATATTCATCTCAAATTCACATATGGCAGGCCGACATATGATATAGCAAAGGTTATTCACTGTACACTGATTTCATATAATAAGTGTCTAAACTACTTGAGAACTTTTGTGTAGTCTAATATACCCTGGTGGTTCTTGGGCACATTCCATATATTTAGTTTTGTCTCTTTAGCCTCACTGAAGCACTTAAGCAATGTAGGCAGTCAAGGGAAAAGAGGGAAGGTCCTCTCATGGATCTTTCTGATAATCAAACCTAAGTGATTCCTTCAGGTGTGCTTCTTGCTTATATAGCTTAGGTCCTTCAGTCAGGGAAATGAAACTACAACATGTAACCAAACAATCTAGACTCTTAAATCTGTTTCCATAAGGGTACGTCTACACAGCAACATTATTTCAAAATAACTAGTGTTATTTTGAAATAACTTAGTCCATGTCTACACAGTAGGTAGTTATTTCGAAATAATGTCAAAATACTGTCAAGTTGGAGGACTTCTTACTCCAACTCCTGTAACCCTCATTGTATGAGGAGTAAGGGAAGTCGGAGGAAGAGTGCTCTATTTCAAAATAAGTTCTGTGTAGATGCTCCCAATTTCTAAATAAGCTACACAAATTAACTTATTTTGAGGTAAGCCCTGCTGTGTAGATGCACCCTAAAAATGATCCACAGAACAATTTCAGTAGTGAACAAAAACAAAATCATGATATATGTGTGGCTATCTTGTAAAAAAAACAAGGGCTACATCTGCCAAGTAAAAGATTTAGTTCTAATAAATGACACCCTGCCAGATAAAAAAAACTGGTCAAGGGAGTCATCAGAATAAAATAAAAATCTGTAGTATAAATTCCAATTTCGCATTGAATAATGTCAAAATTGGATTATTTTGTCTAAAAACATAGAACCAAAAAGCTTCTCTACATAAGCCACTTTTGTGATCATCATTTCATTCACACTGTCTTTATGCTAATCTGATTCAATAGAAGTTAGAGTAGCAATACAACACAGGGCAGCCATTAACATTTATAATACTTTCTTTATCAGATTAATGTCTACAAAGTGGCAGGATTTTCTTTGATTTTAAGCAAGGTTGGGGGGAAGTCACCTAAGCTCCAAACAAATTAAGAAAACACCTAAAGGGAGACGGAAGGCGTGTTCTCTACCTCCTTACTGTTTAATACAAGAGTCTTCCCTATAGCCAAAGGCAAAGATATAGAAAAAATGAGTACTGATTTTAGATGTCTTTAGGAGACCTGATTTTCAAGAAGTGCTGAGTACCTAGCATCTGAAAATCATGGTCTTTTTAAAGTGTCTCAAGATAAGCACCCCCAAAAATGAAACTAACTAGCCATTTTTGGCCAAAATGTCTTACTTTTGAACTAGCAGGGGAACTACTGTGATCTCACGGGGGGCATGGGAATTCATGGGGTTTTACAGGGATACCCTGAGTCAGATATATGTATAATAGTTCACTGAAAATTGGCATGTGAGATCATTACTGAGGGCCAGTAGCCCACTTGTCATCATATTCATTGCAAAGAGCCACACCTCCTTTCTGAAAGGAACATTTAGAAGGTAGCAGACACTCTTCTCCCTGTCTCACCATTTAGGTATGATGCTATGTATGCCTATTTACATACTGCTAAATGAGGATTGTGAAACCTATAAGGGCATGTCTACACAAGGAAACGATTTTGAAATAACTAAAATCGATTTCATAACTCCCAAAATAACAACATCAAAATAGCGTGACCACACTACAGGGAAGCCTCAAAATTAGCCCAAGAGAGGCTCCTTTATTGTGGACATGCTACTTCAACTTAGAGCCCCAGGAAGCACTGGGGAGTAATTACTTCAACATAAAATAACTGTTTCAAAATAAGTGTTATGCCCTGAGAAAAGCAGGAGTATGGATTTCAAAATAACCAGCCCGTTGTTTTGAAATAATGAGCTTGGTAGTGTGGATGCTCCACTTATTATTTTTAAATAAGGGGGGTTATTTTGAAATAACGCCCTAGTGTAGACCAGGACTAAGAAAGGAAATCTACAAGATGAAACAAACCAGCAAGGTTGTTCTGTTTCTGAATAAAGACAAAGAATCAGACTGATACACCTTCAGGTCAAAGAAACACATGTATCCTTTGCCTGGGAGGCAAGCTGGCAGCATGCGTCTTTCATGAAGGGAGGACCAAGGCCGGCAGGGCCATGAAATGCTACAAGGGCTTTGGGTGAGCAATATTCTGTAATGTTCTACAAGACAAGAGTATCTTAGTCTAGGTTCTAGAATACATGTTATGATTTTCATAGACTCATAGACTTTAAGGTCAGAAGGGACCATTATGATCATCTAGTCTGACCCCCTGCACAATGCAGGCCATAGAATCTCACCCACCCACTCCTAGAATAATCTTCTCACCTATATCTCAGATATTGAAGTCCTCAAATAGATTAAGGACCCCAAGATGCAGAGAATCCTCCAGCAAGTGATCCGTGCCCCATGCTACAGAGGAAGGCGAAAAACCTCCAGGGCCTCTGCCAATCTACCCTGGAGGAAAATTCCTTCCCGACCCCAAATATGGCGATCAGCTGAACCCTGAGCATGTGGGCAAGACTCACCAGCTAGACAACCAGGACCAATCCCAACTAGATCAACCCAGTCAGGGCTTTGTCAAGCCGAGACTTAAATACCTCTAGAGATGGAGACTCCACTACTTCCCTAGGTAACCCATTCCAGTGTTTCACCACTCTCCTAGTGAAATAGTTTTTCCTAATATCCAACCTGGACCTCTCCCACCACAACTTGAGACCATTGCTCCTTGTTCTGCCATCCGTCACTACTGAGAACAGCCTTTCTCCATCTTCTTTGGAACCTCCCTTCAGGAAGTTGAAGGCTGCTATCAAATCCCCCCTCACTCTTCGCTTCTGCAGACTAAACAGACCCAACTCCCTCAGCCTCTCCTCATAGGTCATATGCTCCAGCCCCCTAATCATTTTGGTTGCCCTCCGCTGGACCCTCTCCAATGCGTCCACATCCTTTTTGTAGTGGGGGGCCCAGAACTGGACACAATACTCCAGATGCGGCCTCACCAGAGCCGAATAAAGGGGAATAATCACATCTCTGGATCTGCTGGCAATGCTCCTCTTAATGCAACCTAATATGCCATTAGCCTTCTTGGCTACAAGGGCACACTGTTGACTCATATCCAGCTTCTCATCCACTGTAACCCCCAGGTCCTTTTCTGCAGAACTACTACTTAGCTGGTTGGTCCCCAGCCTGTAACAATGCTTGGGATTCTTCCGTCCCAAGTGCAGGACTCTGCACTTGTCCTTGTTGAACCTCATCAGATTTCTTGTGGCCTAATCCTCCAATTTGTCTAAGTCACTCTGGACTCTATCCCTGCCCTCCAGCGTATCTACCTCTCCCCCTAGCTTAGTGTCATCCGCAAACTTGCTGAGCGTGCAATCCATCCCCTCATCCAGGTCATTAATAAAGATATTGAACAAAACCGGTCCCAGAACCGAACCTTGGGGCACTCTGCTAGAAACCGACCGCCATCCTGACATCGAGCCGTTGATCACTACCCGCTGGGCCCGGCCTTCTAGCCAGCTTTCTATCCATCTTACCATCCATTCATCCAATTCATATTCCCTTAACTTGCTGGCAAGAATATTGTGGGAGACCGTATCAAAAGCCTTGCTAAAGTCAAGGTACATCACATCCACTGACTTTCCCATGTCCACAGAGCCAGTTACCTTATCATAGAAGCTAATCAGATTGGTCAGGCACAACTTGCTCTTTGTGAATCCATGCTGACTATTCCTAATCACTTTCCTCTCCTCCAAGTGCCTCAAAATGGATTCCTTAAGGATCCCTTCCATGATTTTTCCAGGAACTGAGGTAAGACTGACAGGCCTGTAGTTCCCTGGATCGTCCTTCTTCCCTTTTTTGAAGATGGGCACTACATTTGCCTTTTTCCAGTCATCCGGGATCTCTCCCAATCTCCACGACTTTTCAAAGATAATGGCCAAAGGCTCCTCAATGACATTTGCCAACTCTCTCAGTACCCTCGCATGCATTAAGCCCGGACCCATGGATTTGTGTATGTTTAGCTTTTCTAAATAGTTCCTAACCTGTTCTTTACCCACTAAGGGCTGTCGATCTTCATCCCATCTTGCGTCACTTAGCGCATTAGTCCGGGAGCCCACCTTGTCCGTGTATACAGAGGCAAAGAAAGCATTGAGTACTTCAGCTTTCCCCACATCATCTGTCACTAGATTACCTCCTTCATCCAGTAGGGGCCGCACACCCTCTCTGATCACCTTCTTGTTAACATGCCTGTAGAAACCTTTCTTGTTATCCTTCACATCCTTAGCCAGTCGCAATTCCATTTGCACTTTCGCCTTCCTGATAACCCCCCAGCATTCTCGAGCTATACATTTAAACCCCTCCCTGGTCGTTTGTCCAAGGTTCCACTTTTTGTAAGCTTCCTTTTTGTGCTTAAGTTCACCAAGGATTTCCCCCGTAAGCCAATCCGGTCTCCTACCATGTTTGCCTCTCTTGCTACGCATCGGGATGGTTTCTTTCTGTGCCTTCAATAAGGCTTCTTTAAAATACTGCCAGCTGTCCTGGATTCCTTTCCCCTTCATGTTAGCATCCCAGGGGATTCTGCCCATCAGGTCTCTGAGGGAGTCAAAATCTGCTTTTCTGAAGTCCAAGGTGTGTATTTTACTCCTCTCTTTTCTTCCTTTGGTCAGGATCCTGAAATCTACCATCTCATGATCACTGCTTCCCAGGTTGTCACCCACCTCTACTTCCCCTATTAGTTCCTCCCTGTTTGTGAAACTTTTTGTTTCCAATACTTCTACCTGACTCTCTATTCATCATTAAATAAATGTATATTTTATTTCAGTGTGAACAAATCTAAGTGCTGCAAATTAAGCAGAGTGGTGACTTGAGGTGCAATTGGTAGGCACCTTTGGAACCTGCAAATCTAGGCATGTACAGAGCCTGGGTAATCCAGGAAGAGGTCAGAGGGCTCGAGGGCTAAAGTGTGCCAATCGCCAAACTCTAAAGTAACATTAGGGTCTGTGAGGCCTGAAGGGGAGTGCATGCACCACAATTAGCCAGTGCCATTAAGGAGATGACCTATGGCAAGCACAGGCAGATGGCAGTAAGCCCTGAGTACCCCCAAGAAGGATCAAAACTAACTTGGGCCAGATTCTAGTCTCAGTTACATCCACATATATCCTTAGTAGGGGATCTTTATTGGCTTTAGTAGAGTTACGCTGAATTTATAGTCATACATATTTGGCTCCTTGCTTTATCACATGGTTACCAGCAGGGTACAAAGAGATATTTGGTTTGTATTAAACCTTCATCACTAACATATCCCCCAAAAGTGGGAAAACCAGTAGTACACAAGAATATGAGAACGGCCATGCTGGGTCAGATCAAAGGTTCATCTAGTCTAGTATCCGGTCTTCCAACAGTGGCCAATGCCAGATGCCTCAGAGGGAATGAACAGAACAAGTAATCATCACGTAATCCTTCTCCCATCACCCAATCCCAGCCTCTGACAAGAGGCTAGGGACACCATTAATAGCCATTGATGGACCTAAGCTCCATGAATTTATCTTGTTCTTTTTTTAACCCTGTTAAAATCCTGGTCTTTACAACATCCTCTGGCAAGGAGTTCCACAGGTAGACTGTACACTGAGTGAAGAAAAACTTCCTTTTGCTTGTTTTAAACCTGCTGTCTATTAATTTCATTTGGTGACTCCTAGTTCTTACGTTATAGGAACAAGTCAATAACTTTTTCTTATTCACTTTTTCCACACCAGTTATGATTGTATAGACCTCTATCATATCCCCCCTTAGTCTCCTCTTTTCTAAGCAGAAAAGTCTCAGTCTTTTTAATCTGTCTTCATATGGGACTCATGCCAAACCCCTAATCATTTTTTATGCCATTTTCTGAACCTTTTCCAATGCCACTATACCTTTTTGAGATGTGGTGACCACATCAGTACACAGTATTCAAGCTGTGGGCATACCATGGTTTTATATAGAGGCAATAAGATATTCTCTATCTTATTCTTTATCCCTTTTTTAAGGGATAGTTAAGGGATAGGTATGATAATCAATACTTTCTATGTTTGTATTAGCCATTCCCCTCTGTCCTTTCTCTGAATCTGTCCCCTGCTTCTCTCTCTTTATTCAGTAGGGATCATCACACATTTGGGTTTTTTTTCCCTCTCTCTTCTTCATTATTCTCTTCCCTTTTTTCCTCTGCAGGCTGGCAGCACAGTATCATGAAGACTTACCTTATATGTGAAGCAGGCTATAGAGAACTAGATTGGGATGAGCAATAATTTTTGATGGAGGGCAATAATTTTTTATGCCTGCCTGCTGTGCCCTCACTCGCTGCCCAAACCAGCCAACTGCTGGGGACTGCACATGTCATTGCACACAAATGGAGGGGGGGGGGGCTCTGCAAACTTCCTGTGCCCTCAAGCACGGACTATGCCAGCCAATGGGAGCTGTGAGGATTATGCTGGGGTTGAGGGCAGTGCAGAGAACTCCCTTCCCCCAGGGTGCAGGCACAACATGGAGACACACATGAAGACCCCAGCAGCTGGCCACTTTAAATGGCATGTGGGGGTACAGCAGGCAGGGAGTCTGCCTGAGGGTCCCACTGGGCTGCAGGATATTGGCAGCCCAGAAGATTATGGCAGGCCGGATCCAGCCCACAGGCCATATTTTACTCACCTCTAAACGAGATCCATATGAGCCTGATCAGTTTCACCTCACTTCTGAATCCTTGTTGAATATGACTTCGATCTCTAACACAGCACAGATATTACTTCTGCTAGGTCAGTGGTAGGCCACCAATCCAGCAGTGTGTGTAGATGTACTAATGCTTAGCAGGAGGCTAAGAGTTCACAGCAAGTCCTTTGAGGGAAATGGAATAGTCCTGAAGCCATTATTGATAGACTGTCTTCAACCGCTCTGTTTTTCTACAATCACTTTTACCTATTCAGCACCTTCAAAGGTCCATGTCATTGCAACCTTTGTGCCAAAGGCAGTTCTCTCTGGAGTAAACGCTGCTTGTCTAGGATATCTCTAGAGTATATCACATCACCCAACAGCATGCTGCTTCCATGGCTTGAGGAGCAAAAGGCTGACTATGTTATCTGTCATGTACAGATGCTACAAATGAAAAGTACTTGGAAATTGCTGTTGTGGTCTTTTAAGAAGAAAACTGCTTTAACGTTTTTTTCCAGTGATAAAAACTTCTGAGAAACTATAGAAGTAAACCGTTACAAATTAGCTTTAAACATTTCCACAGGTTGCTGGTTTAATGGACAAAGCCTGTTCTCTGTAAATGTATGTTGTACTGTCAAGAGGACTTTGAAATAAAACAAAAATCTAACAGTGGTAGATTTTGGAATGTTAGTTTGAGGCAAACTTGGCCAGACAGCTTCTAAACAGGGGCGATACCAATACAAATATCTCAGTTTGTACAAGTCTTTATGTTCCCTCTTCACTCTGGAAACCGGAGTTGGTCCCCTGAGAATCTATATTACGTCTGAGGCATTTGCTGAACATAAAGAACTACAGACATCTTTCTGACTCACTTCCAAATAATGAGGCATCTCTGTTTAAAATGTGGCCTTGATTAATGGTAGAAATAAAGAAAAAGAAAACAAAATTTCAAGTACTTTTATAAAACCGTATTATAAAGTAATACTACACTCCTGCTACTTGGTGTTACGGCACTGCCAAGAGTTAGAAGCTAGAGCTTAGCTGAACCCATAATTCTAGAGTGAAAGCGAAAAATAAATATTTTTTTTTACTTACGAAACTCTGACAGCTTCATTTCTACCAGGGGAATAACACAAGCCACATTTACAAAATCTTTCCCATAAACAGGATAGAAAGGAGGACCAAAGTCATGGAAGAGAATGATACACAGTCTTTCGGAACAATTGGTCAAATCCAGGACAGATCAATAATGAGAGTTTTTATTAGATGATGACTGTTTCATGACCTATGTGAACTCAAGTGGTAGTTAGGGATGTGAAGGACTAGTCAATTAGTTGACTAATCGCTTTCCCCTGTCCTTGCTGCCTCTATCAGAAAGAAGCAGCAAGTGGGGGGGGGAAGAAGAGAGGGTACTTTAAAGCAGCAGCAGCACCACTTGGAATCTGGGGCTAGACCCTGGGCTCCACGCGGCGTTGCCACTTTGAAACACCACATGCAGCCCGGGGCCAGCTGGGTGTTCCCAAGCTGCACGCAGCATTTCAAAGCAGCAGTGCAGCATGGAGCCTAGGATCAGCTGGGGATTCCCCTGCTGGCCCCAGACTCCACATGGCGCTGCTGCTTTGAAACACCGCAAGGAGCTTAATGCTAGGCTCGCCGCAGCGTTTCAAAGTGGTACCGCCACACGGAGCCCATGGTCAGCAAGGGAGTCCCCAGCTGACCCCAGGCTCCCCATGGCGCTTTTGCCTTTATAGTGTGGAAGCACCCTATCGACAAATCCAATAGTTGAAACAAAATGCATCGACTATTCAATTAGTCGATATTTAACAACTCTAGTGGTAGTCCCTATAAAATTCCTAAAGGATGACTGACTATAGCATACACATTTGCTGGCTACCTCTTCCCTTACTTGGAACACCAGGTCATATAACCAGATGTGAAGGGCAATTACCAAAGATGGTGTCAAACCTGCCAGAGTCTGGTAGAAGTGAAATAGGTGGGTAGCAGAGAAGGTAGGGCACAGCCACTGGTGCTATGCCTCCATCTTTCCTGATCTTTACAGGGCCCTATATGTATCCCTTCCCCCTTCCTGCAACTATGCTCAAACATGCTTTTCACCATCGACAATTTCAGTGCCCTTCACACACTATACCCAGCCCCCACGTAGGGGCAGAGCAGTTTAAAAAGATCCCCACTGGAACCCCAGAGCCAGACATCAGTAACCAAAGTATGTAGGAGTACTAATCTGTGGCACTTACACTTGTACTAAAATACCAGTTTTCAGCAAACCAATAAGGATTCTATGCTTTCTTTATGTAAGCAAAGAACTAGTTAAAGTTCTGTCCTATGAATTAATGCTTTGAGCAAGTTCTGATAGAACATAGCTATATTTGTACCTTCAAAACTGCACCATTGGCTAGATTCAGTATGAGCTTGAACATCTGTCACTGGCAGATTTAAGAAAGGAGAAAACTAACTTGAGTAATTTATGATGGCTTGTACTAATTGTTTAAAAACACACTTTTGCCCAACACTGAAAACCAGCTCCATGCATAATTCTAGTGCTAATCCTTTCAGCATTCATTGTTATAAAAGCAATTGAAATATACATATGGAAATTGTTTTGTAACCTGTTGGGATGTCTGTTAATCAAAAGCAGATACTACAAACGTCCGTTCGATTATTTTAATGCCAAACAAAACATCACCAATTTAAAAAGTCTCATTTTTACATTAATTCTGTGTAAATATTGGTGACAGATTATGAATTTTCCTAGTGACATTTTTATATTTACAATATAATATATTTATTTCATGAGCATACCTGTTTTTATTGTTGTCCTATACCTTTTAGTATTGATTAAATCAAATATGTTTTAGTTAGCTATATATGCACCAATATTCTTCCTTTCTATGACCTTTCACAAAACTAGTCAATCTTATAACTTGGCCTCCGACTCTTGTAGAGACATAACATTCTGTAGTGACTTATCGATTTAGAGAGTTCCACATTTACCTTTTTTTTTTTTTTTGCACTTCCTGCACTCCTGTGGTGCTTGATTGTGCCTTCTCAAGACTTCTGTGAGTGAGCTCTTCAAAATGGTACTTCTGAAGGTGACCTACATATCATCTTATGCCATTATTCAATCTTGCCTTGCTCCTACAGACCAGACCCTAAACCAGCAAAGCACTTAACCACGTGTTTAACTCTAACTCTGACAAGTCCCCTTAAAGTCAGAAGAAGTATTCATTCTCAAAGTTAAAGGGATGCTTTGCTCGACTGGTGCCATAAAGATGTTACTGAAGCAATTCCTGCACACTTTGTACTGAGACACTGTGGTTAGCATCTCGTTTTATAAATTTTCTTCTCCGCACTTAAGCTCAATCCTCCATACCCGCGGCTTTAAAACATCTTTATCCAGGGGCTACTTCCTGGTAGGTGCAGATTCCTGTGCTTTTATCCAGTATCCAGGTGCTACAAAGGAAGAGAGAAAGAGAAAGATAGTTTATTATATGTTTCTGGTAGTGCCCACCACTGGCACAAAATTCCTGAATTCAGTGTTGCTGCACCTGATTCCATTAGTGGTCAACTTGATCCCATGACTCGATATCAAGCGGAAGGAGAAAAGACCCTGATTATGGAGTTCAGCCCATGATTATGCAGTCCCTTCCCTCTAACCAGTCCCTTCCCTCTAATCAGACTACCGCCGCATTCTGTCGACAGTAAATCAAAAGAACGCGGCAGTTTTGTCGACGGCAATAACAAGGTACTTTGTTACATGAGCAACCCATTGATTCAATGGGATTAATCAGATGCTTAACATTAGGCACCTCAACTTATAGACTTAAGGGAGGAGACCATCATGATTACCTATTCTGACCTGCTGGACGTAGCAGGCCACCGAGCCTCACCCACCCACTCCTGTCATAGATGTCTAACCACTGTATTACTAAAGTCCTCAAATAATAGTTTAAAAACTTTAAGTTACAGAGAATCCAACATTTGTACTAGTTTAAACCAGCAAGTGACCTGTGCCCAATGCTGCAGAGGAAGCCCCCCCCCCCCCCCCCCACACACACACAAGGTCTCTGACAATCTGACCTTCCCATGCTCCAAATATGGTGATCAGTTAGACATCTGGTAAGACCCAGTAGCCAGACACCTGGGAAAGAATTCTCTACAGTAACTGTGAGTCCTCCCCATCTAATGTCCCATTGGCTAGTGGGGATATTTGCTACCATGCACAGAAACCAACTCCAAGGGTAATCTGAGACTAGAAATTTAGAGGGTGCTTTGCACCCACTGGCAGCCAGCTCCCTAACATCTCCAGCCCACCAGTGGTCTTGCCAGTTAATTCCTCCCTCTCCCTCCCAGCACCTACTGCCTGCCGCAATCAGCTATTTTATGGTGTTCAGGAGGCTCTGGGAGGAAGGGGGAGAAGCATGGATAGGAAATGGCAGAAGGAGGCAGGGTGGGATGGAAACTTGGGACGGAAAG
The DNA here is from genome assembly GCA_032595735.1 of Pelochelys cantorii. Taxonomy (NCBI): domain Eukaryota; kingdom Metazoa; phylum Chordata; order Testudines; family Trionychidae; genus Pelochelys; species Pelochelys cantorii. The sequence goes on from CM064327.1 coordinate 145,507,642, forward strand.
AACTGAGTGGAGAAGAGCCTGGAATGGAGAGGGGAGACTGAACACCCCTGAGCCTGGAGGAAGCCCACACCAATGTTTCTAGGTACATGATTAAGTACCTTGTTGAACTGGGGCATGAGCACTCTAAATTTGACTATGAAGAGGCTATTTGCTGACACAAAGCCTACACATTTCATTTTTAAATGTACTGTTCCCACAGTTGTGTAACTGTACTTGACTATGGCATGATTTCTGCTTGTAAGCTTTCAGAGTTGTTTCCCTTTTCTATCAAGCCCCTCACTTCCTCCCCAGTTCTCTCCTCTGGATAAATGCCATGTATATTTCTAATCCTAACATGAAAAGTCAAAATAACATATAAATCAGTCCCCAATGAAAGACATTCTTTGCTGAACACCAACCCCCCATACTCTCTCTGGGTGTGTCTAGACTACAGGGTTTTTTTTTTTTTTTAAAGTGGCCTTTTTTCAAAAAAAACTGTACCTGCGTCTAGACTACCGCCGCATTCTGTCGACAGTAAATCAAAAGAACGCGGCGATTTTGTCGATGGCAATAAACCTCATTCTACGGCTACGGCTAGACTACACGCCTTTTTCGAAAGAGGCTTTTTTCAAAAGATACTTTCGAAAAAGCCTCTTTCGAAAAAGGCATGTAGTCTAGCCATAGCCTCTATGAATACTTGGCCCGCTTGTCCCTTGAAATCCAAGTGAGTTAAATTCTTACCAACAAGATATCATTACCTACCCCGAGGAGGAAAGCCTATCATTCTGAATTACAAAACAAGTTATACAAACTTCCTAAAGATCCCTCCACACACGCTGCCATCGCTAAGGGGGGGGTGTCTCTTTCCCTTCCTCCTCTCCTACAAAATTCTATTTCACTCTCTGGTCTCTTAAAAGCTTTAATTTACTGACAGAGAGAGGCTACGTCTAGACTGCACTGTGCCCAAGGAACACATCTGCTTTTTCGGAAAAATTTATGAAAAAGCGGACGTGCTCTTTCGCCATCCCTGTAAACCTCGTTTTACGAGGAATAAGGGATGTGACTAAAGAGCACTTTTTTCCGAAATTTGGTGCCATGTAGATGTGCCAAATTTCGGAAAAGCCTCTTCCAACAGTAAAGCAGAAAAAGATATGCAATTTGCGTACTGCAAATTGCATTTCTTTTTCCAACTTACCCTTGCATTGTAGACCTAGCCAAAGAAAGAGAGAGGGCGGTGGGAACAGTTACTGCTATTTGGTTACCACAATTAAACGGAACGTCACAATCTTTCCTTTTCACCATAATCATAGCAAATGTTCAACCTTTCATTTAAATCTTTTTTAGTTGATCTTCAATTATTCTTCAGGTATCTAAGTCCCTTGACTCCACTTCTATTGGAGAAGGGCCTTCTTTCCTTCTTTCACTCGCCTTTACTTTAGTTTTAATGTCTGCCATTATTTTTTCACCAGCTCTACAACAGTTGCTCCCAGAGACTTTTTTTGCATGCTAGAGCTTTAGATCTATATCCGGAGTGTGGTTTTCCCTTCCTTAGAGACTCTCACTGTGAAAATCTAATGCTAGAGGCTGCAAGGAAATTGCTGCTTTAATTTTACTCAATTCCCTTCTCTTTTTAAATGTTAGAGCAGAAGATCTAGGAGATACTGAAGATAGTGGACTTGGAGTAAAGACTCTGAGTGCTCTCTAGCCTTTTTTCACAATAAACTCTTCTTTTGGTAATGGCAAAAGTTCATAATGAAATGCCTGGATCAGATACCAGCCTACGGTGGGGTACTCTACTTTCATCTCTTTCATAGACATGAATTTTAACAAGTAATTCATCAAGGTTTGTAAAAAGAGAATACAATTTCCTTCCTCATCTTTTTCAGATGCTTTTTTAACTCTCATGTAGCTTCTTCTCTCTTTTGGGTCCAGCAAATTTACACAATGAAGAAGCAGCTTTCTCTTTTCTCTGTTATTTCTCCCAATACAACATCCAGCCTAGAAATTCAATCCTCATTTCCTCTTTGATTGCAGAAATCTGGGAGAATAAATCAGCCCTCAGTGCTGGGAATTCATATGGCAAATCTAATCTTTGATATCTGCTTTAGTAGTGAAATGACTTTATTTAGCCTTATATCCTTTGCCCGTTACGGGAGCCATGTCTTCTGATACTTAGATTTTGGGGTGTTACAGTGAAGTTAGAGTGTTCATAGAGAGAAATTATTCTGTTGCCCCCTCAAAACATCTTCTTACTTGGGCCTCCATAGGTTGGTCCTATGTTCTGAATTTTAAAGGTAAAAGTGTAAGTTAATGTATGTTTCTCTGTGGTGTGATGAGCTAGGTTCCAGGATGCAATGTTTTCATCGAGAGATGACATAACTGAAGCACATAAAAACCCTTCTTTCAACAATAAACATTTTTATGAATCAGGTTGGCTGTCAAAAACATAATATACACATCACTTTTCCAAAGATTCTTGTAGTGAATGTCACATATATTTGCCAGAAGCAGTCACCTTAGCAGGAGGTACTGGGCACAGGGTGGCTGAGGGCACAATCAGTCAGCAATTGAGTTTATACTTCCAAAAACCCATTAAACAGCAACAGGTGGAACAACCTGCCTTGCCTCCCCAAATCTGTTTCATGTTGCATTCAATTAGCCATATAATCACCAATTTATTCCCTTCCCTTCCCTACATTTGGTGAATCTACAGCTTGGAACAGCTCTCCACCTGAAATCTGCCATAAAATCTCTGGTATTTTCAGACTCTGTAGCCATAGAAGAATGAGAGAGCTGCTATAACATCATTAACACCCCCAAATGAGTAAGGCCAGTTAGCCTTGAATGGAGGTGAAGTAACTGTTAGTCTTCCAAAAGTTTCCGTAACCATGAATTCAGTGTACTGAAAACAGAGTCTCTGTGGGACTTGGAGACACTGACTCTCAGGCTATGTATACACAGCCTTTTTTTTCCGGCAGAAGATATGCAAATTGTGCTCTCATTTGCATATCTTCTGCTGATCCTTTTTGCGGAAGAGGTTTTGCCACTAAAAAGCCCCATGTAGACGGGGCCATTTGTCGGAAAAAAAACCTTTTTTGCAAGATCCTGTAAACCTCATTTTTTGAGGAATAAGGGATCTTGAGAAAAAGGGGTTTTTTTCCGACAAATGGCCCCGTCTACACAGGACTTTTCAGCGGCAAAACCTCTTCCGCAAAAAGGATCGGCAGAAGATATGCAAATGAGAGCACGATTTGCATATCTTTTGCCAAAAAAAAAAAAGGCAGTGTAGACATAGCCGCAATGTCCAAATGATACATTCTGGATGGAAAGAAGAGGGTAATAGGTAGGTCTCAGCATTGATGTCCATGTACTGTGAAAATGCAGCATATGTCCAGTAGCCATGACTCCACTAACTAGCCTACTTGGTGACCATAAGAGGCAAGAAATTAGTCTGCTTGTAAGGATAGACAAGGAGCAAGCCTAGCTATCTCATTCTGTGATTGAGATCTACCTCATATGTAAAATACTCCCCATTGTAATATGCAATACATAATCAATTTTTTAAGTTTTGAATTAAACAAACACATATTAATGTGTTAGAAGCTCATAAATACTCTCTCTATGCAAAAATCTTACAAATTCTCTGTCTTTTTACTTTGAAATATCCACTAAGATCGGAAAGTGACAGAAATGCAGGAATCTTTAAACAAACACATTATTAACTATCATGTTTGCACAGACTGTACTTTACCCTGATTTAAGAATAATTGGATGAAGTAGATCTGACAACATATGAATAACACTTACACTGAGAAATGCCAGGAGATCTGGTATTACTAACACTGCTCTCAAAGGAAGAGTGGAAATTGTGTATGGTTTCCTGTAAAATCTGTCTCTCTCGTCCCTGTAAAAGAAATCGATTTAAACAAAAAAAAAGGCATTCTTAAATTTCTCATTCAATAATGCATTTTCTAAGGGTTAAACACAAATATGAAAATGTATGTGTCTATCCTAGAAAGCTATCATCATACTGAAAGTGTAATGAGTTTAACATAACAAAAATTATGCCCTGCAAACATAGAGCCTGGTACTCCCCACTGCGCTTCAGCCTTTTAAATGTATTAAGAGCCTAACAGCTCTTAATACATTTAAAAGGCAGAGTCGCAGCAGGGTTAGCTCCTGAATCTGGGAACTGAGCCGTAGACTACTCAATTAGCTAATTAAACTCCATTTAACATCCCTACCTAACACCTTGGATTTAAAAAAAATTGGCATTTATTCCTCTAAACTCTGTTTCTAACAGATACAACAAATGTCTCTTATGCATAGTGAAGGACATTCAGACAAAGCTGTGAGGTTTGTACAGTAAAACTCCGATAGTCCGGCATCCAACTGTTCGGCACTCCCGATACTTCGGCATCAAAATGCCAAGCACTCCTGACCAGCTGATTAAAAAGCCTGCCACTCAGCACAAGTGCTGGCTGTAACCCAACGGAGCATAAGGTTGGGGGGGAGGGGAGTGGGATCGTGTTACAGTATGGAGAAGAGTGTTTTGCTTCAGCGAAGGGGAAAGGGAGGAGGAATCAGGTTACAGCACGGAGAAGCGAAGAGGAAAGGGGAGGGGACAGGGAGGGAGACTGTGTCCCGGCCAGCTGTTAAGCCGTGCAGCTGTACCAGGACCTCCCAATTCTCCGGCAAATCTGATAATCCGGCACCCCGTAGGTCCAAAAGGTGCTGGATTATCGGAAGTCTACTGTAACTGCTTTTCAAAAAAAGCTAAAACAGACAGATTTTCTCCAGAATTTGCTCTTCTTAAGAAGTTCTAGAAATATATATGAACTAGAAAGATCATTCTAAAACTTTATAGATTTACTTGTGAATTCTCAGAAAATCCATTCTGTATCAAAAAAAGAAAAAAGGGTTGTAACTTTAGACAGGACATGCTATATTCTTAACATATAACAATGATGCTATGTCCTCACTTTAAGGGCAAGACACAATTCAGCCTGAAATATGGAACCTAGTAAGAGCTGATGTAAAGACTTGCACAAAGAAAATAATTTACAATATATAACAACAAATTTTATTATCATGAAAAACCAACAAACTAGGCTACATATTGTGAAGAACTATCTACTGGCACAGTAAGTATTTACATAAGGTGTATACAGCCAATGAACACTCCTATTACAGAACTACAAATTGTGCTTTCATAATGAGTGAGACATGATTAAACATCTTAAGTGTCCTATACACCTGAACTGGTATAAAAGATCCAAGACAGAATAGAAATTGTATCTGAAAGACTTGAGAAAAGCCATAAGAGTTAGCTGCAGAGATGCACCAGCTTTCCGTGACTAAAGAAATCCATTGCAAAGTATTCTCATTTCTCTGCCTTTCTCCTTATTTCCAGCTAACTGTAAATATCAAATGAGAAGACAACAAAACTGATTCCTGAGAAAAATGATAGGTGAAAGACCAAAGAGCTAATAGGAACAGCTTTAGTCTACATAAGGATAAATCATACATTTTTCTTAACATCATAAATGTTGAAAGCCAAATATCTATAATATGACTAATACTTAAGTCACCACTAGTTACTTTTTATTATTATGAATGAATGATTACAAATAGTGAATAACTGTCTAGTTACTGAACATGGAAGAAATTAATGGAGGTGGCCCAAACATATCAAAGAAAGATAGTATTGTTTATCACTAATAATTTGCATTAAATATAAAACTGTATTGTTTTCAACATCCATTGTTTGGATCTGAAATAAAAGAAATCTGAAAAACTAGTTTATCATTTTCCTTATTTCAAACCATACCTTTCCTGCATTCAATTCAGAAATAGCTGCCAGAATTTGCTGCCTTGATCCATCAGTCTTAATACCCAGCTCTTTCAAATCACCATCAGTAAGTGTGAGGAAGGCCTCCATATCCACCTTTAGAAAAAAGATACATAAGTATACATTTACTGTTTAGAATGGTTCTTGCTCAGATATATCCATATATCTATATGGAGGCTGGAAGCATATACGCTTTTCTATACAAGCTATTGATTTCCCTCGTCTGCTAGCACCTCTTATACTCTTAAGTTAAGTTGCCTGAAAAAAAAAATAAAGCAGCTAAAAGATGTGTCAAGGCAAAACTCTTCCCTGTTAACACTGTTTAACAGTTTTCTTTTCCTCAGTTCTACTGACCATGATAATATTAATCTCTAGATAGGTCTGTGTAAATGAATCAGATGATTTAGTGGCCTGAATATAGGTCTGGTATCCAGGATCTCACAACTCTCATCTTGGCTTTGCCCTGCTACATAGGGTGCCATTGAGTAGGTTGAATTAAACCTGCTTTTTATGGGTAGGGCGTGCAGAACACATGACCTACCAGTTTCACGGGGATATTACAGTTATTGTTAAAGCCTGTTCTACCCTTTGAAGCCACAGATCGAAGGGGGGAAAACATAGTGGGTTTCTGTATTTAACATTTACATTTACAAATGTCTATTTTTCCTAAACAGGTCTTTATTCATTTACCTTAAAACACTTATCTTTTTATATTTTAGTTGCCTTCTTGCTTTTATCTATTTTATCTCATAATTTCTTGAGGTGGCACCATTAATTAGTCACTGATTTATCAATTCTAGGCCATAAACAAAAGCCTGGTTTCACTGGTAGTTTTGCTCCCTTCCTATGGCAGGCCTTCCAATTAAGTATCGTGTGGCAGAAGGTACTGGGTTAGACCCCAGATTAGGGGAATGGTTTAGGACATAACATCACATCAGATACCACATTGTGTCCTGTAGGAGATCATATCTGGTGACATCATCTCCTTATCTCTCTCAATCACTCTCTCACCTATCAATCTCATTTTGACACAATAGTAAGATGCTACTAACATTTATACTATATGTTACCATCATGTAGTCTATACATACGTATTACAGAAAAACATATTTTAGGAATTTGTATTGTGTTTTAATTGGGACTGTCTTGCATCCTTCAACACATAAAGACATGTGTCTTGGTAATCATGTATCAAACTGTCCAGGACTCAAAAAGAAAAAACACTAAAGGTAACAAATACTTCCTAAAATGAACTAAAATAGAAAAACGAACCACGAAAGCAACACAACTTAAAAATCCATTACATCAGCCCATCATAGGTCCCACTGGCAAAATTCTCATTTCCAGTCCTCCTTGTTGATGAAATGCTGGATTTCAAAATTATGCCATTTTTATATATCCAAAAGCTGCTAGTGGCCCATGATTAAATTTTGCCAATCCCAGTTTTTGGAGTAGGTAATTTTGGGGACAATTATACATTTTGGCTATGTCTACACTGCAGGGTTTTTTGGGAAAAAGATACGCAAATTGCAACGTGCAATTTGTGTATCTTTTTCCACTTTTTTTTCCGGAAGAGGCTTTTTCAATATTTGGCCCGTCTATATGGGGCCAAATGTCGGAAAAACCTCCTCTTTTGGAACATCCCTTATTCCTCATAAAATGAGGAATACAGAAATGCTGAAAGAACGTGTACGCTTTTTTGGAAACTGTTCCAAAAAAGCAGAAGTGTTCTTTGGATGGCAGAGTGCTTCCGGGATACTTCTGGTATCCTGGAAAAGCTCAGCAGTGTAGACATAGCTTTTGAGACATTGGGGTACAAGGAAATATTTCTCTTGGAGGAGACTTAAGAAAAAGAGAAGCTCTTTAGAGCTGCTAAGCAATATGGAATGTCAACAAAAGCTCCAGAGAAATGGAATACAGTTAACTGATGCATTCATAAGCATGTGAAAGAATGAGTGTTTTCCATTTTTCACATTGATATGACCTCCACATACACAGCATATGCACATTTTATAATTAATACTCTTTCTTCTATGAATTTTTGATGCACTGGTGCTGTTTTTCCTATTTATCACTTCATTCTCAGATTTGCAGAGCACAGCTTTCCTTTTCATTAAATAATTGGATAAAACAAACACAATAATTTCCCTAGGAGAAAAAAACAGGTTTAAATGACAGAAAATGACATTCCATAAACCCCAAATGCCACATAGTTCTCTCATACCTATCTGTTTTCTTACTTTAACTTCAGACTCTCTCAGCAAAATATAATGCCCAAAAAATTTACTTACATTTTTGGGCACTGACCCTGGAAATACGATTGCCTTTATGCACATGAATAGTCCCTTTCAGTGGGCCTATTCATGTGTGCAAACTTAAATGCATATGGAAGCGCAATCTGTAAATGAAATTTATAGAATTATGGCCTTGGAGAGAAATGTAAGGGGACCTTTTTACCATAATATACAGTATATTTTTGCACTTCTCACAATAACTTATTTTTAGGGTGCACATAGCTGAACACCCACATCTGACACAATAAAATTTTGGTTGCAGTGGTTTTAGAGCTAAGTTGTTCCCAGGATATTAGAGAGAGAAAATGGGTGAGGTAATCTCTCTCTCTCTAAAAAAAACTTTTCCTGTGGGACGACAGAGTGATGTCATCACATCACTCTCGTGTCCCACAGGTTTGGCACTCCCATGGGTCTCCTGCCCCGGACACTGTTCAGGGACGGCACGACTTGCTCTAGGGCTGCTTGCTTATGCTGCTGTTGTTCTTGGCACCCATGGGCTGCTGGGCCAGCAGGCTCAGGAGCAGTGCTAGGTGCAGGGCAAGGCGTCCCCCGTCCCTGGCCGCCCGCCACCCCATCCTCCACTATGCCTCAAGTGGCTGCACCCTCAGCCCAGCGCCAAGCCGCTCCAGTGAGACCCAAGCCCAGCCCCGAGACTGCTTCCCTCCTGCCCCCCACCAGCCACACACAAGGCTGCAGCAGCGAGTGGCGCTTCTGCAAGGCAGGCGAGGAGGCGCCCAGCAGCACTGACCTGAACAGCCCGGGCCCCCTTTACCTGGCACTGTAGCCTAGTCAAGTAAGAAGGTTGGAGCACTAGCCCTGGCTTTCTGCTGCCAGGGTCAGGTGGAGGAGAGAGAAAGCCCGAGCCTCGCCGCGTGGGGAAGAGGTGCTCCCCCTCCCAGGCTGTGGGAACAGCAGTGCGCGAGTGCATTATCTGGAACCTTTCCCTGCGCTCCCATTGGCCAAATTCTGGCTAATGGGAGCAGTGGGAGGCCGAGCCTGGGATCGGCATAGGGCCCAAAGACAAGTAAGTACATTCCACTCCCTCATGCCCAGACCTGACCCCCCATCCCTTCACTCAACCCCCCAGCCAGACCCACCCTGTCCCTCCAACCCACTTTTGCCCCCTTTCCCTGGCCAGACATCCTGCCCCCAGCCCGCTCCAGCCCACTCCCCCCAGCCACACATCTTGCCCCCTACCTTCCACCCAGACCTTGCACTCTCAGCCCCTCCTGCCCAGATTCTGCACTCCCATCCCTATCCCATTCACTGGCAGCCCTGTCCCACACACTGAACCCCTCATTTTTGGTCCCACCCCAGAGCCTAGGGGGGGGCCCACAAAATCCACTAACCCTGAAACCACAGAAGTGTTAATCTGGCCTGAGGCCTTGAACTTCAGTCTTCCCGCCCCACTCCACCCTGCCGAGGCTGAAGCACCAGGGAATTGCGGTGTTTCAGTTGGAGGCCATATCACCGAGGGTTGGAAGGTTTAGGAGAGGCTTTTTTTTCCTCTCTCACTTGTGTGGTCCCCAACTGATTTTTCTGTGGGTCAGAAAAAATGGTTCCCCACCCCAGCCATTAATAAAGATAATGTTGAAACCTTTTTGTGCTGGACATAATATTCTACCTTATTTAAAAATGAAGCCTGACAACAAGGCCCCAATTGGGGCCCAGCCCCCATCTGGCCGCAGTGTCCTGTCCCCGGCCCTGATCCTGGGGCAGGCCCCGTGGTCCAGCCACCATCTATCCACAGAAAGGGCTGGTGGTGGCCCCCCTCCCGCTATGGCATTTCAAACTATCATGGACAGAATGGTTTGGGGGACCTAATTTTCAGAAGCTGAGTGCTGCAAATTAGGCCTGTGTAAGGGGTCTCAGTTTGGTATCCAGCACCTGAAATACTGAGTAACAACATGGAATTTCACCCAGCAATTCTTACAGTGGAGGCAATTATCTTCTTTATTATGTAGGTGTATACTATTTAAGCCCAATATTTTATGGCTGAGCTGAGTAATCTTTATGCATGGCCCTGAACACTCTGGTACAACAGGGCCAAATTCTTCTCTACGTACCCATAACATTCTGTGACAGTGTTCCTGAAATACTCTTTATTCTTATCCTCTATCCGTCCACAAACTAGCACACAATTTTGGCTGAAAGTGGTGAAATCTCAGTGATGAAAAAAATATTTGATGATTATTTTCAACAATGCTTTTCTCACTATATTCTCCAGGCATCCCATTTCTTCAGCTGCCACCACACTATCTGAATGGCTCAGTTCAAATCCTCTTTCCCTCATCTGTTCAGGAAAAGAAGGAGATCATAGCCTGCTTCAGTGGCTTGTCTTCTTGGATGTCCCCCCACTTCTAAGCACTATCCTCTCCAAACTATTGGCTCCTCCCCACTTCGGTTGTAAACTAGATTCTAGCTTTGGCTTCATTAAACAGTGTAGAAGAGTACAGAAAGTAATCCAATTAACACCATTGTGTGTACAGATATATAGGAAGAGAGACCTACTGTCAGGTACCAGCAGGGCAGGGAGACAAAAAAAAAAAAAAAAAAAAAAAAAAAAAAGTTGGACATCTAGTTTGTCCATCATTCCAGAAACCCACTCATACAAAACTGCAAAACAAAATTGTCTTTATTTTATACATATAGGCTGCGTCTAGACTGGCATGATTTTCCGCAAATGCTTTTAACGGAAATCCTAAGGCCTGGGTGATCAGGATTTCTCTGTCTCTTTTAACTTTGGTTCCAATAACCTTTCTAGAAGTTCAGCTATTTTTTGCACATTCCATGACAAACATGTTGAATTTTATGGCATTCTGGAAAAATGGCACATGCCACAAACTGGCAGAATTTAGGGAGATCTAACTGAGATAAAGGAAGCAGCTCACACATCTCAGATTTGCTGTTTCATTCTGTCTCCCTTATTATGCAGACTCATCATTGTATCTGTTAACGTTTGGTTCACATTATTGCTGCAACCAGATATACTAGCAAGAATCTATGTCTTTTTTTTCCAATGAAAATTAAGATTTTAGATTACAATTCTGTAGCAGAGTAAATTGTACTGCAAACTGCACAGCTGTAATGAACACAGAGCCCCAATTTCATTTGGATAATAAAATACAGGTTTCATACAGATAAAGAGATGATACATGCTAAAAAATTGAAATAAAATACTGAAACACTTATAAGTTTTAAAAAAAACACCTTACCTCCTGTTCTTCAAATATAGGCTGATATTTCTCAAGTGACAATTTTTTAAGGATACTAGTCAGCTCATCTTTAATAACAGAAAAGAAAAAAAATAATGTTTAAAACAATTCAATTCTGGTAACCTATGGAGAAAAAAATTGAACTTTAGCTAATGACAATATACAGATAATTAAATCAAACATTCCAGAAACCCACTCATACAAAATTGCAAAACAAAATTGTCTTTATTTTATACATATACTGTAGGAGGAAACACATCGCATTCCCTAACCAACTATGCAACATTATATGTGTTAGACGTCTAGTCGTAACTTTAACTATGCTTTACATTCAATTATTTAATTATAGAAATTGGAAGTAAGCTCCAAGGCCTGGGTGATTAGGATTTCTCTGTCTCTCTTAACTTAGGTTCCAATAATCTTTCTGGAAGTTCAGCTATTTTTCCCATCATTCATTTCCCTCCTTGGCCAGTCATAGAACAGGGAGGGATGGCTCATTCAAAGCACAAAATACAGAATGCTCATACTGGCTGGAGGTGGCAGGGTGAAGGGGTACAAAAGCGGCCTTTGTGGCCCTGCTTTTCTTCTTCATCTCACCGCATCCTGACCCAGGAAACCACTTTTATTTAATGCTATATTTATTTCTAAGTTCAACATATTGAAAACTATCCTTTAGAATGGTCTCTTTTTTATTAAGGTATTCCATCTATGCAATCTAATCACTGAGGGTACGTCTACACTAGCCCCCTAGTTTGAACTAGGGAGGCTAATGAGAGCAACTGAAATTGCTAATGAAGCGCGGGATTTAAATATCCCGCGCTTGATTAGCATATTCCTGGCCGGTCGCCATTTTGGAAACTGACTAGCCCGAAGTAACTGCCCGCGTCTACACGCGGCAGAGAAGCAGGATTCCGAGATAAACCCCTTAGTTCGAATTAACTGTTACTCCTCGTGGAATGAGGTTTAACAGTTAATTCGAACTAAGGGGTTTATCTCGGAATCCCGCTTCTCTGCCGCGTATAGACGCGGGCAGTTACTTCGGGCTAGTCAGTTTCCAAAATGGCGACCAGCCAGGAATATGCTAATCAAGCGCGGGATATTTAAATCCCGCGCTTCATTAGCAATTTCGGTCGCCCTCATTAGCCTCCCTAGTTCGAACTAGGGGGCTAGTGTAGACGTACCCTGAATTAATGATGATTCACAACGCTAGTTTCTACACAGAGTGCGATTGGAGTATGATCTTAGACTGGGATATAATCTGTGATACAGCCTTTAACTGTAAGGGAGAATGTGATAGTGTATTGACTTGCATGCATATCTTGTAGGGCAGGAGAAATAAATGTAATCTTTCTGTTTCACTTTTACATTTCTCCAGCCATGTCTGAGGTTAGTTTAAATGATGTTTATTCCTTCACCTTTGGGAATTCTGGAATGCACTCTTGTGACAATGACAGACTAGTCAACTTAGGTATGACCCATAACAACTTAACAAGAGGCTCTGAAATGTTATCAAGACATTCTACTAATATGAGAACTTCAAAGAGATGCTCTAGACCAGCACTCATTAACCCATTTGTTGTAGTAATAGAAATCAAGGATATATGCTAAGTGTATTTGTCTGTGTTTATCTATTTTTGTCAGAAGTTTAACAACATAATCAGATTATTTTATAGATGCTAATGCCCTTTCATGGCTTAACTGCTTTATAATACGGACAAGGAACTGCTTTATAATATACATAAGGATGGTTCTGTTAATCTGAAAATCAAAAAATGTAAGATGTTGCATGAAACTAATACCTCTATTGTCTTCAACTTAATTTTCTGTATTCTAATTAAATACCAACTAACTGCCTCATGTGAATGAATGTGATGAGTTTACCTGTGTTTACATAGGAAAGAGAAGATTAGCCTTAAAGCAACAATATGCACTGCCTATTCTTCCTGGGTGGGGGAGGGGCCCTGCTGTGACAAAAGGCTTGTCAACTTCCTAGGGATCTATAGATGAAAGCCCCGGGCCCGATCCTGCCATCTGCAGTCTGCTTAAATTTTGAACAGGGAAAATCTAATTCATAAGGCAGAGATCTTTCAAATATTGTTTTGGAATAACCTGGCAAATGCATAGAAAGACTTCAACAGACCCTATACCTGGACTGCCAATTGGACTATAACTTTTTAGATTGATTCTAGAAAGTTTTTTATACATCAGCAGCCTCACAATCTCTGCTACGTAACTGAAATCCTAAGGATTTCACTGACCCTAGGCTTATCAGGTAGTCGACTATTCGACTACTCTTCTACAACCCTAATACTAGCCAGTGTCAGAAGGATAGTAGGCAAGAAGGAGCACTGGTCTGGCCTAGAACGATGGCTCTTATGTACTTGAATATTCACTACTGCTCACAAAAGGTCTGGTCAGCTTCAGAAAACTGTGCATGTGTGTGTCTGATCATCCACAATAATCTTTAGCGCTATGGTTAAAGAACTTGTCTGGGATGTGGGAAACTCACATTAGAATCCCCACTCTGCAAAAGACACTTTTGAACTTAGAGTTCCCTCCTCCTAGATGAGTGACTTTATCACAAGGTTATAGGCTGTTCTGGGGTGGATAGCTCTCAAGCTCTCTTTCTGAAGTTGTTCCACTTCGTATAAAGACACAATTATTCACTGGGTCAGAGTCAGAGACTCAGCGATTCTACAGCACGATAATTAAGGCACTCTCCTGTAAGGTCTCGGAAATATGATTCAAATCTTCTTTCTGCCTGACTCAGATGAGATATTTGACTTCACATCTCCTGCCTCCCAGTTAAGTGAGCTACTGAATAAGCTCTAGAACAGAGGTGGGTAATAAGCTGCCCATGGACTGGACTTGGTTTGCAAGGCTTAGTCCCTGGCAGGCAACCAGACACTTTATTTACCTGAGCATCCACAGGTTCAACTGCTCGCTGCTCCCATTGGCCATGGATTGCTGTTCTCAGACAATGGGAGCTGCAGGAAGCGGCATGGGCAAGCCACCGTTTACTGCAGCTCCCTTTGGCCAGGAAAGGTGAACCAAAGCAGACAGGAGCTACAAGCAGCCGCTCAGGTAAATAAAGCATCTGGAGGCCCATCAGGGCTAACCTTGGTGAACCACATCCGGTCCATGAGCTCCTTATTACCCATCCCTGCTACAGAATATCCTCAAGCTTCCCTTAGCATCAAAGAACTTTCTTACTTTCCTTAGATCTTCTGTGCCTTATTTTGTGTCTCAGTTTTAAAAGATGGCATAAGAAACAGCCTACCATATTATAGCCAAAAAGTCAGGAAGAAAACAGAAAACATATTATAATAGCCTCAGAAAAATAAATGAATTATATCTTAGCTGGACCTGAGAAAAATAAATCAATCTCTCTCGTGGTGCTGCAAGTGAGATATACTCTAATGGTATAATTCCATCTATCAAGAATAAATTTCAAAACTCCAGTAACTTGAATGCTTAAGGGCTTGTTCTTCTTAGGAAAACAGTAAGTATGTATTATTGGAAAAATGAATCATTAGTCATTCCAAATGATTGACCCTTCCTTGAAATTCTTTTAGGGCACTTTGAAAATTAAAAACAGATCTTCAAAGTCAAGATAAACATATTTCTGATTCTCATAAGATGCAGCTTTGTTACATAAAATGCTGTTTTCCATGCACTAATCTTATTCTGATCTGCTTTTAAATATTTGGGGCTAGAGTCCTTGCTCAAGTTCTGATCTCTTTGCTGTGTCTGAGCTGCTTTGTACAATTTGTGTCCATCATAGCTTGCAACTGCTCCATTAGTCTAGGGCTGGGGCAGATTAAGAATACAGAAGCCATAAGTGGCTTCCTAACAGCCTTCTCCTTTCTCCTGCATGACAAAGACCTTAGTACATGACAGAATCTGATTACCGAGTCTCAAGTTGTGGGTTTGGGTTTCCCTTGCAAGAACCGGGGGAATTAAAACTTGGAGGCTTTGATAGTTAACAATCTTTGTCAAACACACTTTTGAAATTTTATCACAATCAGTTAAACATTTAAACTACATCAACAAAGTTCTACAAACAGTCATCTCTCCTGATATTAGACTGGACATATTATCTTAGATGTTTCTGTAGATTTGTCTCGCCCCTGACCTATACTTTCTTTCTGCCATTCTACCAAAAAATACAATTTAATTTGAGAAGCCAAGTAAAAATAAGCAATCAAATTGAAATTTGCAAAAATATAAATGATGGAATTGCACAATGAGAACAATTACTGTAAAAACATTTCATTTGGAGATCCTATTCCTTTAAATAATGACACTTGCAATCCTCTCACAAAAGTTTCTCTCTCCATTTTCTTCTCACACTTTTAACTTTCTTTTTTCTGTCCCCATTAATACAAGAACACCAAGGAAGACTTGAAAGTGGGAGCAAGCTGAGGGTAATTAATATAAATCAGAAGTTAGGAACTGTAGGACATTGACAAGAAAAGCAAAGAAACAGAATGAGAAATCTATGGCCAGCAGAATTAAGAACAATGAGAAGCAGCTTGTAAAACATATTAGGAACAAAAAGAATCCCGATAATGGTATTGGTCAATTACAAGCTGGAAATGGTAGAATTATCAATAATAATGCAGAAAAGTCAAACATCTTCAGTAAATATTCCTGCTCTGTGTTTGAGGAAAAATAGAAGACATGGTAATGATAACACTCTTTCCATTACACTAATATCTCTGGAGGATATTAAACTAAAGCTACTGAAATCAGACATTTTAAAATTAGCAGGTCCAGATAACTGCGTAAGAGTTTTAAAAGATTGGACTCGGGATTTTGTTGGACAATTAACATTGATTTTCAATGAGCCTTGGAGCACTGGGGAAGTTCTAGAAGACTGGAAGACTGGAAGCTAATGTGCACATTTTTAAAGTGGGTACATGGGATTTCCTGGGTAATTATAAGTTTGTAAGCCTGATATTAATTCCAGGCAGGAGCAACTGATATGGGACTCAATAACGAATTAAAGCAGGCTAACATCATTCATGCAAATCCAAATGGCTTTTCAGAAAATAGTTCCTGTCAAACTAACTTGATACCTTTTTGTGATGAGATTACAAGAGTGGTTGATAAAAGTAATAGTGATGACATAATATATTTAGACTTCAGAATGGCATTTGTATTGGTATCAAACAACAATTTGGTGGAAAAATGGAATTATATAAAATTAACAAGATACACATTAAATGGTTTAAAAATTAACTGGTTGTTCTCAAAATGTAACTGTAAACACAGAAAAATCAAATGGGTGTGTTCTAGTGGAGTTATGCAGAGATGAGTTCTTGGCCCTATAATATTTAACAGTTTTATCAATGATCTGGAAGAAAACATAAAGTTTTCTTTATGTTTAACATCACTGATAAAGTTTGAAAATGACAAAATTGTGGGAGTGGTAAATAATTAGGATGACAGGTCATTGATATGGATCACTTGATAAACTGGACACAAGGAAACAATATGCATTTTAATCTGGCCAAAAGTAAATACATTCATCTCGGAACAAAGAATGTAGGCCATACTTAGAAGATGGGGGATTTTATACTGGGAAGCAGTGACTGAAAAAGAGTTAGAGGTCATAATGAGTAATCAACTGAGCATGAGCTTCCAATATAACAATGTGGCCCAAATAGTTAATGAGATCTGGAACAGCATTAATGGGCATCTCAAGCATGAATAAAGATGTTAGTTTACTTCTGTAGTTGACTGTGGTGTGACTGCTGCTGGAATGTGTGTCCAGTCCTGGTGCTCACATTCCAAAGATGTTGATAAATTGGAGAGGGTTCAGAGAAGAGTCACAAGAATGATTAAAAGATTAGAAAACCTGCCTTATAGTTATATCTCAAAGAACGCAACCTACATAGCTTAAAAAAAAGCAAGGATAAGCAGTCATTTGATTACAGACTCTATGTACCTACATGGGAACAAATATTTAATAATGAGTTCTTCAATGTAGCATACAAAAGTATAATATGATCCAATGGCTGGAAGCTAGAGTAATTCAGACTAGTAATAAATGTACATTTTTGATGGTGATTGCAATTAACCACCGGAACATTTTACTAAGGGTCACAGTAGATTCACCATCACCGAACATTTTTAAATCTTGGAAGGATGTTTTTCTATGCTCTAGAGAAGGGGTGAGGAACCTTTCTTGGGTCAGGAGGCTGCAGACCCACTGAAAAATTAGACAGGGGCCACACACAAGTGAAAAGCAAAAATACTCCAAACACTCACTCACTGATGTGGCCTCCTTGCACATCATAGCCCCTAGTCAGGGGAGGAGCTCTGAGCCTCAAGGGCCAGATCCAGGCAACTGGGGGCTGCACCCTTGCTCTAAGGATTATTTTGGGGAAGTTCTATAGCCTGTGTTCTACCGGAGGTCCACACATTTAATCCTGGCTACAAATGTTTGTTCTGTAATTTATGCTGATCTCCAGGGTCAAGTCTAGTTTAGAAAACATCCTTTAGATCTTTAAAAGCAAAGGTTCCGATTGTAAATCCTTACACAGTGGTTAAAAAAAAAAACCCTAAAGGTTTTATGCTTACAGGAGAAGATAAGGTTAATTATGAAACCCCATTTGTATCTTATATCCCTTTTTTCCCCTTTAGCTAGTTGGCTCACTTCTCTACACAATCTCAATGTAATAGGTGATAAGTGCTGAAATATCTGGGTTTCATGGCTTTCTAGCCCTTTTTCATCAGGACCTTTTTGGTTGATACTAATGTATAATTATATAAATTATGTCACTGGAGAGTGAGAGGGTTCTGAGGGATCTATCTACTAACACTTCTACAATGCTCCCCATAGTAGAAAAAGCCCCCAGCAATGACATTCTGCACAAGAGGGCTTACCTTTCTCCAAGTTCTCACAAATGCCTTTTACTCTGACATGGTTTCTTCTTTCATGGTTTTCTATATCAGACGTTCTCAAACTATGGACAAGCTTTTGGTGGTCCACCAAGTGGTTGCCTAAAAAGAAACCAAACAAATCTCTTACGTACTTTGCTCACTGTAACTATATCATAAGAATATGTGCAAATCAGACGCCTAATGTGAAATAAAGAAAACCTTAAATACTGTGACAAGCCCTTGGACTTTATGAATTTTGCTTACTAAGGAGCTTCTGAGTGATTGTGCCACTAGTGTTGCATAAGTGCTGCACTGTGGCTCTAGCACTCCCAGAGGGTCTCTGAACGGTTATGCCAGCCATTCCCAACAGCTGGTCCACAAACCACTGGTTGTTGGGCTGCGGCGGCTCTGGGAGCTGGGATACGCCACCCAGCACCTCTCCTCCCGCCACAGCTGTTGGGAGAGGCATGTCCTGTGCCGTCTCTCAACAAATCAGCGCCAGGCAGGGGTGGGGTCTACTCCCGGACGTGGGAGAGAGGTTCACTGCACAGCAGGAGGTCTGCACGGAGCCTGACGCAGCAGCCTTAGAGCAGCCGCAACCTGGGCAGCAGCGCTCAGCTGGCAGCTAGGAGGCAGCGCAGGGCTAGGTGAGGAGGCCAGGGCAGGTACTGGGGGCGGGACTAGTGCTGGGGGGCTTTGTGGGTGGGGGGGCTCTAAGAGACAGAGGGATTACACTGGGGAGACCAAGGTAAGGAGTTTACACTGGGGAGACCAAGGTAAGGAGGGATTACACTGGGGGGCTCTGGGGATGGGGCTAGTGGGGGTGGGGCTATGGGAGCAGGGCTGGCCCTGGGGGGCTCTGGGGATGGGGCTAATATTGGGGACTGGAGACTGGCACTGGGGGGTTCTGAGGGTGGTAGGCTGGCACTGGGGGGGGTTGGGTGCAGAGGACTCTGGGGTCAGTGGCTAGCACTGGTGGGGGTAGTGGAGGGGTGGGAGGCTCTAGGGATTAGGCTAGCACTGGGGGGCTCAGGGGGCCAGGGTGTACCCCAGCCCCGGCCCCCAGAGCCACTGTAAACAGCCAGCTTCAGCTGTGCTAGCCACCTACCACGTGCCAGAGCTGAAGTCAGCTGTTCGTGGTGGCTCTGGGGGCCAGTGCTTTTGGCAGACCAGTAACATCGTCTTTGCATATTCATTATTTACATAATAAATATATAAATATGCAGATAAAATGTTGCCAGTCCACCAAAAGTGTATGAATGGGTTTGCCGGTCCGTGGTATACAAAAGGTTGGGAACTGAACCATTGACCTATGCCACTGGAGAAGGAAGTTTACAATGCCACAGCACTACTGATGAAGCCATAAGGTCTTAATTCTCAAGTTCAGAGTAGAACTGCATTGAACTCATGTTTCTGTCGCACAGAAGCATCAAGTCCAGGATTGTGACACAGCTCCAGGATTTTGTAAGGGAAGCAGTTTGGATTAGGGATGTTAAAATGCATTTAATTAAGTAATCGTGCGACCACTGAAAATTTCACGAGCAGGCACCTTCCCGGAGCTGGTGCACGTGGGGAGACAGCTTTTAAGCATGCTCCTTGTGCATACCTGACCCCCTCCCAGCTGCATACTAAGAGCCTGCATGTAACTGTGCATGTTAACCAACGAGCCCAGAAGAAACCCCTCTATATGAATGGCACTCCAAGACTTTGGGGGCTGGACTCGCTGAAGAGTTAAGGAGCTCCCAATCTCAAACCGTTAGAATATTTTTAAATTTCCAGAAAAGACACAAGCCTCACTGTTTTTCTCTCGTGCACAAAACCAGTATCATCAGGGCTTCCAACATTTTGTTTTCTTGACTGTGGTGATCCACTCACCTTCCTCAGTGATAGTGCCACTGCTGGAGCCACCATTGCTCTTGGCTTGTCTGTGAGAGGAAGAGAGAGAGGACTCTGCATTGTGAACCTTAGGGGATGGGGATGGAGATGGGGATGGTGTGAGAGTTGGCGATGTGCTTTTAGATGTAGATGAGGTCCCAGATGGAGGTCTTTTGTTCATTTCTAGTTTCTGCTATAATTAACAAAAAACAGAGAAATGTTTTTATTCACAAAAATGACCGTACCATTAATCATTATAAATAAGGCCCCAATTCAGTAAAGCAGTTAAACAGATCCTTAAGGTTGTGATTATATCCCATGGAAGCCAACTGAGCGACGCTGGTTCATACCAACTGAAAATCTCACCTCAAAAGGAAAGGATATTTGTTAATCACTCAGCTCTGGAATAAAGTAATAATCCATCACCATCCACCCACCTCCACACCCACTCCCAGCCCCACCCCACATACACTCCAAACAAAAATGGATGCAAATGTTCATTCCAATAATTGTTGATAGAGAATATTATTATTATCTTAACTTTGGAACAAGTTTTTCATTCACAAATTTAACTAAAACACTACTGATTTAAAACCATAATTTAGGCCCTTCCCCTGCAGTTTAGACCTGGCTTAAGTGCTTACAAATCAATTTCTTTATGAAGCTAAAGCTGAAAGTTATATCATTCTGCTTCTCCAGAAAGAAATGTTTGGATTATCTCTTGCATATTATACCAGCTTTGTGCCTCTGGATCCAGTTTAGGAGAGCGCTCACATATGTTCCTAAATCCCACTGGCTTCAAATTTGAAGTTAAGCATATGCTCACGTATTTTGCCAACCTGGAGCCTGAATTCTTAGAAAGGACATACATTTCACTACAGCTGCATAACCCACCTCATGTTATTGACTTTCTTAAAGAGAAAGGACATCAGCATTGCTATTTATATATCTTTAAATTTCCATGAAAATGCTGCCTCCTAATCCCCTCCCCCACCCCCCTTCCATGCATCTTCACAGCTGATTGTGAAAACTTTAAAATTTCGTTCCAAAGAATTAGCTACTCAGCAGTGTCAGATTCAGGTGGCTTTGCTCACTAAGCAGGCACATGTTAGTTTGAAAGAATTATTTTCAGGAAATCTATTAAAGTCTGGGCCATGTTTACATTTATTTAAAATAAACCAAGCAGAAAATAAATAAAAACAAAACTTCACTTTATTTTTGCTTGTCCTTGCACAGATTTGTTACTAAGGGAAAGCTTTTGGGAGCTGATATGTTCTTACCGGTGTGTCAGACATTCATACATTTTAGCCACTTCTATGTTGTGTAACTGTGTTACCTACCATGCATGACTCAGGCATGTTTCATTAATTGATTTTTTTGAGTATTAGCTATTTTGGCAATAGGAAAATTAAACTCAGGTGCATATATACCTTTGCTATATGTCCATTGCTAGCTATCTGTGCATGCTGCTGCAGTTCAGGAAGAGTAGATGAAGCAGCTGTGTGGATTGAACTACAATGCTGGCTGGGTTTCTGTTCAGGTAAACCTGCTGCTTTTTTCCTTTGGGCTGCAATTTGAGACAAAACACTATCTGCACTGCCACCTGAGGAGGAACCATAAATTTTAAAAAAGTTAGATCTAAACAAGCAACATATTAAATAAATTGATATAATGTTAAAACAATAGATTAACCTGGTGCAGCTGCCTCTGATACAGCTCTCCGCAGACAGAGGTTGCTCCGGCAGCAGTCCCTGTCTATGAGGGCGAGGGTTTGAGCTTGGAAGGTCTGCAAACTGAGGTTGCTGCCAGGCTCCAGCCTCTATCTGCAGTAGGCCCAAACTTGCTGTGGACAGAGGCTGCTCAGCGGAATGCAGAGAAGCCTCTGTCCGCAGGGAGCTCACACCTCCCATGAGACAGGAGCTGCTGCCGTGAAGGCTCGACAAGGACAGAGGCTGCTCCATGGGATGCGGACAGGGGCTGCTGTTCCGAAGAGCCCGCTGTGGGCAGAGGCTGCTTCGTGGCAGCCTCCCCAGTACCCCCGCTTGCAGCGCAGGGAGAGGGGAGGCAGGCAGCACCGGTTCCTGTTTAACCCCCACCTGATAGAGGCGGCAAGTGGGGAGGAATGCACGCCCCTAGCACTCACTTTCTATATTTTTTATTATAAATATTTGAACTGTAAAAAAATTTTCAATTTACCTCATACAGGTACTGCAGTGTGATCTCTTTATCATGAAAGTGCAACTTGCAAAAGTAGATTGTTGCATAACTGCACTTAGGGTTCTGTGTGCGGCCCACAAGACATTTTGTTTACTATTGCCCATGAGCAGGGTTTCCAGATTCCACTGGTTTCCGTGTAATTTTTTTCCTACTGGTATTACTAAAGTGACACACATGAAAAGCAAAGGGACATGAAGTGCAGTGTGCTGACTGCACACAGCATTGACTGTGAGAGCTGCGTGCACCTTCTGCCTCCAAACAAAAGTGCTGCTACAGTTCAATCAGCGCACCTCGAAATCCTAGGCACACAAGTGCGGTTAGCAAAACCACCCTATCCAGGGAGACCATCTTGGTTACAAAAATCTTGTGGCCTACTGAGATGAAGGAGGGCCACTCATGGGATCCACTCACTACTTGTTGCTGATCACTGTTTTAAAGCCTGTAAGTCCACTCTGTCCCACTTCTTATTCAGCTAGTTGCTAAGATAAACAAGTTTGTTTACATTTGCAGGAGACAGTGCTGCCCACTTCTTATTTACAATGTTATGTGAAAGTGAGAAAAAGCATTTGTATGTCATTTTTGTACCAGACATTGCAAGATATTTACCTTCAAGATATGCTAAACATTTGTATGCCCCTCTGTGCTTTGGCCACCATTCCAGAGAACATGCTTCTATACTGATGATGCACGTTAAAAAATAATGCGTTAATTAAATCTGTGACTGAACTCCTTGGGAGAGAATTGCACATCTTCTGCACATGTTCATTTTAACAATACTTTCGTTGCAGATTGGACAAAACACAAAGAAGGTACCAATGTGAGATTTCTAAAGACGTCTAACGACAGCTACAGGACATGATCCAAGGTTTAAGAATGCAAAATGACTTCCAAAATCAGAAGGAGAAGGTGAGGATCATGCCTTCAGAAGTATTAAAAGAGCAACATTCTGATGTGGAAACTACAGAACCTGAACCACCAAAAAAGAAACCCAACCTCCTGCTGGTGGCATCTGACTCAGATAATGAAAATGAATATGCATTGGCCCGCACTGCTTTATATCATTATCAACAGAACCCATCATCAGCATAGACATATGTTCTCTAGAATGGTGGTTGAAGCATGAGGGACATGTGAATCTTAAGCACATATGGCACATAAATATTTTTGTAATTCTGTCTACAACAAGGCCATGCAAATGCCTGTTTTCACTTTCAGGTGACACTGTAAACAAGAAGCAGGCAACATTATTTCCTGCAAATATAAACAAACTTGTGTGTCTTAGTGAACAAGATGTAGTACTCAGTAGACTTCTAAGCTCTTAAGTTTTACACTATTTTATTTCTGAATGCAGGATTTTTTGGACATAATTCTACATTTTTAAGTTCAAACTTTCATAATAAAGAGATTACACTATAAGACTTGTATTCGGTAAGCTGAAAAATACAATTTCTTTTATTTTTTACAGAGTAAATATTTTTAACAAAAATAAACAAAGTGAGCACTATACACTTTACATTGTGTGTTATAACTGAAATCAATATACTTGGAAATGTAGAAAACATCCAAAATATTTAAATAAAGGGTATT
This sequence comes from Pelochelys cantorii, assembly GCA_032595735.1. Lineage (NCBI taxonomy): Eukaryota > Metazoa > Chordata > Testudines > Trionychidae > Pelochelys > Pelochelys cantorii. Next base: position 145,531,551 of record CM064327.1, read on the forward strand.
TTATTATTGTTTAAAAGTGCAATTAATCATGTAATTAATCATGATTAATTTTAATCACACAATTAATGGTGATTAATTTTTAATCGCTTGACAGCCCTAACATTTTTTGCATGTTAAATTTACCACAATTTCTTTATGAAATATGTATGTACCTCTGCACATTTAACCCATACTTACAAAATAAATATTTTTCAAAACAGTATCTTACATTATCCAGTGCTATGTGATTTTATGAAAGTCTCTATCATAATATATGCAAAAATGGAATAAAGCAGGCAAGAATTCTTGATAGGTTTTATGCCTGGAATGTCTTGCTTGGATCTGGATAGCATGCATGTTTGTAGTTTGATTTTTGTTTCTTGTAATTAAAACATCAAAACTTTTCAGCCAAAAAAAATAAGCGATAAATGAAAAAAAGACTAACATGCATGAAAAAAATATTAAGATAAAAAAACTTGTCCTTTAGGACAACATATCTACTCTGCAATTTTAACTGTATGGATGTACCCCAATTAAAGTCACTGAGGTTGCTCAGCTATAGGTCAGCTTTGGTTCCAAATGTATGACAGGGCCCTTAGTCTCTCACTGTGACTGTCTGTGGTTCCTGTTCAACCACGGTAATGGGAATTTTGCAAGCACTAGTATAACTTCTACCTTACCTATGAACTCAGATTACCTTGCTGAATATGTCTTAATGATTTTTATATATGAAATAAAAAATATAAACCTGATCTATTATGGAGTTCTCCACCATGTCTGTTGATTCCAGCTATGTTGTTAGATCCACCAGAAGAATGCGGCGAGTGATTGAAGTTATTTGAATTTGAGGGAGAAGCAGGTCTTCTTGTAAAGCCTGGCAATTTGACCAGCCTAGTACCTTTGGTAACAGATGTCTAAAAGAGCAAGAAATAGCAGATAATGCTTTAAACACAATTTTACTTTCCATAAAGGTCAGTGACTTTCTCTGAGGATCAAAATGGTGATAAAAAAAATAAAAATGATTATTCTCTTGGACATTACAAAATCATAATTCAAGTAGGAATAAAGTAGTAATTTAACAATAGTCCTCTTCCTTTGTTTTTTGTCTAAAAATGCCATCATTAGAACACAAGCAATATGAAGTCTCAAGATCACAACAGGGGATCCTCATATGTCTCCCCCCCCTAACTGGTGGTTTTGCGTATCTGGCGCTGATCAATAGGGAAACATGTTCGGATTCACATCAGTCTCAATCCACATTTTCGTTGTTTGCAACTTACAGCACTGGCCGCACCTCTTGTATTGCTTTTCTGTGAGTGCTTAGCACCAACCGGAAAGCAGTGACCCCCACCTAGCATGTCCTGTCTGCCAACAGTCCGATCAAGTCCTCCTTCTTCCTCCCAGTGCCTCCCGCATGCCATGGATCAGCTGTTCAGTGGTATGCAGGAGGTGCGCGGAGGGAAGAGGAAGGAGAGAGACGTACTTGGAGGAGGGGGAGAAACTGGGTGGGAAGAGGCAGGACAGGAGTAGAAGGGGTCAGGAAAACACAGTGCAGGAGTGCAAAGGGGGTGGGAACAGACAGTGTGGGCCATTATTTCTTATGGGGAAAAATTCCCTAATATCCATCGTTTCAGTATTTGTTGCCCTCTTCGAGAATGCAAGCTCAACATATACCGATGACTCCCTGTACATAAAATCACATGTAAAAATTTATATAATGCAAAATCCTCTCCCCCATCTTACAAAAACACACTTAAGGTTGTCATGAACAGGAAGAGTGCTGACGAGCACCCGGTGACTAAGGGGTTAACTCAGGTACCTAGCAAAGGTGTCAGCCAGGGGGCTGAGAGAACCAATTGAGATAAAGGATTGAAATATGAATTGGATATAGGTTCCCTACCTGCTTTCTTTGCGTGAGAGAGTTAAACCAGGAACTTGAGACACACAGAATGGTTTAAACCCAGATAGGACTACCATGCCCCTCGCCCCTCCCTCCCCCCCCCCCATGGAATTCAGGGCCTGGGATCGGAATCAACAAAGAGAAAATAGAAGTGAGTACCAGGGACTGCTCTGTGTGATTCTATACCTTCCCTCCCCTTTTACCATCTAAGCATTGTGCCAGAGATGTTCTCTGTTTTATTTAATTTGTTTTCCTTAGTTGCTCTACATCACCTAGCAACCAAGTATGCCTTTTGCAAGTTTATCTTTTGTTTTGTAATAAAAATCACTTTTTTTTTTTTTTTTTTTTAAAAGGTGAGGATCTGATTCTTGTGTCCTGGAAGGTCTGTCCATGTGTATGTGCATACCTCTGCCTGAGGGGTCAGCTACCAGAGACTGCAGCTTGTTTTTCTCTTTTCTGTTTTTCTCTTTTCACATCTTCTTAGGTGTGATTTCAAATGTTCTCCTCTGGTTTTTAGGGACCAAAAAGCACTTGATGGTGGCAGCAAATTTCCAAAAATCTGCGTATTAGGATTCTGGGCGGAGTTTTTGTAACCAGTGCCTGCAGAGCTGTGTTTCCCAATTGGCGGTCCGTGGAACCCTGGGGTTCTGCGAAGCGAAAGCAAGAGTTCCGCAAAGAGCTGGCACTCCCTCACCCCCTCTTAAAGAGACAGAGCCACGGTGGCAGAGCTTTTTTTTTTTTTTTGCTCAATGAAACAAGGCAGCGGGGCTTTTTTTTTTTTTAAGGCAACCCTAGGGGTTCCATGGCCAAATAAAATTGGGAAACACTGCTGTAGACGTAAGGTTTTGAAGCTCTCTTGCAGGCCCCCACCTTCTGCACTTGGAGTGCTAGAGAAGGGAACAGCTCTGACAAGGTCACTATCTACTTCACCACCATACTGTTGCCCCCACACATTAACTAAACTACAACTAGAGCTGTGAGTTCCTGTTTTCTGACTACACTCTCAGTACTGTTTAATCCCACTTCTGCCTTTTTAACTCCACAGCAAGTGTTCTCACTAAAGGCTATAATGATTTTCGAGCCAAATCCTAAGGCCTCAACTCCATCCACCTCTTTGAATTCTTCTACATCTCCATCCACTTCCTACTCCTTGCAATACCACTTTCCAGTGGTTCTACTACCTGTTGGATTGTTCCTTCAGTCTCTTTGAACACTGTTCAAAATTACAGTGGAAAATACATGATTCTACAAGATGTTCTAATGGCTACACATTGCAAGAATCCAAAAGGACCATAAATCTGAGAGACAGCTATCTTTGGCCTTCTAACTCTTGATTCAGTGTCTCCCCAGCTCCATATTCAGCCCTCTTCTACTTTGCTCCTTCCACACATTCCTGCTGTCATCTTTCTGACTAACTCTCATGTTACTCAGTAGAAAAATAAATCTATCACATTTGATCAAACCCTGTATCTCTTCCTATCTGACATCTCCTCTTGTGGATGTTCAGCTGTCAATTTAAACCAACTTATACATAATGTGACTACATTCGGTTTTCTCTCTATTGCCCTTTATATAAGATTGCCACAACATGCAACTTCACAATTTTTTCTGAACTAGTAAGAAAGCCCTCCTTTTTTCTTGGCTATGAACTGAAGTCTGGGGAGAAATGCATCCACCCTCTTTACTAATGTAACCAGGAAACTAAAAGATGCAAAGGATGAACAGCTTGTGATTTAGTCTCATAAGAAACAGAATTATTTCCTTCTTCCTCTCATGGATAGCTGACACAAACTTGAAAGTGTATATTATCTTTCTATAGGAATTAGGACTTACTCAGTACTTTTCATGAAAGCCTTAGGCTTTAGTTGATTAAGAAATACAATTAAATCGTCACTTTCCTGGCTCACTAGATCCAAACAAGCCACACTTTTTTGTCATATGCTTAGTTCTCCAAAACGTCATGCTTTTAAGTAACTGATTTGCTTCTTTCAGTTCAGTTCTTTCCCCCCTCCTTCCTTCCTGAACTCACTTTCAACTCAATGTAGCCCCTATTCTGATACACACAGGAGCTTACTTTGGGGACTAAACCATACCATTTGGAATCTATGATCTCCTCAGCAGTTTGTAAGATATCCATCTCAGTGCTTAGGAGCTTATTGTGTTCAAAAAAGAGTGGCACGCAAGCTCTCACTTTGCTTACGTTTCTCTTCTTAAGGAAGGGTATTTTTCCTGAGAAGCGGCGTTTAGAGGGGCAAACCATTCTAAAGATTTGGAAATTTAAATTAAAAAAAAACCTTACAGTGGAAAATATATGATTCTACAAGATGTTCTCATGGCTACACCTTGCAAAAATCCAAGAGGACCATAAATCTGACAGACAGCTATCAACCTATTGTGTCTTATCAACCAAAATTTCCTGGAGAGAACAACGGACAATATTTGTTGTACAATGCATTCACTTACTACATCAGAGTTTGCACTGCTGTTAAAATCATGTTTGATCCCTCGCTGTTGCAAGGCAGTCCTCATCTGTTCAGTCTTGCCATCTTTGTTCATTCGTGTTCGGTCAGAATTCCACAGCTCAAAACTTGAAGGAGGTAAGAAAGGAGGAATAACTGCCTTCAGTTTATCACTAGGTAGTCTAGTAAATGGAGCACCACTTCTTAACTGAGAAGAAAAAAAAATGACCTCTATTTAGAAAGATTTGACTCCAAATATATGCATTGGAAAGAGGAAATGAAGCTATGTAGAGAACGGAAGACTTTTAAAATACATCATCAAAATAAAAGGATGGTGGGGGAGCAAAAGGATTTTTAAATAAGCAAAAAACAATTTTGTCAAGACATAAACGTCTCTGAAAGTATATAATACAGAACAATAGGTAGAAGCAGCAGAAATGATGTGGTGACCATAAACCTTGCATATGTGTATACTGAACTTGGCTCTCTTAAAAAAACAATGAGGAGTCCTGTGGCACCTTAAAGACTAACAGATTTATACCCAAACAGACTTATTTGGGCATAAGCTTTTGTATGCATTTGACAAAGTGGTTTTTAACCCACGAAAGCTTATGCCCAAATAAATCTGCTAGTCTTTTAAGTTACCATAGGATTCCTCGTTGTTTTTGCAGATACAGACTAACACTGCTACCCCCCTGAGACTTGTCTCCCCTAAGTGGTGAAAGTTGCCCTGTCAAATATATCTATTTCCTTCCTTTTTTGGGGGGGCCTAATCCCAGCTCTCAATGAAGTCAACAGGAATGTTAATTTAGTCACTTCTGAATAGTGATGAGATAAAAACTCTGTGGGTTCCCAGATGAGACCCTGGGAAGGAGTGAACAATTGAATACTGTGTCCCTTTGGGATCTCCTCGAAAAGAATAAGAAGAAAAACTGAAGTCTTCCTCTACCCCAGTTCCCTCAGTTAACAACACAATTGTTTTTCATATGAAATAAATGGCTCTTTAAGATCTAATGAAATCAGCATGGGTATTTTGACCTTTTACAATTGTCACAAAGAGGTTATCAACTGAAGAGAATGCAGTTACAACTGTAGGTTGTGGCAGAATCTAAAGCCAGACTAGAACAAAGGAGAGGAGAAATACGTATGATGCTGAAAAGTGGAGGTTTTGAGATAGCTCAAATATTGCTGAAAATGTAAGCACCAAGAGAAGCCTTGTTCATTGTGAATTTTACTACAGCTTATTCTTTTATCTAACAGAGCATATTTAGTCACATAAATGGTTATGAAATAAGTCTGAATTACATCCTCTACATCTCTGTGCCAAGACATCTCTCTTACCACATTCAAATTCTTGCTTACAACAAAATATTTCATGTGGCTTTTCAACAGTAAATCAATTATTCAAGTGATCTCTTTTTAAGTCATTACTGATCATAAGAAGTATTTGCTATAATTTGACAGTATTTGCTATAAAAGTCAATATTTACCAAGAGTTACCAATCCACACTACCTGCTATATTGGAGTTATTTCCTGTTATAACTAAAGAGAAAAGTTACAGCAGCTTGGAAACAACAATCTAGTCGTCATCAGCAAATGCTATTTATTTTACTAATGATGACCACTGTATCATTTGTATGATGATATGAGTGAACTGTACTGAATGTTTAATTTGGATTGTAAATATGATTGAATCGGAGCTACACTAGGGTATTATTCAGTGTTGAGCACATTAACAGCACTGTAACTTACCATGGTTGTCAATAATTCATCATCCTTTCCTGCTCTTGCGCATATACCTGAAAAATATGAACGATGTTTCAAAACTTCAAATGCTTATTTCCTGAGGATAATGTTGATAAATGTTCAAAGGTTTCAGAGGGGTAGTTTTAATAAATGTGTTATATGCCACAACAGTCACCCCCAGTAAATACTATGGCATTAATTTATCCTTCATGCAACTTCATTGACTTCCCCTGTAACAATTTGGGCGATCATTGTTTTTATATTTTACATCATAAAAAGCAGGGCTCAAACCCACTAACCCCTTTCTGTTCTATGACTACAGGGGTGTTAATGGGCCACTGCTTTCCCTTAGAATATGTGCTAACTACTCAACATTACCAGACTGCTGTACTCCTTTCAGGAGTCTGACTTGCCTTGCATACTTGCAAGCTTCACCCCACTTAAAAACTACTTGCTTATATAATCAGAGATAAAAAATACAAAATTGTCATAGCACATTATTATTGAAAAAATACTTACTTTCTCATTTTTACTGCATAATTATAAAATATATCAATAGATATAAATATTGTACTTACATTTCATAGTATAGTATATAGAGTAATATAAACAAGTCATTGTCTATCTGAAATTTTAGTCTGTAATGATTTCACTAGTGCTTGTATGCACACTACTGTAAAACTAGGCAAATATCTACATGATATTTCCAGGGGGTTTATCAACCCCCTGGAAGACCTCTGTATAATCCCAGAAGTACACATACCTCTGGTTTAGAACCACTGTGCTAAACTATCTGTTTGATCTTGTAGTTAGGCCTTGTCTACACTGTCATATTTTGTTGCCAAAAACTGCCTTTTGGGCACAAAACAGTGAGTGTGTTTACACTATAATGTGACTTTTGTCAGGAAAAACACCTGATTTTGGCAAAAAAAACTCCCAGCCCAGAGAGAGACTTTGTCTTTTCTCCTCCCTTTATTGTTGACAAAAACCAGTGTGAACTCAGTTGTTTGTTTTGTGGAGAGAACTGGCTTCCTCCAGTATCCCATAACACCTGACCTGATAGCTGTGCTCAGTGTTTTGTGATCTCTGTTGCCTTGCAGGCACATGCCTCTCCCCTTTCAAAGCCCTGGGAAGTATCTGACAGCTGAGTGAGCTGCTCCATTTGGGGAACAAACAAAGAGTATATGATTGGAATGTTTCTTTTCTGCTCTACTACAAACACAGCAGCAAGGAGACTGCTACTGCTGCACAGGGAAGGCTGGATAGACTATTTGACATTCCTCAGCATGAAGAAATCACAGAGCTACTCATGATGCTGCTCCCAGCAGCTGAGAATGCTGTGGGAAAACTCAGAAGCAATCCCAAGAAGCACAGGAATAAACTCTGCTGTCCCACAACACTGCACTATGTGATGCTTATCCACATTGCTTTGCTCTATCTGTTGACATGGTGCTAGCAATGTGGCTATGAAATGTCAACAATGGGAGGCAGAAAAACTGATCTGACCAGTTTTCACTTTGGGTGACTTTTGCAAATCAACAGCACTTTTGTCACCAAACCTTCTCAGCGCAGACATAGCCTTAGTTGTGATACTCTTAGTGTCTTTCCCAGACCTGAAGAAGATCTCCATGTAGCTCAAAAGCTTGTCTCTCTCACCCACTGAAGTTAATCCAATGAAAGATATTATCTCACTCACCTTGTCTCTTTAATATGAATCTATTGCCCACTTCAAGGGTATTTGCTAGCACACACCTAATGGCATGACATGATATTAATCAGTTTCCTTTGTAGGTGGTGCTGAATTATTCAGCAGCAATCATTAACCAAAAACAAGTCTGATAAAAATAACTCTCTGTCCATTTCTTTCCATATATTACATTTTTATTACAGGTTTTCATGTATAGCAAATGCATTCCATTAAATTTGGTACCACCTAAACTACCAGATGACAGAAGACTTCCCAGATATCATATAAGCAATTCTGACTTTACCACTAGCTTTGATATTTGTGGTCCAAGCTGCTGCAACATCACAGTTTCCAGAGTTGTTCACATCTGGTTGTGAAGTGGCTTTTATTGTGGAATTCAGTGATGATTCGGGCTCATCAGTAAAAGGCACAGACTGACTGGTGGAAAATCCATGACGCAACGTATGAGTCAACTTCAGCTTGCGGAATCTATTGGACATCCTATTCCACCATGACTAGGGGGATGAAAAGACAGGACAGCTTTGTTCTAACATATGAGTAAAAGAAAAGTTACATTAATTCAGCTTTGCACAAAGCTAGAATTCCATCAAGAAGTTTTCATGATAAACTACAAGGTTCACATTAGAGCAGTTTACAAATGTCACCCGATACAATTTGGAACCCCTGGTCTAGGGTAATACATATACTCTTGTCGGGAATGCAAGACATCTCTGGGCGAGGGGAGGACATAGGATAAATTGTGTAGTGGTGGATTTTATCTATTAATTATTTTGTGTACTACAGTTTCATAACAGGTTACTCAGATATAGCTTTAAAACTCAATGAGAATTTGTTACATAAAATATGGTAGTTAATTCACTTCAAGATGTCCAAATGAGAACACAGACACACAGAGACACGGAGGTATAGACCCTCACTTCCACTCTGCCCTAGACTGAATTGCAGCTTTTATGTATGAGTATAGATTGATATAAATATAAATAGATTATATACATATATTAAAATATAGGTTTATGTTAACATGAACATTTCATTCAGAGTGATTTTTAATCAGTTAAAGGTAAAACTAATTTAATATATTACAAAATACAATATATATCAAGATGCACAGAAGTAGAATACATTTACATGAATTAATGAATTTTCAAGCTCCATTTTAAAATCTTTGTTCCCTTCCCACCACATTTTTCTACCACAAGAAATTCATTGTCAAACTGTGATTTTGAATGCATGAGATTTACCTCTTCTTGATTTTTGCACCTAATATATAGCTTATCATATTTTTCCTACGATAACCACATTGTCTATGGAAGCAAAGCACGTACATTTACTTGGATACTTTTTTGGGGGAAAGGGGGTTAAAACTACAGTACTAAGCACTTCATATTCCAACCAGCCCACAACTTCATATTCTACCTTCATGTTCTCATGTATCAAAAAACTAGCATATCTTACTGTCACAACATCAATATGTGTGCAAAGTTATTTTACTTTAACAATCTACAGATCATTCTTAAGGTTTTATATTAGATCACAAGGTTGATGAAACTGGGATATGTAAAGCTTATTTTTTAAAATTTTTTATACTTCTTCAGCAAAGGAAATAGTATGGTAGAAATACTGAGATATGTAAACAACTGTGCTTCCCAAAAGTTGCAGGATCTGGTGATGGAATCTATATTTCCCCAGCCTACAAAACTTAGCCCTCATCAGTACATTTTACAATAGAAAGCTACAGAAAGCTGCATATCTGATGGAGAGGGACCTTCGCCTGGAGGTTCCTCCTTTTAGCAACCAGCTCAGCTGCTTTCTTTGCAACCATATTGAGATCCTGGGTCCCACTCAAAAAGATCCTGGTTATTCTCTTCATCCTTGAGTGTCTACTCTGATACCTGCATGGAATGCAATTTTGAGGGCAGAAACTCCATTACATACATGCTGATGACCTCTGCTCTTGATGAAGCAGCAGCTGCCACCTGCTTTCTTCCTCTTCCTGCCCCTTTAGAGCATAAGAGGGAGCTTGGGGAGCACAGAGAAAGGGAGGAGTTAGGAGTTGAAGGTCTGTAAGGAGTGCAGTGTTCAGCCCTGCTCTGCTTGATTCTAGATGTTTGGAGCTGATAGCAACACGGTAATTCCTCATTTAACACTATAGATATGTTTCAGAAAATGATCATGTTGAAAACGTGTTATGTGGGGTCAATTTTCCCATTGAAAATAATGGAAAAGGTGGGGGGTTGCGTTTCAAGCGGTGGTGTCTGTTGGGACCAGGACATAAGGTTGGGGGAGAAAGGGGACTCGCTTACAGCAGGAAGGGGAGGTGTTTGGCTCTGGGGAAGGGAAGGGGAGGAGAGGGAAGGGGGATTGGGTTGGGAGTATGCCCCTGTGAGGGGTCTGCCAGGACCCGCACTGCGTCCGGCGAAGAGGGGGTTGCCGGGGAACGGCGCAGCGAGCAACCCTCCGCCGCTCTGCAGGGAGGCGGGGGAAGCCCCGCGCAGCTGCCAGAGACAGGCCGGCTGGGGAAACCCAGCCGCCAGCCTGCAAGCGGGGGCGGACGAGAGGAGGCAAGGCATCCAGCAAGGGGGAGTCAGCAGGGAATGGTGCGGAGAGCGGTGAACCCTCCGCCGCTTTGCAGAGAGGCAGGGGAAGCCCCACACAGCCGCCAGCAACGGGCTGGCTAGGGAAATCATGTTATTCCGGGGACGGTCGTGTAATTCAAAAAACGTTCCCTAAAAAAAAAAATCGTGCTACTGCGAAAACGTGTTAAGCAGGTATGTGTTAAATGAGGGATTACTGTATTCCTTCTGCAGCAACTTCAGCTGTCGGGCACATGGACAACTTGCCTCTAAAACTACCAGTTGTGCTGTAGCGCCAGCTCAGCTCCTTTAACAGGTTTCCCTAGCTGGTGACCCACATGAAGTTACAGGCAGAAGAAATACAGCACTGCATGGAAGGGGTATAGTATAATGGGGCCATCTGAAATAATGCTCCCATCATCTGTCCTTGATGCAGCAGAGGAGACCACAGAAAGAGAACAAAATGTAGATCTGAAACCACCTTCACAGATGAACTGCACTCCTGCCCCCCTTTTTTCAAGGCAGGTGCTCCCTTCCTCAAATGAGTCCTGAGCTTTGTAATCAGTCAGAAGGCTCTGCACTGACACTTAGAGCAGTTCCCTTTATTGCAGAGAAAGGAGCTCTGTGCTCTAGTGCTCCCTAATGCTACACCAACGCCCCTGTCTCAGCCCCCTTCTATAGCAGAGAGAGGATGGGGGCAGAGCTGGAGCTGCATACTCTGCAGCGAAGGGAATTGATCTTATTGTCAACATAAGAGCAACCTACATTCCCCTCTTCTGCCCACAAGACTAATTAAATCTCATATCTCATTCGCTTTGAATGCTGTAGAAAAATTCTAACTTGGCTGCAGATGTAACCTAACCATTTTTAGGTAAATAAAACTTTTTTCGTAAGGAAAGCTAAAATCAGGATTAAAATGAAAACTCAGTTACAACTTTAATTAACCACGCAATGATTTTTCCCACTCTGGAATAAGGTTCTTTGTAAGGGTGCTTATGTCGACTTTCCTCTGAAATTAAATAAATGGTTCTATCCCTTCCCCTCACCACCACTACAGCAGCCAAAAAATCTACTACTATCCATGTCTTAGAAAATCAAAGTGGACTAATGTATGCTTGGCTTGCAGAATGCAATTATGTTAGTTATGGCATAGGTTGCAAACACTTCCATGTGCTGCCTTTCCCCACTCCAACATTAGGGTAAATTGTATATTTATTATCTATTCACAAATCATCAGAGAGAGAGTACATATGAAATTTGTTTACCTTTAATCCTCCCTTGTCATCTGGCAACATCAGGGTATTTAAAGATTGCCTACTTCTAGAACTGGGCAAAGATGATTTGTTGTTCTGCTTACCCTTGTCTTTGTCTACTTGCATGCAGGCTGATGCTAGCTGCCGTACAAGTTCTGTGTCTGGAGAAAACAAATTTAGTTTTTTGTTTTGTTTTACTTGTAAATGTTACTTCATACCAATTATTTAAGCAGGAATGATGTGCTGAAGTTTCCCCTATGCTTCCTATGAGGGTGTCAGGCAACAGCACCAAAGACATACATCTGCAATTCTGGTGCCAATGGCTCCCTTTTGTGCCCTCCCTCTCTATTCCTGTCCTGGTGAAACTTCTCCTAGATTGACCCCAAATGCCAAATGTTGGTTCTGCGCTCTGTGAGCTTCTGACTTATGCAATGGTGCTTGTACCACCAGTTCTACAGAAGCGCTTTGGAGTGCATGACTCTCTAGAAGTAGACTGAAGAGTACTAACAGTAAGAAGGGAGCTCCATTCAGGCAGATTCTACAGCACTTTCACAAATGAACCTGATAGCAACTTGCTAAAAGAAACATGGAGAAGTTCCCTTTTCTCACCTGGGACAGAAGAAGAGAGCAGAGAGAAAGGATATTCTGTTCTCTTTCCTTGAGCATAGGCTGGAGAGAGGAAGTTCGAAGACAAATTCCAGAGGGAAGAGCAATACTCAGATTAAACAAGGAGCCTGCATAGATGGGAAAGAAATAAAGGAGGAAAAAAACAGAAAAAAAAGGGGGAAGAAAGAATGAACATAAGGATGAAAAAGGAAAGGCCAAATGAGGGAAACGAGAGAATCCTGAAGAGAAAAAATGCAAACTAAAAAAAAAAAAAAAAAAAAATGTATCTGGAGAGATGAATAAATGACAATAATGGAACTAAAGAAAATGTAAATGACCCATTTTAAAAGTCATTAAATACTGTGTAAAAATTAAATGAAGAGAAACTATGGAGAGTACACCAAGGCACAACAGAAAAAAAAAAACCTAAAGCTAAGTGAATGAAAGGGGAAAAACAGAGGAAAACAAACCAAAGAAGACATTCATTAGTAAAGTAATACTTTGTACTGGCAATAAATGTTCTAAAAGTGTGGGTCCTTGATAGCACTGAAGACAATAGGGGTTTTAGTATTAACTTCACTGGGATCAGGATTTCATCCAAGTTTTTAATGAAATTCAGAAAGGTTAGATTTGCAAAAGTGTCTAAGGGTTTGTCTGTGTTACGGTATGGCCAGCTGCTTCAAACTGCAGTATGGCCAAGCACCCCATGGACCTTTTTTGCACTATAGCAATGTCCATATTGAATGTTACTGCACAGTAAACCAGTGCACTGCAGAGTCACGCACTGGGTTTCCGAGCAGTAACATCTCAGAAAGACAAGACCCACAGGCATTAGCAACACCTAAGGGAGCTAGAATTTCAATGGGATTGGTTTTGCTAACTCTCTTCAGGTATCTTTGAACATCTCATCCCAGATTATTGTACATGCTGCAGCAGAAGGGGACAGGACGGTCTAAGGGGAGATCGACCAGTGGAAGACCTGACAGTAGCTGGCAGGGGTACCTGAATGTCCAGAGTTATTAAGCCCAAGGAGTAGAACAACAAGGAGAACAAGGACATTTTGTATTAGGAGCTAAATATTTGTGTCTTTGCAGTGCTGTTGATGGGAAAAAAGTTCTATAAAACATTCTTATTTCCAGAAGAACCAGAAGAGACTTTCAGATTAAAAGAACTGGACCCCACAGTAGCCTGATCAGGTAGAAAATCTGACATCTTCATGAGCTCCACAAGTTGACATTAACCACAAGAAAAAGAACCCACTTTAGTAGATTTTTCCCCCTAATTGCTTCCCTGGGTGCAGCCAGAGCTGGCCTTACCATGAGGCAAACTGAGGCAGCCGCCTCAGGTGCCAGACTGTGGGGAGGCGCCACTAGGACCCAGAGTGTAGAAAATTGTGTCTGCTGCTGATGCATATGTAGGTAGCAGAGCAGTACCATGGGAGGAGCAGAACAGGAAGAAGGCATAATTGAGACCTTTCAAAGTTTTGGCCCAAGCGAGGGGGCATGGGGGCGTCATTTGAGCTCCCTGCCTCAGGTGCCAAAATGTTGTGGGCCGGCCCTGGGTGCAGCTCTGCTAGTGAGAGCACCAGTCCAGATTGGATACTGGTACCTGTGAGTGATTAAAGAATTGACAGCCCTCAGCACTTTGTGTACAGTTGAGCTCCCACAAATGATGCTGCAATAGTGGGAAACTGTAGAGAACACAGCTGAGAACGAGTTGCTGTTCTGGTGCCCCGAACAAACAAGATCATGGATGGAGAGGAGCTCTGCCTAGCTGAAAGGGCTCTGTGAGCTTGAGGGCTTAACTGTTTCCTGAGGGTCACCCAGCCTTCTTCTGCAATCCTCTTCTCTGCTCCCTGCCTGCACTGCACCAGCACTAGTGCCAAGGCCCTGCCAAAGCAGTAGTTTCTGAATGAGTTTTCTTTCTCTACATTTTTGCCGGTGACACTGAGACATGTTACAGGCAGATATGTACTGTCAATAACCCACAGTATATTTTGTAACACTGTCCAGTCAAGATGTCAGTACAGCTCTAATGATTGCCATTCAACGCTAGACAGTCAAGTGGCGATACCAGAGCTAAGAACTATTTAGTATTCAGTTTTTTCGCTTTCCGTAATTTTTTAGAAGTCCTCTGCCATCCTATTCTATTCACTCCATGAGCAAGAGAGAAAGAGAAAGAAAGAGAGAGAAGGAAATACAGAGATAGCAAAGATTAATTCCATCAGAAACAGCATTCTCTGATTTCAGAAAAGTCAGTTCAGATACAGGTAAGAATAACAGAAGTGCCAGATAACGTAAGCTGAAGTCTACTTGACAGCTTAACACAAAAATAAAACACATTTTACCAAAGCATCATTAAAGGCATTTTTTCCCTTTCTATGGTGTTTTTCAAGAAAAAGATGTTGGATTCCTGCAAAGTGACTCTTACTTGATCTTACAGTGCTAAAAAAAGAGATTTACCCAGGAGTTTACCACTTCCCAGATGATGGCACACACTCTTTCCTGTCCCTTTACTGTTGGTTACTAAGACACTCGTTGCAAGTGGAAGCTTTCACTTTCACAATTATGCTTTATTTTTACTCTATATTTTTAGTGATGTAACAGGACTATCTTTGGGCCACTGCAATGCAATGACACCGGTGACACAAAAATAAGCTTTGGACACCACACTTGAAAAAAATCAGGCCGTAGGAATAAACAGATCCTAAAAGAACAAGCTATAACCCATATATTTCTATACACTTCTATCTGACCAATTAATCCAATAAATATACTGTTTCCAGAAAGTAATCTCCCTGTCACATGGAACTCATGGGAAATTATATTCTACAACTCAAATGTTGAGATTAGAAGGAATGTTTTTCTTGTTGCATTGCACTGTTGTTGAAGCATTTCCTTTGGGCTTTATAACACAGCATACCTGGATCATTCAGTAGCATTATCAGGTCAAAGGCTGTGTACCCATTTTTTGCACGTAGATTGACATCAGCTCCCCGACTCAACAGATACTTAACAACTTCTTTATTTCTGTAAGGAAAAAGAAACCTGGTCAAATATGTGACAGTGTACTAATGTTCCATCTCTTCACTCTTATGCCATGCTCTTTTTCCTGAACTAGAATTTATCCTGATATTGCCCAAAGGCTCCCAGAATTCTTTCCGAAAATCTGTGTTCTCTCTATGGAAGAACGTAAACTAAGTGCAGAAGGCCATATTGAGACATATTTTAGGGTCTTAAGAGATTTATAGTTCTTATGCTGGTCATCTGCTCAAAGCAGAACACCCTCTACATAATCAAAGGTTATTCCTGCATACACATGCTAAAGGGGAAAAAAAGCAGATATATGGACTTTACCAAAACAGAGACAGATTTCACTAAATAAATCAACCACCCATCCTCATGCACTATTACTATTGTGTTTCTCTTACACATTTTTATTTAGCTGGTAATTTAGGGGCGTGCATTTAATAAACTGAGATGATTGGAGAGATAATGTTTGTTCAAAATATTATTTATTTAGACTTATTTTAAAATGTACAAAAAAAGACACCTAACAGTCACTCCAGGTGCCTTAAAATTTAAAAACATCATCAAAACTAAAATAGCAACAAGCGCAAAGACTCCCCCAACAAAACTCAGCTCCCCGCAAAAACAACCACCCATTCACAATCAGCTAATATCAGCCTGAGTGAACAAAAACAGCATTCCCTAAAGGTTAAGGATTTTGAGTTTTTTAGACTCAAGGGATGAGTGAGCAGGTACCAAAAATGTAGGAGAATTGCACAGAACGCTCTGTCACCAGGGTGGCATCACCCTTTAAATTGAAATTTAAATGTCTAAAAATAAATGTCTAAAAATAGTGGCAGCTGGTTCCCAAATTAAGTTTTGGGGCTGGAGCTAGCAATCATATGCTACCTTCTCTAACTGACAACACTATTTCTGACATTCCAACACACAGAGAAATTTCTGATCTACCAATAAAATCAACCAGCTAAACAAATTGGGGGTCTCTCTCTCTCTCCAAACAAATTCTGTTCACCACAATAACTCATGTGCCATAACTCCCATCACTGCTCCCCTTACTCCATGAAAATGAGCCCCTTTGCTGTGCCTTCTCCTTCTGCCCCATCCCAGGACTCAGGCTCCTCCAGTTCTGCCTTTCTCCTCATGCTGGACCAAAGCCTCCATTTCTCCTAACTTCCTAGGACACAAGCCTCTACCTTCTGCCTTGCTGAAGTCACAGTTCAGCCAGCTTCTTCTCTCTGCCTCACCTCCTCCACCCAGGACCATCTGATATTGCTCCTGAGAAGGAGTGGGGAGTAGGGATGTAAAATCCCATTTAATTAGTTAACCAAACAGACATAGTGTTTAACCAGTTAACCAATTAAAGGGGGGGTGGGCAGTGGGGCTGACAGCTCTGACTCCTGCCCCCTGTGCCGGGCTGCCGCTTCCGACACCACTTGGGGCTGCTCCCGGGTACCAGTTTACCATTACCTGGTAAGCATCACCCATTAAAGATGATGTTTACTGGGTAACCAGTTACCTGTTCACATTCCTAGCGGGGAGCACCTCTATCTGGAAGATACTCTGATTCTGTAAGACTAAAGATTTTCAGCCCCAAGAGGCTTTGGAAAGGCAACCTTTGAGCCTGTGCCACTTTCAGCAACATCCTACTCGCAGTGGAGTGAGGAACTCTCTTAGGTTATGTCTAACATAACAATAAAAGACCCACGTCATAGCCACAGCAGGCTTGAGTCAGCTGATTTGGGCTGGGGCTGCAGGACTAACGAATGCCATGTAGATGTTCAGGCATGGCTTGGAGTCCAACCTCTGAAAACCTGCGAAGGGGGTGGGTCTCAGTCTCAGAGCCTGTGCTCCAGCCCAAGCCCAAACACCTACACTACTATTTTAGCCTTGCAGGCAAATCAACTTATCCAAGTTTGAAGCTCAGTGCCACAGATTTTTATTGCAGTGTGACATTCCCTTAGGAGCTATAACCCAACAAGTCTTGACTACCCCACTCCTTCCTGTTGCCTAGACACAATCTATTTTGTAGATACTACAGTTTTGACCATTTTCACTCTATCTTCAGGTTGGTCTTCCAATAAGATTGAGAGCTTTTCTCAAAAGCTGAAAAAGTGCTTCACCACGACAGCTTGCTAATTAGCCATTTTGATGACCAATAACCCTGAGCAGTAGGCCTTCCTACAAGAGAACCTGATCTGACAGCTCTCTATCAGCAAAGACAAAAAAGATAGAGCCTTTAGATTTCTCTAAGGTTGCTGAAACCACGAGAGAACTGGTCAATAGGTACTGATAAAAGTACTTGACGCTAGGGATGTGAACGTGTATCCAAGTACACAGTTAACCGATGAGGCTTGGCTCATCGGTTAACCCTCTCGGTTACATGCCGTCCTCCCCCCTTCCCCGTATCAGAGGCAGCAGGGGAGGGAGGCGGCACCACCTGCCTTGCCTCTCCTCCACCCCCCCCTCCGCTGCTGCCTCCCACAGAGAAAGAAAAACTAGGTTGCCAAAAAATTCTGTGGCACCAGTAAGGAACCCTATGATGCTTCTGATGGGGGGAAACAGTGGAACCCTCAAATCAAAATCTTTGCAACAGATTAGAACACCCCAGGCTGCCTGAAGAACCAGTTTGGCGCTCAGGGTCTCCAGATCTGACATTCAAATCTTGGATCCATGATCACAGTAATGTCTCTTCTTTCTCCTGTTTCTTTGTAAGAGAGTTCTGGTTCAATAACGGCGGCTCTGTAAATACTTTTCTCCTCTTTCTCTCCTTGGAGTAAGAAGTGGTTGATGGGACTAGAGACTGAGGCTTCTAAACCAATGCTATTCTGCACTGACCAGTTTGGTCTCCAAGCCACTAAATGGAGACAGGTCCCACTAGAGAAACCTGAGGGTCCCAATACCAAAACTGATGCTTCTTTTGAAGCTAGCACTGAGAAAAATCATATTAACAACACAAGTTACAGCACCTAAGAGAGGCCTGTTTCTCAGGAGCACAGGATTTACTGTTCCTTGGCATCAGTATTCAGAATTTTTGGTTGGCTTGCCCTTTGCTTTTCTGAGTTAATATCTAATTGATTACTTTTGTGCCCATACCCTAGGGAGTAGAATAAATTCTCTCCTACCACTAACCAAGGGGAAAAAAATCTCTTACCCATGGTATGTGGCCTGCATTAGGGCTGTCCAGCCATGAACATTATCTTGTTTGTCGATGTCAGCATTTCTTTCAACAAGCAGCTGTACAACAGCCAACTGTCCAGTTACAGCTGCAATCATCAGTGGAGAAGCACCATCACTATTAATAATATTAACTTGATTTGGGTCTTCATCCGCAATCTCTTTAACCAGCTGAAAATTTCCTATGAAGAAAGTCACAAAAAATACAATGTTGTATATTAGGAATAAACAATTTCTCAGCATCTAATTTAATATATATTTTAATGTGCTAACATTGACACCAAAAATGTCCTCATTTAAAAAGAAAAATAAATAATTAAAATATGTATTGCCTTTAAAATGTTATATTGTACTATGAAAACTAAATGAAATGGCAACATCAACAGAAATATAATTACTGCTTATACACTATGGCTGTGTCTACATTGGCAAGATTTTGCGCAAAAGCAGCTGCTTTTGCGCAAAATCTTGCCGCCTGTCTACACTGGCTGCGAGTATTTGCGCAAGAACACTGACGTTGTAATGTACAAAATCAGTGCTTCTTGCGCAAATACTCTGACGCTCCCGCTCAGGGATAAGTCCTCTTGCGCAAGTGTTTGCGCAAAGGCAAAGGCACATGCCAGTGTAGACGCTCTCTTGCGCAAATACTTTTAACGGAAAAACTCTTCCGTTAAAAGTATTTGCGCAAAATCATGCCAGTGTAGACGCAGTCTATAGTTCCATCTACACAGCTCTAAACAACTGCAAAATTTCAAGTTTAAATGTTACAGCTAAGAACTTGTAGTGCTATTTGTTCCTTCAACTGATCAATACATCTTTCCTGTTTTGCATAAACTGGCAGAATGGATCTACACAAAGCAATTCATTCAGTCTTCTCCTGGAATACATTACAGCATTATCCCATAATTATGCACCACAGCACTATTTCATAATACTAATGATAAATCCCTACAGCAGTCATATAAAATGTGTACATTAGCCATTATGGAGACATTTATACTGACTCTGTAGTTAGTGTTGCACTTTGACTTGCACTTAAAACAGTCCAAAATCCTGTTTCACTTTCATGATTGTTAACCACTGGGGCCTTATTACTTCTGCTGTTCTGAACAAATTTGAGAAGATTCTGAGGGGAAAATGGGAAGATGGATGGATTGCATGAATGGAGGGAAGCGACATCTGTGAAGAACTCCAGTTATTGGCAAATATCATTTCCCCTTTTGTCAGGATAGTTTCCAACCATTTCCAGCACTGCTAGTTTAACAAGCAGTACAAACTCCAGAAATGGTGGGCTCAAGAGTTTTTAATTGAAAATCAATTATAAAAGCACTCTCCCAAACCTAGCTTCAGATCTGGAGGGAAGTCTAGGTTTAAGCATTTTGTACACATAACTCTGTGGTTCTTAGTTTGAATGTGATGAACACATCCACAGAAGGTACTTCCTGTTGAATTAGCCCAAAGTCTCTCTAATTTGAGAACACTAGATAAAATGCAAACAAGTCCCTGTGCACAATCTAATCCATCTGGACAGATATTGAAAAGCCATGATATTTCACTTACAATGTTTCTCATATGAAGTAAAAAAAACCTCCCAAAACCTAAGTGATTTTCTAAACATCCTAAATGTATCTGTGTAATAACTTAAAGCTCTCTTAAAATCCACAGCATAAACCCTAACTTCTTCATCATGTACATGAGGTTTATAGGAAACACAATCCAGTACAAAGTTAATTATCTTGTGAAGGTCCGGGAGTGGGTATGTACAATAACGAGGGTTTTGTGAAAAACGGGAAATGGAGATTGAGGTACAAGACTTTAGAGTTTACTCACTCTCCTCACTCACATCACTATCATCAGGAAGCCTCCTTTTATAGGTAGGTTAGTGAGCAGCAGATCCCAGATGGTAACTGGATCCTTGGTAGAAAAACATTAACTAGACCCTTCAAGAACCTTTTCATTGTTGAGTGCCAAAATACTCTCCTGTTGCTGCTCCTCTTTGCTTGAAGGCACTGTACCTTACAGACATGTTGTCCGGACGACCTAAACCACACCACCTCAGATCTGCAGAAGAAAGGTAAATGATCCCCGACAGCAGGGATAAGAGATTTTGTGCTGCTGCATCTCTGGCATTATCCATTTGAATACTGGTGTTTTAAAACGATTGATCTCCAGATCTTCATTAATATGTCAGATAGCATCACAAGATGCTCTTCTAAAAAGTCACTGGTCTCTAAAGGTTTGGGGATTCGCAGGCTATCTATCTAATCTGGATATGTCCCTCATCTTATAGGTCAAATAGATTAACTACAAAGATTTTGTTTTAAGTATATTTTTCCTGCACTTTAATCGAGAAATAAGAAGTACAGCTATATCACTTACTAATTAGTATTTTGTGAACCAGGTTGGTGGGTCCAAGTGAAATAGCATGGAGCAAATGGTATCAGCTAGCCATGTTATTATGATGTAAACTAGGTGAATCATTGTGCATGAATGATTGACTGCTGACTTCTGCTGATCAATATGATGCTGAAATATTGTGATTTATCTGTTTTGACTTTGTTTGGGTAGATGATTTGCTGTGTACACTGAATTTTAAATTCTTGTCTGCTTATCTTTCCAGTCACTGGTGGGCTCTTCCTCTGTACACTGCTTCTTGATAAGACTTGTATCAGTGAAGGGTGTATACAGATGGTCAGTCCAAAAATGCCTAAGTCTCTTCACGTATTGATGGAGTCTCCAGATTCAAAGCTTCGCCCATGTTGATAGTCATGCCCTGAAATTGCTGAAGTCTCGTGGAGACACGGAAGATACTCCAGTGTTGTCATCTAGAGAAGTTGATTGTCAATACCAGTTGCAACATCAGCACCCACCCCCTCATCCTCTGACAGCCTGGTCATCAGTCTCAGTCAGGCCAAAAGGTAGATTAATCTAGTGACACGTCATCTAGTCTACTGACAAGAACTGAGGGACTATATACAAGCTTTGAAAAACTGACAGGATCAGCATGGCACAGCTCTTGTTACAGTACTGTGCTCCTGTAACATTGCAAGAAAAATTCTTAATGACTGTCATCCCATCCACCCTGGTATTTGCTTGTGACTGAATCCTGAAACTGTCAGAGTGGATTTCTCATTTTGGTGTCCTCCCAGTGTGTCAAAGAAATCATAGGCAGTAAATGTCTCTGATAGCTTGTCAGAACCTCTCATTTTGAGTCCTTTGATTCTCTAAGCACTGGAGTAGCTTTTCTTTATCTAAATAGTAAGGAAAGGACAAAGTAGCCTACGCAATAAGAAGAGGTCCTGAAACATACGCCCATGTATCAGAGGCTTGGTATGAGGTCTGCAGCCTGAGCTAAGGTAGACAAAACTTTTCTGATATAAGGCAAAGTTAAGTTGTGAGCAAGAGGCAGGCCCGGCTCAGAATCTGGCAAAAACTGGGCTGATATTGCAGAAACACACATTCCTAAGTAGCACTAGGCTAAAAAACATACACACAAACAAATTCCAGAAGGGTGTTACCAGAACACCTCAACGCCAACACATTCCCCAAAGATAAAGGGGCATGCTGACTCATCTGAAATGGATGACAACATGATGGATCGTAATGTTTTGACTGAACATAAGGCAATGGGTTGCAGTGGCACCCTGCTATGTCAGGGGTAAAATGTAACTTGTTTGCATTGGTGTATAAAGATACATCTCAGAAGAAGCGTCTTTGTCTGGCTGAGAGAAGAATGGAAAGTCCCACCATTCACTAAGCCAGTCCATTGTCATGAGCATACATGTGTCTGTATGATAGTAACCATTGAGCTGAGGAAAGAGCACGGTGCGTCGTCGGCAATAAGCCTGACCAAGTTCTTTAACTGAATACCGAGTCTGTGGATTTATTGGGCAGTTCAATCAAAATCTGCTCTCTCAGTTATCTCCACAGAGCTGGGATAGCACACTGAAAGAACACACACAAACAGCCAAACATCTGTCAACAGCCTGTAACTACAATACACATGGTCTCAATTTCCCATATTAGCAAGGAATTTCCCATTTTAGCAAGACTGCACTGCAGTCTCAAGAAACAGATGTGGTGAAGAATTGTTTTAATGCTTACTCATTTTCAAAGCATGAAAGACATCAGGTTGCCTCTTGTCGTTATCTGAGAAAATACAAATATCTGTATTAAAACTGCAGATGTGTAGGCAAAAATTTGCATTACAATTAGTTTAACAAATCCCTCCCCCCCCCCCAAAAATATGTTCTACATATAATTATCTTATTCCAAAATGTACATTTGGGCTTCTATTTGATCAGTAAAGAAAAAGGCACACAAAAAACTAATACGAGCCCTATGGGAGCACAATCCCATCTGCAGGGTTCTCAGTGTAGGATCAAAACCACAGACTTTAAAAAGTATCATTAGAAATATTTGCCACCCAACATCTATTCTGTTTAAGGAAAATAAATCTTTAAATATATACAGCAATATGTCTGGAAGAGTAATATTTCTGCTAAAGGATGACATTCACTTCAGGGGGCCTACAATATAATTCAAATTTCAGGAATTTCAGTGTGAATTTCAGGAATAAAATGTGTGAGCTTCTGCACTGGGGGCAAATACTCCCCAAAGTACATGTCTACTCTGAAACATAACTCAGAAATAGCTTTGTGAGGTTCCATTTTCATTTCTACTCATAGATTTCCACACCAAATTTGCTCAGTTCACATAAACATTATTTTTCTAACCCCCACCCCTCCATTCCCAAGGCCTTCATATTCATACTTATCAATGATAAAAGAACGTAACAAGGGCCACCCTGGGTCAAACCAATGATCCATTTGGCTTAGTGTCCTGACTTGCAATAGTGGTCAGATGCTTCAGGTCAGATGATTCACAAAGAATGAACAAGACAATTATCAAGTGATCCATCCCCAGCTGTCCAGTCCAAGCATTGGACAGTCAGAGGATAATAATTCTGCAAATAAAATTATTCTAATTTTAGGTTTTTTAGGGCTCTGAAATTATCTTCATAAATCTCTATGAAGTTTCAAGGAACTGTTGGTATTATATTAAAAGGGAAAAATAATATATTCTGTTATATGTATACAAGTCAGAAAATAAATCCAGCTTTATCTTCCAAAGCATTATGGGCATTTCAGTACTAACAAGAGTAAAAAGTAATGACGTATTTTAAACTAAATATAGAAATGGTGGACAGAACTACCAAGTCAGAAGTTGCCATTTTTACACGTTTTCTGTCCATAACTGGACTTTGCAGGAAGTAATTCCAAAACACTAAGTAGAATCAAATGCTAAGAAGAGAAACCAAAGGAAGAAGGAGAATTCCTTCTGCTCTTTAAAACTGTAGTTGCAGGTCATACCTGGTCCTAGTCTCATGCATTAGAGGAAATTCTGTAGGATACTTCCTAACTCGTAGGCAAAGAAACAGAAAGGACAAACCCAGAGTCAGAAAATAACTGGAATGGGGGATGCCTTGCACCTGTCGAGTGAAAGTCTCTATAGGAAGTCACCTGCAAGGAACAGCACCTGGCTGGGAGGAAGCCTCAGCTGAGGACTCACTGGACAATGTGCTACAAGGACTGTGAAGCCCTGAAGACAAAGGTTAAGACTGAGAAGCAGACTGAGACCATTTTAGGTTGTTTTGTTTTTGTTTTAATTTTGTGGATTAAAAAAAAAACCCAGAGAAGAAAACTTGGTGTCTGCTGTTATATAGGAGGTGAGTTCTCTTTCCCTCACCTGGTGCATCAGCCAGCCAGCTTACAGCATATTAGCAGATACACATATAAGGGCTGCAGAATTAATGTGAGTCTCCCTATCTGCTGCCTTGACTCTTGAGAGAAATGCCCTTTACGCCTGAGTATAGAACTAGACCCCAGTTTATGGCAAAAATTAAGTCCTTGTCTTATATCAATCACCCCCTTGGCCAATATAAAAATGTTGATAGCATAATTTCTTGCGCTCAGTAATTCCTGCATCAGACACAATTTGTGGATGAGCTACAGTATATATTTTAGAAACATATTCAGTCTTGCTTTAAAGACTTCAATTGATGAAGATATTAACACATTGTTTATTAGTCTTTTCCAAAATTAATTATTCCCTTTGTTAAAAATTGTCTTATTTCCTTTTAGAAATTCCAATCCAACATTACTATGCCTTTGCCTACTAAACTAAGAGACCTCTAGTGTAAGTTTTCTTGTCCCTATGAGGATGTAATTAGATTTTGATCAAGTCACCTCTTTAACCTTCTCTTTGTTAAACTAATAAAACTGAGCTCCTTTTGTATCTCACTGTAAGGCACGATTTCTAGACTTGAATCATTCTCATAACTCTTCTCTGGATTGCCTAAATTTGTCAACATCTTTGCCCCTTTGAAAAAATTGTTTTATTTTCCCCATAAAAGAGCACACATAGCATCCCACTTTGAACAATGAAATGTTTCGGTTTAATTTTTCAAGTCAAATTCTGTCTTGTTGCCATAAATCTATGGACATAGCAACATACCTCCGTGTTATTTGGAGGAAACCCACTTGCAGACACGTGGCATGTCTGCCAAAAGTGAGTAAATCCACTCCAAAAACATCTAGATGAAGAGCCCTCTGGGGCAACTGGCATTGGACACGCTATTGTGCTAGAGCGGGGTGGGCAATAAGCAGCCAGTGGGCCAGACAAGGTTATTTACCTGCACGTCCGCAGGTACGGCTGCTTGTGGCTTTTACCGGCCACAAATCACCTTTTCCGCCCAAGCAGAGCTCCAGGAAGCAATGTGACAGTCTACACCACTTCCCCCAGCACCTATTGGCTAAGAACAGTGATCCGTGGCCAAAAGGAGCTGCAAATGGCCATATCTGAAGACGTGCAAGTAAATAAAACACCGGTGGCTGGCCAGGGGCTAACCTTAGCGAACCGCCTCCACTCCTGGGCGAGAGAGACTTTTGGACTGACCCAGTATGTCCATTCTTATGTTCTTAGTTCTGGGCCTCACAGTATAAAATGTACATTAATAACTACTTTTTTGGTTCTTATGTCTCCAAAACGTCTAAACTAAACCCTGCTGAGAAGAAGCCAAAAGAATAGTAGCCCATACCTGTCTGGGGTCTGATAGTTGTTACTGATTCCAGATAATCTTTCATATCTTTATGTTTGAAGCCAATGGAGATTTCAAAAGATGTTTTATGCAGCACATTTAGATGATTAGGATTGGCTCCCTTGTCCACGAGCTGTTGTGCCACGCTCAGCTTTCCACTAACAGCTGCCAGCATTAGAGGACTCCAGCCCACTGTCTTCAAAGAGTAATTGCAATCAGCTCCCCAGTCCAGTAGCAAATGCACGACTGCCTCATGTCCATGCTGGGCAGCTGCTATTAGGGGTATTATATCTGGCAGTTCCTCTTTGCTGTTCTCAACAAAACTGGTATTAAAATGGTCATAATTATCAACAAAAGCTCCAGATTCCAGCAACAATTTCACCACACTGACATGGCCACCTCTAGAAGCCATTGTAAGTACACTGGCTCCCAGTTTATTCTGTGCATTGAGATCAGCACCATTCTCCAACAAGATGTGAGCCACAGTTAGATGTCCAAACCTTAAAAGAAAGCAAAAGAATTGAAAAGAGATACCAGTTTTACTGTAATAAATATCTTTTACAGACAGCATGTGAGAAAATTTTGCTACAACAGTTATTTGGTATGCTCAACTCCCCTACTGTACCTACAGCAATTGAAAGTGTACCATGTATACTTACGACTATCATTGCAGCCCAACTCCCATCCTTTGACATTAGGTTTCAAAAGAATCAACAGAACTATAAGGATCTGGACAAAACACAAATGTCCTAGATCAAGAAGGTATTTAAGTATATGTATAATTTTAAAAGTGAATAATCCCATTTGCAGGGTTGGGGCCATAGACAGCTCTGATAAATGCTATAGTAAATTCTATGACTGATAAAGCGTACGAAATCTGATTCTATTTATTGAATGTTATAAACTGTTTTCTATTTTGTCCTGTAAAACTTTTAGAAAAATTAGGGAAAGCCCACTGAAATAGGACTTTTTTTTCATGATTTCAGTAGACCAAACATCAGACCCCCTCAGTCAAGATTTCCTAACCAAAGGAACAGTAACAAATAAAATAAACTTTTGGGCATATTTTATTCCCATAGGAGAAGATGCTCAATAGTTGCTTTTATTTGTATGCTACTTTTAAAAATACATACACAGTGCAGTTATTCAGTGGTATTAGTTGCAATTTGATGACATTTATAAATTTCTATTCGTGACCTGCCCACTATTTATCATAATTATAAACTAAAGGCCAATGGGAAAAGGAAATGAACTAACATTAAATTCTAACATTTATTCAGTTTCACATTTGACATGCCTTTCCTCACCAGCAAAACAATCATTTCTTGCAAGTAATGTGATTGTTTAAACGGGTATTTTAAAATAGCTTTTTTTTAATCAAAATATTCCAGCATACAGAAATGGCACCTTATGGCTCCTAAACTTAAAGATGTTTGGAGCCACTGATAAGCAAGAGTTTGAATGATCAAAACTAGAACGCCTTCTCTGTCCAGAGTACACAACGATTCTCCCAAAGGACCGGACCTGTAATACTTTGGCTACTCGGCGGGAACTGGCTGCTTGTTTCTTATGAGCTCGAGCCACGAGGATGTGGAGGAACAGGCACACTCGTCTAGCAGCCGTGTACAAACGATGATGCGCAGGAAGAAACATCTCCTCTCTGTGCCAGCCACGCCCCACTTTTCCTCTGCTCTCCAGCAGGGCACAGGGCTTTGCTTTGTTTTCTAACTGGCTCCCTTGAAATGAAGAAACAGGCTGGGTCGTTACACACACAGCCAAGCCATGCCCGAGCAGCCCGGGGTGCTGCTGGAAGTGGCATTGCTCAGCGCACTGCCGAGCCCCTGCGCCCGACCAGCTCTCACGCCCGGGCCACTGAGCAGGGCGGTCCTCAGCCTACCGAGAGGGGGCAGGCCCCACTGGGCCACAGCTGCAAGCCAGGGCGCCGGAGCATGCTCAGTGGTGGCTGGGGAGCGGATGCGGGCAGCGCCCGGCCCTACCTGGCCGCCTGCATGAGCGGGCTCCAGCCGTAGTGGTTCCGACTCTGCACCGAGGCCCCTTTGCGCAGCAGGAACCGCACCAGCTGCTCGTGGCCCCCGGCCGAGGCGAACTGCAGCCCGGTGTTGCCGGCCTCGTCGGTGCAATCCACTGGCACCGAAGGGGGAGACGCTGCCGCTTCCCCGGCTCCGGGCTCCGCCGCCGCCGCCGCCTCCTCCGTCCCGCAAGCGGAGCCGCCCGCCGCCTCCGCGCCGCCCCCGGGCAGCCCTAGGAGGCGCCGGGCGCTCTCGTAGTCCCCCTGCTCGCAGGCGCGGAGAAAGAGCTGGACCTGGGTGGGAACCCCGCATTCCCCCATCGGCGTGCGAGCCCCGCGCAGCCGCCGCCTCCGACCCCTGCCTGCGCCCCCGGCATGGGCCTCCCTCCCCTGGAAGGAGCGAGAGCTCGGCGCGCTCCGCCCGCGGAAGGGCAGCCGGTCTCATGTTACACCCCGCTCCTGTCCCCGGCTGCTCCGGCAGCAGTTCCTTCCCGCCAGCCGCTGCCCCGCGCCGTCCTCGGAGACACACGTGGGCAATTGCTGGGACTTATGTGGGAAGGGCTGTCAGGGCTTATAGAACCATAGAGTTGGAAGAGACCTTAGAAGGCCGTCAAGTCCAGCCCCTTGCCCAAGGCAGGACCAATCCCAATTAAATCAACCCAGCCAGGGCTTCCTCAAGCTGGGACTTAAACATCTCTAGGGATGGAGACTCCACTACTTCCCTAGATAACCCATTCCAATGCTTCATCACCCTCCTAGAGAAATAGTTTTTCCTAATATCCAATCTGGACCTCTCCCATCGTAACTTGAGACCATTGTTCCTTGTTCTGCCATCCGTCACTACTGTGAACAGCCTTTCTCCATCCTCTTTGGAACCTCCCTTCAGGAAGTTGAAGGCTGCTATCAAATCCCCCCTCACTCTTCTCTTCTGCAGACTAAATAGATCCAACTCCCTCAGCCTCTCCTCATAGGTCTTATGCTCCAGCCCCTTGTCTGCCCTCCCCTTCCCCCAGCTCCTGGTGCAGGGCCTGGCGGTGCTGGGCAGGGGTGCACTGACACAATATGTTACTGAGCCTAGTCGCTTTGCATTGTAGATCAGTTTGTAGAGTAAAACCATTTTTGTGTACACTAAACACTTTAAAATGCATTTCAAATACGGTTTACAATGCGTTGCATTCTTTTCAATGCACAGAGTATCTTCCATTCCTACCCTAACCCCCCACCCCCAGTTACACATTGATCAAAAGTCTCAGAGGGGTAGCAGTATTAATCTGTAGCTTGAAAAAAACCTTAAAAATGAGTGATCCTGTACCACCTCAGAGACTAATAAAAATATACATTGTATCATGAGCTTTTGTGGGT
This sequence comes from Pelochelys cantorii, assembly GCA_032595735.1. Lineage (NCBI taxonomy): Eukaryota > Metazoa > Chordata > Testudines > Trionychidae > Pelochelys > Pelochelys cantorii. The sequence continues at coordinate 145,560,469 of CM064327.1, forward strand.
ACAACCCACTTCTGCAGATAAGTAGAAGATCTTATTCCAGAGTGGATGAGTGCCCCAGATCTTATTCCAGAGATATTTCCTCAGGCTTTTTCCTCATTGTTCAAACTAAAGTGCCGCCTTGTCACTGTGTTTTTGTCTCCCACATCTTAGTTAGCCCAAGTTAACAAGGCCAAACAGAAATAATCATTTTTAGCAGTAAGGGAAAGGCCAAGTGGCTAGAATCACAAAGGTGATCTAGGCATTGCAACACTGTCTCACAACATCTAGTTTTTAGACACTAAGAAAGTCATAGGAACACCAAAGTGTTTCACAAATCTTGAGTAAGGTGCCTAAACTCCCTATATAATGAATGGGGAGAGAGCTGCACCTCAGACTGAGATTCACAACTGCCAATATGCTAGGTAGGGCACTTGCTAAACCAGCCAATGGGAGATGCTGACCAGAGATTAAGTCCAACTCCATCATAGAGTTCACTGCCAGAATCCAGTCTGCATGTAAGCACCTGGAATACCCTGTAGTGAGTCAGGTGGTTTAGGTGCCTAACCTGTTCTTTGAGAGATTGAGATAGGCAGATGCATAACCACACAAAACAGCCAGAGGAGGAAGTAGGCCCAGCCTTGTAACTACTATCCCAATGGATAGAGTGCCCACATGGGTTGTGGGAGACATCTATTCAAATCTTTTCTCCCTCTCACAGGGGAATCAAACCCAGGTTTCCCATATCCTGCATGAGTGTTCTAACCACTAGGATAAAAGTTATGAGGTAGGTAGTGACATGTCCTCCCCCTTCAGCCAGATTTTGAATAGGATCGATCAGCGGTGCTAAGGGACACGAGGGAGAGAGGGGCACAAGTCACGTGATCACTGCCCAGGTATCTCCTCCCTGTTCCACCCCTTATCCTCAGGGAAGAGAACCCAGTCAGTTCATGCCCCGCCCCCACTCCACCCGAGCCCTCACCACTAGGAGCAGGAAGTTGAGTGACCTAGCCTCAGCCTGCTCAGCTCTGCCAGTTCCAAGCCAGATTGCTCAATTCCCACTGCCAGGGAGTGCAGAACCCCCTCCCCAAGCAATGTGGTCCAGGGGATTATCCGGGGACCTGGCGCATGCTGCAGGGGTTGGGACCCCCTACATTCACCAGCGGCAGAAGGCGGAGCAATGCTGGGAGCTGGAGGGAACGCAGTAGTTTGTGGCCAAATCGCTCCACTTCCCACTGCCCTTGAATGCAGGGCCCCCTGATCCTGCAGCCTGCATTTGCCCCCTCCCCCATTAATCCCCCCAGGCCACTTAGCTTGGGGGAAGGGAGAAGGGGTGGAATCACCCCCTGCACGCACTGGCTGCAGAAAGCAAAGCAATCCAGCCCCAGCCAAAGCATGGGGCCAGGGGCAATGACTCTGCCCACTGGCTGCTGGCCTCTTATTCTTCCCCCTCTGCATTTGGGGGGTACCTGACCCTTCATGCCCCCCCCCCATGTCTCCCCTGAGACTCTTTTCAGTAGGCATTCTCTGATCATGCCTGCCAAATCGGGCACCATATACAAGATATGCATTAGCCTTCCTATCTTCCCTGGTTTGTGATTTGCTTTGGAGCTTATGTGGGAAATAGGCATCCAGATGCCTAGTAAGGTAAAAGTGCATGTTCAAAGGCAGAAACTTAGGCATTTAAAGAAACTTTACCCTGAATATGCAGGCACTGAATGAGTTAAGGTGCCTAAATGTTTTAACAGGAGTTTTGGGAATTGCAGTGGAATCTAAAATTGGACATAGGTACTTAAAGCTTTGTGAATCTAGCCCTAAGTCTCTATAAAGAAGCACAAAGAGGATCAGGGAATGCGATCAGTCTGACTTCCAAACCTGGAAAGATACTGGAACAGATTAATAAATAATCAATTTGTAAGCATCTAGAGGATAAGTAGGTTATAAGGAATAGCCAGCAAGGATTTCTCAAGAACAAGTGATGCCAAATAAATTTAATTAGACAGGGTTACTTGTTTAGTGGATAGGGGTGAAGCAGTAGACATGGTATATTTTGATTTTTTTAAGGATTTTGACATAATCCTTCTTGACATAAACAAACTAGGGAAATGTGGTCTGGAGGAAACTACTATAAAGTGGCTGCAAAATTGGTTGAAAAACTATACTTAAATAGTAATTATGAATGGCTCACTGTCAAACTGGGAGGGCATATCTAGAAGGGTCCAACAGAGATCAATGCTGTGCCCAATACTATTATATTATTTTTAGTAATTACTTCTTGGATAATAAGAGTGGAGAACATGTTTATAAAATATGTAGATGACACTATCCTGGGAGGGGTTCAAGCACTTTGGAGGACAGGATTAGAATTCAAAATGACCTTAACAAATTGGAGAACTGGTCTGAATTCAACAAGATGAAATTCAAAGACAAGCACAAACCACTTAGGAAAGAAAAATCAAACGCACAATTACAAAATGGAAGGCGGGGAAGAAAGCTAAGTGATAGTACTGCTGAAAAAGATCTGGGCATTTAGGCTATGGTGACCATATTTTCTGAACCAAAATTAGGGACATGTTAGTAATGCTCCCTGATCCCCGTTAGCCATCCCCCTGACCTCCATTAGCCACCCTTGGAGGTAGTACTCCCAGAGTCAAGATGGACACATGACCAGAAGTAAAGCGTGTCATGTGACTCACTCTAAAAACTCCCCCCACTGTCCTCTACTAGTAGGGATGGGTTTGGGCCCCATAGGACCCGCCCCCCCCCCCACCACCATGTAACTATGCTGCAATTGCATTAACCCAACTTGCATTGCATTAACTCAGGGGGAGAGGCCTGGGATTCCTCTATTTCAGTGGCTCTCAAACTTTTTTTGCCCGGGAACCACCTGGCTCAATCTGTGGATCACCAGTTGCTAATGGAAACTCATTGTTCATTACATAATTACGCTTGAGCCATTTTGCTAGGGCTGCAGCTAGAGAGAATGTTTTAATTTAAATTATTAAACATATTAAGCGTTTTAACTTTCTCATATTAATTTATCAAACTTCATTTTAAATAAAGTAAAATATTAATTTATGTCCAACATGAAAGTTTTCAATGTTTTCTTTATTTATGACAGGGGCAGGGAGCCTTTTTTGGGTTGGGAGCCACTGACCCACAGAAAAATCAGTTGGGGACCACACAAGTGAGAAGCAAAAAAACTCCTCCAAAATCCCCCAGTTCTCACTGATGTGGCCCCCAACTGTGACAGCTCACTCCTCTGGCACTCCAGCCTCACGAGGTGAGGGGAATACACGGGGAAGACTGAGGTTCATGGCTTCCCACAGGCCAGATTTACTTTTCTGGGGTTCCAGAGTTTGTGGATTTTATGGACCCCCTTATGTTCTGGGGTGGGGACAAAAATGAGGGGTTCCATGTGCGGGACAGGGCTGCCAGTGTGTGGGATAGAGATGAGGTGCAGGATCTGGGCAGGAGATGGGGTGCAGAAGGGGGAGACGTTGCGAGGTCTGGGTGGGAGATAGGGTGCAGAAGCAGGCTGGGAGTAGGGTTTCTGGCCAGGAGGGAGGATGCAGGTGGGAGGGTGTGGAGTCATGGCAGGGGGAGGGAAGTGAGTGATTGGGATGTGGGGGTCTGGGCATGAAGGGGATGCTTACCTGGCTTTGCACCCCCTTGCAGCATACACACACATCACATTCATGCTGGCAGTTTGGAGGCAGGCTGCAAGTATGGTGTAGATTACTTTTGATTTCGCAGATGGCTAGAGTACTGGCCAGGCATCAGCTTCCCGGAGACTTGGCCATGAGGTTCCTTGGGAGATCCCTTCGGATCTGCAGGAGCCTTTACTTTCTCTGGGCCGGTCCCAGGTTTCTGCTGTGTTGTTACATCGTGTCTGAGAGAGAGAGAGATTTTCCTGGCTGCTCGTCAGTTGATTTATGCACTTTGCAGGGGTCTTTGTTTGCCTTAAAAGGTTACAGATCCTAAACTTTCTTTGACTGGGTATTCCTCATTCGTACTTCACACTCACTCTATGCATATTCATAAGCTACATTGCATATTCATAAGCATACATTAAGCAATATGGTTTCTCGGCAAAGTCTGGCCTTATGGCCTTGACATAACAACAAACCTAACCATAAATTGCATTGCTTGACATACCGAGAATAATAAAAAATGAAGAGCGCTAGGGTCAAGGGAAGGGGAAAAGCACTGGGGTATGTTCAGCCAACGAGACGCCAATCAGGGGGGCATATCCAACTGGCTACATCCGCGGCCCCTGCCGGGGCTGAGGTGGCAGCTCCCAGGCATGGAGGTCTAGGAGCAGCTCCACCAGGTTTTGCCATGGACCCACCTAGCCCCCCAGCAGCAGCAGCCGCTGTAACAAAGAGCAAGTGGCCTAGAGGAGGAGGCAGCAGCATGGCCGCACTGGGGCCCCACGAGGAAGTGGTAGTCCTGCAGGGCGTGGGAGGGAGTCCTGCAGGGCGTGGTGGGGTAGCATGTGGCATGGTAGCTAGAAACTGCATGCCACCAGAATCCGGCTTCCTACGTGCTCTACTGGGCGGTGAGGGGGGAAGAGGCTGCTGCACCATGCGAGGAGCAGCAGCATGAAGCCATTTCTTGGACGCTTCTTCCCTGCAAGCCGGTGTCCCCATGGAGTAGTAAAATGTCCGGCCAGGCTTTCCAGGGCATTTCACTACTTGATGGGAGCACCAGGACAGAGTATGTACATTTGGGACTGTCCCGGAAAATTCGGGACGTATGGTCAACGTAATTATAGAGGATCATTCATTTAATATGAATGGACAATGTAATGTGGCTGTGAAAAAGGCTAAAATCATGCCATGAGATATTACCAGTAGTGTTATATGTAAGACACGGGGAGTAATTGTCGTACTTTATTTGGCACTGGTAAGCCTCAACTGGAGGATGCATCCAATTCTGCATACCACGCTTTAGGAAAGATGTGGACATATTGGAGAGAGGCCAAAGGAGAGCAACAAAATTGATAAGATTTAGAGAACCTGATCTATGAAGAAAGATTTTAAAAAATCTGTGCATCTTGAGAAAAGGAGATTGAGGGGGGATATGTTAACAGTCTATAAAAATATAAGGGCTGTTTTTCAAATACATGACTGTGAAACAATTGTTCTCCATGTCCACTCAAGATAGGACAAATAATGTGCTTATTCTGTAGCAAAAGACATTTAAGTTAAATATATAAGGGTAGTTAAGCTATGGAATAGGCTTCCAAGGGACACTGTGAAATCCTCATCACTGGGGCTATGTCTACACTCACGGCTTCTTGAGGCAGAAATATGCAAATGAGGCTAAGCGTGGAATATCGCCGAGCCTCATTTGCATACCTAATGAGCCACCATTTTTGCAGAAGAAGCTCTTGTGCCAGAAGGAGCTGTCTACACTGCCCCTTCTTGCGCAAGAAAACCCCTCTTGCGCAATGCCATTACGCCGATTATTTTCAGGATTATAAACCGTATATGCATTGTTTATAAAGGAGATCACTCTATAGCTAAGCCAACACCCTCTGCACACAGCAGAATCTACCATAACACTCTCAGGCCTTCTTTCTCCTACTCATGAAAGGCAATTCTCCTGACCAGCACAGGTGAGAAAGAAGGGGCAAGATCACCCTTAATTTTAACGTTAAACTATTTACTGAAATTTTGTCAGGGCAAAATTGATACTTGTGAAATATTGCAAAGGCCTTTCTATAAGGGCAAACTCCAAATAAAGATGAGTGCTCCTCTACGTCACTCTTCCTCTTTGGATATATCTGGACTATACAACATTTTTAAAATGTTCAACCCAGGTCAAAGGCCTGATGGTGATATAGTTTTGGGGAATAACTCTTGCAATCGGGTTTAAGATACAGTAAATTATGTGCATTAACTTCACATTTGTAGTGTCACATCATTTAAACAAGTCTTTAATAAGGGAAGGGAATAAGGGAAATTGAGGGGAAAGAAGTCGCTGTTAATTCATTTAGTTTAAAATGTTTTAACTTGTTTTCCATGACATCCATTCAAATGGGGTGGAGGGTAGCACATATTCAGATGCAAATACCTCTGCTGGGGAAGGAGCTACATAATCAGTATCAGAGATGTCAAGCTCTGAATAATAATGGTTTATTTAACATTTGAATCACCAGTATAGTCCTCAGTACTAAGAAAATGTGTTTTCACTCTTGGGTAACTAACATGCATTAGGAGTTTCAAGGGGTAGCCGAGTTAGCCTGTTACAGAAAAAAAACAGCAAGCAAATGGTCTGGTAGCACTTTATAGACTAACAAAACATGTAGATGGTATCATGAGCTTTCGTGGGCACAGCCCACTTCTTCAGATGACCGGAGTTATGACTAGAGGATAAGAAAACTCGAAATAAATAGGAGAAGGGAAGGGGGGGGGAGGAGGGAGAGAAAGATGCTCTGTCGCCCGCCCCCCTATAATAAAGTATCAGGAGAAAGGGTGCTAAACCTGAGTACTCAGTGGAAACAAGGCACTTTAGTTTCTCCAAAAGCAAACTAGGTGAGTTCAGCACTATGCCTTCCACCCAACTAATGCAAGAGCAACAGAATAATTCATATTTAAAACCCTTGATTTTAGCAGTACAGAACAGTAAACTAATCAGAATTAAGAACATCACTGAAACGTATCATAATCAAATATGTAGCTTTCAACCTTTACAATTCTGGCCTGTGGGGAATCATGTTCTACACACAAGTGGTGGCATGTGAAAAAGCAGTAGGGTGCTGCACAGAGAGGCAAAATAAGGATATGTCTACACTGCCACCTTAGTTCATTGCAGGAGGAGTAACGGTAGTCCGAATTAGGGGCTTTAGTTCGAACTACCTAGCCCGTGCCGCGTGTAGCAGCGGGCAGGGAGTTCGAACTACCGGGCATTTAAAAATGGCGGCGCCCAGGAACATGCAAATAAAGCCCGGGATATTTTAATCCCGGGCTTCATTTGCAAGTTCGAATGACTACATTAGCCACCCTAGTTCGAACTAGGGTGGCTAGTGTAGACATACCCTAACTGTTTACAAAGGCAATGCCTGTGATTGATAAAAGGAAACTTAAGACATTTTGACACCAAACCTGAATTCAATCTGCCTTGATGTCACATGATCCCAAAGAATAAACTTGTACATAAAAATGAAAAAAGAACAAACATTTAGAATTGAAAACTAATATGCCAATACAAACAAGAAATGCTTTTCTAGAAGTACTGTGAAATGTGATTGCTAAAGCTATTAGCAATTATTTATATTTTCAGTGATTATTTGTTATTAAAAATACCAATTGAATAGCACAAGAGATATCCATCTACACCCGTGGTCACCAACAGGTCGATCGCAATCGACTGGTCAATCGCGAGGCCTCGACCAGTCGCTCGCGAGGCATCCTGTCCACCCCGCCCCCATTCCCCTCCCACCCACTACCTACCTCAAGTGAAAATGGAGGTAGTGTCGGCTTCCCGGGATGGACAGAAGTCCCGCAGCTTAGCGCCACTTCCGGCGATTCTGGAAGTGCGCTAGCTGCTCTGCCGGGTGTACTGGGGAAGGGAGCATCGGCTCCCTGCACCACACAGGAGGGGTGAGTCAGTCCCGGGGTAGGTGTGCGCGGGGGGGGGGTCGGCCCCGGGGTAGGCGCGCGCGGGGCTTCCCTGCGCCGGGGGGGTTGGCCCCGGGGCAGGCGCACATGTGGGGCTTCCCTGCGCGGGGGGGAGCGGTGTTGGCCCCGGGGCAGCGCGGGTGCAGGGATTCCCTGTGGGGGGGGGGCGGTGTTAGCCCCGGGACAGGCGCGCACGGGGCTTCCCTGTGCCGGGGGGGTCGGCCCCGGGGCAGGCGTGCGTGCGGGGCGTCCCTGCATGGGGGGCGGGGGTATCGGCCCTGGGGCAGGCGCGCGTGCGGGGCTTCCCTGCGCGGGGGGTTGGTGTCGGCTCTGGGGCAGGCATGGGTGCAGGGCTTCCCTGCTGCGGGGGGGGGGGGGCGGTGTCAGCCCTGGGGCAGGCGCGCACGGGGCTTCCCTGCGCGGGGGGTGGGGGTCGGCCCGGGGCAGGCATTTGTGCGGGGCGTCCCTGCCTGGGGGGGGGTATCGCCGGGGCGGGTGCAGCGGCTCCTGCGGGGGGGGTCGGCCGAGGCAGGTGTGCGGGGCTTCCCTGCGCCGGGGGGGGGTTGGCCCTGGGGCAGGCACGCATGTGGGGCTTCCCTGCGCGGGGGGGGGTGGTGTCAGCCCCAGGGCAGGCGCGCACGGGCCTTCTCTGCGCCGGGGGGGGGGGTCGGCCCTGGGGCAGGCATGCGTGCGGGGCGTCCCTGCGTGGGGGGGGGTCGGCCCTGGGGCAGGCATGCGTGCGGGGCGTCCCTGCGTGGGGGGGGGTATCGGCCCTGGGGCAGGCGTGTGTGCGGGGTGTCCCTGCGTGGGGGGGGGGTATCGGCCCCGGGGCAGGTGTGCGCGGGGCTTCCCTGTGCCGCGGGGGGAGGGGAGGGGGTTGGTCCCGGGGCAGGCATGCGCGGGTTTTCCCTGCATCGCGGGGGGGGCGGGGGAGTCGGGCCCGGAGGAGGCACACGCTGGCTTCCCTCTGGGGGGGGGATCCTGGGAGGAGGCAGATGCAGGGGATTCTCTGCCTCTACTGGCACCCCACTTCCCAGCCCCCACTCCCCAGCCCCCACTTCCCAGCCACAGAACTCTGTCCCCATTCCTGTCCCCAGTCCCCGAACTCTGTCCCCACTGGCACCCTGTCCCCAGCTGCAGAAACTTGTCCCCACTGGCACTCTGTCCCCTGCCGCAGAACCCTGTCCTCTGTCCTCCCAGCACCCTGTTCCCTCTCCCCTGCCCCCAGCCGCAGAACTCTGTCCCCACAAAATGTATAATTATAAATACTTAAATTTAGATTTAAATAGCATGAATAAAAAACAGACCATTTATTTCATAACTATAAACACGTGATTTTAATTTTATATATCGCACAATTTAAAAATAAACTGTTTATCAGAGTGTGCAAGTAAGGGCTGGGGATAGCAAGTGATGGACAGGAGGAGAATAGAGAGGGTGGGGCTTCAATGAAGGGGCGGGGCTTCAATGAAGGGGCAGGGCGATAGATCTTTGCCTGTTCTGAGATTTAAAAAGTGATCTTGGGTGTAAAAAGGTTGGAGACCACTGATCTACACAATGTTAACAAAGGTAAATGATGACGTGCTAAGGGTAATACAAACAACATTTTAAGAAGTAAATGTAGATGTGACACTTTATTTACGGTAGGTTACAAGAAAAAAGTGGTTCAGTTTAAGCAATCAAATCACAGCTTAAGAAAAATGTGTGAAGTGCTGCTATGAGGCTTTATACAAACATATACACTGATAAAGGATTGTTTTAAATGCCCCAATTTGACTTTGTAAAGGGGTTTGGTATTTTAACTGAATCCAGTTTCCTTCAGCAGTTCAATACCTCACATCAGATAGGGGCGAACAGCCTTTGACTAGGCATTGGTACACACTGTGCCTGTAAAGAGTTCAGCTCTGGGAAGCTGGTGCTGAGCTGAACCATCCTGTGAAAGTGGGATTGGAAAAGACCCCAACAAACATTAATTTTTGCAAGCACTGCTGATGGCTTACCTCATCTGGGGTAAATTTCATCCACCCAGCCCCACCATATCTCAGGGCTTCCCTATGCCACTATCTCAACCCCAGCTCCTAATCCCATCCCCGATTATGCCCTAGCCCATCTCCATCTCCTGACCCCAGCTGTTTCACCTGCACCATTTATTTTGGTTTTGGCTCCTTACACAGACTCTGCCCATGTTTCCCTTCTAATTTGCCCCTCCTCTGTCCTCTTTAAGCTCTGTGAGCATCAGGGAGCAGACTCTAAGAGCCAGGAAAGGCTTAAATCTTCAGCAAATGCTACTGTGCATGCTCAGTAACAGCAAAACAGCAAATTATGATGGTCAGCAGTTTGTAATATGTCCTGTGGGCTGCCACAGAGCAGCTCCTAAGGGCAGGGGAGAGTGCAGCTGCTAGGTCTGCTAGCAGCAGGGGGCCTCCTCCTACTCAGAATAGGAATGTCTGAAAACACTCAATTTATGGCCCCCCTCAATCCTGATCCCATGTCCCCTCCCTCCAGTCACACCACTCTACAGTCCCTTTCCCCAGTCTAGTGCAACCACACACATAGGGTAGCCTCACTATCTTCTCCCCACCCAGTGCATCCACTCCCTCACACACACACACAAACACACCAGTCCCTTCCCCCAACCCTCTGTAACCACTCACACACTGCCTCTTCCCACAGTTGTCTACATCCTATTTTCCGATGATACTCTTCTCCATAGCCTCCCATTATGGTCACCTCCACCTTACTGTCTCATCCCAAGCACAAGATGTTCACTTCAATAACTAACTCATGACAGATTATTGCACTCATCATCTGACTGCAAGTCTCAGAGGGGTAGCCATGTTAGTCTGTAACTTTAAAAACAACTTTAAAAAAAAGAGTAGTCCTGTGGCACCTTAGAGACTAAACAAAAATATATGTATAGTATCATGAGCTTTTGTTTTGCCCACAAAAGCTCACAATACTTCTTTTCTCTCTCTCTCTCTCTCAATATATATATATACACTAGCCAATTAGCCCATCACAAAATGGGATTTTCAGGTCTCTCCTCCATGTCCTATTCCCTTTCTACCTCTGTCTTCTCTCCTGAGCCTCCAGTCTCTCGCTCCGTCTCTCTCTCTCTCCCCTCCTCCTACTGCCTCCCCCCTCTCTCTCAGCTCTCCTCCATCTCCTGCCTCTCTCTCCATCTCTCTTTCTCTTCTCCCCCTCCTGCCTCTCATTCTCTCTTCTCCTCCTCCTCCTGCCTCTCACTCTCTCTTTCTCTTCTCCTCCTCCTCCTGCGTGGGGAGTGCGGAGCCCAAACGGCTGTTGGCGCTGCTTGCTCCTGTGCAGCAGCCCGGCTAAGCAGCTGCCTATGAGCTCCAGCTGTCCCCCCTGCACCGTTTCCCTTCGCCCCAGCACTGATCCTGCAGCCTCCCAGTTCCCCTCCCCCCCCCGTTTCCCTGCCCTCCCCCCGGCCAGGGTCTGTTCACGGCCAGGGGGTGGGGCCTGGAGCTGCTGTCATGCCGCACGTCACCGCCCCGTCCCCCTTCGCCTCCCACCGTGGCGCTCAGCTGACTTCTGTGCCGCTCAGCTGGGCCGCCACGGGGGAGCAAGCGGCTCAAGCGGCCGTTTGGGGTCCGCGCTCCCCATGCAGCACCCCCATGCTGCATGGGGAGCACGGACCCCAAACGGCCGCTTGCACCGCTTGCTCCCCCGTGGCGGCCCGGCCGAGCGGCACAGAAGTCAGCCGAGCGCCACGGCGGGAGGCAACAGCGCCCCCCAGAGGCAACACATAACGCTACAGCATTACAGAGTCACAGACATTGGGCTACTATATATATGATGTCTCTAAAGTGCCACAGGACTACTCCTTGTTTTTTTTAAGTTGCTTTCATCTGACTGCAGACATTTTCCACCATTCAGTATATCCCAAATTACAGCCCTTTCACAGAATCATAAAAGATTATGGTTGGAAGAGACCTCGGGAGGCCATCTAGTCCAACCCCTGATCAAAACAGGACTAACCCCAACTAAATCCACCCAGACAGGGATTTCTCAAGCCAGGCCTTAAAAACCTCTGAGTATGGAGATTCCACCTCCTCCCTAGGTAACCCATTCCAGTGCTTCACCACCCTTCTAGTGAAACAGTTTTTCCTAATATCCAACGTAGTCCTCCCCCACTGCAACTTGAGACCATTGCTCCTTGTTCTGCCATCTGACATCACTGAGAACACCCTGACTCCCTCCTCTTTGGAACCCTCATTCAGGTATAGTTAAAGGCTGCTATCAAATCCCTCCTCACTCCTCTTCTGCAGACTAAATAAGCCCACTTCTTTCAGCCTCTCCTCATAAGTCATGTGCTCCAGCCCCCTCATCATCGTCCTTGCCCTCCTCTGGGCATTCTCCAATTTGTCCACATCCTTTTTGTGGGGGGTGGGAGGGGCTAAAAATGGGTGCAATACTCCAGATGTGGCCTCACAAGTATCAAAAAGAGCGGAATAATCATTTCCCTCCATCTACTGGCAATGCTCCTACGAATGCAGCCCAATATGCAGGGCTCGACAAATCACTGAATCTACTTGCCCGTGGTGAGTGGATTTCAGCTGGTTGCCCTGTTCACCGGCGGCATGCGCATGAGCAATGCGGGTCTTGCACATGTGCAGGGCGGGGCTGGCAAGTAGGTTTCACCACCGTTTGTCAAGCCCTGCCAATACGTATTAGTTGATTTATATCCATCTTCAGGGCTTGACAAACTGCGGCAAGATCTACTCACCAGCCCCGCACCGCGCATGCACCAGACCAGCACTGCGCATGCGCGCAGTGCCGGTGAACGGGGCAAACAGGGCGAACGGCTGAAATCTACTCACCATGGGCAAGTAGATACAGCGATTTGGCAAACCCTGTCCATCTTCTCATCCATTATTATTCCCAGGTCTTTTTTCTGCTACTTAGCCAGTTGGTCTCCAGCCTATAGCAGTGTATGGGATTCTTCAATCCTAAGTGCAGAACCCTTCACTTGTCCTTCTTGAACTTCATTAAATGTCTTTTGGCCCAATCTTCCAATTTGTCTAGGTTACTCTGGACCCTAGCGCTACCCTCCAGCATATCTACCTCTCCATCCATCTTAGTGATATCCAGGAACTTGCTGAAGGCGCAATCCATCCCATCATCCAGCTCATTATGAAGATGTTGAACAAAACTGGTCACAGCACTGACCCCCGGAGCACTCCACCTGATACTGACTGCTAACTAGACATCAAGCCATTGATCGCTACCCGTGAAGCCCAACTAGCCATCTTGTAGTACATTCATCCAAGCCATACTTCTTTAACTTGCTGACAAAGAGTACTGTAGGAGACCATATCAAAATCTTTGCTAAAGTCAAGGTATATCAGGTCCATCACTTTCTCCATATCCACAAGAGCCAATTAGTTCATCATATAAGGCAAGTAGGTTGGTCAGGCATGACTTGCCCTTGGTGAATCCATGTTGACTGTTGTTGATCACCTTTATCTCTGGTGGGCTCACACCTAGGGTTGCCAACTCTCCTGGACCAGACAGACTGGATGCCACTGTCGCTAATGGCACCCAGTCTGCCTGGTTCAGAAGAGCTGGCAACCCAGCCACGGAGTTGAAGGCAGCTGTGCAGCCCCTCGCTGGCAGCAGGGCCCAGAGCGGCAGCAGAGCCTCCAGGGCTGGTGGCCTGGACCCCATGGACAGCAGGCTGCAGAGCCCACAGGAGGGGTGGATGGCAGGACTCCAGCGGATGCTGAAGCAAGGGGAGCCAGTGGGATACTGAAGGAGCTGCCTGGATGCTAGAACACAGGGCTGGTGGGGCCAGCCCCTGGGTATAGGGAAGCTGGGTGGAAAACTTGGGAGTGCTGCAGCACCCTCCACACTCCTACTTCCCATGCCTATAGCAGTCCCTTTCTCACCACTTATTACTTCTACTCCCACAACATAATTTTGTCTTCTTACCTCTGAGCAGTTCTTGTTACAGTCCCCATCTCAGTACTCTCCCTTCTCACCCAAAAACAGTAATTCCACAAACAACTTCTCTCCTCCGCTATATATATATCCCTATCCAGCCACTTCCTTCTCTAGATACCCCCAAACCCATGCTCTTGTCAGTACCAAATATAGTTCCCCACTACACCATATTCCCACTTTCACCCCAATCTCTACAGTCATTCACTGTATTTCTCCAATTTCAGTATCATTGTCCATAGCCTCTTCTCCAACCCAATAGAACTACGGTCCAATCAAGTCTCTTTTTCCCCTGGTGCAATTATCTCCATCCAAGACTCTTCTTTCTACCCTCACCCCCACACAGTAACCTCCTCAACCCAGCTTCTTCAGCATTTACTCAAAACTGATCTATTTCACCCTCCCTCCCCCCCCCCCCCAGTCCCTTAAAAACCCTGCCTGCTCATTAAATCCAAAATACAAACCTTTCTTGAGTTCAGCCAGGTCTTTTCAAGCACAGTCACTCAGACACAGCAAACCAAGATATAGTTCTATGCATAGTGACATTAACGTGCCTTCAACAACCAGGTTGAATACAACCTCTTAAGCAGCCCAGGATTTCATGGTCTCTACAGTAAGCAAGACTATCTCCGTCCTGCTGCACACTTCAGAATTAATTTTAATTTTAGGGTTGGGATGCTGTAAATTTAACACTTGTCATGGCCTTATTTTTGCATCCTTCTATGTAAGATAGAGGGTCATTTCTCCTGATGGGCTCCAAATACCAGCTTTCTGGTTTTATTTCATAGGTCACCTTGGCTTACAGATTAATTGTAATACAGTAATTCCTCATTTAACATGGTAGATACGTTTCAGAAAATGATCGTGCTAAGTGAAAACGTGTTATGCGGGGTCAATTTTCCCATTGAAAATAATGGAAAAGGTGGGGGTTGCATTTCAAGCGCACGTGCACTTGCAGCTCCAACCTGCACTTGTTAGCAGCTGGGACCGGGACATAAGGTTGGGGGAGAAAGGGGACTGGGTTATAGCAGGGAGGGGAGGTGTTTGGCTCTGGAGAAGGGAAGGGAAGGGAAGGACAGGGGAAGGGGCTTGCAGCCGGTGGCTGGGTTTCCCCAGCTGGCCAGTTGCCGGCAGCTGCGCGGGACTTCCCCTGCCTCCTTGCAAAGCGGCAGAGGTTCGCCGCTCACCACACCATTCCCCAGCGACCCCCTCTGGCCGGATGCCTCGCTCCCTCTCCTCCACCCCCCGCTTGCAGCCGGCGGTTGGGTTCCCCCAGCTGGCCGGTCACCGGCAGCTGTGCGGGGCTTCCCCCTGCCTCCGGAGGTTCACCGCTCACCGTGCCATTCCCTGGTGACCCCCTCTGGGGATGCTTCGCTCCCTCTCTTCTGCCCCCCGTTTACAGCCAGCGGCTGGGTTTCCCCAGCTGGCCGGTCGCCAGCAGCTGCATGGGGCTTCCCCCTGCCTCCCTGCAAAGCAGCAGAGGTTTGCCGCTTGCCGCGCCATTCCCCGGCGACCCCCTCTGGCCGGATGTCTCGCATCTGGCAAGGAGGGGTTGCCGGGGAACGGCGCGGCAAGCAGTGAACCTCTGCTGCTTTGCAGGGAGGTAGGGGAAGCCCGCACAGCTGCCGGTGACTGGCCGGCCGGTAGGGGAAATCGTGTTATTGCGGGGATGGGTTGTGTTGTTTGAAAAATGTTCCCTAAAAAAAAATCATACTATCGCGAAAACATGTTAAGAGGGCACATGTTAAGCGAGGAATTACTGTAAATGAAATGAGAGAAAACACAGAATGCCCGTAGAAAAAGTCTCTCAGCTAAACTGACCAATTGCATTGTCAGGATTTTTTAATGTCTTTAGCTGTCGCTCTGTAGTAAACAAAAAAGATAGCTGCAAAGACTTAGTCAGGGCTATAAGCCTCCATGGGAGTACAGCAAATCCTTAAGGGGACAAATGCCAATCTTCTCTGCTTAAGTTATGGCCAGTGTCTCTCTCTGGAGGTACTGAGAGAACTTTGTACAGTAACCTGTGCTTGGGATCCATATCCTTCCTGGCTGGCCCATGGGGAAGTGCCGAGCCCAATGTTAGTGGAGATTGTTAATGCCTCCTTCCAGGAGAGCAGATAGTCTGCTTCACTTGAAGAGATAGCTGTGTGGCATGCTCAAGAAATCTTTAGTTGACACAGACATTCTAGCTAATTATCACCATGTCCTATCTTCCATTTTTGGTTATGATTACTGCAGATGCTGAAACGAGACAATTCTCACAATATCTAGTGCGAAATCTAGGTCATTGTAAAATGGGGTACTGACATGGGTGCAAAAAGTGACACTGTTGGTTGCAATGGTAAATGATCTATTTCTGAAAATGGATGATGATCAGGTGTCCATGCTGATATTAGTTGTCTGTTAATTACAAGATGTTGACCAGAGGTAAAAGTAACTTAAAATTACTTATAGGTACTGTCCTATTGCAACACAAGTCCCTGGAAGCTTTTGTCACAGCTCAGCCAGCTCTTGCTGGTGCTGTGCATAATGATGCACCCACTTGCTTTCATCTCTGATGTTGACTTCAACTGTTGTGAGCCACAGAGGGACTGATGGGTCTTCGAGGAACTTCACTTCTTCCATGTGGAGCTTTCTCAAACTGTAGTGGTGAGAAACTGTTCCTGCTCTGTGAGGGGACTTGTTTGTGAAGTTACATAGGGTTTGTCTTATTACCTTTCTTCATCAATGTTTACAGAGGGGGGCTGTTGGGAGGGTTAGTAAGAAGATATGGGCTGCAGTATTTTCTCTAAAGTGCTGATACACAATTTTATATCACCATTTCATCGAACTCGCCCAGCCAGGGGCTATATCTACACTACACACCAGTAGCGGTAGCATGTACCATACTCTTAGCTACAGACTGCATTTAAAAGTACTTATGTCTGGGTGAAGAAGCTCAGCCATGCCATTCACAGTTGGACTGCATTTATCTCTCTTGATTTAACAATCTGAAGGACCACTTCTCCAACTTCAGGCCAGCCCCATTCTTGGACCACTATCTTGTGGCCATGATGGACTCCATTGACACCTCAGCGACTGGGGCTAGCCTACTGGAATTTCAGTAACAGCCTGCTGGAGGATGTTGGCTTTGCAAAGTCCTTCCAGGTGTTTTGGCTGGCCATGCAAAGACACAGACATACCTTTCCTTTGGCTCAGTGGGAGTGGGATGTGGGGAAGACATCTACGTATCTCAGCTCTTCTGCAGTGACTACACTTGGGGGTCGAGCTAGAGGAGGCATGCAGCGATAGAGCACCTGCAGTGAAAGGTTTAGTGAATGCGGCACCCAGTTGTTCACCCCAGGGATCCATCTCTCTTCAGAGAATGTCAGGAGGAGCAGGAAGAGCTCCAGGTCCTTGACAACCATTCGACCTGGGCTGCTGTTCAATCTTACAGCCAACTCCTTTGGAAGACTGACTGTGGCTTCTGTTTATTCTACACCTTGGTGAAAAGGGGAGGAGGGGTTAAAAAGCATATCTTCTGGCATGCATCTGCAACCAGGTCCACACCCTCTGCCTTCAGAGACTCCTTTACATCGCGTGTAGTCGAGCATAGCATATATTGGTATGTTTCTCCTTGTGACACCCTCAATATGACTTGCGGCTCTTTTGTCATCACCTAAGAAGTCTCCCATGGGACTTCTTTGAGCTGCCAGTCTTTTACCAGGACCTCCTTAGGACCTGGAAGCTAGTTTCAGTGACTAGGTCCTTAGCCACTGAGGAAGACAATCTTCTCACAGAAGCCCTGTCACACAACCTTCACCTTTGTGTGCAGGTGGTGGAGTCCACTTTGGCGCTCTAGAGGATGATCCTGACTGATATCATCGTAATTAGAGACCTCCTGGACTCTGATCAGAGAAAGTGGGTGGACCCTATGGTGCTCAGCCAGCATCAAGGACTGTCCAAATTGCACATTCCCTGTCATGTGCTCCAGGAGGTGAGCAGTCTTATGTTCCATTTCTCTTGATTTTCTTCATCAGGTCCTGAGTAGGTGCTCCTCATCCCCGTTACTCCTGAAACTCACCAACTCACCTCTGACACCTGAAACAGATGAATGATAGCCAGCCAGTCTGTCTCTGAGCTGCACCCGGAAAACATCTGCACAAGCTGATACTCACCTTCATGTCCTGCCCCAACACCAAATGGTGAGAGCTGCTGCAACTTAAGGAGAGTGGGGAGCCCTGGTGGGCCAGTCTGTACTCCACTCTGGGGATTCTCAGCCTGCTGAGGATATTAGTTGGCAGCTCCTCTATGGAACTGTAATCAGAGGACTATACTTGGCACAGTTCATGAACTCCACTGACACCTGTACTTTCTGCAGTGCATGGGACATCCTGACACACTTTGATGTAGAGTGCAGCAGGCTGCAGAACCTTTGCAAGCTCCTCCTGAACTTCTCACTGAAGTACTGGCTGCAGTTCTCCCTTCACTTCTTCATTTATACAGATCTCTTTTGTGGCATCACAAAGTTGCCAGACCTCCTTGTCAACACCCTCCTGGACGTGGCCAAGATGGCCACCCAGGAGGAAGCTAGATGGAGGTGGTGTTCTGAAAGTGTTAAGCTATTTTTGGTCCGTCATTCTATCACATGTACAGAGTTCCTCTGGAGGGTGTCCCATGATTCCTAAGAGCTTTGTCTTCACTGCTGCAGACTGATGTTGTGGCAGTCAATCTCCCAGCATTCAACTGACTGGGTCTAATAAAGACCCACTAAATCGAATGCTGACGGCACCCCTGTCATCCGCGATGCTCCTTGCAGTCGCATGGAGTAAGGACAGTCAATGGGAGCATTTCTCCCATCAATCTCCTGCTACGGGGCCACCCAAGAAAATCAGCGTAAGATACATTGACTTCAACTACATAATTATCATTATCTTCCATTGATTTTCTCCACCAGTATAGACCTGGCCTTAGACATCTATGAAAAATGGTGGGCACTGCAGGGGTTTTCTTTGCTCAGTGTATCACTCTGAATCACAGAATTTCAATCTTTAGCTTTACCTCCTGTCCCTTGTTCTTTTTTTTTTTTTTATTTGTCGTCCCCAGTACTCACTTGGCCTGGATCCAACGGCTCCTCCCTCTTGGTCGAGAGGGCGGAGGAGGGCTCTGACTTTGGGCAGGCCTAGACTTGGCTGTCCCAGTACACACAAATAGTAGTACACACCTCTCAATTCTGCAATAAATGAGGGACGTGTCATAGAGAACAGCCTCCTTTACTGCACAATCCCAATTCATCCCCAGGTTGGATAGCAAGAAAACCTAGCAGCCCGGAGCGTCCAGCAGCTTGCAGGTTTCCTGCAGCAGAGCTGTCAACCCTGGAATACCATCAAGTTTTTTGGCATCTGTTATCCTTTTTTGCACTTCTTCATTAATTCTGTCACTTAACATCCTATTCCATTGATGGCTCATAGCATACATAATATATCAAAGTCTTTGGGCTACTGGTAGGAATTTGTCAGCTGCTGTAACCCTGTGGTATTTGAAATTGTGTAACTTTGAATAGAGTCCTAGTCTTGGACAAGTCTATCAAATTGTTACCCTGAATTTAGTATGCGAGTCATCTATATCTCCACTGGAATTTGTGTAAATCAAAGTTGTTTTTTCATTATAACAGAGCTTTGATGATCCCTTCAATTCTGTCATCCCACACACTATTTTCTAATGAAACTGTGGTTTTGTTGTAATGCTTTTTTGTTAATGTTCATTGACAAAGAAGGTTGCATCAACACACACCCCATTCACACAAAATTTTAAAAGAATAGAAATAAGTGGAAAGATTTGAGCATTCATTTCTGCATTCATGCTGTCTACAACACTGTAGTTAACTCACTCCAACACCCCATAAGGTTTTCACTTCCATCTCCAACTAATACCAAAAACAATATGTATGATAACTTCATCGAACTTGCACTTGCAAAAGAATAAAAATGATCTCATATTCATTTTATTTTAGAGAATCATATCTGACTGCTGCTCATTTCATGCATTTGCAAAGTTATTCTGTCTTAATACTGCTAAGAAAAGTGCAGCACTTTGCAAGCAAAAGAAGCAGAGGGATGTGGACTACAAAGGTGGAGTCCAGCTGTAAGGAGGGATTGAGAAGGTTGGTAAACTGAGCGGGCTAGAGTATAGTGCAGGAGTTGAAGCCAGGGGAACCTATGATGAGTAGCTGAAGCTGGCTGCAAGCTCTCTCCTTCACTTTATTTGGAGTAATGAGATTCTGAGCCAGGCCACCTGGACTGCCAAGGCCTATATATCCTAGAGAACCTACAAAGAAAACCTATAATCACAAATGCTGTTGCTGCATGGTAAATGCTATGTCAAATGTTATTTTCACCTACTGGCCTTAGTTTGTGTTTGGGGACAGCAGGGATTTAAGGCACTCTAGAGACACATTTGGAAGGAGGAAAGGGGGGGAGAGGAAGGGGAGCTCTTGTGTATTCATTCCTATGCCATTGCTGTACCCACACTTAAGAGTGACAGTGTCTTTTTCTCCTCCAAGTGTCAGGGATGGCCCCTTTCTTCCTCCAGTAATGGAAGCAGTGGCCTCCCAGCGATATTTGTGCCCCTTCTCCTCCCCTCTCCAGCCCAGCATCCTCCTGGGCATCTCCACTGACTCCCCCTCCATATGGCTCCTCACTTCAGCCTACTTTTTTTTCTTTGTAAATACAAGTGGGCCTTTGTCGGGACGGCTGGGACAGGGCTTAAAAAGGGACCGGCCTGACCACAACGGGAGGCGTGGTCACCCACTGAGTGCAAGGGGAGTTGGACCATAGGAGTTGTGAGGAGCTCTTCCTCTTCAGCTCCATCAAGGGCAGATGCTTCAGGTATTGAGCTCCTTCCTGCCTGGCATTTCCAATCCGAGGCCCCTTTCCTGTCCACGAGCAGTGATTTGTTTGCATTTGGGGAGAGGTTTCAGCCGCGGGTGTGGGAGCGCGGCAAGGCCCCCCTGGAGCAGACGCACAAGCCGAGCAGGGCAGCAGCCACGCCCAACTCCCCTTCGGGGAATTCAGGGCAAAGTCTGTGCCTGGTAACTACAGGCAGGCGGCGGCTGGGTTTCACTTGCTAGGCTGAGGCTTCCTCAGTCCGGCTCCGCGCTGCAGGTCTCGCTGGCAATGGGGCGGGGAGAAGGGAGGAGCCGCTGGCGGAGGATCCGGCCGAGTTTCCTGGAGGGGGAGCTTTGGCGCCCGCTCTCGGGGAGTTGGGTCGCTCCTGCCGCCGCGTGAAACTTTGCGAAGTTCCCGGGCCGCGGGCAGGCGCGCCCCCCGCGCGGGGATGGCGGGGCTGACTGGCCGCAAGTGGTGGGGCAGGCGGGGCCGGCTCCCCCGGGGAGGAGGGGCGCTGCTGGCCCTGGGGCTGCTGGCGGCGCTGGGTTTCCTAGTGTGGCGCCGCGTCCCGCCGGAGAACGAAGCCGCGCGTCCCGCCCGCGGAGCTCCCCAGCCGCCGCTGCCCGCGGACCCCGAGCGCCTGCGGAGACCCGTGTACGAGAAGCCGCCCCTGGACCCTGGGGCGTTGGGCGAGCTGGGCCAGGCGGTGCGGCTAGAGCTGAGCCCGGCTGAGAAGAGCCGCCAGGAGGCGAGTATCCAGCAGCACCAGATCAACATCTACCTGAGCGACCGCATCTCCCTGCACCGCCGCCTGCCCGAGCGCTGGCACCCGCTGTGAGTACCCGGCGCCCGTCCGCGCCTTGCCGGGCACTCGCTCCCTCGTGCGCCCAGCTGCCACCTGCTTCCCCGCCGCCCTCCCCGGGAGGATTCCCTTCCCGTCGGCGTGGCCGTCCCCAGCCTACGCAGGCTCCCCGCTGCGGCCAGTCCCTGCAGGTCCGCGCAAACCCGGCCCGAGATTCCCAGGAGTGGGGCTGAGCCTCCTGAGCCCTCCTGGGCCTGCCAGAGATCCCGGCCCGGCGGATTGTTCAGTCGTCGTATTCGCCCTGGGTGATTGACTGAACTGAGCAGGTCTTGCCTCTTTGTGGTTTGAAGGGTGTACAGCTAACACATCAGGAATTAAGACTTAAAACTGTTGGTTTTGCCCCTTGGTGCTATACGTGGAATTGGTCTTCAATATTAATTTAGTCAGTTAGATTAGAAACAGTCTGGGTGCCAGTATATTGGTTCTAGCTGACAGTAGTCTGCTTTCTGAGACAGTTAGCTCTTGAGTTTAATTGCCAATCCTTCACTGGTGAGATGCAGACTTTTTG
Organism: Pelochelys cantorii; assembly: GCA_032595735.1. Classification (NCBI taxonomy): domain Eukaryota; kingdom Metazoa; phylum Chordata; order Testudines; family Trionychidae; genus Pelochelys; species Pelochelys cantorii. The sequence continues at coordinate 145,582,273 of CM064327.1, forward strand.
TCCTGTAATAACACTGCACGTGGTTTTTCAGGGTTTTAAAAAACGAAAGACCCATTCCTTAAGCTCTAAAACTGTTGGACATGTTGTTTAAATAAACTAGAGAAATACAACCTAGTTGGGGTTACTATAAGGTGGATGCATAACTCTTTGGATCTGTTCTCAAAGAGGCCACAATTTAAACCCCTCCAATGCATTATCAACAATCTACAGCCTATCCTGGAAAATGACCCCTCGCCCTAAGAGGCCTTGGGGGAAAGGTCAATCCTCACCTACAGACAACCCCCTAACCTCAAACAAATTCTTTCCAGTAACCACACGGCACACCATCATAATCATCTAGGAACCCACCCCTGCAATCAGCCCCAGTGCCAACTCTGCCCACGCATCTACACTAGCAATTTCATCACTGGACCCAAGCACATCAGCCGCCAAATCAGAGGCTCATTAAACTGCACATCCACTAATGGATCTATGCCATCAAATGCCAACAGTGCCCCACTGCCATGTATATTGGCCAGACTGGACAGTCTCTACGGGGAAGAATTAATGGACACAAATCAGATATCGAAAAAGGCAATACACAAAAACCTGTTGGAGAACACTTTAATCTGCCTGGACACTCATTAATGGATCTCCAAGTCACCATATTGTTTCAGACCAATTCCACAAGCCTCAGGGAACTTAACCTCATTTATAAGTTTAATTATTATGCAAAATGTATGAACAGGGACATGGGATGGCTCATACACTACCTTCCATATCCTAATGACTTAACCAACCAACCCAACAATGGAGGTGCTAATTGTTCTTATCAGCCTCTTGTAACTATTTGAACCATCTACTCACTGTCTTTCTCTCTCCTTTTTTTTTCTTTCCTCCTCTTTTTTTTTTCTCTCTCTTCCCTCTTTCCTCCCCCCCCCCCCCTTATTTTTTCTTGGATCTGGACTTCTAACACTCCAGTCATCTGAAGAAGTGGGTTGTACCTACGAAAGCTCATGATACCATCTACATGTTTTGTTAGTCTTTAAAGTGCTACTAGTCTATTTGTTGTGTTTTAAGATTTTCCTGTTCCAGACTAACTCAGCCACTCCTCTGAGGGTAGGTCTACACTACAGAGTTTTGTTGGTGGGTGGGATCCTGCTGCCAGGCTGGGGGCTCCCAGCAGCTGCCATGGCTGGAAGCAGGCTAGCCACAAAGGCGCAGGCACAACCCCAGACACCCCGAGGAGTGCTGCACACAGCACACGGGCACGCCTGCATGTGCGAGGCACCACCCGCTCCCGCGGACAGCACTGAGAGCCGCAGGTGTGTGAGCGGACCCCAGGGAGGGCCAGACTGCTCCTGGCTCCTCTGCCGCCCATGGGATCCCACTGTGGCCAGACACTTCCCTTGCCTGCTTGTCCGTGGGCCAGAGGGAGAGGGGAAGCAGGCAGCATGGTCGCCTGGCTACAGACTACCAAATCCCATGTGGAACCAGCATGACCTCCTCTTCATGCACTTCATTCAGTCATGGGTGTTGGGTGGAAGCCCATCTGGGGAAGGCAAACTGCAGCCCTGCCTCTTCTGCCCAAGGCCCTACCCCTGGAGCCCCATCCACTCCTAGCCTGGCCCTCCCCAGCAGGCATGTGGAGAGCCGGGGCTGCCACACTGCGCTGCCAGCCCTGCCCTCCCCAGCAGCTGGGCTGCTTTCCCTGGCAGCCAGGGGGAGCCGGGCTGCTGCACCACAGCCTCCCCTGGCGGCTGGGCTGAGCCAGGCTGCCACGCTACAACCCGAGCTTCCCCACTGGCGGCCTCAGGCTTAGGTGGTTGGTTGTGTAGGCAGTTTTGGGAAGGCTGTGCCTTCCCTTGCCTACGTTACCATCCACCCATGTGTGATTTGTAGAAAAAAAGCTGCATGATCATGACCTACTTTTGTTTGAGTGACATGTGATGGAGGTCTCACGCTGCCAGTACTAAAACATCCTTGGGATTTCTAAATATTATAAACAGGGCCCAATAAACAATGTAATCTACTCGCCCACGGCGAGTAGATTACACCGCGGAAGAGCCGGCGCAGAGTGATCTGCGCATGCACAGAGCACAGAACCGTGCGGCTGGTGAGTGGGGCTCGCCGCCGCTTGGCGAGCCCTGATTATAAATGACAGTTCTCTAACTTAAAAAGTTTCATCCAATGTAGGGGAATTCTATAGTAGACTTCAGCTTGACAGATAAAAAGGAACTGATCACAGAACTAAAAATTAAGTATAGTTTAATTACAAGTGAACATGACTTGATCAAATTTATAATGTGCGAACAGAACATAGTCCAGTCCTGTAATATATGTACTTGGTGCTTTAAAAGCGTCAATTTCACAAAGTTGAAAATAATTATGAGCCAAAATCAGCTGACAGGAAGAATGTAATAAAAAAAAGTGAATGATAATTAGGATTTGTTTAAGAACACCTTACTAGACGCTCCCAAAGACATAATCAAGGAAGAAGACCGCAGTTGGTTTTTGAAAAAAGGACTTGATTTAGAGGCAAAGTGAAGACAGCAATCAACAATTATATATTTATATAATATTTATATTAAATGGGGGGGGGAGGTATTGGAACTTCTGGAGAAAAAATAAAGTTGTGCAATATTTTAAAAAGTGTAAACAGGATGACTTGGATAATTATAGGCCTGTCAGCCTGACAGCGATTCTGGTCAAGGTAATGAAGTGGTTGATGTGGGACCCAATTATTAACAAATTAAAGGAAGGTAGTAAAATTATTGCCAATCAACATGGTTTTATGGAACTAAACCTCATCAAGAAAAAGTATCCAGTTAAATTCATAAAGATAATAGTGTTGATGTCATGCTTCAACTTCATAACATTTTGTGTAAAAATCTAGAATGATATGAATTGAACATACCATACATTAAATGGATTCAAAATTGGCTGTCTGGTAGGTCTCAGTGTAACTGTAAATAAAGAATCATCAGCTGGGTGTGTTTTTTAGTGTGGTCTTAGGGATTGATTCTTGGCCTATACCATGGACAGCAAATAAAGTTTCATCTAGGGTAGTGCTTCCCAACATTTTTATACTGGGGATTGGCAAACCCATACTAGCCCGGCCCCCAGAGCCCCACAGTGCCAGCTTTCCACCCCAGTGCACCCCAGTGTCAGCCCCTCACCTCTTGGAGCCCCCTTAGCGTTCAGTAGTACTAGCCCTGCCCCCAAAATCGGCCAGTATTAGCTTAGCCTCCAGAACCCCCCAGTGGCAGCATCCCACTTCTTAGAGCCCCCCACCTCCAGAGCCCCCCAGCACTAGCCGTACCCCTGGAGCCTCCAGTGACTGCCCCGCCTCCCTCACCTAATACTGCCCTGCCTCCCAGTCGCCAGATGAGCGCTGCTGTCCAGGTTGTGGCTGCTCTAAAACTGCCGTGCTGGGCACTGCTCAGCTCTCCCAGCATGCAGCAAAGCGCTCTTCCATGTCCGGGAGGAGGCCCCACCCCTGCCTGGCGCTGGTTGGCTGAGAAGTGGGGGCAGGACTCGCCTCTCCCAAGAGCTGCGGTGGAAGCGGTGTACCCCAACCCCAGCCCCCAGAGTCACCACAGACTGGCAGTGAGAGGTGCATGGCCTAGCAGCAGGCTACGGACCGGCATTTGGAAACTGCTGGCCTAGGGAAGGCTAGCCTCCTGCCCGCCTCTTCCAGATGAGGCCCCATCCCACTCGCTGCTCACAGCGCCTCCCTCTGGCTCTGGATGAAGTGGGAGCGGGGAGGACTGATTGCTCGATTGGGGGCACAGGGGAGGGGGACTGAAAGTTTGACCCTGATAGGAGTTGAGCTCTCAGCCTTGGCTGGGACCACAGCGGAGTTCTTTACTCTGTCCCTTCCCCCACGGCCTTCCATCACTTCTCCCCCTCCACTGCCTGAAGCGAGAGCTCCTGTAGCCCTAGGCCTGTGGCAGGTTGAGATTTTTCAGGCTGCTTTGAATCTGCCACTGCCCTTCTCCAGCAGTGTGAGGTTCAGGGAGGCTACTCTCTTCTGGCCTCCAGTATGCAGCCTATGGCCTATACCAGCAGTTCTCAAATTGTGGGTCAGGATCCCAAAATGGGGTGCAGCTCTTTTTAATGGAGTCAACAGGGCTGGCATTAGACTTACAGGGGGCCAAAGCCAAAGCCTGAGCCCCACTGCTAAGGTCCAAATTCCGAGAACTTTAGCTTGGGTGGTGGGCTAAGCAGACTTTGGCTTCAGTCCTGGATTGTGGAACTCAGGTTACAGGCCCCCTGTGCGGGACAGCAGGTTTCACATGGGCTCAGGCTTCAGATAACAGACCACTAAATTGATGAGGTGGTGAATAATGAAGAAGTCTGGTCATCTATACAGAGATTTGGATTGCTTGGTAAACTGGACACAAGCAAATAATATGTGTTTTTAATAATGAAGAAGTCTGGTCATACTGGGATATTGTGTCCAGGTCTGGTGTCCACAGGTCAAAAAGGATGTTGATAAACTGGAGGGGGTTGAGAGAAGAACTGTAGGAATGATTGAAGGATTATAAAATATCGTGTATGGTGATGGAATCAAGGGGTATGTCTAGACTACATGCCTCTGTCGCCAGAGGCATGTAAATTAGACTACCCGACATAGTCAGTGAAGCCGGGATTTAAATATCCCCGGCTTCATTAAAATAAAAATGGCCACCACGCTGTGCCGGCTCAGCTGATTGTCGGCACAGCGCGGTAGTCAAGACGCGGATCGGTCGACAGGAAACGCCTTTGTTGACCGCTCCTGTAAACCTCATTTCACGAGGCATAAGGGAGTGGTCAACAAAGGCTTCCCCTGTCGACCGATCCGCATCTTGACTGCTGCGCTGTGCCGACGATCAGCTGAGCCGGCACAGCGTGGCGGTCATTTTTATTTTCATGAAGCCGGGGATATTTAAATCCTGGCTTCATTGACTATGTCGGGTAGTCTAATTTACATGCCTCTGGCGACAGAGGCATGTAGTCTAGACATACCCAAGGAGCTCAATCTATTTAATTTAATGAAAAGAAGGTTGAGTGTCTTGATTTCCTGCATGGGCTCTTAAGTCTAGCAGAGAACTATTTAACAACGGGTTTTTCAGTGTATAGAGAAAGATAACATAATCCAAAGGCTGTAAATTAAAGCCACACAAATTCAGACTGCAAATAATACATACATTTTTAGCATGGAGGGTAAAATTGGAACAGTTTATGTTTAGCAAGGGTTGTGGTGGATTCTGTATCCCTGGCAATTTTAAAATCGAGATTGGATGTTTTTTGTCTAAAGCAGTTCTCAGCTGGGAGTTTGCATTCTATGGAGCGGGGAGGGCACAAGCTGGTTTCAGAATCATAGAACACTAGAACTGGAAGGGACCTTGAGAGGTCATCGAGTCCAGTCCCCTGCCCTCATGGCAGGACTAAGTACCATCTAGACCAATGAGAAGTCCTGTGGCACTTTATAAACGAACAGATTTATTGGAGCATAAGCTCTCGTGGGCAAAGACCCACTTCGTCAGATACATGTAGTGGAAATTTCAGAGGCAGGTATAAATATATAGGCACGTGAAAAGAAAGGAGTACCAGTCAAGAGAAAGGTCAGAGATAACAAGGTCAATTCAGTCAGGGAGGATGTGGCCTGCTTCTAGCAGCTGATGTGAAGGTGTGAACACCAAGAGAGGAGAAACTGCTTTTGTAGTTGGCTAGCCATTCACAGTCTTTGTTTAATCCTATATTGATAGTGTCAAATTTGGAAATGAATTGTAGTTCTGCAGTTTCTCTTTGAAGTCTATTTTTGAATTTTTGTTGTTGCAGAACAGCTACTTTTAAATCTGCTATTGTGTGTCCAGGGAGATTGAAGTGTTCTCCTCTAGGTTTTTGTATGTTACCATTCCTGATATCTGATTTGTGTCCGTTTATTCTTTTACATAGGGACTGTCCAGTTTGGCCAATGTATATGGCAGACGGGCATTGGTGGCACATGATGGCATATATTACATTGGTAGATGTGCAGGTGAATGAGCCCGTGATGGTGTGGCTGATGTGGCTAGGTCCTGTGATGGTGTCGCTGGTGTACATATGTGTGCAGAGTTGGCACTGAGGTTTGTTGCAGGGATTGGTTCCTGGGTTAGAGTTACTGTGGTGGGGGGTATAGTTGCTGGTGAGAATTTGCTTCAGGTTGGAGGGCTGTCTGTAGGCGAGGACTAGCCTGCCTCCCAAGGTCTGTGAGAGTGAGGGATTATTGCCCAGGATGGGTTGTAGATCACTGTTGATGCGTTGGAGAGGCTTTAGCCAGTGATGGCCAGTGGTGTTCTGTTATTTTCTTGTCACGCTCACAACACTCCTGTTAATGCATCCCAGAATCATTTTTGCTTTTTTTGCAACACACCGTTGACTCATATTTAGCTTGTGGTCCACTATGACCCCTAGATTCCTTCTTCAGTATGTCTTTTAGCATGTCTGTGAGCCTTGGTGCCCCACGGAGCCAAAACCCTGAGCCCATGGTGGAGTTGGGGGCAGGCGGCATGGGTCTGTAACCGTGCTTTCATGGATCACAATTGAGAATGCCAAATGCAGGACAAACTGCTCAGAAATAGAGAAGAATATACCCCAAAATGCTGTTTATTCTTAGAGCCCTGTGCAGATACAAATATCTTCTTGTGGATAGACATTGGTATCCAGGAGCTGCACATCTGAGGAAGTTTCAGAGGAGTAGCCATATTAGTCTGTAACTGAAAAAGCTTAAAAAACAGCAAATAGTCCTGCAGCATCTTATTGTCTGAGGAAGTGAGTTTTGCCCACGAAAGTTCATGACAGTATATTTATTTTTGTTAGTTGCTAAGGTGCCACAGGACTACTTGTTGCTTTTAAAGTTACAGACTAAAACGCTACCCCTCTGAGACATTCTGAATTTGCAAACTTTGAGTATGTTATTCCATATGATAACCTGGCCTTCTGTCTTCTCCATGTATGCGCCTTCAAGGAGAGAGCACAGTCTAGTGTCACTATAAGACATACAGGATTCCAGCAGTGATACTATTAGGCTTATAAGAAGCAAACGGGATCTTTTTCAGGGGATAAGGCAATATGCCAAGTTTATTGAGAGTACAAGAATCATATGCATTTAGGTAGACACATAGAGTCACATACAGTTCCACCAGTGATGTTATAGTGGATGGGCACTGAGGCTCAAACCAACCTAGGGCCACTTAGTGAAGGGAGAGCCAGGTTCTGTTGGCCACAATCTCATGCGCTGAGGCTGCTGGCAGGACAGTTCCTCAGAACCAAAGCAAAACAACCCATTTTTATAGTAGTTTTCTCCCATTCAGCTATATGGGTTTTGCACAAGCATATTGTGCTTAAAAGAAGCACCTGGGATCTTTTTCAGGGGGATAAGGCAACATGCCACATTTATTGAACATATATAGATCAATCAATACTTTATCATATGCATATGATACATTACACTCATGTACTCACACACACAAGCACACTCCGTCTTGTATCCAATAGTTGCTCCCCCTAACTGCACTGGCCAGGTGAGTTAGATGGGGGAGGGGTAGAGCCGGGCTTCTGCCAATTGGAATCTATGCTCCCATGTTGACAAGACAAAAACCTGGGGTCCCTCTGCAAGATGCCTCATATTTATCCCTCTCATGCAGCCAGTTAGTCATCACCTCTCCTGTTTTAATGCTGCTTCAAAGAGAGTCCTTCCAAGGGCAGGCACTTGCTGCTCGACTCCCAAGGCATCTGTATGTCCAGTCTTCTTTTCAATGAGCTCACTTCACAGGTATTGTCTTGGATCTGGCTCCCAGACTCTCTCCACCTTTGCAACTGCTGCTGGAGGTGCTCACTTTTCATTCTCCATTCACACCTCATTCATTTCAACAGGTCAATCAAGGAAAGGGGAGAGATCTATCCTCCTACTAGCAAAAGACATTTTTCTTTACCTTAACTATTCCTAAGACCTATAACATAAAGAGCTTGATACAAAGTTTCTATGGAAAAGACTGGATACAAGGTTTCTCTTAATACAAGGATTCTATAAGAAAGCTTAACTTAAAGATATATCTAAAAGAACAAGATATGTATATATAAAATCTCTTAATACAAAGTTATATGAGAATGATACATGGTTATATGGAAATGTTACAGAGATTTATCCACAATATTGTCATCAATTATTTCTTAATGAGTGTTTTTCTCTAGATTGTTTTCCTTGTCATCCAGTCATCAGCATTTTAGATGATGTTTTCAGGGAGTTGCTTCATACTGGTTTTGGTCAGATCAGTTTATCCTGACCCTGAGGTGGTCCTTGCCTCATCTCCAAAGTTGTCAATCTGCTTTCATCACAGTGGGTGTATTCAGGTAATCTGGCCTGTCTGAATCCTCAGCCCTATCCTGGTACATCTGGGCCCTAGTGATGGCTTTCACATATCTAGTTAGCACGTGCATTCCTCATTCACACATCAAAGTGTTTTATAGCAGAATTCAAAGCTTCTTTGTAATATAGAAAAGGCTCAGAAATTATATCAGCAAAAGTATATAGTCATTCTATTTTCTTTAGACATCTGTCACCTTTTTCACAATACTTGTTCTTACCCTGAAGCAGGGGTGGGAACCTACGATCTGCAGGCTGGACTTGCCTTGATCTGGCCCATGAGGCTTGGGGCTCGTCCATCGTCACTCCACTCTCCTGTCTTCACCCTCTGGATCTGGACCCACTGTGCTCACTGGGTTATGGCGTCCTGTTCAGAACACTGTCCTCCGATAGTGCCTACCATTCATTCCCCCCCGCCCTTTTTGGGGGTATCAGCAGTCCTCAGTCCTACACCTGCCACCCTGGCCAGTTGCAGCCCCAAAGTCTAGCCCCTTGCCTCAGGGCCAAGCTGCAGTATGTAATGACCACACTCTAATGTGGTGAGGTGTGGGGAAAGGGGGAACCCAGGCCCACTCACTACTCTGGGTCCTGACCCAAGACCCTCTGGTGGCAGCCTGTTCTGTCCTCCTTCATTCCTCATGACTGCTCTTGTTCCCTGGGCCGCTTCTCCATTATCCTTGCACCCACTCAGCCCTTGGATCAAGGCTTGCCTACCATTCATTCTCCCCCCCCCCACCCCGGGGGTATCAGCAGTCCTCAGTCCTACACCTGCCAACCTGGCCAATTGCAGCCCCCAAGTCTAGCCCCTTGCCTCAGGGTTAGCCCAAGCTCTCACTGCCCTGCCTATCACTGCTTTGTCCTGGCTGCAGTCCTCCTTCTGAGAGCCTGTTCTCCTTTCTTCTTTGCCAGAGCAAGAAGACTCTGCAGTTTCTTATAGGGTCCAGACTGGTTCCAGATTGGCTGACTTCTCCCTTTATCCTGATTGGCTAGGGTTGCACAGGTTCCCGCTGGTCTGCCTTTAACCCTTTCCCTGCCAGAATGGGGCAGCTGCCACAGTACGTTCAGATATTTGTAATGTGTTTCTGATGACTATAAGGAAGTAGACATCTTTGGTACTGACAACCACAAACCAATCTCATTAGAATAGGGAAGGGATGACAAAGGTTCCTATGGTCAGAAACCTGAACATAAAAGCTGTGATGAATTTAGGTAACCTTGGAACCATGCTAGGACCATTCATAACAGGCATGTGCCTATACCACCACTTTTGCTTGAATGATCTGGCTCCTCTTCTGATGAGAGCCACATTCCTCCTAACATACTATCTTGTGAGAAGGATTCTTGAAGGAGCAGGGGAAGGTGATTTTAGAGGAAGTGTGATGTGAAACTGAATGGTGTATATATTGCAGAGTATATCCAAAGCTCTGAAGTAATTGTATAGCAAACATTTGAAAATGGAGAAAATTTCTGATAGGAAGAGTTTCAGAAATATTAGAATACCTGTCACATTCTGGGGATATAGTTCAGACCAGTGAAGGGTGGTGTCACTGTCTGCCCTGTAACTCTTAAGTACCTCAGATGCCCTGTTGCAGTGGCTTCTACTCCTCGATGCCAGTGGACAAGTATGCTGGTCACACCCTTAGTGCTGTACAGCCCTGGATCAGCAACTCTGGCTCCAGCAATGTGCCTACAGCACAAGAGCCCCACCTTGGCTTCCATCAGTCTTGGTTTCTATATGCAGGGTGACTCTCAGCATACTACAAGTCCTGACGTTTCCCAAAACCATCTGCTCTTGAAGTGTCCAGCCCCCTCCTGGACCAATCTAAGAAATAATAAGCTTGGTTTGTTTAAAGAGTCCAAAACCACATTAGAGCTTATTAATGTAATGGATTCCCTTCAAATACAGCACTGACTTGGTCTATTAAATAAATCAATTTATTAACAATAGGACCAAAGTTAAATGAAGCCAAGTAAAAGTGGTAAAGTTAGAAAGGATTACAAACAAATAAAATACAAGCACACTTCTAAAAATGTAAACCTTAATCTTGCAAGGTACATATTTTGTTGAAGACAGTTTCTCTTCCCTAATATTCTTTATCTCATTGTGGCTAACTTTCCCTTGGTCAGGGTCTTTTTCTACAGAAGAAGTACAAAATGCTGGCTTCCTTTGGCTTCCTAAGTGAAAAGTCTTTCCCTAAGCAGATTTCTCACCTCTGTTCACAGAGACTTCAACTTCTGACCCCCAATTGGTTGAAGGACCTGTCTTTTTTTCAGCTTGCAAGAGCTCTGGCACTTTGATCTGTTTTGTGATGAAAGCCAAAATGGCTTTCTGACTCTGCTTGTTATCTCTCAAAGTTTAATTACTTGTTTCAAGAGGCAGGATGACATCATGCTGTTCTTCCTTCCCTATAATCTTTCCAATCCTCTGCTTGATTGGAATGTAAATGGGGCATCTATTGTTCTTGGCCACACCTTGCTTAATTTCACTCCTTTCTGGAAGAGACCTAACAAATGCTTATAGGATAGTTGACACACTAGTCGCTTCCCCCTCCTTGCTGACTCTATAAGAAAAGACTTGGGGGGGGGGGAGGGAGCGCTTCCCAGCAGCAGCGCAGTGTAGAGACCAGGGTCTGCCACTTTGAAAAACTGTGTGCAGCCCGGGGCCAACTGGGGGTTGGACTCCAAGCTGTCTCTGTGTTGCACGCAGCGTTTCAAAGCAGCAGCACCTCATGGAGCCCGGGGTCAGCTATGGATTCTGAGTCCCCAGTTGACCCTGGGCTCCATGCGGTATTGCCTCTTTGAAATGTCTAGGGAGCACGGGGCCAGCAGGGAACTGCTTGAGTTCCCTACTGGCCTCGTCCTTCCCACACAGCACTTTCACCTTGGAAGTGTAGCAACAGCCTTGAGGCTGTTGCTACACTTCAAGGGCGGAGGCGCCCTTCTCAGCAATCGAATGGTTGATGCAAATTGCATCACCTATTTGATTAGCAAGTTAATCTAAATTTCACATCCCACTCTCTCTTTGTTTGGTCACAAACTGTAAAGCACAATATTAATGAGTATTCATAATTACTTAATTAGAATTAATTCATTCACTTCCACAGTGAAATTAATTGCCAGTGTCATAGGCTTTCATAAAACACCTCACTCCTCATATGTACTGTACAATTAGAGGATTCAGTTACTTATCAGTTGAGGTTCTTACCCCCTCTCTTTATAGTAGGGATGTAATAGTATAACAATTTAAAGGGTTAACCAATAAGCCTGGGTTTATCAGTTACCATTAACGGTTGCATGCGGGCTTTTGGTCCCTCTCCTAGGGAGCCCTGCACTGCTGGCTCTATATCTGTATCAGCAGTGCGGGATGGCAGCCAACTCGATGGGAGCAGGGCCGGGAGCTGGTATACCCATGGAGCAGGGATGTTAGCATGTAGTCATTTAAATGATTAGCTGATAATTTTAGGCTTATTGGTTAATCCAAACAACTACATGCAATTCCCACCCCCTTGCTACCTCATGGGCCTCCTGCAGACAGGGGCTGCTGTCGTCCCATGTTGCTGTCCCTGTATGAAAAGCAGCAGCGCAGAGCGGCAGGCGGGAGCCAGTCTGCATGGGGAGCCGATTCTTAAACTGGCAGTGGGCAGGCAGGTGGGAGCTGGTACACACCGGGAGCCAGCTTATAAGTTGATTTCTGGCACACACCAGCTCCCAGGGAGCTGGCTGCAACCCTGTAACCGGGGAGTCAGCTGTGCTGTGGGCTCTGCAGTGTAAGTATGTCCACAGCATATAACCATGTAACCACTGAGAATTTTCAGCAGTTACATGGTTGCCTAATTAATTGCTTTCTATAGCCCAGAAAAAGTTTCTCTTCCCATCAGAAGTGTAGACCTCATGCTGTCTCCTTTCCTGTTTGATACATTTTTAAGTATCGTTTATAAATGGATCTTCAATATCTTTGTCTGATGATCAGGCTAGTTAGAAAAAGAGATGTATTCTTTTTTTTCCTAGGGCAGACTTGTTTCCCATCATATATCACACAAGAATATTAATGATCATTGAGTTATTAGTTTTCCAAGTATATCTTACATGCCACCTATTATATACAGATTATTACAGGATTTACCCAGTGGTGGGGGTAGTGGTGTGGAAGACAGGATAGGGGTTTGAGTGTGTAGGGGCTCAGGGTAAGTGGTGGAGGTTCAGTAGTGAGGGCAGGGGGCTTTGAGGGTTGGGGGAAATCAAGGCCGGGGGGTGAAGGGTGCTAGAGTGAGGGCAGGAAGTGAGAGGCTCAGGTTTTGGTGCGGGGGAGCTCAAGGCAGAGTTGAGGTGCAGGAGTGAGGCTGGGAGGGCTGGGGGACTCAGGGCAAAGGGTGGGGAGCTCAGGGCACAGGGTTTGGTGTGGGGGTACTCAGGGCAGGGGGTGGAGGACTCTGGGGGGCAGGGCTCTGCAGGACATCTCCAGCATCTAGCTGTCCCCCACGCTCTGCAGCTGGCCCCAGTCTCCAGCTGTCCCCTCTGGCCTGTAGCTGATGCAGGTCCAGGCCACAGTTCCTGGCCCCAGCATCTCCTGGGCAGAGGGGGGACCACTTCTCTGACAGGAGGGTGGGCCGTGATTCCCAGCCTCTCTTCTGGGGCACATCTCTTCTGTGGGGGGACTGGTCACAGTGCCCAGCTCTGGCCTCTCTTTGCAGGGAGGCATCTCCTGGGTGTGGAATAGGCTGTGCTGCCAGGCCCTACGGTGTCCCCAGAGGTGGGCTGCAATGGTGGGGCTCATGGACAGGGGGCCCCGTCTCCCGTCCAGCACTGTTTGGGGTGAGGGGCACTTACCTGTTCCAGAAGCCAACAACGTGGGAAGCTCTGTTGCCAGCTGGCCACTCACCTGCTGGTGTGGCTGCCCCCAGTGGTCACTCTGCATTATAGCTGTCCCTCCGATCAGCCCCCTCCCTTTCCATGTTATGGAAAACAATACCCATTTTTCTGGCACAACCAAACTTTGACTTTGTTTTAAGTTAAGGTAAGAGGAAGCTGCATAGCAAATTTGGTGGCCCTAGCTCTTACCGTTTAGGAGTAGTTCTTGAACAAACGGACTCACAGATGGACAGACAAACTCACAGACAGATGCACAAAACTCTCTAAAATATATATTTAGAAGACATCAGTCAGTTGGTGTACACTGAACTGGGCAGGCCAGCTGCAACTCATCACATGATACCAGTGATCCTTTTGCCTCTTGAAAAAAACTTCTAAGAATCTTGGACTGAGAAATGACAGGATTTATGGCTTATTACAACAGTCTATAACCCACTTACACACACACACACACACACACACACAGAGTGTTTCCCCACTCTGGCACTTTGAGTGCAGAAAGTGGGGGCCCGCAAAAAACTTTAAAATACGGTAATTTCTCATTTAACACGTGCCCACTTAATACATTTTTGTGACAGCACGATTATTTTTTTAGGGAATGTTTTTTGAATTACACGACCATCCCCGGAATAACACGATTTCCCCAGCCAGCCCGTTGCTGGTGGCTGTGCGGGGCTTCCTCCGCCTCCCTGCAAAGCGGCAGAGCGTTCGCCGCTTGCCGCGCCGTTCCCCGGCGCGCCCCCTCACCCCCCTCGCCGGACGCAGTGCGGGTCCCGGCAGACCCGTCACAGGGGCATACTCCAAACTCAATCCCCCTTCCCTCTCCTCCCCTTCCCTTCCCCAGAGCCAAACACCTCCCCTCCCTGCTGTAACCCAGTCCCCTTTCTCCCCCAACCTTATGTCCCGGTCCCAACAGACACCACCGCTTGAAACGCAACCCCCACCTTTTCCATTATTTTCAGTGGGAAAATTGACCCCGCATAACATGTTTTCACTTAACACAATCATTTTCTGAAACATATCTATAGTGTTAAATGAGGAATTACTGTACCTTTCCACTAAAAGCTTGTGTAACCCTTCTGCCAGGCAGCTCCGGCAGCAGTAAGGGCTGGGTTAAATATCTCTCCATCCATCCAACACAGAACTGGCTCAAGCCCCCACCCAGTAACCTGGGAAATTCACGCAACCCCCTGGGCACCTTTCAGAGGCTATGCTTCCCCACTTGCAAGCACAGATTCTGAGTGTAGAAAAGAAACTTTTAATAAAAAGGGAGAGAAGTCACATGGCATTAATTTGGGAAAACTCCACAAACAAAGTTCATAACCAAAGCCACTAGTATATGTCCCAGCTCAAGTAGTTTGGGCAATGTCCTTTTTCTCTCAGGCCCTCAAGTCCAGCAATGTAAATGTCCCCTTCACATTAGGGATGTAAAATATTGAGTAATTGACTAATCGAATAGTCGATGCATTTTGCTGTTGCTACGCTTCAAAGGAGTCCCCAGCTGATCTCAGGCTCCATGCCACGCTGTCGCTTTGAAATGCCGCGTGCAGCCTGGGGACACCCCAGTTGGCCTAGGGCTTCATATGGCGTTTCCAAGTAGCAGAGCTGTGTGGAGCCCGGGGTCTGGCCCCAGACTCCATGTGGCGCTGTCACTTTGAAGTATCCCCTCCTCTCTCCCCCCCGCCCCCTTTGCTGCCTCTTTCTGATAGAGGCAGCAAGGGGGGCGAAGTGACTAGTTGATTAGCTTGTCGACTATCTGATAAGCATTTGCTTATCTGATAGTTTACTTGTCAGCTAGTCGTTCCCATCCCTACTTCATATGCTCAACCCTTCTCTCGACCCCACTCATAGTTGCGGCCCTTGGTCAGGGCAGACCAGAGTTCAGAAGTGCATCTGCAGAGTTCACCTCACATATGGGAGGGGTAAGGGGTAGGAGGCATCTCACCCACTCTGCTGGTCACTTGCCATCCATCTGCTCGTTGCTGTCTGGCACCGCTCTGCTGGCCATTCATCACCCCTCGTTGCCACCACTCTGCTGGCCGTTCCTCAAGCCTTTCCATCACTGCCCTGTTGGCTGCTCATGCTGCTTGTCACATCTTCCACTGGCTTGTGGTGGATTTGACTCTGGGCCAAATCTAGTGATTTCAGCTCTTAGCCCAGAGCACAGACCAGCCACAAGAGATTTCAGCAGCCGCTGGAGTAAATTTACATACAGAAGAGACTCCTTATGGAGCCTTTCTTTAACTCTATAATTGAAGCAGTGGGGAGAAGCGGGTTGAACCAGTCTTACAGCTAAGGCCTGAAGAACATGCAGCCTGCTGACTCACCTCCCTCCCCAGCTTAATCTATAACCATCGAGCCTCTGTCCAGCCAAGATTCTTTACACTGACAGTTTCTCTCCTTTGAACGGAGTTAAACACAGTCTGACATTTCTGCGTGCCCAATAACTGCAAGCATTGGTGGTCATATCTTACAATTCCTGCATTTCGGGTTAACATAGTTTGTGACCCCACAACAGCCAAATTGGTTACAATGGGCAAAACACCATTCTAACAGTTGAATATCTAGCAGGCCGAAGCAAACTGAGTGAACTGTGTTTACGTAACCACACTTCTTTCTTTCCCATTCCAGCTGGCTGTCATGTCAACATTAATTCAGACCCTGCCTATATCTATGTTAAAACTCCCCAACGTTACAGATTGCCACACCTTGGATTAATATCACCACCATCACCCTCAATGCCACTGAAACCCCATTGAAAACTCAGAAAGGTGCAGTTGGGAATTCCTTCCTGTGAGGAACCCTCAATACTCTTCCTTCTGGAGAGAGCTTGAAACCCAGCTGCTCAGATCATCTAAAAATGGAACTTTAATTTTTCGTTGTATGTTGGCTGTGCAGAACCTCCTATCTTCTAGGACACAGGAATCAGATCACATTCTTAAACGGGATTTTTATGAGAAAAAAACCCACTTCTGGTAAAACACTGCTTTTTTGCTAGATATTACAGAGCAGTTGAAAAAGGGATTAAAACTACAGATAATTGCTTCCCTGGGATTCAGTTAGGGAAGTTACAGTTTAATGGGGAACTTAGATGTACTCTGGACAGAAAAGTCCAACAAAGCCAGAAATAAAGAATAAACCTGATGGCGTCTGACTAAACAGCCCCTGTTCTACTCACATATCTGTAGTTTCAAGACTTAGTCCTTCCCTAGGCATGGATGTCTCTGGATAGTCTGTGCCTTGCTCCCTGGCTCCTTACATGTGCTTCTAGGAGCTCTTCCTCAGCTAACTGGAAACAGGAGGAGCAGCTACTTCCAATTCAGAAGCCCATAATCTGTTTTCATTAGCTCTCCTGGTATCTTGCCAATTCACTTCTTGCTTCCCTAAGCATTCCTGGGACTGTGATAGCTTCCATCTCTTCCTGGGATTTCTCTAGGACTCTTGACCTATGGTTTTAAAACCTT
The DNA here is from genome assembly GCA_032595735.1 of Pelochelys cantorii. Taxonomy (NCBI): domain Eukaryota; kingdom Metazoa; phylum Chordata; order Testudines; family Trionychidae; genus Pelochelys; species Pelochelys cantorii. The sequence continues at coordinate 145,598,977 of CM064327.1, forward strand.
GCAGGCCAGGCAACTAGAGTTAGGTCTAAAGAGTTAACAACTACTGAGAGAAGATTTTAGCTAACTGAATTAGCGAATGTGAAAGTGTAAATGTGTACACAGCTAACTGATAAGCCTGGGCTCATTGGTTAGCCATCACAGTTACATGCAGTCCCTCTGCCTCCCCTGCTGCTGCCTATGTATCTGATACAGAGGCAGTAGTGCTGGGGGGAGGAGCAGATGGGAGCCAGTGCTCACAGAGAGGTGGCTTTTCTCTATTAGTGGCAGCCACATGGGTGGGAGCAGGCAGCTCCCCGTGAGCTGGCTTAAGAGCCGGTTCCCTGTGAGCACGGGGTCCCGCCTACCCTCCCCCCGCTGCCTCTGATACACAGGCAGCAGCGCTGGGGTGAGGGCAGACGACTCTGCAGGAGGTAGTACACGTGAGGAGCTAGCCTAAAAGCCAGCTCCTTGTGCATACCAGCTCCCACTTGCCCTCCCCCGCCCACGCTGCTGCCTCTATATCTGAGACAGTGGGGGGGGGGGGGGATGTATAAATGTGTAACTGCTGAAAATTTCAATAGTTACACATTTACCTAAATAAACACATTTTAACATCCCCAAACTGAATGATTGGAATGTGCAGAAAATTATGTTATCTGCTTATTTCACCACAGGGCCACTTTACCTTCGCATACGTGTTAATTATTTATGCGTCCTTTGAAATATGTGTTAACTCCTTGTGCTGAATAATCTGTTTCATCTTGTATTTAACTGTGACAATCTTGAGTAAGTTTTCCCAGACCTGAGGAAGAATGCTGTAAACTCAAGAGCTTGTTATTCTCACCAACAGGAGTTGTTCCAATAAAACATATGAACTCACCTACCTTCTCTCTCTAATAAATTTGTTGTGTTGAACACCCCAGGGATAAGTGAAATGCTTCATAGAGTATGTAGATGATTAAATACTACAGCAAGGTATTGCATCTAAAAACTTATTCGGGGTGTGTGATGTTAAGTAGTGTAGTTAAATACACAAGTCAGGAAATGGAAAACGTTGAGATAAAACTGTCAGTTTTTAAATTAAGGAAGTCCTATGGGAGCTAGACTACATGGCACTTGTGATCCCTTCTAACCCTCTGATTTTATGTATGCTGTATTTTCTCTTTATGTTTTCATGGTTAAATAGTAGAAGATGCAAACAGCAATATTTTTACTTAAAATATATTTTTCCGTTCTAAAGGGCCAGGAGGCTCTTAAATTTGCAGTGTAGTTATCTGGTAGATTTGGAAGTTTCTTGAGGCATTTTTGTAGTAAAACGTTTTTGTGGATTAATTTGCTCCATCAATTTGACATGGAATTGTTGCCAGGCAAAGGCATGGTATATTCTGCCCTCTATTTCCATATTGCAAGTAAAAATGCTGAAAAATATAAATTCTGTTATCAAGGAACCTGGGCTTACCCTCTGATTGCAGTGCAATATAGGTACCTCACTAAGCATATTACATAATTTCCCTAATTGTTCCTTTAAAACTTTGAAGTGTTCTTGCTAAAAAATAGGAGGCACTGTATGCAGTCTTCATTTGAAAACTGTTTTCTGAAAATTGACAGATAAATGCATACTATTTTACTAATTTGGGTCCCCTTATTTATAGGTGCAAGGAGAAAAAATATGATTATTATAACCTGCCAAAAACTTCGGTTGTAATAGCTTTTTATAATGAGGCTTGGTCAACACTTCTGCGAACAGTTCATAGTGTTCTTGAGACATCCCCAGATATTCTGCTGGAAGAAGTTATCCTTGTGGATGATTATAGTGACAAAGGTAGGTATTTTATTGCATAAATAACTGTATTCTTGTCAGACAGACAAGGTGGGTGAGGTGAAAGTCTGCAGGAGTAGAAAGTATACTCCTATGCTGTTGGCTCACTAATGGTTTGTAATTATTATATCCAGCCATACTATAACTTGAAATTGCTTTTAATTTACCATGATGGTAGAAATGTCAGATTCAATGTCTTGTTCAGCAAGTTGAGAAGAGGAACAGTCATATGGGTATAGCGCTAACTTGAGACTTCAGAGATCTAGATTCAATTCCCTGATACACTGTAGGCTTCCTAGATGGCCATGGGCAAGTCCTTTTAATTCCCCACATGTATTCTATCTCATGAAAATGTTGTGAGTAGAAAGACATTGAACAGTGTGAGGCACTCGCATGCTACAATAGTGGGGACCCATATAAGATAGATGGCAGCTAGAAAGATGTTGTAAAAATAATAGGTGTAGTTTTGTTTATCACTCATAATCTAATATAATTATGTTATAGCTATTTACAAATATTGTTCTATCAATAAACAGCCTATTGGCCTGGGATATCTTTTTTTATAACTACTGACATATGCATATAATGCATGTTTACAGTTCTTTCATTCTAAAGTATCACATGGAATCTATGTGGAAGACTTAGGTCCGTTTTTCATATCCATGTGGAATAGTTTATTAAAAGTAAGGGTTATATTTGTAGCATACAAGGAAGAAAGCTGGTGGCTGTATTGCTGTCCAAAGGTCACATGAATGGGGAAGGATGGAAAATTCTGAAAAAACTATCAAGAACTTTCTGGTACTAACATAACTTGTATGAAATTCTTACTTTTTTCTTGTTTAAATTTCTACTTGATTTCCCTGCACTGTTAATTGATATGGCCTACAGTGAAGGATTGTAAAATGGATGTAAAATTTTATCCACAAATGAGTAATAAATTTAAGCCATTGGTGCTTTCAGGTTCTGCAAAGTTCTGCTCCTTTTATGCCACATGTTATTTCTGAATATTTTTCAGTTATACTAGTTCATCCAGATTCAGAAGTGTTACTCAGTTTTTTTTTAATTGTGATATACTTGATAAAAAGATATCTATTACAGTCTGTGTATCTTAAAGCATCTGTCATGAATAGGAGCTGCTAAGGAGAGTCTGACTTAACCTGGAAAGTGAGGAAAAGGTTAAGCAACTCTTGAGATACACCTGAGGGAGGGGGCTTCGGCCATTCAGCCAATGAAAAATAGATAGGAATTTCAAACTGAGAGAGGGTTTCTTTTTTCTTTGCTCTTCCTTTGTTTTGAGATCAGAACAGTTTTTCCCCAGGTAACCTCTTCTAGGAATGGATTCCTTGAAGTGTGTAAGTAGGAAAAAGTTTCGATAGTCCATCAGGTTTTATTGTTTTCCTTGTTTGAGGGTTTGGAAATCCATGTCTGAGCAGGTTAATTGTTTTTCTCATTTGTAACTAAGGATTGCAACCAAGGGAATTCCCCTGAGTCTATTTCACTCCGTGGCTTTTAACACCCAGTCATTTACTATGCTTGCAAGAGTAGTCTTGTTTTGATAATAAAAGTGTTTTCTTTTTGTTCTAATTAACCAGTATTGGTTGATTTTTTTGTGTCCTTAAATCAGTGTGCCTAAGTTACCCAGGAGAAGCAGAGCCCCATTGTTCTCTGTGGATTCCCTCTGTTTGTTTTCCCAACTCCAAGCAAAATAGAGGTTGGGGCAGAGGAAAGAGTTTTGCCTCAGGGAGGGGGGTTCAAGTGACCTCTTCCCTGCAAAAGGGCTTATTTTATATTTTTTATTTACACTTCATGGTGGCAGCAAACCGATCATTGTTCTTTTGGGTCTCAGGGAAACTGAAACTGGACGTTTGTCTCTGGGAGTTACAGAGACAGGTTCTTCCAGAGTTTATTCTGCTAGCCAGAATATCTACATTTGAAGTGCCAGGTTGGGGAATTGAGCCATGACAGCATCTTTTAAGAAACTTCTTAAAATGTCTATATTTTGAAATATATATTTTATGTTTCAATGCTAAGGATGTAAGAGACTACTTGCTTCCCCCCCCCCCTTGCTGCCTATCAGAATGGGGGAGCAGGAGCCGGTGCTAGGGGGAGCTGGCTCTTAATACATTTAAAAGACAGAGCGCAATGTGGGGTTCACTCCCGGGGCTGGAAGCTAACCCCACTGCAACTCCCCCGCTTATTGACTAATCGACTAGTTGATGGAAATTCCAATGACTAGTTGATTGGTTGATTAAACTAAATTTAATATCACTATTCAACACATGCAGTATAGTGAGCTATTGTCCACAACCTATATTAAACACACCACCCTGTCCTAGCTGCTGGCCACTCTCCCTGGCCCCGAACCTGGCTGCACTCCTTGCTCCCGCTCCCTTTCTGGTCCAGCAACATCTGTGGTCCTGCCAGGCCACAGATGTTGCTGGATTAGAAAGTCCTCATCTGTAACAGTGAAGATATTCACATAAAGAAACTGGTATAAATCCTCCACATCAGTAATTAAAGACTAAAAAAAATCTGATTTTCAATTTAAAAAAATGGATTTATATAAAATCTATTTTCAAGTAGAAAGTGTGATTTTTGTCCACCCTAGTTTTACAGTGCCTATTCCCATGCCCTATCCAGGTATAGGCGACATCCAGCTACCAGCCAGATTGCACAGTACTGTTATTTTTTACCAGCTTATTACAACAGTGCTTTAAATACTGTTTTTATAACCTACTCTATGCAATAATTTTGCAGTGATCTGTTCAACTTCTTTGTAACAGAACATTTAAAGAAACCCTTGGAAAGTTATGTGGCTGGTTTACGCAAGGTACGTCTTATTCGTGCAAATAAAAGAGAAGGTCTGGTTCGAGCTCGGCTGCTGGGAGCTTCCCTGGCAAAAGGGGATGTTTTGACATTTCTTGATTGCCACTGTGAGTGCCATGAAGGATGGCTTGAACCACTATTGGAAAGGTAAAGTTATACCAAGTGTTTGGTTTTTATTATTATAAACTTGAGAGAAAAGGGTCTTAGTTTTCAAACACTGTCTTTTCCATGTATATATGGAATGAAAAGGCTGGGTGAGGCACAATGCAGAAAATTCTGAAAGGGGAAGAATTAAGGTTGTGTATATGCAGACTATCATTTGAATCCTGTATATACTCTGCGATATTTTGATTTGCAGTTGCCATTTAACACAGATACCACCTCCATCACAAAATGATGCAGAATCCAAGTCTTCATTTAACAGAACAAATCATGGCGCACTCCATCTACGTTGCATTAAAACATTTGTAATACTATTGCAGCTGCACACGTGTACTGCACTTCTAAATACACGTGTATATTTTTCAGAGTTTGAATGGAGCCACAGATGTTCACACAGCGGAGTTTAGCTTCCCTCAGGCTAAATGCCATACTTTTTTCTTCTTTCTGCTGCTCAAAGTCACATCTTGACCCATTCTGATGACAGAGCTACACTTGCAAATATTTACAATGCCTACAACAGACTTTATGAAGATTGTATTGCAGATAGGAGACTATATTCTGTCCTTTCCAAAGGACATAATCCACACCATTTGCAATCAATAGAGATTCCCATTGGCTATAGTGAACTTTGAAGAAGGGGCCAAAAAGAACAATTTTGCAAAAAACGTAAGTGAGATTTCCAAAACTGCCCTGTCCTAAGGTGCTTAAGAGCATGCATCATATTGACTTTCAGTGGAAACATGCTCCTAAATTCCTTAGACATGTTTGACAGCTTCCCCCAAAGTAAACAGTTTTTTAAAATTGGCCTGTTCCACTTGTCTGATTTGTTTCCCCTAAATTTCACTTCTGGGATAGGGCCATATATGGTAAATTCCAGACATATTAGATTAATTATACCAGATGACATGGAAAACAGCAGGGACAGGTAATTAAAAGAATCAAGATTTTAACATCAAGCAATTGAAGAAACAACCTTACATATGAAAAGGCAATCTATGAGTAGTTTAAGTAAGCCAGAAGATGGCAGTCTTAGAAAGGACTTTGGATGAAAAGTCTAATTTTCTTGACTGAAAATGTAGTGAATTTATGTCCATATAACTATAAAAAATCAGCCTTATTTGGTGATCTCAGAATCTAGATTCCTTTTGTTGAAGATGAAACTTAATTTACCTGTTTTTTACTTGTTACTGAATAAGCGTTGAGTGATTTGGTTCAGTCTTTATTTATAGAAAAAGTAGATTTGTGTGTGTGTGTGTTGCTTATCTGTTTTCTTTTGTAATTACACCTGTGTGGCAGTTAGTTACTTTTTTATTTTAATATACACCAGAACATTTCTGTGATTGGATGCAAAAATGTTTGTTTCTTTGAGTTATGTGTGGATCCCACCGTATGTGAACATGCACCCCATCATGTACATGAGAACAGAGCTGTTGTGAATAGCAGTGTCCCTCAGAGCAGTGCTTCCCATGCTTCCTCATACTCCCATGTGAGCACATAAAGGGCTGAGCTGCTTCATCCCTGCTTTTGTTCTGCCTGCTACTTCTTAGCTCAGGCTTAACTTCAAAACCTTCTAAAGTTTTTGGAGCCATTTCTGATATATTGCATTGGACCAATCTGAACTGGTGCAACACATCAGGACTGAAGTCTATTATTCAGATTCTACCACCCATGTACCTCCCGGGCTCCTTATCATGGCTGACTCAAAACCTGCAGGCTTTAAACCCCATTCATCTAGCAATGGATCAATTCCTCTGAAGGATGGGTACAATAGGTGTCTCCTTTACCTGGCAGGGAATTGCACATTCCAGGCATATGCTTGGTATGCTTCTGCTAGACTGTGTAAGTGATGAAATGCAAGGGTTAATCGCCATCTACTGGAACAGTCCATGAAGGTCTCCTCAGACCCTGACAAAAAGAGCTCTGGAATCCTACTAGTGGATGAGCCAGCCTGATGTATCACCGCACTGAGCAAACAGGGGACACCAAAGCTTGGCATGAAGCTTGGCATAGTGCTGAGCAAAGATCCATCCCCAACTTCAGTATGGGCTCTGAAGCAGGCATCAGCAAGTCAGGCACTGAGAGGGCCACTCCAAATATGGAGGCAGAACCTCAAGAAGGAGTCCGATGAGGGCAAACACTGCTAAGCCTGTGGAGAAGAGTCCACCAAACCATGCACAGTGTCAAGGCTTGAGGAAAAGCAGCAACCTACAATTCAGCAGCTCCTTCAGTTACCAGTCCCAGCTCCAATGATTCACCCCTCACCATTGACCTTGGCCTGAGGAAATGGGACATATAAAAAAACCAAAGTATTTCACCACAGAGAATAAAAATCTGGTGTAATGGTCAGTCTCTCTCACTGAATGTCAAGGCACTCTCCGCCAGGGCACTGGGGGACTCATCACCCTCCTTCAGGAATGTGCTAGCAAGGACAGCGTTAGACTTAATGGGATCCAGGGGAGAAACGAAGGAGTGGGCCCCCTCCTCGCCTCCTTTACCTGCTCACACATAGGATTTCTGCAATGTTTCTGAAGCTGAATCCTGAGGTGCACTGCATAGGGCCCCCTATGATTTAGGGTAGGGATGTAAAATCCAATTTAATTAGTTAATCAGTTAAATGTTAAGTTTAACTGATTAAACAGAGGTGGGTGGAGGAGCCTTTGCAGCTGAGATGGAGTGGCCCTCCACCATGGGCAGGGGCCACTCCTGTCCAGCTGCTTCTGGTCCTGTGCAAGGCTGCAGGGCCAGAAGTGGCATCCCTATGGGGAGATTGATGGGACTGGAGCAGTCCTTCACCCACAGTGTTCCGCAGACAGGGGAAGCTGCTCCCCGGGTACCAGTTAACCATTACCCAGTTACCTGTTAACATCACGAGTGTGGGGCCCCAGGCAATTGTCCTGCTTACTACCCCTCTAATTCCAGCCCCATGTGCCAGTCTCTGAGACCTACATGGCAGCTAAGCAAAGCAACTCACTCACTTTTATTAAACATTATATGCTTGACATGGCAGCTAGGTTGGATGCCAAATTTTGGAGAGCAGCGCTTCAGTCACTTGTTGACAGATACAGCTAGAACACCTCACTTCCAATGTTTGGGGGGGCTACAGCTAGTCTGTCACTTACAGAGGGTTGATCCACCTTGACACACATTCAAGGAAGCAACAATTACCCGATAATTATTTTTCTTTGTGGTGTGTGTGGGTCGTACAGGACGCCCTCCATCCCTGATTTCAGGAATAGTTGGCAACATGGACTTTGGATTGTGAGGGAAATGAAGGAGGGTCACAGCCACCTTGCCTTTTATTTTGTAATATAGATAGACCCTTACCAATTTCACAACCATGAAAAACTCAACTCTTCCCTTGAAATCCAATCTTTCCCTATTGCTAAGAGCTCTGAGCTCTGGCTGGGCTGAAGGAGAGAGGGGCAGAACTTGTCCATCTCCTACACAGCCATGCCATTGGGGAACTCAGGTCCACCTTCACCTCTGGAAACCTCCTGCACATTCCAGAAGCTCCATGTTTGCTGCCATCAGAATGCAGCTTAGACAGCAGCACAGAAGTGAAGGTGGCAATCCTAAGACCCTCCTACAATAAGATCACAAGACATTCCCCCCCCCCCAGTCTCCTTTTGTGTTGAGACCCTTACAGCTACAAAGCCATGACATTTACCAATTTTCAAATCACTATAATGGACCATGATTTTGGTAGATCCCGAGTTACATATAGAGGCACAAGGAGAGACAGAGCAAAGTTCAGCCCCAATGGACATTGTTAGTGAAAAGACTCTCATCTTGTGTGCATGAGGCACATATGCAGCTATAGAGGATCCACACTGACTACAATATCTGGAAGAACCACACCTACTTGTGTTACTTGTGTCCCAATATATGTAAAATGGGAGTAAAAAGTTACTTTTGGACTAATGACACTTTCTTTAACCTTGCCATTTCTCGTTTCTGCTAGTATCCGCAAAAATAACCTTTTTTCTTTCTAAAATAATTTAGAATTGGTGAAGAGGAGTCAGCAGTTGTGTGCCCTGTGATCGATGTGATTGAATGGAATACATTTGAGTACTTGGGAAATTCTGGAGAACCACAGATTGGAGGCTTTGACTGGAGACTGGTCTTCACTTGGCATGTTATCCCAGAGAAGGAGCAAAAACGAAGAAGGTCCAAAACTGATGTAATCAGGTGAGTACGTTTATTTTGCTGTATCTTCATTTTAAATGTCAAAATTTTATAAACGGTTTTAACTTTGGCTGAAGATAAAAGAATTTGTGTAACTGAGAACTGGGCATTCAGAGTTTTAAAAATATTGCTCTTTCTCTTTAAAAAAAAAAAAGTGCTTCCAGGTGGTCATGCTTTTTGGCAAAATTTTTATTTTAAAAAAGAAATCTTAATTCATTTTGCTATGTAAATTGTCATGAATGCGTTTACTCAGGAAGCCTTTCTTGCTATATAAAAGAGGTTTACTGATAAATCTAGTGGAATAACAGAAGAACACTTGAAAAAAAGATAAGGAAAGGAGACCTGAAGAGAATAGCAAGCATACAAATGGTTTAAGCATACAAATATGAAGCTTGGCAAACATGCAAGAGGCAGAAGTTAAAATGGAACAATAAGATTTGATAGTACTGAAATAGATAACCTTACTCCTTCTTATATTGGTAGCTTAGTTGTCCTATAAAGAGAGCTGGCAAAATCCATTCTTCCAGAGTGAGTAGGACTTTTTCTTGGGTGAGTGTCTTCAATTTGTTCAAAATCGGAGCTTTCAATAATAACTTAATGGGGTTTTTACTTTGTTTACATTCTTCATTAAAAAAAAAATGCCATGATGCCTTTGTGCTTTCAAAGGGACAGAACCAGAGGAGACAGAGCAGGAGGGTGCATGCTGCTTAGGGCACTTGTGTATTATGGCCTGAAAAATAGTCTTGGTCTTTGACTAGTAGGTTTTATATAGGTTTTTTAAGCCTGACCTATTTAACAACAATGGGTTTACTCTGAGTAGGTATGACTCATCATGGTAAAGGTAGCAGAATCCGGGCCTATGTACAACTTTTCTATTAATGAAAGAGTTCTTACTCCATCAAGAAGTCTCATTTAAGTTAATGGGATATACTCACATGGGTCTGCATAAGGGTTGTAATAATGGACCCTAAATGAGAAGCTAAAATGGAAGAAGACTGTCCTTAGGAGGAGCAGGAAACATGGTGAGGAATAATGCCACAGGCAACAGAAAACATTAGAGGAAGAGGTTTTGATGATTTATTAAGCAAAGCTGAGGAGTGTTGGCAAAAATAAATGATGAATTGTACGTGTGTAATATAGGCTTCCAAATATTGAGCTCCTGGAGAATGCTTTCCTCAAGGAAAGCTACATCTGGTCATATGGAAAGAACTACAAGCTCTGAGGGTTCAAGTCTACACAGTGACAGTTCTTTATTCTCAAGCTAAATTGGATCAGATCCACAATTGATGTAAACTGGTGTAGCTCTACTTACTTCAGTTAGCTACATGTTTTGCACCAGCTGAGAATCCAGCCTCTAGAATTCTATGTGGAATTTTTAGATAAGACTTTAAACAAACATTCCACACAATAAACAAATCTTCAATTTGAATTCATGGTGTATTTTTGGAAGAGATAGGGTTTGCAATTGTACTCAATGTCCACAGCTCCCTGTAGTTGTATTGCTGCTACAACTGGGTGGCTGCTGTCCTCCACCTTGGAGCTGCTATCGTTTAACAGTGGATTGTGTGCTCCAGGAACAAGGCAGCTGTCCAGTATTTGTAACCTCATAATTTAATTAGTGGCCCCTGCCTTTATTTATAACCCATCGTCCAAAGCCTTCATCAAATACAGAAATCATTCATTTCTTCACAGTCTTTTTAGGGCTCTTCCAACCATAATATCGGAGTGTCTTACAACATTAATGAATTTATCTCCTCTGAGAGGTAAGAGACCCTTATTTTTTAAAGATGGAGGAACAGTAATAGTCGTGCAGTATTTCTCAACATTAGATTGGCTGCTGGGGAAGGTTCTTTCATCTTTTCTGTTTCACCTTGCTCTACCAGAACAGTGTGCAGCTACAGGGCAGAGAACATGCTGCTTCAATGGGTTGCCTGTTAGACCTCATTTTGACTTGAATTGATTCATTAAGCTAAAAGTTAGTAGTAGCCTAGGTGACATAATCACAACCCAATTAAATGTATATACAAGAAGTATATTGTCCTAACAACAAAATATGTATTTGCTGCTTTAAAAGGGCCAGCTCTTCCCACAGCTGAAAACAATTCAGAGACAAAATCATATACATTCAGTTCTATGTAGATAGCATTGCCCCGTTTGAAATGACAGACTTTGGTTTTGCTGGCAAATTTCTTGACTCAGAATCTGTCAAAATGGATATTTATGTCTGGGGCGGGGGGGGGGAGGGTTCTCCAATTACATTAGTTAGGCACTGTCAATAAATGAAAAAAAAGCACACCAGTTAAAGGATCTCCTTAAAAGAGCATATATTTTCCAGGGGTTACACCCACTTTAGGGGCTTAATCCATTGAAGTCTGAAAGTTTTATCATTGACTTCAACAGGAACACAATTAAACCTCTATTTTGTTGATGGCAAGATGCACCTATCACTTAGATACTTATTTTATATGTTCTGTATTGTTGTTTTGTACTAGAAAGCAATTAAGAAAATAGATGTTTGTGTAGATTTCCCCCCACGACCCAATCCAGAATTAATTTTCTCTTTCATAGATCTCCAACCATGGCTGGTGGTTTGTTTGCTGTCAGCAAGAAATATTTTGACTATCTTGGCTCTTACGACACAGGAATGGAAGTATGGGGAGGAGAAAACCTTGAATTCTCATTTAGGGTAAGTGACCCAATCAGCAATTTTGTCTGAGGGTAAAAACTGACTTTATCTTACACTTGCTTCTTTGTTTTCTGTACAGGGAGGATAAGTTTAACATAGAACTATGTAAAAGTGGCAGTATTTGCACAGGGATTTCCAAGAGTTTGTTTACATTCTCATGCTCTAGCAGTTATATTTGCTCCTAGAGCAAAACATGCAGAAATGTACTTTTATTCAGAATTTCACTGTGAAGTTTTGAGACATGAGACATGGCCATCTTTGAAGTTTGCCATTTGTAGACTGTGAAGTAAGGAGAGAGGATGGAAGAAAAGAGAGAAGCTATATTGACCCACATTTGGAGTTGGAGGGGGAGGAGAGAAAGGTGCAGCAGCTACTGATGGAGCAGAGGCCAGACTGTTCCTTCAAGGCTATCCCAGACTGCTCCTTCAAGGCTTTAGGACTAGATTGGGAGCATCAGCAGCAAACCCCTTATGAAGATGGTGAGAAGAGTTTATTTACATCGCTACACAGCAGTAAGTTGGGACCACTGCTAAGAGGGCTCACTTGAAAAGCACACACCAAGCAGTGTACTGTGCAATAGGATGACGGTTGTGCATTTCAGAGGTGGGAGAATTGCTGTGCATCAAAGAAGTAGCATTTCATAGATGAGTGGGTCTGGCTGTTCTCTTCAGTGATGGCACTCAGAGCTCAACCAAGAATAGAAGAGATGGCTGTGCTAGAGTGGGAAAGGTTCTTGGCACAGAGAGAAGGAAGAGATACAGGCCAGCGTATTTAGATGGCAAAAGTGTTTCGTGTCTTCTACTTCTTTCTGATTGCTGGAACTGCTGCAGTTTTCGAGGTAAGCACTGGCTGCTTATGCTTTACCCTGTATGGTCCTCCTCTTACTAAAGGTGCAGAGGAAGGTCACATTATCAGCTTCTGTGGGTTATTCAGAACAGGGTACTTGGGATTTTACTCTTTTTGCTCATCACCAGAAAATACTTTTGGCAATATTAGCATCTCTGGGTATATCACTCTTTTCTGTTGCACAGCTTGTCTCAGAATTGATTACTCATAGGCGAATGCCCTGTACCCATGGAATCTGGACCCAGTCCATTGTTGTCCCAGGACTAAGCTCCGCCCTTCAGTTTAGATCACACACAGATAGCCATACATAGACAACATGCCACTCAGGGCTCTGTCCGAAGAAATAGGTCCAGTCAGAATGAACAGCTGCTGGAAAGGATTCATAGCTACCAGCTCTTTGAAATCCAGAAGAGTTTTTGATCCCAGTGCAGTGAATTGCACACCCGAAGGTCAAAACAGATGTGCCCCTGGCTGTAATTACCACAATGATAAAGATGGTGCAAAGACCCAAAATGTCATTGCATCAAACATTTTCTGAGTGATTATCAGAAGCCAGTTATCTCCAGTAGTTTGGATTCCTAGTGTCATACATCAGCTTCAAACCCTGAGTGGCTTTCTTAAAATGCACCTGCAAAAATTATTTATGAGGTTGTAGAATCATGCACTTATGCAATGCAAATTTAGGTGTCATTCTCAGATCTCTGCTGAATGCCTCTTTGTGGAGAGGTAAGGTAAGTACTTATAACATGCTCAAAGCCAGCCCAACTTTCACACTAAACCCTCTCTGTGGCAGCAAGCATACTTGGAAGACACATTTCCATACTCTCATTGTATATGTCTCTTTAGTTCATTTCAACACCTTTACCAGAATGTGTCTTAAAAAAAAGAAGGGACAGAAACTTCATTAATATAGCGATATGGGATCAGGTCCTGTCTGTGACAGTGACTAGTACCAACTGAATCAGTAGAAGGTGCAAAGAAACCACTTAGTGAGCAGTCATGGTAATCACAGAGACAATCTCCTCTCATTTCCTGGTTGAGTTTGGCTCATGATTGAGGCATGAGCTTTGATATCCTTTCTGAAAGCAGGAAGTTAACAAAGGTTAAAGCTTCTCCATGCCAATGCAAATAATTCCTGGATAAAGAAGAATATGCTACATTTCAAGACCGTTTACATAAAGGATACAGAAAAGAGGAAAAGGGAGAGTTGGTGGTTGTCCTCTTAGGCCTCCCACTGGCCCAGAAGATACTTCAGACTCACTGGATAGTCTAGGACCTCACATTGTATCTGAAGAAAACACCAGAACTGTGGAAGCAGAGATTCCTTCATTAACACAGTGAACACCTCAACCTAACCATCTGGATATCAGAAGAGGAGTGTAGTTAGCATGGATCCCCCTTCTTCCTTGGAAATTCTGGAATGGGCTTCCAACCGAGGGAGGGGGTTATGCAGTCCTCATTGCTGGAGGCTTTTAAGAACAGATGGGACAAACACATGTCAGGGGTGGTGCAAATCAGTAGTTTTCAAACTTTTTTTTCTCACGACCCAGTTGAAGAAAACTGCTGATGCTCATGACCTACCGTACTTCTATCTTTTGAGAAGAGTGCAGGCTCTTGGAGGGGGGGGCAAGAATGAGGGGTCTGGGGTGTAGGTTGGGGCTCCAGGTTGGGAAGGGGTTCACAGCTGGGGCAAAGCGTTGGTGCTTCATGGTTGGACATGGACTTATCTCCAGCAGCTCCTGGTCAGCAGTGCAGTGGGGCTGCTAAAGCAGGCTTCCTGCCTCTCCTGGCACTGGGGTGGACCATGCTGTGTCTCAGGAGCACCAGCAGCAGGTCTGGCTCCTAGGCAGAGGCACACAAGTACCTCTGCACACTGCTCTCGCCTGCAGGAACAGATCTCCCCCCCTCCCCCCCCCCGACTCACATTGGCTGGGAATTGGCCAATGGGAGAGTGGAGCCAGTGCTCGGGGTGGGAACAGTGCATAGGAGCCAGACCTGCTGCTGGCCGCTTCTGGGATGCAGTGTCGTCCGCAGTGCCAGGACAGACAGGAAGCCTACCTTAGCACTCCCACTAGTCACCGAGTCATCCTACAGCAAAGTGACCCAGTGCCTGACATTGTGCAACCCAGTTCTGGGTCGCGACCCAGAGTTTGAAAACCACTGGCCTAAGTTTACACGGTCCTGCTTCAGGGCAAGGGACTGGATTTGATGATCTCTCAATGTCCTTCCAACCTTACATGTCTGTGATTCTGTGACTAACCTCTAACACAGTTTTGGTATGCGGACAGAATTCACCCGGATATTTCATTCATTGATCTGATCAAAAATATATTTCTACTGAGGCGAAACAGAAAGTTCTTTGGTGGCAGAAACTGTTTCTGTATTTGTTCAATACCCAGCATAATGGGGCCCTAACTTCTTGTAGCTTATTGTGATACAATATTATAATAATCCAAAAGCTCTGGTGATCTCAGCTGCATGAATGCCTTTCCAGGAGGTTAGGTTTACATCCTATAACCCGGCACTGTTGAAATACGAATACCAAGTACCAGCCATAATGGCATTTTGCAGCCAGACATATCGGATCTTCCATTTTTATCATCGGGTGCCAAATTTAATCACAGTGACACCTGGCTTGTGGCTGGCCTTTCTAGTGGCCATTACCTTGGAAAGGCAAGTTTCAGAATTTGTTCCCATATCCTTATAAGAAACACACTGCCTTGAGGAAAAGCTCCAGCAACCTTTCTCTTCAAAGTAAGTTCCTCTCTTTCACAATTCCTAGGAAACAAGTTCCCCCCACCACACTCTTGGAAGGTTGCAGCATAAATGGCTTTGAATTCTAAAGATCTATTTCAAGCATATGGAGTACGTATGCCAATTGTACCCTGTTCATCTCATTCTATCCAAAATGCCAACACTGAGGGCCTCCAGGTTGCTGCAGGCAAGGTGTAAAAATTCTGCACCAGCTGGCATGGTAGGCATCTTGGAAGCTGTTCACAGCTGTTCCTTTAGGCATTGGGGGCAAAGTATACAAGTAGAATATGCAAAGTAAGTTTCCATTCCTCTGCAGAGGTGTCCTTTGGTAGGAAGGTGATACTGGGTTGGTTCCCACATAATTCCTTAGTTTATAATACTCTTACTTTATATGGGGAGTACTTCTGTTTCTGCCTATTACCCTACTCTGCTTATCCTTTCCTTCCCTATGTCTGGTATTTGCTGATCGCGACATCCCAGAAGTAATGTATGAGGCGAGAAGCTGTGCATCAGAATGAGAATTTTCATACCTGATCATTTCATTTGATTTCTTTCAGTACCTTCTCTCCGAATTCAACCCAACCTGGTAGTTTGGTAAATGACCAGAAAATAAATTGAAAATTATCTCTAAAGGGAGGCTTACCCATATACTGTCCTACGGTTAATGTAATACATTATACTACATTGCCTTAATGCTGAGGTAAGTCTAAAGTGCTTCTACAGCTGTGGAAGAACTGTTCTGCTGGCCCAATTTGAGGGTGAAGCTTAGTTCCGAAGCCTCCAGGAGCAACAGACCTCACAGATGCACCAGATGCAAATTCTGAATTCCATAGATGGTGGGGACATAAACCCATTAGTAATGAATTGGAGAGATGCTGCTAACAGAAAGAAAAAGATCAAATTAGAAATTGTTCATCTTTTTTTTTCTCTCTTGCCCTGTGACAGTGGATTAAGTGGTAGACAGTTTTATGGTAACACCAACTGAAGCAAGGAAGCAGAGAGTTCTGTTAGTCTGCTGAGGCCTGCGGCTTCTTTCTTCAGTTTTCTTTGCTTCCTAACTTCGGCAACATGGAATCTTTACTCCTGCTGTTTCCTTCTCCCTGTTTCTGTAGTGCAGGGACCAGGAAGACAAGAATGAAGAAGGGGTTTAAAAAGAAAAGGACAGAAGAAGTCTGATGGCTTTTCTTCAAATTAGAGGGAGAGGATGGAAGGCAATCTTCCAAACCCTGTGGCCAAGCACCCCACCTTCTCAGCCATTATCTGATGATGTGACTCCTTTATGTTAGAGTGATTAGATGGAAGAGCCTTCTTCTAAACAGGGAGAAGGCTTCTCTGATGGGACACTTGTGCCTTAGCATGCTGCCTGACCATTACATGCACACTGTCTCAGCTTGCAGCCCTGCTCCATGGCTTACCTAACTCTGCAGTAGCTTTCTCTGCCTCTCCAGAACTAGAGGTCTCCCACTGGCCCTATTTCTGGTAAATCCTTTGGACCTTGCACAAAGATGGAGTGAGGACTGGGCCTCCTGCAGGCAGAAATGGCATTGTCCACATGGGGAATACAAGAGGTGTCTGGCTGGTATGTGTGTGGGGGGGGAAGGGGAGGTTTAGAATTGCATGAGGGCAGGGAAACACCAGAGGGCCCTATGCTACTTTGTATATTCAGGGACCCCCTTTTGAGTGAGGTTGAGTGCATATCTCATACCTAGATATCCTTCCCTGGATATGGACATCACTGTAGAGCTAGTTTGGAATTTCAGATGTAATCTTCTGGCTGTTTGGGAAATCAGAAAGCCGTTCAAACAAAAATAGCTCTGCAGCCCATAAAATGGTCCAGCGTCACTCTGGTTTCCTGCAAGACAAAGATAAGTAGTGTCTTTGAAAGGGGCTTGGACTCCTAATTTCTTGTGTCCAAAGGAGCCAGGCTCAGCTATGACAGGAAGACAAAGATGGGCCCTCTACTCTTCAGCATCTTCCCCGATAAGCAACCGCTGCTCTGTGGGGCCTGAGAGCTCGGAGTTGTAGCTCTGCTCACCTCAGAATGGTGCCCTAAACTGGACTTGGATCCTCCTTTTTAAGGACCCTTTGCTCTCCAGGTGCAACAGGCCTCACAGATGCACCAGGTTGAGGCTGATTGTGTCCAAAGGATGTCTTCATCATCTTCCTTCCTGGGTGGGGGCATCTGCCCACCACAGTCCCCCCACAGGCTGAATCTGGAGCAGCAGAACTTCATGCAAGAGCTGAAGGAGCAAGAGCAGAAGGGGGATCTTCCTAGATGGGACACAGGAGGCATCAGGGGACAGAAAAAATATCCCTCAGAGAAGAGATTTACCAGAACTGGGATCTGCGGGTGCTCTCCAATTCTGGAACTCATGACACTGAAGGAGTAGAAAAAGCTACAGCAGAGAGCAAGATAAAACATGGAGAAGGGCTGCAAACCTGGATCTCCATCTCCTATGCCCTCTATATGTGATATATCACATGGAATTGGAGACCAAGAACAGGGATGCTGCTTCACTGTGCTTTCCCCTTGCTGCTCAAGGTGTTGAGGAAGGTCAGGCAGAAGAAAGCAACTGTGATCTAGGTGTCTCTATGGCTGAACCTCGAAATGAGTCCTCCCATGGCTACTTTCCAAGATCATCTAAAGGACTGGTGTTATACATTGTTTCAGCCTGCCTGTGTATAAGTTCATCACACAGGGTTGCCAACCCTCCCAGTTACGGCAGGAGTCTCCCAGCATGAGGCTTGATGTGGACTACTGCAGCCTATCAGGTAGATTTTTTGACTGCTAAAAGGCTGGAGGTGGAGCAGGGATAAGGCAGGCAGGCTACCTGCTTGCCCTGGCCCTGTGATGCTCTTGGTAGTAGCCAGTACATCTCTGAGAGATAGGGGATCTCTGCAGGTGACTGTCACCCTGAGCACTCACTGCACAGCTGCCGTTGAAATGCAGCCAATGGGAGCTGCGGGGGTGGTGCCTGCGGGGGTGGTGTGTGCATGGAGCCATGTCCCTCTCCGGGACATACAGCCACTTCCAGGAGCAGTGCTGGGACAGGGGCAGGCAGGTAGCCTGCCTTAGCCCTGCTGCACTGCCAGTTGAGAGCTGCCTGAGATAAGTGCCACCCAGCCAGAGCCCATATCCCAACCCCAGAGCTCCCTCCCAGAGACCACACCCTCTGCTGCACCCCAACCCCTTCCCCAGAGCCTGCTCCCTGAACTCCCTCCTGCAAACTCTGAACCCCTCGACATCAGCTCAGAGCCCACACCTCCACTTGTACCCCAATTCCCTGACCCAGCCTGGTGAAAGTGAACGAGGATGGAAGAAAGCAAGTGACCGAGGGAGGGAGGTAGGAGTGATTGGGGTAGGGCTCATGGAAAGGATGAGGTTTGGAGCAGGGGCGGGACAACAGTGTTTGGGGCTGTGCGATTTGAAAGTCGGCAACCCTACTAGTAGATCTGTTTTCTTAAAGAATGTTTCTGCACTGAGATGACAGACTGGTGAGCAGCAGAAAGTTTTCTGCTTTGATATTTTGTATATGGAAGTTATTTTTGGCCTGATGTGTAACCCTAAGCATTATTCCCTGTCTTGCTTATAGCAGAATGTCTTGGCCTTCTTTCTGTTGGATACAAAAATGAACTGAAAGAACAGTTAAGCTTTTAATCAAATGCTTCATCAGGAGGATTTGATCCTCATTTTACATGTTCTGATGGGTGGCCCCATTCAAACCTTATGGAAAATTCTTTTGATTTCTTTCCTTTTAGCCAGATAAATGTGTGAATTGAGTGCTCATCATCTTTCTTTCATATCTTCAGTTGGTTTTGGACAGATTTTTTTCCAGCATTCTCTAGAATTCATTCCCATAGGCTATGTCTATACTACAGGGTTTTTGCTCAAACAAACTACAGGGTTTTTGTGCAAAAACCCGCGGGAGCGTCCACACCTCAAGTGTGTGTTTGCTCACAAAAAAAAAAATACAGTAAATTGACAGGACAGAGGGCTTTTGCCGGTAGAGTTATTTCTCTCCCCATGAGGAATAACTTCTTGCGCAAAAAGGTGTGTGTGGACGCTCAGTAGGGGTGTCTGTGAATGGTCATCAGAACTTTCTTGCGCAAGAGTGTCCATGAAGTGTGGATGCTCTCTTGCACAAAAGCGCATCGCTTTTGCAGTGTGCTTTTGAGGTGTGGATGCGCTTTTGTGCAAGAAGTGTTTGCGGAAGATCTCCTCTGCAAAAATCTTCTTCTGCAAAAACCCTGCAGTGTAGACAAAGCCATAGTGAATTCCACCTGAAGAAACCCATTGTTCTCATCTCTGCCGAAACCACATGTACCTCCTAGGTCAAGATCTGCCTTTCTTGGGTGTTAAGACTTGAAACATATCCGTGACTGACTGTCTGTCTCATGCTTTTATTTTCTAAACCCAAGAAACTGTTTCTTTGGGAGTTGCACCAAGGACAAGGCTCCAGTTAAAGTCAACATTGCTAAGCAGGACCAAGGCTGTATTCTGAGTGTAGAAGCATGTCATTCTAGTGTTTTTAGTGGTGTTAGTATTTGCTATATTTACTTTCTGACCCTTAAGGCACTGTCATAATATGGAAAAGAGAGAGATTTGACAAGGTAAAATTACGTGCAGATAATTCTGTTCATCATAGTCTCATTTTCTCCTCTTCTAAATTCCACTCTTCATCCCACTGTGTGGTATGCCACTGTGTGCTTGTTTTATTATTTATCTAGCATACTGTTTCTTCCACTGGAGGCAAAAGCCGAGCTGAGGTGTTTATGGCCAAGGGAAAGATTTCAGAATGTGTTGCCTCTCTGCTTCCCAATAGGTGGCATCATAACATTGCCTGTCCTTTAATCCACTAGTGAAAAATGGGAGAAGAGACGATAATAAACAGATTAGCCAGAAAATGATTTTCCTGTCTCCTTTGATAGTTCCCCAGATAATATGAAAACCTCTTTGTTTTAATGAAAAATATTTACCATATAGATGGGTTTTTTTTTTTTTTTTTTACTTATCACAGTGAAGAAAAAAAGTCTGTTATTTTAGTGTTTTTAACATTCCTGTGTTTTTTAACTGAAAGCCTTTTGCTAATCAGAAGAGACACACACACATGTGCATACCATCTGATAGTGAAATTTTTCAGCTGAAACATTTTTGGAAAAAACACATTTGGCAATATATGTCTCAAATGCATGTAGGTTTCACTGAATTGATCATGTCAAAGAGAAAACACAAACAAAATTCTGAAACTTGTAATTGTTGGCTTTGATATGTTCTTATTTTTTTATTCAAAGTAACTTTTTGAGTTCTTTTTCAATAGCCTTCATTTTTATTTTTAAAAAATCATAAAAGTGATGGTAGGGGGAAAACTCTACCCTGTAATACAATATTACAGCTCAGGTCAAATGAAGCGTTTTCAATCAATGTGCAGAGCTCTACATAATCTACACATTGTGTATTAAGTTCTCTTCTCTTCCGCTGGATGGATGTTGGTTGGTGGGAAGGGAGAACTTTCTCCAGTTCTAGCCATTAATACCACATTTACCACTTAGAAGTGGGGGAGAGGAGGGTTTATGTCGAATTCTGAATTCTTTACTTAGTTTTTACAGTTGTTCATTTTGTATCTCTTTTTATGTAGCAATCAAAACATATTTTCACTATTTAAAAAAATAAAAAACTGGCGCTACCGATAATGTAAGTGTGATTTCTTTAAAACGGTGACAGATTTTTACAATTATGCCTTAATGAAGAAAATAGAATTTGATGGTGCTACTGAGTATCATTAGGGTTTCTTTTTTAGGGATATTTAAAATTACAACTGTAGAGAGAATTTGTGTGTTTCTGAGAGCTATTATTATGGAATTCTTCTCTCAGTAATTTTGAGGAGAGAATTTGCAGTCTTCTGGGATGGTTTTAGGATCTAGTGAAATGGGACTTCTGAGAGGAGAAAAGAAGGAAGTTCCATTCTCCAATGTTTTTTGTTTGGTTCAATAGAATTTAGGGCCCATTTCTTCAAATCTTGAAATATAATTTTTAGTGGTATACACTAATACATACAGGTAGACAGTTGCAGAATTTGGCCGTTAGAGGACACTTTGTTTCATTTCTCATCAACATATTATAGTTAAACATGTACCCACTTAATGAAATAGTGGAACAAACAGAGAACATTTTCAGTTGCTAATATAAATATATTTATTGACCAATAAACAAAGACAAACAAAAAATTTGGACATAGAAAGTACAGTAGAAATAACTACTTCTGGGGGGATTCTGCGTGCCTGCAGAAAATGCCCCCCTCACTTCCAACCCCCCCACTTCCTCAGATGAGTGGAGAAAAAATGGGGGACCTACCAATTTAAGAAAGAAAGAAAAAGAAGGGAGAGAGGGAGAAAAAAATATAAAAATATATCTGTCAATTGTAGTGCCTGTCTTGAACAAAGACATGAATTTTTGGATGGGCCATTATATTCAACATCCAGATGACATCAGAAACTAAGTATGGGACACTTACAGCCCACTCAATTAGTCTAATTAGCACTGACACTACAATTGACAGGTATTTTTTTTTCTCCCCCTCTCTCTTCTACTCCCTCTTTTTATGTCTTAAATTGGGAGCTTCCCCCTTATTTCTCTACTCATCTGAGGAAGTGGGTTTTGCCCACTAAAGCTCATGGTACACTATATATAGTGTATTTCAAAGGTGCTACAGGACTACTCATGGGATTTTTTTTAACACGGTATGATCTGGGCTTATATAAAGGGAGATAATAAAATCCAATTGACGGTCTAGTATTTTAGCTAACATGTCATTATTCAGTCGCGGTATCGGCCTGTGACTCCATTCCCTCTGGGGAATCTGGCATTGGCCACTGCTGGAAGACAGAATACTGGGCTAGGTGGACCTTTGGTCTGACCCAGTATGGCCGTTGTTATGTTCTTACAGTCTTTTCCAACATTAGGGAAAACAACATATCAGAAAAAGAAAAATAGTCCCAAACCAGATAAATAATTCAAAAATATGGGAGTTTATTGTAAATTGATTTTCTGTAACCAGTTATGTACCCAGCAGACAGAGAACAAATAAATATTAGACATTTGGTTACTACTTGTCCAGTAGAGAAAGTACATTCTCTTGCAAAAACAAACAAAAAACTCCAAAAGCAGCATACCTATCAAATATTTTTAACAATAATTGTTGATAGAAATGCCTGATTTGATAAATATGCATAATCAGAAGTTTCTCACAGTTTGATAAAACCACCAGAAACAAAATGTCAAGGTAATATAAAACAGATTCACTCTGGAATATGGTAACTGTTTGTGATAGAGACATCTGATTATTGTATTCATGTAGAACATTTCTTTAAACAAAAGCTCAGTGTTACAATGATTATCATTTTGTCTCTAATATTTACATAGTGATCATTTGTAAACCTCTTAACACTTCCTAAATAAAATTCAGTGCTTCTGGTAAGGTAGTTCAGAAGAGAACTTGTAAGAGTAAGATGTTTTCCTGCATAACATTCCCAGAGGATACTCTAATATAGAGTTTTCCAAAATTGAAAGCCCCCTTTCTGAAATGTAGCTGCTGACATTTGTCACCTCTAAATAGAGCTTCAGTCTTCTATACATTAGAGAGCCTAATGGCTTTTGTGCACAACTCCTTGCTGCAGAGTGCATGGGCATAAGTTGCAGAGTGCACTAAATTGGCACTGTGTTAATGCTAAGTAACCCTTTAGTTTGTGCTAGGGTGGTTTGCAGGGGGCAGTTACAACACAATTTACTGTGTACGGCAGCTCATACCCCCATAGTCCCTATCAGGGGGCTGTGCAGACAAGCTGTGATATGCTGTGCCTTTAAAATATGTATTTTTAGGCCAGGGTTTCCAGGCATCTGGTTTGATCAAAAAGGGACCCTTCAGGCCATTAAAAGTCCAACCAGCTGTGCAGCAGGGCTAAGGCAGGTTTGCTGCTTGCCCTGGCTCCTGGAAGCAACCAGTGTCTCCCTGCAGTCCTGAGGTACGGGACAATCAAGGAGGCTCCGTGCACTGTCCCCATCCCTGGCACCAGTTCCACAGCTCCCATTGGCCAGGATCTGCGGCATATGTGAGTGTGGGCAGCATATGGATTCCCTGGCCCCTGTGCCTAGGAGCCAAAAATGCCAGCTACTTCAGTGAGCCACGTGGAGCGAGGACAGGCAGGGAACCTGCTTTAGCCCCCACCTGAGGTAAGTGCTGCTGGCTGGAGCCCGCCCTGAAGCTCCGGTTCCACACTCAACCCACCTGCCCCAGGTCAGAACCCTCTCCTTCACCCTAACGCCCTCACAGAGCCTGTACCCCCAGCCCTAAGCCTTCTCCTGTACGCTAACTCCTTCCCAAAACTGCACCCCAAACCCTCTCTCACACCCAAGCCCCAACATGGAGCCTGCACCCCACCCCAGCCCTAGCTCCTAGCCACCTCCCGCACCCAAACCCCTTCCTGAAGCCCCAACTCTGAGCCGCCTCCTGTACTCCCACCCTGAAGCCCACATTCCTATCCAGAACCCACACCCCCTCCTGCATCCCAGCCCTCTGCCACAGCCCTGAGCCCGCTCCTGCACACTGAACCCCTTGGCTTCAACCTGGAGCCCCCTCCTACACTCCCTAATACCCAGACTCACCCCTGCCTCTGCCCAGTGAAAGTGAGTGAGGATGGGGAACAGCAAGCCATAGAGGGAGGGGGGAATGGAGTGAGTGGGGGTGGGGCCTCAGAGAAGGTGTAAGGTGGTGGAGGCTCAGGGCAATGGCAGGGCAGGGCTGTTTGGTTTTGTGCAACTAGAAAGTTGGCAACCCTACTTTAGGCATGTTTCTTCCTTTCACTCACCAGTTGACCTATACTGAACCTTGGAACTTTTCCAATTATGCTTAAAAGAAAGCCAGATGTGGTTTCTCTGTTGCTCTATTAGCCCTGTGGAAAATGCAAAACAAAATAGAATTAAAACCTCAGACATGCTATTCCTAATTCTCATTCTAGAACTGGCCCATGAGTCATGTTTCTTTTCACTAAATTGTATTTGTAGCTCCACTAAATTAATGAAAGACTACACCATTCCTGTGAATTGTTTTCTCAAGTGATGGATGCACATAAGCTGGAGAAGTACAAATGGGTAGCAAGTGCTTTTTGGACAATTGTATCCTTTCCACCTGTATCAGGCTCCAGTTGTTCTATTTCACAATTAGGGGCTGGTGAGCTGTTATCTTTTACTGCTAATTTAGTACTGCTGGGGAATCTTGACTAAATGAGACACCAAGGGCATCAGTAATGCTGGCAGGGGCTGGGTGGGTCTTTCAGTGTCTGAGTTCCCTTTGATAAACCAAAAGAGACTGACTTAATCCCCACAAGCTTGCAGTGCACTAGTCCATATTAATTTTAGCTGCTGCTGCTGAATACAGGTCAAGTGTGTGAAAATGGGTCTGCTCTCCTCTGTAGTGCCTACTAGAACCATATCTTCATCCAAACAAACAACAATTTTCATTGCTTCCCTGCTACATTCATAACCGCTTTGTCCCTTTATATTGCTTATAAGAAGAGATAAAAATATATTTGAGATAACAGGGAGCTCATGGGACAAGCCTGCCTCACTTTTGATCATATCCTAATAGCTTCCCCCTGTTCTTCATTCAAAGAGGGGAAGATAGATTACCTGCTTGCATAATAACTTTAAAAAAACAATAACCTGGCTCACTGAAATATATATTCTGCAAAAAGCATCTACAGCTAGTCCATGTTAAACATTATTGAAAGCCTTAACTAGTTTAGTGCTGCAGCACAATTTTCTGTCCTTCCTCTAATTTCAGAACTCTTTATGAAGCTGCAAAGCGTGTCACATAGTTAAATGGCTTTAGGTCTCTTCCAGAAGTTTTCTTGATAACAATCTGTAGCTCTCTAACCTTAGATGTGTTAGTTTTTCCTGGAGGTAGGCCAAACCAGCTGTTCATCTTGGCCGCCATCAGGACAAGTGGCTTCCTCCCTGTATCTAGAAGATGCTGCTTCTATTTCTGCTGAAGACTGTCTGAAGACTCTGAAAGACATCATCACTTAATCATAATCAGGAGTGCTTGAAATATATTTAAATGAAAGCTTAGTTTCACATGTTTAAGAGCTAGGGCCAAAGACACTTTCATATTGTATATGGGTATGTCTACACAGCAAATTTATTTCGAAATAACAGCTGTTATTTCAAAATAACTTTCCTAGCATCTACACAGCCAAACCGCTATTTCAAAATTAAATCAAAATAGCGGAGCGCTTATTTCAAATTTGGTAAACTTCATTCCACGAGGAATAACGCCAAATTCGAAATAACTAAATCGAAATAAGTGCTGTGTAGATGCTTATTTCGAAATAGGGGGCCTCCAACCCTTCCCAGGGTGCCTGGTGGCCACTCTGGGCCAAACCAGGAAAACTCTTCTGCTCCCCCCAGAGCCCTTAAAGGGGTAGACTCTGGCCACAGTGCCTGTGCTAGCTGCAAGCCTGCCAGCACAGAGCCAGCAGTCGCTGCTCCTGGCCCTGCATGAGCCAGCAACCCACTGGCATCCAGCCCTCCACTGCTCCCCAGGAGCAGGCTGGCAGATCCCTGGAGCCTTCCAGGGGCCGCAAAAGGCGGGCGCCTTCCTGGTCCAGTGCGGAGATCATGGACCTGACTGAGGTTTGGGGGGAGGCCTCTAATGTCCATGATCTCCGCACTAGACACAGGAATGCGGCTGTCTACAGGCGGATGGCTGCCAGCCTGGCCACCAAAAGCCACATGTGAACCCAGGAGCAGGTGCGCATGAAAATCAAAGAGCTGCGGCAGGCCTATGCCAGGGCCACAAGGGGCAGCTCCCAACCAGGGGCTGACCCAGACCCCTCCCCCTATTATGATGCCCTGGACTGCATCCTGGCGGGGGGAGGGGGTCAGACAGTCCGTGCCCCCCAGGTGGTCATCGACTCTGGGGCAGAGGGCCCTGAGCAGAACACGGAGGAGGAAGAGGAGGACGATGGCCAGGAGTTGCAGGAGTCCAGAGGGAGAGTGGCACTCACCCAGGACCCCCGAGGTGTCACAGCAGCCATGTCCCCGGTGTCATCTGAGGCCAGGGAGGTCTTGACAGGTGAGTGCCATCACTGTCCCCTGATGCGGGGTGGGGGAGGGAGACCAGGGACTGTGCATGTGGGCCTTGCTGACCACGGAGCACGCAGCAACCTGTGCATGTGCTGTGCCACCCTGGGCATGTGTCCCTGGCTGGCTGCCACATGGGCCCTGGTCTGTTATTCACACACCTGTATGTATGAAGGCACATGACATCCTCCTGACCCCAGGGAGGGACACTGCACAATGCCCTGCTTCCAGAAGCCCCCCTCTATGCAGAGGCAGGGCACATCTCCCCTTTCCCCTGCACCCGCACACTATATACAGCACAGGGGCATGGGTGCAGTCCTGGGCCAGCTCACACTCCCGGGGATAGCAGCACATGCCGAACATGGCCTGTGTGCAAGCACATCGGCTCTGATGGTGCGGAGACTTGCTGTCCTCACCTTGCAGGGGGGGGCTGGGCTTCACCCACTGTGCCCCCAGGGATAACAGACCACTTCTCTTGTTTCTCCACAGCCGCAGTAGCTGCGAGTGCAGGGTGCACCACCCCGCCCAGGACATGGTCCTGCACCTGGGCACTCAGCAGGCTGACCCGGAACCAAGAAGAGTACCAGCGGCAGCACCAGGGGCTCCTGCGAAGGCAGGTCCACATCCTGGCGGGAGAGCTGGCGGGAGCTGCTTGCCCAGGGCCGTGCCATCTGCAACCACCTGCAGATCTTGGTGCAGAGATTGATGCCTCCTGCCGCCCCAGTCCCAGCTGCCGCCCCATCTATCGCTCCTCCTCCCACTCCTGCTCCCCCTCCCACCTCTTCCCCCCCCCCACACTCCCTACCTGCCCCCCTCATACCCGCTCCCCCCGGGGACGCCGAGGCCCCCGCACCCACAGTGCTGGGAGACAGGTGGACCAGCAAGACCCCCAACCCTGAGCTTCTCCTCCCCTTCCTCCTCTTGCTTCCCCCTTCCAGCTGCCTCCTCCCAGGTTTACCCCTCCCCTCTCCTGCCCTCATTCCCCCTCCCCCCCCCCCGTTATGCTCAATAAACAGAGTTTGTTTTTGGCAACACAATGTGTGTTTATTTTACATCAGGAAGGGGGGTTAGGGAGGGGAAAGTGGAAGGACATGAGGGTGGAATAAGGCACAAGGCCCTAGTGGGACATGCCAGGAAGTTTTCATTCCTCCTCAGTCTGGAAGCTCTCCCACAGGGCCTCCTGGATACTGACAGCCCCCTCTGGGCCTCCCGGCTGGCAGCCATGCGGGGCTGCGCGTACAGGCCAGCCAAGTAGTCAGCCTCTGCCATCCAGGCTGGCAGGAAAGCCTCCCCCTTCCTTTCGCACAAATTGTGCAGCACACAGCACGCCGCCACCACATGCGGAATATTCCTCTCGGAGAGGTCCAGGCGGGTGAGGAGGCATCTAAATCGGGCATTCAGCCGGCTGAAGGCACCCTCCACCACGATGCAGGCCCTGCTGAGCCTGGCATTAAAGGCCTGCTGGGAGGGGTTGAGGTGTCCCGTGTAGGGCTTCATGAGCCAGGGCTGTAGTGGGTAGGCCGCATCCCCCACCAGGCACACAGGCGTGTCCATGTCCCCAACCCTGATGTGGCACTCGGGGAAGAAAGTCCCGGCGTGCAGCCTCTGTCACACGGAGGAGTGGCAGTACACCTGTGCGTCATGTTGTTTGCCGGACCAACCCACATTAATGTCCAGGAAGCGGCCCCGGTGGTCAGACATAGCCTGCAGGATGACCGAGAAGTATTCCTTCCGGTTTATGTACAGGGATGCCTGGTGGTCTGGGGCACAGATGGGGATGTGTGTCCCGTGGATTGCCCCCCCCCCCACAGTTGGGGAAGCCCAGGGTGCCTTCCCCCCGCAATCCTGGCCACTGTGGGCAGTCCGTAGTGCGGCTGGGAGAGAAGAAACCCTCCCGGGGAGGGGACTTGCACCACCTCCTCCTCCTTTTCCCTGGGGCAGCCCATCCCCTCCTTAACGCGCGCCCCCCCCCCCCTCCGCTCCCCCAGGCACAGTGGCCGGAGACTGCCATACCTTCATGAGCACGGCTCTGACGGTGGATCGCCCAACTGGTTCCCCACGGACCACTAGCTATCCGGCGTGGAGAGCTTCCAGAGGGCGATGGCCACACGCTTGTGGAGGGGAATGGCGGGCCTCGTGCATGTGTCCCATCGCTGCTGAGCAGGGGCGAGCCACTCTCAGAGCTCAAGGAAGGTGTCCTTCTTCATCCTGAAGTTCTGGGTCCATTGTTGGTCTTCCCAGCGCTCCAGGATGATGTGGTCCCACCAGTCGCTGCTGGTGTCCAGACACCAGTTGTGGCAGGGCACACTGGCATCCGGGAGCTGTTGCTGCTGCTCCTCCTCGTCCCCCAGGAGGGTCCAGAAGAGGGCCTGGGGGGCGGGCTGCAGCAGATGCTGCCAGGTAGTCTCCAGCAATTGGTGCCAGGCTTGCAGCAAGACATCCAAAATGAGTACCAGAGTGCCCAGGGGCAGCTCTGGCTGCATGGCACCAAGTGCTGTGGTGTCCTGAGTCAGGGCAACGAAAGCAGGCAGAGACAAAAATGCTTTGCTGTCCCTCAGTGAGGCAGGCAAGCAAGCAGGGAAAGCTGAGAACCGGCTGTCCAGGGGGGTCCCTTTAAGCACAAGCTTCAGATAGCCTCAGGCAGCAGCCACACAAAGTAACTACTGACCTGATGCCCTGCTGGAACCAGTTTCAGCTGGCCTTAAATGCAATTCAGCGTCCAATCAGTGTGGACGCGGTATTTCGAAATGTATTTTGTGTGTAGATGCGTTATTTCGAAATATCTTATTTCGAATTAACTATTTCAAAATAAGATATTTTGAAATAATGCTGTAGTGTAGACATACCCTGTGCTATTTAATCCAACTCTCTCCGGGGTAAATATGAACTCCAGAAAGGAGCAAGAAAGCCTGAATTGCCCAGTGCAATTGAGCAGAGCACATGGGATCACACCTTGAACATCTGTCTTATCTCATCTTTGCAAATCAGAACTCCAGTGAAAGCACCTCGGTACTCCTGAGTCCTGACTCCATCATTATCTTCCCAAGTCTCCCATTGATGTGCTCTGATACCTTCAATTATTTTACTGTAAATTGAGAATCATGGTTGCCTCCCAAGACCATATTTATTGTTCACAAGGTGCCTAGAGATTTTTGGAAAAGAGCTATAAGTACAAAGTATTGTAAAGTAGTGGTGTTCTGCATATCTTGTTGATTACCCAGTTTTAGATTGCTAATATATATAATGTAAATTCTTTGTTTAGATCTGGCAGTGTGGAGGAAGTCTTGAGATCCACCCCTGTTCTCATGTAGGCCACATTTTCCCAAAACAAGCTCCCTACTCGCGGGCCAAGGCCCTGGCTAACAGTGTGCGTGCTGCAGAAGTTTGGATGGACGAATACAAAGAGCTTTATTACCACCGAAATCCACATGCACATTTGGTGAGTTTGATATCTGTTGTTCCAAGCACTGAACTTGTATTTCTTTGAATTGAATAGGAAGAGTATTTATTATGGGTTTTGTTGTTTGTTAGTAGAGAAATTCAAGTGTTTTGCCAAGTCATGTCTTTCCCTGACATAAAATGAACATTGTCCACAGGGTTAATTTTTAATATCTTTTGAAAAACTGGGGAAATTCCGTAGGACTGGAAGAAAGCAATAGTTGTGCCAGTATTTAAAAAGGGTAAGCTTCATGCCCCTGGTGATGACAGGCTGGTTAGCTTGACATTGATGCGTATTGGAATAATGCTCTCACTACAGGATAGAAATACAGTTAGTATTACCACTCTTCATGGAAAACAGGTCTTATCTAATCAACTTGGCAATGTTCTACAGCGAGATAACAAGTCTGGTTGATAAGCGTAACTCTGTTCTGTGCAGTGGTGTTCTCGGCAAGTTGTTCCCAGGATATTAGACCAGGTGGGTGAGGTAATATCTTTTCTTGGACCAACTTCTGTGGGTGAGAGAGACAAGATTTTGAGGTACATAGAGCTGTTTCTCTCACTAAAGAAGCTGGTCCAATAAAAGATTTTACCTCATACATCTTGTCTCTCTGAAAGTAACTGTTGACATGATCAATTTGTTTTTTGTAAGTTTAATTTAATACTATAGAATTTTCTGATTTTAAAGTATTAACATGGTACAAAATTAATCTGACACATTAGTTTGATTAAAAATAAATCTCAATGTAATTGTTAATGGGAATCATAAAGCAGCGAATGCTGCTTGAAGAATGTTTCAGTGCCTTTTTTTTCCCCAAAAAAACCTAACTGTATCTATTTTTTAGTTCTATTTTAGGAATAATGTGGAAAAAAGTATAAAATCATTGTCGCTAAAAGTTGGCAGGTAACACAAAGATTGGCAGGAGGGTTAATCATGAGGACAGGTCATTGATATATAATGATCTGATCACTTGGTAGGCTGGACATAGATAAGCAATACGCATTTTGATACAATCAAGAGATCATACATCCAGGAATATCTGTTGTATTCTTATAGCGTGGTACCTCTCCTGGAAAGCAGTGTCTCTGAAAGATCATTGTAGGGAGCTTTGACAGTGATGCTCTGGCAAAAAGAGTTAGCAGCGTCCTTGAATATATAAATGAAAATATAAGGTAGGAATAGCGAGATTGTAACACATCAGTGATTAGCACTAGTAAGACAATTGCTTGACTATTATGTCCATTTCTGACATCTGCATTTTTTTTAAAAGGATGGTGAAAAATTGCAGAGGGATGTGAGAACTGATGGAAAAAAGGATACAGAGTCTGGAAAGTATTCTTTACAATGAAAGATTTAAGGAGCTCAATTTATTTTGCTTGTCAAAGACAAGGTTATATTATCACTCTAAGTATCTATACAAACAGAAGACATTTAACATTGCAGAAGTAGGGGAAAGGGGATTAATTTAGATGTCTTTCTAAATAAGATGCTTTAGATCAGTGGTTCCCAATTGCCAGCTTGTGGACCGGTATCAGGTTGCAAACTGTTAGCTGCCAGGCTGTGGCACACTGCAACACAGTCGGTTGCTCGCTAGGACCCAGCAGCAGGAGGCAGAGGCTTTGGGAGCCAGGGCTGGGCTTGGGCCCCACAGCAGGAAGCGACTCACAGCCGCCACTCGCGGTGACTATGGAGCCAGGCTCCGGGCCTGATCCCTGAGTCCCAGCAGGGGTTGCTGCGGGGCTCCCGGAGCCCATGCTGCAGCTGTGAGGGAGAATCTCCAGTAGGGCCAATCCCGCTGCTCCTCAGGAGCCTCTCAGAGGGCATCACCCCAGCCTGGCCAGGACCCTGTCTGGCCCAGCCCCTGCTTCAGGGCGGGCAGCGCTTGGTGGTCAGGTAAGAGAGAATCCCCCTCCCCTCTTCTCCCTTCCCCTAGGAAAGGGGCCCCCAGGCTTCAGGGGGAGGGTTTGGCCCTGGGCTGCTCGCAGCGGAGCTGGCTGCAATCCCTGCCCGGGGTCCAGGGAAGCTGCTGGCAGCTCCCAGTGTGTGCAGGGCACGGGGAGCCAGCCCTGGAGGGGGCTGAAGAGGGGTGGGGCAGATAACAGGAAGTCAAGGGGGAATAGGGATGTGTGAGGGGGATGCAGGAGGCGCTGAAGTTAGGTTGGGGGAATTCAGGGGAGACTTATGGGGCAGATGGGAGCAGGGGTGCAGTGGTGGGAATCTGAGGAGGGGTCACAGGGAGGGAAAGGGGGGCTGTGGGGAGGGGGGCTAGGGGAGGCTGTGGAAGCAAGAGCAGCCTGGCTGGGGAAGGGAGACACACAGGGCAGGGGTTGTACAGAAGGTGAGGGGGAGATACAATGGCAGCTTCCCCAGCCCATGGGGAATGGGGGGGAGGGCACAGGTGACTGGGGGTAGCACTTGGGGCATCAGCACCTATGCCCCTGACAAAATTTCAGTTGCTAAATAGGGTGCCTCAAATGCCCCTTGTCCCAGTGGGTGCCCTTCCCTGCGCCCCTCCCTCTGCAGACACCAGTTGCCCCTGGGGGAGGGGCTGCCCCACCTAGCAGCCAGTGGGGAATTCTTTCTGCAAATTTTTGTTTAGTGTTGTAGATCTCTACAAACTCTGATCCGTTACAATGACGTGTATTGTGTGGTACAGATGTGAGGTAAAATAACACGTGGCCTCTTAAAATTAATTACCATAATGAATATGCAAATAAAATGTTAGCGACCCACCAAAAGTTTATGAATGGGTTTGCCGGACCGTGGTGTAAAAAAGGTTGGGAACCTACTGCTTTAGATCAGTGTAAAGGGCTCACCCACTCCTCTCAAGCGGCCCCTTCTGTTCACAAGCTTCCCACTCCAGTGACTGGCTCTGGGAGTGGAGGGTATCCCAAGTGCCCTTTCTTCTGGGTCACTTAGGACTGGGCTTCTTTCCTGCCCCCTTGAGTAGCTACCGGGGTTGGAGGGGCCTAGGCCTTCTCAGTCCGGATACCCTGTAAATAGTAGTTGTCCGCTAATTGTCAGTCCTTACTATTCCACTGCGCCAGCTCCCTAGGCCACTTCCCCAAGAATCTGCTCCCTCCTTGACCTCTCTCAGGGTTTTCTCAAAATGCTCACAGCACAGAAGTCACCCATTAAAATTTTGTGTTAGAACACGAGATTGATGAAACAGGGCTGTGTATAGTTTTTCTGTATCTGTTGGAGAGGGAATTGAATGCCTTCCAGAGTGTGGGAATGTTTTTGATGGCATCATGCATGATGGGGAGGTGGCAATAAGTGCCGGTGAATTTCCCTTTATTTTTTTAATTCCATAATTTTAAAGTGCTGGGTGGCTGCAGAAAGTTGTGCTGAATCTTTAACTCATCAAATGAAGTGTTTGTGTTAATATTGTAGGGGTTTTTTTTCAGTTGGGTTGCTGTTTAGCCTGGGGACTTTGCTTTTTGTTTTCCCCAAGATTGTACCCACTGAATTGTGGTTCCCATGACAATGAGATGCAACACATGGCTCCTGGGTCCTGATACAAGATGTTCCTTACTGTGCCTGCTGTTGGTAGTCTGAGAGCCTCCCTACATGGCAGGGCTCTCTGAAGTGATGGGGTACAGAGGCATTCCAGGGGGAAGGGGGATTTCCAAGGGATCAGTACTGAGGACATAGACCCAGTGGAGGGCATAGTCATGCAATAGGAAATAGTGGGCTTTGCTGGGGAGAAAAGGGGGACACTGGGTGATGAGGCGCTCACTTGTTCCCATTCCCAAGCGGTAGCCATTAGGAATTTGGGAACAGTTATATCTGAGCCCATAACAGCCATGTTTCTTTTCAAGTTGGACATAAAACACCTCACAAAACCCTATTGGCATTTTAAAGTAATCTTAATCAAAACACAGTTTGGGTGGAAGTTAAGTACTCCCCCTGAAATGAAAACTTTGGGAGAATCTTAACTATGGATAGTGCTGTGGCTCCACCCATATTAACATCACATTGTTCTGTCTATCTCTTAGTCTGTCTGTATCTGGGATCTCCCTCCCGTTTAGCAGTGGGGACAGGAAGGTGGTCATGATCTTTGACACCTGTGTGCTACTTTCCTGGGAGTCTCAAACTCTAGGATGACTCCTCACATTGCAAACTGCCCAGAGAGAAAAGCATTCAGAGTAAGCCATTGCTAATCAGAGAAATATTCAGCAAAGGAAAAGTCACACACATTAAGGAAAATTGTTGCATCTTGTCTGATCTCAGACAAGTGGTTCAGAACTTTTCCACATGATGCCAACAAACCTGAGTATGGAAGAGGAAGGAGCTGGTAAGTAGAGTGCCTGTTTCTTCTCAAAAAATAGTGAAGAGATATGCATTTATGGGCTTACCTTTTAGTACAGTTCTCAACTTTTACAGCCTTATCAAATACATTTGGGGTACGTCTACACAGTAGCACGTACCTCAAAATAAACTACACAATTCGTACTACACAAATTGTGTAGCTTATTTCAAAATAGCTTATTTCAAAATTTGGCACTGTCTACACAACACTAATTTTGAAATAAATCGTTATTCCGGTATCTTCCTTAATCCTCTTGCAAGGAGGTTTACAAGAAGCTGGAATAAGATGCCTGTTATTTCAAATCTGTTTTGTTAAGATGCGCACAACGCTGTTTTGGGATAATGGACGTTATTCCAAAATAGCTCTGCGGTGTGGATGTATCCTTAGTTTGCTTTTTTATGTTGTTTGTTTTCCAGTCTGCTGGCACCAAAATGGAATTGAATGATATGTCAGGATGGCTTGGAATGTAGTGTGTGTGTAGGGCACTTAAGGTTAATGCATTTGCCCCATGCATCCAGGACTGGAAAAATTTTTCTAGCAGTGTCTGTCTGGTCTGTGTATGTGCCCCTGCTCTTGTGCTCTGCATCGAAATTATTCAAGGGGCTGCCCTTCTCACCACTTGTGGTCTCAGATGGAGCTTCATTGTTCATGCTTACCACTTCAGCTTTTTCCTGTAATAGTTTATCCTAATTAAGAATACTAAATAGTCTCAAAGGAGTAGCTGTGTTAGTCTGTAACTTTAAAAACGAGTAGTCGAGTAGTCCTGTAACGAGAGAGAGAGAGAGAGAGAGAGAGAGAGAATATGAATATATAGCGGGCAAAACCCACTTCTTCAGATGAGATGATCTTGAGCTAAGGTAGATACTTGGAGTTCTGTCTCCTAAGATTTTGGAATCCTCGTCTGGATTGGAGAGGGATTCCTATATTTCCCCACGATAGCCACATTCTTCAAAAGTAGTGGGGAAAGTTTCCCAGGAAAGGATTCCTGGCTTCAAAAACTTCATCAACTGCCATAAATCCTTCCTGATCAGACTGCCATGATACCAGTCTGTACTCCCTGGAGGAAACCCACATCCCACCCAAGTGCAGTATCTGCAAGTAATCTCCAAGAAGAATAAAACAGCTAAGGAAGCCTCATGAGCCTCCCAGACTGTCTTATTTCTGGAAAGGATGGAAGGAGAGTCTAGAAGCTTACTTTGGTTAAGAAAAGGGCAGAAGAAAAGGAACATGGCCATAACCTCTGGGAAACATGGGGATTGCAAATGAGGTTGTACCCTCAGATGAAGAACCCTTGGACTATGGAAGAAGCAGTGGATTTTTGAAGACACCTTTGAAGAAATGATGTGAATTCTATTTGAACCTGTTGCAAGTCAAAAGTTTGAGTGGTAGCTTTCTTATCAAATTTAAGGTTCCATTATTAAACTTAATTTTCTTTTATTGAATTTACTATTTAACAAGGTATAGTGTTAAAAAGCAAACTTAACTGAAAAGTTTTTATCACATTTAAGTTTAATGATGTCTTTAGAGAAGATTTTGCAAATGGATGGTGAGAATAATTTAGCACTCTTAACTTAAATTCATGCACTGTTGTTGAGACTTTAATACCCAGTCAAAAGCCCTTAACTGTGAATTTGCTACTATGTTCTCAATTTAAACTGATTTTAAAAAAATCAGTTTGCACTGTTTGAAAGAATTGTTGTTGTTAAAATATTAGCAAACTTAATAATAATGAAACCAAATCCAAGGGTCCAGCAATGGCAGCTTTTCATGTTATTTCATTGTAGGAGCCTTATGGAGATGTGACAGAAAGAAGGCTGCTTCGAGAGAAGCTTAAATGTAAAGATTTCAAATGGTTCTTGGAGAATATTTACCCTGAACTTCATGTACCTGAAGACAGAGCTGGCTTCTTTGGAATGGTAGGCAACTTGCTTCACTGATGTCTGGAATGTGGCTCCCTGGGTTGTTCTTTTCTCCCTTTTATTTGCGAAATAAGGAAGGTAAAGTGATACCTGGCATTTTTATTCTGGAAAAATGTTGATTTGGTAGAATTTAATGAGACTTGGAAGACACTAAAATTGGGTAGATATTAGAAGTTTGAGTAAAATAGCACTGTTAAGACCAAAAACTGCCATAAATTGCAGCTAAAAAATAAGTCATATGTAGGATTTTGGGGTTAGAGAATATAGCTTTTAAAATTTCTTAAAACATTACAGAGGAGGACAAAAGCATTTGTTGGGGTTTGGAGCTATGTTTTTAGTTTTGAACTTGAAAATAGGAATAAAATGCTTTTAAACATATGAACACAAGCTTAGATTAGACTAATAGTCAGGAAATAAAGCTATTCTTTTTCTATTAATTTGTTTTTAGAATTTTATTTTAATTTGAAGCAATAAAAAGCATGCACACACCAATCAGCTGAGCATGCTGTTAATTATCAGTAATACTCAGTTAGCATCACACCTTCTAACAATTAGCAGTTCTTAATGTAAAAAATGTTAATATTCCAGTACATCACTAGCATCTGGGTTTTTGAACTTCCCTTGAAAGGGCTCCAAGACATGCTATCAAGACTGTCAAGTCTGAACTGTTCCAGAGCAGGTTTAGGAAGATAATCCAGACCCCTGGGTCCTTATAGAGAATGCTCAGCCAGCTGTCCCCTCTGTTATGTCAAGCATGAACACCTCCAGTGATCACAACTCTGGTGCTCTGTCATGGGAAACAGTGGGCAGTAGTCCTCCTTCAGATAGTCTGGTCCCAGACCTTTGGGGATTTCATATGTCAAAACTAATACTTGAAAATTTATCCAGCAGTTAATCATTGACCGGTGCAGATCCCTGAGCATAGGTGTCATGTGCTGTCTAAGACACTCAGGGTACATTTATACAGAAAAAACAAACAAACAAAAAAAAAAACCCAACATCCCTGCAGTGGCAAGTCTCAGAATCCAGATCAACTGACTCAGACTCTTAGGGCTTATGTTGCAGGGTAAAAAGAGTAGTGTAGACAGTCCCACCCATCCCAAATAAAGGAGTGAGTCTTAGAGTCCAGACTGCAACCCATGCAAGAATGTCTGTAGTGTTATTTTAGCTACTGGTTTGTTTTGGTTTTTTTTTGGGGGGGGGGGGTTGTTCAGTGAAAATGTACTCTCACTTGGACAGCCACCTTCTGCACCACTTGCATCTTACAAATAGATTTCAGAAGCATTGTGATAATCTTATTCTGAGAGAACAAAGGCATGGATGATGGTAACAAAAGCTACATCTGAAAGATAAGGGTGTGTCCTTCTGGCCAGGCATTCATAAGTTAATGATCCTAAATGTCACCTGGTCTTCTAAGTGCATCTGTGGTTACCCTAAATTTATAATCTCTAATCCTTCCTAGAGCAAGTTCTGACTCTTTTGATCCACCAGCATCATCTCAGTGTTGTCCAGACTGAACCAGACTGACCCAGTGTGCTTTAATCCATGCCCCAATACTGCCAAGTGCTGGAGTAGTCACTTAACTGCCTCTGCTGTTTTTTTTCCTCAGTGGAGAAATAAAGCTATGTGTTGTCAGTGTACTGAAAACACCATAGCCCAAGTCTCCTCATTTGCTCCCCTAACAGACCGATTCCAAATTGAACAAAAAAGGGATAAGTCAGAACCTTACAGTACCCCATATGAAAGTGCACTTGGAATTGATCAGCAATTGTCCAATAGAGTCCTTTGGAACCTTTAAGCAAAATAAGCACAGTTGATATCAAAATCCTTGAGACAGTAACTGTTAAATCCTGTACCTCCAGTCTT
The DNA here is from genome assembly GCA_032595735.1 of Pelochelys cantorii. Lineage (NCBI taxonomy): Eukaryota > Metazoa > Chordata > Testudines > Trionychidae > Pelochelys > Pelochelys cantorii. The sequence goes on from CM064327.1 coordinate 145,636,907, forward strand.
TAAGAGTCTGTACTACCACTAGCCCCAGATTACCTGAAGGGCAGAGGGGCAGCTGGGGTTGTCCCTGGAGCCCCAGGTCCTCCCTCCCCCAGACAGGCTGACAGGATGGAGCCCAGGGGACCAGCCCCAAGACCACTGCCCCCTCCCCACAAGCAGGAAGCCATGGGGTAGCTGGAGGCCCGGGCTGGCCTCCGGAGCCCTGGCTCCCCACCCAAGACCTGGTGGAGGATGGAGCGTGGGTATCTGGAGACCAGGACCAGTTTCCCACATGGACAAGCTGGAGCCTGGGCCTATCCTGTGTACCCCTACCCCCAACCCTCTCCCCACCCCCACCTCCCAAAGGAGCTGCTGGCTGGGGAGTAAAGCCCGTCGCGCACACACCCTCCGGGATGAGCCACCAGCAGAGCAGCGCCACCCTTGCCACCATGGGTAGACCCGGTACATCCCTCCTGACCTTCCACCCCCGTTCCCTGAGTCCCCCTTAAAGTTCCTTAAATATTACCCATGCAATGGTAATGAATCCTGGCAAGTTACAAACTTTCTGTAGGTGCCTTACATGTTATCCTTTAGGGATAAATATCCTGTAATGTGTGATTAGTATAATGAGTTTATCAGATCTGAGATGAGAGAGATTTGCAAAGAACAGGGGACCATTTGCCCAGAGGTCTCTGTGTCACAGGTATACCTTCAGAAAATGCCAGTCATAAAGATTTGCAGAGCTGATGCTTGGCGCTTAGTCCATACGTTTGCCCAGCATTACTCTTGATCTTGTCTTGAGGTCTGATGTCCTGTTCAGGAAAGCAGATTTCCAGTCATTGTTTAGGTAAGAGAGCTAGCTGCTTCTATCCTACCTCCTTGAGATTTATCACTGTGTTTGAGTTTCCCAGATGTAGAGTTCTAAAGTGATAATACCCAAAGGCAACAAAAAGGTTATTCATCTATAAATTAAGCTCTTGACTAGGTTGTTAATATAGATCCAGACAAGAGACCCCATCCTCCATCTCCAGTTCTTTGGTATCTGTTAGGCTTTGAGGAAGTGGAAGGACACAGTGAATGGTTTTAAGAGGGGGATTTTCAAAAGCAGGAGGTGTTGAAAGTCTAACTTTTCTTCAAGTGACAATGAGCCAATGTTGAGCCCTTTTTGAAAATTCCATCCTGCCTTCCTGTCACAAATGTTCTCTAATATTTCAGGATATTGTAGTTTAAACAATTGTAGTTTATTGCCTATCTGCAACCTCCAAAGAGAATGGTGACTAATTGTGGTTACAGAACACACAGCATGGGAGACAAAAATGTACATAGGCAAAGAAACAATTGGAAATCCTGTATGGACAGAATTAATGGCAACTTTTATGAGGTAAAAGTAACACTTCTTTAGGAGAACAAATATTTTCTTGTTTTTATTTTTTTTAATGCAGCACTCTGCTAAAATATTAAGGTAAGTCATAGACAAATTTAAAATTCCATACTAAAATTCTGTTTAAACTTTACTTTATTTTGTGCATGATTTAGCCTTGTTTGATACATGTTGGGAAAACATATTAGGAGAGATCACATGAACAAACGGATACTGTTATGGCACTATTTTTGTCAACAGAAATCAAACTGTCTCATTTCAGTTAATAGGAGAAGACCATGTTTTCACAAACGCGCTCTCATCTCTTCTAGCTTTGGAACAAAAGACTGATGAATTCATGCATAAATGGTTTCAGGAACAGATTTTCACACCTTTGTTTTTCAATCTGGAGTTTATGGGTAAAATATCTTCCAAGTGCACCTTACATCATTTAGGTGCCTTGTACCCAAGGTTCTTAGATCTCTAAAAGGCCTAATTTATGGCTGTAAAATGACATTGGAAAATGCTTGAGTTCACAGAATAAGAGATCTAGGTATAGTCAGGCTGAAATACTGCTCCTACATGTTAGAGGTCTGTCTTCACAACAGAAGATACAAAGATGAAATGACACAATGGTGGAGTACAAATACTATATAAAAAGTTGCTCTGAACTGAAATTTGAGGTAATTAGGCATCTTTTATACAGTTTTTTTATTTGAGTTTACATTTTTAGAACCCTGTTTAAATTTTCCTTTCCTTTATTTCTACTTTGTTAATATTATACAGAATACCAAGTGTTATATGTGAATGCAGTAATTTGCAGTTTACTTATGCACACATATAAAATAGTGTTGTGCTTAAAAGTCTATAATATTGTAGAACACAGATGGCTAACTTAAACTGAGAAATAATCATTGTGATGTTTAATGGAATATAGGCAGGAGGATATTATGCTGGTCAGATGCTAGTGGAGCACTCTTGGGGAAAGTCTACGCTACAGGACAAAGTCGAATTAAGCTACATAGCTTCAGCTACGTTAATTGCATAGCTGAAGTCAAAATGGCTTAATTCAGCTTTTGGTGCTGACTGCACAGCAGAAAGTCAAAGGAAGAACACTGTTCCTTTGAGTTCCCTTACTCCTCATGAAATGAGGGTTACAGAAGAATAACAGGCTTGCTGTGTAGACCCACGCTCTGTTATTTCTAAATGAGCCTGCAGTGTAGACAGAGCCTGAGTAACTTCTTTGCTTGGAGCAGTCAGCTGGGGAATGACAGCTAGGGTGAATATTTGACTCAGTTGATCTTCCCATTGGAATAAACAGCCAGTGTGGCAACGCAATAGATTTCTGAGTATATTGATGAGTAGTACGTCCAACTCTGAAGTCAGTTATTGAGGGCATGGTCCTATTTATGATTTTAGTTACTTGAGAAAATTATCATTTGTAATTTAGCATATCTCTAATGTGATATTCCTTTATATCAGATATTATAAGTACTGGGAATGTAATTTGTATAATTATTTCAAGCTTTGCTCAGTTTTACTTTTCTGTGTTTGTATGTAGCCCTTTACTAGTGTTAAATGTAAATGAAAAATTTTCTATAATTTACAAAAGGGATAGAATAGTTTCTAATGCAACTGCCTTCAAATCAAGCCACTCTACCATACAAAGGCAGCTAGGGAGACTACCTTTAGCTCTGGACAGCACCACTAAACTGCAAGGTATGGACAGCTTCTCAGATAGAGATCTATCAGAACTCAAAAGCATGCTTATTGTTTAGTCACCCTGTTGATTCATGGTGTTACTGCATTCACCGGAATGGTGAGAAACATCTGGAAAATGGTGTATGAGGAGTGTTATTGCAGCAAAAAGCATTGCAGTCCAAATGGATATAAAATGTGAAAAGAGGAGATTGGGTTATAAATAAAAGTAGAGGAAAACAAAAATAATGAAAAATATTTGTAGATTACCCTTTCACTTGTTTTACAGTGATTTGTCCTAAATTCTTCATATCTATTCATTCTCTGCACTTAAACTATGGATATAATTATCACTTAGTACTTGAGAAGAAGCCGAATTACACCTTCAGTAGTGATAGAGAAAATAGCCCTGCCTGATTATTCTTTTATATGTGACATAGTAGGATTCAGTTAAAAGAGGTTTTTAGCGTCAATGTTTATTTACAGAACTTGTTTTGTTTCAAGTAAATTAACATTTGTTTAAGTGGTTAATATGGAACTAAGCAAAGCATGTATAAATTTTTTAATTATTATTATGCCCAAGTTCACCACATTTTCAAGTAACTTTTGTTTATCTTGGATATTTTGGTAACTGGAAGTCCTTATTGACTTGCCCATGGAATATTTTAAATTAAACAATAATGTAAATGTCGTGCAAGGTGTCAGCAGCAGTAAGAAAGGTTGGGTTCAATGTGATGACTAGCTATCCCTATAAAAATAAATAATAATTTGGTTTTAGTCGCCATTACACTGTATCTAGTTTCAGATTTTAGGAACTTTAAATCCTAGACTCTCGTTGTCTTGACAGGGTTTTTCTCCACTCCGAAAGCACACGAGAGTCCTTTTATTTTGAGAAATGAAATGCATTTCTATTTAAAAAGCTAAGAAGTTAAATGAACCAAAACAGAAAAAGAACATGGCGGTCTGGCAGTGTTCCCTGAGCTCAGTGTTTAATTGCCTAGTTTGCTGGGGGCCCAAATTACTGTTCAGACACAGTCCCCGCTTACCTAAACCTGACTCAAGTGTTCAGTTAGATTCTGTGGCAGTCCGAATGAGGGCCTCCAATATACCTGTGCCATGCAAGGCCTAATCTGCACAAGTCAGCAATACCAGGTCTGCCCCAATCCAGTCTGCCAAAGTTGCTGCTACCAGTTTGCTGCTGCCAGTTTCTGGTTCAGCAAAGCCAGCTGCACGAGGTCTACCCTGGTCCACTGTTAGTTGTACAAAGTCACCTCTACCAGGTGCTATTGTTGCCAGTGAACAGTGAAACTTAGGGTTACCAGGTAGCTTCAGAAAAAATACCGGACACACTTGATCGGGGGCGGGGGGGAGGAACTGGCCAGGAGGGGAGCGGGGCTGGCTGGGAGGAGGGGGGGGATGGGAGGCAGGGCTGGCGGGGGGGGAGGTTGGGGGCAGCGGGGCTGGGCGGGGGAGATCGGGAGGAGGAGTACCGGCTGGCAGGAAGCAGGGCTGGCCGGCCGGGAGGGGGTCGGGGGGAGCGGAGCTGGTCGGGAGGGGTCGGGGCTGGCCAGGAGGGGAGCAGGAGAGAATCGGCCGGTGGGGAACAGGACTGACCCGGTAACATGCAGATCCCAGGGCGCTGCCTGTCCCGCGCACGGTCCCGGCGAAGCACGAGCGAGTCTGGCTACTGCTCCACAACGCACTTGAACAGCTCTCAGGAGCACAGACAGGGCTTCTCCTCCTCCCCAAGGCGTCACTACTACATCAGACGCAACCAGAGGCTCCCAGAGCCAATCGCGCCCCACCTCCCAGCCACTCCCCCTGCCCTCGCCAGGCTTCCGTCAGGCACCTAGCCAGAAAACCAGAAAATACCGGACATAGCACATGTCTGGTATTTTCTGAATTTTTTTTTTACCAGACAGAGGGCCCAAAAACCGGACTGTCTGGTTGAATACCAAACACCTGGCAACCCTAGTGAAACTAGCTCTGTCAGGGCTTAGAACTGGAAGAGGGAAGCCTAAAGTACAGTATAGGGGTGCGAAATGACACAAATGTATCTACTTCAGGCTGATGCTTTTAATATGTTCTTTTATCTCATTTAGCTGAAAAATAGAGGAATGGCAAATCACTGCTTTGATTACAACCCTCCAAATGAGCATGAAGTAACAGGGCACAGAATCATATTATATCCATGTCATGGCATGGGACAAAATCAGGTAAGATTTGCTTTTTACTTTGACTGTCTTTTGGATGTGTGATACAAAGTAAAAATGCTGCACAGTATTTCTAAGGGGACATGTGGCTGCTGCAAAGTAATCTTAGCCAGTGCCATTTCTATCTTTGGTTCCTCCATGAGATTCTATTAACTTTCTTGTGTCCGATAGAAAATTGAAATCAGGTTTTCACGGTTCTAAGTCACATTTGGAAAATAACTAGGACAAGTTGACCCATCTAAATCTCCCCACATCTGTCAAGCAATTGTTCCATTTAAAATATGTTCTCATCTGACTACTTGTCTAACTTTTATTTATTTTATACACACACGCATACACATACACACTCAGAGTTGCAGATTCTCTTGTAGTCTGTTCCACATATTAATTGCCTTCCTGGGTATAGATGTTTCTTCTAAACTCCCTTAGAATAATGTCCTTTGTCAGCTTTGGTTTTTGCTTTCTTGATTTGAGGCCTGTTAATCTTACTATACTTTTCATAGTTTGAAATACCAAGTACAAAAATCGTGTTAGTTTTGTGTACAATTTTGGCCTGTGTATATACAGTCATGAAACTTTAGCCTTCTGAAAGTATGGCAGAGCTTCGGGATTCTAATAATTTAAGATAGTGGATTAAACAGTTCTTTAATGCTGGGGTTTTGTATAACTCTAATGAGGACTGATTGGTACCGCCACACACCAGCACTCTTTCTCATGTATTGATGTTTCACCGATGCTGGTATGTTTTCTGGTACCTTCCAGAATTGAGGATGTATGGTGTGCCAGTTATGAGAGGGGTGGTGAAATATCTACATGACGGGTTGAGAGGCAGAGGAGTGTATGTGCATAGCAAGAGGGATTAGAAAACTTGGGCAGTTGGTTGGGTTTTGGGAGCTGATCAGGGATAAGATATTTCAAGAAAAATAAATGGTTTCAGAGTTGCACCAAAGTTCATGAGGGTCATGCAGTTTATCGCCTACCTTTTGTAAACTTTTGGAAACTATCCAGTATGAAGAAAATTAAAATATAAAGGGGTGTGAGCAAACCATCTTCAAGGGGAAGCTTTCAATGCAGAATTCATTTTACTTTCTTTTTTTGGGGGGATGGCGGGGGGATTTATCCCAAGTTTCTTTTGAATTTAATTGAGAATAGAGTTGTTCCTGCCATGATTTATCATGTGGCAATAAGATTTATTACTACTACCAGTTTTATTGGTGTTAGTATTTAATAGTATTTTTTGTTTAGATTACAGTAGAGGCCAAAATGTGTGGGTACTTATTAAACACAGGAAACAGTCCCTGCCCTGAAGACAAAGACAGATGAAGGGTGGGTGTAGTCATACATCAGAAAGCCAAGGGATTTGGGTGAGGCTAAGCATATCTTAGATTTTAAGCACACTAAATGTCATCCCTTTCCTTGTTCCACAATTCAAACCTCCTACCCCAACACGCTGTCTCAAATGAGTAGTTCAGTGGGATGATTAATGAAATAGATAAACAGATAATTTAGTCAGCTGGTTTCTTGTTAGGAAGAAATGACTGCTTCCATGGCTTGACATTGGAGCTAATCATATCCATAGGAATGGTTGAACTCTAAAGGACATTCATCCAATAATTTTACACTGGGTGTTTCTGATCTTTTTTAGGATATTTTCATATTCTAATGAAAGTTTTTCAGCAAAAACATGTTAATCTCAGCTTTGTTCCAATAGAAAAAATAATACCAGGGTAAAAGGGCAAAAACAATGGAGAGACCTATTATTTTCATGCTTCTAAAAGGTTATTGTGACAGGATGACATTTTGCAAGTATTCTTTTTCTTGATTTAGAAATAAAAGAAAATTAACTCTAATTCTGTTGTGAAGGTATCATAATATAACACCCCCGCTGACTCCCAGTCTTCCTATGCAGTCAACAGGAACAGTAAAATGCACATCCCTGACAGAAAGACCACCACCTGCCACATTTCAATTGTCTGCTCCAAAACATGGGGGCACTCAAAGAAGAGGTCACCAAAATGTGTTAACATTGCACATAGGTATGGAACTCCCATGTTGAAGACCTTGTTCTGATGACTATTTAATTATTTTAAAAAATGGAACAGCATTAATAGGAAGAGGTTAGGAACCCCTTCCAGAATATCCCATAGACCTGTAGGTAGGACACTTTTCTGAAACATGGGAATTCCACTCAAATCTCTTTTCCACAGCAGCCATAGGGGGAAATTGAACCCAGAACTTCCACATCCCAGGTAATTACCATAACCTCTGGGCTAAAAGTTATAAAGGAGGGTGACATCCATCTGAGTAATATATAGAAGGAAGATACTTGGACTCATTGGGGAAATGTGTTGAGGCTAGTGTCGGCTGCTGTAGCTGATCCATTACTATTTGGAGTAGTAGGAGCCAAATCTGCTTGGATGCAAATCCGAAAGCATTCTGAATACCACCTCCAATCTGGGAAGTCTTGCCACAGTACAGGTTATACTTACTTCCAGGTCTGAACCTTCAAAAGTCCAGGGCCTTTCTCTGTATGCTTAAGAGCCAGTGGTAAGAGATCATGCTGATTAGGTCTCTGCTGCAGCATTATCTCTAGTTCTGGCCACTAGATTTAAGGAAAATGTGGACAAATTGGAGTAAGTCCAGAGAAGAGAAACAAAAATGATTAAACATGTAGAAAACATGACCAATGAGAGAAGACTGAAAAAAATGAATTTGGTTAGTCTGGAGAAGAGAAAGCGCTGATTGTTACAAGGAGGAAGGAAAAAAAATCACTTTAATCTCTGAGTCTAGGACGAGAAGTAAAGGGCTTAAATTGTAGTAAGGGTAGTTTAGCTTGTACACTAAGAAAAACTTCCTATTTGTCAGGATAGTTAAGCACTGAAATAAATGGTGAGAGGTTGCGGACTCTCCATCACTGGACATTTTTAAGAACAGGTTAGACAGACATCTGTCAGGAAGGGTCTAGATGGTCTTGCATGGTCCTGCCATGTGTGCAGGGACAGATCTAGATAACCTCTCAAGGTCCCTTCCAGAATTCTATTATTCTGTGATTATGGGTTCCTCATGATAGAATAAAATGTCTAGTGGTCACAATGTCTAAGATAACATTGTGGCTATAGGGCAGGCTGGTTCACAGAGCATTCATCAAGGGGACGTTACTGTTTTCTTTCACAAATGATCATTTTTAGACAATTCTTTGTCAAACTTGGTATTTTTGATTCAGTCACAAGTTTGGTTGACATCTATTTAGACTTCTGTAAGACTTTGACTAGTATCAAAACTTAGCACTATACAAAATCAATTTAGCACAAAAAAAAATTGTAAATGGAGACTCACCATCTTGTTGGGAGTCTTTTTAATGGGGTCCTACATGGACCTGCTCTTGGTCCAATATCATTGAATGTGCTTATCAGTGATCCGGAACAAGTATGAAACCACTGCTGGTAAAAATTGCAGATGACACAAATTGATGGAGTAGTAAATAATGTGGACAAGTCAGATTTACAGAGTAAAGTGGATTGTTTGGGAAGTTCAGCACACTTAAATGGCATGTGCTTTAATATAGCTCAATACATGGTCATATATCAAGAATGTAAGTCACGTTTACAGGATGGGGTTCTATATGTTGGAAAGAAGTCTTATAAAAGGTTTTAGGGGTCATGGTAGATACCGACTAAATATGCAGTGTGGAGGCTAAGGAAGCAAATGCGTTCCTTGAATACCTAGCAGGGAAATTCTGAATAGAAAGAAAATGTGTGTAGTTCTAGTATCAACACTTAAAGATGTTGAAAAATTGGAAAAAGTTCACAAAAGAGTTAAACAATGATTCAGGGTCTGAACAACTGGCCTCACAATGACAAACTAAAAGTTCAGTTTTCCCAAGAGAAGGTTAAGAGTTGATTGTAAGTCATGGTCTCTAAGTACTTAGTTGTATTCTGATAATGGAGGGCTCTAACCTAGCAGATGAAGACTTAAAATTCTAGTGACTAGAAGCTGAAGCCAGCTTTGTCAATTCCAGCCCTTCAGTGATATGGTACCTACACTCCTTCGTCGTATCTGATGGGGGAAACTTCCTGTCACCAGCAAACCCCACCTCTGTGAATTGACCTACCCTATTGTTACACCTCTGCCTCAACAAGAGTGAACTTTGCTTGAGATTAAAAGGTCTGTCAGCTCCTTTCTCCACCCGTCTGTCTTCCTCACCAGCAAAGTCCTAAAGACTCTGCCAGCCCAAGGCATATCTGAACAATTAGCGAACTCCAGCCCTTGAGCTCCTCAAGAGATGTTTCTCTGCAGTGCAAAGCTGCTACCACTCTACATTCACAGAAGATATTAAGTTCATTACTCTTTTAAACAGTTGGTACATCACAGTTTATTAACTTAACTGGGGTAAGCATACCCTACCCTTCCCTTCCAACACTGCACTGTGTTTTTTACTGGTTGACGGTAAAAAATAAAAATTTTAAAAAAATCAAGTTTCTTAACAAAAGTGGTACGAGGTAGAAGGAAAAAAGGATGAAATGTTTACAAACAAACAAAAGTAAAAGTACATTTGCTAATGGCTAAGACCTAACTACATGTGCTATAGTCTTTGTTCAAGGTAGTTTCCTCACCAGTCTTGCATTCCTAGCAATAGCTGACTATTAGCCAGGATCCCCACAGACGCCAAGGTATAGTTTCCCTTGTCTCCTCAGGTGAAGGATAATCCAAGGTCTTTCAGTGTCACCTTAAAGCTCAGAATCTGCTTTTGTTTGCAGGATCAAATTGTTTACAGGATTCAATGTCCTGTATCTTCAAGAGGGGCTGACTCCATTTTGATTAAGAGGTCGCTTAGTGTGTGTTCCAGCATGATGCTTCCTGATGCGATTTTACAATGGAAATGTTTTCTTCCTGCAATCTATGATACAAACGAATAGCCCATTGAATTTGACATCATCTGGTTTAAGGTGTTGATCTCTTCACTTTGTCTGGAGAAAGCCTGTTTATCAACTCCCCTTAGCCCCTGAAATGCCTGGTTTAGTCTTTTAGCCTTTAGTCACAGACTTTAAAGCATAATATCAATGAATGTCTATAATTTCACACATAGCACTATCACATACATTGCACAATAATATTATTGATCAGTGTGTCCAGATTCATGGAGCCAAAATTTTTATCAGAATTTCTCTCGACCTCTATGTGAACTGACAACTCTTAAGTGAATTTATTAGCACATAGATAGATGGAATCGTGTATCTTTATTCTGTTTCTTTTTTCCAGTTAAATGTTTTTTGTTTGCATATTGCACATGTAAAACTATTGTCCTTTTTTTCCTTTCTGGGGCTGGCAGTTTTTCGAATATACATCCCATAATGAAATACGTTACAATACTCGGCAGCCTGAAGCCTGTGCAGCAGTTGATTCTGGGACTGACTATTTGACAATGTACTTGTGTCAAGACAATATTCAAAATATTCCTGAAAATCAGAAATTTGTTTTCAGAGAGGTAAGTACGTCAATTTTTTAACTTTATTGTTTCTGTTCATTGTGTAAGCAGCACAAACAGAGTAATTGGATTGGGGTGTTACATCCAGAGGTCTTAGATCTTGGTGAGGTGTTCAGAGTCTTGAATTTGAATATTAGTCTTCTTGCCTGTACAATAATAGAGATGGCAGCAATATTTGAGGATCCTCCTTCCTCTGTCCTGTCTTGAAAGGAAAAAAGAGGAGAGGAATCACCCAGTGGCTGACACCACTCTTCCTTAGCCTCAAAAGAAATGAAGTAATTTGTGGATAATTTTCTCAGTCCCTCCCTTATATAAAGAGTGTGATCATTTGTGGGTTCCTTAGGACTGTCCTCACTGTTATATTCCAGGCTGTATAGCCACAGGTACTTGTGTCTTTCCCAGCAAGTCTTCTAGTAGCTAAAAATCAACCCTCTTTAGCCTGTCCTACATGTGGCTGCCTACTCCTTTTAGAACTGTGTGTGAGTGGAGATAAGACAAGGAATAGGAAGTTAATATCTGCATGCAGGGTAGCCATAGCAGGTGACAAAATGAGTGGTATGACCCGAGTGGAATAACTTATTACTATTATTATTATGGGTGGTTTTGGCCATGGAGGGGGGAAAGCAGAAGAGATGATAATGCTGTATCAGGTATATTTAGTTCACAGTTTCATGGTTTCCTTCTCAACTCTCAGAGCTAAGAACATGATTATATTTTTAAATGAAAGCTGAGATCCTATGGCATTCTACTAAGTATCAGATGTATTAATTCAGCTACTAGCATTGTGATTTTAGATGGAAACCATTATGATGAATTGTCTAAAAATCCAAAATAATGCTATTGTGTGTAAAAATATTCTACCTCTTACATGGTACTAACATCTGCAAGTGAGCCCATTTCCAAATAAAAAAATCCATCATTTTCTTGTTGTATGAGTACAAAACAGGTGCAACTAAGAAAAGAAATTTAATTTGTCCACTTTTGGCTGTAGAGTCATAGAATGGCTGGGGTGGGGGGCAGTTAGTGGGGATATGTGTGTGGGGGGGGAGAGTCTGGGGGAAAAAGGCTTGGGAAAACTGGGACTTTGAGATGAACGCAATCTCTCTGTGCTGATGGTGCCTGATTGCAGGGCCACTCAGTACCTCTAGCATTCCTGTCTTGGTACCTCGAGCTGTATTATATTGGCATTGTGAGGCACCAGCACTGGGAGACTATTTTAGATGTTTGTGCCTCCGTCCTGAGCCTAACTCATTTTCTCCCTCCCTGTCTCCTTGCTTCTATTCCCACACTCATACAGCAGTGTGTCCACTCACATCCCCTGTGTCCCAGCCTTCCTTTAACCATGCCACTGTCTTTCAACCCCATTTGCCCTCCACAATAATATCTCCACCTCCACCCATACCAGTACCTGTAAGCTGTCCCTGCCATTCTCCCCCTATCTTTCTGTGACTCAAGGCTTCCTTGCCAATTCTAAGCTCCCTGCTGCCTCCGCAAACCTTATGCTTCACTCATTCAAGTCCCCACTCTCCCTGCCCTCTCCTGTTGCCCACCATTCTTTGCTGCCTTCCCTTGTCCAAAGCTCCCTTCCCTTTACATTCAAACACATACTCTCATCCCTGTTACCCTCTCCTTGTCCATATCCACAGCATCTCCTGCTGCCATGCCTACTTCCTTCATCCTCTGCATATGCCAAGGCTGCCCTGCCGCCCCATGGTCCCTCTTACCCCAGCAGTCCTTTTATCCACCAATATATATCTCCCACATCCTGCTGCTCAGGAACTATCCCTGCTCCTCCAGCTGTCATACATACATCATAGCTCACAGTCTCTTGCTATCCCCCCATCGACAATGCCCCATAATCTCCTGCTTACCCTGAACCCTCACCACTCTCCCCGTATAGTCCCTGCTACCTTTCCCATCACAACAAATGTGCCCTACATTAAAATGTGCCTGTTCACCATCTGAACCTCTGGCAGTGTAATATATGGATATTTTAACAGGTATTGGGAGTCTGTCAAAATGGTGCCATCACCCCACTTTTCATTTTCAGCCCAGAGGAGGGCACCTTTTGGTGTGCTGCTGTTTCTACTGCCAGAGCCTTTCCCTGCAGTGAGAAAAGGCTCTAAGAGTGGAGAGGCAGTAGTTGGCCTAGAGCACTGCTTGGCCCTATAGAGTTGTGTAGGGTACATACTAACAGGGTTCGTGTGTATATTTACTCACCTAACCAGGGCCTTACTGTCTACACTGCTATTTATACCCATGCTAGTGTACGTACTCTGTGCCAACATAAGGACTATGCAGTGTAGACATATCCTAAGATGACACACATTGAATGACACACTTCAGAAAAGTAAGATTTGAAAAAAAAAAGTGATTTGAAATACTTCAAGGTTCAATGTATTCAGAAGCATTAATTTTTAAAACTAATGTATTGATTTTGAGCCACTAAAATCCTCTGCCATGGCTATTGACTTGATGTCATCACTCCCTTCTTTAGTCCCTCCCCCATCGTCTGTTGCATTAGATTTAAGCTACACTCACCATCTTCAAGGATTTCTGTAAATCTCTCCCTCCCTCCCTAACTTCCTTTGTTGAGCTTCAGATGACCTTGTGCCACAACTACTGATGATAATGCATTTGTACTGGGGATTGTTATTAAAAAATGTATCCAACTGAATAATGTGTTGTGACAAGGCAGCACTGATGCTATAATTAAGGTTGGGCTCTTTTTTGCATTTAAAATAGGGGCCTCTTTTGGGGGGGGGCCTGCAGTTAGCAGATAAAAAATTTGGTTTACATTGTTCCTTCCATTCTCTGGTGCAATATTCATAAGCTTTTTTGAACAGGTTAGGAGAGGAATTAGAACACTGGCATTTGTCATATGCCCCATGTGATGTTTTATGCATCCAACGCTAAGACGCTCAAGATGTAGTATGGAAAGTTCTTCTACTCTTTCAGGGGAAAAAATAGGACAGCGGTAAAATTGGGGGATAGAATTGATATGAAACTCTAACATTGCACTGATTTATCAGAGCATGATGACAGAGGTCATAGTCTGTCATTAAAAAAACATTTAGGAAAAGTTTATATATGGAGGGAAAAATGCATTTTGCCAAGTAGAGGCATAATTATGGGAATCCTTAATGATGTGAATCAGAGTTTGTAGAATCATTCTTAGAAAAATGAAAGGAACAGAATGAAGAAGAGATGATGAGGTTGAAGTTTGCTACAGGAGCAGAATTAGGATTGTTTGTTGCATATTTGTTTATGATGTTTGTTACATTCATTGGCTAAAGATGATGCATTTTATAAGCTGCTGTGAAGTAGTTGTTTTGTTTTTCAACAGAACTTAAATGTTGTCTACCTAGATATTTAAGTTTGTGATGTTGGTTGTTCACCATGAGAAACCTTAGCTATTGGACATCATAGTGGTCTTGTATGTGGATATTCATTCCTGTAAATCCAAAAGACACAGATTTTAACCTTGTCATCAGGCTTCCTGGATTCAATAGATTCCCCCCGAGGGAAAGTATAAGTTTAGATGTAGTTATAGATGTTTCCTGTTACATTTCAAATATGGTTAAATTGAATGAATAACTATAATATTAAGACTGTTTTGTAAATAATGTTCCACCATCTTTTGTAGGATGGTACTTTGTTCCATGTACAAACCCAGAAGTGTCTGCAAGCTGAATCTAACTCTTACAATGGCAATCCAGCACCATTATTGCGACCATGTAGCAATTCAGAATACCAAAAATGGTTCTTCAAAGAAAGAAGTTGATTCAGACGTTATCAACTGTGTGGGTGAATATGAAAATGTTAACTTTGTAGTCAGCAGCTAGGAAACCTTTTGAAAAATTTCATAGCTGATCTATTTTTGTATGAAAAGAGTTGTGACTTGTTTACAAGTTTGTAAACCTTGTTTTCTGGAACACTAAAAGGCATTAAGTTGTTGAACAGGCACTGTAAATATACTGTTCTGCAGAAATCTCTTCCACTGTTCTCTTTATTTGGCAGCTATACTGTTTCTAAAATGTCTTATGCGGTTTTTCACATGTGACTTATATTTTTAACCTACTGTGTGCAAGTAAGGAAGTGAAAGTAATTGCACTAATGCTATCTAGCATTAACTTTAAAATGTTTATTTTTCTAAAACGTTCTACAGTTGTGCCTTTTTAGCATAGCTAAGGGTTCTTTTTTTAAATTCCAAAAATGCAAACTTAGGTTAAAATCTGCCCTGAGATGTGAAAGTCAAGCAGAGCTCTAATTGAAGTCAATGTGGAATTTGCATGTCTACAGCTCAAGACAGACTAAGTCCTAATAATATTGCACAAATGATACTCCAGTTTGCACATATTTGACTGAGTGTCATAACATTTTAAATGTTCGTGGTACCTGACAGATTCTTAATAAAGCTGCTTCAGGTTATCTTTGGAGTAAAATTAGTGATTATTTACTGATCTTTCATTAATCTAAGAAATA
Source organism: Pelochelys cantorii (assembly GCA_032595735.1). Classification (NCBI taxonomy): domain Eukaryota; kingdom Metazoa; phylum Chordata; order Testudines; family Trionychidae; genus Pelochelys; species Pelochelys cantorii. Next base: position 145,652,124 of record CM064327.1, read on the forward strand.
AAGCACCAATATTAAAAATGACTAGTGGAAAAATTAAATTGATTTGGAGCCCCATCTTAAAAGTGTGTACTATGTACTTTAAATTAAAGTTCTGCATGCTCAAATCATGCAACATCAGATTCATAGTAATAATTACAGACCCTGAAACTTTAATTCAAAGGTCAGTTTTTAAGCAAATGAATGGCTAAATAAAAATGGATACCTTTTCATTTCATTAATACTGTTAATATGTTCCCTTTCTTTAAAAAATTGAAACAAAAATTGTTTTGTAATAAATTTAAGTAATAAGTTTTGTAGTTTGATGCTAATCTAAATATTTGTCTTCATGATTATCATTGTTTTCTAAGAATATAGAATCCATTACGAATAACAAGCTGTTTAGTTCATCACGTACTTTCCTGCTGAAGGTCTGGATATTCTGTTAGCATCTATATGAGATGTTGTTTGCTTAGAGCATAGGAATTGCCATACTAAACCAGACAAGTGACCATAATCCAGTCATTTGTCTTTGACAGTGGTCAGCAATAGATGCTTCAGCTTACAAGGCACATGTTTTCCTTATCTGTCAGGTCCACCTATGTGCTAAAGTGTGAGGGTTTATATCTCCTCCATATTACTTAAATTTGTTCTTTTGTCCTAAGTTTTGTAAATATAATTGTTATCCATATAAACATCCATACCTTTTCTGAATCCTGGTGAACTCATGTCATCTTTGCATACTTGTTTTATGATTGTTGGGGACTCTGCCTTTAGGGGATATGTATGTAGGTTCTTCAAAAATTGTTGCCAAACTAATGTTTTATAAGTACCTTTACAGTTCTGCCTCTGGGGGTTTTGGTTGATAAAACAGATATTAGATCTAATAAAATAATTTGTGAATTAATAGCTTAGATACTCTTTTTTTGTAAGTATTTCTTTCTTGCGGTCTCAGTACTTTTCTTTTAAAATTTTTCTGATTTTTGGCCCTGATCCTTCCAACATTTATAAACATACAGGAAAAGAAAACTGTTTTATCTTATTCTTGTTCGTCCTTTTCCTTATAACCTCTCACCTTCCTCTCCCTGTTTGTATACGAATTGCACTAGTTTTACTCATTAGTGCAAATTACACTACTTTACCACTAACCATTTATAGCTGCTTCCTTACCCACTTACATATTGCCATTTAGCTCACTATTGAATTTGGCCCTTGATATCTACAAAGAAGTAGGGTAGTGGCTTCAGTCCAGTATATACAGTACAGGAAAAAATAAAGGAATTGACCGAGTGTGTGAGAGAGGAAAAGACAATCGGTAAAAGCTTCAGGTAGCATCATAATAGTTGTGAATGGAGTAAATAGAGGCTCAAACTCAGCATTTTGGTTCACTGGCTAGGAGCACTTGTGTTGAGTTTTTTAAAATACCATTCTGTTGGAGCTGCAATCAAAACCAGATGTTGACATGAGAGAGATGTTAATATTAAAGCAAGATTATCTGGTCACTTCTGTTTCCCCCGATACTTTTAAAAATTGTATTATCTCAATCAGTTAAAGAGCTAAATATTACAGTCTAAACATGTACATATCTCCCATTGAAGTCTGTGAGTTTTCATGGAGTCGGGACTTTAAGATTTCACCTGTAGGTGATGGTATGCAAATAAGATGAATTAAAAACAAACTTCACAACAGTATTGTACAGAGTGAAATCCTGCTGCCTTAGCATGAACCATCTGTTAAGAAAAGCACTGAGGTTTAAGTTTACAGTAACATAAAATTGTATAAAACTTCTGTTTTCTCGCCCTGCAAATCCTCTGGTTTGAGGAAACAAGGAGGTAATTATACACAAATCCACCACAGAAGCTGTCATGGGATAAAAATTTGATGCACTCCAGGATCTTGGGGCACTTTCACCGAACCACTTTGCTCTATCTGTAGGCATGGCATGCAGCCTGCTCTCTGACAGATTTTAGCTAGTAACCCTAGGGTATTTGTGTGCCAGGCTCCCTGTTGTTTCTCTTTTCCCTCTCTTGCACCAGTAGCCTAGTAATGTGTCTGGCTATAAGATATGGGCACAGTCCAACATCTGCTGGGAGAGAGTGTGCCGTCAGCCAAATTGTAAGATTCTGTTCCCTTTGAAGGAGATCATGGCTGACTGGGAGTCAGTCCTTCAATAAATGGTATGGGTTGAGAACTCTTGGGGTATGTCTACACATCAAAGCTATTTCGGGATACCAGAGGTATCCCGAAATAGCTACCCCGCGTCTTCACAAGCCACCCATTAATTTGAAATATTTTTTGAAATAATGAGCACACTATTTTGGCATCCCAGTAACCCTCATTCCACGAGGGTTAAGGGATGTATCAAAATAGCCTTTTTTGAAATAAACTCAAAATAAGTACACAATTTGCGTAGTGCAAATTGCGTATCTTATTTCGAGTTTAGAGTGCAGTGTAGATATAGCCTTAGTCTCAACACATTGGTGGAGAAGGGACTGATGTATCCTGGGGAAAGGTGGAGTTGAGTCCTATAGAGACAAGACTGATGCCAACTGTGGAGCAAAGTTGAGCCTTGTGGGGCATATGGCCAGATTGTGGCTGAAGGGGATCCACCTTGTATGTGCAGTAGTTATGTAGGAAGTAAGGTATGCCTGGAGAAACCAAAGGTCATCCTCTATTTTGAAACAGAGAGTTCTGGATAGCTGGGTTTAGATCAGGCTTTGACTGACTGAAACTTAAAGCAACTTCTCGTTGCTGTGCTTTGTAATATATAAATATAAAATTGTTTAAATCGAAGCTCTCCGCGTACTAATAACAACACCACAACCTGCATGTGTACTCTGGTGGGGCCATTAAACACTTTATTTTTATCCTCCCAAATACGGATATAACCGGGGTCATGCTACAGATGATTTCAGCCATCCTAGAACCTTCTTTCCTGGGATGCTTGTGCATTATTGTAACATTAAAAGTGATTGAAAAGTGAAGACCAGAAATCAGTCTATTAAAAATTAATAAAATTAATCATTAAAAATTTTCCATAGCATGTCAACTTGACTATACAGGCGACCCGTGACTTGCGATGCGATCGGTTCCTGGGGAAGTGTCGCAAGTTGGGGGTGTCATAACTTGAACCTGCATTTACGATAGGCACCGTGCACCGTTGTAAATGCAGGCCCAGGATGTAAGTTGGGGGTTTTCGGCCCCTTCCATACTTACAAAAATGGTCGTAAGGCAGGGGTTTCCTGTATTGCAGTACAGTGTATGTAGTCCATAAAGTTGCATAGTTGAAGAATCAATAAAACTCCTATATATTGACAATGCTGGAAAATTAACTTCAGTATGACAACCTTAACTTTCCATCAGTGTAGTTTCTGTATGCCTCCCAAGTTAATTTAGAGTAGCAATAGAAGGAACGTTGTCAAAATCCTCAGATGAACAATATCTAAATCATAACAAATTAATGTCTCCAAACTGAGTATCTTTTAGAAACTGATCTCATAAGTTATTACTACTAAATGTAATGCTTACAAACATGAATTGCCCAAATGAGTTCTGTGAGAGTCTGTCAGAAACATACTAACAACAAAATATTTCAGCACTGGGTCCACTGTGTGGGAAGTAAAACATAATTGGATGTGGAAATGAAAAGACTGGTGCTACCAAAATTATGGACAATCTCTGTAGATTAATACATATCCCCACATCAAGTACATCAGAAAATTCTAACTTAAACATAGTATATGCTCAGAGTGATACTTTCAAACATTATAATAATGGTTAAAATGTGAAGATAGTCAGTTTGGAATTATCAGTACATTTTCCTTTTTATGGTTTTTGCATTCATCCATTTCTGAATTGAGCGCGAAAGACAGAATACCTTTCTAAGGTAAAAAAAAGTGTCTCCTTCCATCTGCCTGCACTCAGAAATGGCAGAATAGATTTTCCTCATGTTTTCAGGGGGAAAATACCTTGTACTGAGACTAGGCATGAGGATTTTCAGCTCAAACAGGATACTCTGCAGAACACTTACAACCCTGTGAAAATAGAGGTTTAGAACAGATAGAGTAGCCTCTGCTTTCATTACAGTCTCTGTTCTCTTTCTAAACAACATGACGAAAACAGGCTCTCTAGTGAAGTAAGATGTTTTACACACATGCAAACCCAAGAAGATCCTCAATTTTTTCTGGTTGCTTTTATCCATGACTGGAGAAATATACTTTCAGGGAGAGTAAGGAGAGAAAGTCACCTTTCAAAGACCTTGTTTATTGAAATCGGTGGTTTTCAACCTCCTTTCATTTTTGGACCCCTAAACATTTTGAATGAAGGTGAAGACCCCTTTGCAGGGCCATCTATAGGATTTAGTATTCAACTGGTGCCCTAGGTCCAATGGCAGCTTGGCGGTGGTGGATGATTTTTTAAAAATATGATTTTATAATCTTCAGCAATACACTAATGAAATATTTTTAAAGCAAATTTTAAACTAAGGTTCTGTAAACCTTAGTTATAGTAAATTCAGAAACTGACATTATATACCTGGGGTTGGCAAATGCCTGTTAAGTGGCTTCATTTGCTTCATTCACTTGAATGGCTCTTTGACAGGTTCAATGTTCTCTACTAATGGGTCTCACAGGCTTTTCCACTTTAAAGTTAATTAGATCCTCTCTGGAGGAAGCAGAGGCACAGAACAGGGGTAGGAAGAGGCGAGGGAGTGGACATTAAGACCCAGTGGTGCTCCAGATTTTCAGTTGCCTTATGCATCAGTATGTTCTGTGTATGGGTAAGGATGGCCCTACCCCTTTGGATATCTTAAATTTTGTCTGCTGATCCTAGGTTGGAAACTACTGTTTTGTGATAACACCTTTTCTCATACTCCTTAGACATAGTCTGTGGATCCCTCAAGGTCCCTGGACCACATGTTGAAACCACTGATATAGATAATTAAAAGCTTCTATTGTGGGAATGCCATTTAAAAGGAAACAGAAGACAGTATCTGGCCTTATCACTACCACTTACAGTGATGAAGCTGGCAAGTAGCCAAATGCTAGGCAGGTGGAGTCCCTTTTCTTGAAACTACTCATTAGAAATCCATAAGCAGGTAAGGATTAATTGCTCATGATCAGGATATACTCATGGATCCTGGGTCTGCTATCCTACATTCTTGAAATCATTGGCCAATTTATTTTACTTGATATTTTTCTTAGTTCTCTCTTCTCTGTTTTCCCTTAACAGAAGCTAACACATCATAGAGTTGTGGGCTTTGGATACACTGAGGCAAGGAGTGGTTCTGTACATCAAAAAAGGGAAATAATCCCATTATTAAAAATAAAACATGAGAAATGACTAGTCTCCACAGAGGCACTCATGAGTGACCTGTCATACTGGAGAATTGTTGAAGTTTATATGAAAGCACTGGAGCTATAAAAGGGTTTCTTGTACTATGCAAGTCTACAGTGAATTAGAAGCAATGTATCCCATTTGATGTGCTAACACAGTATTTCTCAACCAGTGGTAGGAGTACTCGTAGGGGTACTCGAGAGAAGTCTGGGGGGCAAGTCAACACAACTGAGATTTGGAAAAAACTGAATTTTTATTTTAAGTTTTACAGTGCTTTACTTTTTTTTTTTTTTTTTTTTACTTTTTACACCCAAAAATGTCATCACCCGCCCAGCTACAATTAAGTTGTTTAAACAAATGTGTTGCAATAGTAGAAAAAAAAATTGTATGTCTGAAAACTGTAGGTACTGGGGGTACTTATAATTTTTTTTTTTTTGAAAAAGGGGTACTTTATAAAAAAAAAGTTGAGAAACAGTGTGCTAACACAAAGACTGGGAAACTGTATTTGTATTGTTGTTTTGTGTATATTCAGTAAATATATCTGAAGAAGAGGAAATTTATGTTGATATCCTAACAAAGACTGATGGAATTGTGTTCCTTTGCGTTATTTTACTATGTATTTATTATTTTATTGTTTTGTGCAATCATGCTTAAAAACAAATGATGCTATTAGCTTGGTAATTCAAATGGAAGTATGTGCCTTTTAATTTTATTTTATTGTATTTGGAAGCTCTAAAAACTCTAGGTTGGGGGTTTTCTCTCCTTTCATTTGATTTCTTTTGATGTAATACACACTGCTTGGAAGGGTGTGAAGAAATAAAGGTACACCTATCAAGAGGGTTAGAGAGAGAGTTTTAAAGTTAGGAGCATGTAGTTATACGCACGCATTTATGAATACAGCAGTTATAGTACATACTGCCATGAATTGCATGGCTTCAGTGACACTTCACAGATTATCATAAACCTCAGGGATTTCAAAAGGGAGCTGAAGAAGAAAAAAAATACAAGTTATTTCCTGAGAGATCCTTCATGTTTCACAAAGGAAGAACAGACAGCAGAAGGTACTGGAGGTGAATCATTGGTTTGGTAAGTGGTGTAACACAGGACTATTTGGTTTTGCGGAGTATTTGGCATGCTCAGATATATAATTCACACTCAAGGTATCATGAATGTAATAAAGGTGTCAAGAAATATAAAGAGAATAAATTCTTTAACTGCCTGTATACCAGTGCCAGAAGACTAGGTAACAAATGAGAGGAATTGGAAATAATTTATGAGACGATATTTGGCAAATTGTTATTACTGAAACCTGGTGGGAGGATTCACATGGCTAGAATGTTAAAATCACTGGATACGCTCTCTTTAGGAAGGAAACAGCAGGCAGCAGGGGGTGGAGGTGGTATTCTACATCAAAGATGTCATTGACTATTTTAGACTTATTGACAACTCAGAAGCACAGGATCAGCAGTGCTTATGAATCAATCAGCTAACTGAAAAAGCATAAGAAGGGATACTGGTAGAGGTCCATTGCAGACCACTAAATAAGGGTACATCTACACAGCACTTTTATTTCACAATAACTGACATTATTCCAAAATAACAGAGTCTGCAGCTACACTACAAGCAGTTATTTCGACATAATAACCGTCAAAATAATGTCGAGCTGGAGGACTTCTTACTCTGATTCCTGTAACCCTCATTTTATGAGAAGTAAGGGAAGTGGGAGGAAGAGTGCTCTTTCTTGGACTTCCTGCTGTGTAGACCACGCTAAACGCTGAAATAAGCTGTTTTGACTTAAGCTACGCAATTGACGTACCTTATTTCGCTCAAGTTGCATACCTTATTTCGGCTTGAGCCCTGCTGTGTAGGCGTGCCCTAAGATAATAGCCTCCTTCTTAAGCAAGCACCCGTAATGTGTAAGCAAAAAAACCTGTGTTATTCTGGGGAATTCATTCTGAGCGATATATACTTCAGGTTTCATGGTGCTACTAGTAAAACATTTGTGCAGTTGCAAATAAAATGATAGATGATAATTTTCTAGCACAAAAACTATTACTTCAATTTAGGATAATTCTATAGTAGACCATATTTCTCAAGGATAAATAAGAACTGATCACTGAACTATGAATTAGTCATTTTGTGTAACTGATTATGACCTGATTACATTAATGATGTGCACACAGAATATAGACCCTAGCACTTATATATATTTAAAATGATCATTTTCCCAAAGCTAAAACAATTATGATCACAACTGATTAGGAAGGAAAAATTAAACAGAAACATTCAAATAATTGTGTAAGACTATTTTCTTATAAGTCCAAAAATATAGTTCTGCAATCATAAAAGAAAGCTACTTTGGTTAGAAAAGCATCCTGGGTAAGAAGGGAAGTGAAATCAGCAATATAGCAGGCACTTGAACTCCTGGTTTCCCACATACCAGATGATGCCCTAATTTCCAGGCCCTTCCAGATAGGTCTTTCTCAGTCCTTCCTGTTGAAGATGTTCCACTTTGTGTAACTGAGGCCAGGTCTACACTTAGGGAGAAAGTCACTTTAAGATATGCAACTCCAGCTATGTGAATGTTGCAGCTGGAGTCAACGTACCTTAAGCTGAATTTCTGTGGCGTCCAACATAGCAGGAGGTCAATGAGAGAAACTCTCCTGTTGACTTTCCTTACTCCGTCTCCTGTGGAGTACTAAGGTCAACAGGGGCTCTGTCAGAGGGCATTGATCTCTGGGTAAGTATAGACAAGCCCCAGTTAACTGTTCACTAGAGAAGGGATTGAAAGCCTGGAATCCCCTGTCCTAGTTGAATGCTCAATCATCAGGTTTTAGAGTCATTCTCACTCTGTAGCCCAATGAATATTTAGGCTCACAGGAAAAATGGAACAGCTCAACAGGAGAGACTGAAACAGATCTACTCCAGAGCACCTGGCAGTTAAGAATGTACCTAGGATGTGGGAGATCAGGATTCAAATACCTGATCTAAAGCGGGTTTTGAATCTGGTCTCCTACTTTCCAGGTGAATAAATGCCCTTGGTGCCAGGCTATTGGACCTAAGAGGGCAGCAGCATCTTCTCTTCTTCTGGGGTTCTGTAAACCTAAGCCAACTTTTCCCCACAAAATTGATCACAATCAACACAAATTTATGAAGTGCTTTGGTTGACCAGAATCTGCAATTTTTAAATGAATAAAGTTTTGGCTGAAAAAATTCTCCCAGATGTAATTATGCATAATAATTACATTAAAAAAACATTGTGATGGGTTCAGTCACAGAGCTCCCCTTGAGATTGTCATTTGATGTGCTGAGTATACCACTGAGCCCACTAATCTGCCCTCTAAGATATACTACCACCCTGCCCTGCTGAGACAGAATCTCTGGACACTAATGTTCCCTCTAATTTTTTATGTCCACGTGCAGAATTATTTTTATGTGCACCAATACGGAGATGATGTGCAACACACCACCTCCATGTTGGTGTGCATAGTAAAATTCATTCTGCACATAGATGATCTGTGGTAGGGTTGGGGCCAAGAAGTTAGGAGTGTGGGAGGGGGCTCAGAGTAGGAGGGGATGAGGGCTTTGTCCAGGAGTGCAGGCTGTGGGGTGGGGCAGGGATGAGGTGTTTGGGGTACAGGAAGGGGCTCCAGGCTGGGGCGAAGGGGTTTAGAGTGTGCGAGATGGCTCAGGGCAGGAGATTGGGGTGGGAGTATAGGGTCTGGCTAGGAGTTAGGATATAGGAGGGGGCTCAGAGCTAACGTATGGGGTACAGAAGGGAGTTAGTGTGGTGGACTGGGCTCCGGGCAGAGAGTTGAGGTGTGGGGTCAGGAAGGGTGTCAGGATGCATGAGGGGAGCAGGCTATGGCAGAGGATTGAGGTACAAGGTCTGAGAGGGACTTAGGGTGCAGGAAGGGGCTCAGGGCGGGGGCCAGGGGTTGGATTTCAGGACATTTAGCTGGGGCAGTTCCCATTTGATGGAGGGGAAGCCACGTTGCCCCTCGCTCACTTGCAAGCACCGCCCCCTGGAGCTCCCTTTGGCCATGATTCCCAGCCAGTGGGAGTTGCAGGGGAAAAACCTCCAGGTAAGGGCAGTGTAGGGACAGAGCTTCCTGGTGCTTGCAGTGACACAGCTCCAGCCGGAGATAGGGAGGAATGGGAGTGTGCAGAAGTGCCTCCCCTTTCCCCCCATCCCTCTGGGTCAGGAACACAGGGGCTTTACAGGCTGCAGCCCAGTGTCCCTGGCTAAGAGGACCCTAAGGCCCTGGGCTTCAGCATTAAAGCCCCTTTCTTAATCCAGCCCTGCTGCTGGGCCCAGAGGAGTGCACCTCTCCCCTGGCTGGCTGGAGAGGGAGCTTCCACAGCTGTGGGAGAGGCATACTCCTCCACCTGCAGTAGGGAGCTGCCATGACCGGGGGAAAGGCAGCTGCAGCAGCTTTGTGCATGATTGCTCTGAGCCCCCGCACTGTGCAGCTTAGAGGGAGCCCTGATTGTCACCCTCAGCAAAGGCACAGAGTTGGAGCCACTGCCCACAGTAGAACAGCATAGACACTCAGAGTAGCTCAGCTCTGGGACATCTCAGTCAAAGGGAGTTGACACAGTACCCAGGTGCACAGCCCCAAAGGAACCAGAACCCCAGATAAATGTCTTACTCTGCATACAAGTGTTATACAGAATAAGCTCATAATTTGTTCACCCCTTTTATCAGTGAAGGAGAGATATACACAGCTGTTGTCCCCCCCCCTCCCCCGGTAACATTTATTATTTATTAAATATAAAAAGTGGGATTTAAGTGATTGCAAGTGATAACAGACAGATCAAAGTAACTTACTAAGCCAAATACAACAAAACACACCAGCTAAGCTTAATACTCTAAGGCTACGTCTATACTGCACCTTTCTTCCACAAAAGCTTATGCAAATGAAGCGCAGAGTAGAATATCACCACGCTTCATTTGCATAATTAGGGGCTGTTTTTGCACAAGAGGCTTTTGCGCAAAAAGGAGCTGTGTAGACGGCTCCTTTTTGCGCAAAAACCCCCTCTTGCACAAGAGCTGTTCTTCCTGAAAAAATGAAGAAGACTGGCTCTTGCGCAAGAGGGGAGTTTTGCTCAAAAAGGAGTTGTTTACACAGCTCCTTTTTGCACAAAAGCCTCTTGCGCAAAAACGGCCCCTAATTAATTATGCAAATGAAGTGCGGCAATATTCTACTCCATGCTTCACTTGCATAAGCTTTTGTGGAAGAAGGGTGCGGTATAGATGTACCCTAAGAAACTTATTACATACAATTTCTTACCCTAATAGTAGTTCTAGTAATCTTTTCTCACAAGCTGAGAAGCATCCCAACTTTGGCCTGTTCCTTCTTCCTGTTCAGTCTTAGATGTTTTTCATCTAGATGGTAAGCAGGGGGAGTCTTGGTGTCTGGCAACTGCCCTATTGTTTTTCTTGCCTATAAATAGGTTTTGCCCAAGGTGGGAATTCTTTGTGTTCAGTTTCAACTCTTTCACACTCCCATGGAAAAGTGCCACATCCAAAATGGGTTCTAGCATCAACTAATGGCCTTCATGAGCACATCTAGCTACATAAACAGGTTTATACTTCATATTTCTAACTTCAAATACAGGAATGATACATGCACACAAATAGAATATACATATTCAGGGGATTACAAGCTTTTCAGTCACAGGTTACGTGCCAAATTTTGCATAAAGCATATTCACATTGAGCCTATTTCCATAAAGAACTTGGGGTGTAACATCACAAACATATTTAAGATTGCAAAGTTAAACACTAAAAAGTTAGGAAATGCCAAGATTAAGGTGGCCTGTGCACTGAGGATGATTCTGTAGTCCAGTGGCTTGGACCCGCATGTGGGAGGTGGGAGACCCCACGTCCATTCCCCCTACTCCAACCACTTTCATTTCCATCCACAATGGAACAGCTTCAACAAGAGAGGCTAATGAAGCTGCATTTCAGAATATCCCATAGCCCAGGGGTGTGCTCACCCTCCTGACAGCCTGGATTTATTGCCTAGCTCAGCATGAGGGACAGGGCTTAGCGTACATCCCCTCTGGTAAACATCTCCCATTGGCTAGTTTAGGCAGTTCTCCACCTGTGAATTATAGCTTGAGGTGCATATCTGTCACCAGTCACTGTGTAAGGAGCCTAGGTGCATAACTCAGGCTTTGTGAATCACAACTTCTAGGCCTCAATAAGTTAGGCATTGTGGCACTCTGTGTCACAATAACTAACATCTTTTGTTCATTCAGCCCAAAGACAGAGGATTGCATCCTGAAAGCAGTGACTCTCAACAGGATTCAAGGGTCATGGAGTTACCAGGGCAATGCTTGGCTAAGAGGGCTAACACCGTCATTGAAGTATAGAGTTTTTATCCAACTTTGGCCCGTTTCTTCCTCCTGTTCAGTATAGAGTTTTTATCACTGTGATTGAAGTACAGAGTGTGCATAATAGTTCACCAAAAGGTGGCATGTGAGGTCTCTATGAAAGACAGTAGCCCACGATCTTATCTGCTTTATATTTGAGAGAGTTTGTGCATCTGTCCGTCTGTGTGTCCATCCATCTGTGAGTCTGGAATTCCTCCTAAACAGCAAGAGCTTGGACCACCAAATTTGGCATGTAGCTTCCTCTTATCATTACTTAAAGCAAAATCAGGGTTTGGTTGTTCCAGGACAATGGGATGTGTGTGGAATGTAATTGCTTCTCATCAAATGGAAAGGGAAGGGTGTGGTACAAGGGGATTAAAACAAGGACACCTACACTCACAAATGACCAGAAGGGAGCAACAAGCACAGGAAATAGTTATACCTCTGACTGACCACAGGCAGGCAAACCAGTGTCCCAACCCTGGGGAGTAGCTACTGGCCAGCAGCACAGCTCCCGCTAGACCAGCCTGCCCTCGGAAGCAGCTGCCAGCCAGCCAGCCAGCCAGCCAGCCAGCACAGCCTCCTGCTGTCCTGGGCTTGTCTCAGGGAGCAGCTGATGGCCAGGCCATGCAGCCTCCGCCACCAGGGCCGGCCTTAGGCTGATTCGCTCAATTCCCCTGAATGGGGCCCCGTGCCTAAAGGGGCCCCGTGCCCAGAACCCGGAAGTGTGCCAGGTGCCATGGGCGGCGAGTTAATATTCAGAGCCGGGGGCCCTGCTCCAGCAATATTTGGAGCTGGGTCTCTCCCCCACCTCTGCCTGGAGTGGGCCCTGGCCCCCACCAGCCAGCCCCCTCCGCACGTCCTCCCACCCCGGCCCCAGAGCATTCCCCTTGGCCCCGGACTGTCCCTGCCATGCGCAGCCCTCAGTGCGGCTCCCCCTCGCCGGCTGCTGCTGCTGCTGACATGCGCGGTGCTCCCAGGTGAGCGGGGAGGACGCCCAGGTGTGACGTGACGTCACGGCCCGGGACTTTAAAACTCCTTGGTGCCGCGTGGCCTAGCTCTGGGTTCGGAGTCCGGGGCCCAAGCGCAGACTCAGGCCCCGCAAAGTGGAAGGCAGAAGGTAAGGAAGGGGGAAAACTAGGGGGAGGGGATGGGAGAGGAAGGGGCTTGTGCAGGGGGGAGGGGTGGGAGAGGAAGGGGCTTGTGCGGAGGGGGAGGGGTGTGAGAGGAAGGGGCTTGTGTGGAGGGGGAGGGGGAAGAAAGGGGAAGGTACCAAGGGGCAGGGTGGAGAAGAGACAAATGCCAGGGGGCCAAGTGCAGACAATGAGGAAAAGGGCAGGAGGGGAGGTGTCAGTGGGAGGGGGACAGGGTGATGCTGGGAGAGGAGAGGAGAGGGGAAGGGCATTGGGGGCTAGAGGGGAAAGGGGAAGGTGCTGGGAGAAGGCTTGAAAGAAGGGGTGGGCATGAGAAAGGTGGGGATGGAGCAAGTCATGTGTGAGGGCACAGAGGGGCAGGAGGGGAACGGGGGCGGAGAGTGGTGAGGGGGTGGGTATCAGGGAAAAAGAGGGCAAAGGGGGCAGGGGCAGTAAGGGAAGGGGGAGGCACCAGGAGGGTGCAGGGCTAAGGGAAGGTGCAGGTGCAGGTGCAGGTGCCAGGGGATTCTGGGGTAAAGCAGAAGGGCAGACATCTGCAGGGGAGGGACCAGCACCAGAGGAGAGAGACAGGGCAAGTGTGTAGAGGGAGGTGTTAGAAGAGGGGATGAGGAGGGGTAGCTCACATGATCAGAGTGGAGCTACTGGAGGAATGGGCACAGGGGGGAGAGAAGGGCTGGTGGAGGGGGGCAGGTCGCAGGAGGGCTGAGGGCAGTGAGAAGGGCAGGAGTCAGGACAGCAGAGGAGGGTGAGGAGTCGGGGGGCAGCAGGCACCAGGGGAGCTGATGGAGCAAGGGGAGGAGACATGGCATCAGAGAGAAAAGGTAAAGTTTTATAAAATATTTATTAATAACTTGGGTGCCACAGTGGCACATCCAAAGAAGCCACATGAACTCAGTACAGGTGCACAACACAAAATCCATTCTGCTCATGGGAGGAAACTCTTCGGCTATGTCTACACTGGCGGCTTCTTGTGCAAGAACATCTTGCGCAAAAGTTCTTGTGCAAGAAGTCTTGCGCAAGAACTCGTCCACACTGCCATGTGCGAGCTGTGCTTTTGCGCAAGAGCATCCATGGCAGTGTGGACGCTTTCTTGCGCAAGAAAGCTCCAATGGCCATTTTAGCCATAGGGGTTTCTTGCGCAAGAAATCCCTGCCGAGCATCCACACTGCCCTCTTGCGCAAGAGAGCTTACACCTGTTAGAAAAGAGCGTAGCTGTTGTGCAAGACACCCTCTCTTACCACGCCATACTGTAAATTTCCTTGTGCAAGAGCAGGCGGGCAGTGTGGCTGCTCTTTGAGTTCTTGCGCAAGAACAGCTGTACTTGTGCAAGAAGCCACGAGTGTAGACATAGCCTTAGAGGGAACACTTCCCCCAGTCTCTCTGCCGCCGAGTTAATGTCACACACATTGGGTTAATGCAATTGCAGGATAGTTGCATGAGAGGGTTTGGTGGGGGCCAAACTAATCCCTGTTGGTAGGAGGATGGTGGGAAAAGTCCTTCGAGAGGGGTGACATGACACCTTTTACTTCTGGTCATGTGTCCATCTTGCCCCGAGCGTGTTACCTCTAGAGGCCTGGTTAACGGGGGTCAGAGGGTGTGGCTAATAGGGGCTGGGGCGTGGTTCATGTGGGTCAGGGGGTGTGGCTAATGGGGGTCGGGGCGTAGTTAACGGGGGTCAGAGGGTGTGGCTAATGGGGCACCACCAAAAATTATACAAATCTGCCACCCCTGCTGGCCCCGGAGGAGGAGTTTAGCGCAGGGTTTTCCTGTGCTGCGGGAGGGTGTGTGTGTGTGTTGGCGGCTGATTTTTTGTGCTGGTTTTTTTTTTTTGCTCAATCAAAAAAATTCCTGGGACCCCCCATTGAAACTTTTGTGTGCTTTTTTTTTTCCTTCAACCAAAATTGCTGCGGGGCCCCGTCGAAATTGTTCGAATTGGGCCCCGCACTTCCTAAAGCTGGCCCTGTCCGTCACTCTGGGCCAACCCCAGAGAGCAGCTGGTGGGCTGAGCAGATGGTCCTGATGCCCACAATGGCCTCAAGGATAAGCCGGCAGGTGAGCTGTGCAGCCACCACCATCCTGAGGAGAAGCCAGTGGGTGTACCACATGCCCCAGTCTCCCTCCAGCCAACCTTGGTGAAAAGCTGGCAGGGAGACTGTGCAGTCCCCACTGCCCCATAGCCAGCCCTAGAGACCAGCCACCTCCACCCCCTGACCTGAGCCACTTGTCCCCTCTCCTGAGTCCCCCACATCTCCCAACTCCTTGCCCTGACTCCTACACCCCCTGCCCTGAGTTGCCAATCCCCTGCTCTGTCTCCTGTACCCCAGCTCCCTGCCCTGAGCCCCTCTCATCCTCCAACCCTGACTCCTATATTCCCCATGTCCCCAGCCTCCTGCCCTGAAGGACCCAAGCAATGCCAGGTAAGTCTTCTAGTTTGTTAAATAAACAGAAAATTATGTTCTTAAGGTCTTGGATTTGAGGCAGGTCAGCAGGAGGTGATGTACCTTGGAAACTGTCCTCTCTAGCAGAAAGTCACAGAAGATATCTCCCAGTCTGGTCATATGTGTAATGTGTACCGAATACCTCACAGTGCTTGCCTATTTACATATTGAGCCAGGTGTAAATTGGGAGATTATGAAATCTAAAAGAGGAAATCTACAGAGTGAAACAAACAGCAGGAGGGTAGCCTGATTATGAATACAGAGAAAGGATTGATCTGGTATATCTTGGATGAAAAGGGATACATGGAATCTTTCACTTAGGAGGCAAATTGACAGCATACTTGCCCCATGGAAGAAGGGTCGCAGCCAGCCTGATTCTGAAGCACTGCAAGGATTTGGAGTGAACGAGACTCTAAGGCCAGGTCTATACTACGGGGGAAGGTCAGCTTACGGTACACAATTTACGTAGCTGAAGTTGACATAACTTAAGCCGAACCTTGGTGCTGTTCCTGTTGACTTCCCTTACGCCTCACAACAGCAAGGAGTACCAGTGTCAATGGGGGTGCGCTCAGCATTCGATTTAGCTGGTCTTTCCTAGACCCACTAAATCGAACACTGGAAGATTGACCACTACTACATCGATCTTCCCGCAAATCTAGATGTGACCTAAGGGATATGAAGTTGTCTTATTACACTCAGGCTCTAGAATACATGTTATGATTATATTTTTATCTAACCATTTGTTTCAAACTTACTTTTTGCTACTACTTTGAATCTTTATCTTTTGTTAAATAAACTTATATTTGATTTCACTGTTAACAAATTTAAGTGCTGTGAGTTAAGTGGAGCAATGGATATAAGGTGAAACTGGTAAACTAGGATATGCTGTTTCTTTGGCAGGCTTGGAAGCAGCAACATGGTGAATACTGAGAGTGTCCAAAGGGCAAGGAGCTAGACTATTGAAGGAAACACTTCAAGGGCTTGAGGTTTGGAGTGTGCTTTTTGCTAACCTCTACAGTGACAGCTGGGCCTGTAAAGCCTAGAAAAGAATGTTTGTATATGCCTGTGATTGGTGCACTTGTGGAACTCACCCACAGCAAGCACAGATAAGGCTTCTTCATGCTAAGGGCAAGTAATAGTGAGGTGTCTCACAACCTTGGGTAGTGGGTATCCTTAGGGAGCATTACAAGGGGGTCAGAAAAGGCCTCTAAGAAATGACTCAAAGTCTGAAAAACCTGCCTCATGGTGACATTCTTAACAAGCTCAAACAAGTGTATTTATTGAACAGGTTAACAAAGTGCATAATGATTTGATCCAAACTAAGTATCTAGAGGGGGGAAGATTTCTGACAGCAAGAGCGCTGTAATTGAGTAGACAAAGGCATAACGAGATCCAATGACTGGAAACTGAAGCTAGACAAATTCAAACTGAAAATAAGATGAACATTTTTAATAGAGTAACTAACCACTGGAACATCTTTCCAAGAGATGGGGTGCACTCTCCATTACTTGAAATCTCCAAATGAAGATCAGATACAGTATCTTTCTACCAGAAGTTATAGGCTTAATGCAAGAATTAGGACAACATTTTATGGCCTGTGTTATGCAGGAGGTCAGGCTAGATGATCATAAGAGTCCCTTCTGGCTTTAAAATTATTACTCTATCAATACAATTTACTGGTGTTCTAATTTATCACATTGACAGCATCAACACATGTGTAATATAAGTAGGATGTATTGGACAGTGCTAACATTTTGTTTAGGAGAAATGGTGTGGTACCTGTTTAAGATCTCTGGTGATTTTAGGAAAAGAATTAGTATTTATAAAAGCGGAGGAGTCTGAAGCATTTAGTTGTGCTAACCTCCAGTGCTAAAACAACAAACACTCTGACCTACATTGCTTCCTGGATTCTCTCTGTGATTTGAGTTAAAGCTTCCCTATTGAGGGGCTTTGCACTGTATTGTTAGGAGTGGAGACTGTATAAAGTGTCTCTCCCTTCCAGGAGAAAATGGATGTGTGCGAGACTGGTATGGGATAGTGTGTACAGGTGTGATCAACAGTGCTGTGCAGTAGGTGTGCAGGTGGGATATATGTGGAGGTGAGTGTGGGCTGGGGAGTGAATGGTGTCAATGAATGCCTATAAGCAGGGACCCTGTTCTCTGAGGCACAATAGGACCAAATTCTATGGCAACAACCTCTCTAATCTCCACTGCAACTAAATTCCACTGCAACATTAATTTGTTTAGTTGCAGCTGCAAGCAGAGACCAAAGGGAAATTGTAGGGCATCGCACTGCAGAAAAATGGTGAATTCCATGGCACCTTGAAAATGACCAAATTCTACCACCCTCTGGCTCTGAAGACATATGGCCCAGAGTACAGCCTGTGCGGGAACTCCAGGTGGAGTAGTTAGGCAGGGGACTGATTTCAGCTGTGCGTGTGGGCGGGCGGGAACTCTGCAAGGTGGTGCCTGAGGCAGGGTGCTTAGTGTGGCAGTGGATTTGGGCTCCGGTGTGTGTGCAGTATGTGTGAGGAGGGGTGCATGGGGTGGAGTATGCGGGTAGGATGGGCTTGCGTAGTGATTGTAAGGGTGTGAGAATGTTTATATAGTAGAATGGGGAGATGGGAAGGGCAGCTCTAGCCAGCTGATTACATAAAATTTTCTGTGGGGGGAGGAGGGAGGCTACATTAATCACCCAGGCAGACAACATGCCAGTAATGGCACGGAATGACCTGTTTTGTGCTTCCACGTACCTCCTCCTAACCCAAAAGTGGGACTGAAAATGGTGCCCTTCCGTGGAAAAGCCGCTACAGACCCCACACCCCCGCGTTTTCCGCTGTCCATCCAGGCTGGCAGCGTAACCTTCTACCTGAAAACAGCTCTGATTGCCAGGCACTGAGTGCGGCTGCCAGGAGGGCGCCCCCTCCCCCCCCAAGGACTCTCTCTCTCTCTCTCTCTCTCTCTCTCGCTGCCTCCCTCCCTCCTATAGGCTGGTGGAGGTGCCCAAAACCCGCATCTCCTGACTCCGCTGTCTCCTCCTCAGCAGCGATTCCGTGCGGCGGGAAGCAGCCCAGGGACAACAAGCCCCATCGGCGGCGGCGTGGAGGAAGCGGGAAGCCGCCCGGCTGGGATTACAGGAGGAAAGGGGGCGAGTGTCCTCCCGTCCGGGGAGCTGCGGGGGTGGGGGGCGAGCAGCGGAGGCTGCCGCCGGTGGCGGCTTCAGGAGAATGCGGCACTAGCCTCCCCCCAGCCCTCGCCGGCACCGCGTCCCTCCGCCGCCGCCGCCGCCGCCGCTGCTGCAGGGGGCTCCGCGCCTCAGCCTCCACCCCGCGATGGTGGCTGCCGCCCCCTGCGCGCCGGAGAGGGGCTGCACGGGCCGGCTGCGGCGCTGAGCTCCGGGGGAGGCAGGTCCCCTCTGGCCGCCGCGGGCCGGGGGGGGCTCTCTCCGCGGCCGGACCCGCCAGAGCCGGGAGGATTATTGCCGGGCAGCGGAGCCCTTTGCCCGGCCGGGGGAAGCGCCCAGCCCGCCATGCGCCCGGCGTGAGGGAGCCCGTGTCCTCGCCGCTGCCGCCAGCCCGCAGCATGCCGCCCTGCCCGAGGAGAGCCCTTTGCCCGGCCGCGGCTGCCGCCAGCCCTGCCATGCTGCTGCTGCTGCTGCTGCTCCTCTGCTCGGGCTGGGCGCGGGGCCACTCGCGGGGGGCGGCCGGGCTGGCCCCCAACGCCACCACGCCGCTCTCCATCATGGGCTTGATGCCGCTCAGCCAGTCGGAGGAGGACCAGAAGAGCAAGATCGGCCGGGGCGTGCTGCCAGCCGTGCAGCTGGCCATGGATCAGATCCGCAACGAGTCCCTGCTTAACCCCTACTCGCTGGACCTCCGGCTGTACGACACCGAGGTAGGGATGCCTCTGCCCGCCTGCCTGGGCTGCAGGGGAGGTGCCCCGGGGAGGCTGGGAGATGCGGCAGGTGCTCGCAGAGGGAAGGACATCCCCCCCCTCCCCCACCCCGGCACCTTGGGGCGTGTGGTCTGGTTGATGCGCAGCTGATTGCCCCCCCCCCCCCCGCACACCGCTCGGTCTGACCCGCATCAGCCTTGCGGGGCAACACGGAGTGACCCCCCGCCCCCATGTTTAGGGCTGACTGGCTGCAAATGGGCTTTGCCGTGGAGAGGGGCTCGGGCGAGGGAGTCCGGGGTGCGGTGGTGGAGAGAGGCGGGCGGCGGGGCGGCCGGGCCGTAGTGGGCTCTGTGACACCCGGACACGGCTGGACCCCTTCCATGGGTATCCACGGGCTTGCCCCGCATTTTGGAGCCGTGTGGCTGAGAGCAGAATGCGGCCGGTACCCCTGCCGGCTTGTTGGGGCATGCAGTGCCGGGCAGGTGTCGGGGTTGCTAGGTTGCCTGAGAGCTTGGCTTTGCTGCCCTTCTGCTTGACTTGCTCAGTCCGAGGAAGGCTGGGTGGGATTGATGATTTCTACGATAAGAAATTCTCAGGCTGTCTCTCTTTGCCAGGGCAGTTTCAATTTATTAAGCAACAGATGCACGTCAGTGACCTTTTTCTCGCTCTCTCCAATGAGCTGGCACTGCGATCCGGATTTAAAAAAGACAGCATTTGGCTTTGAGTGGCAATTGATGTAGCTGAAGCTCTGTGAGGAGGTGGAAAAAGGAACTTGCGGGGTTTTGTCACATTTCAGCTCTAGCTTGCACGGCCTGAGCAGGGAGGGACGTCCTTCCAGAGGTGTGTTTGGAGGGTGAATGCTAAGTAAGGATGTGAATACGTCTTCGTCTTCTAGTTCTAGCAGATTTATTCAGCTTACGCATTGTCGTTTGATGTAGAGATCTACGTCTCCTTGTCCTCACTATCCCATTTGTTACGATGAATAGGTTATGTAGTCGTATCAATTCCGGCGCGCACACATACACAGGATAGCTAAGGAACGCAGGCGAATTTCAGGGGCGACAGCATGAAAGCAGTGTTGGGAGATCAAAGCAGCGGATTTTCACAAAGAGTTAAATTTGCAGTTTTCTCCGTGTTGTGTATATGCCACATAGAATTCATATAAAAGCCAGTGTTTCAGAGCTGTTTCTTTGAGACTGGAGGAAGGCATTGGGCAGGAAACGATGTCAGATGTCGTACAGGAATTTCTCCTTCTCTTTACTTGCATATAGGGATTTAGGGGGGTTGGAAAATTACACTTGATTTGGTCACAACTTTAATACACGAGTGTTTGCAGCGAATAAACGCTGATTCAATATTGAACCTTTCCTGAAGATGGCAGTCATTTCTTGTGTAATACTAGTGTCTGATATCCATTTCCAAGACAACCCTGGTAAAGCAAATTGACTATTGAACATCTACTCTGTCCTAATGTGTTTTAAGAAAAAAAAAAAAACCGGTCTTCTCTCACTCTGTCCCCAGAATCTGATGGAAATAAACTGATATAATAATGGAGAGGAATTGCCTAATACAGAAATTATTAGGGAATCTCTTATTTTAAAGCAGTGTTTTTTATTTGCATAAAACTACATTATGTTTAGCATAGTAATTTTTCAGACCTTGTTAAGGGGGGAAATGCATGTAATTGAAGACACAAATGCTAAGCAAACATTATAAGTGAACATTTTTTGTATTAATGCAAATGATATGTTGAAAGAAAATACAGACATGATGAGCCTAAGAGAGTCATTAGTTGTCCTTAGAAAATTAATTCCAGTGAACTGTGAAATTATAATGAAAAGGATTATGGGTTTTTTTCTGAATGACAGTACCTGATTTTATAAGCACAACATGTGTCAGAAATACTCACAATTTTACTAATGCATTCTTCTCTACATTATCTTGTTTAAACTGATGACTCCTAAAGATGAGATTATTATAAAAAGGGGTTTAAAAAAAGAAGAGAGAAAATAGGAAAACTTGGATAAGATTTCCTCTTTATATGTAAGGATCCAATAACATTCAATAAGATGCTACACTTCAAATTTAAAACTCAAAGTTTGTCTAGTACATGTATGTTATTTATTAACACAGAATTTACTTTCTGAACTAGAAAGCTAACATTAATAGTATTTGCAAAACAGGTTCTATTTCTCAGTGGGTTGAATAATAGTCTTGTTAAAAAACTCCACTTTCACTATTTAGTGCTCCAGGAAAATTAAGAATCAGGGTCCTGTAATAAACCTGCTATGTAGCTCTGAATTCCTGTTGATTGTTAATACCAATGACCTGCAGACATACTGGATATCAGCTAGCCTTTGATGATCATAGGATGTTAAGGATCTTTATGTATGGGATATTCATTTATAATCTTCTGATGGGTACAGTGTAAAAAATGCAGATTTGATTTTGAGAATGGATGTGCTTGTTTTAATCAATACACTTTGTTTAGGTCCTTCAACTAGTGAAGATATAATGAGGTTATCTATAGAATTGATTGGGACTGTAATAAACTGGCATATGTATGTATCGTGAACAAGTTAACATTATTTTTTAATTAAAGTATAAATTGCCTTTCTCTGTGTTTAGAAAATGCATAGCATATTTTGACTAGCACTGTGTGCATAACAATAACGATTAAATAATTTAGCATGCATGAAAGGTACCAAAATGACAGCACCTGAAAAAAGTTCTTGTGTTTTTTCTAAATGTTAGTTGTGTCAGTGCAGGCTTCTTGATACTACTCAGCTGCTGTCTTAATTCCAGTGTGGACAAAATGTTGAATAGAATAGAACAGAACAGAATAGTTAAATTACTAGGCCTACTCAGTCCTTTGCCAACTGCTGAGACTGTCAAAAATGAGTGGTCTGTTGGTTAGAGCAGGAGACCTACATTCTATTCATGACATAATCATGACCGGGGAGTGTGCATCTTTTTTAGGACATTACAAATACAGAGCAACAATCATCTATTAAAGGGGAAACATAGAACATTGAATTCATGGCTTGATAGCAACTGATAGTCTGATTTTTTTTTTTTAAATATATTGAGTCATACTATAAGTGCATTCATAATACTTAAGTCTATATATGATAGTGCTATGGAATCTTAAACTAAAAAATGTTTATTACAAAATCCCCCTTGAGAAAAGTTTAAATATTAAAATGTATTGTATTTTTTATAAAGTTTTTTTTTTAAATGAAAAGTCATGAAAAATAATTAAATTAATCCAGTATGGATTGACTTATACAGTTTATAGCACTTATATATTTCTGGCAAGTTACATGAGTATTATTTATTTAATTTTTGTGGTATCTGGAATACATAAGAATATATTTACTATAAGTCCAGTGATTTATATTCAAGTCATTGCTGTGCACTTTCTCAATTAGTTCACAATTCAGAAAAGCAGTTGAGTACATGTTTAACTTTAGGCATATAAGTAACCCCACTCCTCTTAAATTAAGCACTTAAACATGTTAAAGGTAAGCATATGCTTAAATCCTGTAATTACTCAGCAAAATGCAATCAAGCAAATTTATGAAAGTGCAATCATTGTTTAAAAGTAAATCAAAAACCTGCTCCTACTCCAGTTCCACAGACACTTATGCATATGTTTAACTTTATACTCATGAGTACTACTACATCTGTAAGTGGTCACTGACTTAATCCTTGGTCCTATGAACAAACTCCCATTGAGTTTTCAATAAGCTTTTAGTGAGACCCTTTTTGGCTGT
Organism: Pelochelys cantorii; assembly: GCA_032595735.1. NCBI lineage: Eukaryota > Metazoa > Chordata > Testudines > Trionychidae > Pelochelys > Pelochelys cantorii. Next base: position 145,675,076 of record CM064327.1, read on the forward strand.
GCTAGATTTTGTTGTTTATTTGGCCCAACATTTCTAAAACAATATAAAGTGAACTCTGAATATCTTCTGCTCTTTAGGCCCTGGTCTACATTAGGGAGTTACTTTGAAATAACTCCCCTTATTTTGAAATAACACGTGGAGTGTCCACATTACCAAGCCCATTATTTCAAAATAAGGGGCTGGTTATTTCAAAATCTGTACTCCTGCTTTCCTGAGGGAATAACTTTATTTCAAAATAGTTATTTCAGGAGTTATTTCAAATGTAGTTATTTTGAAATAATTTCCTAGTGTAGACATGCCCCTACGTGCCTGATTGAAAGTCCACTGACTTTAAAGGATTTTGGATATGGTTTTAGGAGTTGAGGAAACTTGACATTTCTCAGTATTGGACCAGTAGCCAAGGTGTATTTCTTCTTTTTTTTCCCTTTGGTTATACGTTCATTCTGCTTCATGAGTAGAACTTAAATTTGTAGGGGGGGAAAAAAACCCAACCCAAATATAAAGGAACTGTGCAGTATAACAATGAATGTGGTATATCATTCATATTTTTTTCATATTAAAAGGAATTATAGGGAGAGATTGTTCAAACTCACAGATCGGAGTTGAGTACCTACCTGCCCTTTGTGCCTTTCAACAGTGCCCCTTAATGAGAAATATTATGTCTCTTTGAGGCCCCAATATATAAAACTGGCACAGACAGATTGCAAATTTATGAAGCCTCAATATCTATAGCCAAGAATAGTGGATATGCAATTCAATCATTTTGTGTTTTGAAGATCAAAATGACTTAAAATGCAAGATTTGGAACCAAGAAGGAGGGGGTTGTTTCAGAAGTAGGAGGTATATTACCAGAAAGAGGGGACAATGATATTGTACAGAGAAATGAGATGATTTCATTCCCCTCAGATGCTATTCTTAATCTACCGGTACTTTGTGGAACTTCTGACATAATTCACCCTGTTATGATAATGTTCCTTAGCATCTTTGACCAAAACTGAATCAGCAACCAAAGGCTTGGATATCATGTCTTGGCACAGCAGGCAAATCACTGCAACATAGAAAGGAGCGTGTCTCATACTGTTGGTCTAAGAGGGTTTAAGAGAGAGACTGAATTTCTGAGTATAATTCATTTTCCCTTGCTTATTCTGTAACTAAGCAGAGAATACCTATATCTAGTCTATTTTATGAGCAATTAAAATGTATATATTGTTTGCAAATATCTTTGTTTTATTAAAGTTTTCAGTGTATTTACAATAAATTGTTTGTTTAATTTTAAGGAGGCTATCAGAGTCATAGATTGGTTTTGGTAACATCTCATAGGCCATCCCACACAGAGCAAATCCTTTTAATATCAAAGAGAAATAATTAAAAAGGGAAAAGGTGTCTGCACCCCTTACCTCCGTTCAGGCATCTCAATCAAAAGGGGACAGACAAAGGTGTTCTCCCCCATCATACATTTAATAAAGGATTGCGATTAGGAGAATACAAGGGAGAAGCCTAAGGACAAGAAAGGAGAAATGAGCTGAAGATGAAAGTGACAAGCATTTTTTCCTATGTCCTCAAAGGCATGAGATACTAGCATAGATTATACTCAGAACTAAAGAAGGGGTGTTATTGGGTACACATCCCACCTAGGAGAGCACAGCCATTATAGTGCAGTTTTTAAATAGCAGTTTATACTTTTTGATACAGGATTCTGAAGTAAATACCGATACATTAAACTACAGTTGCACTTGAGTTACAATGTGCATGAATAATTGTAGATAGCTGTGTAATCATCACAATAGCTAGAGCACATTTTTGATGCTTTGCGCTAGTAATTACCGGTAATATACTTTGATTTTGAAAAGTAGTCTGTGGCCTCTTGGGCTATCTTTTGATGTCACCCCAATAGAGACATAATGTGAAGGCTTCTCCTAGCTACCATTATTACATCTGGGATGTCTCTCTCTGTCTGTCTTTCTCCCTCAGGATTTTTCAAACACAAGATCATTTATTAGTTATTTAGCTGCTCTAATTTTCAGCTTGTTTTTCCACTAGTGTTCAGGTGAGGGAGGGGAAAGGAGAGAAATGGGCAGCACTCCTTAACCAAGTGTAGATCCTTGACTTAGAGAAGGTTCATCCCTAAGTTTCTCTGGCAACATTTGCACAGCCAATATAACATTCTCTGGTACAAGCCTATTAGATTTCATATGAGCGTCAGAGTTGACATCACAAGCTTCTGCAGAAAGCTCTGCTCCGAACAGTAAATTGACTTCTTTTGTAGTGTATTCGTAAGAAGGAATAACTTTACATCAGGAAAGGAGTTTCAAATCATTCTGAAAGGGGGGAAGAATTGCTATTTCTGGGCTTGATATAAACAAAAGCAGACTTCTGGAATATGTGAACAAAATAATGGATGAAATCCTGGGGATAGCAGAATATTTGTGAGAAAAATATTAACTAGGAAAGGGTGGGGTGGAGAGTAGGGAGCTTCATTGGAAATATTTTATTACATTTCCTAGGGCTTGTCTATGTGCAGAAGTTGCATTGACACAACTCATTGATTTAGCTGAATAGGCACAAGCAGCATCATATTTCAAGACTTGTAGCCACACAACACCACCAATGATTTAAGCATGATAGAAAGTGTGGGAAGGTATTCCAGAGTCCCTTGCATGACTTCCAGGATCACTGCATTGTGCACAATTTTTATGGTTCATTATGGCTTTTGAGGAAATTATGAGCGCACAGGTCAAGCATTCATTTATAGGAATTCAGTTGGTGCCCATGCAATTTCTGAACTGTAGAACACCTCTTCATTTCTATGGAGAGGCTGCACCACAGCTTCTTGTGAGGTGCTGATTAGAGGAATCTGGAGGTGGAGGGAGTTGCCAAAGGAGGACCCATCCTTTGATGCCATTCATCTTGGAGCAGCTGCACTCAGTAGCGTGGCACATTTGGGACCAGCCAACAAGCACTTCGTGATGGGAATTCATCTTTGTGAGACCTGGAATGACCAGCAGTGGCTCCTAAACTTCAGAATGTGGAAGACCACATTCCTGGAGTTGTGCGTCAATCTTACCTTATTTCTGCAGTGTCAGAACACTAGAACGAGAAGGCACAATTTGTGGTTTTTGGAGCGTACTGCTATATGGAATGGATACCTTTCATGTACTTGTAATTCTTCAAAATAGTAAAAGATTCTGAAAATCTAAGAAGCCAAATATGATGTGGGCCTGATTTTTGGCCTCAGCAAAGCTGAGCCTAACTTGAGATGAGGTTGATGTTTGCATCACCTTTGCGGATCCTCATTTCTGGGGCTGGCAGAGCATTAGATTACCTTCTGTAGTAAGTTAGATCTGTCCCAGAGTTGCTCTTATTTATGTCCCAGAGGGTTCTTTTGACAATATGTAATGGCTGGAATATAGCTTCAGTCTTAAATCACCAAAAAATCATCAATTGAAATGAAGTTTTTTACTGATACTTCACATAGTTCTTAAACAATGCGAATCTGATCACTAAAACTTGTTCATTTACAATTCAATACATCATTTTACAACATCTAGGAGGGTTATACTTTGTGTAATTTTTTTAGATAACTTGATTTTTATTAATTTAGGAAATGGTAAGTAATACTTATTATGCATGTCAAGCTGCAGATGCAGCAGCATACATTGCCTATGGTGTAAACTAAATCACACACACAAGCACAATAGCACTTACGTAATGTTTAAGATTTAGTTTAATAAAATATAAGTGTTTCACATTTGCAATTGCATCAGTCTCTTGAATTGTTGGCTGACAGCTGTCCTTACACTCTCTGTTTTTAAAAAAATCAAATTTTATTAACTCTACCAGACAAGTCCTCCAAACACTAAACGTACGATGTCCCCCCCCCCTTTTTTTTTTTAACCTAGAGAACAAATGTTTTCAATATATTCCCAGATAGGGTCTTTTTTACACCCAGAATCCATGACAGCTTTTTATGGCAAAAGCATGAGGGAATGTAGGAAGCTGTGTGTGTGCTGAATAATGTCTTAACTAATTCCTCTGCTGTGCTTGGCCCAGATCCACCACCACAAAAGCATAGAACAAAACCAATCTTATCCAGCCTGTCTTTGTCTTTGTACATGTTAGTCTGCTGAGAAGCAGAAATTGAAGACCCAGAACTTTTAAGAAACAAGAACTGTTCGTTAGGCTGGACAGACTAGCACCAGTAATTCATTTTTATGAGACTGTAAGTGTATGTGTAGCGTGCTTGTGATAAGATTTCATTGTAACTGTAACTTTTAAATGAAAAATTTAGTGTTTAATTGATTTGAAAAATTTAAAAAATCTGAATTAAATAAAAAGCCTATTTTTTTTTTATTTTAAAAATTATTTATGTTTATCCACCCTGATTATAATCCCTGTGTTGGTTACAAAGCGCAGGTTCCAGTTCCTTCCTGAGCTTCACTGAGCTTCAAAATTCCTGTAAAGGAGTGTGCACACAATAAGCCTCTTTGTAAACATGTTGCATCCTTCTCCCTAGAGAAGTGTTATAAAAGGCTCCTTTTGGGATGTTAATTAACTTCCTTTCCACTGTTTACTGTACCTGCCCTTGCAGACAATTTAGAGTTTGCCTAGTAAGGAGATAGTAGTAGATATTTTGCTTCAACTACAATTTCCACTCCATATGAACTGTGACTCTAACAGATTAAAACTCAAGTTTCACAGCCTATAAGTAAATTTGTGCATTTTTCAAACATTGTAAGTTTCAGGTATCTTTACTCACATGTACTTGCACTGGTATGAGTGGAAATGTATTAAATATACCCAAATATCTACAATAATATGAAGACTCTGCACTCCTATAGGGCCTTCCATTATTGGATCATACAATGCATTAGAAATACTAATAATTACAATCTCTGTTTTACAGACAGGTTAACTGAGGCAGAGGGCCCAACTCTTTTTCTTCCCCATCCAGAGAACTTTAAATGAGAATCAATTGCATTATCCAGAGGAAGGTGAGGAAGAGAGGGCCTAGGCTGACTAGAGAGGTTAAGTACTTACCCAAATTCATACAGCAAGTTAATAGAGCACAAAGGGAAAATATCCATGTTGCCTGACTCCCAGTTGTGTGTTTTAGCAACCAAATACATTTCCCCCCACCATTTAGATGCTGCATTTTACTGCTTCACTACTAGTAGCAAGCAAGAAGCAAGCAAGAGTCAGGACCTATGGAATGTAGCAAAACATGCAGGATAGAGACTGATGTAGGTCCAAAAATCTAGTTTAGTCACTTCATTGCGATGTTAAGTACTTGTTACATGATTTAGAATTTGTGTATATTTGGAAATTGACCAGAATAGCTATGGCAGAATGAACCTTTCCACGGTAGCAATACTAGAAAAGCTGCCATGTGGACGTTCTTATTATGCCTTTATCTGGTTTAGTTTAATCCACTTGGGAAGTTTCTTAAAATAAACCAGAAAAAAGGCATTCTTATTCTGAAAGAAGTGTCCTCTCAGGGAATTATTCCAGAATGGCTATTGCACTTTGATTCAAGCCCCAGCTTATTCCAGAGTATCTTTCTTATGTAGACAAGACCTTAGGCTGCTAAATAAATGGTCTCATTTTCAAAAAGTGCTAAGTAATCTGCAGCTCCTTTTGACATCAGTGGATACTGCTCAATAATTAACACTTTAAAAGTCTGTAAAGTTATTTAGGAGCAACATGGCACCATGAGCAGGAGACATAGAAATGCCACTTATAATTAAGAACAAATGCATTCACAATTCCTTACCTTAAACTTTTAAATTGCATGACTTAACTAAATCAGTATAGTATATTTTTAAATCAAAGTCTTGCAAATAAAAAGTCTTTTAAAACATTATTCTTCTGTCACAAGATACCAGACGCAGGGATCTTTATAGATCAGGTATTGTTTAATTTCATAATTAATATATACATTTTAGGCATAGAATCATCAGGTAATGATTTCCATACCCTATGCTGATAGAAGTAACTTTTATGACTGTATCAAAAATATTGTTTTGTAAGAGTCTTATGTTCCTAGAGCCTTATTGTTCAATATACAAATCACAGACCACTGGTTGTTTGCACTCATGTTTTCTGCAGCTTTCATTCTGATTCTGCTCTGCTCTACCAGTTTCAGCCTAGAGAAGGAAAAGTCTATGGCCAATCATTCATAAATATTAGAACCAAAAGGGGCATTGAATCTAACCTCCTGCATCACACAGGATAAATGAAATAGATTGATTGTCTTTAGTCTCTCATTCTATGGCAGGTTTTCCAAACCTTGAATCATTCTTGTAGATTTTTTCAGAACCCTTTCCAGTATGTTCAACATTCTTTTCAAAATGTGGATACCAGAAATGGATCTACTATGTCAGTACTGGTCTCACTAATGACATTTACAGTGGTAATATCTCCTTTCTACTTCAGGCTTGTTGCTGAGCAGAGAGTAGATGAGAAAGCTTCTGTTGCCTCCTTACAGGTGGCACAAGGGTCTATGTGTGCAGCAAAAATAGATTCTTTTGCTTTCTTCCAGTGAAATTCTCTAGCCTAAAGCAGGCCCAACTGCTCCAGATAGTAATGTGGAAAGTATATCCTTAGAGGACCGATGCATTAGCTGTCAGCTGCTTCCTAGTTGAACAGCTGGCTCCTGAAAATCTAAGGCACCCAGAGAGCAAAACTGTGCAAGAGTGACTTAATCTGGGTAGTAACTCCTCTCCTGGCATGGGAGGAAGATGTGTCGTCTTGTGACAATCTGTTACCACAAAAAATAAATCATATTGGAGTTACATAGATAAAGAGGTTCAAAGCACCTGTTAGTATGCCATACCCTGAATAAAGTAAGTAAAGATTCAAAGTGGGTGAATGATAATCTGAGCAGAGTAATTAACTGATTTTTTTGTTTAAAGGCTAAACTTGGAAAAACAAATAATTTCAGGTGAACTCAAATGGACACTGTTTAGTTTTTTCTCACTGAAATGAAAAAAAATGTTTCTGTTTGAAAGTCATTTTGTTTGATCCAAATGGAATGTTTAATTTTCATTTTGGTTGTATTTAACCTTTATTGGGTATTTTTATTTTGGTTAAATTTAGACAAATTTCTAAATGAAATGTTCTGTGGAAGTGAAAAGTCCAAATGTTTCATTTAGAAAAATGATGAAATATTTTGACATTTTTGGATTTTCCTCCCTCCCCCCATTTTTTCATCTGAAACTTTTTGCTGACTTAGACCTTAATTTCCAAATAGTTTCAGTTGATTGAAAATGGCTATTTTTGGCAAATGCATTATTTGCCAAAATATTTCCCTCAGCTTTAATGATAATCTGCGTTGAAAAAACATGGCAGGGGGCCTTTTCTCTCCCCCTAGATTCCCAAGTTGACAGTGGATCATTTCTTACCCCAAGCCGACAAGGGCCTTTCCCAGTCTCTCCCAATCCCCCATGGCTGGTGGGGTTCTTTTTCTCTCCCCTCCCCCTGGCACTGTGGTCAAGGGCCGGGGGTGGCAGATAAAGGGTTTGGGGCAGGGGGGCTACTTACCTGCTCTGGTGTCAGGCAAGGTGGTGAACCCCAGCCTCATCACTCTCTTCATGGTGCAGCTACCTCCAGTGGTCACTCTGCAGTATAGCTCTCCCCTGCTCTCCCTGCCCCAGGTGGCCATTGTCTATTGCATACCTCCTCTCTACCCTGTCCCTTTCCATGTTGTGGAAAATAGTACCATTCCTTGCACTTCCCATTTTCCTGGCACAACCAAACCCTGTTCTTGTTTTAAGTCAGGATAAGAAGAAGCTGCATACCACATTTAGTGGCTCTAACTCAGGAGTGTGCAGAAGGGCCTCCATGGGCTAGATCCGGCCTGCGAAGGCCCTGCCACTTCCTCCTGCCCCCAGGCCTATCAGGGGTTGGGGATGAGGGGAGTGCAAGAAGTATCCTTCCACCCTGCAAGGGGCTCAGCACTTAAAGTCAACCGCCAGCTGCTGCTCAGCTGGCAGTTGGCTCTAAGCATGACGCTCCCTTGGAGGGCAGGGGTAGGAAGTGAGAGACTTCACCAGGCCCTGATTGACTGTGGGGGCAGCAGGGGGAACATGCCAAGTCTCCTCCCACCACCAGGGGCACGGGTACCTAGAGGGAACCATTAGCTGTTCAAAACAGCTGGCGGTTCTCTTGCGGGGAGGGGAGTGTCAAAGACTCTGTGCACTCCCCCATCCTGAGACCAATCAGGGTCTGTGGGGGGGAAGCACAGAGGCATCCTGGCCCCGGCCCTTCTGCCAAGGCCCTGCCCTTTCCGGGGCAGCCGAGGGCCCCTTCAAAAATTTCTGAAGTGGACCTCGGTCAAAAATTATTGCCCGCCCCTGCTCTAGCTCTTACCATGTAGGAGGAATTCTTGAACAAACAGTCTCTGACAGACAGGCACATTCTAATGTATAAGTACAATTCCAAAAATTAACAAAATTGACTTTCAGATTTGAGAATTAAATTTGGGAAGCACATACAGTGAATCACTTATTGGATTAGGATTTGACAGTTGTTCATGACTGTGGATAGAGGCTAATTTAGCTACAACTAATCAGGAAAGAGATCTTGGAGTTATCATGGGTGGTTCTCTGAAAATATCCACGCAGTGTGCAGCGGCAGTCAATTCCTAGCATCCTGTTTGCTTTTTTATTAAAAAAGGGATAGAAAATAAGATGAAGAATATCTTACTGCCACTATATAAAACTATAGTACGCCCACATCTTGAATACTGTGTACAGATGTGGTGGTCTCATCTCAAAAAAGATATTTAGACATTAGAAAAGGTTCAGAAAAGAGCAACTAAAATGATTAGGGGTTTGGAACGGGTCCCATATGAGGAGAGGCTAAAGAGGCTGGGACTTTTCAGTTTAGAAAAGAGGAGACTGATGGGGGATATGATAGAGGTATATAAAATCATGAGTGGTGTGGAGAGGATGAATAAAGAAAAGTTATTTACTTGTTCCCATAATATAAGAACTAGAGGACACCAAATGAAATTAATGGGTAGCAGGTTTAAAACTAATAAAAGAAAGTTCTTCTTCACACAGCGCACAGTCAACCTGTGGAACTCCTTGCCAGAGGAGGCTGTGAAGGCAAGGACTATAACAGAGTTTAAAAAAGAGCTAGATAAATTCATGGAGGTTAGGTCCATAAAAGGCTATTAGCCAGGGGGTAGGGAATGGTGCCCCGGGCTCTGTTTGTCAAAGGCTGGAGAAGGATGGCAGGAGACAAATTGCTCGATCATTGTTTTCGGTCCACCCTCTCTGGGGCACCTGATACTGGCCACTGTCGGCAGACAGGATACTGGGCTAGATGGACCTTTAGTCTGACCCCTCTTCCACAAAAAGGATTGGCAGAAAATATGCAAATGAGCACGATTTGCATATCTTCTGCCCAAAAAAACCTGGCAGTGTAGACATAGCCACAGGCTGGCGGCCATATGGCCATATACGTCTGCATTCCTTCTCTTGGTGTGGAGTTTCTGGAGATTGGTCTCCTCCCCCCAGATCTCCCCTGGCCAGTGGGAGTGCTGTCAGCCATGGGGAGAGGGGTCTCAGAAGGAGTTCTGCGGTCAGCCTTGGCTCCTACAGGTTGTCCTTGTGCCACAAGCCCTTTTCCTTGTGCCTGCAGCTTTAAACTCTGCAAGAGAAGGGGAGCATTGGAGTTGTCAGGAATGTGGCCAGAGCAGTCATAACTGCAGCTGTGTAGTCTATGTACAGATGTGTGTGTGGGTTTTTTCACATTCTTACTTCCTTGCACAAGAACATAACAAGTTGCAATGTAGCTGTTGGAATGCTACTGGGGCAGTGCCAGAAAATGTAGTTTTCTGCAGAATTTAATACTAGCAAGGGCAGCCCGTGAGCTCGGGCAGACTAGGCAGTTGCCTAGGGCACCGCCGGCCCGGGTGCCCGATGATGACGTCACAGGGTGCCGGGGCGCCCTGTGATTATGTCATGGCCATTGACGGCCGAGCAGGCGGGGGCGCCGATTGTGCCTTCCACCTTGGGCGCCAGCTGCTGCAGCCAGCCTTGGGCCACTCCTGAATACTAGTGAGATGATTCTTCAGAAATCAGGTCTGATATGTTGCAGAAAATATGAGGTCATGCTGGTGAACCATTTTGTCCCCTGTCTGCCAATAGTGATTAAATCTGGCCTCGCTGAAAAGACCTGATGATAGCACAGACCAAGAAGAGTGAAAGTTTGAACGAGGACCACTTTTGCATATATGTAAGAGAAGATCATACCTCCAATATTTGTTCATCCAAATTTCAATCCTTTTGTGCAAAAAAGAGACCCAGTTACCCTCCTTATGATTTTTAATCCAGTCATGAATTTGGGAGGCCTGATCATAATGTTTGAATGCCTGAATTTGGCAATATTGAATTAACTCCGGTAAAGAGGTTCTACCACAAGGCCTTCACAGAAGTTAAATCCCACTTAAGCTGTGTAAAAAAAGGCCTTAGCTATGAACTGAGTGGCAAATTGACCTTGAGCTGGGGTTTTAAAAATTGTTTTTTTTACAATCACATTGTAAAAATAAAAGGTAGAAAATAGATTTAAAAATACCTATTGCTTCATTATCTCTTCCCCTGCAAATGCAGGACTGATCCATCACTGCACACTCCGTAGTGTTCTGACCAGCTAATGTTTTAAATTACTCAGTGAGGGGGTTCCAATCATTTTGTACAGGCTTTGGGACTAGTTCTAAGCAGTCTGGCAAGGACATAGGAAAGAATAAACCCCTTTTTCTCCCTGCCCTGCATGCTCCCCCATACTGCCTCACTGCATCCGGACTGTAGGCAAGGCTGGTGGGGATTAGCAGGGGCTGTACACTCAGTACTTTCCATTCACCCTGTGCTAAAGCTTGAGGAGCCGGGGGGGTAGAGGAGTAAAAAAAAAATAGGTGGGTTCTGCTCTTCCCACAACAGGTCAAGTTAGTGCAAGAGTCAGTATGTAGGCTGGTGGTCAGCTTCAGCATTCGACTGAAACACAGATCCTTCCCTGGTATCCTCCTAGGTCAGTGCAGCTATTCCTTACCCCTTTACTTGGGGATAGCTGTTAAAATGCTATCTAGTCTCTTATCACTTCCAAATAAAATATTTAGAAGTTTTAACATAATTTTATTTACAATGTATTCTGTGTCACCCAAAATATAGAATTCTATTATAAACAAACAGGAAGTTTATATTTAGAGAGAAGAAATATTTTAATGATTTTTTGGGGGTCAAAAATGTCAATTCATTCAAACCAAACTTTTGTGGGAAACAGTTGGTTTAGAGATTTCTTGACATTTTTTTTGAAAAAAGTTTTGAAATGGTGAAAATGTTTCATCTCAACATTTTCAGAATGAAAAATTCTTTCTTCGTCATTCAATATTACTTTTTGTTTAGAAATTTAATTATAGTAATTTTTAACAGTTAAAATGTTTCAAATCAGAATTAAATGTTTTTGAAATTATCCAAATGAAACAATTTGACTGAGCCAACCTGATTTTTTTTTAAAATGTTTGGTTCACACACATTTTCAATATTTTGATTTTTGTTTTGTCCCACCTAGGGATAGGTAGGATTACCTCAGATTTTATAATGTCTTTATACTTATTCTGGGTGTTCCTCAAAGACTAAGGTAAAATTATTTAGGTAGCTAAGATATTATCCAAACCAATCATCAAGATTTAAGGGTGAGTGAACACGGTGTGCGAGAAGGTCAAATCTGTATTCCTGGTATGCTCAAAATTACCATTGACTTTAACAATTTTGGGTGTGCAAGGAGAGTAAAATTAGGCCCAAAATATGCAACTATGACTGAGTTATTTTATTTCTTTCTAGAAGTATATAAGATGTTATCAATCTGCAATGCTGCATATTTGGTGTTTGGTTCACATAATGTAGATCGAAGCAACAATTGACAGCTAGTTTATACAAAATAAAACAAACTGAAGCAATATTGCATACTTGAGAGCATGAAAAGGCACTGAAAATAACATTTCAATATATTAGTAATTTGATCATATAATAAAATATCAGATTTTAAAAGAATGACTGACTCATTTGTTTATAGATTTGTCAACTATGGATGATTATTTCTGCTAAAGAAATGTCTACAATGACACATGTATAAAATTAGACTTGGCAGAGCAATTTGTGTAGAGATTATTGTTGTGAAGTATTGATTCACAGCAGTGCTGTGAGCAGGATTACTGTCCAAATTGGAAAAGCTAGCCTTGGAGAGCTCTTTATCCTTTAATAACAATTAGCTCCTTTCTCAGAGGGACATAACTGACCAAGGCAAAAGAAAGCTGCAAAATGTCTGGCAGAGAGAGATGCTAAGGCCAGTTCTCTCTAGGGATGAATGCTCCAAGGGAAGACAGGAAGGCAAAGTGAGAGAGACTAGGAAAGATGGTTTTCTGGAAATGGAGAAGGGAGATTCTGGTAATGTACGTGCTGCTAATAATCAGATGCTCTGAAGAAAGGAATCGTATTCACTTATCTATTGTTGGGCTTTTACCAGTCAGCTGCATAACAGGCCAGAGAAACCTAACGGCGGGAGTGTTGCCTGCTATTCATTTAGCCTTGGAACATTTATACAGGCATTCATGGATTTTGAAGAACTATGAACTCCACGTAATGTTAAAGGATACTCAGGTAAATGGATACAGTGATATTTACAGGATTTTATGTTAAATAGTATGTGATCAGACACGTTTTAAGCTCTCCACTGCATTTTCAATTACCCATGTGTTGGGAATTTTCCCCTCACGGCAAGGCAGCCTCAGTCCTTGATAAATGTGTTTGTTGTATTTTGTTTTTCTTTTCTCAACTACCATTTGGCTCTGTCTGAGCTTGGCCTGTTGGATGGAGGCTTGAGGTATTACACTAGTGAGTAGGGAAAGTTGTACAGTGAAGGCTGCACTCAGCACACCAGAGGCAGTTGGGCAGCAGTACTTCTCCTACTTGCTATGGTACCTGGATCCCCATATCAATCATTGAGCCTTGCTGAACAGTTCTTTCCATCTGGACTATCTGTCTATCTCCGTGCGCTTTTTTTTTTTTGGCTTCCTCTGGAGCTAACTCCGCAACTCAATTCCCTGTTTCCTACAAGTTACCATGTGGAAAATCATTTGTTAGAGGAGGAGGAAGATGTGCTTTGTGTCTGCCACAGGGACAGGCAGTCAAGGCACGAGGACCTTATTGGGTAAGGGCTTGCTTGTTAGACCAAATGACCAGAAATGGAGAGATGTACAAGTGCAGGAGGTTATGAGAAGTTAGGTGTGAAGACATTTGAGGGGACACCTATAGTTGTAATACTCCAAAACTTGATTCACTCCAAATATTTGAATTCCCTCTCCCATTTGCAAGATCATGAAGGTGGCAGGGGAGAGATTCCCCCTAAGCAGACAAAAGCGGAATAAAAGTGGATTTATGTTGGAAGTTAAATATTACATTCTGACTCGAGAGAACATTTTAATTAAATGAAAGACTCTCCCACACTCTGTAGCCATGTGGTTTAGAACACTGGCATGGTAGACCAGGTTCAGATCTCTGCTCTGCCTGATTCACAGTAATATGGAATGAAAAACTCTGCTCTGAAACAGGGACTTGAAATTGAATCACCTATACCAGTGCCGTAGCCACATCCCAGAATCAAAAAATTCCAGTTCAAATCTGCAAATGAACATTTTGACATAAATCCTTTTTTGAAATAATGTTCAAAGGCTTTTGATTTCATTTCAGTGTAATTGAAAAACAAAATTGTCACCATCTAATGAAGTGGTTTTTACTCTCAAAAGCTTTTGCCTGAATAAATCTGTTAATCTTTAAGGTGCCACAGGACTCCTTGTTGTTTTTGCTGATACAGATTAACATGGCTATCCCTATGAGACAAGTTGTAGTAGTATTTAATATATATATATAGCATTACATATTAATAAAAAAGTTTGTTGATCAGTCAGCTATTTATTTGTCAACTTATTTGTTTCTGTCCACACAGAACAGCTTATATAGTGAAACTGTCATAGTAGAAAACAAATTTCTTCCTATCAGTCAAGCCAGAACCTAGCAATGAAAGAGATGCTAAAAAATTCTACAGATAACAGTAAGGCCAGGAGCCTGAAAATGACTGCATGGGAGCGAATTGTTGTGTCTGTGTTGAATCCTAATCAAGTCAGTTGAGCACCAATTCAACAATACAATGCAGTGTAACGTTCATTAAAATGCAACCATGTTCCAAACTGGGACCTATCTGACTTAATATTTTCTAACTTACCAATCATAGGCTGAAAATGTAAAAGTTTTACACAAAGAAAGCTCATGAGGATGTGTCATTACCAATGAAAGAGAGATATGCACACTGGTCATCCCCGCCCCACTCCTCCCCCCGGGAACAATTGTTTACACTGGGCCTGATAGTAAACAAAAGTGGTTTTTTTTAATTAAATACAAATAGGGGGATTTAATTTGGTTGCAAGTGAAAACAGACCGCTCAAAAAAATGCATAGCCAGTGCTAATTCACTAAAAAAAACGGATTGCAAGCAGATTCTTATCCTAAAGAGCTATTCTTGTTCTAAGCATAATCTTCAAGTCAAAGACACCTCTTTTATTTTGACCTGGGTCCCCAGCCTTCTTTCGGGTGAGTCATGCCAGTCAAAGACAAAGGGCTGATAACTTCCCCTTGCTTAAACAGTCTTCTCCTCAATGCTCTTTTGTTCTACATTTCCCCTCCCATGGAAAACTACCTAGCTCAAAAAATGGAATCCCGTACCGGGTGGTATGGTCACATGTCTTACTGATTGCATCACCTTTGGACTTACAAGATAAACAAGGCTGTTTACAAGTCAACAAGTTGATCACTCAGTCGTTAAGGCTTTGGGGAGGGGGGGCAGTAATGGCTTTCATTAGCACATTTAAAATTATAAACAGTCTCATACTTCCTATTTCTAACTTTATGTATAAGAATGATACATGCACCAAAATATGATATACAGATCCAGCAGACTGTGACATTAAAATTGAAAAGGTTACATAAGGTATTTTGTTTAAAGCATCTCTGAGTTATGACTATTACATTTATAAGCCAATTTTCGTAAAGCATAGCAGGGACACAAGTTATGTGTGATGTAATTATTTATGAGGCAGCAGTGGAATGTGGGGTATTAGGGTTTATGGTTTCTATTCCAGTTTCTATGAGCAGAGGATGGTGTAATGGTTCGAGTAGTGGTTATCCACTTGATAGCTAGGCACATAGATTTCGTACGGTGTGAGAGACAGTATGATTGAGTAACTGTGTCATACTAGTGTTCTGGGCACTGTTCCCAGCTTTGCCTGGAGTAAGCTTGTGCAGATTCAGTTACTCAGCTACCTGTCTCCTGAGTGGAGATGTCAGACATTGATTAATCCTTAGTACTGTGGGCTGCACAAAGATATTCACAGAACTCATCAGAAGAAGTGAGACCACAACCCATCGTTTTCTGGTTCTTAGCCCAGCACATCTTTCTCTAGACCAAAGAGTATTTGGGGGCAAAACATTTCTCTCTTGAGACTTTTAACTGAGATGATGGCAGGTGTAATCAGACTATCTAATGCAGTGTACACCGGTGTGCTGCAAGGCAGTTGGAGGTGTGCGGTGGAGAACAGAATTCAAAATGGCCGCCCTTAAAGGGGCAGGTGACCTTTTTTTTTTTTTTTTTTGCTCAATAACTTCCCCATGATCCTTTTTTTTTCCTCAATAACTTTCCCTCTGACCCTTCCCCCCCCCCCCGACCTTTTTTTTCCCCCCTCAACAAAAAGTCCTTGGTGTTCCTCATTTAAAAAAAAAATGTGGTGTTCCTCGGTCTTAAAAAGTTTAAGAAACACTGATCTAATGTGTGAGTGTCTCTGGAGGCTTTCCTCTGCATTAGTGATGTTCACAGCTTCTTCCACAAACCTTCTCCCAAACCCTCACTCAGAGTTAGTTGACAGATTCTTACATGTTTGGTCCCAAATCATTATAAATATTCTTCTACTGGTGGACAGGGGACATTATTTTGTCCCCTACACACTCCTATTTTGTTCACATCTAGGCTTCCGTGAAATCTTTGGCTATGTTTTGGTCAAGAGAGATGCTGATAGCAGTCATTTATATGGTGCAACGTGGAGGGTGGTGGTGTTGGGTAATTTCTATGCCATTCCAGAGTACTATTTTTTACTTTGATTGTGTAAGTATGTTTGAGGGATGTATGCACACCTGCTATGCCAGTGGCAAGATGTTGACCTAACAGACAACCTCCTGGCTGGATGTGACATTGCAGCACTCTTGTCTCAGTTTCCCCCACTATGACTTGGCCTATTCAAGCTGTAAGGAGTATCCTGGCCCTCCCACTAGATCACGTTATAGAGTCTAGCCCCTTCCGGGATCACAGAGTCCTTTTATCAAAATCCACCAGAACCACACACACACAAACTTTCAGCCCTCTGGGTTCAGTAGCCTGCTTCTTCCTCACAGGTGTGCCTCAGCTGCTTTTGTCTTTCCTTCACTCCTCATCCCAGGCTCCTGTGCTGCCTACGGTCTCACTATCCAAAAATGGGCAGGCTCCTTTCCCTCTCCTCTCTCACTCCAGAGGGTGACTGCAGAGTTTCTCCCTGCTTGCAGCCCTCTTCCATTCTGATTTTCCTCTGTAATCCTAGTAACCATGCAGCTCCTTCCCCAGCTGGATTTGTGTTCACTTAAGCCTGACCCAGAAACACAATGTGCAGCCAGATAGCTCACCTTAACCCATTCAAGGCTTGCATGGAGGTACACACTTCATCACACTGCCTCAGAAGCAAACCGCCATGCCTTGACCTGGATTGGGTCGTCTTATTGGTCTATTCTTTAGTAACAAACAGTTTGTTTTGTAATAAAGGTATGGCAGCAAGTATTGTTGTTCGCATCTGTATGAGGCAGAGTCTGTCTAATGCACAAGTTTGTATGCTTATACTTTTTAAGAAGGCACAATTAAACAGTTACATGATGTCACTGATAAGCAAATTATTTCCATAGTGAAAACTTCTAAAACCTTTTTATCCTACCTAAATAAGAAATCTTTTTTGCTTGAGGCTTAAACTTCAGTAAACTGAACTGGTACAACAAGCTTGTTTGAATTATTTAACATTGGCTTCCTTTTCATGGAGGAGGACATCTGCACAGGGATTTCTACTTAAAAGGAACTTTAAAAAATTAGACAATTGGTATTTATTTTATCATGCAATTTTTATTAATTAGCAAAATTTAATAAATTAGAAAAGGTGAATTTTTGAATTTGCATATGTGCAACATTTAGGATAAAATTTGAAGCTTAATCGGCATATATAAAATTGCATTTGACTTCTTTTGAAATGTATGAAACCATCTGCCCAGAAAACCACAGGAAAAAAAAAAGGTCTTGTGATTCAGAAAGCCTGTGTTCCAAAACACATTAAGTGTAGTTAGAAGTATTATTACCTTTCACTGTGGAAAAAGCTTTGATAAGACAGTTTTGGGCACTTAGGTGAATTAGTACCCTTTGAAAGTTACTAAAAGACCGTGCATTTGGTAAGTCAGTTCACACCTTCCAGCAATTCAGTGCAGAGTATCTTACTTTACCTCTTAGAGGAACTGAATTATAATGCCATAGACATTTACATTGTGAACCACAAAGTACTTGTCAAATGCTAATTTTAGTCTTCCCAAACTGCCATATTATTGTCCCCATTAATTGTCTAACTGGAAATACCAAAGACAAAATGCACTTTTTTGTCGATGAACATTACAGAAAATCTTTTTCTGCTGTGATAACTGGCAATTGTTCTTTTTATGAATTCTGTATTTTAAAAAAAATAGGTAGATGGGGCCTGCCTAATTGCCTGTTGGTTAATGCTTTGTACAACCATGAAAGACATCCAACTTCAGTTTTATTCCAGTATTGCACTCTTTAGTGCAGTGGAGGATGGGAGAACTGTGGATGCACATAGTGGGTGCAACCATTGCCATGAGTAAGGAGCTATGTTAAGGGAGATCGAGGCAGTTTTCTTAGAAAAAGATTTTATTACATTTCTGTCTTGTGGAGAAGCCCAAGATCGTTTCCTTCACTCACTGATACGATTCTATTTCTTCAGCTACATCCTTGCTGTGTCTCCCTTTATTTTCCCCCTCATTTTAGAATCTTCAGGCTTTTTTGACTTTATGGACTATCACTGTACACTGAGCCGAGGTTTCCACTGAACTGTCCACAATGAAGCTCAATGTCTCTTTCTTGACTTGGTTTCTACTGCTCTAGTGTGATGTGTGCCTCTGCAGT
The DNA here is from genome assembly GCA_032595735.1 of Pelochelys cantorii. Taxonomy (NCBI): domain Eukaryota; kingdom Metazoa; phylum Chordata; order Testudines; family Trionychidae; genus Pelochelys; species Pelochelys cantorii. The sequence continues at coordinate 145,693,384 of CM064327.1, forward strand.
ATTAGCTCCCCTTCTCTAGCTCCAGATACCAACTCTCTCAAGTGTCTTCAGCATAGACCTGATGACTAGATAGGGACTGGTAGGAGCAGATATGCTAGTGCAAGAATTGCCTCCAATTTTGGATAAGGGATACGCAGGAGCAGCTTAATCCTGCAGCACAAGAAGGTAGGAGCAAAACACTGGTGCTTCCATCCTTTCTCCACCCAGTGAAACTACTCCAGTTTGCTGCACTTGGCTTGATGAACCACAGATGTTAGGAGGGTGGAGAGTGCAGGGCAGTGTTAATGTTTCCATTCCCACTCGCAGCTCCTTCTGTATATCTGAGCTGCTTCTAAATATGACCTCCCCATCGGCTCCCTCTGCTTCTGGCACAGGCTGCATGAATACTCCTGTGGAATGAGGACATATTAATTTGCCCTTCCTTTCCCCCACAGTGAGTTTTGTGGTCTCCTCACGAGTGTCAGAATGCTCACAGTAGCCTATGACCGCCTTAGCCACATTAGCAGGGTCCTTTGAGCATCTTGAGGAGTGGGTTGCATTGTGAAGGAACATGAGGAGGATGAGCTCTATTCTGCGCTGGTTAGGCCTCAGTTGGAGTATTGTGTCCAGTTCTGGGCATCGCATTTCAAGAAAGATGTGGAGAAACTGGAGAGAGTCCAGAGAAGAGCAACAAGAATGATTAAAGGTCTAGAGAACATGACCTATGAAGGAAGGCTGAAAGAATTGGGTTTGTTTAGTTTAGAAAAGAGAAGATTGAGGGGGGACATGATAGCAGTTTTCAGGTATTTAAAAGGGTGTCATGAGGAAGAGGGAGAAAACTTGTTCATCTTGGCCTCTGAGGATAGAACGAGAAGCAATGGGCTTAAACTGCAGCAAGGGCGGTTTAGGTTGGACATTAGGAAAAAGTTCCAAATTGTCAGGGTAGTCAAACACTGGAATAAATTGCCCAGGGAGGTTGTGGAATCTCCATCTCTGGAGATATTTAAGAGTAGGTTAGATAAACGTCTATCAGGGATGGTCTAGACAGTATTTGGTCCTGCCATGAGGGCAGGGGACTGGACTCGATGACCTCTCGAGGACCCTTCCAGTCCTATATTGTATGACTCTATGAGCATGTTAGTATGAGAACAGAATGGTAGACTGAGAAGTCTTGTAGTTGTAGGAACCCACGGGATATGCACAGAGGGGAAAGTAAGCCAGTATGGTGTATTGGTAAGAAAGTGATTGACAGTACATGGGTACACAGCCAATGTTAAGGACTGTAGCAGCAGAGCTGCCAGGTTGTACTGAAGGTTAGCTGAGGTTTGCTCAGAGGCCTGGTTGCCCTGTGTACTGGTAAGAAATTTGTTACTTTCACTCCTGGAAACACATAGAGCTGTAGGAAGTGTGGTGGTTATATGGGAATGTGGGGGCACTGGGAAATTTGGGCTGTGATAAAGGGGATGGCATATTAGGTTGCATTAAGAGGAGCATTGCCAGCAGATCCAGAGATGTGATTATTCCCCTTTATTCGGCTCTGGTGAGGCCACATCTGGAGTATTGTGTCCAGTTCTGGGCCCCCCACTACAAAAAGGATGTGGACGCATTGGAGAGGGTCCAGAGGAGGGCAACCAAATGATTAGGGGGCTGAAGCATATGACCTATGAGGAGAGGCTGAGGGAGTTGGGTCTGTTAGTCTGCAGAAGTGAAGAGTGAGGGGGGATTTGATAGCAGCCTTCAACTTCCTGAAGGGAGGTACCAAAGAGGATGGAGAAAGGCTGTTCTCAGTAGTGATGGATGGCAGAACAAGGAGCAATGGTCTTAAGTTGTGGTGGGAGAGATCCAGGTTGGATATTAGGAAAAACTATTTCACTAGGAGAGTGGTGAAACACTGGAAGTAGTGGAGTCTCCATCCCTAGAGGTATTTAAGTCTCGGCTTGACAAAGCCCTGACTGGGTTGATCTAGTTGGGACTGGCCCTGCCTAGAGCAGGGGGCTGGACTTGATGACCTCCTGAGGTCTCTTTCAGCTCTATGGTTCTATGATTCTAATATGTAGAAGAGAGATTCTGTGCTCTAATGGACCACCTGTGTCATGTGTCACCTGCTTTGATGATTCACCAATGATCTGTGAGACAAGAGCTGCATTCTGAGAAATCACAGTTGAAAAAGTTGAAATCAAAACAAAATGTTTCAATGTTGTCAACATGAAAATGAATTTTGGGGGAATGTTCTTTTGCAGAGAATTTCAGAACTCTTGTTCTAATTAGGAAAAAGCACAAGTGAATTCCAGAATCTTGAAAAGCCTTTATGAAATAGAATTTCTCCTTTCCACACAGTTCTACTCTTGTCTTCAGATTCTTTTCGACAATGGCAGCTTTATGAATTGCCTGCCCTATAATTCTAAAATGAAAATGTACAGTTGAAACAATCAAGATTTTGAAAGATTATCTTCAATTTATGCAACCAATAAGGTCCTAATATTGCTGTTTATTGTTCTGTTTGAATGAATCCAAGCCTCTGGTGAGCGTTGTTACTCTTGGAACAATTTACATTGTTGTGATTTGTGACTAGTGAAGAATTGTCAACTTCTACAATAAATACCATCCGTGGTGTTTTCATTCTGCTGTCACTCCCAGATAAGTTTTGCATTTTTCTTTAGCTTCGCTTCTAAAGAAGTGATAGAAAAAATGCAGAACCTGGTTTCGCTCTCCAAGGCAAAATGATTTTTCTTAAGTATAACAGCCTACACTTGAAATGCACTGGCAAAACAATGGAGTCCTTGAAACCTAACCCAATTTTCTTTTGGGTAAACACATTTTAGAATTCAGGTCTATTTGTTTTGTGTAGGGAAGTAAATAGCAAAGTAAACCAAAGACCACTGTGCAAGGAAAGTTCTTGTCCATTTCATACCCCTTATTTCTAGCTTATTCTTATCCAACCTCAGATCTTTTTTTCTTTCCAGTCCTCTTATTTTGATCCCAGGCAGAACCAGCTCTCATCCCAGAGCATGTGCAGGCTGTCGGTTTTTGTGAATTTGTTCTACTGCATAGCATGGATTATGAGGAATCACAGATTGTGGGTCAGTGCATCATCTCATGTTGGTGCTGCTTAGCTAGTTTTTCAACAGTAACTACCATCCAAACTTCTCCAATATACCAATGTCACCTGCATCAGGCTCTTCCCTGATTCACACTTGAAATCCATATTTCTAGATGGGTCAACTTGTGAACTTGGCTGACCACTTATTTATATACTGTGTTTCCAGGATTTCAGATATGTCCATTCAGTCTCACCGTGCAGGCTATAGCTCCCTAGTTAAGGCTGTATTATGTTGTGCAGTACTACACTCCCTCTTAAGTAGTTTATATATTATTACTAAAGCATATCTAATGTACAGCATAGACAGTTATTCAAAATGGCTTAAGCTTTAATTATTAAATCATTTGGCATTATCTATTATAACTATTTTTTTCTGTTGAAAATACATGCCAACAAGCGATGTTTTTCATAGACATCAAGTGATTCTGACATCAGTGTGATGGGATGAATCACGGAAGTCCCCTTAGGGTTGTCTCCTGGTGTGCTGATCATGCCACTGAGCTCAGCCTGCCTGTTCCCTGGGGCTCTGCACCACCCTGTCCATCTGGACCAGATCCTCTGGTGTCTCCCACACAAGGCACAGAGTTGGGGTTACCACCCCTCTGAAGAGCAACACAGGCATTGAACCAGTTCAGTTCTGGGAGGACTCAGTCCTAACAGCTCAGTGCCCAGGAAACTAACCCCCAAAAGGGACCAAAACCCCAAATAAATCCATCTTATCCTATGTAAAAGTTTTACATAGTGAAAGCTCAGAAGGTCTGCCCCCCTAAATTGCACCCCTAAACTATGGCAACATATCCTGCCGCATGCTCCTCACTCATTTCTTGACCAATGGAATTGAATGTGAAGGAAAAGCATGCACAAAAGGGCTGCTGCATATTGCTGGCTGGGAATTTTTAATTGAAATGATTTTCTGATGAAAAATACAGACTCTGCAAAATCACATTTTTATGCCAAGAATCACCATTTTACCCTCCGGAAAATCAAGCTTAAATATTTCAGGTTAGTTGAACCCAAATTGAAATATTTCATTGTCTTCAACAGTTGAATAAAGCTTAATATTTCATTTTGAATAAAACATTGAACTTCATTTCTCTGTGAGTGCATTGCCTAACAGGAGTTGTAGTTTGGGCTTTCAATCTCTCCTAAGGGCTGAGATGCCTAGAAGACTACATCTCTTGTAGTGAAATGCACTGAGCAAACTCCGTGGGCCACATCACAAGAGTCACATGATTGGGTGCATCATGAGAGAAGTAATCCACCCAGGAAACCTGGCCCATAGGAGCATGTGACTTTTGAACTCTCATAAGACAATAATGCCACAATAGGAAGTGCTGTTTGTAAGCGGGGGAATGTTTCCCACAATAGCGGGACCTTTCCTGACTTCTATACTACTCCGGTGAAATGGACCAGCGAAAGGATCTGAGTCCCTGCTCCCACTTCTTTTACCCAAAGGCCTCCCTGACCCTGAGGGCTCCCCTTCCACTCTCCTGAGTAGCAGAGTCCTCTAAATCCAGCTGTGCCCAGGTTTTCTGGGGCTTAATCCCCGACCTTGTAGTCACTTGGGGCAGGGGCTAGGGTGTCCCCACTCTGGGGTACACTCTGCACACTACATGCTTTCTTGACCCAGTGATCATTTCATACAGTTCAAAGCAAATACAATTTATTAAACACCAATTGATTAAAAAGAAAAGAATAAGGAAAAACGAGAAAGGTTAAATGAGAACACATAGTCCTGCTCTGTAGCATGGGGACATCACAAACAGCCGTCTGCAGAGTGTAAGGACAGTTCACAGTCTGTTCCTTATAGGTCCCAGGGCTCTTTCTCAGGCCCTGGCTGTGCTGCAGGGGGGCTGCAGGTTGGACACGCTTGCTCTGGCAGCGACCACACGGCCTCAGGCTCTAGGTGGTAGGACCCCTCTCCCAGTTGGAGTTACAATCCCTCTCCAAGTCTGGCCTGCAGGGCCTCTTGGCTGGTGGCATGTCCCTGCCCAGAGCCTCTCTTCCCCCCTTTGCTGGTCCCAGCTGCTCACCACACCCAGCTGCAGACTGTGCTGCTTTGCCAGACTTCAGCTCCTTGTGTTGCTTCTCTGACCCCTTTGGCTGGCTGGTCACTGCAGGTCTGCTGCTCAGCACAGGGTCTGCGCTCCTTGGGCTGTGTGTGGCTGTCACTGCAGGTCTGCCCCTCAGTGCAGCTTACATTCCTTGGGCTGTGTGTGCCTGGCTCTGACACTGCAGGTCTGTCTCTCCACACAGCTTGCTTTTTCTGCTGCTCTTCTCAGCTCTCTCTCCTTTTCTCACAGAGACCCAGAAAATCCCAGCTCACACAGAGGATGGCACTTGGACTACCATAAAATCTCAAGTATAATGCGCACTTTTTCCCCAGTTTTTTTAGCTTCAAAGTCGGGGTGCGCATTATCTATAAGAGGTTTTTTTAAAAAGTTTTAAACTCACCCTCGGCAGGCATGGGCTGGGCTGGGCTAGGGGGAAAGGGGGCCGGCAGGCGCGAGCTCGGCGTGCCGGCAGCTGAGTGGGGGAAGCTCCCCCGGCAGGCCGCGAGCTCGGCGCGCCGGCAGCTGAGTGGGGGAGACCCCCCCCGGCAGGTGCGAGCTCAGCGCACACAAGCTCAGCTGGGCAGGGGGACCCCGCATTAGCATGAGCTCAGCACATGCGAGCTCAGCTGGGCAGGGGGACGCCACTGCAGGCATGAGCTCAGCTGGGCAGGGGGCCCCACGGCAAGCGTGAGCCCCTTCCTTCCTATGCATACCATAAAATCTCGAGTATAATGGGGGTGCGCATTATAGATAAGAGTTTAGTTTATTCAAGAATTCTGACCTTTAAAAGGCAGATGCGCATTATACATAGGTGCGCATTATACTCGAGATTTTTACGGTAATTCTCTCAGTGATCTGTCCAACCTGTCAATCAGGCTGAGCTGGAGTGTTGGCCTCTTCCCATTGTTCCTGGGGTCTGTCAGTCTCATGGACCCTTCTCCTTTTGGTACTCGGAGCTGGCCAACCAAAAACTCCCACTGAGTTTTAGTAAGGGGCTAACAGTCCCCTTACATGTTTAATATTGAAATTGCTTAAAATACTTTTGTTTCATGTCAACAAACTGAAATAAAATATTTCAGTTTTGAGCATGTCACAATGTTTCATTGACATCATTTTATTTTACCTATTAGTTTTGCTCATTAGTATAAATAACATTCTTTAAATTTCTGTTATAATATTGAAAAAATACATAGCTGGTCTATTCTCATTTTGTATTAAAACCCTTTTACCAAGATCTGTCATGTAAAGGATCCTTAAAGTGGATGCAGATTATTTATGGACACTGCCATGGCTGGCTAAGAGAACTTTAATGAAAATAAGAATGAAGCCCTTCATATTTTTATTTAGAATGTATTAAACAGAGTATAAGGGAGAGGTTAAAACATTGTGTCCATGGACTGGATACAAACTGACTGAGGCTTTGTCTACACTATTTTAGCAAAAGGGCTGTGTAGACATGGCTATACCAGTAAAAGTCAGGCAGTATAAACGCTGTTTGGCTACGTCTGCAATGTAGCATTTTGTTGGCAGAGGAAATGCAAATAAAGCGCTCATTAGCATTTCTTGCGCTCTCATTTGCATAGTCTCTTCCGATCCGTTTTGCGGAAGAGGTTTTTGCGAAAAAAACCTCAGTGTAGACGGGGTCATTTTGTGCAAAAAAGACCCCCTTTTGCACAAGAGCTTGTGTACCTCCTTTTTTTGAGGGATAAGGGATCTTGCGCAAAAGGGTTTTTTTGCGCAAAATGGCCCCATCTACACTGCGTTTTTTTCCACAAAAACCTCTTCTGCAAAATGGATCGGAAGAGAGCAAATGAGAACACAAGAAATGCTAATGAGCACTTCATTTGCATTTCCTCTGCCGACAAAATGCTACAGTGTAGACATAGCTGAGTCAGCACATTTACTGATAAAATACTTCCACCCCTTATGATCAGGGTTTGGTTTTGTCCACAGAGGAGTGCTTCTGACAATGAGTGTTATACACCGTCACTTGCCTTGGCAAAACTTTTATCTTTCTGGGGAAGGGAGTAAGCATCTGTGAAAAACAAATTTTGTCATTGAATTGACAGTGTAAACAGAAAAGCCTGATAAGATGCGTACAATATATATGTCAGTTGCCCATTATTCTTAACTTTGGCATGACATCAGCAGCAGTGGAAACAGTGCTTCAGTACAGAAGAGCTTTCAAGACTGTATAATCCCAAGCATTTATCACTGGGCACTCTGATTCATATGTTAAGAGGTTGACAGAGAGAGGAACTGACTCTAAATTGCACAAGTGCTTTGTATGTGGAAAAGCTACAAGAAGGAAACCGATGGAATACTACAGAGGCTCCCTGTGCAGCCCATACATCTAGCAAACAGTGTCTATTCCTGCAAGGACAGAAACAAAAACCAAGAGACAAAGGAAGGGAAACCTCTAAAATAATGTAGTCTGACCTCCTGTATAACAGAGAGCTAGAGATTTAACCCAGTTACTTTTACATCTCTTCAATTAGCTTCTGGTTAAACTACACCATATCTTTTAGAAAGACATGCAGTTCTGATTTAAAGAGTTGAAGTCATGGAGAATTTACCACGTATCTTACAAAGTTGTTCCAATGATTAATCATTCTGTTTGTTAAAAATGTGCTTCTTATTTCCAACTGAACTTTTCTGACTTAATTTTCTAGTTACTGCAACTTGCTTTTATTTGCTAGATTAAAGATCTTTCTAATATCTGATTTCTTCTGTCCATGTAGCTAATTGTAGACCTGTGATAAAGTCACTACCAATGTTCCCTCTATTTTTTTCATCCACGTGTAGAATAAATTGTGTTATGTGAATCAAGGCATGTGTGGAAGTGCACCACCAGTAGAGACACATGCTGCTGGCTGTGGTTGCTGTGGGTGCTCTGCTAAGCAGCTCCTGAATCTCTCCTGGGTGGCCACCCAAAGTTCTTAGCGTACAGGGAAGACTGGTCACCACTTAACCTTCTCTTTGGTAAATTAAACTTTAGTATCTTGCTACAAGGCAGGTTTTCTAGGACTCAAATCACTGTTATGGTTCTCTGAACAGAGCATGACACTATACCACTACTTTATTTTTCCCCATTTGATCTCTGACTCACCTAGAAGCTCAAGCAGCATGGTTCCCAAGAGTACGTGGCCCTGTGATTTCTACTGATATGTTGGAATCTGAAAGCAATACAGATAAAATGTGATACAGGAAGGGAGTTACTGTTTTAAAAAAAAAAGTAGAATGGAAGAATGCCTTGGAAATTCTTAGATACATCCGTGAACTCTTGGTGCTCAACATATATTTCTTCCAACTTTTTTGTAAATTCCTAGGTGAATAATGTGGACATACAAGATATGTGCCTACAGTTGTAAAAGAGTTAAGCTCTTATAGTTTGAATATTGTCACAGTGTCCAGCTCAGTGTGAAAATTGTAGTGCATCTCCTTGACAACAAAAAAATTCTTGCTAGTGTGTAGAAGGTGGACTCTAACAATAGAAATCTGCAATTAATATCTATATGGTGAAGATTAAGCAACAGCAATCTGTTTGTCTGAAATTAAAAATATTACTGAAAATGTTTAAAAATGTATTGAATATTGTATTAAAGATTGTTGTGAATGTTCTATTGTAATATTGCAAGCCCAAAGGCATACTTTGTCCTGTACAGTTAAAATGGCAGGGCCTTAGACAGCTAAATAGGCAGCTCATCGAAGGTGTAATGTAATAGTATGGGGAAACAGATGGGACAATGTAATAGCATATCAACAGGCAAGATTGGTTTCTGACCTCTGGTTTCACCTCTCCTGAAGTCTTGTTCAGTCACAGATAGTGGAAAGAAAAGACCATTAATGTAATCTAATCCACCTTCCAAGCGCTGCAAGATTATTAGCATTAGTGCATTTTCTAGGTATTTCCTTGTCTAATTTAAAATGTCCCAAATGAGAACAGAACTGAAGGATCCATCATGCCCTATATTGCACATTTTGTCTAATTTATGCATATCTATAATTGCTGTTTTAGTTCAACAATGATAGGGAGTTTCTTGATAGTCATCCTATATTTTTCTTCTTAATTTTAACCAGTTATTTTTTTAATAGGTGTCCATCAACCTAGTTTCTGAACACAATACTAGAAATGTAGTTGCACCAGATCACACATACAGAGGGATTACTACTTGCCTGCTCCATGATGTGATGCTTCAGCATGAATGTGTTGTTTGTTGACATATCACACTGTGAATTGTGCCTGAATTGTTGTTCCCTATCAACTAGTACAGTGTCTTCTAGATTTGCTGTTTCTAGATTTGTGTCTCTTATTGAATATCTTTGAAAATGGGACGTACCCCTCTAAGTCATTAGGCTTGCCATGCTGAATGGCACAACTCCTGAATACCTGTAAAAATCTGGCCCCAGACATTCAGCAGAACTCACAAAAAGATAACAACATACAAAGTTAGACTTTATACTGGATTTTATAAAACATTTGGCAGGGATAGAACATTCTATATACTTCAAGAAATAAATCTTTACTGGGGATCTTAGGAAGATTCTTAATGGCAGGTTATTCCATATTGTCCCTTTGGGATTTCTTGCACCTTCCTCTGACGCATTTGGTAGTGGCCACTCCCAGAGACAAAATACTGGACTAGATCTGCTAAAGAAATTCCTATGATTATTTCCATTTTGGTTTACTTTGATAGCTTTTGTAATTTCTTTAAAGCACTGTGCTGTCCTTATTTAGTGCCCAAGGACAAAGTGAGTAGCAGAATTCTGACCAGAGAAGCCTCAAAGAGGAGGCAATATAGTACTAAATGCTATAGATACTCAGCATTTAACAAAATTATGCTAAATTAGATCCTGTTGCAACCCTGCCTGATGATGCCCTTATTTTACTCATTACCATATTGAAATAAGTATTTCAGTATGCTAATAGGATATTTGCAACTTGTGCATCCATGTGTGCAAGTTGAAAAGATGAAATTTTCATACTTTTACTAATTGGCACACCTCATTGCAATGACCTCTAGCACCACTGCTGTTGGCCTCTCTAGAGAGAGGCCAGAAAATGGAATTGTTAGCAGTGTCGGGTATCTCTTGATAGGGAGATAAGCATTTAGGCACACACACCCCAGATTTAGGCACCTAGATCTTGAGTTTAGGTGCCTAAATTCCAGTTTTGGTTCCACTGTAATCCACAAAACTCCTGACAAACCTTGCAGGCACTTAACTCTCACTGTATTTATGCTATTTTTAACCAGTTTCTTTAGTGAATCTATCTTTGTATTATTTGCTAAGAAATCTGCTTTTTATAGTTAATAAACTTGTTTCTGGTTTATAATATAACCCAGTTTATGTAATTTCTAACTGGGGAAAGCAAGAGGCTGAAGTTGGTGAATTTCATATAATTTTGGGTTTGTATCCCAAGGGAAACAGGGTGAACAGCGGGGTGCTGTAGTATATCTCTTAAGCAGAGTCGTCTCAGAGCTGATCTCAGCATTTGTAACTGCAGCTGGTTGTGGCCTTTCCTGTGTACTTTTCTGGGGGAGGCCTGAGAGCCCGACTCAGCAAGTCCGGGTAAAAGAGGGCCCAAGCTGGCAGAGAAGGTGGGCTCAGTGGTATCTTAAGCACCTCAGCTGGCATCCCAGGATCCCAAACTGTTACAGTATGGTTAGGTGCAGAGCTGAAAAAACCAACACATACAAACAAGAACACTTCTCTCTGTCATACTTCCTTTTGTTGAATTTTAGAAGTATGATATTTGAAATTTTTAGTTGTAATTTTAAAATTCTAAAAATAAGCTAGCTCCAGTTTAGGAACTTGGCATAAAACATGTAGCCTGTTGGCCTGAGAGAGGGCAGGATTGGTCTTCAGGTCCTGCTTTTTGCCCTCTCTCACTGCCATCTGTGTTGTGTCAGGATGTTGCTCCCGAACATTGTATTCCATTCTTCCACCTTCCCTTACCCTGCACTCTTGGTTCTGTGCCCCTTCCTCCTGACTGGAGCAGGGCTGTTCTTACCCATATGTAGACTTTGCAGCTGCATGGGGCACCACTGGGTCTTAATGTCCACCCATCCACCTCTTCCTATCTCTATTTTGTGGCTTTGCTTCTTCCAGAGAGCATCTTTTTAACTAAAAAAAGTGAAAAAGCCTGCCAAACCTATTAGCAGAATGTTGTATTTGTGAAAGAGCTATTTAACAGGCATTTGCCAACCCCAGGTATATACTGTCAGTTTCTAAATTTATTGTGTTAGGCCTCAGTTAAAAATCCCCTTTAAAAATATTTAAATAGTGTGTTGCTGAAGACTGTAAAATCACATATCTAAAAAATCATCACTCTTGGCTCTTATTTATTGTAAAATTAAGTTTTTACGGTTACTGAAACAGGAATGGAACATAAACTGATGCCAGTCTAGGTCAGCAGAGTGCTTAGAACAATAGGTCTGAAGCCATGGGTGTAACTTTTTTTGGGGGGAATTGCCTCCCAAACTTAAGCAAGGAACAGGAAAGGCACATTTCTGTGAGCGCCGAGATGCCAAGGGCTTGCTCTGCTCAGGGAGAGAGTAGGGTGACCAGATAATCCAATTTTATAGGCAAAGTCCCGATATATGGGTCTTATACATGAGCTTAATACCCCCCTACCCACGAGAGGGAGGGTGGTGGCTCCAGCTCAGAGCCTCAGCTGCAGCTGGACCCTGCCTGCTGCGTCCTCGTGCTGGGTGCTCCGTGTGGCCACCATTCTGTTTCCTGTACAATGGTGAGTGCCAGCGGTGGGGGGAGGCAGAGAAAAGCAGTAGGGCTAGAAGCTATGGGGAATGGGAGATGAGATGAGGGATGAGGCAGTGGGGAAGGAAGGAAGAATGGGGAGGAACTCTGGTTCCTTCCTCTCTCGGAGAGCAGAACACATGCAATTGTGCAAGTCCACGGAGGTGCAATAGGAAAGGGTCTGAAAGAAGGTTAAAGTAAGAAGTCCAAGAATACAGGGAAGATTCTGAAGGCCCTAGCCTGCTTGCTATAGGGTACTGGGACTGAAACCCAGCGGAGAGGAACCCAGAGGAAAAAGGGGGAGCAGAAATACCCTGAAACAAGAGGGTGAAGCCCTAGAGATTTTGGAGCAGGGCCTCTAGGGAGAACATTTCAGAGGAATCACCCCATACCAGGATGGAAGAGAAACCTGCAAAACCCCTGAAGGGGTGAAGAGTCTGTGGAAAAGTGAACCTGAGCAGGGGTGAAGTTTATTGGACTTTGTTTATCTAGAAGGCAAACCCAGAGGGGTTAGTAAGTAAATGTTGCCTTGCTGGAGGGCTTAGTCGTGATGAGAATAGGGCCAGAAAGGCTGCCTGGAGGAGGTGTGAGGTGAGAACCTGCTATATCATGTCCAGCCATGAAGGGGAATGCTAACAGTAATCTATAGGCAAGTAATTACATTACAATACATGCTCCCCACACTGTTCTGTGGAGCCAGGTAGCAAGGGTCACAAAATCAGAAGAGCGGAACAGTTAGCTGGGCTTACTGAAGTTTTGGAAAGCTGTCATTCTGCAGCCCTTCAGATGAATAGCAATTTAGTGGGCAGTTCATTTGCTTTGCTTGAACTGCTTTTTTGTGTAAGTATTACTCAAGGTGAGTAAGGATTGCAAGATTTAGTCATTCTGTGTTAATGTAACTACTAAAATCATAGTTTTGAAGTGTTGGCATGATTTTATACCCTGGTGTACAGCTGTTGATGGAGTTCAAACTAATGAACTTCCAGTTAATCACTGGCAATCCTTGCTCATAAATATGCAACACGAGATTAATGTTCTGAAAACTATACAAATAGTAATTTTTGTGCTCCTGGGAAATTCTGGTTTTGCATGGGTTTGTATTCACAGCTGTTGTGATTTGCTTTTGTATTATTTTGTAGGTTTTAAGTGGTTGAGAATTACACTACAATGATTTTGTTGTAATCATAATTTCAGTGGTAATGATAAACTGTGCAACATTAGCTTTATAATATATAAAAGGAAATGCAATATTGAAGAGCCTCTATCATCTTAAAAATCATGTTGCAAATAAGTGTGTTTTTACCTGTTTTCATAATAACCTCCTTAGATTATGAAAATGAATGCTTTATAAATCTACTTAATTTAACGCTTGCTTTCTTTTTTGGATTTCTTTCAAGGGGAAAAATTAAAAATCAAAGAATCAATTTAATGTTATTAGAAAAAACTTAATATTCAGGGTCCCAGAATTATGGACAAGGAATACTTAAATATGGAGATATCAGACTAACTTTAGACTACCCCCCCCCCCAAAAAAGCCACCTTGGTTTCATTATTTGGATTTCAAGTACTCAAAAAATGTTCTGCTTTAAGAACAGTGGTTTTAAATTTTCAAGGAAAAAAATTCCTTAATATCTTACCATTTATTAAGGTGACCAGGGCCGGCTTTAGGAAGTGCGGGGCCCAATTCGAACCATTTCGACGGGGCCCCAGCAGCCAGGATTTTTTGTTGACCCAAAAAACCCCCCAAAAACCATGCACAAATTTTGGTTGAGCAAAAACCTCCCCCCCCAAAAGTCACAGCCCCTTTAAATCCCCAGCTACAGGGTAGAGTCCTACCCACCACACCCAGGAACCGACTCCCCCTGCCATGGCGCAGGGAAATCCCTGTGCTCGACTCACCCCTCCTGTGGCACACAGAAGCTGCCGCGCTCCTCCGGGGCCAACGCCCCCTCCCGCAGCACGCCAGGCACACCAGCACACTTCCAGATTTAGGGCGTGGGGCCCTCTTGCTTTAAAGTGTGGGGCCCTTTTAAGCACGGGGCCCGATTTGGGGGAATCGGGCGAATTGGCCTAAAGCCAGCCCTGAAGGTGACTGTCAGTGTTCTCTGCATGGACATCCCTGTAGCATGCTCTACACTAGTGTTTCCAAGAAAATGTTAAACTATTACTTAGACAAGGTTGATATGCAACTCTTTCTTAAACTTCACCATCTTGATTTGAAAAAATATTAACCCTAGTTTACAGTATGGAGTTATTTCAAAATAACCCCTCTTATTTTGAAACTAGCCAATTAGCCCGTCATAAGACGGGATTTTTGGGTCTCTCCTCCACGTCCTATTCCCTTTCTATCTCGCTCTTCTCTCCTGAGCCTCTGGTCTCTCGCTCCATCTCTCTCCTCCTCCTCCTCCTACTGCCTCCCCATCTCTCTCTCTCAGCTCTCCTCCCCCTCCTGCCCCTCTCTCCGTCTCTCTCTTTCTCTTCTGCCCCTACTGCCTCCCTCTCTCTCTCTCTCTCCACTCTCCTCTGTCTTCGTTGGGGATGCACGCTCGTCCAGGCCCCACCCCCTGGCCATGTACATCACCACCCCGCCCCACTTCGCCTCCCGCCGTGGCGCTCGGCTGACTTCTGCACCGCTCAGCTGGACTGCCACGCGGGAGCAGGGCAGAAGTCAGCGGAGCGCCACGGCAGGAGGCGAAGGATGTTAGAGGCAACAGCGCCACCCAGAGGCAACACCAAGCATTACAGCATTACAGAGTCACAGACATTGGGCTACTATATATACATATATGTATATGTATATATGATAAGCAGAAAATCCACACTACCAATCCCGTTATTTCAAAATCTGCACTCCTACTTTCCTCGGGGAATAAGCTTATTTTGAAATAGTTATTTGGGGAATTATTTCAGATTTAGTTATTTTGAAATAATTCCTAGAATAGACATGCCTTTACAAAGAAGCTTATAAGAAGGTACAGAATACCTACATAAAATTGCTTCAACAAAAACAGTTAATATAATGCACACGATAGAGCAACTGATACCTCTTGCACCTGGCCTGGAAATCTCAATAGTTTTAGATTTAATATGCTTAAAAAGAATGAACTCAACTGATGCATGGTCTTGAGACAGTAAAAGAAAACTCTACAAAGAAAATTATGCTTTTTTGATAAGATCCCTAGGTGTTTTCTAAAATCAGAAATGTAAGATAATGAGTCTTAATTAAAAATTTTAAGTATTGAACAACAATTTCAGTATATTGTGTTAGCAGGACCACAGGAAAATATAGTGGGGAAATAGAAAAATTAATTATCTTATTCAGTCACTTCTGAAGATTGTCATAAAAAACTTATATATGAAATAACTTTTCAAAACTCAAGAGGGTTTGACTCTAGCAGTTTTTAGAATATTGTATGCTAGTTAAATGAGGTTTTATTGTCTGACTGCAGTAGAAGAGATTTTATGATGGGACTCATATAAAACAATTATTTTACAAAGTGGTTCTGAATGAGAAGTTTTTTCCTCAGGGAAAAAAAGTAGTTTGCTCGACCTGGATATTTCAAGTAAACAAAAGTTGTTCCTTTTGATCTTACAGAATCAGGTATAGATTCTGTACTTAGTTTACTGAGGCTATGACTGCACTGGGAAGGTGTGATGACAAAAGTACTGTTCACATGCAGAAGTCATCAAAAGTGAACACTGGCCAAACCAATTTTTCTGCCTACCATTGTCAACATTTCATGGCCAGATTGCTAGAACCCAGTCGACAAAACAAAGTAATGTGGGTAAGCATCCCACAGTGCAGTGCTGTGGGAAGGCAGAATTGATCCATGCACTGCTTAGGATTCCCTCATAGCTCTGTGAGCTTTCCATGCTAAAGTATATTAAAGCAGCACAGCAGTCTCTCCAGCCCTCCCCCTGCAGCAGCCTGCATGCTGCTGTGTTCCTAGTGCAGGTGGGAACAGGAATATTCCAATGATTTGCTCTTTGTTTGTTCCTCAAAGAGAACAGCTCACCCAGCTGTCAGAAACTTCCTGGAGCTTTGGAAGCAGAGGGGCACGTACCTGCAGAGTAGCAGGGATCACAAATCACTGAGCACAGCCATCAGGGCAGGCATTTTGGGATATTGGTGAAATCCACTTCTCTTGACAAAACAAACAGAAGAGTCCACACTGGCTCTTTGTCAACAATAAAGGGAGGAGAAAAAAGACAAAAATCTCTCATAGGGATGGAAGTGTTTTGTTGCCGAAACTGTGTGTTTTTCCCGATAAAAGTTGCATTGCAATGTAAACACTCCCACTGTTTTGTTGCCAAAAGGCAGTTTTGGGGGACAAAATGTGCCAGTGTAGACAAGGCCTTAGTGAGTGTTAGGTGTTTAGACTTTGAAATATGTAAGGGAATAGAAAACAGATGGAGGTTGGTAAATCATTGCTAAGGCAGAGGTGAAGCTGAAAGTATATGGCTTGCAACTACACCCTCTGAGGTGTGATGTCATCACATATAACAAGATGAATAGTGAATAGGGTTGGACCTGCTTCTATATTATAGTTCTATATTCAGGGTAAGATTTCCTGCACATCAGTAGGTGACTCTCTTCCAGATGAATCTCTAATGATGTTCTAAGTATTACCTGGATATATTTATCAACAGTAAACACAGAAAATACTAAGTGTGGATTGACTGCTAACAAGGTTGTCGGCCTCAAGGACTGAGATGCTGGCAGCAGGACACCCTTCCTTTGACAACTGTTGGTTAAAATTCAATTGATTGTTGCAAAATGCAGGTATTCCACTAGAACCGCACCTTCTCTGGCATAGTCTGGTTTGGTAACAGTACTATATCATCAATATACCTCTCTCTAAGAGAGTCTATTGAGTGTTTACTACACATGTTAGGAGCTAATAGCATAGAAATAACTTGGGCTCCCTTCACCTGCTTCCTTACATTTTCTTAAAATATTGTTGAAGGTACAAGTGGTTTCTCCTTCACATGTTTTTAGGCTACTCTTGATGTTTTCAATCTTTAGTTCAGACTCTGAGATCTATTTTTAAACTCCTCTTCTCTCCCCAAAATTAGAAACATTCTTAAATTCAAATGTAAACCCTTGCATTACAAATTGGCTGTCTTTCAAAAGTCCCCAAGCACCTGCAACTCGTTTCCTTCAATAGGAAGTCTCAGTGCTTTTTTTTTTTTTTTTTAACAACAAGCATTAAGTACACAGGATTCCATTCCATATTTACTTTCAGGTATCCAGTGTGGTGTATCTTTCATTATAGGAGTGGGCAGTAAGTGACCCATGGGCTGGATGCGGTTCATTCGAGTTAGCCACTAGTGGGTCATCAGATTCTTTTTTTAAACTGCGCATCTGCAGGTACAGTTGCTCACAGCTCCTAGTGGCCACCTTTCACTGTTCTCGGCCAGTGGGAGCTGTGGGAAGTGGTAGCCTAGTGCACACCTCTTCTTGCAGCTAAACCAGATAAGCCCTCTGGTAGCCCACCAGGGCCTACCCCTGGCAAACTGACAGAACCATGGACTGCTTATTGCCCACCTCTGTTTTATAATATAGAGAATTGGGAGGGGTCTGAAAAGATCAAAGTTATCTCATCCTACTGGAATATAAAGATCTTTGCTTGCTCAGATGAGAGAGCCACAGGCTACGGCTAAGAGCTGATGGTTTTCATGGGGCTAACTATATACAAAGTGAGAATAAAACAGGTGATTTGATGAATAATAAGGGTGTCTTGCTTTGAGAAGAAAACATAGCAATGTTTCCAACTCTCAACTTCGTAGGGTTGCCAGGTGTCCGGTTTTGAACCAGACAGTCTAGTATTTTTAGCTTTCTGTTTGGGAAACAAATTGAGAAAATATAAATGTCCGGTATTTTCTAAATAAGATGTAATGTAGATTGTGATTTAATGTCAAGTGTGTCTGGTATTTTTGTTGAAACCATCTGGCAACCCTACAACTTCATCACAAGGATAACTTAGGATATTTAGTGCCTGTTTTAGAGCCCCACTTCCTGGCATCAGGAGATTAAAATGAGTGCTGAGATTCTGATGCAAAGTTTCTAGCTCCTGTAGCTGTAGAGAAGTTTGAAAACATGAAATCTCAAACCTTTTAGTGGGAAAACAATTAATAAAACCTTAATCTTATCATTTTTAAGCCAGCATTACAGTTTGGGGGGGGCCTGACTCATGATCTATTCTCCAAGATACTGGGGTATCTGCAGTGGATGGATTTGAGAGCAGCCAATAAACATGAAGACTTTGAATCACTGGAATTAAGGTTTAGGAGCAGTATGGAGAAGTCATTAAAGTATTTTTGTGCCATTTATATCTGCAATAGATGAACACAATGAGATTTGTCAAGAATGGTCTTGTTACTAACCATAGCTGATGCAAAGGTGCCTAGAAATATTTAGGAGTTTCCAGGAAGTTACAGCACTCAACTGCTGGAATGTATGCTCAGAGTTTGAGAGTTTACTGTTAGGAAAAGAAACAATAAAAATCTGCAAAGCAGCAGAACATGAAAACTTGCAGTTGTAGGCTTTGTGCAAACCAAAAAAGTTCTCATAGCAGGACATGAAGCATATACAGGAGAGGGAAACAAAGGAAAGAACACAAGGAGGGGCACCAAAAACTTGTACCTGAAAGTTTTGATCGCTGTTTAGGAACAAGAGTGAACCTGGGTATAGATACTGTCCAGCATCTGGGCAGAAGTAGAGTCTGTGATAGATATAGGTAGTATGCTAGCTAATGCAAGCAAGAGAACCATAAATACAGTGAAAGGCATCATGCATTCATAGTATACATCAGACATTGCTAGCAGACAAACTGCAATGGCATGCAAATTACATAAACATAGATATGGGTATGGTAATCCGTGCTACCTGCACTGCTATGATGCAAGATGACAAACAGGCCTCCAGCATGAATAAAACATGTCTCCGGAAAATATACTGTTTTGTCAGTAGGAAGATGCTGTTTGACTTGGACACAAAATTAAGGTGGGCTTAATTCCTTTGCAACTCTTACAGATGACTGAAAAACTATTTTAGCCCTTGAATAAATTGGGATTAGTACACATTTTTTTTTTATTACTGTATACAAGAACTGACTCTCATACAGACTTGTGTAGAAGGATTAGTTGACCAGTAACACATAAAATAACCCTAAAAATAACATATACATGCAGCCAGGAGTGTTCCGGAGGATTTCAGGGACGAACTGCAGAAACACCTTTATTCATCTCAATAGACTTCACAGAAAAATGGATACTTTTTCTGAATGCTGTGGGGAAGGGAGAAAAAAGTGAAGCTATGAACTTGTGTTCAGGCCCCAAAGATGGAATGCCAGGATAAAGTGAAAGCCCTATTGGATACTTAATAGCTGTGAAATCCTGGGGAAATGGCATATGACAGATCTTTTCCACTATTTTGGACAAGTCAAATGAGTTCTCAGTTTTTCATATGTCTTTTTGTGCCTGCCTTTTGGTATTTTTTGAAGCAGACAGAATTCCAGAGCTAATCAGCATCTCCCAATGATGTCTGGTGCATGCTAATTATAGAACAAGAATTTGATAATAGGCTTGTATGGGCTCTGCACACTTGGAGGCACAATGACCTAAAATTGAAAGAAACGTATTAGGGAAATTCTAGATCCTCAGAAAATAAAGGATCCTGGCCTATGAATGCCCTAAACTTAGGGATTCTCAAGCTTGATTGCACTGCGACCTCCCCCCCTTCTGACAACAATAATTACTTACATAACCCCTAGGGCAGCGTTTCTCAAATTGTGGGTCATGACCACCGGGGGGAGGGGGGTGTCGCGAGAAACTTAGAGAGGGGTCGCAGGACAGTCCAGTTTTTTGCGTTTTTGGGACAGTCCGGTAAAAAAAAATTTAGAAAATACTGGACATGTGCAATGTCTGGTATTTTTAGTTTTCCAGCTGGGCGCCCGACGGAAGCCTGGCGGGAGCGGGAGGAGTGGCTGGGAAGTAGGGCATGATCAGTGCTGAGAGCCTCTGGTTGTGTCTGACGCCTTGGGGAGGAGGGGAAGCCCTGTATGTGCTTCTGAGCTCTGGTCAAGCACGTGGTGGAGCCACAGCCGAACTCACTCGTGCTTCGCCAGGACTGTGCGCGGGACGGGCAGCGCCCTGGGATCTGCACATGCCCGGGTCAGTCCCGCTCCCTGCCAGCCGATTCACGCTCCCCCGACTCCCTCCTGGCCGGCCGGTTCTCCCCCTCTTCTCCTCCCGATCTTCCCCGGCCAGCCCCACTGCCCCGCCAGCCCTGCTTCCGGCGGCCAGTTCTCCCCTCCTCCTCCTGATCTCCCCCGCCAGCCAGCCCTGCTGCCCCCGCCTCCCACCCCCCAGCCAGCCCTGCTTCCCACTGGCCGGTTCCCCCAGCCAGCCCCACTGCCCCTGATGACCCTCCAATTCCCCCGGCTAGCCCCAATACCCCCACCAGCCCTGCTTCCAGCGGCCAGTTCTCCCCTCCTCCTCCCAATGTCCCCTAGCCAGCCCCACTGCACCCAACCCTCCCGCCAGCCCTGCTTCCTGCTGGCTGGTTCCCCCGCCCAATCTCCCCCGGCCAGCCCTGCTGCACCCGACGACCCCCCAACTCCCCCAGCCAACCCCGCTGCCCCTGACGACCCCCCAATTCCCCCAGCCCTGCTTCTCGCAGCCAGTTCCCCCACCAGATCTCCCCCAGCCAGCCCTGCTGCCCCCAACTCCCCCTTTACTCGTGGAGCAGTGGGGGTGAGGGGGTCACACAAATTCATTTAGAATTTTAGGGAGTTGCGGTATTACAAAGTTTGAGAACCCCTGCCCTAGGGGAAGGGGTGGGGACAGAAGCCTGAGCCTGCCCAAGCTTTGCCACCTTGGATGGGGGGGGGGGTAAAGTCAAATCCTGAACCCCACCACCCTTGCTAGGGAGTGGGGGTGGGCAATGCCAAAGAGTTTCAGCCCCAGGCAACTAGCCTATAACCTTAGCCCCTGCCACTTAGGATTGAAGCCCTCAGGCTTTGGCTTCGGCCCAGGGTCCAGTTCCACTAATCCTAATTCGAACTACCTACTCCCTGCCACGTGTAACCACGGGCACGGAGTTCGACCTAAGGGGATTTAAAAATGGCGCCCGCCTGGCAAGATGCAAATGAAGCCCGGGATATTTAAATCCCGGGCTTCATTTGCAACTTCGAATGCCTACATTAACCACTCTAGTTCGAACTAGGGTGGTAGTGTAGACATACCCTTATAAAGAGTTTTAGGTATAATTACTTTCTTGGGAAAATTCAGACTTTGTAATGAAACTGGAATAAAGTGCACGATGCACCCTGATGGCAATATTTTCTTCCATAGTGAAATTAAAAAACAATGTGAAAAGCAGTTCAGGCTAAAGGACAATAATACCTGAGTTTTTGTATCAGGAAA
Organism: Pelochelys cantorii; assembly: GCA_032595735.1. Taxonomy (NCBI): domain Eukaryota; kingdom Metazoa; phylum Chordata; order Testudines; family Trionychidae; genus Pelochelys; species Pelochelys cantorii. The sequence goes on from CM064327.1 coordinate 145,714,705, forward strand.
TACACTGCAATGTGAAGTCATTCCCCTGACTGCATCTTCTTATCACCCACTGCCTCCAATCTCAGTCAGTCACAGCACAAATATCTGGAGGTGACTAATCAAAATGAAGTGACATCAGAGGCAAGTTATCTTAAAACTAGTAAAAATAGATTCCAAATTATATCAGACTTTAGATATTATATCTCAGGGCCTTCGGGTCTTTGTTCTCGAGTTCTGAACAACTGGAACCATGCTACCTTTTAGGTAGTGTCAGCTAGAAATAGTTTGCTTGAAATCATACAGTATCCTAAAAGTATGGAATTCAAAGCTGACAAACTGGGCCACTGTCTCTTTCCTTCAGATTCTAATTAAACAACTCTTAAGTGCAGAAAGTTTTTTCCTGATCTGAGATCCAAAGGAAGTTCAGTGGGTTACTTTCAGTTTTCTGTTGGTGTTGCTCTATAGGATTGCAAAGCATTAATGAGATTTCTGTTGAATGCACAGTCCTCTGATAATTTCTTAAAATGTATCTTTCAAAAATAAGGAAGAATGGAAAAAAACTCACATTGGGGGTGGGCAGAGGGAAGGAAAGGGGAAATCCACAATAATCAATGAATGTGGAGAAAGTGGATGGATAAAAGAAATAATTGGTGTCTCAGTTGATAGCCGAGAATTAGCTTAATGTAGAGTGTAGAGTTAGCCTACCAGAAAATGCAGACTCAAAGATAAAATGAGAGCAAGTGCATATAAGTATAATAGAAAATAAACAAAAGCAAACTCAGGATTTATTCTTCCATATTTAGATAAAGGCTTTCTGCCTAGATACTGTCCTTCAGTTTCTGCCTTTTACTTAAAGTTCCTTCCATTTGAAAGGAGGGGTTCCCTTTCTCACTATAGATTGGGGTGGGTAAACCTCAGGCCTGGGGGCTGCATTCAGCCCCTGACTTGGCTGGATCTGGCCCCCGAGGCTCAGGGCTCCCCCACGCAGCATTGGAGAGCCTGCATTGGTGTTCCACCCCTCCACTGCCCCTCCGTGGGGCTGGAGCACACAAAATCTACTCGCCAAAATCTACTAGGCTGGGGCCTCCCAGGCTCTGGTGTGTATGGAGAATGTGGGGAGTGTCTTTCTCTTTCTCAGTTAGGGGCCACATCCGTGAGGGTTGGGTTTTTTTCTGATTTCTCACTTGTGTGAGGCCCCCAGCTGATTTTTCGGTGGGTCAGTGGCCCCAACTCAAAAAAGGTTCCCCATCCCCAAATGTGGAAAATCCCAGTTGTCTCAATGTTTTGCCATTAGCTCTAATGGCCCATCTTTTCTTTTCCTGAGGTTGTGCAATGAATTGTTAGATGAGTCCAGTTTTCTATAAAGAGCTGGCTTAGGAGGTGCTTCTTCCTGTCTGTTCACTCACTGATCTGCTAGGAGGCAGAGCTGAAGCTTCTGAGCACATACATTCATAGCCATAGTCTGTATATATCTCATGATGAGGATTAGAATCCTACAAGCTTCATAAGATTTTACTCAACATTTATATACAGTGATGTGCTATGAAAATGAGTTGATTCAGCTGCTGATTCTTTGGGGTTCAAACCCTGTTTATGCCGGACGGATGACTGGGCCCTAAGTCACAGAGACATGTAGTCCACAGGACAGTAGACTATTTATTAATACTTTGAGCTAACTTTAGTTAGGGTTAGTCTGCAGGTCCTGGGTGGGACTGGTTGCCTGTCACATAGACTCAGAGGGTTAGAAGCAGGGGAATGATATTTTCTGAAAGGGAAAACAGGACACATATGGAGCCATTTGAAACACATCCTGCCTCCCACCCATGCAGGGCTGGGCTCAAATCCCCCTCTGCAGACCTCCCATGCGCAAGCTCTCTCTGCCTCGCACCCTTGCAAGGCCCAGCCTCCCCACTGGCACCTACGGCTTCTCTCTCCAGCCCTCCCTCTTGCCACTCCCGCTCCTCCCACACGCATAGTCCTCCATGCCCCAGTAACGGTCTCACCCCATTCTTTTGGCAAAACTGGGTATTTGTCCAGTTTGCTCTTGCCAAATGATCGTTTTTGCAAAAAAGTCGGGAGAACTGGAACAGGGACTAAAAAAGGGATAGTCCCAGCCAAAACTGGACATATGTTCACCCTAGTTTAAAGGGACTGCAAAGGTCATCTAGGCTAACCTCCTGCCAAGACTCAGGATTTGTTGTGTCCAAGCCAGCCAAGACAGATGGCTATCCAGACTCCTTTTGAAAACCTACAGCAAAGGCGCTCGCACAACCTCCTTTAGGCATTCTATTCCATTGCCCTAATGTTTTTACAGTTACGAAGTTTTCATGAGATTTAATCTAAATCTGCTATGCTGCAGGTTGAATCTGTTGCCTCTTGTCCTGCCTGCCATCATCCACCATTCAACATCATCCCCTTTGGGTCAGGGACATCTGCACACTTTAAACCAGAGTGGTAAACCTAGGGCCAGGGGGCTGGATGCAGCCCCTGACTTCCCTTGATCCAGCCTGCAAGTCTCTCTGCCTCAGTGTCTTTCTGCAGGGCTGGAGTCCTAGAGCTGGCTCACCCTGCTGTGGTGGGGGAGGAGAGAAGGGAATCCCAGAGATTTGCCACAAGCTGTATCAAGGGAAGCCAGGGGTGGAGCATGGCAGAGCCCTTAGTGTCTGTGTGTCTTTTTTTGTTTGTTTGCTTTTTTGTTTCTCAGGGGCCAGATCGATGAGGGTTTGTTTTGTTTTGCTACTCACTGGTTTATGGACCCTGACCAAAAAAAGGTTCTGCACCCCTGCTTTAAACAGTCCCAGCCTTAGTATCAGGCTGTATGCCCAAGGCTTACTCTGTCCCTGAAGGCAAAGGCTTTACTCTCTCTGGGCACTTCTGGCCCCAGCTGGGCCTCTAAGTAGTTCTGATCCCTTTCTGGGATTTATTGCTGTCCAGTTGTAGGCTGCCCCCTGCACAGTCTCTCTGGGCCATTCAGAGAAATTAGATCCACTGTTCCTGTCCTAGGATGGGGGTGCTGGACCCTGAGGCCTCTAGCATGAGGCCTCTGGGCCTAGACTACCACATCATAGGCAGACTTTCAAGTATTTCAAATCCACTATTAAGCCCTTTAACCTCTTTTTCTATACTGTTCATACCCAGTTCCTTCACCCGTTGCTCACGTGGCTTGCATTCCATCCCTCTGATCATGCCTCTAATAATGCAACCTAAATTTGCATTTGCTTTTTTTGCAACAGCTTCACATTGCAATCTTACGTTGAAGTTGTGCCTCCACTACGTTAGGGGCTTTCTCTTCACCCCTCCCTTGGTTCTTGTCACACAGATAGCTAGCAGAAGACCAGAAGTCCAAAGTGCAGGCAATGCAATGTTTATTGCGGTTTATTCAAGCAAGCATATCCATAGTTCTGCATAGTGATAAAGGCTTTTTCTCAGTGTCCTTGTTCCCGTTTTTCGAGACAGGCATAATTATATCAGAAGTGAACGAACTATAATCCTTCTGCCAGTTGGACTGGGTAGCAAGAAGGATCTGATTCAATATCTTGGGCAGGGTGGGCAATATTTTGTGATGGGGGGGCTATTCCAAGAATTTGGTAAGCGGTCAAGGTCCATACTCTTCTATAATATTAGTGGAGGAGGTGTGGGGTCTGGGTTGGGTGCAGAAGGGAGCTTGGGGAAGGGGATTGGGGCGCAGGAGGCAGTGTGGGGTCTGGGAAGAAGTTTGGGTGAAAGAGCGGAATGTGAACTGGGTCAGGCAATTGGGGTGCATGAAGTGGCGCGGGGTCCAGGAGAGAGGTTGTGACCAGGGGTAGGGGTACAGTGTCTGGGACGGGGTATGGGTGCAGGAGAGGATTCTGACCTGGAGGACGGGTGTAGGAGAGGATGCAGGGTCTAAGAGGAGTTGTGACCAGGAGCTAGAGTGCAGAGGGTTGTGACCTGGTACAGGAGGCGGTTGTGACCTGGGCAGAGATGCAGAGGGTTTGGGTTGTGACCTGGGGCAGGGAGCTGGTGTGTGGGAGGGCATGGGATGCCAGTTGCAAGCTCTGGCTGGGAGGTACTTACCCTAGGTGGCTTCTGGCCAGCAGCCCAGCAGGGCCCTCAGGAAGGCTCCCTGCTTGCTGCATTCCCACATAGCATTCAAAGCGGCAGGCATCTCTACACACCAGTGCCCCTTGGGGGCCCATCAGTGCACTCCCTGTGCCACAAGCATGGCCCAGACAGCTCCCATTTGCCAGTTTCTGGCCAGTGGGAGCTGTGAGATTGTGCTGAGGGTAGGGGAAGCATGCAGCTCCCCCTCCTGAGAGCATGTGGCATGCAGAGACACATTTAGGCCCTGCAGTCAGATGCTTTGAGTGGAATGTGAGGCCACAGCAGGCAGGGACTCTGCCTTAGTGTCCTGCTGGGCCACAGGACATTGGTGGCCCATAGGACTGTGGTGGGCAAGATCCAAATGTTTGGCAGGCTGAATGTGGCCAATGGTCCGTATTTTGCTTGCCCCTGCTCTAAGAGCTCAGCGCAGTTTGGCTGTCTGCTTTACTTGCAATCTGGAAACCAAAAACCCTTCCTTATGCCTAGAGATTTCTCCTATTAAGTAGCTTTTGATCCTGGACTGCTACTCTTACTTTCAAAACTAACTTTCTTGTTTCCTACTCACACAAAGTGAATCCAAACTCCAGACTTCTTTAGGAGATGAACCAGCAAAGATCCTTTCAACAATGACTAATACTGTTTTCTAAAAGCTTAATGCATTACCTAAATGACACCTTTCAGGTGCCTTGGTAATCACATAAGCAAATATTACATAGAACCTGTCATAACCAGGAGTGCTGACCAGCACCTGGTGACTAGGGGGTTAATTCTATACCTAGCAAGGTATCCAGCAGTCAGCTAATAACAATGCAGGTAGGAATTTCAAACTGGAAAAGAGGGGTTTTCTCTCTCTCTTCTTTGTTTGAGATGCAGAACAGTTTCTCTCAGGTATTAAGGGAAGATGGGAGACACTTCTCTCTCCAAGAATGGGCTTCTTAAAATGTGTAAGTAAGGAAAAGTTTAGATAGTCCATCAGGATTTATTGTTTTCCTTGTTTGAGGATTTGGAAATAATGTCTGAGCTAGTTAAGTGTTCCCCCCCCCCCCACCTTTTGTAACTAAGCCTTCAGCCCAGGGATTTTCCCTGAGTATCTATATCAAATGATGGCTCTTTCCATCTAGCCAATTTACTATGCTTGCAACTGTAGCTTTGTTTTGACAATAAAAGTTTGTTCTTTTTTCTAATTAACTGGTATTGGCTGATTCTTGTTAGGACTCAGTGCCTAGCTGCAAGGACAGAGTCCCTTGTTCTTCTGTGGATTCCCTCTGTTTTCCCAACTGCAAGTAAAACGGGGGGGGGGGGGAGGGAGAGTTTTATCTTAGGGAGGGGCTTTCCCAAGTGATCTCTTTCCTGATTTTTTCTTGGAATTACTTGGGTGGTGTCAGTCAGTCCCTAAAGTCCGGGTATTAGGAATTTTTTTTGGGGGGGAGGAGTTTTTGTATCAGAGCCTGTAGAGATAAGGTTTCAGAGTGCTCTTGTGGGCCCCCAACTCCTCCATTTGTCATGCCAGAGTGGGGAACAGCCTTGACATGATGGGAGTGGTGAGATCATTTTGAGAACCCAGAATTTTAAAAGGACACAGGTTTTTCTTTTGACTAGTTGCAAGCTTTGGAGGGTTTTTTTTCTTTTCTTTTTTCTTTTCTGTTGCTGCCTTGGGGAGAGGCACACAGAAGGTTAACCTTAAAGCCAGACAGTCTGACCCAAACAGTTCTTTTTCTAGCTTCCGGGGCAACTGGATAGCTAGGTTAGATCAGGGCAAGATGTCCAGCTCTAGGGCAGATTCACACCCCAAGGAGGGGAGACAGGAGCGTGTTCCTGCAGGCAGACCTCTAACTGAGAAAGAGGTGGAGTTCTTACTACGAATGAAGCAAGGCGAGCAGAGACCGAGTTGAAGCGCACACAAATAGAAGCGGAAACACAGGTGAGGCTAGCAGAAATAGAGGCAGAGACGAGGCGAGTGGAAGCAGAAGCATAGGTGAGATGTGCTAAAGCGAAGGCCATAATTGAAACGGTGAAAGCTAAGTAGCTGGGCGCTCCAACTTCCCCAACTAACTACCCTGCTCCCACTAATGCTGCCGTCACTGGTCAACACCCCAGGAAACTCCAGCTCCAGAGAATGGAAGAACAGCAGAGACTGTATCTTCCTATAACCGTGTGGGCATGGGGTATGATTATAGCATGGCAAATATGTGTAATCGGACTGATATCTTAACCCAGCCCCACAACATGTATGAGTGTAAATCTTCTGTGTTACTTATAGCTAACAGGGAGATTGGTAAAGGGGTGCATGAGTTTGTGAAGTTGTCTGTGTCTAGTCAGCTCTACTGTGGTCAAGGGGAGAGTTTCTCTAAGGTTTTGTCTACACTATGGCTGCGTCTACACTGGCATGATTTTGCGCAAATACTTTTAATGGAAAAGTTTTTCCGTTAAAAGTATTTGCGCAAAAGCATCCGTGCCAGTGTAGATGCTCTCTTGCGCAAGAAAGCTCCGATGGCCATTTTAGCCATCAGGCTTTCTTGCGCAAGAAATTAACGTTGCTGTCTACACTGGCCTCTTGCGCAAGAATACTTGCTCAAGAGGGCTTATCCCTGAGCGGGAGCGTCAGAGTATTTGCGCAAGAAGCACTGATTTTGTACATTACAACGTCGGTGTTCTTGCGCAAATACTCGTGGCCAGTGTAGACAGGCGTCAAGATTTTGCGCAAAAGCGACTGCTTTTGCGCAAAATCTTGCCAATGTAGACACAGCCTATGGCTTTTGCTGGAAGAGGCGATGCAAATGAAGCCAGAGAGGCATAAGGATCTTGCGCAAAATGGAAACGTCCACACTGCTTGTGTTGCGCAAAACCGGCTCGAATAGATTATGCAAATGAAGTGAAACAATATGCTAATCAGCACTTCATTTGCATACTCTCTGCCAGCTTTGTCTACACTGCAGGGTTTTTGCGCAAGAAGCTCCTTGAGGAAGAGAGCGTCCACACTTCATGGACACTCTTGCGCAGGAAAGTTCTGATTGCCATTCACAGAATGGCCATTAGAGCACCTGTGCTTTTTCTGAGAGTCTCTTTTAGTGCAAGAAACCCCTATTGAGCATCCACACACACCTTTTTGCGCAAGAACTCCTGTGCAAAAAGGAGTTATTTTTCGTAGAAAGAGGTATACCTACATCACAAAAAGCCCTCTGTTCTGCTGTTTTACTGTAAATTTTCTTGCGCAGAAAAGCACTTGTGTGGATACTCCATGGGTTTTTGCACAAAAATGGCCATTATTGCACAAAAACCCTGTCATGTAGACATAGCCTATGTGTTTACCTAAGGGAGATAGCTGTGTGTCTGTGAAGGGGATTTCTGCATACCTGCCTGATGTCTCAGAGGTGAGGCTGGAATCAGAAACAGGCCAGGGAGAACCCAGTGACCAGGGAAGTGTTTCTCTGGAGTGATTGGCCCCAGGTGAAGTCCTAACTGAGGAAAAAGATCAAGTTCTTGAGGGTGATGAGTTGTTGGCTGGTGAAGCTTGTGACTCTGAACCTGCACAAGCTGAAAGTGATTTGTTTGAGGGAGCTCAGTGTGAGCAGCCTCTGTGTGTGGAGACTGGAAGTTTGGCTGCTGGGAGGGGCAGTATGCCTATGAAGGAAGCTGTCTCAAGTGCCAGGTGTGTCTGAGATCAGCCAGGCATGCTGGGACAAAGGAGAGACTGTCTCCAGTTGTCTGTCAGTGTGTGGCAGCAGTATGCCTGTGCGGGAAGGGTTTCTTCCCAGTTCTTTGTCTGCAGATGCTGCTTATCAACCTGAAATGGCTGAGGATAGTGCTGTGGTCCCAGATTTGGTTCTGGATGCTGCTGAAGCCCAGAAAGGGAACGGTCCTAAGTTTGTGTCTGCTGGGAAGAGTGATGCTGTGACTGGGGTAGGTCCAGTCAGTGTCATGTCAGGATCCCAGAGGTCAGAGAGTTCTCGTGCTTGTGTTTTGCCTGTTGCTGGTGTGTTTCTGGGGGAGGGGGAAGTGACTCTGTGTGATCAGGATGCTATCTTAGCCAGAACACAAGGAGAGCATAAGAGTGAGTTAATTGTGGTGCCTACTGACAGTGTGGAAGCTTTGTAGCAGTCTGGAAAGCAACAAGGGGAAGGGAAATGTCTCTGACATTTTACCCGAGGAGTCTGTTTGCCTGACAGGGGGTTGTGTGGAAACCTGCCTGGTGGGCCAGAAGTGATTCAGGGTGTAAGGGAAATGCAGGAGGAGTTGATTGTGGCTTAGCAGAGCAATGCTATGGTAGGGCCGGGGAAAGGTGAGCTGTTGCTTACAGGAGCTCATAGGGAAGAGAATCCTTATGGTGATTTTAGCAAGCAGTTTGCTGTGGCTAAGGTGAGTGAACAGTGTGTGTCCCAAGTTCAGAGGAAGGACTGTGTAGCTAAGTATGCAGAGCAGAACAGCTCTGTAGTGAATCTCTGTAGAATGCAGGAGATGGCAGGTAAACTCCCATCTCTAGTCACTGTGGACACTTGTAATCTATCAGTGAAATTAACATCTGATTCCATGCAGAAGGACAAGAGGTCTGTAAGTCTATCATGCCAGTGAACATTGACCCTGTCTCTGTGAAGCAGACCCCCACATGGAAAATTAGGCTGAAAGCAGAGGGTCAGTTTGGTGTCTGGGCTGTTTGTTACCTGACTGACTGGGGAGGGAAGGAAAATTCCATGGCCATTGTGAGCAGGGAAGACACACCCAGCCCTATGTCTCTATTGTACTAGGGAGTTCAGGATTTGAACCCACAGGGCAAGGGGGAAGAACAAAATTTGTGTTTGCCATGGAAGGCTGCAGTTTTTTAACCCTAAAAGGCCAGGATCCCATTAGTATTAAGCCAAAGATGTGGCATAACAGAAATTGTCCATATACACTTGCTATGGATTTGTTCCTATTGCTAATGTTAACTTTTGTAACCAATGTATTGTTACTAAGAATGTGTTGTTACTAAGAATTGTAAAAAGGACCAGTGTGTATGCTCTTTGGTATGTACCAAAGAACACACTGTATTTTAACAAACCTTGTGATACTGGTATTTCATTGTTGATACCTGTAAATAGTTTTGGAACTTCTCACCTGAGAAGGGGCATTCCAGAACTGGGGTGCATTATAAAGTGGGAAACTGAGGCACAACAACATTTTGTTTCCATGGCTAAGTGCCAAGATGCCTATCCTATGGGGAATAAAAATACTTTCATTAACTCAATGTTAATTGGATTTCAGACAAGTGCCAAAACTGGCATGGATAAATTTACTGTCTTCTTTAGCTCTAAGCAAGGTCACTGCTGTACCCACTAATGGGTGTTTGGTCCAAATTCTGTACAAAGTGGGCCATGTGATGTGTCAAATGAAAGCTTATACTCTGCTGATTCTATGTATGATACTAGTGTACTTATATGGTTTTTGTATGTGAAGTTGTGGAATGAACTATGTTCTTTTATTTTAAATGATCTCTGTCTGGGAGGAAGCAATGGGCATGGACTGCGTACTGTGAGGACTGATTTGCACTGCCTCATGGACAATGGCTCTGAGTGGCCAATGCAAACCTGAGAAATGCATCTGGAAGCCTGCAGATCAGCCAGTGTGTAATGTCTACTTGCATGTGGAACATAGACAAGTCATTTGATCATGTGACCGGCTCACTCCATCTTTGTCTTCAGTCTTGCTCCTGATACCAGATGCATCCTTGCTAGGAACGGAGAGCCAGGAAGGATCGTTGACCCATCCTGATTCAGGATGTGCACCAGAAACTTTTAAGCTAGCAGTTATGATATCTCTGGTAAAAGCCTGCATCAAGCACTTGGTGATTGATGTATGTAATGTATTCTCTTTAACAATCTCACTCTCAACCTTTTCTTTCTTTTATTAATCCACCTTTAGATTTTATATTCTAAAGGGCTGGCCCAGCGTGCTCTTGTGAGTAAGATCTAAAGCGTAAATTGGCCTGGGATTGTGGCTTGTCCTTTGGGACCAAGAGGTTCTGTTCAGAGTTGGTGAGTGGGGTTTTATAACCTCTCACCTGTGTGGAAGGCTTTGGTCTGTTTGTGGCACAGGGAAGCTAGAATGTCTGAAGGGTTTTGCTGGTGAGGCTTCCTGCTAGCTGAAGTGCTGTGTGTGACTGGTGTGGTGCCTTCTAGGAAAGGTCTCCAGTCAGGGCGGTAAGTATCCCTGGTTTTGAGCAATTTGCCCTGAGCTGATGCCCTCAGCGGTGCCAACACCCGACCTGGTGCATGACAGTGGTGTATTCAGCAGGATGCATAGAACGTGGTCAATTAAGTTTTGGATCAGGACTCCACGCTATTCTAAATTTAATTTTAAAATTGAGAGTTTGGTTGGTTGAAGGGACAGTTAAAGGACCACTGTTCCTGTCCTGGGATGGGTGTGCTGGGCTGAAGGCTTAGTTACAAAAGGGAAAAAAAAACACTTAACAAGCTCAGACATTATTTCCAAATCCCCAAACAAGGAAAACAATAAACCCTGACCCTATCTAAACCTTTCCCTACTTACACATTTTAAGAACGTTCTTGGAGAGAGAAGCATCTCTTATCTCTCTTAATGCCTAGGAGAAACGGCTCTGCATCTCAAACAAAGAACAGAGGGAAAACCCCTCTTTTTCCAGTTTGAAATTCCTACCTGCATTGTTATTGGCAGTCCACCCAATACCTTGCTAGGTATGGAGTTAACCCCTTAGTCACCAGGTGCTGGTCAGCACTCCTGGTTATGGCAGAGCCTACCTGTCAAAGCTGTGCAGCAGTACCCACCAGAGAAAGTTGGAATTTTTACACTTGGTCCTCTCCTCTCCACACTACTTCCCTTGCTCATGATCCCCTCTGCAGCCCTGAGGAGAAACATTTATATTAGAAGATTTTTATGGAGTCGGGAGATTGGGTCTGTCACAATATTAAAAAAAAAAAATCAGACTAGCTATCTGCTGCACAATGATGGAGGGAAGGCATGGTGGGGCTTGGGTAAACCACTTTCTTTTCTCTGAGCAAAGGAAAGCCCAAAACCTAACTGCAGCATAATCAGGCAGGCACCTGGGGTCAATTAGAGCTTGCTTGAGGCTACAGGCTGACTAGACACCTGCAGCAAATTAAGGCCTGTGGTGCTGCTTTAAAAGAGTTCCCCTAAAGAAAGGAAGGGGGGAAGGAAAAGAGTGAAGGGTAGGAAGTGATGTGTGGGCTGAGCGGAGGACTGATGAGCAAGTACCAAAGGAAAGGTGCTGAGAGGGATTGTTTGGGGAAGTGATACAAGGAGAAGCTGCCAGATTGAGAGTGGCAGTAACCCTGCCTGTTGCTGCTGCCTTCAGGTCCCTGGGCCAGAACCTGGAGTAGTAGGTGGCTCCGGGTTCCCCCAGCCTCCCCACAACATCTTGACCTTTGCCTCGAGAAGGGAGATCAGGACTCCAGAGAGGATTTTACCCCAAACTTCTGAACTAGCCTGTGAGGAATATGGCTCAGTAGGCTGTGGCTCCTGCCTCTAGTAAAGAGAAAGAGGCTGTGTGAAGGGCCACAACGAGGCCCTGAGGCTAACACTATCTGCCAGTAGTATGAGACTCACAGGGAATAGCTGGAGCTTTGCTACAATATTAATAGTGGAATTTAGAGACCTTTACAAAATATTTTCAGGGAAGTTTTTTTTTTTTTTAAAGAGAGTATTAGAAGTACCGTTTCAGTCATTCTAGATTTCTAGAAGTTCCATCTTTGAATGCCTGCACTCATTCATTATTGAGCTTTTGTATCTTACATCAGCTTCCATTTCTAATTTCTTGCCATCTTTTCCTTCACACTGTCATCTTTCTTCTTAATTACCCACATTAATCATCTGTTGTGCACCAATGTATCAGTGACATCAGAAAATCTTTTAGCTGTTTGTATGATCCCTCACACTCCAGCTATAATGATCTTTAATGTAGGCACCTCCAAAAAACCTTACTGGAAACGCTGGTGGCTAGTCTATAAGTAACAAGCTTTAACTTACTTCCTTACTTTAGTTGTCCAAACCAAAATGAAAGAGCATGTCATTCTTGTATGCAGTATTATCAAAACAGTACATTGAAACAACCCCTGATGTCTGTATGTGGCTTCTGCTTAGGAATTGTGGGATCACTGCTTCATATAGCTTGCTTGGAAGTCAAAAGCTGGACAGAAGGAGGTAGAGTGTCAAACTTGGTATCACAAAAATTAGAGTAGGAAAAGAACCTTATGCCATCTGATTAATCACCTGTCAATATTGGACTGCCTTACAAAAAGTGCCTACCACTCAGATATTATTATTCAAATGTGCACATTTAACCATATCTGAATGCTCTGTGATGGGTGAAGAGGCATACAAACAGGGGGAGATGCATTTTGGACTATTTCATGTGGAACGGTGGAATATTTCCTGTATTGCTTACAGCTAATCCTTCTATCCTTCCACAAAACCAGTTTGCTTCTGGCATGACAGAGCTACAGACCTGGGTGAACTTCAGAGCAAGGGATGCAAAAAGAATTTTGGGCATGAGGTGACAATGATTCTATTGATCTAGTGACAGAATTGCCATAATCTATATAGAGACAATGAGGATCATTTCGCTAAATAAAGCCCCATAAGATAAGTTACTTACAGTCAACTTACTTTTTACAACATGCAGATGGAAGGGGGAAAAAAGCAAACCTAATGAACGCAAACATATGGCTTGGTCAAGACAAAGATAGGGGAGGAACATCTGTATGTAATGTTGACAGGATGTGGTCAAACCGTGAAATTAGTCTTATCAGACACTAAACAAATGCATACAGCATCAGTTATACTGAGATTCAAGGAAATGAAAGTGGGATCTCTGTTTTACATAGGTAAGTCTGCATGTCCCACAGACGTTCATCAGGAAATATAAGCAATAGAATAGTTCTATGAGAAGTTATGGATTCTTTGTGTCAGTATTGTAATAATTAATCAACAATAGGCTGAACCATTAGCAGGACTGAGAAGAGGCACTCTAACACAAGCAGTGTAATGTCTTCAGAAGATGTAATAGGATGATTGATATAAATGCATCATTAGTCTTCACAATCTGTGCTTTAATCTTCCATGGAAACTCTGGAATTAGAAGAAACGTGCTCCTAAATATATTCTCCCTGCCACCCTCTAAGATCTCCTTCATTGAATTTCCTGACTTCAGTGTATAATGACACACTAATAACATAAGATAAATATTAGACAAAGACAGCTTTTGTCTTCCCCACAACCTTAAATGACATTCCATGGCTCAATATGTACCCTTCTGGGCCAAAACATTTTCCTTTGTGAAATCTGATTTCTGTGACCTGTATACCTTATTGCTCCAATAAGCAGTTTTGTCTGTCTTCATGCAAATTAAATGTCTGACTAAACCTATTTGGTATACTTATAACAGATATTTGCCCTGTAATAAATTAGAACAAGGAAAAACAATATAGCTTGCCAATCACATTGATATACATGTTAATCACTACTTTCTAGATTCCTTGTCATACACAAGAAATGCTTTGATGGCATTGGGATCAGCAGCATCACCACTCATACAACATCCAATTGAACAGGGTGCTTAAAATCCTCCTCCTGAAACTCCTGCTTTAAACACTACTTCCCCACCCCTTCCTCAAAAGACCTTGATGTGAGATCACAGGACAAGGCCAGGCATCAGTACATCAGGTCAAGAGAAGTGGCATCAGACATTAAGATTAAGAGACACAGATCCCTTCTTCATAACTCATATTGTAAGAGTCCTTCATCCATCAAGACCTTTCCAAATCACACTGCAACTAAGTGGAATCAGAGCTGAATACAATAACATCTTAGCTTCACAAAGAAAATCCACCTCCAGAGTTTGGAACTAGCCCTTCATCACTGAGAAGGAAGCAGAATACATTGAATGGAGTGAAAGGACCAGTCATATGACTGATGTGATAGTACAGATTGCTGATCCTCTGTCCTGGTGATTGTGGCAGAAATTGTTTTTCTACCAAATACTGATCTCACAGGAAGATTTGAGGTACAACTACTTACAGCATGGCTAGCCAACCCAGGTGCTTCTTTACATTTGCTCATATGCCAAACCTCTGCTGAATATGATTTTTCATTTCTGTTGATTGCTATATTTCCCTGCCTATTGCCCTCTTTCCCAGAAAGCTATCTTTAGTCTCGTAGAATACCATACCCTCCTCTGTGGCAAAATTCAACCAGTGCTATTTTTTAAAAACAAAATTAATCAGTTGAGTAAATTAACACAACATTAACTAGTGCAGCAAAATTGAATAATTTATCTGCATTTCTGTGGTGCTTTCCATCCAATTACCTGAAAATACTTTACAAACATATTTTATTAATATTATCTCCCCCCTATGAAGCAGGTATGTAGTATGACCATAATTTTATAGGTGAGGAAATAATTTAAATGTCTTGCCTAAAGGCAAACAGGAAGCTTTTGTTACACCCAGAAATAAGCAACAATTTTCTTACTCCCAATCTGCTTCTAACAACACTACAGGAGTTAATCAGAATATAAAACTGCATCAGTTGAAATCTATACATATTTAACACTTTGAAATAAAAGTACTCAGAGTTGATACAAAATTTAGTGTTCATGATCCATTTGATAGTGCTTCTTGGATTTGAGAAGCAGGCCAATGAGAGCCAAGAATTTAGCCAACAAAAGTATCACTTTTCAACTATATTCCTATTATCAATTTTAACCCATTTTCTGTTCACTCTGTTCCAGAAAGACTGTCTATCTTAACAGACTACCTCTTCTTCTTCACTGTGCTTCCAAACAGCAGCACCTCCCCATTACTACATGGGCCTGCTGCAGCACTTTGCTGGGAGTGGACTCGACTGTCCATGCCCTTTGCACTGAGATGAGAATGGTTTGTCTAGGTTTCAGAACTCTTATCCTAAAGGCCCCTCTTGGCAAGGTTGCCTAGTACTTTTCTTGTCAGAGACAGGATTGAATGAAATGTGCACATGTACAGCAGTTCTCTTAATAAAACAAGGCTTACTAAACTGAGGATTTAAAGTAGAGTAAGTGGTTGTCAGCATTTCTAGACTTGTACTTCATAAAAGCAAAACTAGATAAGGCATATTGGGTATGTCTACACTGCAAAGTTCATTCGAAATAACAGCCGTTATTTCGAATAAATTTTAATAGCATCTATACATGCAAACCACTATTTTGAAATTAATTCGAAATAGCGGAGTGCTTAATTCGAATTTGGTAAACCTCATTCTACGAGAAGTAACGCCAAATTCGAAATAGCTATTTCGAATTAAGTGCTGTGTAGACACTTAATTCGAAATAGGGGGCCTCCAGCCCTTCCCAGGGAGCCCTGGTGGCCACTCTGGGCACAACCAGGAAAACTTACTCTCCTCTCCCCCAGTCCCGGAGCCATTAAAGGGGTAGACTCTGGCCACAGTGCCTGTGCCAGCTCCAAGCCTGCCAGCCCAGAGCCAGCAGTCGCTGCCCCTGACCCAGTGGCCCCAAAACATGAGCCAGCAAGCCACTGGCAGCCAGTCCTCCACCACTCCCCAGGAGCTGTCTGCCAGCTCCCAGGAGCCTGCCAGGGGCTGGAGAAGGCGGGCGCCTTCCTGGTCCAGGGTGGAGATCACGGACCTTCTTCAGGTTTGGAGGGATGCCCCCAAAGTCCATGATCTCCACATTACACGGAGGAATGCGGCCGTCTATGGCAGGATAGCTGCCAGCCTGGCCACCAAAGGCCACATGCGAACCCAGGAGCAGGTTTGCATGAAAATCAAGTTGGTCCGGCGAGACCCCCAACCCTGGGCCCTGAGCTTCCCCTCCCCCTTCTTCCCCTTGCTTCCCCCTTCCAGCTCCCTCCTCCCCTATCCCACCTTCTTTTACCAGTCTCCCCAGAGTTCACCCTCCCCCCCAGTTTTGTTCAATAAACCCAGTTTCTATTTTTGAACATACGTGTCTTTTGTTTGACATCAGGAAGGGGGGCTAGAGAGGGGTAAGTGGAAGGACGTGAGGGAGGAATGGGGCATGAGCCCCCGGTGGGAGGACCGGGGTGGCTCTGAGGGCTCCTCAGGGCAGACGGTCTCCCACAGGGCCTCCTGGCCCCCTGATGGACTCCCCGGATGGCAGCCTGCAGCAAGTGAAGCTGGGCTGATGGCAACGACGCCATGAGATGCACCGGCATGCCCAGGGGCAGCTCTGGTGCCATGTGGCCGAGTGCTGTGGTGTCCCGAGTGCGGGCACTCAGGACACTCCAAGACAGGACTGCTTTGCTGTCCCTCATTGAGGTAGACAAGCAAGCGGGGAACCCTGAGAACTGTCTGTCCGGGGTGGGGGTAGGGTCTCTTTAAGCACGGAGCTCAGTTAGCCTCAGGCAGCAGCCCCACACACTAAGTCCTAACCTGATGCCCTGCCAGCACTGGTTCCGGCCAGCCTTAACTTCGGTTCAGGGTCCACTCGGTGTGGACAAAATAGCAAAACGAAATAGAAAAACGCTATTTCGAAATAGGTTTTGTGTGTAGATGCGTTAATTCGAATTAGCTTAATTCGAATTAACTATTTTGAATTAAGTTAACTCGAATTAATGCTGAAGTGTAGACATACCCATTGAGATTGTTACAGAAAAGAAACAACAGGTAAATTGCTTACATATTCCAGGAAGCCATACTTAGGTTGTCATCTGCACCCTATCCTGCTCTCCTGCTGTAGAGTGTGTAGACTAACCCTTTCTGCTGTCCATGGGCCTAACAAGTGTTAGTCTATTCATAGTCTCATAAATTACTTCTTTGTGTAGTCATACACTGAGAGGTCACCTCCTTCTCTTCAAAACCAGTATGTTCAGAGTTCTGGGCTACCAATCTACAACTTCACACATGTGTATCTGCCTCTACTATAGATACTAACTAAACAAAGCTGCAAGGATTTCCAAACACTTGAGCATTGTTCATTTGTCCCACTTGCACCTATGAAATGCTCTCAGTATTGACCCTGTAATTCTCATTCATCCAAACAGCTTTCACTCTACTCCCAATCTGTCCACTCATACTGCACCTGCCGTACTTCATTCTACATTTACCCACTTGCTCGTTCTGCATGCACCCTCCATTTTGAATACATATAGACATTCATTCTGTACATCCATCCCTGCACCCCACATTCACTCATTTCACATGCACCTCTACCCACTCCTAGAACTACCTTCTCTGCAGATTTTCTCCATTGACTGTACACCTTCAGACCATCCTAGGGTCTGTGGGACAAATCTCTAGTCTACAGCAAAACTCTTATCTGAATGACTGCTTCTCTCTCATCCCTTCATTATCTGGTTAGCTGGGCAACCAATCTGAACTACTACACATATCTGAAAGTCTGGTCTCTCGGTCTGTGTAGCAGGTGGAGCGCCCATCCTATCACTTCCCAGCTGGTCCCAGTCAGTAGAGGAAACTCCATCACCCTCTCTGCCTAGTGAAGGGGAGTGGTGTTCGCTCCCTCCTTTGGAGAACTCTGGCTAGTCATGTGCAGGTTGTGTGTGTGTGTGTGTGTGTGTGTGTGTGTATTCTTGTGGGGTGCTCCTGCCTTCACCTTTCTGCAACATCTGCCATTCTTGTTCTACTACTGCTTCTGCTACACATGCTTCTTCCCCGACCTATCTCAATGTTCTGCTGTCCCCAGCACTGTCTCTTGAGTTACTGGCTTAAGGAGGTTGCTGGCTGTGCCTCCCATCTTCTAGTCCTTGGGGGAGGAGAGTCACTGCTCTCCTAATCTCAGACAAGAGCATGCTTCTCCAGTAGAAGTGCAGGCTATGTCTTCACCAACAGACAAGATGTGTGTTTTTAACAGAGAGGGTATGTCTAGACTCCAGGTTTTGTTTTCGTTTTTTCAAAAAAGTGGCCTTTTTTCGAAAAAAACTTCCCCTGCGTCTAGACTGCTGCTGCATTCTTTCGAAAGTAAATCGAAAGAATGCAGCAGTTTTTTCGATGGCAGAAAACCTCATTTTATGAGGAATAACGCCTTTTTTTCAAAAGTGCTCTTTCGAAAAAAGGCGTTATTGAACATCAACTGTGCTTTTTCGAAAGAGAGCATCCAGACTGCCTGGGTGCTCTCTTTCTAAAAAGTGGCTTGCTTTTTTGAAAGTACTGGCTGTAGTCTAGACACTCTCTTTCAAAAGAGGCTTTTGAAAAAGCCTCTTTCAAAAGAGGCTTGTAGTCTAGACGTACCTAGAGATAACTAATAAGTGGTATCCTGCTGTAAAATCTTAAGAATGCATGATGAAGGTTGTTCTTAGCAGGATGTAGCTATGCATTTCTTGCCATGATGTAGCTAGACCTGGTCATACCTGGGTTGGGGAGGGAGGGTAACAGTGTAGACGACACCTGAGGCCATAACTGCTCATTTCCTCAGCAAGAACCAGCCTCATAGGTCATCTGAGCTGTCCTAGCCAAGGAAAAGCTCTACTGTTTGTGTTGCTCTTACAATGAATAAATGAGCTGTCACAGGCAAACCTTACTGAGAGGTCGAAGTTCTCCCTGACAGGCAAGGTGGGAGACAGCAGAGATGTCTGCCTACAGGGCTGGAAGGGGTGTGTGTCCTTTCTCCCTAAGAATCCCCTGCTCCCCTTAATTGGGGTGGAAGTAGTTGCTTATGGCAGTCACCCTGATTATGCAGGAGGGACAGCAGGCAACCGCCTTCCCCAAAACCAAAGATGCCCATGATAAGAGAGGTGCTATGACTTGGGACTGCTGAGACAGAGGAAGGCTGGGGGAGGAGAATGAGTAGCAGCTCATAAGGTCAGGGGAAAAGGTGGAGACTGGATTGCAGCCACCCATGTCAGGTGTGTGTGTGGGCGGGGCGGGGGGGGGGGGAGGAATATTGGGATCTTTATCCCCATATCCTGGACCTCACTAGACATTACTAGAGTTCTGGGGAGGTGGGGAAAGAGCCAGTCCTCCCTGGCCTGCTTTTGCTGCCCTTCCCTGGCCTGCAGGGGTGTGTGAGGAAGAGCTAGAACCAGGGCGTGGCTGGGAATAGAGGAGTGACGTGGGAGACCCAAGAGCTGCACAGAGCCCATAAGTGGAACATACATATAAATACTCTTTGCCTCCATCTGAATGCTTTGTGAGTGGACTGCTGGAGTGAGAGAGACAGTTCATATGCAGTGCTAATGGAAGAGTGAGGTGTTTTGGCAATAAGCCCAAAACAAACTTTGTGGTTTGACATATAGCGGGAAGTGGTAACATTCGATAGTGCATGACTTGGATAGATTTACATGAGATCAGCAAAGGAGAGATCAGTGTTGATATTTTCTTATTAAAAAGCTGGGTAGCCCTCAGACAATCTTGTTAACTGTGAGTTGAGGTTACTAGACTGCATCTCCCACCAGCTGAAATACTGGAGGTCTGCATGCTCGTGACACTTTGGCCCATAGGTGCTCAGGGGTTGGCGCACCCATGAACATATAAATGTGGGTGCTCAACACCCACTGGCAGCCCCATGGATAAGCTCCTGCACCTATCACCATAGTGCTTCATGACCGCTGGCAGACCCGCCATCATCGCATCTTCTCTCCCCCGTGCCTCCCACCCTCTGGTGATCAGCTGTTGTGCGGCATGCAGGAGGTGTGGGGAGAGGGTGAGAGACGGGGAGGAGCAGGAGCAGGGAGATGCAGGGCAGGGACACAGGAGGGCGGGGAAGAGATGCAGCGGGTGTTTGGGGAAGAGTGGAGTGGTGACAGGGCTTGGGGTGGAGCAGAGGGCAAGTATGCCCTGGGAACTCAGGAAGCCAGCACCTCAATCTTCATCAGTAAGGATTGTGAATAGCACAGGAATGCTAGTGACAGTCCTAGAAGAAATGGCTTTAGGACGTATGAAGCCCCAATCCTCAAAGGAATGTAGGCACAAATTTCTTTGGGAGTTAGGTCATGTCTTTGGGGATTGGGACCTGGTTCTCACAGTAGTGCCAAAAGGTGTATGCTGGGGGGAGAGAAGAGCAGAAGCGGCAACAGGAGGAGAGGGAGGAGTAAGAAAGTCTGTTTCCCATCAGTTGGTTCTGCTGTATGTGTGGACTGGTGAGATGAGATGTGGGCGCAGTGCATATGCAGTGCTAATGGAAGAGTGATGTGTTTTGGCAGCAAGCCCAAAATAAGCTTTTGAAATACAGATGGGAAGTGGTAACATTCGGTAGTGCATGACTTGGATGGATTTACATGAGGTCAGCAAAAGACCCCAGGACTATATCCTGGTCAGGTTTTTAAGACCTGAAATTAATTCTGGATGCATTAAGCTCTTCAGAAATCAGATTTTTAAACAACAGAGTGTGTAAGTAGCAGCTATGATTATTACTTTGCTTGCCTCTCCCTAAATAAATGGGTGCTGTTTTCGAAGCTTCTCGGCTTTGGGATGTTAGAAGTATTCCCAGTGAGATGGATGGTAGGTGAAGCAGTCTAAGGGTATGTCTAGACTACATCCCTCTGGAGCCAGAGGGATGTAAATTAGACATACCAACATTACAAATGAAGCGGGGGATTTAAATCTCCCGCGCTTCATTTGAATAAAAACGGCTGCCGCATTTTGCCGAGTCAGCAGCTTGTCGGCAAAAAACGGCTGTCAAGAGGGGAATTGGGCGACAAAGAAAGCCTGTCGGCCGATCCCTTATGCCTCATAAAATGAGGTTTACAGGATCGGCCGACAGGCTTTCTTTGTCGCCCAATCCCTGTCTTGACAGCCGCTTTTTGCCGACAAACGGCTGACTCGGCAAAATGCGGCAGCCGTTTTTATTCAAATGAAGCGCGGGAGATTTAAATCCCCCGCTTCATTTGTAATGTTGGTATGTCTAATTTACATCCCTCTGGCGACAGAGGGATGTAGTCTGGACGTACCCCAAGGTACACGATAAATACAATTTATGTGGAGGTCAGAGCCAAGTGATATGTGAAACTTTAGATGCGCATGACAAACTAATTTATCATGCATTTATCGTATCGTATTTATCTGTTGTTTGACCACTCTGATATAATAGTCCCTATGGTGACTTAACATATCCCAAATCTCAAAGCTACATGAAGGAATTATTTTCTATGTTAACAAAACTACCAGAGAAGTATTTCCATCTTTACCCTCAGAATGTAGACAAAACATTCTCTGAGGTTCAGGATAGGCAAAATTAACTTGTGGACCAATTACAGACCTTTTTAAGCCAATAATTCTCATCCCAGTAGTTCTAAAAGCAGGCGCTTAATATCACTAGAGGAGGATTCCCTGCTTCCCAGTTGGATTGCAGAGGTACAATAGGATAAAACTGAAGTAGAAAGAATGGGAGGGAAAAGACTGTGTAGGGCAAAAACTACAGAAAGCAAAAAACTACAGAAAGCAAAAATCTGATGATTGCCTCTGACAGTGTTGGCTGCTGAAATTGCTTCTGCTGCAGTGTTTGCTTACTTGAATCTGTGGCCCTGAGCTGGCCTCCACATAAAAATTCTTCTCTTCTCTAGAAACACTTGGCTGTGTGTACAACATGAGGTCTTAGGTTCTGCCCTTGCACAGTGTCTTCAGTGGGGATTGAATCTAGGGATGTAAAATCACGTTTAACCAGTTATCCAGTTAAACAGGGATGGGCGGGGGTGGAAGGCCTAGCACAGCCTTCTGTGGCCAGGCTCGAGCACCTACTCCATCTGCTGTGGGCCCCGTAGGGCTGGAGCAGCCCCCTTCCTGCAGTGGATGAGGCCCCACCAGAAACTGGTTAACCATTCACATCCGCAGTTGAATCAGGGAGCATCAAAAGTACAGATTGTACCAACTGGGCAAAGAAGCAATTCCACCAGCAGGTAGCAGCAATAGGCTTTTGAGCCAAAATGTGTGTCAGTATGAATTCTTCCTGCAGAGAACTTCATGTCAGTGCTGTCCACACTTGGGTCCTCAAGGATCTTTAAGAAGAAAATATGTGTTTAAGAACTGAAGAGTGTTCCGTATGCTGTATCATGGGGTTCTTTTGATTTTTATTGAAGTGTTGTAAATCAGCCCTGCTTTTACAGGAAAGGGACAGTGTGTTTTACCTTCCTAACTTCCCCTGCAGTCCCTGAAGCAGCTTTGATGGGATCCAAGATTGCCCTGAGTAGAGGCCATCCCTTCCCTGCTACTGATACTCAGTAATTTCCTACTGGCTGCTAGCTTCATCTCAAGGATAAGATGACCTGAACACAAGTCTAAATGTTCAGGGGTACTTGGATCTGGAGTATGTCTTGGTCCATCTCTACTATGTCACACATTTTGCATATGTAAGAGTATCTTAATTCTTTTGAATATCAGAGAAGGGACATCTCATTTATAAAGTGGAAGTTAAAATAAGTTATTACTTAGATCAAAGGTTTTTATGAAGAAAGAATGGTCCTGGCAG
This sequence comes from Pelochelys cantorii, assembly GCA_032595735.1. Classification (NCBI taxonomy): domain Eukaryota; kingdom Metazoa; phylum Chordata; order Testudines; family Trionychidae; genus Pelochelys; species Pelochelys cantorii. The sequence continues at coordinate 145,737,161 of CM064327.1, forward strand.
ACTGATGTAGGATAATGAAACCATGCTGATTTATTACATTGTGTGCTTTATTCTCAAGGCCATAAATTATGCAACAACAATAAAAAATTACTGTACTGATTTTAAAAATGAGCAACATGAGCCTTTGGTAAGAATTTCATAGTATGTTAGTAGATTAGTGCATAATTATGTGTTTCACAGTCTGTTAGAGAACATGTGCTCTTTTACTGACAAAATGGATGGCTTAAAATATTTAAGTTTTAAATTAGTTCTGTTTGGTGAAGAGAAATGTAAAGTGCCATAGAGTTTTTGGATGATTAAGAGACTTTTTAAAAAAATGTAATTCAATTATAACCATTTTAAGTGCAATAGGAAACCTGATGTTCCAAAACACATTATGCATCTCTTACTGAAAGAGTGATGATCCTTGGTAGGAAGTTGTACAGTCATTCTACAGGATTTGCTCATCATAGTGACCTTTTTTTCCTTTGGAAACGTATTCAAAATACATGTTTTTTTTTTTTTTACTTTATATTAAGATTTTTTTAAGTTCTCAATAGAGTCCATCTTAACTCTTTTGTAATAAGCAGAATTTTAATCCATAGCCTTAATTTGCTGCAAGCTTCTTTTTTTTTTATTCAAATGACAAAGACATATTTTTCCTGTTCCTTCAGCATAAAGCTGTGTTTGTGCAAAGAGAAGACTGAATAAAAGTAAGAGGATTGGATGCCATGGCATGCTGCTCCTCAAAGACTGCACTTGAATAAATAAAGAACTGCAGCAATTCTGATACATTTTTTTTTAAAGCAAACAACATCCAAAGCAGACTTTTCTGTCTGCTAGCTGTATGATTATATATTGTCATATAACAGGATTTATAACACAAACTTACTGCGCAACTCTTGGGTTGATAGTCTTACATTCTTCATTTATTCTTCACAGGAAGATTTATATCAAATCGGTGTATATCCACATCACAAACATCCTGCATACATGGCAACAGAATTGACAGTAAATGTCACATTTGCTAGCTACAGAATGTGGAGAATGAATTAATTTCTTTGTTTCTTCATAGCTGAATGAGTAAGGAGCCAACCCTCCTTTTTATTAGTCCAACTATTTTATATGTAGCTCATTGGTCACTTTATGATGGAAATTAATTTGCAGCCATGAAACCAGCATAATACAGTTGCACTCTTCTTTGGGCTATATTATATAGCTACAGTTTAAACAAAGGGCTATTTATAATCTATGCTGAAGATCACAGATTTAGTCTAAGTGTGGCAACAGTAGGAGCCTAAAATTAGGTTCCTAAATTCATATCCATTGACCTCCCTGGAAACAGTCATGTATTCAGTATTTCTGATGATAATTCTACTTACTATAGCTTTAGGAGTCTACCTTGAAACTTCTGATTTCTAAAATCTTGGTTTTAGGCTCTATTATTGGTCTGAGCAATACAGTGCAACTGCCTAGAATTACTTTTATGAGAACTTCCTGAAAGATAAGGCTTAGAGTGTCCTAGAATAACATCTCGGTGAAAAGCCTGCTACCCATTTCACCTAATTTCTGAGAAAAGAATGTATCTGGAATTCTACTAGGGTGCTGTCCCAAACCCCTAACTAAGGTCTCTTGAAGACAAAACTCTCACTGACAGCTGACTTATAACATTTGAATCTTCATCCCCTTCTAATTGTTGGAAGGAAGAAGTATATTTTCAAAGCTTCCCAGCTACTATGAGAGGTAAAGAAGAAGGGTCTTTATTGCCTTTTACCCAGACCATCTCTATAATTCCAGTGCCAGCCTCTGCTGGTGCTCATATCTTTTCCCAGCAGTATCCTCATATCTTTCCTCATGCCAGTGCCAAGGTCCTTTACAAATTCACTGGTGACCATAGCAGCACTGAGCAGAAACTATGAAACTGACCAAAACTTTTATTTCTTGGTAAAGCTGTAAGAAGTAGACACTGATAGAACAGACCTACACTTACTGGGAGATCAGCATTGCAGCAATTGATCTCCCAGAGGTCAAAATGCCCTGCCACAACTCAACCTAAGGTACATCAAGTCCAGCTGTGCTATTCATGTAGCTGCAGTTGTGTACCTTAGGTCAACATTGCCCTGTAGCGAAGACCTGCCCATGCTGTGTATTTGCAGAGGAGAGAGAACAATGCCACCTTGGTTTCCATTCATTTTCAGTTGGGAAGGTTTTCTTTGCAGTCTTGACTGTTAGAAACTTAATTTATTTAAAATGAAATCTTAAAATCTGCAGAAACTGGTGGCTTAGGCCCCAGCAAGGAAAGCTTCCCACTCACCAGTGGTGAATTGATTTTCTAAACTCTGTCTTTTTTAGTGATATTAAATACATCTACTTCTTTTAACCAGGTTACTGTTTCTTCCCACATCAGGGAAACTGATTACTTGCAGATAGTTATAAATTAGATACAACTCTAGGATAGAATAAGGTATTATCTTATAATTTGCTTTCAGCTAGACTTTCAAAAATAGCAAAATTATTTTAGTAAAATAGGAATCTGTCATTCTAATCAGTGTAACCATTTATTATCTCATACATTGTAATAGACACAGAGAACTTGCAATATAATGAAGTGCTTCAGATTACTGAAATTATATCACTTGATTTTGTTTTGTTTCTCAAATTAAAAAGTTCCAAAACCTAATTCTCTTAATTTTCTCTTAATATCATACATTTTGTTCTGCAATACATATGTAACATCATGTACTACGGTGTTCTGCTTTGTGAATGCTAGGCAAATGGAGGCCATAAAAATCATTTATATTTGAGATATATAGTGAATGAGGTCAATGTTAATGCAGAACCCTGTACACCGTACAAAACTGGGGAGGATGATTCATTTCAGAAAGCAAATGTGATCATGTAATTTAAATCTCCTTTAAGTCCTCTGCTCTATTGCTCCATTTTCATGCAGATTAAAAACTAAGGGACAAGGTTGAATTAAGATATGCAACTTCAGCTATGTTAATTGCGTAGCTGAAGTCAAAGTACCTTAACTTGACTTTTGGCACTGTACATACTGCAGGAAGTCAAAGTGAGAACACTCTCCCTTTGGTTTCCCTTACTCCTCATGGAAGCAGGACTGCCAGCATTGACTGATGTGCCCCTCTCAGTTGGAATTAGCTGTCTTAACTAGACCCGCTAATTCGAACTCTGGAAGATCGACACAGCAGCTTCGATTGTTCTCTGTAGTGTAGACGTACTCTAAAGGAATTAAAGAAGCATAATGCTGGAATAAACGAATGGAGAATCATACTGTGTATCACAGTACACAAGCACAAATAGGTAGTAATTTCTTGGCTTTTGAGATTTGAACTATGCAACGTGAGCAGTTTTTTTTTTATTGTGGAGTGGAATTTTAGGTGAGTTTAAGAACTATTTTGCTAGACTTTGCTACTTCCCTTGCTATATAACTAACCCCCTTCCCCTTTTGGGTAGCCTTCAGAACATCAAGCTATCTTTTCCTACATTATTTTCTTTTCCTATCTCCTTCATACACATCCCCGGATTTCTTCTGCTTTCTTTCCCTCATTTGTTACGATTCATTGTATACTCTCCTGACACTTATACTCCCATTTTGTATACCTATACTGCAAACATTCACCTGAGAAGGTACTTTCTGCTTATGATGTGTTTCTCTGGGTATGGTAGACATCATTAGGTGGTGCTATAACTGATCATCTAAGTTTTGTTTCTTGGCATGTGAAGTCTTAAATATTTGCTGACTTTGTTGTGCAATGTTCAGGGTAAAGGATTGCCTTCAGGGGAATGTGCTCTAGGATTTGATTTTTTTTTAAAAATGCATTCTTGAGGCAGAGATGCTCTTTGACAACTAAGAATTTGGTGTTGGTCTGAGTTTCCTGAAATAATGGATTCCCTGAATCTCTGTTGCAGGACTAGTATATGTGTGTAAATGAAATAAGTTCCACTCCATTTCACTGCTTTCTCTTCTATTGAGAAGCCTACCTGGGAAGACATCTGTTAGTGCTTAGCTAGGGTTGCCAGATGGTTTCAACAAAAATACCGGACACACTTGGTATTACATCACAAGCTACATTACGTCTTATTTAGAAAATACCGGACATTTATATTTTCTCAATTTGTTTCCCGAACAGAAAGCTCAAATACTGGACTGTCCGGTTCAAAACCGGATAGCTGGCAGCCCTATGTGTAGCTGAGGAGCAATGCTGGTGGTGTTGGAACAGAACACTGGTGTTTGAAGAAGGGCAGCACTAGCTTCAGTTGCTCCCAAATTACTTTATCAAAAGGGTCAATTACCTGAATATATTTCAGAACTTTGGCAATTAAAGTTCAACTTTCTCCTCTCTTTACAGAATATTAGCCCAGTTGCCATATAGTAATTACTTGCTTTATTATTTAAAGGATGATAGAGCTGGGATAATTTACAGAATTATTTTCCAAGTCCTATATTACAATTGTACCACAGAGTAGTCTGGAAATAACGCAATTAAGATGTGATCAATATTTCACATTTTAATAATTACATCAAATCTTCTATTACACAGGAGAATGCATTTTTCTTTGTCCTCCAAAGTGTTACTTGTGTTACAGGATTATACATATTTTAGTACAGTTTGTGCTGATGTTTTTAATAAATAAACTCCTAGAAGAAATGGGTATTTAATTCAGAATGACTGTGTTTTTCACTCATTCAAAACTTTCAGAGCTATTGTATTATCTGTTACTCGTGAGATCTAGGAATTTGATATTCATGGAAAAAATACTGCACATCTCACCTGTAATTGTATGTCCATATAGTGTTGGGCATGCAGTTGCTTCATTTTACAAATGAAGTGCTCACATAGCATATTGTAGAAGGGGTAATGATCTCAGTGCGGTATTCAGAAGCTGAAGTAACTGCAGAATGTTAGTTTAACAATGTTAATTAGTATATTTTATAATAAGGTGCAGTGAAGGTGGATAAAAAGGTTGCTTTGGTGGGAGAAATCCTGTTTTCACTGAAGTAGTTGCTCAGACTCTGAGGTCTCTACATAAAAATAGTCTGAAATTGTGAAAAGAGATTGCAAAGGACTGTATATTAATACACATACTCATCATGAAGCTAAATGGATTCCTTCATAATGTGACACTTGTTCTGCAGCATAACTTCACATTTTTCCATGCCTTCACCAGCAAGACCACAGAAACATCATGGTTCAGTTACAGATCCAGTATTGGCCAAAATTATCAGAAAAGAAAGCTGATTTTGGCTGTTTCTATGCCCACGGTAGTGACCTAACTAGTGCTGAAGAATGCTTCCATTTGACTTTCACTACTGACAAATAGAAGCAATTATTCAGAATTCTCAAGCATTTTGATATGCTCAGGATCAGCTTCATCACAGCAGTTCTTCTCTTGCTCCATGTCTGTCTTCTAACTCCGAAAGAGTCAATGCAGTTCCTACAGTTCAATGGTGATGGATCTAGAAACTCTAAGAAAATGACTTATAAAGAAAAAAAGTCTGCCATGGCAGGTACCAGTTCATCCTATGCTTGTGGATTTGGTCTGTGTCATACCACAGAGTCATAATCTAGATAGTTCTCATAAAGCGGGTAGGAATGGTGTCCTTAGTCTCTGTTTGTCAGAGGTGGGAAATGGGTGACAGGAGAGGAATCACTTGATGATTACCTGTTCTGTTCACATCTGGCAATGGCCACTGTCGGAAGACAGGATACTGGGCTAGATGGACCTTTGGTCTGACCCAGTATGGCTGTTCTTATGTATAAAACTATCTACCCCAATAGATTCCAGGGAAAGCCCACCTACCACTGGAAATGGGTTAGCCATAAATCAGCCTGTCTCTGGTTCTTTTATTTCATTAACCTCAAAATCATTCAGAAAAATTCTCATCTTTTCCTGTCAGTTCATATGAGAAATTAAATAAAAATTACATTTTCTCAGAGTTAGATTGAGATAAAAATCAGGGCTTTTAATGAAAACTGTTTTATACAGCTTTAACTATGAGTCCCTGCTGCAGCTGTATGTTTAAAAAAAACCACCTCGGAATTGATCTGATTTTCTATAATCAGATAATGGAAACAAGATCACTTTGTGGACTGGAACTGGCATTATCACAGCTGGTTAAATATAGTTATTGAAGTATTTCCATTATAAGACCCTGTTTTCAATCACTCCTCCTCTCCCCAGAAGCTTGCCTTTTTGGCTGAAATTTTCCAAGCTCAGTCTCTGCTTTAGAATAAATAGTTGTGGAAAGGCTAAACACAAACAATTCAGCCTTTTCTAAGTTGAAGGAGAATTGATACATATTTTCTCCCCTTATTCATTTATTTTAATTTTTATACCGCGATAGTGCTAAAACTGCTGCCAATAGAAAAATTTAAATGTGACACAGCAATCATTCTTATTGTAAAAACACCCTTAATTATTTTTGTGAAAACTGGGTTTAAATTTGACTGGGTAAATGTGATACATGTGAATGACTAATTTAACTACATAGCGGCTATCAGTCAGCAAACCACTTAGACCTGTGCTTGAACTGTTAGCATCTGGGTAGCCCTTTTAGGTAAGGCCCTGATTAACTCTTCAGGGGAACAATGCAGATGCTTAAAATTACAAATATGCTTAAGTGCTTTCTGAATTAAGACCGTATGAGGAGCAGAGCTTCCTCCATGATCGAACAGTTACAGGTTCTAACGGAAAATACAGGTGCAGGAACCTGTCTTTCTCACTGTGCGTGGAAATGTGTAAAGTTGGATGCCAATCCTGGCAATTACAGGCTGGCAAGCCTAATTTCAGTACCAAGCGAATTGGTTGAAATCACAGTGAAGAACAGAATTATTTGGACACATAGATGAACATGACTGTAAAGGGAAATCATGCTGCAACAATGTATTAGAATTTTTGGAAAGGTCAACAAACGTGGACATATGTGAACCAGTGGATGTCTACTTAGGCTTTCAGAAAACCTTTGGCAGGGTCCCTCACCAAAGACTTTTAAGCAAAGTAAGCTGTCATTGGGTAAGAGGGAAGATCCGCTTATGGATAAGTAACGGATAAAAGATGGCAAACAAAGGGTAGGAATACATGGTCAGTTCTCAGAACAGAGAAAAGGAAACAGTGGTGTCCCCCAAAGATCTGTACTGAGCCTAGTGCTATTCAAAACGCTCATAAATAATCTGCAAAAAGGGGTAAACAGTGAGGTGACAAAATATGAAGATGATGCAAAATTACTCATAATTGTGAAGTCCAAGGCAGATAGTGAAGAATTACAAAGTGCCTGGACAACAAAATGGCAGACGAAATTCAGTGTTGACAAATGCAAAGAAATGCACATTGGAAAACATCCCAACTATACGTAAAAAATGATTCGCTCTAAATAAGATGGTACTACTCAAGAAAGAAATCTTGGAGCCATTGTGTATAGTTCTCCAGAAAACATCTGTTCAAGGTGCAGCATCAGTCAAAAAAGCAAGCAGAATGTCAGGGACTATTAGGAAAGAATAGATAATAAGAAAAAACAATATACTGCTATATAATCCATTTAAGGGGTAGGCAATAATTTCTGAAGGGGGGGGCCACTTCATAAATTTGTGAAGACGGTGCGGGCTGGGAGTGTCGGACAGAAGGAGTGGGCCCAGGAGGCTTCCTGTGCTCCCCTGCCCACAGGCAGTGATTGATCTGGGGGTGGGAAGAGCATGTGAAGTTTTTGCCCCCCCTACCCCACAACACATTTTAGAGAGAACTGCTGGGTGTTTTAAACAGCTGGCGGTTCCTCTGGTGCTGCACGCCCCTCGTGGGGGGAGGAGACTTTGCACAGTCCTCCATCCCCAGGTCTCAATTGGCCTGGGGGCAGGAGAGCAGCAGGGCAGCTCTAGGCCAGATCAACCAGGTTGGCATGCTGGATCCAGCCCATAGAGACAGTCTTGCCACCCCTGGGGCCAATGGGATTGTGCTGGGGGTGGGAGCAGTGTGTGAAGTACCCCTCCCCCCTGCTCACAGTTTGTAGATCACAAACAGCCCACCAACTCACCTTTCTGAGCAGTGTACGGAGGCGGGGCAAGCAGGGGAGTCTGCCTGAGGCTCCCTGCTGTGTCTGCAAGCTGGATTTGGTGGCTTGGCGGGCCGAATCCAGCCCGTAGTGGTATACTCACACCTTGAATAACACGTGCAGTTGTAGAAATCCCATTTCAAAAAAGTAATAGATATGTAGCCGTATTAGTCTGGTCTAGCTGAAACAAAAAACAGGAATATGTAGCACTTTAAAGACTAACAAGATGGTTTATTAGGTGATGAGCTTTCGTGGGCCAGACCCACTTCCCACAGTTTGATCTGAGGAAGTGGGTCTGGCCCACGAAAGCTCATCAGCTAATAAACCATTTTGTTAGTCTTTAAAGTGCTACATAGTCCTGTTTTTTGTTCCATTTTAAAAAAGATATATTAGAATTGGAAAAAGTACAAAGAAGGGAAAAAAATGATTAGGGACATGGGTATGAAATAGCTTTTGTGTGAAGAGAGATCAAAAAGACTAGGAATTCACAGCTTGGAAAAGAGACAGCTAACAGAGAGTATGTTAGAGAACTATAAAATCATGAATGGTGTGGAGAAAATGAAAAAGGAAGAGTCATTTACCCCTTCACATAAGAACCCAGATCACGTGATATTAATAGGCAGCAGGTTTAAAACAAAAGGAAATACTTCTTTACACAATGCACAATGGAACTCATTGGCAGGTTATGTTTTAAAGACCAAAACTATTAATGGGCTTCAGGATAAGAATTAGGTAAATTCATGGAGTATAGGTCCATTCCTAACTATCTTGGGTATTATCCATAAGCTGGAAGTGAATGACAGAGGACAGATCACCTGATGACTGCCTGATCCGAAGCATCTGGTATTTGTTGTTATCATAAGACATGATACAGGGCTAGATAGACCATTGGTCTAACCCATTAAGGCTGTTCTTGTTTTCTTAGATGTCAGTAATGTTATTTTTTTTTTAAATTATACAATGCAGGAAGAGAATTCCAGAGCTGATAATCTGGATAACTATTGCAGGGTCCATTCCAGATGCCTTGGTTCACGTAAAAATGATTCCACACATGGATGGAAAAAATCTGCACATGAATGGAAAAGATTAGAGGGAATATTGCTCCACACCTTTGTACAGAAGAACTTTTTTTTTTTTTAACTCTATCTTGTGTGCATTATACTTCAGATATCTAGCCCTTATTACAGCCCTGCACTGGGACAGCTAAGAAATAGCACAGTTTGGATTCAAAAGTGAATGGTGGGAGAGAAACTTAGTGGCATCATTTCTGTTTTGCAGCCTGTATATTTTCTTATCTTTCTTCCAGTAAGCTCACATACAAGTTAAATGAAAGGATACAAAATAAAATCCTGATACAAAAAGAGGCTGTCCTTGGGGCCTATGAGCAATTGCTTAAAACTAACCTAAGTGGAATGGACATCACCATCTAATGTGACTCTTTCCATCACAGTCAAAGTTCAAATGCAAGTCAAGAAAAGCTAATGAAGGCTGCATCAGAGGTTTGTGACCAATCATAAAGAATCAGTATAGATACCAGCTCAACATGAAGAAATCAATTAGATTAGTACTTTCCTAGAGTATACCATATCATCAGGGAAGATAAGATTAAAAGGTGCCCATGAAATCAAAGACTTTATATGATAACAGATAAGGAATACTTATTTTTTAAAAGTAATAGATGAGAGAAAGCAAACTAGTTAGTCAAATGGTCAGCTTCAAGAGGGAAATTGTTACCCTACTCTACAGTTGCATTAACAATCTCCATAAATCTCCATGTGCTTTCATCTTCTAGAAAGGCAAGTAAACATACTGCATGTGATAGGCTATAGATCCCAAGTCTCTTTTCTATCTTGCACAGGTTTGTAATAATGTTGATTTGTGGTTGAAATAAATACAATGTATCTCGGATTTTAGGTATCCATTTAGAGACCAGGTTGTGACCATTCTAGCTATCTGACTGATATTATCCTTTATTTAAAGAATAGGTGAAAAGAAATCCTATATTTGCCCTCCAAGCAACAAGAAATGATTTGACCTAAGGCCCCATTGTATTTTGCATAACTTCTTTTTTCAGTCTTTAAATGTTCTAACTACTAGCTTATTTTAGAAAATGCAGATTACTTATCTCATCGCATGAATATGGAACAATATGGAGTTTAAAAGCAATCTGTTGCTTACAGAAGAGTTCAGAGGGCAAGTTATGATCTGATGTTCTTCAAGAACACTGCGTTCAATACCGCAAAGATCAGTTCTCTAGCTTAGTTCACCAACTTTCTGTCTTTAATGAATGACTTTAAATGAATGACTGCTTAGAATCCACAGTAGGTTAGTGTCACAGCAAGTTAATAGTTTAGGCTCTTGGAAAGACCTTCATGAAAAGTCCTTTAACTTTTAGCATTGTTTTTGAAAAATAAGACAATGCTGCTTTTTAATTTATGCTAAATATTGTACATTAGGTTCTGTTAGGTACTGATGTTTAAAGACAAATACAGTGAAGTATGTTCAGGGCATATGCAGCATGTTATCACTGCACAGGGTGCCACACTGTTGGAGGATCTCTGCTTCTAGGAATTAATTACTCGGACATGTGACAGGCTGACTGTATATGTAGTTCATATACAGGAATTTTGTCCTCAGATAGGAAACAAAATGTGACATTCTCTGCTGGTCACAGTAAGTGCTGGTCAACTTTGTCATTGATGTAGAAATGTATCATTTAAACTCACTGCAACAGCCTCCTTCAGGAACTCCAGCTTACTCTTGTTCATCCTCTCAGAGATTCAGTAGCTACAAAGCTTAGCTAATTTGTGCCATCCCTTCATTAACAGGAGGATTGAAGATGTTGGCATGGGAAAAAGTTCACACAAGGGCAACAAAAATGATGAGAGGTATGGAACATCTGCCATTTGAAGAGAGATGAATAAGACTGGGACTTTTCAGCTTGGAAAAGAGACAACTAAGTGGGGATCTGATAGAAGTCTATAAAATCATGACTGGTGTGGAGACAGTAAATACGGCAAAGTTATTTACTTCTTCCTATAACACAAGGTGTGGAGACAGTAAATACGGTAAAGTTATTTACTTCTTCCTATAACACAAGAACTAAGGGTCAACAAATGAAATTAAAACAAAACGAAGTATTTCTTCTCACAAAACACAGTTAACTTGTGAAACTCCTTGCCAGAGGATGTTGTGAAGGCCAGGACACTAACAGAGTTCAAAAAACAGCTAGATAGATTCATGAAGGTTAGGTCTATCCATAGCTATTAGCCAGGATGGGCAGGAATGATGTTCCTAGCCTATGTTTGACAGAAGCTGGGAATGGCCAATGGGATGGATCACTTGATGATTACCTATTCTGTTCATTCCCTCCGGGGCCCTTGGCATTGGCTACTGTTGGAAGACAGGATACTGGGCTCGATAGATCTTTGGTCTGACCCAGTATGGCTGTTCTTATGTTAAAATGCCAAGAATTCAAACTGCCAGTGTGATAAAAGGTTCAGAATGCTCAGCCAACATACAACTATTGCAGCTAGCTGTTTCTCAGCAACTCCTTGTTGGCCCACCATATATATGTCTGAACACTCAGTAAGGCTCTAATTCACAACTGAAAGCTCCAGACACTATTGTAACAAAAAAAATAATGTGATACACCTCTCACACAAAATAGATGCACAGATTAAAATGAAAAACGGGACTAATGATCTCAGAAAGGCAAGCAAGTAATGAATTTTCTACTCTCCGATAACATGTTAATGGCACTGAACTGTGTATTCCCATTCTTCATTGAGGCAATGCCACCATTGATAAAATGTTAGATTGCCTATACTTGAATGATGTGTAGTTGTTGCACACTCAGTTGAAACAAGACTACAGTGCTGATAAGGGGAAAATGGCTAAAGAACTACTTACGATGCTATTTCCTCTTTCACTGACAGCATGTAGACCTTGTCTGTTAAATGGTATAAAGACTTGGGATTGTGTGTTAGTTCTCCCTAAGCATGGATAACCGGGTATTTTCAGTGTATAAAAATGTCTTAATTCACCTCCACCTTGTAGGAAGCTTGACCATGCTGAAGGAGGACCTAGTCACAATGATACATGGTTTTGTCATATCAAGACAGAATAATTCATTGTATCTGAAGCTGACTGTGAAAATGATGCACAGGGTCCAGCTGGTGTAATGTGTGGCTGTCCTTTTCCTCTATGATTTATTCCATTGTGAATGCATCAAGCCCATGTTCCAGTCCCTCCGTGGCTCCCAGTCTGTTTACAATACCAGTTTAAGACCTTAATCCTTATTTTCTAATCTAAAGGATGAGTGGATCAAGCCTAAACTGCATGAAAGACTGCATTCTGAATGTAAGTAATTTTGCTCCTCTGTGCTAAAGCATGTCACTAAGCCTAAAACTCATGAGAGATGGGCTCAAAGCATGCTCAGTTTAGACGATGTGGCAACAGAACAAAGTTTCAAATGAAATCTGACAAATCATAGTCTGAACATGTTTAGGAAATGCTGTAAAACCTTCCCCTTTGATAAAGCTTGTTCACCACATCACACATGATGTGCAAACACCTAATTCCCTCCCTTCATCTTTCTCCATCAAAAACTGAGCACACACAAACTGGAAACAAAAAGGTTTCTATATCCTTGAAGTGGAGAAAACTACATGAAGCCCACCAGGGATCTTCTTGTTGCTTGTTTATTATACATACAAGTGCTCAGGTACCATGGAGTTGTCAGGTACCAGTGACATTAGCACGATATTTTAGAATTATTTTGAGGGAGAGGGACTGATGATGTCTCAGTGTTGATTGTGGAAGTGTTTTCCAAGGCGTGAAAGATAATTGTGATTATAACATTGTAGTACATTAAGGCATCTCAAGTGATTCTTAAAGTGAAATATATATCGCTGTTCAGATACCTCTCTCTCTCTCTCTCTGTGTGTGTGTGTGTGTGTGTGTGTGTGTGTGTGTGTACATACAGAGAGAGAGAGAGTCAGTCAGGTATCTATCTATCGATCTATATAAAATCTCTCACACACATATCTTGGACACTTTTTAACATACGAGGACTAAAACTAGATTATGGAAGGAAAAAAAACAAGGCAAATATCCAGGGGGCCAATGCCAGAATGCTTAATGTCATAAAATAAATTACAGAGCAAAAGCATGCTAATAGAGGCAGAAATGACCATGTAATATGCCAAGTGGTGAGTGACAACTCTGCAGATGAGTTTGTCTTTAACACCACCCACTGTGTTAAGACTGTGAAAAGCAGAGAGAAAAAGTGGTTTGCACAACTAAAACTTCAGGCATCACCAGGGCAACCATCTCAGCCATTGAAATGTCAAATTAACAGTGGCTCTATCCGCAACATAATGAGTTTAATTATTATTGCAAAATTGTACAGAATAAATCATCCAAGATGTTGGAAAGCAACTTCAGGCTAAAATTCCACAACAGCCTGTTAATGAACTCCTGGAGATGCTGCACATTAAAATATTCATAGGTAGACAAGTTCTACAAACTAGATTTTGAAATAATTGAAATGGCAGAAGTGATTCTGATTTGAGAAGAAATGAGTTAAAAGTTGGATGAGGGCTGCAAGCACCTGATGATGTATTGGTAGAGAGTTACAGCATATACCTCTAACAAAAAAGAAAAAATGCTGGATGTATATGGGGATGTTTATGGCATTCAGACGCCACAATGTAAGGTGACCTTATAAAAACTTAGAAAGATCAGCCAGAGAGCTTGGGTGATTTCCTACAGAGCATCACTTGAAAATCAACCTTAAGGTGTGTACCACTACCACCCTAAGAAGCATTTTTGTTATAAAAGGAACTAAAATATATATTAATAATCTTGTGGAGATGGAAGATTTAAAAGGACATCACACATCAAACAGACTGGATTGGAAATAAGGGAATTATGATAAAAAATCAGGCAAATATATATGACTCCTCACTACTGAGTTAATGTGGAGTGCCATGGGACTCCTTGTTATTTTCATTACTGAATGAAGCTCTCAGATGCTCTCATGGTCCCTTTCTAAAAACTGAAGAGATACTGCTAAGAATCACAAAGGCAAAAGTCAGTTTTCAGTTTTAGATATCCAAAACCACTAATGCTTTTGGATAATAATAAGAATAAAAGGAGTAGTTATTTGTTGATCTTCTGGGCTTTTTTTGACAGTAATATATGATTCTCAATGACACCTGGCATTTTTAGGTTCCAGAACAGTGCCAGTGACATTAACATGATATTTGAGAAATATTTTTGGGGACGATGTTTCAGTGTTGATTGTGGAAGTGTTTTCCATGGTGTGAAAGATAATTGTGATTGTAACATTGTAGTATGTGAATGTTACAAGTGATTCTTAAAGTGAATATATATATTTGGCACTGTTCAGATACCCGACATGCTTTCTCTCACTTTGTAGACATAGACCATAAAAAGGTTTGAGGAATTTTTTTATATACCGTAAAATCTCGAGTATAATGAGCACCTATGCATAATGCACACCTACCTTTTAAACGTCAGAATCCTGGAATAAACTGAACTCTTATCTATAATGCGCACCCCCATTATACTCGCGATTTTACGGTGTGTATATATAGGAAGGAAGGGCCGCTCCCACCTGCAGGCTTGCCTGGGAAATGCGCGTGCAGCACTGGGGAGCTGTGCCTGCCACGGGACCCCCTCCCCCTCCCCCTCCCCCCCCCGCCCAGCTGTCTGCGCCGAGACCAGGCAGGCAGCGAGCCAGGGCGCTCCTCGCCTTGTCCGGGAGCCTGGTTGACCTTGTGCCTGCCGCGGGGGCCCCCTGCCCAGCTGCCCGTGTACCACGCCTTGTCCGGGAGCCTGGCGGGGAGGGTGAGTTAAAAACTTTACAGATGACCTCCGATGTATAATGCGCACCCCAACTTTAACCCTTAAAAACCGGGGAAAAAAGTGCACATTATACTCGCGATTTTACGGTAGCCCATTGGAAAAATGCTCTTTACAGTGCTCTTTAGGGATTATTAATTATGTGCCCAAGCTCCTGCATCCTCTCTTCCCAGTCACTGAACCCATAGGAGATTGGCCAGTACAGATGCTGGAAGGTGCTGAGAATTTCAGCTGCATGATGCTCTCAAATAGATCCAAAAGACGGTGAATAATCATCCACCCTTGAAATATTATATTATGAAGGAACTTATAGCTGTAGCCATTTAGGGTGATGTGAGTGAATATAGACTGAGATGGGCTATGTCTAGACTACATTCCCCTTTCAAAAGAGGAATGTAAATTAGGCAAATAAAAAGTGCAAATGAAGCACAGATTTAAATATCCCGCGCTTCATTTGCACATTCACATCTGAGCGCTTTTTTGAAAAAGGCTTTTTCGAAAGTGAAAGTACAGTCCAGACACGGTTCTTTCAAAAAAAACCCCTTTTTCAAAAGAACCTGTACTCATTTTTTCAGGAGTATGGGTTCTTTTGATAAAGGGATTTTTTGTTTTTTTTTTTTGAAGAACCGCGTCTAGAGTGCTCTTTCACTTTCGAAAAAGCCTTTTTCGAAAAAGCGCTCAGATAAGAATATGCAAATGAAGCACAGGATATTTAAATCCGCACTTCATTTGCACTTTCGATTTGCCTAATTTACATTCCTCTTTTGAAAGAGGAATGTAGTTTAGACATGCCCCCGGTTTGGTTATAAAAAAGTCAGTAATTCTGGGAAACTATCTCAAGCAGAGTAAAGCTCTGCTTACTGGAAGAATGAATGCCTCGCCTTTATTTTTGCATGTGCTCTTTGACTGGTATTTTGTAGGACATGATCATTTCATATGATCATGAAATGGTCCTTTGGTTCACAAAGCTTTGGAATCACTCTTCAAAAACTCTTTGTATTCGCTCCAATGTATCTTCAAGAATGATGTTCAAAATCAAATTATTTGTTTTGTACAATTCAAAAATGGGCATCTGATGTGACTATCAAGATTCTTGATCATAAAATCTTCAGTATAAATCTAGAAACAACTCGAACAAGTTCCTAGGTGTTCTCCTCAACTGATGTGAACACATCAATCGAAGGAGAATTTCTTTGTGTGATATGTAAACGGTTTCTGCAGCTGTAGAAACATACTCAAAACAGACACTGTATTTAAAAACACAGAATAGTCCTCAGAAAAGAAGTGATGCCACTCAGAATTTGTAAATACTGGACATACTATACCAAGAACTAACAGTGCAAATGAATATGACCTCAAATGCTAGCCTGTGCACACTCTACATAGATTCTGAAGCATGCCTACATATAACCCAAGATAATCTCTCGTGCAGTGATTCTAAACTAGAGGTTCTAAACTGGGGGGCCACAAGCAGTTTCAGGGGGGTCCACCAAGCAGGGCCAGCATTAGAGTTGCTGAGATCTAGGTCAGAAAGCTGAAGCTTCATGGCATGGGGCTGAAGCTCAGGGCCCTGCTTCCTAGGGCTGAACCTGAAGCCTGAGCTGTATAGTTTTGTGGAGACCCCTGTGGCATGAGGCCCCAGACAATTGCCCTGCTTGTTACGCCCTAACAGTGGCTCTGGCTTTTATATGAAAAAAAAAAAAAAAGAACCAAACAAGCAAAGAAAAAAACAGTTTTTGTGGCACAGATGGGCTGTGGAGTTTTTATGACATGTTGAGGGGTGACCTCAGAAATATAATGGTTGAGAACCCTTGTTGTGGTGGCCTGATCTTTAGCAGTCATATCAAAGTCTTCACACATCAGTGAAGTATTTGCAAATTAACAAAGGGAGCTGCTCATAATGCATGAAATACTCAGTCAATTATGAATACCTTGTCATGATTGATTATTCAGAAATATATCTGTTACACACAGCACCAGAATTCTCTATCACTAAATGCTACAAATCTCAGAGTGACACCACAGAATCCAAATCTGCTGTTATGCAAAATGGCCCTTGGTTTGCCCGTTGGCTGTTTGCAGCACCTGTAGAATTTAAACATATCAAGTCCTCTCCACATCAGTGTAATGGCAAAGCAGAAGTACCTGTCAAGATTGTCAAGAAACATAAAAAGGGACATTCTAGAATAATAAAGAGCCAAGGAAAGCATTACTAGATTGGAGAAAAACACCTATTGCAGACAAAGGCAGTAGTCAGTACACAGTAGACAGTAGACAGTACACCTCATGTCATAGACTCTTTTGCTAACAGCAAATAAACTTTTGAGGCCAGCAATAATTGTAAAGGTAATAGAACAAAGGAAACAGCAGAAGTAAAATATTACTATGATATAGATACTAAACAGTTCATAGAAGTTCAGATAAGACAATTAGTAAGAGTACAATCTGCATTTAATGACAGAGACAAGAGATGGAGGGCAGGAAGTGAATATTTATGTAAAGAGTAGCACAACTGGTTCCTAAGGGTACCAAGAAAATGCCTTAAGCGAAAATTAAAATGAGATACAACATGCAACTACAGACACAGAAACTTAATGTGAAAATGGTGATGACTGAAAAAGTATTCTCTTACAAGTGATAGAGATAGTGATAAAGGAATGACATAAATCTACCAACAAAGAATCTCCTTTTAATGCATATAATCAGAAATAAGAAACATATATTAAAGCCACATGAAATGCAAGAGTAGCAAAATTGCCCAGTAATTCAAAATTTTATGGCTTATTAAAATAATTTAATTCCATTATCAGAGTGAGTTCTTCTTTTTGTGGTTTTCATATAGATAGTGGTCTTT
This sequence comes from Pelochelys cantorii, assembly GCA_032595735.1. Taxonomy (NCBI): domain Eukaryota; kingdom Metazoa; phylum Chordata; order Testudines; family Trionychidae; genus Pelochelys; species Pelochelys cantorii. The sequence continues at coordinate 145,754,950 of CM064327.1, forward strand.
ATATTAACTGCCTGCTAGTATAAAATGTGTTACTCAAAAATCTGTAGGTTCTGTAAAGTAGTTGTTACATTATCATCTATCTATCTATCTAAATATAAATAATTGATACATATAATGCCAGTCAATGAGGCTAAAGATTATGAATCATACTTACTAAGTTTTTTAGGACCAGTATAACTTCTTGTTCTGTACTACAGGTGGCTTTCTGTAGCGTTTCTTCACATTTTCTTTTACCATGTTGTGAGAAGTAAAACAGTTTTTACTGCTTGTGATGAGGTGTGCATACCCTGCATTGAGACAGGAGGAGTTAAAACATTGCAGGCAGAGGCAGTTCCACCCCTCCACCCAGACTGGGCATGCTCCAAATGCTAGAACAGTATAAAAGGGAGTAGCTCAGCTCAGTCTGGTATGGATACTGGAGGAGAAGGACCTCCTGCAGGAGCTCCAGAGACACTTTAGTCAGAGGCCTGGTTGATGGGAACCAGAGACTGGGGATACCGCCCCGAGCTGCTAGCACCAGAGGAGCCCCAGGGAGAGGCTGTTGCTGGGGAACTGGAGGACTCCAAGACTACATGGAAAGTCCATTGAGCCGGGTGAGCTCAGTGTGTTGCGATTGGATTCTCCACTGAGTGAGTGGTGAAGTGCTCTGCCACTCATAGGGCCCTGAGCCGGGGCTTGGTGGAGTAGGGTGGGCCCAGGCCCCCCTTCTAGGGCTGTTGACACAAACCCCTATTGACTCTGGCCATTGGGCTGTGCTGCCCTGAACTGAGGGCTACCTTTATTGACCCATGTTGCTATTGACTCTAGCCATTAGGCTGTACTGCCCTGGGCTGAGGGCTGTGGGTGCAGACTGGCAGAGGTTGCTGATGATCCAGCAGCTGACTGGGCAATGTCCACACTCCTGGGAACCCACACCTCAAGAGACAGGGTGTACATACACTGCAACACTGCTCTAATTACTTGTTTGTGATCAAAGGTGCTGACCAACACTTAGTGACATAGAAGAAACGCAGGGTAGGGACATATATGCAAACATACCACCAAAGTCATACATAACAGAGAACTATCCTTTTCTAAGAACAATAAACTAACAGTGGTCCTGAAGCTATGACCCAAATAAATCCCCTCACATGGATGCAGAGGGAGTGGGGACTGGCAGTGACTACAGAAGAGTCTCGATTTTCCAACCTTTGCTTATCCGACATGCCGCCCGCCAATGTGACAAACTGATGAATAAGAATGCAGCATGTACAACAGCCAATCACAATCAGCGCCGCGCACCCACACCGTGCGCATGAGTGCAGTCTTGCTTTTGTTTGATGATGCCAGTACTGTATTCTTATAAAGTATTGTAGATTGAAATTTCTTTATCAGCATGGCAAGTAAAAAGAGAAAGAAAGTAGTTGTTTCAATGGAACAAAAACTTGAAGCCTTAAAAAGACTAGATAAAGGAAAAACTATGCAAAAAGTGGTGACAGAATATGTTGTGGGGCGTGTTACTGTTGGTGACTGGAAGAGAAAAAGAAATGAAATTGAAAAATGGCGCCCTGATAGGGCTTCAAATGAAAGTCTGAAAAAAAGAAAGATGATGAAAAAATGCGAGTATGAAATGGTGAGTGAAGCTTTATTTTTGTGGTTCACACAGCAAAGACAAAACAACATGCAAATAACTGGACCTATTCTACAAGAAAAAGCGCTGGCATTTCACAACAAATTTAATGAAGGAGAAGCTGACTTCACAGCTAGTACAGGCTGGCTAGATCATTGGAAAAAACATTATGGAGTGAGGCAGCTCAGCATCTGCAGAGAAAAATTATCAGCAGTTTCAGAATCAGTTATTTAATTTAGAGAACATTTTCTGTCTCGTAAATAATGAAGGGTTATCGCATGAACAGATATACAATTCTGACAGAACGGTCCTGAATTACAAAATGTACCCATGTTTTTTATTAGTATTCTATATTGTCCAACATTTCCACTATCCAACCATCCTCCAGTCCCATTTTGGTCAGATAATTGAGATTCTACTACATATGGGGAGTTCTCTTACTGGTAACCATCAGGAATTGGCAAAGGTGATGCCAGAAAATCTAGCAGCAGAGAAATGTCTTGAGGGCAAACTGTACGCAAGGAAAAGGACTCAGACTAAAACTACATGTAACAGAAAATGTGTGAAGTTGCCTGGTAATTTCAGAAACTATATAGTTCAATGAAATTACTCAAGTTCTGTTATAGGAAGAAAGTGCGTGTTCTCTCTCTCTCTCTCTCTCTCTCTGTCCTTAATTGATGGTTTGCCAATAGCAGGTACTCAAGAATATGCAGCTTAATTCCTGACTTTTGTAGGACCAATACAATTTCTTGTTGTCCACTGCAAAAGACTTTCTTGGAGCAACAATTTACTTTGACTTTTCACTGAAAAATCTTAACCTGAATATTTTAAGACCAGGCAAAATAAGAAGCGACAGGGTAAAAGTGGCAGAAAACACACAGGTGCATAGACTAGCCATGTGCATAATCTACATTAATTCTTTGTCAGTTTCCTTCCCATCTCTCTGTGTGTCTACACCACAATGAAAAACACACAGCTGGCCTGATCCAGCTGACTTGGGTTTGCAGTGCTCAGGCTGCAGGGCTGTTTCATTGCTGAGTGGACTTCTGGTCTCAGCTTAGGACTCTGCCCAAATCTGGAAGTCTACACAGCAATGTAACAGTTCTGCAAGCCTGAGTCATCTGGCCCCGGCCAAGTGCTAGTTTTTCTTCACTGTGTAGAAACACTCTCTGTTTTTATTTATCTTTCACTTCTTGATTTTCTGCTTACTTTTACAATTAGCTCATCCCAGGACTGAACTGTGTTGCTCCTTTTGCAGAGGATTCAGCAATCAGACCCACTGGTGGAAGGGAGAGAGGAATTATCAAAATTCAGACCACTTATCCTTTTTCATTTTAATGCAAAGTACAATGTCTGACACCAAGGTGGATCAGCCATTGATGTCAGCCATAAGATGGAGAGCCTTCTCACAGTAAGGATGGATGTGGAAGGAACAGAGAGTGACTTTAAAATACAGCAAGAGGTTAGCCTTTTACTGTAACTTTTACTGTGTGAAGGTAACTATAGAACTACACTTTAAAAATATAAATGTCTGACCCTTCGAAATTGTAACTGATGTCTGCAACATATGCTGTGATTAAATGGGAAAGTTTGTGAAAGTTCTGGGCATAAACAAAAAGAGATGTGAGAGAGTAGAGGAGCAAAGGAATTGTACAGAAGCATATCTTAGATCAGAGTTTTAATGGACCCAGTATCAAGAATACAGAATTCAGAATTTAGTATTAATCCAGGGGGCATAATGTGGAAGGGAGCAGCTGGAAGGCAGCTTGTGTTTTGTGCAGAAACCACAAAAGTGGAGTTCTAACAAATTAAGTTTTGTGTATTCATTCTGCTGCTGACTTGCATGCAGTCTGAATTTTAAGACATGCAATACAATTATCTGCTACAGCAATGTTTTTAAATTTGTAGTCAATGTTATCTTGTGTTGGTTATCCCTTAACACCTTCACAGCCAAGGTAATGTTGATTTCAAAATAAAAAAAGTTTAGCAGAAAAAATACAACAGAAATAAAGCATTTTGAAAGTACGTTGTGAGTAGAAACCTAACACTGCATATGCTCCTTGCATTTGTGCTCAGATAAAAGCCACAAACAACAGCCAAATGCAATTGGCAAACAAAATAGTTGTTTTGAGCTGCATTGTGCTTCCCATTATGGTAAGTGAATATTCTGCATTAAGCCATTGGCTGAAGCTTTGATTTTTAAATATAGCATTCCATTGTTTGATGGAATCTTAAAACTGTATTGAAGTTGAAACATCATTATTCAGTATTTGAGCCAAGTCCTGCTCACCTTATGTGTGGTCGCACAGCCTATTGTTTTGTTTGCTTAATACTTCCCGTTATGAGACCCTCTTTTGTACTGCTTATAACTTTGCCACACTTTAACTGCTCAATTTGAAATTTGCATGCTGGATGTCTGCCTCTAGCTGACCTTTTTTTAAATTTTTGGCCAAAATATTTTATTCAGTTCTAAGAATAAGGCTAAGAGAAAATACTTTTTTTGACAATTGTAAAACATTCTGGAAGCCTTACCTTTGAAATTTGGCAGAGGGATGGGCTTTGTGTCAGGTGTGTGGCTTTTGCCAGACCTGTGAAAATTCACCAAATTTGGCCAAGTTAGAAGGTTTTGAAAAATTTTAATTCACACCATGCTTAGTAGAGCCTTTTTAGATTTTAGCAGCTGAATTCCCTAAAGATTCCACCCTTACTGGGCATGCTCCTACCCATGGTTGATCAGGACATTCCTGGCAATTGCAGCTTTGGGCTATTATGGGCTGTGCTGGATATAGTCATGTGAACGGAGAGTAGGGAGCGTGTCTCTTGTGTGCTCTGAGTGACCCCTCTGAGGCCCAGATAAGGTGGAGGCGGAAGCCATCTGATTCAAATACAGACCTACATGGAATAAGGAGAAATAGATTGTGACAAAGAACCAGGGAGATGGACCGTGTGTGTGTTAAACTGCATTGAGAGGCATTGGCTAAGGAGTCCGGGACTGGGAGCAAAGGAGGGAAATGGGGATGGAGAAGATTAGGGATAGGGGGCTGGAAAAGGAGCCAAATGAAGTTCAGAATTATCTGGTTGAGGAGACTGGGACTGGGAACCTGTGGGGTAGGGACAGGGAGATTAATTTGATGAGCAGGCGGGAGGAAGAACTAAGACTGACTGGACAAAGAGAGTGATAGAAGGAACTGTGGAGGACACTAAACAAACATCATCTACTAAAATTAGAGAGAGAATTTTGGATGGAGTTTGGGACTTGGAGAATGAGGCTGGGAAACATGGATTGGGTGTGCTAAAGGATAGAGTGGGGGAGGGAGAGAGAATGGTCAGGGACCCAAGAGAGGGGGACCTGGGACTCCCTGGGGCAAGGAATTAGCAAGTGAGGAAGAGGGAACTGGAGATGGCTGGGCATGGAGATGGGACAAAGAGCTGGGGAATGGAGCACCCTGACACAGAGATGGGCGTCCGAGAGGTGAGACTAGTTTTTGTTTGAAAATGGCGCTGACTGGGTGTGGCGTATGGGATTAGGACTGGGAACCTATAAAATTACATGCAAAAATCTATGTTAAAAGAATGTTATTAAGGTTCCAAAGAAAAGCACTAAAAGTTAGGAAATGGCAGAAGTAAGGTTGTTTTGGCATTATGTGTGAATGCATTATGATATAGCCTTTAATTATATGGCCATGAACTACTGGCTCTTCCATGTTTTTTATTCTTTGTATAATCACATTAAAAAAGTTTGTTAAATACAATGGGTTCAGTTCTGGTCTCACACTGCTTCAAGGTTGTTAGCTTCCAGGGAATGGCTGTTGTTTTACCTTGATGTAAATCAATTCAAAGTCAGACCTCATGATTTGATAGAAATTTAGAAAAAAATATATTCAAAGAAGGAATTTTGCAGTCCTTTGCAAAGAAAGTATTGTTAATTTCCATCACTTGTAAATGGTTAATTCCTGTTATATAGGGTTTGAGTGCATGCACACACACAATGATTGAAGTCAGTCAGGCTCTGTTTGGGTGGGTCCATTTCTGCTGAACCATTTGCAGGATCAGGGCCTGAGAAACCAGCTTCAGGATTTGGCTGTAATATATAAATTTGAGCAGGTATATTGTAGATGATGTAGCTGAAGACCCACTGTTTTTCATCAATATCTTATTTGTTGGGTTCTGTAAGGATTGGGCTACATACCCAAATGAGTCAAAAAGTCTGATGCAGCTGTTGTGACAGGAAAGGAGGGAGAATTGCTGAGATTTTCTACTAAAAGGCTGGAGAGAACTGGGTAACTGACAAGATTTTCTGTTACAGAAAATGACCTGGAAAGGAGGAGGGGTTTTTAAACTACCAGACAGGTGACAAGTACCACAGTTAATTTCTGACTAGTAGACAGATATGTAGTAGTAGCCCATTTATTTTTTATCAGCTTGTAATTAGAGGCCTGAAGCAGTATTGTTGTTGTTGTGTTAGTCTAGGGTTCTAGGCACTTAACTCACAAACACTTGTGTTGATACCTAAACTTCAGACTCCAGACTGACTTTTACAGCCATCCTAAGTCTCCTTGCTGCAGTGACCATCTTATCCCACTAATTAGATGTACTGACTTGGTTCACTGTTGAACCAGATAATAGTATTTATTATTCAGTCTGTGCTGAATATACATGGATACGTTGGATGCAATAGGAATACGGGAAAGTGCTATTTTAAAAAAATGAATAACTTTTACTGCTACTGACTCTTTATATACAATGTCTCAGTGCAAAATTCTGCTCATGTTCAATTTGGTGTAATACACCTGCCACAGCAAAGAAATTTTTAGGAGGAGGGGGGTAGCAACTCTGATTGACAAAAATTCTGTTGCTCAAATGACAGTGTAGATAGTCTCAGTGAACTGTACTGGAGAAATCTACCAACAAAAGGCACAGTTAACAGTCTAGTGTAATACCATGTCATATCTCACATAGACTAAAACCTACAGAAAATACATATTTTGAACACCAAGTAATGGAAAGCGTCATTGTGAACTGTGCCGACAAACAGCAGCTACATTGCCCAACTTATAGCAACACAGCTGTGTCACTAAAAGCTATGTATTGTAGAAGAAGCCTCAGTCGCTGATTCCAGTGTTGTAGTAATTTCATGACAGCTGCTTATGATTTAACAGTAGATTGGCTGTAATGGAGGCAAGATGTAATATATTCATGAGAGGTGGGCAAATTTTTTCATCCAAAACTTTTCTTCATTAAAAAAAAAAATAAAAGCACACTTGGGTCAACCAAAACGTTTCACTGTTTTTTGTTAAATTTACCAAATTGTTTTAGTTTAAAAAAAAAATCCCAAAATACAAAATGGTCAGCATTTGTTAAATGAAACATTTTTATTTTTCAATTCAAAACAATTTTTCATTTCAAAATTTATTTTAGGGTTTTTTTTTAAATTAAAAAGTGTAAAATACTTTGTGACAGGATATGTATACCCCACAGTGGGCCAGGACTGCCTAATATCCTGTGGGCAAAGGAATTTTACCTCCAGCCACACTGGGCGTGGATGGAGCAGTATAAGAGGGATTTAGATATTGGCACAGAAAGTACGCTTATTAAGTTTGCAGATGATACCAAGCTCGAGGGGTTGCGACTGCTCTGGAGGATAGGGTCATAATTCAAAATGATCTGGACAATTGGAGAAATGGTCTGAGGCAAACAGGATGAAGTTTAATAAAGACAAATCTAAAGTGCTCCATTTAGGAAGGAACAATCAATTTCACACATACAGAATGGGAAGCGACTGTCTAGGAAGGAGTACAGCAGAAAGGGATCTAGGGGTTATAGTGGACCACAAGCTGAATATGAGTCAGCAGTGTGATGCTGTTGCAAAAAAAGCAAACATGATTCTGGGATGCATTAATAGGTGTGTTGTGAGCAAGACACGAGAAGTCATTCTTCCGCTCTACTCTGCGTTGGTTAGGCCTCAGTTGGAGTACTGTGTCCAGTTCTGGGCACCGCATTTCAAGAAAGATGTGGAGAAATTGGAGAGGGTCCAGAGAAGAGCAACAAGAATGATTAAAGGTCTGGAGAACATGACCTATGAAGGAAGGCTGAAAGAATTGGGTTTGTTTAGTTTAGAAAAGAGAAGACTGAGGGGGGACATGATAGCAGTTTTCAGGTATCTAAAAGGGTGTCGTAAGGAGGAGGGAGAAAACTTGTTCATCTTGGCCTCTGAGGATAGAACGAGAAGCAATAGGCTTAAACTGCAGCAAGGGAGGTTTAGGTTGGACATTAGGAAAAAGTTCCTAACTGTCAGGGTAGTCAAACACTGGAATGAATTGCCCAGAGAGGTTGTGGAATCCCCATCTCTGGAGATATTTAAGAGTAGGTTAGATAAATGTCTATCAGGGATGGTGTAGACAGTATTTGGTCCTGCCATGAGGGCAGGGGACTGGACTCGATGACCTCTCGAGGTCCCTTCCAGTCCTAGTATTCTATGATTCCATGATTCCAGGGAAACCTGAAAAAAACTGTTTCAGGTTAAACAAAATATTTTGTTCAACTCCATTTTTTTCCAACTTTTTTGTAATGTAGGTGAAATCATAGTTGAATCTTTGAACTCTCCTGAACCTTAATAGTCCGATAATAGGGATATGTGTACGTGTGTCTTAGAAATGAAGAAGGACAGCAGTGAGTCACCTGCTATATTTACTATCTTGTGAGTAAGACAGGGAACAGACTGTTCAGTTCTTCATGGATACCCCTTTGAAATTGGATTGTGTCCTTATAAGACAAGAGTTAATTACTTCTGTCCATCTGGTAATCAAAATGTTTTAAATATGTGGCATTTGAAAATTTGTCAAATATATATTTACTTCAAGTCTTGGAACTTATTTTCATAGTGACTGAATTGTTGGGGATTTTATTTGGTTTCAAAGCTTGAAGGAAAAGTGCTGTTTCAGTGTGACTGAAAGCACCCCTGTATTCACACCCCATACACTACTGTAATAATCTTGGTACACAATATACCTTGTGAGGTATCCTTTGAAAACATGTAACTTGCTAATATCATGGTGAAATATATTTAGCAACCTTACATATGTACAGTTATGAATTCTCCCTGTATTATGTTCTTTATACATGTTCAAACCCACATAGCTATAACCAGGCAAAAGTTGTTAGGTGTGTCCACAACAAAGGAATGTATGCTTACCTTAGTTTATGTATACATAGTAACCAGGGTCCTTGAGACAGCAAGAGTTGGAAATACCAAGTGACAAGGCAAATCTGCATTCTGGAATGCACAGGAGAGAACAAGAGCATGGAGCCTTCTTCACCACCATACTCCATGAATGAATAAACTGCAGTTTTGAATAAACTTGATTTGGGGAGTAATCCTCAAAAGAATCCACTTCAGAGGGTGATAGAACTATAAAAGTTAAGGCCAAAATACCCCAATGCCTTTCTCTCTCTATCTCTTTTATCTAAGAAGACAAAGGAACTAGCCCTTTGACTCAGGGGAGGCGATGGGAGATCCCGACCTGCAAATTTGGTCAAGCACTGTTGCTGGGAAAATTTAGAAAGAATTTTATCTTGAACCAAGTCTGACTTGTTAAGTTTTAATTAATAGAAAGTATTTTAGCTTTATTTCTCTTATAAACATTTCTGACTTTAATACTTCGTACTCACAATCTATTCCTGTGTAGTTAAATAAACTTGTTTAATTTTTTTAATCAAAACTAATCCAGTTCTTTGTTTAAACTGAACTATTTGGTAACTTCATCTGAAGTAGCAGACTGGTGAACATTGGTGCCTTACAGGGACAATGGACCTCTGATATCTGATCTGCCCAGGAGGGGCTGAACATTGAAGAACATAATTTTTGGGGGGGAAAACCAGGATTGGGAGTGGGCTGTGGCAACCCTGAAATTAGTAACCAAGACTGGTATGAATCAGAGGCATAACAACAGGTAGGCCTGGGTGGGCCAGGGCCCACCCATGTAAGATTTAAGCCTACCTCTCTCCCCCCAGTCCTGGCTCTGCTCACTCCGTTGCTTCAGTTGGGTCATGGAGTGGAGCCAGGGGCTAGCCCTGCTCCACTCACCTGGCGTCACTGCCAAGGAATTGGAGAATTGTAAGTCCCCATACCCGGAGCCTGCTCTCCAGCAGAAGTGCCATCCGGCTAGGGGAAGTGGGGCAAGCCCCTGATTCTTCTTTGCAGATGGAGCACTGGAGCCAGGGCAAGTCCTGGCACCCTGAACCCACTCCCCACTGGGAGCACCATGCCAGCTGGGCAGAGTGTAGAAAGCCCCAACCCAGCTTCCTGCTAGGAGCACCGGCTGGGAATGGGACAAGTCTCTACACCTCATCATCCAGAGTGAGGAGGACAGAGCAGAACAAGCCCCTCTGCCCTGAGCCTGCTGTCTGCTGTGAGCACCAGGCCAGGTGGCAGAGCACAGCAAGTCCAAACCCAGCCTCCCATTTGAAGCACCAGCCAGGAATGGGGGCCAGCCCCTGTGCCTGACTCAGTACACTGAGAGTAAGGATGGGGCAGAGCAAGGCAAGCCCCGTGTCCCAATCCTGCTCTCTCCTGGGAGCACTAGGTGGGCGGAACAGGAAAAGCCCCTAATCTCCCTTCCCAGGAGCAGTGCCCCACAAGAAAAATGGCATAAATCTCAATTGCTGAGTGGAGAGTGCAAGACGTACATATTTATGGGGCCCCTGTCCAGTGTATCTATCCCTCCCCCTTCCCCGTGGCCAGAGGGGGAAGAGGTTGCCCCTTCATTGCCCACCCACCTGAAGTTAGCCACTTGTCCCATCCTGGCTACACCATTAGTGTGAGTGGAAGCTGCTGGCAGGCTGCTGGAGTCTACAAAGACACTCAGGGTGTAACCTGCACGCTGGTAGCCTTCTGAATGTCCTGGGTTGGAACCTACAACAGCAAAGCATTGTGAGGCATGCAAAGTCATGGGGCAGGTGGTGATACAAACCCTCCGTGGGCTGGATTGCTGATCAGAATATGACATCAGTACATATGATTAGTTTGCTATTGAGTGACAGTCAACATCATTAGTTTCGGCTAGCAACAGAAGAGGTTCACTAGAAAACTTTCTAAATGTCTCAGGGATAGCTGTGTTAGTCTGTAACTTCAACCTCCCCCCCCCCCCCAAACTTACAAAATAACAAGTGGTCCTATAGCACCTTAGAGGCTAACAAAAATATATAAATACTATCATGAGCTTTCGTGGGCACAGCCCATTTCTTCAGATGACATATAACACAAATTAGTATCCGGAGTTTTTTATTGTTTTGAATTAGAAGTGTCTAGAACAGGAGTTGGCTCTCAGCTCATCATGGTAATCCACTGGCAGACCATGAGACATTTTTATCACATTGACCATCTGTAGGATAGTCAAATCGTGGCCACTGGGAGCTGCGAGGAGCCATGCCAATGGTTGGTCAATTCCAGCAAAATATTTTATGGCCCATCATGGGATTACCCGATGGGCTGAAAGTCAAAGGTTGCCAACTCCGGTCTAGAAGATATGCCAAAGTTAGTTATTTTCAGTTTTATTGAAGCACTTTAAACTTTATTCAACCACTTGTGTGAGCAAAGAAGGAAGGAAAACAAAACAAACAAAATCTAGAGGGTTTTGTGTATGACTAATCTGATACTTGGATTGTTTCCAGCTAGCATGTGAAATTCCTTAGTATTCCAAATAAAATAATTAAAACCATATGCAGACAAGAAATAATGCACTATATATTTAGTTGTCTCTGCTGATCATAACAAACATCCTCAGTGGAATACTCTCTTATATTCAAATGAATTGCTACATTTGCAGTATTTTTTCCTTTACTAACTGGGGAACAAGTACTTTTTGCAGCCATTAAAATATTCAGAGGCTTCCAAGGTGCTCTTCTGAACTTGACATGGACAGGACATAGGCGCTACGTCTACACTGGCATGATCTTGTGCAAAAACTCTTCTAGAAGAGAGCATCTACACTGGCACGTGCTTTTGCGCAAGAGCATCCATGCCAGTGTAGACGCTCTCTTGCGCGAGAAAGCTCTGATGGCCTTTTTAACCATAGGGCTTTCTTGCGCAAGAAATTCATGTTGCCTGTCTACACTGGCCTCTTGTGCAAGAATAGTTGCTCAAGAGGGCTTATTCCTGAGCGGGAGCATCATAGTTCTTGTGCAAGAAGCCCTGATTTTATACAGTAGAACGTCAGTTTACTTGCGCAAGAACACACGGCCAGTGTAGACAGGCAGCAAGTTTTTGCGCAAGAGTGGCCGCTTTGGCGCAAGATCGCGCCAGTGTAGACACAGCCAGAGAGTTAAGAGATGCTTCCAAACATGCTGCTTGTTTCTAAAATGTTAATGATACAGAGTGGCCTGTCTGGCAGCTCCCTGCACATACCTCTTTTCCATTTTATTTTACCAATTCTTATAATTAATCATTAATGCCTACATTTGATTTATATTAGTGCAGAGGAAGTGGAGGCCTGTAGGTAGAATTATAATTACTCAAATGGGAATTTGGACACGATTTTTAAATCACCAAGTAAAGGTCTTGGTGCACCAACACAATAGTTTTTGCAACCCTGTAGTCCAGCATTAATTCAGTAATTGGATTAAATGGAGTAAAAGAAAATGTAGACTTAAGTTTCAGGGGAAACTTCCCAACAGTGAGGTGTTAGTGGAACAGTCTCTTAAGGCAAAATATGGACAGTAGTTGACACTGTCGTAAGTTGGCATGTTGATGTACCTATATCAGATTCAATGGAAATACACCAGTGGAAATGAGGAAACTCAAACTTTGTCATTTGTAGAAATGTCTATTTTAGATTCTATGATGATGATCTCTATACAAAAGCTTACAATAACCAGGTGTGATAGAGGAGAAATTCCTATTCACTTTCTTCTTTTAGCTATTGCATATGATAGAATAAGTTTAGTTAAAAAAATGTTTTTAGTGACCAGTGGATTGCTGCTTCCACTTGTTCCGTAGGGTCCGTCTACACTGCAGCGCTATTTTGGGATACTTCCGATATCCTGAAATAGCTATTCTGTGTCTTGGCGGTGTGCCTGTTATTTTAAAATATCTTTCAAAATAACAGGCTCGCTATTCCTACGTCCTTCTAAACCTCGTTCCACAAGGATTAAGGGATGCTTCGGAATAGCGCTTTATTTTGAAATTTGGTGCTGTGTAACATAGCTCAAATTGCAAAGCTTATTTTGAGCTAAGGGTGCAGTGTAAGTGCACCCTAATTGTCACTATATGTGTGTTTTGGATAATGCGTGACATGAAAGAGCAACATAGATGGGTGCACAATCTTAATAACTTCCTTGGTAATTCCACCTAGCTAGAAATTGTTTAAGATATCAACCAAATCCTGAAAGTTTTGCTTAACTTTTACTCAAGCAAATCTGCCTTTGTATTTCAAAACTATTTTGCCTTCAGGAACTGGCTTCTTATGATTAACTCCAGATGCTTTTTTTAAAAATTTTGCATAGCCTATCTTCTCCAACTTGCTCCTCAAAAGAATTTGTCTTCTCTGTCATAAGTGTAAATTCCGGCATGAAAGACAGGTCTTGCTCTGTGCTAGAAGCCCCTTGGAAAGATGCGACTGGCTCTGTTTAACAAATCAGGGTGAACTTTCTCTTGCATCTGGCTTCCAAATCCTGCATATTTTTAACACAGTCACTCTTTTTTTTTTTCCTTTGTCACACAAAAATTAAATTGCCCTTTATATAGAGATCTGGGGTACATAAGAACATAAGAATGGCTGTACTGGGTCAGACCAAAGGTCCATCTAGCCCAGTAGCCTGTCTGCCGACAGCGGCCAGCACCAGGTGCCCCAGAGAGGGTGGACCGAAGACAATGGTCAAGCGATTTGTCTCCTGCCATCCTTCTCCAGCCTCTGACAAACAGAGGCCAGGGACACCATTATTATCCCCTGGCTAATAGCCTTTTATGGACCTAACCTCCATGAAATTATCTAGCTTCTCTTTAAACTCTGTTATAGTCCTAGCCTTCACAGCCTCCTCTGGCAAGGAGTTCCACAGGTTGACTACACGCTGTGTGAAGAAGAACTTTCTTGTATTAGTTTTAAACCTGCTACCCATTTAAAATGTTCAAACTTGCTTAAGCATCTTGGGAATATTAAGTCCCAGTTTCAAGTAGCAAAGTAAAATCCCATTTAAAATGTTAACCAGTTAAACTATATTTTTAACTGATTAACTGGCTCACAATATCACACTGTGGCCAGTGGGGCCACTGGAGCAGCCCCCCGCCCACTGAACAGGGGCCCAGCCAAGCTGGAGCAACCCCCTGCCTACAGTGAGGCACAATGAGCCTGGCAGGGCTGGGCAGGGCTTGCTGCACTGCACGATGGGTGGGGGCTGCTCCAGCACAGACAGGCACCAATCGACCTGTTAGCCCAGTAAGCATGCCAGTAAGGAACTTCTAAAAGTGCTCAAAAATCTACATGCACAGCCATAAAATTGATACACAAGTAGAGCAACCTGGGCAGAGTTAGCATATACTTGGAGTTCCACAACGCAGTATTTGTCATGATAATCTTTCTCTTTGGATTTATAGAGTTGTGCGTAAACTTTTGCTACAAGCATTTTGTGGTGTGCCAGTACAGGGCTAGCAGCATCTGCTAAAACAGGTTCCACCAGCACTTCTATTTAACTGCAAACTTTCAAAGTCTCCGAAAACTCCCAGAAAGAGTTAGTGCCACTTGAAAACTGGCAGGTCAGCAGAGATGCTTGGCTAGAGTTTGAGGTAGAAATGTGCATTTACTTGATCTAAGGATTCCTCCTTCACCAAGTGAACTGTAGGAGCTAGATTCACTCAGTGCTGAAACAAAGCTGGGGAGATGAAAATGCGCACGTTCACTGTACAGCACAGGCAGACAGTGCTCAGACCTGGGAATAAGTTGACAAAAGACAAGACTTAGTGTGGGCCTGGAAGCTGGAGCGGAGAATGGACAGGCTCCCTGCATGGCATAGGCACTCTGCACTGAGTGAACTGGTGGCAGAAGATGAGCACATGTGTCAAGATGAACAAAGGAGTTCACACCTCTGAGCTTCCTGTAGTACGCAACTTCCTAGCCTTTGGGAGAGCATATTGGAGTACCCTCCCCCGCCCCCTGCTTCTGGGGAGTACGGCAGTCCTGAGCCCCTCCTTCCCCATCAGCTTCTCAAAAGCCCAGGGAAAGGGACTCTAGATTCCAAATGATTCTCTCTGCTGCAAGGAGTATGTAGAGCTCCTCCTCCTGCTTCCAACACAAACACCTCAGTTTTGCACACATTGCTGTTCTCTGTTCCACCCTCTTTGGCACTGAATCGGTGTAGATAGCATGATGCCAAGGCCCGCCGACAGCAATTCTGGGCCCAGACTGGAATAGTCAGTGCCTTCCGTCTCCCTCACATATGAAAGTCTGTGCTGGCTGGTGCCCAGCAAGTTGCCAAATGCACTGCTTGGTGTGATCTTCCGGCATGGCCAGGGCTTCCCATCAGTAGGGTGCCAACTGTTTAATTACACAAACCCAAATACTCTTGCTACACTTTGCCCTGCTCCTTCCCTGAGATCTTCTCTGAGATCAGCCCTTTCTCCAAGGTCCTGCCTCTGCTCGCTATTCCTCTCCTTCTATCATTTGCTCACCCTCACTCACTTTCATCAGCCTGAGGCAGGCTAGTGGGGTGTAGAAGGGTTGAAGGGCCTGGGCTCTGGGCGGCTGTTTGGGTGCAGGCTCTGGGCAAGGGCAGGGGTTGGGGTATAGGAGTGGGCAGGTAGTTGGTGCTTAACTGGGGTGGCTCCTGAAAGTGACTGACACACCCCTCTGACAGCAGATACTGGGGAAGGGGCAGGTGGTCTCTGCATGCCATTGCCTACAGGCACCACCCCCGCAGCTCCCATTGTCTGCAGTTCTCAGCCAATGGAACCTGTGGAGTTGGTGCTTGGCATGGGAGCAACACTCAGAGATGCCCATCCCAGGGGGTGTGGGGTTGTGCTGGCTGCTTCTGGGAGCGGTGTGGAGTGAGGATTGGCAGGAAGCCTGCCTTAGCCTTGCTGTGTTGCCGACAAGGGTGGCAGGGGGCCCCTGGGTTCTTTTAAATCACTTGAGCCCCCAGGCAATTGCCACATTGCCCCCTGTCTGTGGGCCTGTGTGGCATAATAGTCTAGGGTATGTGGATGCAAAATTGTAGTCATTCATATCTGTTCTTAGTGAGCATGCAATACTTGTATCCTAGTTTGCTAGCATTTTGCACCCACTTTGCAAAAGTGACTGTGTAAAGTGCAAGAAAATGGTAAGTCAGGAGCATACTATATTGTGCAAATCTGTTAGGCCCAGAAATACAGAGCAAATATGGCATTTGCTTACTGAAAGACGCAACATCACAGTAATTCTTCAATGCTCCATGGGCATGAGATTCAGATGCCAATTATTGCTAGCCGTGTAATTTGTATTCAGTAAATAACTGCATCAGTTACTGCTTGGACAAAAATATTTAAAATTGATTATCCAAAGTTAAGCACCTAAATATGACATGATTTTTAAGGGTCCTCAGATTATATTTTAAACTTCTTTGTTGGCCTTATGGTCTTTCCATTATTAGGATATATTTTACGCCTGCACTCTTAATTTTCAGACTTAATTGTAGGTTGGGAGATAAGCACAGACTTAATTATAGGTTGGGAGATAAGTACAGTCAGTTCTGAAATGAGGTACAGGTCTGTTATAATACATTAAACACCAAATATGGAAAGTGGTGGCAGCTATATTGAAGTACATTGTGCCCCTGGTGCCAGTCTCCCACGGTAGCCTACCTCATTTCTTGTCCAGTGTCCATCTGTTCTGTTCTTCTTCTGTGGTTTACCTATGAATGAGCACTGTCTCTGGTGTCCTGCCATCCTCTTGAATCAGTGATACTACTTCTTCCATTCCCTCCTGCTGCAGCTTTGCAACCTTCTTCTTGCTCTGATCTCTGTGAGAGACCCTGCCTGTTGTGTCACACTGGACACTCACTCTCCCAACCTTCCTAGATGTAGTGGCAACCCCCATCCTGTTCTGTTATTCCTGGGGTAGCCATGCTAGTCTGTATCTGTGAAACCAGCAATCGATATCACATGAAGATTAACAGTTTGGTATGTGGCAAGTCCACAAATAGGGCCTGCGTCTGTTCCTTACTTTTAGTTACATTCTCCTGGAGGTGGAGACTGAATATGGTAAAACAATTTTACAGTGACAATATGTAACTCTACTGGATTGGGTTAATTTTATTCAATTGTAACTACCGAGGAAGTTTTGTCAAACAAACTGTTCTGATTGTGCTTCTATATAAGAGCAAAGATTTACTGAGTAGCAGGAATATTTTGTGCTAAAAACAAAATGTTCAATTTAGTCAACATTTTGAAAATCTCTCCTATAATTTGTAATATGAAAATGAAGTCACAGAACATTAACATTTAACTCCAGCTATTCCAATTGTCATCTATTACATGTAGAGAGTTATAGATTTTATATCTTCTGACAAAAAATGACATATTGAGTATTTCCTTGTTTACAATAGATATACCATACAGTACCTTCTGAAAGAGCCCAGTAATTACATGCAAAGAGGAGTATAACCAAACATACAGTACCTATGGGAGGGTGGCAGAATATTACCCAGCATACTCAGGAAGGATTAGATGGACAATCCTGAGGCTAGACGCATTGGACATAAAGCAGTATTTTCTGGTATATTTCCAGTTAGCTTTTAAAATCACTGTTGCATAACTCATTGTGTTGGTAGATATGAACACGACCATTCAAACTACTCAGGATTTACAGCACAGATGAAGAGACCTGCTAGGAATCTCCCCATACCCTGTTTCTGTGTCAGGTCCCAGTCGGACAGTGTACATAGGAAATTCTGGACGGCTCACGTGAGTGGCTGTTGGATCTATGAATTTTAAGGCCAGAAGAAATTTGATCTTCTATAATCTGACCTCTTAACATAATACAGGCCATAGAATTTCATCCAGTAATTCCTGCATCAAGTCAATAAATTTGTGTTGAACTAGAGCACGTCTCTTAGAAGAACATTGAATTTTGCCTGAGACTCTTAGCATTGGAGAATCTATCACATCCTGAATTAAACTAGTTTGTTGATCTTTGCAGTTAAGAAAAAAGAAAAGGTATGTTATTTCCAGTCTGACTTTGGCTTTGACTACCCTGTAGCATATTATTGACTTGTTCTGACTTTGTTTTGAATGTGTCCACACCTAAATTTGTCTCCCATTGGCATACCGCATTGCATCAGCACGATACTATGGCCTCTGCTAATGACACAGAGCAAAGGCAATCTACTTCTGTTGATGTAGTGCTAGTATAGACTCGGTCACCTCTGTTGTCCCTAACAACCCTACAGAAGCTGTCCTACAATGCCTCTGTCTTGGCAACAGTCACAAGTTTGAATTCCACTGCACAGGGGTCACCTACTAGATGCTTGCTGCCCTTACAAGTTCCAGCATGATTTTTTTTTAAACTATCTTTTCCTGGTTGCTCAACTTTGTGAGCATACAACCATGTGAACTCAGTGCAGACAGCATTATACCTAGACTTTGTACTCCTGCCTGGAGTGAACCAAAGTCCTGGATCTCCTTGGCCTCTGTGTAGAAGGGTCTGTGAAAGCCCAAATAAGAAGCTACCATAGGAATATAGACAACTACATGCAGATTACTCAGGGGATGCTAAGGCTGGATACAACAAGGATGAGCAGCAATGCTGGGCGAAAGCCAAAGAATGTTAGGAGGTATATCAGAAGGTGATGGAGGACAAGAAGAAATCTGGGTCTGCTTCATAGATCTGCTATTTCTACAATGAACTGCATGCTATACACGGCGCGGGACTACCAGCATGCCCTGAATGTGACTGGATACTTCATGAGAACTGGGTGCAGAAACCATGCACAGCAAGAAGAAGAGGATGTGGGGGATGTAGAGCAGAACACAAACAATTCAGCAAGCCAGGAATTCTTCGCAACTGTGGTGGAATCAAGTCATTCTCATCAGGCAAGCACAGATAAGCCTAGTGATGAAGGAGAAGGAAGCTCAGGTAATTATTATTCCACTTTTCCTGTTGGCCTGAAATTTTCCTTCTTTCCCTTGCCCCTTTTTCCTATTTAAAAATGGCAACCATTGCATCTGCCTGTTTGCAGAAAGTAGGAATTAACTTTGGATTCCTCATTTTACTTTTATGACTGCGCTGAGAATAGAATAAAAATTAATGCTTTAGAATGCACATATAGTTGTCAATTCAGTCAACTACTTCATGTTAGGATATGAGTTCAAACAAGTTAATGTAGCACTCTGAATTACACAATCCACATCAGATCACTGGCCTGTGATTGGATAGAAGTAGATGAACGAGCGAGCGTTGGCACTCACTTTTCCTTTCTTTGGCTTGTTGGGGTAGATGGGAGGGCCACAATTCTCATATCTCTTTTATCCTCTTGAACAATCTTGGTGAAACTTTCATGGAGATGCTCTGGAATCCCCTCCCAAGCATAATGCAGATGGCGGACTTCTTTCTTCTGACATGATAGGAGACATTCCCATGCCCTTCTGTGATGACTTTCATTGGCACTAGTGTGGTAAATAGGCTATAGACTAGGGCAACTTTGTGACTCCAGTAATAGCTGCATTTTCTGGGCCTATGTTACCCTCATGAGTGAAATATCAGCCAAAATTACCACTGCCTGTGAAACTACTTACAAAATTCACTGCACTTTTCCTATACTCATACCCGGGTTGTCCATCATCTAATTATCCTATACAACCATTCTACACCATGATACCCAGCACTCACTTTGGCTTGAGCTGCAAAGTGTAGCTGTAATAAGCTGTTCCAAAGCTACAGTGACATTTTTAATTTTTTTTCTTAAGGTCTTTTAGAGAACAATTTAAGGATTCTGGATATTTATCATTATTTTTCCACTACAACTGTAAATTTAATGGCATATCTGTCTGTTTTTATCAGCAGCCTTTTAAGATGTCTCCCTCCACATGTACTGAATGCCTGACCTGAGTCAGCTGAAGAAAGAAGCAGACCAAGTAGGATATATAATCTGAAGTTGTGCAATCCACTGCTGCTGACTGCAAACACAGCAGTTGGAGGGGCCATATGACTAAGAGCATGGCGAAGAACCAGGAGTGTGGAGACTGGATACTGGAAGAAGGGCAATGGGACTCAGAGGTGCAGCAGAAAGTGCATTAGCACATTATGGCTTTGCTTGGGCAACTAACACAGACGTTGCAGAACATTACTGAGCGAAATGCCCAAAGACCCCTGATACAGCAGCCTTTCCAATCCATGTAAAATTTCATGGTCTCTGCTCTCCGTACCCTAAGCATAACATGTGGCAGCATGGCATGAACACTTCCTTCACTGCTCCATGTTAGGGGAAAACAAGGTGAGCTACATCTACACGGACTCATGATAACTACTGGATCAGCCAGCAAGCACAGTGGCTGTTTTGAATTAAACCTATGTGCCTTTGTCTGTATGTGTCTATGTAGGTATATGCATATGTTTGTTTTACTTGTTTTTAAGTATAGTTCACCCCTTGAGAGTGCTGCTAAAATAGTTTTAAAATCATTTATTTGCACTTCAGGTTTGTCACGTATTCAGTTACACACAATAAAGATTTAGTGTTTCAGAATTAGAGTATATTTTGATTAATTTGCAAAAAAAAAAAAAAAAAAAAAAAAAAAAAGAAAGAAGTGCAACTCCAGTTAATAATGGGAGCCAATACCCTACCCATATTTAATGTATAAATCACACAGGTGCACAAAAGCATTATACATCACTACTATGGCTGGCTGTTGAAATGATATTTTAAGTTCTGTGCTTATCTCTTATAATAGCTTTTTGTCTGACTGCTCAAATTTAGCAGAAAGCTAGAGGCATCTGACCCCTCCACACTGCTGGTAGCTTTTCATGCTTTGTTTCATAATTCATGTAATAAAAAAAATGCGGCAATATCAATGGGAATGTTTGACTTGCTGAGAACCAATCTAATCATTAAATATCATCAAGCAAGTGCCAAGTTCACCAAATGCACGTTCTGCAGATTTTCAGCCAGTAGTTGAATCTTTCCTTAGTTCTGTTGAGGTAGTGAGTGTGGGGAACAAGGGGTAGGCTGGGTCCCCCACAAATATTATTGACATTTTAACATTACCAGTATGGACACACTGGTCAGGGAAAAATTTCCCTGCTTGTTGCTTTTGGAAATCCTGTATTCTTAAAGATGTGAACATCATGCACTTTCCCTGACAAGCCCACATTAATATCAGTGACACATCACTGGTCCCCGACTAGTACTTGCACAACAATGGAAAAGTATCCTTTTTGGTTTACACATTCATTGGCAAGACGAGTTGGTGCCAAAATAGGATATGTGTCCTGTCTTTCCACCCCACTGCAGTTTGGGAACCCATTGCTGTAAATCCATCTAATATTTCTGCACATGCTGAGAGCCACACTTTTGTCCAGAAGGCAACACCGAATGGTTGATGACAGCTCCCACCATGGATTTTCCAGTTCCCAATTGATTGCTGGCTGACCAATAGCAATTCAATATTGCAGTCTTCCACAACATAGCAGCACTCACTTTTGCACCGTCAGTGTAGCCCTCCTTCTGGTGTCTCTGTGCTGGAAGACTGGGGCAGGTTTGGCATTCAAGTCCAGGAATATGGCCTTTTTATCCAAAAGTTCTGCATCCTTTGCTTGTTGCCCCAGATCTGCATTATAATGTGATACCACCACGCAGTGCTTGTTTCTTGGTCCCAGAAGTGCTTATCCACTTTGTGAAGTTGCTTCATGAATGCCAGCAACAACTTAATATTTTAGTTTGCTGTATCAGTCCTCCATTCCTCATCCTCAGGCAACTCATATTGGTCCCTGTAACACCAACTGTAGCAGTAGTCATTTTTTGGGCTCCATGTCTGTCATGGAGGTTGCAGAAGTCATGGATTTCTGCAGGGTTCAGAGTGGTTGATCCCAGGGCTGCCTAAGTAGCTGGCTCTGGAGTCAGCTACTAAGGTGGTCCCTGGGACAGCCACATCAAGCACTGCTGGAGTGGCCCCAGGAACAGCCTCACCAGTTATTGCTGTAGTGGGCCCCCAGCAATGGTCCCAGGGTGGCTGAATCAGCCACAGTCTGTGACTCCTGGCTGCAGTCTCAAGGCGGCCAGCCAGAGCAGCCATGGTCCATGGGCCCTGGCAGCTGGTGCCCCTGGACTCCCCAGCAGTGGCCCCCATACCAAAGTGTGCCCCCCGCAGATATAGTCACTTGTATTTTTACAATCTTGGACAGGTCCCAGGCTGTGAATTTTGGTTTATTGCCCATGACCTTTCCATGGCCTTTACTGACTAAGTTGTAGTCTTACTTATCGAATTCTTCAGATACAGGAGGATTTTACATCCTGTGTTAGCAATGAACATAAGAACTGCATTGAGCTATGTAGGTTCTATGCTTGTGCCAGAGAAATGGCAGAGATCAAAAACCTTTATGTGAAATGGTGGGAATATAAACAATTACATGAATATTATGGGATGGTAAAAGCATTATGAGGTGGAGAACATGGCATTGTAGGAAATTAACCCATTTCCACAAATCCCTGGGCAAATTGCTGGTATCCTGTGAAGAACTGTGAATATGTCCACAAGGCATTGTGTCAGATGGTGGTGCAGGTCAAACCAGGATATCCATGGTGCAATGCTGCTTCTGTTGCTATAACCTCTCATAGTGAAGACATGCATCACCAATTCATGCAGTCAGGTGTGCACACATTCAAATGTCTATAAGTTGACAAAATTTTGTAGTATAGAAAAAGCCTCTGTCTAGCCTCAACTTCTAGCCACTGGATCTCATTATGCCTTTGGCTGGTAGATTAAAGAGCCCTCAATAATTGGTTATTTCTACCTTATAAATGGTGACCAAGTTATCTCTTTGCCTCCTTGGTAAGTGAAATAGATGTAATTCCTTAAATACTCTGTGCAGATCCACTGGCACTAGGATTTCTAAGGGCTGTAGCATAAGGCATTTATGAGCAAATTGTAAACTTACCAGTGTGAATGATAGTCAGAAGTTGGTTAAGAAAACAATGGCCAAAAATCACCACAATCACAAAAGTAAAGTTTATAAGTTAAAAAAACTTGG
Source organism: Pelochelys cantorii (assembly GCA_032595735.1). Classification (NCBI taxonomy): domain Eukaryota; kingdom Metazoa; phylum Chordata; order Testudines; family Trionychidae; genus Pelochelys; species Pelochelys cantorii. The sequence continues at coordinate 145,777,762 of CM064327.1, forward strand.
TTAACAAGGAAAATAAAAGTGGCAATTAAAATAATTTACATCAAACAAATGGAAAAGGAGGAGGTTGAAAGCAATGACTATAAATTAGTAGTTATGAAAAACAAACAATTGACTAGGGAAGTTAATGGGTTTAAATGAAAAATTATGTTCACTCTCTTATGGACAGTATAAAAGAATTTTAAAAATATATATCAGTAATAATCGAAATCCTAGCAGTGGTCTTAATGTGTTGATAAAATTATCCATTACAAAGTAGAATAGAGTGTTTGGTGAACATTTGTGTTCTGTATTTGGAAGGAAGCTGTATGACATTGCAAAACAATTACTTTTCTATTCTATCAATAACTAGAGTGGGTCTTAAATATCTGTAAATCGGCAGGACTGCATAACTTTCTCCCAGGACCTTTAAAACAATTGGCTTATCAGCCCTCAGCTGCTAGATAAATTGTGGCTATATTTTAAAAAGGAAAATTAGAATGACCCAGGTGACATTAGGTCAGTGAGATTCAAATTAATTCAAGGCAAAATCTTGAAAAGGTTGACAAGGAGGCAGTCAGTAAAAGTATTAAGGCATGGTAACAATGAATGCTAATCAACATAATTTTTTGGAAAATGAGCTTTCTGAAATAATCTTAATAATTCTTGAAGGAGATTAAATGTTGGGTTGACAAAGCTATCGTGTTGGCAAATGCATATTTCAACTTCTGTAAGGTATTTGACAAATTACTGTATGGCCCTGATTAAAAATAAACTGTGGCGCTAGAGTGACAGAAGGACAGAGATGCCTAACTTCTGCCTTAGACACCTCAGTCTCAGAAGCAGGCCCCACTGGGATTCACAAAACCCCTTTTCCGATGCCCCTTAATTCTGCTTAGTTGCCTAAACTCACTCAGTGCTTCCATTTTTGCAGTAAATGTTCCCTAAGTGCTTGTATTTCTGCCTGTAAACACACGTACTGCTGCCCATCCCAAGTTTCCATATGATTGAGCCCCCCGTTACGAAGCAGAAGATCGGTGTTTGGTTGCCTAACTCTCCTGTGGGACCTGATCCCATGTGCTCAGAGCTTTCCTACTGGATTGGGTTACTATAGGGGAGCTCATAAAATGGCTGGGGTTGGAGGAAATACTCCCTCATAACTTTTTAGCCTGGTAGCTAGAGTACTCACCGGAGATATGGGAGACTCCCAGTTCAAGTGTGCCCGTGACCTGAAATGGAAAAGGGATTTGAACAGTTTTACCACCTTGTAGGTGAGTGCCCTAGCTATTGGGCTATGGGATATTTTGATGTGGACTTCCTTCAGTATCTTGCATTAATGCTCGTCCACTGTGGGTAAATAATTTAAAAAAATCATTGGAGCAATGGAATTGAGTCCATGTGACTGCTATAACCGCCAGGTGATAGTCATTCTCATGAGCTCTCTCTCTCTTTCTCTTTCATTATTTATTGATAGTGGATCAGCTTCAGTAGGAGAGATTGAGGGAGTGCTATTATGTTGAGGTATTAATAGCATCTCCAGGAGTAAGCAGAACAAATTGGGACATTGCCACTATATGAATGCACCTTTATAATATGAAGGCACAGACATAAAATATTGCACACTACTTACCCCAAGTCTAAGACAGATACAGACATGATTGGTAGATTCTTGAATAACTGGAATATCCAGAGCATATATTGTTAACTCAAGCTTATACACATCTGAGAATTCACCAGATACATTGATTCCACCTTCAAAGCAATAAACCTGTAGATGTTTGAGAGGCAAATTTAGTTACAAAAATATATATTTAATACACACTTCTGTAAAAACTCTATTTATGTCAGATGCATTGTAAAACGCCAGAAAATGATTTTGTACTTCAAGTTGTTTTCCCACAAACTGCAGGTTGCATGAAATCTTTTCTCATGCACTTATACAGATTGTTCCATCTGCAGTCAGTCCCAAGAATGAACTGTCTAGGGCTTGTGAAACTCTTTTTCATTCGAAGTGAAGGTTACAGTAATCTCATTTGGGATAGTGTCCAGCATCCAGTTATCTGGTCACAGCCATTCTTTTATATTGGTGTCTGCTAGCTCTAACATTAGTTGTCAGAGTACCCCATCATATTTGTGATAGCTCCTAAAAAGAAGACCTTGATGACCAGTCATAGGGCTAGAAGAGACCTCAGGAGGTCATCAAGTCCATCCCACTGCCCGAAGCAGGACCAACTCCAACTAAAATCATCCCAGCCAGGGCTTTGTCAAGCCGAGACTTAAAAACCACTAGGGATTCAAACAACATTAGTATTGACATGTTTAGGGAGAATCATATTCATTAACTTCTGTGTGAAAGTTTAATCTTTCATGTTCCTTAAACTTTTTGGATGCTTTCAGCTTGAAATTCCATCTCTTACAAAAGTAAATGTGTGCCTTACACCTCTACTATCCTTTTTTTTCTGTTGCTTTTAAACATATCAAACAAAGAACATGGTCATTTTCCCAGACAGTGCAGTGACAACCATTTTCCATATCAATCCGACCTATATGATCAGATGAATTTTTCTGTCCCAAAGCACCTTCCAGGAAAAATATAGTCCTTTGATTGAAATGGTTGTATCCAGCTGTGGTCATGGAAGTGCTGTGGTTATGGGAGCCTTCTTTACAGGATTAGGGCAACTTGTGTGCTTAATACTGCTCCACAATCCAGTATTCTCAGTTAGCGGTATTTGTGACGAGTTGATCTTAGCGAGTGGTTCCGCTAAAGAATTTCCAAAAAATGCTGATATTCTTTTTTGAGACAGCTACTGTATACTGAGATCGAATGCATTCCAACTACTTAACTGCATCTCAGAAGATTACAACCGTATGATTTATAAAATATCCTGCCCATGCTCAGTGTTGATTGGTCTCTATCATCAGGGTGCCCAGAGAGGGCAAAGGGGAGGCAATATCTACAATCATTCCCATGACAAACTCTGTCAAGTACCTCATGTGTCTGAGGCAGATTGTCCAACAATGCACAGATCTCATTAGCATAATGTTAATGTGTTGCATATCTTCTTCTATATATTTTAGAGAGTTTGTCCATCTATTTGTCTCTGAGTCCGTATGTCTGAGAGTCGATTTGTTCAAGAACTCCTCCTAAACGGTAAGAGCTAGGACAACCACATTTGATACACAGCTTCCCCTTATTCAAACTTAAAGCAAGCTCAGGCAAATGGGATGTGCCTGGGAATGGTATTGTTTTCCATAATACAGAAAAAATTCTAGGAGTGACAGTTATACTACAGAGTGACCATAGAGGGGTGGCCGCACTAGTAAGACAGTGGCCGGCTGGGGGAGAGGCACTAAATGTTGCCGACCACTGGCCACAGGGAAAGTTACCATGCTGGTGCTGGCATTGTTGCCACCCTTCCCATCCAGGATGACTCTCATACACCACAGAGGAAGTCTAATCCACTGCCCCCCCTTTTCTCCTGGCCTGCCACAGGGGGAGCCCAAGCCACTACCTGCCCCCAATCCTCAGCCCTAGTGCCAGACTGGGGGCAGCACAGCCGCTGTCTCCATGGGTGCCACGGGAGACGCCACTACTGGCCTATCCTGGCCCTGGGCGTGCAGGGGAGCTACTGCTGCAGCACTGAAGCCTTGAAAGCCCTGGGAGCCACCACCACTGGCCCAGGGCAACCTCAGGCAGCCTGGGAGCTGCTGGTGCAGGCCCAGCATAGGCCCAGGGGCCCTGGTGAACTGCTGCCACCAGCCCAACATGGTCTCGGATGATCCAGGAGCTGCTGCTGCTGGCTCAACACTGATTTGGGTGCTCCAGGGAGCTGCTACCACCCAGTGGCCATGAGCACTCTTGGAGCTGCCACTACTGTACCATTGTGCCCCAGGTACCTGCTGCTGGCGACCTAACATGCCCCTACCACTGCAGCAGCGCAGGCTCAAAGGGCCTGAGAGCCACCACTGCTGGTTTAGCACAGCTCTGAGCACCCTGGAGAGCTGCTGCTGCTGTAGTGTAGTCATAGAATCCTAGGGCTGGAAGAGATCTTAGGAGGTCATCAAGTCCAGCCCCCTGCCCAAAGCAGGACCAATCCCAACTAAATAATCCCAGCCAGGACTTTGTCAAGCTGGGACTTAAAAACTTCTAGGGATGGAGATTCCACCACCTCCCTAGGTAACCCATTCCAGTGCTTCACCACCCTCCTAGTGAAATAGTTTATCCTAATATCCAGCCTAGACCTCCCCCACTGTAACTTGAGACTGTTGCTCTTCATTCTGACATCTGTCACCACTGAGAACAGCCTCTCTCCATCCTCTTTGGAACCTCCCTCAAGTAGTTGAAGGCTGCTATCAAATCACCCCTCAGTCTTCTCTTCTACAGACTAAACAGTCCCAAATCCCTCAGCCTCTCCTCATATGCCCCAGCCCCCTAATCATTTTTGTTGCCTTCCATTGGACCCTCTCCAATGTGTCCACATCCTTTCGGTATTGGGGGCACAGACTTGGACTTAATACCTCAGATGTGGCTTCACCAGTGCTGAATAAAGGGGAGTAATCACTTTGCTGGCAGTGCTCCTCCTAATGCACCCTAATATGCCATTAGCCTTCTTGGCTACCAGGGCACACTGTTGACTCATATCCAGCTTCTCATCCACTGTAATCCCCAAGTGCTTTTCTGCCGAACTGCTGCTTAGCTAGTCAGTCCCCAGCCTGTAACAGTGCTTGGAATTCTTCCATTCCAAGTGCAGGACTCTGCATTTGTCCTTGTTGAACCTCATCAGATTTCTTTTGGCCCAATCCTCCAATTTGTCTCGGTCAATCTGGACCCTATCCCTACCCTCCAATGTGTCTATCTCTCCCCCCGAGTTTCGTGTCATCTGCAAACTTGCTGAGGGTGCAATCCATCCCCTCATCCAGATCATTAATACAGATGTTTAACAAAACTGGCCCTAGAACCGACTGTTGGGGCATGCTGCTTGATACCGACCGCCTACCAGACATCAAGCCATTGATCACTACCCATTGAGCCCGACAATTTAGCCAGCTTTCTATCCACTTTAAAGTCCATTTATCCAATCCATACTATTGGAGACCGTATCAAAAGCTTTGCTAAAGTTAAGGTATATCATGTGTCACTGCCTTCCCCATGTCCACAGAGCCAATTACCTCATAATAGAAGGCAATAAGATTGTTCAGACATGACTTGCCCATGGTGAATCCATGTTGATTGTTCCCGATCACTTTACTCTCTTTCAAGTGATTCGAAATGGATTTCTCGAGGAGGATTTTTCTGGGGACTAAGGTGAGGTTGACTGGTCTGTAGTTCCCTGAATTGTCCTTCCCCAAAGATGGGCACTACATTTGCCTTTTTCCAATCATCTGGGATCTCCCCTGATCACCATGAGTTTTCAAAGATAATGGCCAATGGCTCTGTAATGACATCTGCGAACGCCCTCAGCATCCTCAGATGCATTAGATCTGACCCCATGGATCTGTGTATGTCCAACTTTTCTAAATAGTTCTTAACCTGTTCTTTCTCCACCAAGGACTGCTCACCTCCTTCCCACACTGTGTTGTCTAGTGCAGTAGTATCTGGGAGCTGAACTTATCTGAGAAGACAGAGACAAAAGAAGCATGGAGTACTTCAGCTTTTCCCACATCATTTGTCATTAGGTTACCTACTTCATCTAGTAAGGGTCCCACACCTTGTCCCAGGGAGCCCCCCTAAACCTCCCTGTCCTGACCACACCAGCTCCTGCCCTGAGTTTCCCCCCTCCACAATCCCCCGCCATGAGCCCTCTGCCCTGAATCCTGACCCCCACCCCCTGCCCTGAGCCCCCCAAGCCATGCCCTGACTCCTGCATTCCCCCCAATAGTTAAGGACCTGAGCAGAGCTGGGTACATCTGCTATTCTAATAAATGAAGACGTGGGCAAGATAAATTTTATGTTGGTGCCCTCACTGAAAGAGAGAGAAGGAATCTTGTCACATTTGAATGACCAAAGTATTGGCCTCCATCCCATGAATACAGCAATTTTTGTATTCACCATTTGTACAATGTCAGAATTATAAATGTAGACAGACTGGTTAAGTTACAAAGTGTGCTTTGCTAAACATAGCTTGTTCGTAAATGTGAGGGATTCCCAATATGCCAATGATGTTAGGAACATAAAATGAAGAATAACGAAGGAAGGAATAGCTATGGTACTGCAGATCTCTCTCAAACCATTCCATGGTTTCCGTGGTGATTGTGTCATCATACAGTTCCCTAGGTAACAGGCGGAGGAAGTGGATGCTCAGAGTGCCATAGTATATAAAATAGCTTATCTCACCTGCAGAGAGAGATTGCTTTGTGACAAACACCACTGAATTCATGTAGTGTCCAAAAAAGCAAATGGACAAGTGTTGCTTGAGAGAACAGTCACTGTGTCTATGTAGTTCTGCCTGCTTCACAATATTTTTCTGTTCCATCACTTTCCACCTGTCTCCTGTCAAGCAAGTTATGAATGTGGAGGTCACCCTCTGAACAATCCCCATGACAGTACAAAGAATTAAAAATAATATTCAGCCTCCCAAAATGCTGTGAACACTGCCTGCCCTCTCATGGGGTCTTGGACCACAGTTGTGACAGTCCTTCTCTTGACACTGTCCCTGGTAGTGTGCTGCCATCTGTACCATCACCAGCAGGGCCAGTGCTATACTGGCCCTGAGACTTGTTGGCTCACGATGCTCATTCCCAGTTGCTTTCAATCCCTATGTTTCTTAGGGCCCAAAATATCTTCCCCTGTGACTTACTCCCTGCTATCTTCTCCTTCCCTGCCATGTAATCTTCTGCTGGTTGCCACTTATTTGCCCTTCTGAGCTGGAGGAAAAGACCACCAGCAGAATTACCCTTAGCAGATTAACTACGGTCTCCCTTCTGAAATGGATACATCACTGCATTTACACTTAACTACTTGGGATCCCTGAGTCAAAGACACAGAGCCCTCAGTTAGTGGAGAAAAGGCCTGTTGTCTGCACATTACACAATGCATAATTTCAGCGAAAAACAGTGATTGTTCCAAGTGCACCAACCTGTTATAAGGGTGGCTGGCAGAAACAGTTGGGTCAGCCAGACAATGGTGGCTGCTTTGGACTGTCTCGGTGAGTTTCCCATTTTCTGTAAGCTCTCTAATTGTGTAGCACACAGTGACTCCAATACTTACAACACCATTGCATTTAATAGGCCTTGTCTCTATTTGTATAGATGCTAACTTCTGCTCTAGCCAGGGGGTGCTTGACCCCAACTCTGTCCCAAGCTCGCTCCACTCCAGGCATAAACCTCTGAACATCGCAAAATAGCTGTGTTGTGGCAGTGGGAAGCTCGGAGAGGGAGAGGGAGGAGTACATCAGCAGGATCACCACTGGGTGAGAGGTTCTGGAAGCAGAGGAGGGAGCTTGGCTGCCGGTGGATGCTGAGCCCCCATTAAATTTTCCTCATCGGTGCTCCAGCCCCAGAGCACCCACAGAGTCAGCACCTATTTCTATTCACCCGTAGCCTCCTACTAAGAATTCTCGTTTAAGTCTTGCTAAAGCCAGACTTTGGTGCTTTGCTGTCGTCTTGCATTCCGTGTTTGTATCATATTAATTTCCACAGTTTATAAATTAAAAAGTTAAGTGGTTTGGTGCTTGTTTTTTTTTGACACCCCTGAAAAAATTACCTAATATGTCAAAGTCAAGGTTTTGGATTTTTTTTCTGTCAGATAAAATTTCTGCAAGTTAAAACCTATATAACAAGTTTCTTGAACTGGAACAGCTTTTTCCCAAATTTGTATTGGTGGTTCAGGGATAACATGAGTAAAAAGTAGTAAGAATGTTGTTTTGGTTCATAATAATATGATTCCATTATGTTTCAGAATGTGTACAGATTGGAACTTCCCTATGTAAAGTAGCATTCATACTATTTTCTGCTGAAACTGCTGCTGAATTCTGAAACAGGCTTATGTGTATATAGCATGAAAATAATTATAGATGGGAAAATAATTTTTTACGGACAATGACGCTAGCTCTGGCATTTCTAAGTTATTCACAGAATATAAAATCTGGATCAAATGATCTATACCCACATAAAAGCCAGATCTGCTCTATAGCCATATATTTACAGTCTTACACCATTGTGTCGTGCCATTACTATAGAACCTACTTTACATAACATCCTGATATTTGAGAAGACTGGCTGCATTGTAATGAATATAGAAAATGCTAGTATCTCTGTTGCCAAAATAGAAGATTGTAGGTGATTCTTACTTCAAAAATAATGCTAAAATTATGATACTGTGTGTGATTAGAGCTAGTGTTGCCAACTTTTTACATACAAAAAACTGAACACTGTTACCTCAGCCCCGCCTTGCCCCTCCAAGGCCCCACCTCCACTCAGTCCATTCCCCTCGCTCCCGTCCCTCACTCACTCATTTTCATGTGGTAGGCTCAGGAGCCTGGTATAAGGACTCTGACTGAGAGTGCGGGCACTGGGGTGGGGTTGGGGACAAGGGTTCAGAGTGCAGGAGGGGTGGTCAGGCTGAGGCAGGGGGTTGGGATGCAAGAGGGGGTGAGGGCTCTGGGGTGGGGCCAGAGATGAAGGGTTTAGGGTACATGAGAGTGCTCCTGTTTAGGATGGAGGGGTTTTGAGGCCAGGAGGGGGATCAGGGCTGGAGTAGGGGACTGGAACCAGGGAGGGATTCAGGAATGTAGGGCTCCACTTCCCTGCATGGCACTTACCTTAAGCAGCTCCCGGAAGGTACAGCATGTCTCCCCTCTGGCTCCTAGGTAGAGGAGTGGCCAAGCAGCTCTGCACGCTGCCCTGTCCACAGGTGCCACTCCCTCAGCTCTCATTGGCTGCAGTTCCCAGCAATGGGAGTGCTGCTGTGGGGCTTGAGACGGGTAGTGTGCGGAGTCCCCTGCTTTCCCCTAATCATAGGAGCTGGGGTGGAGGAGGGGTATGCTGGCTACTTTCCAGGAGCCATGCACCTCAGACACTAGCAGGGAGCCAGCTCTCCCCCCCACATTGGGCGACACTGCCAACCGGACAATCAACAGCCCGGTCAGTGGTGCTTGACCAGAGCTTCAGGTTCCCTTTTTGACTGGGTATTCCAGTTGAAAACTGGACACCTGGTCACCCTAACTACAGTGTTCCAAATGATTCATATAAATGTGCATTTATTTACCAAAAAAGGATATAAAGGAAAACAACTCATATTTATTTTTTAAATATTTCAAGTATAACTATTTATTATAGAAAAAGTCTTGTATCTTTTGTACCCCACAAAAGTTAAGGTTATAAAACAGTTTTTCAGTGAGCTATGACCCTGTTTTGACATACTCATCGTCTTCTACAACATTCACCCTTTATGCTAATATTTCTGCACTAGGGCTGTGACTTGATTTTTTTCAACTTAAAAAGCAAAATATCTTGCAACATTAGTATTGTACTAAAATAACTTTTTGTATTTGAGTTTCTATTTTAGTTTTTGTTTTGGATAAGTATGCTAATGTGGAAGCAATCATAGAAGGTACTTTGAAAAAGCTCTTTTATGGACTACTAGTGTCCATGCTGGCATAATGCTATCACATTTCCAGAACATTAATTTGTACTCTGAGATATGATGTCTGCTTAGAGTTACATGGCTCTAGTCATATTAGTTTTTTAATATAAAAATAAAAAATTCTGTTTGAGGTGTCCGTACTTAGGAATCCCAAAAGGGTCTCACAGGAAGACTCTTTAGCTGATTAATGATAATATAGTAACACACAGTTAGTAGCTGTAAAAAAAATTAATGCATTATACCATGAAGCTTTAAAATGGAATTTATTAATTATTATTATGGGTATAAAAAGAGATGAATTCTTGTGCCACTTCGGTAACATTACCTCAATGTGTTGGTGTGGCCTGACAGCAGTTGTTTAAATATGTTCAGTGAGCTTAGAAATAAAAGAGAGAAGGAAGTTAGCTGGAGATGCAAGGCGCATTGGGTTGTTTATGGTAGGGGAGAAACTAAAGCTTGTATTGGGAGGGGAAGGAACCAGAAGAAAGCTAAGGAGAGGATGAGAATAAGGGCAATGTGATATTATAAAGTAGAATGGAATGGGGTTGCTGGAGGGAGGATTTAGAAGATACCAAACTAGAAACCTTGGTGTTGGTGATTGGGGTTAATGGCTGGCGTGGGGGAGAGGAGGAAGAATGTGACACAGAGAGGCCAAATGTTCCTCAGAAAAAGTCAACAAAACCCATAGTGATGAGGGAGAGAGAGGTATAGGAGGTTTTGAAAAGGGAGTCAAAGGTAGTAAAATGATAGAATAGGTTGCAGGTGTAGGTTTGGATAGGAATTTCAGAAGTAGTGCTGCTTCACTAGGAGGCAGAATTGTAGGCGAGAGGAAATTTCTAGTAGAAGTCTGCTTGACTGTAGCACTTCCATCAGAGATGTTCAAAGGTTCAAGATCAGGAATGAGGGATGTGAGTTGTAGGGGTAAGCCAAGACAAGATGTTGAATGGGAGGATCTTATGAAAGAAAGGAGGCAAAGGAGTTAAGTCTGCATAGTGGAAAGATTTAATGATTGAGTCATTGGATACTAATGAAGTAGAAAATAATACAAGGATAAAGAAATAGGAAGAAAGGAGGGGTCACCTTTTTGATCACCTTAATACAAGCAGAAGTTTGAGATTGGACAGGTCCTTTGCGTAAAGATTGAAGGGAAGATCAAGGCATACTCATTACCCAAAAACTTCACTAATGTTGAGGTAAGATTGCTTAGCAGCGTTCCATATGCTTCCAGAATGCACAAGTTGATAACTGAACATGGAAACCTTGAAAGGAGCAGGAAATATACTTTGCTAATACAACCAACATACTGGGCTGTTGTAATACCACTGAGTTTTTAAAAGCTACTAAGGGCAAGCTGCTCACTCACAAATTGTGAATGTATGTCCTTCTTTGTCTCCTCCCCGCCCTCCTCCAGTTCGCCTCCTGGGCCTTTCGCAGTCATGGTAAAGACACTGTCTCTCCAAATAAGTATTTTGCAATGAGAGGAAGAATGGAAAGAGGCTAGAAAATTCTGTAAGACACCTTAAAACATGACAGACTATAGAACCTCTGGAAAAAGAATGCACAAACAGGAAATGGCTAACAGCTAGCCTAGATCTTGATTACATACAATAACTTACCACATTACTTAAGAGATGAAAAAGAGTCTAAAAAGGACATATAAAGTTTGCTAGCACTTTCAAGGATAATATATTTTCACCATGTTTTGAAGAAGGAGTACTATATAAAGGGGATGGAGTCAAATTAGAAAAAAACTGATATACTGAGAGTGTCATTTAACTAGTTGAACAGGAGGGAGAAAACTTATTTATTTTGGGTCTGCACATCCTAAACTCAAAACTCCAGTCATTTGAAGAAGTGGGCTGTGCCCACGAAAACTCATGATACCATCTACATGTTTTGTTAGTATATAAAGTGCTACCAGACCATTTGTTGTTTTTTAAGTTTATCCTGTACAGACTAACTTGGCTACCCCCTGAAGCGGGGGAGAGAGATTTTCAGAGTTCAGTTCATTTGGGTTAATAAGACACCAAATGCTGCAGCTAAGATGTATATTATGTATACATACTGTGTGTTATACCATTAAAACAAATCCAACCTGGCTATTGACTCTCTTACCTCAGTTTTACCCCAGGGTAATTCATAATATAGTGGAGAATCAAGGTCACTATGACAAGCTGATTAGTGATCTTGAGGGTAGGACACTCACTTAGCTCCATCTGACAGTTGATTGACCCTTTCTAGGTTTCATTTTCAGCACAGTACAGAAACAGAATGTGCTAGCCAAAGCAATTCAGAAATGTGGAGGAGAGGTAGTACTAGAAAGAAAGTTAGAGCCATTAATAAAGGAAGATGTATTCAAAATCTACAGAGACTTAAAATAGATGAACTACTTTCTGAAATGTGTCTTCAAGAAAGATAAGGAAAAGAGGTATAATCAACTAGTGAGGACACCTGTTGATAAAAAGCTGACACTGTACAGTACTCTTACTTTTAGTGTATGTGCAGTATGCCGCCAGTGGCCCTAGACAAGGAGTCAACACTGAATTTGGTCCCATGGTTGGATCATTAGCTTTCCCAGTCTAGGCTGGGTACTGATGGGCAGGGCTATATAAACGCTGATTAATGCACCTCAGGGCAATACTTAGAAAAACTGACATTTAAAACTGGTTGATACAAATTATCTTACTAAAAAATACCTCATGCAGCACTCGTATGTTGATAGAACTGCATGTGTTTTTACCAGGACTGAATTTATTTAAAATAATTTGATATTTACAAGTGCAGCATGGCTTTCCTGTGCTTGTAGAATTCTTAACTTCTGAAATTTCTTACTTCAGCATGCTTATTTCATAATTGTAACATTACCATAATATGCATATTTGTGTTCAGTTCCCCATGTTTGACTTCTTAAAAGAAAGAAAACAAGGAGTTAGTGTAAAGAACTGTATCTCTGTAGTGGTTCCCTCACGCTCAAGAAGGGGATGGAGAGCACAGGCCCTCTGGGTGGGTGGTGAAGCACTACAGTCTTTAGATCACAAACACCTGGCTTGTCTGACAGTGATTAACAGCCTGTAATTAATGTGCTGTCAGGAAGCTCTGGCCCATAGCTACTGCTTGGGGTTGACAGCAACAAATAGCTTCCAAAGGGGCTCTGTCTCCCTCTGCAGGAGGCAGACACACAGTTCTGGCCTATGTTTAAGGCAAAGCTATAGCAGTCTATAACCGCAGGCCCTAAATCAGGGAGAGGTAGTACCGTAATTTAGCGAATATAACCTGTGAATTATATTCGTTTTTACAAACCCCGCACCCGCCCTGTGGGATGTACTCGGGTGCAGGGTATACAAAATTTTTTTTACACACCAGCTCACCGCCCGGTTCCTCCGCAGCCGTAGGAAGGGGCAGGGGGAGCGCTCATCCGGCTGTGCAGGAACCTGGTGGTGAGCGCTCCCCTGCCCGGTTCCTGCGCAGCCTCCAACCTCTGGATGGTGAGCGCTCCCCCGCCCGGTTCCTCTGCAGACGTAGGAAGGGGCAGGGGGAGTGCTCACTGCCCGGTTCCTGCACAGCCGGATGAGCGCTCCCCCTGCCCCTTCCTACGGCTGCAGAGGAACTGGGCGGGGGAGCGCTCACCGCCTGGAGGCTGGCGGCTGTGCAGGAACCGGGCGGTGAGTGACTGGTTAATTCCCCCCCCCCCCCCCCCCGGCACCATAAATATACCCCTGGTACAGCCTTGTACACCCCGCGGGTTATACTCGTGCGCGGGGTATACAAGATTTTTTTAACTCAAAAACCGTGGGGTATATTCGCTAAAAGATGGTAAATATGGCTCTTGCAGGAGTGAATGCCAAAGCATTCTAGGGGCTCGGACATTGGGTGAGTGTCACACAAGCCTCCTGACCTATAGTGGAGTGAGATGTCAGGGAGAAAGGGGAAGCAGATCCACCTGACTCCACTGTGTCATCAGGGCTGGATTAAGGTTATGAGGGGCCTAAGGCCAGATCGACACTGGACCTGGCAGCTCAGCTTAAGGTACACAACTCCAGCTACATAGAATACATAGTTGGAGTTGACTTACCTTAAGCCGAACGTGGCAGCGTCCCTGCAATGGCAGGCTGATAGGAGCAAACTCTCCCATCAGCTTCTCTTACTCCTTGCAAAAGGAGGAGTACCAGATGCCAGCGGGGGTGACCTTTGAGTTCAATTTATCGAGTCTTAACTAGACTTGCTAAATCGAACTTCACAAGATTGATCTTGGCAGCAGTGATCTTCTGTATAGTGAAGACAATCTCTAAGGCTAGTGGGAGGGAAGGATCTAAGTATGAATTACATGTTGCAAAAAAATTATGAAATAATCAAACATTTATCTGTATACATATTTATGTAAAATTAACAAATTTATTCTACTCTCACTACACTCAAACATTTTTCCCCTACTTTCACTGTGGCAAACTCATGAATATGCCATCATAGTTCAAGGACCTGACAATTTCATTCTCAGCGCTCAAGAAGGAAAAAGCACTGAGATGCTCTTGAGTCGTGGTGGATTGGAGGACATTTTTGACCCTTGTTAGACAAGAAAAGAAATGTTCTACAGTTTAGTTAGTGCATAGTAGTGTCAAATACAGCTGTAATGCAGTTTCACCATTTGGGAAACATTCTGTCACACTGGATTCAGTGATAACTTGGTACATTCAAATAGATAAGCTTTTGTCATCTTTTCTATGCCTGAGAGTGATATGAAGCCAACAAATTGAAGAAATTCTTTAGTAAAATCTAACTAGGAGATCATCTGGGTACTTCTGACACTGAAGTTTGATAAGACCCCAGGTCCTGTGGGGGGGACTCTGGCTACCACCAGGTAGTTTTTGGTTAATGTGGGAGCTAGAGGGCCAGGTGAATCTACTACAGTGTCCTGTCTATAGCCAGCAGCCTAAATGTATTCTAATTGTATTCATTAGCTCTTCCACAATTAGAATAATAAAATCATGGGATTGGAAGTGACCTCTAGGGTCATGTAGTCCAGTACCTTGCACTTTCAGTTACTGAATGACTAAGACAAAACAAAGCTATCCTCTGTTGTGTTCTCTGCTCCCCTTAGCAAAAAGACTTCATTGAAAATCAACATCTCAAAAGAACCATCAGGTTTGAATGGGGTTTGTTTACTATGCTGGTGTAGAATAAAGGATCAAGCAGACCTGAGACACAACCTCCGTCTCCCCCCTTCACCCTGCTTTAAAGTGTTCACTGGGAGGAAAATGAATGAAATTTTGCTTATCCAGGTGTGAAAAAGCAGAAGGGACCTAAATCTATTCTTGTGCAAAAAATCTGTTCTCCCAGACCTGGGAGAAAAGTATAACTGCCCCAGGAATTGGCCTCTGTTCTCATTCCCTTCTCAAATCACAGTCATTCCAGGCTTATCCAACATTTTCCATTTGGGAAAGAAGTTCGTTTGAGTTGGGGCAGTATAAAAATTAACTTCAGGTTTATTTAGGTTTCAGTTTTTGGAATGAAACCAGAGGTAAAAGTAAGGCGGTGCACCCCGGGGCACCAATGCAGTAAGAATCAGCTGGGGGTTTCTGCTGTAGGAGGAGGTGGGCACGCTCCCAGCTGGGCTCCTGGAGCTCTCCTTCAGGCTGCTGTGCTAAGCAGCAGGCAGGTGAAAGGGGCTGGCTGGGGATGCACCCCACACCAGTCCAGGGCTGCCTGAGACCTCCCCTGCAATGCCATTTAGGAAGGGCAGAAGGGGCAGAAGCCTCCCCTTGAATTCCTACCAGTGCTGCCTGTTGCTTGCTGTTCTCCTTCCATCACTGTCAGGGAGTGAGAGGGAGCTCCCTAAGTCACAGGGGGCTGCTTTGCCTTGTTGAATGGAGTGCTCCAGGCTCCAACAGGGCTATGTGAGCAAGTTCACTCCCTCTCCATCACCTGGCCCTGCCTCCTGCCTGAGCAGGAGAGCCTAAACAATGGGAGGGCCTAAGGCTATAGCCTTATTAGCCTAATGGTTAATCTGTCCCTGTGCATCACAGCCCAGGGCCCTAACACTGGCAGAGTAATCTGCTATGGCTTAGTATGGATTCCAGCCACAACATGCTGACTCAAATGCCAGCAGCAGGACCGGTCCCCCTGGGCTACTTCCTATCACAGTCTGGGTGTAGGGTCCTGTGGTGCAAAGATCCCATCTCTTTCTTTGGGGCACTTGGCTGCAGGCAGCTCAAGTAGCTCCTCAGGGTCCACATCTGCCTCCACTGATGGCAAGGTATTGGTCCACTCCAGGGCTGTGCTGGGCTCTTGCAGAGGCATCTGCTCCCTAGAAGAGATGTCTGATTTTTCCTGTGCCTCAGCAGTAGCTGAGTTCTATGACTTTCCTTTTCTAATCCCTGTCCTGCCTAGGTACTTTTGATGAGGGGGGGCAAGCCAGGTTTGGCTCTATCTACTCAGGACAGCTTAGTGGCTCCTTACACTCCAGTTCGGAGGAGGACCAGTTGGCCTCAGTACAATCTTTCAGTGATAGTCTGTTTTTGATATTTGAATTATTTTTTTATCAAAATGTGAATTTGTATCTGCCGCTCTAAACTATGCTTTAACTGCACTTATATTTTTGCTTAACTGTGTAGGTTGGCAAAAGTGTAGATATGTTGGTTCCAGGATATCAGAGAGGCAAGATGGGGGAGGTAATATCATTGATTGGACCAACTTCTGTTTGTGAAAGAGACAAGAAGACTTGAAGAAGAGCTTGTCTCTTTCATCAATACCAGTTGGTCCAATAAAAGATATTATCTTACCCGTATTGTTTCTCTGGCTTGCAAAAGCAATTTCAGAAGAATTCATTGTTCCAGCCATAAAAAAGTTAATATATGTGCATCAGGTAATACTGAATTTAAATCAGCACATGGGCCTGATTCTGCAAACACTCATGCACATGAGTAATTTTACTTTAAAACTACAGTAAAGTTACTTTATGCGTGTACAACTACTCATATGCATAAGTGATTTTGGGATTAGATCACTTGTGTGTCTAGGCTGGACCCTGTCTTTTATACAGTAGCAGGTGCTTCAGTAGTAAGTTCTAGAATTCCTATAACAGGCAATTATGAAATAGCCTTCCTACAGGGAAGCATCTTTCTAATAAGACATTTTAATGCACAGGATTTTGTGAAAAATTCCTCAATGAAGTGGAGAGATTCCCCACATGTTTTTAAGTGATTTGCTGAAGTGGAACCTCTGTGAAAGTCTCCAGAAGACCTACAGCCTGCTGCAATCTCACTGTACACCTACTTTTCAAGATAATTAATTAATACAATAAATCAATATATTAAACAATATTAGGCCACCACATAATGGGAGAAAAATGTTCCCCTTGGTTAAATGGAATGAAACTGTGCCATTGAAACAGATGAATTCAGAAAAAAAAATAACATTAACGTGTAATAGACTTCAGAAAAATGTTCTTAGGGAAGTTCTGGAAGCCCCAACACTTGAATAATTTAAGACTAGACTGCACAAAGCACTTTCTACTTTAGGGAACAATGTTTCATAGCCAAAGGAATGAACTATAGGATGTGGTAGGTCTTTTCAACCTCTAATAACTAACATTCTGTGGTGATTAATACTACACTTAGTGCTGGTTATCAGACATTTTCAAGATGCAGAATACTATTGGAGCACAAGACATGGGAACTATATTTTTTTAAAATATGTTATATGGACAGTGATTATTTACATGGGCTGTGTACATCTCAATCGAAACATTTCTATGAGAACTGTAATAGGTGAAAAAATGAAATGTATGGTAACTCCATTTATTTATACCTGATATATATGATCTTTGCAAGTAAAATGTCAACAATTTCTCAATGAAAAAAATGCCAGTGTGGTTTGGTCAGATGTTGATACGTGTTTGGCTGTGTGCGTGTGTTCTCCTTGTATGCTGTCCCAGCTATGCATAGGTAGCTGGAACAACAGACCTTGAGTGAACTGTCCAGTGACCATACGCTCCATAAAGATACAAAGGCTTCTGACCAGGTTCATTGTTGATGAAACATGGTATTAGTATTCCACCGACTCCAATGGACCACTAATGGATGTATACTTGTGACAAAGGACACAGGTCAGTCAGTGGTGGGAATTTCCACTGTTCCCTGGGCTGGACAAAGAAACTCCCTCTGAGATGCATAACTTGTTTGTACTGATGTATAAAGATGTGTGTCTCCTGATGTATGCATCTAGGTGCCACTCTCTAATGTATCTGTATGCTACCCATTAACTTGTACATGTTGTCTCAATCAAAACATCTTAGCCATCAGGCTGTCATCCTGACTTCATGGGTCAGTGTGCTCCTGCTATCTTTGAGAAAAGTGTTAGTGTTTAGGTGTTCTGGTACTCCTTTCTGGAATGTGTTTCAATAGATATTGTTGTGCCTAACACTTCTTAGGAATGTGTTTTTGTGTAGTATCAGCCCTGTTTTTGCTGGATTCTGTTTGCTTGCAAGGAGGTAGAATCTGGCTTTGCTTCTTTGCTTTATATCAACAAAGCTTGACCACATTTTAGTTCAGGCCTCAGACCTCTGATACAAAGGTTAATATTTCAGGGTCTTTTCCTACTACAGTCAAGTTAGGTATCAGTAGTCATGGCAGAAATGACTGTAAGCATAAGGTGGAGTTTTCTGCTCAAACTATATTACATCTGTTCCCCAGGAGAGCATATTAATATTTTTTTAAAGAAAAAGTCCCAAAGTGATATACCCATATTGGTAAATGGGCGGGCAGAGAATGCAATAATTCTGTTTGATTCCTAGCACCCTACTGTCCTTTTGATCCTCTTTTAATCTTTTGGATATGGTGTATAGTGAATTAATTTTGTATGAATCATTTATAAAATTATTATCAACCTAAATCATTTACAAAAGGGAGATAAATATGGACTTCCTGTGGGGATTCCCTGCCCCTACAGAGCACATTTAGGTTAAAACTTGAGGCAACACTGCATTTTTTAAACCATACGTGGCTTTTGTTAAAATGTGTTATACTTGATTTCACATGTTTCAAATTTAATTATATAAATTACTTAAGCATGTCTTTGGTGACTGATAGGCAGGATATTCTGGTATTTGAGGGAACAAATAATGCATCTCTTTGCATTGGTAGCAAAGTACCAGAACCCTTTCATGTAGGAGATGTCTGGTCCAAAAGTGAAACATTTTAAATGGACATATCTTTCTTTTTTGGGGGGTAGGGGGAGAGGTTCCAATCATACCTCTAGCTCCCTAATTCCATGGTTTGCACCTGTGAACTCTGTGAAAGTAATGAAAAGGAGATCAACCATGTATTGCAAAAATGTGCTCAAAGGCTGATTTATGAAAATAATCTCATTGAAGTTGATAGAACTACACATGTAAAATGAGAAAATATAATCCTTTATTTCTGTAACATTGTTACATTTAAATAGTAAATCTATATTGTCAACAGAACAACCTCTGACAGTTTTCTTCTTTCTAATTATAGGATTGTTTCAGAGGCTCATGGGTGTCATACTACTGATGTTATTACATCATTGTCAGGTGCCATCTTGAGAGATAAAAATCTCAAAAGTTCACATATTTTAAATCTACCCAGTCTGAATTCCTGCATAGCACAGACCATAGATTTCACCCAGTATTCTCTTTGACTGTTCTAGTAATTTGTGTGAAGTTCCTTTTCTTAGCGGCAGCTGTAATCTAGGGATTGTAAAAGAAGCATGGTGAAGGAACTGTAAAGATTTAATATGTGACCACGTTCAAATAATGTCCCCTTTACACTCTGATTTGAGTACTCAGTTCCAGCTTAACTGATTTCAAACATCACTTGGTTGGATAGTGTCTTCTTTCAAAGACAATATGTGACATTTTAATTTCTGCTTGAATCTGACAAGGAGAAAAAATCTCTAATCCTGTTTCACCTGTGTATTAGGTTCAGCATATGTTGTAATGAATCTACTGTTACCTTATGGAGTAAGGTGATTGCCCCAGATCCCAGCTGTTCAGCATGTTAGCTTTGGCAAAAAAAGAAATTCTGCTGATTTAGAAATATTCCACTTGCAAGTTCAGTGCTTGGTTCAAGGATATAATATTTAAGAAGAGATTAACCTTATTTCTTTCTGGGAATGTGCAGTATATTGTCTAATATTTCTGTAACCTCTTGCCAGCTTATGTAGAAATTAAAAATAGCCAACAGTGTGCTTAGAAGAAATATGGCTTTGAAGCATTAAGGCCAACATTTGCAACATTAGGCCACTAATTTTGAGTATTTCTGGTTTTGAGCTACCAATCTTAGGCTACATCTACACTGCGGGTGTTTTGCAGAAGAGGAAATGCAAATAGAGTGCTCGTTTGCGTATCGCATGCTCATTGCATATCTTCTTTCGATCCTTTTTGCGGAAGAAGGTTTTTGTGATAAAAAGCGCTGTGTAGATGGGACTATTTGTCAGAAAAAAACCCTTTTGCACAAGAGCCTGTAAATCTCATTTTTTGAGAAATAAGGGCTCTTGCGCAAAAGGCATTTCCTCTTCTGCAAAACACTCGCAGTGTAGATGTAGCCTAAGACACCAGGGCCCAAGTTTTCAAAGTATTCTGTAATCAAAAGATCTCAGCTCCCACTTAGACACCTACCTGTTGAGGGCAGATACTCAAATATGGTTGGTACCCCACTGCTCCCGTGAAGAACAATGGTACTGCACATTCTTGGAAAATCTGGCCTTTTCATTTAGGTGCCAGGTTTGGCATCAACACACTTAAAAATTAGTGGGCTCTTTTGAGACTTTTGGTTTTAATATTCCAAGTGAAATAACTGCAAATGAATTGCTCACCTTAATACATTTTTAGTATTAAAAATATGAATCTATATTAACAGAAACTAAACACTGATTATTCTGTTGTGTTTTCTCTTTGGCTAAGTAAGGTGTGTTCAATAACGTGCACATGTAAAAATCAGAGAGTATCAGTTTTATATTTTGTTTGGTATTTTAGCATTGCAGATATTGAAAAGATGGTATTTCACTCTTCTCTCTCCTTCTTCACACTTTCATTTCACTCTGTGTATGTCAGGACTATGGTATGAGAAGTTTTCCTTGTCTTGGCATGATATTCGAGTTTGCCTCTCCCACCAACAGAAGTAGATCCAATGAGAGAGATTATATCACCCACTTTTGTCTTAGAGTGTAAGCTGTCATTTAAAAAACTGACAGTGAGTTTTTAGCCATCAGGTTTTCAAAGAACCTTTCAAGTGTGATCTGAGTGTAGTCAACACAGTGAAGACTCCCTGAATCTGCAGAGTAGGTAGCTTCAAAAACACCTGAGGTGTGAGCTCTCCTAGGACTTTGTGAAGGAATATACTACCTGTTTAAGGGAGAAGATGTATCAGCCACAGGACTTTTTTGTTACTATCGCTGCGTCTAAACTAAGGATTTAGTGGCCATAGTTATGTTGGTCAGGGTGGATGGCAAATCTCACCCCAGAAAAACACAACTATGTCAGAAAAACTTTAAGTGTAGATTATGCTATAGTTTTAGTTTCTCAACAGTATAAAAGCACCAGATGGAACTAAATTTATAAGAACCATCTAGACACAACTTCTAATGATGTCTCCTTTGTTTTAGTATTTAGGTGGAAATATGCTATCAAACAAGATAAATACTGTGGTTGGAAAAATAAGAATCACATTATGTGTGGTTTTTCATGTTGTCCAGAACAGAGATACAATGATCCCTTTTCCAGTTTTTGCCTTGGAGAAAAAGATATGGTTACCTTGGTATTTGTGGTAGTAACTACACTCCCTGCCAAAAATATTGACAATAGTGAGGTAAAAATTGTTCCATTCTCTAAGGTTTTAAAGGTGACTGCTGTAGATTACTGAGTCTGGCTCAAGATCAACCAGAAGTCCCCTATCCCAGGAAAAAAAAATTGTCTCCTTATCAAAGGCCTATTATCTAGAACAGATACACGTCTCTAGCGCAAATCCAAATTTTTGGTGCACAAGAAAATTGGTATTGCAGTACTATATCAACTTCATCACACTGCAGCTCCCTTCTAACAACAAAGTCATTACATGGCCCTTGGAGAGGGACTGAGACTGAGCCCTGCCACCTAGGCTAAATGGGAAGGGAGCTACAGCCCAAACCATGCTGCCTCAGGTGTGGGTGGAGCTCAGGCTTCAGCCCAGAGTCCCAGCAAGTCTAATGCTGACCTTGGTGACCCCATTAAAATAGGGTTGTTACATAGTATGGCAGGGGTGGGGAACCTCAGGCCCGGGGGCCAGAAGTGGCACCTGGCTTGCCTGGATCCAACCCCCTGGAGGCTCAGGACTCCCTCCAGCATTGAGGAGCCCATGCTGGCACTCCAGTCCCACAGTCCCATACCACCACACCGTGGGGCTGGAGCACAAAAAAAATCTACTAGCCTGTGCCCCTGTAGACTCTGGTGAGTAAGGAGAATGTGGGGAGTGTCTTTCTCCTTCTCAGTTAGAGACCATGTCAGTGAGGTGTGTTTTTTTTCTTTTGTTTTGTTTTTGGTTTTTTTTTTTTTGGTTTTGTTTTGTTTTTGTTTTTTGCTTCTCACTTGTATGCGGCCCCCAACTGATTTCTCTATGGATCAGCAGCCCCTAACCCAAATTAAGGTTCCCCACCCCTGCATTATGGGTCTGAACTCACAGTTTGAGAACTGCTGACATAGGAGATACCATGGAAACTATCAACCAAAGCTGCTTCAATCAGGAGACTCTTCAACAGTTTAGGATTTGAATTTGCTCCAGGAGAGCAGGCTGTTTAACTACAAGGCGAAGACACTGATTCATCACTTGATTTATACTACCATTGACATCTTGTCCCCAAACCACCCACTCTCCCAACATTAACTGAGGTCACAGATGAGCTCCAGCAGATAAAACTCATTGAAGGTTAATAGCTAATGACATAAAATTTATCTGAACCATTCACCAAGAAACACAAATTCTGACATGACTACACCAGCAGGGTAAAGAAGGCACACAGAGGTTTCTGCTTCTCTTTTACTAATGCAACACAGTTATGGCCCTCAGACCTATTCAGTTTAGTAAATCATATTGCATAATCCAGGCATTGGATACTGGATGATAGCTATAGAGAGCTGTCATAATATGCTGCTAGTGAGATCAATTGATTATGGATGAAACAGACAGAAATTACATTCCTGACCAAATCAGATTATCTAACCCCTTCCCGCCCATTCCACTTCTCAGCCTGCTTCCACCATGTTTGTCAAAGCTAAACAATCTCTGAAAGATATTACAACCACCACCATGGCTGGCTCAAGCTAGCACAGGTCAGATATGCCTACTCTTACTGGAAATGATCAGTGTCTTCTGAGAAGTGAACCTGCCAACTGTATTGGAAACTTCAATAGCCTGTTCCTCAAAAAGCTGTAATTTGGCCCAGAAGACCTTTCAAATTACTGTCTCATCTCCAGGGGTGTCTCAAACGGTTGGTTGATTGTGAGGAAGTCTAAAAAAATTACCAAATGTTATCTGAAATTTTATCAAGTATCAGCTTTCTAAGCTAATTACTTCTGCAATGTATGAAGAAGTGACAAAACAAACATTTAATAATTACTCCCCACCACTAGTTCAGCAGGGAGTCTGCCCAAAACACACTGAGCTCTCGGGGATTCCAATTGCCTGCCTTGGGCTACTTCCTACCCTGTCCAGGATTGCTGGTGTCTTCCCCACCTACGCCCTCTGAGCTGGGCCATTCTTGGGTTGGTCTCTGCTGTGGCTTCCGCCTGCTGTTCCTGCTTTAGAGCTCTAGCAGTAGCTCCTTCCCCTGCGGTGGTCAGCCCTGACCGAGCTGCTCCCCTGGCTTTTATACTGGTCCTCCAGTTGGAGCATGCCCAGCAGGGCTTATGGGGCTGGGATTCTCTCAGACATATAGGCCTGGTTAACTCTTGCCGGCCCAGTACAGGGTTGGTATACTCTGTCATAGGGTAGTTTTGAAGTCCGGGCTGGCACGCCCTAAGTTTAATAAATATCTCTTATGTTTTTCAGATAAATATCTAGGCTGCCTGCCAGGATCATGTTCAACTCTGAATTTATGAGACTACCAAATGGAAATTTCACTGTTAATGTGATTTAAGATGTGAACTTTTTCATGCTGTTAAGCAGCATAGATCCTTGGATACTAGTCTTTTTAGAGATACCCACTATTCCATAAAATACAGATCTAAGCTCAAAATTGCTTGCTTCCTCCACAGCAATGAAAATATGTTCAGAAGCTTTCAAGATCTCTTTGAAACCAGAAAGGAATCTAAGCAGAGTGCAGATAGAAATTGATTCCTTGTCAAATTCCTCATGCAATACTTCACTATTGTTATTAGCATGATTCTTTCAGCCGGTAGACTATTGTCAGCCAATAACTTGGTATCGTTGCCATCCTGAACTAACAGCATCATCTCAGATTCATACTACATGTTAGAATCAGTATCAGAAGCACCTGAAAAAGATGGAAATGTTGAAACACTTTTTCAGTATTGATTAAGTTATTAGCTTCTAATTTTTATAGACAGTAAGAGTTTTGAATATTCATAATTTCATATTAATAATTTGGCTTTTTGAAAGGATAGACACATTTACTAACCTGAATGCACAAATATTGCATCTACTTCTATTCTAATCTCTGTAGAAAATTCACAAGGAATTGGTGTATCCACAGGTGAAAGGGCCACCATATGAGGTCTGCAGTGGATGTGACTTTGCTGTTTTCAGTATGTTCAAAATCTTGACTTATCTTCTGTTTTTTTCTCACTGGCTACAGTTTCAGCTGCTGCAAATGGATTGGCAAACTGAGGATTGTCTTTTAGGATCTGAAAATTCTGAGGTTCTTCAAGAATAGCATGGCATCTCCTCACATGCACGTTAAAGTAGTCTTTCTAAAAAGTATTCATTCACTTGAAACAGTGCACTAGCACTCGGAACAATGCACAACCACAACCCACTGCGTCCACCCCCCCTCCCTACAGCAGCCCCTGCACCAGCTCCTCAGTATTCTCCCCCCCCCCCCAGGTAGTGTGCAAGGAGCCCAGGAATGGCAAAGCTGCCCCCACTGGCTGGCAGCAGTAGCAATCCAAGCTCCTCTCCCATTGCCATTCTCTGTTGGCAGGGAGAACAAACCTACTGGCTCATAACAAAATGTATGTGGTGGGAGTGGGGCCAAAGGGTTCTGAATGCAGAGGGTTGGGGTTCAGTAGTGTGAGGACTCCAGCTTGGTGTGTGGACTCTAGGGCGGGGCTAGGGTGCAGAAGCGTGAGGGTTCTGGCTTGGGTTGCAGGCTCTGGGATGAGGCTGGGAATTAGGGTGTTGAAGTGCAGGAGGGGGCTCCAGGTTTGGGAAGGGACTCAAGGCTGGGGATTGATGTGCAGGAGAAGGTACAGGCTCTGAGCTAGGGGTGTGAACTTTGGGGTACAGGAGAGTGCTTAGCAATGGGGGGGGGGGCTTGGGCTTATCTAGGTGGATTCATGCTTTCCTTTCCTCGAGTATTTCAGTGCTGGTGCCAGTGGGGAGGGGATCCCCTTCATTAGCTGTAGTAGCTTCAGGGCTTGGGGAGAGACAGCTCACTCTGTGGCAGCCCTGAGCCCCTGCATGGGGCTTAATAGCCACACAGTCTATGGGGAAATTAGCTACTAATCCGTATGTGTGACATAAGTGGAACAGATGCCACACTCTACATTTGCTTGTGTCTCAGATTTAATGCAATCTGGGGCTGTGATCACACTGCGATATAAGGCACCAAGGAGTTTTGCAAGGCACCAGAAAGGTGAGGTGTTGTATAGAAGCAGTTAAATTCTAAGAGTTGGTCAGTGTTTATGCTAGTATTTGTACACACTGTGGGATATTAAAATTAGTCTGGTTTCATTCACTTTAGAGACTTATACATGGACTGTTTCTTTGTATTTATTTTTTTAAAAGAAGATTCTTGGGAGAAAACTTCTTCCCTGAGCATCTTTCAAATCCCTATAATGGTTCACTCCGTTTCTCTAGCTATTTTGTGATATTAGTAAGAAAAAAATCTTATCACATAATGAATTCCCAGAGCCAGTTTCAACCTTGGTTCACAATCACTAAAGTCAATGGACCACAATCTCAATGAGTGTAAATTGGCAGAGGGCCACTGAAGTCAATTGAGCTACCCCAATTTACATTATCTTAGGATCTGGCCCACTGAATTTCACCTTAATCTTAATTTTTATTATATCAGTATATCTACTAATGGTAGCCTATCCACTAGTGTGAATAATATTTCAGCTCCAAAAAAGTCACTAACCCTCAGAACAAACCTAGGCCTTCGATACACTTTACCAAACTATTTTTTAATAATTCATCAGTGTCAGTGGCAAGTACATGACATTTCTCAGTGGTACAAAGCATCTGGGCCAAAACAGTATGAGAATGAAGAAATTTCAACTGTGTAAAATGCACTTACCTAGCTACATCCCCCATTGTTATGTTTGCTGCATTAGGGTGCTGAATTGGGGTGTTGCTGTCAGAAGAATACTGTCCATTAGTACAATAAATGTTTCTCTCAGGGCAGGTCTACACGAGGAAATTATTTCAAAATAACTTATTTTGTAATAATAACTCCCGAAATAACTATTTCAAAATAGAGTGTCCACAATCCAGGGAAGCCTCAAAATTAGTCCGAGGCAGGCTCCCTTAATATAGACATGCTTCCTCGACTTAGAGCCCCAGGAAGCAGTGGGGAATAATTACTTTGAATGACTCTGGGGAGTAGTTATTTTGAAATAGCAGCTGTGGAGCATCCACACTATCACTACTTCGAAATAACTATTTCAAAAGAAGTGTTGTTCTTCGTGGAAAGCAGGATTTGTTATTTTGAAATAACTGGCCTGTTATTTTGATATTACAGGCTTATTACTGTGGACGCCCCGCTTGCTATTTCAAAATTAGGGGAGTTATTTTGAAATAACTCCGTAAGGGCATGTATACACTATGGGATAAGGCAGAATTAAGATACACAACTTCATTGCGTAGCTGAAGTCAAAGTACCTTACCTCGACTTTTGGCACTATCCACACCGCAGGAAGTCAAAGGGAGAACATTCTCCCTTCGACTTCCCTTACTTCTCATGGAAGCAGGACTTCTGGCATTGACCGGAGTGCTCCTCTCTGTTCAAATTAGCTGTCTTAACTAGACCCGCTAATTTGAACCCTGGAGGATTAATAGCAGCAGCCTTCTCAGAGCCTAGTGTAGACCAGGGCTCAGTTACACCAGCAGAAAATGGAATTAAGCATTAGTTGAGCCTATTACTAGTTTTTTATATTGGAGAGCCACCTAGAGGTGCCACTCAGGACTGGGGTTCCATTGTGTTAGGTGTTGTATGAATGTGTATAGACACAGTGCTTGACTTGAAGAGTTTAATATCTAAGATAAGACTTGGCAAGGAATAAGACACACAAAAGGAGCAAAAGGGGAGAGAGGATAAGATAAACGCAGTTACATTTTTTTAAAGTGCAGCAATTTGTTCTAGTTGCAAACCTCTGATGCATATTAATTTACAGCATTTGCACAATAAAAGGAGTTTTGCTAGACACTGGCAAGGAAGTCCAAAAACCCAATTATATGTATGTTTGGTAGGGGAGAGGAGAATACAACCTTGGATGATGAAAAATATTTTAAATGCCATCAACTCTTTATGTGATAATCCATTATATCCCATGTATATTTAGTGATATCACAGAGAATAGCCATACTTTTGTTTCATTTTCTCATTACCTGACACCAATTTTATGAGCTTGGTTCTGGCCTTCTGTTAAAGTATAACTTCAATACTGCTTTCTGCTTGTAAACTCAAGAACATTCTCTCTGTTTCATTAATCAAGATATTGTCATCCAAATGAGTAATGAGCTGTTCTTTATCTTCCTGGGAAGAAATTAAAAAAATAAATTCTGAGCTGTTTAATTACATTATCTGCTATCATAAAGTATAACATTAATAAAACCATGACAGCTGAACCTAATTTTAGTTTAAATATTAGCATTAATGGTTAGGATAATTTTTCAGAGGAAAGGTGCTTACATTTAGCTCTGGTCTACACTAGGGTGTTATTTCAAAATAACCCCTCTTATTTTGAAATAACAAACAGAGCATCCACACTATCAAGTCAGTTATTTCAAAATAGGGTTGCCAGATAGTCTCCCAAAAAATACCGAACACACGGGTTAAAAATTTGTCGAGCAAAAAAAAAAAAAACCCCCCACACACACCGAACACACATCCTGTGTGTTCCTGTGTGGCTACTACCAAGAGCCACCAAGCAGGGAACAAAGGGGGGGAAGAGGGAGGCAGCAGAGGCAAACCCCGGGTCAACACAATGGCAGGGCGGGGGGACGGAAGGCGACCATGTGTAGGAAGGTGACTCCCCCATACCCAGGTCTTTGGGTGTCCCAGTAGGAAGAAGCAGAAATTCCACCCCAGTCAGTTTTGGCTGAGAGCCCATGGAAGGTGCCTAAACTCATCTACAAAGCACCTGCAGGCTTCTCTCCTGGACTACAGCACCACAATGTGCTTGAACAGCGCTCAGGGCTTCTCCTCCTCCCCAAGGCATCACTCCTCCTCAGACGTAATCAGCTGAGGGTTCCCAGCACTGATTGCACCCCCGCCTCCTAGCCACTTCCCCCACCCCTGCCCGGCTTCTGCACGCAACCAGAGGCTCCCAGCGCTGATCGCAGCCCCACCTCTCAGCCTAGGACTCCCTCTGGTTGCGTGCAGAAGCCTGATGGGGGCAGGGGGAGTGGCTGGGACTCCCGGCTTTTGCACACAACCACAGGCTCCCAGCTGGGAGGCGGGGCCGCGATCGGCACTGGGAGCCTGTGGTTGCATGCAGAAGCTGGGCGGGGGCCAGCCACTCCCCTCGCCCCCGCCAGGCTTCCGTCCAGCGCCCAGCTGGAAAAACAGAAAATACCGGACATTGCACATGTCCGGTATTTTCTGAATTTTTTAACTGGACAGAGGGTACAAAAATTGGACTGTCCGGTAGAATACCGGACACCTGGCAACCCTATTTCAAAATAATGGGCTGGTTATTTCAAAATCTGTACTCCTGCTTTCCTCAGGGAATAACACTTATTTTGAAATTATTTCAAAATAGTGTTAGTGTGGGTCATCCAGTGCTGCTAATTTGAAATAAATGACCTCCAGAGGCCTCTCACAGCTGTACATGTGGCTGTTCTGGCCACACCTGCCATCTCAACTGCTCCACTTCTCCTATGGAGCTTAACACAGCAGGCTGCAAGACAAGGGCTTCTTGCCCGTGACCATCTTCACTAGCCCCATGCCATATAGCAGGAGTCGACAGAGCCATGACAGACCTCAACACTCCCTCAGATCCCCAGCGGCTCCCAGTACTCCCGCAGAACCCTCAGCTGCCACTGGCCAAGGGTGCAGGAGAGCTCCGGCCTGGACAGGTGTGGAGATCCTGGACCTCATCGAGGTCTAGGGGGAGGAGACCAATCTCCAGGATCTCTGCTCCAGAAAAGGAATGCTGACATCTATGGCTGGATGGCCGCCAGCCTGGCTGACAAAGGTCTTTCCCAGGATTGTCTGAGACCTGGGAAACATCCTGGACTGGCTCCAGGGTGAGGAGCAGGTCCTGGCTGGTGGGCTTGGTCACCTGGCTGATCTCCTCCTCATCTGCAACCTCACCCTCGTGGAGGGTGACAGTTGGTGTATCCTGGCCAGACTCTACAATGATGGGGATGAGGGGAGGTGACTGGCCCCCCTCCCAGGATGTCATCGAGCTGCTCATAGTAGCAGCACGGTTAAGGTGCCACCCCAGAGTGTCTGCTCTGCTCCCTGGCCTCGTTGTAGGCCTGCTGGAGCTCTTTAATTTTCATTCAGACCTGCTTGGTGGTCTGGGTGTGTTCCTTGTTGTCCAGGCTGGTGGCCATCCAGTTCTAGACATCAGTGTTGCGCTTTCTGGTGCGGAGATCCTGGAGGTTGGTCTTCTTGCCCCGGACCTCGATGAGGTCCAGGATCTGCACACCAGTCCAGGCCGATGCTCTCCTGTGTCCTTGGCCAGTGGCAGCCAAGGGTGCAGTGGGTGTACTGGCAGCCATGGGGGGCTCAGAGGGGAGCATTGGGGTCACTCATGGCTCCATCAGTTCCTGTTGTATGGCTCGAGGCTTGCCACACTGGCAATGTGTCACAAGCCCTTCTTCAGCAGTCTACTGTTTTAAGCCCTGCAGGAGAAGGGGAGCAGTGGAGCTGGCAGGCGTGGCCAGAGTGACCACAAGTGCAGCTGTTAGATACCTCTGGAGACCAATCTGGTGCTGCTAATTATTTCAAATTAGCAGCACCAGATCATTGACACTAATGCTATTTTGAAATAATTTCAAAATAAGCGCTATTCCCTAAGGAAAGCAAGAGTATAGATTTTGAAATAACCAACCTGTTATTTCAAAAAACGGGCTATGAGTGTGGATTCTCAGTTTATTTTGAAATGAGGGGGTGGGGTTATTTTGAAAAAACTCCTTAGTGTAGACCAGGGCTGAGTGATTCAGAATGTTACAATAATACATTTCAATAATAATAGTAGGGGTGTCAAACGATTTTAAAAATTAATTGTGATTAATCACATGGTTAGCCAGCTGTTAATCAATAAGAGAATATTTATTCAAATATTTTTGGATATTTTCTATATTTTCATATATATTGATTTCAATTAGAAAACAGAATACAAAGTGTACAGTGTTCACTTTATTCTTGATTATACATACTTGTACTATAAGAAAAAGAAATAGTATTTTTCATTTAATCTCCTACAAATACTGTAGTGGAATCTTTTTATGATGAAAGTTGAACTTACAAATGTAGATTTATGTACTAAAATATGTGCATTCAAAAATAAAGCAATTTAAAACAGTAGTGCCTACAAGTCCACTCAGTCCTTACTTCTTGTTCATCCAGTCACTCAGAGAAACTAGTTAGCAGGAGATAATGTTGTCTGCTTCTTGTTTACAATGTCACCTGAAAGTGAGAACAGCCATTTGCTGCATGGCACTGTTGTAGCCGGTGTTGCAAGGTATTTATGTTCCAGATGTGCTAAACATTTGTGCTTCATCCACCATGCTGATGAAGAGTTCTGCTCGATAACGATCCAAAGCAGTGCAGACCGACATATGTTCATTTTCATCATCTGAGTCTGATGCCACCAGCAGAAGTTTGGTTTTCTTTTTTGGTGGTTCAGTTCTGTAGTTTCTGCATTAGAGTATTGCTCTTTTAAGACTTCTGAAAACATGTTCCACACCACATTCCACTCAGATTTTGGACAGCGCTTCTGATTCCTAAACCTTGGGTTGAGTGTTGCAGCTATTTTTAGAAGTCTCATATTGGTACCTTCTTTTCATTTGGTCAAATCTACTTTGAAAGTGTTCTTAAAACAAACGTGCCAGATCATCACCCGGCATTGCTATTACATGAAATATATGGCAGAATGCAGGTAAAACAGAACAGAAGACATATACTTCTCCCTCAAGGAGGTCAGACATATATTTCATATACACGTTTTTTTAATGAGTCTCATCAGCATGGAAGCATGTCCTCTGGAATGGTGGCTGAAGAATCAAGGCCTATATGAATGTTTAACATATCTGGCATGTAAATACCTTGCAATACCAGTTACAAAAGTGTCATGTGAACACCTGTTCTCACTTCCAGGTGACACTGTAAATAAGAAGCGTGCAACATAAATTTAAATAAACTTGTTTGTTTAGCGATAGGCTGAACAAGACGTAGGAAAGTGGACTTATAGGCACTACTGTTTTACATTGTTTTGGTTCTGAGTGCAGTTGTAACCAAAAAAACCTATACTTGTAAGTTGCACTTTCACAATAAAAGAAGACTGCATGACAGTACTTGAATGAGGTGAACTGAAAGATACTATTGCTATTTTTTATAAATTTTACAGTGCAAATATTTATAATAAAAATATTCAGTGCGAACTGTACACTTTGTATTCTGTGTTGTAATAGAAATCATCATATTTGAAAATGTAGAAAACTTCCAAATATTTAATAAATTTCAATTGACATTCTATTGCTTAACAGTGCAATTAACCACGATTAATTTTTTGAGTTAATTGACGCAATTAACTATAATTAATCGACAGATCTAAATAATAGCTAAAAGTTTAGTTAGTATAGAAAGCCATATTCACACTTATTGATATCAGTGTGAGTGCCAATGCTGATTGAGAATATTACCTAATCCCAAATGAATAGTCCAGATCAGTGGCCACACTTAAAAATGAAATTCAGCTATTCCAAAGAATGAATGTGATACCCCATGGTATATTCCATCTGGGCAATTTTCTCCACTATGGGTGTTTCCATGTGACTAGTCAGACTAGATCTATTGCCCACTGCACCGCCAGAGAGAAACAAAGAGTCTTATCATTTTAAGCTTTCAATTTCAACAAATATTTCTCATTAATTTGTATAGCTATATGTAATGGGGCTAGCATGTGTAAGAACACAGAGTTTGATTGTGCCTGGGATTTCTCTTTCACAAATGCAAATATGCTCTCCCTGTGCTTCCTTAGTGAAGGATAAAGAGGTGGCTTTTTGCCATCTTATTTTCCACAAAATTCATTGTTTTGTTCTCAGAGTTAGGATGACCCTGTGGCTTACAGTGCTTAATTTACATGTGAACTGAGGCACACAGGTGAATATACATCAAGTGACTGACAGAAAACTGTTTGTCAAATTTGCCTTGATTCAGATTATTTTTAAGGAACATATTTTCAGTATGTGGGCAAATATGTACAGCCAATGTGCTCATTCACACCCAGCATAGTATTTGTACATTTTACAATGGTATTAAAGATCATCGAGAACCTGGCTTTAATTTAAGATCTTACCTTATACATAGGCCTCAATTGGAGTAGTGTGCCCAGTTCTGGGCACCACATTTTAAGAAAGATGTGGAGAAATTGGAGAAGGCCAGAGAAGAGCAATAAAAATGATTAAAGGTCTAGAAAACATGACCTATGAGGGAAGACTGAAAGAACTGGGCTTGTTTACTTTAGAAAAGAGAAGACTGAGAGGGAACATGATAGAAGTTTTCAAGGGTGCTATAAGGAGGAGGGAGAAAAATTGTTCTCCTGGGCCTCTGAGGATAGGACAAGAAGCAATGGGCTTAAAATGCAGCAAGGGAGGTTTAGGTTCAACATTAGGAAAAACTTCCTAACTATCAGGGTGGTTAAACACTGGAATAAATTGCCTAGGGAGATTGTGGAATCTCCATCACTGGAGATACTTAAAAGCAGGTTAGACAGACACCTGTCATGGATGATATAGACTGTGCTTGGTTCTGCCATGAGGGCAGGGGACTGGACTTGATGATCTCTCAAGGTCTCTTCCAGTTCTAGTGTTCTATGGTTCTTTCTGGATAAATGCTATGAAACTGGTGTGCTACGAATAGGGAGTTTATCAGGAGTTACCATTATAGATCACTTTAAATACTAACAAGATGGTTTAATAGGTGATGAGCTTTCGTGGGCCAGACCCACTTCCTCAGATCATCTTGTTAGTCTTTAAAGTACTACATAGTTTTTCCTTTTATTTTAGCAACATCAGACTAACACGGCTACCTCTCTATTACTATTTGTTATAGATCAGTGAATCCTTTGCAAATTGGAACTGATAAATTCTTAGCAGATAGGTAAATATAGTAGTGCCTTGATTCCAGAAGGTATTTAAATACATACCTGACTTTAAACATATGTATCATCTCATTTAAGTGAATGGGACTATTCCTATGGGAATACCAACATACCAGAAGAGCCTATGGAGATTATCAACACCACTCACCCAAAATCTTAATGTTACAATCTACTGAATGTGTATATCCTAATTTTGTGACTGTATCATTTTTGTATGTGATGTTAGAAATAGGAAGTTTGGATCTGTTCATAATTCTGAATGTGCTAATGAGGGCCATTACTGACGCCCTGGAAACTTCATGTCTCGGTGATCAAATCAACAACCTGTGAATACGGATGTTAAAATGCAATTATCTGGCTAATTGTGTAGTCAATACAATTTGTATCAACTATATGATTAGTTGATAAGTGCCGCTCTGCAGAGCTGCAGTGCAGGTAACTCCAGGAACCAACTCGAGCCGGGACTAAGCAGTCCTGGTTCATGCCTACTCCCCAGGCACCCGCACTGCAGCTCGGCATTTTAAATATAGTAAGAGCTGCTGGGCTCTTACTACATTTAAAATACAGAGGCACAGCGATCAACACAAGCCAGGACTGCTCAGTCCCAGCTCACGCTGAGTCCAGCAGCCCCTATTCACGGTGTAGAACCCTGTCTGCCACAAACAGGGGATAGTGCCAGAGCAGCCCCTGCCGCGGCCAGTCCTGGCCACTGTGAACTGGTGTTGCTTGCTGGCAACAGCCCCTGTCCATGGGGGGCCCAACTTCCCACTGGGACCCCTGCAGATAGGGGCTGCTTCACAGCAGCATCCCCTATTCCCCCCGCCTCTGATGGAGGCAGGCGGGACCCCAGAGACAGTGCTGGGGGGGACTGGCTTTTAAGCCAGCTCCCCTCAGCACCGGTTCCTGTCGTCCTCTTGTTGCTTCTCATAGAAGCAGCAAGGGGAGGGGATTGCCGCAGAGAGCATGGGGCAAGCGGGGACTGCTTGTGTTCCTGATTACCCCATGCTCCCTGTGGCACTTCTGCTTTTGAAAGCAAAAGCGCCCACAGTGGGAACCAGCACAAGCGGGCACTGAAGCAGTCCCGCTCATGCCGTTTCCCTGCTGTGCCTCTGCCTTCCCTGCCCCTCATGGAGATAGTGCTGGGGGGCGGAGTTGGCTTATATCTGGTTCTCCCCAGCACTGGCTCCTGGTCCATCCCCCCGCTGCTTGCTGCCTCTGCAAGAGAGAGGCAGCAAAAGGGGGAAGCGACTAGTCAAGTCGCTGCTCAACTATCTGATAAGCATTTGCTTATTGGATAGCCGACTAGTCCCTTACATCCCTACCTGTGAATAGTTTTGTTTGTCCTTTAAGCCCAAACAGTGGTTGGTCCGAGAAAGACCTTGCTATTTGGTACTGGAATCCACCTTAAATCTGGTATTTTTCCATGGGGATGGGGAGGATGCCAAACAAAGGATCCCTGCCCTAGGGGAAAATTTATTTAAGCAATGGGAGGCAATCAGATTTTTTTCTTCAGCTGGCTTTTGAAACTCCCTGCTGGCCCACCCTAAGGTAATACAAAAAGGTTTGAAGAAACTGGAGATCCAAGCCAGACTTGAAGATCTTTACCTGAGATAAGAACAACTGTTTAGGGTAAGAATTAGCATGTAACAACCTTCTTAGGGGATTAGAACTAGCTAAGCATTTTTTGTTCATTTTAATTTGGTAACTTACTTTGATCTCGCTGTTTTCACTTGCACTTAAATCCTACTTTTTATACTTAATGAAAACACTTCTATATATTATCTAGCCCAGTGTAAATAATTGTTACCTGGGGAAAGCAACCACTGTGCATATCTCTCTTTCATTGATTATGGGTATATCTAAACTACATTCCTCTTTTGAAAGAGGGATGTAAATTAGACACATCAAAATTTGAATTTCCCGTGCTTCATTTGCATAATCGCGTAATGGCGTTTTTTCGAAAAATGCTATTTTGAGAGTGAAACTGCGATCTAGATGAGGTTTACAGGACCTTTTGAAAAGGCTTTTCTTTTCGAAAGAACTGTGTCTAGACCGCGGTTTCACTTTCGAAATAGCGTTTTTCAAAAAAAGCCGTGACATGATTATGCAAATGAAGCACGGGAAATTCAAATCCTGGCTTCGTTTGCAATTTTGATGTGTCAAATTTACATCCCTCTTTCAAAAGAGGGATGTAGTCTAGACATAGCCAAAGAGAGTTTACCTTATGAGCTTTCCCTGTGTAAAACTCTTACAAGGGGTAAGACGGATTTGTTTGGGGGTTTTGTCCCTTTTGGGGTTGGTTTCCTGGGTGCTGAGACCTTAGAGCTAAGCTATCTCAGAGCTGAACTGGTTCAGTGTCTCTGTTGCTCTGTAAAGGGGGTGGTAACCCCAGTTCTGTGATCTGGCTGGGGGAGACCAGAGTATCTGGCCCAAAACAGGGTGGTGGGGAGCCCCAGAGAGAAGAAAGATTAGTGTCAGTGATATGATCAGCACACCAGGGTACAATACCAAGGGGGCTTCTGTGATTCACTCCTTCACAGACTGTTTATCCTACTGTAAACTTTCTCCTTTTAAGCTTCTTGTATTGCTCGCTCTCAGCATGCTCCTTTATTCTGATCTCAGTGCTGCAGTAATTGCAGCACTAATGCATCCTCTGCACTCCCAACTTTACTTTTATTGAAAATTTCTAAGCACTGATTTTCCTATTAGTATTCAGGCCGAGATTTGCATTTTTGTCCCATGTTTACCTATTTACATTATCTTTATTTGTGAAAGATAGATTGATTGCATTCAGTGCTATATTAACTGAGTGCAAAAAAATAAATAGGCAGGCAGTGTCTCCATGTGAACCAATCATAGTGCAATATTTATACTGTTTGATTTTTTCCAATCTCCACTGGGTATGCGCTCTGTATTTTACATTGCAAAGCTGCTTCAATCTCATAGTTGCAAGACACAACAATCATGTACATCTTCAGGGAGTAACAAAAAAAGCATCTTCAAAAACCTGAGTGGATTGATAAATGAGTGCAAATTAGTACACATGGAACTCCTTTAATTAAAAAAAAATGGTACAGATTGAACCTGTCTAGTCTGGCACACTATGGTCTAGTAACATCCATGGGCCGGCACAATTTTTGTTAGTTGGAAATCCACTTATCATGAGTGTGGCCAAGTTCCCTGTGGTTCCATAAACTGGAGTCCTTGCTCTCGGTGTTCTGTACTGTTATTTAGCTCTAATTTACCTCTAAATGTCATCCAAGAGTCCAGTGAGCAATGGATGTGTTGTTAATGCTGCTAGACAATATTGACCTCCCATGGTTTGGAAAATTCTCTGGTTCAGTACCAGCCAAGTCCCAAGGCTGCTGAACTAGAGAGGTTCAATCTGTAAATTATTAGTGAAAATCATCCTGAAAATGTGGAATACTAGTTATGCATTAGGTGCCAAATGTGTCAGGACTTAGATGGCTGTGCACCTGTCCCACCACCAAAATACAGGCACCCTGGAGACTTGAACAGTGGAAACTAGGCATCTGTGAACTTCAGGAGCCTACTGAAGTTTAGGTGACAGCTGTGCAGAGATTTGTGAATGTTAATAATTGCAAAATATTGGACTTTGTTATTTCACACTTCATGGCTTCTGAAACAGATTATAGTGAGGGCCACTAGAAAGCTCATAAACTGTTGAGAGGGTTACTACTTAGTTCCTAGAAACAACAGTATTAACGAGAAATATTTGAAAAATCTCTTCACTGTGACTATGATGGTCAAAGGGTAAGGGTACATCTACACTTGCTCCCTAGTTTGAGCTAGGGATGCAAATGTCGCGGACTGAAATAGATAATGAAGCGTGGGGGATTTAAATATCCCACGCTTCATTAGCATAATCTTGCCCACGCACTATTCCGCTCGCCAGCTGATTCGAACCAGGAAATGCGATCAGTGACACGTTAGTTCAAATCAAACCCCTTGGTTCGAACTAATGTTACTCATTTTTTATTCCAACTAATGCGTCCAGGAGAACACTTCCTGGTTCGAATCAGCTGGCGAGCGGAATAGCGCGTGGGCGAGATTATGCTAATGAAGCACGGGATATTAAAATTTCTGCTTCATTAGCAATTTCGGTCCGCTACATTTGCATCCTTAGCTCGAACTAGGAAGCAAATGTAGACATACCCTAATAGTTTTCATTTTGAAACTAATATTCTAAAGAACAACTAGTAATCCTGTAGCACTTTAAAGATTAACAAATATATATAGTATCATGAGTGTTCGTGGGCAAAACCCACTTCCTCAGATGAGCAGAGTGGAGAGAAAAGGTGGGACCCTCACAATTTATAACAGAAAAAGAAGGGGGGAAGTACCTGTCAATTGTAGTCATGGTGCTAATGAGACTAATTGAGTGGGCTGGAAGTGTCCCATACTTAGCTTTTGATGTCAATTGGGTGTTGAATGTAAGGAAAGTAGGTTTTATAATGGCCCATCCAGTTCAGGTCTTTGTACAAGTCATGAGAGATAGTGTCAAATTTGCATATGCTAAGAAGTGATGTTAGAGGACAAGAAAAAATCCCTAAGCCAAATCCCTGCAAGCTGCATGGAAACTTCTTAAAGACACCATAATAGAGGCCCAACTTAAATGTATATCCCAAATTAAAAAACATAGCAAGAGACCTAAAAAGTGTCACCGTGGCTTAACTACCATGTAAAAGAAGCAGTGAGGGACAAAAAGGCATCTTTTAAGAAGTGGAAGTCCAATCCTAGTGAGATAAATAGAAAGGAACATAAACACTGTCAAATAAAGTATAAAAATGTAATAAGAAAAACAAAAAAAGATTTTGAGGAACAGCTAGCCAAAAACTCAAAAAGAAAAAACAAAATGTTTTTTAAGTACATTAGAAGCAGGAAGCCTGCTAAAAAACCTGTGGGTCCCCTAGACGATCGAACTATAAAAGGCGCAATCAAGGACGATAAAGCCATTGCGGAGAAACTAAATGATTTCTTTGCTTCAGTCTTCACGGCTGAGGACGTTGGGGAGATTCCCAAATCTGCACCATCCTTTGTGGGTGATGAATCTGAGGAACTGTCCCAGATTGAAGTGTCATTAGAGGAGGTTTTGGAACAAATAGAAAAACTTAATGTTAACAAATCTCCGGGACCGGATGGCATTCATCCAAGGGTTCTAAAAGAACTCAAACGGGAAATTGCTGAACTATTATCTGTGGTTTGTAACCTATCTCTTAAATCGGCTTCTGTACCTAATGACTGGAAGGTAGCCAACGTGACACCAATATTTAAAAAGGGCTCTAGAGGCGATCCGGGCAATTACAGACCAGTAAGTCTAACTTCAGTACCGGGCAAATTAGTTGAAACAATAGTAAAGAATAAAATTGTGAAGCATGTAGAAGAACATAATTTGTTGAACAAAAGTCAACATGGTTTCTGTAAAGGGAAATCCTGTCTTACTAATCTATTAGAGTTCTTTGAAGGGGTTAACAAACATGCGGACAAGGGGGATCCAGTAGATATAGTATACTTAGATTTTCAGAAAGCCTTTGACAAGGTCCCTCACCAAAGGCTCTTGTGTAAATTACATGGCCATGGGATAAGAGGGAAGGTCCTTTCTTGGATTGAGAACTGGTTAAAAGACAGGAAACAAAGGGCAGGAATAAATGGTAAATTTTCAGAATGGAGAGGGGTAACTAGTGGTGTCCCCCAAGGGTTGGTCCTAGGACCAATCCTGTTCAACTTATTCATAAATGATCTGGAGAAAGGGGTAAGCAGTGAGGTGGTAAAGTTTGCAGATGATACCAAACTGTTTAGAATAGTCAAGACAGAAGCAGACTGTGAGGGACTCCAAGAAGATCTCACCAAACTGAGTGATTGGGCAACAAAATGGCAAATGAAATTTAATGTGGATAAGTGTAAAGTAATGCACATCAGGACAAATAACTCCAACTATACGTACAGTATGATGGGGGCTAATTTGGCTACGACAAATCAGGAAAGAGATCTTGGAGTTATCGTGGACAGTTCTCTGAAAACTTCCACACAGTGTGCAGCGGCAGTCAAAAAGGCAAATAGGATGCTAGGAATTATTAAGAAAGGGATAGAAAATAAGACCCAGAATATCTTACTGCCCCTGTATAAAACTATGGTATGCCCACATCTTGAATACTGTGTACAGATGTGGTCTCCTCACCTCAAAAAAGATATTTTGGCCTTGAAAAGGGTTCAGAAAAGGGCAACTAAAATGATTAGGGGTTTGGAACGGGTCCCATATGAGGAGAGGCTAAAGCGACTGGGACTTTTCAGTTTAGAAAAGAGGAGACTGAGGGGGGATATGATAGAGGTATATAAAATCATGAGTGGTGTGGAGAGGGCTGATAAAGAGAAGTTATTTATTAGTTCCCTAAATAGAAGAACTAGAGGACACCAAATGAAATTAATGGGTAGCAGGTTTAAAACTAATAAAAGAAAGTTCTTCTTCACACAGCGTGTAGTCAGTCTGTGGAACTCCTTGCCAGAGGAGGCTGTGAAGGCTAGGACTATAATAGAGTTTAAAGAGAAGCTAGATAATTTCATGGAGGTTAGGTCCATAAAAGGCTATTAGCCAGGGGATAAAATGGTGTCCTTGGCCTCTGTTTGTCAGAGGCTGGAGAGGGATGGCAAGAGAC
Source organism: Pelochelys cantorii (assembly GCA_032595735.1). NCBI lineage: Eukaryota > Metazoa > Chordata > Testudines > Trionychidae > Pelochelys > Pelochelys cantorii. The sequence goes on from CM064327.1 coordinate 145,817,723, forward strand.
AAATCGCTTGATCATTGTCTTCGGTCCACCCTCTCTGGGGCACCTGGTGCTGGCCACTGTCGGCAGACAGGATACTGGGCTAGATGGACCTTTGGTCTGACCCAGTACGGCCATTCTTATGTTCTTAAAAATACTGTACTTACCTTTGAGCTAATCAAGCAGATATTTATATAACAAGCTTATAAAAATACATTTTCTTTCTGCTTTGCTTCAGCTGGTCAGGATGCGTGCATGTGCATATTGTAAGAAAAATAGGGTATAAAACAAACTGCTTATCTGATTAACAATACACCTTTCTTGAGCCTTTTACATTTTGATTGCTTGACCAAAGAAAAAGGACTTGGAAGCAGAGATTAATTTTATAGAGCTTATTAGCCATCCTTAAAAAGAAGCATATAATAGTATAAGCTATAAAAATGCAAATAGTATTGGATTATGATTTGGCAACATAAATCAGAGATGTGGTCAATATAAGCATTTAGGTTTTCAGAATAAAATTATACAACCACAACAGAAAATAACACTTCTATACTCAGTTACTTACTTGGATAGGTGGTTTTATTTAGATTTTTGACTAAAATTCCCTCATAATAGGGTTTAAGTTGTATCAAATAGTTATGAACTCTGGTGTTGCTAACACAAAAAGGGCAAAACTAAATCACAAAACTTAAATTTTGATGAACTCCTTTTGTGTACACTAGCACCTCCTTTTATATTCTTCAAGAGCTAGCATTTGCGTACTAGAATTTACCTATGAAAAACTCAATCACAGTAAAATGGGAGCTCTTCAAATATTCCCCCTTTAGTTTATGAAGGACTGTGCAGTATCCCAAGACTTGCATGCCACAGTCCACTAATGCATACATTTGTGTCCTAACTATTAAAGCAGGAGAGAAGTAACTATACTGAAAATAGAAAACATACAATATACGGCATGTATAGAACCTTTCACTGAGGTTCTGAATATAGTTTCAACAGGCAGTAAGTATTTTGATCCCCGTTTTACAGGTGGAGAAACTGAAAAGCAGAGGAGTTAAGCCCAAGGTCACATAATGACAAATGTAAGAGTTGGCCCATTTTCTGAACTGTGAGATTCCTTTAATTAAAAGCTTATCAAAACTGTTTTTAATTCACGGATGGTAAAAGAAGCAGAAGTTAGTAGAAAGCAGTGCCTTCTTGCTAATTTGAATAATTTTCAAAAAAATAAAATGAGAGACAGTCATAGAGACACTGTTGTTGTTTAAGTGACTGCAGTCTATTAAACATGACCTGATATTCCAGAAATCATAGTAGTAAAATCTCTGTGGAAATATTTCATTAAGGAAAAGAAGATATGACTTCATGAGAATTTTAAATATGTTAATACAGGAAGTACCCAAGGTACAAATAAGTTGTGTTCCAAAAGTTTGTTTTTAAGTTGGTTGTTTGGAAAAGTGTTATAAATGATAATTAGGTTGCCAAGCTATCCCACAAAAGCCTATGTAAACCATAATGTAGCTGAAATACTGTACATCTGTAATGAAAAAATAGTAGAAGTGGGTTTTTTAATTTAACTTTGAATGATGATGCTTGAGCAAAGGCAGGATTAATTAAAGGGAGATGAGGAGGTAGGTGGCGATTCTGAAAGTGACTTCTGGATCTCCTCAGGCTGCCAAGCTACCTGTGGGCTCTGTGTTGCCGTCTGCAGCCAGCCCTATCCCTGGCTCCCCTTCTCCCCCTCCGGCGGGGCTCAGTACTAGCTCCAGCAGCTCTCATGTCTATCCCCTGACAGCCCCTTCCACAGGCTATCCCCAGCCCCTGGCTCACCAGGAGGCAGGAATGGCATGAGCATGGACTGGAGGACTTCTGAGGAGCAGAGTGTGGCTGTGCAGCTGGTGGCTGGAGAGAAGTGTTGGTTTCCCCTTCAGAGCACTGCGTGTGTCTAGCTGCTAGCTGCACGGCTGCCTCCTGGTCCTCCAGAGTCCTCTGGCCAGCACTAGCGCCACTTGCTGACAACCACACCTCTTGCCTGCTCCCCTTAGGCTGCAGGTAAGCTTTTGTTTGTATGTGCAGAGGTTCATAAGTCAGATGTTTGTATCTCAGAGCAAGTGCATGTGTATGTAAACAAATATAACTTTGCAGTCCATAACCTTTGCCATGTGATTTTATATTCAGTTATCACCACACATAATGTTCATTGTTAAAAGGTAATTGTTGACAAAGGTGACGACAACAGTGGTATCTGAGAGACTACCCTTTTTTATGCTTTACTGGCAATGCTAAACAACTGCCCTATCTTTTGCAAATATTGACATTTCAGTTAAAACACTGTGCATTATGTATTAGCAAGTGTACTGCATATATTTGCTAATATTTTTTTTAATGTACAGTTTAGGTCAGAAATGTTTCCAGTAGCATGGGGGAGGATGCTCCATAAGTGGCGCTAGAAGCAATTGGCTCTTATTGCAGCAAGGGAGGCTTAGGTTGGACATTCAGAAAAAAACTTTTTGTTAGGGTAGTTAAGCATCAGAATAAATTGCCCAGGAAGGTTGTGAAATCTCTATCAGAGGGTTAGACAAAACACCTATCAGGAATGGTCTAGAACAGGGCTACTCAACATGCAACCCGTGGGCCTCATGCGGCCCACGGCCTGTTTGTTTGCGGCCCGTGGTGTGGTTTACATTTACGCGGGGCTCAACACGTGGCCTATGGGTGGGATCCTTTGAACTTGGCCTCCACTGGGAACACGCTCCACATCGGTGAGGCCTCTCCCAGGTGGGGTGAGCATTGAAAGATGCAAGCCGATCAGCTGGCTAGAACAGACAGGTACAGGGTGTCGGCGTTTCTAGCCCCCAGGGAGGAGGTACTGGGAGCACCAGGGTATTGTGGGAAATGCTGACTGCTTAGCTTTGCGGGCAGAGCCTGAAAGGTGCTGACTGGCTTAGACTGGCCACATTCGGGTCTGGTGCCATAGCTTAAGGCTTAATCTTTGTATTCATGCCTAGTAGTATGAAAGAAGCTATTTGCACATATATGCAACCACACTTAAATTATGGCCCTCGGCATGTGCTTAAATTATGGCCCTCGGCATGTGCTTATGGCCCTCGGCATTTGCATATATATGCAACCACACTTAAATTGTGGCCCCAGGGGCTTCCAAAATTGAGTAGCCCCATTCTAGATAATACTTAGTCATCCTACCATGAGAGCAGGGAATTGGACTAGATTATCTCTCAACATCTCTGAAAGTTTTATGATTCTATAATGAAGCGAATAGTTCACCAATACGTAGTAAACTGGATTACTTGGTAAGCTGGGTGCAAACAAATAGTATTCTTTTTAATATATTTAAATATAAATGTATGCAATGAGGAGGAAAAAGTGCAAGTTATACTTTCAGGATGGGGGACTTTTCCTGGGAAACAGTGACTCTGAAAAAGATTTGGGGATTGTGAATAATCTGCTGAATATGAACTCCCAGTATGGCAATGTGGCTGAAAAGGCAAATGGATTCTATGGAATCTCAAGTAGGAGTATTTTATTTTACCTCTATATTTGGCATTGTTCTACTGTTGCAGAAATATTGTGCCCAGTTATGGTGTCCACAATTCAAGGATGCTGAAAAATTGGAGAGGGTTCAGAGAAGACACACAAGAATGATTCAAGGATTAGAAAACAAGAGTCAAGTTCATTCTATTTAACTTAACAAAGATAAGTTAAGACATGATCCAAGTTTATAAGTATGTACATGGGAAACAAATATTTAATAATGGGCTCTTTAATCAAGCAGAGAAAAGTATAGTATGACCTAATGCAGCTTGTGCTTCCCTCCCTAGCCAGCTCCCAAACAGTTGGCTCCAGCCTCCTGCTTCTGTGCTCGTACTCTCTCTTAGACCTTTGCCCCTCTTACATGAATACATTATTACTTATTCTGGTGCTCTAGGGTTTATGCATTATGGGAGAGGATTTTAAATGAGGTAACAGTGTGCCTTGTAGTAGGTAGAACCTGTCCTAGTAGCTCATTTGCAATGTAGGGAAGTTACCCAATAATGACCCATATGCTTCATAATACCATGTAAAATAGTTTTTATTTAAATTGTAATCTCAAACTCTCAAATGGTTTAAAGCTTTCTTTTTCTATCCCTAGTGGGTTGCTATATCGTGAACCTTACATTTGTCAGTAGTTCAGGGGTGAATAGTGTTCTGCTTGGCCGCTCACTCCTGGATAACTTTGGGGAGAAAAGATTTTTTTAAAGGGACTGTTGTATGAAGCTGATTAGAGGTTTGGAATGTTAGAATAAATGTTGTGGAAATAGATTATTGGTAAGAGTACAAGGAGATATGGCTAAAGGTGCATGTTAAATACAATGTATTACATGTCTCTCTAAGTTAGCCATATATATTATCACTGCCTATGTAATATGACTGTCTACACATCTCACATATATTAGCAGGCAGAAAACTACATTAAAATAGAGTTAAAATTGAAAATACATCAGTAATTTAGGGATATAAAACATTACAAGAATGTTGTGATTATCAAAAAACCTGATCTAATTAAAATAATTTGACATAATGTATCAAAGTGCTTTCAAAGACTTTTTTTTCATACATTTACTTTATGGTGTGTTGATAGAATTCCAGTCTCTCTCTTGTCAATAACTCATTAAGAGAGTCAGCCTCTGGCAAACTCCACAGTAAATCAGATATAGAAAATGGCGATTTTTTTCCCCCAGCTCCTAACACAACCTAATCTAAATAATTTTCATGGCAACAGCAAAAAAAGTACCTCCTTTACTGTGCCATATTTAAAAGTCTACTGCAAAATATGGAGTTGTTAATGTTACAAAAAGTCAATTTTTTATAATAGAAGGTGTTAAGCAATCTAAATATAGGCATTGTTACTGCTCTTCTTATAACGTGCATTTCTAGTGACTCTAACATTAGTAGCTAAGCACTATAACATAGAAGAGTAATAATTCAAAACATGATCTGTGCAACAAGGGCTTTGTGTCTGAATGTTTTAACATACTGTGTCTACTCCCTGGATGCCAGCAGTTGGTTTTTCATTCTACTCGTTGATTTAATTGTTGTTTATGCGACTTTGTGGTCTACTGAGTAACAGTAAATCTGATTATTTCCCAAGACATAGTCTTTATACCCATTTCAGGGTTGCATGATGAACAATGATGTTCCCAAACTCCTTTGTTTGTTTATGGAATTATACATCATTGTGTTTTTCTCCATAAATTTTAGGAAGAAATATGAAGGTAATGATTTATTTTGATGCTCATGGTCAATGTGGGCCAATTTAGACCTGCCATTACAAAGTGCAATTGACTGGGAAGTTATATCCTCTTACACTGGGTCTCCCTTTGGTCCAATGTACCTGTTCTGCAAATTGTCTGAGGGAAAACAGGTACCCTTAATTTACTGTGCTGTAGTGTATTATCTCCCCTTCCCCCCAGCAGTTAATTCAGAATGAAATGTCAATTTCACTTCTCTCCACGGGGAAGTACAAGCTGATGAATATGCCAGAGAGCCTGAGACTGTTATGAATTTAATGTAGGTGGTCTGGATTAGTGGTAAGAGCAGGAGTCAGGTCTAGTGGGCAGAGCAGGTGCCCAGGTTTGGGAATGAAGCCAAAGCCAAAGTCAGTGCCTGGGCTAGTGGGGAAGTCAGAGGCCAGGGTCAGAGCCAGGACCAGTAACTGATGGTTGAAGTGAGGCATAAGGGCAAAAACTGGAGGAGAGGCAAGGATCAAGCACAGAGCTAGAGTACAGTGTGAACAAGTACAAAGGTTGGGGTGATGTAGAAGTCAGGGAAGAATCAAGATTGGATCGGATTGGAGCAGGAGGCAGGCACAAGCAGAATCCAATGCAACCACAGCAGGAAACCATCTTGTTGCTTGGACAAACTTCCTTTGCCTGCTTTTAATTTGTATAGCATGGTTAGATCAGTCAGTGGTGGCAGGTGATCCTGCAGTCAAGATCCTCAGCAGGATCTTGACTGAGGCTATAGTCCTATTGGATCCTCAGGCCACCAGGTTTCAGCAGATGCTGGGTGGAGGAAAGGATTGATCATATTCCTGGGTCTGGAGAGGAATGTGGTCTGGGGTTACAAATAGCTCTACTGGCTCTGAGGATGAATGTGCCAAATTGACATACTGTCTGTGCCAAGTGTGTGAGACTTGAGTCCACCATATTAGAGACCCAGAACTAGAATCTAGTCCCTGCTATAGCCCCTTTATGTTGCTCTATTGGATTCCATGCATTGTAAAGGGAATAGAGAGCTCCCCAGAGAATTCCTGCAGCGTAGGCACTGTAACACGTGTGAAAACAGCCCTATACTACTGCATGCACATTCAAAGACTGTGACAAGGTGTGAAGGGGCTGGAGGGGGAATGTCCAGAGCAGCCCAAATGTGAGAAAACAGAGAAAGATAGCTTAATGCCATCTTTGCACCCTCCCCAGATTGTGCTGTAGTTCCTGAGACAAACAGCATAGAATATTGCCCCGAGGTTCTATTCCTAATTCTGCCAGAAGTGATTATATGGATCCTGTTAATGATCCTGTATTTAAAATAGGGGATTGACACTTGTCTGCCTCCTAAAATATCCACATGAAGCATTGCTCCATAATAAAGAACGTTAGGTGCACAGGATTGTTAACACCAGTCAGTGAGCGATCTGAGATAAGGAGCAGGGGCTATGTTGTTGCTTATGGCAACATGTAGAATACAGACACGGCACGCCTCCCAGCATGGATGTAAATAGCGGTGTAAATGGTGAGGCACTGCTTAGGTGAATACAAATATGCCAGAACTTTAGGGTAAATACCCTACATAGTTCTCTACATGCCTCAGCAGTATTTTCCCTCATCTGCACTAATCATTTTAGTAGTATAGTGTCCTGGATGTGAGAGACTCAAGTTTAAATCCTTCTTCTGTCTGATGCGGTACAGGGGTTTGAACCCAGGTCTCTGCAGTGGGATGCTTTGAAACTGTGCTGTTGAAGAGGGTCCACTTTTTAATAAAGTAATTAGTAGTTAAGTAGTTATTGGGCCAAAAAGAATGATGAGAATGAATCTAAACCCCTCCTTATGTGGCAGGGAGGAGACTTGAGTTCAAATCCCTGTTCTAATGAGTATTTAATTATTTTATATAAAAAACAGAACAGCATCAGACACAGCAATTAAAAGAATCTCCTCCCAAGCCTCTTGACCCTCTTGGGCAGTGAGGACTCTGAGTTCAAATCCCTCCTCCACTTCAGGCAGAGAAAGGATTTGAATCTATCTATCCAAGATCCTGGGTGAATGCTCTTACTAATGGGCTAAAAAGGAATGATGGCCCCTCTCTTTGCAAGAAAGATTAGACTTGGTTTGACTGAGGAGAGGTTAACTCCTGTGGATCTCAAACAGAGGGAAGAATCTAATTCTGTTGGCAGGATGGTGCTTAGGCCACTCCCCTCTTGGTATTTCCTACTTCCTATCTTAGCCAGCATGCTGTTCAGTATGCTGGCTGTTGTGAATCTCTGTCTTAGGGTATGTCTACACAGCAGGGCTAAAATTGAATTAAGCTACACAACTTCAGCTACATCAATTGCGTAGCTTAAGTTGAAATAGCTTAACTCAGCTTTTGGCACTGTCTACACAGCAGAAAGTTGAAGGAAGAACACTCTTCCTTCAACTTCCCTTACTCCTCATAAAATGAGGGTTACAGGAATAGGAATAAGAAGTCCTGCAGCTTGACATTATTTCAAAATAATAGCTTGCAGTGTAGACACACGCTTTGTTATTTCAGAATAACGTCAGTTATTCCGAAATAATGCTGCTGTGTAGACGTACCCTAAGGAACTTAATTTCCCCATGCATGTTATACAGAGCCTGGGTACCTAACTCAGGAATGTAGATTTTCGTGGACTGTGGCTGTATCTAAGGCCCCTTTGTGTATTTAGCTCTGTTTTCTCAGATTATATACTGTATGCTAACCACAGGGGAGAAGTATGGCATAAAAGTCATTATGGCTGCTGTATGACACTTGAAGATCCTCCTGTACTGGATGTTTTATTCTGTGGCAGTTTCCAGTGGCTTTAGGTCCATTTTGCACTACGGGTCGAACCTCCTTTGTCCGACACCCTTGGGACCTGAGTGGTCCCAAACCACAGAGTTTGTGGGACAAGGGGAGGTCAAGTCTCCCTACCTGGCTGTAGGTGCTGCTCCTGGCTGGGGCTGTGCTCCCTGCCACAGCCTCCAGCCCCCACCATGCTAGCCCTGACTGGGGGTTGTATCCCACATTGTGTCAGACAAGGACCGGCCCTGCTGCCTCTAGTTCCGGCTGGGGCTGCACACCCCACAGCGTTGGTCCAGGTTGCACAACCAGCTGCTGGCCCTGCTGACTCCAGCCCTGGCTGGGGCTGTGCTCTCTGCCACCAGCCCGGACAGAGCTCCTGGCTGCTGACCATGATGTCTCCAACTCCGGCTGGGGCTGGGGCTGGGGCTGTGCTCCCCGCTGTCAGCCCTGACTGGGGCTGTACCCTCCCCAGCATGCCAGCCCTGACTGAGGCTGTGTTTCCCACCTTGCCAGCCCCAGCCAGAGCTGGGCTCCTGGCCACTGGCCCCGCTGCCTCCAGCCCTGGCAGGGGCTGCGGTCCTTGCTGTCAGCCCTGGCCAGGGCTGTGTTCCCCATCGTGCTAGCCCCACTGGGAATGTGCTCCCCACCACCAGCCCAGCTTGGGCTGCACTTCTGAACCTGGCCAGCTGGGGTTCTCTGGTCCGGCCACATCTATGGTCCTGCATGGATGTTGCCAAAATAGAGAGTCCTGGATTTTAGAGGTTCAGCCTGTAGTAGATTGGCACAAATAAGCCCTACCCCAGCCAAGGTCAGGATCACAGTGCTGAGTTCAGTGTCAAAATAAAGATAGAAAGGTATTCCATTCCCTTTTTTGGGCATGAATAAGATAAGGTTTTATTGGCATACGGTGACTGAGATACCATCTCTCTTGAAACTCAACTTGCATGGATAATTTATTAGCTAGATCAATGCTTGTGCATTACATTCAGGAGAGTATATCAATCCAGTTGTCATGAATACCTAGGGACTCGCTGACTTTTTCTAATCCACTTCTTTTGAAAAAGGGATTGACCAGACAAATTAAAAGGATCTGTTAACATGGATAGTGTGTGCCTTTGTATCTGCTTGTTCTTATTTAAGAAGTATATGAAAATGCAGATTTTTTGAGTGTACATGTTCCTTAATTGCATTGCAATGATTTCATGACATTCAGTCTCAGAGAGGTAGTCATGTTAATCTGTGATTTTAAAAACAATGAGTAGTCCTGTGGCTCCTACTGACTGCCATTCTTACCTACATGCCTCTAGCTTGCATTCAGAACACGTCACAGGATCGATTGTTTATGGCCAAACCCTAAGATACAACCGGATTTGCTCCAGTCCCACAGACAGAGACAAATACCTACAAGATCGTTATCGGGCATTCTTAAAATGTAATACCCACCTGGGGAAGTGAAGAAGCAGATTGACAGAGCCAGACAAGTCCCCAGGAATCTACTTCTTCAAGGCAGGCCCAACAAGGAAAACACCACCACCACTAGTCATCACCTACAGCCCCCAGCTTAGACCCTTCCAGTGCATCATTGACAATTTTCAACCTATCCTGAAAAACGATCCCTCATTCTCACAGGCCTTGGGAGACAGGCCAATTCTTGCCTTCAGACAACCCCCTAACCTGAAGCAAATACTTGCCAGCAGCCACACATCACACCTCAGATACACTCATCCAGGAACCTACCCCTGCCAACTCTTATCCACATATTTATACATCAGGGGCTCATACAAGCTATATGGCATCAAGCGCCAGCAATGCCCCTCTGCCATGTATATTGGCCAAACTGGACAATCTCTGTGGCAAAGGATAAATGGACACAAATCAGACATCACAAATGGTAACACACATAAACCTGTAGGGGAACTTTTTAAACGGCCTGGACGCTCATTATAGCCATTTTTCTATAAAAGGAATTTCACCAGCCAATTAGAGTGAAAGTGCAGAATTGACATTCATCTACAAATTTGATAGTTACCCTGGGCTTGAACAAAGACATCAGCTGGATGTTGCATTATGAAGCCATCTCCCCTGCCTTTAACACCTCATTTTTACATCAAAAGCTAGGTATGGAACATTTGCAGCCCACTTAATTAGCCTCATTAGCACCAGTCCTACAATTGACAGGTATCTTTTTCCCTGTTATAAATAACTTCGTTTCTGTTATTTCTCTCCATCTCATCATCTGATGAAGTGGGGTTTTCCCACAAAAGCTCATGATACGCTCTCTATATTTTTATTAGTCTCTAAGCCCTGGTCTACATTAGGGCATTATTTCAAAATAACACCCCTTAGGTCAAACTTATAAGCAGAGCATCCACATTTTGAAACCCATTGTTTTGAAATAAGGGACCACTTATTTTGAAATCTGTACTCCTGCTTTCCTCAGGGAATAACACTAATTTTGAAATAGTTATTTTGAAATTGTGTTAGTGTGGATGCTCTAGTGACACTATTACGAAATAACTAATTACTCTCCAGTGCTTCCTGGGGCTCTATGTTGAGGTACCGTGTCCACATTAAGGGAGCCTGCCTCAGACTCATTTCGAGGCTTCCCCGAAGTGGGGACATGCTATTTCAATTTTGTAAAATTGGGAGTTAAGTCGAATTCAGTTATTTTGAAATAATTTCCTAGTGTAGACCTACCCTGGGGCATCACAGGACTACTCGTTGTTAATGTCATTCAGACACCAACCATTTGTTTAGAATGGTAGAGCGGAAAATAGCCATTTGTAAAGTATACTAGGTAACACAACATCTAGTACAGGTTGGACCTCCCTGGTCCGGCACCCTCGGGACCTGACCCATCCGAAATGAGGGAATTTGCCAGATCAGGGAGGTTCCCTGCCACCTGCCTCCCAGGACACTGCCCCTCCCTCTGGCTGGCTCCACTCCAGCTCCGCTGCTACAGAGTTTGGGCTTGGTGCTGACCCGCTTATGCCAACTGGCTGGGGCTCTTTGGGGACAGAGCTCCCCAGCCGCCGCTGCCCTGCTTCTGTCAGGGACTGGGTACCGCATCTGCCCCGCTGGGTCGGTGCTCCGCAGCTGCCCTGCTGTTGCTGCACAGGGTCAGGGCTTCGTGGCTGCCCTGCTGCTGGTGCGCAAGGATGGGGCTCCATGGCTGCCCTGCTGCTGCCCCTCCAGGTCAGGGTTCTGAGGCTGCTCCACTGTGCCGTGCCCAGCTGGGGCTGCCCGGGACAGGGCTTGCCAGCCCCTATGGAGGGGCTCTCTGCCACTGGACTGCTGACTGGCTTGCACTCCTGGGTCCCGGGGCTCTCTGGTCCAGCAACAACCATGGTCCTGCTGGACCACGGATGTTGCTGAACCAGGGAGTCATGGATTTAGGAAGTTCAACCTGTTATTAAAATCATCTTCAATAAATAAATGTGTGTTGTATATTATATTCCTTAAGAAAAACTGTTAGGTTACTTTTATTTATGAACACATAGTCCCCAAAAGTCCCTATCAGGATTGGAATCCTCACATGCTACTTGTTGTACATGCCCGTTTTAAAGACAGTTGTGTCTCCATAAATGCAAATTCAGATGCTTCATGAATCTTCCTGATGTAAAAGTTTGATTGATTATCTGTTCTGAGCTTAATTTGTATCACACTTAGTAGTTCTATTGAGTTAAAAGAATCAACAACTTTGGTTCAGAACAGCAAGTACTATAAAAGAAGAGCCCAATAACTACTTTACTTGGACATCTGCAAGCCTTCATTTATACCAAGAAACAGTTGCATCTTCATTTATTGGCAGACATAGAATTGAGTGTGTGGATTAGAAAGGTGTATTTTAAGTGGAGCCCCAAGTAACGTTATCCCCCAAATGACTAAAAATGTGTAGTGCAAGAAAACAAGAAACGATAGACCAAAGTTCAATAACTGTACTTCTTGCTGTCAATTCAGGTATGTAACTCCCATTTTTGAGGTGCATTGGGACCCTTTCTATGCCAAAGGAGATACTGCCTTTACATAAGAACATAAGAATGTCCATACTGGGTCAGACCAAAGGTCCATCTAGCCCAGTATCCTGTCTTCCGACAGTAGCAAGTACCAGGTGCCCCAGAAGGGGTGGACCGAAGACAATGATCAAGCAATTTGTCTCCTGCCATCCTTCTCCAGCCTTTGACAAACAGAGGCCAGGGGCACCATTCCTTACCCCTGGCTAATATCCTTTTATGGACCTATCCACCATGCATTTATCTAGCTCTTTTTTAAACTCTGTTATAGTCCTAGCCTTCACAGCTTCCTCTGGCAAGGAGTTCCACAGGTTGACTGTGCGCTGTGTGAAGAAGAACTTTCTTGTATTAGTTTTAAACCTGCTACCCATTAGTTTCATTTGGTGTCCTCTAGTTCTTATATTATGGGAACAAGTAAATAACTTTTCTTTATTCATCCTTTCCACACCACTCATGATTTTATATACCTCTATCATATCCCCCCTCAGTCTCCTCTCTTCTAAACTGAAAAGTCCCAGCCTCTTTAGCCTCTCCTCTTATGGGACCTGTTCCAAACCCCTAAAACAAAGTAATCACAATGATTAAAAAGAGGAGGGGACTCACACAATAAACATATTTCGGTTACAATCTCTTCTGTATGTCTTTCTGTGGAGTGTTTTCAACAGATTATACTTTAAGAGTGAGTCTACCCTCCCTGGGCAAGATCTATTCTCTAAAGGTATGTCTAGACTACAGGGTTTTTTCGAAAAAAAGTGGTCTTTTTTCAAAAAAGCTTCACCTGCGTCTAGACTGCTGCCGCGTTCTTTCAAAATTAAATCGAAAGAACGCGGCAGTTTTGTCAACCGCGGAAAACCTCATTTTACGAGGAATAACACCTTTTTTTCGAAAGTGCTCTTTTGAAAAAGGCATTATTAAATGCAAACAGTGCTTTTTTGAAAGAGAGCATCCAGATTGCCTGGGCGCTCTCTTTGGAAAAAGTGGCTCTCTTTTTCGAAAAAAGAGGCTTCTGTCTAGATGTTCTCTTTTGAAAGAGGCTTGTAGTCTAGACGTACCCTCCGTAAGTTAAGTCCAAAAGTATATTATTTCCAGAATCAGTAGTAATATCATCAGTAGTATCACAGATAACCAAAACAATTTTTAAATGAGCAAAGGAATTTTATTAAAGGGTAGACGAATCCTGTTTTGTTTGTCTTAGAGAACTTACATAGTCTATAAATGGGAAAAGGTGAGTAATCTCAACTAAGTCCTATAAAATTGAAGAAAGCTTGATTAAATTACTTAAAAGAAGCCATGTAAACAATGATCTTGACGCAAGCAATTTATGAATATTCAAGAATCTTAACTCCAAATAAAATACCACTATTTCTCTTTGTTTACCAAGGTTAGCTATTGTCTGTAGCAATACATAGTCTAAACAATCTTGTACATGACAGGAGAAATTAATACCTGAAAGTACTAAGCATTTCCATATCCAATTTAGAACATTAAAAGAAAAAAATTAAATCTAATCCATTGGCAGTGCTTTTGCAAATTCCTTCTCACCAGTGATATAAGCTGTGTGATCCTGGGGAACTTCAATTTTACTGATGTATGCTGGAGGTCTCATGCTGCCAGAACTAAAATATCCTTGGAATTTCTAAACATAATAGATGACAATTTTCTAACTCAAAAAGTGTTGCAACAGCCAACATGAGGGAATTCTATATTAGATAAAGTAGTACTGATGACAAAAATATTATTAATGGTAGCTTAGGTTCAAGTGATCATGACTTGATTATATTTATAATGTGCAAGCAGCATAAAGTCTAATATATATTTCTGTAAGAGGGCCAGTTTAACAAAGCTGGAAACAATTATGAGCCAAATCAGCTGGGAAGAAGAATGTAATCAGAAAAATGTAAGTGATAATTGGAAATAATTTGAATACATCTTGCTAGAGATCCAACAAGCTTCAATCTCACAATTGAGGAAAAAGGCTAGTCTGGTTAAAAAGGAACAACCTGGTATAAAGGAAAAGTGAAGGTAGCTGTAAAAAAAGTTTTTAAAATAAGAATACAACAAATGAAAACAATGATAAATCAGAAGTTTGGAACTCTAGAAAATTGGTAAGGGAAGCCAAGAGACACAAAGAGAAATCTATGTTCAGCAGAATTAAGGACAATAAGAAGGAGTATTTTAAATAATTAGGAAAAAAGAATCCTGACAACGATACTGGTTCATTACTAAATGGAAATTATAGAATTATCAATAACAATGCAGAAAATATAGACACAGTCAATCAATATTTCTGTTTTGTATTTAGGGAAAAACGGATATGGTCTTATCATATAGTGATGATAATCCTTTCATTCCCCTAGTATCTCTCGAGGATGTTAGACACAAGCTTTTAAAGTTAGACCTTTTAAAATCAGCATTCCAGATAGCTTGCATTGAAGAGCCTTAAAATAGTTGGCTGATGAGCTTACTGTACCATTTATGTGAAACAAGAGTTTGAGCACTGGGGAAGTTTTAGAAGACTGGAAGAAAGCTAATGTGCCAATTTTTAAAAAGGGTAAATGGGGTGGTCTGAGTAATTATAGACCTATTAGCCTGATGTTGATCCCAGATAATGGAATAGCTAGTATAGGACTAAAGGAGGTAAATGTAATCAATGCGAATCAACATGTATTTATGGAGAATAGATCCTGTCACGCTAACTTGATATCTCTCTTGTTATTGGATTAGAAGTTTGGTCAAAAATGTTATAATATTGATATAACGTACTTATACTTTTGTAAGGCATTTGACTTGGTACTGCACAACATTTTGATTAAAAACCTAGAATTATATAAAATTAACAAGGGACACACAAAAAGGATTAAAAGCTTGCTTATTTACAGGCCTTAAAATGTCACTATAAATGCAAAATTCTCATTCAGCAGGTGTGTTTCCAGTGAGATCCCACAGTGACTGATTCTGGGCCCTATGCTATTTAACATTTTTGTTAATGATGTGGAATAAAACATAAAATAATCACTTATAAAGTTTGCAGATGACACAAAAATTGGGGGAGTGATAAATAATGAAGAGAACATGTCCCAGATTTGAAGCAATCTGGATAAATGGTGAATTGGGCCCAAGAAAACAAAATGGCCCAATTCACCATGGCTAAATATAAATCTATGCATCTAGAAAGAAAGAATGTGGGGCATACTTTGAGGATGGGGGACTCTCTTCTGGGAAGCAGTGGCTCTGAAGAAGATTTGGGGGTCATGATGTATAATCAGCTGAACATGAGCTCCCAGTATGATACCCTGGCCAAAAGAATTAATATGATCCTAGAATATATAAACAAGGGCAATCTTGAGTAGGACTAGAGAAGTTATTTTACTTCTGTGTTCACCACTGGTGCAACCTCTGCTAGAATGCTATATCCGGTTCTGGTGTCCACAATTCAAGGAGGATGCTAATTAATTGGAAAAGGGTCAGAAAAAAGTAAATGATGAGAGGATAAGAAAACATGATTTATGGTGATAAATTTAAGGAGTTCAATCAATTTAATCTAACCGAGAGAAGGCTAAGGAGTGACTTGTTCACAATCTATAAGTACCTGCATAGGGAGCAAAAGATTAATAATAGACTTTTCAATCTATCAGACAAAGATATAAAATGATTCAGTGGATGGAAGTTGAAGCTAGATGAATTCAGACTGGATATAAAATGTAAATTCACAATGGTGATAGAAATGAACCACTTGAACAATTTACCAAGAGATCATCATAACAGATTCTCCATTGCTGACCATTTGTAAATCAAGATTGAAAGTGGCTGGTGTTTTACCATAGGTCACACTAGGTAACCATAATGTTCCTTTCTGGCCATAGAATCTGTGAATATTACTAAGTCTTGTCAGGCCCACCAACAGCAATTCCTGGCCTCAGGGCAAAACAGCCCATGGACAAGCCATACCTGCAGGGACATGGCTGGCTCTGGGACAGAGTTTGGGTGTTGGAGAGGGTGAGAGGCAGTGTTCCCTGTAAGCTGTGCATTTGTGTGACCATTCAAGAGAGATTCAAATGCTCCCCAGATGATTAGCTTCCACAGGTAGGTTTTTTGTTTCTGTTGGTCAGGCACATTTGCACATGTCTTGGTGCACATAAAAATTTACTTCACAAATGGAAAACATTTTACTTCTCAATCATAAGTGTTTTTCTAAAGTTTCAATAATGAACACTAAATTGTCCATAAAATAAATTAATTTTAACAGGATCATTTCTAACATTTGTGTATTTTTTAATTGAAGGCTTTCCTTTGAAAAAGGAGAAAGGTGAAAAGGTACATATTTACTTGGTTTATAGCTTTGATACTTATGTATCTCTCCTCTTTGAAGTCTCCTGAATAGAGAGCATCTTTATATTCTTTTACACAATCATGATTCTTTCTAAAACATAAATATCTCATATACATGTTTTCTAGAGATAATCTTATCTCTGTGCCAGGCTGGTATCTTTTATCACAGGGTTGTCCCTTGAGTATCTAATACACTCTTGTTTGTTTATTTGCCTTTTGATCAATTGACTTCCAGATTCACAATATGCCATTTGCTACCATTTACATTTTGCAGTTAAAAACTTATCTACAAAAAGGAAAAATCACACTAATACTGATGTACACCTTTCAAAACAATATAAATGAAAACAGGAGTACAAAGTTAAAGCAAACTAGGAGTTATAAAGCTGCATTTCAGAATATACATAAATCCTCTTGGGATCATAAACAATGTTTTCTTTGACATTCTGCAAGCCTGTCACACAATAGAAAACAGGGATCTCTTAGGAATATTCTTAGTTTCAAGAGTTCATGTAATTAGATAAGTAACTGAAATATAAGTATTTGAGTTATCATACTCTCAAAACATCATGTACATTAAACTAATCTTGAGTACCTCCTAACAATCAGTAAAAGGTGGAGGCAAGTTTGTGATAACCTAACATTGTAAAAATGAATTAAATTATTTTTATTAACATTTTTACCTAGTGCTCAGGTTTACCTCTGTGACAGGACAACTTCTGGGCTCTCAGCAAACCATTGTGACCTACTTTCAGGGTACCCTTATCCCACCTTTCTAATGGGGCAGCTGGTGCTGGCTGTGGAGACAGTGATGCTCACTGGGTGGGTGGGGCTCAAACCCACAACCCAGGGGGGTCCCCAGACCACTTCCCTAACCCCTAGGCCCCTTCCTAATGGGGCAAAAGACAAAAAGATTTTATTTGGCTCTCACCCGCATTAGGCCATGGACCTCCTGCTGTAAGTCTTACTCAGTAACAGATAAGTCACAGGTAGCTAATCAAAACAAAAGTCCTGAATCAGGTCTATTATCCCTTAGGAAGATGGTGGCAGGCAGCAGGCAGCTCCTATTCCCACCGAGGCATCTCTCATAGAGATTTTGAGGTATGCTCTATCTCTCAAATAACCCTTTTTAATTCTTCCCTCCAAGTCTGACATCCATTGGAGGAACAGTATTATGAGGCTGATTGAGCACATGGCAGCTCATTAACTTTTTCCTGGCTATGGTGGGGTTTGTCTACCCCAATCCAAGCATCTACAGATGTCAGATTTTAAAATGGTAAAATCATGCCCAGAATATCCAGGTTTCTTGAAATCTATCATCATAAATTCTGTTGCTTTGAAACAAGCTCAAGATACTGAGCTCTCACAAAATGGGAAGGCTTAACTTTAGTCTCTGTGGCATACACCTTTTAAAATGTCGTGAGCATGCTTCTTGATATAGAATATTGCCAGATGCATATAAAGCATGAGAAAGAACTGCAGATGGAAGTAATCGGGTAGTAGTACAGCAGGAACAAAGGGATTACTCCCAAAGGGGGAAAACCAAAGGTGACATGGCTGGAAGGCCAAGTCACATGGCGACCACCAATGGACCTGGTTGTCAGGATAATAGGCGATGAAAGTGTAACACCAACAGATCCCGACTGTCGTTGGGTGGGATCAAACCTATGACCTCTGACAGTGCATGAGCTAAAAGCCACAAGGCTCTTAGGTAAGACTGTATAGCAGACTCATTAATCTCTCTCTACGGATATGTCTACACTACCAGGTTATTTTGAAATAAGTGATTTTGAAATAATAAATCCCGAAATATTTATTTTGAAATTAGCTTATTCCTCTTCACAAGCAGGAGTTATTATTTTGAAATAACAAGCCTGTTATTCTGAAGTAACAGGCTTGGTAGTGTGGATGCTTGCCTTGTTATTTCGAAATAAGGGGAGTTATTTCAAAATAACTCCACAGTGTAGGCGTGCCCTAAATGATTTCCATTAGGGATGTAAAATCCTGTTTAATTAGTTAACCAGTTAAACTTTCAGTTTAATAGCCCAGCCCAGCTGCTTCTGGACCCACGTGGGACTGGCAGCTCTCAGTGCATGTGGGCAGAGCTGCTGCCACTTCCGGGGCCGCTTTCATAGGGGGCTGCCAGCTTCCAGCCCACATGGGCTGGGAGGTGGAAGCCTCGTGCAAGGACCCAGCAGAGCTGGTGCAGCTCTCCGCCTGTGGCAGGCTGCAGGCAGGGGGCTGCTCTTCAGGTACTGGTTAACTGTTACCCGGTAAACCAGTTACCAATTAGCATCCCTAGTTTCTGTGCCACTAAATGGAACAAAATACCACATTCAGGAGGTGTGTGGTTTACGAATGTAAACACTCCTGTCCACCAGTAGGCACACCATATGGTGAATCATTTTGCAAAACCCAGCAAATGTGTCCGAATAAGAGTGCTCTTTAACAATGACCTACAAATGCTGTATTCTTTTTATGGACTGCAGACTTCCCGCTTTCGTGCTCCCCTCCTTAATCAATAACACAAAAAATGAAAATTAAATACAAACAAAAGAATAATTGTTATACTAAATATTTAAAAACACAGTTCCATAAAGTAATTCACTGTAATAAAACAAGTGAAATGCTTTAAAATAATCCTGCATTAAGGAAAAAATGCACATACTATTTTTTTAAAAATGTAATAATTAAAGTTTAAATGTATCATCTCTTCTTATTTATGCAGTGTAGTAGTAGCTTGTCTCTCTCACCAACAGAAGTTGGTCCAATAAAATGTTACCTCAGCCACCTCATCACTTCCTATATAGTAATCTCTGTGTAGATGAAGGGGAAAAAAGCAGAATGTTAAATGAGCTAAATTATAAAAACCTCTTAGCTGGATTGGAACTTCTTTTTGTGGCTTTTTGGCTAATATAAATAATATCAATATGGGAATGAAAAGAAAAATAGATTTAATGTAAGGGTTCATATGCAACATGACAAGATCTGTTATGCTTTTAAAAGGATGTTTTTATGGAAATTGAATACAAAGAATGAGAATGAAAAGCATGAACAGAAATGTGAAAGCACTCAAAGAACCACAAACCAAACTGACACTAGTGACTGAGTTGAACCTGCCAAAATTATTTCCCTTAGAAATGACATTTATATTTGAGTCATAATTATCCAATACCCTGTAAATCTACTACATTCCATCACTTTCTCTGAGAATGAAAGAAGCAACACAATAGCCACCTAGTTTACATAATTATATTTAAATAAAAATGATCACAGTGTTCAAGTGTGGGAAACAATGCCTTTTGATGTTGATTGAATGCCAAAGCACAATTGATGTGCAGGAGGAATCTCAAAAGCCTTTATTACTAATAAAGAACACCATGAGATATTATCATTATCTTATTGAATAATAAAGACTAATTCAGTGTTTTATTAGAAATAATTTGAACATTGAACCATATCATGGCAGAAATGCTGTATTTATTTTATCATTAGCTGGAGTTACCCGGCGTTGCTTGGTCCCGCTCCCCGCCGGCCAATTCGCTCCCCCCTGCCAGCCCTGCTTCCTACTGGCCAGTTCTCCTCCTCCCAATCTCCCCTGGCCAGCCCCACTTGTGTCAGCCGCCCCCACACCCCGATCTCCCCCGACCATCTCGACTTCCTGCCGGCTGCCCCTCCCCTGATCTCCCCCAGCCAGTTCTACTTCCTGTCCCCCCGCCCCTCCCGGCCAGTTCCTCTCCCCTCCCCCCCCCAATCAATCAAGTGTGTCTGGTTTTTTTTAGACTATCTGGTAACCATAGCCGCGGGGGGCAGGGCGGGTGCCTGAGCCGTTGTGCGTGGGGGCGTGGGGTGAGTTCCGGACGGTGCTTGGGGCCCCGCAGGCGGCGGTCACATGACCTAGGGTGGGCGGGGCTGCCCCTGCAGCACAGTGTGGTGGGTTATTTTTTATTTTTACAGGTCAAGATTAGGCCCAATCAGATCCAAAAGTACCTTAAAACCTTCTCCTGGAGGAAAGATTATCCCATGCAAAGTTTTTTTGCGGTAGCTCTTATAATGTCCAAGTTATTAGCGCACAAATGTTCTCCTTCATATATTAGATAAGTGTAATAGTTACTGTGTACCTTGTACTCTGTGTGCTGTCAGGTTTGAAAGCAAGGACCTTCTTCTGAGAATAATTCCACCCAAGCAGGAAGCAGCTGGAAGCACTCAAAGAAATCAGCTATACAGGGGGAAACCAGGCTTTAGTAAGAGTTGGTCTTTAAGGGATTTAAAGGAATTTGTGATTTAAGGGAATGGTTTTGCTTTCATTGTAATGAAGGATAAACTGGTTTTGTCCTTTCTGGGAACAGGTGAGCACTTTACTTGCTCAACATCCTAAGGAAATGTAAAACTACTTATTTTAATTATTTAAAAAAAGGTAACATGGGGTATGTCTACACTGCTATTAAAAACCCATGACTGTTCTATATCATCTGACTTGTGCTTGCAGCGCTCATTCTAAGGGGATATTTAATTGCAATGTGGGCCTTCAGGCTTCAGCTGGAGCCTGGATGATGTGGGGTGAGAGAGTCCCAGGGCTTGGGCTGCTGCCTGAACACCTACACTGCCAATTAAACAGTCCCTTAGCCTTATGTCAGTTGGCACAGGCCAACCACAAGGCTATGTCTACTTTGCAAGGTTTTTGCACAAAAACCAGTAGAGCGTCCACACCTCAAGCACATTTTTGCGCAAGAAAATCGACAGAACAGAGGGCTTTTGCCGGTAGAGTTATTCCTTTCCCCACAAGGAGTAACTCCTTTTTGCGCTACAGCCCTTGCACAAAAAGACAGGTGTGGATGCCCCGGAGGGTTTTTTGTGCAAGAAACCCCTATCGGAAAAAGCACAGGTGCTCTGATGGCCATTCTATGAATGGCCATCAGAGCTTTCTTGCACAAGAGTGTCCAGGCAGTATGGACGCTCTCTTGCACAAAAGCACATCACTTTTGTGATGCGCTTTCAGGTCTGGACATGCTTTTGCACAAGAAGTTTTTGTGCAAGAACTCTTCTGCAGAAGGCTTCTTGCACAAAAACCCTGCAGTGTAGACTAACCCCAGTTTCTAACTACAATGTAGCTATACCCATTAACTTTTAAAGAAGCTGAGTGTGGCTGATCAGTTAGATTCTTTTTGGATTTGCAATACTTTCCTCTTTTAAAAATTCAGCCTTGTCACATAATTAAACCCATTCTTTATGAGGTCTAGTGAACAGCGTAACAACCTGGAAGAATTTGGAGGAGATACCAGGAAGTCCATCCTTGTGCGGGTGACCAGGAACATTACGCTGCAACTAGAACAGCCCCATAAATAGCTCTTTTAATGAAAAGTCAATTTTCAGTTTAATAGGAAAGGCATCCTCTCACGTTATGACATAGTGGCAGTGATCAGTCTGAGATGTGTAGTAAGCAAGAGGTTTTGACTAGAATGAAGAAAAAGCAGCACCCATAAACAGATGAAACGTACAAAGTGAAGGTACTCAGGCCATGAATAAAGTTAAAATACCAGACCACTAAGGGTGTGTCTAGACTACAGGGATTTTTTGAAAAAAGTGGTCTTTTTTCGAAAAATCTTTACCTGCATCTAGACTGCAGCTGCATTCTTTCAAAAGTAAATTGAAAGAATGCGGCAGTTTTTTTGACCGTGGAAAACTTAGTTTTACGAGGAATAATGCCTTTTTTTCGAAAGTGCTCTTTCGAAAAAAGGTGCTATGTAATGCAAACTGTGCTTTTTCGAACGAGAGCATCCAGATTGCCTCGGTGCTCTCTTTTGAAAAAGCGGCTTGCTTTTTCGAAAGTACTGGTTGTAGTCTAGAAGCTCTTTTTCGAAAGCATCTTTTGAAAAAGCCTCTTTCGAAAGAGGCTTGTAGTCTAGACATAGCCTATAATAAAAACAAAACACCTCGTACAAGCATTGAATCAGTAGAAGAAAGAAATTAGGCTATTTTCTGAGCTTACCATGGAATAAAGACGAGAAAATTAATTAAAAGAGTTTTGTTGTTTAATCAGGGAAAAGAAATGAGAAGTGAGTGAGATACTTTGCCATAGATAAAACCTGAAATATTTGAAAAATTGAAAAAAGTGTCTGACTAGTGTGACCCCCAGGGAGAAAAATACAGTAATAAGATTTTTTTAAAACCAGAAATCAAGAAGCAGAAGATAGAATAAATACTAGTATTACTGAGCTGAGAATTCTGGCATCAACATGTAGATTTAAAAATATAAATATTCCTTAATCAGACATAGGAGTTTTTTTGGGACATGTGATTTCATCGCAAAGGAGTAATTACTGAGAGAAATCAATCTAACTCTAGGGTAATGCCTCCAAATATCATGGGCAGCTGAACTAGCCAAGGACAATGTCAGTCACAGTGTTAGTTTTGGGAGGGAGTTTAGAGAGGGCGTATGAATGCCAGATACACGTAACAAACATTCTCTAGACTTAGGAGAATACACATCCCCTGAAAAAGAAAAGAAAAGAAAAGAAAACATACTGCTATTACCACCACAAACAAAAAGAAACAAATAGCTTTACAAGAGTAACAAGACAGATGTCCAGCAGCAAAGTGTGTGTTGGGGTGATATCCAATTTATTGTACTAAACGCAGCATGTCGGATTACCTGGCTTGTGGGAATGTGTGTGCATTTGGTGCAGCCAGCTCATGGCTACAGAGACTGAGTATGGACTCTTGAAAGCAGAGTAGCTAAACTGTAGCTAAGGGCCATAGAGAGGTATATAAATGAGACTTTCGAGGATAAAGTAGAGCAATCCCAATCTTAGCCAGACAGCCTTTGAGCTATTAAGGAAAAAAAAAGTCTTTGGGAAGAAGATCATCAACCTGGAACAGAGGGAAATGATCCCAGACTTAGGACCCTCCTTCCAGACGATGTCATGGTATAGTCCTGCAAATGTTAGAAATATAGAAGGTTGGGTTTGTGATGACTGGGAGAATTGTATGGAGAATTTCCTGGTGGGTGTGAAGGATGAAGACATCTAGACAGGATTGTATAGAGTACTGCAAATAAATCAGTGGTAGCAATGACAAAGAAAGGGGAAATGTTCGAGAGATGTCCTGGAATCCAAATTTAAGATGCTAGATAAAAGATTAAAGTCTGGGGCCTCCATGGTAGCATTCTCTAAAATGTTCCCAATTCCATATGCAAGGCCAGTTAGACAGGCAAAACTGCAAGGTCTCCATGCATGGATGAGACAATGGTGTCCAGAGGAATGATCTAGATTAGTGTTTCTCAACCTTTTTTTTATAAAGTACCCCCTTATAAAATATATATGTATGTACCCCTTTTAAAAAAAATTATAAGTACCCCCAGTATCTACAGTTTTCAGACGCACAATTTTTTTTCTATCATTGCAACACATTTGTTTAAACAACTTAATTGTAGCTGGGCAGGCGATGACATTTTTGGGTGCAAAAAGTACAAAAATAATAAAGTGCTATAAAACTTAAAACAAAAATTCAGTTTTCTCCAAATTTTAGTTGTGTTGATGTACCCCCCAGATTTTTCTCGAGTACCCCTAAGGGTACTCGTACCGCTAGTTGAGAAATACTGATCTAGGTTTAGTAGAAACTGGGGAACCTTCTGGGAAAGCAGGAGCCTATACAAGAAGGGTGAGCTCCACCTACACCAGTGGAACCAGTTGCTGGCATGTAAAATTAAAAAGGTCATAGTGGAGTTTTTGAACTAAGGGTTGGGGAGGAAAGCCAGCAGGTACAGAGGAGCGCATAGTTTGGATAGATGATAAAGATATTCCTGAGGGCAGTAGTTAATAATAAAGGGGATACTCTATGGCTTAGTAAAGAGACAAGGATAAAAGATGATAAAATAAGTCAGGAAATGAAGAGTAGTAGTCAAATGAAAATAAGTCCCATTCAATTACATCACACACAGGGAGAAAACTAAAAATTGACAAGGTAAGATAATTTGTAAGGTCTTGTTGTCAAATGCAAGAAGTGTAAATACTTGGAAGAACTTGAGTGCCTGGTATTATAAGGATTTTGATACAACAGATATCATAGGACCTTAGTGCAACAATGAAAATCAATGGGACTGGAGTCCAAAATATATATGAATGATATAGTTAGGTTGCAATGGTGGGTAGGGGGTAGTCTGTTTAAAAGAAAGCATAGAGTCAAATATAGTACAAACCTTAAATGAACCAAAGAGCACCATAACCTATCTAAAGACAGAAATTACATGCTTGAATAATAAGAATATAGCAGGAGGGATATATTACTGACCTACTGACCAGGACAGTGATGGTGTCTGTGAAATACGTGGGAAGAATAGAGAGAACACAAAACAGAAAATCTAGTAATAGTGGGAGATTTCAATTATTCCCTTAGGGCCGTGGTCACCAACTGGTAGATCGCGATCTACCGGTCAATCGCAGGGGCTCTGAGTCGATCTTTAGCTCCTTCTGGGCTGAGCATGGTGCAGCTGGGCTGGAGCAAAGAGGAGCGGCTGCCCAGCCAGCTAGCCGTGGTGTTCAGCCCAGGTGCACCACGGTCCACCAGGGCTGGAGCACAGGGGAAGCTGCCTGGTGAGCTGGCCGCGGCGTTCAGCAGAAGCAGAGGCTGCGCCGCGCTCCAGCTGATCGGGTGGCTTCTCCTCTGCTCCAGCCCACGTGGACCATGGTGCACCTGGGCTGAACACCACGGCCAGCTGGCTGGGCAGCCGCTCCTCTTTGCTCCAGCCCAGCTGCACCACGCTCCGCCCGGGGAGGCTGCGCCTTGCTCCAGCTTGGCTGGGGCAAAGACTTCCGGGCCAGCTGAACACCATGGCCAGCTGACCAGGCGGCTTCCCCTCTGCTCCAGCCCAGGTAAAGCATGGTGCACCTGGGCTGGAAACCATGGCCAGCTGACCGGGCAGCTGCTCCTCTTCCCGGCCAGCAGGAGAGTGGCGCAGCCTCCACGGGGCTGAGCACGGTGCAGCTGGGCTGGAGCCAAGAAGAGCGGCTGCCCAGCCAGCTGGCCATGGTTTCCAGCCCAGGTGTACCACGCTCCACATGGGCTGGAGCAGAGGGGAAGCCACCTGGTCAGCTGGCCGTGGTGTTCAGCAGAGGCTGGGCTGTGCTTCAGCTGATCGGGCAGCTTCTCCTCTGCTCCAGCCCAGGTAAAGCAGATGCAGCTGGGCTGGAGTAAAGAGGAAGGGCTTCCAGATCAGCAGGAGCACGGTGCAGCCTCCCTGGGCTGAGTGCAGGGCAGCTGGGCTGGAGCAAAGAGGAGGGCTGCCTGGCCAGCTGGTGATGGTGTTCAGCCCAAGTGCACCCTTCTCTGTGGGAGGGGGGAGTCGGCCCCAGAGGAGGCACCCGCTGGGGCTTCCCTGCTCCGTGGGGGGGAGGGGGAACAAGTCCTGGGAGGAGGCGGGTGCAGGGGACTCCCTGCTCCCACTGGCACCCTGTCCCCTGCTGCAGAACCCTGTTCCCTCTCCCCCACTGGCACCATGTCCCCTGCTGCAGAACCCTGCCTCCTGCCCCCACCCCAGAACCCTGTCCCTTGCCCCCACTACCACCCTGTCCCCTGCCCCAGCACCCACTAATACCCTTTCCCAGTACCACATCCCCTGCTCCCACCAGCACAGTTGGGGCCACATTAGTGAGGCTTGTGGGGGTTTTTGGAGGAGGTTTTTTTTTTTTTTGCATCTCCCTTGTGTGGCCCCAACTGACTTCTCTGTGGATCAGTGACCCCTGACTCAAAACAGGTTCCCTGCCCTTCTCATAAATAAAGACAATGCAGAAACCTTTTGTGTTTGACATAGTATTTTATTTAAAAATGAAGCCTGGCCAACAAACCCCCAGTTGGGGCCAAGCCCTCATCTGGCCACAGGATCAGAACACTCCTGCACTCCCTCTTCCCCCAGACCCTAGATCTGAGCCTATCATACACTGGAACGCCTGCCCTGAGCCCCTCACATACCCCAACCCAAATTCCTGCACTCTCATATCCACAAGCCTGTGGCTTGCTTAGTAACCTAACCCTCCATCTGACCCCAACACTCCCCAGCCTGGAGCCCCCTCCCCGAGCCAGCATCCCCTTCTCCAGCTCCGCCTGCATCCAAATTTCCTCCCAGAGCTTGCACCTCTCACCCCTTCCCACACCCAAATCCCTCATTCCCACCCCAGAGCCCACACATCCTGTCTCAACCCAGTGAGGGTACAGCTAGACTGCAGGAGTTTTTCCAGGATTCCAGAGAGATCCCGGAAAAACTCTTCTGCATCCAGGGATGCGTTTGTTCTTCCATTTTTTTTGGTGGAAGAACAAACATGCTCTTTCGGTAACCCCTATATTCCTCGTTCCACAAGGAATAAGGGGGCTGCCAAAAGAAGGGTTTTTTCTGACATTTGGTCCAGTCTAGACAGGCTAAATGTTGGAAAAAATCTCTTCCCACAGAAGAATCGGAAAAAAAAGTGGTGGTGTACAGTGTATAAGGGCTGAGGATAGCAAGTGATGAAGAGGAGGAGAATAGAGAGGGCGGGGCTTCAAGGATGGGGTGGGGTCTTGGGGGGAGGGGTGGGGCAGTAGATCTTCGCTTGTTCTGGGATTTAAAAAGTGATCTTGAGTGTAAAAAGGTTGGAGATCACTGCCTTAGGGTGTGTCTACAGTGCACCCTTAACCCAAAATAAGCTATGCAATTCGAGCTATGCAAATTACATAGCTTATTTCAAGTGTATTTCAAAATAGCTTATTTTTAATTTGGCACTGTCTACACAGCACTAAATTTCTAAAAAAAAAAAAAAGTGCTATTCTGAAATGTCCCTTAATCCTCGTGGATTGAGGTTTACAGGGACAGAATAGTGCACCCTTTATTTCCAAAGATATTTTGAAATAATGGGTGCACTGTCAAGACATAGAATAGCTATTTCAGGATACTAGAAGTATCCTGAAATAGCGCCACAGTGTAGACATACCCTTACTGACTGCCAACATGTCACCGTTGGACAGAATGTAGAGATAAAATTTCTAGACATCATTAATGACTGCTTTGTTGGCTCCCCCATTCCTTGTGAGAATTGGCTTGTGACTATGAATGTGCATAACTCAAAGATGCTTTAGACAAAATACATCATGTAACCTATCAACTTTAATGTTACAATCTGCTGAATATGTATAACCTAAATTTTTGAATGTATCATTCTTGTATGTGAAGTTAGAAATAGGAAGTGTGGATCTGTTTATAATTCTAAATGTGCTAATGAGGGCCATTATTGAGGCCCTGGAAATTTAATTTCTCAGTGATTAAATCAACAACCTGTGAATAGCCTTGTTTGTCCTGTAACTCAAACTGTGGTTGGTCCTAGAAAGACTCCTGACCATGCAGCCTGGTATTGAAATCCATCTGGAACCTGGTATTTTTCCATAGGTATGTGGGAGGGGATGGGAGGGTGGGGTTACGGAACAAAGGATTCCTGCTGTGATGGAAAGTTTATTTAAGAAATGAGAAACAATCAGCCTTTTGTCTTCAGTTGGCTTTTGAAACTACCTGGCACATACTAAGAGGCTATAGAAGAACTTTGAAGAAGCTGTAGACCCTAGTCAGAGTGAAATATCAACTCTGATTTGAAGCTTTTATCTGAAATAAAAACAGCTGTATAGGGTAAGAATTTGCATGTAACAACCTTCTTAGGGGATTAGAACTAGTAACTTACTTTGATCTGACTGTTTTCACTTGCAATCACTTATATCTTACTTTTTATACTTAATAAAAACACTTTTGTTTATTATCAAGCCCAATGTAAATAATTGTTTGGGGGGAGGGAGAAGCTACCACTATGCATATCTCTCTTTCATTGATAAAAGATAACCTTTATCTTTCTCTGTGTAAAACTTTCAGACATAGTAAGATGGATTTATTTGGGGTTTTGATCCCATTTGGGGGTTGGTTTCCTGCGTGCTGAGCCCTTTGAACTGAGTCCTGCCAGAGTTGAAGTGGTTCAGTGTCTGTGTGGCTCTGCAGTGAACCCAACTCTCTGCTTTTGTGGGGGGAAGATCTGGCCTAGCAGGACAGGGTGGTGGGAAGCCCTGGGGAGCAGGAAGGCTGGTGTCAGTGGCATAGTCAGCACATCAGAGGGCAATGATAAGACAACTTCTGTGATTTCAGGCCATCCCAACTGCTTCTTGGAGCATCTATTCCTGGAATGCGCAAGGAGAATGGCAATTCTTTATTTAGTTCTAAGTGGCATACAGGATCTGGTCCAAAGAGATGAATATAGCTGAAATGCTTGGTAATAGCAACCTTAAAGTACTTAATTGAAAATCCCCATGCAGAAGGAAATACTAAAGAAGCTCGTCATGCTATCATTTACTTCAAAAAAGGAAGCTACACAAAAATGCAGATCTTAATTAAATGGAAATTTAAAGGAACAGTGACAAGAGTGAAATATGTACAAACTTCATGGAAACTTTAAAAACACCTTAATAGAGGCTCGAGCTATATATCCACTGAAATTAAAAACCAAACCAAAACAATAAGAGGACTAAAAATGCCACCAAGCATAAACAACAAAATTAAAATATAATTAGAGATAAAAAGCCATATTTTAAAAAATAGAAGTCATATTCTACTGAGGAAAATAGAAAGACATTTAAACTTATCCTGGCAAGTTAAGTGTACAAGTATAATAAGGTCGGCAAAAAAAAAGGAAAAATTTGAAGAGCAACTAGCAAAAGACACAAAAACTAATAGCAAACGTTTTCAAGTACATTGAAGCTACGGAATGACTGAGTCCTAAAGGAAAATTTATGGAAGACAAGGACATTGTGGAGAAGTTAAATCAATTCTTTGCATCAGTCTTCATTGTAGACGATGTGAGGGAGTTTCCTATTTGTAACCACTCTTTTCAGGTGATAATTCTGAGAAACTGTCCCAGACTGAGATGTCCTTAGATGAGGTCCACATATGACGAAGGAGTTTGCAAACTCTTGGCTAGATACAAATAGCAGAAAACTAACTACATGTTGGGCCTCCCTGGTCCAGCACCCTCAAGACCTGACCAGTCCTAAAAGAGAGAATTTGCTGGACCAGGTGAGGTCCCCTGCCACTGGTTCCCTCTAAAATACAGGACCCTCTCGTCCAGCAACATCAGCTCTGCTCCGGCTGATAGTTGGGAGGAGATCCTTGACCTTCCCTGGTTCGGCAAACTCCATGGTTCAGGACTGCTCAAGTCCCAAGGGTATGGGACCAGGGAGGTCCCACCTGTAGTATCCAAACTGTTGTTACCTTATGATTAGATTATTGTAATGCCACTATATGGAACCATTTATTATAATTAGGGCAACTGAAGTGGTGCAGAGAGCAGCAATTCAATTATTGAGTTAGATACCTCTCTGGGTATATGTACCATTTGTTCTCTGGGATCTGCACTGGCTGCATATTTGTTTCAGGGTGGAATTTAAATTGATGGTTATGACCTGGAAAGCATTAGATAACCTAGGAAATGTCAACTGGGAGAGTACTCTTCTCTCCCTGAGACATACTCTTCCAGCTGTGTACGATGGACATGCTCAGACTAAATCTCCTTTCAGAGATGGAGCTGCTGGGAGTCCACATTGGAGTTCCAGGACTCACCAGTACCACCCCTGTCATGATCCAAAATAGCCCTGTTGCCGGCAAGAGTAAGTCTCAGGTCCGACACTGGGTTCTCAAAGTACAAAGGACGCTACACAGGTGTCTGTCAAACACAAGCAGTTTATTTCCTGACAGCTATCATCTGTGCCCCTTAACTAAAAGAACAACATGATAGGATAAGCGGCATTTCTTACGTCCCTTCGGCTAGACAGAAATCCCATTTCCGCTACGGATGAAGTGGGAGACTGTCTCAGCTTCTGAGGTGCCGGTACCCAAAGTCCATCAGTGAGGTCCAAATTGCTGTGCTCTGGTGCAGCTTTAAATACTGTGTCTCTACCTTGTTTGTGGCAGTTTTGAGATTTCCTGGGGTTACTCATTGCTTGTTACAGTATGGCTCAGCTGTACTGCTTGTCCTTTGACTTTGTACATTTAGGTAAACAAGATTGTTATGTTCCCACCCTTATCTACAATTCATTCTTGCTACAATGGCGTATGTTCCCAGAGGCTTGCTTCTGGCTCATCAGTAGTAGGGAAAGGGGGGGGGAATGGGAAAGGGGGGAGAATGCAGGCCTCACCACCCCTATACTTCACACATACAGAGTTCTTCCGCAATTGACCCCTACAAGCCTGTATTTGGAAAACCTATAGAAATTCTGAAAGTGCCATTGGTTTGTCAGGGTTCTGGGAGAGGGTTGGATGAAAGCAGCATTTTCTAGTTTTTTTGGTAACTGCTCAAGTAAAGTTGTGCCTGTGTGAATAGTGAAATTTTAGGTAAAGGATGAGAAATAAGATATAAGACAATGTGAGGTGACTGAGTGGTGAATTTCAGCATGTGTCATGTTTTTTATTTGTAAATATGCCCACTGATTTTAAATTTGTGAAACAAGATTTTATGTTCCTCCATTGCTTTTATATGTACTATATTTTATTGGCCACTCCCAACTGTTGCTTTAATATTGATATTTTCCTTCTTCCACATTCTGGTTCACACTTTCCATAAACACTGTCCTTCTGTGAAAGACAGATACCACTAAAAAGCCACAAAAATCAGCAGTTGCATTAAATACCTTAGTGTTGGTGTAATGGGACATGGACAATAGGTCCTACAACCTCTCCTGGAGAGGTATAAATCTTTCAGGGTAAGAGCAGAGTACCTTGCAATATTTTAGAATTTGACCAAGTTTTAGAGAGTCATTGAAGTTTTTCTCAGAATGAACTGTTACTTTAATTTGGGGACATTCTTCAATCCAATAATTGCATAGTTAATTCCTACATTGTTTGAGTTTATCAGCAGCCCATCAAATTGATAACTCTGTGTCAAACTGCGCAAGATTTATGGAAAAATAGTGGGGTAGAGAGGGAGTCTATTTGTAATGTATTATACAATAAAAATACATTAATTGCAAAATTGTGCCCTTTTATATGAATAAGAAGAATAATTCTATTCCAAATGGAAATAGAACCATATTTTTCTTTTAAAGTATGAAATCTGTAAGATTAATATATGCTCACAAATTTCTTAGTAGAAATCTGTGTTCTTTTAACAAAATGCAACACAATTCATACACTATTTAAAAAAGGATGATAGTGTTATATGAACAATATATGAACCCATGTGAATACATATGCACAAACGAATTGTTATATTGAAATATTAGAGGCGGTTTAACCATGGTTCTTAAGGGTTATATTTAAAGAGGACTTTCTGGGGGGGGAGGGGAAAGGGAGAGTTAGAGAAAAGAATCTGCTGGCCCCATTAGCCACCCTCTTGGGGTCAGAAATCTGATCTGTATCTGCTTCTGTGAATGTCTGGAAACAGAATTCTTGATTTCAGGCACATATATCCTATTAACATTCTGCTATAACATGAAGTATCAAGCTGTTACTATATGAGATGTTATAGAGAAGTCGAGGCTGTTTCAGCACAAGCCTCATATTCACATCCCTTGTAATTTTGACTAAAATTGGTCTTCAGACCTCATTTTTTGAGCTTACTCTCAATTTATAGTCGAGTTCTTTGCAATTTAAAACAAGGAAGTAATCCAACTGTTTATAGTCATAGGATTCTAAAATGATACTTTATTAAATTGTGTCCCTGTTACTTAGTAGTATTGTTTTATTACATTTTATACATATGCATGCATAAAATATCCAAGTTTTCCATTACTTTTAATACAAAATGAAGTTATTTGCATTCTTTGACATCATTGTAACCTTCACAACAGATGCCAATGCATAAAATAAATTCTCTGAGAAATCTGTGATGTCAAGTATTAGCACACTACAGAAAATCTAGCTATGAGCAGAAAAATCATTCTATTAACATTTTTAAACGTCAGTACTTTATCACTGCTGCTTCATTCATCATCACAGATGTTAATGGCTAACACTTTAGGTGTCAAAATTCTGGCAGCGCAGGCACATGGGAATTAAATAGTGCAATAAGCCTCTTCCTATAGTAAGCTTTGTGCATCAAACAAAGATGCTGGGGTCATTGAAAGTCCTTATGTTCCAATGTCCAAAGATCAGGTTGCTCCATACTTTGTAAGTTTGGACACTAAGAAATTGAACCCAGTCAATTCAATGTCTCCATGTTTTGTCTGTTCAGTAGTTTGTTGCTATGTTGGTTGCTATCTGTGATGGTCCATATTGTCTGTGATTTCTAGTTAAGAAATAATTCTTTTTTTCCAGTGTGACAATGCAAAAGGACTCAAAGCCTTCTATGATGCAATAAAATATGGACCTAATCATCTGATGGTTTTTGGTGGAGTATGTGCAACTGTCACGTCTATCATTGCTGAATCCCTAAAAGGATGGAATTTAGTTCAGGTAAGTCATGATATATTATACATTTATCTGCTGACTGTCTTCACATTCTTTAATGAAATTTTTGGAAAATTAATAATTATTAGAAGTTCTGATTAATACTTTGCACAATGTTAAATGTGAGTAACTATACAATAACTTGGAAGGTCAATGGATTACATGTAAAAAGGACACAATTATTTCAAATTCTAGTTACGTAACACTTTCATGGATTGGCATGTTGAATCTTCAGAAATGTATTAAAGCTGTTCAGAATATTTGTGGTTAGAAAATAAGTGTTTGGTTTACTTCATTTGTCTTGGCAGATAGTTATTTAAATTTTACGTGATATATGATTGAGATTGTAAGATTAATGAAATACAGCATAGAGAGGTTATTCAAGCAACTTGGTTTGTTAATCCAGTGCCTTGATCTATAAAACCCAATCAAATGAATAGAAAGACTCCCTTTGACTTCAGGAAGCTCTGAATCAATGTATCCTGAGGTCTTCACTCAGTTTTTTTCTTAATCGTTATTCAAGCAAACTCAGGCTGGCTTCAGAAGAAATTGAAATGAATAATTGTTTACTAAAAACTGAATAAGGACTTCAGTATTTGGCCTACACATCACATCTATTCCCAGTTGTTCACTTCTCTGTCGTTCTCAAAGGTCCCACTTTATTGGGATTTTGTCTCCACTAAAGAATGCTAGAATTTAACTTAATACTAGTCTTTAAAACAGTCATCCAGATAGAATCAATAAATAGCAGCATGAGATGCTTCATGCCCCTTCCCCCAAGGCCTAATAAAAAATTCCTAATCTTCCGTCCCAGAATCTCCAGACTTACAGTGGACCATGCAAACTAGCCAGCCAACCTGGAGATGTCATTCAGGATCTTCCTTTGCCTATCATTCAAATGTGAGTGATTCAGAACTAGCTGTGAGAAGGCTTCTGAGTTCTACATACTGCACATATGACCAATGTGTAACCAATAAACTAGCAATGATGGGAAATCCTCAAGGAGGTCATTTTTAGGTTTGGTTTGGAAGTGGATAAATGATTGAATAGGTGGGTAGGTTTATTTGATCAATAAAATATGCCTTTCATGCTATCTCAGAGGAAGTGTACAAAAATTACATGTAAAATATATAACAATTACTTAAGCTCTTTTAAGTAAAATTTTTACATAGGACCCCTGCCTAATTCAGTGCACAAAATGGAGACACACAAGGGCAGAATTGAAGTAACAGCCGGTATGTGGTTGGAGTAGTTGGGATGAAGGTGCAAGTAAGGGAGTCATAAGTAGCTAGCTAAGGTAGTTGACTAGTGATGGGGTAACACTAATTTCACCTTAATGAGTGTGAGGCAATACTATGAAGATTCAAGGGTGAACTTTATACCAACTAAATTCACTCAGCTGGTGGCTTCTGGTATTCCATCTGTTCCTTCCTTGTGACTCTTCAGAGTTGAAAGTTGTTATTTCACTTGAGTTTTCTTCCCAGTATTGATCTAGAGTTTTCTTTCTCCCCACAAGTCATTCAGTCTCTCTTTAAATGTCACATAGACATTTTCATTTTCTCTGTATTTTAAGACCGATTTTTTGCAAACAAAAAATAGGATTGGTGTCAAGAGAAAATTTTATTTTTATTTCTGCACTTTCACTTGACTGTAATTGTTTTCTTCTAAGCTTAGGTATCTTGTATGATGTAGAAAAGATCTTTTCCACTATGAAAATAGCAGGGTATCGCAATGGAAGAGGAGGTAGCAATGGAAAATGTGATGTTCTCATTGATTAAATGATAAAAGACCATAAATGAGAGCAGGGTTGGGGATATCATGAAGTGTAACGGTTAGTAAAACAGTAACGAATACAACTTTTGATACAACTTGCAAAAAGTAACAATGTTTGCTAGACTATATTGCCATACAGTATTCATTAACTGCAAATAAGTCTAGTGGATGGATAAGCACAAATCCTGTTCACAAGGTTGCAATTTATTTTATTATCTTTGATTTAAAACTTGCCTCCAGTAGCAACAATTATACAGATCTTGGCAAATGAAGCAATACAAGCATGCAGCATCCCTCAAGACTCAAAACTACCTTCCCCATAGATTTCAGAGGTTCCACCTAAAGGTGTAACAATGAACACTAATAGAGAATCATGCAAAGTAATGCAGATGAAGTAGTAGCATATAGGTGAAGCCAAGAAGAGGAATAGGAGAGAAAGCAATTTCTATTGATACAACTATTGTCACTAGGCACACATGGCATTACCTTGCAAGGAGGAGAATTTGGTTCCCTGACCCCCATCACTTTTTCTTATGCTGAAAAAGCCACAGAGGCAGTGTACTTAGCTCACAGTATGTAATGATTTGATTTACACTGAGCAGGTGAACTAAAGGAGAAGAAACTAGAGTGGTTGCTTAAACATCATTCTATTTGTTATCAAAAATAGGGATAGCTTTCATGCTCATATCTTGATAATTTCCACAAAGCTTCCTAGACTGAGTGAAAAATACTTGTGCCACCATTCAACTTATTTATGAATGATCTAGAGAAAGGGGTAAACAGTGACGTGGCAAAATTTGCAGATGATACCAAACTGCTCAAGATAGTTAAGACCAAAGCAGACTGTGAAGAGCTTCAGAAAGATCTCACCAAACTAAGCGATTGGGCAACAAAATGGCAAATGAAATTTAATGTTGATAAATGTAAAATAATGCACATTGGAAAAAATAATCCCAGGTATACATACAATATAATGGGAACTAATTGGGCTACAACTACTCAAGAGAGAGCTCTTGGAATCATTGTGGATAATTCTCTGAAAACATCCACTCAGTGTGCAGTGGGAGTCAAAAAAGCAAATAGAATGATAGGAATAATTTAAAAAGGGATAGGGAATAAGACAGAAAATATCTTATTGCCTCTATATAAAACCATGGTGCGCCCACATCTTGAATACTGTGTACAGATATGATCACTTCATCTCAAAAGAGTTATACTGGCATTGGAAAAGGTTCAGAAAAGGGCAACAAAAATGATTAGGGGTTTGAAATGGGTCCCATATTA
Source organism: Pelochelys cantorii (assembly GCA_032595735.1). Classification (NCBI taxonomy): domain Eukaryota; kingdom Metazoa; phylum Chordata; order Testudines; family Trionychidae; genus Pelochelys; species Pelochelys cantorii. The sequence goes on from CM064327.1 coordinate 145,853,609, forward strand.
AGAGAGATTAAAAAGACTTGGACTTTTCAGCTTAGAAAAGAGGAGACTAAGGAAGGGGATCTGAGAGAGGTCTGTAAAATCATGATTGGTGTGGAAAAAGTGAATAAGGAAAAGTTATTTACTTATTCCCACAATGTAAGAACTAGGGGTCACCTAATGAAATTAATAGGCAGCAGATTTAAAACAAACAAAAGGAAGTTTTTCTTCACTCAGCGCACAACCTGTGGAACTTCTTGCCAGAGGATGTGGTGAAGGCTAGGACTTTAACAGGGTTTTAAAAAGAGCTAGATAGATTCCTGGAGGTTAGGTCCATCAATGGATATTAGCCAGTATGGGTAGGAATGGTGTCCCTATCTTCTCTTTCTCTGGAGGTAGATGACAGGGGAAGGCTCATGTGAGGATTACCTGTTGTGTTCCCTCCCTCTGGGGCATTTGGTATTGGCCATTGTCGGCAGACAGGATACTGGGCTGGACGGACCGTTGGTCTGACCCAGTATGGCCGTTCTTATGTTCTTCTTATGTTCATGCTTCCAAAGCTGTCACTCCCCCTCCCCCAACAAACCCCAAATCACCTACACTCATGAAATATAAGGCTATGTCTACACAGCAGCATTATTTCGGAATAACTGACATTATTCTGAAATAAGAGCATGTCTACACTGCAAGACACTATTTTGAAATAATGGCGAGCTAGAGGACTTCTTACTCTGACTCCCCTAACCCTCATTTTACAAGGAGTAAGGGAAGTGGAAGGAACATTGGCCCTGCCCTGGACCAGCGGAGGAATGAATTCAGACAAAGGGTTACCTAGAACAGTGCTGAAGGTTGTTTATTCGTGTACATTCTTAAGGGTACGGTAATACTCACAAATACATCACACTCCTACAAACAGTCTGTAGGCAAGCTACAAGTGTGGCATAGATTTATTTCGATTTCATAGGTGGCTGGAGCTTGCCAGGCAACAGCTTCCTGGAGATCGACCTCAAGGCCACAGCAGTGCCCGGAGATCCCTTCAGATCTGTGGGAGGGCTTCCTTCTTTGGGACAGTCCCAGGTTCTGCTGTGATGTTACATTTTGTCCAGAGAGAGAGAGAGAGAGCCTCCTGGCCACTTGTCATGTTAATTTATATACCTGCAGAGTTCTTCCTTGCCTTAAAAGGTCATAGAGAGCTAGACTGCATTGTGATTGGATATTTCTCTCTCATACTTCCTTATGCGCTCATACATAGATTACATGCATATTCATAACATTATAGTGACCTTTTGACATAACAGGAACACATTTGCTGAGTTTAACCCAACGTTTTCTAGGCTACAACAGCTTAACAGCTTCAAAGAATAGGCTTCCAAGAATAAGCACCTCGCTTCAACAGGAAACTCGATGAACAGAATCTGTCTAGACTGTATCTGCTGACACAGAACCAGTTTTAGCTGAGAGAGCTAGACACACAAAACAAGGCATTTTGTGTCCAGCCAGTCATCGCTTCAGTGGAGGGACATGTGTCCAGCTGGCTATAGGAAGAGTGTTCTTCCTTGGACTTTCTGCTGTGTAGACAGTGCCAAAAGCCGAGTTAAGCTATTTTGACTTAAGCGATGCAATTGACGTAGCTCAAGTTGCATAGCTTAATTCGACTTTTGCCCTGGTGTGTAGACATGCCCTCAGTGAATAAAATAGTCACATACTGTTCATTATTATTGAGTTGCAACATTAGCAATAAACTTTCTAAATAATAAACTTTAACAAAATGGACTGTACAAAGCTTTCTGTGAGTTTATTCATTTTTTCCCACATCCTGACTTCTTTGCACCACACTTTCTATCTTTAGTTCATGTTTTTCAAACCATTTTGAAATTCATGTTGCATTTCTTCTCAAGAAGGCATATTTCAGCAAAGTAAGGTAGTTGGTAGGTAAGATCCCTTGGGAAGCAAGTCTAAGGGGAAAAACAGTTCAAGAGAGTTGGCAGTTTTTCAAAGAGACATTAAGGGCACAACAGCAAACTATCTTGCTGCATAGGAAAGATAGGAAGTATGGCATGAGGCCACACTGGCTTAACCAGGAGATCTTCAATGTGCTGAAACTCTAAAAAGAATCCTAAAAAAAGTGGATATTGAGTCAAATTAAAATGATGCATATAAGCAAATAACAGAAGTATCTAGGGACAAAATGAAAAGGCCAAGGCACAAAACAAGATTAAACTAGTTAGAGACATAAAGGGAAACAAGAAAATATTTTACAAATACATCAGAAGCAAGAGGAAGACCAAGGAGAGAGTAGGCCTATTATTAAAGGGGAAGGGAGGGGAGAAACAATAACAGAAAATGAAGAAATGCTGGAAGTGCTAAATGACTTTTTTTGCTTCAGTTTTCATCAAATGTTTGATAGCAATTGGATATGTAACGTAATGCCAGTGAAAACAGGGTGAGGTCAGAAGCTACAATTGGGAAGGAATAAGTTAAACATTACGTACTCAAGTTAGATGTTTTCAAGTCACCAGTACATGGTGAAAAGCATCCTAAAGAATACTCAAGGAGCTGACTGAGGTGATATCTGAGCCATTAGCAGTTATCTTTGAAAAGTCATGGGAGACTGGTGAGATTCCACAGGACTGGAAAAAGGAGCAAATACAGTGCCAGTGTATAAAATGGGGAATTAGAACAACCTGGGGAATTACAGACCAGTCAGTTTAACTTCAGTACCCAAAAAGATAATGGAGCAAATAATTAACAAACAATTTGTAGACATCTAGAACATAATAAGGTGATAAGTACTAGCACGGATTTGTCAAGAATAAATAGTGTCAAACCAACCTAACAGCTTTCTTTGACATGGTAATAAGCCTTGTGGATAGGGGAAGTGGTAGCTTGACTTTAGTAAGCTTTAGTAAGGCTTTTGGTACTGCCTTGCAGGATCTTCTCATAACCCCTTCCGCCCCATACACATACAAAAATAAAATCTTGGTGGAGCTGTTAAAAGGTGGGTGCAAAACTGGTTGGAAAACCATTATCAGAGGTTCGCGGTCATGCTGGAAGGGCATATCAAGTGGGGTCTTGCAGTAATCATTAATGGGTTCAGTTCTAGTCAATATCTTCATCAGTGATTTAGATAATGGCATAGAGTAAAGTTTGTGGATGATACCAAGATAGGAGGGATTGCAAGTGCTTTGGAGGATACAATTAAAAATCAATGATCTGGACAAGTAAAAGGGTAAACAGTGAACTGGCAAAATTTGCAGACAATACAAAATTTATTCAAGATACTTAAGTTCCAAGAGTTACAAAAGGATTTCACAAAACTGGATGACTGGGCAACACAATGGAAGATGACATTCGATTATGATAAATGCAAGAGTAATGCACATGGCCAAATATACATAAAAAGTGATGGGGTCTAAATTATTTAACTCCATGAATAAAGAGATATTGAAGTCATTATGGATAGTTATCTGAGAATATCTGCACCATGTGTATGACAGTAAAAATAAAAAACTTCATATCAGAATATAGGGACTCATTGGGAAAGGAATAGATGATAAGACAAAAAATACCATATTGCATCTATATAAATCCATGGTAAGCCCAGATATCGAATACTGTGTGTAGATTTGGTCATCCCATCTCAAAAAAAGATAAATTGGATTTGGAAAAGGTACAGAGAAGGGCATCAGAAATTATTAGAAGCACTGAACATGTTCCTTATGAGAGAGATTAAAAATACTGTGATTTTGCAGTTTGGAAAAGAGGTGACAAAGGAAGATATATGTTAGAGGTCTATAAAATTATGAAAGATGTGGAAACTTTGAATAAGTGTTATTTATTCCTTCAAATAACACAAGAACTAAGAGTCACTCAATGGAATTGGTAGGCAGTAGATATAAAACAAACAAAAGAATGTAACCTGTGGAACTCTTTGACAGATGAAGTTATGAAGTCCAAGACTATAACAGGGTAGTTGAGGGGCGGGCTCCACAGTCAAAGTCCCCCCACGGGTCCACTTATCAGGATCTGCATGGTCCAATGGCCAGAGTCTGAGTCCAGATGCCCGTCTTATGGGACTGGTGTGGCTCAGCAGCCTAAGTTCCTATAGCACTCCCCCCTTATCGGGGTCACTACAGTCCAGAAGCCCAGTCTTAGTAACACTCCCCTCTATTGGGGTAAATATGACCCAGAGGCCTAGTCCTTGTGGTGCCCCTCTATCGGGCTCAATATGTCCCTGCAGCCCAGTCTTTGAGGTATACCCGCTCTTGGGGTAAATATGGCCCTGGAGCCTAGTCCTTGCAACGCTCCCCTCTATTGGGGTGAATACGGCCCTGAGGCCTAGTCGTTGTTGTGCTCCCCTCTATTGAGGTAAATACGGCCCTGGAGCCTAGTCCTTGTAGTGTTCCCCTCTACTGGAGTAAATATGGCCCTAAGGCCTAGTCCTTGTAGTGCTCCCCTCTACTGGGGTAAATACGGCCCTGGAGCCTAGTCCTTGTAGTGCTCCCCTCTACTCATGTAAATACGGCCCTGGAGCCTAGTCCTTGTAGTGCTCCCTTCTACTGGGGTAAATACGGCCCTGAAGCCAAGTCCACAGGCTTCAGGAACTACCTCTGCTTCAGAGCGCTGCAGAGGGAGGGGTAGGGGGACCCGGCCCTCCCACTCCACTAGGTCCCAGCCTAGGGCCCTATGGGCAGTGGCTTGGTCCACTGCTTGCTCAGAGGGGGTTCCCTCCCCCTGCCACTCGCTGAGCACTCGGGGTTGCAATTCCCCGCCCTGGGCCACGTCCTACCACCCCGTGTGTCTCCCCATTGCCATACCGCCAGCCTGTCTCTGTGGCTGTGGCTGTCGCTGTGGCTGTGGTGGGGGTTGCTGCCGGGATGGCAGTGGCTGTTGTGTTGGCTCGGGCTGCATCTGCTCCTCTGGTTCTGGAGCTTGCTCAGGAGGTCCTTTCCCTTCGGCCGAGTGAGATGTTTCAGGGCCTTTTATACTGCAGCTCACCTGTGAGCATGCCTGGCAAGGCCATGGGGGAGGGGCACTTTCAGCCAGCTGGGCCCAGCCCACAGTCTGTTCTACAGTGCAGGGCCAAGGTGCTCCGTCACTGAATAAATTCATGGGGAATAGGTCCCTTAATGGCTACTAGACACAATATGGTCAGAGTTCCAACCATATTCTGCATGTTCCTCACTTCTGTTTGCCAGAAGCTGCAAACAGGTGACAGGATGAATCACATGATGTTTGCCTGTTATGTTCATTCTCCGAAGCAAAAAATGAGGAGTAACGTTAGTTCGAACCAAGGGATTTGATTCGAACTAACACGTCCTGGAGCACACTTCCTGGTTCGAATCAGCTGTTGAGCAGAATAATGCGCCGATGAGATTATGCTAATGAAGTGTGGGATATTTAAATCCCCACTTCATTAGCAATTTTGGTCGGCTACATTTGCATCCCTAGCTCGAACTAGGGAGCAAGTGTAGACGTACCCTCAGAATCTTCATAGTGTAAGCCACTGCAGTCAGTATACATTGATCTATGTGAAAGCTTGCCTGCAAAATAGTAATTATTATACACTGAACATAATACTGATTTTTCTGTTTTCTTTTATTTAATTTTGTAAAGAATTAAGCTTTTTGATCAAAATACGTTTGTCAGATTAACTTTTGTTCAAAATTATTATTCTGCAAAACTATATGTCAGCCACAGTTGAAACAAATAAATGGGGTGTGAGGCTACATGGATAAATAACTTTTGTTTTAGCTGCCTTTTACAACAGAGGCAGCACAAAGCAGCTGAAAACTTTCCCAATGAAAATAGCTGAAATTTCCTCTCTAATATGGCACTATGAAACCAGCCCCTGCTGTATAGGAGTGGGGGAGGAAGAGGAGTGGGAGTGATGGAGAGTCAAAGTGCTCAATGCTCTAGTCTAGTCAATCCCTTGCACTAAACTATGTCAGAGCTGTTTTGGTCCCCATTGTTTCCAGTGTTAGAGGAGCAAAAACGTGACTTGTTTTCTCTCTGTTACCCCATTTTCTTACTTGTTCCCTTTATGAGATCTGCCCAACATTATTTACTTACATCATGAATAACTCACTCAATCACTGAAGTTGTAACCCTGTAAAGTCAGTGTAATTGACAGGAAAATGAAGCTTGGTACATCAGCACATAGTATAAGATCAACTGACCCTTACATGTATAGGGCAATTTCTGTCCCTGTCTGTACTTCAGTTGTTCTGATTACAATATTATTGTGTCTTGAATTGAAAAAGAGTAACTTATTTCAACTGTCAGTTGCACAGATAACTCCCATTATTGAGAGCAGCAACTATCATGATCAGACTCATAGATCTGAAAAGTTATTAATTGGCTATCCACCCTTAAAATTCTTAAGTTTAAAGAAATGATCATACAAAATAAAATCAATACATACAATACAGTTCAGTGAAAAACATTTCAAAGGATGATAAAATTAAGTTGTCAGACTATGTTATCTAGAAGATACAGGTATAACACAATCCAATAGCTGGCATTTGAAGCTGAGAGAGTAATTAACCACCAGAACAATTTACCAAGGGTTGTGGTGGATTTTCCATCACCAATAATTTTTCACTCCACTCTGGATGTTTTTCCAAAACCATGATCCAGGAATTATTTTGGGAAAGTTCTACAGTCTGCCTTACAAAGGCACTCACACTAGATGATAACAGTGGTCTTTTTGGGTGTTGGAATCAATGCATCTATGAAAAAAGTTTATAGTTTTTTTTCCAATAATAAAACCACAGAACATGATTCACTACTGCATTATTCTTGGGTTACCCCAGGGTAAACTACAAATATCCAAGAATTAATATCAAGGAGAATCACACTACTGAGTTTAAATTAGATAGAATAATATTTATTCTAGGCCCACTGTGTTTAAATTAGGTAGAAGAATGTTATCCCAAGACTCCAGAATGAGGTACATTTTATAGCCTATCCAGAGCATAAAGTGAAACATTTAGCTGAAGGGAGCTTTCCTTTCCCATCATCTTCTGCTCATATGTAGAAAACTAATTTAGTTTAACAAGATGAGCTGGCTCAGTCTGTCCTCCTATCAGTTGAAGACTGGCTTTTATTCAATATTCCTTTTATTTAAGTAGGTATGTTGTTGAAACAAACAATAAGCTAGCATCACCAATACAGCTTTTGCCTTTGAGCTGATGTCAGCAAGTTTAATTCATTATAAATGGAGTAAAGAGGCTTATTTCAATCACTTCTTAAAATAAAGCACATGATACAGTTATAAATTGGGTCAAAACTATCAAACACTAATGCTGAATCTGTGATCTGCATAATCAAACACAGAAAATGTGCCCTATTGAAGAATCCTTAATTAACTCATCTGTCCAAAATATTCACTCTTTTCTATGTAAGACTGAATGGAAGAATGAGGCCGTGATACCAGACAAATGATCTTCTATAACTTAGTGATAGAAGAATTAACAAAAGCTTTAGTTCAGTTCAAAGGCTACTTATAAACATATTACCAAATAAATCCTTTTGTTTCCATTCAGAGCCTCTTAGAAGCTGAGAATGTATGATTTAAACTTTGGGCTACGGTCACACATTACTGGGTTATTTTTCACATTACTCAGTCTCGCAAATTAAATGCCAACAGATTAATGGACCCAGTTTGGTTCTGATTAAAACAGTAACACGTATGTGGCCAAAATAATTAACACATTTTTCATTGGGTTAAGTGGACTCTCATGTGCCACACATCTTCAACTTGGCATAAGGCAAAGCATTAGTGAAATAGCTTGATACTTTTGTATTTTCTAAAAATATACAATATGAAAATTTCCAAAATGCCTAACACAGTATCATCTTTCCATTTTATATATGTTCTTTGAACATAAATTAAAAAACTCAGTTAAATTAATTCAAATTTCTGAGTAAGAATTTGTCTCAATATTTCTTTTAATTCCCAATCAGATCTCAGGGCTTTTGTTGTCTTATGAGGGTTCTTCCCCTCAGCTCTGTTTTCTTTTGTAGAGGCATTTGCTGTGGCTGATGTTCCTCAGAGAGAGAGAGAGAGAGAGAGAGAGAAGGCTAAGAAATGCAAAAGAAAGTCCCATATCCCCTGCTCCATCCCCCACGCTGAGTTTTTCATTGAGGAGCATGGCCATCTCTGCAGGCAGAGTGATGTCTCCTAGCTCCCATGTAGTCTTGGCATGGTTGTCTTCCAGCTGCTACTGTGAGCACTAAGGCTACATTTACACTGCACTGTAGCTCAAAATAAGGTACATAATTTTAGCTACGCAAATTGTGTATCTTATTTCGATCTTATTTTGAAATAGCTTATTTTATAATTTGGCATTGTCTACACAAATTTCAAAATAATCCACTATTCCGAAACGTCCCTTACTCCTCGTGGAATGAGGTTTACAGGGACATCAGAATAGTGAGCCTGAAATAATGGGCTTGCTGTTAAGACACAGGATCACTATTTCGAGATACTCCGGTATCCTGAAATAGTGTTGCAGTGTAGACGTAGCCTAAGTGAGCTAGGCATGATTAGAGAAGCCAGTTGTGCTGTTCTTAAACTATCTAGAATCATAGAACCATAGAGCTAGAAGAGACCTTAGAAGGCCATCAAGTCCAGCGCCCTACCCAAGGCAGGACCAATCCCAACTAAATCAACCCAGCCAGGGCTTTGTCAAGCCGAGACTTAAACACCTGTAGGGATGGAGACTCCACTACTTCCCTAGATAACCCATTCCAGTGCTTAATCACCCTCCTAGTGAAATAGTTTTTCCTAATATCCAACCTGGACCTCTCCGACCGCAACTTGAGACCATTGTTCCTTGTTCTGCTATCCATCACTACTGTGAACAGCCTTTCTCCAGACTTTTTGGAATCTCCCTTCAGGAAGTTGAAGGCTGCTATCAAATCCCCCTTCACTCTTCTCTTCTGCAGACTAAATAGACCCAACTCCCTCAGCCTGTCCTGGTAGGTCATATGCTCCAGCCCCCTAATCATTTTGGTTGCCCTCCGCTGGACCCTCTCCAATGCGTCCACATCCTTCCTGTAATTGGGGGCCCAGAACTGGACACAATACTCCAGATGTGGCCTCACCAGAGCCGAGTAAAGAGGAATAATCACATCTCTGGATCAACTGGCAATGCTCCTCTTAATGCAACCTAATATGCCATTAGCCTTCTTGGCTACATGGACACACTATTGATCATTTCACCTCTTAAACTTCCCATGGATAAACTAAATAGATTAACTTGATGAGGTGATATCCTTTATTGGAACAATTTCTGTTGGTGGAGGAGACAAACGTTAGAGCTCCTCAGTGTTCTTCCTGAAGTCTGATAAAGGTAACCAGAGTGTCACAACCAAATACATAGAGATGTGACAAATTGATATCTGCAGATGCAAATATCCATGGATATAAATCAGTATCTGTTGGACTGAAGGGCTCTCCTAGGAACAGCAGTGGTGAAAGGAGCAGAATGTGGGCTGCCACTCCCAGGAGCCAGTGCTCCACACTGGCAGCTTCTCCAGCACAGCTGTATTGCCCTCATTCTTCCATCCAGCTTCTACGTCTCCTGTCCAGGGGTGTGCTGGTGAATCTGGTGCCCACCACTGTAGGTGGGGTTGGGGGGTACTACAGCTTGGTCAGAAGAGCTCATGCATGGGATTCAGGCTCCTGGGAAGGGCAAACCCGCATTCTGTCATTTTGCCACTATGGTTTGCAGGAAAGCCCTGCAGTTCTGCAGAGACTGATTAATATCCTCAGGGCTCTACAAAGACAAAGTGGAACAAATTGTTGAGCATAAGGAGTTTAAGACATGTTGCAAGAAATCTCTTAAAATTAAATGGGCAATTAATATCTTTGGAATAATAGAATAAAGGAGGGTTAATAGGTTACAAATTGTTTTAATGAGCTGTAAAATCAGTGCCTGTTTAGACCATGAGTTTTAGTGTCTAGCAGACTTATGAATTTAAGTTCCCATGCAAGTCTTTTGAAGATGCTGTGCAAGTTTTCTTTATGAACAGACAGGTGAGTCAGAGAGTGATGGCTTTGTGAAAAGTGTTTGCCCACAGGTGATAGAATATGTTCCAAATATCACAAAACATGCTCTGAAGAAAAGTCCTTAACACAAATTAACACACTTAAAACTGCCTTCACCGAACAAGGACACTCCTGGTATGTCTACACTACAGGAGGAGGTTGAATTAAGATATGCAACTTCACCTACATTAATTGCATAGCTAAAGTCTAATACCTTAACTCAACTTTTGGTACTGTCCAAAGGAAGTCGAAGGGTGCACACTCTTCTTTTGACTTCCCTTACTCCTCGTGGAAGCAGGACTACCGGCATCAACCAGAGTGCCCCTCTCAGTTCGAATTGGCTGTCTTAACTAGACTGCTAATATGAACTCTAGAAGATTGACAGTGGCAGCTTCATTCTTCTCTGTAGTGTAGATGTGCCCTCCATCACAGAAATAAATTGTATCAATACAGAAGAAAATTCTCCACCCACTACAGGCCCCTAGTTGTTACTTACTGCCCCATATTAGACTCCATATGGAGTATCATCAAACAGTTAGAACTGAACTTGATGGGGACCAAATCCCAATTTTTTTTTCCACAGTATCCCTCTTCTGGCCTTCAAACAATTCCTTAAACTGTCCAAGTTCATTATCAAAAACAAACTCTTCCCACACCAGGATGCACCAACTCAAAGAAGCACTAGACCCAGACAGAACAACAGATGCAAAACCTGCAGAAAAATCTCCACTGCTTTGGCAATCAATACCCCTATAACACACCGAGTTCCATGGTGCTTACACATGTCTATCACAACATGTCATACCTCATCCAGTTCATCAGGTGCTCCAGCAATAATTATCCAAGTGAAACCAATCACTCACTACCTCTTGAAAGAATGTACACAGAAAAGTGATAGAATACAAAACCACATCACCTATTGGTGAATACTTTCCACACAGCAGTCCCTTCAAATCTGTCCTCTCAGGCATGTCTACACAGCAAGGCTAAAGCCAAAATAAGCTACGTAACTTCAGCTACGTCAGTTGTGTAGTTTAAGTTGAAATAGCTTATTTTGGCTTTTGGTGCTGTCTACACAGCAGAAAGTCCAAGTTAGCGCATCCTTCCTCTGACTTTTCTTACTCCTCGTAAATTGTGGGTTACAGGAGTCAGAGTAAGAAGTCCTTCAGTGCAATATTATTTCAACATTATGTCAAAATAACTGCTTGCTGTCTAGATGCAGACTATGTTATTTTGGAATAAAGTCAGTTATTCCAAAATAACGTTGCTGTGTAGACATACCCTCAGGCCTCATCCTCGAAGGGAACCAGCACAACAACTTCAAAAGTAAAATTGGAACTTAAATTCATAACTCTGCTAGAGACTAAAAAATCATGAACAGAGACATGTACAATCTGTAATTTACTAATCCTTCTTTGTACTGTGACTGCAGAGGTGTTAATTGACTACTTCATTTTAAGTGGTTTCTTGCAACATCTTAACCTTTTATGCTTAATAATCTGTCCCACCTTTTATTTACCTGTGACATTCTGGTTACCTTTTTCAGACCTGAAGAAGAGCTCTGTGAAGCTTGAAAGTTAGTTTCTTCCTCCAACAGAAATTGGTCCAATAAAAGATATCACCTCATTCACCTTGTCTCTGTCATATCCTGGGACCAATACAGCTATGCAAACTCTTCAACAAATAACGTTGCATTAAGCTTGTTTAGCCTCTCTCTGTGAGGCAGATTTCCAGACCTTCCATCATTCTTTTAAAACTTTTCTCTGCTATTTCTAATTTTTCAGTTTCCTTTTTCAAGTGTGTGTAACAGCATGGCCTACTCCTCTAAGGGTCAGAAGCCTGAAGCAAGCCCTGTGTATTAGTCAGATGTAGATGAGGAGGGGACAGGCGTGCCTTATAAAAACCCAGGTTTTCATTAAGGATGAGGAAGCAGGAATAGCAGAGAGGTCCTGGGAATGAAGGAAATGGGAACCTGTTGGGGGAAAAGAGCCTTCAGGAAAAAAAGCCCTCGTAGGTGGTGCTTCATTAAAAAAAGCAAGGAAGAATTCTGCCGAGCACAGGAGCAGCTGCAAAGATTATGTGGAAGGAGTTCCCAGGAAGGGTGCCAAATATGTGTTTTCTTATGTTTGTAATGACATACAAACATGGTGAGACCATGTCATTTGTGAAAGTCGTCAGGGAAGAGGAGCTTTGGTGATAGCCAAAGATTCTGTTCATGATTTTCTAGTGCATTGCGTATCATTGGGTGTGGACTATGAAGGTTTTTTTTATTTTTAATAAGTGAGCACAAACAAGGCTATTATTGTAAAGGGGAGTTTGTGAAGCCATTCTTTAGAGTCTCAGGAAGGGAAAACTGAGGTTAAGCATCATAACATTGGGTTTTGCCACCAGGGGTCATTATGACACACTGTGTGGAAACCAGACTTGATACAGTATTCAAGTAATGGTCTCACTAATGTTTACAGAGGCAATAGACTTTTCTTTCTGCTACTCTGTATTATCCTGATTAAGCATCCGCAGATAGTTTGCCCTATAAGACTTCACACTGGGAGCTCATGTTCAGCTGATTATAGTTCCCCATTCTGTGACTGTGACCTACATTGTTGTCAGCCAAACTTGTTTGGGGAAATGCTTGTTCCCCTTGTTCAAGACTTCTAAACAATTAAGGTCATTCAGTAAGTGTGATGTTTCAACATTTTAAGTAATTTCAATGTAACTATTATTTTGTGACATTAGTTGCTACTCAGTTAAATCAGAATTCTGGCTAACACTCCTATTCGTGGTATTGCATAATTCATTTGGCTCTGGTTTCTTCTGCAGTTTGTTGCCCTCCAGGTTTTCCCCTTTGTCTTGATTGAATCATTCCGCTTTGTTCAGGCCACAAAGTAACATGTACCTGCTTATTGATATTTTTCACTTTGTAATCCTCTGCTATGAAACATGAAGGAAGATGACACAGATCAGTTCAGAGACACAGATAACTTAGCTGCAAAGTAATAGAAACATACATTGCAGAAATGAGAATAGAAATTAATTTACCAATGATAGCAATACCTCTGCAGAGGAAGCTCATCTATGAACTTGTATTTAAAAAGATGCCATTTTAATTGGCAAGTTCCCTGTAACTTTTTCAAATATCCTGTTTCTTAATCATTAAAATTCAGTAGTGTTTGAGGTGTGAAGGCTAATACTGCTCAGTGACGCCGCCATTTCTCTGGATGACAAATCCTTAAAGTTGGCTGTGTTGTAAATCTCATGAGTTTGTCATAAGCAACACAATGTTGGCTTCTGCTGTAGCAGTTCATATATAAGCATGATAATTTCCTACAGGTTGAACCTCCCAAATCTGGTCTGGTAGGGCCACAGATGTTGCTGGACCAAAGAACTCCTGAGGCAGAGAGTGGGAGCCAGCCGGGAGGATGCAGGTCTGGGGAGCCATGGATGGGCCAGCAGTGACTGGACCAGGTGGTGGCTGGGGAGCCCTGGCCAAGCTAGGGAACTCCTGGCATCAGCAGGGCCAGGAGGGGGTGTCAGATGGGCCAGGCAGTGAATGAGGAGTCCCTGCCTCTCCTGGGGAACCCCTTGCAGCAGCAGGGCCAGGCGGCCACCAGGCAGCCCCGGGGAAGCCCTGGTGGGAGCAGGACTGACCCTGGCAGTGGGGCTGGTGGCAGCTGGGCAGGCCCAGTTGGGGAACTGGTTGGGTGGCCCTAGTCAGAGAAACCCTGGGGGCAGCAGGTGAGCCTTGGCCAGGGAGCCCCGGGGAATCCCCAGCAGCAGTGGGGTGGCAGCATCCAAGCAGGCATCTGGGTGGCCCCAGCAGGGGAACCCTGGGAACTCCAGGTAGCAGCGAATGGGAGCCCCAGCCTTGGAAGCCTGGGGGTGGGGCAACCAGCAAGGGAGCACTGACCTCCCTTGGTCTGGCAAACTCCTGGGGTCAGGACCACTCAGGTCCTGATGGTGCTGGACCAGGGAGGTCCAATCTGTGCCTTCATATTATTTTGGAGTGTGGGTTGGGGACAAGAGAGAGAGAATTCCCTATACTTTTTGAGAAAATGCATTAAGGTGCAATCAGGAGACCATGAGTTCTAGTTTCAGTTCTTCCAGTGACTGCAGTTAATAATTCCATGGCCTTCACATGCTTTATTATTAACCAAGATGTTTAATTGCTACTTGGGAGGAAATCACCATTATTCATTCATTTACAGAAAGGACAACTGAGAGCTTGCCGAAGGTCACATCAGGCAGTGTTTATAATAGAGCCTAACTCTTCCCCACTGAGCCACAGAGCCTTTCAGAAGGAGCATAACAAATGTTTATGTGGCCCACACTAATTCGATGTGGCTCTATCACGTTCTAGTGGTGAGATGGTGTTTATGACTGCTGCTACCAGCATAGCAGCAGACCTGGTTCCTTAGCTGAAGAGTCATGCTCTTACATCCAGAGGGTCTGTGTTCAGTCACTTCAGATAATCCCTGCAAGGTGATATTACATTTGGCTAGTTTGTCTGTTTTCCCTTGCCAACACTCTGCTGCTTGGGCCAGAAGTGGAAACCAGGATCTCTGATATCCTTCATTACGCTGCTGTCTCACAAATAGTTATGTCATCTTCTAGCAATGTGTGTGATGTGTCTTCATCAGTTCTTCCACATCGAAGATAACAAGTTTTTCACTCGTCATCTTGCCTCCAGCAATTACTCATCTAGCTGAGATGGAAGAGGTCTGTACTATGGCTTCAAGATTGTGGGTTCCAATGCTGCAGCTGAGCTATGGGAAAAAATAGAGTATCTATAAAATAAAAAGACCCTGGAGTATTTGCTAGAATTACTTTACGTAGGAAAAAAGTATTTTTAGAAGTGAATTTGGATGTTGTGTTCCATTGCTTTTATAACCAATTGTGTTATATGTAGGGTTGCCAGGTGTCCGGTTTTCGCCTGGACAGTCCGATATTTGTGGTCCCTGTCCTGTGAAAAAAAAAAAAAACCCCAGAAAATACTGGACAGAAAATGTGTATTTTTTCTTGGACAGCAGTCTGGTGGGGATATTCCTTCCCTGCCATGTCTGGTGAGGGTGGAGGGAGCGTGTTGATTTTAAGGCGCAGTGACTTTTTTTTTTTTGCTCAACCAGTCTTTTTTCCCGCCATGTTCGGGATTTTTTGTGAAAGCTTCTGGCAACCCTATATATTGGATTTATAACACTTCTTGAGTTTATGTTAACAAAAGCTGCCCCTTTAAGAACTAGATGGGTCACTTTATTGTAGAATGTGTTTTAATGGAAAGAAGTGCTTTGGAGTTCTTTCCTGCATATGCAGAAGGCAGAGAAGCATTGCCTTTGTAAGCTTCAAAAAAACCCAGAATTTAATTTAATAAACTTATCTTTCCAGAGTGCAAGCCTCATTCTCAAAAGTGTATTGTTGTGCTTAAGGAGGACTGGATGCCTCAGTTTGTTGCTAATGAGCTGTAAAGCCTTAAAGCCACAGGCTACAAGTTAGCTCCTGAATGGATATTTGGTAGCCCTTTTTCATGAGGAGTTTAGTGAGTTCCACTTCCAGCTCCTGCCTCACAGACCACCCACTAAACTTTGCACTAGGATATAAGATCTTTGGGAAAGGAACAGTCTTTTACTATGTGTTTGTGTATTGCCTAACACAATGAGGCCTCAAACTAGGTTAAATCTTCTGATGAGAGCTCCTGCAAAAGGATTCAAAATATTATTACTCCATGTAGATTTGCAAGAGTTGTAATTATCACACGGAATGCAGGTGAACACACACACATTCAACAATCAAAAGACAAAAAATCTATTTAGTGATTTTTTTTTGGTCAATCTCATGATTTTGGGAGCATTTGCCTCATGATTTTAGAGCTTTTAAAGTTGTCAGTGATGAGTTGGCTCAAGATCTGATAGCCACTGGAAGCTGTCTGGAGTGGTGCTAGCTCCACACATATAGTTGGCCACACTTTGGAGCTAGTGGTTGAAAACTGGAAGGAGGTAGAAACTGGGTCTTTGGAATGGACTGACACATTTCATATGTTTTGAGTTTGGTGCTCACTTATCTTGTTGGAACGAGGGACCTGTATTGAGAGTTAACCCTGGAAAATTTTGTCCTACCACCTGCCTTTGTGGAGCCATGCTTTTCATGTCTAGAGCAGGTCAGCTAGGGAGGGCAGGATGCCAGTTTCTTGTATAGAAGTTGTTGTACATATTCTGCTCAAGAAACTAAAACACATCCATGGATGACCTGGTTAACTACTGACAAATATCATATCTTCCTTTTTTTTTGTTTATATCATAGAGAAGATTTTGGTGAAACATCTCTGGGTACCCAGTTGACTCAGATTTCCTTAACTTTTGCCAATCAATCTGGTTGCAGACTTGGATATGGAAATGAAAGTGCATTGATTGTGTTGATAGATAATTTCTGTGGATGAAAATCACATGTGTATGCTGATATGGTTGATCTGTCAGCAGCCTTTTATACTGTTAATCATTCAGTGGGGTTAATTCACCTAAAGACTGCAGCAGGAGTATATGGTGGTGTTCTTGGGTGGCTCCATCATTTCATTGCTGAATGCTTGCATAAAGAGATAGTGCCTTATGGAAAGAAGAGCAATATCATGAAGAATTCTACCATGATCCATCTTTTTTTCTGTCCTGTTTAAGGCGTGGAGGAAAGTCATGCAGCCCAGAGAAGGAGATACAACACATGTTCCCACTTGATTGTGCAACTTTTTGTGAAATAGCATTGCAATACTAGGTATCAAAATTCCTAACTCAGGGCATGTCTATACTAGGGAGTTATTTCAAAATAACAAGGCAAGAGTCTATACTGCCAAGCCAGTTATTTTGAAATAATGGGTTTGTTATTTCGAAATAACAACTCCTGCTTGTGAAGAGGAATAAGCTTATTTCAAAATAGTTATTTCGGGAGATATTATTTTTTCAAAATAACCTGGTAGTGTAGACTTGGAGAGCTTGGTTGTATGTGTGGATCAGTGACAGCATAGTCAAGTGCAGCAGTGATCCTGCTTTTTGTTTTGCTTCTGTTTTTTTCTCTGCAAAGTTAATGAGATTTGGGTATGCAACATTTTAGACTAGGGCTTTGCTCTCAGTTATGCCAGAAGTGACTTTGGGCAATCTCCTAGTTATTTTGTCAATAAATGACATTGCCTCATTAAAATATGGCTATAAGGTCTTGGTGGTTAAAAGTTGTGACGTGAACAGCAGTCAGAGAAGGGCAAGAAGTAGAACACATCGTCTGCTGGCATATAGCTCAAGAGCCTTTTCTTAATATACTGGATATTTATATACAAGCTTTCCAGTGACAAAAAGTATTTTCCACCAACAGAAATTGGTCTAATAAAATACATATTACCTCATCTACCATGTCTCTCTCGTATCCTGTGATTAGCATGGCTACAACAACACTGCAAACCAATTTTATCACAAGTTTACAATACTTTTTCTTTTAACCTAAAGCCCACGTGTCTGGTGTAATGGGATTGTGTGTGATTCTCAGCTTTGGTTTACCAACCTTCACCCTAAGATACTGAGATTTTTAGCCTTCAGAGTTGCTCAGCAAAGCTGAAAAATGTTAATCCTAATTCATGTTGTTATTTTTTATCTGAAATGGTGATTTCCACACTTCCTTTAAACAGTAACAAGATTTGCTCAGAAATTCATTTCCACTATCTATTCATTTTTCCTCTGGATACTTTCTCAGGATGCGTGTATAATGGAATAGAGATGATTCTAAGAAATTCTTCTGACATTCTTCCACTGCTGCTTTCATGCTTTTGGTCTTATAAAGAATAAAATGCTGCAAGATAAAAGTCTGTGGAGTATATGAACAGAGCAGACAGCAAAGAATTGTAAGGTGTTATGTGAGCATAAACCCAGATATAGTAAAGTGAAATTGAGCAAAGGAAAAATTTGATTGAATATCTGGCAATATTTATAACTCAGAAGTTTTATTAGCGCTATAAAATTGTGCCTTGAGAGAAGATGTGGAGGCCCAATAATTAGTAATTTAGTATTAGTTATTATTTGTAGTATTGCAGCACCTAGGAGCCCCAGTCACCAACCAAGAGCCCATTGTGGTAGGCTTTTTGCAAACAATAAACAAAGAGACAGTATTTAATCCATAATGATTACATTCTAAAGTGAGATTGGAAAAAAAACCCAACCCACCAGATAATATACTTTAGAGAATAGTTTTTCCATTTGGGGGTGTACACTATTTGCCCTAGTACTATAGGTCTTTTCCATCTCAAATTTTTATTATATGAAATTTTTTAAAAATAAATAAATAAGTAGCCATTGAATTGATAATACTCAGAAATGTAACAAGCAAAATATTTTAAAATATATTTAGTTTTTTAGTATGCATGCCTTTTTTTGCAGCTTAGAAGATAAGTGACACACAAAACTAATGCTGAACAAACAAATACTTGGAGTTGCACAACCAAAGGGCTTGGACTTGAAATGCTGGCTTGGAGAGGTCGCTGGCTTGGAGAGGTCACTACCTTCCAGCTCTGAGATCCTGAATCTTTCTTTTTAAAGCAAACAGTTTCAGTTGGTCTAAATCTAAGAGCTTCAACATTATTCTCAGGCAGCTAGCCATAAATGCCAGCAGTTCAACAGAAAGCCAAACTGGCTATAAAGTGTTGATATCAGTATGAGCTATGGGTGTTCAGCTCCTCTCTTATGCCCCTAAAGGCTGTTGCCTGAAGTTTTAATAATATTTTAACCTTTAACTCTTGCCAAAATTGATATGATATGCATATGTGTCATTTCCAGCAGTTACAAGGTACTACCTAGGTTAAAATAATTTTTTACGCAGACCATGTTTAATTATTTAACCTATATTTGTAACAGAAAGCACTGTCTCGTTTAATTCAATGTATGTTTGTAGATTCTGTACTAAACTATTCCCCCTTCAGGTTTTGAAGGCTAATGTACCATTAGCAGAGGAACAGGAAACTACAATCTCAGTGTTAAATTCAACAGCTGCGTGTGTGAAAAAATATTTATGTGTATTAATGTTCATTTAAATCATATTAATGGGAGCTCTAAAATTGCCTAAATGTGTTATTACATTCAGGACACCAAACAACCAAATCAAACCAGACCTGCATTTGTGATGATAGAACACTGAAACAGTCTATAAATTGTTGACAATAGCAAGGGAATTAGAATTCACAGTATTTGATTAATTTATCTTGGGATGATGGCAGCAACTTCTTTTTTTGTTGTGCTTACGTAATCATGGCTGTATTTTATAATAGCAGCATATATCATGGAAATGCCAACAGCTCCTATCACTTCCCTCTCTACAAAAAAAGGAACTTTTAAAATGATCCTAAAAAATCCATGTACTGGATTTTACAGTGTTCCTGTAAAATCCAATAATGGACTGTATGCAATAACTTTAGTTTCCTCTTTTGTCATGGGTTGAGATACAGGTCATGGAATGTGTCACTCTGAGAGCTACATGGGGCCATATTCTGCCACCTTTACTCATATTATTCCTCAAGTAATTGCAGTGCTTCTGATAGTGATGTGTGCAGTTAGGGTGATCAGACATCCTGCTGTTATTTTTTTTTTTTTAGGTAGGCAACTACTGTATCCCGCTCACTGAAAAAAAAAGTGTCCCTATTTTTCACACTTGCTCTCTTGTCACACTATGTGTGGTAGAGGCTGGCTCAGTACAACAGTGGTTTGAAGAGCTGTAAAGCTCTTGACCTCCAATCTCAGAGTGAGTCCCTGCAGCTCCTCTTTCAGTATGGAGGAGGAGTAAAGGTCCCAGTCAACAGCCATCTTCCTGCTCATCCTGATGGTGACTGACAATCTTGGCGCATCCATCTCCCGAGTTCTAGGAGAGGAAATGAGGATCCCAGCCCTTCCAGGCCTGGGAAATAAGTGAAGATCCTAGTGTCTGACCTGATGCCTGAGGGGAGTGAGACTGGTTCCTCCCCCATTTCATATCATAGATCATACCTGAGTCCTCAGCTCCCGCTGTCAGTGAAAGACACTAGTTAAGTTAATGTGAAACTTGCATGAGAGAGAGAGAAAGAGCAAAGAGTTTGTATGTGAATGTGCATAGGGAGAATGAATTACATAGACTGTGGATAGAGAAGAAGAATGAAACCGAAAGGAATAAGAAGAGAGAAAGGTGAAATTAGAAAAGAGATTGAAGTCTGAGAGGAATGTAAGAAACAGAATGAACAGAGTGTTATAAGGAATGTAGCATTCTGGTGGGCATGTGATTTCCCCACTTGTCTGCTTTGCTACATCCACAAATGATTCTCAGAGAAAATAGGTTTTACTGATTCTATGCTCAACACTTTGAAGGAATTGAATAAACTGCTTTAGAGCTGACAAACATTTATCTAAGAGTAGCTGCTTATACATTCAGATTAACAGAACTTGAAACTATTTTCACTGATAACATCTTGTGACTTCCAATACTGATACAGGTAGTATAAAAAGCGAAGCAAAGATCTTAGTTCTTTGGCCCCATTCTTCATTACCAAACAATGTCAACTCAACTCAGATAGTTTTGCAGATGAATGGATGAGTTACAATCTGTAAGAGAAAAGCATGGAAAATTATTTGTTTTCATATCAGAAAGCCTTTCCTAGCTAATAAGAAAATTTGCATGTCTTAAACTGGAAAAAAATTAGAGGGAAGTTATTCATTTGGAAATCTCATGATGTACAGTCTCACTGGATATTAGCAATTCATAGAACACTGGATAAAATAATTGTAAGAGAATGAGGCAAGACTAATAAACTGTTTTAACTTAGATCTTTTAACAGACTTTCTGGATTACCTGCCAAAAATTCACAATCTGGATGAAATCTAAATGGAATTTGTTCTTATTTTGGGTAAGCACTAGGGAGACACAACATACATTTTTTTTTTCTTCCCTGAATAGCCAAAACATTGTCCTTTGCAGGAAACATTTTCCCCCAAATTTTAATTGGAAAACATATTCAATCAAATCCTAATCCTCTGGGATATTAAAAGGAGCACTCCAAATCTCACACTGGCATTCCAAACACTGTGTTCATTGTGTGCTGTGGTTTTTATGTTTTTAAATTAAACTCAGGGTTGGATGAAGTCAAGACCATTACTGACCGATACCTAAGGTCCTAGCTCCCAGTCACAAAAAGAGGTGAGAAACTCTGTATTTTTAAAAGACTTTCTAGCCTCCATGATGGTGGTAATAAAAGTTTGAAAATATGCCTTAAGTGTAACAGTAATGGAACTGATAAAGTAACAACTTTCTGATCTGCTCAAAGCTTTAAGCAACAGCTCGTAGAGGGATAATTATCTGGTGCATTTCAGCTTAATCTATGCTACATGGCGAGGTTGAAGTAAGATATGCTACTCCAGCATTGAGTATGACCTAGCGGGTCTGTACTCCACCACTAAATTGAACCCCAGAAGACCAACCGTGTAGCGTAGATGTGCCCTTCATCAGGTGTTAACTGCATGTGGAAGCAGGAGAGAGGGGGTGTGCCCCAGGAGAGGACTCTAAGTCTTCTTACTTGCCTCAGGTGGCACATGACCAGGATTCATCCCCAATTTTGTCCACTCTTGAGCCGTTAGTTTCCCAGGCTCGGACTGGGAACTGTCAGAGAATGTGATGTGAATGTGGCAGGATGATTAGAGTGTAGCTAGCCTGGCCCATCCATCCAAGCAGATACACTCAGCAGATGTTGTGGCAAGTACTGAGGGGCCCTCTGCTGTTTTCCCTGTCTCGTAAGATGATAGAGGGATCACATGTTGCTGTTTCTTTTGGGAGAAGAGGGGTCCCTCTGGCCAATGCTACTCAAAGTATTGGATGACACCAAATCATGGATTTATGGGGGTGGAACCATGGCATGTTCATGTGTGTATTGGCCTAGAATCTTGGATTGCCTTAATCTGCCATTGAGTAATCTCACTTTATTCTGGTCTGTGGCAGAAGTTGGAAAAAGTTTTAACTACACTCTTGTTTAGGGCTTGCCTATATTTACAGCTCCGCAGTGGTGCAGCTGCAGTGCTAAGTGAAGATGTTATCTATGCTAACCGACAACTTCTCCTGTACCTAACTCCACCTCCCCAAGCAGCAGTAACTATGTTGATATAAGATGCCCTTTTGTTTATATAGCACTGTCTACACTGGAAGCCCATGTGATGTAGTTTTACTGACATAAATGTGTAGTGTAGACCATGGCGTAAGTTTTACAATCAGAAGGAACCATTACAACCATCTGTTCTGATGTGTTGCCATAACAGAGACCAAACTATTTCCATCAGGAATTCCTACACCATTCCCAGTAATGTCTAGTTGTGCAGGAAGATAACATTAAAAAAACATTTTTTGCTTGAAAGATTCCAACTCATAGTGAATCCAACATATGCCTACGTCAGTTATTGCAATGATTAATTACAATCAGCATTAAATTTGCACTCCTTTTCCTATCTGAACTTGCTTAGCTTCAGTTTCCAGAATTGGATATTGTTATGCCTTTGTCAATAGGATTAAAAAGACACCGTCCCCCCTCAGAAATCTTCTTTTCATGTAGGTACGTACAGACTGAATCTGCTGCTTTCTGAGGGAAAAGGAAATCTTAGCCCAATGTCAACTGTGAAACCTCCACAGTGTCATGCTCCTTTTAGAAAATAGCAATATAAAAACCATGTACTGCTTTACAATAAACTCCTGGACAGTTCCTGGAGGATAAGTGGGACAAAGATAGAGGGCTGCTCTGTCCCCAGGCCTGCTGAAGGAGAAGGGAAGGGCAAAGTGGGCCACAGGCCCAGGCGCATCAGTTGCCACCACTGCTGAAGAAGGCAGGTTCTGCGGTCCAAGCAGTGCTGAGAACTGGCTACCCTGGTCCTGCCCCTTCCACTCAGCTGAACAGAAGATACTACTCTCTGATGCTTTCAGTAATAAAACTCATTCCTCCCGTGGATGTATAAACAGGAGACTATGGCATAGGGAGATGGTATTACCTCTGTAAAGGACATTATTGATACTGCAATATTGTGTCCAGTCCCTTAAAAAATGAGCCACAAGGATATGAGGATTAGAAAATATGCCTAAAAGTGGGAGACTGAAAGGATTTCAATAAAGTTTATTAGAGGAGAAGTTTAAAAGACTATGTGATTCCTTTACAAGAGCAAGTTTTGTTTTGCTTTATAATGGAGGACACTTTATCAGTCAAAGGCACAATGAGATCCAGTGTTTGAAAGTTGATGCTAGAAAAATTCAAACTGGAAACAATTTCATATTTTAATAGCAAGTATAATTAGAGAATGGAACAGATTGCTAAGTGATGTTGTAGGCTGAAGTTATCACTTGAAGTATTTCAAAGACTGCTTTAAGATGTAGTCTAGTTCAGAGGTTCCCAAAACTTTGTTATTGCATCTCTAATACTCGTCATGCAGGGCTGGTCCACAATATTTTGGCACCTGAGGCGGGGAGCTCAAATGATGCCCCCATGCCCCCTCGCTTGGGCCAAAACTTTGAAAGGTCTCAATTCTGCCTTCTTCCTGTTCTTTGTGCCCTCCTTCCTCCAGCACAGCACTCCACCATCTCTGTGCATCTAGAGCAGAGAGAATACATATGCACCAGCAGCAGACACAATTTTCTACACTCTGCGTCCTGGTGGTGCCCCTCTCCCCCCCCACCCCCCCCAGTCTGGCACCTGAGGCAGCCGCCTCAGTTTGCCTCATGGTAAGGCCAGCTCTCTCCTCATGACCATCTTAACAGTACCCATCATTATCTATCTGTATTTCACTGTTACATACAGATATAGTAATAGTACTACGTATGCAACTGGAAAAACCCCCACAAAACCCTGACTAAGTTCAGAGCTCAGTTAGACAGGACAGTTGCTGGGCAACTGAATCTGCATTGTCTGGTGATTGGAGAAGGTGACTCTTCTGTATGCCAGCATTTCTGTGCATCTGTGTCTTCACCACTACTGAATTTTATGCAACAAATTTCCACAGAGTTTCAAAGCTTTGTCTGAATTGTCTGTTATGAAAATGCAATTAAGTAATTAATAAATAAAATCTACTATTTTACAATGTTTCCCTTGTGCCCCCCAGAGATGTATTGTGTTCCCCCAGGGGTACATGTACCACTGTTTTGGATCCCCTGGGTTCAACGATGAGTTATTGAACTTGATGCAGGAATTAGTAAGTGAAGTTCTATGGTCTTCAGGAGAAGAGATACATAGATGATAGAATACATGATTATAATGGTTTCTTCTGGCCTTTGACTCCATGAATATTTACTATTATGTATTTTAATGATTATCTGATGTAGTGGGTATACATGGCTTTTTGGCATAAAACAGGTTCTTTTTCTCCCTGTCACTCCAGTAACTCTTGCAGGGTGGGAGACTGCATTATTCTTTGTGCTTTCAGTTGATGACATATTTTTTTAAAAAAATCCAAATGATTAGCCTACTTTTCTTACTCACAGCTATATTATTAACATGAAGAAGAAAATTTACCATCTAAGTCAGATTGTCAAATTACTGATAGTTGGGTGCTTCACTGTAGTGAATTATTTATTTTCCAAATGTTTCTTTCTTTGTGTCAGTGTCCCATGTCAATTCTGTTCAGTACAGACAGGGGGTAACTACTATAGTAGTATTATTATACAGTATTTTTGTCTGACTGGAGATTCACAGAAGAGCAGCATGCCTTTCATCAGTGTCTGTCTGTTAACAAAAATAAAATTGAGTAAAAGGAGAGAAATGCTATTTCCTAGGAAATGTATTAGAAAACATTAAAAGTAAAATCCATAAAGATTCATTTTTAGGCTCTGTTCAATAGTTACTCTTGTAGCCATAAGTGCAAAGAGATTCAATATTTTGGAATTTGACATTATTTAACCACCTAAGCTGTTTTATTGTTCTTGATAATCTTCTGCATGATAGTAGCTGTACAAGCTGCAGGCAAGTAAATTTAAACAAACCCAAGTGAAATTTAACAGATTAAATTATTGTTTAATGTAGAGCTGTCAACACGCGATAACGCCTGCAATTTTTTTTCCCCTGTGTTTGTGAGTGAGGCTTTAGAGAGGGAGGTCTCCAGGTAGAGGAGAAGCAGATACAAGACTCTTGAGGGAAGTGTGTGTTGTGTTGGGGGCTTTCTTGCTGTGTGCTGAGCTTGTGTTTGTGAGTGAGGGTTGGTGTGTGGTTTTTTGTTGTTGTTGTTTGTTTTTTCCCCTGTGTTTGTGAGTGAGGCTTTTTTTTTCACTTCCCCTTTCCCCTCCCCCTCTCCTTTATGGAGTGTGTGCTGTGAGTGGTAGGTGGAAACTGTTGGCTTCTAATTAAAGTTTGAATTCTAGAATCCTCTGCTGATTGGCTGAGCCTTGGTAGGGGGAGGGACTTTCAGGCAGTCCAAGGCTTTATAAAGCAGTGAGCAAGCAACCAAGGAGCTTGTGAACAGATGAGTGCTAACAGGGAGTTTAGAGAGGGAGTTTGGAAGGGTAGAGGGAAGGACGCGAGGTTCTCTTGCCTTTCTTTTTAAATCCTTTCTCCAGGACAGCAGGGATGGATGGTGATAGGTCTGCTGTTGTTACCTGCACAGCGTGTGCCATGTTTGTCTTCCTCCCGGAAGAAAGAACAGATTTCATCTGCACTAAGTGCAAGTTGGCCTCCATTTTGGAAGAAAAAATTAGAGGACTGGAGGCCCAAGTGTCGACCCTACGCTTGATCAGAGAGGATGAAGACTTCGTCGATAGAAGGCAGCGTTTTATCCTGCAAGCACGGCAGGCGGAAGAGCCAGAGAGGGCAGTACCGGACCAGGAAGAGAACTGGCAGCATGTAACTTCTAGAAGGGGAAAAAGGCCAGCACAGGAATCCCCCAATGCTATAGAGGTAAGTAATCGCTTTCAGGCTCTCTCCACAGGCTCTGCAGTGGTGAATGCTTTGGAAGAGACCTCACAAGGAAGAAACCGCAAGGGAACAGCATCTGCTGGAAGGCATGGGATAGGTAGTCGTAGGGATAGGTGTTCCACGATCACTACCCCCAAAAGAAGACGACGGGTGGTGGTGGTCGGGGACTCCCTCCTAAGAGGGACTGAGCCATCCATCTGCCGTCCGGATCTGGAATCTCGAGAGGTGTGCTGCTTACCGGGAGCTCGAATTCAGAATGTGACTGAGAGGATTACCAAACTGATCAAACCTTCGGATCGCTACCCCTTCCTGCTTCTCCACATGGGAACTAACGACACGGCCAAGAATGACCTTGAGTGGGTTACTGCAGATTATGTAGCTCTGGGAAGAAGGATCGAAGAATTTGGAGTGCAAGTGGTGTTCTCGTCCATCCTCCCTGTTGAAGGGAAAGGACTGGGTAGGGATCGTCGAATTGAGGAAGTAAATGTGTGTTTGCGCAGGTGGTGTCGCAGAGAGGGCTTCGGTTTCTTCGACCATGGGACTCTGTTCCGGGCACAAGGATTGTTAGGAAGAGATGGGATCCACCTAACGAAGAGAGGAAGGAGCATCTTTGCAAGCGGGCAGGCTTGCAAACCTAGTGAGGAGGGCTTTAAACTAGGTTCACTGGTGGATGGTGGCCAAAACCCTGAGGGGAGTGGGAAAGTTGGATACCGGGAAGAAATGCAAAGAGGAACGAGCAAGAAAGGAGGACCCCTGATTCGAATGGAGAAGATGGGGCGATCAGCTGGTTATCTGAGGTGTTTGTACACTAATGCGAGAAGCCTGGGCAACAAACAGGAAGAACTGGAGGCCCTGGCCCAGTCCAAGAAATATGATTTAATTGGGATAACAGAGACTTGGTGGGATGACTCGCATGACTGGAGCGCTGTCATGGAAGGGTATAGATTGTTCAGGAAGAACAGGCAGGGGAGAAAAGGAGGAGGAGTTGCACTATACGTAAGAGAGCACTATGACTGCTCTGAACTCCAGTATATAGAGGGAGAAAAACCTGTTGAGAGTCTATGGGTTAAGTTTAGAGGTGCAAACAACAGCAGTGATGTTGTGGTTGGTGTCTACTACAGGCCACCGAATCAGGTGGATGAGGTAGATGAGGCTTTCTTTGGACAACTGAGAGAAGCTTCCAGATCGTAGGCCCTGGTTCTCGTGGGGGACTTTAATCACCCTGACATCTGTTGGGAAACCAATACGGCAGTACACAGGCAATCCAGGAAGTTTTTGGAGAATGTTGGGGATAACTTCTTGGTACAAGTGATGAAGGATCCAACCAGGGGCCGTGCTCAGCTTGACCTTCTGCTCACAAACAGGGAGGAACTAATAGGGGAAGTAGAGGTGGGTGACAACCTGGGAAGCAGTGATCATGAGATGGTAGATTTCAGGATCCTGACCAAAGGAAGAAAAGAGAGGAGTAAAATACACACCTTGGACTTCAGAAAAGCAGATTTTGACTCCCTCAGAGACCTGATGGGCAGAATCCCCTGGGATGCTAACATGAAGGGGAAAGGAATCCAGGACAGCTGGCAGTATTTTAAAGAAGCCTTATTGAAGGCACAGAAAGAAACCATCCCGATGCGTAGCAAGAGAGGCAAACATGGTAAGAGACCGGATTGGCTTACGGGGGAAATCCTTGGTGAACTTAAGCACAAAAAGGAAGCTTACAAAAAGTGGAACCTTGGACCAGGGAGGGGTTTAAATGTATAGCTCGAGAATGCTGGGGGGTTATCAGGAAGGCGAAAGCGCAGATGGAATTGCGACTGGCTAAGGATGTGAAGGATAACAAGAAAGGTTTCTACAGGCATGTTAACAAGAAGAAGGTGATCAGAGAGGGTGTGCGGCCCCTCCTGGATGAAGGAGGTAACCTAGTGACAGATGATGTGGGGAAAGCTGAAGTACTCAATGCTTTCTTTGCCTCTGTATTCACGGACAAGGTGGGCTCCCGGACTAATGAGCTAAGTGATGCAAGATGGGATGAAGATCGACAGCCCTTAGTGGGTAAAGAATAGGTTAGGAACTATTTAGAAAAGCTAAACGTACACAAATCCATGGGTCCGGACTTAATGCATGCGAGGGTACTGAGGGAGTTGGCAAATGTCTTTGAGGAGCCTTTGGCCATTATCTTTGAAAAGTCGTGGAGATCGGGAGAGATCCCGGATGATTGGAAAAAGGCAAATGTAGTGCCCATCTTCAAAAAAGGGAAGAAGGACGATCCAGGGAACTATAGGCCGGTCAGTCTTACCTCAGTTCCTGGAAAAAATCATAGAAGGGATCCTTAAGGAATCCATTTTGAGGCACTTGGAGGAGAGGAAAGTGATTAGGAATAGTCATCATGGATTCACAAAGGGCAAGTCGTGCCTGACCAATCTGATTAGCTTCTATGATGAGGTAACTGGCTCTGTGGATATGGGAAAGTCAGTGGACGTGATATACCTTGACTTTAGCAAGGCTTTTGATACGGTCTCCCACAATATTCTTGCCAGCAAGTTAAGGGAATATGAATTGGATAAATGGATGGTAAGATGGATAGAAAGCTGGCTAGAAGGCCGGGTCCAGCGGGTAGTGATCAACGGCTCGATGTCAGGATGGCGGTCGGTTTCTAGCAGAGTGCCCCAAGGTTCGGTTCTGGGACCGGTTTTGTTCAATATCTTTATTAATGACCTGGATGAGGGGATGGATTGCACCCTCAGCAAGTTTGCAGATGACACTAAGCTAGAGGGAGAGGTAGATACGCTGGAGGGCAGGGATAGAGTCCAGAGTAAATTAGACAAATTGGAGGATTGGGCCACAAGAAATCTGATGAGGTTCAACAAGGACAAGTGCAGAGTTCTGCACTTGGTACGGAAGAATCCCAAGCATTGTTACAGGCTGGGGACCAACCAGCTAAATAGTAGTTCTGCAGAAAAGGACCTGGGGATTACAGTGGATGAGAAGCTGGATATGAGTCAACAGTGTGCCCTTGTAGCCAAGAAGGCTAATGGCATATTAGGTTGCATTAAGAGGAGCATTGCCAGCAGATCCAGAGATGTGATTATTCCCCTTTATTCGGCTCTGGTGAGGCCACATCTGGAGTATTGTGTCCAGTTCTGGGCCCCCCACTACAAAAAGGATGTGGACGCATTGGAGAGGGTCCAGAGGAGGGCAACCAAAATGATTAGGGGGCTGAAGCATATGATCTATGAGGAGAGGCTGAGGGAGTTGGGTCTGTTTAGTCTGCAGAAGCAAAGAGTGAGAGGGGATTTGATAGCAGCCTTCAACTTCCTGAAGGGAGGTTCCAAAGAAGATGGAGAAAGGCTGTTCTCAGTAGTGACGGACGGCAGAACAAGGAGCAATGGTCTTAAGTTGTGGTGGGAGAGGTCCAGGTTGGATATTAGGAAAAACTATTTCACTAGGAGAGTGGTGAAACACTGGAATGGGTTACCTAGTGAAGTAGTGGAGTCTCCATCCCTAGAGGTATTTAAGTCTCGGCTTGACAAAGCCCTGACTGGGTTGATCTAATTGGGATTGGTCCTGCCTAGAGCAGGGGGCTGGACTTGATGACCTCCTCAGGTCTCTTTCAGCTCTATGGTTCTATGATTCTATGACAGCCCTAATTTAATGTTTTTGCACACCTTTTGTGAATTATTTATTTAAACAAAATCAGACTGAAGTCTCTCACTAATGGATACACATTATCTTCTTTAAGCTCTCCCTCCCAAAAAAGTCCCCCCCCCATTTGAAATTTAAGGGGTTTGTTTTTTATATATCTAGCACTGTATGTTTAATGTCCTGGAGAATGGAGTTCCCAGTGATCTTCATTATCTTTATCTTCTTCTCCTGTTTTACCCTTTGTGCTGGGAGGTTCTGCATATTTTCTTGTTTGAGGAGAACAAAGCAACATGCATATTGCTTATTTACTCTGTTGATTTTTAAAATGGGTCTTCAGTAATAAGATATATATAACCAAAAACATTTTGATGATTAAGTATTTGAGTGACATTTTACTGTAAATTAACATTTCATTGAAGGGCACACTAAAAAAAACTTTTCAGGAAATTCCACATACATCTGTAGGATATTTTAAAAACCTTTCAAACCTTTCATTGTTTCTTTAATATAACAATATGATGTAATGACATTTCCTTATAGATTATCAATCTACTCTGCATTTCTGGAGATAATGTATAGCGAAATAGTTTTGTGTGTCTTACTTCTTAAACATCTTTTTCAGAGAGCAGTTTGAAAGATTTCCTATTTGAATTAATGTTTCATTTCCCCACATTCAATGTTGCCTCATAAGGGTCTTGTTCAACTCCCTGGAATTGAATGGCACAATTCTCATTGACTTCCAGTGGGTAGGACTGATCCCTAAATGTATAAGAACCTATTTGAGAGAATCCTAATAGAAAAGGAAAGTATATCTGGAAGTTTAAAACATACAGTGTTTCCATTACAGTGAATTCAGGAAAGCAAAATATTAATGTTGTGATCATCAGGGCTCAACAAATCAGTGAATCTACTCACCTGTGGCAAGTAGATTTCAGCTGGTCACCCCGTTCACAAGCGGCGCGCGCATGCACAATGCGGGTCTGGCACGTGCGCAGTGCGGGGCTGGCGAGTAGATTTCGCTGCGGTTTGTCAAGCCCTGGTGATCACCTTTTACCAAAGTGTTCAGCCAACTCTGAAAGAGCTCACTCCGTGTGTGTCTACACAGCAAAGTTATTTCAGAATAACAGCCGTTATTCTGAAATAACAATACAAGCATCTACACAGCAATTCTGGTATTTTGAAATAATTTCGAAATAACAAATGTCTTATTCTGACTTCTGTAAACTTCATTCTACAAAGAATAACACCTCTTCCAAAATAGCTATTTCGAAATAAGGCGTGTGTAGACACTCTACTTCTGCTATTTCGAAATAGCTCTTCACCAGGGCCATTCTAAGTTATTCCTCCTGGGGCTCTAAATCAAGATAGCACATCTGCATTAGGGAAACCTGCCTCGGACTAATTTTGAGGCTTCCCTGCAGTGTAGATATGCTGTTTTGAAATAAGCTATTTCAGAATAACTATTCCAGAATAGCTTATTCTGAAATAACTGTGCAGTGTAGACGTAGCCTTTATGCGCCTACTAGGTTTAGTGTATTTTTTTAGAAAATAAAGTGAGTACAGTGTATTAAGGTTACTTGTCAAGAAGACTTGGATTTAAATTGCTGAGCTCCTTTAAATAAAACTGTGCTAATGTAAAATAAAATACAAAAGTGCTTTTTTATCAAGGAGATAAATGAATGCTGGTAGCTTTTGCCTAAACCAAAGGCTGGAATTTAATTATTTTAGTTTTCTAAAATACATTAATACAAAGATATACTGTATTGCTAGAGAAATCTCTATATTTTCTACTGAGATAACAGAATTAAATGTTGGGTCTTTTTCGTTTATTTTAAAAGATCTTATTTTATAATCTATTTAATTATCCCACCCCACCCCCGTCTGCTGACAGAAACCCAATTTACCCCTCAACAATGCACATTTTATCATTTTTGTCAGATAGGTTATCCCTGATAGGGTATGTAGCCTATTCTAAAGTCAGATTTGCTGTGAGTGCTATTTTTCATATTTGAGATGTAAGATTTCCATTTCTTATATAAATAGTGGTTATGCCTTGGACAGTCAACACTTTTCTTATGTGCAGAATGAGCCTCTGCCTTTGCTGTAATTCATCCTGATAAGCTGCAAGACTTTCAAGGCAGGAATTTTTAACTGAAATGCAGACAAGGAATGATCCATTTATCCTCACTTCTTGTAAATATATGTCTGTCAGAAATGCTTTTTAATTTTCATAGCTAGATCATCTTTGTCACTTTCCTGTTCTTATATCATGCCCATCACTCAGTAAGTGAGGATACAGGGATTTAAAACATGGCAAACCCAATACGTACCTCATAAAACACAGTATAATTCAAGGATGATTGCTACTCAATCATTTTGATATACTTAACTATAGATAGTGGGTTGATTTATTACTTAGCTTGGTCCCTTTTTATTATGCACCGAACACTTGTCTATGGAATTAGCTATATATTGGGTTATGTTGTAATTTGTAAATTCATTTCTATATTGCCAATAACATTATTTATTATTTATATTAACATAAAAGTCAGGACTCCATTGTGTTAGCCATTACACAAAGAAGAAAAAGATAGTCCCAGCCCCAAGGAATTATTTAAATCTATATACTGTTTTCACAAGATAAGTATTAATTACTGTTTTCTAGTCTATACTGTGTCTTCTCATTGTTCTCAGCATGGTAAGTGAGAGGTTAATATTTGTTTTTTGATTGCTTAGGCTCCTCTGAAGAAGTCTTGCAGAATAAAATATAAGTCCCTATCATGCCTTTTTTAGGGCCCTTATGCAACAAAATATCCTGAGTCCACTAAAAATGGGCTTAAATTCTGTTGAAATCAGTGAAATGTAGGCATGTGCTTAAGTACTACCCTGAGTAGGATGAAAGCAAGCATGAGTTTTTGTGCTTTTTGGAAACTGGAACCCATATCATTCAAATTATGCTTAGCTTAGCAATATGCTTACGTACAAATTTAAATGTTCCATTAAATCAAAACCTAGGACCAAACTCATTCTGTGGAGAGGGCCAAATTCTAACTTTAATTATGGTTTATGGGGTCAAAATATAGATTTAGATTTAGGATTATCTAGTGCCTTCAATTTACAGTGGATTTATGATCAAAGGATGAATAAGGCCTGTATTTACCAATTATACATTTAGCTCACATTGTTTTTTATTCTGTTTGGGCAGGTCTTCACTGCAATTAAAAACTCTTCTGAAGTTGGGTTAACTAGTTCACATTAGTTAACTGGGGTTAAAAGCTAAGGTGCCATGCCTTGAGTGTTATTTTAACTCAGATTAGCATATTGAATTTATCTGTAGGTTCTCCTATAGACTTTATTATACATGGTTATATCAAGCAGACTTGGTGATTGATACGTCTGCTGCAAGAAATGCATCAATTTCTCTATGACTTCTGCTATGATGAGACAGAGCATGTGGGAAAAAAATCCATGAAAAACAATCAGTTGAACATTCCATACTTCCTAGACCCATTGCCTCCAAAAACATAGTCAGCTCCTACTAGTAGTCAGCTCGGACTAGCTACTTCCTAGACCCATTGCCTCCAACAACCCAGCACTTCTTACAGATAATGTTTTCTGTCTTGTAATGAGTTCTAAACAGAGCATCACATCTGCAACTGCTTTGCATTGCTAGAATAGAGTACCTGGAAAATTGGAATTACCAGAGAATTCCCTTAATCCAAGAGGAATCTCCAAAAAAATTGAGAACTAGCACAGAGAGCAAATGTATAGCATGCAAAAGGGAAAGATCTTGGCCAAAGCACTACTGTACTCTGGTAATATCAGATTGCCAGAAAACTCCTTGGTGGCAATTACAAGTGGGAGCACTTTTATAGCCACCCTTGTTCTCAGCTCCACAGTTCTTCCGGCCATAGAACCTGCATCACATAGAATCTGACCCCACCATCACAGAACCCCTTGCAAGAGGTGTATTGTTGTAGGGGTCTTCATCTCCAACATGTACCCCACCAAGCCAATCTGTCTTTGTGCACAATTCAGCCCTCCAGCTGAGGAGCCCCTACGTCAGATCCCTTCTGAGCAACAAAAAGTA
This sequence comes from Pelochelys cantorii, assembly GCA_032595735.1. Lineage (NCBI taxonomy): Eukaryota > Metazoa > Chordata > Testudines > Trionychidae > Pelochelys > Pelochelys cantorii. The sequence goes on from CM064327.1 coordinate 145,887,278, forward strand.
ATTTCCAAACTCTCTGAACAAACCAGCCCCTTTTCTGGGCTCTGGCTTAAATCTCCTTTCTCAATAATTCTAAAATCTTCCTCTGAACTCCAGTATTGGTTCCTTGTTCCTGAGGCTGAGTCTTCCTGAGCTGTGTGTTGTCCTGTGGACTCAGGCCCCTTCACAAGAGTCCCTCTGCTCCCTTCGATTCCTCCCACAGACTGAACTCTCTCCCCTTTTGTGAGGCCTTGGTGTCTATTATGTTATTATCTGATGCCTTGGTCCTCTCCCTCCAGCTAAGAAGTAGGTACTTAAGTAATTACTTAGGTACAACAGATGCAAGTAATTGGCTCTTAGTCCTTTCTATCTTGAGGTTTTATCGCATCACAGGTCCATTGTGTCCATTCTGATGAAGCTGCCATACTATCTGAATTTTTGCATGATAAGGAATTTGCTGTTTGCTCAAGTACTAAAAGTTGTATGAAAGACACAAGGAGTTTCACAGACTTAATCATTGTAAAATTCTGATCTCAACAAGTCTTGTTGTAGAACAGTAACCTAACGTATATTGTGAACATTCAAAAATTCTTCAACGACAGTGATCAACCTCATTATGAGTTAAGGAATCATGTCCTAGTTTTTCCGTAAAATCCGGGGAAGAGTCTTTCTACATTAAAATCCAGCCACCATATTTTCACTGACTAAAAGGAAGATGTTGATGAAATCGTAATATACATTTTACACAACAAGAGCTGGTACAGAAATGGATTAATCTTACATAAGCAATGGAAGTTGGTTATGGAGGCACTTAACAGATTACAGGCTGATAAAGTGACTGCCATAGTGGAAAACCTTGTTTCATCTGACTACCAACACCATAGTGAAATGACAGACAGAAAAAAAAAAGATTCAATGAAACTTAGGGTATGTCTACGCAGCATTATTTCGAAATAATGTCAAAATACTGTCAAGTTGGAGGTCTTCTTACTCCAACTCCTGTAACCCTCATTGTATGAGGAGTAAGGGAAGTCGGAGGAAGAGTGCTCTATTTCAAAATAAGTGCTGTGTAGATACTCCCAATTTTGAAATAAGCTATTTCAAAATAAGCTACGCAATTGACATAGCTCGATTTGCGTAGCTTACTTCGAGTTAAGCCCTGCTGTGTAGATGCACCCTTAGTATCTTTCCTTATTTTGCCACAATAACTGTACAAATCAAAGTGATGTTGAGCCTAAAACTGGAAGAAGGGGTTGAAATGTTGCCATCAAAACGTTATCTTGATTAGGTTCCTTTTCTCCTACTATTTAAATTTGAAGAACCAGCTTCATATGTTTCTTAAGGAGGTTGTATTAGAATGATGGAGGATAGTTCAGTGTGCCAGAATAGGCTCTTAAAAGATACGTTTTATTTGAGAATTTTAATAATTAATGTTATATTTCAGGAATACTGATAAGGAAGCTAGCTTTTATTTTGTGGCTTATTTTACATAATTTCAGTCAGGGTAATGAAGGTCAATTCTGCTGTCACAGAACATCCTCCTGTGATTGTTACATCTTCACTGTAATTGTTTGCTTTTACATTAAATGAAAATAAGATTCAGTATCAGCCCCAAGTAACCACAGTCTAATTTGTCAATTAGTCTCTGAACCCAAATGACTGTCCTCTCACTGAATAGGAGGGTATGTGTTCCCCCTGTCAATGTAAGAGTACTGTTGCAGCATTCTGGAAGTCCTCAAGAAAGCTAGTCATCGTATCCCTTGGCTATATTTAGATGTCCTTTGTTCCTCCTGTAGAGCTGAACCTCAGGGCTAGGTATGGCATATTATATTAGTGCAGTGTGTTCCCTTGGCAAGTTGCCAACTACTTTGTTTGACATCTCTTCTCTTCCACTTGCAATGGCAGGCAGTGGCCAAGGACAGCGTCTCAATGTCAGTTGTCAGAGGGAACACCATTTCATAGCTCTGGTCAGGCAAGGTACACTCATTGCCCCGATTCACTGTTGTAATCTGTATCTAAAAGGTAACATGTAAGGTATCATATGCAAAGTGGTAACATGCTGGCCATTAATATTATTATAAACTTAAAAAAACAACAAATAGGCTGGTAGCACTTTAAAGACTAACAAAACATGTTAGTCTTCAAAGTGCTACTAGACTATTTGTTGTTTTTTAAATTTTTCCTATACAGACTAACTCGGCCACCCCCTGAGGCTTATTAATATTATTGTGATGTATGCCTGGGCGAGCAAGTAGGGGAAGATGTTCAATTATTCTTGAAGGGGGGGTTGAACCTGCACCCCTGGGAAGCCTTCTTGCCTTTTGAAACAGATTCAGTGAATGTTGGGAAGATATAAGCAGAGGCAAAAAGCCATTTTGGGATTCATCATTGAGGGGATATTAGGGATTAGAACATAAGAACACTAGAATGCAACTGGTCAGACCAAAGGTCCTCGAGCTCAGCATCCCAGTCTGCCGACGGTGGCTAGATGCCTGCTGCTAACTTGAGATAGGAGTAACAGAAGACAATGCTTAGGCCAGGGGTTTTCAAACTCTGCCTCATCATGCCTTCATGAAGCTAGGGCAAGCTGCTAGCTGGCTGCAAGATGCTTTGTTTACCTGTGCCTCCACAGGTATGGGTGATTGCAGCGCCTGTTGGCCATGGATCATTGTTCCCGGCCAGTGGGAGCTGCGGGAAACAGTGCAGATTGGGAATGGTGATACGAACAGCCTTTTCCTGTTGACATACATAATATTGGTCCCCAGTTCTTGATTAAAGTTTCTAATCCTTTTCCAAATCTGATATCTCTTCTACCCCATGCCTTTCAACTAAATCCAGTCCTCTACCCATGCCTCAAGCCACATCTACGCTTTGATTTCGCATATCTTTTAGGTGAGAGACCACATCGCAGAGCGGATGGCGTCGTTTATGGTGCCTCAGCAGAAGTTGACAGCTGGAGGCGAGGGACTGTAGTAGAGTGCTGCCGGTTTAACGATCAGGCGGGCAGTGAGGTGCAGGCTTACGGCCAGGTTGTGATGAGCCGTGCAGACCTGTTCCGGCGTGGGTGGGAGGCGTGGAGTGAGAGCCGGAGTGGATTGCCATACTGGAGGTAAGTTAGGCATAGAGTGCCTAGCGACGGTTGAAACTTGGTTGAAGTGCATGTTGATCATTTAGATAGAAGGGTATGTCTACACTTGCACCCTACTTCAGACTAGGGATGCAAATGCAGGCATTTGAAATTGCTAATGAAGCGGGGATTTAAATATCCTGCGTTTCATTAGCAAGATCTCGCCGGCGTGCTAGTTTGAATCACAGTTGATTCGAAAGTGAAAGTGCACGCTGGGACGTGTTAGTTCGAACCAAAATCCTTGGTTCAAACTAATGTTACTCCTCAACCCCGCTTCATTAGCAATTTCGAATGCCTGCATTTACATCCCTAGTCCGAACTAGGGTGCAAGTGTAGACATACCCTAACTGTGTTTTGTTTTGTTTGTTTTACGCTTGAACCTGCATAAGGGTGACCTTAACCTGGGAACACTCTTGGTGCAGAGGAGGAAGGGGCTCTGTCCGCTGCCACTCCTCCTTCCCCCAGTTGAGGTGACATACTTCCCCTGCAGCTTTTCCTTGATGTTCCCATAGCAGCAGAGGTCGGTGCCTGGGAGTATCGGGGGGTGGGGGGACAGAACCACATGTGCCCCTAGGAGTGGGATGCCAGTTAAGCATCTCAAACCATCCCCCTCACACCCAGTCCCTGCAGCACCCCCTCTGGCCAAGCAAAGTCTTTAATCCGACATACCCTGTTTCCCTGGGTTGCCAGATTAAAGAGGTTCAAGTGTATTTTTAGGCTTTCCTATCTCTTATTTTAAATAACTTAAACCAGTGTTTTTGTTAATAAATTTATTTTATTACAAAGTGTGAGTTTCAGCCAAACTAAGAAGCTGGTTAGTGTGCTGTTTCTTGGAGGTTGTGAACTCAATAACTTCTATGAAGGTTCAGCGAGAGGGATTGAACGTTGCAGGAAACATGGTTTTGAGCAGACTCAGGATTAGAAGGGCTAGTGGTGTCACCCTGCAAGGGGTAACCAGAGTAGTAGAAGCCAGGGTAAGGCTATTGTGCTGTGAGCAGGCTGCAGGGTTACAGGACAGGCAGTAACACAACCCCTTCCTAGTGTGGGTGAACACCCACAGCATCACAGTAGTATGTGCTATTCTTGTATCCTTTTTTTGTTCTAGTTTTTTCGCATATAGCTCCTAAGCAATTACTTCAGGGTGAACTTGATTGAATCAAAAAGCTACTTAGATATCATTGCCAATGTTTGTAATCTTTCTTCAATCAGAGTATGAACTAGTTACCCTAACAAAAATGTGTGACATGCATTGCAATATTCTAACAGTGCCATATATAGAGTCACTGGTTCCTTTGCATTTTTTGCATATATTTTTTGTAGATGTCATACTTCAGTGTGCTATCTTTAATGGGGGTATATATTTTGGGCTCTCTTATACTTTTTTAAACCCAGTTGGGAATTGCAGACTATCTTTAGCATTTCTGACTTCATGTGGTATTGTATTATGGCATGACCTCCCTTGTACAGAATCCCATCAGCCATAGCAATTACATCTTTGTAGTTCCAATAGGGTTTTATACTTGGAGTTGGTCATTTTTCTGTTGGACAGCCATTTAGAATTACTTGCTATTGTAAACTTTTGGGTCATTTTGAGCCACAGTTACTTCAAACTCCTCCTCATGCAGCTCCTTGTTCTCACTATTGGTAAGTATGCTAGGTCCACTATGAGAACCTTTTTACAGAGCCAGTGTGTCATATTTAATGAGTAGTTTTGCAATTTCATGCTATTTTCTGAAGTCTAGGCAGTGCATTGTCCAATGTCTTCTGACTGCTAACGATCTTTCTACTTCAACCAATTTATGACCATGAATACACTCAAACAAATACAGCTGCCAATATTTCTTTTTTGGTCTGAGAATACTATTGTTGTGTTCTAGTCACAGCTTAGCAAAATATGCACTGGATAATCATCTTGAAAAAAGTCAAGGTATTAAGTTCTTTGCTAATTCAGAAAAATTCAATACACATAACCTGGGACAATTTATTTTAATTCCCAAAAGTATTTCTTTGCCAGTCATCCCAGTGCATTCTGTACAGTCCACAAGGAGTATTCTTTGTGGAACAGTGAATCGCGACGTATTAAGAATGAATTTCCTTACCTATGTTATGTCTCTGAATCTTTGTAAGAATCCCTTTGTGTTGGACTCTTTCCATTTGTACAATTGCCCCTGGGTTGTTTTTTTTTTTGTTTGTTTGTTTTTTTTTAGTGTCTGGTCAAAATTCGTTCTTGCTGAGGGGGTATCCTGTATAACTTGATAGTCTCATTGAACCTAATGTGGAATTTATTTCTGGGAAATTTAAGGTTCTTTACTTTGATAAGCAGCAACATCTCTAAATATGTTTTTCTCATTTTAGGCTGAAATCCTGCAAAATTCTGAGTACTCTGGCTCTTAAATAGAAAACACTAAAGCATGTAAATTATTATTTACATTACAATGGCATTTAGAGATCTCATCTGAAATCAGAGCTTCATTGTGTCAAGCACTGTATAAACACATTGTAACAGTCTCTGCCCTGAGGAACTTACAGTTTAATTAAAGGAGAGTGCTGAACTGTGCTGATGAGGAGTGAGGGTTTAGGCCCTTGCAGACATTTGGGAGTTCTGGTAGAGGATCATAGTCCACTATAAGGCTCAGGCCCACTGCCCTATAAGGTACCAAAAGATCTGACACCTAGGAGCACCCGAAGAATGCACTCTGAGCCAATTCCTACCATTCCACTATTGTCCAAACTTTGCGGTCTGTAATAAGACAGTGAGAGGGGGATCAGGCCTCTCACTGCTTGGCACATCTTCACAGTCAAGCGTGACAGTGCATCTCTCCCCCTTTTCGGGCAGCAGCTGCCTCCCTCTGGTCTATTAGCCCTCCAGCCCAGTCAGTTCCAAGTCTCTCCCCTTCAGGAGTAGTCCATAAACAAAACTCAGGTGGGTTAATAGGTGTGAGGGGAAAATGTTTCCCTCTCTGGACATAACAATAGCAGGGGCCTCCTTTCCTTCAAGAAGGGACCTGAGAGGTCCTGTCTTCCCTTAGCCTTTTCCTGAGAGTGGCAAGTTAAGGTTTGCTCTCTTTCTGAAGTGCACACAAATGAGCTGTTGGGTTCCCTTTTAATTCTTCCCTCAGTATGTGCATCTCTTGCAAATGTGGTGGGATGATGCTGGCTGAGCCTTCAGCAGCTCATTAAGCCCTTGCTGCCCATTGTGGGCTTTACATAAGAACATAAGAACGGCCGTACCGGGTCAGACCAAAGGTCCATCTAGCCCAGTATCCTGTCTGCCGACAGTGGCCAGCACCAGGTGCCCCAGAGGGGGTGGACCGAAGACAATGATCAAGCGCTTTGTCTCCTGCCATCCCTCTCCAGCCTCTGTCAAACAGAGGCCAAGGACACCATTTTATCCCCTGGCTAATAGCCTTTTATGGACCTAACCTCCATGAAATTATCTAGCTTCTCTTTAAACTCTGTTATAGTCCTAGCCTTCACAGCCTCCTCTGGCAAGGAGTTCCACATGCTGACTACACGCTGTGTGAAGAAGAACTTTCTTTTATTAGTTTTAAACCTGCTACCCATTAATTTCATTTGGTGTCCTCTAGTTCTTCTATTTAGGGAACTAATAAATAACTTTTCTTTATCGGCCCTCTCCATACCACTCATGATTTTATACACCTCTATCATATCCCCCCTCAGTCTCCTCTTTTCTAAACTGAAAAGTCCCAGTCGCTTTAACCTCTCCTCATATGGGACCCGTTCCAAACCCCTAATCAATTTAGTTGCCCTTTTCTGAACCCTTTCCAAGGCCAAAATATCTTTTTTGAGGTGAGGAGACCACATCTGTACACAGTATTCAAGATGTGGGCGTACCATAGTTTTATACAGGGGCAGTAAGATATTCCGGGTCTTATTTTCTATCCCTTTCTTAATAATACCTAGCATCCTATTTGCCTTTTTGACCGCCGCTGCACACTGTGTGGAAGTTTTCAGAGAACTGTCCACGATAACTCCAAGATCTCTTTCCTGATTTGTCGTAGCCAAATTAGCCCCCATCATACTGTACGTATAGTTGGGGTTATTTTTCCCAATGTGCATTACTTTGTATACCTTATCTCAAGGAGACAGACAAATGGAGGCCTCATCTGTTCTTAAAGCATCTTATTCAGCTTTGGCCGTTTTATTCAACCCCTTAGTTATGTCAAATATGTTAAGTGTTTGTATAGACCAAACTGTTAATCCAGTTAGTTGGTGTTTGTATGCACCATCTGGTCAAATTCAGCTTATCTCTTATTTCTCAGTACTAATGGGACTTTGTGGTACATGTATTTTCTATGATATACTGGGATCTTTATAACTAATGGTATCATTAATGCACCTCACTAAATTCTTCAATATATTTTGCATCCTGAGTTATAGAAAATAATTGTTTAGTCATTTGCATCTACAGACTTAGCTTCAACCTATTCCACTGAGTCAAACTCTGAATGATATCTATGCTTTTAAAGACAGTCTAGTTTAACTTTGCCACATGGGTTCATTTTATTCATTGGGCAGTCACTAATTGTTTTATATGTTATCTCTCATTATATTGCACTCAGCTCCAGGAACTGATCTGAAACTACCTTTCTGTTCAGTTATTTCCCATGTCAAGAGAATCTTGTTTTCTAAATTTATGAAGAGATACCAAAAAATGTTTGTGTACAATCAGCATCAGAGATTTACTTGCCAGGTGTATGTTTATTACTTTATTTTATTTTGTGTTTCTTTGCAATTTGTACTTAAACACACACATTTGCAAAAGTTTGATTTTATTACAAGTATGACATTGCACAATTGGTGCTTGATGCATCTGTATTTTATTGCAATGGCCTGCACATTTCTTGAAAGCTAACCTGAGTTCAGCCATTTGCTTATACTTGCAGTCTGTCCTTATACCTTTTTATGAAGAGGAAATTCGTTTCTTGGCTGCTTGTTAAGACTTTAGTCAGTGAAGATATTTTCATGTGAACTATAAACCTCCACTGTTCTTTGAAAAGTCAAGTCCATTAAAAAAAATCTTGCTTTGTTCTGTTTTATTTATACCTTAAATTAATTCTGTCTCTAATTAGTCCATATTCACATGACTTAGTTTTGTTACATAAGTCTATAATGTATTTTAATGGCCTCCGAGTGTAGACTGTTTGTATAAAGATAAGCGAAACTTTCCCAAGGGATGTTCATGTGAGTATCATAACATAACTGGAATTTATAATGGACTTGATCTTATGATTTTTGGTAGAAAATTATTGGAAAAACTTAGAGGGAATTATGTTCTGCAGGAATACAGAGTTCCATTGAAATCAAAATACTTCAAAATTGGGTTGATTTCTCCAGATTTTAACTTTGGAACAATGCTGGAAGAAAAAGTTCTGACCAATAACAAAATATCCTTAGCTATTAACCAAAAATATATTTTTAAAAAATATTCTTTTTATGGATAATTTTGATTTTTTTTTAAATTTTGGTTCCAAATTTGAATGAGGACAGATTTTGAAATTTCAAAATGCTTTGTAATCCTAATACTTTTTTAACTGGGGTGTGTAATTTCTATGGCTTTTAAAAAAATGCTCAAGGTGAAAAACCAGAATTTCCATTGTGTGGAACCATATCATCTCCCATGAGGTTCATGAGCAGAACCGTTAATTCCATGGCCATTGAGCTAAGTCAGTGTATTTCGAAATAATGCATCTACACACAAAATGCATTTCGAAATAGCATTTTGCTATTTCGAAATAGCGTGTCCACACTGAGTGGACTCTGAATAGCATTTAAGGCTGGCCGGAACCAGTTCCAGCAGGGCACCAGGTCAGGACTTACTGTGTGGGGCTGCTGCCTGAGGCTATCTGAGGCCTGTGCTTAAGGGGACTCCCCCGAACAGCCAGTTCTCAGGTTTTCCTGCTTGCTTGTCTACCTCAATGAGGGACAGCAAAGCATTTTGTCTCTGCGTGCTCTGGTTGCCCTCACTCGGGACACCACAGCACTCTGCAACATGGAGCCAGAGCTGCCCCTGGGCATTCTGGTGCTTCTCTTGGATGCGTTGCTGTGAGCCTGGCTGCACTTTCTGCAGGCTGCCACCTGGGAGGTCCATTGGGGGGGCTGTCAGTATCCAGGAGGCCCTGTGGGAGAGCTTCTACCCTGAGGAGCACTAAGAGCCTCCCTGGTCTGCCCCACTGGGGGCTTGTGCCTCATTCCTCCTTCATGTCCTTCCACTTACTCCTCCCTAACCCCCCTTCCTGATGTCAAATAAAATACACGTATTTTCATGAACACAAACTCTCTTTATTTAACAAAACTGGGGGAGGTGAGGGAATGAAACTCGTGGTGAGATTGGGGAAAGGAGCCGGGAGAGGGGAGAAGAAAGGGTGGGAGAGGGGAGGGGGAAACCTGGGAGGAGGGAGCTGGAAGGGGGAAGCAAGGGGAAGAAGGGGGAGGGGAAGCTCAGGGTTGGGGGTCTCGCCGGACCAACTTGATTGTCATGCAAACCTGCTCCTGGGTTCACATGTGGCCTTTGGTGGCCAGGCTGGCAGCTATCCTGCCATAGACGGCCGCATTCCCCCGTCTAGTGTGGAGATCATGGATGTTGGGGGCATCCCCCCCCAAACCTGAATAAGGTCCATGATTTCCACCCTGGACCAGGAAGGCGCCCATCTTCTCTGGGTCCTGGCAGGCTCCTGGGAGCTGGCAGACTGCTCCTGGGGAGTAGTGGAGGGCTGGCTGCCAGTGCTTGCTGGCTCACATTTTGGGGCCACTGGGTCAGGGGCAGTGACTGCTTGTTCTGGGCTGGCAGGCTTGGAGCTGGCACAGGCACTGTGGCCAGAGTCTACCCCTTTAAGGGCTGCAGGGAGGAGGGGAGAGAGTGGAGTGTTCTTGGTTGAGGCTGGAGTGGCCACCAGGGCACCCTGGGAAGGCTGGAGGCCCCCTATTTCAAAATAAGTGTCTACACAGCACTTATTTCGAAATAGCTATTTCAAATTTGGCATTATTTCTTGTAGAATGAGGTTTACCAAATTCGAAATAAGCACTCAGCTATTTCGAATTTATTTCGAAATAGCGGTTTGGCTGTGTAGACGCTAGGAAAGTTATTTCAAAATAAAGGCTGTTATTTCCAAATAACTTTGCTGTGTAGACATACCCACAGTAACCAAAAACAATAATAAATTAATACCCTGAATGTGGGCAAGCCCCTAGAGAGAAAAATGTGGATTTCTGAGCTGATTGTTCACAGAAAGAACTCTGGGACTCAGGCATGCTGGATTCTCTTCCAATTTCTGAAGAGAGTTCTAATTCCAATTTTGTTCCAGTTTCTAATGGTGACAGACAGTTCTGCTCCGGCATTTCTGTATCAAGCCCATAATATTTGGTAGTGCGAAAGCAGTGGTTCTCAATTAGGAGTTCATATACTCTTTGGGAATATGCAGAAGTCTCCCAGGGGATATATCAACTCATCTAGATTTTTGTCTAGTTTTAGAACAAGCTACATAAAAAGCACTAGCAAAGTCAGGACAAACTAACACTTCATGCAATAATTTTTATACTGTTCTATATACTACACAACAAAATGTAATATTTATATTCAAATTGACTTACTTTATAATTATACTAGAAGATTTACCTGGTATTGCTTGGGTCCTTAACTCAATTAATTTTTGTTTTTCTTCATTTAAATCATTGCTCTGGGGTGGGGCTGGGGATGAGGGGTTCATTGTGCAGACAGTCCTGGGGAGAAAAAACTAAACCCAGCCATCTTTCTCACCACAGCAGCTTGGGGCAAGGTGAGAGGTGCCTCTAAAAGGCCACTTTCACTCCAGCAGACACAGCCATGGAGGGGTGCATGTCCCCTGGCTGGGGCAGATCCAGGTTTGTCTGCCCCTTGACCTCCTCAGCCAGCGTGAGGAATGCAGCAAACTGTGCACTCTCCCCTCACTCTCTGATTAAGGGGAACAGCCAGCAATGTTCCCGTAAGCTTCAGCCCGTCCCCCCTGCTCAACCAAACCCTTTCCTTGCTTTATGTTATGATAAGAGGAAGATGCATATCATATTTGATGATCCTAGCTCTTTCTTAGGAGGAGTTCTTGAACAAATGAACAGACAGACAAAGACAGTATAGCTTGGTCACAGAGAAACTCTCTCAAATATATAGTAGATGGTAAACATGAGAAAACAAGAAATGTTTTCAGTAATAAGGTGCTGTGGCACTGTTGTATTTTTATGTCTATTTTGTAAGCAGGCAGTTTTTATGTGAGGGTAAAACGTGGGCTATGCAAGACAGATTAGAGTCCTCAAAGGGTTACAGTTGTCAGGGAAGGTTGAGAGCCACTGAGCTAAAGTATCTCTTTTGAAAAAAGCATTCAATATTGATTTAAGACTTCACATGACAGAATCCACCATATCCTGTAAAGTTGTTGCAGTAGTAATTGCATTCACTGTTAAAAATGTATATCTTCCTTATTTCTAGTCAGAATTTGTCTAGTTTCATCTTCTAGCAACTAGATTTTTTTCATTTTTTTCCTGCTTGATTAAAGAGTGCTCTAGTATCAGAAATCATTTTTTCATCAAGGTACTGTTCTAGGCCACTGTCAAGTCACCTCTTTCCTTTCTCTTGGATAAAATAATTAGATTAAGTTTTCATAAACTCTACAAATTCAATAACAAGAGGAAACAAAAATTTGATACATTTAGTTAATCACACCAGGTATGAAATTTTGAAAATATCTAAATGATTTACAGGCTCACTCACTTCTCTAAAACAGTAGGACTGCACAAGGGCTTGCAATTAAACATGTCTATGGTAATGTTTTCAAAAGTGCCTAAATGACTTCCAAATCTAAATCCCATTGAAAGTCCATGAGACTTAGACACTTTTGAAAATAATCTTAGCAAAATGCCAGTTGACTGTCTTTAAGAGCATGTTTACACGAGGAAATTATTTTTAAATAACTAAATTCAACCAGGTGCTGCTATGGAGGGTCATCACTCTGGGGAACGTGGACAGCATCATGGATGGCTTTGCCACCAGGGGCTTCCCCAACTGCAGGGAGGGCCATAGACGGCACACATGTCCTCTTCCTGGCCCCCGACCACCGTGCCTCGGACTACATAAACAGGAAGGGGTACTTCTCCATGGTTCTGCAGGCTCTCGTGGATCATCAACGTTGGTTGGTTGGGGAAGGCGCACGATGCCCGCATTTTCCGGAACGCGTTATTTTGAAATAACTCCCTTGTGTAGACCAGAGCTAAGAGTGAGATTTACAGTCCAAAGAGTGAGTGTCAAGGCCAAAAAGTGAGATTTTCCAGGTGAGACCTGACGCGTCTGTCTTAGTTAATCACCAGCCCTTATGTAGCCACATAGTTTTATGAAAGAGAGCAAACATACATGTGCATAGACATTTAAAAGGCCAGCTATAATTTCTGTATCTGTGTTCAAGGAAGCATATAGGCTGTTACCAAGATATTCATTCCTGGAAACAATTAGTTGGGGTGGGGTGTAGGTGGAGCCATAGCTCTAGATCCCTTATCTGCTAGCTAGCAGACTTGAGAGACTGCACGGGTGGAATCATTCATAGAGCTCTGTGTGGATACAAAATTTGTATCCACTGATGCAAAAATAATCTGCAGATGAGGATATCCGTAAATTTTCAGAGTTCTAGATAGAAAATTGGATTTATATACATATCCACAAAAATGAGCTGTGGATATCCATATCCACATCTGCAGATTCAGATACTCAGAGATATAAAGCAGAAATCTGCAGATTTGCAGAGCTATAACCATGCAGCATCTCTCAAAAGGATGTAATGGACTGTGCTTTTCTCAGTGCAAATGGAAAGCTGTTTGAAGTCATAATGCATGAAAGGCTGCTTTTTTCCTCCAGTATTCCTCCTGTGACAACTACCTCTTTTCCATTGGCTGTGACTGAATGCCAGTCTTGTTGCTACGATATACACTGAATTGTTTACATTTAAAAAGTAATTTCAAAACAACCAAGCAATAATTTAAAATATTTGTAACTGTTCCTACACTCTGGTCATATGCTGTCACATGTGAAAGCCAGCATTTTAAATTCGCTGTCCACAAGTGGATGTTGGTTTCCCCCTTTAGGCAACCATAGTTTGAAAATGTTGACCTAAATTCAGCCCTGAGATGTGCGACATGCACAGATGTACTTCATGAAAATTTTATGCCCATTACCTTCATATGGTTTGCAAAGCAACAAAATACCAATATTTCAAATGGAAACAGAAAACAAAAGGCATTTTCCATTACCCAACAGTTTCAAAAATTAACAAAATGAGTTAGAAGAGAAGTTGATTTGAATTTTGCAGCATAACTCAGATAAATATGTGGCTTATCTAGTAAGAGGAAAGAGCAAGCTGTACCAATGTGTCTTCAGTTTTTTCTTTTTTTTTTAATGGAATTAATAGGTGTGTGAACATGTAATGTCGAAAACCTGAAGAGCATCGGTACATGAGTCTCCATATCCTCCTGGAGGCTAGGAGTTGAATTTCTGACTAGAATTGTGTCAATAGTTGATTTTCCAGCCAAACAAAAACAATTTCAGGTCAAATGAAGCATTTCACAACAAAGCATTTAATTTTGTTTTTGAATATTTTATTCTTTAAATTATTTAAAACAATATAACTAAAGTAAATTTCAAAATGAAAAGTCAGTTACATTAAAAAAATTGAAACATTTCTGGGGTTTTTTTTCAGATTGATTCAGTTGGGAAAAACAATCTGGAAAATTTGACATAAATATGCAAAATGTTTCAGTCAACATTAATCTGCATTTTTCAGCAAAACAAAATCTAAGAAAAAAGTCATTTAGCTCTATTCTTGACTGTTCAGACTCCTGACTTGTATAAGAAACAGCCCCCCCCCTTGTGTAATGTAAAGGATTTCTTGAAAAGTAAAATGTTTATTCCAAGTTCTTTTTTAATTACATACTCCAGTCTGTTTTCTATACTTAACTATTCAAGGAATTAATTTAATAGAGAGTGGCGAGGAAGAGTTGTTTTGTTATTTAAAACGTCCTCCTGGCCAGTCTGATTTTTTCCGCTCGCTATGGGTATTCTTTTGTATTTTGTTCAGTTTATTAAACTAACCTAGCCTATGTTTAAAATACACAATGAAAAAAAACAATATGCCACAAATATACTATTTCCTCACCCTGCAATATATTGTGGACTATACAGTGCCTACAGTATCTGCAAACTGTTGACAGCACTGTCTTTCATCTCTTCTGATTTTAAGAGTTCTTTTATGAGGAACTCTCTGTCACATCTGTCTGCAATGGAGTATAAATATTAATGGCGGAAGCCTGATGCAAGAGGCATCTTCTCATCTTATTAAATCATTCATGGACAATGCACTAGTTTTAGTCTCTTTACTCTGTCAGTGACTCAATGTGTGTAAAAATAGAAATGGAGCTTTTGACTTCCCTGAGTTGCTATACTTGTAGTTGATACAAATCAAGAGCTCATATTAAGACCTAACTCATAGCGTACTATTTAAATTTTATGCTGGTTGGGGTTTGAACTAATTATTTTATTTTGCTAGTATTTATTTTTTGTTTTCTGTTTTGTTTGTTTTCAAAATAAAAACTTTTCTTTAATCCACATTGATTTCATATGAAGGATTCATATTTTATAGACCCATTGATAGTAACTATGCTATTTCGGTCTCTGTACTGCAAAATAAATATGAGACAAATTAGAGAGGATGTGAAGTAAAAATTATAATCAGTTTAAAAACTATGAACTTTTTATAAAAAAAACTAAAATTGTACAAGCTAGTGAAAAAAAACAACTTAGAAATGATATCAGATGATAACTATCTCTAAGATCCTGTAAAGAATAAAGAAACAAGATTTTTTTCTCTGTCCAGTTTTGGTACAAAAAGCAACCTAAAATTAATATTAGGAAATTTCAGAATATCAATTAGAAATAAGAACTAATATGGCATAGTAGAATATTTTATCAAAGTAATTAGCCTTTAATGACCATTAGCATAACAAGATTAAATAAACAACTATGGAAATTTAGTACAAATACAGGTGATTTAAGAGTTTTACTGAATCATAAAACTGAGAAAGAGAAAAGGATTCTTGAATAGTTAAGATACACATACAGATCCTCTGAACTAAAGAAACAGTTTAAAATATTCAATTGAATTAGAATTGACTTGAAACAGGCTCCCTAAGTGGGTGATCAAAAAAGTAATTGCCCAGGAGCCTGGGATTACATCTAAGACAGCTGCGTTATTTCAGGATAGTTCCAGTATCCCAAAATAGTATTTTCCACATCTTGACAGTGCTCCCATTATTTCAAAATAGTTTTTGAAATAATGGGTGCACTATTCCGATGTCCCTGCAAACCTTGTTCCACAAGGATTAAAGGACATTTTGGAATAGTGCTCTATTTCGAAATTAGGTGCTGTGTAGACAGCGGCAAATTTCGAAATAAGCTATTTTGAAATTAACTTGAAATAAGCTACGCAATTTGCATAGCTGAAATTGCATAGGTTATTCTGAGCTACAGTATAAATGCACCTTGGGAGATTTAAAAGGGCCCCTGGCTACTGCCAGCAGCCCAATGGGGCTAAAGCAGTCTCCCTACCCTCACTCGTTCCACACCACTCCCAGAAGAGGCAGGCATCATCCCAATGGCCCCAGAGATGAAAGAGGTCTCCTCTCCATTGGCTGCCCGTGCCCCGAGTACTGACTCTGCAGTTCCCAGTGCCCATGGGCAGTAGTGTGTCACGACCCCTCCTAGGAGCCACTGCCAGAGGGCTGTGCCATTTGTGTTTGGCAGCTGTCCAAGGTAAGCATTGACCTCCCTCCCCCCTGACTCCTTCCCTCCTGCACCCAAAACCTGCATCACATGTTCAGACCCTGCATCACGCACCCAAAATTCCTCCCAAAGCCCAACCCTTCACCTCTTCCTGCACCTCAACCCTCTGCCTCAGCCCAGATCTCACAGCCCACACCCAAACTCCTTCCCAGAGCCAGCACTGCCCAAATGTCAGGCAGGCCAGGCCCATGCTGGTGTGGTTCGTGTGTACATGGGCACGCATTCCTGGGGCCTGGAATTAAAGTTGTTGGACCTGGTTGCAAATAATCCTATTTATGATTAAAGATGTTGCTCTCTACTAAAAAAAGAGGAAGAAAAGGACTGAAACTGATAGAACTTGTAATGGATCCATATTACAAAGAGATCATTTTGATTCCAGCCAGCAAAAGGTTGGAGAAGACTTTGAAGCTGATAAACAGGAAATGATGATCCTTTCAGACCTCAGTCTGGCCAAACTTTGAAAGGAAATACTCACTTCTATCAAACAAGCTCTTCTTACAGATTAAAATCAAATAATTCTCTCGGGTCCTTAATGTTTCCAGGTCAAATAGGAGAACAAAATCTTTGATATTTGAGGACTTAGGACTCTATATTAGTGATTTCTGAAAAGAAAATAAGTTTTGCCAATTGAGCGCATCTGTACAAAGTGGTGGTATTGACAAATCTGTACCAGAATTACACTGTACATGCAAAATTAAACTGTTCAATACCGTCTTAAAGTTATCAGACCGAATAAAACAATGACATGGTAACTGATCAAAACCACAAAGAAAATTGCTGCAGAATGAGAACAGTGTCAAAAATTTAGTTTGAAATCAAGAAACTATATTTAGTTTTTGTGGAAATTATATTGTGTTCTTCTCCTAGTAAGCAGCCTATTATTAAGGCAATATTTGTGTGGAAAAACACAAATATGCTTTTTTCTTTTGTAAGGCATATGATTTAGTTTAAAATGTGAGCCCATAAATGCCAATGCCAATAGGGTAAGTCAGCCTGCCAAGAAATGCCGAAATTCATCTTTATTTTTTAACAATTCTATGGCAAATCCTTTCCAAGGGTTAGATTGTGCAATTAAAATCTGCCTTGCGTAAGGGACAGCAAGTTGTCACACCACTTCAGGACAGCACAACCAAAGAAATGTGACACCCAGTTCAGTGCTCTCTTACCTTGATCAAAACCTGAAGGGAAGAGTGAAAAGGGTGGGGGAGGGACCCTAGACTAGGTTGATGTTTAAGGCATTCGCTTGGGCTGCAGGAGAACTGGGTTCTGGTTCCTGATTCAAATTAGGAAGTTTTCTTGGGTGTGGGGAATTTGGAAACATAAAGCAAGTGAAGCTATAAAGGCTCAAAAAATCATTAGGTCAATAGAAAGAACCTCTTTTTAAAAATAATCTCATGATTTCTGAGCAGTGATGTTTTTTGAGACCTGACTTAATGATTTTTGAACACCTGGCAATAGTGTGTTAGCAGTAATGAAGTGGTGGTCAGGTAAAGTTGTAGTAAAGATCTGTATTAAGTATGCTGAGTGGCCAGTGTTATATGGTGGTACCAGGCCTGCAGCCATCAATGTCCGGCTCCTGGGCTGAACAGCCAATGGACCCCTATGCATCCCGAGATTTGGGTGGTGCTGTGTCTGTGCTGGCCAGTGCCCAGCGAGCTGCTGGCTGCACTGTTGGCCATGCTCTCCTGACACATGCCGGGCTTCCACATGCTCGCTGGATAGGGTTGTCAACCGTCTAATCATGCAAACCAAAAGAACCTTGTCCTGCTCCTTTTTGAGGTCATGCCACTGCCCGCGCTGGCCGTGTGCCAAAGCTGGAGCCGGGCCATGGAGCACAGGCCCAGAGCAAGCCGCTCACCCTGGGAGCAGCTGGGCAGCCACTACCAGTTTCCCTCGGTCTGGAGCTGGCATCAGCTGAAGGTAGGGAGGTGGGGTGGGTGCCAGTGGCCTAATGGATAAGGCATCTGCCTCTGGAGCCCTGGGATTGTGGGATTGGCTGCCAGGAACTGCAGCCAATGGGAGCTGTGGGGGCAGTGCCTTTGGGCAGTGGCACGTGGGACCGCTGGCCCCTCTTCCTCCATCCCCTATCCCTCCATTGTATGCTATCATCCAGCCTCATGCACTTTCACCAGGCTGGGGCAGGGGTTTGGGGTGTGGGAGGGTGTGTGGGGTGCAGGCTCTGGGAGGAATTTAGATGCAGGAAGGGGTTTGGAGTGCAGGCTCTGGGAGTGAGTTTGTGTGGAGGGGTGCTTGTTCTGGATTGGGGCACAGGATGGGGTTATGGGTGCAGCACTTACCTTGGGTGGCTCCTGAAAGTGACTTGAACATGCCTCTGGCAACAGCTCCTCAGTGGAAGGAGGCCAGGGGTCCCGTGTGTCACTGCCCCCATGGCTCCTATTGGCTGCAGTTCCTGGCCAATGGGAGTAGTGGCGTTAACACTCAGGGTGGGGGCAGTGCACAGAGACAACACTCAGTGGCCAGGGACATGCCAGGCTACTGGCCGCTTCCGGGAGCTGCGTGCAGAGAGGGCATGCAGGATGCTTGCCTTAGTCCTGCTGCGCTGCTGCCACTGGTGGACGAAGGCCCATAGACCCTTTTAAGTGCCCAGGCCTCTAGACAATTTCCCCTTTTTCCTCTTACCCTGCTCCATCCTTTCCTCCCCACTCTCCTCACTTCCCACGATTGGCAGGCCTGGCAGGTACTCTAGAGTTTGGAGACCTAGCAATATGGATTTCACTTGTCTTCCTGAGCCCTCCTTCATCACTTTCACCTATTGTACTACACTCTGATAAGAAGCATTGAACACCAGTAGTCTCCTTAGTGTACTGATAATTTAAAAATGGTTTGTAAGAACTGATATTTCATCATAGTATTCCAGAAAATAATCCCAAAGGGTCTTCTGTTCTTTTTTTCTAAAAGTGATGAAATGGGATAAGGCTGGCACTGAGGAATACATTGATGTTTGCTTTGTGGCAGTTTCTTTTATGCTTCAGGTAAGAGTAAGCAGAAGGATTAAGAATTTTCAGACTGAGCTTCCACTGTATTTTAAGGGGACTATAACTCCAGAATACATTTTCCTCCCTTTCTGCCCTCTATTTGCTATGCATGATGCTTGGTAGAAAAAAAAAGTCCCCCTGGTCAAGAAGTACCTTGCCAATGTTCAGCCTAAGAGACCATTTTAATGGATTTTTTTAGTTGGAGGATATGAACTACAGGGTTTAGACAGGGAGTTGAGTTGCTTCCTTTCCTAATGAGGAGCTGCTCCATACTAATGATTTGTCTGCAGAGGTAAGAGAGAGAGAGAGAGAGATTTTGAAGCTGATAAACATTGACATTACAAAAACAAAATCAGAAAACATTAACTTAAATATTGAATGTTCAGCGCATCTTACACAGCGTAGGACATGTTAATACTTACTATTTGTAATTTGCTTACTTTTTTTCTCAGATGACAGTAACATTTTTCAATATTCCTCCCTCATTTGAAGTTCTTTAAAGCATTAATCTTAAATCTGCTAGGAAAGGCATAAATTATTCTGTCTACTTATTGTCTATAGGCTTGATCCAAAGTCCATATAAGTAAATGAAAGGATTCCAATTCACTTAACTGGCTTTGGATTGGGACAATAAATGCAAAAGTACCTGCCTGTTACAAAGTGCTCTTAAAATCACATTTGGTAGTCTTGTGGTTGTATTGTGGTTGTAAACTAAGTGCATTGCTATATTCTGGAAAATTCATTCAGCATTGTTAGTTCTACATTAAGAAGTTGCATTTTACATTTTTCATATTATGCCAGGTATATTGATGTCTGTCTTGTATGACAAATTATTGTATTCCTTTCATTTGGCTAGTAATGTTTGCTAAGTATGGATAGTGGATGTTTGTTAATGAAGCCAGTTGTTTTTATTCTGGTGGAATGGCAGACAGGAAGGCTCCCACAAACAATGAAAAAAAATTACGTTTAATGAATTCTGTGCATTTGAAATGATAAGCTGTATAAATACACAGTGAAAGAATTGATTTTTGTTTGCATATGTGTGTTTAAGGAACTATAAACTTGTTTTACTCCGAATTGATTGTTTGAGACACTTTTGATAAGTTGGACTTTAATACACCTGCACAGATAATTGATAAGCTTTAATATATTCTGTGCTTTAATCTGGCTCACTGAGTTTCCTGAAGTTCTGTTTAATATCTATTAATGGTAGCTATGGTCAATTAGAACTGAACAAAAAAAATAAAATAAAATGTATTATAAAGTCCACATAAGAATTGATTTATGGTATGACATGGATTTTCCTTAAGTGGGTGAAATGAAATCTCTTATTTGGACATCAGACTGTATAAAGCCACTTTAAGATAGTCTGGGCCCTTTTGTGATGTTATACCCAATCCCCCATGGAACATAAGTATGACATTTCCACACTGCTCACAAAATTGCTTCATGACATAATTAAAAAGTAGCATGGCCAATGGACCATCCATTGAGTTTGATATGAGTAGCTCAGAAGTTCTTATCTTGACTCCTACCATCAGAGGGGTGCAGGGAGTGCTGCAGTACCCCATACCTGTGCCTGGGATCCCCACTGCCAGCCCCACAACCCAGGCTCCGCTCCTTGCACCACACCTGGAGTCCCAGCTGTTAGCCTCACAGCCACTCCCAGCTGTGCCCCCAGCCTCCTTATCCCATCTATTTCCTCCTCCCCTGGAGCCACAGTGGGGACAGTGGACAGAAGCAAGAGAAGGCATGAGGTAAAAAGTTTGGGGACCATCACTTTCCTGTTGCTTTAGCTGGCTTTTAGCACCCTCGCTACAAAAACGTGTTCTAGCACCACTTTCTCCGATTGCCTCACTGTCCCACCTTTGGGCATGTCATTGTACCTCACTGTTGCCATTTCTGTATCTGTAACATGGGCTGCTAATAGCTATTATACATAGTTGTCAATATCGCTGTAAATGTTATAGTACTTTGAACAGTGCAGTTTGAGTGCTATATATAGGTATGTAATAGGTACCCAGCCACTTACTGTGGAAGTCATAAAGAGGAGAGTCTTAATTAGAGGGCTGCTCAAGTCTAATTTTTGGACCTGAACCCAAAAGGACTGAGTTGCTGTTCCAACTCAACCCTTACACTCCTGCACCCAAGACAGAGCTACTGCCTTCTGCCCATGGGTTTGGTATGTTGTTGGCTTTGTGCCCTACTCCTGCTGTGTGCTTCCACTCTGCTGTACTGTGTTGGAGAGATGCTGCAACTTCTTCGTACACTCATTCCGCACCATAACTCAGACTGACTCCTGCTTTGCCCATTAGGTATGATTGCCCATGTCCTTGTCATGACAGAGTCCCTTCAGGTTTAGGTTGGTTTGTAGGGCTCTAGTCTTAATGATATTTGAAAAGATGCTATGGGACTAAACACTTAATGGTGTTCATTCCCCCGCCATTTCCCTATCCACTCGGCTCTCTCCCTCACAAACTTCGTTATTTAGCAGGTGAGCAGACATCATTCAAGTCTTGCATTAATGTCAAATACTAAATTGGAAGTTTCTATATGTGATCCTTAACTGAAAGTAAAACACAAAAGCAGCCTGACTAGCTCTGACGCAATATTGCTCACATCAGCCAGTCTGAAGGGAAAATATGACATTTCCTTACACTCCATAATGGTTCACTGGTATCTTAAACTTCACCATAAAATAATGTGTTCTGGCCATCATGTCCAGCAACAACTGTGAGGTGTATGGACTGTTTTAAAGTGACTATAGTATTTAAAATAGTGCTTCGAAAGTTCTGGTCACCATTTGTAGCCCCTCTCTGTCTCAGCAACTCCCACAGACTTGTTTATGATTCTCTGCATTGTATGAAATCATGAGCTGCGGCTCAAGTTCAGGTTTTCAAATAGGAGCTGGGGAGGATGTACAGAGGGATTTCTCTTCTGTTCTGACATTCTACATTTTCTGACTTTCTAGTCCAGCACCCTCAGCACCTGACTGATGCCGAACCAGAAAATTTGTCGAACCACGGGAGGTCAATATTGTCTAGCAGTAGTACCAACGCTTCCACTGTTTGCCACGCTTTTAGAAGACATTTAGGGGTAAATTAGAGCTAAATAGCAGCACAGAACACTGAGAAACAGGACTGGTGGCTGTAAACAAACTTTATGGGACCACAGGAAACTTGACCACACCCATGATAAGTGGACATCCGGCTAACTAAAATCATGCCGGACCATGGATGTTGCAGTACCAGAGAGCGCCAGACTAGAGAGGTTCAGTCTGTAGTATTGTGCTCAGGAGGGGCCAGGGATGATGAATGTGGAAAGACACTATGTTTGACAGATCAGCTATTTGTTTGTGGTTTGAAACTACCAGTGAGGAACCTAGGACTATGGCAGAAACTGCAGGCCATAGAATCTTTCCCACTGGTGCAGAGTGGCTGTGGATCTACGGCCTGCAGCTTGTAGGAAGTCAGACTAGATGATCACAGTGGTCCTTTCTGACCTTGAAGACTATGTGTGGAGATCAAAGGAAAGTTTATGCACAATCAACTATTTGTCACCACCTCAACTCAGGTGCATAACCTGTAATTCAGTTTGAAAAAGTGTTTGAGTACTATTGTCTCTCATGAGCTTAGTTTCCACCCATGAGACAGTTACACAAGGAAGCCTGACAACATACTTTATCATCTACCTAAGCAAGGACAAAAGAAATCAACAGTGATAATTTTCTCAAAATCAGCATAGTCTACACAAAATGTAAAGGCAGATGAAGACTGTGAAGTTTATAGCTTAATATAAAACCACTTTATACATGGCACATACTGTATTTTGAAATGTTAAGTTAAATCAACAAGAGGCTCACAATTATTTTCTGACTTCAATTTGTCAATGAGGTAGGTAGCAGAACAATCAGAGTACTGTTAAAAGACAAAAACAAAAAACAATTAACATGGCAACGCATCTCAGAAGCATTGTAATGAAAAGACAGCTTCTATCACAGTTGTTTTCACATTTGCATTCTCAACTCTGAAGACATCATTTAAAAGCCATGTGTAACATTAAATATGAATGTTAATAACAACTGAGAAAGTAAAAGGTGTTTCAAGCATAATTAGTGCATTTTCTTAACTAATCACTCGCACAGCTGTGAGGTTTAGACAGAATACTTTCCCACATTCAATTATAAGGAGATATAAGGGACAAAGCAATACTAAGCAATTAAATGGAAAATTTAAATCAATATAATTGAAATAGCAATTGCAAAAATAGCCCAATTTAAAAATATGAGGGACAGATTTAAAATTGCTTAGATTTCTCAAACTGTAGCTAAGTATCATATGAAAACCAACTGGAAATTTTGAATATGTCAGCCACATTGAAACAAAACAAAATGATTTAAAGCAAGGTTTTAATTAGCTTATTTTAAATTTGTCACAGATAGAAATAGAGAATTCATTTCAGTACTAGTGAGGAACATATGAACTGCCTTGCCAGGTAAGATTTGACATCCATCTAGTCCTTTTCTCTGAAAGTGGCCAGCATCGGATGTTTCAGAAGAAAGTATATGAAATAAAGCTGGGCAAAATGTTCTGGACGAACAGTTTATTTGCAGAAAACATGCAGTTTTGGGTTAACCAAAACTAATCACAAAGTTGACATGAATTCCTCACAAAGGGAACTTAGGCATCATTCACAAACTAATCAAAGGAGGTGGTTCTGGGAATGGTTAGGACACTGCTTTGGGATACAGAGTACTCAAGTTCTGATCCCTGCGTCTAGCCCTTCATTTTATTTGCTTTTATTAAACAAAGAATATTAATGCCTTCAAAATGGAAAAAAAAACCCCATGTTTCAATCAATCTTTTATGGTTTGCGAACATTTCAAACGAACTTCGGTTTCAGTTTGACCTGAACTGATTTCCAGGAAGGAGGAGGGGTAAAGAGCGTAGGACTGCATGGGAATTGCCAGTAAACTAAATAAGCAGTTATTTGCTGAGCTGCAGTAGGAAATTCCCAAATGGACAATTATTAGATCATCACTCTCTAAGGAATTTTCTTCCTAACTCCCCATTCACTAGTGAGGACCCTGTGCCCTGATGCATAAAGACTATATCCCTTCTACATTTTCTAGTTCTCTAACGTAAGTCTGAACATTCTTATCTTCCATCTAAATATTTAATCCTCTTTTTAACCCTGCTAAGCAGCTCATATCAGTGATACTGTGTGGCAATAAGTTCCAAACACTGATTATAAATTGTGCAGGAAAATAAACAAACAAATACCTTTTATCAATTTTCTGTTACCTTTCATCCTTATTTGATGTCCATTTTTCTTGCATTATCAACAATGGGGAAAAGTGTGTCCAGTCTATTTTTTCCCATGCATCATTCTCTGTTATGGTGACACCAGCCCACCCCAAATGTTAAGTTTGCATTGTGCATTAAAATATTTAGTTATATGTTACTACCTTATGGTGTCTAACCCTCAATTAGGATATGGTCCCTGGGGAAAAAAAAATCTTAGTTTACTTAGTATCTGTTACTGTGGTTAGAGGTAATCAGTGATTTCTGGAATGGCTCAACTAGAATTGTGTCTAAAAATATGTTGTATCTTGATAAAAAATATTAGAGGAAAAATTGATGAACGAGACAAAAGCAGAAATATGTAAATCAACATAAATCAATTGAGAACTTTGGGTGCAAATTCATTTTTCTCAAACGGTTCAGCATTATGGAAATGGATATAATAGATTCACTTGTACAGTGAATGTTATAGTTACTAAGAAGAACTATTACAAGGAATGAAATGTTGGGTAGTATTAGATGAATTTACTGGAGTGACATGTTAAACTAATGCAACTCTTGAACCAGCCCTCATTAGATCTGAAAATGAGCATCTGTGTGAATAGTAATTAAATAAATACATACATAAATTATAAAATAGATGGATTTTAAATTCCTTATTTTGAATCTTTTGCCTTTATTTTAATTTAATTGTTAATGGGGGGGTCCAGACATTACTCTATCTCATGAATGTAACGGGAATACATATTAAAAAGTTAGCCTTTTTTTAAAAAAGGAATCTTGCTTTCTGATAGAACAGTTATGGTGTCTGATCCAATTCACATTAAGCATGGATATTGAAAGATTTTGTACAGGGTAGATTTTGAATATATTATAATAATTAAAGTTTGAAACAAAATTGTCAGTTCGTATTTGAACTCAGTGTCATAAAAGAAGAAATACTTGTTAAATCAAATAGCTTTACCAATGGGATAATATTGGCAAGATTAGACAGCACACCTATGCTAGTGGAAGTATTCACTCTAGCGAACTTTTTTTAGTTTGAGTATGTGATGAGGGTGTCTACCCAATAGGATAAGGGCTGGAGGGGTTTAGGTGCCTAGATGAGTTAGTGAACAGCCATAGCTGCACCTGGAGGAGGAACAAGGAAGCAAGGACTAATTATAGATGAGAACTAGGGGTCACCAAATGAAAATAATAGGTAACAGGTTTAGAACAAAGAAAATGAAGTATTTTTTCATATAACATACAATCATGCTGTGAAACTCTTTGCCAGAGGATGTTATGAAGGCCAACACTATAATAAGGTTAAAAAAAGAACTAGATAAATTCATGGATGATAAGTCGATCAATGGCTATTAGCCAGGGTGCATAGGAATATTGTTCCTAGCCTCCATTTACCAAAACTGGGAATGAGTGACAGAGAGTGGATCATTTGAGGATTACCTGGTCTATTCATTCCTTCTGGGGCTCCTGGCATTGGCCACTATCAGAATGGGCTAGAAGGACCATTTTTATGTGTACTTACAGGAGTCAGGGAGATCAATTTCCATCATTCTCACTAGTGGCTGTTGCTGTTGGTTTCTGGTCTACTGCACCAGGATTCAAGTTCCACGGCAAATTCCACAGTGTCTTTTGCCCCCTTTCACTGATCTTGATGTGCAAGTCCAAGTTTAGCTAATCATCTGTAAAATGTTCTATTGGCAATCTGTGCTGCAATATTTTGATGGTATATGTATATGCATGTCCTCCGCATGTTATCTGCCAGTTCACGTGAGGTTTCTTCTTATCTATGCCCTGTCCAGCTCAGATGGATGGGTAGTTCCAAATCACATGTTAAGAACTTGTATCAGGTCTGGGTAACTCAATCTCTTTTCTGGGGGTAAATTTTGCAGCACCATCAGAGCTGGGGCTACCCAAATTGGCTGCTACTAGCCCTTCTTCTTGTCCCTCCACACGACCATTCATTTGAGCTATAGTGTTGAATTGAGCCAAATAAACCTCTCAGGAATTTTTTCACTCAGATGTTGGGCTTTTGTGTCATTTGAGCTTGGACAATCCAGTTGCTACTCAGAGTTGTAAATTTCCCATCAGACTCAAGTGCTCAAGGTGTCTCAATTCCCCTTGTAGTTGGTTGCTATCCACTGTGCTCAGGGATCCTTTGATTTCCTTCTGTTGATGAACTTTTATCTCTATAAGTCCTTCCTACTTGTCTGCTCAGTTGGCAGGTTCCAGGTTAGCACAGACCAAGCTCTAGCCCAGGGGTGGGGAATCTGTTTTTGGCCGAGGGCCAAACACCTGTGAGAAAAATCAGTTGGGAGCCACACACCAGTGAAAAGAAGCCCCTCAACAAAACCTCACCTCACTGACCTGGCTCTCAAAAAGAAAAAACAACCAGCCAACCAAACAAACCTCATTGATGTGGCTCTGGGTCCGCCAGCACTCGAACTCCAGCCCCTAGCGGGGTGCTGAAGGTTGCTGTGGGCCAGATCCAAATGAGCCAGGGGCTGAATCCAGCCGGAGAGTCATAGGTTTCCTGCCCCTGCTTTAATTAGTGTGTGGTAAAACCTCTGCCCTGTTGCAGTCCAGATTGCTGGTTACCTCATCAACCCATTTTATCATTCCAGCCTGGACGTGCTGCATCTGAGTTTCCTAGTCTGTCAGGCACTGTGTAGTGGCTGTTCCTCTAAGTCCTTTATGGGAACCTCCAGCTCTTGTTTTGTTTTCATCCCTTTGCAAAGTCTCTTTCAGGTCTTGTTTTAAATCCCACTGGCCATTTTTTATTTCTGCAAGTGTTTCCATTATTTGTTGCATCTTGGGGTTGTCAGCCAGTGGTCAGGGCAGTGAGTGGTGTGTGTGTATTATACACCCGAGACTTCAACTGCTAGGACTGGGGTCCTTTAGCAGCGGGCAACCTGGAGGAGGTTGACGGGCGCCCCAAAGAGTTACAGGGAGAGCTTTACACCTCAGACTTTGACTGCTCGGATACACGATCCCTTCGCAGTGGGCAGCCTGGGGAGGCTGAGAGATGCCCCAACGGATCTGTCCCCTGGAAGCAACACGATCCAACGCTCAAGCTCTCCCTATATCTGTCCCTTATGACTGGCTGGAGTTCTTTTTAAAATTGTGCTTGGTTCTGTTACAGCAACTGAAGGAGTCAGGTCACAGCTTAAACAGTTACTATTTTATTGTTACAGGGTAAACTTAGCTGTTAAATGCTATTACTGTGTTACAGATAACACAGCCACTACAAAGGACAGGACAGAAATTACATTAATAAGTCACTTACAGGTACCATGAAACCCTTTTGGTTCTCTGAGCTCTTATTAAATGCATGCAAAATAGACACCTAGCAGATATATATTCTCACCCCTGCGTTCCAGACTTGGCGTGGCCAGCGTCTTTCTCTCAATCCCTCGGGAAGAAGTAGGGCGAGGCTGGGCGTCCCACAGACCTCGGGAGACAACCAATACCTGCCAGCAGGTGTAGATGATTGGAGCTCAAATGGGGTGGGCTACTAAACCCCTCTTTATACCCCTTGGGTCACGTAGGCTTTTTCCTGGTCTCAAGTGGCCAATTAGGAAAAAATGGCTTTGAATGCCAAGTTTCCCATGAAGGGTGCAAAGCATAATTCACACCTGGGAAAATGCAGACAATGGGCACTTCTAGTATGTGATGGGCGAAGATTCCTCTCCTGGGACAGTGCAGGTGTGTCAATTACTGGTGCTAGCCATCAGGGCGGCGGGAGGTCCCCTGGTCATCAGCTAGCCCATTTACTGTCTGGTTTCTGTTTATTAGAGTCAGGGACAAGCAGCACCCCTACGTTCCCAGGTCATCAAAGGCTGACTGCCTTTCTCTTGCTCTCTGGGGGGGGGAGGGAACAAGATGGGGTTCATGTCTGGCTACAGGGGTACATTAGGAATATTAGCTCTCAATGTCTGTCTTTGGACACTGAATTTCACTCCTGACATTGCTCTTCTTTGATGCAAGCAGCTAGTCAAAGTTTGCAGACCTGTGAGTGTTCCAGCTGGGAGCAGAAATTGGTCACAGTCAGACATTTCTTTGATGCATTTTTGTTTATGTACAAAGAATATACAAGGTCCTGTGTGTAAATGCAGAAAGAATCATTGCAGAAGGAAACAGATCCTTTTACTTGTAGTATCAACAGCACTTATTTTCACTTGCACCTTGGCCCAAAAATCTCTCTCCAGGTTTTTTCCAGGGTTACCACATGATGTTGAAAACTTCTGGAAGATAATAAGGTGATAAGAAACAGCCAGCATGGATTTATAAAGAGCAAATTATGTCAAACCAATCTGATAGTTTTCTTTGATAGGATATCAAGCCTTGTGGATAGGGAAGAAATGGTGGATGTGGTATACCTAGACTTTAGTAAAGCATTTGACACAGTCTCGCCTGACCTTCCTATCAATAAAGTAGGGAAATAGAACCTAGATGGGGCTACTTTTAGGTTGGTGCATAACTGGCTGGACAACCATGCTCAGAGAGTAGTTATTAATGGTTCACAATCATGCTCAAAGGGCATAACAAGTGGGGTTCCTCAGAGGTCTGTTTTGGGACCAGTTCTGTTCAATATCTTCATCAGTGATTTAGATATTGGCATAGAGAGTACGGTTATTAAGTTTGCAGATGATACCAATCTGGGACGGGTTGCAAGTGCTTTGGAAGATAGGGTCATAATTCAAAATGATCTGGACAAACTAGAGAAATGGTCTGAGGTAAATAGGATGAAGTTTAATAAGGACAAATACAAAGTACTCCACAATCCGTTTCACACATACAGAATGGAAAGTGATTGTTCAGGAAGGAGTACTACAGAAAGGGATCTAGAGGTCATAGTGGATGACAAGTTAAACATGAGTAAATAGTGTGACACTGTTGCAAAAAAAGCAAATATGATTCTGGGATGCATTAATAGGAGTGTTGTGAGCAAGACACGAGAAGTCATTCTGCCGCTCTACTCTGAGCTGATTAAGCCTCATTGGAGTATTGTGTCCAGTTCTGGACACCACATTTCAAGGAAGATGTGGAGAAAATGGAGAAGGTCCAGAGAAGAGCAACAAGAATGATTAAAGGTCTAGAGAACATGACCTATGAAGGAAGACTGAAAGAATTGGGCTTGTTTAGTTTGGAAAGGCGAAGACAGCAAGGGGACATGATAGCAATTTTCAGGTATCTAAAAGGGTGTCACAAGGAGGAGGGAGAAAAATTGTTCTCCTGGGCCTCTGAGGATAGGACAAGAAGCAATGGGCTTAAATTGCAGCAAGGGAGGTTTAGGTTGGATGTTTGGAAAAACTTCCTAATTGTCAGGGTGGCTAAACACTGGAATAAATTGTCTAGGGAGATTGTGGAATCTCCATCACTGGAGATACTTATAAAGCAGCTTAGACAGACACCTGTGAAGGATGATCTAGACAGTGCTTGGTCCTGCTGTGGGGGCAGGGGACTGGACTCGATGACTTCTTGAGGTCCCTTTTCAGTTTTATGATTCTTGGCTTATACCTGCTCCTGCAGGCTGTATCTCATCCCCTCTGATTGCATCTGACTTCTGTTTCTGTGAGAAGTCTCTTCCCACCTACACAGGTTCCTACCCAAAACAGTACTAAGTCAAAAGCTTCTGGGCAGGTTCACAGATGTCACAGTTGAGGGCTTATGGTTACAGTATGTTAATTGAAAGATAAATTAATACCTACCAAACTACAATAAGGTTTCATTCAACTCGTAGCAATGTTATATGAAGTGTGTGAAGATTTAAATGATAGTGCACTTCAGTTTATTCTCCCACTTGATTATGGGTTAGTCCTTAGCTTGTGCAGAGATCTGTGAGGAGAGAAGCTAATTCAGTAGAAATTAAGGGGTTTTTTTAATAATACATTTGATTTGAACAAAGTCCAAGGTGTAGCCTTGACATTTTAAATGTAATCCATAGTTAAATATTCACTTACACACATGGAGAAATTTGTAAAAAAAGGTCTTTGGCAGCAATTTGGCTATTGTCATTTTCTGAATTTCTCATCTCTCATTTTGCACTGTTAGGTTTATTTGCACAATCTGATGTTTCATGAATTAAGCTCTTCTTTCTCATTATTCCTCATCTTGAGTCATAGTACCCTGTTATACCAACCAGCTGTAGAAACAACAATGTAAAATGAAAAATAAACAGTCATGAGCTGCAGTATAATCTTATGAAACAGTAAGTTCTGTCTTGTGCTAATTACATTAGCACATTACAGAACTCCCGGAATGGAATTGCTCATTTCTCTGAAATTTCCAAGTGATCCGTAGAGGTTGTTTATGTGACTCTCAGTGAAATAAATTAATTTTGAGGTGACAGATAGGGATAATTGCAACACAGACTATGTCCAAAAGAAAAGGTTACGCTCAGACTTGAGCTTCCCTGAGCTACAATGGTTAAATTAAAAATTGTAGGTGAGTTTAGCTAAATGAAGCATTGGGAACTGAATGAAGATTACTGCACCATTGTTAAAATGCCATCATATAAACTGTATGTGTGGGGAGAATTCAGTCTGAGCTGCTTGTCTGTACCTTTTAATATTTGTATCTGGACCATACTGTAATTGTGTTGCTTGTGTGTTGTCTTCACAATTATGTGAAGGATCTTTTTTCTATATTGCAGCGGCAACATTCTCTACTACCCAAGATTATTTATTGATTTTGTATGAGATTTTTGCTCTTCCTCCTTTTACTATACAACTCCAAACACTTCTTTTCCTTTCATATAGCACTCGAAATGCTTTTGTCTTGAGCTTTACATATCGTTTAATTCTAAAATGATTTTTTCCATTTGATGAATTGCTAATGCATTTATTAATTGAGTGAATAGTCATGTGTGCATGGGGAGAACACTGGACTTTATTTCCTTCCCATATGACTAACTTCTATAGGTCCCTTTGCATTCCTTCCTTGTGTGCATGCCACCTTGCAGTATTATCCGCAAATTTCATTAAGGTTTACTTTCTTCCTTCTTTCAAACATTGTTGAAACATCAACTCACAGATCTGGGCAACAATGCACTAGACACCCTCCCTACAACTCAATATGTCATTTTTTGTTGTTTAGATGCCTATTCAAGAGCTTTACAATGTTACAATTACAAGATACCCCCAGCAGCACTGAACACTCCTCCCTCAAATTCAAACGGAAATAACTCCACTCTGCCAAACCATCCATGCACAAGAAAAAAATTCCTTGAATCATTCTGGGACTGTTTTCTATCCCTTCTCTAAAAAATCTAATTAATAGTTGCTTTGATATTTATTACTGGAATGTCACCAGATTTGGACTATTTTAGACAAAGGGCAAGAAGGAAATTCCAGAGTCCCAGTGCTCTCATAGAGAATGCTTTGACTACTTCCCCCTGCTGTATAAAGAAAAAGAGAGAGAGAGAGAGAGAGAGAGAGATTCACTGCTGGCTACATATCTCATAGGAAGAGGCAGTCTCTCACAAAGGCTACATCTAGACTGCAGCTCTTTTCCGGGATACCAGAGGTATCCCGGAAAAGTTATGCCACGTCCAAGCACGCGTCCGCTTTTCTTAAAAAAATTTCGGAAAAGCAAACGCACTCTTTCGCCATCCCTGTAAACCTCATTTTATGAGGAAGAAGGGATGTGTTGAAAGAGGAGGTTTTTCCAAAATTTGGTGCCGTGTAGACACGCCAAATTTCGGAAAAGCCTCTTTTGAAAGAAAAGTGGAAAAAGATATGCATATTGCGGTTCGCACATGTGAGTATTTTGGAAAGAGAAGCAATTTCTTAAGTAGCTATGGAGATAGATAAAACTAAAGAATGCTGCTCTTCAGTTGCTTCAATGCTCTCTCCTGCAAAGGCCTGTGAGTCTAAACCTTATGATCAATTGAATAAAATTGGGAGACCTAATATTAACAGCATGAATACATGATTCTCATCCATTTTGGGAGAAGACAGATCTTCTGATCAAGGCAGTCCCAGGATATCTGTTTTCAAAACAGAGATGTAGTTGGCAATATCAAAAGGATGGCTTCCAATCAAGGTCCTCATCGATGTTTTCTCAAAGCAGTAGATGGCCTCCACTCTAAAAAGCATTAAATGTCAACTGAGAGAGGATCCAGTACTTCCCCACTTGCCTTCAGCCAGGAAGGGATGGAAACACAGATTATATGATGAAGGTCTTCCATCATTCTCCATGGGCTGGAACTGTAGTATAGAAAATAGGGCCTTTATTCCCTCAACACTTTGCTCTGCCACCACAAAAGCAGGATCTGATCAATTTTGTCCACAATGAGACACTTGTGACACAAGCAAATGTTGGAATGTCCTATGAACTGGAAATTCCAAATTTTGTTCGGCTTTAATTTAAAACTGTCTTAATCCCCTCTAGGGATTTATATTAGAGAAACACCATCAAACCCAAATTTAGGGAGGGAAACTTTCTATGCTTCAGGCTGGATATGCATTCACAATTATCTTACCCTGGGTTCATGATCATTAGTAGCTAATTTGTGATAACTGTGCCAAAGATGTCCTGGCAATATTCTCCAATGAGATGTTGATAGTACACAAAGTCAGGGAATCTTGTCTTTTATTAAATCATGGATAATTTATTTAGCCACCTGTTAATCATCTTAAAAACTGAAGAGGCCAGAATCCTTAACACAGCCTCCTCATAAGTAAATTGGAGAAACAAATGGAACTGAAAGTAAAGGTGTTCACATCCCAAACTCATAACTCTGGTCATCTGAAGAAGTAGGCTGTTCCCACGAAAGCTCATGATACCATTTACATGTTTTGTTAGTCTATAAAGTGCTACCAGACCATGTGTTGGTTTTTTTTCATCTTGTTCTTTGTTTACGTGTCTTCTTACAAATTTCTTGTTGCAGCCTTTTTTTTCCTAGCCAACTACCACAAGGATAGAGGAACCAAGCTCCTGTGGAAAGGGACAGAGCTATTGCTCTTGAATCATCTTCCAAAACCTAAAAAATGCCAGTTAGTTTGATAGTGGTTTGGTATATATAGTTTCTTTAACCTGTAAGGTGCTATCGCTTACTAAAGCATCCCCTCACAATAAACACTGCATTTCCTCCTGCTGTAGTCTCACTGCAACTGTGACAAGATGAAGAGAGATAGTAGCCAGCCAACTCCCATAGTCTCAGATAATTTTCTCATCTTATCAGTCCCATATCTCTGGAAGTAGCAAAGGAATTCAAGATACAAATCTTCTTTTCCCAAGGGCCTTTCACACCTCTGAATAAATCATTTCAGTCCTCCACTTCTTCTACATTTCATAAAGGTGCTGCCCCTAATAAAACAGAGAAAAAAGGCTGTATTCAGCATAACAGAACTTCCTGGCCCCTCATGCCACAAACTGCCCATAATTGCCTACAGTCAGCCTGTCTGAAAGAGGTTGGCCCACAGCTACTCCTTCATCAAGGGATTCTCATCTTAATGATTTCCTTCCCTGCCACTCTTTCACCCCAGCAGGAAAAAACCCTTATCCGTAACATATTCTTAATCTTTATTTAAAGTCCTTAAGCCGCTTTGCTATTCGTATGAAAGTGTTTAAAAATGCTCAAAACTGGTTTGTGTAAATTAAGATTTTGTGAGACCAGCACTTTAGTCTGAATGTCACACTGACTGCATTTTCAACCATTAATTTTGCCCTCATGTATAAAAATTCTGGCATTGTGGATTTTGTACAAACCCACTTTTAGTATTTGTGCTTTGGTATTCAAGATACTTACAAAATGTCTCTGAAGTACTGTGTTATTTTATTATGGATTGAAATTAGGCATATAAAATCTAGCCAGTTTATTCTGTGAAATTCTACTTTTACAATCAGAAATGCATGAGTGACCAAAACTTAACAAAATAGCTATTGCAAGGTTATTTTTTTCTAATGTTTTTAAATACCAATGCCACAATTAGGGCACATTTGTGCAAAGTACTGAGCAATCTGACATAATCAAGGAAAGCACAACAGCATAGATGCAGTCCTTTAGACACATAAAATGATCAAGCAAAATTTCTAAGTGTTTGCATTACTGGTCCCTAAATGTGCCTACTATATACAAATAATTTTTCAAGTATTTATTATGCTACTGCCAAAGCTATTGATAGCTACTAAAATGTAAGGCTTAGACTTCCATCACTAATGAATATCATCAACTCATTCTCTCTCTCTCTCTCTCTCTCTCTCTCTCTCTCTCATATATAAATCTGAACTGCATCCAACTTGAACTTCTACACAAAATATCAAGTGACTTCAGCAATGTTAAGCCAGAATAACTTCCCAAATACATAAAATGTGTGACAGTCAAATATGCTGATTTGTTGATATATTAAGGTATAACTAAGCTTTAACAGAATTTCATTTTTATATTATTTGATAATTTCAATGTTTATTTTTTAAGAATTTTTATTGTCTTGCAAGTACCAGTCAGGCAAAGGGTCCTGAACTAACATCTCCTCTAGTCTAAGTGACTGCCATAACGATTAGTCTATACAATCAGTGTTTCCTTTAGGTTCTCTTTCTCCCAGTGAATTTTTAATAACCGGTTATACAGTGGACCTGATTCTGTAGAAGGGTATGTCTAAACTACGTCCTATTTTTGAAAGAGGATATGCAGATTCTGTGGGAATTTGCATATCTTCTTCTGATCTCACTTTCGAAAGCAGATCTTTTGAAAGTGAAAGTAGTCTGGATGTGTTTTTTTTCAGGAAAAACCTCCTTTTTTGAAAAAAACCTGCATAAACCTCAGTTTTTAAGGAAGAGCGGTTTTTTCAAAAAAGACGGTTTTTCCTGAAAAAAACGCATCCAGACTACTTTCACTTTTGAAAGATCCACTTTCAAAAATGAGATCAGAAGAAGATATGCAAATTCCCATGGAATTTGCATATCCTCTTTCGAAAATAGAACCTAGTCTAGATGTCGCCGGAGAGACTGAGTCATCCTCATTCTAGAATACCAAGAGGTCAGTTAGTTAGGGCCGTCATTCAGGCTATAGGACATCTGAGTTCAACTCTCTGCTCTAGCAGATCTCCCATATCTCAGGGAAATCCCTAACCAGTGGGTTATGAACCTAGACAAAAAATAAAATAAAATAAAAATTTAATGATAAATTAGTTCATTTTGATATATCCCTTTCTTACCAAAATATTTAGTTGTAATTGCCACAAATTCATTAAAAGTTTGATTTGAATCTGCATTTTTCTTCAAGAAATAAGCTTTTGATCAGAAACTTTTCACCTAATTCTAATTGATGGTGCTGTAGGCAGTATGAAGGGTAAAAGGAATGCAACAGTCTTTTCTTTGAAATGAATGAAAATAAGGTCTTTGGTGGAACAGAGTTTGTCCTGCCCTCAGCTTAACTGCTACTAAACATAGATTTTGTCTGATGATAATTTTAGCGTGAATTAATTTTTTTTAAATGTAATTTTGTAGAAAGGCAGGCCTACTGCTGACAGTTACAAAATTGTAACTCGGGGTTTTTTAAAATCATTTTTTAAATTTTGCTATTTTCACTGAAATCTTTGTCCCATTTACTCTTGGCCTCAGATGACATTACATCCTGTGCATCGAGGCCAAGAGTAAATGGAACAAAGATTTCAATGAAAATAGCAAAAATAATAAAAAAAAATGATTCAAGAAAAAACAATGAAATGTTTTTCAGGCACAGAGTAAACTATTCATGTTAATTCCAAATCATTTGAGATTTCCTTTAACTAAATAAAATTTAAAGGAAAAATCCACCATGTAGTATTTTCAGAAACTTCTTGTATATGTCCAGTTATGTAAGGTAATTTCTTCTGTAAATAAGCAGAAATGTGGCTGTCTTGATTAAAAAAAAATCTCAGCACGTTTGCTGTGACTACAGAAACCATTTCTAAAATATTTATATGCATATTCCTTGTTTCTTCAATTAAATAGAAACTAGGAAAGGAAAACTGAAGGCTAGCCAAAACAAAAACACAACTTTCCTCAAAACTTTGGCATACAATTCTTTTTTCAATATATCCATTATTTATGTTCAGTTAAAAAGGAGGAAACCAGTCATTAGTCATTAGGCACATGGTATACTGCTCCACATTTGTTCCCTGATCTGCTGACCAAATTAAGTCTTTGTCTACAGTACCACTTACGCCCCTGACTGGCATTAATTTCAGCAGCAAAAGTGCTGGTGTAGACAGCTAGCTCCACTTGTTGGGGGTGATTTAATTATGCTGGCAGGAGAGCTTTCACCTGCTGGCAAAGAGCAGCTACAAGGGAGACCTTACAGCTCTAGCAATACACCTCTGCTACTCTAAGGTCTATAGTGTAGATATAGCCTAAGAGAGATGCCTTTGCCTTACTAAAATATAAAAGTGCCTTCTAATTAATTATATAACATCAGTCTGCCATTAGAATAACTTTGTGACGTATATCACAACAGTTGTTTTCAAGCAGCGTTTTTACAATGATGTAGCTTAGTGTTTAAATCTCTTAGGGCACATCTATGGAGCAGGGCTGTAGCCGACATAAGCTATACAACTTGAGCTACATCAACTGCGTAGCTTAAGTTAAAATAGCTTATTTTGGCTTTTGACGCTGTCCACACAGCAGGAAGTCTGATTAAGAGCGCTCTTCCTCTGGCTTCCCTTACTCCTTGTAAAATGAGGGTTATAGGAGTCAGAGTAAGAAGTCCTCCAGTCAGACATTATTTTGACATTATGTCAAAATAATTTCTTGTAGTGTAGATGCGGTCTATGTTATTTTGGAATAACATAATTAATTCCAAAATAATGCGGCTGTGTAGACGTACCCTTAGGTATATAGTATAGCATGCTTCTTATGTTAGGTCAATGGCTAAAAAGGCTGTTCTTTTAGAAGTGGTGTGATATATTCAGTTATGCAGGAAGAAAGAGTTTGACTGCTGAATTCTTAGAATAGTCAGTAAATGTGTGTAAAAAATGAAAACTGCTGTATAAATATTTTAGCCTCTCTTCCTAGTGTAGAAGTCCAGATTTGAAGAAAAAAAAGTTAATAGAAGCCAACAGAATCTGAAATTCTTTCTTCTTCCTTCACACAGAAATGAATGAACTAAGGCCATAGTGGCAACTGTAAACTCTACACCTATATCCTTTACATCTTTAAATTTATCACTTGGCAAGTTAATTTCTTATCTTGAAAAGGTAAAAATTCAAAATATTGAAGTATAAGAAAGTTATAAAGTAAAACAAACAATAGTAAAGAGCAAGCAGGACAATGGAAACTGTACTCAGTCTTTCATACAGTATCAATTACAGAATGCAGCCATTTGACAGAACTTAAGTATTTAACATATTGTCCAGTTTTCATCCTGCTGTTACAGTTGTCTTTACATAGTTTTTTAAATGTGTATTGGTTATATTAAAATGAAGACAGTAAGAAGTTTCCTCCTCCCATACACAAAGGAAGACAAGTAACTAGATTTAATTCCTAGCATTAAGTAGGAATTGGAGTGGGGGGTGGAACACAGTTTATAGATTGGAATATCAATTACCGTTCATCTTTTACCAAATGTTAAATTTGGCCACTGGATCCATTAGTCAAGGAAAACAGAATTTCTTGAAGTGTTTCAGTACTTATATTTCTGGCTAACTGGCACAACAACCTTTCCAAGCTTTCAGACCTAAGAGTAGATGGATGTCTACTTTGAGATAAAACACTTGTATAACAGCCAAACTTTCTCTGAAAAATCAATTGGTTCATTCAACTTGAGCAAGAGCATATACATATTGTAAAATCTGGGGATGATATAGAGGAGATAAAGCAACTGAAAATCATATGATAACCAGTCGTGCTAATGAGGAGATTTCAGTTCACCTTTATGCAATACATCTCAAAATTTAAGGTTGTATTAAGTTGTGTAATGGTTCAACAGTAATAGTTAAGATTGTGTCACATCTTTGGTGTAAAGACTGACATTTTAAAATCCTCTAGAATTGGCATGCTTAAACAGATTCCTTTTGGAATTAGTCAGAAGGGTGTAGGGTTCCATTAATGACCCAAATTTGGGTCATTTGAGCTAGAAATTGTGGATATACAAGTAGAATGATGGAGCTGAAAAAATAAGACATTTGCTACGAAATTATCGTTGCTTCTTAGGGATGGCTTAGTTGGCTAAAGTTATGAAACTATTTGAAAGAAGATGGTAAAAGGGGAAGTGGCAAAGAAGTGGGGAAAGGAACTTGTTTCCTGCTTAGAAAGTCCCTTCGACAGGGAGGCTTTCGGGAGGTTGTAGGGATAACATATTAAAATATTAAAAATGATTCCCCAAGTAGAAGCAGCATATAAGTGTTTAGATTTATTCTTGTTAAAATGTTTAGATTTAGTGTTATCCAGCTTGATAAGTGTTTAGATTTATTATTATTATTATTATTATTATTATTTGTTAAGATTGTTAAATGTTTAGATTTATAATTATTGCCCCTCTAGAATATAATTTGTTAAGAATATAATACTACGTAGCCAGAAACAGCTCCCCTCTCTATGTCCCAGGGCACGCTCAAACTTTTGCAAGTGGCTGCTTGTCAAGCCACTAACTCTGCTCTGGGAGCCAAGCCCTATAATTGATTAAGGGCCTTGTTACACAATTGACGCCCGTTCTCTTCAAAGCATTGTGAACCAATTAGCCCTAATTGCAAAGTGAAACATTGTAACTATAACAGTAACTAACTCAGCACTCAGAGAGAATGTTTTAAGAAATGCCACCCAGAAACTTTTGTAACTTTTTGTAACTACAACTCTTGTATATGTAAAATTATTATTATACAAAATACTGTATGTGAAACATTAATTAGGGAATGTATGTAAGAGAGAGAGTGCTTGGACAATGAATGAATGGTTTGAGAGGTGCCAGCCTGAGAATACAGTATCAAAGGGCTGAAGAAGGCGTCAGGTGCCAGTGCAACCAAAAGGTGTCAAGTGGAGAAAAACTGGAGACTGGAGGTCCACCCTATGAGATCACTGACGAGCACCTGGCAGCCACCCTGTAGACATCAGCATGACGCAGCAATTCCCATAGACTGGCATAGGAAGAAATTCCTATAAAGACTGGACCAAAAGACTATGGAGTCAGAGTCCAAGGTTCTGCTGCCAGCCTACCAGGAGCTTCAGATGCGCATCTGATCAGAACTTTGCTCCCCACTACCATCACTTGTGTGCAGAATACCTGGCCAGTACTCTGTCACAAGCAACTTCCAGGCTGGTAACTATAACAACTACACAGAACCTGAATGAATGGATGAATGATTGAATGAATGTTTTTATATATATATATATATATATATATATATATATATATATATAAGTGTATAAGGGTTAAGTAGTGATAGGAATAAGTAGTTAAACAACGTTGTTTGCTTCTATCTTTTCTTTATTATTATCTTTACAATAAATGTGGCTTTTTGCCTTATTCCCCTCATAAGATCCTGCTTGCTTTTATTGGTACAACAAGGTGATAATTGAACGTTGATCGTTAATCAACGATCTTCCTCCCACTCATGGTGGTCTAACTCCAGTTTGAATTGCCACTTATTTTGCTTATTGAAGCAATAATTGAAAGGCTAGGAACAATAATTTGTTAGACAATGGAATAAGTTATGAGTAATAGGTTACAGGTCAGCACAATTGACTGAATCAAAACAGAACTTCCAGAAGTGTTGGCTTCTACATGTACAGCTACTGAACAGTTTAGTGACTATTTGAATTCACCATTCAATAACTCCACCACACTTACATGAGTATGTCATGGCTACAACAAAAATAAACACCACAGAATATGAGTTTATCATCAGATGTAGCCCTGGGACAGCCAACAGCAGTGCAGACTTTGTTTGCTGGACACCACATAATGTGGAGGCATATATGTGGCAGTGCACCTCTGCCCATTCAAGAAATACTGTCCAGCAAGAAGGAAAGTGTGCTGGATCCCTCCTTTAAAAGGATGCGAATGGGAAAGGAAAGGATGGGTATCCCCAGTGCTTTTTTTTTTTAAGGTGCCGGTACTCCAGGGGAAAAAGTTATTGCGCTCTGACTGGAGGTGCTGGTACTGCATCTGGAGGTGCTGGTACTGCGTACCAGGCAGTACCATCACAAAAAAAGCACTGGGCATCCCTCACTCGATCTCAACCCACGTTGAGAATATGGAACTACACCCTGAGGTGTCATTGAACTCAAGATTAAAAGTCAATGGATCAGGAGGACACAGATGATGAAACTCCAGTTGTGATACTCTTGATTAAAAAAGTGAGACAGACTTGAGATTTGGGGCCTTCTGGCTGGATAGAAACCACAATTTGTGCTATTTGAATTATCTAACCCATTGAGTTTACCACCTTTTAGGAGACCATGGCTCATCTGAGACTTGAATGTGTATTTCTTTTGGCAAAAGAGATTCTATGGACTATGAACGATTAAATGATTGATGTATTGGCAAAGATCATGCGTATGTTAACTCAAACTAGCCTAAATTAAAAAAAAGTATGGTGCTATACCACAAACTGCACTTTTGCAGCTAATCTGCATTGATATTTTTAACATAAAGACTTCATTTATTACTGCATTATAGTGTTTGACTACTTTTTTAAATGTATGTATCCCTTGACACCTGCCAATAAAATGGACAGAAATAAAGGTGGCTGATAAAACATTCAGAAATGCTATTCTTTGATTTTAAATGCCCTGAAAGGGTCTCCAGGGTCAGAGTAGGGAATATTCAGAACAGTTGCTTCCAAAATTTTAAACAGGGCCAGCTTATAATTAGGCAAAAAGGATTCATGCTCAGGCCCCCACATTCCAACTTTCCATGTTGTGTGCAACAATCTAAGTTTTCATTTTTAAAATAAAGTAAATTTCTAGTCTTAGTGGTTGTGAAGGGGGGGGGGCAGGAATAGAAACCAAGTGTAAGTGGATGTTGTGCTGTCTGTGGCTGTAATCTACATTATAATCTATAAACAGTGGTGAGGGTTGTTGGGGGTTGTTCTTCTTTTTTTTGCCGTTATCACCTCTAGACTCCTGTGAGTGACAGAAAGCTATTTATGCTTACTATATGCCAGACTTTTCATGTTGCTTTCCCTGCTAAATGTCCAGTATTTTAATACCAATCAATCTTCACTCTGGGTGTTTTGGCTCAAAGGAAGTATTTTGCGGAAGCCAGGCTGAGATTTTGATCTGCCTTCAAAACATAGTCACCTTATTACGTGTCCATCTGAGCTGTAATCGGAGATGATTCTGTGGCATTTCCTCAGTTGCAGTGTTACATCCCATCAATCCAATGAGAAGGAGCACATTTACATGATTCAGACTTTAGAAATGCCCCACATCTAATCATTCTGCCAGAGGTTAGCTTAAGCATACCCCATCTCTTCTGAGGCTAATCTACTTCTGAGACTGCAGTCAGCCTTTGTCCAGATTCCCAAAATAGCATCTAAACTAAGAGACAGCACATGTACCTTTGTTAAGAAGAGTCTTAGCAGCAGGCTTGGTTATGTTTCTTTCCATGGTAAGGATGTCAGTAATTCACACATGGCTTTTGGTGCAGAGAAGACCCAACTTCTGCTGTAAAAGCTATTTTAAAATGCAGTTTTAAGACTTATACTACCTATAAAATATTGTGATAAAATCACCAACTGCAAGATATTTCAGACAATCTCAGAACAGCTTACCTTATTCTAACATTATTTTCCTGTAATATATGTATCAGGATGTGTGGGTACTGTTATCTTTAAATATAGCACCACCTGCTTCTCTGATTAGTATTATCTCTATTCCTATTTTGCATTGCCATTGTGGTTCCTATCACTGTATTATCTAAGTACACCTTTGGTATTTAAAAATAAGATCATTAACCATCTTCCTTCCTTCTCAGCCTTTTATTTTACCACTACAGTAGCGGCTTGATATGCTGCTAAGATACCGATTGCTTCTTAATTATACTTAAAACAGCAATTAGATAAACTTGGGGCATTTTTTGCCTTTCGCTTCAGTGGGATGTGTACATGCAGAATGCTAACAGATTATAGTCTAAGGCCTTGTCATTTTCTTTCCTTTACCAGAGTAACTCTTTGAATTTTACACATGGACCATTTCATTTGGTTCCATAAAACATTTTAAAAATGGACCCTCTAATTGGGTACTGTAATTTATTAGCATTAAAGTAGATTTTCCGTGATAACTTCTGTTGTTTTCACTGACCACTGTTGGAATAAACAAGGAATCCATTAAGAATCAGACTAGGGAGATTATTAATCAACAACAAAGGTTTGTGAATTAAATGTAATTAAACCTGAACATTTGGATGAGTTGAGGAAAGTATAACCACTTTGGGTGGCAGAGTTTGGTTTTTGTTTTGCCCAACCTAAATCAGAGTAGCTTTCTGAGCATAACTGAAAAGCAAACGTTGACCCCCCCCCCCCCCCCAGGATTTAATATTTATTTAGATTTACATAAAACTAAGACGGGGACACCTACCCATGGCTCTGTGAGCTCCTGATATAAGTGACAAAAACACCTCACAGAACACAAAACTGCCCTTCATTGAACAAATCTGATTCCCCTCAAAAGATCAGCTGTGCAGCAGCCTACCCAAGTAGGTGTGTCTTACCTCCTTCCCTGAAGGTCAATAGACTTGGACTATTTTGGACTCAGAG
This sequence comes from Pelochelys cantorii, assembly GCA_032595735.1. Classification (NCBI taxonomy): domain Eukaryota; kingdom Metazoa; phylum Chordata; order Testudines; family Trionychidae; genus Pelochelys; species Pelochelys cantorii. Next base: position 145,930,234 of record CM064327.1, read on the forward strand.
AGGATCTTTTTTCTGGAGCTGATAGCCTCTCACAGCAAACACTACTGCCAGGCCCCTTCCCTCCTGAAGATTCATCAATCATTTGTTGGTCACAATAATGTCAGCGTGATATCAAGGGAGAGGAGGTTTCTGTTGTAGGAAAATCCCAGGCCACTGCATGCTTAAAGGCTAAAACCAATACCTTAGATTCAATATATAAACTTAAGCCAGAAAGGACAGATCATGGAGGATGGAACTCCAGCATAAGTTTCTGGGCTGATCTTGTGCGTGGCCTCATGTAGAGCCTATGGTCACCTTGTTGTTGGATCCTGCAAAAGTATGAATTATAGAAGCAAAACCTACACCTGAAATGTTTTGATCTTGACTAAACTACTGTTCTGAGATAAAATTAGTTAACTGTCAACCAGCCATAGATTAGACTGAGTTTTCCACTAAAGCACGGATTCATTCACTTTGTTATTAGTTGATGAAAAATATACTGTCTAACCCAATATTAAGTATTTATTCTTTGAGTACATAGATGGAAAGTTACAGATCCATATTAGAGGCTCCATAATAGAGTTGTTAATCTTTTTTTTCACTGATTTTGAGCTTCAAACTACCTTGTTTTCTTTACTTTACAAATAATAACACACAAAAAAGATTAAAATGTATTTCCCACAAGTAATTTCAGGGCAGAATTTAATTTTGTTTTTTGAAATTTTGGAACAAATCTGACATTGTTTTATTTATGTTAGGTATTAGGAAATTAGTGATATTTTAATTGTTCAAAATATTTGCTAACTCATCATTCAAACAATGTGATCAATAATTTTTACAATAGTCATCTTATTAGCACATTTTTAAAAGAGCTTGTGCATAGAAACCATTTTTTTTATTTGGGTTTACATTAAATAATTAAAAAATCAGTCAGAGACCAATTCTTTAATGTCTCCAGACATTAGAAATGTCACTTACCAGACTCTATAAACATGATTAATATAGAAACAGTGTTTCTAAGCATTGACTAATGTTTTAACAGCTGTAGGAATTATCAGGCACCTGACTATAATTAGGAATCTTACCAGCATATCAGCAATGTTTGTACACGCTATTACCATAGTCAAAGGTACTCTGTTGTTAGGCATCATGGATAGCATTAGGTTGCTAAGTGTCATGAATCCCTCCTTGAGTCCCAGTTGACTGTAAGCAACAGAACGATTGGCAAAAGGATCCTTGGTAGTTATAAGCAACGCACATATGCCAGTATTTGTTTCTAAGTGGAATAAATTGTTGTCAGCTCCATCAACTTGCTGTCACTGCTTATAGCATCTGTGATTAATATCAGTTAGGGGCATGGCCTGCTGGCTTCCAGAGATGTAACTGCCGTGAGCCCTGGACCCTAGGACTCATGATGACTGCAGGCATTAATGGCTTTCTAGCAACCAATGTCATAACTATAAATCCTGAAATACATGATTCATGATATCATCAACAATTTAGATGATGGAATAGAGAGTACGATTATTAAGTTTGCAGATGATTCCAACCTGGGAGGGGTTGCAAGTGCTTTGGTGGATAGGGTCACAATTCAAAATGATCTGGACAAACTGGAAAAATGGTCTTAGGTAAATAGGATGAAGTTTAATAAGGACAAATGCAAAGTACTCCACTTAGGAAGGAACAATCCATTTCACACATAGAAAATGGGAAGCAACTGTCTAGAAAGGAGTACTGCAGAAAGGGAACTAGGGATCATAGTGGACCACTAGCTAAATATGAGCCAACAGTGTGACACAGTTGCAAAAAAAGCAAATATGATTCTGGGATGCATTAATAGGAGTGTTGTGAGCAAGACACTAGAAGTCATTCTTCCGCTCTACTCTGAGCTGATTAGACCTCAATTAGAGTATTGTGTCCAATTCTGGGCACAACATTTCAAGAAAAATGTGGAGAAATTAGAGAAGATCCAGAGAAGAGCAACAAAAATTATTAAAGTTCTAGAAAAAGAGCTATGAGGAAATACTGAAAGAACTGAGCTTGTTTAGTTTAGAAAGAGAAGATTGAGGGGACATGATAGTGATTTTCAAGTATCTAAAAGGGTGTTGCAAGGAGAAGGGAGAAAAATTGTTCTCCTTGGCCTCTGAGGATAGGACAAGAAGCAATGGGCTTAAATTGCAGCAGGGGAGGTTTAGGTTGGACATTAGGAAAATCTTAATAACTGCCAGGGTAGTGAAACGCAGGAATAAATTGCCAGTTGTGGAATCTCCATCACTGGAGATATTTCACAGCAGGTTGGATAGACATATATCAGGAATGATCTAGATGGTGCTTGGTCATGCTGTGAGGGCAGAGGATTGGACTTGATGATCTCTCGAGGTCCTTTCCAGTTCTAGTACTCTTTGATTCTTTCTCTTTTGTGTGAGACTATTTGCAGTTGGTTTTTGGAGAAATCCAAACTGAGAGAAATGCTAAACCTGGGGAATTTTTTTGTAACATTGCTAATATTTTTCATCTTATAATGAAAAGGGTTAACACTGTTTTTATAACTTATAATTTCTTGTGTATTTTTAAGTAAATAAAGAAAGGTTTGGACTCACATTTGTATCTAGTTTCCACTTGATGCATTGGAAAACAAGCATGTAAGGGAGTACTGGCAATATTCTGGTCTGTATTGATCTGCACCTCAGAATAGCCTGAGGAGTTTGGGATTCATTGCCAAAAGTGCAGCAGGTTCCAGCTAAGGCCTTTCCCCACCCCTAGAATGCCTAGGAACTTCATGGTAGAATGAAAGAGTTGTCTGTCAACTTCGTATCCTCAGGGAGAAGTGACTATTTCTGGTAGTGCAAAGGGGATAGAACAGTCCAGAGAATGTGACCCAAAATATTTAAAATCAGGTGGTGTTATTAAGAATTATACTTTAATCCAGGCCAAACCCCCCCACAGCTAACTGTGGGTTGCACTAAACAACAATTAATTAATCCATAAACCATGACAGACCCCATCCTCAAAACAACACCCCCCCTCCCACATCTTCCTTACCAGTAATAGCTACAGAACTCCCACTACTTGCACCAAAATAATATGCACTGTTCTACAGGATGCTGAGCAACCATGTACAAGAAACGCTCAAATCTGTACTCAGCCTCCTCCTTATTAAAAACAAATACTCCAATAAGAATGCATAGAGGTCACCTAGACCACTCTCCTATCTTTTATCTGTATGGGCCAGTGGTCCCCAAACTATGGGATGTGCCCTCCTAGAGGGCATGGAGGAAGGGTCAGGAGATGGAAGGGGGAAGAGACACCACCCCAGGTCCACTCTGTTCCCAGCTCAGCTGTGCCCCAGCTTCTGCTGTTGCACTTAATCTTGTGCTCTATCTGCAGCCCAGCTCTACCCTCTTTCCCTCTCCCCCCACCATGTCGGTTCCACCTGTAGCCCCAGCTCTTCCTCCATTCTGAAATCTACCTTCAACCCAAGTCCCTCTGCTGAGGAAGCCTTGGCTGTGCAGCAATGGAGGACAGACACAAATGGATTCCATTACTGGTAATGGGAGTTCAACAGGAAATGTTTGGGCTCCACTGGTCTAGGCATTTATACCACACTGAGCATGAAGTCAGGATAACTTTTAGGCCAGGCCTACATTAGCAGAGTTATTTCACTGACAGTTTTGTTGGTGATAGAAAAGTACTTAAAAGAGACGTCCTGATTTGTGTTCAGATTGTTTTCCACAGGCATCAGAATGTGTTTACATATGCAGCACTTGCAACGCCAGTGAGAGGAGTGCACTGTGGTAGCTATCCCACCATGCTCTGGGACACAAAGCAAATCGTTATTCTGGCAGGAGTGAATATGTGTGTGTGACAGCTGCCGCAAGCAAGCAGGTCTGAGATAGAAGCAGAGGGAGATCCTGACCTCAGCCCCTGCCTCCCTCCATGACTCTGTACAGCTCATTCAGTCTGCCTGCCTGCCTGCCTGTCTCTGTCCATGTTGTGGAAGGCAGCAGGAACATGCCACAATACTGATTTGTGTCCCAAAGTAGTGACAGTACCCGCTGTCAGAACAGAACTAAAGGGATGGGCGCATACCTGCAGACAGGACTGCTGAATTTCAGAGAGCAGCCACTGCATTGTGGAACAGCTTCTGAGGGCAATTAGATTGGTAAAAGCAATCAGGAATCTTCACTGGCACATCCGCACAAAAACAGACATAAATAACGTTTACTTGGCTGTTCTTTCATGCAAATACAATATAGCAAGTACATAAGCTAATGAAGTTTTGGGAAGTTAAAGTTGCCTACTCTCTTTGAAGATTTAGTGAATATACTCATCCATAATTTGTTTTTATGGGGCCAGAGTTTGCTATGATAATGGATTGCTCTGTGTTCTATTCTTTCAAGAAGCAGAACAGAATGAATTAAGAATGTGTATTGTACTGCATTTTTAGTCTTCACCCAGAATTTCCCTTATTTTAACATTTTTACAAGTGATCTTTACTGAGGTTTTTTTAGGTTTAACTTTCTTTTAATCTCTTCTAGAAAATTGCAAACATAGAATTTAAATACACATTCAGGGCATGAAAAAGATAAGCAATTAATTGATAGACTATTTCTTTGGAGCTGTCACAATGTATTGTATAAGTGTGTATCACTTAGCAACAGAGAATAAGAGGTGGTTGAGGGTTTTTTCCAAACTATCATCTAAAAAGATATAAAGACAGTATATGATTCCCAGAAAATGTGAGTTCAGAAATGTGCACAATTCATGTGCTCTCCACAGGCAGTATCTATGCATAGTAATCAGATAATTGCATGTGCAGATGGTTATTTAAGGGCACAGTTAGGCTAAAAGTGTATGCAAATGTGGGATTTTGTTGGGGCATTAGATGTAAAGCCTAGGCATTGAAAATGTAACCCATATATATTTATATATTAAATGTACTCAGATAGTAAACACAATACATAATTACAGAAAGCTATCACAATATCTAAATTGATATGTACTCTGCTAACATAGAAAAATACTGTTGGCATGTAATTAGGCAATTATAATTTTATTAAGACCAAATGGGCTATTCAGCATTTTGGGCTAACTAATTGTGTCCCGAAAATATAAATTAAAATGATGAAATATTAGAATTAAAGCAAAAATAAAAGTACAGGTATATGTAGAGTTTAAATGACCCTTGCTATCACCCTCTTCTGGCCAAAATGGAGAGGGAGGGTGCAATATCTCCTAGAATTCTTTTCATGGATCTCACTGGGGTTGTAAGGGACAAAGGAAATAATTGTTTTGTAAATCCTGATACCTCCAATACTTCTCCCCCATGTACCTTGAGTTGTCTTTCAGTGAAGATGGCTAGATGGTTTTAATAGAATCACAGGATTGGAAGGTAATCTAATCCAGGCCACTGCACTCATGGTAGGACTAAGCACCATCTAGACGTTCCCTGAGAAGTGTGTATCTAACCTGCTCTTAAAAATCTCCAGTGATGGAGATTCCACAACCTTCCTAGGTAATTTATTCCACTGCTTAACTATCCTGACAGTTAGGAAGTTTTTCCTAATGTTCAGCCTAAACTGCCCTTGCTGCAATTTAAGCCCATTGCTTCTTTCCTGTCGTTAGAGGATAAGAAACACAACTTTCTCTCTCCAGCTTGTAACAATCTTTTATGTACTTGAAATCTGTTATATGTTCCCTCTGTCTTTTCCAGACTAACAAACCCTGTTCTTTCAGTTTTCACTTGTAGGTCATGTTTTCTAGACCTTTAATCATTTTTGTTTTTGTTTTTTCCTGGACTCTCTCCAATCCATCCACATCTCTCCTGAAATGTGGTATAAAAACTCAACACAATACTCCAGTTGAGACCTAATCAGCACAGAGTAGAACAGAAGAATTACTTCCTGTGTCTTGCTTACAACACTCCTGGCTAGTACATCCCAGAATGATGTTTGCTTTTTTGCAACAATGTTACACTGTGTTGCCCAACCTTTACATTTTGTATTAATTATATAGATTACTTAGGAATGCCCAGTTATCAGTTTGAGGATTGACAGGTCCCTGTCCCAGATCAGGCCCAGTATTATTTAAGTAATCACATAGTTGGGAACCCCAATGTGCACAGCTGCAACACTAAGGTTATAGGAATTCTTTATATTTACAAATACAGTTTATTAATACATTTAACATAGTCACAAAGACCCCAACATGGTAAGGAAATCTAGATACTATAGAATGTACATCTCTAACTCCATATACTCATGCCATCTCCTGTAGGACAACCTGAAATGTTAGCCTTCACTTTCCTCATCATCACCAGTGGCCATCATTTTGGCACCTCCCAAGGACAAAATTTCCCTCTCCTATTGCCCCTGGTCTGTAATGGCACTTTTATATGTTATGTTGACACCATTGTGTCCAGTGTATATTTAGTAGGTGGTATTTCCCCTTTTCCTTAATTATATTTCCTCACCTTACTAATGCTGGAGTGTCTTTTTTCTCGAGGTTAGCATAATCAACTATTTCAACTTCTTATCACATACATCAGTTTGATGCCATGGCCCTTTTGTAGTTAGGTATCACATTTGTTATTTGTGTCCCAAATAGACACAGTTATTCCCTCCCTCTTGGCCTCCTGGATGAGCATAGCCCCCGATATGCTCTCTGTAAGGCACTGGTATCTGGCTACTCGTAAGCCCTGGCCAGCCCTTCAGCCTCTATCTCCTACCCTGGCAGGAAAGTCTCCCCCTTGCTCTCATGAAAGTTGTAGAGCACACAGCAGGCCGCCACCATGAAGGGGATGGTTTGCTACTGAGGTCCAGATGAGTGAAGAGCATTGTTTCCTCTAACATTTTCTCTCCTTGGGTGGGTTGAAATTTCTTGTGTGCAACACCAATATTGAGGTAGTGTGTGAATGTGCACCACCAATACAAACAAAACACACACAGAGAGATACACATACATACATACATTATATATTCAGCAGTCTATATGAGTGGAAGAAAATATATTAAAACAAGGGATAGACACGGAACAATGCTTACAGTATTTAATATGAAATCAAATAAAAAAAGAAAATTAACATTACCCTTGGAATACATGTATCAGTATCCTTTCTAACAACTCAAGCTAGTAAACACATTAGAAGGCATATTATCCACACATAGCTCAGCTTTAAGATGCTAAACAAATCTATGAGTCAACTAGAAATAATATTTGCAATGAGAGCATTTATTGACACTGGAAAGGAGAATAAAAGACATTTACTAAGGCTTACACAGTTTCTCTGGGGAATGTTAAGGATCCGTGCTGTAAAAACAGATAAAAAGTCTCTTGGTTTGAAACTTTCACCTTGTGTGTGTTACTGACTCAAAGGGGTGCTGTGTTAGTCTGTATCTAAAAAAACAACAAATGGTCCTGCAATACCTTAGAGACTAACAAAACTGAAAGAGTAGACATCCCAGAACAAATTAACTTCAGAGTTTATAGACAAATGCATGTTTCAAAGAGCTTGCACATAAGGTTGCATCCTACATAACAAGTAGCATCATACCTAGTACTTGCTACTTCTGACTCATAAGAACCAGAACTCTACCACCTAGCAAGATCTGGCCTTGATGCAATACAATACACCATGTATTAATTAGTAACACAGGATTTTTTAAAAAATCATTAAGATCAGAGTTTTAGATATCTGTAACACTCCAAAAATTCTGTTAAAAGAATCTTTCTCTTTCTTACCTTAAGCTATGTACACTTTGTTTGAAATGTAATCATGCAAATGTCCTCACGCGCATGCACACACACACACACCCTGCAGCCTGCTCCCCTGCTCCAAACCAGCAAGAGAGGACTGCAGCAAGTGAGTCAGGGACACCTCAAACAAACTCTTCCCACCTCCACCTCACTGCACAGATACCACCCCCTTTTCTCAGCCTATCCCTGTGCAATCTGCTCCCCCCAGCCTTGGTGGGGGCTGGTATAAAATCCTGCTTCTCAAACTAGCAGGCACCAGTAGCCTGTCCTGTCCTAATTTCCAGCTAATGCACAAACAAATTATCCACACCTCTCCCATTTCACAGCACAAACTCCCCCCCCCCCACCTCCAGCTCACCCCAATGCCAGCACCCACCCACTCCTCCTTTCCCCCACCTACACCATGCAGTGAGCCCCTTGTCTTCCCCCTTCTCAGGAGGTTTGAGAGTGCTGAGTTTCTCCTTTCTCTCCTCATGCAGACAGGACTCTCCAAACTCCCCTCCCCTCTGGCTCCCCTTCAGCCAATTACTCCCTCCCTCCTTCTCCTCCTCCTCCCCATAGCCACTTTTTCCCTCCTTATATCACTTTTTACCTGCTCTGGGAGCTGCTTAGTTTTAAGCATGGAGCAGCTCCATCTATCTGCTTGCTTAGTGAGATGATGCCCTGCCAGTCAGCTGAGTTCCCTGCCTGCATGGAAGCTTTGAACTTCTGAGTGGAGCTCAGAAAACAGCTTTGTGGTCACACAGCCATGAAGCTTACAGGGAGCTTAGATGAGGAGACTCCTGAACCTCCCCTTCAAATGGCTGATCGCACACTCCACAACCATGCAGCACCTGCTCAGCCTGTCATTGAAGTTCCTTTTGATGGGGTCCAGGCTGCCCATGTAGGGCTTCATCAGTTAGGGGAGCAAGGGGGTAGGCTGCGTCGCCCAGGATGCAAATGGGCATGTCCACATCCCCGATCCTGAAGGTGCAGTCAGGGAAAAAAGTGCTGGCATGCATCTTCTGGAACAGGCAGGAGTTTTGGAAGATGCAGGCATTGTGTGCCTTCCCCAACAAGTCGGCGTTGATGTCAGCGAAGTGTCCCTTGTAATCCATGAGGGCCTGCAGCACCATTAAGAAGTACCTCTTTCTGATTATGTAGTCCAAGGCATGGTGGTTGGCGGGCAGGATAGGGATGTGTGTGCCGTCTATGGCCCCCTGCAGTTGGGGAAGCCCTTTGTGGTAAAGCCATCCACGATGGTGTCGATGTTCCCCATAGTGATGACCCTTCGTAGCAGTACATAGTTGATGGCCTTGGCTACCTGCAGGACCACAGCCCCAACTGTTGATTTCTTCATGGTGAATTGGTTCCCGACGGATCGGTAGTTGTCTGGCATGGTGAGCTTGGAAGTGCGATGGAGACACGCTTCTGCAGGAGGAATGGTGGGTCACAGTCAGGTGTCCTGTCACCTGAGGGAAGGGGTGAGCCATTCGCAGAGCTCCAGGAAGGTGGCCTTCCACATGTGGAAGTTCTGGAACCACTGCTGGTTATCCCATGATTGCAGGATGATGTGGTCCCACCAGTCGGAACTGGTCTCTGTCCTCCAGAAATGGTGTTCTGTGGTGTTCAGGGCATTGAGGGGCATTTGCAGCAGCAGGAGCACTAGGACCTGGGTGATGAGGTCCTCCAGTTTGGCCTGCTTGTTGACTTGCTGGAGCAGAATGCATGCAGCGTGGATGAATTGCACCATGAGGTGAAGCATGAGGCCTGTGAGAATAGCACTGCTTTGCAGCAGCTCCAGCTCCATGGTGTCTATGCTATTGTGTCCTCAAGGGCAACCAGAGCACACTGCATCAGTTTAGTGTCCAATGGAGGAATGACGTGTGAGACATGGCTATGGAGAGGAGCCCCTGAAAGCACACATTGCAGCTTGCCTGACCAAGCAGCCACAGGAAGTATCCACCTTCCTGGTGTCCTCCCCAGAGTGCTTCCAGGGTCTCTAAGTCTGAGGCAGGCTCCAGTCAATGTGGACACACTATTTCAAAATAATTTTGAGCTATTTTGATGCTTCCCCTGTAGTGTGGGTGCTCTATTTCAATTTTGTTATTTCGGGAGTTATTATTTCAGTTTTAAGTATTTCAAATTTATTTCCTTGTGTAGACATGCCCTTGGTGAGCTGAAGCAAAATAAAACTTGTGGAAAAGATACTGTAAGCAAAGAAATTTTATCAAATTAAGAGTTTCAGACTTATTTCCATACAACATTAGTTATTACTGCTAATATATTCAGTTACAGAGCCAGTCCAACCTGGTATTCACGGTCTACCTCCTCTTCTCTCACCAAGTAGCCAGATAAGTCAGGAGTAAAAAATTTTAAGATGTATCCTACTTTTAACCAGGAGCACATTATATAAATAAAATAACCCATTTTATTTTCTCTTATAGTCAGTACACAAAATAATGTAATTTCAAATGATCTCTTTAACAGTAACTCTAATTAATCACATTGTATTTGTCAGACAGATATATAATATATTAATCTAGGCTTTCAATGTACCCCTTACGATGTATTCTTACTTTAGAAAGTGGATTGTATATAGTTAGTTCTTTAAAATTCCAGACATTTGAAAAAATTAGCTTCCTTTCACTTTTTAAAATTATTCATATCCTGGTTGTGTTTACATGATGGTTTCTTAACTCACACAAGCTTATTTCAAATTTCTCTTTTGATTGTAAATCAAATATTAAATATTCTGACTTATTGTCACAATATTTTTATTTTTGTTTTATTGTTTTGGCTTAATAAAGCTGGGGTGAGTAACTCGAAAGGAGCTATAGTACAAGTGGTGTTATCCGGCACTTTACCGCCAGAAAGCTCTATTAACCAGCATTTCTGATATCTTATAATACAAAACGTCAATCTAGTAACCAGGATTAGTATGCTGCCCAGGAGGTTGTGCAGTTGTACATTCTGCACTCTGCTTTTATGCAAAAGATGCATGTAACAAGTAAGCCAGTTGGTATCAGAGATTTATCCAAAAATAGCTTCCAGGCTGTGTCATAGGGTCATTACAAATTCAGCCCTGTCTCTGACACCTTCTGCATCTACAGTGATAATTGATTTTGATAATGATGACCCTGAGGCACTGCAAGAGCCTGAAATGACTTCTGAATAATCAAAGATGGATTAAATTATGTTCAGTGTAGTTTTAGTGTAAAATGTATTTTTAGTGATAGGGTGTACATCATGCACTGCCAATAGTGATAGGTAATGTCATAAGAATGTATTGCTTGGAAACCTTATCTGGATATACCTAAGTGTTTCAAGAAAGCAGCTACTGTGCAGTGCAGTACCACTAGTGGATTGGTGAGTATCTGTATATTATTCTATTCTTTATTTATGTTGTTGTATTCTAATTCTTTGAAAACTGGTATGCCATTGGTAAGTATCACTCTTAGTTAACGAAAATATTTGATTAATTTGCCCCTTTAATCTCCTCAACCTGCTCGACAGCAAAGCTTTTAATATACTAAATTTAATGAAATAGCATATTAACATGAAGTAAAATCTAGTTCCTGAAGAAAAGGCACACCTATATTACTGTTGAAATGAAGGCTACTCCTTTCACTTCTTGACTCCTTTTCCCTTTTATACAGTCTTGGAGATATTTTTGGTACTCCTGGTGCATGGCATGAAGAGTTGGTCTTGGCGTTCCAGTTCTTTTCTCTTCTAACTTTCTTGGCAGAGCCTTTCCATTGTATCCTTGGTCTTCCATGTCCTGTCTTCATTTCTTTGTTGGATGTTCTTTTCCCAGTCCTATCATATATCCATCCCACCTCAGGAGTGTGCAGTCCAACCTGTATATCACTGAGAATACCAAGTCTCCTCCCCCTTAATTTGTACTATGTGCACTCTCTCTACTTGGTTTCCCTGCCATTCTTCTCAGCATATTATTTTCAAACTTCCTATATCTTCTCCATAAGACCCACTGTTTCCAAACCATAGAGCAAGTAGAGACTCACACAGCATACACTTTTCGGCGTATTACTTAATTGCCAGTCCCACAATATCTCTGCCATATTTTTTTTCTGCTGCCCATGCACGTTCATTTCTTCTTTTCAGTTTCCCAGATCTCTCTGTCATGGCCCTAAGTGTACTCCCCAAGTATAAAAATTCTTTCTTCTGCTTCTATTTCTCTCCTGAAACTTCAGTCAACAGTTCTTTTCCCACCTTCCCTACTTGTTTAATTTCAGTTTTCTTTGTGTTACCTTCAAGCCATGGTCTTTAAATATCAATGCCCATTCTGATTTGGTAATGAGGATGTTTTAGTGAAATAATTAAATATGTTCACATTTATATTTTCTGGGACATGGATTGCAAAAGGGACATTCCTCTGACAATCACAGTTATTTCTATTGCTCTGTATCTCCTGTTCCTACTCCAATATACATAACAACTAAGGGTTTCATCAATACTTTATGGTGACATCATTCCAATCATGCAGCATCCCTCCTTTGATTTGTGGGATATGTGCAAACAGAAATGGAAGCAAAATAGTAAAAATGTGTGCAGGATTTGGGGCATAACAGATATGTCCACACTTCATTTCAATTTCCACAATACTGGGCATACTCATGTTCAGGCATGAGTAAAATGTTGACAGGCAGTTGGAACACTAGTGTCTTTATTTATTTATTTATTTATTTTTGGTCATTCCTCTGAACAGAGAGTAGATCAGTGGTTCCCAACCAGACACACACACCCTCCCCCCCGCTTCCTGGAAGAGGAAGGAAAGGAAAGGATTGGGTCCACCATAGTGGGCCCAATCCTTACTTCTAAACTTTCCACAGACGCCCTCCAGTACCATTGTGGACCACCAGGGGTCTGCGGACCAAAGTTTGGGACCACTGGAGTAGATGAACCAACTACTCTGAGTTGTAGAAACCAAGATAACGGCTGAAATACGTAAACGGTTAGTACAAAAGGTGAAACACTACTGAAATAAAATCTCTGTGGTCCATGCTCTAGGATTGGAAGATGTAAGTTAACAAATGTGGAGAGAATATTTCAGCAGGAATTATGCTCTAAAAATAAAGGACAGTTCATAAAAGCTTTTGGGTCAGACTAGGAGGAAAATGGAGAAAGGGCAGGTGGCTTCAACTAGTAACCACTTTTGAGAAAAGTTATACACATGAGATTGAACTGGAAAGATCATGTTTGAAAATAACTTACAAAAGTAATTGGCCATACTAACCTCTTATGTATGTGCTTGATTTTAATCACACGAGAATTCCTTACAAGCACTTTCCTTTATAAGCACCAAAGAGTGAGGACTAATACACACACTGTACATAACTGAACAAACTACAATTATATTACTACATATGACTACACAGTGTTTCAATTCAGTGTTTAACCTAAATTCAATTTCAGATTTTAGAAAATATGATGCATAACCACTCATAATTATTGGCCAGATCAACAGATTGATAGGGGATGTTTAGGGGACAAACAAAATCAGAACGGTGAATTTAATGACAAAAAGGTAACAGAATGTAGAGACAACATATATCAGCCCTTTGAAACTAGGATGATAACTGGAAAGAATGGTTGAGATGTCATTGAAGTGTACATAATCTTAAATGGCATAGAGAAACTCAATGCAAGTTAATACTTTCTACCCAGCATACATTCAAAGACCAGGGGCAGATATTGTACTTAAAATTAAATGCAGATATAAAGGAACGCTTATTCATTTAACAGTAACCACTGAAATGACCTTCAAGGCATATGTATTGAGAAAAACATGCTGAGAGATACCCAGGCAACAATTAGCAACTGTCCTGGGGGAAAACAGGACTGTGAGAAACTGCATAAGCTGTATTCTGCCTTGTCAATCACATTAGGGAGTTTGTATTTTAAGGTTATTCACCATTTCATAAGTTGTTTTTGTAAAATATAAAGCAGGATGAGACTTTCTGTTGACCTCAAAACGAGAGTACAACGTATTACTTAACTAAACTACAGCCAATCAGCCTAATTGGATAATTTATGGTGCGACTCCAAATCCGTATCTATCACCAGTTTTTCCCTCCTACCTATGGTCCGTGGCGCTTTACGAATAAAAACGTAACACTTTAGATAAATTTAGACCACAAGACTATATTGTTTCAAACAAGCAAACAAACGGGGGGCAGTCTGCTGTTAATAAACAGTACACTACCAGAGTCTATGAGCGGGACGATTGATGAGATGCTGGCGACCTCGATCCGTCAGCTCTTCCGAGCCTCGGGAGAGGAACAGCCAGGAGTCCCTTGCCGGGTGACGCCGCCAAAGCTGGTGACCTCAATCCTTGGGTCCTTCCGGGCCCTCAGAGAGGACAGCCAGGAGTCCCACGAAGAACTGGAATCCGGTCCAATGGCTCCGCCTTCCGCTGGACACTGTCCTTCTTCCTGCTCTTCAGGGCAGCTGGAACAGGCGATGGTAGACCCTAGACTCTGAACTAACCTACTCTAACCTTATCCTAAAATAAAACCCTAACTAACATGCGACGCGCCCGTCGAACAGACACGACGACGGCCGACGTGCGTGGACCGACGCTGCCTGACGAACAGACACGACGACGTGAACTAACCTATCTAATAAATAAACTACCTAATAACTAAACCTATGGCGTTAAGTACAAGCCTTCCGCCTGACTTAACCTTAACTTAGCATAGCCTATCTTAAGTCTAGCCCGACGCCCCGACGCAATGCTTGAAATGGGCGTTGCTCAGACTTTTATAGACTGGGCTTATACATATTCATGAAGGTTATAGTTTGAAATGATTGGTTAAGAAGGGACGCTATTTGCATGATTTCAAATCTATTGGTTCCTTTAACAATAACAAATTAATATTTATGACATAACTTATATCTCATACATATTTATACATTTTTAAACTCAAACAGTCAGTTGACAATAACAGTACGATGACACAGCAATATTCTCCAAAATGGAGTATGGAGTGACGTATTAACATATAACAGTGAATATACATTAATTCCTATTAGGCTCATTATTCCAATAAATATGACACTATTGATTACAGATTGTACAATTGCACAAACACTCAAATCCTCGATAGCCAGCATTTATACAATTCAATTCTGTCAACATTTCTATGCCAATTCAAATCTGTGACGTACAAACCATATAGTTACAATATTTTGCCACTTGATAAATAACTTTGTTTTGCATCTTCTGAATGTACCTGTCTGATTTATAACTGTTATTGTTGTTTTAATAGGAGTATACAATTAGTTTGGTTTTCTTGCTTGTGTATTTTTGTTGAAATTCTATAGTCCCAACATAGATAAAAGCATAATCAAGTTGTGCTGGCTGTGGTTATTTCTTGGTGCAGAAACTGTTGCATCACAATTGCATAGCAGAAATGTTTGTAATGATGATAGTCACTGGCATATTTGCTGGAGGTTTTTAGTGGCAATTTAACCTAGACAGACCTTCCTTCTAGGCATTGGTACAGTATTTTTCCTCAATACTCTGGTTGTTTTGTATTTGCCACCTTGGTTGGCAAAGAAAGGTTCATGAATTTTCACAATTCAAATGCATATACCTTTATTATTTTTCATTCCTGAGTAAAAACAATATTTAAGTGTTCACAAAGTGGCCTGTTGCTTTATATCAGGCCAGTTCAGCACACATAAAATCACCTCTGACCATGCTTTCTCAATACTCATTCAGAAAAGGATATTTTTTCTTTCAATAGATTCAGCTGTGTATTCTACTTAGGTATGTGTGCGCCCAGCACACTTGAGTCAGAGAACAGGGGCAACACTCATGCCTTTTGGCCATTGTCTCTCCCCAGACTATATATGGCAGTACCACCTCAAACCCCCTGGGTGTGTCTAGACTGGCAAGGTTTTGCGCAAAAGCGGCCGCTTTTGCGCAAAACCTTGCCGCCTGTCTACACTGGCCGCGAGAATTTGCGCAAGAACACTGACTTTGTAATGTACAAAATCAGTGCTTCTTGCACAAATGCTTTGATGCTCCCGCTCAGGCATAAGCCCTCTTGCACAAGAATACTTGCGCAAGAGGGCCAGTGTAGACAGGAACGTTAATTTCTTGCACAAGAAAGCCCGATGGCTAAAGTGGCCCGATGGCTTTCTTGCGCAAGAGAGCGTCTATACTGGGCACGGATGCTTTTGCTCAAAAGCACATCTCTTGCGCAAAGGCACATGCCAGTATAGATGCTCTCTTGCGCAAATACTTTTAATGGAAAAACTCTTCCGTTAAAAGTATTTGCGCAAAATCATGCCAGTCTAGATGCAGCCCCTCAGTTCTTTCTTATTGAGTATAACTGACATCGGAATTATGTGTTATCTTAACAACATTACCTCTCACTATTTTAGTGTCTTTTCTCTAGTTATATGCAGGCACTACAGGTTGAACACATCTAGTCCGGCACCCTCAGGACCTGACTGGTTCGGAACTAGAGAATTTTCTGGATGATGGGAGGTCAATATTGTCTAGCAGCATTTCCAACACTTTCACTGCTTAGAGGACATTTAGGAGTAAATTAGAGCTAAATAACAGCACAGAACACTGAGAGCTAGGAGTGGTGGCTCTAAACAAACTTTATGGGACCGTGGGAAAGTAGACATCTGGCTAACTAAAATAATTCCAGAGGACAGATATTTCCAGACCAGAGAATTCTGGACTAGAGAGATTCAACCTGTAGTATCCTTAATGTTGGTTAGATCAGTGGGCTATGAACCCTGTCTGACGGGCCACCGCATGTTGCCAGGCCATGCCCCCAGAATTTATTTAGTTCCCAGAGAATTTCCTTTCATGTTGCACAAAGCAACAGGGTGAGTGGGGTGGCTGGTAGATGGGTGTGCTGTGGCTGGAGCCAGAACCACGGTGAGGCTGTCCCTACTGGGGCAGCCTCACTGTGGCCCCAGTTCCAGCTCCAGCAATCATTACGCTGCCCGGCTGGCAGGGTCAAGCACCGTGCATACAGCGGCTGCCCCAGCCAGCGGGGCCAAGTGCTGCGTGTAAAGTGGCTGCCCCAGCTCCAAAATGAGCTGAACGGGGCAGGGGATGGTGGTGATGAGGGGAAGCCCTGAGCCCCTGCAGAAGCCATGTGGGGAGTAAGGGGCAGCAGGCAACCTCAGGTAACTGAATAGGGCTCAATACATTGAAAGCATGGCTTTTTGAGCCTCTCATCTCAAAACAACACACAGCTATCCTGCACCCTCATCTTCCTCTCAGATTTCACTCATCAAACTATATTCATTGGAGATAATCTTGAGTTACAAGGATCTGGGTGGCTAATCATGCCCATCATTTCTGCTTCAGACACAGAAACTTCACACTGCTATTTTATCAACATCCCTGCCACCTGTGGCAGTGACTTACAGCCACAATCTTGGTTACAATTACATATTGTTTGCGTAAAGACACAATTTAAAATAACGTGATCTTTTAAAATTCCCAAAATGAATATGCAAATGTTCAAATACATTAATTACCTCAATGAATATGCAAATATTTCAGTGCCGGTCCACCAACAATTTTTGAATGAGTTTGCCGGTCCTCAGTACAAAAAGGTTTGGGAACCACTGGGTTAGATTACTACTAGTTGTTAGTTAAGTATTTCCCTGTGATGCTCTCACTGGAGTTTAAATATCATCCAGTGTGTGGGTGAGGCCATGCGCTGGTGAAGTACTCAATGTGTAGATCATTCCTGAAACAGATTCAGGTGGTTCGGTAACTTTGCCTAAAGCAGCACCAGCCATGTAAGCTGTTTTGACACTGAGGCCCTCATTGCATCAGAGGACACCCTTGGGTTCTGAGAGCATTGTCCCTTTGCACTCTGCCGTAGACGTGTCTCTGAGGACTTGGAGGAGCTGCACCCTGCTGAGTGCACCAAGGAAAAGATTGAATGAGATTAATTGAGATCACTCCAGGTCTTGTGAGGAGTTGCCCAGGAAGAATATGGATTGGCATGGGGTTAATGCTGGTACATAGGGGCCTCTTACTGCTTTCTGGCACAGAACAGGGAGGCTAGGGATCCTGTATAGTTGACTCTGATTGTAGCCCTGGAGTAAAGAAGTATGACTTGGGTAAATGGACTATAAGATGTATAGAAACCTGGCTAGATTGTAAGGCTCAACGGAGAGTGAGCAATGGCTCGATGTCTGGTTGGCAGCCAGTATCTAGCAAAGTGCCCCAGGGGTCAATCCTCGGGGTAGTTTTGTTCATCATCTTCATTAATGATCAGAGGCGACCCTAGACTAGCTGCCAGCAACTGGCGCCCTAGGCAAACCATGCAATCGGCGCCCCCACCTCCAAACCCCTCAATGATATTGCGCCACCATTTGGCGCCCCATTTAACTTGGTGCCTTAGGCGACCACCTAGTTCGCCTATATGGACGGGCCGCCCATGATCTGGATGATGGGATGGATTGAACTTCAGCAATTTCACGGATGACACTAAGATAGGGGGAGAGGTAGATACACGGGAGAGCAGAGATATGGTCCAGAGTTATCTTGACAAATTGAAGGAATGGGCCAAAAGAAATCTAATAAGGTTCAACAAGGATAAGTGCAGAGTGCCAAGACCTAAAGGACTTAATTTTCTATATAGATACATAATTCCTTAAATATCATCCCTACACACATTTCACAATGATTATAATGACCAATGGCTACTGGCACTCCATAGAGACCTGGCATGCTGCCATTCAATGAGCTATTACACATATAACAGACTCTGGGAATCCCTATAAAGTCCTATGAGCCTCTCTGCTGACCCAGTATTCCTGAGTCACACTTATCTAGTTTAGTATCTTGCTGCTGACAATGGCCAGAAAATAAGGAAGTGCAAGAAATCCCGTAGCACACAATTATGAAATAATTTGCTCATCAACGGAAATTTCTTTCTAGCCCTCATCAGTCAGAAGAGGCTTGTCCACACGAGGAAAAATGCTGTTTTCTTTCTTCCTTTCCTTTTTCAGTGTGATAGCTAACACAGCAAGGCACAGCAAGCTGTGGTTTTCATATGTGTTAGCTGGATGAGTGGTGCTGAATGAGCAGTGCTAATGGAATGCTGACAGTTTTTGACAGCAAGCCAGGAACAATCTGCAGCAAGTAGAATTGGACAGAACATTTCTGTTGAAATCTCATTTCAGGAACATTATGCTGTTTCATTGAAATTTAAACATTTTGCAGATATGTAGCTGCTTTCATGCAACTTTCATCAGGAAGCTTTTGGATCCATTAGTCAGACAGGCTGGGTGGCTATTGTACTGGCCTATAAGGCGGGGGAGATTCCCGTACAAGTCCTTACTTTGCCTAATTAGGGAGGAAAAACTCTGCTCTGATTCAGGTAGAGCAGGAACTTAAACTTGGGGGCTTCACCACATGGGCTGGGGAGGGGAAGCCCAGAATAGCTCTTCGTGTGAACACTGTTATTCTGCAGCAAGAGAGCCTTCTTGTAGTTCAGGTTGATTCTCACTTTAGCTTAACACACTTCCAAAATGGAATAATTGATGCACTTTAAAGTCATACCTAGCTATTTCTCACTGAATTCCCCAGGTAGACATGCCCTGGATCCTCTTACATCTCAGCCCAATAACCAAACCATGCTATAGAGAGTGTGTCAAGTACAGGCATAAAAAACCCCTCTCCTGATGAAACAAAAGACAGGACTATGCAGACACTTTAAAGACTAACAAGATGGTTTATTAGGTGATGAGCTTTCGTGGGCCAGACCCACTTCCTCAGATCAAATTGTGGAAGAAAATTGGCATGACCATATATACCAAAGGGATACAATCAAAAAAAGTGAACACATATAAAATAGACAAATCAGATTTTAGAACAGAGGGGAGATGAGGAGAGGAGGTTAATGTCTATGAGCTAATGATATTAGAGGTGATAATTGGGGAAGCTATCTTTGTAATGGGTAAGATAATTAGCATCTTTGTTAAGGCCCATTCGTAAAGTGTCAAATTTAAGCATGAATGACAGTTCAGAGGCTTCTCTTCGATACAATTCAGTTTTCACGAAAACATTTGAAAGGTTTTATTTTCATTCCAATGTGCAACAAGAGCAAATTTCAAAATCTTGAAAGTTGATCTTCTTTTGCTTTCATGGTTAAGGTACCTGAACTTACGACATAGGTGACAGATTATTTTTATATGTTGGGACCTCCAGCTTTATTTTGTTCCATTCTTGGAATTTGCCTAGTACTATGAAAATCCTGGGAGTACTAGGGATGTTAATGGCTAACCAGCTAAGCGTTTAACCAGTAAGTGATTGTTTATCAGTTAACAGTGCTTGTTAACCACAGCAACCCCTTTCAGACTGGCTCAGTCCCAGCCCACAGGTCTGAGTTTTAAATGAAAAGCGTGCAGGGGAGCCACCTGCTACCCTACACTGCTGCCTCTGATATAGAGGCAGCAGCATGGAGTATCAGGTGGGAGCTGGTCTGAATAGGGAGCCAGTCCGTGGGATGCTGGAGCAACCTCTGTCCATGGGGAGCTAGGGGCCCCCTGTGGACAGGGGCTGCTGCTGCCCTGTGCTGCTGCCTCTGTATCAGAGGCAACAACACAGGGCAGCAGGTAGGAGTTGGTTTGCATGGCGTGCCAATTTTTAAAGTGGCTCCCTTCGCGGACTATATCCTGCCTGCCACCCTGCACTGCTGCCTCTGCTATTCCCCATGGGAGAGAGGCCAGGGATTTACTGTCTGCCATCTCCACCCCCAGGAGTATTGAATAACTGTGTAGCCACGAAGAATTGTGGTTACACAATTACTAAGATAAACTATTTCTATGATTCCTACTGAATATATTTTCTTGAAATATGATTGAGAGATCATAATTTTTTGACTTGTGTCAGTATAGCAAGAGTACTTACAGCTGGAAGAAAGAACAGTGGATTTATTAATCCTGAAAACACATTTATTTTATTTTCTTATATTTATCCAGTCCTAATTTTCCCCCTCCTACCTCTGTTAGTGAGTTGTTTGGACTAGTCAATAATACAGTACTGAGTGAAAATGGTTACAACTGTGGGTCTTGTATTCAGTTGAAAAACATACTGTTGTACCATTCATGCAGTGCCACACGATATTAATAGTAAAAAGGATTGGTTTTCAACTGGGTACAAAAGTCAAAGTGACAACGATTTTGACTATATTATGAATCATCCATATCCATGTGGATGATCTGTGAAGGAAAAATCTCCTTTTTTTGGTTGGCATTTATAATTCTGTAATGCTTCCACCTGTGTTGAAGATCTACATAATGCCCTAGTCTGTGAAATTATTGTACTCAACTTTTCAGAGTTGTTATATTTTCCAAATATATGGCCGTTGTCTTGTAGCATCTTCCAAATGGAGTTTTCCATTCACTGTCATGTAAGTCTTTTGTCACAGTTGCAATTGTGATCTGCTGTGCAATTCATTTTGAGCTTTTATGGGAACCTCTCTTCATCTAAATTTGCTTCTTTGGATTCTCCTTTGATATTTTCCCAGGATAGATGTTGCTACTCTCTTATATGTTATGCTGACATATTAGAGTAATTATTTAGCAAGGTCAGGCTCTGAAGGTAGACATTTTCAGAAGTGATTGTCTTCCACAATTCTGTCCCTTTCTCTCTCTTCTAGGTGTGTTCTGCACATACAATGTTTTTCTAGTCTATGAACATCTGTTCTGAAGCTTTCTGAAATTTCACCTGGTTCTTGAAAGCATTTATTAAATTTTGCATGCTCGTAAAACACATTATGTTTCCCAACAAATGTACCTCAAACCTTTTTTCCCCTTATCAATCCATATTCCTTTTTCTGACCAGGGAAAAGGGAAATGACTATGAGGGAATTTAGCTTGTTAATAAGCACTGATATCAAAGGTAAAACCCCAGGCTGAAGGGGAGGTAAACGGGAGTTTAAAAAAACCCTGTCAACTCAGCAGATTTTCTTCAGACTAGGTGTTCAAATGGTCTGCAGGGAAAATCCCAGTCTATGGATCAGTCACATCAGATTGGATGCTCTTGCCCATCAATGCAGGGCTAGGAGACAATTGTCCAGGGGCCCCAGTCGCTACCAGGGTAGCTCCGCAGAAAAGCATCTCTTGATTCAAAAGCACATTTGGTATGTTCCATTCAGGTTCCAGGGTGGGGTTATTTGGCCCCAGAACCTGCATGGGGCATATCAAAGGCATCTTTCAATTAAGAGAAACTGCTACAGCATTCCCCAGAGTAAGCAGGTTGCCTCCGGGGAAGGGAAGGTAGGGGTTCATCTGAGCAGGTTGGGGACAGGGTTGGGCTGGCTTGGGGTCCTCTCCTGGAGGCTGGTCCTTGAGTTATCTCTGAGCTGGCCGGGGAGGGCTTGTAGCCCTGGTTGAGGGAGGGGGCAGAGGGCCCAGTGATTTCTGTCCTGGGGCTCAGAATTGCTGTTGGTGGGCCTGTGTGGATCAGGCATATTTTAGGAAGCTTCTCCAGTGTTCAGGGTCTTGCCCTTTCCCTTTGTTTTCTCCTCCTCTTGAAGGCAAGATCCATACAGTGGTGACACCAAGTTTTCTTGAGAGGAGGCCGGCACATTTGCAAAATAGAGAAACACTTTATTAGTCGTAACGTGGAAGTGACATAAGAAAGCGCGGGGACTGAGCGTTGTGTTATGCAGAGTCTCATGTTACGCAATCCTTATCACTCAGTGTTGGATTTCCAACTGAAGCAGACCTCTTTCAGACTCCTTGGCTGAAGTGATTACAGAACAGGACAGAGAGCAGGCAGCACTGTATCCAGATCTAGTGTGGCCCACAATTTTATTTCATTAGTGCCTTCCAGTACATTAATAAACAAAACCTGCTGCTATACTTACGTTAAATAGGCAGATCAAAGACCAGTTATTTTTTCCTAATGACCCACTATGCTTGCTACACAAACCCTGTTCTAAAGACAGAATTATTAATTTCCCATGGGCTTTTCTATAGTGCTCATCACTAGAGTATCTGAGTGTTTTTAAAATGATTTATTTTCATAAAACCCTAGTGAGATGAGGGGATGGTATTATATGTGATTTGGTGTATATCAGTGCTGCCTCATAATAGGACTGAGATGCCTAAAGAGGCATTTAGGCACCTAAGTATCTTTGTGAATCTAGCCTATTGTGATTCCTTTGGCACTCAATCTATATTCCACTTAGATTTTCTTACTTTCAGTGATGTCTTCCTGTCTGGCTGACAGTTTTTAACCCTCTTTGAAGTCTTCTGCTTGTCTCTCAATAGAGTTTGCTCAATCACTTCTGTTATATCTGGCTCATAATATCCACCCCTTTTATTACCAGCAATTGCTCAGACCTCCAGCTGCTCTCTTAAATCGTACTTCGCCTTTAAAATGAAGCTTTTAAAGGTGACCTACAAAGCTTTATGAATGCTTTTAAGTACTCCATTTAGCATATATCTAAAGCGCTGTGTGTGTATGTATACCCCTACACAAGAACAAAACTATTTGTCTTTTATTCCTCCTTAAAATTTGCATTTTGCATACCCTCATTAGCATCAGCATCTCAAGGAACTTTGATTTCTGTGAAATAGCAGCATCACAAACTCCATAGACATATTTATCACTGTGTTAAAATCTGAACTGCTTCTTGTTCCTCCCCTGCTCGTTTTGAATGGGGGGGCGGGGAGGGGGGGATATTTAGCAAAACAATATAGCAATGTACAAATATGTATGGGTAAGGATAATATGATAAATTTTGTCTGTTTGGTTTGCAAATACTAGTAAGGGCAGGAGGAGGAAGAGTTTACATCCTCCTCACTCATGTTTCGCCCCCCTCCCCCGATGAGATGGGCAAGTTGTGGGAGAGAGGAAAAATAGCCACTGTTTAAAAAATCGTGGAAGGAGGGGGTTTAATAAAACTAAATAAAGCAGAAGTGGGTCTTTATACTAAAAGTCATCAAATGAAAAAGTGAATAAACTTGGCCAGTCACCTTTAAATATAGATCTCCAACTGTAAACATTCATGAATAACTAGTGTCAGACACTGGATAGTCAATTCAGGAGGAATATGCAGTTATAACTGTGTTCAAACTTTATTCATTAACAATGTCATTAATAATGATTAATAGATAGTGCACCTCTTCTGTAGGGGTTCTAATTAAAGTCTTAAATTGTAATGTTGTGTAAAAGCATGATCACTCTCTTTGTTCTATTGTTATACAAAAGAAAGATGTTCATTTCACCCAATCTTCTGATTTGGAATTGATTTGTTCATTTTCTCTCTCAGATGTTTTCTTACAGTAGAGTTATAATTCCCTTTCAATTGTTAGCAAATATCTTAATATTTGTATTATAAGTATCCATTTTGACACAACTATTAAACAGCGCACATAACTTGTTCAATAGCAAATTCTACAATATACTAATCCATTCATTAACACTATTGCTGTCTTTATTAACCTTTGCAAGTGATAAGATTATTCAATAATGATTATATGACATTTTTTAACTAAATATTTGGACTGTGATATTAGTACACCAGTTGTTCCTTCACACATCTCACCATGTCTTATTTAAATGGCATAATGACATAGATTGACAAAACTATGGCTCACATGAAGCTTGGACGAAAGGTCCCTAAAATCATTGTTATGCTTCAAAACTCAGCTAAGCTACAGGTTGTCTCAGTTTGTCATTATTTCACGTGAATAATATTATGTTAGTCCTATGAAGAAGAAGGCAAAGAAAAATGCCTAATTGAAGTGCCTTTATGATATTTTATTTATACACTACACATACTGTGTGCTTCTGTGCTTGGATGGAGCAGTATATTCTCCCCAATGACTACTTTCACCTGTAGTAGTAGCTGCCCATATCTAGTTTTTTTCTTATTCACGCTATATCTGCTTTTAAAGGAAAAATTGTAAGTCCAAGCCTCATGAAACCTCCTCAGCTCCTCCCCACACTTGTGTTGCTGTATAATACTAGGACTGGAAGGGACCTTGAGAGGTCAAGTCCAGTCCCCAGCCCTCATGGCAGGACCAAGCACAGTCCGTATCATCCCTGATAGATGCCAGTCAAACCTCTCTTAAATATCTCCAGTGATGGAGATTCCACAACTCCTCTGGCAATTTATTCCAGTGTTTACTACCCTGACACTTAAGAATTTTTTCCTAATGTCCAACCTAAACACCCCTATCATCAGAAGCCAAGGAAAACAATTTCCCCCCCCTCCTCCCTGTGACACCCTTTTAGATACCTGAAAATGGCTATCATGTCACTTCTCAGTCTTCTCTTTTCTAAACTAAACAAGCCCAATTCCTTCACCCTTGCCCCATAGCTCATGTTTTCTTGACCTTTAATCATTGTAGGTGCTTTTCTCTGCACCTTCTCCAATTTCTCCACATCTTTCTTGAAATGTGGTGCCCAGAACTGGGCACAATAACCAATTGAAGCCTAATCAGCATAGATTAGAGCAGAATTACTCCTTGTGTCTTCCTTACAAGACTTCTGCTAATGAATCCCAGAATAATGTTTCCGTTTTTTACAACAATGTTATACTGTTGACTCATATTTAATCAGTGATCAACTATGACCCCAGATTTCTTTCTGCAATACTCCTTTCTAAGCAGTCACTTCTCATTTTGTGTGTGTGCATTTGATTGTTCCTTCTAAGTGGAGTACTTTGCATTTGTCCTTATTAAACGTCATCCTATTTACACTTCAGACTATTTTTCCAGTTTGTCCAGATCATTCTGAATTATGACCCTATCCCTCAAAGCACTTGCAACCCCTCCCAGCTTGGTATCATCTGCAAACGTAATAAGCATACTCTCTATGCCATCATCTAAATCAGTGTTTCTCAACCAGTGATCTGAATACCCTTAGGGGGACTTGGGAGAAGTCTGTGGAGTATATTAACACAACTGAAATTTGGAGAAAACTGAACTTTTGTTTTAAGTTTTACACTTCTTTATTATTTTGTACTTTTTACACCCAAAAATGTCATTGCCTGCCTGGCTACAATTAAGTTGTTTAAAGAAATGTGTTGCAATGGTAGAAAAAAAAATTTGTGTGTCTGAAAACTATAGGTACTGGGCAGGGTACTTATAATTTTTTTTTTAAAAAGGGGTACTTTATAAAAAAAAAAGGTTGAGAAACCCTGATCTAAATCATTGATGAAGATATCGAACAGAACTGGTCCCAAAACAGACCCCTGCGGAACCTCACTTGTTATCTTTCGAGCATGACTGTGAACTGTTAATAACTACTCTCTCAGAATGGTTATCCAGCCCGTTATGCACCCACCTTATAGTAGCCCCATCTAAGTTGTATTTTCTTAATTTATTGATAAGAAGGTCATGCGAGACTCTATCAAATGCCTTACTAAGACTAACATGGCTACCTCTCTATTACTAAGGTCTAGATATACCACGTCCACCGCTTCTCCCTTATCCACAAGACTTGTTATCCTATCAAAGAAAACTATCAGATTGGTTTTACAAGATTTGTTCTCTACAAGTCCATGCTGGCTGTTACCTATCATCTTATTTTTTCCAGATGTTTGCAGATGAACATATTATATTCTTTTATCCAAACTTAGTTGTTTTTATTTTGCATTCATTCTCAAATGAAGTCTTTTCCAGTCACCAGGCTCTGTACAACGTAGCAGTCAGTTGCCAAAACCCCCTCCCTTTCCAAGCTGGATTGCTTACTTGAATAGGTTTTCTCTCTCAACTTGATGTGGAGGTCTTCATTATAGCTAGAGCACTCTTTTGTACAGTACCTTAAAGAGAATTCAACTGTCCCAGAGAAAGCTGGGCAGCTCTTTTTGCAGGCTTTCATTCCTTTCCTCTCTGAATTAATTACTTGCAGACACATGGCAGAATACTGAATTTTGTGAAGTAATGAGTATGCCAATAAATGCCATGAAAGACAATCAAGGCTACATGATCATAAACTATTCTTTGCTAATAAATTCTGATAAGTGAAGCTTTGCTTTAATTGTTTAGAATATTTCACAGTGCAGTGTTAAATGGACAGTAGAATAGTGCTTGAAAAATCCAGTCAACTGCTTGCCACTGAGCAACAGGAGACTTTCTTTGGCGAGCTATGGAGAGCAAACCATCCATTTCTGCAAACATTAACGTTGTTGTTGTTGTTGTTGTTTTAAGTTTGTATTCCTTCTGTTTGGCAAAATAACCTCCCAGATATGCAACAAATTCAAACTAATGCAGCATTATTTTTCCAAGTCTAAGTTCAGGCTCCCATCTCTCTCAAGCAACATCAACCTTTGTGAACGTGCAAGAGTATTTAGATCAGATAATTTGGTTTAGATTCATCTCTGTTTTGAATATCAGTATAGTGTTTCCTGAACCAATTTAAGGGATGCATGGTCAAAAAATGCAAATATACTTAATAGTGTGCTTGGATACATTTACATACTGCACCTGTGCTCTGTCGCTCTTCTGCTGAGCCTGATAGATCATTAGACAACGTCTGTTGCTTTTTTTCAACATCAGACAAAACTCTTTCTGGCATAAGAACAGAGGATTTTGTATGGATTCTTCTACAAATAAATCACTGTGCGCCATATGTTCCCTTCTGTTATAGAATATGGACAGTACCATTTTTAAATCAAATTGTTACAATAAAGAGACTCAAAAGCAATGCATGGTTGACTGCAGCTTGAGAGGCATGTTCTTGGCAGAAGATATGGAGTGTTGAACTTGCTGTGGAAAATAACCACTAGTATCCCATGGATGTCAGAAATGGGGGATTTTCAGGAAGTAGGTGGGAAGGCCTGGGGCAAACACAGGTACCACATATGCTACCCCCTGAGCAGCTGCAAATGGTTTGTCTGAAAGTCATTCACAAAATGGTGTTGCCTTTCAGCAGCAGTAATTTTGCACATCAGACAATTCAGCAGGGTTCTTTTGACTTTCCCAGGCCTACTGTTTGCCTGTTTCCAAAAGTATAGATATAAACTATGCCACCGTTAAATGCATACCCAAGGGCACTGCCTCTACAACATTACCAATGTGCAATAAAAAATAGCTCAGGATTGTTTGAGGGTGGATAGAGACATCAAGGGAAAGGAGGAAAAAGCCCTTAAGTGAAGGAGGAAAATTAAAAAGAGAAAGTTGGGATATTAGGTTGAAAGTTGAGTAGTAGGAAAGCAGACAGAAGGCAACTTGTGGGAGAGACAAAAAGGAAATTAGGGGCACTAAAGAGACACGGGGAAGGAAGAGAGTAATTAGAATCCAGGGAAACAGAAATGCAGGAGGAGGATTGGGGAGATACAAGGAAGAAAAGATAAGGTCAGAGAAAAGAAGGTAATGGATGCATAAGGCACCCAACTGTTACCCCCAGAATATGGACCTCAGGCATGCCAATAATGTTTTGCCCACAATTATGCAATTTATTCTGTTCAAATGGGTAATAAGGTAGAGGCTTACCTAAAGGAATTCCCAGGGCATTACCAGAGGTCTTGTGTCCGACCTGCTGGGGACTCCCCAGAACAGGCTAATCCTACTAACCCTTGAAAGGTCACAGATGCAGTCTTTTGTTCAAGGATGGACTTACAATCAGCAATTATTCAAAACCAAAATGTTTATTTAAAAGAAATAAGTACAGGTTGACCCTCTCTAGTCTGGCACCCTCAGGACTTAACCAGTGCCAAACCAGTGCCTTGGGGGATAGGATTAAAATTCAAAATGATCTGGACAAACTGGAGAAATGGCTGAGGTGTAAATAGGATGAAGTTTAATAAGGACAAATGCAAAGTACTCTACTTGGAAGGAACAATCAAATGCACACATACAAAATGGGAAGTGACTGCATAGGAAGGAGTATTGCAGAAAGGGATCTGGGGGTCATAATGGATCACTGGCTAAATATGAGTAAACGCTAAATATTTGTAACGCTGTTGCAAAAAAAGCAAACATTATTCTGGGATGCATTAGCAGAAGTGTTGTAAGGAAGACATAATCTATCCTCTAATCTATGCTGCTGGAATTCTGTATTGTGTCCAGTTCTGGTTGCCACAAGTTCAGGTAAGATGTGGACAAATGGGACAGAGTCCAGAGAATAGCAACCAACATGATTAAACGTCTACAAATATGATCTATGAGGGAAGTGTGACAGACCTACCCCCCCGCCATGGACATGAATAGACTTAACTCAAAGGGGCTTTGAGCAAATTATTTTATGTAACCTATCAATCTTCATGTCATGATCCGCTGATTCTGTTTCTTATTTTGATGTGTGTATCATTCTTGTGTGTAAAATTAGACATCTGGAGTAGGGAATATGTTATGATTTTTGAATGTGTGAATGAGAGTCATCAAGGGAGGTATCAGTGTATGGGCAGTCCTATGCAAATAGCCTTTTCTCCTTAAGACAGCAGTGGCTGGTAGGGAGTGGCCAGGTGACTTCCCCATGTACAGTAATACGGGAATTTTTTAAAAAGAATAGAAAGGTAGGAGGTTTTTGGTCTTTTGGCTGGGCTGCACTTGAAGGAAGGGGCCAAAGACCCCAAGGTGGGAAAACAGCCCTAGTTTGGAGGGGCAGCTGGAAAAGAGGTTTTAGGGTGAGTTTGAAAAGTTTGTACTGAGGTTTCAGTGTAAAATTAGCCAAGTGTTTTTGTTTCTTTTGATTTGTAACCTACTTTGCTCTGCCTGTTCTCACTTTTTACCACTTAAATCCTACTGTTGTACTTAATAAAAATCACTTTTATTTTCTATTAAACCCAGTGTAAACAATTATTACCTGAGGAAAAAATCAGTGTGCACATTCCCCCTTTCATTGATAAAGGTAGCTTACCTGATCCTTTGGGGTTTTGATACCATTTGGGGAGGGGTATCCTAGGAGGCTGGGCCCAAAATTGTACTTTCCTTGGACCTGAATAGATTCAGTGTCTGTACTGCTTCTCGGTGGGGGCAGGGACCTCAGCTCATGGCCTTGTCTGGGGGAGACCAGCAGTGCTGGCCCAGCAGGAGTAGGTGGTGAGGTGCCCCAGAGAACAGGAAGGTGAGTGCCATGTCAGCACCCTGGGCCTGGGAGGCACCCCAAGGGGTCTTCTGTGACCTCACCCTATCACAGGAAGATTGAAAAATGTGAGTTTGTTTAGCCTGGAGAAGAGAAGAGGGGACATGATATAATTTTTCAAGTACATAAAAGGTTTAAAAGAGTGTTACAAAGAGGAGTGAGAAAATGATGTTTCCTTTAACTTCTGAGAACAAGAAGCAATGGTCTTAAATTACAGCAAGGGTGGTTCAGATTGGATATTAGCAAAAAAATTCTGTCATGGTTGTTAAGCACTAGAATAAATTGTTTAGAAAGGTTGTGGAGTCTCTGTTATCAGAGATTTTTAAGAGCAGGTTAGCCAAACGCTTGTCAGAGATGGTCTATATCGGGGTGGCCAACCCACGGCTCATAAGCCGCATGCGGCTCCCGCACCCATGGCTCGTGGCTCTTAAAGGGGCAGCGTGTTTCTGTCTGAAAGAGACAGCCGGAGTCACGGCATCCCATGCAGACTTTAAAATGACTGCCTTCAAAATGGCCGCCTTAAAAGGGCAATGCCTGCTCTGCTTTTAAAAGGGCAAACTGTTTTTTGGGGTTTTTTTGCTTGACCAAACATTCTGGCTCTTCGTTTGTAACAGGTTGGCCACCCCTGGTCTATATAATGCTTAGTCCTGCCTTGAGTGCAGAGGACTGGACTAGAAGACTTGAGGTCCCTTCGGGCATGTCTACACATCAGGGCTAAACTCAAAATAAGCTACGCAACTTGAGCTGTGCTACTTATGTAGCTTAAGTCAAATAGCTTATTTCAACTTTTGGTGCTGTCTACCCAGCAGTTATTTTGAAATAGAGCACTCTTCCCCTGACTTCCCTTACTCCTCATACAATGAGGGTTACAGGAGTCAGAGTAAGAAGCCCGTTATTTTTAATTTATTTCGAAATAATGGACTTGCTGTGTAGACATGCACTACATTATTTTGGAATAACTAATGTTATTCTGAAATAACGTTGCTGTGTAGACATAGCCTTCCAGTCCTACAATTCTATGATTGGTGTTTACAACGTTGAGAGTGTAGACTCCAAACGCCATTTTCAGCAGTTAATAAGGATTGCTCTGAGCCAGTGCCTTAGTTTTCAAAGTGTTTAAAAACCCCCACATTTACTCATTACTTCTCAAAAACCCCACTGAGAGGTAAGTCTGTATCAGCTCCAATTTAGAGAAGAAACTTAGTCAGAGAGGTTTATCTAATGTTTCCAGGCAGGTGTACCTAGTATTAGTCCTCTAACTCCACATTTAGACACTCAAGTGGCCTAATTTTAAAAGTTGTGCAACAGCCAAGGACAATCTGTCCCTGTCTAATATAAAAGTCCAGAGAGGGTCATTGTCTAACTAACACAACTGGAGATTGGTAGCGAGGGACTTTTGAGTGTTTATCTTGGCTGCCTGTTGATTTTCTCAATGGCTTTAAACACCTTACTTCACATGGAGGCAGGTAAATGGCTTTATTTTTGCATGTTCTGCACACCCACAACGTCCACTGAAGCTGGAGAGTGCTGAACAGGATTGGCCATTGGCTCAAGACCCTTTCATGTGGAGGGAAGTTGAAGGGGACTCTTCGGATAGTTTCTCCCCAAAAGCTACTTCTCCGTGGTTTTTAACATGGGTGGGGATAATCTGACGCAGGGAATTTTGTAGTGCAACCTTCTCAAAACGTTAATGACTCATGTAGTTACATTTGTAGCAGATGGGCTATACTGTTGTGATGTCTTATAGCATATATGGTGTTGAAAAGGTAGACAAGATTGTAAAGGTTTATTTCTGAAAAATAAAAGTTATTTATTCAGCATAAGACAGTTAAAACGTCTCCAAATGTCCATAACTCATCACCTCATGTACGTTGCCTTGCATTAAGTAGGGTAAGCTTCTTATGGGGTCAGCAATTAGATTTCAGTCATTGAGATTTCCGTTTCTTTGTTTTTCAGCTCTCATTTGCAGCAACAACCCCGGAGTTAGCGGATAAGAAAAAATATCCTTATTTCTTCCGGACAGTGCCATCTGATAATGCAGTGAATCCTGCAATTTTGAAGTTACTCAAATATTATCAGTGGAAGAGGGTGGGGACTCTAACTCAGGATGTACAAAGATTCTCTGAGGTAAGAGCTGCTTAACTAATGGTATAAGAAGGTGATTTCTAATGTTTAATACTCAGGAACCTACTTCCACCATTAATGGGGAAAATGGATCCATTGTTTAAATCTGATTATTTTTTCTTGCCAGATGGCATTTACTGTACTTAAAGCCTGTTTCTGCTAGGGATTTCAGTACTTGTATAATTATGCAGATATCATGTAGATGTGCTGCACTGTTGCAGAGTGAGGCCCAGACTGGTTCAATTTATTTTGTTTTGCACAGGGGCAGCAGATTTCTGCTGAGAGTTTGAACTCTGTTATAACAACACTCTTGCAAAAACAAATCTTTTATATAGACATGTCATCAACATTCTAATTACACCCTTCTCTGCATCTTTTGATTTGTAAAGTATATATACTTGTAAGGGAATTTTTATCTTTGTTTGGTCATTGGTTTGGCTAGTACGTAGACCTAATGTAGTCTCAGTCTGTTCCTTCCTTCAAGCCTCTCCCATCAGTTTGCGCATTTACAAATCTAGTCTCCAAACCTGCTTTGGTTGAAAAGCTGCAGTCTAGATGGGGAACGAGGATGTAGAACTAGTTGCACCCTCTTATTTTCATTCCCTTCTCTACAGTTTGACTACTTATGATCCTAGAGTGAGTTAACACTCCGCCCCATCTTTCTCTTTCTGGTCTTGATGTCATTATAAAAAAAGTGCTAGCTAACACATATTAAACTTCTAGTCTAGGCAAGGAAAATTTTGGTTTTAACACATTATCTGTTTCAGATAAATTGTCATATGCCCCCGCCCCCCCCCAGTATTTTCTGTGCTGGGATTTTAACATGTAGTAGGTAGCACATGACAAAGCCACACTTGTATCCTGTTGTACACAGGCAGTTTTCCCCTCTTTTTCACTGAGATCATATCCAGACAGAATGTTGTATGCTACTGAATTAAATAAATATTCATTTTTCTTGAGATGTAAGTGTCACCCTTCTGTGTGCAGATGGTAAATTTAATTACCACACAATATATTAAACTTATGGTAATGAAGGATCCTGTCAACACCTCACTAGCATCCAAGTGGCTTATGTATAATACACTGAGTCATGATTCCTTGGGACCATTAAAATTTAACCCTTTTCTCTTACAGTTGAATATAGAGCTTCCCCCTTTTCTTCCAATTTCATGCAAATAATACAATTACAGAATATAGAAAAAAACAGAAAGTGCCATTATGTCCATTTGGAACATCTTTCCTCTGGAGGTACATACACCAAGTAATACTGATTTGTGTGTGTGTAATTTCAGTTTATGAAAATAAAATTAGATTGCTGGATTTTTTTAAGTTCAAAGAATACTGTATTTAGACAAAATATGTCTTAAATGTATAATCTCTGTGTAAAATTCTGAGACACACAGGTTATAAATCTCTTTCTTCTAAGGAATGTCCATGAAATTTCCAGATGACAGGAGATGACAGCTATATTATCTCAGTGTGGACAGCCATGACTATTGGAAGAGTGGTGAAGAAATAAGATTAGGAGTGCATTGAATGTGATTTCAAAGTAGGCTACTATGTACCAGTATTTACTATATATATTTGAGATAATTTGTCTGTCTGTGTGTTGAAGAACTCCTCATAGAAGAGCTAGGACCACCAAATTTGGTATGCAGCTTCCTCTTATCATAACTTTGATCTGAAGTCAGTGTTTGGTTGTGCCAGGAAAATAGGCTGTGCCTGTAATAGGATTGCTTCTCATAAAACCCTACAGAAAAGAGACCGAATCACTAGGTTGGTGAAAAGGGGCTTGTGGGGGATTCCCCCCCCCCCCCCGCCTGCATCCAGAATTGTCATAGCCCAAGCCTCCCACCCTCAGGTGCTCTTTAGGGAAGGTGGTGGGGGACTGATTCACATGGGGATGTGATTGGCTGTTCTCCTTCATCAGAGGAAAATACAGTTTGCTGCATTCCTCACTCAGGCTAGGCAATGCAGAGGGCAGATGAACCTGAACCTGCCCCAGCTGGAGAACCTCCCCTGTCTGTGCCCACTGGAGCTGCAGCGGCAATGGAGAGTTGTTTCTTAGGGTAAGGAGAATCAAGGGGGTGGGTGGCTTAGGACAGAGGATTAGGAGGTGGGGGGCCTCAGGGCAGGAAGTGGGAGCAGCTCAGGAGGAAGTAGGTGGGGATGCAGAAATCAGTGCAGGTGGGAGGTGCAGCATTCAGGGCAGGGCTCAGGTCAGGGAGGGGGGTTTACTGGGGCCGTGTGTGGCGGCAAAGTGGCACTGCTCCAGCAGTGGCTTCTCCTAGGGGGCTGTGGCAGTGCTCCCTAGAGGGTGACTCCTTGTGGAGGGGGGCAGTGCTCTGTGGGCTGGCACTGGCCTCCACCTGCCCCCAATCCCTGTCTGCTGCTGGTATGGAGTATGTGGTGTTTCAGGGGCTACCTCTGGCCTACAATGGCACCCTCCATCCTACTGCCTGTTTTGGGGGGGTGCTCTGAGGGCCTGGCCAGGCTGTAAGCTGCCCCTGGCTTTCAGGTCCCCCTCGACTCCCTGCAGGATGTTTGGGGGAGCAAGCAACCAGGGGCTGCCTCCTCCTCCAGTGAGTCCCCCCTCACATCCTGCAAGCTGTCTGGGGAGGGGCCAGGCTCTGGGGGCTGTTCCCCTACTCCAGTTCCCTCCCTGCACTGCAGCCTGCAGGCTTTTGGGGGAGGGTCTGAGGACTGCTCTCACTCCAGTGGCCTCCCCGCATCCTGAAGGCCTCCCCACATCCTCCAGTACCCTCTCCCCATGGCCTGCAGCCTGGGGAGGCCAGGCTCCAACGGCCCATCCACGGCCTGCAGCCAGTCTGGGGGTGGAGGGGTGAGACTCTGGGGGCTTCCCCCTCTCACTGCCTCCCTCTAACAGTTCCCCGTGGCAGGCTGTCTTGGGGCGGGGGGAGAGGGGGACTCCAGGGACTGCCCCTGGCCTCCAGCACACTCCCTCCCTGTGGCCTGCAGGCTGTCTGGGGTGGGGGTCAGGCAGCTCTAGCTTCCAGTAGGCCTCCCCCACACATCCTGAAAGCTGTCTGGGGAGGGGCCAGGCTCCAGGGGCCTCCAGCTGCCCCCTCAGCCTGCAGGCTGTTGCGGGGGGAGTCTGTGGGGACTGCCAACATGTCCTTCCCCACATCCTGCAGGCTGTCCATGGAGGGCAGGCTCCAGGTTTGGGGCAGGAGGGCTCCATACCCAGTCTTGTGGCAGACAAGATGGTGGAGACCCAGCCCTGCTGACCACTCTCTTTGTGCCACAGTTGCCCCCCAGTGGCTACTCTCAGTGTCGTGTTTCTCCTCTTTGTGCCCTTCCCTTAAACGTCCCTCCACTCTCTGCTTCCTCCCTTTCCCTGCTATGGAAAACAGTCCCATTCCCAGCATTTCCTGTTTTCCAGGCACAACCAGGGATACTTTAGGGTAAGAGGAAGCTGCCTACCAAATTGGTGGTCCTAGCTCTTATGGTTTAGGAGGAATTCTTGAACAAACATATTCACAGATGCACAAACAGAAGCACTCTAAAATATATCTAGATCTAGATATCTCTCACATCAGTTCCTCCAGTACTGTAGCTATTTTTGCTTGATTTTCCTGCATTTCCTCCAATTTACCTATAGATACACCTTTGTGGCTTCAAGGTACCTAGAATTAAAAGCTGTATTTTAGTTGTGATCCCACAAGTACTATGAAAAAAAGACAGTTATTTCCTTGTTTTGTGCCATGATACCTCCTCCTATGCAACCTAAAATCAGCTCTTCCTACTGCTGTTTGCATTTTGGCATGCCTAATTTGTTGCCTGCTATGACCTAGATCCTATTGTGGTGTGTTTGCTGTCACTGCTGCTGCTTTTCAAGTATTTCCTCTGCATTGAGTACTTGTGTATGGGATTATTTTAAAGACAAGTTAAGCTGTGTTTGTCTAACTTATTTTTGTGCTTTGCCTCTATTTCTAACAGTGGTTCCTTTGTATTATTCCTCTGCTCTTGCCTGGAGTTCTCAGCACTTCCCAGTTTAGTATCATCAGTGTAGGTGGTATTTTGAAAAGGAGGAAGAAATGAAAAGTGTGTAGGGAGCTAGTGAAATTAGCTACTGATCTGAAGAAGAAAAGATAGTTAAAGTCTTCCTTCTTGTTACCTTAGTAACCACATTTCCAGAGTGGCATAACTCGGGCCTTTGGTCCTGACATTTTGAAAACTTCTTACTACCAAATAAATAACAATAACACTTGCAGTTGGAAGAAATACTTTTTTTTTACACTTCTGTTTATTAGGTCATGGTTCTAGATGTCTACTGTAGAAATCACTGCATCTCTGTCATCCATTGTACCTGAATCCAGCCAACTGAGAACTTTTAAGTGTGATTTTGTAACCCATGCCTCTTCCGGGTGTGGTGTACTGTCCCAGCTAGTGGCACTGGGACCACTCACAGGGGGAATGATGAGTCTATTCTACAACCTTAGCTAATAGCCAGCTGGCTTTTAGTTCATGTCATACATGCTCATGTGCTAAGCTCCAGAGGTCCCAGGTTCAATCCTGCCTGTGGGTGTTACAATTTCTCATCCCATTAAAAAGGTTATAAATAAATGCAGTAAAATTGTTTAAAAGAGAATCATCTAGGGCATGTCTACACTATGGAGTTATTTCAAAGTAACAAGGCGAGCCACCACACAGCAAGCACATTATTTGGAAATACCAGGCTTGCGATAGTGAAATAACAACCCCTCATTCTATGAGGAATAACACCTATTTTGAAATTGCTTTTCGCAGCCTGGGGCCTGCACAGCAACCCGTGCACATGGAAATCCAGTCTGGAGCATGCAGCCCTGTGAGGCTGTCACACAGGAACCCCTTGGTCCTTCTCATAAGTTTCCTGGAGAGGCCGCCTTCCTCCCAACTCCATGGTGGGACACCTTCCCACAACAAGCTACCACTAAGGATGCTGGGGGTCATGGAACCACACAGCAGTGCTGCACGCAGCACAGGCTCATGCCCGCACTTGGGTAGCATCCACTCCCAGTCAAGGGTGGTGAGACAGAGGACACTGATCCCCTGCATGGGAATCTGCCGTGGGGAGGAAAAGGAGGAGACCCCAGTAGCACCCCCCCTCTAGCAAGTTGCATCTGCTGCTCACACACACCTCCTCCCATCTCTTCCAGTGGGCAGGGATAGAAGTTCTCTCTCTCCTGGACTCCACCACTGGCAGACCTGGCGTGTTTGTGGCACAGAGGGAAGGCAAGCTGCCCCATCCCCGCCCCTCCTGTCCACAGGCTCCTGGCCTGACTGGCACCTTCCCATGCCTGCTTGTCCCTGGGATGTGGGGGTAGCTAGGCTCCCCGGGACATCCGTGCCCCTGCAGGAAAGTGCCCGCTGTGTGGCAACAAATGGCCTTTGCATGACACCCATCACCATTGACTGAACCAAGGCCTTCGGTGTTGGCTCACAGATTAGGGCAAGCCTTCATACACGCTGTCTCCTGGTATGACTGCCTTTCTCACTTGTCTTCAGAGCTTGGCCAGCTGTGAGGGTGGTGCGTGCACCACCTACTGTGCCATCAACATGACCCATGAGACCTGCTGTTGACCCCAAGACGAGCTGATGCAGGAACACCTCGAGTGCCCTCCATTGTAGTTTTGAGCAGGAGCAGCAGGGGCGGGTCGCTGAGCTGGAGGAGCATGGCACTGAACGGAAGCGGTGGCACACCTTCTGGGAGCAGCTGTCCCAGCAGCCTGAGACTACATGCACAGCTTTCACCACTGCTGTCGAGCACCTGCTCACTGCCATTGTGCAGTCCAGCAGCCCACCCCACACCAGCTCTTCCCCCAACTCCCAGCAACCACTGAAAAACCTCCAGGGAGGGAGACTGCACGCCCACTCCCTGGGCAACCCATTCCAGTAGTTCACCTCCCTCCTAAGACAATAGCAAGAGAATCAAACCTGCATGAGCAAGACCCCGATGGCTGATCTCCCCACACTGAGCTGGTTCCCAACAGAGCGGTAGCTGTCTGGCATGGCAAGTTTTCAAATAGCAATGGCGACGCACTTCTGGAGGGGGATGGAGAGTTGCATGTGTGTGTCCCATTGCCGGAGGGCAGGGGTGAGCCACTCACAGAGCTCTCAGGAAGGCGTCCTTCCATATGCAGAAGTTCTGGACCTACTACTGGTCATCTCATGGTGATGCAGTCCCACCAGTTGGAAAGGGTCTCCCGGCACTGGAAGTGGTGGTGCACTCATAAAGGCACTTAGGCACTGCATGAATTATGATCAGTGGAGCTGGAGTCAGAGGGCCCATGATTCCTGGAGGGATGGTTATTCTGGTGACACCAATTGAATTAGGGAATGTTAGGGAGTTAGGCTGGAAGCAGCTCAGCTAGATGGAAAGCAGTCCATGGGATTTAATAACATTCCACTCGTTCTATTTAACCTGTATTGTGCCTCGCCCTTTTGCTAATGATCCATGATGGCAGTGTTGGAGTTGTGAGTTCTCTGATTCTCTGAAGTGTAGCAGCAAAATCCCCACCAATGGATTTTGCATACATAAATCTAGCTCAGAGATGCAATTTTGGGGGCTTAGTCGTCTTCCTAATTCAGGACAGGCTAGTCTAAGGCACTTGGGATCACCATACAGGGGACAGACTGTCTGGGTAGGCAGTCTCTTGTTAGATAGATGCTAAGACATGAAGAATGCAGCCAAAGAGTCAAGAAAAAGTATGACGGCCCTCAGGGGCAGAACCCCCAGAAATACATTTAGCGAGACAACAGCAAAGTAGGGCAGATGGCCAGGGTTCCACACTCAGTGTAAGATTCATTTGCCATTTGAGACAGCATGAATATGTGTGAAGGGTTATAGATACCCCACACCTTCATGGAAGAGGTCAAGAAACTGCTTTGGGCTGAAATGGCCCTGACCTGCCAATCATGCCAGGATAGGAGAAACGGTTAAAAAGAGGGAACTCCACTCAGCTGGGGGCAACCTTGGGAAGGGAGCAGACTGTTGAGTGTCTCCATCTCTGCAGAGAAGCATATTCAGCCGCAAGAGGCCCTGCCCTCACAGAAAAAGCATGCAGAGCCATGGAGTTGAATGGGAAAGAGGACTGAAACTTGCACTGGAGCCCCAGGGCTCTGAGGCAGGCATGGATACTCCCCAGGCCCTTCTGGAGTAAGATAGGTCCATATTTTGGAGGGAACTGCTTACAGATTTCTTTATTTTTTTGTTTAACCCTGTTTGCTGAGTGTGGGCTGTTTTGTGATTTCATCTGGGACCCTGACAGGGGACCAGACGATTGAGAGGCCTTGAGATCAAGCCCACTAGAGTGACATACAGCAACACCTGCTGGGCTGAGGGAATACTTGGACTCATTTGCACACATTTTTCACATAATCTACCTGGGGACTATGGACAGATTTATGACAGCCGGTAATGGAGAACTGCCCATAAGTAGGACAGCAGTGCAAGGAATGTGGCATGTTGAACCATTTTAGTAGCACATGTGAGAGCAGAGGGAAATCTCAAAGATTTAGAATCAGAATTGTACAAGAGGATATGGTACATCAGACAGTAGTAATGATACCAAAACACTCTCCAAGTCTGGGAGCATAGGTTCAGGCTGTCAAGAAAGCAACAAGGGACAATACCAACTTCGGTTCATGTTAAAATATGAATAGGGAACGCTCAGTATGATTTCTCATACTGTTGGCTAGCAGCATCTTCTGCAGTGAGATTTTTTTAGGGTGATTTGGATTCAAACATGCTCATTACAAAGATCAGGCACAATTAATAATGTACTATGAATCCATAATGCAGCCCACAGGAAAACATAATCTCATAGTAATTAACCTCAAAAATAACAGATGGTAACAACTGAAATTTGTGATGGTGGATAGTAAGGACTGCAGATCCTCCTTGGAAAATACCATCATACAAACCAGAGATCTGACCAGGATGCAGAATCAAAATTTTACAGCTGCAGTTTATGAAGCAAAAGGGAACAATGGAAAGAGTTTTAAAAACATATGGGGATGTTTTCAAAGGCAGTGGGTGTCTCAAAGGAAATCAGTGCCTGATAGTAGATCCCACAGTAGACTTGTGTGCTTACGCTGAAGGGAAATTCCAGTGGCACTATGTACATTTAGTATGCCAGGAGCTGAAACATCTGCAGAGCCAGGAGTACCACCATAGCTAGGCTTGGCCTGAGAGGACTTGATTTTAATGGATGAAGGTTGGAAAAAGTTGATTTCAGTGAGCATGCGGAAATTGATTTTTTTTTACCCATCAACAACAATTGGGGGGGGAGGAGGCTCTCCCCTCCTAGAACCTTGCTGCTACAGTGCTTGGATGTCACAGACATGGACCTGCTCTCTCACTCACCAGCTGGAAGTGCCATCGGTCTCTGCACTACCCCCCAGGACTTCCTTCCTACTCATGTCTGTGACAGTGGAGCTGCAGAGGCCTCCCTGCACAGCCACAGGCCTGCTGATGCCTAAACCCTGCAGGTGCAACATGCCAGAGGCAGGACTGTACTCTTGGCAGGGCAGAGCAAAGACCCTCAGTCAGGACTGCAAGAAGGATGAGCTCTCCAGCAGGAGACATTAAGCAGCAGGGTGGCCTCCCCTGGTATTGAGAGCTCTTCCAGGCTGCTGGCACTCTGCAGAAACGTAAATAAAAATTGATTAAAATTTTTTGGAAAAAAAAGAGAAATTGATTTTTTTCATTGACATTTTAAAAAATATTGAATTCTGCCAAGAGTAATTGCAGCACATAGAGAGGCCTGTATAGTCTGGGTAAGCAACATGGGGGTAGTAGAGAAGCCAAATTACACATCTTCTTGGATCCAAAACTATTGATCTGAACATCGTAAAAATGCCACTGTCTAGTGCCTTCCATTCATGGCATATTGCCAGAACTTTCCTGTAATGGGATGTGCTCACCACCAGGGTGTCCCCTGGTGGTTACTCTGGGAATTAGCTCTGCCCTTCAGCACGGAGCTTCCTCTTGTGGTGACTCTCTCACTGCTTCTTTACCATATCCACTGTTTGTGGTGACCTGTGTTGCTCCTGGATTTCAGCGTAGTCTTCAGGGCACGTACCCCAGCTCCATTGTATCCCACTTCTCGTGGGCTCATGTCACAGTGACAAATTTCAGCCCCTAGTCCAGCCTCTCCCTCAGGGCACACTTCAGTTTTTAGTTGCAGTTTGCAGGTTTTTTTGCTGGCTTCTTCCTTTGGCAGCTAGCTGGACAAAGGGGGTCCAGACCCACCCACTACTGGGTCCTGACCCAAAGATCCTATAACTGGCAAACACTCACTGCCTCTCTTTCCCTTTTGCTGAATCTGCTTTCCCTTAGCCACTTTCCCCATAGCACCGTTTGCACAGCACTGCTCTGTCCCAGGTATTTCCCCCTACAGGCAGACAATCCTTGTTCTATAAGCTCCGGGGAGAGACTGAGCTCCTCGCTGTCCTGCAGCCCTTTTTGTAGGGTCCAACCTGGCCCTGATTGGTTGCTTCTAAGCCTTCCTCTGATTAGCTGGTTTCTGCACAGCTGCTCTAAGAGCTGCTATTAACCCTTCTTCTACCTGTGTGGGGAGAGCTGCCCCATCATATTTCCAAAGCCATAATCTTTGTGGTCTGTGATGTGTAAAACCATTCGGTCACTATAGTGAGCTGCACATGCTCAGGTACATAAGCCAAGCATCAAAGTAGTTCCAGAGAAGCCTCACAAAAGCACTGGAAAGACTGACTTGGGAGAAGGAAAAGGGAATAATTGCTGATAGCATCCTCATTATAGGTGAAGGCAGTAGTGAGACAGAAGATGAACAAGACCATGACAGAAAGCTACAAGATTTTCTACAGCAATGTAGGGACAAGAACATAAAACTCAATATAAAAAATGTGACTCAGATAAACTGAGATGATTTACACTGGACCATTTGCTCACAGAAGAGAAACTGAAAGCAGATCCCACCAAGATGAAAACGGTTAGAGACATGCCAGATCCAGTGGAGTGGAAGGGGTATACCGCTTCATAGGAATGATGTATATTATGTCCAAGTTCTGTCTACACCTGACTGCAGTCAACATCACAAGGCCAGATGTGGGTGGGATGGAACAAGTCCCAAACAGGAAGCATTTGACACACTGAAATAGATCAAAACCGGGGCATCCATTATCAAATACTACCAACCAGCCACAATATTGTATCACCGAAAGGACTGGGTGTAGCTCTTTCACAGGAGCAGCCAATGAGTTATGTCAACAGAGTCCTGTCAGAGAGGCTATGACTACAGGGCTTTTTTGAAAAAAGTGGCCTTTTAAAAAAAAAAAAACTTCACCTGTGTCTAGACTGCCGCCATGTTCTTTCAAAATTAAATCAAAAGAACTCAGCTTTTTTTCGACAGCAGTAAACCTCGTTTTACGAGTCAGAATGCCTTTTTTCAAAAGCTCTTTCAAAAAAAGGTGTTCTTGACCACAAACAGGGCTTTTTCAAAAGAGAGCATCCAGATTGTCTGGATGCCCTCCTTCAAAAAAGTGGATCACTTTTTCGAAAAATTTGTGGCTGTCTAATTTAAATTTGTGGCTCTTTCGAAAGAAGGGTGTAGTCTAGATGTACCCAAAAAGAACAGGGCTAAGCCAAATAGAAAGATAGGTTCTGGCTGTGACATAGGTTGATTCCACCAGAACACCTGTGGCCACCCAGAATCAGACAGGTGTTGTAGACCCTTCTTAGTGCTTCAGAGAGATTGTAGCTCATGTTGATATGCCTTTAGCACTACTGGGTAGAGATCAGACATTGTCTGGGATGATTACTGGTGTTAGCTGACACCCTAAGCTGGACATATGTATCCAGCATCAGCGAGTTGAGACAATGGGATCAGGAGACTGAATCCATTAGTATGCTGCACTGTCGTCCAATTACAACAGCAAAGCTGATAGAAATCAGAGGCTACAGAAAAGGATGTTGAAGTACACACAGTCTACTAGCAGGGTAGCCACAAGACAAAAGTCAAGTGCTGGTGGGAGAAGAACTATATTTTCAAATAAAAGATGAGTCAAGTGTGCAGGATGGAACTAACTGCCATTGATTTCAGCTCCTATTAATTTCAGTAGGACATAAGAACGTAAGAAAGGCCTACTGGGTCAGAATCCTGTCCTCTGACAGTGGCCAATGCCAGGTGCCCCACAGGGAATGAATAGAATGGGTAATCATCAAATGATCCCTCCTCTGTTACCCATTCCCAGCTTCTGACAAACAGGCTACAGGCACCATTCCTACCCATCCTGGCTCATAGCTATTGATGCACCTATCTTCCATGAATTTGTCTAGTTCTTTTTTGAACCCTCTTAAAGTCCTGGTCTTCACAACCTGCACAGGTTGACTGTGTGTTGTGT
This sequence comes from Pelochelys cantorii, assembly GCA_032595735.1. Classification (NCBI taxonomy): domain Eukaryota; kingdom Metazoa; phylum Chordata; order Testudines; family Trionychidae; genus Pelochelys; species Pelochelys cantorii. Next base: position 145,973,519 of record CM064327.1, read on the forward strand.
GAAGAAATACTTTCTTTTGTTTGTTTTAAATCTGCTACCATTTAATTTCATTTGGTGACCCCCTAGTCCTTGTGTTATGGCAACAAGTAAATAATGTTTCCTTTCTCCACACCAGTCACGATTTTATAGACTTCTAACATATTCCGCCCTTAGTCTTCTCTTTTCTTTGCTGATAAGTCCCAGTTTTATTAATCTCTACTCATGTGGCAGCATTCCAACCCCATAATAATTTTTGTTGCCCTTTTCTGGACTTTTTCCAATGTCAAGATACCTCTTTTGAAAGGAGATGACCACATTTGCATGCAGTACTCAAGATGTGGGAGTACCATAGATTTATTTAGATGCAGTAAGATATTCTCTCTTATTTTTCATTCTTCTTTTAATGATTCCTAACATTCTGTTTTCTTTTTTGACTGCCGCTACACATTGAGTGGATGTTTTCAGAGAACTATTCAGAGACCTCTCTCCTGAATGGTAATAGCTAATTTAGTCCCCGTCATTTTAAACATATAGTTGGTATTATATTATCTGCCATTTTGCTGCCCAGTCACCTCATTTTGTGAGATTCTTTTGAAGCTCTTCACAGTCTGCTTTTGACTTAACTGTCTTGAGCACTTTAGTATCATTTGTACCTAGCTTGTTTAGGCACTTTGAAATTCCCATGCAGCATTTACCTGCATCTTTCGACACTTAAATGTCCTGAAACCTGGCCCACAGTGACCAAAAATTATTCATCAATTTACTAACTACAAAAGCTAATACTGCTTTCTGAAATAAATCAGTTTAAAATGCAAAACATGTTTTGATTTCTTGTGTCAAGCACATTTTATTTAATTAATACCCAAAACTAGCTTTTTAAAAAAAAGAATTAATTGAATTGCTGTTTCTATCCAAATATACTTCAAGACAAATCACGAGTAAAACATGGTCATCTAGTAAATAAGAAATGAATTATTTCTAACAAAACTGAAATGTAAAAATTAAGAATCTTAATCTTTTTTGTTGAGCTATATAATTGCTCAATAACTGGTATGTAGATATAATGTATCCTTCTGATTAGCAAAAAAGAAGTACCAGATTTAGCATAAGGGCTATATTTAGTTGCAAATCAACATAATTTTATTGGATATATGAACCAATGTAAGAAGCTAGCTTAAAATTATAAATGCAAAAGATTTAAATTAATTATTTAAATCAAGGTTTCCTGCTTGCTGATTTAAATCATAACTAAAATATATGATTTAAATCACCTTGATTTAAATCAATCCATTATTCCCTTTGCAGAAATATTTGGAGCAATTTGCAATGCTCCTAAGATGCAAAAGGAAAAGCGCACTCTGACAATATGGTGCTTTATCTGTTCTAGGAATAAATGAGGGACTCTAAAAAAAAGTCTAGAACAAAAAAAGTATTTAAATCTACATTACAGTAAATGTTAAGCACTCATAATTTCAACAGAAACTTAATTTAAGAAAGACTGGACAACAACTACTTTCATTTAAGTTTTCTAGTCATTTCCTTCACTCTAGCTTTTTTGGTTAATTTTAGTTTGTATGATGCCCTAATGTACTATCAAACAAACACTAATTTGCCTGCAGCTTAGCAAAGTCTCATCTTTCGCTCTCTGTCAGGTCTAATAAGTTTTCAAAATGTGTTTGTTCTGGCATTGGTGGGTGAGAAGAATGATCTAAGTTATCCTTGTCACTCTTTCTTGACCAGTCCTGAAGCTTCTCTCCAAACCATTTTGGCCTTTCTTGTCCTGCTTAAAACAATGGAAAATAGAAGTATTTGTTAGCTAGTTTCCTCTGGCAAATTCCATAACTCTTGTTTGTTTGTTTGTTTTGTTTTGTTTGTTTTAGTTTTGTTTTCCCAACACTTCAGGACAAATGCCTGTCACCAGAGAACAAACAGACAAATGCAGTCATCTCCGCCCCAGTTAAATAATAAGGAGGCTGAGGTGGGACTGACTTTCTGAAAGGAGAGGGATCAGGATTTGAGAATGTTTGCCTCTCTGACTTGAAAACTATTGACTTCCCATCTCCCTGTTCTCTAATATAGTAACCTCTTTTGGGATTACCCCTGTGCACCTCTTTCCAAACAGAGAAACAAACCCACACACAGTGCTGGTTATGTTTCTGGGATTTAAATTGAAAATAAAACACACTACTATCTGTGCCTACTCTTGTTTTGTTAGTTCAAAGAAATCTATTCTTCACTAACACTGGGTGACTCAATTTTGGTAATGACTAAAGAGATGTGCAAAACCAAGCCTTAAAGAGGGTGTAAATTCCTGTGTTTTTCCAAAAGTGGGAGGCCAACTAGCAGGAGGAGACTTCACACAGCATACATTTGTATGCCCTTTGAGTTCTGAGGCTTCTATGTATTTTCTTCACATAGTATTTTAATGGGAAGTATTTTAAATTTAGCTCTGGCTGAAATCTTTCCTTGGAAGCCCTACTGCTGGTGATTGTTCAATATCTCTTTAAAGCGAACAAAACAAACAAACAAACTGACAATGTCCATCAGAAAAACAAAGTGGGTGAAGTAATATCTTTTATTGGTCCAACTTCTGAAATTGGGCTAATAAATGAATACCTCACCTACCTTTTCCCTAATATTCTGGGACCATCCTGGCTACAACACTGCAGACAGGATGTATCAGGCATATTCTGCCCTCTGTAGAAGGCAATGGCTTAAAATTAAAAACAACCAAACCAAAACAAAAAACATTCAGGCTGGGCTACCAAAAAGACCTAATTCTCTAGAAGCTTAAAGAGCCAGAAGGAGACACTAACCAATCAGGACCCAGCAGGCCATTTAAGAAGGCCTGCGTACTGGTTCTCTGGAGCAGTGCTGGATGAGGCTAGGATAGGAGAGAAGCCCCTCAGAGATAGCCCACAACCTCAGGAACATCTCAGGGCCTTACAGTACTTCATTTGTGCCAGGGCTTGCCAGGGTGAGCTCCAGCACTTCTGGGCTTGGCAGTTCATAGCCCTGGCACCTCTTGGGGCTTGCTGCATCAGTCACAAATGTAAAAACTTATTTGAATGCTAGTTGCATGAGCTTAGGCACTTTTTTTTAACAAATTAAGCACTTTGGCCATAAGTGCTGTGATAAAGCAGCTACTTTTTATGTTTGCGGGATAGTCTCTCAGAATGCGTGTGCAAAATATCTGCTCTGGGGTTATCTCTGCAGGCCTACATCAGTCAGCCTTTAGCAAAACCATTCCCACAAAGCCTCTTACTAATACTACAAACCTTTAATTGTAGCTAGCCTAATAATCAGTTGACTTATGTTCATCTATTTAGACTCCCACCCCCAAGAAAAAGGATGCTCCAAACTAGTAACCAAAACACCCTGACAATCTTATGCTCGATAATGTCATTTTACTTCTGGCAAGCATAAAATCATTACTGAGCCATGATACATGGTCACCAGTCATACAATCAGTTCAGGGGGCAACAGAGAGTATCATTATACCAACTTTGTTCACATGAGAATTGAGGCACAAAGAGGCGAGAGGATTTTTGGGGAAAAGAGGGTAATCAGAGTAAGGGAAGCTCAATAGCAGCTGTAACTATGGAAAATGCACCATTATTGCATAGTCATAAAATAGGTCTGTTCTAGGCTATTTAAAGGAGAAAAAATTATGGGAGCTGGCACACAGATGTCATTGGATTTTTTTCTGCATATATTTAGACTTAGGGCTAGAGGGGACCATTATGATAATCTAGTCTGACCTCATGAATAGCAGAGGGCAGAGGCAAGAGAATTTCATCATTAATTCCTGTTTCTAGATTAATAGCTTCTAGTTCAACTACATTATGTATTTTAAAAGGACATTTAATTTTGACTTGTTGTCTCCAAGTGATGGAGAATTTGCCACATTCCTTGGTTATTTAAAATATGTCTTATTTCCAGTTTGCACTTTGGCTTCAACTTCCATTCATTGTCTCTGGATATATGTTTGTCTGTTAGATTCAAGACCATGATCTATCAAGTTGTCTCCCTGTTTAGGCATTTATAGACATAACTCTTCTTGGAGCGACTTTTAGATGTAAGGTGAACTCTCCAGACTACAAAGTATTGCTGTGGCTTTTCTCTATACCCTCCATTTTTTTCAGTACCTTTTTAGTGTGGAAACCAGAATTGGACTCCATGAGCTTGATTCATAGAGTTCTCAACAGAAGTCTCCAGCTGCTTTAATTTCACATAGAAAACCAGAAAATCCAGCAGAGTGTTCCAGGAGCGTTCGTCAGAAGCTACATATTGAGGTTATCATTTCCTTACTCCTGCTTGATGTTCCCCTAGTAATGCATCCAAGAATTGTTAGCACTTTTTGCAGCACTTGCACTGAGTCCTCATGTCCAGCTGATTATCCACAATACTTCCAAACACAGTTTTTGAGTCACTGCTTTCCAGAATATAGCCTCTTTATTGCTAGATGATTAATTGCATATTTAGCCGAATTAAAACTCATAATGTTTGTGCGTACCCAGTTTAGCAAGTGGTCCAGATTGCTCCTGGCCTTGTTATTTATTACCCCACCAATCCGTGTTTCATTTGCAAACTTTATCAGAAATGCTCTTATATTTTCTTCCACATCCTTCATTAAAAATTTCTGCATGGCCCACATTAGAAAAACTCTTTCTAGTTGATGATTGCCTATTAACAGTGTTTGAGATCTACCCACAAGCCAGATTTTAAGACAGTTTATATGTGCAGATATTACAGATTTTGTACAGTGATTGATCTACCAAAAAACCCAAACCAAATACCTACCATGACCACTACCACAACAATTTGTTACCTAAGCAAATATCTTACACCGAATTCTAAGTATATTATATGAATACTTCACTTGATTTTTATCACCTAAACTTTTGAGTCTGTCAATGAATGAGTGTTTTTTATAAGACTTATATTCCATGAACCCATGTTTATTATTGTTAAATGTATTACATTCCTTTAGCTTTAACAATAAAGTCATCAGTTTAGTTTTTTGCCTGGGATCGATGTCAAGTGTTGCAGAGCTCTGGTAATGTCCCCTGGGTCCTATGCTTCCTGGTGGATTTTAAGATGCCTCAGAGGCTCGCGGTGATCCTCCCACTGCCTCTCGGTTCTTTTAGAGATGAGGGTTCCCTGTTTAATGAGCCCTTTTCAGCAGCAGCCAATAGGGAAAAACTCTTCCATGGTCTAAAAGACCCCTTCCCCTGGTGGCAGCCCACCAGGTGTGGAGAGAGTTGGGGGGAACCCGGTCCTGCCCATTTACTCCAGGTTCCATCTCCAGGGGCCTTAGGTAGCAGCTATTAGTGGGGCTCTTACCTTATTCCCACCATATAACAGCCTTTCTCTGGGCCACTTTCCCAACCACTCCCTCAATGCCTTCTCCCTGACATCTTGGGAGAAACCCCTTATGCTTATAGTGGGCCAGCAGGTCTTAACTGGCAGCAGGTACTCCATTAGGCTGTGCTGCAAGTTGGCTCCTAATGAGTTTCAGGTGCCCATCTGTGGCAACCTATTCAGGGAACATGAACCCACATACCCAACTGCCTGTGTACTTACCTCCCACCAACTCCTGCAATCCACTGCCATTGGTCTGCCACACAGGCTAACCACTTTCCAGTTACCCAGATCATTCAGTTTACCCTTTGTAAATTCATGTAGATTCAAAAGTCACATTAACCCAGTATTTAGGTTGCAAAGTCAAGCTCTGGAAAACCAGGAAATGGCTTGATTTATGGCTGGCCATGCACCCTTCATTCTGCCTTTAGATGTCCATCTTGTTCATTGAATGAGGCAAGAGTCCTGTGAGGGATGGGGAGAGGGCCGGGGAGGGAAAGAGGAGGAAGTATGTGATTATGTAACTAAAGACTGCACTGAAACATAGCTGCACAAGGGGGCTGAATTAAGGTTGAAAAGACAACTGAGTTTTCCTAACTTTTGAGTACTTGATTTTGAAGCCTTTCACAATGGTTTTAAATGTGTTTTCAAAGTGTGTTTTTAAAAAATGTCTTACATGCAACTGCAACAACCCCCATCACGTGCTAACGGTAGTGTTTCAGCCCTGACTCTTTAGCATTGTAATACAGGCAGATGTCACTTGAGCTACAGGACTGTATCAACTAGCAAGAGGGGAAGGCTGGTCTCCTAGAAGAAGTAAGGGCAGCGGATGTAGTCAGGGGGAAGCCCTCACCTGGCTTGCCTTGATACACTCTTCTTCTAAGCACAGTTAGAAGTTATAGCCCATAAGGTCCCCCTAGAGCTCTGGAAGCTCCCAGTAGAGTAATCACTGCTGTTTTGACATGACTGCAGGATATTTGTGTTTCAGTTAGTTTTGTTTGCTGCCAAAATTATCTTGAGGAATACAAGCAAGAGAAAGGAAATAGCTGTTTTAAAACTGTTACATCTCAGAAAAAGCTCAACACAATGTTATGGGGGCAAAGGAAAGTAGCTTCTCTAGTCTCAGAGAACTCCCCTCCCCACTGAATGTGAACAGTCTGCTGTAAACAGTAGGGGCACATTTAGACTGCCCGCGGCTTTCGAAAGAAGATATGCAAATTTGGTGTGAATTTGCATGTCTTCTTCTGATCCCATTTTCCAAAGAGATGTTTTGGGAAAAAAAGCAGTCTAGACACGGTTCTTTCGGGGAAAAAAACTCTTTTTCGAAAGAATCCTTCTTCCCCAAAAAATGAGGTGTAAATATAAAAGGTGGGGGGGGGGGGAGTTTGGAAAGAACCGTGTCTAGACTGCTTTTTTTTTTAGAAAAAAACCTGTTCTGAAAACAGGATCAGAAGAAGATATGCAAATTCATGCTGAATTTGCATATCTTCTTTCGAAAGCCGTGGGCAGTCTAGACATGCCCTAGAGGTGGTACAGCTTCTCAAAGACAAGGTTACTATAGTGCCTTGGGGTGGTTCCTCCTTCTCTATTTCAGAAGAAGACAACTCTATCTTGTTATGCAACGTAACACCTGAGGGCCAATCAACAGGAAATTAGCACTGTAAGTTAGCGAAGAGTCAGAGTCTATAGCCTGTTCGGATTTTGGTGAGATTGGTTTTCACAACCTCATGTCGGTGTAAGGAGTGGTGCTGGTTGTGGCACAGATAAAGCTGGAGTGTCTAAGGGGATTGCTTATGAGACTTCTTGCTGGTTAGAGTAGCAGCTGAAGTGCTCTCTGAAGTGTTTTGGTACAGTCTTGGGCTGTAAGTAGCTCTGGTTCTAAGCAGTTTGCCCTGATTTGATCCTCACTGCGGTGCCCCAAGATCTCCTGTTATATTACACTGGGGCAAACAAATGTAGTCTGTCTGGCCTAAGGTGGGTAGGCTGCCACCCCAGAGGAGAGGTTGGCAGCAGGGAGAAGGGGGACCTGGACCCACCCTATTCCACCAAGTTCCATTCCAGGGCCCTAATGGTGGTGAAGTACCATCTCTGAGTCATTAAGGGTCCTGCTGAAACACATTGCCTGTGGGTTAATGGGTTAATGTCTAGTTTCCATGGGCTATTTCCTACCCCTATCTGGCTGTAGGGCTTTGTCACTCATGGATCAGCATACTTCTCAGGGTAGTTGGCAACTGGCAGTTCCAGCACCTTCTTGGCGTATTCAGCAGGCAGCATTTCCTCTAGAGGAAGGGGTTGATGCAGCTAAATCTCTAGTTCAGGGGCCAGCAGCAGCATCCAGCTCCATCCCTGGCTCTCCCTCAAATGAGCTGTGTCTGCCTCTTATACTTCTTCTGTCCCTCTGCTTCTAGTGCAAGTGGTGGGACCTGGCTTGGCTCCACCCAAAAAGGGGTGGGAAGTGATTCCTCTCTGACGGCATCAGAGGGAGGCCACAACACATCAATACTGTCATAATGGTAATGAAAAATTTTAAACAACCTAAATATGAAGACGACTGTTAACTAGCCTACGTAATATGGGCAGAAACACTTAGGATATTATCTGTCTCTCCTGCTATGAAAATAATCTACAAACACAATGTTTAGTTCTTATTTAACCCCTTTCTATGGTTTGGTTTTATTGATAATACATATTATTTTTTAAGTGAGTCTGAACTGAGGCTTTCTATCCATGGTTGGCAGTTCATAAAGTTTCTGTCCATCATAGATCTCAGGACCCTGCAGCGGCACAGGAGCCAGCAAACAGAGCTGTAAACAGGGGAGTTTGAGTGGGAGTTCTGTTGGAGGAGAAGTTTGTATTTGTATTGTTTGTATGTGTAGAGGCTTGTAGGGGTAGTGTGCTGGGAGAGAAGCTGAGCCCTGATTAGGGGGCGGGGCTTCACTGATTAGGGGTCCTATAAAGGTAGCCTTCTAGTCAGGCAGCGGCACAGACAGCTGCAGCGGCACAGGAGCCAGCAAACAGAGCTGTAAACAGGGGAGCTTGAGTGGGAGTTTGTAAGGGGAGTTTGGATATTGGGATTTGTTTGGGGTTTGTTTTTGCTGTGGAGGGGGTGTTTTGGTTTGTTTTTGTGTTCACCGGACTAATAGGATTTTGAAGAGAAAGTAGATATAACAGAGGCAGTAGTGCCATGACCCAAGTAGTAGAGAACACAAGGAGGATGATTGGATGTGGTAGCTGCGGTATGTACATGATTCTGGAGGGGTTACCCGAAAGGAGTTTTGTTTGCATGAAGTGCCGCCTGATAGAGTTGATGGAGGAAAAGATCCGAGGATTGGAGATGCAGGTGGAAACTTTGGTTGAGTTTAGAAGGGGGTTTGAGCAGATGATGGAGCAAAGGCATGACGTGGCTAAAGGGGAAAGTTTAGATATGCAGATAGAAGCAGGATCAAGCCCCTTAGAGGGGGGACTGCTGGGTGAAGAAAATGGACAGTGGAAGCATGTGACTAAGAGAACCAGGCAGAGGAAAAGATGGGTTAGTGAAGGAAAAATAGAGCTTAAGAATAGGTATGTGGAGTTGGAGAATGAAGGAGGGGTACAACAGGCAGATAATGAAGATGGAAGGGTAAGGAAGAAGAGAAGAGTGGCTAGCCCTATAGATAAAGGGGAAGAGTTAATGGAAACAGCACCAATAATGAGTATTAGGAAGATACAGGATGGGTTAAAGAGGATTACAAGGGAAGACAGGAATGGCAAGGACTTGCAGCTAGAGGAAGCTAGAGATAGACCAGGCAATCACACTGTCACTAGGAAAAGGCAGGTCTATGTGATTGGGGACTCCTTATTGAGAAGAATAGATAGGCCTGTAACCAGAGCTGATCCAGAGAATAGAAGGGTGTGTTGTCTGCCAGGTGCTAAGATACGGGATGTGGAATTGAGGTTGAAGAGTATTATTAAGGGAGCAGGAAGGAATCCGTTGATCATCTTTCATGTAGGAACAAATGATACGGCTAGATTTTCACTGGAACGAATTAAGGGCGACTATGCTAGGCTAGGGAGGATGCTCAAGGAAATTGAGGCTCAGGTGATCTTTAGTGGCATCCTGCCTGTTCCTAGAGAAGGGCAACTAAGATGTGACAGGATTATGATGATCAATAATTGGCTTAGGCAGTGGTGCTATAAGGAGGGCTTTGGGATGTATGGCCACTGGGAGGCATTTATGGACAGAGGACTGTTCTCTCGGGATGGACTTCATCTAAGTAGGGAGGGAAATAGACTTCTAGGATGGAGGTTGGCTCAACTGATAAAGAGAGCTTTAAACTAGGAATTTGGGGGAGATGGTTGGGAGATGTTCAGGTAATCTCTACGCCAGATTTTAACACTGAGGGGGAGGCAAATGAAGTAAAGGATATAGCTGGGGGTAGGAGAATGTACATGAGGAAGGGTAGGGTGGATACTAGTCTAACAGGTCATATTGGAGGTACAACGTCCGTGCCAAATTGGGTAAAGAATGTGAGTGAGGCCAAACAGCAAAAATTAAGATGTTTGTACACCAATGCGAGGAGCTTGGGTAACAAAATGGAGGAACTAGAGTTAATGGTCCAGGAAGTGAAACCAGATATTATAGGAATAACAGAAACATGGTGGAATACTAGGCATGATTGGAGTACAGGTATTGAAGGGTATGTGCTGTTTAGGAAAGACAGAAATAAGGGTAAAGGTGGTGGAGTCGCATTGTATATCAAAGATGAGGTAGATTGTAAAGAAATAAAAAGTGATGGAATGGAGAAGACAGAGTCTGTTTGGGCAAAAATCACATTGGGGAAGAAAACTATCAGATCCTCCCCTGGGATAGTGCTTGGGGTGTGTTATAGACCACCAGGATCCACTTTGGATATGGATAGAGACCTCTTTAATGTTTTTAATGAAGTAAATACTCGTGGAAACTGCGTAATCATGGGAGATTTCAACTTTCCAGATATAGATTGGAGAACAAGTGCTAGTAATAATAATAGGGCTCAGATTTTCCTAGATGTGATAGCTGATGAATTCCTTCATCAAGTAGTTGCTGAACCTACAAGGGGGGATGCTATTTTAGATTTGGTTTTGGTGAGTAGCGAGGACCTCATAGATGAAATGGTTGTAGGGGATAATCTTGGCTCGAGTGATCATGAGCTAATACAGTTCAAATTGAATGGAAGGATAAACAAAAATAAATCTGAGACTAGGGTTTTTGATTTCAAAAGGGCTAACTTTAATAAATTAAGGAAATTAGTTAGGGAAGTTGATTGGTCTAAAGAAATTATGGATCTTGAGGTGGAGGAGGCCTGGGATTATTTTAAGTTAAAGTTGCAGAAACTGTCAGAAGCCTGTATCCCAAGAAAAGGGAAAAAAATTATAGGCAGGTGTGTTAGACCAAGCTGGATGAGCAGGCATCTTAGAAAGGTGATTAAGAAAAAGCAGAAAGCATATAAGGAGTGGAAGATGGGAGGGATAAGTAAAGAAAGTTACCTTATTGAGGTTAGAGCATGTAGGGACAAAGTGAGAGAGGCTAAAAGGCAGGTAGAGTTGGACCTTGCAAAGGGAATTAAAACCAATAGTAAAAGGTTTTATAGCCATATAAATAGGAAAAAAACAAAAAAAGAAGTAGGACCGCTAATTACTAAGGATGGAGTGGAGGTTAAGGATAATTTAGGAATGGCCCAATATCTAAACAAATACTTTGCTTCAGTCTTTAATGAGGCTAGTGAAGAGCTTAGGGATAATGGTAATATAACAAATGGGACTAAGGATATAGAGGTAGATATTACCATATCTGAGGTAAAAGCCAAACTTGAACAGCTTAATGGGAGTAAATCGGGGGGCCCAGATAATCTTCATCCAAGAATATTAAAGGAACTGGCACATGAAATTGCAGGTCCATTAGCAAAAATTTTTAATAAATCTCTAAACTTAGGGGTTGTACCATTTGATTGGAGAATTGCTAATATAGTTCCTATTTTTAAGAGAGGAAAAAAAAGTGACCCGGGTAACTATAGGCCTGTTAGTTTGACATCTGTAGCATGCAAGATCTTGGAAAAAATTTTGAAGGAGAAAGTAGTTAGAGACATTGAGGTTAATGGCAATTGGGATAAGTTGCAACATGGTTTTATAAAAGGTAGATCGTGCCAAACCAATCTGATCTCTTTTTTTGAGAAAGTAACAGATTTTTTAGATAAAGGAAATGCAGTGGATTTAATCTACCTCGATTTTAGTAAGGCATTTGATACAGTACCACATGGGGAATTATTGGTTAAATTGGAAAAAATAGGGATTAATATGAAAGTTGAGAGGTGGATAAGCAACTGGTTAAAGGGGAGACTACAGCGGGTCATATTGAAAGGGGAACTGTCAGGTTGGAGGAAGGTTACTAGCGGAGTTCCTCAGGGATCAGTTTTGGGGCCAATTTTATTTAATCTTTTTATTGCTGACCTTGGCACCAAAAGTGGAAGTGTCCTGATAAAATTTGCAGATGACACAAAGTTGGGAGGTATTGCTAATTCAGAAAAGGATCGGGATATCATACAGAAAGATTTGGATGACCTTGTAAATTGGAGTGATAGCAATAGGATGAAATTTAACAGTGAGAAGTGTAAGGTTATGCATTTAGGCATTAATAACAAGAATTTTAGTTATGAGCTGGGGACACATCAGTTGGAAGTAACGGAGGAGGAGAAGGACCTCGGAGTCCTGGTTGATTATAGGATGACTATGAGCCGCCACTGTGACATGGCTGTGAAAAAGGCTAATATGGTCTTGGGATGTATTAGGCGAGGTATTTCCAGTAGGGATAAGGAGGTGTTAATGCCATTATACAAGGCATTGGTGAGACCTCATTTGGAATACTGTGTGCAGTTCTGGTCTCCCATGTTTAAGAAGGATGAATTCAAATTAGAACAGGTACAAAGAAGGGCCACTAGGATGATTCGAGGAATGGAGAACCTGTCTTATGAAAGGAGACTCAGGGAGCTTGGCTTGTTTACCTTAACCAAAAGAAGGCTGAGGGGGGATATGATTGCACTCTTTAAATATATTAGAGGGATAAATACTAGGGAGGGAGAGGAATTATTTAAGTTTAATACTAATGTGGACACAAGAACAAATGGATATAAGCTGGCTAGTAGGAAGTTTAGACTTGAGATTAGACGAAGGTTTCTAACCATTAGAGGAGTGAGGTTCTGGAATGGCCTTCCAAGGGAAGTAGTGGGGGCAAAAGATCTACCTGGCTTCAAAATTAAACTAGATGGGTTTATGAAGGGGATGGTTTGACAAGATAACATGGTCTTGGTAACTAATTGACTAGTCATTATCAGTGGTAAATAGGTCAATGGAGGGATGATAGGGGTTACTATAAAGAACTTTCTGGGTGTCTGGCTGGGGAGTCTTGCCCACATGCTCAGGGTTTAGCTGATCGCCATATTTGGGGTCGGGAAGGAATTTTCCTCCAGGGTAGATTGGCAGAGGCCCTGGAGGTTTTTCGCCTTCCTCTGTAGCATGGGGTACAGATCACAGCTGGAGGATTCTCAGCATCTTGGGGTCTTCAAACTATTTGAGGGCTTCAATATCTGAGATATAGGGGTGAGGATTATTCTAGGAGTGGGTGGGTGAGATTATGCGGCCTGCATTGTGCGGGGGGTCAGACTAGATGATCATAATGGTCCCTTCTGACCTTAAAGTCTATGAGTCTATGAGAGCCTCCTGTCTGCCTCAGAGCCAGGATGGAATTAACACACTGAATCAGAGAATTCTCTTAGGCTATGTATACACAGCAGAGCTTTTCCGGGATACTGAGGGTATCCCAGAAAAGCTATGCCGCATCCAAGGAATGCATCCGCTTTTTCCCAACAGTTTCCGAAAACAGTTCTTTCGGCATCCCTGTATTCCTCATTGTATGAGGAAGAAGGGATGTTCCGAAAGGGGAAGTTTTTCTGAAATTTGGCCCCATATAGATGGGCCAAATTTCAGAAAAACCACTTCAGTAAAAAAGCGGAAAAAGATATGCAAATTACAGTTCACAATTTGGGTATCTTTTTCCAACTTTTCTTTGCAGTCTAGACACAGTCTCAGTATCTCCCATTAGGGGATCTGATTATGACTATATATGTGAGTCAAAGGAAGAACTGCCATCTTGTTTTATACCTCTTAGTAGTTGGCTCTTCAATGCTGAATGTGAGACTTCTATACACTGGGATTGGAATCAGATCCTCAACTGACTCTACTCTCAGTCACACTACTTTGAATCAATTGTGACTCCACTGAAGTCAATGGAAGTGTACCGGGATACTAGTATAAGTGGGAGGAGAATCAAGTCCCTGAAGTTAACCTCATTTAAAGAGCGTTTTTAGATGTGCATTGTTCTGGAAAAGTCCTTTTGGGGCTTCACAATACGCATTTCATTATGCAATCTCTCCTAAAAATGCATTCAGATATGTTTTACAGAGTTAATACTTAAAATTAATAGAAATAGTAGAGGAAGGAAGAAATTAAGATGTAGAGGAAAAGGAGAAAATGCAGATTTTTAATGAGAGTTGAAAACTGAAGAATTGATGTGATAAGGATCAAGATCACAAGAGATGCATAGAAGAAGGCTCTTGCACCTGTCCTGGTGAGAGTTTTTGTATTTGTGAGATAGTGACCAGCAACCTTCTGCAAATGTGGAAACTGAGATTTGGAGAGGCTATAGGTAAAAATTGCAGTAGTAAAAAATAGTAGGTGATGAAGGGTATGTCTACACTTGCACTCTCTTTCGAGAGAGAGATGCAAATGAAGAGATTCGAAATTGCAAATGAAGCTGGGATTTAAATATCCTGTGCTTCATTTGCATGTTCGCGTTATGGCGCTATTTCGAAATAGCTCTATTTCAAAATAACAGATGCTGTTAAGATGCAGTTTTTCTGAGAGAAAACCCTTCTCTCGAAATAACCCTTATTCCTCATACAATGAGATTTACCAGATGTGTCTTAAGAGCGTCTGTTATTTTGAAATAGCGCTATTTCGAAATAGCGCCATAATGCAAATGAAGCGCGGGATATTTAAATCCCAGCTTCATTTGCAATTTCGAATCTCTTCATTTGCATCCCTCTCTTGGAAGAGGGTGTAAGTGTAAACATACCCGAAGACATGGATTAATATTTCAGCATTTGTGGCATAGAAGCAGCGGTGTCTATTAGCAATGTTGCTGAGGTTGTAATGAGTAAGGGTGCATGTTGCCAAAGCTGCAAGCAATCTGAATCAAGGTATCTAAGCAAATTGCTGGTACCATGGTAGAAAGCACAGAGAAATCATACTTTGACCCACATAGGCAATCTGAAGCTCTGAGGCATTAGAGAAAGACACGATAACATTTTGTACAGGGTTTTCTGCATGCATACATTTACAAAGTCAGACACTGAAAAATTAGGAAATGCCAAAAATATGGCCTTTGTTCCCTTTGGATTTATGCATTGTTGGGCTTACCCAGTATCAGAAGACAACTATGGCTGAGCCAGGATGAGTCAGCACTCTTGGACCTCAACCAGAAAAGCTTCAACAACAAGAGAATATTCTTAATTTTCCTACAGGCTTCTGCCTCATTCATTGTCCATTCTGTGCACTGAATGAGCCAGGAGTGCTCTGGAACAAGATTTCCCTTCTAGCTGGTGGGCGCTCAACCCCCTTCTTCAACTCCAGACCTCACCCCCGCTCCATCCCTTCCCCCAACCCCCTATCCTGCTCCTATCCTGTCCTACTGCACCTTTTTCTACCACCACCCCAAGTCCCTCCTGTCCCTGCTCCTTCCCTTCCCTCCCAGAGCCTCTCTCACAATGCAAAAGAGCGGTTCATGGTGGGCGGGAGGTGCTGGGAGGGAGGGGGAAGAGGTGTGAAGCTGCTGGTTGGTGAGAGATGCTGGAGGGGGTGAGGAAGCACCCATGGAGTTGGCACCTGTGGGTGGACTGCTAATACTGCATCCCCCTTACTTTGGGTCTAGCTCTGTTCCTATATTTTAGTCAGGGATGAGCTCGTTCATTGTAATTGGACTGTAGAGGCCTTGCTGATAGAAAATGCAAAGTGTACATGGAATGTTCAGATATTTAGCAAGGCTTTACTCAGTGTCTGAAAATGGAACTCTTCCTTTAAAAGTGCTATAATTTAGGCAAATATCAGTTACTTTTCGTGGGGTTAGCAAGGACCCTTTTCTGTCACTGAATTTGCTGTAACTAGTTAATTCATATTTAGAGGACGTTATTCTTTAGGGCTCTATCTTTGATATAGTTCATGAGTATTATATTCATTTTATTTTTTTAAAAAGGAAACAAAAATGATTGAAGAAAAAATATTTATACTCTGGATGTTTTTGTTCTTTGAGATAATTTAGGCTCTGCTAGGGTAGGTGAACTTCAAAGGATTTTTAGAGATTCAGTTAAGTTTAAATAAGTGTAGTGAATTTTGAATGCTTATCTAAAGTTTATCTTTAATCTCTGTTATCTGAATTTTGGGCAGGAAATACGATTAGAACAGATATTAACAGGACATATTTTAAAATGGTCAAAAAGGTTAACAAGATCCTGAAGGCCAGCATAAAAACCTATTAGAAAAAGCCCATTTAAGAATCCTGTGTTAGGGTCAGACATGCTTATTATAAGCAAAAAAGAGTGGGGAAAATAAACGTGGCATAGTTAAGTGGACAAATATATAAATTCACAGGAACTGAAGAGTGCCCTTTAAGACAATGGAACTTCATTATTTAAAAGACTCACATAATTTGCACTCTCCCTAGTATATTTTGCATTTCATTTTCTTTCATGCTAGACTGTGATTGGCCCTAGGAATATGGCAGCAACATTCTGGGACTCCCCAGGATATATATTCTATTAAAGAGGAAGGCTTGAGGATCTAGCATAATCATTTCATTCCCCCACTTCAGAGGAAGATGGAAGTTAGTGAAGAGTATTGACACCCCGCTCTGTGTTTCTATCTTGTCTGATCTAGCAGGTGCAATTCAATGTCTGTGGAGCTGGCTGACACTGGGTCATGGGTATGGGTTAGCTGATAGAGATGCAAGTCAGAAAAGGCTGAACTAATGTTGGATGGTTTTGCAGAAGTAACTTGAAGGAAGAATAGTGCAGCCTACAGGAAAGTTCAGGAAGGGATTGCATTTCTGGGGCATGAATCCCTCCTTAATTTCCCTGTCTGAAATGTCTATCAGGAAATTGCCAACATAGAAGTCTTCACTAGCAACTATCTTCTTTGAGCATTCGCTATCTCCATTCAGCCTCAGAGAGATCTGCTTGCACATGCTGATCAGCCTTTCCTGTAGACAGTTCCCCAGGGTCTTTTATGACTAGAAACACTTTGAAGTAGCCCCATCACCAAAAGGTATTCACAAAAGATCTAGTGGTCATGGTTGCATCTCTCATATAAAAAGGGATATGTGTCTGTTCCTATCTGGGCAAAATATTGTTTTAGCTCCCTCAAGAATGAAGGTCAAGCAAGACATTGGATTTAAAGTTCAAATTCTCCAAGCCCATGGATTTCTAGTAGGTTGCCAAAAGAACCAGTTTATTACTTTTCAGGTAGTCTAATTCCTGGGTTAGTCATGGTAAACACCAACTTGTACAGAACTTCTCTTAAGGGACCAGGGAATTGAATTAGACATGTTTGGAGCCACTGCCTCACATCAGTCAGTGCTGTTGAGTCTTTTTGAGATACTAGTATCCTCTCTGGATCCACTCAGTTGAATTAGGCTTTGCATATCCTCGCCAATATTTTATATTATTCCCAACTTCAAATATGTCTTATAGCACTGCATTAAAGTAATACTTCAGCACATGAGATCTTCTCTAGCCTGGTGGTCAGTCACAGATGACTTCATACAAGATACCTAATTGGAACACTAGACTGAGAGGGCTAACCCACTGCACCACTGGCCTGAGAAGTAGATAAATCAAAGTGTGATTTGATGGATCTGCCAGCAATACAGCAAGTTCTCTTCATCCTGAAAAGAGGTGGTACATGAGCACGTTTTTGTTCTGACTTTATGACTATGACTGAGTTGATCAGAAAACACAAGATCATCAGATCTGCTCAAGTTCAGGACCCAGATGTCATATTTAGACCCTTCTTGGACCAAGTATTCAGACTATGTCTAATTCTTGCCTCTTCTTTCCTGTCTGCCTACATAACTAAAGCTTTTGTTCAGATTCTCATCATCTCAAATCTTTTCTCTTGCCTTGACAAATTCAGTTGTGCCCCACTCAGAACTGCTCAGAATACTGCTACAAAGATGTTTCTCCCAGCCTGCCACTTTGACCATGTTACCCCTCTCTTTGAGTCCCTGCCCTATCTTCCCCTTGTCTATTACATCAAACGTAAGCTGCTTGTCTTCACTTTCAAACTCTCTCCTGGCCCATTCCCAATGTGCGTGTCATCTCTTATTCACTATTGAGCTGTTGGTGTTCACCTCTCACTGACCGATCATATCAGCCTCTAGTGCCCACTTGTTAAATTTTCAAACAAGCGCCTCTGTCTCCAAAGCTTCCCCTGTGACTTGTGAGAAGCTACCTGTAAACAGCTAGAAAGCTGCCTCATTATCCTCCTTCAAACCTCTCCTTAAAAATCTCCTTTTCTCAGTCAATTAATAGTGGTTAAGCTGCTGGTGTGCTGACAGGATGGCCTGCCCAAATAGTACTTACTGGTTCCTCATACTCCCATCTTTCTGTGTGTATTTAAACTGTCTCTCATACTTACATGGTATGCTCTTTGGAGCCGGCACTGTGTGTGTGTCTAGCTCAATGGGATCCTGGTCCATGACTAGGGCTCCTAGGTGTCATAGTAGTCGAAATGAAAATCTTAATAATATCAAAGAAAAGCTCAATATAGAGACAGACTTGTTGAGCAGCCAATTATGGAACCATGGAGAATGGAGTTTCCTTTAGTCTGTAATTCATTAACTGACATGGAAAAGTGGAATGCTAATGGACTCTTTACAAGGTACACTTTCTTCTCCAAACATGGAAATCAAGGGGGAAAAGACATACTGTATGACTTTGCTACTTTCTTCTTAGAATCTTGAACCACAATACAAATGAGACAAGAAAATTCATCAGTTATATCAAAGATTCTATTCTGGGCCTGGGTTTTAGTTCTGCTGGAACAATCATATATATATATATATATATATATCTATTCATCTTTCGCCGTGGAAGGATGTACTAGTTCAACATATATGTAAAAACAGGAAAAATAGGCCTACCTGAATTACATTGTAAATGTTATTACTAGAAGGTGAATTAGACAGGAATGTTTTAGAGTATTCCAGGATTTGGAATAAATTTGATTTAGGTGCCAGTCTAAGGCAATCATGCCCACATGAGCCAAAATTTCAGGTTCTCAATTATTTACAAAAATGATGACTTAGTTAAAAAGCAAATATTCTTTGCAAATATGCTTTGGCAATTTCATAGATAAGAGAGGTGAATAAATCTCATTTGAGTAATTCCCAGGCTCAGCAATTAAAACTTTAAAAAAACCCTTCCAAGGTAGTGCTATGGAAACTATCCTGGAGGTTCTTAACAAGCCACAGCGTCCCTTTAGTATGCAGTGATTATTTGGTAACATTGTCAGTGGTATCTTTGCGCTAAGTTAGTACACTCACATCCAAGAGAAAACAAAATTGGCCTATGGTGGAAGTCAACAAAGCAGTCGGTACAAACCAGTTCAGTAGAGTCACATGCTGTTAGTTGTACTTGTTACTGGCAACCCAGCAAAGCATCAATGATATATTTTCCAGAAATGCCTAAGTAACTTAGGCGTGTTGAGTGCTTAAGAAACAGATAGATGTCTCCTGGAATTTTCAATATCTCCTAAGCACCTAATGCCTATCTCTTCTTCAGAGACCTCAATACATTGGAAAGATAGGAACTTCAAAGATTTCTGGGTAAAAATTTCAAATTAGTAGTTGGCTAAAATAGTGTATATAAAAGAGATCTGTAAACACAGATTTTAACTCTACAGGTATGCACACCAGACTCGAAAAGTCTATTTTATCATACAAAGAAATCTGAAAGGTATCTATTTGGCCATCTGTACAATTGTCCTGAATGTACTGCAAATGAGATGTAGAAATACTGTCAAATTCCACATTTGGCAGAGGAAAGTAGCGCATTTTGCTATCTCATTATTCCTAATGCAATCAAATTTCTTTTTGTGCATCATTATGGAGCCCTTCTTAGAGCTTTATTGCTGTAAATAACATGTTGTTGAAGGGCAAGCCTGAATATGAAAAACAACTCATTCCTTGTTGGTTTTTCTTTCCCAGATATCCAGGCTTACCATTCTATCCTTTTCAGTTCATATAAATGTAAATGCATGTTTGACCTTTTAGGGTCTTGTATTCCATAAATAGTTCTCATTAAAACAGGTAACCTGGGATATGACAGATGATCTGCCAAATATTTTTTTGAATTATAATTGTGATTGATTGTCGTTTGTTAGTTTGTTTTTGGTTCTTTATGATGTACAAAAAAGACCTGGATCTGTTTTTTCCTTTCTTTTCTTAAAAATGTCAAGTTTAGTTTGCCCTGGCTTTGCTAAGGACTTCCTGGAGGTCTTACAAATCTTTCTTGGTATCTTATCATTAATTGAATGTGTGTGAGGCTATCAATCATAAACAAAGGCTTCAGTTATCAAACATGTTCATTCAACATTGAAGTTAAACAATTGTTTTTAAACTCTCTCACACAGATGCATGAGATCTTTAGCTGGTGTAAACTGGTATAGCTTAGTTGGATTTCAGCTTTAAACAGTCTGACTAAACTCTCTGATTGCTAAGATTTAATTCTGCTGACTCTTATGAAGTCCCCATATTACTAGTTCTCTAGATAGCCAAGAATTTTCTAACCCAGACTAGATCTGAATTTCTGCTGGAAAAACAAGCAGATCTCACTAACCTCACTTCTAAAAAATTCTTTTTACTTTTCTGTTTTCTAAAAAGGGCTCAAGTCCTTTTTTCCCCCCAATTCATAGATCATCTTTAATAGCATTAAAGTCCTAGAAAGTACTCTATCCATGGCAGTATTCTAGCTGGGGGTTTTCTCAGAAATGGAAATCAAACTTCTTACTCGCAACCAACAGATCTTGTCTTCTTTTTTTATTGCACAGCAGACTAGACTAAAATTACTTTTATTAGCTAGCAGCTAGAGTCCCCAGTCCTGGTTAAGTCCTCATTGTATTTGACTGACTGTACAGACATATAGAGAGACAGTTCCTGGCCTAAAGAGCTTACATCCTAGAGAAGACAAAGCATGGAATGGAGAGCAAAGAGACAGGTGTACTTGCCCAAGATTATATAGTCATGGTTAGAACCAGGAAGAGAACAGAACTCTGCTGCATTGTATTCCTGTACCTTGTGCACTAGATCACTGTGCCTTCATGGTGGGCCTGCATATTTGGGGGAAGCAAAATCATCAAGAAACAAATTTGTCCTCTGAAAGCACATAGTTTTTATGTATTTCCCAGAATAGACAGTCAAAACAGGCCTACTGGCCTGAAGGGAAAGATGAACTCTGACGTTAAACCGAAGGAGTTAATTGTCAGTCAATAACGAAAGTGTAATCTTCACCTGCAAACCTCCAATAGAAAGTTGTGTGGGGTAGTTCTCACGGTAACCATGAACTTTTCAACTAACTTTGATAACTAGGCAGATGACTTTTCTAACTCACTGAGAACAATCAACCTTGGTGAATCATGCCAGAATTGTGGCAGGAAGGCACTCTACACTCAAGCAGGGAGCAAATTACCATGGAGTAATTTGCACCACAATATTGGTCCCATCTAACCATATTCCAGACTGTGTATTCACGGACAAACGTGAGTAGTTTTGGCATAGATGACCACTTGTTTGTTTCCAGATGCAATCAGTACACTACACAGTCTGATAATTATATTTTGTATTAGAATTGAGAGCTCTATGTGCTATCCTTTCTCGCTCAGAATTCTCTCAACAAATTCGTCCTTTAAATGGGGATTCATTTATTAAACCAAGTACCTTTTATTATTTAACATGAACTGAAGAACAGGATTCTTGTGTGGCAAAATATAGTGGAGCAAAAATGTAACATCTGAATTTTTTTATTGCTTTGTTGTTCAGTGATTGAAAGACCCACTACTAGATCTTAGCATGATTCAGTCTCTCCTGAGATACTCAATGTAGGGCCAAAACTGGATACCAGAATAAATATTTCCTGAGGAGGCTACAAGTGACATCTGCTCATTTTCAACGTAGTCATGCTTCTATTTGTATTGCTATTTTTTAGTTTATAAAGAACCTGACATAAGACATAGACCATTATTGCAATTTAAAAAGAAAAAAAATGGTATGAAGAACACGTACAGGATGCAACACACAAAAACAAGTACATATGGTTGAAAGTGATTGTAGGCCCTCTCAACCATTAATGGTGAGAACAGAAATCAAGGGAGACGAGGAAAATATTCAACAATGTTTGCATCAATTTTACTGTAGAGGACCATGGGGAAATTTTTCTCCTAAAAGGACTTTTTACAGGAAATCAGAGTATAGCTTTAATAGAAATTGTTGTCTCCATGGAGGAAGTTTATGAACCAAACTGAGAAACAAAACAGTAGTGGATTGTCAGCACCATATGGTATTCATCTGAGTATTCTAAAGTAAACAAAGTGTGAAATAGGAGCTATGCTATTGAGAAGTATCTTTAAAATCTTATTTCTGAATACTGGAAAGTTCCTAGGGTACTGCCATTTTTTTAAAGCCTAGGGATAGTTGAGCAATAATAGACTGATGTCTGCACATCTAATTTAGAATAGAAGAATACAACACTTGTTTAAATTCTCTAATGGAGCCTGTATTTACCCATTCCAAAAATATGCATTGTATAGCAGATAGCAAATAAGTCTCCCTCTTTCTTGGGGATCTGTCCTTAATTAGTTAATACTAATCAACGTGTGTTTTATGGAAAAATGGTTTTGACAAATTACATTTATACTGTGCCTTGATTGGATCACAAATTTGGCAATAAACTTAACTATATTGACACAATGTACGTAACATTCTGAAAGTTGTTTGACTTAATACTACAGGACATTATGGTTAAAAATAATAAGCATCAGACAAACCAGTAAAGGATATGCTAAATGGATTAAAAACTGGCTAACTGATATTTCTAAGATGTGGGGGTGTTTTTTTTAGTTGAGACAACCACATCTGCATGCAATATTCAAGATGTGGCTGTACCGTGCATTTATATAAAAGCATTAAGACATTCTCTGTCTTATTCTCTATGCCTTTCTTAATTATTCCTAATGTTCTGTTTGCTTTGTTGACTGCTGCTGCACATTGAGTGGATGTTTTTAGAGAACTATCCACAAAGACTCAAAAGATCTCACTAATTTACCCCCCCATCATACTACATATATAGTTGGGATTATGTTTTTAAATATTCATTACTTTATATTCATCAACATTAAAATTCATTTGGTATTTTGTTGCCCAGTCACCTAGTTTTGTGAGATCCTTTTGAAGCTCTTCGTGGTCTGCTTTGGACTTCATTATCTTGAACAGCTTAGTATCATCTGCAAATTGTGCTACCTCACTGTTTACCCCTTTCTCCAGATAATTTATGAATAAGTTAAATAGAATTGGTCCCAGTATGGACCCATGGGGAACACCACTAGATACCTCTCTCCATTCTGAAAACTGACCATTTGTATTTTTTGTTTCCTGTCTTTTAACCACTGATTAAAAGACCTTCCCTCTTATGCCATGACAGCTTACTTACATAACTGTCTTTGGTGAGGGACCTTGTCAAAGGATTTCTGGAACTCTAAGTACACTATATCCATTGGATCCCCCATGTCCACATGCTTGTTGGCCCCTCAAAGAACTCTAGTATATTGGTAAAGCATGATTTCCATTTACAGAAATCATGTTGACTTTTCCCCAGCAAATATGTTCATCTGTGTGTCTAACAATTCTGTTCTTTACTCTAGCTTCAACCAGTTTGCCTGGAACAGAAGTTAGAATTACCATTCTGTAATTGCCAAGATCACCTCTAGAGCCCTTTTTACAAATTGGCATCACATTAGCTATCCTCTAGTCATTTGGTATAGAAGATGATTTAAAGGATTGGTAACAAACCATGGTTAGTAGTTCCACAATTTCACATCTGAGTTCTTTCAGATCTCTTGGGTGAATGACATCTGGTCCTGATGACTTATAACAGTGATTTTGATGGCTCATGAATTTGGCTCATGGATTTGATCCATTTCTTTGATGTACTGGGTGGAAATATTCTGCATAATTGTATTGTAGATATTATTCAGGCTGGACATATAATCCAGTTCAACTCCAAACCATTACCCAATCTTTTCAGTGATCTTTGTTTTTCCCCTTTGAAAGTTGAATAATAACATCACAAAGCTTGTTCCTGGGCCAGTGGTATGGGTACTTCTCATATGCAGTTGCGTAATTCAATGAATTTTTAGGAACAGCTCCCTTTAGCTTCCACCATGTGTAGTTGGGAGCAGCAGCAACAGCTGTGCCAGGAGCAATCAGGCCAATACAGCTGTCCTGTTCAGGGACCTCCACAGCAGCAATCCAGCTGTAACAAAAAATGCTGAGCGGAGTGAGGGAATGTAAGTCCCATCCTATTCCCTTGTTGGTGGTTTGTTCATTGGTCAGTCTTTTTGCATCACTCAGCAGTAACACATGTCCCTGATTTTGATCCACAGCAGAGCTTCAGTGATGTTCAGTCAAAATAATTCCTGTTAGATTGGAGCAAACATTTTGTTTAGGCTCTTTTATTAATTTTAATAATTTCACTGGAGATAAAAAAGACCCATGCCCTGTTGTGTACTGATTGTCTTACCTTTGGCCAGACAATCTCTATTAAATGCCTGGGAATGGCTATGTCTTCTACCGCTTTTATTAGATATCTTGATGCAACATGAGTTCAACATGAGTTCAGCTTCATGGATTGGGTGTCTGAACATTGATGGACTGTGCCTTGCTCTGGGCTGTTTAGCAGAATTTAAAAAACTTTTGCTGTTGTTCTGAAAACTGTTTATACTAATATGCTATTCTTAGACATGGAAGAGGCATAGACTGTTAGCAGTGGTTAACCTTCGGCCTCCTGCTCTCCTTCTATATCAAAAACAATTTAAGGTACTGTCAAGGCTGTTCCCCACTCTAACAGAAAGTGGGGGCCCTCAAGAAACCTTAAAATACCTTGCTTCTATAGGCTTCTGCTAAAAAGCTCCCCAAGATCACAGGTTCCTGGCCTTGGGAGATAGGCTGCCACCACCAAGTGAAAAACCCAATTCTTCTTGAACCTAGGGAGAAGCACTTGGAACTTCTTCTGGAAGGGTACCCCAACATCTTTTAACACAAGAAAGCTTGACGAAAAAGAGAAAACAAACTGTCATCTCTGATAGTTGACCTCTCAGTCTTAGGCATCCATACTCAGACTTCCTAGTACCTTCCAGGACACAAGAATCAACTCATCTCCTTAAAAAAAGGTAATTTTATGAAACAAAACAAAAAGATATACTTGATGATACATACTTGGTTGCTAGGTGTTTTAAATCAACTGAGAAAAGAACAATTTAAAAACACAGAGAAATTTCTATCCCTAAAGTACAGCTTAAAGTACAGGGTATGGGGGTGGGAGGGCACATGGACTTAGCACAGAGAAGTTTAACCAAATAACAAAACAAAGAAAATAACCCGATTGTGTCTAAATAGACATTTCCTTATCTACTTACAATCCAGGCTTCAAGGTCCAATCCATTTCCATGCTCAGTATTCTTTGTAGGCACGGTAGTTCTCCCGGGTTCAGTTCATCTTGTTCTTCCAACTGTTGGCTGAAAAACAGCAGGCAGGTATATCTTCCAGTTCAAATCTCAGCACCTTCTCCCATTGGCTGTCCTGGCTCCCTGCTAACACCCCTTAGATACCTGAGTATGTTCATTAATGTTACCCCAGTTTCACTGGAGTCCACCCCAGGGTTACACTCATATGGATTTATTAAATGAGGAATTAACAATCCACTTCTGGGGAGATAGCTCAATCCCCTTGAGTTTGTCATTGAATGCCACTATAGGGTTAAACTGAAGGGGATTGAGCTAACTCTGTCACCTACACAAACACACATTCATTAATCCATTCACATAGACATTCATTCATGCCCTCAGGCACTCACACACTTACACAGGCAAAGGGTTGCAGAGCAAGCCAAGGTATATTGATTCCCGAGGTTTGCCTCTAGCCATGGATCCTGGCTAGAACTTCTGCCACATGCTCTCTCCTTTCATAAGAACTGGGCAGTTCCTGTCACTCACGCAGGGGTCCTTCCTCCATGTCACCAAGGAGCGTGCTCAGACCTCCCTCAATCTGGGTCCTTTGTTTGCTTAGCAGTGTTGTGACTTTAATTAGTCACCTCCTGGTTCCAGGTGTTTAGCCTTGCTGTTCCCCCCACCCCAAACACGCTCCATTCAAAGACATACTCTTATGACAGGGTCTCATGCTGCTTAGAGTGAATTACAAGCAAAGTGGCTGAGAGTTACAAAGATTACAAAGTTGCAAGACTCAGCACTCACCAAGCTTATAGTAGGTTTCTGAACTTATTAAGCAAAGTGTCTGAGAGTTACAAAGCTCAACAATCTTATAACAAGGTGCAGAATTTAAAAGGAAAGGTAGCTTGAAAGTTACAAAGAGACAAATACAAAGCTTCAAAGCTCAATGGTTACAAAGATACCTTCCAGAGCACAGCATCTCAGCACCTTCTCCTGTGGGCCTTTGAGGATAGAACAAGAAGCAATGGGCTTAAACTGCAGCAAGGGAGGTTTAGGTTGGACATGAGGAAAAAGTTCCTAACTTTCAGCATGTTTAAACACTGGAATAAATTACCTATGGAGGTTGTGGAATCTCCATCTCGGAGATATTTAAGAGTAGGTTAGATAAATGTCTATCAGGGATGGTCTAGACAGTACTGGGTCCTGCCATGAGGGCAGAGGACTGGACTCGATTACCTCTCGAGGTCCCTTCCAGTCCTAGTATTCTATGATCTGACTGAGAACAATTTCCATCTTATATCAGTAATAAAGTGACTTAGAAGACAACTGCCCCCATTAAACAGTGTTCACAGCAATTGAATCAGCATCAGGTTTTGTCATTCTCTAAGTTATGTGTTGGCAGGACCTTACAGTTTAATGCATTTCCAGAAAATTTGTGTGTAAATCAAGTAATAACTCGGATGGAGGATTTATGCAATAAGAAAAGGCCAGCACTCCCCCTATCCATCAGCCCTGATAGTTAGGAAGTTTTTTCCTGATGTCCAAACTCAACCCTGATAGGAAGTTTTTCCTGATGTCCAGAGTAAACCTCCCTTACTACAATTTAAGCTCATTGCTTCTTGTCCTATCAGAGGCTAAGGAGAATAATTTTTCTCCTTCTTTCTTGTAACAACACTTTAGGAACTTGAAAGTTGTTATCCTATCCCCTCTCAGTCTTCTCTTTCCAGACTAAACACACAACAGCCACTCTTTTTGTTCACAGTGTCATCTGTGAAGAATGAGTGGGCTGCAGGTTTAATGCCTGGCCCCCTCCCTTCACTGTATTCTTTCAATACTACTACATGCTCATCAGAAATTTATATGAAAACATGCACCAAAGTTCTGCCTGAATCTGGCTGCTTTTTCCTGAGATTTCATTCTGTAAACATTTGACTATATAACCTAGATGTCAAAAGGGCATTGAGTTTATATCTGTATAGGATGAAATATTTAGGAAGTAACAGACTAACCGTAGCTTTGGGGATCAGTTTATGCTCTTTCTCACACAATGTCTGTTGAAGCGGAATATACTTCATACAGAGACAAGTTAAACAACAACCAGGGCAAAGGTACTCCATTGTCTAAGGATTCTACCTACAAGGACAAAGGCAGCTCCAGTGGAACAGCTTCATAATGTTTCTAGTTTAGAAGCATGTAGAATTCTATCTGGAAATCTGTACATAAATTTACACAGAACTTCACTCTCAACTTGACATCTAGATTTAAGAGCAGGTGGATGCTGACCTAGAATTTGTTCTAGGGGGGGTGTGAATACTAATGTGCACCAAAACGCTGTGCTGTAGCTCCTCCATGTGGACTCTGCAGGCATGAACTTAAACAGCTTGAGTTTGTGTATTGCAAACTTGGGATCTTTAATTTCACACCCATAGTAATGATGTTAAAGGTTAACTGGTAAGCATTAGGCTTACCAGAATGCTTACTGGTTAACCAGGTCTTGTCCAAACCTCAATGGCTGGCTAGTTGTACCGGGCTAGCGCAGCCTTGGACACAGTGGGCTAGCTAGCTGATGGGACCCTAGCCCCAACCGCAGTGGGCTGGCAAACAGAGCCCTGACTGCACTGGGCCTGGAAAGCTGGAGCAGCCCCAGCAGGCAAGTCGGACCCTGGCCAAAGCAGCATCAGAGTGGCTACAGGCCTGTCCACAATGTGCAAACCCCCGTCCCACAACTCCAGCGGGTCCACAGCCTCACTGGGACCTCAGTCCTGTCTGTCCTGCACAGGCCTGCTGAAGTGACTTTGGTTCATGGTAACCAGTTAAACGATATAATTTTAACTGCTTAACCGGCTAACTGTTTTAACCAATATTTACATTCCTAACCCACAGCCTCCACACGAGAGAGCTACTTTGGTGTGCTTGGCTCTTCACACTGCTAGTGTGACATGCCCTAGTGCTTGCTTTCAAGGGGTAATCCTGAAATCTATGTTCAATGAGAATTCCTAAACTCACTTATCTGGGTATTGTACTGCTTGATAAAGTCCCACAAGTGGTAACAAATATGCAGCCCATGAAAGTGTAGGAAAGTTTGCTCACTAGGAACTATAGTTTTGCACAGGCTGCCTCCTTCCTCTCTTGGATTATTAATTTTCTAGAAGTGGTTGGTAAATTGTCAAGGTAACAAAGCAAGTGTATGAGCAAACTTATTTTCTTAACCTTCATTGGTCCTTGATACATTTCTGCAGTATTACAGGAATAGTGGGTTTTATTGCCGGGCACCATCTTGGAGCAGGTGCTTCATACTGAGCCATGTTTCCCCTTACATCCCAAAAAGCCAATGAATGCCATCACAAATACTGTATAATCTGATGGTCAGATTGTCAGGATTCTCTAAGTGTATGTCTACACGGCATGGCTATTTCGGGATACCAGAGGTAGCTACCCCACATCTTAACAAGCCACCCGTTATTTCGAAATATTTTTCAAAATAACGGGCGTGCTATTTTGGCATCTCTGTAGCCCTCATTCTGCAATGAGGGGTGTCTTGAAATAGTGCATTATTTCGAAATTTGGTGCTGTGTAGATGCGCCAAATTTAAAAATAAGCTATTTTGAAATAAAATCAAAATAAGATATGCAATCCTTTTGTTAAGGATTCTGTTAGAATCCTTATTCTGAAATATTTTCATGGGGAAAATTATTTCTTAAAATTTAGAAGCAGGGTCAACCACATAAGAACATAAGAATGGCCGTACTGGGTCAGACCAAAGGTCCATCTAGCCCAGTATCCTGTCTGCCGACAGTGGCCAGCACCAGGTGCCCCAGAGAGGGTGGACCGAAGACAATGATCAAGCGATTTGTCTCCTGCCATCCCTCTCCAGCCTCTGACAAACAGAGGCCAAGGACACCATTTTTATCCCCTGGCTAATAGCCTTTTATGGACCTAACCTCCATGAAATTATCTAGCTTCTCTTTAAACTCTATTATAGTCCTAGCCTTCACAGCCTCCTCTGGCAAGGAGTTCCACAGGCTGACTACACGCTGTGTGAAGAAGAACTTTCTTTTATTAGTTTTAAACCTGCTACCCATTAATTTCATTTGGTGTCCTCTAGTTCTTCTATTTAGAGAACTAATAAATAACTTTTCTTTATCGGCCGTCTCCACACCACTCATGATTTTATATACCTCTATCATATCCCCCCTCAGTCTCCTCTTTTCTAAACTGAAAAGTCCCAGTCACTTTAACCTCTCCTCATACGGGACCCGTTCCAAACCCCTAATCATTTTAGTTGCCCTTTTCTGAACCCTTTCCAAGGCCAAAATATCTTTTTTGAGGTGAGGAGACCACATCTGTACACAGTATTCAAGATGTGGGCGTACCATAGTTTTAGGAAGAGTTTTTAATTTTAATGGCTCTCAATGTCATCAGACCTTCAAAACAAGAGTCTTTCAGTAAGACACAGAGAACAGATTGTATCCAAAATGCATACCACATAAGGTTGTATGAACTTTCATGAAGACTGTATTTTGAAATAACTGTTTCTTAGTGGCTACTGCACTGAATAATATCCTAGATAGCCTGAGTATGCCTGAATGTCCATTTCAGCATTTTTACATTAGTTACAACAAAACTGAACTTACAAAGTTTTCTTATCAAAATGTCTCAGAGCACTGTACAGAGTGACAATATAAAGCCTGAGTTCTTACCAACATCTAAATGCAGCAACAAATATTTGGGGGGTTTTTAAATCCTACTTTTCATTACTAATACCAGCTGGGAACATAGATAGTATCAGGAAACGTATTCTACAGTTGAAGGTCAGAGAGAGGAAAAAGCCATTGCTCCCACTTTCTCAAGGTAATACTCAAAACTAAATATCCTGTTAACTTGGAATATAATAATTAAGATTTTATTATTTATACTGAAATATAACCTGGATGACCCAGTCTGGGATTTTGGAGCCCCATTACACTATCCACTGTATAACTCAGTAGAACAAAGACTCTTTGTGTCTCAAAGAACTCATAATGTAGAATTATGATATGATGCAATCAGCCCCTCTGACAGGAAGGGGCCAAGTTGCAGCTACTCCAGGGCTCGGCTATTCAAAACAGCCTGGGGCTCCTGCTTGCTGTTACTGCAGCAGTGGTGGCAACCAGGGCCCCAGGCCTTTAAATGGCTGGAGGATCTCTGGATGGCATGCTGCAGTTGGTGTTAAAAGGCTGGCGGGGAGAAAGCTAACCCCCTTCACCCTGACCCTTCTTCATGAGGCCCCATCCCTGTTGGGAGCGCAGAGCTGGGACCCCCACGTTGTCCAGGGGCCTAATAATTATGTTCCCCCTGCCTGGATGCTACATGTCTGTGAACAAACAATGGCTAGATCGTATATTGTAGCAAAGATGGGTGCTTAAAGTCTTAATGATCACAGTAATGAATAACTGTGAATAGTAAAAACACACAAACAAATTAGTATATTGTGACCTCAAATATGGTCATAAGAATGTGATCCTGCATCCTACATATAAAACTGTCTTCAGTTTAATGGAACTGCAAATATTATATATATAAAACAGTGAGACAGACTCTATATGTTAAACCTACTGGTGTTGCTGCAACCACAATGTACCCTGTAGGGGGAAAAAAAATGCCCTCAGGACAAAGCTACAAAAAACATTACAAATACTACTTGAGTTGAAGTTTCTAAAAAACAGACTAGCGCTCTCTGAATGTAATCAGGTTTTTTTTCTTACTATTGAAGGTGACCTCCAAAGAGGTCAATTTACCAATTAACTCAAATTGAAATATTTCATGGAGACTGTCACAATTCAGATTGTCACAATTCTGGCTAGTTTTCTGCTAGCATACCTGTCTGACCGATGGACTGTTTTGGAGTTTTGGACCCCAATGCTTTCATGTTCTGTGGCTCAGAGACAGCTCACCAGGCATACTATGTCAGAGCTGGTAACCCCAGTGATTCCAGGGTTTGCAACTCTGGGACAGCCTACCTGGTAGACTGCCTTGGACCTGGGGTGCCATTTCCTTTCCTGGAGAACAGAGAACATTTAGATTTTCATTCCAAATAGAAACAAAAGCAAATATCAGAATACTCAATTACTTCTTACAGCTCTATCTGAAAGGTTTTTATTTTGATTGTTTTTCACATTAGAATTTCAGGCTCTATTTAGAGCAGAACATTTATGGCCATGTCTGCAGTGAGGAAATTTACACAAATATTGTCACAAGAGAAGCAAGTCTCAGCTATGGTTATTGTGATGGGGAGGACAAAGCGCGACATCCCTGCAGGAGGCCTTTCAGCAGCCTGGCCAGCAACAGGAGTAATAGAGAGGCCCTCCAAGAGGAACACAGTGGCAGCCTCCACTGCAGCCAATCAGGGTGCAGCAGGTGGATATAAAAGGAGCTTCTAGGCCAGGGCCTGTCAGTTCCTGCCTGGAGCTCGACCCAGGTGGACCTCAGGGCTGATTAGGGAACACCAGCACTCTGGACAGCTCTGAGTGGGAGCTGGGGCATCATACCTGGTCAGAGCCAGGTCCTGCGGCTGAAGGCTAGCCAAGAAGCCAAAGACAACCCTGGACAAGGGGAACTCAACCACAAGGCCCTAGAGAAAGGGCTGGATGGGACAGCATCCCGAGGAAGAGGCCCAGGGACATGACAGCAACTAAGTACTTTGAAACTCAGCAGGTAACTGCAGCTTATAGGGTCCTTGGGCCGGGACCCAGAGGAGTGGGCGGGCCTGGGTCCCTCCCAACCTCCCTGTAAAACCGCACCTGGGGTGGGGGGAGTAAAAGAAGAGGCCTGATCTCCAGCCACTTGTTGGACAGGCGGGTAGAGACACTAAGACTCTCCTCAGCCATCAAAGGGCGCGTGCCTGAAGGGTGGAATCCTCTATAGTTATGTACAAGAAAGTTTGGGTACACCCAAATATTTTGCCTTCCCTCACTAAAGAAGTGTCTCCACTACTAGGTTATTCTAATCTCAACATCTGGCTATTAGTTAACAGTTACAGCAAAAATGATTGTTGAATGATTTCTCTATCAGCGTGAAGCTTATTGGTCACATACTCTGCTACAACAGTGTTCATTATTACAATGGGTAGCTGTGAAAATTGTTCTTCCTATATTGTGGTGAGAAATTCCTAAGATATCTTATTCTCAACAACATGTAGAGCACATTGTTTCTTTTCATATATTGTGGTACAAAGATCAGAAGGAGCCCCAACCAAGAAATACCTGACATTATGTTAATTAGTTTTTAGGCCTTTTTAGGAAAAGATAATATACAGTGACTAGAAATACGTGTGAAGGGGGTGTTTAAGGATGGCCTCCAAACTAACACATGTGGCAGCCCACCTTTCTCACCAAAGCATCCCTTTATGTACTTTCTGAGTGGTGGACTCTTCCTTCAGTGCAAATCTGGCCCATTTTGAGAAAGTAGTGAACAAGCTTCTGCTGTTAACTAATATTCCTGCTTCAGATGTGAAGAGGACTATCTGGGATGATATATACCTCTCCTCTGACCACCTTTGCTCTCTTAGGTCTCCTAGGTACAGGGAGGGAGACCCACTTGGTGTTTACTACAACACCATCTGTGCTTCTCTTTCAGTAAATTCACAATTGCTTTCTCTTGGCATACATTCAGCTTTGTACTTCTTCCTTCTCTCAGAGCCCTAACTTGCAACCTGTTAAATCCTAGACTTTATTCATTGAGATAAAGACAGACCAAAAAGATGCCCATCTCACACTCCAAACACTCCTTGAAGTTATTTTAAAACACAATTAATGTAAATAAACAAAAAATCAGCAGCAGCCACACAAAACATAAGTACAGGTTGGACCTACCTGGTCTGGCACCCTCAGGACCTGAGATGTCCTGGACTAGGGAATCTGCCAGACAAGAGGTGGTCAGTACTCCCCTGCTGGCTGCCCTGGGGTTCCTGTCCTTGGGGCTCCCTGCCCTATCACTGCCCCACTATCACTATCCCAGTGGGCCAACCTGCTGCCCCCCTGCTGCCCTAGGGTCTCCTGGGGTTCCCCGCAGGGACTGCTTGGCTGCTGCCAGCCCTGTTGCCACAGTGTGTTCCCTGGAGTTCCCAGCTGGGGCCATCTGGTCACCCTGCCCTGCTGCTAGTGCTGCCCCACTGCCACTGGGGATTCCATGGATTCCCTGGTCAGGGATACCGACCTCCGCCAGCCCTGCTTCAGCCAGTGGTTCCTGGTAGAGGCTGTCAGGTGACCCCGGCCCCACTGTCACCGGAGATTCCTGGTCGAGGCCGCATGGTTGCCTACAGCCCCGCTGTAGCTGGGGGTTCTCCAGCAGGGGCTGGGACTCCTTCACTGCCGGGTCCTGCTGACATTGGGGGTTCCCTGGACACAGTGGGGGCTTCTCAGATGTCACCTGGCCCAGCTAGGTCTCTCCAGCCCCCGTCTTGTTCTCAACTAGCTCCTGGGCTCTTTGGTCTAGCAATCGATGTGGCTCTGCCAGACCAGGGATGTTGCCGGACCAGCGAAGCCCAGATTTGGGAGGTTCAACCTGTACAGTGAAAGCTTTGTTATCTGGCTCTCATGGGACATGCCGGTTGCCAGTTAATTGAATGAGCCGCATACCCAAGCAAAAGGTTAGGCAGTTCAAGGTAGGCCGAGGGGGAAGAAGGAGCTTGCTGATGACATCAGCCGGGTTAGCAAAGTTTTCTGGTTAACAAAGCTTTCACTGTAAATAAATAATCCTTGCAGTACAGATAAAATAAAAATTCTTGACCAACCCGAAACATCACACCTCAGTTAATAACTCTTCACCAAAAACTTAAAAATTATCTTTGTAGGGCAAGCTGAGATTAATCAGATTTCAAACCAAAGAGACCTTCACAAGGAACAGCAGCAGCCATCTCTTTTATACCAATGCCAACACCTTAAACTCTACCAGGAAACCCACACAATGTCAGTGTGGACTATGAAGCAATGGTGTAACATGTTCTCAGTGGGATGTAACATTCTCTACCCTCTTTATTTCTAATTGGAGACAAATGAAAAAAAAAACCCCATACCTGTTTTAGACCCTGAACACATTTTATACACAGAGAAAATCTGACAGCCAGAGAGAGATTTTTTTTTCTTATATCTTCTTGTTGCTTTCCCTGGTTCATCAAAAACCTTTCTTTTCCCCTGGCTTGAGATTCAGTGAGTTTTTCCATCCAGAAGGGTGCTCAGCTGCTCTGTCTGGATGGGAAGAGATGAAAACTATATCCGCATGTCATCAGTACACTGAGACAGGAGTAAAACCACTCATGAAGTCAGGCAGCTCCCACTGACGTCCACTGTAGTACCAACAATACTTCCCCATTGAGAAGAAGATTTCCAGTGTGGGAGGAGCAGTCTCTGTATCATCTCTTGATTGGCACCCCAACTGAAACGAGTCATGGAAATCTTTGGAATTTAGATACTATGAGAATTGTCTCAATGTCATAAAGGGAAGTATACACACAGCTTGACAGTTGATCATATTATCAATTAAATGATAATTCCTTGAACTTTCACTATACCAAATTTTTCTACGAGAAACTTCATCTTTATTAGTCTTCACTGGCATTTGATCTCAGAATGTCTCCTTCTCCAGAGAGGAAAGATGTGCATCTCGAGGACAGGTCATGGGATGAAGATTTCAATGATAGTTATAATATCATTGGACACTGCAGGCTATGCACATTACCTCTTGCCCATGATGAGCATTTAGGGATTGTATAAATCAGTGTTTCTTAAACTTTTTAAGACCGAGGAACACCAAACAATAATTTTTTTTATGGGGAACACCAAGGATATTTTTGTTGAGCAAAACAAAAAAACAAACAAAAAAAGGAAGCTTGCCCCTTTAAGGGCGGCCATTCCCAAGGGAAAAGTTGTTGACCAAAAAAAAAAAAAAGCCCCCAGGGAAAAGTTGTTGAGCAAAACAAACAAACAAAAAAGGACAGGAAAAAAAAGTTGTGAAGCAAAACAACCCAAACAGTTTGCCCTTTTATCAGGCGAGCAGGCATTGCCCTTTTAAGGGCGGCCATTTTTGAACTCTGTTCTCTGTGGCACACCTCCAACTGCCTCATGGCACACTCGTGTGTCTTGGAACACACTTTAAGAAATGCTGGTATAAATGATATGGTGATGCCAGGACATTGTGTGCACCCCAAGGAAAGAAGGGAAAAAACGATCAACCAACACATTTCTCAACCGTTCTGGGAGCAACTTCTCTCTGAATTATTTGCTAATGCATTAATACCCCCACCTGTGAAATACAGATCTGGTCCACTGTTGATGTGGATGCTCCAAGACCAAGTTCCACCCTTCAGGCTCAGGCCAGTAGAAGAATGGAAGGAGTCTAAGGGCATGTCTACACTGGGAAATTAGTTTCAAATAACTCCTGAAATAACTATTTCAAAATAGCATGTCCACACGACAGGGAAGCAGAAGCTGTGGGTCTGTTACAGAGGTGGGTGAGGTCCTGTGGCCTGTGATGTGCAGGAGCTCAGACTAGATGATTATGATGGTCCCTTCTGGCCTTAAAGTCTATAAAGTAAGGGTACGTCTACACTAGCCCCCTAGTTCAAACTAGGGAGGCTAATGAGGGCGACCGAAATTGCAAATGAAGCGCGGGATTTA
Source organism: Pelochelys cantorii (assembly GCA_032595735.1). Classification (NCBI taxonomy): domain Eukaryota; kingdom Metazoa; phylum Chordata; order Testudines; family Trionychidae; genus Pelochelys; species Pelochelys cantorii. The sequence continues at coordinate 146,009,353 of CM064327.1, forward strand.
AATATCCCGCGCTTCATTAGCATGTTCCCGGGTGGTCGCCATTTTGGAAACTGACTAGCCCAGAATAACTGCCCGAGTCTACACACGGCAGAGAAGCGCGATTCCGAGATAAAACCCTTAGTTCGAATGAGGTTTAACTGTTAATTCGAACTAAGGGGTTTATCTCGGAATCGCGCTTCTCTGCCGCGTGTAGGTGCGGGTAGTTATTCTGGGTTAGTCAGTTTCCAAATGGCTACCGCCCGGGAACATAAGAACGGCCATACTGGGTCAGACCGAAGGTCCATCTAGCCCAGCAGCCTTTTATGGACCTAACCTCCATGAATTTATCTAGCTTCTCTTTAAACTCTGTTATAGTCCTAGCCTTCACAGCCTCCTCTGGCAAGGAGTTCCACAGGTTGACTGTGCGCTGTGTGAAGAAGAACTTTCTTTTATTAGTTTTAAACCTGCTACCCATTAATTTCATTTGGTGTCCTCTAGTTCTTCTATTATGGGAACTAATAAATAACTTTTCTTTATTCGCCCTCTTCACACCACTCATGATTTTATATACCTCTATCATATCCCCCCTCAGTCTCCTCTTTCCTAAACTGAAAAGTCCCAGTCGCTTTAACCTCTCTTCACATGGGACCTGTTCCAAACCCCTAATCATTTTAGTTGCCCTTTTCTGAACCCTTTCCAAGGCCAAAATATCTTTTTTGAGGTGAGGAGACCACATCTGTACACAGTATTCAAGATGTGGGCGTACCATAGTTTTATACAGGGGCAGTAAGATATTCTGGGTCTTATTTTCTATCCCTTTCTTAATAATTCCTAGCATCCTATTTGCCTTTTGACCGCCGCTGCACACTGTGTGGAAGTTTTCAGAGAACTACCCACGATAACTCCAAGAACTCTTTCCTGATTTGTCATAGCCAAAGTAGCCCCTATCATACTGTACGTATAGTTGGGGTTATTTTTCCCAATGTGCATTACTTTACACTTATCCACATTATATTTCATTTGCCATTTTATTGCCCAATCACTCAGTTTGGTGAGATTTTTGGAATCCCTCACAGTCTGCTTCTGTCTTGACTATCCTAAACAGTTTGGTATCATCCGCAAACTTTACCACCTCACTGCTTACCCCTTTCTCCAGATCACTTATGAATAAGTTGAAAAGGATTGGTCCCAGTACGGACCCTTGGGGGACACCACTAGTTACCCCTCTGCATTCTGAAAATTTACCATTTATTCCTACCCTTTGTTTCCTGTCTTTTAACCAGTTCTCAATCCAAGAAAGGACCTTCCCTCTTATCCCATGGCAATGTACTTTACACAAGAGCCTTTGGTGAGGGACCTTGTCAAAGGTTTTCTGAAAATCTAAGTATACTATATCTACTGGATCCCCCTTGTCTGCATGTTTAACCCCTTCAAAGAACTCTAATAGATTAGTAAGACATGATTTCCCTTTACAGAAACCATGTTGACTTTTGTCCAACAAATTATGTTCTTCTACGTGCCTCACAATTTTATTCTTTACTATTGTTTCGACTAATTTGCCCGGTACTGAAGTTAGACTTACTGGTCTGTAATTGCCAGGATCGCCTCTAGAGCCCTTTTTAAATATTGGTGTCACGTTGGCTACCTTCCAGTCATTAGGTACAGAAGCCGATTTAAAGGATAGGTTACAAACCACAGATAATAGTTCAGCAATTTCCCATTTGAGTTCTTTTAGAACCCTTGGATGAATGCCATCCGGTCCCGGAGATTTGTTAACATTAAGTTTTTCTATTTGTTCCAAAACCTCCTCTAATGACACTTCAATCCGGGACAGTTCCTCAGATTCATCACCCACAAAGGATGGTGCAGATTTGGGAATCTCCCTAACGTCCTCAGTCGTGAAGACTGAAGCAAAGAAATCATTTAGTTTATCCGCAATGGCTTTATCGTCCTTGATTGCTCCTTTTATATCTCGATCGTCTAGGGGACCCACAGGTTTTTTAGCAGGCTTCCTGCTTCTAATGTATTTAAAAAACATTTTGTTTTTTCTTTTTGAGTTTTTGGCTAGCTGTTCCTCAAAATCTTTTTTTGCTTTTCTTATTACATTTTTACACTTGATTTGACAGTGTTTATGTTCCTTTCTATTTATCTCACTAGGACTGGACTTCCACTTCTTAAAAGATGCCTTTTTGTCCCTCACTGCTTCTTTTACATGGTGGTTAAGCCACGGTGACTCTTTTTTAGGTCTCTTGCTATGTTTTTTAATTTGGAGTATACATTTAAGTTGGGCCTCTATTATGGTGTCTTTAAAAAGTTTCCATGCAGTTTGCAGGGATTTGGCCCTAGTCATTGTGCCTTTTAATTTCTGTTTAACTAACCTCCTCATTTTTGTGTAATTCCCCTTTTTGAAATTAAATGCCAGAGTGCTGGACTGCTGAGGTGTTCTTCCCACCACAGGAATGTTAAATGTTGTTATATTATGGTCACTATTCCCAAGCAGTCCTATAACGGTTATCTCCTGGACCTGATCCTGCGCTCCACTCAGGACTAAATCGAGAATTGCCTCTCCCCTTGTGGGTTCCTGTACCAGCTGCTCCAAGATGCAGTCATTTAAGCCATTGAGAAATTTTATCTCTGCTTCTCTTCCTGAGGTGACATGTATCCAGTCAATATGGGGATAATTAAAACTCCCCATTATTATAGAGTTCTTTATTTTGGTAGCCTCTCTAATCTCCCTCAGCATTTCAATGTCAGTATCGCTGTCCTGGTCAGGTGGTCGGTAATATATCCCTACTGCTATATTCTTATTATTGGAGCATGGAATTACTATCCATAGCGATTCTATTGAATATGTTGATTTATTTAATATTTTTATTTCATTTGATTCTACATTATCTTTCACATACAGTGCCACTCCGCCACCCACCTGGCCTGCTCTATCCTTCTGATATATTTTATATCTGGTATGATTGTGTCCCACAGATTTTCCTCATTCCACCAGGTTTCAGTGATGCCTATTATGTCAATCTCCTCCTTTAATATGAGGTACTCTAGTTCACCCATCTTATTAGTCAGACTCCTAGCATTTGTGTAGAAGCACTTTAAAAATTTGCCACTGCTTATTTGTCTGCCCTTCCCTGATGCACTGGATTCCTTTCTATGCGATTGTTTGTCTGCTCTGGCCCATGGTTTGTCCTCTCCTCTCCTCTCTTTCTGACGACAGCTTAGAGAATCTCTATCAATGGATTCTCCTCTAAGAGAAGTCTCCATCCGATTTACGTGCATCTCCGCACCAATCAACTTTCCCCCATCTCTTCATTTAAAAACTGCTCTACAGCCTTTTTAATGTTTAGTGCCAGCAGTCTGGTTCCACCCTGGTTTAGGTGGAGCCCATCCTTCCTGTATAGGCTCCCCCTCTCCCAAAAGTGTCCCCAGTTCCTAATAAATCCAAACCCCTCTTCCCTACACCATCATCTCATCCATGCATTGAGACTCTGAAGCTCTGCCTGCCTACCTGGCCCTGTGCGTGGAACTGGAAGCATTTCCGAGAATGCCACCATAGAGGTCCTGGATTTCAGTCTCCTTCCTAGCAACCTAAATTTGGCCTCCAGGACATCTCTCCTACCCTTCCCTATGTCATTGGTACCTACATGTACCACGACCACCGGCTCCTCCCCAGCACTACACATAAGTCTATCTCGATGCCTTGAGAGATCCACAACCTTTGCACCAGGCAGGCAAGTGACCATACGGTTCTCCCGGTCATCACAAACCCAGCTATCTATGTTTCTAACGATCGAATCACCCACTACTAACACCGGCCTCTTCCTAACAACTGGTGTTCCCTCCCCCTCAGAGGTATCCTCAGTGCAAGAGGATACCGCAACATCCTCTGGAAGGAGGGTCCCAACTACGGGATGGTTTCCCTCTGTTCCCATTTAATGCTCTGTTCTCTTGAGACTTTCATCCTCTTTAAGAGCACTGGGGCTCTCAGACTGGAGGTGGGACAGTAGTACAGTGTCCAGGAAAGTTTCATCAACATATCTCTCTACCTCCCTTAGCTCCTCCAGTTCAGCCACCCTGGCCTCCAAAGCCCGAACTCGGTCTCTGAGGGCCAGAAGCTCCTTGCAACGGGTGCACACATATGCCACCTGCCCACAGGACAGGTAATCATACATGTTACACTCGACGAAATAAACAGGATAGCTCCCACTCTGCTGCTGGGCTTCTGTCTCCATTTTTCTTATGAATAAGTTTTAAGTATAAACTGGGCCTATTAAATGTCTGGAATATAGATTATTATAAAAGTTATGTTTAAAGAAGGTCAGAAGTCACTAGTGCCCTCTAACCGCCCCCTCTAAACTCCCTCTCCAAACTCCCTATTCGCTGCTCCTGTTTGCAAGCTCCCTGGTTGCTGACTCACAGACTTATAAAGCCCTGGTAGCCCTCCCCCTGACTGAGGCTCAGCCAATTAACAGAGGCTTCTAGATTTCAAACCTTTTAGAAGCTCCTTCAAACAAACAAACAAACAAACCAAACAGACAAACACAAGCTCAGCACACAGCAAATAACCCCCCCCCACACACAAACACACACTACAGACAGCCACTTACCACAAGGGTCCCGTATTTAGTCCTCTTTTACCTGGAGAACTCCCTCTCCAAACTCCCTGTTAGCTGCTCCTGTTCACTAACATGCTAATGAAGCGCGGGATATTTAAATCCCGCGCTTCATTTGCAATTTCGGTCGCCCTCTTTAGCCTCCCTAGTTTGAACTAGGGGGCTAGTGTAGACGTACCCTGAGAGTTCTTTCACAGCTGTGGTAACACTCCAGCAGCTGACTACTAGCATTATGACAACTTGATATAATGTATTAAATATCCTTAAGGCAATATATGCCTCAGCCTCCCTTTAGAGAAAAAAAAGTCAGTTTGTATTCTGGTCATTCACCAGGCTACCAGCATGGGCTGAATTTGAAGAGACCTGCAAACAGAAGAAAATGATCAGCTAAGAAATGTCTCATTCTGTTGCACATAATCTCTCCTAATTTGTTACTCATGAGAAGTAGCAAGCAATTGATCTCAGAAATAGGCAGGGAAGGGATAAACGGAGTTAAATTAGTATAGTAGAATAGTAGACAGGGATGGAAGTTCATCCAAATAAAGGAAGACCTTTGTAAACCAAGAAGTTATGTAGAAAATAACCCAGTAGCACATTCCTGACAATGGGTGTCTTTGCAGAGGAATGGAAATTTACTTTGCAAGTCTTCCTCGGGTTATGCATGTGTGTGTAAACTACACCCCTCTGTCAGCATAGGGATGTAAATTAGACATATCGAAAGTGCAAATGAAGCGGGGATTTAAATATCCTGTGCTTCATTTGCATAACGGCGGCCGCTGCTTTTTTTCGAAACGGGGCTTTTTGAAAAAAACGGCATTTTAGATGGAGCGTTTTCGACAGAAATGCCCCATTTCAAAAGATCCTCAGAGTACTGTACTCTGAGCATCTTTCGAAATGGGGCATTTCTGTTGAAAACGCCCCATCTAAACTGCCAGTTTTTTTCAAAAAGCCCCCTTGTGGAAAAAAGCGGCAGCCGCCATTATGCAAATGAAGCACAGGATATTTAAATCCCTGCTTCATTTGCAGTTTAGATATGTCTAATTTACATCCCTCTGCCGACAGAAGGGTGTAGTTCAGACACACTCTCAGAGAGATTCTAGGAGCATCTGTGCATAGTTTCCCAGATGTCTAGCATGCCAATTGCTGAAGAATTATTAGCAACTCTAAGGCCCTAACGCTACAACATTTTGAATAGAATAAAATGAATGGGCTGCAAAAGACACATGCACTCCGTGTGCTTGAGATATATTTTCAGAGCTCTAGGAATGCCCATTTATGCCACAAGCTTCTGGAGCTTAGAACAGCATGATGTAACTATTTCCCAGGAATTCTGAAGAGAGGCACTTGCATGAGACAGAAAGTGTTCTGAAGCTATAAGAATAACTTTTTCCACATGACAAAGGCAGCAAGGCTCTTGTGTGGTTATGGGAACTTATTAGAAAACTTTCCTTTCAGAAGGAATGGGTGCTAGAAAAGCAGCCACAGGCTTGTCCAACCTGTCATTTTGGTTGAAATTGGCAACTGATACTCAAATATAGGCCACGATGTGAATGACTACACAAAGCTGTTGTGACTGGTACTCATGTTTCTACAGTGCTTTGTTATAGGACTTCAGCTCAACCTGGAGAAACTCTAGTGTAGTTGCAACCACCAGATCCTTGTGATTATTACTGTATTTGTGTTGCTGTAGCATGTAGACGGCCGGGGTCTATTGTGCCCCAGGTTGGAACTCCCTCCCACACGCTATCTCCTTCCCAGAGTACACACCCATTCCTCAACCCTAAGCCCTCTCCTGCACCCAAAGTCCCCCCCCAGAGTCAGCACCCCCACGAACACTGAAACCTTGAGCCCCCTCCCACATCCCAACTCCCACTCAGAGTCCACACCCAAAACCTTCTCCTCAACCCCAACCCCTTTTCCCACCATGACCTACCCTCAGCAGCAGCCAATTCTCCCTCCTGAACCCCAACCTTCCACCCCAGGCCAAGTCTGCTCCCACAATCCAAACATATTGGCCCCAGCCCGGAGCCCTCTCCAGCATCCCAAAACTTCATCCCAACCCCTGTCCCAGAGCCTGTACTCACTCCCACAGTCCAACCCTTTGCCCCATCCTGAAGCCTCTTTCCATACCCTACACCCTTCATTTCTGATCCTAGCCTGGAGCCTAAGCCGGAGCCACCACACCCCCTCCCCACACAGGGCTATGTGTGGCCCCAACTAATTTTTTGTGAGTCAGTGGCCCCTGGTAGAAAAAAGGGTTTCCCACCCCTGCTTCTAGATCAGTGGCTCCCAACCTTTTTGAGCATACAGACCCTTTACAATCTATTAAAATTGTATAGACCCCCAAACAACATAGCTGTGCCTGCAGCCTGCATGTCCCTCAGCCTGTGCTGCTTCCCGGGCCTCAGAAAGCAAAGCGGGTTGACCGACATGCTGGCTATGAGAGGCTCTGTACATTTATATTAATTTCTATTTTAAACTTTCCGCAGACCCTGTATAGTTCCATCATGGAAAACAGGTTAGGAACCGCTGTTCTAGACAATGGGCATCTTGTATGTCAAAAGTAGGCTTTCCCCTACTCATGATTATGTAAACCTTTTATCTGAATGGCTACAGCTAAGGCTTTAAAATTGCAGTGCAGTGTGTCATCTATGGGATCTTTTGAAAGGAAGACCCCTTCTGAAAGTCTTTCACCAATGCTATTGCTGCTACCCCAGTCTTAAGCTCCCCAAATGTATGCAATTTCTTTTTATATAATGTGTTTGTTTAACATTTGGTTTATTCAGATGTCCTCGTTTGTATCTTATGATGCTCTCAAACAAGGCCTCTGTGGGAAGCCATGTATCTAATAAAGCTTGAAAGGGAAAATATTTTATTAATATTAATGAGTTACTTGCAAGACACTGGTGTTCTGTTCTGGAAAATTCCAGTAGGGTATGTTTGGTTTTTGTGATGCATTTGGGGTATTTCTTTTCCTGACTGTTTACAGGGGAGAGATAGTACACTGCTCACCATGGTCTGGGGTCCATATAAGAGAGGAGGGTGCTGATACATACCTCAGTTATGAAAATGTCTGTGGGAGCTGAAAGGTTGTCTGCCTGCTCCCCCAGGGTGGCAAGCACCAAGGTATGTGCTAGAGGAGCAACCTACCACCATTCAGGCATTTCCTCAGACATGCAGGATCATCCAGTCATGGGGAGGGAATTCTCTTACCTCCCTGTAATCCCATGAAGGTGCTTCTTTGTGGGTAGTATACTCTGCAAGTGACTGTTCTGGGAAAAGACTGTCTAGGGGGACAACTGGGCATTCAGGGTGCCAGTGCCACTCATTCAAATTTGGCCTGGCTACCCCTCCATCATTGTTATGGCAGTTGCTGAGTGATGCCAGATCAGTGCTGCAACCTCTGAGTCAGGTTGCAACACTCAGGTTATGTCTAGACTACTGGCTTCTTGCACAAGAAGCTTTTTTCGGAAGAGATCTTCTTGCACAAGAGAGCATCCACACTGCAAAAGTGCACCCAAAAAGCGATGTGTTTTTTCAAAAGATAGAGTCCAGACTGCCTGGACACTATCTCGCATGTAAGCAGTGATTGCTATGGACAGAATGACCACCAGGGCACCTGTGCTTTTTCCTTTTCTTCCGAAAAAAACTCCCTCATCCCCCTCCACACACGCCTTTTTGCGAAAGAGCTCTTTCACAAAAAGGCTTCTTCCTCGTAGAATGAGGATTACCAATTGCGCAAAAAGCCCTCTGTCCTTTTGGTTTACTCTTGAAAGAACGTGCCTACAATGTGGACATAACTCAAGTTTTGTCGGAAAAATGGCCGTTCTTCTAACAAAACTCTGTCATCTAGACATAGCCTCTGAGCACGGAAACAGTTTCAGCCCTGTAGGCCTGGAACCATTCATGTGGGGTGAGTGCAGGGCAAGCTCACTCTGCAATCCCGCTGGTGGCAGGGCACAATCCCAGGATCCCTGACTCCCCACACCCAAAATGGATAAAAATAAAATAGCGCAAAATTCTCCCAAACAAAATTTAAAAGGCTACCGTGGGCCTTGAGTAATCGTTGGCTTGCCAGGGGCATGCTTGCTTGTGCCTTTTGGGGACCCAAAGTCTCTGGGGCTCACAGGACTTGTCCCAGCATCGTATGAGAAGCTCCTAATTCATAATGGGAGGAAGAGGATCTATGTAGGAAACCTGCTTCTTTCCCCAAAGAGTCAAAGACTTGCTTCAGGGTGGTAGGACTTTGTCTTTTTTCAGGTTTTTCCTCTTCCCACCCAGGTCTGTTGTAGAACTCACCCTCTGTGCCAGATCGTTTCCTCCTCATCCTTAGACTCTCTCCAAATGCTCGGAAGTTCGTGATTGAGTTTCTCTGTGTTGGTGTCCTGACTGCTCTGGGCACAAAGAGTACCTGATATGCCTTTCCGGCTCTAACCCTGTACATACTATTAGAATGAGGGTCAGCTGGTTGGCAACAAGCAGGGGATAACTCAGCATCTGAAGAACCCATATATGATGCTTTACACAGGGAGCACCGCTAAAGCCAGATCTAAAGTGGGAGGCAAAGTCGAACTAAGGTTTGCAACTTCAGTTACATGAATAGTGTAGCTAGAGTTGATGTACATTAGTTTGACCTCCCCTGCCATCTCCACTGCAGGGGGTCAGTGGGAGAAACTCTCCCGTCAACTTCCCTTACTTCTTGCCACCTGCTGCAGTACCAGAGTTGGCCGGGAGCATGATCAGTGGTCGATTTATCAGGTTCTTATAGGACCGCTGAATCAAACCCTGAGAAATCGATCTCCACAGCATGGATCCCTAGGTAAATTAAGACAAAGCCTTAGATTTAAGCCAGGTGTTTGTGAGACCAGTTCAGCCATGCGTGTGGGGCCAGAGGAATCCAGCATGGAGGTGCCATAGTAGCAGGTTCAGAGGACTGAATCAGGAAACTGCTATTTACCTGATGCAGAGGAACACGAGGAAGAAGATGATTATAAGTCACACCTGAATGAAAACATTTTTTAAAATGTTTTAAACGGAATGGTTAGAAGGATCTGCACTGCCAGCTTGTTCCATCTCCAGAGGCAGAAAATCTGGGGTGACCTGAGCTGAAGCACAGAGCTCAGCCCTGGCATCTCTAGCAACACCAGTTGACTCTGACTAGCTCTGCATTCCACAGGCGGGAGCCATTACCCCCTTAGTAATGAATTTGGGAGAGAAGCTGTGTCATAGAAAGATACTGAGGCATAGTTGTGTCTTGAACAGCGTGTTACAGAAAATTGCTGCTCAGGGACACATGGCAGATCTTTGCTTCCATTCCACCGGAAAAAGAAAACAGACTTCAATATTTATTAATGCAGTTTTAAAAACACTAATTTTTATACAGTAGATCACGTGTATATATAGCCACATGGAAAGTAAATCAGTAATAGTTTAAGATAGATTGAGGTGTCTTTAAAGTTTACATAAAAAAAGAGCAAGCAGTATAAATAAATCAGTATGTATGCTCACTGGAAAATACTGCTACATTCATAAAGTTTAATAATGATGAACCCACTGCGCTAGGAAAATCTAAGAAGTTTGGACTGTGATATGGCTGTTATATTAAGAATTTTAGATTACTTTTGAATGCTCTCAGGTGTATGTTCTGTAATCTGCCCGTTCTTCAAAATACCACTCTATTTTCTATAAAATAAACACTTAATTTCTCCAATTTCCCACAGAGATTTGTATTCATAGTTTTCAGCTTGTAATCACCGTCTCCTGGATACATTGAGGTTTTTATAAATATTAGTGCAGTCCCCTGAGTATGTTGCAATTAAACCATTAGGCTTCTATCAAAAGTGTTAATAGCCAACTTCACTTTCCTATGATACAATATAGCAGCATGCCTTAAACAGTTTGACAGTGTGAAACTAGAGGTTAGGGAGGTAGGAAATCCACCCTCCCCCCAGTGTTTGGGCAGTGGGAAGTAGGTTTGCTATATTTACCTGTAATATTCATTTTAGTTTTAAGAACTTAGGGCAAAACCCTGTAAAGAGGGGTGAAGAACCTAAGGCCTGGGGGCTGGATCTGGCCCCCACTTGTCCGGATCTGGCCCCCGAGGTTCAGGGATTACCCTCAGCATTGAGGAATCTGCGTTGGTGCTCCAGCCCCCAGGCTGCCTTACCACGGGGCTGGAGCACACAAAATCTACTAGCCTGGGCCCCACCCCCAGGCTCTAGGCCCTAGGTGTGCGAGGGGATTGTGGGGAGTACCTTTCTCCTTCTCAGATGGGGGCCACATCAATGAGGGTTTGTTTTTCTTTTTTTCCTTCTCTCTTGTGTGTGGCCCTCAACTGATTTTTTCTGTGGATCAGCAGCCCCTGACCCAAAAAAGGTCCCCACCCCTGCCATAAAGTAATCCAGGGAGGTACTGATTCCCTTCTCTCTGGCTATGTCTACACTGTGGGGGGGGGGGGGAGGGTTCAGAAAAAGATATGCAAATTACGAACCACAGTTTGTGCACCTTTTTCCGCTTGTTTTTTTGGAAGGGGCTTTCCTGACATTTGGCCCATCTATATGGGGCCAAATGTGGGGAAAACCTTCTCTTTTGGAAGATCCCTTATTCCTCATAAAATGAGGAATACAGGGATGCTGAAAGAACACACCTGCTTTTTCAGAAACTGTTCCGAAAAAGCAGACACGTTCCTGGATGCAGCAGAGTTTTTCCCGGAAAAACTCTGCAGTCGAGACATAGCCTCCCAGAAGGGTTCAACTTCATGCAGGATTGGACCCTTAGGCTATGTCTAAACCGCAGGTTTCTTGCGCAAGAACTGCTGTTCTTGCACAAAAACTTGCGGAGTGTCTACACTGCACGCGCATTCGTGCGCAAGTAAATTTACAGTAAAGCGTCGGAACAGAGGGCTTCTTGCACAAGAGTTATTCCTCTCCCCACAAGGAATAAGCCCTCTTGCGCAAGAAGGCAGTGTGGACAGGCAACAGGGGTTTCTTGCACAAGAAACCCCTATGGCTAAAATGGCCATCAGAGCTTGCGCAAGAGAGTGTCCACACTGCCATGGATGCTTCTGCGCAAAAGCACATCTCTTGCACGAAAGCACATGGCAGTGTGGACAGTCTCTTGTGCAAGACCTTTTGTGCAAGAAGCCTGCAGTGTAGATGTAGCCTTAATGTCTATACAATTTAGATTTACTGGCTGAAGATTATTTAACTGCTTTTTGCAAGGAGTAGAGCAGAACATTCCATTATAATTAACATACATGTCTATTAAAGGTATTCAACTTTAATACAAACTCTATTAGTAGTAATACATTAAAGTTATAAACAAGTACATAAACATTGCACAATACAAAATGAACGAAGAACATAAGAATGGCCATATTGGGTCAGACCAAAGGTCCATCTAGCCCAGTATCCTGTCTTCCAGCAGTGGCCAATGCCAGATGCCCCAGAGGGAGTGAACAGATCAGGGAATCTTCAAGTAATCCCTCTCCGGTCACCCATTCCCAGCCACTGACAGAGGCTAGGAACACCATTCCTATCCTGGCTAATAGCTATTGATGGATCTAACCTCCCTGAATTTATCTAGTTTTTTCTTGAACCCCATCCTGGTCTTCACAACCTGGTCTTGGTTTATGGGAACAAGTAAATAACTGTTCCTTCACTTTTTCCACACCTACTGGAAAACAGTACCTAACAACTTAAAATACATTTTCCCCTGTCCCTCGCTTCAAAGAAGACCTGAATGAGACACTTTGAAGTGTATTTTTTTATTAACTTAGGACAAAACCATGAATAATTTCACAGCTGCTTTAACATTAATTCTTTCTATGAGGTGCACTTAGAATTCAAATTCAGCCCTTTCTATAAGCAATCTTAAATGATCAGATAATAAATCTTTTTTGCATGCAACTACAATTATTTAACAATAATGAATATCCTTAGAATGTTAATTGTAATTCCACATCTAAGCATGATCTTGCTGCTACTGAAGTATGACGCTCAGGTCCTTTATTTAATTACCTTGGGCCAAATTCTATGAATTTTCCAACATGGTAGGACAAGAATGAGTTGGGGCAGGGGGCACTTTTTGGTTTCCAGTTAATAGTGCCTTGAAGATGGGCCTTTTTCAAGGCAATCCCTCTCTTGGTTAGGGATGTTTTACAATGTGTGAGAAGACTGTCTCCTGAATGACATTATGGGAGGAGCCCTAGCTGACTAGGTTTTTGGAAATTAGTGTTGCCACCTTCCCATTTTTTACTTGAACAATCCATTTTATTGGGTTTTGTGCCATTTAGGGTTGTGAGATGCTTTGTTTTTTGGGACCTCGCAACCCTAAATGGCACCTGAACCAAAACTCTAGCTATCACATGTTGGGAGGAGGTGCCAGGTCATTGACCCGCATAAGCTGGTGGGGGTCAGAGGAGCAAGCAGCGGGGGGCAGGGCCTTGAGGGAAGAGGAAGAGAAGTGGGTGGGATGTGGGGGAAGCGGATGGCGCTCTGGGGTCTGGTTACCAGGAATGAGAAAAGTGGCAGTCCTAGGGCTTGAATTTGCCCTTTTTGGACTCTGATAGCACTCCTTAGGCTTATTTGCGATGGAGATCCCATGGCAGAAGTGTGGTGTTTCTTTTCTGGTGTGGGCACTGGTGATAGAGGGAGCTGCCTCACATGATTTTCTGTGACGAATGCATGAAGTAGTTTTATTATTTCACAGTTATATCACCATTTAAGTTGTCAGAGAGACGGGTTATTTTGTGGCTCCTGACTGAAAGGATTGGGTGGTGGGGTTACAGATGTGTATTAACTTCATTGGAGTTGTACATACATGTAAATTTATTAGTTGAATGAGCCTCTCTTCCACCATAAAAAGTGGTGCTCCTAAACCCCCAGATTGCCTTAATCCAGGCCTGGTCTTGTATGCTTAAACTGGACTTTATCTCTGATGGTCCAAATGTCAACTGATGCTCTTGCTAGAGTCCCCAACATGGCTTTCCTTCTGTCTAAATCAGTGAGCACACTTTTAGATCACTGTTTATTTACTAGAATCCTTTTATCTTTAAATAGTTAATTAATACATACATAGGGATAGTTAAGTTTTATGTTTTGAATCTTTAGATACAGAGGAATTACTGTTGCTACTTTTTATTTTCATTTCACATGCTATTACTCCCCAGAAAATTTTTCAAACAGAAATTTCTTTTTTTCCCCCTTTCCTCTTGATTGAATGCAATTTGGAAGAGATTGTCTTCTTTTGATGTACATAGTGTGTGACATATTGCTTTTACTGTGAATGGACAGATATAATAATAGAGGTTTACTAAGAAAATAATAAACTGAAGGCCAGGCAGTCTTTTCAGCAATTTTATAACTGGTATGAATGTGGTGTACAGTAAGCATAAAACTGTGCGAATGAATATTTCCTAGAGAAAAGAGACAGACTCATCAGACAAATGAAAGGGGTTGGCGGAGGGCGCATCCCCTTCCTGCTGGGATTTCGTCAGACTCCCACCCTCTAGACACCCTTTAAGAAGGACCAGGAAGGCTGAAGCTCCCCCTTCCCGATTCATACGGGAACATTGCTGGCTATTCCCCTTCGTCAGGGAGCAACAGGAAAGTGCACAGTTTGTTTCATTCCTCACTTTGGCTGGGGGGCCTGCCTCAGTCAGGGTTAGGGAGGGTAGTGGGGGTGTTTCTGACAAACTACTGCTAATGTTAGGTAACTTTCCAAAAATTACAAAAGGAATTGCCAGAGAAAAAAATTAGATGAGCTGATATTTTGGATTCCATCCAACTGTATTTTTCTACTAGAGCAGGGGTTCCCAAAGTTTTTGACACGGAGACCAGTAAATCCATTCACGAGCTTTTGGAGGACCGGTAACATTCATTTGCATATTCATTAAGCAAATCATGAATATTCAAATAAGTTGTTTCTGGTCCTCCCAAAGCCCCCAGTGCCAGCGTAAGCAAAGCTTTTGATACAGTCACCCATAATACTCTTGCCAGCAAGTTAAGGGAATATGGATTGGATAAATGGACTGTAAGATGGATAGAAAGCTGGCTAGATCAGGGTTTCCCAAACTTTTTACTTTAGTTGGAACCTGTTTTTTTTTTCAGTACTGTGTTTTGCAGCCCAAAAATATAAACACATATAAAAAAAATGAAAAATGAATAAATTTTCAGTGTTTCACCCGGCTGCATCCTCCACCCAGCCTGGGCCAGGGCTTGGGGAACCCGACACTGCATGGGCACTCCAGGAGGTGGGAGCAGGAGCAGATTGGGGGTAGGGTATCTGGCTAGGAGGGAGGGTGCAAGGAAGGGTAGGGTTGCCAGGTGTCCGGTTTTGTACCGGACAGTCCGGTATTTCAGGGTTTTGTCTGGGAAACAAATAGAGAAATTACCAGACATATAAAATGTCTGGTATTTTCTAATTAGGTAAGTTTTATTATAATTAGCTGTATCAGTCCTTAGCTGCGAACTGCCTGGCTGGTAGATGTGCTCATACTACTCGAGGGAGGGTATGCGGGGCCGGGGGGGGGGGGGAGGGGAATGGAATCCCCGGCCGGACTCACTTGTCTGCCAGGGTCTGCATGTGCCCGGGTCAGTCCTGCTCCCCCCCCACCTTCTCCTCCTGATCTCCCCAGTCCAGCCCTGCTGCCCCCATTCAGCCCTGCTTGTGGCGGCCGGTTCCCCCAGACCCCTACCAATCTCCCCCGGTCAGCCCCACTCCCCCGATGACCCTCCCTGACCAGCTGCCCCCGTACAGCCCTGTTTCCAGCAGCTGGTTCTTCCATCCTTCTCCTCCTGATCTTCCCCGGCCAGCCCCTCTGCCTCGCGGCCAGCCCTGGTTCCGCCACCTGCCCTCCCCGATCTCCGTGGGACAGCCCCGCTACCCCCAACCCTGCTTCCACCGCCCGCCCCCCCCTCCCCACATCTCCGCCGGACAGCCCCGCTGCCTCCAACCCTGTTTCCGCCGCCCTCCCGCCCAGATATCTGTGGGACAGCCCCGCTACCTTCAACCCTGCTTCCGCCTCCCGCCTGCCCAGATGTCCACGGGACAGCCCCGCTACCCCCAACCCTGCTTCTGCTGACCACCCGCCCGCCTCCCCCCATCTCCATGGGACAGCCCTGCTGCCCCCAACCCTGCTTCCTGGCGGCCGGTTTCCCCCCCCCCCCACACACACACCTCCTCCCAGCGTGCCCCGCTCTGCTCCCCTCCCGGCAGCCACGCTGAGGCCCGGTATTTTTTTCCCGCGGCCTGGTACCGGGCCGCGGCCCACAGTTTGGGAAACGCTGCGCTAGAGTATATGATTTCATTCTGAGACACACAGAATAAAGATAGGAACAAATAAAAGTTTTATGTAATTTTATCAGAATTAAAAAAAGACAAAATACAGGTTTTAAAACATATTCTTTATGTTTTCACCAGTGAGGCTCGTAAAGTTCTGTAGTGCACCAATGCGAATTTAGTCAGGTGGAGTTGAAATCATTATTGCCTGCATGACCCTTCTGCTGGAAGGGGACAGACAGCCCAGTTCCCTCCACAAAGTTTCCTACTAAACATGAACATAGGAGAAGCCCTGAGGACTTTTCAGGACAAGATCTCCCAAATACAGAAACTCCCAGAGCTTGTGGGAGAGTAGCTTCCCTTCCTTCTATTCAGTCTACCATTAGTTGGGTCCCTTGTAAGCTGCTCACACACAAAAGCTTTGGCTACTCCATATGCACCGTGGATAAACAGCGCACTAAATGAATTGTTCAGTGATGCAGAACAAGTTTCCCACTCATATATTTGCAATAATATTTTTCTTCATTAAGAACCAATATCTCTGAATACTGCAAAAGTCATCACCCTCATAGCAGTTTTTTCCTTTGTATTTCATGAGTAAATTATTTTTCTGAGTAACTGTCATTATGTTTCCAGTGTTGTTCATGGAGCAATATAGAATCCTTTCTCTGAATAATTTAACTCATTCAAACCTTTAGTATATCTCTAACTTTAATAATGAAGCTATCTATTAGGTGCGACAACTCTGGAATACCTGGTCCAGGTTTGCTAAAAGGTTTGCCCAGTTTGACAAATCTAAGCTGCATTTTGCTGTAACTTCCTTCACAGCCCCTAAGACTACACCCTTTTCTTCAATGTTTGCATGTGTGGGGTGGGGAAAGGTGGAAGACGTAGCCTACTTCTCTTCCCTCTTCTAGGGAGAATCTTGCAGAGGCAGTAGGCCCTCATTACCCAAAAGGCTTCAATGAGTGTTACTGTTGCTCCATCAGCCAGGTACTCCATTTTGCAACCAGAATGCATCAGGGAATAACAATCTTCTTCTGAAAACATCCACTCAGTGTGCAGCGGCAGTCAAAAAAGCAAACAATGTCAGGAATCATTAAAAAAGGGATAGAGAATAAGGCAGAAAATATCTTTTTGCCTCTATATAAAACCATGGTACACCCACATCTTGAATACTGCGTACAGATGTGGTCGCCTCATCTCAAAAAGGATATATTGGCATTGGAAAAGGTTCAGAGAAAGGCAGGGTTTGGAATAGGTCCCATATGAAGAGAGATTAAAAAGACTTGTACTTTTCAGCTTAGAAAAGAGGAGACTAAGGGGGGGGGAGCTATAATAGAGGTCTATAAATCATGAGTGGCGTAGAAAAAGTAAATAAGGTAAAGTTATTTACTTGTTCCCATAATAGAAGAATTAGGAATCACCAAATGAAATTAATAGGGAGCAGGTTTAAAACAAACAAAAGGAAGTTTTTCTTCACACAGCACGTGGTCAGCCTGTGGAACTCCTTGCCAGAGGATGTTGTGAAGTCTAGGACTTTAACAGGGTTCAAAAAAGAGCTAGATAAATTCATGGAGGTTAGGTCCTTCAATGGCTCTTAGCCGGTATGGGTAGGAATGGTATCCCTAGCCTCTGTTTGTCTGGAAATGGATGACAGGAGAGGGATCATGTGATAATTACCTGTTATGTTCACTGCCTCTAGGGCATCTGGCATTGGTCACTGTCAGCAGACAGGATACTGGGCTAAGTGGACCTTGAGTCTGACCCAGTATGGCCATTCTTATGTTCTCAATCAAGATCCCATATTTAATAACCCAGAAATCCTTTCCCTTGTTTGTATTACTTAATCCTTTTGGGATTTAATTTTCAAAGTGGATCGTAATGGAGTTTACCTGGCTTGAAAGAAGTGATTTAAGAACACGAGTCCTAATGACTTTTGAACCCTAATAGGAACTTGAGGACCATGATCAAGTCAATGTTTATACTTCTCTTGGATAAATTAAATAGAATGCTCTTCCACAATATCTCCCTGTAAGACAGCTTTTCCAGTCTTTGAATATTCTTGTAGCTTTTTTCTGAATCTTTTCCAGTTTGTCAATATCCTTTTTAAGTATGGTCTTCAGAAACATTATTCCACTAATGGTCTAAATGATGCTGTATATAGAGGATAATAATGCCTCCCGACTTCTGTTTGATATTTGCCAGTGCATACATCCAAAGATCACATTTACTTTCTTAGCCAGAATATTACAGTGGGAGCTTACATTCAAAGGTTTATCCTTTATCATCTTAAATCCTGTTTGTAGTCAGTGTTTTCCAACATATACTATGTGTGACCTACATTCTTGTTATCTTTATTAACTTGAATTTGTGTATATTAAAATGCTTATTCAAGTGAGTCCAGCTCACCACACCATATATCATTCTATAGAATTGACCTGGCCGTATCATTATATTTTCTTCCATATCATTGATAAAAACATTGAATAGAATTGGGCCCAAAACAGATCCACTAGAAATGCCTCCATTATATGATTTCCCGTTTACTATTATTTGTGAGCTCTTTGTTAGCCATTTTCTAATAAATGTGAAATGTGCTTCCTTGATTTTGTATAGTGACATTTTTAATGAGAATGTCATGTGGTATTAAGCCTTGCAGAACTCTATTATGTCAGCAAGTCAAATAAATTTATCATCTCATCAAAAATGATGTCAAGGTTTTGCTGGATCTGTTTGCAATAAAACCATACTGATTGGCATTAATTATGAAACCATCTTTTAATTTTTTTACTGATTGCATCCTGTCAGCTTTACTATGATTTTGCTCAGGATCAATGTGGAGAAGGTTAACTTATAGTTTCTCAGGTTATGCCATTTATCATTTTTAAATACTGAGTCCTTTCCAGTCATCTGGAACTTCCTCAGTATTTTAAGACTTGTTAAATATGAACATCAGTGAGCCAAAGATCTCCTTAGTGAATTCTCAACTCCTATTGTGTGCAAATCATCCAGTCTTCCTGATTTAAAAATGTTTAACTTTAGCAGTTGCTGTTTAACATCATACCTAGATATTGTTGGAGTAGAAATTATTTCATTATGAATATATAAATATTATGTATCCTTCCATTTTGCTTCTTAATCAGAGTGGCTTTTTTTAACCAAAGGAACCTTCTTCTATGATTGAGGATTATGTGTTTGGCATCTAGTAAAGTTTTTTTTTTAAACAGTTCCTAATTATCAGTAACATTGTTTGGTTTAAATTTTCCCTTCTAGTCAGTTTTGCTAAGAATTATTACTTTGAGTCAATAATTTGCCATTTTACAAGCAACAAGTATATATGTTACTGGTCATGACTACATTCTGTTTGCATATAACTAATGTAATGAAGTAATTATCATTCAAACCTAGGTGACCATTTTAGTAGAGCTTTGCAAATTTGTGGATAGCTGCTTTTTACTTGCAGGTATCCACATTCATGGATGTAGATGTGGATATCTGTGACTCATTTTTGTGAAGATGGATGTGGAGCAGATACAAATTTTGTATCTAGAACCCGGCAAATTTCTGTATATCCGCTTTAAATCTGTGGGTATCCTCATCCGTGTATATCAATACACATATCTGTGGCTCATTTTTGTGGATACAGATGAGATGTAGACACAAATTTGAGATGTAGATCAGGGCTCTAACTGTCATATTGAAGTATAATACAGAATTATCTTGAATAATAGGCAATACTGCTTCTGTTATAAAATTGGCATTCATAATTTTTAGAAATTGTAAAATTTTTAGTGACAGCTTGAGATTTCCCGCATATTTCCCCAGACTGAATTTTCCCACAATAACTCAGATTTCTTTTGATACATTATATATAGATGTTTAAAGAGCTATTAATGTCTTCTCTAGTCTGACTTGGTGATCTATCACACTCCCTCCCACCAGTTATAATAACTTGTCAGCTAGAACACTGATCCATAAACATTGTAGGTCCTGGATTTCTGAAATGTCAATTACTCTAAAACAAGCAGTGGTATCTTTGCTGTATAGTACCACAGCCTTTCCCTCTGTGTAAGGTTTCTTTTCTGAATAGGGAGCATCTATTGATTTTAACATTCTGGTCCTGTGACTCTTCTTACAATGTTTAAGTGTTGTGTCCAATTTCTTTTTATAAACAAATATTTTTCATTCTTCTTGTTTACCCAGCTCTTCTATCACTGGCATTCAGGCAAGTCAAGAATTTCTGATTTCCACATATATATCCCTGACACCTTGTTCTTTCAAATTTATGATAATAGTTGTCTGAGTAATATATTGGTTGCTTGGGATTGTATTTATACCCTTTCCCTTTTTTTTGCCAGTTTAATGCTCTCCTGTTTAATCTAACTAGTCTGTCATCCAGAATATTGGTTCCACTTCTGATAAGATGGAGATTGTACTGGCATACAGTCTCCTGTCCTCTTAAAATATAGCCCAATGTTCCATGAAATTAAAACCTTTCACTTTACAACACTTATTTAACTGATAGTCCACCTCTAGTATCTTCTGTCTTCTTTTGCTCATGAGACAAGAATACCAGAGATCACTACTTGTATTTTCCTACTTTACAGCTTTTCTTTAAACATCTTGGATCTTCAATGATCTATGAGTTATAAGCATGGTCATTCATACCAATAAGTATCATGCCTTGCCAGCCATCTTCAGGATCCCATCCAATCTTGCATTGACGTATCTTGACACTAGAAGGACAAGCACACCATCCTGTTGTCTTTTTGTCCCTCACAGAATAGTCTGTCAGCTTTTCTAAGCATCCAGTCCCCAGTGAGGATGCCCGGTAGTCTGTTTTCTTTGGGCAGTAAGAGAGCTTTTCTTGGGCATTCTTGACATCCTTGTGGATTAGGTTGTGTTCCTTTCAGTTGCGTTTTCATTCAACCCCGATGTTTCTGTCAGCTACCATGCTACGTATTTGATAGCAGTTGGATGCCTGTAGATGAGAAGAATTTTTCTTGGTTCTTTGTTTTTCTGGTGGTCACAGAATGACCATCTTCTGCATCTAGCTATGTACAGTACCTCCTGGTTCTGTCAAGATCAACTTTAAAATATTACTTTATTATTACAAGTAGTACCTTAGATTGTTTTCACCATAAGAGATTTGAGAAAAAACTGTCCAGTTTTCCAGTATGTTTTCTTTGTGGGAGCAGGGATTAAATGCTATCAAGATACTTAAAGACTTACATGCATGAATTATAGTCAGTGGAAAAACTCATATGCATAAAGTTATGCATAAAACCGCAATTTGCGTATCTTTTTCTGCTTTTTTTCGGAAGAGGCTTTTCTGAAATTTGGCCTGTCTACACAGCGCCAAATTTCAGAAAAACCTCCTCTTTCAGAACATCCCTTGTTTCCCCTCACTGAGAGGAATACAGGGATGCTGAAAGAACGTGCCCGCTTTTTCGGAAACTGTTCTGAAAAAGCAGATGCATTCCCTGGACGCGACAAAGCTTTTCCAGGTGGTATCCCGGAAAAACTCTGCAGTCTATACATAGCCTTAATCTTTGAAGGATTGGGACCTTTTGTGAGCCTTCACTCAGCTGTTTTTGTGAGTCCTTCACAAAGCAACGAGGGAAGAAAAAGCATTTTTTAAAACAGGAAATTTATTGTAAAACCACAACAATTGCTAAGAATGACAAGAACAATCCCTAGAATTAGTTTTAATTGTTGTTTGAAACTGCTTATATTTCAATTCTCTGGTCTGGTAAACACACATGTATTTCCTGTAAAATAACCCCACAAACCCTAACCCCTCCAAAACCCCCACACAAATTAAAATCTTATTGCAGGCTGGCTGGCCCTTCAAGGGGAATCAGGCAGAGTCTCCTTATCAGTTATCTCCAGCTGATCCTTATCTGGTGATGTAATTAAAACTACAGAGGGGTAGCTGAGTTAGTCTGTAAGTGAAAAAACTTAAGAAAAAAAAAATAGTCCAGCAGCACCTTGAGGTTTTTCTAATTAAAACTAGTGATCTCTGCTGTAAAAGGGCCAGAAAGAACTACATAAGACAGGAATAAGAGACTCCTGCTGGAGAAAACCCAGAAGGAGAAAGCTAGGGTCCTGTGGGAGATCCTCAGATAGGGCCTGTGAGAAGAAGGAAGTTGGAGAGGGAGACAGTGAGGAAACCCTTAGGGAGAAAGCCTGCAGGAACAAGGCCTGGGAGGCAGTGCTCAGTTAAAAAGAGCAAAGAGGAACTCAGCAGGGCTGTGGGAGCAGGGGTAAAGAAGAGTCAAAGACCTTCAGTGATTCATAGATTGAAAGAGGCAACTTTAGGGAGGAAGCCTGAGAATTAGCTCTCTACATCAGAATGGGAAGGAATTAAAGGTTGCCCAGAAGGTGTGAAAGCTGAGACCAGAAAACATGCTGAAGTGGTTGGGTGTTATGCTTTTTTTTTTTTGATTGTTTAGCTAGACTTTAGTTACTGCAGAGGGGGGATGAATGTAAAGGTGGCCTGGCCACAGAACTACACCTCAAAAGACATAGACAGAAATGGACCATTACAGGACCAAAAAAGTCAAAGGGGGCACTAGAGAGGCCATTCTCTGAAGTCACAGGATATTACAGCAGTGACTGGCACTGATTATCTGTTCACACACACATAAACAAGTCAAAAAAAGCCTCAGTCAACATGTGTTTTGCTTCACTGGTGCAGGACAATCTGTGTACCCATATCCCTATTGAAAATGGTGCATGAGTCAGCTGATAAAGATCATTCCACAGACTTGAGGCCCAAGATCCCCTCATTGGTACCTAAATAAAAGCATCATATACATAAATCTTGAGTTTTAATCTCAGACTTGAATTAAACCATACAACAGTGAAATTTCCTATTTCCCTTTTCTAGTTTTTTTTTTTTTTAAACAAAACCTCTCCTCACTCATCTTTCCAATTAGTCTGTTTTTCCAGTGTCTATATTTCCTACAGATCACTTTTTAATATTGTATTCTTTGTCATCTTCATGCCTCTTTTTATACTTATGTTCTGTTTTTCTCTTCTGAGCCAGGTTCTGTCCCCGGTTGTATTTCTATAACCTCATGTAATTTAATGTATTTGCATAGGTGTAGCTGAAGACTGATTGGGGGCTTACATGTGAAGAAAATGGATAATACACAGTACTAAACACAGTCTTTCTTCCAGTAGTTTTAAAAAGTCAGTCCACTTGAGCCTATAAATATGAGTGAGTAATATATCCAGTTTACTGGGACGCAAATATGGATAATTGTGTTTGATTGCTACAGTTTTAGCTTTAAAGCAACCTGGGTGCTGAGGTTCCTCTATCTTTAATAATCCCACAAGTTGTAATCCTTCACTCACAATGCCTCATAATCGATATTTTCTCATGTACCAAAGAAGTTCTTTTATAATTTATTTCTTTTAATTCAAGTTTGATAATGTTGTGTGTTTATTTCCTAGTCTTTATATTTACCCTGGAAATCTAATAGAATAAAAGTTAAAAATAATACAATATAAATCTCTGCAGCAGAAAATCTCAGTAAAATATCTGATTGTATAAACCATCTGCTCTGACCAGTTCTCATTCATTAGGAGTCTCTTATGATCAACATCTGGTGGGATTAGAATTTCCCCTGAATAACAAAGGATTTATTCTCCAGTATTTACATAGAGCTTTAGTACACATGCACCAAACTGGAAATATTTGTTAAAAACTAAGTGGTATTATTAATCTAGAAATTGTGTTTTTCGTTCATGGCTCGGAAATTTAGGATTTGATATTGAGCAAACAGTACGCTTTTGCTTGTTAGAGGAATGCTGAACTATTAGTCAAAAGAGATCGGCAGGTGAGCTCAGAACTTAAACTCCTTGTATTTATGTGCTTTCACACAAAAAAGACCAAATATTCTTTTTCCTGAAGAAAAAGGGATTGAACCAGGGTGATAAAGGTGAGATATCACTGTACTGTGGTCAGATGGTGGCTCTCTTACACACATCGGTGAGTGGCTACTCATAAGAGTACATTGGTAGAATCTGTGTACTGCAAAATGTCAAAGAATTTATCCTCAAAATACCCTCGTGAGGTAGGGAAATACGATAACCACACTTTACAAATAATGACTTGAGGCACAGAGATCAGACAGGAAGTCTATGGCAGACCACCAGCTGTGGTCTGATCTACTGTTTCTGTCTGGCACCATAACCACAAGAACACCCTACCACATAGAGCTCACCAGAGAGAAGGGCAGACCTTGCCTATCCCACCTTGCTTTTTGCACAGCCCTTTGGTCATTCTGACACCTGCTTGCCCAACCCTACAGAGCAGAAATGGAATGGTCTCTTTTCCTCTCTCTATACCTCCCCCTATTACCGAAAACCTGCAACACAGCTCTAGGTCTCCCACACCTCTCCCATTACTGAACACTTTGGGTCTCTCAAATATCTTGCCATTTCTCCCTTGACATCTCCAGGTTTTTGAGAGTTTTTTTGCTTCCCAAATATCACTGAATTTGTGTTCACAATACCTCTGTGACATGGGGAAGCAGTCTTGTCCTCATTTTATAGAGGGGGAATCAAGACACAGAGATTAAGGCCTCTCAAAAAGTTCTGGTTCCAGTTACTTATGCGAAATCACAAAGGATGTCTGTGGCAGAGCCCGGGGTAAAAACGGATGTTGCTGGACCAAAGAGCCCCAGGAGCGGGAGCCAGCTGAGAGAATGCAGGGTTGGGCAAGCAGCAGCTAGGCAGGGGAACCCCAGTGTTGGCAGGGTCAGGCAGCTGGAGAGCCCCTGGCAGCAGGGCCAGTGACAGCCGGGGAACCCCCCCCCCAGCAGCAGTGGGGCTAAGGTGGCCAGGCAGCCCTGACTGGGAAACTCCAGCAGTAGCAGGGCCAGGCAGCAGTCGGGGAGTCCCAGCCCCATCAGGGAAACCCCAGCATCAGTGAGGCCAGGTGGCATTGGGAAACCTCCACCCCCCGCCAGGGAACCCTGGTGTCAGTGGAATTGGGCGGCTGGAGACCCCCTGGCAGCAGGGATGACAGTGGCCAGGAAACCTTGAGAAACCTTCAGTGGCAGTGACGCCAGGTCTCAGCAGTGCAGCTAATGGTAGCCGGGCGGCTCAAGCCTGGGAAACCCCAAGGAACCGCTGGAGGTAGTGGGACTGGTGGCAGCTAGGAGGCCCTGGCTAGGGAACTCCTGGGAACCGCTGGCACAGCTGGTGGGCAGCAGGGGATGAGCTCCAGTCCTGGGATCCCCAGGGAGAGGAGCTGTCAGCGTGGCAGCCAGCAGGGGAGCCTTGATCTTCCCTGGTCTGGCAAATTCCCGGGTCCAGGACAGCTCAGGTCCTGAGGTTGCCAGACCAGGGAGGTCCAACCTGTATTACCTTAATAATAGGAGCATCCTTTCCTCCTTTTTCTCCCTTCCTCATTCATGACAGAGAAACTTCTGCTAGGCAAATTAATTTGTATGTCTCCCAATCCTTTGGAGTTGAGCGTGCAGGAATAGCCTATATAGGTAGGAAACTTTCATGCACCAGTTTAGTCTATTTGTTCTGAAAGGTTGTTAATAAGACTTGGTTCTGCTATGTGTGTGGAACAAGACTTTATTATTTCTTTTGGCTCTGCCAGCATTCTCTTTGTGGAACCTCTTTCCAGTCTACAAATTTTCAGGTTGATCTGGCCCTTTTTGTTTGTTTGTTTGTTTGTAATAGTAATAGTACTTAAAGGATGTAAAATTTAGTTTTAAACAAAAATATAGCTACATTTTCACCACATGGAATCAAAATGCTCTTCCCCACCCCAGCTGTCAGCAGCAGGGTTTGACCATTGGGGTTACAGAACCCTATTAAGTTCTATATTTCAAGAACTAATGTACTTCGAAATCCATTTCTAGAAAGCAGCTGTATGTTGGGGCTCCAATATGTGTCTTTGAGTGATTTCACATGTGGTGTGAGCACATCCCGCATAAAGTGTCTAAACATTTTTCCATCAGTAGTACCTGTTGTGGCGGTTTGAGCACCCTCTTCTAACATGTGCCGTTAGCGGCAGTATAATGCACTCAATTGATCCTGCAGCCTCCCCCTTACCCCCCAGTTCCTTCTTACCACTTAGGATGGCTGCTGGAACTGCCCTCCTTTTTTCTGTGGACTTTCTCTATTTATTGTACATAGTTATTTTTAGTCTCAAGAGTAGTAAATTAGTTATCATGCTAAGTTTTGTCCCAGTCCTGGTGCATAATGATGCGTTGGTCTCTAGGCTTCAAGCCCTGCATCTCCTGCAACAAGGCTATGGCCATGAGCAATCCGTACTCAAGCTGCTTGAAGTGCCATGGGGAAGCTCAGATCGGGGACCGTTACCAGATCTGCAAGGACTTGTAGCCTGACATGAAGGCTCAGGAGGCCAGTCTGAAGTTCCTGCTCATGCTGGCAGAAATGAGGCTTCCATCTGAGCCAGTCTATCAGACTTATTCCGAGTACCTTGGTGTCGGTAAGGAGTACTCCTTCTACTGTACCCAAGACATTTCTGTGTTCAGTATCATACCCTTTGGCACTGTCAGAAACATGCAGTGCTTGACCCGGTATGGACATCTCCGGTATGGCACCAATCTCCAGAACTATTGAGAACAGCACCCCCATGGTCCCCAGAAAGAGATGTGTCCTCTTCAGAATCAGAGATTGGATCTTACTCTTCTCATCCCAGAAGCTGCTCTCGCTATTCCTCTAGGTATTTCCACTTTTGCATGGATCCAGGAACAGGAGTACATCGAGTGGTTTGGCCAGGAGGTCATTGTGGTCTACTACCCTGGTCCACTGGTCCTTTTCCAACCTGTGAGCATTACCTCCAGTTTCCCGGGGGTCCTGTTCTGTGGCTTAAGAAAGATGTGGCACCATCCCACCAGGTGGCACCCAGTCTGGATTCCAGTATTAAGTCTTGTACGAAACTCCAAGAGCCATCTCAGTGGGATCCTGTTGATAGAAAAATGGAGAAAGAGGACCCATTGCCTGTGCTGGCCTCCTCTTCTTCCTCCCCTGATGAGGCAGTCTTAGGAGGGGGCATGTTGCCTCCTTCAGATGACTACAAGGCATGCCAAGAGTTGTTAAAAAGTTAGTGTACAAATGGAGATATTAGCCTTGATGACATTTTAGGCACTGTGGGCCCTTCAAAAATAACCCTGCCTCACAATACATGGTACTCTCGTTCAGTGTGTCTGCACCTCTTCGGGTGCTTACAAAATATATCACTGTAGTAACAGCTTTCCTGAAAAGGTTAGCTAAGCACACAGATTTCAAAAAAGCAGATTTTCATATTATTGTAACACTTCAGAGCCTGAGCCATACACCTGAAACCAACTGTGCTAGGACAAACAGGACATAGTGGTGTGCTGTAGGTTTTTGTATTAGCTCTGCCAAGAGTGACCTTGCGCAACCTTTCAATTATTTTATTTGCAAAATGGGGACAATTGTCTCCTCCCAGGATAAAAATATGAGGATTTAATAATGATGGTTGTGAGGTATACAGAAATACTAACAGCAGTCAGTGGAAGAAGAGACTTGAACTCATGTTCCTTCAGGTTACTATTCATTGCATCTTCTGCTGCAAAGAATATTTCCTCCACATCTGCCCCTCTCACCTCTCCAGTGGGGAGCCTGGCTGTGGTACTGGGAAATACCAGAACAACAAACACAGATGAGCATTTTATGCCAATTAGGTTTTGGAGCTTGTTTTTGTTGCTGGGCCATGCATCTCAGCAGGGGCATAGATTCAGATAGTCATTATTTCTGTACAAACAAAAGAATATGGACATCTTAAAAAACAGATAATTTGAAGGAGTGGGACTGTATCTCATGAACCTTTGACAAAATGAACGCAAATGTGCAATACAAGTGTGCACCCCAAGCTCTGAACTAGCATACCAATCCTCAGGGTGATCTGACTACTTGTGGGCTTTTGAGAGGATGCAAAATTCAACTTTAAAACAAATACCATGTTGCAGTCTTAACTATTCTCTTCCCGATAATTAAATGGGCAGCTCTTCGGAAAATAGGCCTTCAAGAACAGAAATCACCACTGAGACAGAAAAAAGAAGACATCTGTACAGGAACAGCAAGAGAAAAACAATCTGCTTCAAAGCTAGAGAAACATCAGGATAAAGTGAGATTCCTGTGCAGTGGGAAATGAAGGCTTGAATTCCTCACCCACAGGAACAGCAACTCCCAGACCAGGCGTTCCAGGGGGAGGCCGGGTAGCCAACACTCCAGGAAGTCCTTTGGGGGCAGTAAAAACCTCAGTTTGAAAAGGGGGGGGGGAGAGAGTGAAGCAGAGCAATTCTAGCAAGGAGGTCCAGGCGGTATTGAAACATAGAGGAAGGGGGCCATCGTCACACACGTACAGAGAGAAAAACAAAACAAGCTGCTTAAATGGTACAGAAATAAAAGTGAAAGGAAAGAGTTTGCCCAGGTTTTAACTCTCTATAAGGTTGTTGGTGGCAGCTAAGGTGGTTACTTCTTCTGTTTGTGGAGGGGAGGCTGACTGTGGTGTTCTTCAGTAGTGCTGGGAGAATAATTTTCTGGTTCAGGAGCTGATCTGAACATTTGAAAAAGAAAATCATTTGGGTCAATCCAAAATGAAAAATTTGAAACTTTTTTGGCAAAATGAAAATGTAGAAAAAATGTGGTTTCAGCTCAAATGAAACATTTGTTTCAGTGAAAACATTTTGTTTATGAAAGGGTTTTTATATTTAAAAATGTTAACAAAAATACAATTGAAATACAATTTAATACAAAAATTCATTTTAAATTAAAAAAATCAGTATTTCATTTTGAAAATGTTGAAATGTTTCAAATTAAAAAAAAAATGTTGTAACAATTCAGCAAATCCAACACTAAGTAGTGCAGTGTGTCAGGAAACCCAAATCTGCATTTTTCAGTGAACAAACATTTTGTCCAATTTTTTTGTTTTTAATTTTGCCCAGCTCTGTTCTTTGCTTGCGCTCCAGGTCTATAGCCAACTCAGATCACATTGAGGGGTCCAAGTACTGCAAGCTCAGTGTTATGTTAATTGTCAGCTGCTCAGTGCACCATAGAAGGGAACTATGTAGCAATCAAACATTACGTATACTATATCCTAATTTAAGTGTAGCCTGTTGTTTTATTATTAAGTGTGTATTTTGTACAAACCTGGTTGGAATGCTGGAGTTCTTTATTCCCTCTTCTGACTCTTTAAGATTTATACTCTGCTGAGAGGTCATTAGCACATCGTTCTGATGAGCAGGCTGCAGTCACAGCAGTGGTTTGGGCTTCCTGCAAACACTGCAGCCATGGGCTACATGAACCATGTTTTTGCATGATCCCATAAGTTTTAATAAAAATGCACATTTTAACATTGCCCTGGTGTAACATTTGGTGAGCCAGCCAGGAGAAACTGAGCTGTGATGATTTTACCTTTCAGAAGTTGTTTTAACTGAGGGAAGGAGGGCAATATGAGATGGAAATGACTGACTGCAAGGTCAGCTAAATGTCTCCAGTAAACAACTTCAGAAAGCTGAGTAGTTTTAGCAAGGAGAGATTTTATTCTTTGCATACACTACGGCTAGGAGAAACAAATTAGAGAACCTTGTGATGGAGGTGGAAAGACTTTTATATCAGCTAAAGGATGACCAAGAGAACTCTGTGGTTGTCTGGGCTTCACTGTGGTACACCCCAGTACAAAACAAAGCAAATTTTAGTGCAAAGCAAATTTTCTTTAGTCAAGTATATAAAAAATCACTAAATTTGTGATAAATGGAAAGAATCAGAAGACCAGGAAACATCTGTGTTATTAGAGCTAAAAGATCATATTGTACAACTCATAAGTACATCAAAAAAATAAGCCACTTAAGCCAATTGAAACAAGTAAAGAGACTAAATTATCCCTAGACACAGTTCAGAAAAATATATGGTAAAAAACTAGTTACCGTGAATTAGCAAATATAACCCGTGGGTTATACACGTTTTTACAACCCCCCCTCCCATGGGCTATACATGGCCGCATCTTATACTAGTTGATTTTTACTCAAATTAAATGAAGACAAGACCAACAAGATAAAATCAACATCTTCGATTTAATAACAATTTAATTTAATAAGAGCGGCAGTGTTGGTGTGTGTACTAAAAAACATTAAAATACATTAAAAGTTAAAATGTTACTTAATGTGAAGCTACTAAAATAATAAATAAATTGTAATACCATTTTAAAAAATTGCAGTTTAAAAAAAATTAATCTACGCATTGTTGAATATGTTTATTCTTCATCACTTCAGTCAAAACTAGCATCCTCCTCCTCAGCGTCTGAGTTTTCAGAACCATCAAAACTTTCATCATACTCACTGTCTTGAAAAACATCCATAACCTAGGCTAGGAGTGCTTCGGTGACGGTTGAGGTCTGTGGTGCCGCATCAGAATCGCTGTCATAGTCGCAGTCAGAGCTAGACGAGTCAACTTCCGGAAGAATTTCACATTTACGGAATCCATTGCGAATAGTAGCTGGTGTTATTCTTTCCTAAGCTGCCAATATCCATTTGCAAACTTCCACAGAAGTTGCACAGTGCTGTCGAACAGCCGGAGTGAAGGTGTGCTCCCCGTTTGTCATCCAATTGTCCCATTCCTCATGGATGAAGCACTTGAATGGGCAGTTGATAGCCACATCAAGTGGTTGCAACTTGCAAGTCAGTCCACCTGGAATTATGGTGATATGTGCTCCCACGGCATTGATATGTTTCTGAACTGAAGTTTCTTTATGGGCAGCCAAGGCATCTAAAATTAGCAGAGATTTTGGATTTAAAAAACCACCTTTTCATGCACGAAAGTAGCTGTCTGTCCACGTCTTCATCACTTCTGTGTTCATCCAGCCCTTTTTGTTACAGACCACAGAAACTCCGGATGGTAATTTTTCTCGAGGCATTGTCACCCTCTTAAAAATTACCATTGGTTTTAATTTCTCACCACCTGCTGTGCATGCCAAGACAACCGTAAAACAAGTGTGTTCATGACCTGTGGTTGCTACACCGACTGCCTTCACTCCAGTTGCTGCAACAGATCAAGCTGCGGGTATATCAAAGGACATGGGTACCTCGTCTATGTTAATGATGTTATTTGGTTTCAAGCCCAGTTGGTTAATTTCTTTATGAACAAAATATTTAAAATCACCCAGCTTCTTCTCCCATTCGTCAGGGAACCATTGCCCAACAGATGTCCGTACACAGACTGCAAGGTTATTTCTTTTAATAAATTTGTAAACCAAGTTATCTGAGCCCCCTTTAAAATCATCGATTTTCATCTCCGCAGAAATAGGTCGGGTCTTGAGCTTTATGGCTACTGTTGACACTGCACATTGGCTGTCTCTCTGGGCAAGAACCCCCTTCACCAGGTTTTCTTCTAGTTTTGGCCACTTGGCTTTCTTTCCTCGGCATGCTCTTTTCCGAGGATGTAATTTCTCTATCTCCGCTTCTTCTTTTCTCCACTCCTGAACAGACTTTTCGTTGACTGAAAATTTTCTTCCCGCTGCTCTATTGCCATTTTCTTTTGCATAGGTCAGAACAGATCATTTAAAATCTGATGCATATGATTTGCGCTCAGGCATCCTTACAAATATTTTGTTATAAACTGAAGAGGTTTTTAAATGGTGTGGTTCGTAGGGCTTATATACTGGTAATAGGGTAACGCTTATTGCTCAGCAGCCTCAGCTGTGGTTCATTACCCACGGTTCATTACCTGTGGTTCATACACATCCGCGGGTAATCTAATATCTTTTTAACACATGAAAGAAAAACCGCGGGTAATACATGGGTGCGGGTTATACATGGACGCGGGTTATATACGCTAATTTACGGTACCTCAGTTATCACTTCAAAACAAGGTGAAAGAAATTAAAAATCAAACCCCAGTAAAAAAAAAAAAATCTGTCAACCAAATCCCATAAAACAGAACTAGTTTTGAATAAAGACTTTAAAGTAACATGTGAGATTGAAAACGCTCACAGAAAGGACAGGGTTAAACCAGGGGTGGGGAATCTCAGGGCCAGGGGCTGGATGTGGCTCTGGCTTGCCTGGATCCAGCCCCTGAGTCCCAGGGATCCCCAGAACTGGGGAGCTTGCACTGGCACTCGAGCTCCCCCTCCACCCTACCATGGGGCTGGAGCACACAAAATCTACTAGCCTGTGCTCCCCTAGGCTCTGGTGTGCAAGGGGAATATGAGGAGTGTCTGTCCCCTTCTCAGTCAGGGACCATGACCCGAAAAAGGTTCCCTACCCCTGGGTTAAACTCATCAGATTGAAAGTAGGATTAGAAAAGAATACAGCGAGGTCATGAAAGTAGCACTCAATGCAACAGGCCCAGGACTGATACTCAAGAGATACTTCAAGGGGAAAATGATGAGCCTGCCAACAGGAAAATGGCACAAGGGACCAGGCATGACCAGTGAAGATTCACAAGTTGTAAAAACAGCATCCTTCCTCTCCCCCTCCCTACCTTGTCCTCTGGAATAAGTCATGTAGTTGTTGCATATCTGAATCAGGATTATATAGAACCTCCATATCATGCAGGAATGTCAGAAAAATGCAAAGACAAAAATGACAGCACGTAGTATTATTCAACAGGACCAACATGTGTCTGTCATCTGAGACCTGAGAAGCACTCCTGAATAGCTGTTTTGTTGTAAAGAAGTATATACACTTCTTTTTATTTAAATAAAAACACAAGGTTTATGGGATATATGACCACAGGCATGATGGTCTCAAGTAAATGGTTTTAGAATATTCTCTCTGAGACATATCTTAGACAGTTTATTGAAAGCTTGGTTATTAAAAATGAAAAGATTTACTTGGTGTTGCTCTGGTCCTTACCTCAATTAATTTTTGTTTTTTGGAAAATAAAGTGAAAATGTACATACTTCATTTAAATTATTGTTCTGGGGTGAGGCTGGGGATGAGGGGTTCAGTGTCCAGGCTGTCCTGGGGAGAGAGGACTGCAGCAGTTTGATGCCAGGAGAGAAGCGCCTCTCCATGGCTGATGCAGCTGCAGCAGGCACCGCCAGAAGAGAGATGTATGTCCACCACCTAGGGCAGGTTCAAGTTTGTCTGCCCCCTGCGCTCTGCAGCCAGAGTGAGGAATGCAGCAAACTGTGCACTTTCCCCTAGCTACCTGACAAAGGGGAACAACCAGCAATGTTTCTGTACAAATTGGGGCAGGGGAGGCCCCCACTGCCCTCCCTAAAGGGTGCCTGGGGGTGGGAGGTTCAGGGTTGGTGTAATCCCAGATGGAGAGGGCACCCCAGCCAGCACCTTTCACCTGCTTGGTGATTCTGTACTTTTCAGCATGGGAAGCAATCCCATTCCAGGCACAGCCCATTTTCCTGGCACAACCAAACCCTGATTTTGCTATAAGTACAGGTTGGACCTCCTTGGTCTGGCACTGTCAGGACCTGACTGGGCCCAAATGAGATAATTTTCTGGAACAGGGAAGGTCTCCTGCCACTGGCTCCCAAGGCTGTCCCAGCAGGCACCCTGCCTCGCTTCCGCCCACCCCACACACACCTGTCTGGGCTGCTTGCCCAGTTGCTACCAGCTCCCTGGGCAGCAGAGGCTCCAACTTCCACCGTGGGGCTCCAGCCCTGCGCTTCTGGGGGCAGCCACAGGACTCTGGCCCCAGCCCTGCACTATAACGGACTGCTCTGGGAATCCAGCCCTGTGCTGCCGTGGGGCCTGACTCCAGCCCATGCTCCTGAGGGCTGCTGCGGTGCCCCAGCCCTACACTCAGGGAACTGCTGCAGGGCTCCAGCCCCAGCTTCGTGCTCCAAGAAGCTGTTGGAGGACTCTGACCCTGCGCTGCCTCAGGGCTCTGACCTCAGCCCTGAGCTCCCAGGGACTGCCACAGGGCTCCAGCCTGTGCTGATCTGTGCTGCCAGGCAACTCCGTCTTGGCCCTCATGCTGCTGTGGGCTGCTGGAGGCTGCCATGGGGTTCTGGCTCCGGTCTTGCACTGCCCCCAGCCAGGCTACTGACCCTGTTGCCCTGGCCATCTGGTCCTCCTGTCCTTAGGCTCCCGGGCTCTCTGATCCAGGATGGACCTGCTGGATGACAGATGTTGCCGGACCAGAGAGTGCTGGTTTTTGGAGGTACAGCCTGTAATGATAAGAAGAAACTGCATACCAAATTTGGCGGCCCTAGTTTGGGAGGAGTTCTTGAACAGACAGGCATAGAGACGCACAAACTCTCTCAAATATATAGTAGATAGAAGTTTATCTTGAACTGAAAATTGCTAACAGGACTCAGATGAATGGCAGGAGATGAATTGAATTCCCATTTCAGTTAAAGATGATCAGACCCTCGTCTTTTCTATCCTGGTCAGTCCACATGAACTGGAAATTTAGATAATAGGCTGCTCAGCCCGGCTCCAGCTTGGACACAGGGCCAGGGTAGGCCGTGTGGTATCTCCCCAGTTGCTCCCATCCTGGCTGCAGCTCCAGCCCCGGGGAAGCTGGTGGTGGCTGCCAAGGAGATAGTCAATTACCACTGACACTATTAATCCAATGGGGAACCAGTCCCCAGTCTCCATAACAACATTTCCTCACGTTGAAATGACAAAAGTGAAGGCTCTCGGAAATAACTATCCAGATAATTTGTGTATGCTTCAAGTATGAAAAAGGGATGCAGTTATCACAAAAGTGAAAACCACTGATGTTACATGTTGGGCCTATGCAGGTCTTGACACTGAAAATGTAACAGCAGTACTTGAGCCAGATGATATCAAAGAGACATTAGTCAAAATACCCAGAGTACTACCTTGCTTTATAAATATACCTGTCAGTAATCTATCAAAACATATTATGTTGAAGGGATGAATTGTGCTGGAAATCTTACAGCAGACTAGATATGAAAGTGTAGTGGATGTTCAGTAGGCAAGACTTTTGTAGGTGGAAGCAGTGTTACAAGAAAGAGAAGGTAGTACCAAAATGTATGGATTAAGCCAACAAAGAAGTAAGAACAGCTTCTAAGCAGAAGGAATGAACAAGAGTGGTTTCTGCCCACATATATACAGTGAATTCATCACTGGAGCCAACAACATAAGCTACCAAACCTAAAGGTCATTTGACTGCACATCCAGTAATTTGATCTATGCCATCAAATGCCAGCAATGCCACACTGCTATATATGTTGGACAAACTGAACAGTCTCTGCAGAAAAGAATCAATGGACACAGATCAGATATACGTAAAGGAAACATACAGAAACCTATTGGGGACCACTTTAATCTTCCTAATCACTGTTTAAAAGATCTTCAAGTGGCTGTCTTGTCACAAGCCAATTCTACTAGCCAGATACACAGAGAAACATTGGAATTAGAGTTCATCCGCAAATTCAATTCACATGCTAATGGACTCAATCGTGATGAAGGATGGTTGGGGCACTATCAACTTAACGGCATTGAAGGTACGAACAGCTCTTTGTATAGACTCCTATGTCAGGAAGGATACTATCAATTGACTTTGATTCTTATCTGCTTCGTTTTAACTACTCAATCTTCAGATACCTACTGACTCCCTTTAGCTCCCTGTCTCCCAACCCCACTCCTACTTTTCCTCCCCTCCCTCCCTTCTCTCCTATTTATTTTGGGTCTGCACATCCTAAACTCAAAACTCCGGTCATCTGAAGAAGTGGACTGTGCCCACGAAAGCTCATGATACCATCTACATATTTTGTTAGTCTATAAAGTGCTACCAGACCATTTGTTGTTTTTTCTGTACAGACTAACTTGGCTACTGCCTGAAGCAGTTAATTTGAGTCATTT
The DNA here is from genome assembly GCA_032595735.1 of Pelochelys cantorii. Lineage (NCBI taxonomy): Eukaryota > Metazoa > Chordata > Testudines > Trionychidae > Pelochelys > Pelochelys cantorii. The sequence goes on from CM064327.1 coordinate 146,045,051, forward strand.
CTCAGAGACGCAGAGGCAAATTGTTCAACAAATGCTGAAAAAATCCAAAGTTTTTTTTTCCCGAGGTGGTGGAAATAAGGAACAGGTCCTGTCATCTGTCTATGTGTGTACATCAATTTATGCAAACAGCAAGCCATTCAGAAGACTTTTCTCTTTGTGCCATATCCACTACATAGCAAGATAAAGGAATACCTGAAAAATCTCCTAAAAATTGAGATAATCCTATTTCCTATTGTTGGTATGTTTACAGAAAAGAGAAGGTAGTTTATGATTTTTACCTAGATTGTAGAGTTGGGCAGAAAAATATATGATGCACACAACTTGTCCTTGAATCCAAAATGTTCTAAAGGGGCTTGCATATAATATAAATCCTGTTTCTCTCTTAGAGCAAGGGAATGCATACCAATGAGGCTTCACAGTTTGTGATGGAGTTCACTCACCAAAATAAGCAAGCATCTTCTGCCAGCTGTCTCAGGGACAGTCTTTATCCAGCTGGGGGGACAGTCAGCTCATGCATGCTCTCCTGATGGCGCCTCTCCCACTGCCTTCTCCTCCTGCAGACTCATCTCTACCCTGCGGCCATCTCACTATTTGTGTTTTCCCTCTTATGGAGAGGAAGCATCTCCCAGTTCTATATTTCCATCATTTCCCCAGTGGCAAGATGGGGCCCTAGTCCTGCACACTACTCCAGGTCTCAGCCCAGGGACCCTGTTGATAGCAGCTTCCTACTTCTCCTTAACTTCTTTGCCAGAGCTGCTGCTTTAATGGTATCTCTCGGGATGCTTGTGGGGGGTCAAGGAATGTTTACAACATGGAATCAAGTTCAATGACAAAAACCTTTGCAGAAAAAAAAAATCCTAACCTTGCCTTGGTGTGCTTGTGGGCATGAACTTGAACAAAAGAAAGGAGTAGAAAGCTGGGGAATGGGTGAAATACTCTACAAAGGCATTACCTCCAAGGGAAATATTTAATTTTTCTCACTTCCAGGAGTCTCCCTAATATTCTCTGGATCACTTCTCTGTGGCCTCAGCATATTCTTTGGCCTCCTCTCCAGGCCTCCAGCCAGCACAACACAGCAGCCAGCCAGGAGCTCCCTCTTACTCCCCAGTCCCTGCCAGCAATCATTCTGTGGTATCTTCATGCAGGTTGTTAGGACCACAGTTCTCTCTCCTTGGCCTTCCTCCAGCATCTGACCCTGCTCTGTTCTGTTCCCTTTTATGTGAGACTTTTGGGCCCTGATTGGCTCATACATGCAGTCTCTCTGTGACTGGCTGCTCACTATACTGCTTCTGATCCCAATGACCACCACAGACCCCAAGAGGGCCCCCAATGACTACAAATCAGATAAGGATTGAAGGTGCCCAGCCAGATTTATTGTTAAGCAAAGTACAGTAATAGTTGTCAGTAGACTCTACCGAATCATTACACACATGTACTTACAACAATGGCTTCAGCACAACCAGAGGGAAACTCCCACTGACCCCCCAGCTGGACAAAGACTGTCCACCCAAGATGCCACTTTATATACAGGTGCAAACAAGTTACACATCACTGCTGACGCTGTCAGGTTTCCACCCTCTGAAGTTGTCAGGTGATTGTGTCACCCTCTGACACTACTTAGTTACCACCCATCACCCTGTACCTCATGGTTTGATGAGATCATCTCTATCCATAATGCTGTCATTTTAGACCCTTTCCTGAATCTGGGCCTGTATCTGTGAGGAGTGGGTACCAAGGTCTTTTTTAATGAGCTAGTGATACCATGTGCTTTCAACTTATGACCAGTACCAATTACTGTTCTACACCTGGACCTATTACCAATTAGTGTTTTGCACTCTCAGCCCTATTCGTACCAAGTTTTGTTAGTAGGGGCCTGCCTCTTGATCACGGCTTAGCTTAGCTTTGCTTTTTGTTAGACATGTTTTGTCCATTGTTAACTAGGCCTCAGGCCTCTAATCAGGTCTGTGCTACGAGATCTTTTGTTTTAGGCCTTCATCTTACTACAGTTACAAAATCATGGAATGAAGCTGAAGGCTTCTAAATGTGACCTCTTTTAGAGAAAGGTACATTATAAGGGAATGATGGTGTACGCTGGAAGTTAAAAGATAGATTCAGTGGATAAAGTAGTTGTACATGCTCTACCATCGTGGAATATCCTAAACCTCTGTGCTTTTGTACCTACTTTCAGAGATATATTTAAGACATTGCTAGAACAACAAACCCAGGGTACACTTCTTGTCTGTTCCACTGGAATCTGACAGAAAGCACCCTAAAAAGTGGGCGCACAAACAGAAGAAAACACAAAGGAAAAGGAAAAGTATCTGGACAAATACCCTTCAACTAGCTGGATAAATGGACTAAGAAACTTAAAATGTCTCCAAACAGCTGACTGATTTTCTGGTACATCTATCAATAATAGCATATCCTGACTTTACCTTATCTTTTGACCCCTCTGAATGCTTCCAATAATGGACTGGATCAATATCAATATCCTGGATCAATATCAATGTCTGTATCAATATCCAGAAGGTGAAATTATGAGTCATTTGTTATGTGTCAAGAACATTATAGCTAAGAAGAATTATCGCCTTCACTCTCAAAAGCTGGCATTTCTAGCTATGAAACAGTCTGAAACCAACATATTTTGAGACTATGTCTATCATACACAGTTCTTGAAGGTTTATAATAATAACCCGTAAACATATGTTTTTACCTCTTCAAGATTTAACAGCACAGCAGACTATTGGATTGCTAAATTAGCTAACTTGAACTCCAGAGTTACATATTGTCTGGAAAACTCTAATGTGCAGGTGAATGCTTTATGTAGAATGTCACTAGATAGTGAAAGATATAGAGCTAAATACACTGAAGAGACCACCAAAGATGTTATTGATGCTAAAAAAAAAATTAAGATCTTCTCTGTCAGTCTTGCTCAACTTGGAAGTGGTAGGATATCCTGGGACAGACCTAGCAAAGGGGCCCACTCTGACAGTATTACCACTCTTCACGCAGTGCACAGTCAGCCTATGGAACTCCATGCCAGAGGATGTTGTGAAGACCTGGACTTTAACAGGGTTCAAAAAAGAAATAGATAAATTAATGGACGATAGGTCCATCAATACTTATTAGCTAAGAAGGGGTAGGAATGGTTTTCCCAGCCTCTGTCAGAAGCTGGAAATGGATGACAGGGAAGGGATCACTTGGGCTATGTCTAGACTGCAGGCTTCTTTCAGAAGAAGCTTTTCCGGAAGAAATCTTCCGGAAAAACTTCTTCCAAAAGAAAGTGTCCACACAGCAAAAGCGCATCGAAAAAGCAATCTGCTTTTTCAAAAGATAGCATCCACATTGATTGGACACTATCTCGCATTTAAGTTGTGATTACTATGGACGGAGTGGCCACCACTATGTGATTACTATATGGGCACCTGTGCTTTTTCCTGGAGGTCTCTTCTTTCGAAAAAACCCCCACCTCTTCCCCCTCCACACATGCCTTTTTCCGAAAGAGCTGTTTCGGAAATAGGCTTCTTCCTCGTAGAAAGAAGTTTACCGCTGTCAGAAAAGCCCCTATGTTCTTTCGAGTTTGTATCGGAAGAACGCAATTACAGTGTGGATGTACGTGTAGTTTTTCTGGACAAACTCTGCAGTGTAGACATACCTTTGATGACTACCTGTTCTGTTCACTACCTCTGGGGCATTTGGCCTTGGCCACAGTTGGAAGACAGGATACTGGGCTAAATGGACCTTTGGTTTGACCCAGAATGGCCGTTCTTATGTTCTCTCTCTCTTTTTGCTTGTTTCCAGCTCATTCTATTTGACTACTGGTGATTGTGTAGGTTAGTGAGACTTCTTTTACTTTACTTTCATTCGATCTTTAGTAATATGATGCTGAATATCCCTATTCATGTATGGTCAGAGTAAATGATCTCTCACAAAACTTGGTATTTGTTCTGCTCCTAGATGTTCCATCTACTCTTGCTTTTCGCTTTTTTTTCAGGTTATGCCAGTAGGGGGTTATTTTGGCTTGATTTTTCAGTAAAGTGATTCCATGTTTATCTAATGGAAGCAATGCCATTCATCCAAGGGACTGATGTCTTACCACCTCCTCCTGGTTCTGCTCTGTTATTAGGCCTAAACCCCAAGGACTTATAATGTAAAAAAAAAGATGATATTAATAATTGTATCTTCCTTCTGGGCTATTAAAATATCTTCACATAAAACAGGCATTACAGTTCATTTCGTGCCCATGGAGAAGAAGTCTTCTGCTAAAGGGTTGTTACTAATTCCCATTAACCAGAAATGTTGCCAACTCTTTGTAGACCTTTTTGTTTGTTTGCTTTTCTTTCTCAAGTATATCCAAGTGAAGTTGATTAAAAAAGAAGATAAACATATTGAATTAACTGTAATAATAAATATGCAGAGAATGGTAAATTATAGATCTGTAACACTGTTAATGAGGTAAAATACACATTTCTGTCCTGTCTGTCACAGTGTTAGAGACTTCTGACAGGTGACCATGTGTATAAGATTTGTCACTTAATAATAATAATTTTTTTCTACTATTTCTGAAACTTTGTTGCAAATGAATAAAAAGACAGTCATGAGGGCAATGATTTTTTTTCAGTTTTATTATAGTGAAATCATGGGTGAGCGACAATTTGTTAGACTGCAACCATAGTATGTATAGCTAGATTCTTCACCGTGCTCCAGAAATTTGAAGCACCATTCTTTGTAATGGGCTGATGTGATTGGGCCTCTGCCCTTCACTGGCCCTTTAAGGGTAAAACCCGGCCCTGGGTGAAGGCTGAGCCTTAGTCTACACTAGAGAATTATTTTGAAATAACCTCTCTTATTTCTAAATAATAAGTGGAACATCCACACTATCAAGCCCGTTATTTCAAAATAGCGAGCTCATTATTTTGAAATCTGGACTCCTGCTTTCCTAGGGGAATAAGCTTATTTTGAAATAGCTATTTCAGGAGTTATTATTTCAAACGTAGTTATTTCAAAATAATTTCCTAATGTAGACATGCCCTGAGACAGTGGCACCTGCAACTGAGGCAGATACAGCCAATTAGGGCTCAGCTGAGGCTGTATAAATAAGGGCTCCTGGAGAGAAGGAGAACACACACACTTGCTCTAGCTGGGGAGCAGGGGGGATCTGGCTGCCAGGGAAGCTGAAGGCTTCCTGAGAGAGAGCAGTGCTGGAGAAAAGCAGGCCTGGCTAGGGAGCTGTGGCCTGATATCACTCACAGGCTGCAGGGCTTGAGGCAAGGCCTGAGTGTACCAGGGCTGCAGGGAGGCAGCCAGGATAGGCAAAGGCAGCAGGTCCACACCCCCTTGCCAGTGATGAGTGTCCATTTCAGACTGTAGTTTGCTCCTGAGCTAAGGGGCTAGATGATGACTGGCAGTGGGACACTGAGGCAAAATGAATATAGGGGGACTGAGCGTTCCCTAGGAGGAGAGGACCCCAGAGTGCAGGGGCACTGACCTAGGGCAGTCTGAGGAGAAAAGGGCACTGTGGCCAGGAGGGGGGTGTTCCAAGAGGGTATGTCTAACTCCCAGAGGGTATGTCTACACACAATTTTTATTTCGGGAGAAGGATGCAAATAGTGCTGCGCATTTGCATACTTCCTCTGAGGCTTTTTTCAGAAGGCTCTTCCAGTATTTACCCACGTCTACACACGGCTGAATTGCGAAATAAACCCCTATTTTGAAAGATCCCTGTAAACCTCATTGTAGGAGGAATAAGGGGGGGGGTCTTTCGAAATAGGGGTTTATTTCTAAATTCGGCTGCATGTAAATGCAGGTAACTATTGGAAGAGTGCCTTCCGAAAAAAAACCTGGAGAAAGTATGCCAATGCGCAGTGCTATTTGCATCCTTCTCCCGAAATAAAAATTGTGTGTAGACATACCCAGAGTGACTAACTGGAGGTGCCTTCGGGGTGAGCACTCGCCCCATGACAGCTGGCAAGATGGGGAAATAGCACAACAAGCACCCAGTTTCTCAGTTGTGATCCAGACCTATTTCACTGTGTAGGTGGCACAAAGGGACCAGACTATGGCCATAATTGGACAGCAGAGAGTTCTCCTGGTCAGAGAACTATCACCTGGTAAGTGTAAAGCCAACTCCTGTGCTAGCCACTTCATCTAGTTCCACAGCATAGGAGGCATACTGCTCCTTTTGTGTCCTGCATAAGTATACTATGCCACTAGCAGAAATGTGGGTGCTTTCATTCATGCTGGGTATGAGGCTGGTGCAGACCAACTCTTAAGAGTCAAGGAACCATAACTGTTTCCCTGAGGTCACTGTCATCCACCACTCTGACACCAAATGAGGCTTTGGCTGCAGGACAGAATGTAGAATATGAAGTCCTATCAAATTTCACTGCTATTAATAATCAGGCATCTATCATTATGCAAAGTTGGCCATGATCACTTTTATTGTTCAAAATAAGGCTATGAATCTACAGTGCATAGTTAGATAGATAGATAGATAGATAGTCATGGTGAAGGAGCAGTCCTTTGGTCACTGTGACAGAAATGGCAATTTCTTGTAATATCCTGGTCAGGGTGTCATTGAATTAAATTAAACCGTGTTGAATTAAGTTTCAGCATCTTGGGAGTTCATTGTATTAAAATGCAAACCTTTGTGGATTATTGTGGCATTGTATGAAACATCTCTAGGGAGGAGACAAGGCTAATGTAAATGAAGGGAAGTTTTCTGAGCTTCAGAAGACCCTTTTAAACTATGTCCATGTAAGAATGAAACTTTAGTTGAGTGGGTTTCCTAGGAAATCCTTGAGAGGAGGGGACGGCAAATTCTCACCTCTGGACCCAACCTCAGAAGCTGCATTCTGAGGAGAAACCCGTGGCCTGCTGATTACATGTTACATGAGGACAAGATCCAAAGCCCAGACAAAATAAGGAAGTGGCTCACTAATTCATGGGGGAGGCTTGTTTTTAGTGATCGCTCTTCTGGAGGGACTGAGACACAGGTTACGGCCAAGACAGTTGATGATAGGAAAGCTGGAGGCCTGAAAGTGGTTGCTGTGCTGGACTCTGAGGAGGGAAATACAGTCTCGTTTTAGAGGAAAAAAAGAAAATTGGTACATCTCTTATCCTTTATGTGTTTGAATCTTCTGATGATGATCCAAGAGAGTTCATCTGCTCCCTTCTGTGTGGGTTCATGCATTAGTTTTACCTTTTTTCTCATTCCACAACAGGTGAGGAATGATCTAACCGGTGTTCTCTATGGTGAAGACATCGAAATTTCAGATACTGAGAGTTTCTCCAATGATCCCTGCACCAATGTAAAAAAGCTCAAGGTATGTGCAATTGCTGTAATGTAGACTGAGTAAGCAGGAAGGAGAATGAAAAAGTATCAGCGATGCAGCTGTTGTAATTTGTGATTGGTTTATTTACATTTTTCCTCAAGGACACCAATAAAGCAGGATTCATTTACATTTGCCAAAAAGACCTAGTAGCACATTTTGAGGCCCAGCCATGTTCCCAGTCAATAAAGTCTATTACATATGTAACATTCATGTTGTGCCTTATCTAAATACAGAAATAAGTAAGCAGTCTATTAGAAGTTGCTGTATATTAAACCATGCAAATATATCTTTTAATATTAAATACTTGTACTGGGAACCGTTGGTATACATACCTGGACGTAATTGTGGTTTATTTTAAAAGGACTCTATGTCTAAGTCATCAGTCAGTAAATATAATTTAAATGTTTCTATTGATTTCGGTTCATTTTGGATTGAGATTTTGGTTATTAATAATCTAGTGTGTTTCCTAGAAAGCAAATTACTCAAGGATACATTTGACTTTGAAATTATTTGTTCTGATTTATTTTATTACTAGAAGATTTACCCAGCATTGCTTGGGTCCTTCCTCAAATAAGTCTTCTTTTTCTTCATTTAAATCATTATTCTGGGGTTGAGCTGGAGATAAGAGGTTCATTATGTAGGCTGTCTCAGGGAGAGAGGACAACCCTAGCCCTCTCTAACTGCAGACACTTGGGGCTAGGTGAGAAGTGCTTGTTCATGACTGCTGCAGTTGCAGCAGGCACACCCAGGGAAGGGGTGCATGTGCCCCAGCTAGCGGACAGACAGACACACAGACAAACTCTCTGACATCTATAGTACATAGTTGCCCTTTTCTCCATCCCTGCCTTTTGCTGACCCAATGGGCTTTTAGCTGTCCTAGTCCCCATCTCTGGCCCCTTGTTGCCCCCCGTGTTCATTCTAAAGTATAACTCCCTCCTCTCAGACCCCTCTCTTTCCATTTTATGAGAAACAGTCGACTTCCAGGCACATCCCACAACCAAACCCTGACCTTTAAGTTATGATAAGAAGAAGCTGCATACCAAATTTGGTGGTCCTAGTTCTTACCATTTAGGAGGCATTCTGGAACAAATGGACTCACAGACAGATGCACATTTCTAAAATTGTAAGACAATGATTTCTTAGGCACATGGAAACTGAGTATCAATAAATAATTAAAAGCATGCAGAGTATTACCATGAATATGTAGGCATACGTCTACACTTGCTCCCTATTTCGAGCTAGGGATGCAAATGTAGCCAACTGAAATTGCTAATGAAGTGGGGATTTAAATACCCCGCACTTCATTAGCATAATCTTGCCTGTGCGTTATTCCGCTCGCCAACTGATTCGAACAAGCTGATTCGCTCTGGGACGCGTTAGTTCGAACTAACGTTACTCCTCATTTTTGTTAGATTGGGTATATGTATTCCAAAGAAGTGATTCCCGTAGAAATTTCAACTATGAAACAGGTCCTCCACTAATATGAATTGTAAAGTTGAGATTGCAGTATATTAGTCAATGTGTTTGGTGTGGAAACTATAAGTATGTCATTTATTAATTGGCAGATCAAAATGATTAAACAGTTCTTTTTTAATTCATGTTAATAATAGAATCCATGTCTGTTCTTATTTCACCTTCTGTCCTTCCTCCATCTATTTCTGTTTCTCTTGTTCACATTGCAAAAAGTAATGAAAAATTAAAATTTTCAAACATAGGGCCTCCAGTCCAGGCCTTCCATAATCAATTCCATTGAAATTGCAGATATTCACCTCGGGTACATCTACACAGTAGCATTATTTTGGAATAATGAACGTTATTCCAAAATAACATAGTGGGTGTTTACACAGCAAGCCCGTTATTTTGAAATAAATTTGAAATAACGGGCTTCATACTCCGACTTCTATAAACCTCATTGTATGAGGAGTAAGGGAAGTCGGAGGAAGAGTGCTCTGTTTCAAAATAAGTGCTGTGTATACATGCCCAATATCAAAATAAGCTATTTCGACTTAAGCTACATAATTAGCATAGCTCAAGTTGTGTAGCTTACTTCAAGTTTAGTCCTGCTGTGTAGACATACCCTTAAGTACCCTTATTAAGTAATAATACCCTTATTAAGATGTAAAACCCATATTTACATCTATTTGAATAAATGGGTACTTGTCAAGACAATCATATTCTGCATGCGGGGGAATATGAGCTTTTCATGCACTTCTGGTGCATGCATATATTTTGTGTGTGCAACTTAAGCATTTAGTTCTGAAAATAGAAATCTTTTCTTCAATGAGGTTTAATTGTAGTATAGGTAAATTGGCACCCAGTTACTATCAAAATGTCTAATAGTGATCAAAATAGAAAGTAAAAATCTCTTTCTTTGTAATAGACACATTAATGTATGCTCTGAAAGAACATCATTTAAATTTACAATTATGGGATATGCAGAGGAAGATAAAATACTTATTAAGGTTTACAGAAGTACAATGTGATCTGTGGATTCCTTGCAACACTGGCAAGAATTGTTATGTTTTATGACTTGCCTGTGAGCTATCTTAAAATAGCTCATTTGTGAGCTGTAGTTTAGGATAGTCCAGGGCCCCCTAGTGGGCTGGGAGGCTTCAGGGGCTCAGCCAAGCAGGGCCAGCTTCAGACTTGCTGGAGCCAATGGCAGAAAGCCAAAGCCCTGCTGCATGGAGCTGAAGCCCAGGGTCCAGGCAGCCTTGCAGGGGTCCCTGTGACATGGGGTCCCAGGCAGTTGCCCTGCTTGCTACTCCTTAATGCCAGCCCTGGCTTTTATATGGGAAAAGCACATTATTGTAGCACTGGCAGGCCGTGGTGTTTGTATAGTTGCGGGGGGGAGGGGAAGGAAAGGAGGGCACTCAGAAAGTAGAAGGTTGAGAACCCCTGATGTAGGAGAAAGCAGTTGAGTTAGAGGGCGGGCTCTGTGGGAATTTCTTTCTACCTCCAAAACTCATCTGTGCCTCCTTTCCAGGGTCTCTTCAATAGCCAGACCCCCTACTCTTAATAGAGCACTGATTCTCAGAGCTGGAGTCCTCTTTTGTTCCAATTTTCCCATAGGTCCCTGAAGATTGCTCTTATCCCTCACTCCATTATAGGTTGTTTAGACACATGCTCCCTAGCACATGACTTCTCTCATTTCCTCCACCTATAGGGGTGGGCTAAGTCTGGTACAGGTGCAGATGAGACTTATATTTCTTAAAGGACCAGATCACTCTGTGCCAGAGATATGGTTCCTTTTCTGTCTAACACTTGCATCTGAAATGATCTTCCCCCTAGAAATACAGTACACCACAGCACAACATACATCCCGCATCTAGGCAAAACTTGGTAATGTTCGATTTCCATTTTAATTTTATTATTTCAAGTTTTATGTTTCATACGTTAATGAATAGGGAGAAGGGATTGTTTACTAGCTCAGATATTGCATTTTTGATTCATGTGTTGTCTTAATGATTTAATTTTGGCTTTACTTATTTTTTGTAAAGTGTCCTAAAGACTTTAACAAGAGTGTGAAATTAAAATGTATTTTTAGTTGCTGTTTTATTACCATTTTTATGATTCTAGTAGAGTCTTTGGACGCTAAGACCTCAATCTTGCAAACACTTATACACATGCTTAGATTTACAAACAGGAATAATTCCACTGAACTCAAATATGCATGCACACAATTATTTGCAGTACCAGGGCCTAAAAGGTCTTTTTAGCCCAGTCATTCATTTGATTGAATTGCCAATGTTCTGAATTTTTAGGAACACTTTGTTGTTCATTTCGATAAATAGGATTCACATAACTATGGATTATTCATAACTAAGATACGGTATCCCTTGTGGAGCAACTTGCAGTTTTTAGAATGTGAAGACTATATATTTTGACAAGTACAGGCTGCTGAAAGGGAAATAGTCTACTTTACTACTGACATCTAGACTAGTACTAGTGCATGGAATACGTATCTGTCACTAACAGCTCACTGGCTTTCATTTAGTTATGAATAAATTATGTCTTCTCCATAGATTACTGTGACGGCAGCAGCAAAAATTCATTGAAGTAGAAGAGGGTGAACATAGAATCAAAACCATTCTGGCCAAAATAAATAACATAACATATAAGTGGATCTATGTCAAAAAGCTGCAAGATGACTTTTATGCACTATGTTGCTTACGTTATCTGTGTCTTAATGAATGGCCACTACAGTGTGTACACATACATGGGTTATATTCTTGGCTGCTCCTAGTTTCCGTTGGATACAACTGAAAGAGGAAATAGCAAGAAATCTGTTTATGGCTCCCCTAATTCTGGGGTAGGCTCTATGGAGGATCTGATTCTAGCATATCTCAGACAAGTCTGCAAGTTCCTGTAAAGTATACCAGTTTCCTAGGGGCTAGCCAGAAGGCTAGCATTAGAATGCAATAGTTCTTCAGCCATGCACAGTCTTGCCCCTACCACATTCCCATTGTTAAATGATGATGGGGAGAAAGACATAAGAACCAATCTGTGACTCTCCCATAGTGGAGGAATCCCTAGTTGGAGAGGTCTACCTGATTTCTAGGTCCTTCTGACCCAATCAACATCACTGTAAAAATGACATGCATATTTAATCAGTAAATAAGAGCAACTGAACTTCTGAAACACACCAAACAAAAATGCTGTGGCCACCAACACAAGGTTGTTCTAAATAAAAATGTGTTGGTACTCTATTTTTTAAATGTTAGGGAGTCTGGTTACACGACTTAAAGAGAAGGAGGCATTGCTTACCATGAAATCTAAGTATGAAATCCTGGGATTGCTGGTATAGATGGAACAGAGATTAGCAGAAAGTCATGTGAATACCCTGACGCAATTTGATCACGTTAGTAGAGCACTACCTTACATAGCAGAACAGCTTGTCTTCACCAACTTACATCAGCAGCTTCCATTTTGTTAATTAATAGGCAGCTTCCAGCAAAAGGAAGAGAACCTAAAAGAAATACCATAGGGTATGTCTACGGCATTCCTCTTTCAAGAGAGGAATACAAATGCAGACAAACAAAATTGCAAATGAAGCATGGATTTGAATTTCCCGTGCTCATTTTATAAGAAGTAAGGGTTATTTCAAAAGAAGGGTTTTTTCTTGAAATAACTGTGTCTAAACAGCATTTTTTATCTCGAAATAGGGTATTTCGAAAAAGCGCCCGGACGTGATTATGCAAATGAAGCACAGGAAATTCAAATCCGTGCTTCATTTGCAATTTTGTTTGTCTGCATTTGCATTCCTCTCTCGAAAGAGGAATGCAGTGTAGACATACCCATAGTGTCTGAGGAGGACACATGATTGATCTCATATGCCAAGATCAGAAGCTTACTTTGGTCTTACTGCTGAAAAAATGGTGCCTTAAAGTAGTCTTGGATGTTGTTTTGGCCTTCTTTGTCTAATAGGGGGCAGGAGTCTGTCTAGTGGACTTCACAAAGACTTGGAAAGTCAGGAGATCTTGAGTTATTATTCCAGCTATGCCATTGATTTGCTGTGATTCCACCAGGCAGTGATCATCTTCAGTTCCTACTGGAATCCGCTCCTTCCAGGTTCTTGCTTTCTATCTGTAATTGATTTACAAAACTAGCAATCATTCATGTAAAAATCTTTATATAAAGGCTTTATAAAGACTACAGTTTATGCATGGGGAACCATTACTTCAATGCTGTTAAGCCTAGTGGCTGATTTGGATCAGCCATTTTGAGCAGGCTGCAAAAATAAATGGCTAGGATTAGATCAGCATGCTGGATTTTCAGAGTATGTTATTGTAAGGGAAACCCGAAGAGCCAGTTGAAGGACTTTTACATGAAATGGAAAGAGATGTCTATCAAGGCTGCTCTGGTAGCAGTCCCTGCACCAAACCACAAATCCTGCCAATCAAGCACCCTTCAGCAACTGGTGACCAGAAAAATGTAGATTGATGTCAGGTAACTGGAGTTCTTTAAAGTGAGCCTCTGCATATTCCTTCTAGTGTAATCAAGGTGCTTGTGCCAGGAGTCATTAAAATCTTCTATTCAGCTGCATTTGCTGGAACTGTTCATCCATTCTGCGTCCCGCATCTGTGAGGAGACCTCTCCGGGTATAAAAGTGAGGGTAGCTGCCCACCCAACCTTCATTTCCCTCCACTCATTTGGAAAGTCTCAATCTAAGACTCTAAAAAAGTGTGCAAGGAGGGCAGGGTATGTGAATATGCAGAGGTTCATCTCAAATAACTCAGTTATTGGTAAGTACCTTCTTCTTCTTCCCTTTGCATAGTCCCACCTGTTTAGTGACCAGTACAACCCAGTTGTGCTGGAACTAAGAGTGCTCTGACATGACACAGCAATAACAAACACAAAACACATTAGCACCCCACTATACAAATTGTTCCAGCACCACTGGCACAACCTCCAGGAAGCTGGGCTGAGGAGTCCTAGGTGAATAAGATCAAAAGAACTGCCAAAGTGAGCCTTATATCTGTATGCCATGTCAAGAGTGTTTTAGAAGTGACTATACCGGCAGTGTGAAAGCTTGCCATAGAAACTATGTCAGGATTAATTGAGAGGACTTTGACATCACCAGATGGTTGAACACCTGCAAATTCATAACAGTCATGCAACCGACTGATTTATTTTGGCAACTGTACAGCTGTGATGGACTGACTCTTGATTTCAGCCTCATAGGCTTCCAAGGTCCAGAGAACTTGTGGATAGGTTTCTCGCATGTGGGCATGTCTACCCTGGGGAGTTATTTTGAAATAAAAAGGCGAGCACCCACACTACCAAGCCTGTTATTTCAAAATAATGGGCTTGTTATTTCGAAAGAATAACTCCTGCTTGTGAAGAGGAATAAGCTTATTTCAAAATACCCTGCTAGTGTAGGCATAGACTGCAGATGCACTGTGGATGGGGCTGTCCCCACCAGCGCTAGTGTCCTATGCAGCCCAGCACTGGCGCGTACACCTCTCCCCCGACTCCCCACTAGGGATGTAAAAGAGTAGTTGATTAATTGACTACCTGATAAGCCTAGGGGTAGTCAAGTTGACTACTCACATTCCACACACTCCCCGCTGCCGCTATATCAGAGGCAGCGGGTGGGGGGATGCAGGAGCTGGTGCTGGAAGGAGCAGGCTTACAATCTAGTTCCCCCCAGCACCATCTTTGCGGTGCCGCTTGCCCCCACCTGTGTTGCTGCCTCTAATCAGAGGCAGCAGCGCGGGGAATGGAGAGGAGTCAGGGGAGGCTGCTCCAGCAGCAGCCCTTATGCTCAGGTGGGCCCAGTGGGGAGTTGGGACCCTCTCCCACAGACAAGGGCTGCTGCCAGCTGGGAAGGCAACCTGACTCCTACTGCCTTTTAAATTGCAGAGGTGCAGTGGGGTTTGGTCCCAGCGTAAGCTGGGACTGAGCTGGCTGCCTTCCCCTATCAACTAATTAAGTAGTCGATAAAAATTCTATCGACTACTCGATGAGTAAAATAACCTCATTTTAACATTCCTACTCTGCATACTCCTACTCCATGGTGGGGCTGCAGTGGGCAGAAGCTGTGTGGACCAGAAGGCTGTTAACTCTCCCAAACTGGCATCCAGTTTGGGAGACTTGGCAACCCTGGAGCAGTGCAGGTAGGCAGGCTCACCTGCAGTCTCAGAGCAGCAGGCAGAAGGCATGGGCAGGGATGGGCAGTGCAAACGTGGGCCAGAGGAGCAGAAAGAGGCCATGCGACCTCCCAGAGAGAAGCAGCGCTTTGAAGGGGAAACTGCCACTTCTCTTCAGCTGCTGGCTGTGCAACCACCCTCTACTCCTCCCGAGTCCTCTGGCCTGCATTCACACCGCTTACCACTGCCTGGTGAGTGGGAGCTGGATGGGGGAGGAGGTGGACATGAGTTGGGGTTGGGGCCGCAGGAGTTGGCACTAAGCCCAAGGAGAGGGGCGGCCAAGGGATGGAGCTGCTGGAGCTGGTGCTGAGCCTGTAGCTGCTTAACATCCTAGATGTATGCTAGTGCTCTGAAACAAATGGAAGTCAGACACCTCTTTATGTAAGGTGTAGAAGAAAGATTCAGATGGGAGGCCTTTGGTACTAGGTAAGAGGTTAAAGTCCAGAATCTCCATTATAGCATTCTCTGTTCCATGTGCAGGGCCAGGCTGATAAGGAGAACTGCAGAGTCTCAATGCATGGACGAGCCGATTCTGTAGCGAGGAGGGTTTTAGATTTATTAGGAACTAGGGAACCTTTGGAAATATAAAGTGGAAGAATGGGCTCCACCTAAATCAAAACGGAAGCAGATTGCTAGCATATAATATTAAAAAAGGTCATAGAGGATTTTTTAAATTAAGAGCTGGGGAAAAGTCAACAGGTTTAGAGAATCACATGGTTTGGACAGTGATATCCATTGGGGAGCATCTATTAATAGGAATTCTTTGTATCTGAGTAAAGAGGAGAGGATAGACGTTGGTAAAATACGTGCAGGAGCTGTGAAAAGATACAGTGAGTCAAATGAGAGTTCCTTTCAATTATAACATACGAAGGCAGACGACGACACGCTGACACATTTTATAAATGCTTATATATAAATGCAACACAAATATCTAACTACTAAGATGAATGAACTTGAGTGCCTGCTTAAGGATAATAAGGATATTGATACAATAGGTATGAAAGAAAGTTGGTGGAATCAGGGTAATTAATAAGAGATGGTAATACCAGGGTATAAAATATATAGAAATGACACAGTAGGTTGGACTGGTGGGGGAGTGGTACTATATGTGAAAGAAAGATAGAGTTAAGTATAGTAAAAATCTTAATCAAACTGTGCCATAGACTGACTATAGGTAGAAATTCCATTCTTGAACAATAAGAATATAGCAGTAGGAATATGATACTGACCACCTGACCAGGATGGCGATGATTATTATGAAACACTGAGGGAGATTACAGAGGCTATAAAAATAGAAAACTCAATAATAATGGGGGATTTCAATTATCCCCTTATTGACTGGCAACATGTAATCTCAGGACAGAATGCAGAGATAAAATTTCTAGACACCATTAATGGCTCAAAGCAGCTAGTCCTGGAATAGACAAGGGGAGAGCCAATTCTTGATTTAGATCTAATTGGCACATGGGATCTGGTCCGAGAGGTGAATATAGCTGAACTGCTCAGTAATAGTGACCATAATTGAATGAACTGAACATTCTCGTCGGGAGGGAGGGAGAAGGTATACCAGAATAGCATTTAACTACAAAATGGGTAGCTACACAAAAATGAGGCTAGTTAAACAGAAATTAAAGGAACAGTCACAAAGAGAAATGCCTGCAAGCTCTATGGAAACATTTTTAAAACACTGTAAGAGCGGCTCAAATTAAATATATACCCAAAATACAAAATAGAGTAAGAGGATAAAAAACATGCCA
The DNA here is from genome assembly GCA_032595735.1 of Pelochelys cantorii. Classification (NCBI taxonomy): domain Eukaryota; kingdom Metazoa; phylum Chordata; order Testudines; family Trionychidae; genus Pelochelys; species Pelochelys cantorii. Next base: position 146,061,794 of record CM064327.1, read on the forward strand.
TCAGAACTAACAGTGCCATTACAGGAGTGCATGCGCGCACGCACGCATACACACACACACCCCTCCTAATAACTAATAGGAAGTTCTCTTGAGCTGGTCAGGGTTCTAAGCAATTGCTTAGTCTGCTTATGCCTAGTACGAGCTCTGATAGCTAAACAACAAAGTAAGAGTTGGTTAGAGGCAAAAAGGCATCTTTTAAAAATTGGAAGTCAAATCCTATAGAGGACAATAGAAAGGGGAATAAATTCTAGCAAATCAAAAGTAAACGTTTAATTAGGCAGACTAAAAATGAAATTGAAGAGCAACTTGCAAAAGACATGAAACTAACAGTAAAAACAAACAAACAAACAAAAACCCAAGAAATGGTCCTGCGGCACCTTAGAGACTAACAAAAAATGTACATGGTATCATGAGCTTTCGTGGGTACAACCAACTTCTTCAGATGAATGGAGCAAGGGGTACAGAGGTAACAATAAATAGCAGAAAAAGAGGGGAGATGGGGAGGGAAAGAGAGAAAAAAATCTTGTCAATTATAGTGTCCATGCTAAATGAGGCTAATAGAGTAGGCTGTAAGTGCCCGATACTTAGCATTTGATGTCATTAGGGTGTTGAATATAACAGCCCATCCAGTTCAAGTCTTTGTTCAAACCTTGGTTAAATGTGTCAAATTTGCAAATGAAGGCAAGTTCCGCAGTTTCTCTCTCCAGCTGGTTTTTGAAATTGCTTTGTAAGAGGATAGTTACTTTTCGACCAATTAGTGAGTGCTCAGGTAAGTTAAAATGTTCCCCAGTAGGTTTCTGTGTGTTACCATTTCAATTATCTGATTTGTGTCCATTAATCCTTTGCCTTAGAGATTGTTCAGATTGACAAATATACTTGGCAGAGGGGCATTGCTGGCACTTGATGGCATGTATCACATTAGAGGATGTGCAGTTGTATGAGCCTCTGATGTTTTGTTTTATGCAGTTAGATCCCATGGTGGTCCACTAGTATAGACATGTGGACAGAGTTGGCATCAGGGTTTATTGTAGGTGAAGGGTCCTGGATGAGTGTTTCTGAGGTATGATGTGTGGCTGCTGGAAAGAATTTGCTTCAGGTTAGGGGGCTGTCTCTAGGCGAGGATTGGCCTGTCTCCCAAGGCCTGTGAGAGTGAGGGATCATTTCCCAGGGTAGGTTGTAGATTATTAATGAAGTGCTGGAGGGGTTTAAGTTGGGGGCTGTAGGTGATGACTTGTGGTGGTGTTGTTTTCTTTGTTGGACCTGTTTTGAAGAAGCTGATTCCTGGGTACTCGTCTGGCTCTGTCAATCTGTTGCTTCACTTCCCGAGGTGGGTATTTAAATTTTAAGAATGCCTGATAAAGATCTGTAGGTGTTTGTCTCTGTCTGTGGTATTAGAGAAAATCTGGTTGTATCTTAGGGCCTGCCTGTAAACAACTGTTCATGTGATGTGTCCTGGATGGAAGCCTCTAGCTTAGGAACTATTAGGAAAGTGTTAGAGACACATCTTAAAGAATATCAGTTAGGAGAAAGCAGGTAACTGTCTTTCTTGTGCCAAAATTGGTTCCTAACTTAAATAATTCCTCTGTCTCTGGAGTTTATAACTTTGATGGATTTATACAGAGCAGTCATGTCTCCCCTTAGCCTTTGTTTAGTTAGACTAAACAAGCCAAGCTCCCTAAATCTCCTCTCATAAGATACGATCTCCATTCCTTTAATTGTCATAGTAGCCCTTCTCTGCACTTACTCCAGTTTGAATTCATCTTTCTTAATTGAAGGAGTCCAAAATTGCATATCATATTCCAAATGAGGTCTTACCAGTGTATTAGACAGTGAGGATAACAATGTGCAATCTCTGCTAGAAGTACCTCGCCTTTATCAAAGCTTGGATTGCATTAGCCATTTTCATGGCCACATCACATTGGTGGCTCATAGTCATCCTGTGATCAATCAGTGCACTCAGTTCTTTCTCCTCCTCTCTCACTTCCAACTGATATGCCCCATCTTATTGCACAAATTCTTGTTTGTCCCTAAGTGCATGCATTTGGACTACTAAATTTCATTACATTTTATTACTCCAGTTTTCAAGGCTTTTCAGATCTTGTTGTATGATAGTCCACCCCTCTTTATAGGGAATACCTTCCAACTTTGTGTCTTCTGCAGATTTTATTAGCACACTCCCCTTTTTTTGTATCAAGACATTAGTGAAAATGTTAAATAAGACTGGTGCTAAAACATATACTTGAGGAACTCCACTAGTAACCTTCCTTCTGCCTGACATTTCACCTTTCAGCACGACCTGTTGTCATCTCCCCTTTAACTACCTTTCAATTCTTCTATAATCTCTGTCTTCTCCAGTTTCACTAATAATTTCCCATGTGGAACTATATCAAATTCCTTACTGAAATCCAGGTATATTAGAGCTACTGCATTTCCTTTGTCTAGAAAATATGGTTATTATCTCAAAGAAACAGATCAGATTGGTCTGTCACAATTTAGCTTTTGTAATACCATCAGCTTTTGTATTTTATCTCCATCATTTTTTCCTTTTATATCTTTAATTTCTCTCTCTCTCTCTCTCTCTCTCTCTCAAAATTTGATCTCAAACTTCGCATATAGTTGTGGTCAAACTAATGAGCCTGAAAGTTCTTGGATACTTTTTTCCTCTTCCTTAAACATAGGTGCTATATTTGCTATATTTGCATTTCTCCATCATAGGGTGTGACTCCCGAGTTTACATATACTTAAAAAATCCTTGCTATTTGGCTTGAAATGTCACGTGACAGTTTCTTTAACATTATTGGATGAAGATTATTCTGGGCCCATGATTTTGTCCCAGTAAGCTAACTAAGTTTGTTTTCTAAGTTTAAATATAGACATAGGTGATCTAACCACTGAGAAAAATAGTAATCACAATCAACCATTTGGTGAAAATCTTTGGTGCTATAAAAAGGAGAGAGTGCAGAATATAATGCTATTTGAGAATTGTCACTCCCTACACAAACCAGGGATGTATTCAGTTACAGGGGGTCCTCGCTGTAAGTCTAAGGTACATTCCAAAAAAAATTAGACTTATAGCAAAACAACTTAAAGGGGGAATTTTTTTCCCACAGCTGACTTCCATTTAAGCAAATTGGGGGGAGTGTTTTGCACAACTTATAGCAGGGAATGGGAGGACTTATAACGCATCAGTTCCTACAAACGTCAGCGACTCTAGTGTGGAACAGATGTACATACCGGGGCGACTTACTGTAGGGTCCCACTGTAGACCACAGATCAGTATATGTGAAGCTGACCTGTCAAATAGGTAGCTTTTTAGCTCAGTGTGACCAGCGAGTGGTTCCCACAGAGAGATGGAATATTTTGGCCTGTTGGAAATCAGCAAGAGTTGTTTCTAGATCCCATGGGAAGTGAATTCATTTTGCATCAACCCCCTGAGGAACCACTAATGCCAGGGCAATAGTGAGTCCTATGCAAAGAAATCATATTGTCAACAGTGGTTGATAGCTGGTAGTATTTACTTTGAGTGTAGCCAAGGAATTAACCTTGCACATTGATTATCCCAGGCATCTTTACTGGTGTCTTTATTCTTACATGTAGCGTTGCTAATTCTGATTGGATGTATTCCCGGAGGTCTCATTATATGACATAATCTTTAATTCCTGCAGATTCCAGGACAACCTTGCAGGGTTGGCAACCCTACTAATATGTGAATCCGTGGTCCTAGCCCAATGCTTTTTCCTAATGGCAAATGTTACTATCCATGAGTATTGATTTGTTTTGGTTGAGTGTAAAGCTGAATGACAAAGGTTGTCTACCATCTCCAAGAAGGCAGGAATCAAAGCTGCAGTTGTTGAAGCCCCCTCAAAGGCCAAGCCTGGTTGCTAGTTTTCCCTACCCTTGGAAACATCTCAGTAGTTTTGGCTGAAATTCCCTCCTCTCTCCCCCACCTTCCAAAACAAAACAACAATAAATTAATAATAAATACCTGACATAGACACCTATGCCAAATGGTTAAAATTTGGCAAAGTTCTGAGCAATGGAAAACAGATACTAATAATGTGAGGTAATCTTAATAAGAGACATTACTCCCAGCCCCGTCTATAACAAAAATAACATCTACCTCTTATACAGCATTTTTCAAACATACCTCTCAAAATCTGTTGCAAAGGACGTCAGTATTAGTCTCCCCATTTTTCAGATAGACACAGAGCGGTGAAGCAACTTGCCCTAGTAGAAATCAGTCAGCAGACCACAATGAAGAGGTTAAAGTGGAAGGGCATGAATGAGGAATGTGGGTGGGACATTATCCCATGAATGCAGGGAAGGAATAGAGATGGAGGAAAGGGCAGTTCCTAGGGAACACCAAATTGATTAACTTGACTTTACTGTTCCCTAACATGTATCTTATTCTACTTTCCATACCACTGCTTTTCTATAGCAATTGTGACATGGGGATTTTCCCATCTCTTGATTTGATACTTCAGTGAACTGCCTCAGTAAATGAAAAGGAGAGTGATTGCCTTGGCTTGATTTGAAAATGTGTTTCTGACAATGGATAATAAATGATTCACAAGCTTTGTTGCTGGGGTAACAGAAATATAAAGCAAGTTTGCAAAGCTGGGCAGCTGCCAGTTTTACTCGTGAAAGCAGCATTTTTCTCTGGAGATTTATACATAATTAAGGTTGAAAGCATTATAAAATATAGGATTCTGGGCGAGCTTGGCTCCTGAATAATAGAGATATGTATTGTTTTAATTTGTAGGCCCAATCATCCATTTCTTCAGCTGACAGGAATTGGGAGTACTATTGAATTAGAATGTTATGTTCATCTTTTGCAGGGATCAAATGACTTGGGTCACACACTGTTGATTCCTCTGGTGGATTTAAAGCAGAATTTCCTGGCTCTGAAGTTATTTCAGTCTTATTTTTTTATTCCAAAAGGAGGAGCTGTGAGAACAGTTTGGGGGAGGGGAAGAAGGGAAGATTAAGGGGATTATGTTTAAGGCTAGAACTCAAGGCACAAGCATAGACTTGCCTTAATGGGAAATCAGTTACTTCAACATTATATAGATATATTTATATTGCATCATTATTTTTATATGCAATAATTATCTTTGAGCATTGGAAGGTAATTAATCTTGGCCCAGATCTTTGGCTACATCAAAATGGCAGAGTGCAAGGGAGGGCTTACAGCTCAAATTTGCACCCCAGTGTTTCTGTTGCAGGACATAACGGCCATGCAGGATCAAAAATGCCACATCCTCTTTTCTCCAAGCATGTCCCCCTTTTTTCTGCCACATCAGCAACAGGTAAAGTGTGTGGCATACAAGCCTTGCATTGGCTCTATCGCATCGAATGGTCATCCTTATGGTGTGGGGATTCTTCTTCAGATTGTTAAAGAACTAGAAGAGCTAGACACATTCATGGAAGGTAGATACATCAATGGCTATTAGGCAGGTTGTGCAGAGATGGGGTCCCTAGCCTCTGTTTTCCACAAGCTGGGAATGGGCGACAGGGAAGGGATCACTTAATGATTACCTGTTCTGTTCATCTCCTCTGGGGCACCTAACATTGGCCGCTGTAAGAAGACAGGATACTGGGCTATAATATAGCCTGACCTATAATATGGCTATTCTTTTGTTCTTATTTTACAGCAAGATTACAGAGACAATGCAGTGTGAACTGGCTGCATAGCACTAAAAGATCAGCCTGTCTCTCTTGCTCTCCTCTTTTTTTGTTCTATGTATGTTAGATTAAATATACGACATTAAAAGAATATTCAGGTTGCAAAGTCAAGCACTGCAAAGATAGGAAATGCTTGAATTAAGGTTACCTATCCAACTTTAATTCAATCTCTATGTGTGTGCATTATGACACAGTTTAAAATGACATGATCACATACTATTTTTCCCACAAGATTCCTGACTCATTTATGAATAGGCATTGATTCCATATTTCTTTTTATTTTCTTCATTCAATGTGTGTCTCTAGGTCTTATTAACTACCATTCAAGCCTGCACTGAATACAAAATTATTAATTTCCTCCGGGACATTTCTGTGACGTGGTCATCCTGGCATCTGAATGCTTCCCAAACACTAGTGAGAGAGAAAAACGCACAATACCCCTCTGAAAACAAATGTGATTATTATCCTTCTTTTATAACTGGGGAACTTAGGCACAGAGAGACTAACACAAACATTGTCTACTAATGTTAGGTGCCCACTTTTGACCTGATTTTTCAAGATACTTAGGATTTTAAAGTACTTCAGTATTTTCAAAGCACACGTCTAATTGACTTGGCAGCTGTGAATGCTTAGAACTTACATAAAATTCAAGCTTCTTGTCCTGAAACATCTTCCATAGCCCTGTCTGTGTCTATCTAGTCTTGTCTGACTATAGTAGCTGAATAGTAGCTTCTCTCCCTGACTCTGGTTTGCTGGTAGTGCTATCCATTTCTCAACTTTTTCCTTTAAGTGCTTTTAGGCTTTCTTCCTTGGTGTCTCTGAAGGCATGTCTACATTACCAAGTTTTGTTACCAAAAACTGCCTTTTGGCAACAAATCAATGAGCGTGTACACACTGCAATGTGACTTTTGTTGGGAAAAATGACCAATTTTGGCAATAAAATATTCCACCCGTGTGAAAGACTTTTTTTCCCCCCTTCCCTTTATTGTCAACAAAGAGCCAGTGTCAACCCACTGTTTCTTTTGTCCACAGAACTGGCTTCCCAAAGTACCCCACAATGCCTGCCCTGATTGCTCTGCTCAGTGTTTTGATTTCTGCTGCCCTGCAGGCATGTGCCCCTCCTATTTTAAATCTCCTGGAAGTATCTTACAGCTGAGTGAGCTGCTCCCTTTGGAGAACAAATAGCAAACATTGGACTACTCCTTTTCTGCCCTTCATAATAAACACAGTGAAGGCTGCAGTGCTTTGTTGACATTCCTCAGCATGGAGCACTCAGAGAGCTACTCATGCTGCTACATACAGCAGCTGATGAGGCTGTTGGAGAACTTGGAGGGAATCCCAAGATGTGCAGACATCAGCGCTGCCTTCCCACATTACTGCACTGTGTGGCAGATACTCACAATGCATTGCTCACTCTGACAATTATGTTGCCCCCAATGAAGACATGATCTGTTGACAGAGGGAGCAAGTGTGAACACCGTTGGTAGTGTAGACTTAGCCTTATGCCAGCAACACTTTCCTCATGCCCATACATAAAGCCTCTTCTGCTTTAAATGCATTATGCAGCCACATGGAGCCAAAAACTCCCACTACAACTGGGCAATGAAGGGGCAGACAGTGAGAGAACATAACCCTACAACCACTCCTCAGAGGCAACATGTGGTCCCAGAAGCTTATTCCCCAATGCTCTCTGAGAGCATTACATGAAATTAGAGTGGTTGGGTGCTGAGCTATTTTGACATTCAAGCCTCTATTTCATAAGCATTTCACAGAAGAATTTCTTGAATGTCTCTCTCCTTGCAGAAACGGCAAACATAGAACACTTACTCATGTGTTCAAAGTAGAAAATGTTAGACTATATATTGTTTGCCAAACTAATTACACAGTGATATCAGTATAATGAGAACCCCTGCAGGCAATGAGGATATTTAAAGAGGACAAGGGTATTACGGAAGAGGACATAATGTGCTTTGCTATTTGCATAATATTTTGCAATAAAATAATTGTAGAGTCACTATAGCAAAGAATGAGATTCTCAAGCCTGTCTTCTCAGTGACTGAGAATATTTTGGGCTGAAATTTCTTATGGTTGTTCTCAGCCAGGTGTGGGCAATAACATGGTGGTGGTTTGCCAGGCCTGCTGGACCACTGCCGCTATATTTACCTGCATGGTTGCAGCTCCCATTGGCTGTGGCAAGTACCCAGACCTGCAGCAGCACAAGTCAATATAATGGTGGGGGCCCACCAAGGTTAACCCTCACGGACTGGATCTGGCCCATGGGCTGGTATTTGTCTACCCCTGTTCTCAGGCTAAAGATGATTTTTTTTTGTTTGTTTATAAAAAGATAGTGACTCAAATACTTTCTTCTGTATGTAACAACAAGAAAACACATTTTGTATTTTAAAAAAATTGTTCTGGTTGCCATGGGAACTATAATGTAATTATTTTATGTGTTTAAATTTTCAACTTTAACAGGTTTAGTTTCATTTATTGTTTTCAGCAAATTTTGTTATTCATTTTATTTTAGTTCAGTTTAGTTTTTAGATAATGTAATGTTAAAGTTGAGGTTTTCTGTGCAAAGAAGTCTGACAGGTCAGCATTTCAAAACAATCAGGATAGGGTTTTTTTAAAAGTACAGAACTTGGGTGAGGTGTGTGTTTGTTTCACTATCTTATTTTTCATTTTTGTCTTTAAAAACATTTTGGGATCATATGAATGAGACTCCTTTTAATAACAATAATTTGTTTTTCTTGGTTTCATGTGAGCTAACTTGATTTAGATTTTAAATGTGTCTGTTTCAGACAGAGTATTTTATTGTAGTGTGACTAAGGAAACAAAATAAATAAGCTTATTGAAACTGTACAGGTTGAGAACATCTAAAGAAAATCATGTACTATAAAACTTGCAAATGCTAAAAATTACTTTTAGGTTGTGTCTATGCTGCAGCGCTATTTCGGGATACCAAAGGTATCCCGAAATAGCTATCCCGCATCTTAACAGTAAGCCCGTTATTTCAAAACATAATGGGCTCACTATTCTGATGTCCCAGTATACCTCATTCCACGAGGAGTAAGGCACATTTTGGAATAGTGATTTATTTTGAAATAAGTGCTTGTTAGACTGCCAAATTATGAAATAAGCTATTTTGAAATTGACTTGAAAGAAACTACACAATTTGTGTAGCTCAAATTGCGTAGCTTATTTCAAGCTACCGGTGCAGTGTAGACACATCCTTAGTCTCATAAATTTAGTCTGAGATAATTTTAACAGCAAAATAGTTCTTTACAAACTGAACCTATTATTTGCTATACAAGAAAAAAATGGAAATTATCTAAACTGAATATGTAAAGTGAAATAATTACATCTGAAATGCTTTTTACCATTTGGACTCAAATAGCTTGATATTTTGTGCAGCAAAAAGTAGTGGCACTAGGAAGCTAACAAACCATTTTGTACTACCTCTAAAGAAATCCTTGTTCAAACCCAGTGCTATCATCTACCTGTTGTGTAAAATTAAATGTTATAATAAATTACAGAGAGTTGTAATGGACTCCTCTGTTTAATGTTTGTACTATTTTTCCCACACATGAACAGAAAGTTAGCCCCACTTTCTGAAGTCATCTGAAAATTTCATTAACATATTCTGGGCATGAAGGTAAAATGACCTCCCTATTAAATTCAGTTGTGGATTCCCAAAGAAGGTTGTTTTTTTTGGTGGTTTTTTTTCAGCCGCTGATGTGTCCTACTGCCTATGGAAAAGAATAGCAATATGAATAAAACCTCTAGGACAGTGATTCTTAACCTAGGGTGCACGCACCCTCTGGGGGTGGGAGATGCCCTTTCTGGGGTTGCGAGACATGCCAGATGTTTGTGATATATCTTAGGTTTAAAACTGACCTACTTCAATGATTTTTAATAAGGGGTCCGAGAACATATTTTGAGAACCAAAGGGGTGCAGGCTGCAGTAAGGTTAAGAACCACTGCTCTAGGAGTTATCAAAGTTTGTGTAAAACATAAATGTATGCAGAGGTGACTGGTAAGGGATGACATGGGGGGCTACCAGCCACATAACCCCTCCAACCTGAGAGAGGGCTGGGACAACCCCCCCATGTCCCAGGCCCCATCTCTCCCCAGCTAGTTCTCCCAGGCTATAGCTACACTACAGAGGTTTTTTTGGAAAAACAGCCGTTTTTAAAAAAAAACTTCACTTACATCCACACTGCAATTGTGTTCTTTTGAAAAAAAATTGAAAGAACAGAGTGGTTTTTCTGACATTGGTAAACCTCTTTCTACGAGTAAGAAGCCTTTTTCCGAAAGAACTCTTTTGGAAAAAGGCGTGTGTGGACGGGGAACAGGGAGTTCTTTTGAAAGAAGAGGAAAAAACACAAGTGCCCTGGTGGCCATTCCGCCCATAGTAATCACAGCTGAAATGTGAGATAGCATCCATTCAGTGTAGATGGTATTTTTCAAAAAAGCAGATCGTTTTTTTGTTGTGCTTTTGCTGTGTAGACTCTCTCTTTCAGAAGTTTTTTCTGAAGATCTCTTCTGGAAAAGCTTCTTCCGAAAGAAGCCTGCAGTCTAGACATAGCCCTGGATGCCCAGAGGCTCTGGCACTTCCAGCTGCCCGTTGATTCCTTGACTCCCCACGCATGTTGATTGGTGGCCATGTACCTCCTTGAGCCGCCCCCACCACACACGTGTCCCCCCTGAATGTGTGTTATCTCATTTACAAGTATCCAATTGTCTATATTGACTGACAAGGTGAAATCACTGATAGTGAAAAAACATATGTGCATCGATATTTGCAATTACTACTTAACTGCGAAATTAAGACAAAGCAAATCCAATATCCTTTTAATCTGTGCTGTTTCTTAGTAGTATTGAATAGTAATATACAGCTACATAAAGCATTACTATTTTCTTCTCAATATTGTTATTTTTCAGTTATTGGTTTGAAATGCAGTTCATAATGAGCTGGATCTTCAGCTCATGTAAATTACCTTAGCTCCAAAATGGCTTATTCCAGCAGCTGAGGAACTTACTTGTTAAGTTCTACCTTACTCTGCAAGTTATCATAATGATTTCAATGGGCCTACTCAAAAAGTACAATACTCCTCGGTCTCAGTCAGTGTGGCAAAACTGGGTCCTTAGAAGAAGATTTTGAATATAGTTTATGCCAGGCCTGTGACTACATTAAACTTAGATATATGTTTTTTTGTCCACAGGGTAATGATGTTCGGATAATCCTTGGCCAGTTTGATGAGCAAATGGCAGCAAAAGTGTTCTGTTGTGTAAGTAAAGATGTTTAATTTCATGTTTTGGGAAAGAATGAATTAGATTTCAATAAATGTACTTTTGAGGAATTGCCATCTGATGGGATCCTGTTCAGAGGATCCTATAAAGGCTCAGTTCAGGGAAACTATTCAGCACATGCTTAAATCCATCCCTATTCAGGAAGACATGCAAGCATTTGACTTCTGTGGGATTTAAGCATGGGATTTTAGCTAGGAGCCTACCAAATTCAGGGTCCATCTTGGTCAATTTCATAGTCATAGGCTTTTAAAATGTAAATTTAATTATTTTAGATATTTCTTTATTTTTTTTATGCCACTTTTCCTGGTGAGAGTCATGGTGGTAGCATGAGGAATAGGAAGGACCAGACCTCCTTGTCCTCCACAACAGATTCCAGCTCCTCCTGGGGGATTCCCCATTGTTCCCAGGCTAATCTGGATATATAATCCCTCCGGTGTGGCCTGCGTCAGCCTCAGGGCCTCCAACCAATGGGATGTGCCCAGTATAGTTCCAATGGAAGCCTCCCGAGGGAATCCTTATGAGGTGCCCACACCACTGCAACTGGTTCCTCTTGATTCAGAGGAGTAGTGGCTGTATTGCACCACTTTCCTATATAGCCAAGCTCCTCACCCTCTCTCAGAGAGTAATCCCAGCTGCCCTCCAGAGAAACCTCATTTCCACCATTTCTACCCCAATATCGTTCTTTTGGTCATTATTCAAAGCTCATGACTGGAGTTGAGGATAGGGACATAGATTGATCTGTAAACCAAGAGCTGTGTCTGAGAACTCAGCTCCAACTTCATCACCACAGATCAGCACAGTGCCTGCATCGCTGCTGTCACCACACAAATCTGCTGGCCAACCTCACATTTCCACTTGCCGTCACTCAAGGTGAGTTGCTCTCCTCTGACCTGGAGAGAGCAATCACTTTCTTTCAGGAGAAAACCATGACTTCTGGTGTGAAGGTGCTGATTCTCATCCCATCCATTTCACACTCAGCTGCAAAACATTTGAGTGTGCATCGGAGATCACAGTCTGAAGAAGCAAGAAGGACAATGTCATCCACACACATCATAGATGTCCCCTGCAAATCAGATACATTCCACAGCTTGACTGCACCTTGATATCCTATCTATAAAATCGCAAACAGGAGTGGGGATAAGATGCACCCTTTGTGGAATCTAATGTCTACCTTGAATGAACTCAACTTATGTCAAGAATATGAATGCAAACTCTCTCCAAGAATAGAGGAACCGGATAGCAGGCAAAAGCAGCACCGGCCCCTGCTGCTCTGCAGCACTTCCCACAAGACATTTCGGGGAACACAGTCATATGCCTTCTCTGTATCTCCAAAGCAGAGGTAGACCAGATTAGCAAACTCCCATTACCTCTGGAGTATCTGTTAGAGAACAAAGAGCTGGTCTGTGGTTCCACGGCTTAGATGGAATCTGCAGAGTTCCTCCTGAATCTGAGGTTCAGCTAATGGTTGTGACCTCTTCTGCAGTGCCCTAGCATAGGCCCTGCCAAGGAGGTTGAGAAGTGTGATTCCCCTTTAGCTGGACCACAACATTTGGTCTGCTTTTTTAAAGATGAGAACTACCATCCTGGTTACCAGACCAGAGGACTGCACCTGTCTTCCCCACAACACTGAAGAGGTGTGTTAACCACAAAACCCCAACATTGTCCATTGTTTTCAACATCTCTGGCAAATCTCATACATCCCTGCTGCCATACCACCACGTATGCACTTTACAGCCATCCTGACCTCAGCATCAGAATAGATCTGACCTCACTGGTGGTTTCTAGCACTGCTTCCTGAATGAGGACACATCTATTGGGTTGAGGAATTCCTCAACATGCTCTTTCTACTTCTCTACAACCCTCCCAAGTCGAGGTCAGCATTTCACCACTCTTGCTGTGTACAGGCCGGGCAACATCCTGCCGACTCTCCTAACGTGACAAATTGTTTTCCAGAACACCTTTGAGCCTGTCTGGTAGTCATTCTTCATGGTTTCTCCAAACTCCTCCCAAGCCTGGGTTTTCATTTCAACATCTGCCACAGCAACAGCCCTCTTAGCTGGCTGGTACCTGTAACCTGGCTGGCTTAGTCCTGGGTCCCAGACCTGTGCTCAGGCCTGTAAATAAATGTCCGGCGGTCCCCTTCAAACCCTGGGCCCTGAGTACAGGGCGGTGCAGGCAAACAAAGACCGACATATAGCAGTTCCCTAGTTCGCAGGGCCCCAGCCCTGGCTCAGGGTGGGGCAGCAAAGCAAATACAGTCCCACAATTAGTAAGGCCCAGGCCCTGGTTTGGGGTGGAGCAGCAAAGCAAGCACAGTCCCACAGTTAGTAAGGCCCTGGTTTGGGGCAGGGCAGCAAACCAAACACAGTTCCACAGGCAAGAGAGGGGAGGGGGAGACTGCCACCTGGTATGTGGAGTGGCGGGGGACATGGGCCCTCCCTACTCTACCGCGTCCTGGCCCAGGGCCCTAGCAGTGGCAGCCCTGGCTGCCACTGGGGTCAGAGGGGATCAGGCCCGCAACATGCTGACACATTCTAAAGTGTTATAAAATCAACCTGACAGTCGTCAGCTCCCCCTGGGCCACTTCCTAATTCCCCCTCAGCATCTACCTGGTCCCACATGGACTGCCAGTTCTAAGGGTCATCGTAGTCTGCACCCTTGGGCAGGGTAAAGAAGGTCTCTTCTTTGGAGCAGGGGCCCAATGGTCCGGGCCAGTCCTCAGTCTCTGCAAGGTTCTCAGGGCCCTCCTGGCTTGGTAGCTCAGGGCAGGCCTCTGCTTTCTCTGGCAGCTGGGGCCATACTGTGCTCCTGGGCTGGACTTTTATCCTACCTGCCCTGCCCCTGGGCTCTTGGGGAGTTAAAGAGGCAGGACTCGGTTCGGCCCACACAGGCTTAGAGAAAGGTTCTTCCCCCTCAGGGTCAGTGAGCGGCTACCCCTGCTCACTACAGTACCTCTTGACAATATCAGCAGTCCAGTTTATGAACATTGCTGGGATGGCTTCCTTCTTTGACTTGACAGCTTCCCACACCACTGGAGTTCACCAGCAGGTCCTAGGGTTGCACCATGACAGGTACCAACATACTTCAGGACACAGCTTTTCATGACTGCTTCAATAACTGAGGCTTGAAATATGGTTCACTCAGACACAGTGACCAAGACCTCATTCAGAATGCAGGAGAAGTGCTTCGGGGGGAAGGGGGACGGTGGAGAATTGAAGACTTTCTGCATGGGACCCTCTATCAGAGGTTCCCAGGCAACTCAGACTGATCATTTGGACATCCCGTGTCTATCCAGCCAGCATTCCATGTGTCAGATCCCACTCACCGGCACGTGGTGCTCAGTTGCCAGTTCTGCCCCTCTCTTCACCCAGTTGTCCAGAATATATGACCTTAGGTCTGACAAGATGACCATAAAATTAATCATCGCTCATCAGCCCAAGTTGTTCCAGTACATTTATGAGTAATCTTGAGTTTGAACATGTTATTCATTGTGGACAATCCATGACTAACCCAGAAGTCCAAAAACAATTCACCTATTCACAATTCAGATACTTAAATCTGAAATTTCATGGTATTATAACTGATCCAAAAGGGAGCTATGGAAGGGTTGCAGTTATTTTAGGGAGCTGCAGTATTTCCATCCTTAATTTTGTACTGCTGCTGGTAGCAGTGCTGCCTTCAGAGCTTGGGTGGCTAGAGAGCAGTGACTGCTGGCCAGGAGCCCAACTCTGAGGACAGTGCTGCCATCAGTAGGAACACAGAAGTAAGGATTGGGTTGCTTTCAGAGCTGGGCCCTCAGCCAGCTGCTGCTGCTCTCTGGACACCCAGCTCTGAAGGCAGTAGAGCAAAAGTAAAGATATTGCTATTCTTTCTTCTGGACTGGTGCTGGTGGGGCACTGCCTTGAGACCGGGATGCTTGGCCATCAGATGCTGCTTTCTGGCCATCCAGCACTAAAGGCAGTGCAGAAGTAAGGGTGTCAATACCACAATTCCTGTACAATAATTTTGTGATGTTCACACAACTCCCCTTTGGTTGGGACCCCCAGTTTAAGAAATGCCAGTCTTCCCCATTAAATCTGTATGGTATACAGTAAAATTACTCAAAAAAACAGATTTCATTGCCTGTGACATGTTTTTTGTGACCCTGAATTTTGTAGGTCCATATTTATAGTTAAGAATCAGCCCAAGTGTTTTTTTTAATTAGGGCTTAAGTGAGTAGCCCTTAATACCATTTAAATCAGTATTTTTACTAACAAGAGAAAGGGCTTGCTGTATTTGGCCCTGATCCAGGAATTATTTCATGGTGCCAGAGTATGTTTCTTCTTCTTTCTTGTTTTTCTTTTTCAAAGAATAAGAAATCTGTGGCCAAAAATCAGAGAGAATTCCCGTAATTCTAACTACAGAGGCTCTCCTCATTATGTTTACTTCTCAAAATGGTGCTAATCATATAATTAAAGCTGAAGAGTCAAAACAATCTCTTCTTCTGAATATTATAACTGTATGTCACATTCATAACAAAACCAAGTATTAATAAGTAAAATCAAAGATTCCTGAAATTAAGAGAAATATGTATAAATCAAAAACTGGTACAAAATCATCATGAAATTAAATCACCTCCTCCCCTATTTACGCTTTATATCCATCTACAGCACGTACACACATGATCCTGTTGAATTTACAAGGAGTAGAATCTGGACCTTTATTAGTATCTGATCAATAACTAATTTAAAGGCCTAAATTTTGTATTATTCTAAATGTATCAGAACTTGTTCTATGTAAATTCTGCAAATAAAAATGCAGGCAAAACAAAAATGGCAAAATCTGACTTTGAACTCATTTTATAAAATGCAAAAATTGTTTTTGCCTCCCAAGATAGAATTGCATGTTTGCATAGAGTTACAGAAATGTATACCTCACAGCAAAAGGAATAAAAAAAACACTAAAGTTCAAAATTATGTATGTGACTTGGACATATTTTGACTCTTACTCAACAGCTGTCACTGTTGCAATAGTGGTAAGACAGGGATGTATCATGGTACTTTTTAGGGAAGAAAAAGAAAATCTGCTGCTTCGTAATGATAATGATCTTTCTCTCTTCTCATCTCTGATTGTACAGATGGTAGCATTATCTCCGAGACACTCCCTGCAGTGCTCTATGTTGGCCACATTCCACATGAGAGAAAAGGGTGTATTTTTCTTAAACTAGGAATGAAAAAAACCCAACAAAAATACTAATCCTTCCCTGCTCATTTGTGTGCTATGGGACTGTCCTCTGTGGGCTTATCCTACTACTCCGTATATGCACTTCAACATCATCTGTGGTCAATTCAGATTGTCTTTACATGCAAGATACTTTATTCTAGCATTTAAATCACAGAGAGATGTTTAGAAGCTCCTCTGTATTTTGTGTCTGCTTCACTCAGGGGAGTGGACCATTTGGGATCTGGTAATGGTTCTCTGACCTCAGCACTGACATAAGTTGGAGTAGCTTAGGGACTGCTCTAACTTATGTAACTGTCCTTAGGGTACCTAGGCTAATGGGGGATCAGTGGAGAAGAGCTCAGCCATGTCCTTTGCCCGTACCTCTCTACAATCCCTCTCTCTCCTATCCCTCTAAGTGAGGTAAGGAACGTCCATTTGCAGCTGCACAGGGAGCTTTACACCAGGAGAAAGAAAACACATAGCCACATTTAAAAAAGAATTATGAGATCTCTGGAAGGAATCCATGTGCTCCATCAGTGGTTGTTGAGTTCTCAAAACACAGACTAGTTTTGTAACACCTTTTAGTAATGGAAAAATAGCCACATCCAAAGATACAGAAAGACAAGCAATCAGTTCTACACATGAAATACTTCCTTTCCTAAACCTAAGGCTGTTTTCCTCTGTTCTCTGCTGCAGTGAGCATACTGTGGCATAGAACATAGTAGCTTTATGAGTTGGGGTGTAGGGGGTCAAGTCCCTAGCTCATTAAACGTTCATCACATACTGACTTACCAGTAAATAAGGTCATCCTCAAGGCTGATGTTTAATGAGTATTTGTAAATAGCTATTGATAACAGATAAAGGTTACAAACATCATCTTAGTGCCATGAGTTTTGCTTTTGTTTTGTTGTTTAATTTCTTTTGCTGGGGTTAGGTCAGAAATCATAGCTAGATGGAAAGACAATGGACCAAAGGGGACTGTAGGACTTGAAACAAATAGAATGAGAAGTCTTGTGGCACCTTATAGGCTCACAGATTTATTGGCACATAAGCTTTCGTGGGCAAAGACCCACTTCGTCAGATGCATATGATATGCATCTGACGAAGTGGGTCTTTGCCCACGAAAGCTTATGAGCCAATAAATCTGTGAATCTATAAGGTGCCACAGGACTTCTTGTTGTTCTTGCAGATTCAGACTAACACGGCTACCCCTCTGATATTTGAAACAAATAGGCACTCAGCAAAGGAGATGGACTGTTGAGCAAAAACTGTAGAAGACAGACTGATTACTAGAGATGGCCAGAATGTGGGATTTATGGTTTGTTGGAAATTTTGCTTTTGAAATTTGGATTTGTTCTGAATTGAAATAAACTCAGGTGTCGGGGAGGGGGGGTTGTTTGTTTTTTTTAATTTCCAACGCATCAGCAATTCCTGTCTTCCTCCCAAAAAATCATTTTGGAAAAACTGACACATTCTGTTTCCAAAATGAAATCTGCATCCCCAGGACGCTGACAGTTACTAAGGGATATACATTGTAATAGCGGGCGTGAAACTGACAAGAATGTAACTGTCAAACACCAGATGTCTGGGTTCCCAGGGTCTGTGTCTCTAGGGCAGTCTGCAGGGCCAGGGATCCCAGGGCTTCCAGGCACCAAGGCCAGCCATCTTCCTGTGATTCCTAGCCTCACAACATATGTAGTACAGATGCTCTGGAGCTGTGGAGCATGGAAGGCTGGGCCACCCAGAGAGCTGGCAGGAGACCATGCAGGATCGCGTCTGAACCAGTGTTCCCTGTAAGCTGAGGCTTGGGCCACCACCCAAGAGAAATTTCAGTGCCACCCAGCTGATTAGCAGAGCACCCACAGCTGGCAGAAGGTGTGTCTACTGGTGACGCACATCTACACATGCCTCAGTGCACATAACAAAATAAATATGTACATGGATGGAAAAAATTAGAACCTCAACTTTGATTCACTGCAATATCATCAAACCCAAGATGTTTCTATGAGACACGTTGGGTTCTACAGATTGGCATTTTCTGACAAAACTTTGTTTCATCAGAAAATGTGTGACCATTTCTACTGAAGATCCCATTCGCTAGATCCTGGCTTGAATTACTGCCTACAGATGTTCTACTGGCTTCTGTCTAGTTGATTTTTCCCTGAAATTTCTTTCCTAATGGTTAAATCAGTGGTGGATGCTACATAGGTGTTTGTGTCCCAAGGGCATATTTGAGGGAGGGAGAAGTGTTCCCATGCACAGTTATGGGGCAGCAGTAGCCTAGCTGGGCACCTTTTAATGCTGCCCCTAGTGCACCAGTTTATGCTGGAACTGCTTTCTGCAGCTGCTCATGGATTATAATGAGATTTTATACTACTGGGGAAACCATGTGTAACTTGAATTTGTTTACAGTTGGTGGAAATAAATGTCAGTGTCCCAAAGTATTTTATGTGTACATGTTGTTGGAGCCCATTTAAATGTGTAAGGATTTACTGAGAGACAGTATAGTTTTGGTGATGTAAATAAAATTAGAAGGCTCTTACAAGAGACAGCATAATGGTCCATGGCTCTAAAACACAGCCCCACATTATTCATGGGAGCAGCCGCACTCCAACCCTCTGCATAGAAACCTGCTGACTGTTGCTTATCTGGGACCCATGAAACCCAGCTCCAGTCTGAATCTCTGCTCCTGAGGTCTGATTGGCAGAGTCCCAGAGAATCTAATTGGCTTGCTGGGCCTCTTTAAGCCAGCAGCTAGACATGGAAGCTATCTAAATAAGTGGGTTCTATCATATTCTGAGCTGTGTGCTTCCTGCTCCCACTCACCCAGCTTAATTTCCTGGCATCTGTCTCATCTGTCTGATCTTCAGTTTGTCTCCTTCTTCTGACATACTGATGTTAGATGCAGCACACTCTTGATTCCTGTCTCTTGACTGCAGACTCTGGCTCCAACTGCAGTCCGACTGCAGACTCTGGCTGCCCATTACCCAGCTATGATAGATTTAAAGTTTAGTAGGGGGCAGTTCTGAGTGGGTCATTTATATATAAATGAGTGTCAATATGTCATGTAGGCTCATTATTAATGCAAAATAAAGGTATGTTACCAGATATTTGATTTCCTAGGTGTACCTTCAAGTATGTTTGATTTGTACAAGCATGTGTTGCACTAGAGAGTAGGGACTGATCTCTTCCAGAGATGTAATTTGGGATTTTAAAAATAAGATCATAGGTGCTATTGTATTAAGATACATTTTCATACAAGAGGCTATAACATGAATGTTTGGTAGATAGGCCAGAAATATACCAAAAGGATCTGCATAAATGTCTGTGTGCCACCATCTTCATTTGGCCACACTCATACACAAACAAACAAACAAAAATTCCTGTATAGCTGAAGGAGAAAGGCCACTGATTGAAAGCACATTAATCCTACCTTACGCCACCTCCAGAATGGAGCAGAAGCCACCTGAACTTTGGCTAGCATCCTGGTAAACATTTAAAACAAATTAAAGGGCTGATTCACATGCCAGTGAAGCCAATGGGAGTTTCCACGGTGACTTCATTGAGCTTTGAATCAGTTTCTGTCTGCTGAGGAGAGTATAAGAAGGTATACATTGAACCAATTTCTGTTCAGTCTTTTAGTGGCCCTCTATATAACTTCTATTAAGTAATCAGAGCAAGATTTATGCAGCACTCCAGATACAAAACCACAAATTCCCAAGAACTGATTTGTTCCTTTTGGATCAATATGAGTTTTATACTGACTCCAACAGCAGTAAATCCAGCCCCTGCTCTCCACCACTTTTTATTTTCCTGTTTTGTCTTTGACTTTTCTTTTTGGGGCCATAAAGCAGCATTGATTTTAATGGAAAATATTTTTATTACAGTAACATACACACTAAAATGCAGTAGGTATAACAGTTTCCACAGTCTTCCTGCTAATGCTGCAGAGTTGTTATGGTTGCTAGAGCTGCTGATTTTGGAGCTTGGATGTTGGCTGCACTAGAAGAGAGTGCAGTGTGTTGATTAAACAGACCTCAATTTTATCCATAAAGAAAGACCACAGGGTCAATTTGGTGGCCAAGGTACTTGGCCACATTTGTTGTTAGTAAAGCAAGGTACTAGTGCTCTGTCCATCACATCATGGGGTCACTCATCCATGTATTCCTGTAACAAGGTAGAGGCTCAGTCAACATGACAATATGGTATCCCCTAGGTCAGTGGCTCTCAACTTTCCAAACGATAGTTGGCCTTTCAGAGTTCTGATTTGTCTTGTGTCCACAAGTTTCGCTTAACTTTATAACTTTTGTTTACAAAACAGACATAAAAATACAAAATTGACACAATACACTATTACTGAAAAATTGCTTACTTTCTCATTTTTAACATATAATTATAAAATAAATGAATACATTTCAGTGTATGGTTTATAGAGCATATGAACAAATAATTTTCTCTATGAAATTTTAGTTTATACTGACTTCACTAGTGTTTTTTATGTAACCTGTTGTAAAATTAGGCAAATATCTAGATGACTTGATGTATCCGCTGGAAGATTTCTGTGTACCACCAGGGGAACATGTGCGTCTGGTTGAGAACCAGTGCCTAAGGCTAATACAAAGATGCCCCTCCTATGAGATCTAGGGGCCATAGTGGACCACAAGCTAAATATGAGTCAACAGTGTGACATTTGCAAAAAAAGCAAACATGTTCTGGGATGCATTAACAGGAGTGTTGAAAGCAAGACACGAGAAGTCATTCTTCTGTTCTACTCTGCGCTGATTAGGTCTCAGTTGGAGTATTATGTCCAGTTCTGGGCACCTCATTTCAAGAAAGATGTGGAGAAATTAGAGAAGGTCCAGAGAAGAGCAACAAAAATTGTTAATGGTCTAGAAAACATGACCTATGAGGGAAGACTGAAGGAATTGGACTTGTTTAGTTTTGAAAAGAGAAGACTGAAAGGAGACATAATAGTGGTTTTCAGATATCTAAAAGGGTGTCACCGGGAGGAGGAAGAAAAATTGTTCTTCTTGGCGTTTGATGATAGGACAAGAAGCAATGGGCTTAAACTGCAGCAGAGGAGGTTTAGGTTGGACCTTAGAAGAAACTTCCTGCCTGTCAGGGTGGTTAAACACTGGAATAAATTGCCTAAGGAGGTTGTGGAATCTCCATCACTGGAGATATTTAAGAGCAGGTTAGACAGACATCTATCAGGGATTATATAGACTATGCTTGGTCCTGCCATGAGGGAATGGCACTGGATTTGATGATCTCTCAAGGTCCCTTCCAGTTCTAGTATTCTATGATTCTCCTTTTATACATTGATACAAATTACTTATTATACTACAGTAGGGCTATCGATTAATTGCAGTTAACTCATGTAATTAACTCAAAATTAATTGTGGTTAATTTTAATAAAATACCAATTAAAATTATTTAATATTTTTGGATATTTTCACACATTTTCAATATTGATTTCAATTGAAACACAGAATACAAAGTATACAGTGCTCACTTAAAGTTATTACTTTTGACTACAAGTAAATGCACTGTAAAAATGATAAACATAAGTAACTGTATTTTTCACTTCACCTCATTCAAATGCTGTAGTGCAAGCTCTTTATCCTGAAAGTGTAACTTGCAAATGTACACTTATTTGGTTACATAACTGCACTCAGAAACAAAACAATGTAAAACTTTAGAGCCTACACAACAACTCAGCCCTAATTCTTGTTCTGCCAATCATTAAGGCAAATAAATTTGTTTATATTGATGTGTGAAATTGCTGCCTGCTTCTTATTTGCAGGGTCACCAGAAAGTGAGAACAGGCATTCACATGGCCCTTTTGTAGTCAGCGTTGCAAGGTATTTAGTGCCAGATATGCTAAACATATGTATGCTTCTTCATACTTCAGCCACCATTCCAGAGGACATACTTCCATGTTGATGATACCCATTAAAAAATGTTTAAATGGAATTTGTGACTGAATTCCTTTGGAAAGAATTGCGTGTCTCCTGCTCTATTTTACCTTCATTGTGCCATATATTTTATGCCATAGCCGTCTCGGATGTTTACCTAGCACAGGGGTGGTCAACCTATTCTGGGCAAAGAGCCAAGATAGCAGTGGATCCAGTGCAAAGAGCTGGGGCAAAATTGTCGAGCAAAAACAGAAAAAAGCTCTAAAAAAAGGCTCTGCCCCTTTAAGAAACCACAGTTAAACATGTTTTGAGGCCTGCTGCCATCTTTATTTCTGCAGCTTTCATGGACACCGGACAGCTCCCCTGCCTAGGTCAACACAAAGAGCTGGGAGGAGAGGGTCGTTTTTGCAGGGGCGGGGGATTTCGTGAGCCGCACCTGGGCAGGGGGGAAGAGCCACATGTGGCTCGCGAGCCTTGAGTTGGCCACCCCTGACCGAGCACATGTTTGCTTTAAGAGTGCTTTCATAGAAGATTTGGCAAAATGCAAAAGAAGGTACTGTCATGGAGTCAGTTTAGAAGGGGAGAGAGGCAGCTCTAAAAAGCAGAAAACCCTCTCCTAATTAGCCAGGGCCTACTTCAGGGCTGCCAGGAGCAGCTAACCCATAGTTATCATGGGCGGAGTGAGAACAGCAGAGACAGGGCAGCTATAAATCAATTAAGGGCCAACTGATTTCACATCAAGTGGCCATGGGGCCTTTCAAAAAGCCTTCCTTACTGGAGGGAAGGGGGAGAGAGTAGGAAAGGAGGTTGGAATGAGGTGGAGATTATATCAGAAAAGGAGAGAATCAGAAAAACTAAGAGAGAACATCAACATTGCCAGAGACAGCAGGGATGGTGAGGGGCTCCAGCCGGGAGGGTTTGGGCTCCTGTCCCCAAGTAGCCTGTGAGCTCAGATGATAGCTGGGAAAGACTGGTTACCCAGCCCAGACTGACCAGGGTGCATCTGCCCCATCGCCCTTTATAGGCAAGGGACAGAATCCCAAACCATGCCAAGGGCAAGTGGGACCCGTGCTGCAGAACCTAGACTGAGACTGTGGACTGAACAGACGTCTGGGACCCAGGAGTAGGACTGACCGTGCCACAATATCAATGTGAGATTTCTAAAAATAGATGCAGCACTTGACTCAAGGTTTAAGAATCTGAAGTGCCGTCCAAAATCTGAGAGGGAGGTGGTGTGGAACATGCTTTCAGAAGTCTTAGAACACTCTAATGCAGAAACTACAGAACCTGAATCACCAAAAAAGCAAAACAAAAAAAACCAACCCCAAAATCCCCACAACCCTCAACCTTCTGTTGGTGGCATCTGACTCAGCTGATGAAAATGAGCATGGGTCAGTCCATACTGCTTGGGATCATTATGGAGCAGAACCCATCATTGGTATGGATGCGTGTTCTCTGGAGTTGTGATTAAAGCATGAAAGGGCATATGAATCTTTACTGCATCTGGCACATAAATATCTTGCAATTCCAGCTACAATACCGCCATGTGAATGCCTGTTCTTACTTTCAGGTGACATTGTAAACAAGAAGCAGGCAGCATTATTTCCTTCAAAATGTAACCAGACGTATTTGTCTGAGTGATTGGCTAAACAAGAAATAGGACTGAATGGTTTTGTAAGCTCTAAAATTTTACATTGTTTTACTTTTGACCTGAGTTATTTTTATACATAAATCTACATTTCTAAGTTCAATTTTCATGATAAAGAGACTGCACTACAGTACTTGTATGAGGTGAATTGAAACATACAATTTTTTGTATTTTACAGTGCAAATATTTGGAATCAAAATAAATATCAAGTGAACACTGTACACTTTGTATTTTGTTGTAATTGAAATCAATATATTTGAAAATGTAGAAAAGATCCAAAAATATTTAAAATAAATGGTATTCTGTTATTGTTTGAGTGTGATTAATCACAATTTTTTTAATCTCATAATTAATCACGATTAATTTTTTAAATTACTTGATGGCCTACAATCCAGATGATGTTAGTTACTACACTTACACTATATACCTTCTAATTTGTACAAAACCTCCTCATCTGTTATCCTATCATCTCATCACTATCTTTAGGAGGTGTCAGTGTGTTCTTGTACCATCTCATAGGAATGGGTTTATGTAGTCACTTCAGAGATCTGTGAGTATTTGTATCATCCTTTCTGGTCATGAATGTGCTTACTTGATTAGCTGATACCTAGTGTGTTACTATTGTGCAAAGGCTTACTCTGTATCTTAGTCTGAGTTACACCCAGCCTATACATCTAATTCCACTTTTAAAAGTCATGTAAGCACTTGAAAGCTTACAGTTTATGGGAAGTCAATGGAACTTTAGCTTGTAAATCACTTATTGATCCCTACATGTATGTTAATTACTTTTTGAAGTAGTTTTAAGTTTGCTTACTGTGGCTGAGGTGATTACTGTGCATCAGGTGAGTTCATTATTGTTTTTACACTCCTGAGTGCCCAAATCTGTTTTTATGAAAGCAGCGCTCTTTGTGGCTGATACCAGGCAAGTCTCTTGTTGCCTTCCATCTTCCTTTCATTTTTCCTTGGTATTCCTATCTCTTCTATTCTTTTTATAGAGTGTTGTATGGATGCTTTAAAGGAGCCATTATTGGTTGGTTGTGGATGTGCAATATATTCTCATTCTGCCTTGGTTAAACCATCAAGAACAATTGAAATAAGGCAGTATGCAAAATGAGGCTTTCAGACAAAGTCCTAATGGTATTTGATATATTTGTCCCTCCACCTCCCATCCCCCAGTATGGTCTTTTGAGCAATCTGACTAGTCCTCCTTAACTTGCTCACAGACAGGGCAGTTCTTGAACATTCATCTCTAAGTGTAGTGCACTGCTTCAGTGTCTTGGCTATGTTCATGGAGGCAGCCTGATGCCAGGGTGTTGCCTATTTGCTCTCCTGGTCCTTTGTGCCTCCCATTCCTTGTCTGTTCACTCTTCTTTATAGAAGGCCTTGTTTCCTCTACTGGCTGTAGCTGTGGGTGCCTGCTGACAGGGCAGCTCTGGAAGCTGTGTGGGGGTATGGTCAAGCTGCTAGGCTGTAAACAGGAGAGGATCTCTTTCCTCTAATGCCTATGCTCACTATGAGGTTCAGAGACCCCACTACAGTCCCATTATCTGAGGCAACTAACTCACAAAAACAAAGGAAAATGAGATGACCGTCCGTGAGCGCAGGGAACTGGACTTGATGACCTCTCAAGATCTCTTCAGGTTCTACTATTCTGTAATTCTATGCAACAGCCAGTGGCATTGGAAAGAACAATATATGTAGTCAGAATACTAAAAACTATTGAACAAAATAGAAACAACTTCATACCAGCGGGTGCTACCACACCCACTAAAACCTCTAGTTCCAGCACCCTGGCAGCAATTTAACAATGCTGTCCTCAGTCCAAAGTAAGATTTTTTTATAGCTGTAACATACTTTCATTGGATAGAAGAAGATGGATGGATGTAGGATTATCAGTGCAAATGTGGCCCTAACTTTAAAAGATTTTATGGATTTATATTTTCACTGTTTTGACTAGCTTCTTAAACACATTACACAAACAAGGAAAACTTCAAGATTCACAATATGGCTCCCTAGTTAAGGCTAAGTTCCATTTCATAATTAGTGCATGGATTCAGGCTTTTTGTAATGTCAGGGAAATATAACATATTCTCTCCAAATGTGCCACACTTGCTCTGTGAGTACTGAATACATTTTCTGAGAATTTACGAGTAAATCTCTTAATAGTTTTGAGTTAAGATTAATTAAAAGTTGGTCCTTTTAAGAAATGTAATACCTATGTCTTTCATTCCTGTGTCTCAATCTATTGTAATAATGGAATAACTCACTCTTCAAACTTCCTGTATCGTTAACATTACTTCAAAAGTTATGTATACCCTATATTGGAAGAAATTAGTATTTATGCCAAGATATTAAAAACTGTTGTAGCCAATTGTTATGAGGTACAATTGATATATAATCTTTAGACTGGGCCAATTCAATGGCCATTGTGATATCAGAGTTAAGTCAATCAAGTCATTCCTCCTCTTCTATAGCCAATTTGTATGCAATAATTCTCTTGGTTATAAATAGACCATGGGAACCTGACTGGAATATGTGTCAAGAGTAGAGCTTTTTTGGAATCAGATTTTCCACCCCCTGAGGGAAAAATATATTTCTCCCCCCAAAATATCATCTCAAAAAAGTGAAATTTTTGAAAAATTCTGATTTGGAAGAACTAAAACAGAATTTTTCAAAAAAAATCATGTTGAGTCTCTGACTTCTAGCCACTTGCCCAGGAGCCACCAACTTCCCCACCAGGAGAGTAGCCTGGGGAGTTGGCCACCTGGGAACCAGATCAGCCCAGAGAGCTGGCCAGCCAGGAAGCTTCATGATTACACACTGGGTGCTTTGTGTTGCTCAGCCTGTGATGATGTAAAGCATCTGTAAACCTCGTTTATCTGATCAGTGCACTCAATTTAGTGCTACTGTAGTGCCCTGAAGAAAAGCCCCAAGATCTGTCTTTCCTCAAGTCATGAAGGAATGGGGTCAAGGGCTCTCGGAGCTGCCTCTGTCACAGGTTTGGGAGAGGACACTGAATTTCTTCAGCTGTAGGAGGAGCAGAGGTGTGCAGTGGAGCAAGTTGCAGATGTGTGGTGGAGTAGCACAATTTCTGTTGCATTGGGGGGGCATAATTAATTAATACATTGGGGGCTGGGGTGTCACAGAATTGATGTGGGACTGTGGGGTGCATAATTTAATTAACAGCTGTGAGGCACACTCAGATAATTAATTGGTATTTTGAGATTCTGGGAGTAGCACATCATGTACCTAACTTGTGTAACCTGATGTGAGCTGAGTTCCTGCAGCTGGGAAACAAAATTGCCTTGGTCACTTTCAACTGGTGAGAGTTGGCAGCACTGTAATAGTCCAAGCAGGCATAAAATCCAACTCCAATATTCTTCCTACACCTGGTCATTAACCTCATTTAGGAATTGTCCATGTTTCTATTTCTTGCTTTAACATTTCCATCTCATCTTTAAGTATCCCCAGAGCTGCCTTCAGATCTTTTTTGGAGCATTTTTCATAAGGATTGTGTTCTGAATAAGCAGTATGCCACATATTTATATCCTGGCTAATTTGCTCCTCTGCTCTTAGTCTGTTCTCTATATAAAGATGATACAGATGAAAAAAAAAGAGTATTTGTAAGAATCTCTTTCTTTTCTAGATTTTATGGAACTCTGTTACATGTAAGGATTTTAGGATTCTTTCATATATTTCTAAAAGACTTGGGTATCTCTTTTGGCTCTATTACATGCTTTGCATCTCTAATATTCCACATATTTATGAGGCAGCAAGGAAATATGAAAATTACTATTTGAAGGGAACTGAAATGATTACAGGAAGACATCCGGCAGCAATAAAGAATGAGAATTGTCAGGAAACTTTCACAGATTTTATGCTAGACAAAGGAGACTTTTCTTCACAATACAAAAATTCAAGATTCCTTTATTCATCCATAATGAGTTCCTCTTCTGCACAGAGAAGAAATTGTCACACATGTTGTTATATATGTCTGAAAAATAAAATATGGTGGATATCTTTGTTCTGTGTTTTCTGAAGTTAAAGAAAGACTACCACTCTCTGGCTTTCATGAATTCAATGTTTTAAAAAGTAGATTTCAATATTAATTAATTATTTTTAAAAGAATCCCTGTGAAATTTGTTTTCTATGCAACAAAGTTTACCAGTGCTTTATGGCTTTCAAAATATAAGAGTATAGTTAAGTTTGTGTTCTACTTTATCACAACACGAACATTCGCAGCATTGTGAATTTTTGGCTTCTGAGTTACAGGCTGGTGATTTTCTGGTTATAGTCTTTCCCCAATTACTGTTTCTAATTTGAATGATTCTTTATCAATTGATAAGACTTTAATGTCAATGTTGAAGCAACAGGTGATATTCTCCTCTGATGCTATGTCCTTAATTGAAATCAAGTGTGCTTCAGCCAAGAAAAAATAATATAATGACTGTGATAATATAGCTGTTTCACACTAGCAATGCATGTTTGTGCATATGAACACTATTGGTCTATTTACCCTCTTCTCAGACTGAGGTTAGAAAGCTGCCCTAAAGTACAGAGGATTTCTTATGGAATTACTCCACTTCCGTCAATTATGTTTAATCTCCCCCTTTTAGATACCAAGTACTTTTTTGTTCTTCCACTCCTAATTAAATTGGTTTTGGCTTTTTATTTTGTAAAATGCTGTCTTTGTGTATGTATATTTGGAAACACAAAAGAAATATAAACTGTTAGTAAATAAGTTATTTAAAATATTTTTGCAATCTTTAATTATGCGGTAAATTAATTACGTAGACACTTAAACAAGGAGAACTTTTGTTTCTAATGATTGTTATAAGAGTTTTGACCAGTCAGCTGCTAAATCTCTATTGACTTCTTTATTGTCATTGTAGGCTTATGATGAGGAGATGTATGGCAGTAAATATCAATGGATCATTCCTGGGTGGTATGAAAGTTCATGGTGGGAATCTTGGATAAATTCTTCACACTGTCTCAGCAAAAACCTTCTTACTGCCATGGAAGGTTACATTGGAGTGGATTTTGAACCTCTCAGTTCAAAAGTGATACGAACCATATCAGGACGGGTTAGTATCTTTCTTTCAACTACTTTGTACCATTTAATGATCAATCAGTAACTGTCAATTATTTAAAATTTGATAACTACAGAAAGAGGCATAGTAGGGTTGCTGTTTTTAGTGATCGTGACAGAGAGGGACTAATAACTGCCAGTACAAATAGGCTTTTAGCACCAGTCTCTGGTAGCTCCACATGTTCCCTAGGTTTCCCCACATTTTACCTCTCATTCCCATTCCCAGTTTCTCTTGTCACCAAGGGTATGTCTAGACTACATGCCTCTGCCAACAGAGGCATGTAAAATAGGCTACCCAACATAGTCAATGAAGCGGGGATTTAAATATCCCCGGCTTCATTAAAATAAAAATGGCTGCCGCGCTGTGCCGGCTCAGCTGATTGTCGGCACAGCACGCGAGTCAAGATGCGGATCGGTCGACAGGGAACGCCTTTGTCGACCGCTCCCTTATGCCTCGTGAAACGTGAAACTGTACTTTTACATTCTGCTTAAACAATGTCAGTTTATTTCCTTTTTTAATTTTCATCCTCATTATTTATTTATTTGTGCTTGTCTAGCCACTGATGTGATTATCCACCTCCTCCAATATGCTATTTTAAAACACTTAAAATATCATTTCTTCTCTTCTGCAGGGCGATATACAGATAAAATACCATTCCCCATTGTCTTTGTTCTTAGATTGTTCCCACAGTTAGATACACATACAGGCCCGTAAGGCAGTAAAGAACAAGCCTTATACAAAATTCCCCAATTACAATGCATATTACTAGTTACTGTGTGGGCGGACAGATCATTAGAAACCTTTTTGGCCATTTAGTTCCTTAGCTGTATACTTTATTTATACTTGGTAAAGCCTGATCCTGCAAATTGTTAACCTCACTAGCTCTCTGTGACTCACAGGATTGGATGAGCCCTAGATTTTATATAGATAAATACACAGTATGCCAGCTTACTGCATAATCACATGTATGATTTTAGAAGTCTTTGTCTTTTTTAATTGCTCTGTATAACTCTTTGAATGTGTTGTGTATATTTGTGCCTGTATAGAATATAATGCGTGAAGTCCCAGCCTATGAGTAAATATGCCTTGTTCTCCAGTGCTTTGCCCTCATGTAGTCATTCACACCTGTGTAGATTTTATGCATTAGGGAATTCATTGCAGCAAGCCATTTCTGAGGTCCAGAGCTGAGCAAAATTGTAAAACAAACCAAACAACAACCTAGACACTTTTGTGATTTTAAAAAAATCACTTACATTAGGAAAAAAATTTAAGGTTATGAAACCTCATGTTATACTTCCGGGCATACCCTGTCCTCTGCATGACAAAGATCAGGAAGAAATCTTCCCCTGTGGTAGTTCTATGGCTCACCAGCCTGGAACCCAGGATTCTGGGTGTATTGGAATGGAAGACTGATAGACGAAAGTAAAATTAAATGAGTGCTTTTTACCTACATAGCCTGTGCACTACATATTTATCTCTTTCTAGGCTCTTCCTTTTTACCTCCCACCATCACTCTTGAAATTAGTAAGAATGCCTTATCTCTGGACTCTTTCCTAGATCTTGCTTTAAAAATTTTCTCTATACTAATGGGGTACTTAAAAAAAAATTAAGATTCAGGGCCCCAAAATTTGAAGTCTTGATTGTTGTCATGAAAATATATTTCCTTCAACACAGACTCCACAGCAGTATGAAAAGGAATATAATGACAAACGGGGAGATGGACAGTCCAGTAAATTTCATGGCTATGCCTATGATGGAATATGGGTGATTGCTAAAACACTGCAGCGGGCAATGAAATATCTCAACACTACAAACAAACACCAAAAAATTGAGGATTTTAACTACACAAACCACAAGCTTGGCAAAATTTTTCTGGATGCTATGAATGAAACCAACTTCTTTGGTGTAACGGTAAGTCCTAATCTGCTCTTATTCCATATATATTTTGTGTCAGTATCTAAAGTATTTACATTACATTATTAAATGGTTTGAAAAATAAAAGCAGGTGTTTATGTGCAATTATTGTACTTCGGGAAGTTTCTACCCTCTCATACTGAATGGAAAGGAAAACCTGGGCTACATCCTCTCTGTACCAGTTTAGCAGAGCATGGAAGCATGTGCTTTGTTGAACTGGGGATTGGGACACTGTTGCAGTTTTGTGCTGCATTGCTGTTACATACAGGCTGTAGAGTGGACCCTCTGGCCCCAGGAGAACCACTTCAAAGAAAGACAAATCCTCAGCCACTGAAAAACTGATTCATGTTGCATAATCTATGTTTGCTATGTAATTAGGTAAGCATTCAAGTGTTTCTGGTTTTGTGACAGTGTCTTCTTACAGAAAAATGGTCTTGTGTGTTAGTGTGGTACAGTTTGACCCATATATGATTCCTCTGTTTACCTCTGTAGTAAAAGGTGAAATAGGAGTTGATAAAGAGCAGATAGGTGTGTCTGGAAAATTCAAACATACACATTTCAGCATGTTAGGATATGTATCATGAGGTGTTAATGGAAGTAGCAAGAACTTTGGTCCAAATCTTGCAAGCTGTTTCACTTGTGAGTAATGGTACCCTAGCACTGAGTAGTTTGTAGCTTATTGATTTGACTGTATTGGAACAGTGTATGTAGTGTGTGTCTTGGGGGAAATGGGAAACAACAAGAGAAGTATTCAGCATCAGCTGCATCTCTACATCTATGTGCAGAGTTACTAACAAACTCTAACTTTCATGTCTTGTCATGTAAAATAATGAAACAATTATTAAAAGAGAAATTCCTAAACTTCTAGAGAAGAACAAAACCATTAATCTGACAAATTAATCCCACACAGAGTTTATGTTTATTTTAGAATTACAAAATGAATAGGTGTAATGGGCAAAATCCTCAATACCTGCCATATCCCTTATGGCTTCTTGGTCCTTGGTATGCTAGACACCAATATATTCTTAAGTGTCCCCAAAGGGGTGTAAATTGTATGAGCTGCAGTAGACCCTAGATAGCCATTTTAGTAGCTCGAGATTGATGAAATGCAGGAGTGTTCTTGTAACTCTCTCTTTTCCCTACTCCATGCTTTACACTGGGATACCTGGGAGGTAGAGTGTGAGGGGGCAGAAGACAGTGGGTTAATGCTAACTACACCAATCCTTCACCACCCAGAGATTTCCCCAGCTAGCCATTTCAACCATCTTTAAGGATGCATTACATTATTGGAGCAGCACAAAGCATATTTTGGGGGTTGAAGGGACCTAAGATGTAGCCCAATAGATCTACAGCCAAATTCTGTTCTCAGTTATACCCCTTGAAATCTGTCGATTTCAGTGAAGCAGCTTAAGGCTTACAGCAGTATAAATCCCATCAGAATATGGACCTTAAGTTATCAGAGGTCATTTGACCGCATGTATTGTAAATTGTCAGATGTATATTGAAAGTGCAGCTCCTT
Organism: Pelochelys cantorii; assembly: GCA_032595735.1. Lineage (NCBI taxonomy): Eukaryota > Metazoa > Chordata > Testudines > Trionychidae > Pelochelys > Pelochelys cantorii. The sequence continues at coordinate 146,094,083 of CM064327.1, forward strand.
TTAGAGTCCCTACAGAGCAGGACTCTCTCAGTAGGATCTCTGAGAGACGCTCGGCCCACCACTACACTCATCTGGGCACGCAGCATGATTGCCAGTTAGCACCAAGCATGCTAAGTGGGTAGATATGGAATGAGGACTTTTAGGGCAGCATGGGCTGTTGGTGCTGCATAGAGGTAGCAGTCCCTGCACTTATCTAAACACAGAGGGTGCGTCTAGACTGGCAAGATTTTGCACAAAAGCAGTTGCTTTTGCGCAAAAACTTGCCAGCTGTCTACACTGGCCGCGAGTATTTGCGCAAGAACACTGACGTTGTAATGTACAAAATCAGTGCTTCTTGTGCAAATACTCTGACGCTCCCGCTCACAGATAAGCCCTCTTGTGCAAGTATTCTTGTGCAAGAGGCCAGTGTAGACAGCAACGTTCATTTCTTGCGCAAGAAAGCCCGATGGCTAATATGGCCATCGGAGCTTTCTTGCACAAGAGAGCATCTACACTGGCATGGATGCTTTTGCGCAAAAGCAAATCTTTTGCGCAAAGGCACATGCCAGTGTAGACGCTCTCTTGCGCAAATACTTTTAACAGAAAAACTTTTCCGTTAAAAGTATTTGCGCAAAATCATGCCAGTATAGACGCAGCCAGAGGGTGCGTCTAGACTGGCAAGATTTTGCGCAAAAGCACTTGCTTTTGCGCAAAAACTTGCCAGCTGTCTACACTGGCCGCTTGAATTTGCGCAAGAACACTGACGATCTAATGTAAGATTGTCAGTGTTCTTGAGCAAATACTTTGACGCTCCCGCTCAGGGATAAGCCCTCTTGTGCAAGAATACTTGCGCAAGAGGGCCAGTGTAGACAGGCACCTTAATTTTTTGCGCAAGAAATCCCGATGGCTAAAATGGCCATCAGAGCTTTCTTGTGCAAAAGCGCGTCTATACTGGGCACGGATGCTTTTGCGCAAAAGCACTTCTTGCGCAAAAGCATCCGTGCCAATCTAGATGCTCTTTTGCGGAAATACTTTTAACGGAAAAACTCTTCCGTTAAAAGTATTTGCGCAAAATCATGCCAGTCTAGACGCAGCCAGAGACTTCAAGTTTCACATGGCATTGAGCAGAACTCATAGAAGCGAGGAGGCTCCTTGGTTAGTCCATTCACCAGTACAGCTGAGTAACAACCTCTCATAGTCTGGGCACAAGTTAATTCTGATCACGTTAGTTATTAATCTGTCACTTGAATTCAAAACAGATTGAAGTAACATAACATAAGCAAAGGGCAGTAGGAGATATTCGTACATCACAGGAGCCTAGATGGGACCTAGATGGGAATTTTAGTTGTCAGAAAAGGCCGGAGCTCAGAGTTTTTACAGCGGAAGTAGGACCTTGATGTGGCCATGGCTCAAGATGCATAGTGAACATTGTTATTGATTCTTGTGATTTTTACCGTAAATATCACAATATTTGATGTTTCACTTAAAGCCCCAGCTTCTATAGGCAGGTGATTATATGAGATCGCATAAGAACGGCCATACTGGATCAGGCCAATAGTCCATCTAGCCTAGTGTCAAGTCTTTTTTGTCAGTGGCCAATGCCTGATGTTTCAGTGGGAATGAACAGAATGGGACAATTATCTAGTTATCCATCTACGATCATCCAGTCCTAGCATCTGGCAGTCAGAGGCTAAAGACACCCAGAGCATGAGGTTGCGGTCCCTAACTGTCTTGGCTAATAGCCACTGATCGATCTATCCTCCATGAACTTTTCTAACCCTTTTTTGAACCCAGTTATACTTTTAAATTATCTCAATTTTCATTTAAAATATAGTTAAGTTTCTAGTGCTCATGGAAGAAAAAACTTATGAACATGATCTCTAAAGGCTCAAAAGCCGGAAGATGAATACAAAGGACTCAAAATTTATTATATGTAAAAATCTCATGATATTTTTAAGACCAGACATGATTTTTAAATGCTTGAGGTTGGCAATACTGAGATCAGGAGAGAGATTATAGTCAAAGGCAATAGTCAGGTATTTGAAGTGCATGGTGATGAGATCAGCAGTATCAGAGTTGGCTGGATTTCATGGGTCAGGTAAGGAGTTTGATTTTAGTTATGTTAATTTTAAACTACTGATGAGACATCCAGGAGGATGTGTCAGAGAGACAGATCAACATATAGGATACCCAGAGATGTTTCAATTCTATAAACCTATGATAAAAAACATAACATTTCTAGGAATTGAGCACTTTCTCAATACTTTAGGAGCAGATCAGGGCCCATCCTATCATCAAGGGAATAGACTTCGAGTCTGCATGTCCAATGGTCCCACCTCTTTCAGTGGGTGGAGCTCTGATATCTCCCCCCAAAACACCTGGTGGTATAGCTATGCTGGCATGTCAGGGGTTCTACATCGCAACAGGTGTAGTAGCCCTGTAATGTCTGATCGCCCTGCACCTCTGCAGAGCAACAGGGTGACCAGGAGTGCAATTGTGTTCACTGCATTTTCTCTCCTAAGGTGTTCCAGAGGTAGTACCCCTTACTAAGGGGGGTTACTATGGGTTACTATGGGTTAGATGACAAAGTGAATATCAGGCCCTCCCTCTTTTCCATTTCCACCTTTTGTTTAATCTTGATTGCCCATCATGATGAAAATGATAGATTTCATTACCACAGTCTTGGTTGTCAAAGAAAGGTATTTAATCTGAGATGAAGAAGCATGACATTTTAATTTTTAAACTATTCTCAGAAGAGACATGGAAAAGTGAAAACTCCTCTATAAACTACATTCCCTTGGGAGGGAAGTAGGACAATGTTTCATCATCAATCATGTTGAGCATTTTTGTTATTTTTATTTTAATTTTGTCTTTTACCCCTGTGATTAATGTTGTTGTTTTATAATATTTCATAGTGTGTTAAATTATTGTTCATTGTGGTAAGTACCTTGGTTGGGGCAATTGGTGAAGTTTTATCATTATTATTGTTATTTATTCTTATTAAAACAGCACCTATCCCTGTAAGGTGATGCCATCTAAGGTACTTTTCAGTCTGATATTTTGCTCAGTAACCTTAATGTTATATTTTGCTACAAATAAATCATAAATTTTTGCTTAGTCCAGTTTTTTCATTAGTAGTACAGAAAGATTCCACTATAGCAACAATCATGGCATTCTAGACCCTGAAATGGAAGAAGAAAACTTGATCTATTTATTAACTAGAGAGCTAATGGTATCCCTTTATACTAACTGAGCAATGTAAGGCTTTGTCTACACCAGCACTTTTGTCAGCAAAACTTTTTGTTCAACAGGGATGTTGAAAAAACTCTGGCCAACGTAAGTTTCACCTACAAAAGTAGCAGTGTGGATAGGGCTGGTATGTCAGTGGAAGATGTTCTCATGCTGACATAGCTACTGCCCCTTGTTGGAGGTGGTTTAATTGTACCGGGAGAAGAACTCTCTCCTACCGGCATAGATCCCCTACACAAGAGACTTTACAGTAGCGCAGCTGCAGTGGTAGAACTGTGCCATGGTCAAGTCTGTAGCACAACCATAGCTTTAGTTCATGAGTGACAGCAAAAGAGGGACACAATAGAAGGGGCCTTGCAAAAAGGTCAAAACCATGAACTATGATTCTTGTTTCCTCTCTGCATCATAAACTCTGAGTTTAAAATGTCCTCCCCACAGGTGATCTGGTTCTCTACACTGGAAAAACAAAACCTTGCTAGCAATTTGTGGATTATTTGGGGCAGATTCTGTGCTTTAAGTTTATACTTGGCAATACAAAGTGGAAGACCACAAGAGAAACAGTTACAGCTCTCCGCATCTTTGCCTGAGTCAACCTACGCACAGTTTAGAAAATGCGCAATGGCCCTTAAGGGCCTTTGCCACTGAGCAAAGCCACAGCATGCCATTCTTTGCCCACTCCTCCTTCTCTCTATCATTTTAAAGCTAATTGAAAATTTCTTGACAATTCCCTTTTCCCTCCAGAAGAAATCGCTATTTCATCAGGAAGTTTGTGTATGTGCGCGTGCAGGCCAGAGAGAGAGACTGAGTTTTTAACCTGTTAGTGAGGGTTCTAATTTCATCTTTGAGGTGGGACATGGCTTTCCATTTGCCCAGTCTGTGCCCTTATCATTGGGCTATTTTTCTCTTTCTGGCTTTCTTACATGTTTTTTAAAGGACTCAGTTTCATTCCGATGCAGAGTTAAAACACATTTTGAAATCTCAAACTTTTTCACGAAACAGAATTGTTGTTTTCCAGTCAGCTCTAACTATGAGCTGCTCTGTACATTGGAGGGGCTGGCACAGGGGTGGGTGACCTAGCCATGGCAGTTCTACACCTGCAAAGATTTTCTGTAGTTGAGTCTTTTGTTCTTTACACAACAATTGTAGTATAAAAGAACCCATGGCTGTAGTTGGGTCTAAAAATTTGTGTTTTCTACCTAATATACAAAATATGAGGCCTACCCATGTATATACCCTGTTTTGTCAGGATTCTGGTGATTTTTGAAACATAGGACAGTGAGTGCTATCAGAGGGCTTACAAAGTATTTAAAGCAATGCTACCCAATTCATATTCTCTCCCCTTGTGCCCCACATAAATGCAGTGAAGTGAAGCAAAGAGTCTGACTTTTCATTTTTGGCCAACTTTCTGTTATTGAAGTTATAGTTGATATTCTTATGAAGGATCATGTGTGACAAGAATGCCATACTGCATGGAACAAAGGATTGCATTTGGAATTTGAAAAACCTGTGTTCCTACTGCAAATGTAAATGCAAAGTAGGGTTGCCAAGTGTTCGGTTTTGAACCAGACAGTCCAGTATTTGAGCTTTCTGTTCGGGAAACAAATTGAGAAAATATAAATGAGAAAGTATAAATGTCCGGTATTTTCTAAATAAGATGTAATGTAGATTGTGATGTAATGTCAAGTGTATCCGGTATTTTCGTTGAAACCATCTGGCAACCCTAATGCAAAGTAGTAATATGTGCACGTACCAGTATGAATGTTTTGTAGTAAACGTAATTATAAACCTGTGCAGGTCCAACTTACATTGGTGAAAGTAGATTAGGCAGTCTGTTCTATTCATGCTGTTATATAGTCTTGATCTCTGTAGTATCTGAATTGCTTCCAGTAGTGTGCTAACCAACATGACTAACATCTGTCCTTGCTTTCTGCCTCTTCCCAGGGGAAAATCATGAAGGGAATTATTATAATTTAATATATTTTATACAAACAACAATGTGTGTTTATGTAGCAAATTACTGAAGAAGTGCACATTGCACTATGAATAGCACGTGGTGGGGTCTATGGTGGTTTTTAATTTCTATGCTGATTCGTTCCAAAATCTTTGCTTGGCCCCTGCAAAAACTTTGTCACCTGCACAGACAAGTCTTATCTTTGCAGTGGGCAGTTCCATTTTGCCAAAAGAACAAAGCTGTCAAATGTAGTCCTAATCTTTGACCTTCAGGTGTCCTAGAGCAAGTTCTTTGAGTGTCTTCTAGATAAGGATCAAGATCTTAATTTGACATATCATTCATGTATGTATGTAAATCAGAGATGTATGTTATCCTCTTGAAAGTGCTTTAGCTCTCTTTTCTTATATTTCCCAAATAGATATTTGTCTTCCAGTTGAATTGACATTGGAACTGTCTTATCGTCACAGGTAGCTAGCTCCTTGTAAATGAAAACGGTCTAAGGCTTCTGCGCCAGAATAGGTGCTCCCATGTGGCCAATTAAGAAGGTAGGGCAGCATCTGGGAACTATAAAAGCCCAGGGAGACTCTTTGGAGAGTTTCAGAGGGAGAGAGAAAGACTGACTCAGTTATTGGGAGCAGTGAAGGACTGGGGAGAATCTCTAGCTCCAAGGGTTGAAGCCTTACAAGGCACTGATTGGAAGGTTTAGCAGGGGCTGAGATCCCAGCTATGTAGCCTGTACACAGAGAAGAACAAACAAACAAACAAACAATCAAACTACCCACAGACAAACACATCCCTCATCAAGTTTTTCTCCCTCCAAGCACAGAGGCTGCAGCTAAAACTATTCTTTCAGAAAGTCTCCTGTTCACTACTTCTCCTCCTGGCTCTCAAGTTTGCCTAGCAAGTGACTCTTCCTCCCCTCCCCCCATACCCTGCAGGCTCCACTGCCCTGCTGCCCTGCTAGCTGGCTCCACTCTGAACAACCAGCAATCTCTGCTGCTGGGGCTCTCTAATCCCACAACATCCATGGCCCTTCTGAACCACAGTCCCATACCACAGAGGTTCAACCTTTACCTTTAAAAATTTGGGCATAGAATCCTGCAGCCTAATCCTGCATTCAGATCTACTAGCGTCACCCTCATTAACATCAACAGCACTCTGTGTTGTCATAATGTCCACCTGCAAGAACATCTTGTAGGATTAAGAATTTAATTGTTATGGTGATCTAATAAAATTCTGTTTTTTTTCTCTTTGGGAGGCATTGCAATACCAAGAATGCAAGCTTTATTTGTTTTTCTTAAGAAAAATTCATGCAGCAGTGCAAGGTAAATTATAACAAAATGAAAATAACATGCATACAGTCTAGAATGCACTGTTCTGCTGCTGAATGTACCCCTTTACCTCTTCTCATTCAATAAAATTCCTCCCAAGCCCCATAAGAATCAGAAATTGAAAGACAAAAAGCCTCTAATATTCTCAATTCCAGTAAAAAGTAGGAAACACCACCATAAAATAATCTAATTATTAAGTAATCATATGTGTCTGAAAATATGTGATGAATTATGGCAGATGAAGTATATAGGCCAAAGCTTTAAAATGCCAATGGCACAAAAACCATTTGCCAACAGTATAATCAATTCTACGCTTTCTTACATGCCATTGCAGTAATTGACACAATTAAGAACTTTCTGATTCTCTTCAGTCAAGACAGCAGAATCATGGCCCGCAGAACCATTCTGGCATATCAAGTGAGCCTGCATAGCCCAGACAACAGACACAGCCATCAGGAGCTGAGCAGAGCTGTCAGAGTTTTGTGCTGATACATTTAACCAAATACTTATGGTACTAATCACATAATCCACTCTATCATCCTTGAGTTAGTTTGCCCCATTACACTTACTGCAACTCAAGAAGACTAGAACAATATTGAAATCACATCCTGTGAAACAGATACGTGCCAAAGAAGAACATGTATTCCTCCTACTAAATGAACCTGGCAATGTCTTCTTCGAAGAAGCACACCTGCCTAACTCCACGTGCCCAACTCTTCGAAAAATGCTATAGTTTATCCCAAACCTTAAACATCTATCACTTCATTCTGAAGACCTATTCAAAAGGAGGCCCTGACTATGACTTTTGGATTGCAGCATTTCCATCTGTTGTTACATGGTCCAAAATTTAACTTCCTTATCAGTCATAAGCACCTGATTGCATTTCTTAGATAAAGTCAGGCATATATATCTAGATTAGCTGTATGTTTGGGCATTAATCATACCACTTTTTACATTCTGTGGTTATTGTTATTTAATATGTTATAATATGAAATACCAGAAATCAATGGGTCTTGCTAATGTCAATAATTTGAGACTCCTGTGTGCACATCAGAACAATCCCCCCCCCCAACACATTAGTCCTCTAAAGATATTGCTGAAAGGATTTAAGACTCTTTGTCTTTACCAGTGTGGCAGTAGCTATGCAATAAACAGGTTGACAAATCTTGTGTTGAGGTAGCTTTTCAACACTTTGCAAAGAAAAAAAGATCAGTTCTCAGCTGAATATGGTTTCTCACTGTAGGCAGTACAAGAAATAACTACATGTTATTGAGTCAATAGCAGTTAGAAATATATGTATTGATTATTATTAATAGGAGCAATTTGGCAGTCCTAATGATAACACAATTGAGAACAAAATACAAGGGCAAAATGGTTAAGAATATACCACCAATAGAATTTCTTATGCATATCCATGGAAATTGAACTGTTCTCCCATCCCAAAATGAATTTTACTGGAACAAGATAATTTATTTCCAAGGAGATTACAATAAAATTGCTAACTGTATTCTCGCACATGCTGAAAATAGAATATAATTGTTCTAAAATATAACACTGGAAACCTAATAATCAGGAAAGAATTACAGCTGCTTTATAAAAGACTTTCTGAATGGGCTGAGTCATATGTTGTGTGTGTTAAATGAACAGCCTTTTTCTAGTGAATGAGCGGTTACATACATGTTTTTTAAAGTACAATTATGCCCTCTAGACTGTAAGGTGGCATTTAAACCTAAGCAATACAAAATGGCTACATGTGGTAGCACATGGATATTTACTTTACAGGGAAAAATAAACAATGTTAGTAATGGGCAATATTTTTTCTACAGAATATTATTCCACCCAGCAATGCACTTTAGTCAAAATGTAAAAGTTGCATGGGAATATATTGATATTGAAAAAAGTTTTGGAGGTGGGGAATAACTTGTAGTGTTTCGTTCTGATTATCATTTCAACATATATAACAAAATTAATATTGTAGATAACATGATTTATATTAATATATATTGTTAATGTAATTTAATATTTTTCTATGCCTGCGTAAAAGAAACATTTTGATATTGTTAAAACCAGTGGAGTCAACAGCCACAGGGAAAAGTGTGTTTGGCAGGGTGGGATGGGCAGGACCAAAGGCAGTTAGCCATTAGCGCCACCCAGACTGCAATTCAGAGGGGCTGGGAGCTCCAGGCTTCCTTTCTTCCCCCGGATGGCAGGCCTAGTTGAAACAAAATGTTTTTTGATGGTCCTGAATTGGATTTTTTCCTAAATTTTCCTTTTGCAGGAAATTTTTGACTTTGTGTCCTGATTTAATTTTTATTTTAGTGTCAGAATTTCCATGGAACAAAAATTCCAGTTCCTGATCAGTTCTATACAGTATTCTACACAATAGCAATGCCAAGTGATATGTAGCATTTAGGAAGCAACTCTCAACACTACCAGGGACGTGTTTAGTGCTGCACATTGCAGCCTATGGATGCAGTTTGCAAATGATGGAGCAGGTCTGCTTCAGGGCCTAAGCCAAGTATTTTGGAGCTCTGGCATCTTTGCCAGTAAACAGAGATGTATCTAAGGATGTAGAGGCAGGAGTGTGATCTTTCAGGCTTTTCTACAATTCCAAATGCAATTCCTGTGCCTTCATGTGATGGTGGCGGTGAGCAGGAAAAGGGTCAGTCTCTTCTGCTCCCCTGTAGATCTGCTATTGAAGGTAATATGTGTTTGGAATATTCTCTAGATGCCTCTGAAACTGTAAAACTTGTGGTGTATATGATAACCAGAGAGTAGGGTGCCACCTCTCTAATTGCTGGTAACTGGACCTCGTGGTCCAGCAATCAGTTTCCACTTGCTATTGCTGTTGCTATTTTATTTTTGTAGTTCTTCCTCAGAGGTGAATTCAACTCTATATGTAGATGATGGAAAATATCATATGGCAAGATGGTTAGAAAAGCCATATTTGAAAAAATAAGAGGCTGAAGTCCATATGTGAGTATATAATGTGAATGTACTTTTGATAGTACGGACATCCATATCCAGCTATTTAATAATGTGATCTGAGGCATATACCGCTGTTGATTCAGAGAACATTTTTGGAGCAAAGCCAAATGGTCTCTAAGGAAACTGTCCTTTGGAAACCAAAACATTTGAATTTTAGCATTCTGCTTTCTTGTCAAAAGGCTCACTACTGATAAATATGATAGAGTCTCTAAGGAACCTGTATAATTGCACAATTATTTGAGAGACCTGTAAAAATATTTATTTGCAAACCAGCTTCATTGGAAAAACTTAAATATCATGTGTATATGAGACAATATAAGATTTATTAATACAGTCTAATAACTGTTTCTTCTTTGAGTGATTGCTCATGTGCATTCCAATATAGGTGTGTGCGCACAGCGTGCATGCGCTGTCAGAAGATTTTCCCTCAGCAGTACCATTAGGGCCAGCAGGGGAGCCCTGCTGGCCCCCTCACCCACTCAGATCCTTCTTACTGCCGTGTCGGTCGTTGGAACAACCCTCAGCTCTTCCTTGAGATTGTTCTCTGCATTGCTCTTCTTTTAGTTGATCTTCAGTTAAGTACCTGTGAATTAAGTTAGAGACTTTGTTGTTTTTGTTTTGTTGTTCCCCGCCGCAGCGCACCGCTCATGGTACTGGCTACTGACACCCGCAGCGGGGCATGCCCGACCCGCAAGGCTTTAAGCCCTGCAAAAAGTGCAACAGGTCCATGCTGTGTGGTGATCCACAGTCCTCATGCTTAAAGTGCCTAGGAGAAGCTCATCTCACAGAGACGTGCAAAATCTGTAAGGCTTTTAAGCCCAGGACCAAGTGCGAACAAGAATCGCGCCTTAAAATTCTCCTTCTGGAGACCACACTCCGACCGGCACTGGACTCAGCACCGGCCTCCCACAGTGCACCGGCGCCACGCACTGAGCCTCTCTGGCACTGCCGAGAGCTCGGCACCGCTCTCAATCGCCGGCACCGCAGAAAAGGAGGAGGCACAGCAGCAGTCGGTCCCTGCATAGGCTCACGCTCTCCGTGCGCCCTATAGTGGGGCATGCGGCGCCGATGAGCCCAGAGCCCGAGACTCCAAGGTCGGGCAGACACTCCCCTCGAAGTGACGTCATTCCTTCTGAGGATTTTCCGGACCCCTCCACACCGGAGGTGTTGGAGGCAGTGAGGGTCCTTATCGACTCGTCTCCCTCCCCTCTTCCTATCCTGGCACCTTCCAGATGGCACGGGGATGCTTGACACCGCTACCCTCCTAAGGCGCTTTAAGACCCAGTGCACGAGGGCAGGCAACATCGCTCGGGCCCTACGGCACCGCTCATGGTACTGGCTACTGATGCTGCACCGCTTCCAGCACTGTCCCAGAGCACAGCACTGGACTTGGTGCAGAACCCCCCCCCGGCACCGCCATCAGCACAGAGCACACCAGCACCTACCTCAGTGCGCAACTCCGGCACAGGCATGCCTCCTCCACCGCCTCGGCACCGAGACAAGCTGGAGTCCATGGCTCGATGCACTGCAACTCCATCGGCACCTGTGTCAGCATCACCGTGGTCCGCCTCGGAGTATTTGTCTGACTCTGAGGCAGTATCGTATGGTCGTCGAGGGGTTCCAGGTCCCATTCACAGCACTGCTTCCGTTCTCAACACTGGTCCCGGCACCGCACTCCCCTGCACCAGTACCAGTAGCAGCAGTGGGCTCAGCCAATCCCAGTTCCCATGGTCCAACAAACATGGCCTCCTCAATCTCTGGGACAGTGGCCTTTCTGGACACCCTGGGTGTACCATCAGAGCCAGGGTGTAAATCCCTCCAGACCACCCTCAGTTTCTTCGGGGCCGTGAGTTCCTCCATCGGTGACACCCCTGGTCAGATCCCCCGTTTCAGGGCACTCCTTGCCCCCAGGCCAGTCGTCCCGAGGCCCAGGAGTGAGCGCGGCTCCGGTGAGCCAACCTCCTCCTCCTGCTTCGTCAGTGGCCACCTCAGACGATCCAGTACACACCATTCCCCCTTTGGGTGAAGTGCTGAACGGGTCTTCGTCTTCATCCCTGGATGAGGCATTGGCTGACTCCACACTGTCCATGCCCTCCATGGATGCTAGGGCTTATCAGGACCTACTCCGTTGCCTGGCCCAGAGTTTAGGGGTACAAGCGGAAAAGGTATCTGATGACTTGGATCCCATCGTGGACATCCTGCACTCTGACATCCCCTCCAGAGTGGCCCGACCTATAAAGAAAACGGTAGCCAAGATCTCTGCAAACTCCATTCCTCCAACCAACAAGCATGCGGAAAGGAGGTATTTTGTCCCCCAAGAGGGTAATGAACACGTCTTCTCTCACCCTCCCCCAGGGGCATTGGTGGTCCAGGCGGTTAACCAATGGGAGAGGCAAAGTCAACCAGTCACTACCCCTAAGAACAGGGAGACCAAAAAGACTGACCTACTGGGTAGGAAAGTTTATGCCTCTGGGGGCATCCAATATTGCATAGACAACCAAGAAGTCCTCTTGTCCCGCTATGCCTACAACACCTGGACGTCTATGGACAAATTTACAGAGTTGTTCCCCAGAGATGCTCGCTCAGAATACAAAGCTTTCCAGGAAGAAGGGAGAGCAATCTCCAGGGCGGCCCTCCAAGTGGCTCTCAATGTGGCTGACACTGCCACCCGCGTGATGGCCTCCGGGGTGGTACTACAGCACAGTTCTTGGCTCCAAGGTTCCGGGGTACCGCCAGAGCTCCAAAACACCATCCACGACTCCCCTTCGAGGGACCCTCGCTTTTTTCGGAGCAGACAGACCAGAGGCTCCATGGCCTAAAAGACACCAGGGCTACACTCAAATCCCTGGGCCTTCACACCCCCGCCACCCAGAGGAGGTCATACTCTAATAGGAATGTTCCTAGAGGACCTCCTCAGGGCCCACGCCCCAACTTCACCCAGCGCAGGGGCAGGGGCATCAATGGCAGGAACAATTGGCGCTATCCACGCCCAGCCCCAGATAACAATCAGGGGCACCCTAACAAACCCCAGGGCCCCCGACAGGGCTTTTGATGGGACCCACGAGGACACCTTACCAGTCCCCCCCCCTCTGATTTTCCAGGACTACTTATCCCATTTTCTCCAGGCCTGGCGGTCTGTTATATCGGACCGATGGGTACTGGAGATAATAGAAAGGGGTTATGTAATCCCTTTCCACTCGCCCCCTCCTTCCCATCCCCCAACCCCCTCCCTTTTCAGGGACCCCTCTCACAAGCCTCTGTTACAGGAGGAAGTTCGTCATCTTCTCACCCTAGGGGCGGTGGAACGAGTTCCCCTCGAATTTCAAAGCAGGGAATTTTATTTCCGCTACTTTCTAGTTCCGAAAGCAAAAGGGGGCCTCCGCCCAATCCTAGACCTCAGAGCCCTAACTCTTTTCATCATCAAGTCAAAATTCAAAATGGTGACTCTGGCGTCCATAATTCCTTCCCTAGCCCTCGGAGACTGGTATGCTGCCCTCGACTTAAAAGATGCTTACTTTCATGTTTCAGTTGCCCTTTCCGTCAAAGGTTTCTACGATTCACTGTGGGCCAGGACCACTACCAATTCACGGCCCTTCCTTTTGGTATTTCTACGGCCCCCCACGTCTTCACCAAATGCATGGCGGTGGTAGCCGCCGAACTCCTTCCCCACCTGAGGGGCAAGCCTGTCCTCATCCTGTCAGACAACACGACAGCGATGGCGTATATAAACAAGCAGGGCGGGGCTCGATCCCCACACCTGTGCTCAGAGGCGATCCACCTGTGGGAACTCTGCATCGGGGTGGATATCCACCCGATGGCATCGTATCTCCCAGGCTCCCAAAACGTTCTGGCAGACAGGCTGAGCAGGTCGTTTGCGAACCACGAGTGGTCCCTGCATTGGGATGTTGCCCAAGCCATCTTCCGCGTGTGGGGATTTCCCCACCTGGACCTGTTCGCCACAGCGCAGAACATGAAGTGCCCCCACTACTGCTCCCTCATGGGACAGGGACGAGGTTCCTTAGGGGATGCTTTCCTCCTTCACTGGCTGCAGGGCCTGCTGTACGCCTTCCCACCCTTCCCACTGGTTCACAGGGTCCTGCTGAAAGTGCGGGAGTTCAGGGCATCATTAATCCTAATCGCCCCTGCGTGGCCCAGGCAACACTGGTTTTCAACCCTCCTCAGCCTCTCATGCAAGAGGCCCATAATCCTCCCACTAGTCCCGGACCTGATATCTCAGGACTTGGGCAGGCTTCACCACCCAGACCTGCAGTCCCTCCACTTGACAGCATGGAAGCTCCGTGGTTAACGGCAGAGGAGCTCCAGTGCTCTCAACGACTTCAGGAAGTCCTGCTGCGTAGCAGAAAACCTTCCACTAGAACCACATACCTCGCTAAGTGGAAGCAGTTTTGCTGTTGGGCTTCTCAAAAGGAGGTGCACCCGAGGTGGGCACCAGTCCCCCTGATCCTGGATTACCTGTTGGACCTTAGGCTCCAGCATCTCTCTTCCTCCTCCATTAAGGTCCACCTAGCGGCCATCTCGGCTTTTCACCCAGGGGAAGGGGGGAAAACGCTATTTGCCAACCCAATGGTCAACAGGTTCCTAAAAGGAATGGACAGACTCTATCCACGTGTCCAGCAACCTGTTCCCCAGTGGAACCTGAACTTGGTCCTATCCAAGCTTATGGGGCCCCCGTACAAACTGCTAGCCATGTGCTCCCTCCTTCACCTATCATATAAGGTATCCCTCCTGGTGGCAATCACATCCGCGAGGTGGGTGACTGAGCTTAGGGCACTGACATCAGATCCCCCCTACACAGTGTTTTTTAAGGACAAGGTTCAGCTCCGCTCTCACCCAGCCTTTCTGCCAAAGGTGGTTTCTGCATTCCACACTTCCCAGGACATTTTTCTACCAGTCTTTTACCCAAAACCGCACGCATCTGGGAAAGAGCAGGCTCTACACATGTTAGACGTCCGAAGGGCGTTAGCTTTTTATTTAGATAGGACCAAACCGTTCCGAAAATCACCACAACTTTTCGTAGCCGTTGCGGAACACATGAGAGGCCAACCTGTATCCACTCAGCGAATCGCCTCTTGGATAACCGCCTGTATCAGGGAGTGCTACTCCCTAGCAGGCATCTCAGCCCCAACCATTAGAGCACACTCCATGAGAGCTGTAGCAGCTTCCACTGCTTTTGCAGCACAGGTTCCCATCCTGGACATCTGCAGGGCTGCCACGTGGTCCTCGGTCCACACGTTTGCCAACCACTATGCACTATCACATCAGGCCAGAGAGGACACTGCCCTAGGTAGGGCAGTCCTCAACTCCTCCGTGGTCTCGACATCCAGCCCTCCGCTTAGTTAGGTTCTGCTTTCGAGTCACCTATATTGGAATGCACATGAGCAATCACTCGAAGAAGAAAGAACAGTTACTTACCTCGTAACTGTGATTCTTCGAGATGTGTTGCTCATGTCCATTCCAAATCCCCGCTCACCAACCTTTATCCAGAATATGCCGGTAAGAAGGAACAGAGTGTGTGAGGGAGCCAGTAGGGGTATATATGGGCCGATATACTGGCACCACTCCTGGGGGCTCCCCTGCTGGCCCTAAAGGTACTGCTGAGGGAAAATCTTCCGACGGCACGTGCACGCTACGCGCACACGCCTATATTGGAATGGACATGAGCAACACATCTCGAAGAATCACAGTTACGAGGCAAGTAACCGTTCTTTTCCTTTGTCAAAAGATGAGCATGCACACAATGGATCACTGGTCATAGAAAAGAAAACTGAGTAAATGAGGTTGATAAACTAATTTACACTTCATAAAACAACAGAAGGTGGAATTTCATGGGTACAAGTCAGAATTAAACAAACTGAAATGCATAGTGCACCATTCCTATACCTATCACAAAAACCCTGAAAATGTAGAAATATTAATATGAAGCAAAACGTAACAGAAGCATAATGAGAATTAATAAGATCTGCCATTTCACCCTAAAACATTTTAAGTGTTTCAGTTTAAGCACCAAGAAGAAGGAAGAAAAATGGTTTTCAGTTAATTTATAAAGATTAAAGACTGCAGTAATATTGCTACCACTCCTTGAATAAAATAACTCATGGCTGAATGATGATCTTATTTCTAAGAGAGACAGGATGGGTGAGGTAATATCTTTTAATGGACCAGCCTCTGTTTAGTGAGACTAACTTCCCCTTACAGAGAGCTCTTCTTTAGTTCTGTGGGGACCTAGAGAAGGGTTCTGTGCAGCTTGAAAGCTTGTCTTCCTCCAGCATAAGTCAGTCCATTAAAAGATAATACCACACACACATGCACACGCGCTTCTTTCATATCCTGAGACTGACATGGACACAACAATGCTTCAAATGACTTTTTCCAGTAAATTCATGGGGGGGGGGGAGAGAGGTGGTTTCAGGCCAAAAGGGATCATTATGACCTTCTAGTATGACCTTTTGTATTACACAGGCCATAAAATTTTACATGGTAATTCCTGAATCAAGACCCACAGCTTCTGAATGAACTAGTGTGTACTTTTTAGAAAGATTTCCAGCTTTGATTTAAATGATTAAGAATTCATCACATCCCTTGTTAAGGTCTTCTATTGGTTAATTATACCTGCTGTTACAATTTGTGCCTTATATCCAGTTTGAAATTATCTAGGTGAAAAAATAGGTAAAGGGCATAATGGCCACTTTCCCATCCAGCCTAGGTAACCCTTGAATCTGTAGTGCCTTCAAATTATGCACTTAAATGATTGAGAGACACATATGTAACTAAGAGAGTCACATGATCCTGCAAAATCTTTATTACTGGTGATGTAGTGTGAGAAAGAAAGGCCACAACTTCTGTTTCAGGCCCAATGGGAATTTTCAGCTCCGTGGTGATCAGACTGGAACAGAAAAGTGACAGTTTTACAGTGCTCTACTCTCACCAGCTCATCCACTTCTGGCAGCGGTTTGCCATCCTTTGGTCATTTTCAGGTATTCCTTTCTTGTCTAAACACTCTAAATTGAGATCTATTTAATATTAATGAGTTAGGGTTCAATCATGCATTTAAGGCACCACTTTACACTGGGAAACTGCAGAGATGCACCATTATTATTCTCTCTGACTCTTTTACTTGTGTCCTTTCCAGACAAATACCATTAAAAGAACAGCATAGGGACAGAGGTAAACCAAATTAAATGAATTGTAGCTAGTATCTGGTATAATGGTGGTGTCAGAAAGAGAAACAGCAAAACTAGTTCCATTGACAGTCCATATGCTGGGTCACAAGAATTTATTCTAGACCTTAAATTTGGCCTTGAACAATTGGAGGAGAGCATCAGAAGAGAGATGCTACTAAGCTACTCAGAGTCAGCATTAAGAACCCAAAATGTAATCAGAGAAATTAAGACTTGATTAATTTCTGTCAAGGCTTCCATCAATTTGGAGCCAAGGTGCACATCCAGTTTCACACCACTGGATGGGAGGCGTGAAATAGAGTTCTCAATGGCTGTTCTTTGAGCAAATCGATTTGGTATTTCTATAGGCAAGGTATTTTAAATAATCAGGATACACCTCCATTCACAAAACTGGTTCCGAAACCTGAGACATTCTTTTTAGGTGACAAATATGAGGAATTGTCCCAGATTGAGGTGTCATTAGGGGACATTTTGGAACAAATTGATAAACTAAACAGTAACAAACAACTAAACTAAACAGGGCCAGATGACATTCACCCAAGAATTCTGAAAGAACTCAAATGTGAAATTGTGGAACTACTAACTGTTGTTTGTAACCTATCCATATTCAACATATTCATAAATGATCTGGGAAAAGGGGTAAACAGTGAAGAAGCAAAATCTGCAGATGATACAAAACTGCTCAAGATAGTAAAAAATCAAAAGCAGACTGTGAAGAGCTTCAAAAAGGTCCCACATGACTAGGTGACTGGGCAACAAAATAGCAAATTAATTTTAATGTTGATAAATGCAAAGTAATGCATATTGGTAAACATCCCAACTATGGGATTTCCCACACTTATGGGGAATAAATTAGTTATTACCACTCGAGAGATCTTGGAATCATTGTGGACAGTTCTCTCAAAATATCCATTCTATGTGCATCTGCACTCAAAAAAGGAAACAGAATATTAAAAATTATTAAAAAGGGATAGAGAATAAGACCGAGAATATCTTATTTCCTCTGTATAAATCCATGGTATGCCTGCATCTTGAATACTGCATATAGATGTGTTTGCCTCATCTTAAAAAAGTTATCTTGGCCTTGGAAAAAGTTCAGAAAAAGGCAATAAAAATTATTAGGTTTGGAACGGCTGCCATCTGAAGAGAGATTAAAAAGATGGGGACTTTTCATCTTAGAAAAGAGGAGATTAAGGGGAAAAATGATAGAGGTCTATAAAATCATGACTGATGTGGAGACAGTAAATAAAGAAAAGTTACTTACTTGTCCCCATAATACAAGAACTAGGGGTCACGAGATGAAATTACTAGGTAGTAGGTTTAAAACAAACAAAAGGAAGTACTTTTTCATGCAATGCACTGTCAGCTCATGAACTCCTTGCCAGAGGATGTTGTGAAGGCCAGGACTTTAACAGGGTTCAAAAAGGAGCTAGATAATTTCATGGTCCATCAATGGCTATTAGCCAGAATGAATAGGAATGGTGTCCCTAGCCTCTGTTTGTCAGAGAGTGGGAATGGGTAATGGGGGAGGGTTCACTTGGTTATTACCTATTCTGTTCGTTCCCTCTTGGGCCACCTAACAGGATATTGGGCTAGATGGACCTTTGGTCTGACCCAGTATGGCCATTCTGATGTTCTTATGTTCTTAAAGCATTGTAGCCTGAAACAAAGAGATTACAGCAGTAGGTATTCAAATATATATCCATATAACCCTAACATAGACAATAGGGTTATATATATGAGTCAATTGTGTTCTTAATATATACTGATGGTAGAGAATTTGAACTCCTTCTACAGTTTGTTATGACACACTGTATCAGTTGAAAGGTCATTTGTGAAACACTCACTGTGATAGCGATCTAATATCTATTCATCCATTGGGGTGTGGAATGTACTGGTAAAAGGGTATTAAATGAGGAATGAAGTTAATTTAAGTCTAATTTTGAGTTTTGTATTGAAGTCCATTAACATTTTTAGAAGAATGAATGGAGACTTGAAATATATAGAAATTGAATCTGCCAGCCAGAGGGCTAAATTGCGGCAGTTTGTAGAGTATTTGTGCTTGTTCCATGAAGAAGCCAGACTATCCAAATGGTGGAATTAATGCAGACACTGTAGGGGATATGTATCTTTTCCTATGACAATTCTGACTTGTTCATTTTAAAAAAATGTTTCTAATGTTTCTTACTCTTTTATTTGTTTTATCTGATTTATGTGATACTGTAAATGTTCACACTCAGACCATTTTCTGGCCTTATTCCATGTCTGGAACTCTTATGGACAATAGCGGGGGGAAGGGGAGCAGTGTGCAATCCTAAATATTTTAATTATCTGTGATTATAATCCTAGGCAGGCTGCAAAGATGTGAGCGTTTATTTCTGAAGGGTATGTCTTTATGTTTTTGTGTTATTTACGATGGTGCAAGTTGACATGGTTATAGTTGAGACGCAAGAAAATGAGATATCTGATGTTTCTTTTTTATGTCAAGCAGAAAGCAAGGTGAAGACTATTCTGCAGCACAGTGGTGCTAAATTCCACCATAGTAGCTCCTAAATTGTTTACCAATATTTATTTAAATCATTACCATGAAATAGACTTCACTTCCACCACTTTGCAACCTGCCCCCAAGATCTCTCTCAGCTGTGGTTTTTAATTGAAAATACTCACAGACATAAAATTCACTGATTGCTTCTACACTGATTATTTCTGGAGCTAGCTTTTGGCTTGGTTCTCCTGGCAACCGTATTCCCAAGTTCCAGCTCCCACAATGCTATCCAAAATGAAAATGCCTGCTGCGTGATGCAGCAAAACCACAAATTCTGTGGGATAAATGCTAAATGCTAAATTTCACAGCATATTGAAAATGTATCTGTAAAACTGCAGAATACGTAAAACCCTAGAATAGAAGCAGATGGAAGTAATTAGGACTGAGGTGATGTACAGGACTTCAGCTGATAGTGCTGGCTAATAGGTATTATTTTATGAGTGGCAGCAACCACTACAGGTAAGGTTGTATAAGCAATTCTATTTTAAGCCTCTATGTTATGTCATTCATAACATTTCCAGATTTTCCTTTTCAGACAGAACATTTTGAGGAGTGGTCTCTGTCTGAACATTATTTGATGTATTGGAAAGGCTTCTTTAAAAAAAAAGAAAAATGGTTCAGTTTTGACATACTACAATAGTAATTGAAATAACTGCTAAAAAAAAAGAAATGTCCTGCCTTTGTTTTAGAGAAACAATAGTGAAAATGGCTAGTTGTATAAAACTAGCCCTAGTGAAAAATACTTTTGAGTATTCTGATGAATTTGATTTTGAGATGGTTCATTTAATTTAGAGTTTTAGTTTTGACCACATGAAAATTTTTATTTGAACATATGATGCTCATTATGCAGATTTTTGTGATTTTGAAGGGCTTTTTTGGGAAAAAAATGCAAAGTGCGCTACTGAGGACAGCTGCACTATATGGCCATGCATCGCTAACATAGCTGTACGGGTGAAAGTGTACTAAAGATCCAGAGGAACTGAGGAGAGGGCAAAGTCATTGAAGGAGGGCAAGGAGTCTCTGGGGATCTTCTAACATAAAAAGTGATTCAGAAGGGATGCTATTCTTACTTTCTCGTAGTAATAGAGATGTAGCTGTGTTAGTCTGGTCTTGCTGAAACAAAAGACGGGACTATGCAGCACTTTAAAGACTAACAAGACTCATCACCTAATAAACCATCTTGTTAGTCTTTAAAGTGCTGCATAGTCCTGTCTTTTGCTTTCTCATGTAATATTTGTAGGCAAAAACTAGGGGCTAGTGTTTATGTCGGGATGTTACAATTATCGCCAAATATTATTGACACTGAAAAATAAAAGTTAAGATTGAACTAAAAAGAAGACCAAATGTATTAATGTTTGGAAATGTACAATTAGGACATTCACACAACAATAATTGTGCTCTGTAGTGATGTTATGAATTAATCATATGATTCTGATTAAAGTATTTCAGTGCTAGTTTCATTTAATCCCCTCTCGTACTGCCACCATCGTTTACTCTTTCTAGTGAGAATAAAGCCAGCAACTATCTTTGTAAAACATCTTATGACTCTAGTGTATTCCCTTGAAACCCATGGGGGGAGTATGTGTTTTTCTTAAAGTACCCACCCAACTGTGGGTCAAGAATGACTTCATTCCCATTAGGAACAATGGGTAATGGAGCCATTTTGAAAGAGGACAGTTGAACATGAAATTTTATGTAGTAGAATGTTAATTGTCAGTTCCTACTGAAGATGAAATTTTTGATGTTGTTCATAACAAGATACTATTAAGTTTTTTTTTAGAAACCCAAAAACCGAACCCAAAAATCTTCAAATGTGGTGAATAAGGAAGATTTTCTTGAATTTTAATTACCCAGGAAATTTGAAACATCTGTGTTTCTCTAGTATTGAAAAAATAGAGGACAAAGAAATGTTCTGATACCAATGGTTAAAATTCGTAAAGGTCTCATTTTATGTAATTAATTTTAATTTTATATGTGATCAAGTAGACGAGTCTCTGCTTTTTGTGCAAAATGCACTGTGAACTATAGCACACCAAATAGCTTTTCCATAATATAAATGTTTGTATAATATAATTTTTCTACAACGTTAGTCCAACAGCCTGTAATGTTGAACTCTGATGGGTATGGTAGACAGAATATATGAAAGGCACTTACATTAAATGCAGTAAACTATATTTGTACAGAATGTTTCAAGTTAACTAGATGATTTAGAGAAACAGTGAGAATTTGTTGGCATGTAGAAACCATTTAATTTCAAAGCTAAGTTTGCTTTGTAGTAGGGCTGTCAAGCTATTAAAAACATCAGTCCTGATTAATCATGCAATTAAAATATTGTGCTGTTAAAAGAATAGCATTTATTTAAATATATTTGGATGTTTTCTACATTTTCAAATATATTGATTTCTATTTCAACACAGAATACAAAGTGTACATTGCTCACTTTATATTTATTTTTATTACAAATATTTACACTATAAAAAGCAAAAGGCATGGTATTTTTCAGTTCCTCCATTACAATTTCTATACTGAAATCTCTTTATCTTGAAAGTTGAATTTAAAAATGTAGAATTATGTGCAAAAACTACATTCAAAAATAAAAATTTAAAGCTTTAGAACGGGGGTGAGGAATCTAAGGACTGGGGGCTGGACGTGGCTTGCCTCGATCTGGCCCCCAAGAATTTTCTTTCTCCTTCTCTGTTGAGGACCACTTCAGTGAGAGGTGATTGGGGGTTTTTATGCGCTTCTCACTTGTGTGCAGTCCCCAACTGATTTTTCTATGGATCAGCAGCCTCCAATCCAAAAATGTTTCCCCATCCCTGCTTTAGAACCCACAGATCTACTCAGTTCTACTTCTTGTTCAACCAGGCACTCAGACAAACAACTTTGTTTACAATTACAAGAGATACCGTTCATAGTGTCACCAGAAAGTGATAAAAGGCATTCATATGGCGTTGTCATAGCTGGTGTCACAAGATATCTGTATGCCAGATGCACAAAAGATTCATATGTCCCTTCATGTTTCAGCCACCATTCCAGAGGACATTTCCATGTAATGCATGTTTATTTTCATCATGTGAGTTAGATGCTACCAACAGAAGGGTGATTTTCTTTTTTTGGTAGTTTGGCTTCTGTAGTTTCTGCATTACAGTATTACTCCTTTAAGACATTTGAAAGCATGCTTCACACCTCACCCCTATCAGATTTTGGATTTTAATGACACTGGGTGGATGTGCAACCAAAGCCAAGAAGAGATTTTGAGCACAAAGCCTCTGCATTGCATCTCTCTCTCTCTCTCTCAGAGGTTTGTGTCTGTGTCTGCCTGTGTGTCCATTTTTTTTTAAAGAACTCATAAACAGTAAGAGCTAGGGCTGCCAAATTTGGTATGCAGCTTCCTCTTTTCCTAATTTAAAGCAAGATCAGGCTTTGGTGGTGCCAGAACACCCAGAAGCCCCAGGAAAGAGACCGTTTTCCATAACATGCAAAGGGAGGGGCTGCTGTTCAGAGGGACATGATATTGAGAGTGGCCACTGGGGCAGCGAGCCTGTAGGGGAGAGCTATCCTGCAGAGTGTCCACTGTGAGCAGCCATTCTACCAAGGGAGTAGCCAGCAAGGCTGGGGCTCTGCCATCTTGCCTTCCAGCAAACTGGGTAAGTAGCCACCCTTCCCAAACTCTTTTACCACTTCCTCTTGGCCCTTGACCATACCAAGGGAGAAAGACCCTGGCAGCTGGGGAGGGGACTGGAGGAAGAGAAAAGGTCCCTGGTGGCTGTGGAGGGGACTAGGGAGAGAGAAAAGTCCCCTGGTGGCTGGGGGAAGGACTCAGGGGGTGGGGGGGGAGAATTTGGCCCTGATGGCTGGGGGAAGGCTGGGGTGGAAGGAGAATGCCTCTGGTGATCGGGGCAGGCTGATGACAGAGAAGAGGCTCATGCTGGATGGGACCCCACCTCACCCCCCACCCCTCATTCTTGCAACCCCCACACCCAGCTTTCTGCACTGCCCCCTTCACATCCTGAAGGCCTTGCCCTGACTCTTGCCCCACCCCCCATGCACACACTGCCAACTCTCTGCCCTGAAGGACTCAGGCAATGCCAGGTAAGTCTGCCTGTATTAATAAAATCACTTTATTTATTATTAATCCCAGTGCAAATAATTGTTACTGGGGGCAGAGGGGGGACAACAGCTGTGCATAGTTCTTTTTCATTGATAAAGGGCTTATGAGTTTGCTTTGTGTAAAATTTTATGCAGAGTAACATGGATTTATCTGGAGTTTTGATGCTGTGCACCTGGGTGCTGTGGCAAGTTTCAATGACTGAGTCTTCCCAGAGCTGAGCTGTTTTCTGTGTCTGTGTTACTCTGCTGTTGGTTATTACCCCAACTCTGTGCCTTCCTGTGGGAGACCAGAGTTTCTGGTTCTGCAGGACAGGGTAGTGGGATATCCCAGAGGGCAGGGTCAGTGGTATGATCACCCATCCAGTGATACTCTCAAGGGGATCTCTGTGTTCCAAACTGTCACATCTGAGTCAATATCACTAAAGATTTATTGGACTGTAATGACAGTGAAATAAATGCAATGTAAAAAGAATGAAAAAATCCTTACAACTATCTATAAAGTTGTAGCATTTATTTTGTTATTGGTTTATTTGTATGTAGAAATTGAATGAAATAATGTGTCACGGTGCAACTATAGAACAGGACAGAGCTCAGGTAGTTTTTTTTTTTTAATTTGTGAATGCTTACCACTATGACCTTAATACTCTCTGAACATATTCTGTATGAAATTCCATACAGAAGATAGAAGACAATGGTTTTAATACAATTAAACTGTCAGGACAGTTCTCTTCAAGAAATATCAGTAAATGTCCTTGAAGAAATTCTCGTTTCAGAAAGCTGCTATTCAATTCATAGTGCAGCAAGAACACAAGCAGCTTCCCTTGTTTAAGAAAACAATTTTCCCAGAGGACAATATCACTCATTTGTAATATCATCATGTTCTTTATAGATTCTTATCATAGTCTCTGAATGCCTTTTCTTAGTATCTTGAATGACATGACTAACCTCTGCTAGATGTGATTTGTTCTTTCACTACCCTCTCCCCAGGGGGAGAATTGTGAGTGTACAGGAGTGTTTTTGTTTGATAGGTTTCTTTATGTACATGATGCTAGGTATTTATTAGAGAATACCAGACAAAGAGGTGCTCCTTGCACTTGAAACTGAAAGGGGTGAGGTTTATGATGGTCTTTGTTTCCTGTGCAAGTTTCTTTCATAGTCTTGGACCAGCCCTTGTGAAATCTCTGTCTTCTGCACAAGCTTTATCCATGTGGCAGGAACTTTATCCAAGTTCCCTGTGGCTGAAAAGCAGAGCTGTCAACCATTGTCTTCATTGTGGAGCTTCAGGCAATTGTCTAGAGATGCTGGGCCCAGGACACTGAATGCCAAGTGAAGAACAAAGAATGTGACTCAATCTCACTAACCTTTTTACCATTACCAGCCCTTGACATGCCCTAACCTCTGGGGTATTTTAAAACTCCTTTTTCACTATTCAATTTACTTGTTTTCTAAGTAAGTTTTGGGTTAACCTGGATTGCTTAAAATGAATGTTCCTCTAATGCCAGTGACCAATAACTGATGTTTTTTACTTTCTTTAAAATTTTGTAGCACTATACATTAATTCAGTATCTGCCCAAGCCACAGTGGATTCAATATGACTTGTGTTAGATTGGATTTTTTTTAATGGGTTCTCATTATTATAATGGTATCTCTCACGTAAAGCAATCAAGAAGAAAAACATATATAGGGCAAGGCTTCGTGAGAGACTTGCACTTTTCCAAAGTCTCCTGTGCATCTTTCCTGAACCTTGGGTTCAGGTATGATGCAGAAAAAGTGTTATGGATCTGCTACTTACTTTATCTCTCCAAGTGAGTGAATGGAACCTTTGCTTTGCCTCCTGCAATGCACTAGCTAGCACAAATGAACCACTGGGAATGATGGGGTAGGGTAATAATTTGCTGTGCTAGAGTTTACATTGTTGCTATTGCTAGTGCAGCTCCAGCCTTCCCTGAAAATGGTAAAAAAAAATATGCAAGTGTAGACACACTCATTGGCAAGGCCATTACATTGGTTCACACTCAGCTCCCATTCTGGAACTTTTCTTCACAGCCATATCAGCAAGAAATGTTTGTAATAAAATAAATGAAAAGGACAGCTTAGATTCTGCTGTACACTTTACGCTATGTAAATAATGCAAGTATGTGGCAATAGCCACATTATCACAATATATCAATTGGGCCCTGCTAGTAACCAACCAACAGGTAATTATTTTGGTGCTCTTCAGTAGGGCCAACTGCTCTTGTGTCCACACACCAATTACACTTCCTGCCTTCCTAGAACAAATCAGGATTAATTTGCTTCTCCGAAGTGTATTTACTTTGTCGGTAGATGCCTAGTTTCAGACTTTTTTTCACGCCTTTTATTTTTTTTCTGGGCTATTTTTTCTCTGAAGGATTAAACAAGAGAGAGAGTTAGATTTATGCAGAAACTCTTTCCATGCACTTAGCTCAGCAGTTAAGAAGTCAAATGATACTATATTTCTCTCAACTGAATCTACCAATATAGGAGCACATTTCAAAAGAGGAAACTGGAAGAAAATGAGACCTCTCAGGAACAACTCACCATTGTACTTATTTGTGCCAGAAGCTGTAATAGTGTGTAATTGGGTTTCCCTATTGTTGTTGGGGTTTTTTTGTTTAGTTTTTTGGTTTGAGGTTTGGGTTTTTTTGAGATGGGGCGTAACTTTTTATAATTCTAAGAGAACTTAAGTGGGGTTCTCAGGTTTTTTTGGAGGTTTGTTGCATCAATAGCAGATCATTTTTCTTAGTAGTTAAATGACCTTTTATACTTCCATCAGGCTGAAGCCCTCAGTAAATGGTAAAATACCAGCCCTTACCTGGCCTCATCTAGAGCAAATTGAATATTCAGATTCTCCTCTTGAGGCGAGGCAGAGCCCATGGTCTCATCCTTAGAGGTGATTTATGGTGATTGGAGGTATCTCATCACATGTCATCTTCGCATTAACAGTCTAGCTCTTTGGAAGTGGGGCTGCCTATATTCAACAGCTGTTTCGAAAGTGAAAGTGCGCGCCGGGATGCGTTAGTTCGAACCAAACCCCTTGGTTTGAACTCACGTTACTCCTCAAAAAACATTTTTTGAGGAGTAACGTGAGTTCGAACCAAGGGGTTTGGTTCAAACTAACGCATCCCGGCGCGCACTTTCACTTTCGAAACAGCTGTTGAGCGGAGTAACTTGCCAGCGAGATCATGCTAATGAAGCGTGGGATATTTAAATCCCTGCTTCATTAGCAATTTTGGTCACCTACATTTGCATCCCTAGTTCGAACTAGGGAGCAAGTGTAGACGTAACCCCTACAGACTAACACGGCTACCCCTCTGGAACCTTTAGCCATCAGTAGATGGAAAAAGTGGATTTGTCTGTGGCTGTTACCTGATCTTTTAATAGCAGCTGGGAGTCCAATAAGATTCTTAGGTTGCAAATGAAGTCAACAAAAGATGGACCTGTACCCACTTAGATCAATGTAATAGAAATTACCCCCTGCTGTCTCTACCAATTGTTCCTACCTGCCAGCCAGCCACCATTGGGGACTTATCTGGATCGAATCTGAGTCATCTAGCCATTATCCATGCCCCAATTCCTCCAACTCTCTGATTAACACAACTGACAGCTCCTGCTCGCTCAGGGTACGTCTACACTACAGCATTAATTCGAGTTAACTTAATTCAAAATAGTTCATTCGAATTAAGCTAATTCGAATTAACGCATCTACACACAAAACCTATTTCAAAATAGAGTTTTGCTATTTCGAAATAGTGCATCCACACTGAGTGGATCCTGAACCGAAGTTAAGGCTGGCCGGAACCAGTGCCGGCAGGGCATCAGGTTAGGACTTAGTGTGTGGGGCTGCTGCCTGAGGCTAACTGAGCTCCACGCTTAAAGGGACCCTACCCCCACCCCGGACAGACAGTTCTCAGGGTTCCCTGCTTGCTTGTCTACCTCGATGAGGGACAGCAAAGCAGTCCTGTCTTGGAGTGCCCTGAGTGCCCGCACTCGGGACACCACAGCACTCAGCCACATGGAGCCAGAGCTGCCCCAGGGCTTGCTGGTGCATCTCTTGTGGTCATTGCCATCAGCCCGGCTGCACTTGCTGCAGGTTGCCATCCGGGGGGGTCCATTGGGGGGCTGTCAGGATCCAGGAGGCCCTGCGGGAGAGCGTCCACCCTGAGGAGCCCTCAGAGCCTCCCCGGTCCTCCCCCCCGGGGGCTCGTGCCCCATTCCTCCCTCACGTCCTTCCACTTACCCCTCCCTAGCCCCCCCTTCCTGATGTCAAACAAAAGACACGTATGTTCAAAAATAGAAACTGGGTTTATTGAACAAAACTGGGCGGGGGGATGAACCTCTGGGGAGACTGGGAAAAGGAGGTGGAAGAGGGGAAGAGAGAGGGTGGAAGAGGGGAGGGGGAAACCTGGGAGGAGGGAGCTGGAAGGGGGAAGCAAGGAGAAGAAGGGGGAGGGGAAGCTCAGGGCTCAGGGCTGGGGGTCTCGCCGGACCAACTCGATTTTCATGCAAACCTGCTCCTGGGTTCGCATGTGGCCTTTGGTGGCCAGGCTGGCAGCTATCCTGCCATAGACGGCTGTGTTCCTCCGTCTAGTGCGGAGATCATGGACACTGGGGGCATCCCCTCCCCAAACCTGAAGAAGGTCCATGATCTCCACCCTGGACCAGGAAGGCGCCCACCTTCTCCAGCCCCCGTCAGGCTCCTGGGAGCTGGCAGACTGCTCCTGGGGAGCGGTGGAGGGCTGGCTGCCAGTGGCTTGCTGGCTCATGTTTTGGGGCCACTGGGTCAGGGGTCCTGGTGGCCACTGCTGGCTCTGGGCTGGCAGGTTTGGAGCTGGCACAGGCACTGTGGCCAGGGTCTACCCCTTTAATGGCTCCGGGACTGGGGGAGAGGAGAGTAAGTTTTCCTGGTTGTGCCCAGAGTGGCCACCAGGGCTCCCTGGGAAGGACTGGAGGCCCCCTATTTCGAATTAAGTGTCTACACAGCACTTAATTCAAAATAGCTATTTCGAATTTGGCGGTACTCCTTGTAGAATGAGGTTTACCAAATTCGAATTAAGCGCTCCGCTATTTCAAATTAATTTCGAAATAGCGGTTTGCATGTATAGACGCTATTAAAGTTAATTCGAAATAATGGCTGTTATTTGGGATGTTTGATGTCTGTGATGCAATCCCAATCTTTGGTAAATTGCCTGAAATCTGCATGGGAAAATTGCAGCTCATTATCTTGATTGACCTTCATCTGAAATTCCATGTTTGGAAAAAGATTCCCTTCATCCTGTCATTGACTTATGATGAGTACTGTGCAGTGTGCAGATTTCTGGATAGAGAGAAAAGTAATCTATGACTATCCCATTAGCCTTTGATTTCCAGGTAAGTAAGCCAGCACCTTTGTGGAACTGGATGAGGTCTCAGCAGATCTGCCTGTTGCAAAGGCTTGTATTTCAAGCATGAAAAGCAGTTTCCCACTGTCTCAGTAATGTCATGATTAACCTCTGGCTGATACATCACCTCTTGAGCTTGTTTTTGGCTCTTCTTAATTCCTAAATGACCCTTATGGATCTCCTGTAGCATTTCTTTTCAGAGGCTCATTAATTTTGCAACCTTGCTGCCCTTGAAAATCACCCCATCTATCACAGTAAGTTCAACTCTGCAGTTCCAATATTCTCTTACACCTGGATAGAAACTGCTTATTTCTTCAGGCCACCCTTTAATTATTGCTTTTTAGAGGCTCTCCAAAGAGTCATCTTTCTCCATTTCCCCTCTTATTTGTTACAGTTTTTTGCTAGGTACGGGAATTTACTTTTCTATCAGTTCTACATAAGCTTGCATCTCTAGCTCTAAAGTCTTCTCTGTTTTCATAGTGGGAGTCACCGTTGTGGAAGGTGCATCTGCAGTAAACATGAATGTACTGGGTATGTAGGTCATAACTAACTCATACTTTTGAAGATTTATCATCTGCTGATGTAAAAGCCCTACGACACCAACATAATATCTCCACCTCCAGAAGGTGTCGGTGTAGCTAGGGCAATCTGTTGTCCATGTAAACAGTACATTACTTGCATTGGTTGCTGGCTGTCATTTTTGTCAGTTTCACAGCATTGTGTTCTCTCTACTCCCAGCTGGGCTGTTCCCACTGCCTGGACACCCTGCTTGGAGACAGGTTGCTCCTAACTCCCAGTTCTGTACTCCCACCCAAGCTGCTGCCCAGGTTGCCCACTTCTGACCAGGTTCCTGCTTGCTGCCTGGGATCCCCGCATGGGTGCCTGGGAAGCTGCTCCACCGCCAGTGGGGAGTGAGGAGCTGATCTTCCAGCAGGGAGCAGGAAGGTGAGAGCTGGGGCAACTGCCCCACTCCCAGCAGGGAGCGGATGTCCTAGTGGGAAGTGCAGAGCCAAAAGTCCAGGGGCAGCTGGGCATCTGGCAGGGAGATGCAAGGAGCTAAGAGCCTTATGCTCTCAGCCTCCCACATTCCCTGTTTTAAGTCAGTGGAAGCACTTCTGCTCAGGACATGCACCACTGACAGAAGAAGGTCAGTGTGGACATGAACCACTGCAGTAATTACTTTGGTGGCTATACATTGACTAAAGATGGGTTGATTTAAGCTTGTCATATAAATATGCCTTCCCTACGTGGTTTCAAGTTTGCAGCTCTAGTTGTATACATGTGTTTCTGAAGTCTCCAGTCATACTCCTTTTTAGTAGAGTTTAGTTTAGATGTCATCCATTGAGGTATCAACTCCATTTATATGTTAACAGATCATGTGTATGGTTTGTGGGACACTTCTGGTGCTGGAGCTGTACCAAAGTGTAGGTGTAACAATCACTTTCTTCAAAATGGAGTATGAGCAGAGTTTTGAGCTTTCTTCAGATCATTTTAGCTGCCAAAATTCTGAGGATGCATTCAATTTACTGAAATATTGAGCATTTGCAAAGTGAGCCATAATCTCTTCTCTGCTTGGCAGTTTGAAATGTTCTCTTTCTATAGCCTTGTTGAGGTTTCTTTGATCTAAGCATATTTGTAGCTGTCTGTTATTTTTTTTCCACAGTAGCTAAGAAGCTCAGCTTATTCTTTGGCTCCTCAATTTTTTGTATTATTTGCATTGCTTCTGTCAGGGCTGTTCCCCACACTAGCACGCCGAGTGCAGAAGATGGGGGCCCGCAAAGAGCTCAAAAGAAAAAAAACCCTTTCCTTCTACAAAACTTCTCCCCAGAATCACAATACACAGATGTGGGGGACTCGCTGCCACCATCAAGTGATTTTTATCCCTAAAAAAACAGGGGTGAACACTTGAACCCACCCCTAGGGATACCCCAAGCTCTTTTGCCCTAAAAGAGCTTGACAAAAGAAAAGAGGAAAACAAGCTGCAGTCTCTAGTAGCTGACCTTTCAGTCGGAGGCATGCAGATACACACAGACAGACCTTCCAAGACACAAGAATCAAATCATCACCTTAAAACCAGACAGACCTTCCAAGACACAAGAATCAAATCATCACCTTAAAAAATGGGATTTTATCACAAAACAAAAGATATACTTGATAAAGCATACTTGGTTGCTAGATGTTATAGAGCAACTAAGGAAAACAAATTAAAACACAGAAAAGTCTCTGGGCACAATGCTAGATGGTAAATGGGGATGGGAGGCATAGATTCACACAGAGCAGTTCAAATCAAACCACAAAATAAAGAAAAAATACCCTGAAAGTAACGATACTCGCTTCCCCCTCCCCCCCCCTTTACTTACTTCCAATCTTTTCTTGGTTCAGTCTGCTTCCATGCCCTGAATTTCTTGGAGGGATGGTAGTCCTGCCTAGGTTTAAATCATTTTGTGTCTCTCAACTCCTGGTTTTTCTCTCCTACACAAAGAAAGCAAGCAAGGAATCTATATCTAGTTCAAATTTCAACACTCTATCTCGATTGGCTCTCCCGACTCCCTGGCTAACACCTTTGCTAGCCACCTGAGTTTAACTCCTTAGTCACCGGGTGCTGGTCAGCACTCCTCCTATTCATTACAGCTTCCATGATTCCAAGCTGAGTCTTGAGTTTATCACAGAGTGCAAATGGCATATTTCTACATGGGTGAACAACGGAGGGACCTGTTTGTTTCTCTGAATTGTATACTCATTCCACAAGCAACATAACCCTTGAAACAGATCATGCTATTCCCAGATGAGTAATAACCTGGTTCAGTATGAGCTTGTATTGAAAGCACCTGTTTTACCAAATGGAGTTTTTCTCACAGGTGACCAGGTCTAATATTTGTGTCATCTTTCGTAATACAACAAACAGGGGTCTGTCCTGGTGGGTTTTAATTAATGTTAGCAATGTACCTCCCCTTCACTGTTTATATTTGTTCCAGAATAACCAGTTACTTTTACTTTTGTTGGTCCCTGTTTTGATCTTATTTTCAATCTGTCATAATCTTGTTCAGAGAAAATATTAAACGTAATCTCCCATGTCCAGTTGGAGTAGAATAATTGTTTCATTCACTTTCTCAAGCATTAGCCAGACCCTCTCTTCAGGCTTCCTAAATCCCAGCGTGTCTTTATGAAACGCCTCAACCAGGTGGTCTTGAACTGAATGCACTTAACGTTTCTGCATTTGGGGTCTGCAGAATTTTGCAGACTGATTATTTTCCCCATATTTATGACAGAATTTCCCAAAGGCAAAACATTGGCTCTGTTCTTTTGCATTTAATACGTGGATAACCCCTTCTGGTGAATTCAGCCGTGTGACTTCTGTTTTCACAGTTTTTGCTGCCCTGCATATAGGAAAGGATGTGCTAAAGTTAACTCTCCTTCATGGAGCAGTCTCTCTCTCTCTCAACACGTTGTCTTTAATGCCACAAATTATCCTATTTATGACTACAGCCTCTTTAAAATCACCAAAGTCAGAGGATTCACTGAATTTCCTTAATTCTGTGACATATTGCTTTCTGGTGTCCTTAGTTTGATGCATGCATATAAAAATTTATCTCTTTCAAAAGTCTTATTCCTTTTTGGCATGCAATATTCCTCAAATTTAGTCTCTATTTTACTTAACTTCATGCTTTCATCTTCATATTTAATTTTTTTATAGATATCCAATGCTTCCTCTGCAACAACACACAAAAAGATTGGCTTTATAATTTTTCTTCTCTGCCCATATGGCTACTAAATACAATTCAAATCTATGTCAAAATTGTTTCCAGTTTTCTGCAACATTGCTTGACAATTGCCAACTGGGTGGAGATTGCAACAGATCCATTTTTGGCTTTTTTGCCTTCTTAAGCTAGTCAAGCTACTATTGTGCTCATTAAATACACACAAAAGCCTTTGTTCTTCTCTTTTTCCTGCTCCACAAGCTCCCTTTTTCTCTGCTTTCAGTTTCAAACACAGGAGTTAACCTCACAATTACTGTAGTTTCATTCTCATTCAGCAATTCTGACACCAAGTAATAATCTTGGGATTTATTAAATAACAAACTACTGAAAGAGAAAAGAATTAATCTTTCTGTGGTGAGCTGCTTCAGGCTATGTCTACACTACGGGGTTTTTCTGGGATACCAACTTTACCGCATCCAGGAAGGCATCTGCTCTTCCGCTTTTTTTTTGCGGAAGAGCGGATACAATCTTTCAGAAGCCCTCTCTTCCTCTTCCCACGAGGAAGAAGGGCTCTTCTGAAAGAGAAGGCTTTTCCAAAATTTGGCTCAGTGTAGATGGGCCAAATTTCAGAAAAGCCTCTTCCGAAAAAACTATTGGAAAAAGGTACACAAAGATACTTTTTCCGATAGATCATTATAGTGTAGACATGGCCATACATAGCTACACTGTGTTGTGCATCCTTGCTTCCAGGGTATTTCTCAAAATTCCTGTATAGATAATACTGTACCTTATAAGAGAGCCTCTTTAAATTATAATCCGGCACAAATATATCTCCTCAATATCTAAGTAGTATCTGAGACCACTAGATATCATGAAATTTGTGTCTCTGAAAACTTTTCAATAATTGTACCCCAAAATTTGATTCAGGGTGATAGTTGACAAGGATTTGTCAGCATCAAATGATTTATTGAGTACAGAACATATATATTTTAAGTGAAGAAGGCAACCTCTTTTCCCTGAAGGAGGCCTTGACACTGACTTACCAGGTCATGTTAGAGTGTATTCAGGTCAATTAACTTGTGTATTAGATCAAAGAGACTGTAAATGTTTAACTGTTTGGGGTGTTTAAACTGCATACAATGAATAGAAGGTTACTTGTATTGATTTTGTTTGTCTATTCCTGTCATAATGTAATAGCAAACATTTACATGGTATATACCTGTGCAATTAAATTACGGTAGTTAGAGGGAGTCTCAGCTTGTCTTCTATGAGAAGAAGGTATAAATATGGATTCAAAGAGAGCTTCTGTATGTCTGGACTTTCTCATATCTCACAGGGTAGAATAACTAAACAAGAAAACAGAAATCCTCAGAGTTATTCTGGGTAGCCCTGAAAGACTGTTGGGAAACTGGCAGCTTATTACATCATTACCACCATTTGGAGTTACAAACTGTGATTTATCTGTTACTATTTTTCACTTGCTTTAACCTCTCATTAACTTCCATTCTTAGCTAATACACTCTTAGTCAGTTTGCTATAGAATTGGCTGCCACCATTGTCTTTGGTGTAAGATCTGGGGTACCAGTTCATTTTCTGTAACAGACTGGATGTCTGGCATTGGTATAAACTTGATGTAGTGTGATTTTTAGATTTAAATAACGTTTCATCACAAAGTTCAGTTTGTCTAGGTGACAGGATACACTGAAAAGGCTAAGGGGACTGTCTATAACTCCTTGGTAAGGCAGGTACAGTGATCCAGGAGTTTACATTTATTACTGGCTTGGCAAAATCTAATTACAGAACATACCACCAGTTTGAGGTGTTTTACCATTGTTTTCTCACAGTCTGCTCTCAGGTAGACACTCGCTGTCCTGAGCCACTTCAGACAGCATGAGATTTGGCATAGTGTGTAGGACTCAAAGGCCACAGATCAGTCGGATTTATAAATCATATGCCAACACAATGAAAAGCTTAAATTTCATATTGAGAGTTTTACAAGTTAAAGATTTATTGCAGTGGGTAAATCTCAGTCGTCAGGGGGTCTTGACAGAAAAGACCTTGAGCATTTATGCTTGGAAGTGGGGCTAGCCTTTAAGAAGAAAATCCCAAATCAGGAACGGAATGCTTTGTGCATAAGCCATGACAAGCAATCCCAAAGCCCCATGGCTGCAGCCAATCTAGTTCAGCTGAAATGCCTGGAAATTGAGAAAGCACATGAGCATGAAAAAGTGAGGGTGGAACTCCGAATAAATGAGAAGAAACCAAGAAAATTGAGAAGGAAACCTACAAAAGATAGTGCAGTTAAAAGCAAGGGAAAGAGCACATCAGAAACAGGTGGAATCTTGCACAGAGCAGTTCCATGTCCTGGAACGGTAAAAGGATTAGCTGCAGCCTGTCAGCAAATCCCCTCTCAACAACCAGGAATGGGAGAAAGCCTGCCCAATTTATCAAGAAACTGATTGCGATGGAAAGTTTCTATTTGCCTTTGAGAGACTGTGAGATCCATAAGATCTGGTTAGATTGACAAGGAAAGCCAGGAAAGTTTTTAATGACATGGCTCTGGTGATGGTATGGTGTATAAAACAGCCAGAAAATGTATTGAAGAGGTTTAACGTCACTCCTGGGTCTCCTATTGATTGAAGTGTAGAAATCTTAAAATATTTGACAATGTCATTCATGTGGGATATGTGCATAGAGTGTGTGACTTGTGTGCTTTGACTTGTGTTGTGTATTGGGTTGTAGATATAGATCTTGTTGTTATAGTAACTGAATTAGGTCACTGGGGTCAGCCCAGCTGGTTTGGGCTTGTGCTAGTTAGGTCTGTGCTATGCAATAAAATGACACTTGCAACTACTCAAGCTCTCTGTATTTCCACTGATTTCTTCCTATACTGTGAAACTCCCCATGACATGACATAACTTGGATCTTCTGTGGTTCCCTTAGTTTCCTTTGTTCTCTACCCCCGCCTTCCATGGAAAATTACCTGGTCAAACTGGTACCCCACTACTAGAGGGTATGGTTACATGCCTTTCTAAAACCAACCACTGCTTAGACTTAAAGGATACACAAGGCTGTTCTCATGTTGTAGGTTGATCACCCAGTCATTAAGGTTTCTGGGAGCACCATTGAGGGCTCACATTTGCATGGTTAATGTTTATAACTTTTCATACAAGAATGATACGTGCACCCAAATAATATATGCAGAATCAGCAGATTGTAACATTAAAATTGATGGGTTACATGAGGTGTTTTGTCCAAAGCATCTTTGAGTTACGCATGTTTACATTTATAAAACAATTGCATAAAATATTGGGGAGGGTGTATTGTCACAGTTTGGAACTTGACTGGCAAAGAAAGACATGAGTCCTGAATAGTAATTGGTTGCTGAAGATGGTCCACATCTCCTTTATCCCAAAGTGACACTGTGTAAAGCTAAAATTTCAATTTAAAAAAATTTCCATTGAAAAATGCATTTGACAAAAATGAAACTGTTTTCATACAGGAATGGTTTTTTCATTTATTTTCTGGTAAAAAATTTGTTACCTCAGTTTAAAAAACCTGAAATATCAGAAATTTGAATTTTTGTTTTTTCTCTCTCATTTTTTTGCCAATAACTGCAACAGAATGAATGATGTCTAGGGTTGTTGTGTATGTGGTGGTTTGTTTTATTTTTTCTTCCTTATTCCTACTGTAACTTTTCAAAATTTCTTCATCTTTGGAAAAGTTACAGATTGTCAAATTACCTTATTTCATTTTCATGTCCCTACTGTGTAATATTTCCAATACTGGAGAAGTTGCAAAGTGAGAAAAGGATAAGAGAATAAGAGGACCTTATGCATTTTATTTCACTCAGTGCTCAAGAGAAAAAATACTTCTCCAATTTTCAGTTAGATCTAGATGAAACTCAGAAAGAGAAGGCTATGCATTGGTCCCTAACAATATGTATTCTGCTCCTAGAAAAGCAGACATGACTGAGCAATTTTACCCGCAAATTAAGATGAAGTTGTCTCATAATACACGATATTTGAATCAGCTTTAGAGTGAAGGCAGCTTGACTTTACCAAGCTGTTCACCACCTGGAACAAATATGCTGACTGAGATTTTGTGGATGCTGTGAAGGAGGCATGCAACTACTCTTCTCTCACAGCTTAGCATAAGATTTATTTTTAAAAATCCCTTTGATAAAATTGATCTTATGAAAGCCAGGATTTCTACCATTGCATTCCAGCAATCTTCCCTCTCATTGCAGTTGTTGCATATTGTGTGTAAATTCAAACAACAAAGAATTTTAAAAATTACATTTTTCAGGTGCTGATGATATGCCGAGAAAATCCTGCCAACTAATTCTCAAATATTGTTAGAACAATAGTCACAGAAAGATCTGACCTGTGAACAGCAGAGCAGGTGCAATAGAGTACTCTCAGACAGTCATTCCTTGACTGGACCTTCACTGAACCTCAGTGATTTCAGTTTCATATCAGGTCTTGGTTCCATGGTCACAGGTGCAGCTTTTGCCTCTGCAATAAATTCTGGTTAGTTGAAAGTGGAACCTGGAAGCATCATCTCCCAAATTCATAGCAACACCCTGAATTCCAAGAGCATGTTTATGAAATATGGTTGAAGGAAATTGTTACACTTCAGAGAAATATCTGCTTATAAATCTCCTGCACTGGTGGGAATGTTTCATATGGATGAACTTGAAGTAATGTTGCAAGTAGCAAGGAGTAACTCCTCATGGAATGAGGAGTAGCGGTAGTTCGAATTAGGATCTTTAATTCGAACTACCTAGTCCGTGCCGTGTATAGCCGCGGGCACGGAGTTCGGACTAAGGGGGATTTAAAAATGGTGGCGCCCGGGAACATGCAAATGAAGCCCGGGATATTTAAATCCCAGGCTTCATTTGCAACTCCGGTTGCCCTCATTACCCTACCTAGCTCGAACTAACGAGCTAGTGTAGACGTACCCTTTGTTACTTTAACTGGAATTACTAAACTGAATTTTGTACACACATTGCACAAGAATATTAATGATTCGTGTGTTATTAATTTTTAAATGATATCTCACAGGGCATATTTTGCACAATGATTATTACAATAATGGGTTGGGTGTGCTTTTAGTCAAAATGTCCACAATCAAAATAAAATTTTGTCTGCAGTCCACTCAAGAGGTTCATTTGACACAAAACAAAAAAATAAATCTCACCTTTTGATTTGCCAATACTTTCAACTTGGGGTTGACCTGATTTTTTTTTTTTTAATTATTGAGAACAGCCAGTGAGCTGAAAAAATTTGTTCACACTAGCCCTATCTAAAAGTAGACTAAGTAGTCAGGAACTTATCCCGCCCAGAGAGTGTTTGTGAAATAGCTGAAGATTTTCTCCCTGATGATGGCTTTTCTTAGAATTTTTTTTGTTGTTTGTTTGTCCTGGGTAAACAGATCACCAGCAAAATTCAGGGGTTCAGAAGCAGGTGCACTATTTAGGGAAAAATGGCCGTAAACATAGTTACTACATCAAGTGTGTTCCCGACCAGGTCAGATGTGTCAAAAATCATTCTGTTGGAAAAGCTAAATTATTATTTGTATTAGGTTAGTGACCAGGGACCACAATCAAAATTGGGGCCTATTGTGCATCATGTAAGAGACATTCCTGGCCTTGAGGACCTTACATGGAAGAATTATAATTATATGCTACTAGGGATTCATGCTAGATTTACTGCTGATAAGTATGAAGGTGATACAAAGTAGAAGATAAAGTATGGGCCTTTAATAGTAACTAGACTTTGCACTAATAGTGCTACTATTGCTCTAGGTATCATGCAGTGGGAAAACTGTGTGTCAATTTTAGCATCATTGCTATTTTAACCCTCTGTTGCATCTTTTCCATTGATAATTGAAATGAAGACATTTTCCAGAGATGTCTGCTAGGTCTGGGGGTGACCCAAAGTAAAGGCAACCACAGCCTGTCTGATATATTCTAGATCATTTCCCCAAGTGGTTGCAGGAAAATTATTGCCTGACTTGTCCTGCCCTCTTCTCCTACAGTCAGAGGTACAATTCTGATCTGGACCCTGGACCCTGCAGAAAAGAAAATACTGCAAAAGCATGTTAATCCCCATCCACGAATAACCCCCATCCATGCAGTTTGCTTCAACTCTGTTTGGTACCAATCCAGGGGTAATTATCTGGCCCATGCAGCAATTTAGAGATGTCATATTTTGAAGAGATATAAAACCGGGGAGCTGAACTCTTGAGGATATTATGATTCTACAGTATTTAACATTTCACTAGAATAGATGTTAGTCCTGCTGCCTCCGGTATATTCCAACTCTGATAATTAGATTCTGCACACCTAAAATTCCCTTTGTGATTTCATTTGGATAAGATACTTATTCATTTGCTTTTCATTCACATTCTTCTGGGATGAAAAGTGCTATGCTGATTTACAATATTTTATTCTGCTGCAATTAATTTATTAGTAGGTATTATATTATGCCTTTTTGGCCCTACTGTTAAGATATAGAATTAAGATGATATAAATATTAATCTGTCCCCATAATCTTTAATGACAAATATCCCAGTGACTTCACTGTCACTCCCAATGATTACTTCTGGGAACAAAAGTAGAGCCTATGCTACTAAAATCTCTATATATATTTTGAGAGTTTGTGCATCTGTCTGTCTGCGAATCTGTCGGTCCATCTGTGAGTCCAGACGTTCAAGAACTCCTCCTAGACAGCAAGAGCTTGGGCCACCACATTTGGCAGGCAGCTCCCCCTTATCCTAACTAAAAGCAAGGTCAGCGTGTGGTTGTGCCAGGACAATGGGATCCAGTTGTTTTCTGTTACATGGAAAAGATAGGGTCTGAGAGTAGGGACGTTTATGCTCTTTAGTGACCACAAGCGGCAACAAGCACAGGGTCAGTGATAATGCAGAGTGACCATGGGGGGGAGTACCACACCAATGAGACAGTTGCCAGCTGGGGCCAGGGCTCTCCATTTTGCTGGCCACAGGTAAGTGGGCCCTCTGCCCCAAACCCCTCCTCCTGGTCCTTGGCTGCAGTGCCTGATGA
Source organism: Pelochelys cantorii (assembly GCA_032595735.1). Lineage (NCBI taxonomy): Eukaryota > Metazoa > Chordata > Testudines > Trionychidae > Pelochelys > Pelochelys cantorii. Next base: position 146,133,601 of record CM064327.1, read on the forward strand.
GTCAAGGGAGAGCCTGCCTGCCAGCGCCCCCCTGGGGAGCAATGCCGGGGCCAGAGGGCAGGCAACTGCAGTGCCACCCTCACCGCTACAGGTGATCGTAGTGAGCCCCTCCAGACCTTCCAGCCCCTGGCCTGAGCCCCCTACCCTTTGCCCTGACTCCTGAACATCCACCTCCTGCCCTGAGTCTCACCCCACATCTCCCAGCCCCCTGCCCTGACTCCTGCACCCCTCCACTCCTGCCCTGAGCCCCCCAAGCCCTGCCCGGACTCCACCTCCCCCACACACACTGCCAGCCCCCTGCCTTTAAGGACCTGAGCAATGTTGGATAAGTCTTCTAGTACTTTAATAAATAACCTGTAAATATAAGCTAAAATGTTACTCCTAAAAATTCTCTAAACTCATAGAAATAAAAAAAAATCATTCATGAAAGGATTTTCAGAATATCTGCAAGGGTGCTTATTAGATTTTGTGCTGTAGTTAGTGATGAATGATTAAACACAAAAGCTTGATCAAGCATATTTGGAGAATGGCTGTAGATACTCTACTGTACTGTACAGAATTAAATGGCTCAAATGTCAAATAAATTTGAGAAACTGCAATGTGGTTGAGTTAAAGTGTTTAAAGTAAGATCTACTCATGTCTATAACAGGCTTCAACTTGACTGCAGATTTTGTAAATCACAAAAAATACAGAGTAATCTATTATTGAAATTGTCCACATTTTACATATTCTTTTGAAGGAACACAGTGGTGGGCTTCTTAACTATATCTGACAATATACTGAAATACTGTACATGAAATTTGTATTCAAAAGAAAAATACAGAAGAAGGTTTCAAGGGGATACAAGATAGTGTTGTAAATTGTGAAAAGGATAAATGGATTATTCATAAATCCCTTTGTAATGACCTATTATTGTAAATCCTTAAAGAATAGCTACTTTTTTTTTCTGTGAAGGGCTGCTATTATATATACTTCTCTAAATAATTGCTCAACCTATATTTAGTTTTGTAGCAGGTAGTACACAGGGTTTAGAGAACAGTCAATGTTTGAGAAAATAGTTTTCAATTCTAATAACTTTATTGGAATAACCAGGGGTTCGAGGAGATCTGACCAATTTTGCTGAATTATGGTTGGTTTGTTTACTTGTTTTTTACATCACCAACAGCATTGCATTGGGTGTTCTATAAATACAAATAAGCAAAATAAAATGAATCATAAAAATGTATTTGGTATTATGTACACAAAACATCTATCAATTTATAGTAATTGTATTCATTAAGCCAATTCCTTCCACTGATGCATGGATGAATGACAATCTTGCTTGGCTATACTCTTCTCAGTTACACTAGTACCTCTATATAATAACGATGACTATTTTCAAAATGCATCCTAGATGAGTCCTTTATCTCAAATAGAAATGACCCACATTGATATCAGTGTAACTAGAAGCAAAATGTGGCCCAATTGGGATTTTCATGTTTGTCTGAAAGCAAAATTTATCGCATGGAAAATATATTTAAGTCCCTGTTACAATGTCACTTTTTTCCTTTTTTTTTTTTCGGGGCAGGTGGTATGGGGGAAGTAGGCTAGCCCAAACCTCATCTAATTGTATATTTTAGTTCTTTGCTCATGCAGCAAATCTTCAAGTATTTTGGCTTCACTTACTAAAGTACTCTTCACTATTGTTCATCTTTTAAAGAGTTTTAGGCAACAATACTCTATACATTAAAATGTAACATTTCGCTGAGTGTAAATATACCCATAATATTAAAAATGCTCCTGTAAGATGGCTTAGCCTGGAGGTGCTCCAAGATTGTCAGGTCTGATATTCAGTGGATTATATTTTCATACATCACTGCTCCTCTTTTTTGGCAGACATGATTTCTGTGATGAACTAGTTTTCTTCCTTGGAGAGGTGCTCTAGTTGCAGATAGGGTTCTGGGAGCCTGGAAGCATTTTAGTGAAATACAAGAAAATGAAAGAGCCATAATAGCATGTATAAGATAGTATTTGTTCTAGATTCTACAAAATATGTTTTGAAATAACTCTCTAATGCACTTTAATTTATTGTGAATCTATCAATTTTTTATTTCCCTTGGTTTCTGATCATTATCCCATATTCTCAATATTGTTGCCTGTAGTCTCAACTATATTATGTGGCAGTAAAGATGGTTTGGATTAGATCAGTGAGGGACAACCTAGTCCAAAGAATGGGCCACATGAGTGGCCTGTATTCATCTCAGTGGGCCACAAGACTGTCGGAATCAAGATAGTCTCCCGAGAGAGGGTACTTTTGTGTATCTAGAATTTGTGTACTTAGACTGTGCGCTTGCATACCTAGAATTTGTGGGTTGTGATGATTGACCCATAGCTGTGCTTTGATTAGTTGCAGGGTGCATGACTCTTCCAATGTTGTGTGCAATGAGGACATACCTCACTTCATGTGCCCCTTGCTTTATGTGTATGTCAGTGGGAAAGAAACGACGTGGATGAAAACCAGCAGAATCTGGCAATCCTGTGCGTGGGCAACGGTAAACAAAATGTCTCATGGACCACACATAGAACCCTAACGGGCCACATTGCCCACCTTAGGATTAGATCTTCATTAAACCATATTTGTTGGGATTAAACCTATGCAAGTAATTGATTTTTTTGATTAGCTAGCAGTTCACCTCCCCGACCCCCACCAAAAAATAGTTTCTGTACTGCCCAAAATTGAAATCTCTTTCAGTTTCCAGCTAATTGAAAAGTCTTAATTTTGTTTTGGATTGAACAGAGTGTTTTGTTTAACCTGTTAAAATCATAATAAACCTGCTAATGCTTCTTTTTCCTTTCTTAATAAAACACAGGACATTTGGAAACAAAGGATTAGATTCTTAGGGGGACTCAAGTGAAATTCACAAATTAGAGGAGGAGGGGGAAATGGTGTCCCACCCCTTGTAACCAGTAGTAAGAGCCATCACTTGCAAAGTAGGAGACCCAGGGACTAGAATCAGATTGTCCTTCTTGGGTGAACTATTGGTTATTCTGGAGTGGGTGAACTATTGGTTATTCTGGAGTGGGTCTCTCTCAGGCCATGTCTACACTACAGATAAGATTGAAGCAGCCACAGTCAATCTTTTGGGGTTTGAATTAGTGGGTCTAGTGAAAACATGCTAATTCGAAGTGAGGGGGGCACTCTGGTCAATGCCGGTTAGTCCTGCTTCTACGAGGAGTAAGGGAAGTTGAAGAGAGACTGTGCTCCCTTCAACTTCCCACAGTGTGGACGGTGCCAAAATTCGAGTTAAGATGCTTTGACTTAAGTTATACAATTAACATAGCTGAAGATACATATCTGAATTCCAACTTATCCCCTAGAGTAGACCAGGGGTCAGTCTCATGCTGTTCCATGTTGTATGCCTAATTAAATCTATATTGGACCAGAGACAGTGAGTGATTAGGCATGTACCTGGGCCAGGAAACACCTGGGCAGCTCCAGTCAACAATGTTGAAATGGTCCCTTTGCTCATTTCTAATATTTTTTTGACCAAAACAGTTCTCCAAATTAATTTGTATTCTCAAAGTGTTACAGTTGACTTAAATCTCCCATTTTTTAAAGAAAAATTTTGCAGAATTTGCACTCTAGCTCTAGTTAAGGTGACAGCTAAAACAAGTCACAAGAGCATAGAAGAAGAAGTTTTCAATTAACATAAAATATCTGGGCAAACACATCATGGAAGCATAGGGTTGATAGATACCTCAGGAGGTCATCATGTCCAATCCCAACTAAATCATCCTAGCCAGGGCTTTGTCAAGCCGGAACTTAAAAACTTCTAGGGATGGAGATTCCACCACCACTCTAGGAAACCCATTCCAGCGCTTTACCACCCTCTTAGGGAAATAGTTTTTCCTAATAACCAACTTAGACCTCTCCCCACTGTAACTTGAGACCATTGCTCTTACAGATTAGATTCAGCTCTGTAAACATATAGATGGGAATTTGTTAAGCATTTAATTGTGCTTCAAGAAATCATACCTTAAAATTTAATCTAAATGAATTTGTTTTAATGATAATAGCATGTGGAGACTCACCTATGGGTCACTAGTTTGAATGCAGGTTGCAGAAATGAAATATGTCTCCTGATAGCTGGAGGGGAGGGAGCGGAGCGGAGGCAGCTGCTTCAGCAGATGTTATTGAGCTTGCTCAGTACAAGCCTATCAGCAACTCTTGGAGAGAGGGGCATGTGTGACCTCATGGGACTCCCCCATGTCTCCTCCTATCTGCCACTAAGGCCATAGCTTCAGTATCTTCCAGGTGTTTCCAAAGCAATGTGTGATATTGCTGCTTGACAGGGTGAGCCCTGCCTCATAATATTCATGTCCAGCTATTTTTGCATACTGCTAAAATGTTTCTGGGGAACTCAAGCAGGAGAAAGGAAATGGTCATGTTCGAAAATATGTATTTTAGCAAAACATGCATGAAATTTCATGGGTCAAAGAAAAGGCATTTCTCTAGCTCAAAGTCTCTACCATGTTGTGGATTTCAAATGCTTACTGCAAACTGGTAGGTGTTACAGCTCTTTAAAACAACTTGCAAGAACCTTTTATAATGGAGAGTGTTAGGCAAAGTAAAGATACAAGTAATTTGTATTCAGCATTTTGAAAGACATCAATTCATAAAAATCAATTCCATCTGGAAAATTTTACCTATTGTAATTTTGTTATAAGTAACCCCAAAGTTTACTGAAACTGAAAACAGAGAAAATGGTTCCTAAAATGTGGGGATAAAGCTACAAAACTGATAGCTACTTGGGAGAATGCAGTGTCTAAAATTACTTTAGACAATTTAAGGAAATTGGCAAATAGTTAGCAAGGAACAGTCTTGTACTGTTTCCCAAGAGATGTGTTAAATGACCTTTCGTAGCAATAACTGCTGAGATGTCCTTAATAGATTAGTAGTGCAGGAGCTGGGGGTAGCCATCAGCTATTTGACAAATGCATTTCCTTTTTGAATAAGGGTTCTGCTAATGTATACCATGACATGGCTGTCAATTTGTTTCCTAAATTGTATATCTCATTTTATAAATTGTGTGTATTTGGTGAGATGTTGTGAAAACATTGTCTTATTTTCATTGTATTTATTAAATAAAATTGTGTCTGAGTGTAATGGATTGGTATAGTGTTAAGATTTGGCTTCCTCAGCTTTTGAGCACTATTTTTCAACCCTTATAGGCTGGGAGCTAAGTGTGTTGTTTTATAAAAGTCAAAGGGCCCACAATCCAAACTCCAGGGCAGATTCTCTGTATCATTTCTCTTTTTGCTTCTTTCACTCAGTGCAAAGAGAGAGGAAACCACCTGCCGTTCCTCTGCTGGATGCTCCAGTATTGCACATCAGCCATCTTCCCGCTGGCTTAGAGTCCTTAAGAGATGGCTGCAAGTTCGAGTGGCCCCGAGGGCAGAGAATTATGGAGCTGAAACTGATTTGGTTCTCAACTTTTCCTCATTTTCCGCTCTCCTGGGCTGCCTGAGGCAAGAACCTGGTGACTCTGTGTGGGGAGGAGAGCCATCCAATTGCTAGGCACTCCTTTTGGCTCAGGCAGAGTCAGTCAGGTGCCTGTCAGGCTCCCACAGTCTGACAGGGGAGCAAGGACTAGAACAAATCAGTGCTATTCTTGCCCTTTTCACCTATGATGTGACCTGTGGCCAGTGGGGGAAGGACAGCAGGAGCTGCTCATAGTGCCCTTAATTGATATCAGAGCTGCCCAGAAAAGTGTTGGGAGGCAGTTGCAATGGGATGACTGACATCCAGTTTAAAATTTGCAGAGTGTGGCTTCTGATATATTGGCATTCATAATCAATCCATTTTTTCTACTTAAGTACACTTTCCAAGAGGGCTACACATTTAGAACATTGAGGGCCATTAGTGGCACGCAAGTCACTAGGGTGAACAACTCTCATCTCGAAAATATTTTAAAAGATCATTCCTATGGCCATTACTATAAAATAGGAATTACAAAAAGGAAGCAAGGAAAAAAGATTGTAAACATGTTCTTTCCCTTCCCCATTTCCTTTTTGAATCCAAATTCTGTAATGAGTACAGGGAATTCTGTGTTTTTAGTGGGGTACCATTAGGAGTAAGGGCCAGATTTTTAAAAAGTAGTTAGGGACCTAACAGTGAAAATTAAATGCTTTTGAAAATGCTACTAAGTATCTATTGGTTCCTTTAAAATTCTGGCTTTAGGTGTTTTGCTATAACATTATTAAACAGTCAATCTGACCATCACTTTGGACAATAGATATCCACTACATATTCCATCAGAATATTTCCATCTCTAATTTCTGGGAGATAATAGTGTTAACTCCATAGGTATAAAAATATGACTATTTGTGAATCTTTCTTTTTGTCGGCAATTTCTTTTGTAACCAATATTAAATGTATTGTACTGTATTTCTGACTGCAATACTTTCTTATGGAAAATGAGAATATGTGGTCTACTTCATTAGGATGCATTTAATCAAGACAACTGCTTCATTTATTAAAGGTCTTTGAGCCAGCCAGTTTAGCCTAGTGATAGTGAGTGACAATGACTGCTATGAAATCTGAATAATAGTAGTAAAAATGCTACATATAAATCAAAATAAATTCGAAGTCTTCATCCATTACCTACTTGCAACAGTTAACACACACATTTCTGGTGTTAAAGGAATAAATGTTTGACCAAATGTTAAATAGGTAGGAAGTGACAGTTCTTTGCCTCTTAAGTGTAAAAAGAAAAAATAAAGGGGAAATGTGCATTTTATTCTGTCTATTGTTATTCCCACCCTCTCCCTCCTCCCAGACTTTTCAAGCTGTTTATAATCATCTCTTCTCTTAGGCACCAATTCAGCAAAGCACTTAAGAACACACTTAATATTAATCAAAAGAGTAGTCCAACTGTAGTTAATAGAAAAGTGCTTTGCTGAATCTAAGTCTTTATCAGGAAAGCAGCTTACTGGCAAGATTCACCATCCAGCATGGTGTGCCAATTAACAAATTCGTCTGGATGTACAGTTAGCTTTGAGAACAGTCTCCTTTTATAGAACTGTTTCACAGTGCCATGTACAGTATGAGAGAACAGAGGAAAAAACTGCTTATACCAAATGAGAAAGGATTACAAAATTGTTAATATGCATCTCAGTGAAATGAAAGGCATGCCAAACTTGGGTTTTTCAACGGAAGCATGCCACAGCCTAGAGGGCTTGTCACAGCTGAAAATCCAGCTTGTGATATGCCTTTCACATCACTGAGAGACATGCAATTAAATGATGCAGTTATAACTGTACTACATAGATTGTATGTTATACTTTTGTGGGCTTTATTTATGTAGTAATTTTAACAGTCACAAATAAAATTGTCAAATGGGGCAAAAATTATAACAACTTTGGATTTATATTGACTTTATCCTGCTTGGAGTCACAGTGTTTTTTGCCCTTTAGGAGGTGGAACAATCTCAATACAATTGCAATATAATTTATTTAGCATCTTTCATACAAACTAAGTCACAGACTTTTACATCGGGTTAAATGCCAGTTACAAATTTAAAATAGTAACAAAGAGACAGGGACATTAGATGTATTGAAAGCTCACTGAAGTCAGTGAGAAGACCCTGGACCAGGCACATTAAAGGGAGCAGGCATAGAAGGAATCTATGACACAGACAGTTTTGAATTTATTTGAAGGGAAGAGAGAGAAGACCATTTGCCATTTTAAAACATAGCAACAGAGGGTGAAAAATCTATCTGACATACCCACACACAAAAAAGTCGGAAATTTGTCATAATGAACTATTCAAATTGAATATACAAAAAGTACTGTCATATTCACAAAATTTGTCTTAAATATCTTACGACGAGAAGTCCTGTGGCACCTTATAGACTAAATTAATCTATAAGGTGCCACAGGACTTCTCGTTGTTTATACAGATTCAGACTAACATGGCTACCCCTCTGATACTTAAGAGATTTAGAGATTACTTGTAACAATAAAGGTGCAACATTTTCAGGCAGATTTAAGACTTAAATTGATGTCCCTCTAATTCTTGTGAATTGGTAGCCAGGAGAACATAAGAACGGCCATATGGGGTCAGACCAAAGGTCCATCTAGCCCAGTATCATGTCTTCCAACATTGACCAATGTCAAATGCCCCAGAGGGAGTGAACAGAACAGGGAATCACCAAGTGATCCGTCTCCTGTCATCCTGTCATCCATTTCCAGCCTCTGACAGAGACTAAGGACACCATTCCTACCTATCCTGGCTAATGGATGGACCTACTCCATGAATTTATCTAGTTCTTTTTTAAGCCTTGTTAAAGTCCTGCTCTTCATAACATCCTCTGACAAGGAGTTCCACAGGTTGACTGTGCTCCATGTGAAGAAAAACTTCCTTTTGTTTGTTTTAAAACTGCTACCTATTAATTTTCCTTTGGTGACCCCCCTAGTTCTTATGTTATGGGAACAAGTAAATAACTTTTCCTTACTCACTTTTTCCACACCAGTCATCATTTTATAGACCTCTAATATAGCGCCCCTTAGTCTCCTCTTTTCTAAAATGAAAAATCCCAGTCTTTTTAATTTCTCTTCATATGAGACCTGTTCTAAACCCCTAATCATGTTTGTTGCCCTTTTTCTGAACCTTTTCCAATGCCAATATATATTTTTTGAGATGAGGTGACCACGTCTGTATGCAGTATTCAGGATGTGGGTGTACCATGGATTTATAAAGAGGCAATTCTCTGTCTTATTCTCCATTGCTTTTCTAATGATTCCTAACATTCTGTTTGCTTTTTTGATTGCCACTGCACATTGAGTGGATGTTTTCATAGAACTATCCACAATGACACCAAGATCTCTCTTTTGAGTAGTTATAGATAAATTAGTCCCCATTATATTGTATGTATAGCTGGGAAGGCACATGGTACGTTCAATAACTTGTATTAGAGTACTCTGGTGATTTTAACATGGTAACTGACCAGAAAGCTTTCAGGTCCACCTCCACCCCGGAGAACAGCCAGGAAGAGCAATTGCAAACACACCCTTGGCCACAAAGGGATGCTCACAAGAGGGTGAGGTGGTGGACACACCATGCTCACAGCTGGCTTAGCTGTGAAAAAAAGTGAGAAGGGCAGTCATCCCAGAAGATGCTGTGTATGAAGCCTAGCCCTCATCTCTGAGCCAACTCCGAAGGTCTCAGTTCAGATGATGGCAATGTGCTTTGAGCAAGGCCATATGTTGCCTTGACAGCAGGCACTTTCCCGTGATGGCTTGTCATGGGCTAGAGTAAGGCAGGACTCTCCAGGAACCTTGTGAGAAGGGCTGAGGGGTTCCTGTATGAGAGTGTCATGGAGCTGAGCACTCCACACTGGTGCTCCATCTGCACTCATGTGCACAGGCTGTTGTGTGAACCGCAGGCCAAGTAGGCCGAGTGAGCAGCACACAGTCCCTTGCAGCCCGCCACCTGCCCCCATGTGTGTGTAGGGAAAATTATAGAACTCACCTGAAGTGCCTTCCCCATGTTCATCTGACACCTGGGAGACATTCTGGGTGGGAGGGACTGGCTCCAGGGTGAGGAGCAGGTCCTGGCTGGTGGGCATGGTCACCTGCCTGACCTCCTCCACTCCTCCTCCACAACCACACCTCATGGAGGCTGACACTGGGTGTGTGTGCTGGCCGGACTCGACAACAACGGAGGGGGGAAGAGAGGTGATTGGCCCCCCTCCCAGGATGGCATCGAGCTGCTCACAGTAGTGGCACGTGTGGTGCCACCCCAGAGCATTAACTGTGCTCCCTGGCCTTGTTGTAGGCCTGCCGGAGCTCTTTCATTTTCATCTGGACCCGGTCAAGAGTCTGGGTGTGCCCTTTGTCGGCCAGGCTGGTGGCATTGCGCTTTCTGGTGTGGCAATCCTGGAGGTTAGTCTCCTCGCCCCAGACCTCAATGAGGATCTCCACACCAGTCCAGGCTGGTGCTCTCCTGCATCCTTGGCAAGTGGCAGCTGAGGGTGCTGCGGGAGTTCTGGCAGCCGGGCAGGTGGATTCAGAGGGAACAATGGGGTCTGCCATGGCATTGTCGGCTGAGGCTGTATGGCACGGGGCTTGCCAAACTCCACAGGAGAAGGGGAGCAGTGGAGCTGGCAGGTGTGGCCAGAGCAGCCACAAGTGCAGCTGTGAGAGGCCTCTGGAGGCCAATTATTTTGAATTAGCGTTAGTGTGGAAGATCCAGTGAAGCTATTTCAAAATAACAATTTTGAAATAAACGTTATTCCCTGAGGAAACAAGGAGTACAGATTTCGAAATAACCAGCCTGTTATTTCAAAATAATAGGCTGGGTAGTGTGGACGCTCCACTTGTTGTTTCAAAATAAGGGGAGTTATTCTGAAATAACTCCCTAGCATAGACCCGGGCTGAGTGCATTGGTTTCAGAAGAACAATCTCTAATGTACAGATATCTTCCCTAAATGATTATTCACAAGCTGTGAAAATAAGATCTTGTACATGCTAATAAGGTTTTTATTATTGCATTATTTCTTGTTGTCCACTTAATTAAATACATTTTGATTAGTTGGCTTTAATATTACACACAAAATAACTTTTCAAAAATATTAAACAGACAAATTAATATTAGTGTTTTTGAAGGCATTATTTAATAGGGAACGAGTGATTTCTTTGGCCAGTTTAGAAAATGGAGATATAATGGGATCTAATTTGAGATGTAATTATTTGTATTAGATGTTTTGTAATTATGAATTCCTTTTGTGAGTGGCTGAAGAAAAGAACAGAGTTCTTTTGAAAGTCTGGTATCCTCATTCTATCTGTATTTAATATTGTCAGATCACTGTTGCATAATGAAGATCTTCATAAATATACATGGAATACTGGTGACAGAAGAAAATATTTTCTTTTCTAACAGCACTTTCACTTGAGACAGATAAAGCAAATAAATGGCACCTCATTAGTTATATTGAAAAATCTAATTTAGCATAGGAGAGTTATACACCAAGCCAGTTAGCATAGCTGATTGGCTTTGATGACTGCTATAAAAATAAAAAGCAATTGATTTAAGGGCATTAGTGAATAAATAGGTTGTTGTAATACAGAATACTGCAGCTTGTCAAGTTATTTACAAATGTATCTACAAATTGAGCTCCATTTTATTCAATACGAATGTGTTGATTAAAATAAGGACAGGGTATTACACCAAAGTTACCCCGAGGAAAATAATGGAATCTGTTACTCGCCTTTCTGCAAAGTGTTTCATTATTGTTGATGTGAACCTCACGATGGTCCTTCTGTAAGAAATCAAGAGTCTGATACATGAACGCTATAAATTAGAATAGCGCAAACTTGACATAGTCCACACAAAGTTTAACTCAAAATATTTTTAGAGAGCCAGTAGTATTTGGGTGTTTTCTAGGAAAAAGCAAAAATATTGTAACTAAAAAGATCATTTCTGCTTCTTTTATTCTGTGTAGATCATCTTTTAAAGCAAAATAAATTTGGTCTGCATGATACTCAGAGGATATAATCGTTCAAACAGTACTTGGGAGAGCAGTCCCATAGATTTCAGTGGGAAGACTTGCATGAGTAAGCATTGTAGGGTCCAGTTCATGAAGAGGTATGCCTATTATATGACCATAAATATCAGGGTTATTAAATAAATGCAGCAATTTTGTTTTCCATTGTTCGCATTCATAATGGAAAATGTCAGGCAGCTACAACAACTTTTAGTGTGGAATATTGATGTGAATTCAGAATATTAGACTGCTTTTTGGCTGTATAATCATTATATCTCTCTGTTATCCTAATCACTGTACATCAAGATTATTATATCTACTTTTAGCAATTTGTACTTGAAATTATAAATTTTAGTATGGTGCCGAAGCTGGACAAAAAGTGAGGTTTGAAAATTGATTGCACCACTATGGGAATTTTGAAAGGAGGCTTCCTATACAGATTTAATTATATATAATACCTGGGGGGGGGGGGGACATAGGAGCCATAGAAACATGGTTAAATGTTTCCCAGAGATTATACTTTTTAGTCTGAAATTTTGTAGTAATAGAATCATGAATTTATCTTACTTAATACTTAAAACAAACAAACTTGATCCCTTTATTCCAGAAGCAAGAAGCTTGGTTTACATATACGCCAGTCATGCTGGCTAAATGAGAAAAGTGTGTATACTTAACAGTTAGAACCCAATAATTTAAAAACAATGACCTCAATCATTTTAAACTGCCCACATAAGAAAACTTATTTTTATCAAATACAAAAAAGGGTGAAAAGAACCATGTTTATTTTATGTTAGGGATAAGTTTGTCAAATGGTAATATATGTATTTTCTTTATATTGCATATGAACATGTTTATGGGGTCAGTGTAAGATTTACAGAAGTCTTAACTACTAATTCCCCTTTTAAGTTTCTTAGGTCTTATGAATGCTTTTTTAGGTAAATACATTGGCACCACTGGGGAATTTTTAAGTCCTTTTTGAAACCGTGTTTTGGGTTGGCTATGTGTTGGTTTTTACAGATTTCATTTTTCCTTGTGTTTCACTAAATAAAAACATTGGATTTGAATGATAAATGTAGGGAATGGAAAGGTATTGAATGGGCAACTGACAAAATACGAATGCTCATTACATAGCTAATCCATCAGTAAACTACTCAGCCTATGTTTACACTAAATATTAGTTTAAAAAAGAAAACTATAACTCCAAGTCAAGAGTAACAGTCAAGTGTCTTGGTTTTGTGGGCTCAGCCTAATACATTAGGATATTGTACTTCCTCCCAAGTTACTGACCCTTTTCTGACTTAGGTACCTCAATAAAAAAAATGTCTAATAATTCTTTGAGTTTACATACTGGTAATTTAGAAAGTTTCTTCTGTTTTTATAATTATTGCCAATTCCAGTGGTATTGTGTATTTTAGGCACAGAGAATCTCTCTCAAACTGGTATTCATTTCTTCATTTGGATTTTTGCAAACCATACAGGTGCCCATCTAAGGCTCCGTGTGCTTGACTATCTTTTAAAAAATACTTTAATATAATCAGATCCATCAGCTTCCCCAGATCAAATCAAATAGTTCAAAAACATAAAATTGACCTCATTCCCAGCTCTCAAAGTCTGACATCGCCACTGCCAGCCCTATCCAGTCATCATCATCTGACAAAGAAGGGAGAAAAAGTGGGCCTTCCAGCATGCATTTAGTGATGAAAACTTGCCTCGTTATAGATCTGTGAAGTCTGTGAAATCCAAAGGCTCAGGGCCCAAAGGAACAATGTCCTGTCATTTGGCCCTCCCCATACTAATGGGATTTTAATTCAGCCATCTTCACTGATTACAAATATGGTAGTATGAAGTTCAGCAATAGATACCCATAGATACCCATGAAGTGACACACACACTTACATACACCTCTCTCACAAGGGGGGGTGACTGACTGATCCAATCCTCCCTGCCTGGCACTCTCCGTCCTCCACGCTTGGCTGGGTCCCCAGAATGGACCCACCTGTCCTGATACCTGGCACTGCATCTTCCAGAGGCAACATGTGGGGTGGGGCATACAGGGTCACATGCTGCCTCTCCAGATTTCTGCCAGGCTTCAGACCAGAATGTGGCCAGCGGCAGCCTTTCAGCTCTGAGCCGGAAGGAAGGGATGGGAGCTGCTTCCTTCTGCACGGGAGGAGGGGAGGAAAGGGATGATCTGGCAGAGCTCAGCTCTCCCCCATCCTCCTCCTGCTGCCACTGCTTCCCTATGGCTGGGAAGCAGCTTTTCCCTTCCTGCTCACACAATGCCAAAAGGCAGCTAACAGCTGCAGACTGCAGCTGGCCATCAACTTAACCCCACTTCTCAGTTATGGTGGCTCAGCAGAGGAGGGTGCCTAGGGAATGCAGCCCTATGTTCCTTGGGAGCAGGACCCAGGGCAGGGGGAAGTGAGGATGGGAGAAGGAGCTAAGTCTTTGTCCCAAGGGCTCTTGTGGAGTCTGCAGGTTTGGGGTGTGAACAGACTGGAAATCTCTTCAGCCACGTCTTCACACCACTCCCACCCCATTTCCGCCACTCCAGAGCTGAGATAAGGGGCCAAGAGACTTCTGTGTCCTAGCGCTGTGTGGGGCTTTGGCACATACAGGGCTCTTCCTGGCCAGAGATAAGGATCGTGGGCAGAGTTCCCTGTAAGCTGTCTGTTTGTGTGGCTGCTCAGGAGAAATTCAAATTCCACCAAACTGATTAGCAGACCGCCCACAGCTAGGTTTTGTGTTTCTATCAGTGGTGCACATACACACATGCCTCAGTGCATGTAAAAATTGTTCTACACATGGATGGAAGAGAGTAGAGGGAAAATTGGTCTTGGGCTTTTCTGGGATGCTGACCCCAGCCAGAGGCAGTGGGGGAAGGAAGGAACCTACTGGCTAAGCTGTTGGGGAGCTCAGTGCTCTCATTAGGGGCTGGTTCTCTGTGCAGCACTGGGAGTGGGATGTGCTTCATCATGAGGAATATGGAGGAGCAGTGGGGCTGGGAAACTTAAAGGGGCAAAGCAGGGAGAGGACAGCGAGAGGAGAAGCACATAAAGAGCTGATGGGCAGCAAAGGTCGCCATCTGGCATCTGTCCGCACTCACCAACTAGTGAAGCCAGTGCTGCAGTGAGGGCTGTGCTGATGGACCAGCAGGGGAGCAGCTGGCCCCATGTGCTGCATTTTCACCCTGCCACAATCCTTGTACACCATCTCCATTGTCAGCCACTAGACACACACACACACCCCACCGCTGGCAAGCAGGGCTCCATCCAGCCCCGCCAGTACTGATGTAAGGGAGACACAAGTACGGAACAATTTGCCCCTTTTTACAAAAAAGTTAGGCACCCCTGCTGGAGGGTTTAAATACGGGGCTGTCCCTTTAAAAATGGGACATCTGGTCACCTTAATTACTGTGCCTGTCACTTTATCAATTTATTTAAAAAAAATTAAAGTTCTAGTCCTGGGTGGCCAGTACCCTAGGTGGGGGAGGGCTTTGCCTTCCCAAACCGTCAGCCTGGCCCTGCCCACATTTCTTCTCCAGACTGCCTGTTGTAGGCGTCCTGGGGGCAGTGTGTTGCTGCCCTCAGTGCCCTCCCTCCCCATGCACCAGGGCTGGGGAAGATGGGGCCACATGCCCACATGCCCCGTGCCAGGGGGGCATGTAGTGCTTCTCCTTGGGGGGGTGAGGAGGTGGCTTGACTCTTGTGGGGAGCAGGTCCTCAACAGCAGGGGCAAGGCTGGAGGTGGAGCTGGGGACTTGCCTTCCCCAGCTATACCTTCACCGACCACCCATGGTTCTAGTCAAAGATGTATCTTTTTTACTTATTTGCTCATAACGCTATCAGTGAGTGTCCATGATAAGGGAAGAGAAGGTATTGAAGAGCTCACATATTCACAGAAGCACCAGAACAGATGGCTCACACAGCAGTAGGCTTCTTTTATTGGATAAATCTCTGGAATGGCAGGAGGAGTCTCCAATAGCTCCGAATTTTTTCTTATGATAAGATAGCTGAATTCATGCATAGAAGCACAAGAATCACACTATAGTAAGAAGTGAAGAGGGGGAGCAGTGTTAGGTTGCCTCTCGTTCTTCACCACTAATGACTGACAAATATAATGCCATTATTCTTGGTTTCTTAGCTTTAACTTCTCCCCTCTTTCCCTGCTTCCACCAGCTGAGACTCTCAGTTCTTTGTTCACGGGTGCACGGGTTCACTCTTGTCAGAATAATTCATTCTCAGGCTTGCTGCTGTGTGTAACACAAAGTGCTCAGGTGTCTGCTAATAGTATTTTTGCTTACTGAGCTCTAGGATAAAACGGTCGCACTGCCTCATTGCTGCAGAGGTTTTTATAAGTTTATGTAGATCACTGAATTGTTAGCCTAGCCTCCTAGAGTGGCTCAGTTTGGGTCCATCTGGTGCTGCCAGTCCTGGCAGCATTTTTATGCATGGACAAATTAATGATAAAGGGCAGAGCTGGGACAAAGGGAAAAGAACTCCTCCAGACCCAGCCCTCAAAAAAAAAAGGCGGGGGTGGGGGAGGGCACCTTCACAAATAGGTAAAATTGTACTAACATATAATATTTTTCTGGGAAAGACTTACTGAAAATGTAGTGTAATTTTTAAAAAAACAAAAATATCGCAAAATGCTAGCACCAACATGGAATGTGATGTAGAATATACTGAAAATATTATTGTGTCATTATATAAATTAATGCAGCACCTCACTTGTCAGAATGAGGTCAAACATCAAATGTTGCTGTGGAGGGGGTTTACTGTTTTGATGTTAGATACTATCATCTATAATTTGAGAGATCATTCTTCTAGCTCTTTGAACCTCTTCAGTGTTTCAACACCCTTTTTGAAGTGATCTGACCAGAACTGGACACATCATATTAGCAGTTGTCTCCCTAGTGCAGTTTGCATAGGTAATGTCTCTTCCCTGCTTCTTCTTCATGCAATCCTTTTATTTTAATTCACCCAGGAATTGTGTTAGCCACAGAATGATACTGGGAGATTATTTTTAATAAAAATGCCTAAATCATTTTCAGAGTCATTGGTTTCCACAAAACAGTCCCCTTTTACTTATGACAATTATTCCTTTGTGTCCAGCAAAGAGATTCGTACATAAAAATTTAAAGCTAAAACCTCTGACTTTGAAGAAGTGGCAGCATCCATGATAGAGGATTCTTTGTTTTTTTATAATCCCAGCTGGAATATGCAATACTAAGAGCTCCATTTTAGACTCATAGACTGTAAGGCCTGGGACCATTGTCTGACCTTCTGCATATTGCAAGCTACACGATCTCACCCAGCTACTCCTCTGAAAGACAGAACCATACCATCTGGCTGAGTTACTGAAATTCTCAAATCATGATTTAAAGACTTCAAGTTACAGAAAATCTACCATATACACTAGTTTAAATCTACAAGTGACATGTGCCCCATGCTACAGAGGATGGCACACAAAACAAACAAAAAAAAAATCAGGGCCTCTGCCAATCTGACTGGGGGAAATTCCTTCCAAACCCAAATATGATGAACAGAGAGATCCTGACTATGCAGAGAATACCCATCAGCCAGACACCTGGGAAATAATTCTCTGTAGTAACTAAGAAACCTCCCCATCTAGTGTGCCACTACTGGCAGATGAGAATAATTTACTGCAAGCTGTCACAGATCGGCTATGTAACATTGTAATTTAACATTAAGTGTTTTATTTCTTGTGTCTGTATAAGCAACACCAAAAGAAAATTCTCCCAGACAAACCAGAATTATTATTAATTATTATTTAAATTGTGAGAAATAATACAGGGTTAAAGCATGGCTGTAAGAGAAGTGGTACTGAAAAATCTCAGAAATAAGTAACGTCTGTAAAATTATAAACAGCAATTACCAGCAATGTTACGTAGCCGATCTGTGACAGCTCGCATTAAATTATTCCCAACTGCCAGTTGTGGCACATGAGATAAGAAGGTTTCTTAGTTACTACAGAGAAAATTTGATCCACATGCAGTGCTTGAACCTGATTCCGGAAGGCACTTAAACATGTACTTATGTTCATCCCTATTGATTCAGAAGGGAAGTTAAAGATATCAGTGAGACTCTATTACAACCAGGGCAAAGGACACTCAGAATGCTTTTTAAAAAACCTATCAGAAGCAAAGAAATCTTAGCATTGACATATGTCAATAAACAGAGGAAGATGGTAAAATTGTCAATAATAATGCACACAAAGAAGAAGCATTCAATAAATATTTCACTACTGTATGTGAAAATAAGCTGGATAATATAATTATAGCATAGTGATGGTAAAAATCGTTTTTTATTAACTAAGGAGCATGTTAAATCCATCTACCAAAGTGAAATATGTTTACTTCACCTGGTTGACATAATTTGTAGCAAAAAGTTGACTACTGATCATCAATAATTATTTTTAAAGAAGTTTTGAAATAGCCAGAAAGTCCCAGAGGACAGAAGAAAGATAATGTTGTGCCAATATTTAAAAAGTATAAATGGAATAATTACTATGGACCTGTGCGCCACTCAGTGACTTGTGTGGTGAAAAAGGGGGAGCTGATGCAAGTCTCAATCAATAATAGGATGGGAACATAAAATCATGACAAAATCTGCAGATGACAAAGATTGGTGGAATGGTAAATAATTATGAGAGTAATTCATTTACACAGAGTTGTCTGTAGTGCTTACTAAGGAGGCCTGGTCATACAGCATATATCTTGTTATGACCAAATGCCAGGTCACACAACTAAGAACAAAGAATAGAAGACATAGTTACAGGGAAAGGAGGCAGAAGCAGTAACTGAATAAAATATTTGGATCATGGCCACAGCTGGCCCACATTAGCTGACTCAGGCTTATGAGACTAAAAATTGCAATGCACGTTCTCCGGCTCCAGCCCAAGCCCAACCATCTGCACCAGTGGTTTTCAACCTGTGGTCCTCAGACTCCTGGAAGTCTGCAGATTTCTCTTTTCACTATGTTTAGGGCAAACCTACCTGTTCCCCTTGAAGGGGTAGGCGTTGGGTTTCTGAGGCCCCACAAGTGGTATTCAACCCCGCATTCATCCTAGTGGTCAGAGTCAATAGTAACACCCTTTCTCCCACAGGGCAGTACAGTCTAGCAGCCAGAGTCACTAACAGCACCCTCTTCCCAAAGGGCACTGGGGCCTAGCGGCCACAGTCACAGAACAACAAGGACCCCTTTCTGTGGGGTGGTTAGGCCTAGCAGCCAGAGTCAGTAGCTGTGCCCCCTTCACACAAGTCAGCATGGCCTAGCAGAGTCAATAGTAACGGGGAGCGTAGAGCCCCTCTAGGGTTTGCTAACGAGGGGGTAGGAGGAGCCGGGCCTATCCTCACCACCGGGTCCCAGCCCAGGGTCTTGTCAGCAGTGGAATGGTCCACAGCTAGCTCGGTGGGGAATCCTTCCAAAACACGCTGAGTACCTGGGGTACAACTCCCTGCCCTCCTACCTGTCTCTCCCATGTAGTCTTCTCTAGCTCTTTCCTCCAGCTTGGGGGCTTCTGCTGAGGGTCCCTGTTTACTGGTGATGTTATCTGGGTGCACCTGCATTTCCCCTTCAGGAGCTCCTGCAGCACCTCTTTGCTCATCAGTGGGCAGCCCAGACTGAGCTGCTCTGCTGGCCTCTAGCTGGAGCATGCCCAGCAGGGCTGTGAGAGCAGGGCCTTCTCCTCCAGGTAGCCAGGGTTAACCCTCACAGACCCAGTATGTGGTTGATACACCCCATCAGGGTCCACAAATGAAAAAAGATTGAAAACCGCTGGTTTATACTGTCATTTTTAGTCCTGCAGGCTGAAAATCTAAGCCCCTGTAAATCTAAGCCCATTGACCAAGGCTCTGAAGTTCACTGCTATAGGTTTTTTAATTGCAATGTAAACATACCCTCTTGTGACCATAGTAGTTAACTAACTGAACATGAGCTTCCAATGTAATGCCATGGATAGATGGGCTAATGTGATCATTAAACATTTTTTTTAAAGGAATACCTACCAGAAGAAGGGAGATGATGTTTTTATTTCATGGCAGGACAGAGACCACTACTGGAGTATCATGTTCAGGTCTCGTGTTCTTACTTCAGAAAGGATATTGAAAAGAGTTAAAGAAGGTTCAGAAAAGAGCCACAACAATGATTTGAGGACTGGAAAATCTGCCTCAAAGTGAGGTCTAGTCTAGTCTATACTCACACAAAATTGTAACACTTTTAACTATACTAGAATATTTAAAATAGTACTTTCTCCCTGATGTGGACACAGTTATGTTAGAATAAAGGTGCCTTATACCAGTATAGCTGTTGCAGTAGGTAAGGGGAATAAGTTTATACTGTGTGTAGCTGCTGCGGCATGAGTGCACAGCTACCCAAATATGTCCCAAGCAGGATTGTACTCAGGTCAGTTAGCATCTCACACTGCTGTAGCTACTCTGTTTCGGGTTCAGTCAGAGTTCGCACAATATTTCTCCTTGAGCTGGAAATCACACCTTCCAAATAGACATACCTTAGGTGTCCTAATATCTTTAAATAAGACTGGTGTCGTTCTGAAAGATATGCTTTAGTCATACTCCTATTACTGGACTCAAAAGATGGATGCATAAGTCTTGATTCTGAGTATGGCAATACTTTATTTAAAAATCTGTCTGTACAACTGATGACTCATCAAACCACTAAGGACTGTTACTAACTTATCTAATATTGCATTCATTTTGTTATATGTCTTTTAATTCTACCTAGTACCATTTGTTGATGTATCTAGTCATAGGAGGTACGTAAAATCGAAATCTTGCAAAAGGGTCTTAAACCCGAGTTGTGACTTATTGACTTGTATGGGTCTCTGCATTTATATGGGTCTGCAGTAGCATATGCTACTGCAAGCACAGGGCCTAAGGCATGCATTAGTCATATCCGTTATTCAAACATTCCATTCACTTAGACAAAGAAAAATAGTTAGTGATTTATGAGTCAGGAATATATAGAAGACACTCCTCTTGATAAATCTTGAGATTTACTACCTTAACCTCAAAAAAAGTAATGAGTTGATTGAGACCAAAGAACATACATGTTAAATCATTATAAGTAATCTGTCAGCTACAGATGTCATCTCTTGTGCAAAAAACCAGCAAAAATCAATACTTTACTCACATAAATCATAGGCATAGGACATTGGTAAGCTTATTTATAAATTCCATCTCTTAGTTTATGAAATAAGTATACTTAACACTTTTTTTGTTAAACCAATAAGTGGGATTCTGTCTCATGTTTAGATAAAATAATGTCCGAAGTTTGAATTAGTAGATTTTTTTCCACTATCTACCTTACTATAATTTCCTGTTACTGTTTTAATAAGTTATAATGTATATAATATTACATATTAATGGCTCTCTATATAGGTATGTATATATGAATTTCCTCTTTAAAAAAAGAGAGATGATACACCTATATGAGACCAAAGCTATCAACATTTAATCCTAGAATAGTAATAGTATTTCCATTGATGGTGATAGCATTTCCAATACCGATTTCCTTTTTAACAACACTTGTGTGGATAGGGTTACTTATAGGATAGGTGATAATGTTACATTTCTTTCATGGATTTTTCTTTTGGTTTATGCATCTGTGTATAACTTTCTAGAATTAAAAGTCATGAGTTTTGAGCAATAATTTAATCAAATTTTAGAGCTGATAAAATATTCAGGAAAGATGTTCATTCAATAATATTTGATTTCATTATTATTGCATTAAACAGCATGTCTTATTGCAGGTAAAATACCATGCTTGAATATACATATAGTAAAAATCATACTATACTGATAAAATACTGGCCAAAACATACAATGAAAAAATTTGGCAATTTCTTTATATATTGCTTAAATTATAACAATTATAACAATTCAGCAATTCCTAAGAATGGAGAATGTCCAAATAAAAGCTTTAAAAATATACAGCTGTTATTCCCAATACATAATTTATCTACAAGCTCATGTATATTCAGACAAATCGGAAATGATCCATACCAGTGGATCATTTCACAACATTTCAGTGAGAATGGCTTTTCCTTTAATCAGCAGATGAGAAGTGTAAATGCTTCCATCTTATGGGTTTGTCAAAATATTGCTGATCTTACAAGGAACAGTAGAGACATAGGCACAATTTTACTTCTCTATTTGGAAGTCAGCTCCAGTCAATCTGATGGGGCTGCATATTGCCGAGACTTGCAGACAAGGGTTTTCCTACGTCCCCAAAATAAGCTTTGTGAAGATAGGCAAATTATTTAGTAGAATTTGGAAAACTGCATTAAATGTTGTCATAAGATCTAAAAGGTTAGACAGCTATCGCAAGAAATCACTATTGTCTGTGAATAATTTGAGCTCATTTAATAACTTAGAATTCCAGTCCCCCTTGTTCACATGAGAAGAACAGAGGAACAGTCAATTAAATGAAGAGGCGGCAAATGTAAAACTGACAAAAAGAACTACTTTTTATTCACAATGCACAATTAGACTGTGGAAATCAATGCCACAAGAAGTCATCGAGGGCAATAATTTAAGTTCAAAAAGGGAGTGCATATTTATATGGACAATATAATAAGAATACCATATTGTGCTTTCCATCACTTGATCTCAAAACATTTTGTAAAAGAGGTCATTATCATTAATTCCCATTTTACAGAGAGGTAAACAGGGTAGCCAGAAGGCCAGTGATATAAAAAAGAAGTGGTCTCCTGAATATTAGACTAATGCTGTGTCCGCTAGGCCACACTACCTCCCCTAATATCCAGAGTTGTTATCATTAACAGTAACAAAGATGTTGAAAGTCATATTAAATTTCATGCATCAGGGATTCAGCCAATCTTTGACTGTTAGAGACTATACTGGAGCCAAATGCATAGGGGCAGGTTATTTCACACTGCTCTCTGAGGCTATGTGTACACTACCAGGTCATTCCGAAATAAAATATTTTGAAATAATAACTCCCAAAATAGCAATTTCGAAATAAACTTATTCCTCTTCACAAGCAGGAGTTATTATTTCAAAATAACAGTTATTTGATCTGAGGAAGTGGGTCTGGCCCACGAAAGCTCATCACCTAATAAACCATCTTGTTAGTCTTTAAAGTGCTACATAGTCCTGTTTTTTGTGTCAGTCTTGATAGTGTGGATGCTCACCTTGGGCATGTCTACACAGCAGCATTATTTCAAAATAACTCACGTTATTTCGAAATAACAGAGTGCGCGTCTACACTGCAAGCCCATTATTTCAAAATAATTTCTAAATGACGGGTGTCTTACTCCAACTTCTGTAACCCTCATTTTACGAGGAGTACGGGAAGTCGAAGGAAGAGTATTCTTCCTTCGACTTCCTGCTGTGTAGACAGCACCTAAAGTCTAGTTAAGCTACTTTGACTTCAGCTACACAATTAACGTAGCTGAAGTTGCATATCTTAATTTGGCTTTAGCCTGCAGTGTAGATGTACCCCTTGTTATTTCTAAATAACTCCCCCATGTAGACATGCTCTAAGGGGTCTGTCTGTGAAACATGTGCTACTGGCCACTGAAAGATTCCACAAATAATATTAGACTAAATCAACATTGGGTCTGATACAGTATGGCAATTCTTATGATCCTTTGGTTTTTTTTCTAATTTTCATTAGAATTGGACCAGGTTAGCATCATTTGTCTATATCAGCTTTAAACACAATTTCTAAGCCATAAAAGTGGAAGCTTATTTCTGTATTCTTCCATGAATAGAATATGGATTTGTGCCAGCTGTAGCTATGTGAGAGACTGTATATTGGAGGAACCAAGATCCAATGTAGGGACTGAAGGATAATTGGTTGACAGTCTTAGAACTAGTAAAACAAGGTAGGTGAAGTAGTAACTTTTATTGGACCAACTTCTGTTGGTGAGAGAGAGAGAGAGAGAGAGAGGCTTAAGCTTGCACCAAGCTCTTCTTCAGGTCTGTGAAACCTACTCTGAGTGTCACAGCTAACTGTAAAGTGGAACAAATTGTTTAGTATAAGTAATTTACACGCATTTCAAGGGACCCTTCAAGCTGAAGTGACCCGTTAACACCACCCTGGAGCCCCCAATGAGTTACTGCCTATTGAACAATATGAAGCTCAGCATCAGAAGCAAGCTCCCCACAGACTAGGATACATGAACTCAAAGTAGCACCAGACACTACTGGAAAAACATATGTGCAACCTGTGGACCTATCTTCATGGCTACAATAATCAGTCCCCTCCACCACACACCTTTCAGGATCCTTGGGTCCTATGCATGCCTGTCATAACATGTGATGTAGCTAATCCAGTGCTCTAAATGCCCCAAATAGCAACTATGTGGGTTTACCTAGACAATCACCATCCTCTCAAATGCATTTACACAGGAAAATGATAAAAGACAAAAATATCATATCATAAAATGATCACTCTATGCCTGACCTACCAGGACTCATTCTCAAAAGAGACCTACACAACACTTTCAAAAGATGAGCCTGGGAGCTTCATTTCATAGCTTTGGTAGATACTAAAAATCATGGACTGCATAGAGACACTGGATTTCTGAGTTCTGAACGAAATCAAATATGAAATTGCAGAACTATTAACTGTGATTTGTAATCTATCCTTTAAATCGGTTTCTGTACCTAATGACTGGAACATAACTAATGTGATGCTAATATTTAAAAAGGGCTCAAGAGGTGATCCTGGCAATTATAGACCAGTAAGTCTAACGTCAGTACCGGGCAAATTCACTGAAATTATAGTAAAGAATAAAATTGTCACACACATAGATGAACATAATTTGTTGGGGGCAAAGTCAACATGGTTTCTGTAAAGGGAAATCATGCCTTACTGATCTATTAAAGTTCTTTGAGGGGGTCAACAAACATGTGGACAAGAGGGATCCAGTGAATACTTCGATTTCCAGAAAGCCTTTGACAAGGTCCCTCACCAAAGGCTTTTAAGTAAAGTAAATGGTCATGTGGGATAAGAGGGAAGGTCCTCTCATGGATTGATAACTGGTTAAAAGACAGGAAACAAAGAGTAGGAATAAATGGTAAATTTTCAGAATGGAGAGAGGTAACAAGTGGTGTCCCCCAAGGGTCCGTACTGGGACCAGTCCTATTCAACTTATTTATAAATGATCTAGAGAAAGGGGTAAACAGTAAGATGGCAAAATTTGTAGATGATACTAAACTGCTCAAGATAGTAAAGACCAAAGTAGACTGTGAAGAGCTCCAAAAAGATCTCACCAAGCTAAGTGATTGGGCATCAAAATGGCAAATGAAATTGAATGTTGATAAATGTAAAGTAATGCACATTGGAAAAAATAATCACAACTACACATGCAATATGATGGGTACTAATTTAGCTATAACTACTCGAGAGAGAGATCTGGGAAACATCCACTCAGTGTTCAGCGGCAGACAAAAAAGCAATCAGAATATTAGGAATAATTAAAGAAGGGATAGAGAATAAGACAAGGAACATCTTATTGCCTCTATATAAAACCATTATATGCCCACAATTTGAATACTGCGTCCTGATGTGGTTGCCTCATCCCAAAAAAGAAATATTGACATTGGAAAAGTTTCAGAAAAAAGCAATAAAAATGATTAGGGGTTTGGAACAGGTCCCATATGAAGAGAGATTAAAAAGAGTGGGACTTTTCAGCTTAGAAAAGGGGAGACTAAGGGAGGCTATGATAGAGGTCTATAAAATCATGACTGGTGTGGAAAAAGTGAATAAGGAAAAGTTATTTACTTGTTCCCATAACATAAGAACTAGAAGTCACCAAATGAAACTAATAGTACCAGGTTTAAAACAAACAAAAGGAAGTTTTTCTTTATGTAGCATACAACCAACCTGTGGAACTCCTTGCCAGAGAATGTTGTGAAGTCAAGGACTTTAACAGAGTTCCAAAAAAGAACTAGATACATTTGTGGCAGTTAGGTCCATCAATGGCTATTAGCCAGGATGGGTACGAATGGTGTCCCTATTTCTGTTTGGATAGATCCCTTATGCTGTTTTACGAGGCATAAGGGATCTATCGGAAAAGGCTTTCTTTAGCGATAGATCAGTGTCTAGACTGATGCTTTTCTCCGACAAAGCTCTGTGTTGAAAAAAAGCGGCCATTTTTATGCTAATGAAGCGCGGGATATTTAAATCCCCGCTTCATTAGCAATTTCGCCCAGCCTAATCTGTATCCCTCTGCTGGTAGAGGGGTGCAGTCTAGACATACCCTTTGAGATCAATGGATGAAAAGTTCTATATAAGGGCTAGTTATTTTTATTGATTTATTTGAATACCAGCTGCATTTCATCTCTGAGTAATAAAAGTCTATTTTAGGTGTTTTAACTGTTAACTGGAATGAATTGTAGTTTTAATTAAAATCAGTTATATTTATAAAATTGATGTATTTATTTACTTTATTTAGGGTCAAGTTGTGTTCAGAAATGGAGAGAGAATGGGAACCATCAAATTTACACAATTTCAAGGTAGGCTGTGTATGTTTATTACCTTTAATTTAGACTTCAATCATGTGTGTAACTGCAAACTTGTGTGACTCAGAGTTGTTTTGCTCCACAGTAGCCTGAAGACATACAGCCATTTGAAAATAAATAAACTGCAGTAAAAGGTGCTGAAAAATAATGGCCTTTTTATCTTTTTGAGAAACAATGCATTGTGTTATACTCTGTTTGCACTAAGCATCACAGAGTATCTGATATTCATCATCAGAGATCTAAAATAAGCAAAGAGCCATTGAAAAGCTGTGCTAAAGAGCAGAACTAATGAGTGCTAAATACAGTCCTTTCTGAAAAATAAGACAGGTTTAGAATTCAGTAAAATGGAACAGTTGTTATCACCTGTTTTTTAAATGTAGTGGTGTTGTAACTGTTTTGGTCCTAGGATAATAGAGAGAAAAGGTGGATAAGGTGATTTTTTTTTATTGGACCAACTTTTGCCATTTGTCTCTCTTGCCAACAAAAGTTGGTCCAGTAAAAGATACTGTCTCTCCCACTTTGTAGCTCAGCTTTTTAAACTCAGTCCTGGCACTCTCTACAGGCTGATCAGTGAAATTTAGCTACAGCCCTGTACTGGGAGGTCACTCCAGGAGGTGATCTCTCCCAGGCAGGCAGAACACTTGTTGGAGATTTTTAGGGCTAGAGTCACAAAAGGACTTGGGCACGTGCCTGTCACTTTAGGAACCTAAATCTTAGATTCAGGCCCCACTAGACTTTAGAAAACTCACATTTAGCTGCCCTCAAGCCCTCGAAGCACCTAAAATTGCTCAGACCTGAATTTTGCCATAAAAGCTTTTTTTCTTAGATTCCAAGGTCAGAAGGGAGAATTATCATCATCTAGTCCAGTGTTTCTCAACCAGTGGTATGAGTACCCTTAGGGGGTACTCGAGAGAAGTCTAGGGGGTACGTCAACACAACTGAAATTTGGAGAAAAGTGAATTTCTGTTTTAAGTTTTACAGCACTTTATTATTTTTGTACTTTTTACACCCAAAAATTTCATCGCCCGCCCAGCTATGATTAAGATGTTTAAACAAATGTGTTGCAATGATAGGAAAAAAATTGTGTGTGTCAGAAAACTGTAGGTATTGGGGGTACTTATAATTTTTTTTTGAAAAAGGGGTACTTTATAAAAAAAAGGTTGAGAAACACTGACCTAGTCTGACTTCCTGTATAACACAGAACATCCCCAAGGCCACAGAACATCCCCAAAATAATTCCTAAAGTACGTCTTTAAAAATTCTCCATGATGGAAAAACCAACACAACCCTAGGTAAATTGTTCCAATGATTCCAAAATTTCCCTAGACACCAACATTCTTGCTTCTGAGCGTGCAAACTACAGCCCCATGCCAAGGCTCTGAACAGCAAATCCATAGAGCAATGCAAGAACCTGGGGGTTGTAGGCATTCCTCCACCCAGAGCCATCCCATCCATAGGGTTAGCCTGCAGGAGGGAGTGCAGCGGTCGGTGAGTGCACTCACCATGGTGGCCAGAGCGACAGAAAGTAGAGTGCTAGGTGCCAGCCAATTCACAAGCCAGGAGCTGCTCTGGTGACTCTCAAGGCAGATGTATATTCCTCACAGGTGAAACAACAGCCCAGTCTGTGTAATGTCACTTCCTGACTTATGGAGCATCTACACTGCACCGTTTTTCTGGAATAACGGCTGTTATTCCAGATAAACAATACTAGCGTCCAGTTGCGTTATTTTGACAGAAAGTCAAAATAATGGAGGGCTTTTTCCGACAGCGGTAAACCTCGTTCCACGAGGAATAAGCCCTTTTCTGAAAAAGCTTTTTTGGAAGAGGAAATGTGTAGACAATCCACTGCTGCTATGTTGAAATAGCTCCTCACCAGGGCCATTTTAAAGTTATTCCTCCCCAGTGCCTCCTTGGGCTCTAAGTTGACATAGCATTAGGGAAGCCTGCCTTGGACTAATTTTGAGGCTTCACTGTAGTGTGAACGCTCTATTTCGAAATAAATTTTTCCAGAAGATATCTTCCGGAACAGCTTATTCCAAAAGAAGCTTGCAGTTAGACATACCCTTAGAACCCTGCCCAGCCTCATAGGGATGACCTACTCCACAGGCCTTAGCCTGCTCATGTCTTGCTCCCACTCTAGTCTTGTTTCCAGCCCTGCTTCTCCTCCAACTCCAGCCTAACTTCCAGCTTACACTTGCATAATTGAGATGCTGTTGTTGCTTCCAGTGCTGACCTCTGGTTCTGGCTCCTGGTCTGGCTACTATCACACTGACCACTAACCTCAACAGTCAGTGCTCCAACCACCAGGTCTAATCCTCCATATCTCCGTTTCTGGTGAACACTCCTGCATGGAGAACAGCATATTCTCTCTATGTGACTAGCCAATTCTGCTGGCTTCTTTCAAGCTGAGTAGTTGTTGGGGAAAGTCATATCAGCAGCATAGGGGCTGTAAAACTTGCCCCACCCCTATTCCTTCCTCCCTACCCCGTGAGTGCTAAGCTATGCAAGGGGATTAGCCATGATCTGGCAGTATAACGTCATACACAGCAGCTAGCAGCAACACTGTCTACATACAAAAGTACAACATTATTTAATCTGTGGTTTATATTAATATACAGCAATGAATATTCTCATATACCCAGTTAATAGTGAGATTGAGGCTCAGGTGGCCATGGCTGCTGAAGAATATGGTTTTCTGATGATAGTGATGAGATTGGCAAATCCTTTTAACTTAGGAAAGAAAGAGAGACATTCTCGCCAAGTTTAGCAGACCAATCCAAATGTAATTTTACTGGACAAAGTGGTAAAGGCTTCTCCCTCAAGCACTAGGTCTGTGCACTGTAGGCATTAACTCTCCACTCTACCTTTGAATAGATCTGTTGCCTATCATAACCATTTGCGCCTTTGCATGAGGGCGACTGTTTCTTCAGACTGGTCATGCCATTTTACTTTGGACTGATACTGTTAGCTAAACTCACCTCAAACATTTCCATTTTATTAAAACCTGCCAACAAACTTCACCCTCCCACCCCCAGGGACGTGACAACATTTTCCCCCCTCGACATTAATGATAAATGCTGATTTTTTTTTCAGGCAGCTTTTGGTTTCTGGGTTGACAGCCCGGATGAAAGAAAGTTGTGCCAAAGAGCCTTGATTAGAATTAGTTAAACCTCAGAAATTTGGATGGATTATGCTATGAGAAAGCTAAGGCCAAATTGTGTGCAGGAAAGAAAGATGTTAGAAGGATTCTGACCATATGAGGACCTTTTGTATGTAATCTGGGGAGAGAAAGAGATTATTTCTTCAAAACTTGTTTAGAGAAGCTGGTGACACTGTCAAAGTTTTTTAAATAAAACTTTTATTTTAAGGTTTCCTAGATTTTTAAAAGTTAAACATTAAGCAGTTTCCTTCATTTTTCACCACTGATGATATTTAACATGCCAATGTTCTTTAGTGTACTCAGACACTCTGTATATAGATTCTTTTAGCCAGTCAGGACCCAGTTATCAAAGGTGCCCATTTTATAATTCTTTGTGAGCATGGGATTTCTGTCTCCGAGATAGTTCAAATCTATATTTCTGGGTGATCATTAGCCAATTTTTTTCTAGGACACCTCTATAAAAGCAACCAACTTTGTTTCACTACAGTATATGGTCCATGTAGACATGTAGTTACTGCTTTAGAAAAAAAGCTAGATTAAATAAAATGCAAGTACTATTTATTTAGCATATTTATATTAAATTCTTACTTGCCTCTCTCCTGTCTTTTGTAACTTTGCAAATGGAGTGCAGGAGGCTGTGTACAAAATTTGTGTAAAATTTAAATATGGGAAAAATGTTTATTTTGACTGAGAAGAGGCAGGCTAGTTTGCTATAAATGATCCCCATCAGCAAACAGATTTTTCTTTTTTATTGTGCGCTAAATATTACAATATAGTATCAATAGAAATCTGCAGGAATAGATATCTCCTACCAACGATATTAAGGAATTGGGCTAGAAGGTCTCTGAAACATTATATTAATTTTTAACACAGCTCCTAGAAAACTAAGGAAGCTCCAGAGGACTGAAAGAAGGTTAATTTTAGTGCCAGTATTTAAAAAGGGTAAATGAGTTATCCTGTATAATTATGCACCTGTTAACTTGACACAGATCATGGGCAAAATACAATTGATCCACTGAGACTCAATCATTAAAGAATTAAATTTTGTGAATATAATTAATGCCAATCACGATGACATTGTGGAAACTTGATCTAACTGAATATTTTTTAAAGTGGGATTACAAGTTCGATTGATAAATTTTAACTTTTGATGTTATATACTGGACTACTGCAGGGCATTGGATACAGTACCATAGAACATTGATATTGAAAATTAGCACCATACAAAATCAATATAGCATACATTAATGGATTAATAGCTAGCTAACAAGATAGTTGTTAAAATGGAATCATGAGTTACTTGGTACTCTTCTTATGAGATGCCATAGGGATTGTTTCTTGGCCTATGCTTTTTTATTAGTGATCTGTGAGGAAATACAGTGTTCATCAGTGAAGTTGGTAGAAGACACCAAGACTTGTGGATTAGTAAGGGCAGGTCACATATACCCAGTGACTTGGGTCACTTAATAAATGGGGCTGTTAGGAGCACATTTATTGTTAAAACACCTTTGAGTCAGTACATGCTATTGCCATTATCTTCACATCCCATGACTGTCGTGGGCCATCTGTCAAGTCAGATGCATGCTTAAACCCCTTAGTGGGTATCCAGAAGTTCCAACTGAAAGTTCACAAAATATCTCAACACAAGAGATTCTTCAGTTCCCCCTATTGGGCTATTTATCAGCCCATCTTTTGGGGTCAGTCTTCAGCCCCACCTTAGGCTCAATATTTCTTACATTGGGCTTGCAGTCTCCTTCCTTAGGAACTAGAAGGGGAAACCATACCTCTGTATTAAGCAGCTAGATGTGCAGCTTCAGACAGATTGCTGTTTCCCTGGGCTACTCCCTACTACTGTTATAGTTCATGAGGCTATACAATTTCAGTGTCGATGTTTGGGCTTTGGGACCCTGCACCTAACTCAGTTGATATGGGCCAGAGGTCAGTGTTTTCTTGCAGTGGAGACATACCCTAAATGGCCCAAATGATCTCCCTGGATTTAACCAGCCAAAAAGGGGGAGGATATATCTCAGTATTGATTTCATGCACATTTGAATCCTAGGATTATGAAACTAGATTAAATATGGAGTCAAGGCACGACATCTGTTTCCTCTTGAAAGGGTACGTCTAGACTGCAAGCTTTTTTTGAAAGAGAGCGTCCACACCTCAAAACCGGATCGAAAAAGGGATCTGCTTTTTCAAAAGAGAGCGTCCAGACTGCATGGATGCTTTCTAAAGAAAGCCCTGATTGCTATTCACAGAATGGCCACTAGGGCACCTTTGCTTTTTTCTATTGCCTCTTCTTTCGAAAAATGTCCCTGTTCTGCATCCATACACGCCTTTTTTCAAAAGAGGTCTTTCAAAAAAGGCATTCTTCCTCGCAATTTCAGGTTTACCAATGTTGAAAAAAACCCTGCGTTCTTTCGATTTAATTTCAAAAGAACATGATTACAGTGTGGATGCAGGTCAATTTTTTTTTGAAAAAAGGGCAGTTTTTTCGAAAACACAAAGCAGTCTAGACATATCCTTGGACTGGAATTGCTGCTGTGAAGACCATAAAATGTCTACAAATCTACTTGGTGTTCTCCATGATGTGAAAGGAGAATTCCTCGTGGCTGGAGACATTTACCATGGCATCTACTCGTCGCCAAATTTTGGAAAAACCTCTTCTTTCGGCAGATCGCTGTTTCCTCATACAATGAGGTTTACAGGGATGGTGAAAGAATCTGAATTTTTTTTTTTTTGAAAAGCAGACTCATTCCTTGGATGCAGCATAGCAGTGTAGATGTAGCCTCAAGAAGTCACCAGGAGACAGGCGAGCGTAAGATAGCTTTCATGGACAGAACCATTTTTAGGAGAGCTTTATTAGCCCCACACTGCTAACTATGCCTGACTTTCAGTTTTGTACAAAGTTCACAAAAAATAATGATGCCAGCTAACTAGAAATAAAAGAGAATTTTTTTCTAGATATCCAGTATACTACTCAGTATAATTAATTTTTCCTTCTCATGGCAACAGAGTGTATATCAAAGGGCATCTCTCTTGCTTTGCGGTTTTTTGCATAGGCCTTGTCTATCCTGAGGAAAGGAGGTGTGTTTAGTAAATGTGTTAACCAACACATGATAATTAACATGTTTTAAACCACCACAATCACCTGCAGTAGACAAAACCAGGGATATTTAAAAATATGTTCAGTTTTCATTGTCTGTGTCTACAGTAGGTGGTAAGTTGTATTTAAAATCATGTTAATTAACATTTGTTTAGCTAACACATTTCCTAAACACACTTCATTTTCCCAGTGCAGGCAGGTTCTTATTGCTTTGTTCTTGCTCTTAGGCTACACTTTGATCAGTGACAGGCATAGCTACCACAGTCACCAAATTATTAGCACTTCTAAAGTAAGTAATGTAAAATATTTTTGATCCTCTAATCCTCCATTTAGCCATGTTAATCTCCCCTGTAACTTTACCAGCAGTTGAATCTACCATGCACCTGCTGTTATCATTCAGGAATTTAATTTCAGACTTCAGAATCATATGAGACCAGGGGTGGCAGGTTTGTATAATTTTTGGTGGTGCCCCATTAGCCACACCCCCTGTCCTCTGTCGACCCCCATTAGCCACATCCCTTGACCCCCGTTAACCATGCCCCAACCCCCATTACCCACACCCCCTGACCCTCATTAACCAGGCCTCTGGAGGTAACACGCTGGGGGCAAGATGGACACATGACCAGAAGTAAAAGGTGTCATGTCACCCCTCTCGAAGGACTTTTCCCACCATCCTCCTACCAACAGGGATTAGTTTGGCCCCCACCAAACCCCTCTCATGCAACTATCCTGCAGTTGCATTAACCCAATGTGTGTGACATTAACTCGGGGGCACAGAGGCTGGGGGAAGTGTTCCCCCTAAGGCTATGTCTACACTCGCGGCTTCTTGCACAAGTACAGCCATTCTTGCACAAGAACCCACAGAGCAGCCACACTGCCCCCCTGCTCTTGTGCAAGGAAATTTACAGTATGGCGTGGTACGAGAGGGTGTCTTGTGCAAGAGCTACGCTCTTTTCTAACAGGTATAAGCGCACTTGCGCAAGAGGGCAGTCTGGCTGCTCGGCAGGGATTTCTTGTGCAAGAAACCCCTATGGCTAAAATGGCCATTGGAGCTTTCTTGCGCAAGAGAGCGTCCACACTGCCATGGATGCTCTTGCGCAAAAGCACAGCTCGCACATGGCAGTGTGGACATGTTCTTGCGCAAGACTTCTTGCACAAGAAGCCGCCAGTGTAGACATAGCCTAAGACAGGGGTTCCCAAACTTTTTGAGACGGGGACCAGTGAATCCATTCACGAGCTTTTGGAGGACTGGTGACATTCATTTGCATATTTGCATATTCATTAAGCAAATGATGATTATGCAAATAAGTTGTTTCTGGTCCTCCCAAAGCCCCCAGTGCCAGCTTTAGCAAAACTTTTGATACGGTCACCCACAATATTCTTGCCAGAAAGTTAAGGGAATATGGATTGGATAAGTGGACTGTAAGATGGATAGAAAGCTGGCTAGACCAGGGTTTCCCAAACTTTTTACTTTAGTTGGAATCCATTTTTTTAGTACTGTGTTTTGCAGCCCAAAAATATAAATGCATATTAAGAAAAAGAATGAAAAATG
Source organism: Pelochelys cantorii (assembly GCA_032595735.1). Lineage (NCBI taxonomy): Eukaryota > Metazoa > Chordata > Testudines > Trionychidae > Pelochelys > Pelochelys cantorii. The sequence goes on from CM064327.1 coordinate 146,167,481, forward strand.
AATACATTTTCACTGTGTATTATTTATTCACAATAATAACAGTACATAACATAAATCTTAATTACAATTTAACCAGTAGAACTTTAACAGTTGTAAAGTTTGTTTATTTATAATTGAATGAGTTGAATATAAGTCATTTGTGTGCACTTTATAACTTTTAAATAACTAAAAAGAGAACTAATGGGAAGGGTGATGTTGTTTTGCATCACATAGCAATTTTATGTCAGGAGCAAAAGAAGAAAGTTTTATCCTCAAATCTGGTTTAACATTCAATCTATTTCTATATTTATTTTTGAAGAAAACCAAAGATGAGAAACTAGATTCACACTTCTATGTCGTGACGAAAGGCATTAAGAATTTGACTGCTTTCTCAGATAAATGTGAATATTCATTTCTACAGCTCAACCAAAAATCAATCAAGGAGAGTTTATCAAAGTTCTCTTTTAAGGCAGAGTCACAGAACAGTTCAATTAATGAATCTACTTCTGATGCACTCAATTGTAGTATTTCTTCATTTTTGGTGTCAATAGTAAACGGGTTCTTAATCCACATTTTACTGGCGTCAATTGGAGGAAAATATTCATTTAAACTTGATGTTAGCCCCAAGAGGTGTTCTTGGATTGCTGCAGAAATCGCATCTGAGATATTAGTTTCAGCATATTTTTCTTGTAATTCAGTTAAAGTACAAAAAGACTTAGTTTCTCTTGTTAACTCGCTGTGCCCATAAACGAAGTTTTTTAATTGTTGCCTCAACTTTTTCGTGAACTTTGAAAATATTAATTTTAGTGCCTTGTAAATTCAAACTTAAATCATTTAAAAGATGAAATATGTCACATAAGTAAGCCACCATTGTTAACCAATCAAACTCATGAAACCTGTCTTTAAATGTAAATATAACATATTTTGCTGATGGAGGGTGTCGCTTCAAGAACAATAAAACTTCATCCTTCATTTCAAAGAGTCGTTTCAAAATGTTTCCTTTCGACAGCCATCGAATCTCACAGTGTAGTACGAGATGCTCATGTTCACTTCCTAATTCGTTGCACAAAGCAGTAAAGATTCTGGAATTCAAAGGACGAGCTTTTATATAATTTATAAACTTCACACATTCTTGAAGAGTGGAACTTAAAAGTGATGGCATAGTTTTCACAGCTAGTGCCTGTCTGTGAATACTGCAGTGCACACAGTCAGGTGCTACAGCTCGAATCCGCGGGACAAGCCCAGTGCGAGACCCTGCCATTGCTCGAGCCCCATCACTGCTCAGTCCAACACACTTTTTCCAGTCAATATTTGCTTTGAATAATAAAATCATTGATTAGCTTAAAAATTTCGGCAGCTGTTGTTCTTGTTGGAAGTGGTTTACAAAATAAGAGATCTTCTTGAATGGAACTTTCATAATCATATCTAACAAAAACACATCAAATTGGCAGCGTCAGCTATAGCAGTGCTTTCATCCACTTGTAATGCAAAAAACTGACTATTCTGTAGTCGATGAATGAGCGTTTCTTCAATTCTACGTTTCACTGTATTGTTGGATAAAGACAGAGAACCCAACTGATTTCCCTTTTTTCCTCCATAAATACGGGATGTAATAGTACTCAATGCAGGAAGTATTAACCTTTCACCAACAGTATGCGGGTAACCTGTCTCGGCTATTAGTTTTGAAACTTCATATGAAGCCAACACAAAGTTTTCATTTGAAGAGCCCATTGAAAGTGCACTTTTCATGCTTTTTTTAGCAAAAGCTAATTCATTTCTCTTATTTATGAAAAAATCTATGGGCTTACTCGCGTATTCTGGATGTTTGCATTCCAAATGGCGTTTCAGTTTTGATGGTTTCATGCACTCGTTGGATAGTTCTGTGTGACAGATTAGGCATAATGGCAAGTGATTATCACTACCAGCACTTATAAAACCAAATTTCAAATACACATCAGAATAATTGCGGGTCCGAGGAGTTTTTATATTCTTATTCTCACTTGTACTAGGCTGCACACTTGTACTAGGCTGCACACTTGTACTAGGCTGCACACTCGTACTAGGCTGCACATCATTCAAACATTTTTTAGTTGTATTTACAGTCACATTCTTCAGCCATTTATCCATATTGAAGATGAAAATTAGAGGGTATGTTATTGAAAATAAATGAAGAAAGCTTAAGCAGTTAACCTAAGAGTACGTGCACCACTGTGCAGAAACAAGCTGAGGCTGCTGTATCATGTGACAGGAAAACCAATGACACAAGCTTTGCTGCATGAAAATACACGTGTTTCCGGGGAGACGAAGCCCTTTCCCTGCCCTTGTCAGGTAGTCTGCGCTCCCCGGCACTGCCAAATCACTGTGCTGCCCCAGAGAGCCCGCCCCCTGGAGGAGCCACTGAAATCCCACAGGAAGTAGTCTGTCACTCACCCATGGAGACCACCGTCCAGCAACCCCGGCTGCATCCTCCATCCAGCCCGGACCAGGGCTTGGGGACACGGTGCTGCATGGGCAGTCAGGAGCCCATAACTCCTGACCGTATCCTCCATGCAGCCCGGGCCAGGGCTCGGGGACGCAGCACCGCATGGGCCAGCTGGGAGACAGGAACTCCCGGCTGCATCCTGTGGGCAGCCCGGGCCAGGGCTCGGGGCCGCGGCGCCGCACGGGCCAGCTGGGAGGTGGGAACTCCCAGCTGCATCCTCTGTGCAGCCCGGGCCAGGGCTCTGGGACGCAGCGCCCCAGCAGTCACGCTGAGGCCCGGTATATTTTTGCCGCGGCCTGGTACTGGGCCGTAGCCCATAGTTTGGGAAACACTGGCCTAAGAGTTTCCTCCCATGAGCAGAATGGATTTTGTGTTGTGCACCAGTACTGAGTTCGTGCGGCTTGTTTGGATGTGCAACTGTGGCACCCAAGTTATTAATAAATATTTTATAAACCTTTACCTTTTCTCTCTGATGCCATGTCTCCTCCTCTTGCTCCATCAGCTCCCCTGGTGCCTGCTGCCCCCTGACTCCTCACCCTCCTCTGCTGTCCTGACTCCTGCCCTTCTCACTGCCCTCAGCCCTCCTGCGACCTGCCCCCCTCCACCAGCCCTTCTCTCCCCCCTGTGCCCATTCCTCCAGTAGCCCCACTCTGATCATGTGAGCTACCCCTCCTCATCCCCTCTTCTAACACCTCCCTCTACACACCTGCCCTGCCTCTCTCCTCTGGTGCTGGTCCCTCCCCTGCAGGTGTCTGCCCTTCTGCTTCACCCCCAGAATCCCCAGGCACCTGCACCTTCCCTTAGCTCTGCACCCTCCTGGTGCCTCCCCCTTCCCTTACTGCCCCTGCCCCCTTTGCCCTCTTTTTCCCTGATGCCCACCCCCTCACCACTCTCTGCCCCTGTTCCCCTCCTGCCCCTCTGTGCCCTCACACATGACTTGCTCCATCCCCACCTTTCTCATGCCCACCCTTTCTTTCAAGCCTTCTCCCAGCACCTCCCCCCCTCTAGCCCCCAATCCCCTTCCCCACTCCTCTCCTTTCCCAGCATCACCCTGTCCCCCCTCCCACTGACACCTCCCCTCCTGCCCTTTTCCTCATTGTCTGCACTTGGCCCCCTGGCATTTGTCTCTCCTTCACGCTGTCTCTTGATGCCTTCCCCTTTCTTCCCCCTCCCCCTCTGCACAAGCCCCTTCCTCTCCCACCCCTTCCCCCTAGTTTTCCCCCTCCCTTACCTTCTGCCTTCCACTTTGCGGGGCCGGAGTCTGTGCTCGGGCCCCGGACTCTGAACCCAGAGTTAGGCCGAGCGGCGCAACGCGGCACCGAGCAGCTTTAAAGTCCCGGGCCATGACGTCATGTCACGCCTGGGTGTCTCCCCGCTCACCTGGGAACGCCGCGCATGGCAGCAGCAGCAGCAGCAGCAGCATCCGGCAGCACGCACCGGCGAGGGGGAGCCACATTGAGAGCTGCGCATGGCAGGGACGGTCTGGGGCCGAGGGAGATGCTCTGAGGCTGGGGTGGGAGGACGCGGGGGGGGGGGGCCGGCAGGCGGGGGGAGGTGGGGGACCGCTCCAGGCAGAGCCGGGGGAGAGACACAGCTCCAAATATTGCTGTAGCAGGGCCCCCGGCTCTGAATATTGGTAGAGCATGGGCATCACGAGCCCATATAACTCGCCACCCATGAATGATGATGAAATACAAATATTAAATAGCTGTTTATTAATTGAGCACAATCCATTCTGTGCACTGAATGAAAAAATATTATGTGCATACTTGTACATACACACAAAAGGGCTGAAATAAAGTTGTAGAGGCAACTTTATTTTTATCATTTCCCATCTTTCAGCACTTGAGATCATAGCCTTGATGAAGTTCTTTTAATATAGTTTGTGTGTGACTTTCATGCAACGTATCAGAATTACATTCCATTTAAAGATGTAATTAGTTTGTGATTACTTGCACCTAGGCAAACACTAATTTTTAGTTTAACAATTAATTTGTCTTTATTTGTAAGAATAAAGTTCTATTACAGAATTAGCCTGAATGTAATACTTTGTGTTAGAAAATCATCATCTATACCTTTTAGAAATTCCAAATAAGTTTTATTAGTGGCATCATGTGGCCTCCAGCATATATCTTTCATATTGAAATCCCCATTGATAACACAATTTTTCCTTTCTCCATGTTTAGACAGATGTTTAAGGAGATGTTCATTCTAATATCCAGCCTGGTTTGGTGGGTATATAAAACCTCTAGTTAGAATCCATTTTTTTCAATTCCTCATTTAAAATATTCATTTTCAACCTGTCCTCCACAAACCTACAGAGGTCCACAGACGACATCTAAAATTTCCAAAGGAGTCTGCGTCTCCATTTGAAATTTTTTAATAGTTCCACAAATGGAAGAAGGTTGAAAACTGCTGATTTTAGAACATTAATTATAAATGCTCCAGGTTCTGCTTTTCTAATTTTCAATTAATCAATGTGGACCATGCTTTCCTCCCTCAATCGGGTGCATCCACTGACATTAAAATTCAAATTATGTGAATCTTTCCATCATGTTTCAGTAATACCAATTTTGGCATTTTTTTTAATACATGAACATTTTTAATTCCTATGTCTTTGTCATCTCTAGACAGCCTGGCATTGCTTGACTTGGGGATACACCTACAGTTCCTTGAGGAGGATTGTTTAAGCGTGGTTTAGGAGTAAACAGATGATTTACTTTTGTCCATATCACTGTTAATAGCTCAAAGAGATTGGATATATTATATATGCCCCCTTTACAACCTTCTGGAAGCTAAGTTTCTTCTTCTGGCTTTGTTTTCAAATCTAAGATTCTTATAAAAAATGTAGCTCATTTAATATAGGCTTACTATACACTTTCTTTGTACCGCAACTGCTAGCAACAACATTCTTCCCTCAGTCTGTTGTTATGTGCTCCACTGGAATTATGTATTGGTGTATATATTGATAATTCTCTTTTCTGCACACCTTGTATTCAGATATGGGCCGTAAGCAGTTAAGAAACCTGACAAATTGGGGAAAGCAGAGAGATGAGCAACAAAAATAGCTAGGAATGCATCAATGAATTTATATAGAAAGATTAAAGGGATTAAAAATGTATAATTTGATAAGATCATGACCACATTTGGATAGGAGGCACTTTAAGGATATAAATCGCAATGACAGAGAGAAATCACACAGTGGTACTAAGCAACACAGCAACTAGGAGAAAATTTTGTTCACCCTACATTCTAAGTGGCTAAGTTTTATAGAAACAAATTTCACCTTTTTGTACTTAAACTATATACTTTATTACAGGATCTTTTAAACACAAAGGCAAAGAAATCAAATTAAAAGTTAAAGGCAATTGTAACCGGGGTGCATGCTCTTCTCATGAGTGCCCCATTTGGCCAAGTCCACGTGTTTGCGCTCTCTCTCTTTCTCTCTCCCTCTCCCTCCCTCCCGCTCTCTCTTTCTCTCTGTCAGTTTCTTCCTACACCAGGATAGAGCAGTGTCCCAAGGCTCCTTCCCTGGAGACAACATCCTCGTCCTCTTGGGGCGTCCTCACTACAGCTCTGTGGCTGGGCCTCTCTGTGGTACTTCAATATTCAGGCCACCTTCCCCAGTGGCTAATGAGTGGTTGACAGGGGACTCAGGCCCACCACTACTCTGGGTCCTGGCCAAGGGACCCTCTAAATAGCAGTTGTCTGCTGTGTCCCTTTATTTAAGACCTTGTCTACACTACCAAGTTTTGTCACCAAAAAATGCTTTTTTGTGTCTTTGCCCACAAAAGCGTATGCCCAAATAAATCTGTTAATCTTTAAGGTGTCACAGGATTTGTTGTTGCTTTTGCAGATATAGACTAACACAGCCAGGGGTGGCAAGTCTGCAGAAATTTTGGTGGTGCCCAGAATGCCCAAAGCCCAAGCCCCTCCTCCAGCCGACACCCGCCGTCCCATCACCACACCTGCCTAATACTCAGGGAGGAAGCTTGTTTCTAAGTGATGCCTCTCTTACCGCTTGTTTTACTTACTTATTAAGCCATGGTGTCACAGTTTTGGTTCTCTTAATGTGTTTTTTTAAAATTTATTTGGAGCATTCGTTTAAGTTGAGCCTCTATTATGGTGTCTTTGAAAAATTCTATGCAGGTTTCAGAGATTTTCACTTCTGATGATGTTTAACTAACCTCCTCATTTTGTATAGTTACCTTTTCTGAAATTAAATGCCATGCCGTTGGGCTGCTGTGGCATTTTTCCCACCATAGGGATGTTAAATTTAATTAATTCACTATTTCCAAACAGTCGAACTATATTCCTGGATCAGATCCCTCACTCCACATAGGACTAAATCAAGAATTGCCTCTCTTCTTGTGGGTTCCAGAACCAGCTGCTCCAAGAAGCAGTCATTTAAGTTGTCCAGAAACTTTACCTCTGCATCCTCCATTGTTATTATTGAGGTGTTTTATTTTTATAGTGTCTCTAATCTCTCTTAGCTTTTCACAGTCACTGTCACCATGCTGGTCAGATGGTTTGTAATATATCCCTACTGCTATAGTCTTATTATTAGAGTGTGGAATTACTATCCATAGAGATTCTTTGGTACAATTTGGTTCATTTTAGATTTTTACTTCATTATATTCTATGCCTTCTTTCTCAGATAGTGCCATTCCCCCTTCAGCATGACCTTTTCTGTCCTTCCAATATATTTGTACTCTAGTATTACTATGTCCCATTGATTATCTTCATTCCACCAAGTTTCTGTAATGCCTATTATATCATTATCCTAATTTAATATGAGGCACTCTAGTGCACCCATATTATTGTTTAGACTTATAGCATTTGTATATAAGCACTTTAAAAAAAAGTATCACTTTTTAGCTGTTTGCCATTACCTGATGTGATTGAATGAGAGTCTTTTTCATTTGACTGTTTCTCATCAGCTCTTACCTGTATCTGTCCTCTCTTCTTTACTAGGATATAGAGAGTCTCTATTAATAGACCCTGCCCTAAGGGATTTCTCTGTTCGATCCATGTATTCCTCTGCATCTATCATCTTTTCCACAGCCCTTAATTTTAAAACTGCTCTATGACCTTTTGTAATAGTTCCAGTCAGCGGGAGGCCATGCCAACCCACCACAAGCTGCCAGAGTCCAGGGCCCCAGGCCCGACTGCAGACTGAACACCAGCCACAGAGGCCACGCTGGCTCACTACACTACCTCCCTTCAAGTCCAGTCTCAGGTCTCTGGACTGGTTCTGGCTCTTCCCCGGGGCAGGAGAAAAAGTCAGCATTTAGATGTTCTTCCTGGGTCTGAGGGTCTTTGGCAAGCTGATAAAAGTGGTCTGCAACCAATTCAAAGCGGGACCACTGTATTGCCCATTGGGAGTCTTTTGCTGCCCCATTGACCCGTACCACGTGTTCAAATGCTCGGACTAGTGTGGGATCTTCCCGTTGATCTCAACTGAAGTCTGTGCTGGGGTCCAGAATGGAGGTCCCCTGGTTCCCAGCGGGGGATGGTATGGAGGGGAGGAGGGGGCTGAGTCTGAACCGTTGCTTTGGTTTTAGCAGGCTGCACAGTTACCTGGTCTAGGGTTTCCCCATCTTGGTTCTTGTCTTCCACTGGGTCCCCTTCTAAAGCGATCTGTACCTCAAGCCATCCCAAGTTGACCTCCTGCAGCAATTCTCTAAAGCTGGTCCAATCGTGCCCAAGAATGATGGGGTAGGCCAAGGTGGGGGCCATCTCTACTGTTACCCCTTTTACTGTCAGTATGCAGATCCAGGGATAGGTCTGGACTAAGGATGTTAAGTATTTCAAAGCGGCGGTGCAGCATAGAGCCCAGGGTCAGCGGGGGACTCTGAGTCCCCCGCTGACCCCAGGTTCCATACTGTGCTTCCGATTTGAAATGCCACATGGAGCCAGGATCAGCTGGGGACTCCCCAGCTGACTGCTAGTTCCTTGCGGCATTTCCCCAGAATCCGGGGTCAGCTGGGGACTCCCCAGCTTCTGCAGAAATGTCTCGCTGGAGCCCAGGATCAGCTGAGGAGTCCCCAGCTGATCCCGGGTTCCATGCATGGCAGCAACGCACAGCTATTCCCTGGATCAGCTGTGCAGTGCTGCCACTTTGAAGTACACCCTCTTCCCCCTTCTTTGCTGCCTCTATCTGATAGTTGACTAATGCTTAACATCCCTAGTTTCGACGTCTCCATTAATGCATTGTATTTTTACCTCGCCGTTGATTGGTCCGAGGCCGGGGAGTATCTTCCATTGGATCAGGGTTTGTCCACAGCTGGAGTTGAGAAGGGCTATCCATTGTTTTGCTCCTGTTGTCAGTTTAAGGGGAGACTGTGGGCGGGGACGGGACTCCCTGGCATAGATTTGCCCAAAGTTATAATCCATGTCTGTGCAGTCCCATTGTAAGTGCCCATATCGGCCACAGGAAAAACAGGGTCCCACTTCTGTCAGCCCTGGCCAGACGGAGCCCTCCCTCCCTGAGCGTCAGTTCCTGCTTTGGTTTCCCATGAGGTTGGTGTCCGACGACATGGGACATGGAGTTCTGGCTGACTGGCTGTGGTGTCGAGCTTGGCCACTTACACTCGTCTCCATGGATGGGCTTTCCCTTTGGGGTCCTGCCTTCGGGCCTGCCACAGAAGGAGCCAGTTCAGGAGGGGAAGCTCCATCCTGGACCCACCAGAGCTTCTGCCGCTAAGAAGTCCTCCATGAGGGTTACTGCCACACTCAGCGTTGTGGGTTGATGGCGGAGTACCTAGGCTCGGCCACAGGAAGGCAGGATGTGGATAAACTATTACAGGGCAATTTCTTTTGCCAAATCGAGCACCATTCGTTGGCTCAGAGTCAGAGCCACTCGTTGTCCAAGTCCTGAACTTCCTGTGCCACCACATGTGGGCAAGTTCCCAGTGGATAGGGAGTCATTCGGAGGCCACAGTGGAAGGCCTCTGGGGTCAGGTCCAACTCATCAAAGATGGCTCCCCTTCACTTGCTCATAGTCTTGGGTGGCCTCAAGGGGGAGGCCTCTCTAGGCTGTCTGAGCAAGGCTCGTCAAGTACAGGGCCAAGATAGCAGCCCACAGCCCCTGGGACCACCTGGCAAGAGTAGCAACTCTCTCAAAAGTCTCTAGAAAGGCCTCTAGATCGTCCTCCAGACCCATTTTTGACAGCTGGATTGGCAGCCCAGTGGTCAAATGTTCTCTGTTGTCCTCCTTTGGGCGGTTTACCGATTGGGGAACTAAGGGTATGGCAAGACTGCGGAGCGGGTTTCGGGATACCAGAGGTATCCCGAAAAAACTCCGCCGCATCCAGGAAATGCATTTGCTCTTCTGCTTTTTTTTGCGGAAGAGCAAATGTGCTCTTTCGGAAGCCCCTGGAGCGCATTTTGCATACCTTTTTCCAACAAAAACTTATAGTCTGTCAGTGGAAGGCCACACTGACCTACCACAAGCCTCTGGAGCCCATGGTTCCAGGCCTGACTGCAGGCCGAACACCAGCCACAGAGGCCATGCTGACTCACTACACCTTTGTAATTTTAAGTGCCAACAATCTGATTCCATTTTAGTTTACATGGAGCCCATCCTTCCTATATAGGTTCCCCCTTTCCCAAAAGTTTCCCCAGTTCCTAATAAATCTAACCCCCTCCTCCCTAAACCATTGGTCTCATCCATATAGTTCTGTCTGTCTAACTGGCCCTGCATGTGGTACTGGAAGCTACCATGGAAAGTCTGGATTTCAATCTCTTACCTAGGAGCTTAAATTTGGCCTCCAGGACCTTGTTCCTATCCTTCCCTATGTCATTGATACCTACATGTACCATGATAACTGGCTCCTCCCAATCAGGCCGTCTCAGAGAATGACAGAGGTCCACACCACTTTGAGTTTAGAGGCCCCAGCCCAGCCCCAGACCCCCAACACATCTAACTTCTCATCCACATTGCTTACCCGCATTGCTTTGCTCTGTCGACAGGCGAGCTAGCAATGTGGCCATGAAATGTTGACAGTGCATAGAAGAAACTGTGACTAATACAATTATGAAGGTGAGTAAAATGCTTATGACAAGAAGGATATTGTTTCTCCGGTTATATTTGTCATGGGAAAATATATTTGTAATTAAATATTAATAGGATAATCTAGGGTAATGATGCTAGGCTTAATTTTTAGTTAAAAACTAAACAAAATAGCTGAAATTCATTTAAGAAAAGAAGAGGGAAAGAAGTTTAACAGAAAGAAGAGAAACTTTTTTCTAGTTCACTGGAGGGATGTGGATTTATTTTTTCGAAATACAGCACTTTGACCCAGTAAGTGTAGAAAACAGCTCAATAAAAAAAGTGTTAGCATGTAAAACTCATTGTGTGATTAGTAAATGAGATGCTAAGGAGGGATTAGGATGAAAGCATGCTTCTTAGCGCATGAAGACAGATGTATACTAGCTCTGCTTGAGCTGCCATGAAAAAAATAGCAGTGTAGCGAGGGGTGGCATGGGTATGGATGGTTTGTACTCAGGCTGTGGGGTTTGTATTTGTATTGGGCCTGTGCCTGCCCGTTTTCCCAGCTGCAGTATAGACATTCTCTTAGAGAATCACTCCGAAGACCTAACTGAATGGAGTCTTGCAAGGAGATTATTTGTTAACATTTATTTCCTTTATCATCCTATTCTGTTGGGGGATAATTGCTGAGACTGCAAGAATAGAGAAACACGCACAATGAGGGTGATGTTTCAGTATTACTGTTGTAGGAGGAAGGTCTATTACAAGCAGAAGGACTGGTGTTGTTTTGTACTGTAAGGAGCCTTGCAGATAGTAATGCTGGAATTTTGGAAACATTTTTCATTTAGAGATTTCCAGTGTTTACCGTAGCAGTAGAGATACTATTACTGTAGGGGTTTATTACTTTAATAACGGGCATGAGCAGACTCAATTGATCTCTATATTTATCACTCCTTTGTCACCATGTCACAGTTTGCATTTGTTCTGCCATTATAAAATGCAAATCTCACTTTAAACCATAGCTAACCACACAGTCATTGTATTGGCATCTCGTTCACTAAGATGACATTTTACTTCCCATAAAAACAGTCTGTTTTACTAAATTATCACTAAGTCTTGGACAGAAGTAACAGAAGATAAATTCTGTAAACATGTTTAGCGGAAAATCAGCATATGTAATAACTAACCACGTTAGAGGTAAAAAAAAGTGTTTTGTTTCTCAAATTTAAAGGGGTTTTTTAGCCCTGAATAATTCTTTTAGGCACTGTAGATGCCAGTGTTTGACTTACATCACACTGCTTAAAATAATTTTAACAGGCTGCAAGTGTTACCTGAAACACCCCATCCTGCTGATGTTAACCCTAAAGAGGGAACATGTAACTGGGTTTTACTGACTCACTAACATAGGTGACTCATTACCCCCACTTGATCTGAGTGAGATGGAATTGGCTTTCTAAGGATATCTGAGGAGAAATCTTGAACTTGACTTTGTTACCTGATTTGTTGACTATTGGTTAATAAAAACCAAACTGCAGGAAGATGATTTTGGACTTCACATAATGTGTGGACTGTGTTTTTAGAGCTGGTTAGGAAAGGTGTCTGCTTACAACAGTGTCAGTCTTAATACAAGGGAATTTTTAAGTGATACAAGTTAGTGCTGCTATCTTCAGAGAACTGATTTGACCAAAGAAGACATAATTAGCACATTTACTGTTAACATTATTGCCTAGATGAAGAATGCACCAAATAAATATTGCATTTATTTAGTCTATTGCAACCGAAAGGGATAAGGTCAGGCATAGGACTAGCAGGTTGCAGGAAGTACACAAAGAATTCATTTTCGCGAGCTCCTGGTACAAAAGTTTGTTGTTTGTTTAGGGGTTCAATTTTTTGGAGGGAGAGGAAGCTGTTACCTCTTTGTGCAGTGAGCTACCCTTCTCCTGGATAGATAAACTCTCTGCACATCCAGGAAATGTGAGTCCTCTAGGTATTAGTTGACTCAAAGGGTCTTATATAGTTTTGTCTGGATAAGCCCAGATTTAGGAGCATATCTGATTTATAATATTAATTTCTTTATATTGGGCCAGATTGGGGCCGGATAGGTTAAGCTATAAATTCTTTCAACAGTACCAGACAAATTGAATACCCTCAGCCCCCTACATCTCCAGTGAAAGTAGGAGGAATTGGTGGGGCCTTAATTGCTCATCCAGTACAGCAGCCAGCATGGGACATGAGGGTAGAAATCTGCTGTTGATATGAACCAGTACCCGATTTCCACCCCCAAAAAGCAGAAAGGGAATTGTACTCTTCCCTAGAATGCTCTTGGGGCAGCATGGCCACACACTGCCTTTTACACATGAAAAACTAGTAAGCTAGCCTTTGGAATTATATTTTGCCGTCTATCACGAAGGCATCTGGGTGTGTTGCATCAATAAGCAATTATAAATGAGATTAATAGCAGCTCCCTATTTATTAACACAAATCCCATTCCCTTCTATTTAAAACAACTCAGCAATAAGTCTGCTGAAACAATCGTACAGTCTGCCACGAAGTTCGTTAAAGTGGTAAACTGAGACTGCCCAAAGGAGGCGATTACAGAGCACATTGAATGCAGGATACTTTATTGGCATATTCTAAGAAGAACTGGAAGTGTTTTCCACACGAAAGACCAAATCCAGGAGTCTTTATTCAGGTGAGTAATTCCATTAGCTTCAGGGGTTGCTTATGCAAGCAGAGATTGCAGGATCAGTCTCCATGTGAACTAGGTGTGTTGTGACAATTTCTCATATTCACAAATACTACTGATCATTCTAATAGGCTCCTGAAAAGGAGGCACCTGGTTATTTTCTTCATAAAAATAAACAAACAGAGGCTCCCTGCATAGAGCACTAGAAACAAAGCCTTTCCTGTCATTCTGGCCCTTCAAAAGGTCAGTGTAAAAATGTTATAATACAAAGTGATTTTAACCTTACTTTTGCTAATGTGACATTTGGAGCATGGTTGTAACAGTGTGATGTGACAGCAGGCTAACATTGTGAATTATTGGCAAATGGCATGGGGTCTGACTGGAACGAGGAAGTTGTTCACTGGTTTATCATTTTATGCTTTTACATCCAAATGTCAAAAGAAATAAAAACCCCACAGATTACGAATTACAAACCGCTATACATATATCGAAATGCATTAACCCCACATGATTTTTCTGAGTTTTTAGAAGGAGTCAAGTACACACTGGAAATTTTGAAATTACAGGGATACCCACATGCAAACAATGCTGAAGTAGGTTAAGGTTGCAGATACGACAAATTTCTGATGGTCTAATTGTGGATTAGCACAAACTGCTGAAACATTCTTGGTTCATTGTGCAGGTCCCAGCAGCATGAACTGTTTAGGGTGGTTGTGCAGAACTGTCTCCCCCCACCTTAGTTCTGTCCCCACCCTCACCCTGCCCCCCCCCTAGAGTGGGGCCACAGCTCGGGGCGGCTATGGAACCCCAGGCATGAAGCTGGCAGCTGGGACCAGCAGCCAGAATCCTGGGGCCTGCAGTGGAATCCCTGGGGCCAGCGGCTAGGTCCCCAGGTGCACGCTAGTGGTCTGACCCAGGTGCAAAACTTGGGGGTTGTTTCACCACCCCCCCATAACCCTACTACCTACACTTATGGCAGGTTCAATGAATGCAGCTGACCTCTGTGTGAGGCTTGTGAAAATCAGTGAATAGATATTAGCTCATAATGCATTTAAGTGCTAACCCAAGGTAGAATTGTAATTTGCAGAACAAAGATTGGACTGGTGCATAATTGTAATGGGCCTGTGGTGCTGCAAAATAAGCACATTAAACACTCAAGAAGCCTAGCAAAGCTCAAGTTGCTTAAGGCCTATTGGGAGGGTTTTGTGATGGCAGTGATTGGCGTGTGGCCTCAAACTATGGGCCTGATCTAAAGTCCATTGAAGCAGTGGGCTTTGGATTAGGCCTTATTTTCAAGGCTGTGAACCCCTGTGTATATAGTGCTCTAATAGGGCTTGTCTACACTAGGAAATTATTTCAAAATAACTTATTTTGAAATAATAAGTCTACACTAAAGAGAAGCCATGAAATTAGTCTGTGGCAGGCTCCCATAATGTGGATGCGCTACCCGAACTTAGAGCCCCAGGAAGCACTGGGGAGTAATTACTTTGACTCTGGGGAGTAGTTATTTCAAAATAGCAGCAGAGGAGCATCCACACTACTGCTATTTCAAAATTACTATTTCGAAATAAGCATTATTCCTCATGGAAAGTAGGAGTTAGTATTTCGAAATAACCAGCCCCTTATTTCAAAATAACAGGCTCGGCAGTGTGGACGCTCTGCTTCTTATTTCAAAATAAGGGAAGTTTATTTTGCATAGCGTAGACCAAGCCATAAAGTCCTGCAAAATCCAGTGTTTGAGCACAACATTCAGTCTCTGTTTGTGAGTATAATATTCTGCTCGCCATGTGATAGCTTATGTTCCCTATCAAGCTTACTTAATTGTATTTAATATTTCCTGAAATCAAGCTTTAATCAACTACATTTTTATTTTCGCCACTAAATTTCAATTAGTAGTTAATTAGGCTATGTCTATGCAGCAGCATTATTTTGGAATAATGTCAGTTATTCCGAAATAATAAAGAGCACATCTACACAGCGAGCCATTATTTTGAAATAATGTCGAGCTTACTCTGACTCCTGTAACCCTTATTTCACAAGGAGTAAGGGAAGTCAAAGGAAGAGTGTTCTTCCTTCAACTTTCTGCTGTGTAGACAGGGCCAAAAGTCAAATTAAGCTATTCGAATTCAGCTACACAGGTGACACAGCTGAATTTGCATATTTTAATTCAACTTTTGCTCTGCTATGTAGACCTGCCCTTAGATTTTATCACTTTTTTTCTAACTTCCTCACTACAAAGGAGCAAAACGAATAATCTGAAGATATCAGGAACACCTCTTTTTTTAGGGTGTCATAATTCTAGGGGACACTGTCCAATTCACTTCAAGTTTCGTAGACACATTTTACCTAGTCCCCAAAAGTAATCTGGCAATTTTGAGGTCAATATGATACTTTTATAGATTATAAAGCAAGGCCAAAATTAGCTGCTAACACAAAATCATTTGCAGCCTTAATTATGGAGTGACTGTTTCACTCCACCCTACAGACTGTAAATTATAGATATTACTTGCTGGAGCATTATCATAGTAACCACTGCTAGAATTATTGTTAAAGATGTATAATTGTGCAATGTGTAATATCTAGTTTCACAAGTAAAAAAACACTCTTCAGCTATTGAAATCCATGCATGTTGAAATATAATATATAAGGCTACAGCTTGTCCTTGCCGTTCTCTTGCATGTGACACCCACATTAGCCCCTCTCCAAGCTCTTGGACAGCAGAAGAGGGAATAGGAGAATCCTGCCCCTCCCCCTCGTGCGCGCGCACACACACACACACACACACACACACACGAGAGAGAGAGAGAGAGAGAGCCACACGACACGTAAGAGAGAGGGAGAGAGAGAGCAGACACTGTGAAAACTGCATAAAGACAGGGAGAAAGCCCAATTCATGGAAATAGCTAGGGTGATTTATATAGAGATTGATTTTTGTAGTGCTAGGGAGAAGATTGGTTGGTGATAGCACATACATGAAAGTGGGGAAAAGAAACAAAAACAATATAAAAAGCGAGCAATATAAAAAGCTAGCAACCTCAGAATGATTTATTTTATCATGGAGGCAAATGTCAAAGGAGTATGGCCATTAGGATTTTTATAGAAACATTTTATATGATGATTTTTTGAAAGTATCCGATTTGGATAGACAAAGTTTTGTGCAAATATCCTATTTAATCATGTGATTTTACTATGGTCACCTTTATTCTCCTGGCTCCTTGTCCTCCTACGGCTATTACACTCACCCATTACACCTTGTCTTACATTACTCCTCCAACTCCTGAGGGCACAACTATGACTACATATATTTGTGCAGCACCCACCAAAATAGGGCTCCAATCTTGACTAGGGGCCACTAGATACTACTACTGTATTAATAAGAAATCTATAAACACCATCTGATTTTTTTCTATTTAATCTGTTGTGTCCAACTGCTTATTATGTTAACTGAGTGTTACTTCTTTGAATTACCTGACATCTGTGTAACAGTGCGTATGGAAACTTTCTATAGAAAACAATAGGTACAAAGGGTAGAATTTGCAAAAGAGCCAATGTGAATCAATAAGACTTCTTTCCTTGAGTGAGTGAAATGCTTTTGAAAGTCCTACCTAAAAATCATTTGGCTCTGAATGGAGCAAACCCAAGCTTCTGACTCTTCTGTGGGGTTGAACTAGAACAAGCCAGAGTTGGGCAACACATCTGAGCCTTGTGGCTGCACAGCGTGCAAACATGTGTCTCTAAGCATTGCTATTTTCCACTTTCTCCTACCTTTAGACATCTATTATGAACCGCTAGGGGGATCTTGTTGCTAAGATTATGGTATGATTTTTCAGGCTGTATATTCACTTAAGGGAAGGTTATAGTCTAGGTAGCAGCCCTATGAGGGTAGATGTACCCCAATTCTCTACTTCACAGCATTCTGTCCTGGAGCATAAGTATCAAGCTACAATAGAAATACTACTGTGATAATCTGTAAGACCTGGCCTGGGACCCGTACAACAAAATTGTGGTGTTTGTGAAGGATGTAGGAAGAGGACTGAAAAAACTCCTTCCTGCCACACACAGTGCACTCATCCAGCACAATTCAGCTAGCATGCCTGGCAGCACTTCACCATCCATGAAGCCATAGCCAGTTATATTGGAAGTATAACTTGGGCCCCACTCCTCCCATGTGGTATTGCTAGTGTCTCTCAACAGGTACTGGCAGAAGTGCCTGCTGCTCCTTTCAAAGTATGTGTGGGTGCTATAGAGAGTGACATTTCCCTCACCCAACACTCTCAGAGGTAGACTGCCTTCATCGGCACTCTGCTAGCTTTCAGAAGCATTTAGATATCACAAGAAAAGGAGACAGTTTTCTCAGCATACTGGAAGAAGGCAGGCTACTCTTTGGCTTATTAGATTTTAAATTATTTTTTTTCTGGATATACTGTATTATCTTGAATTTATCTACATTGACTCTTGTGGCCGTTTCACTGCCAGTCATGGAGTGCAGCCAGCACACAAATTGAAGGAGTCTCTTCCATTGTAATGACTCATACAAAGTGTGTACCCTTGATGGGCACAGAGCTTCACCTTGAGAGATTGTGTCTGCCTGAATCAGTTTCTCAATGCTTTTTCTGAGATGGGGCAGATCCACATCACAAGTGCTTTTTTTGTAAGAAAAAAGGTGCCGGTACTCCAGGGGAAAGTTGTTGAGCAAAAAAAAAAAACTGCACCAGGGACCGAAATGTGGTCGTGGCCCCTTTAATGCACATGTTTGCCGCGTATCCCGAGCTCTCTGCCATTGGGAACCAAGCCGCCTCAGGAAAATAAATGCCAATCGGTGCCAGTACACCTGAGGGGAATGTGATTCATTTATGGTATGCTGGGAAAATAGGGGTGTACTGTCACAAAAAAAGCACTGCCAGGACCAAAACCGACCCCTCCCTCAGAGCCAGGCATCCTCACCTGCCCCCATCCCAATGCTCCCATCCCTCCCCAGAGCCAGGCACCCCCAGTGAGCCCCCCCCAACCAAATTCCCCTCGCGCAGAGCCAGGCACCGGAGGGACGTGACAGGTAAGGTAACCCTACCTTTAAAATGGCTGCTTCTGCCGCCGGCCCAGCTGCCTCGGCTCGCAGTGTGTACAGCGGGCAGCATGTGGCCCAACTCCTGGCTCACTGCTCTATGCATCATGTGGGCCTGTGTGGCGTGCGCTCCGGTCTCACCCCAACTAGCATTGGGCCCGGGGGCAACTGCCCCCTCCTCGCTATGCCGTTAGTGTCGGTTCACTGAGTCCCCCCAGCCCAGCTGAGCTGCCCGCTGCTTCCCCCCGCCAGCCCAGCTGAGCCGAGCACCACTTTTCCACCTGCACAGCCCAGCTGAGCCATGTGCTACTTTTCTGCCCCAACAGTGGAGCCGCATGCTCCTTTTCAGCCCCCGCTGCTGGCCCAGCTAATCCGTGCACTGCAGCGCTAGTGCTCCCAGGGCCAGGGGCTGCGCCGGAGAAAGCAGCACGGCACGAGTGCTCTCAAAAAAAGTGCCGGTACACCATACCAGTGCATACCGTCACAAAAAAGCACTGCACATCGCACATTACAAAGGACCAGGGCTGGATTACCCAATAGGCAGACTAAGCACGTGCTTGGGGCACCAAAAAAAATGAGATTTTACGGTATAGTATTGTTTTTATTTTGAATTACATATGGGGGGGGCACCATAATCTTTTCAGTGCTTAGGGCCTCTAAAGGTCTTAATCCGGCCCTGCAAAGGACCATAGCATAATAAACACAATCTAGCCCTTAGTAGCATCTTTTCTTTTATCCACTCTGCCAGGATAGCAATGAAGTTTATTCAAAGAACAGGCTTAAAATTGATTCTTGTTGGCACCTTACAACTTGTTCATTTCATCATTATCTTTGACTTAGTTATTCAGACAGCTTTCAGTCCATGTAGAATTGTTTATAGCCCAGCCAATTTGAAATAATTTGCAGACTAAGATAAAGTGAGGCACCATGCTTTACTAAAATTGAGCTATATTCCATCCACTGCCTTCTTTTCATCCATTGGTTTTATAATTGTCACCAAAAAAAAAAAAAAAAATCAAAGCAAAGCAGATCATTCAGCAGGTTTTGTTCTTTGTAAACCTATCTTGCTTTTTTCCTCACATTTCATAGCTTTTATATTGATACCAGAATCTGATGTTCATATAACTTTCAAGCACTCAAGTCGTTAAAATAGGGTTAAAGTTAAAAATTGAACATTAATTCTGCTATCCCGTGCTTACATTTATGGTCTATTTTATAGCTATATTTATTCCTTCTCAAATTATACAATATAGACTGTACAAATTGGAATTTTATACACATCTGTGCATGCAGAGAGCTACAGCACATACAGTCCTTAGATTTGAGTTCATTTTTAAATCTCAGTATGATCTTCAGAACTAGTGAGGGTTGAAGAAGTTATGAACATCAGAAATCAGCAAATGCGTCCTTAATTAATTTAGCTATTTGGGTGTCCTCTGACACTGTTGTCTTGTGTTGTTAATTTCAATGAGATTTAAAAAATCATATAGTGGCTTTTACTCAGCTGCTTGTTATGATGATAAAACCTGGAGGGGAAAATCTTGGGCCCCATTTTACCACTGTGCCCCCTGAAGCCAGGATTTCACCCTGAGTCTGTTCAGTAATGGAGATTGAAAAAAAAAATCCCAATGTTTCATAATTTCATTAGCATTACCCTCCTTTAGTCAAACCATTTACCACTTACCAGTTGCAATTATTTTCGGGAGTAAGATGGAAACAGACAGACTAATGTGGAAAAAGGAGGAGGGGTGAAATAAGCAGAAATTTAGGAGTAGATGAGCTTTAGCTCTGTCATTCCAATTCCTTCTCTTTCCACCTTGTGGGTATATATCTGAGGAGCAGCTCTCATAGGAGTAGACAGAAAAAGAAAAGCTATTAACTCTTCAGGTCCATTAGTACTATTGCTGAAAAAAGTCAATTCCAATTGACATTGACTTTTTTCAGAAGTGTTGCCAGGCAGTTATAAAATGTTGGTACCATTTTTTAGTTTACATTTATGGAACATTTATTAGCTTAATAAATCCACCCTTCAGTGTAAATCCAATATAAACACATCGTTTGTCATGAAATTATCCTAATATTGGGTAGGGGAAGGCACAAAGCAACTCTTCTCTCACCATGGTTCCCACATCATAAAAGGGCCAGAAACAATCATAGTCCCTGCAGAACTAGCAAATATACATGTGTTTTGGTCAAAGCCTTTCTCTGGGTAAACTGATGTGAATATGGGGATTATTCTCATCTCTGAGATTTCTGAACTGCTCTTATTGGAGACTAGCAGGGGAGCAGAGACTGCAAAATGAGGGGGGCATCTCACACAGTTCTGAAATTGAGGGGAAATGGCTCTTGGGCCCTACTTGTGATAGGCTTCTATTCCCTCTACCACAGCTTCACTCCCACACTCAAGGATAGGATTTTTTGCCTCAGTCTATAATTCTATAAGGCTAGAGCAAGACGTAAAAGGAATATTTAAGCTAAACATCAGCGTAATCTCACTATATATTTTATAAATGTGTGTCTGTCTGTCCATCCGTCTGAGAGTGAGTTAATTCAAGAACGCCTCCTAAACAGTAAGGTAGGACCTCCAAATGTGGTATTGCAGCTTCCTCTTATCATGACTTAAAGCAAGGTCAGGATTTGGTTGTGCCAGGTTAATAGGATGTGCCTGGAATTCGATCGTTTCTCAGAAAAATGAAAGGGAGGGGTCTGGTAGTAGGGAGTTATACTGCAGAATGACCACAGAGGGGTAAGCAAGGGGGCAGAGATGGGGACTAGGACAACTATAATCCTATTGGGCCAGTAGAGGGCGGGGTGGAGAAAGGGGCAGCTATCTGCTATACATTTAAGAGAGGTTTTTTTCTGTTTGTTTGTGTGTGTGTCTGTCTGACTGTCGCCTAGCTGGGAGACATGCACCCCTCCCCTGGCTTTGCCTGCTGGAGCAGCCATAGACAGGTGCTTCTTACCTAGCCCCAAGCTCAGAGAGGGCTGGGGCTGTCCTCTCTCCCCAGAGCAGCCTGCATACTGAGTCCCTCATCCGCAGCCCCACCCCCAGAGCAATGATTTAAATGAAGAAAAACAAAACTTATTTGAGTTAAGGAGCTGAGCGCAATGCTGGGTAAATTTTCTAGTTATTATATAACAACACAATATAGTCAGACAATGAAACAAGCTGCTAAAGAAGGTTATACAGTCCCTATCAATGGAGGTACTTAAGAATCGTCTAGCTAGCTCCCCACCTATCAAAGACAATTTATTTCTTCCATCACAAGGCACCACAGAAGGATTGATTCTTCAAGATTATTCTCTCCTCCAACTCAAATGATTGTTTGAAAAGTACTCTTCCACTGAAAATCGATTGCTGATCCGTTAGATGTATAAAATCTAATCAGCAGATAAACTATTCATGGTGCTAAAAGAAACAATCTGAGAAAATTGGGTCAAATTATGTCAGAAGTGGGTCAAGCTTCTGAGAATACAGCCCTGACATTCATTTTAATGAGTACACAAGGTTTTAAAAACAGCTTACTGGTTTTAATCGGAGACAGCTTGTGATATGATGAATTAAAGAATTGTACATAAACATTGTCTCTAGGCTATTTAAGAGCGAGTTTTACCATTCTGCATTATGAGCCTAATCCAGAGCAGTTCTGAGCACATCCCGAAAGGCTGGGAGTGGGAACTGAAGATATTCAGGACTTGCAGGATCAAGCCTATAACCTAATCTGACTGATAATGTGAAAAAAAACGAGTAGTCCTGTGGCAATTTAGAGACTAGCAAAAATATAGAGAATCATGAGCTTTTGTGGGTAAAACCCACTTCGCCATGAAAGCTCATGATTCTGTATATTTTTGTTAGTCTCTAAAGTGCCAGAGGACTACTCGTTTTTAAATTTACAGACTTACACGGCTACCCCTCTGACACTTGATAATATGAAGGACATGCATGTAGTTTTAAAAATTAGGCTGTCTGATTTATTTTTAAGTATCATATGTCTGTGCTTGCTAGGATTTTTATGTACTAAGTTCAAAGAAAAAATCCTATTCAGTCTAATTTTTGCAATATGTATCATAGGAAATATATTTCAAATGTTTTACCTTCTTCACTAGGATCTTGTGAAAATTAGATATATGCTGTAAGATCCTCAAATGGAAAAGACTGTAGAAATGCAAATAGTTACTTGTACTTGCAAAACATTGAGAAAATGAAAATTGCTGTAAAAGTGCTTAATAGCGATAGTAGCAGTAGTAGTGACATTTGTGCTTTTGTGATTGTTTTCTTTTGTTATCATTTTTAAAATCTCCACATTCCATAGCAGCATAATCTGTCGTGTCAGAGAGCCAATAAAACACCCCACTTCAAACAAAAGATTAATATGGGCAGATGCAAGAAATATTGTGTGAAATTCTGCAAGGGTCAGACTTGAGAATCACAAATGTCTGTTCTTGCCTATGAATCTATAAAATCACTGGCCTATGAAACTATGTATGTCTGATAAATAGATGTTTCACAGACATTTCAAAATCCTGCACTTTTCAGTTTTGCTATTGTAAATAGGATTATTATTGTGAACCATAACATACAGGTGTGACTTGCCCATTAGAGGTAGTTGATATATAAAACATGTAAGACCCTCTGTGGTAACTGCACCTAGAGAATTGTGAAGGATATGATGCAGGTCAAGCCACCCTCCTGTGTCCAGAAGTTATAGCTCTGAGGTTCCTTTGTGTTGCAAAACAGCTGCACAAAAGGAGGGTTGATGCCCAGACTCCCCAGATCAATCCATGAGGCCTCAGTGAGCAGCCTTGACTAGGTTTTTCCCAGGTGTAAAATCAAGGGATTAGGGCAAGAAGAAGAGACTGTGTTAAGTGGAGAGATTTGTGAGAGACCCTGAATACAGACAGAGGCAAGACAGCTGCTTCTAGGGACAGGGCAATGGTCTCTTACCAGATGTGTCTGCAAGAGGGAGTTGCTTACGTGCCATTTGTTACCACCTTTGGCCAGAAGAATGGGGCTTATTTATATTTTGTAAATACACAATTTATACTGAGAAAACACCTGACTCTGCATCACCAATTTCAGCTCCAAATTGAAAGCTGCCCTAATAATCACTTGAATTCTGCTACCAGCCCGATAAAATGATATTTTATGTGTGTTCTGGAGGCATAAAGGAATTCTGCGGTTAAGGTTTTTTGTTGAGATGTACATGTACAGCCTTACAAAATAGTAAGACTCTGTCCTCCCCGAATTTATGACACATAATCTGAGTAATGCATGAATTTTATGAGGATTTACAATGTCAATTAACTCAGTTGAGTTAAAATCTGCTAAATAATTAATCCTTGAAGAATTTCTTGTTGAGAGTATAGCCTTTCTAGAAACCCTCTAGCTAAAAAATCACAGGTCCTAAAGAATCAAAAATTCACAAAAATCCATCTTAGCACTAACACTGTTTATTTAAAAAAAAAATTAACTAAGCACAGCTAATTGCTCTTATTGTATGTAATTGTTATGATTGTACTAAAAGCCAGATCAATATGTGAGGTCATTCTTAAATAGTGTCTTTGGATATCAGCTGTGATTCAACAAACCATAATTATTATTCTTCAACTAATTTGCATGTTGCAGTTCTGTAGTTTGCAGAGGTTCATGCAGACAAGGAAGAATGTGATGGAGGAAGCATCAGCAGAAAATGTATTTACACTAACTGAGGTTTGAGGCCATAATGTACTCTCAGTAATGTGAAACCTTTCATAACTGTAGTACAAAACTGATTTATCTAAAATCTCTGATATAAAATAAAAACAAAACCAGGACCTCAAAACTGTGTTACCACTTTAGAAATTACAGATTGCACAGCTGTGATTATACACAATTTGGCCACAAATTATGCCTGTTATCCCAATTACAGTCTTGATAATGGTGAAATTTGACTGTCTAATAAAAAAAACCCTCCTATATTTTATGTTTACCAAAAATCTTTAATACAGATTTCATTCTTTCTCCCCTTCATGTTAGCTCCTATTGCCTTGCATAATGCATAAATAACATAACCGCTGCAAAAAAAATCAGTCAGTTTTGCATCATGAGCAGGATTAATCACAGATGATAGTTACAATGATAAATGATGGTACAAGATTTAGCTTCTGAGATGCCTGGACATAAACACTTGTGGTTAAAACAAAAAGTATAGTTCAATGGAGTAACTATACAGAGTACACAAAACGTGTGTAAATTAATCTTCATTCTTTGCTTGATGCATCAGTGAAATGCTGTTAGAAAATTAAGAGATCTGCCAAAAAATATACAGGATTTTTTGAGGATGAGTACTTTTATGAAGTAGCCAGTAGAAAAATATTCAGTGGCAAGTGATTCCTTACTCAGCAGCAATCTATTCACTAACCTGGAAAGGAAACTCAGAGGAAATGAACAAGATAATTTCAGGATTAATTGTTGGTTTTTGATAATAGTGTAGAATGACATGTAAAGAGCATGAAGTCTCACTTTTAAAAGATGGCTGCAAAATGCACATTGGACCAGAAAAAATATATATTCAAAAATAATGTGGCTTAACTGCTAACAAAAATATGTAGTCGTTAAAATCATATACCCTAGATATGAAAGCTCGTTGGAGCAGTATCAATAGACATATCTCAACATTAGTGAAGGCAGTATGGTCCAGTGAATTGGGTTCTGGCCTCATACCCATTAGGCCTGGTTTCTGTTTCAAGCTCTGCCACTTATCTTCTGTCTGACATAAGGCAAGTCACTAGTTTTTTGGCTGTATTTCTCTTCTCATCCCTTGTCTGTCTCATCTACATAGTCTATAAATTCAGGGGAAGCAATTGTCTTTCAATATGTATTTGTGTAACATCTAGCACAACTGGGCTTGATCATGTTTGGGGCCTTTAGATACTACAGAGAAAACAAATAATAATATCAAGAATCAGTGCAATTGCCAGGCTTCATGGAATAAACTCATTTACTCTCTTTCCCTGAGATTTTTTTTTATCACTAGTTCAACTGTTGTTTAAAATTCATATGCACTGCTGCCCTAAAGTTGGGAATGCCAGCAACTGGAGGATCTCTACATTTAGGTGGATCCTTTGACAGCACAGAGCCAGTGCAATATATCAGGTTTCTGGGGGCACCGCTGAGAGGCATGGGTGGTCGGTGCAGCTGAGGCCCTGCCCCCACCACAGAGAGGGGAGGAGGCAGGGCAGCGTGCCAAGCACGTGTGTGCCCCCTTCCCACCACGGGGAGGGGAAGAGACGGGAGGGGGTGGGTGTGCATGCCCTAGCCTCGCCACCCCAGAGCACTGGAGAGGAAGGAGGCCATGCAGTTCCCTCCTCCCCGGCCCCCAGTGTACCGGGGAGGGAGGAGAGCACTCGGCTCCAGTCTCCCCGGCCAGGAGCACTGGGAGGGCGAGTGCTGGGGGAAGCCACACTCCACCCCCAGAATGCCTACCACAGGCATTCTGGGAGCGGAGTGTGGGTGGGGCCATACCTGGCAGTTTGGGAAGGCAACCCTTCCCACACCTAGGCTACCAGACACCCATGCTGAGAGGGTCAAATCAGGGTAAATTGCTTAAAGACATGTCTCCTTACAGTCCAAGACTGATGGTCTTCCACTATAACGTACACCAAAGCAGTCACAAAGAGCACTTCTGTTTGCCATACTAGCCATCAAGAAGTCACACAAGAAATCCCCTTAGACACTCCAGCTTCTCCTGTGCCACAACTCCTTATACAGATGAGAAGTTATGAAAACCAATCTCACCAAATCTGAACAGGTTCTCCCAATCCCAAAGGACCAGACACATTCCTAGGCTAATTTATACTTTAGACTTACTCAAAAGAGCACATTGTACCAATCCTTTAGAATCTAAAATGTAAAGTTTTATTGAAAGAGAGAAAAGTTGAGAGTAAAACTGTTAAATAAATCAAATTGGATATACCAATTATAAAGTTCTTGGTGCAGGTATGAATTAATCTGCTGTTTTATAAATCTCTGGAATACATCCTCTGTTAGGGTGGATCATCAGTCCCTTCCGGCTCTATTCATAGCAAAGCTGCTTCAGAAGTGATGAGCTGGAATGAAGACAAAGATGAGGTACCATCAGGGCCCTCTTTATAACCCTTGACCTTTATAATCCATGTGGAGGGAATTCCATTGTTCTCCTTGTGTGAAGTAAACCCCAGAAGAAGTTTGTCATATGAGTAAGTCACATGCCTATGCATGACTCTGTAGCAGCCATTGCTTATATGCTGGTCTGAATGTTCACAGCAAAGTTCCTCAGATGTGGATTGGCACCATGTGCGGTGCATTGTAAGTGTAATACTGCTATTCACTTGACTAGCAATCATTTCACAATAGATTGGACTAGCCTCCTGTTGCTATCTCCCAGAAGCAAACATTTGAAATACATAGGGTTACCAGGTAGCTTCAGAAAAAATACCGGACGCACTTGATGGCGGGGGCAGAGGGAGGAAGGGACCAGCTGGGAGGGGAGTGGGGCTGGCGGGGGGGGGGAGGGGCTGGCGGGGCAGAGGGATTGGCCTGGGGAGATGGGGGGCGGTCGGGGGGAGTGGGGCTGGGCCTGGGGAGATCGAGAGAAGGAGAACCGGCTGGCAGGAAGCAGGGCTGGCCGGGAGGGGGTAGAGGGGAGTGGGGCTGGCTGGGAGGGAGGAAGCGGGGCGGGAGAGAATCGGCTGGCGGGGAGCAAGACTGACCCAGGCACATGCAGATCCCAGGGCACTGCCTGTCCCACGCACAGTCCTGGTGGAGCACGAGCGAGTCCGGCTACGGCTCCACAACGTGCTTGAACAGCGCTCGGGAGCATGGACAGGGCTTCCCCTCCTCCCCAAGGCGTCACTCCTACGTCAGACACAACCAGAGGCTCCCAGCGCTGATTGCGCCCTGCCTCCCAGCCACTTCCCCCGCCCCCACCAGGCTTCTGTCGGGTGCCCAGCCGGAAAACCAGAAAATACCAGACATTGCACATGTCTGGTATTTTCTGAATTTTTTTACCAGACAGAGAGCCCAAGAAACAGACTATTCAGTTGAATACCAGACACCTGGCAACCCTAGAAATACAAGCACATAGCCAATACCCACAACTTCAAATACAAACATGACATATGCATATGAATAGCATAAACAGAATCAGTGAATCATAAGCTTTCTATAGAGATCTCATTTGGACCACTTTGCACAAGACTTGGTGCAAACATATAACAGTGATTGCAATGTTTGTTCATATCACAATCCAATATGTCACAGCCAGCATAAGAGTTCATGGGCCATCTACCTCCCCTACACAGTGAGCATAGGGTCAAAGCAGAGGAAAAAGCTGTGGTTGGGGTTTCCAAGTGCTGCAGCAATCTCCAGTTGTTATCACATCTGCTCAAGACCACTGACCACCCTTACAAGTCAGAAAAGCCCCCAGTGTGTCAGTGTGTACAAATTTATTCTGGGAGTGTGGCCCAGTACACAGCTGGTACAGCATCAGTGGCATACCAAAGTGGCTAAAATCCACTTTTGAATCCCCGGAATGCATTCTGCAGCAAATATGTATGCAGAAGGAAATTTCCATTCTGCTGAAGCATGCAAGATTTGTTTTCATTCCAATTAAGAACAAAACTTGAAAATGTCATAATTTTCCCATGAAAGAAAATTCATAAAGTTTCCATTTCTATTTGACTGAAATGTTACATTGGAACTACATCTCTAACTATTTCAGTTCAATTTCAGCTTTTTAAATAAATTACATTATAATATGATACAAAAAGTTATATAATGCAAAGTCATTTTGAAAGGAACAATTGAAATGTTTTGTTCCAAAAAACGTGGAAATGGGACATTTTGACACTGTCAGAACTTTACCACACCTTTTTCTCTGAAATGCAATTAAGTTCTAACTGACACCATGAAGTGAATGTTTCAACTTTGAATTGCAGTCATTGATTGTTTTGCCTATGTTTTTCAAGTCACTGGTACTCTGGCTCCAACTGAGAATCAGGGCCCTAAAATACTGATCTAGCGATACAAATTCCTGTGTCATTCATGCGTTGTTTTAAAGCTAATAAGCACTTTCTTCGTAAAAAATAATAATGTTGATCTTCAGAACACATATTCAGATGATAGTGTATTTTTTCTTTCCTTGTTTAAAAATTAAAGCCCTGTCTGAACACTGCCTTCCATTTTGCACCCATAGATTAGTCTTTCAATCAAGAGTTAAAACATAAAGAAGACTCCACTGAAGCAAACTTCATATCATAAATGATTGACAGAGAGGCAATGGAGACCACTGAGTTGATAATAGTAGAGAATTTGGGATCAATTCTGCTCATAGTTTTACTTACATACTCAGCTGGAGTTGTACAAGTGTAACTGACACCAAAAGTTGGCCTGATGAACATGTGCAAGTGAAGATATTGTTGTTGGTTTTCTTATTAATTTCCAACTCTGTTCAAAGCTATATTAGCTGTATTAGCAGAAATAGTAAATTTGTAAGTAAAGGAGACTAATTTATTATACCAGTGTTTCTGACCATACATCTTTCAAAAAATAAATTACATCCACTTCAGGAGATGAAAATTATCACAGCACTCAGATCCAGCAGAATGTATTACAGCTTACATTAAAAAGGTATATTTTAGGAACAAAAGCAAATAATGAAAAGCAAAACAAAAAGATCCTCAGCATTTCGTAGTCCTGTAAGGAAAATATCTTCACCCTTTCAACGGAGGCAGTCGTCTTTCTGAGATATGCCATAGAATCTGTGAAGGGTTTTGGACCAAATACTGGTCTGAATTACAAACCATGGAACCTCACTGAAGTCAGTGAAATTCTACAGCAGATAAATGAAACAATTTGGCCTCTTGTGGTATATGTTTAAACTTCCTGAGAAATCACTGTCATCGGGTTTATGCAACTCAACATGGATACTTACATTTTACATGATATAACAATCACAATACATTCTGTTGCTGAAGGAGAGATATTTGTATCCAAAATAAATAAGGTTCTGTAACTCTCCATAATAAAAATCCTACCTGAGAAAACCACAGAAAAATATTGTTAGTAGTGGGGATTAGGGATGTGATATGACAAAGGCTAAATGGACACAAATCAGACATCAGAAATGATAACATACATAAAGGTGACAAGGAGTCCTGTAGCACCTTATAGACTAACAGATGTATTGGAGCATAAGCTTTCGTGGGCAAAGACCCACTTCGTCAGATGCATGTAGTGGAAATTTCTAGGGGCAGGTATAAATATGCAGGCCAGAATCAGGCTAGAGATGACGAGGTAAATTCAGTCAGGGAGGATGAGGCCCACTTCTAGCAGCTGATCTGGAGGTGTGAACACCAAGAGAGGAGAAACTGCTTTTGTAATTGGCTAGCCATTCACAGTCTTTGTTTAATCCTGAGCTGATGGTGTCAAATTTGCAGATGAACTGCAGCTCAGCAGTTTCTCTCTGAAGTCTGGTCAACGGACTTTACTAAAATTAGACAGGAGATCTACATTACACACTTCACTTCTCTACAGAGGAAAAAGGACTGTAAACTGTCTAAAATCCTAGCTGCCACGTGGGGCCACAACAGTGGTATCCCTAACTCACCCAGCAATATCGTCAATCTATCCAACCACACACACAGCCCGGCAGAAGAGTCTGTCCTATCTCGGGGACTCTCTTTTTGCCCCACCACTCCCACAAACATGATACAGTTCTGCAGTGATCTGGAAGCCTACTTTCGCTGTCTCCGACTCAAAGAATACTTCGAACACAACACTGAACAGTGCACTGACACACAGATACCCTCCCACCAACAACACAAGAAGAAGAACTCCACATGGACTCCTCCTGAGGGTCGAAATGACAGTCTGGACCTATACACAATGCTTCCGCCGATGTGCACAGGCAGAAATTGTGGAAAAACAGCATCACTTGCCTCACAACCTAAGTCGTGCAGAACGCAATGCCGTCCACAGCCTCAGAAACAACTCTGACATTATAATCAAAGAGGCTGATAAAAGGTGCTGTTGTCATCATGAACAGGTCTGACTACCAAAAGGAGGCTGCCAGACAACTCTCCAATACCAAATTCTACAGGCCACTTTCCTCAGATCCCACTGAGGAATACACTAAGAAACTGCACCATCTGCTCAGGACACTCCCTACACAAGCACAGGAACAAATCAACATACCCTTGGAGTCACGACGGGGGTTATTCTATCTACTACCCAAGATCCACAAACCTGGAAATCCTGGATGCCCCATCATCTCGGGAATTGGCACTCTCACTGAAGGACTGTCTGGATTTGTGGACTCTCTAGTCAGACCCTACACCACCAGCACTCCCAGCTATCTCCATGACACCACTAATTTCCTGAGAAAACTACAATGCATTGGTGATCTGCCAGAAAACACCATCCTAGCCACCATGGATGTAGAGGCTCTCTACACAAACATCCCACACACAGTTGGAATACAAGCTATCAGGAACAGTATCCCTGATGATGCCACAGCACAACTGGTGGCTGAGCTCTGTGACTTTATCCTCGCACACAACTGTTTCAGATTTGGTGACAATATATACCTCCAGACCAGTGGTACCACTATGGGCACCCGCATGGCCCCACATTATGCCAACATTTTTATGGCTGACCTGGAACAATGCTTCCTCAGCTCTCGTCCACTTTTGCCCCTTCTCTACCTATGCTACATTGATGACATCTTCATCATCTGGACCCATCACCATCAACCTCAGCCTGGACCAGTCTACATGGGAGGTCTACTTCCTGGACACCACAGTACAAATAAGTGACGGTCACATAAACACCACCCTATACTGAAAACCTACTGACCGCTATGCCTACCTTCATGCCTCCAGCTTCCATCCCGGACACACCACACGATCCATTGTCTACAGCCAAGCACTGAGGTACAACCGCATTTGCTCCAATCCCTCAGACAGAGACCAACACCTACAAGATCTTCAACAAGCATTCTTAAAACTACGATACCCACACGAGGAAACAGATCAACAAAGCCAGACATGTACCCAGAAGCCTCCTGCTGCGGGACAAGCCCAAAAAAGAAACCAACAGAACACCACTGGCCATCACCTACAGTCCTCAGCTAAAACCTCTCCAACGCATCCTCAGTGATCTACAACCCATCCTGGACAACGATCCCTCACTTTCACAGGCCTTGGGAGGCAGGCCAGTCCTCGCCCACCAACCTGAAGCATATTCTCACCAGCAACTATACACCGCATCACAGTAACTCTAACTCAGGAACCAATCCCTGCAACAAACCTCGGTGCCAACTCTGCCCACATATCTACACCAGCGACACCATCACAGGACCTAACCAGATCAGCCACACCATCACTGGCTCATTCACCTGCACATCTACCAATGTAATATATGCCATCATGTGTCAGCAATGCCCCTCTGCTATATACATTGGCCAAACTGGACACTCCCTACGCAAAAGAATAAATGGACACAAACCAGATATTAGGAATGGCAATTATACAAAAACCTGTAGGAGACCACTTCAATCTCCCTGGACACACAATAGCAGATTTAAAGGTAGCCATCCTGCAATAAAAAAACTTCAGGACCAGACTTCAGAGAGAAACTGCTGAGCTGTAGTTCATCTTCAAGTTTGACACCATCAACTCAGGATTAAACAAAGACTGTGAATAGCTAGCCAATTACAAAGAGGAGTAACGGTAGTTCGAATTAGAGAACCTAATTCGAACTACCTACTCCGTGCCGTGTGTAGCCGCGGGCACGGAGTTCGGACTAGGGGACTTTTAAAAATGGCGGCACCCGGGAAGATGCAAATGAAGCCCGGGATATTTAAATCCTGGGCTTCATTTGCAACTTCGAATGCCTACATTAGCCACCCTAGTTCGAACTAGGGTGGTAGTGTAGACATACCCTAAGATGCCACAGGACTACTTGTTACCATTTTTAAAGTTAACCATTTAAACAATTTAAAATATTTCATTTAAATGGATAACCCATTAAAGGGCCAGCTACTGGTTCAACTGGGGCCGCTGTGGCAGGGTGGGACTACTGTGGTTGGTGGGCCAGCCGGTGCAGGATCTCTGGGGCCAGCCAAGGGTTAACAGTTAAGGTGGATTAAATGGTAGGACTAATGCTTACTGGTTAATTGGTTAACCTTTTATATCCCTAGTGGGGATATACCCATTAGTGTTCAGTCAAGATGATCTCAGACACGCAAGCAGTCAAGAGTGAACCAGGATTTGAGGATTGGTCTCTTAAGGTCATCTAAACTACATTCCTCTTTTGAAAGAGGGATGTAAATTAGACATATCAAAATTGCAGATGAAGCCGGGATTTGAATTTCCCGTGCTTCATTTGCATAATTGCATCACAGTGTTTTTTCAAAAAACGCTATTTCGAAAGTGAAACCACGGTTTAGATGAAGTTCTTTCTAAAAGAAAAGCCTTTTTCGAAAGATCCTGTACTCCTCAAAAAATGAGGTTTACAAAATCTTTCAAAAAAGGCTTTCTTTTCAAAAGAACCGTGTCTAGACTGTGGTTTCACTTTCAAAATAGCATTTTTTTTTTAAAAAGTGCCATGACGCGATTATGCAAATGAAGCACAGGAAATTCAAATCCCGGATTCATTCGCAATTTCGATGTGTCTCATTTACATCCTTCTTTCGAAAGAGGGATGTAGTCAGGCATCGCCCTGAAGCATTCTTTTCAGTAACTCTTCCCACAATTTACATCTACTTTTGACTAAAAGACAAACTTGATACTCATTAAGACTGTGACCGTTCTCCAAGCTCGAGATCTGTAAAACATCCTGGGGCAGCTAACACTCCCAGGCTATGTCTACACTACACTACTGCTGTTTTTACGCCAAAACCCGCGGAGCGTCCACACCTCAAGCGCATTTTTGTGGAAGCAAATTTACAGTAAATCAACAGAATAGAGAGGTTTTTGTGGTGTAGATATTCCTCTTTCTACAAGGAATAACTTCTTTTTGCTCAAGAGTTCTTGCACAAAAAGGTGTGTGTGGATGGGCAATAGAGGGGTTTTGCGCAAAAACAGCCAGTTGAAAAAAGCACAAGTGATCTGGTGGCCATTCTGTAGATAGCAATTAGAGCTTTCTTTCAAGAGAGCATCTATGCAGTCGGGACACTCTCTTGCGCAAAAGCGCATTGCTTTTGCGATGTGGTTTTGTAGTATAGACACACTCTTGCGCAAGAAGTTTTTGCGGAACATCTCTTCTGCAAAAAGCTTCTTGCACAAGAAGCCTGCAGTGTAGACATAGCTCCACAGTGTTATCCAGGGGGAGGGAGAGAGAGCATCCACAGCTATAATTAGGGACTACTGTGAAGAGCAGGTACTTCAGGATGTGTCACTCAAAATACGTTCTCCATAAAATGTTTTTTATTTGGGGTAATGCAGGTAGTCCAGTGTCCTCCCAGTACACATCCTTAGCATTCTGTTCCATCTCCATTGATTTCAGATAAAGTTCTCTGGACGTATTCCACTATGACTGAATGCAGAATTTGGCTGACACGTTTGTATGATGATACTCTAAAAATCCAAACTTTAGAATACCCTGGCTTTTAATTTCTCAATCATAAAGTCATTTTAGTATTTGTTTTCATTTAATATCTTAAAACCAGAAAGATTTACTGCATGCTGAGCTGCCCATGTTGACAGGGAAGATTTTGCTTTGTCACACTTTTATATAAGTATCAGTACTGAAGAGGTGAAGAGAAAAATCCAATCTGTTGTGTATGCCAGACACTCTATGCTGGTCTGAACATATGTGAGTTAACACACTGTATCAGTACTTAGTAGTGAACTGAGTTAATACTCTGCATGTGCAGATAAATAATTGCAAAGCTTTAACTTTTAGACTTATTTTTCCTTCAGTTTAAGAAGGATCTCATTCCTTAATGTGGAATACAAACATTTGATACTTTTCTACTCTACTATGTGTTTTGTTTGACAGTTGGATAAAGTTGCAAGATCTTTTTCCTAAGCAGGAAAATGTGTATGTCATTCACAATACCTTAGCTCAACTGATGTCACTTACGCTTTGGCTGTCTTAAAAAGTTGGAAGCTTCAGTTCAAACAAATATTTTGAGAAAGTTATGATTAAATGGGCTTACAATGTTATGGTCTTCTCGACTTTATCATTTTTTGTCAGTGAATGTTATAAATTGTTTAATAATATAATCTAAGCACATAATAGCAGCAGCAATGAGTTGTGGTAGCACTGTGGGAATTTCTGCACTTTCTGCTGTTGAACTAAATTAATCAAACATAGCTCCCTCTAAGAACCTTTCTTATAAGAAGCACAGAAATTCAAGATTCTTCAAATGGGATTTTCACTAAATTACTTGTATAACGCTCTCTGGATTATTAAATTACATTTTTGCTAGGTCAAGATATAGAATAAATTATTAGCATTTGTTTGACATAAGCAAGAATTAGAGAATTAAGAAGCATGTTATTAGGTTTCAGAAAGAAAGTAATTTTTGTGTTTTAACTGAAGGAAAAGGTTGGGTAAGGAGTGTAAGAAAAGTCCTCTATTATGAAAGGAGAGGCAGGAAATTTAGCCACTTCAGAACAGAACTATTAAATTTCCTTCCCAGAATTGATGTATAAAGTTTCACAAAAACAGCATTCAATACTGAGAGTAATATGGAACATATCGGCTGGATCATATGCCATAATTTTATGGTTTTTTAGCTGAATACATCTGACGTACATAAAAGCTCTAAACAGTTCTTTTGTGAAGACTTACTGAAGTCAGCAGCAATTTAGGGTGCTTATCATCTGGGTGAATCAGAGCTCAAGTTTGTAGGAAAACCAGTGTATAAACCCTGTGGCCTTCTATATATTATGAGTAAATTCAATATAATCTTTTTTATTTCAGTTTGCACATCTGTGGCTGTTAGTTTTTGGGTGCAAAATTTAGAAACTCTCCTCAGTTAACATGATAAGTTAACCGCAAATTATGTGGTCCTGTCTTCTTTATGCAATTGGTGAATTATTGTCTTTGCAAGTTACAAGCTACAGCTCTGTAAAGTGCCAGGCTACGTCTACACTACATGCTTCTTGCGCAAAAAGCCTTTTGTGCAAGAGTTTTTGCGCAAAAACTTCTTGCGCAAAAGCACATCCACGCCTTGAAGCACATTGCAAAAGCGATCTGCTTTTGCGCAAGAGAGCATCCACACTGTGTGGATGCTCCTGCGCAAGAAAGCTCTGATAGCCATTCACAGGACGGCCATCAGAGCACCTGTGCTTTTTCCCATAGGGGTTTCTTGCGCAAGAAACCCCTCTGGAGCATCCACACTTGCATTTTTGCTCAAGAGTTCTTGCGCAAAAGGGAGTTATGCCTCGTAAAAGGAGGTTTACCTATGGCAGGAAAAGCCCTCTGTTCTGATGTTTTACTCTTGATTTACTTGCGCAAAAGCACATTTGAGGTGTGGATGCTCCAGTGTAAACAGACTTCCAGCGCAGGAGTGCTGATAGTTACTTGCCTGATGGAGGTGGTTTACCTAGAGTGCAGGAAAAGCTCTTTCCTAGTGCCCTTGCAGTGACCACATGGCAGCACTGCCATAGCTGCACTTTAATCTTACAAGTGTAGACAAAGCATAAGTCTCTAGACTCTTTCCAAGAAGTTTCAGAAAGGCGGTGTACTATAAAGAGGGACAACACGTGTGGGGAACAAGGGGGCACATGCTACTGCAAAAGCGGAATGGGCAAGGGGCCGGCCAGCTCCCTGGATGGCCTGTGAAACTAACTAGGGGGCCTGGCACCAGCAGCACTTCACCCCACACACACACACTGGCAGTGGTGGGGCAAAAGGAGAAACACAGCCCCAGCTCACTCTGTTCCCTGGCACGCTGCTTGGGGGAGGTGTCTGAGCCCCCACTGCTGGCGCCTCCATTTAAGAAACACCTCCGACTGCCTCAGTTTAAGAAACACTGGTCTATGGACCCCTTGCCCCCTTCCTTGACGGGACCTAGAAGCTCCCTCCCTCAGCCAGAGGATCCTTGGCCTGGGGCTGATCGCAGTCTCCCATAGGAGCCTCAGAGTCTCTGCAGCCACATCTCCCCTCCCTTTCCCAGAGCAGGACAGGTCAAAGGAAGGTGTGCCTGTGGCCAAACCAGGAGTCTCCTCTGGCTGAGAAGAAGGGGGCATTTGGCTTCTCTGAGTGAGGAGAGATTGTGGCTCCAGCTGAGGAAGGGGAACAAGGGGTCTTGAGGCTCTGGTCAGAGGGAGTGGGTGCTGGTAGAAGGAGAGGAGCCAGGGATTAGCTTCCCCCAAGAGGGAGTGCCCATGCCTGCAGCACACCCAGGCAATTTAAAAGGGCCAAGTGGAATTCCCTGTTGCTGCTACAGTGGCAGCAGCTGAGGTCCTGGGCTCTTTTAAATTGCCCGGGCCCTTGGGTAATCGCTCCTTTGCCCCACCCTGTCAGTGGGCCTGGATCTACTTAGCGGTTCATAAGACCCTGGCATCTCTAGTGTTAGCAACTACATCCTTTGCTTCATTGGTGATGTGTGTTTTTATACTAGAAAAATACAATATTTAATGTTATTTATTCTTTTTTGCTTTACCACTATGAGATTGTCATTTAGGAAATGCAGACTTGGAGTAAAATCAGCTGCTTCTCTAGGCAGCATTTCAATAGGCCTCTTTGCCTCATTCCCATCCCCACCACCTGGACCTTTAACATGTACTTGACACTGAACTCTCCTCCTCCCACAAGATACCTTCAACACTGGCCCCATATAAAAGAATGATAGAAATGTAAAGTTGTAAGGAACCTCGAGAGGTCATTAAGTGTTGGACTTTATGCCAGGCAGGACCAAGTAAACTAGATCCTCCCTGATTGGCGTTAGTTTAAACTATTCTTAAAAACCTCCAGTGATGGGGATTGCACAATCTCCCCGGGAAGGCCATTGCTTCTCCCCCATCAACCTTTATATAAGCCTTCATGGTGCTCCCCTGAGGAACGGACCACTGCGTCCTGTGCATGCCCTTTCCCTGCCAGCTTCTCAGCAGCCCATGCTCTCACTCTTTCCCAGCTGCCTCCCTCTCTCTCAATAATAATAATAATAATAATAATAATTAATAGGACCACAGAAGTGGCTGAATGCTTAGCACTTTTGAAAAGCATGCCACTTACTCTGGATTTAGCAGCCTATATTAGGCACCCATTTCTTTAAAAAAGAAAAAAAATCTTGGCACCTAATAACAATCTTTAGCGCTTGTGTATTGCTTTTCATCCATGAAGCTCAGCCAGACCAGCACTGCTGGCAGCAATGAAAAAGTGTAACTGCCAATTTTCAGAGGAAATTTGGAAAATGATGAAGAGCAAGCCGAAGGGTAGGGTCAGTGGATGGGCACCACACACATAACTAAAAACATGCAAAGACATAAAAAAGGAATACATGACAAAGGAATGATACTTGAATACATTCAACATTTGGAAAGAGTTTCATTCCTACAATGAATATAGCATCTTGTTATTAATTCAGCAGTTGGCCTTTTATGAATGAGCCAAAGTTATGTGACTGTCAGAGACACACATGTCCCACTTATACAGCATACCCACTTACTCAAAGAAAGCTGCTTCTAATTTAGCTGAAAATTCAACATTCACAAGCCATTTCCATCCTACTGAGAGATAGGACATGAAACATGTCCATGGCAGTGGAAAAGGGGGATAATCAAGGGGGGCATATAGGACATGTTTGGGGCCTTGAATTGGTTTAATTCAGATCTGCTCCTGATTAAATTAATTTTTAAATGATCCTCTCCTTCTTTGGCATTTACCTCCCGCCCCCCCCCCCCCCCCGCCCCCATCACCACCAACAGTTACTTATTAACTGTTGTCTTGCTCATTGTTAGGTCATGATGTGATATACATATTTATTTTACAACCTAATCATCAGCTAGTGAGGGAAGCTAGGGAGGGCCAAATTCTCTCTGTGACTGGTGGTGGCCCCCTAACTAAAAGGGTTGGAGAAGAAGTTACTGGGGAGAAGTCTGGTTGAACAAATTCAGCGCAGAGCTGATAGTCGCAAACAGCAGGAGATCCCCAAGAACCCACTCTAAGTTTATATGGGATCTGAAAATTGTTGTATGCACAGCTTTGCTTTAACTAGTCCTGCTTTTGTGCTGCTCACTTTGTAGTCTGTTTAATAAAAAATAAATACACTGAACTGCAAAAGCTAGGAATGTCATTTTAAATACCTTACATTAATCCCATAATGTAATCTAAGAGTTATGGAAACTAATTTAGTATAAAATAACCACACAGGCTTTTTCTGTTTTGTTTTGGTATCTTGCACAAGTTTGTAGCATATCAACATAATCCTCATTTGCAGTGCATTATTGTTCTGCTACATCAGGAAGCTTTTCGGTTATCCTCACCACAAATCAACAATTAAATCCATGTTTCGCATTTCTAGCTCAGAGACATCACAACTGCAAGCTTATAAATAATGAGTGAGCTTTTCTTTATGCATTTCTATCCACTTTTAAACAGTTGCAACAGTTTCTTTGTTGAAAGACAATAGTGCTGAGATTAAGCATTACAGTTCAAATGAGGAGTAAAATGTCAGGTTAGGTAAACAATTATTCTTCGCAGTAGCTGTTGGAAAGGAAGAGAAGACAAGGAGACAGGAGGAGAAAAAGGAGAAGGAGAAAAGTGCATGTGTGAGAGAGAGCCAGAGTACAAAGAAAGGATTTGAATTACTGTAGTGTTCTGTATTCATTATAATTAGAGGTGACAAACTAGTTTTGCTAGAATCAGAGCAGCCCCAACCCCTCACCCACAAGTTAAACTAAATGTTTTTGACATTCAAGAGAGATTGGATACATTCCCTTCCCCCTCCCCATATTTTTTTTATTTTCATACACTTTTGCAATTCTTGATTCTTGCTCAGACAAAATGAAGGGTCATAATAATAAAACTTAGCACTTTACATTATCAAAGCACTGTATAAAGATTTACTGATAATTATTCCTCATAGTGCCTCCTCTAAGCATTATTATTCCATTTTAAATACAAGGAAAAAAAGATAGAAATGTTGAAGGCCAAAAAATGTGCATTAATGACAGAGCCAGGATGAAAATTCAGAAGTCCTTGACTCCCAACCCTATACTAATTCCTCTAGACTATTCATGGCATTTAGCCCGACAGGAAGTAGTAAGTAAGTATGTGACATGTCACTAGAAACATTCATCTAATGACATTTCCAGATCAGTTTTATAAATCCAAAAGATGCAAATAATATGGCAAATGTGTTCATTTCTGAATGCTTATCTAAACTGAAATTACTAACCTTGCCCTGTTTTCTGTGTTAGCCATTATACAGCACTTCCTCAGAATACATGCAGAAATCTGTTTCAGACATGTATAAAGCACTAGAGCTTTGTGACCTGAACAGAAACCAGTGACACCTGACTACCCACACTGAGACCCAGCCAGCTTTCTTGGACTCAGGTTGCACTGGGTTGTGCCTGATCACCTCCTTCTGCCCATGCACTTGACACAGTAATGGCTATGTGCCCCATTCTTGCCAGCCATTGCCATCTCACTGTGCTGTGAGTGCTGACTCCATTTGCAGAAGGCAGTCAGAGATTGATTGTGGGCTTGAAGTGTGGGTAGCAGGGCTGAGGCTCAAGTACATGGTTGTGTCACTGACACAATTTTGGGGAAACATTGCCAACTATTAGAATTCAAGCACTTAGCCCTGAGACCCTGACTAGTAATAATATGACCGTTTTACCTGCAGATAGTGTTTTTCATTCTGAAGGACAGAGCTCAGAATCAAGCACT
Organism: Pelochelys cantorii; assembly: GCA_032595735.1. Taxonomy (NCBI): domain Eukaryota; kingdom Metazoa; phylum Chordata; order Testudines; family Trionychidae; genus Pelochelys; species Pelochelys cantorii. The sequence continues at coordinate 146,207,554 of CM064327.1, forward strand.
CAAAATTAGCCACCTATTCGGTTCTGTTTTACTGAAAGATGAATGAAGGATTTGAGTGGATATGGGAAAGTCAGTGGATGTGATATACCTTGACTTTAGCAAAGCTTTTGATACGGTCTCCCATAATATTCTTGCCAGCAAGTTAAGGGAGCATGGATTGGATAAATGGACTGTAAGATGGATAGAAAGCTGGCTAAAGTTTCGGGCCCGACGGGTAGTGATCAACGGCTCGATGTCAGGTTGGTGCTCGGTTTCGAGCGGAGTGCTCCAAGGATTGGTTCTAGGGCTGGTTTTGTTCAACATCTTTATTAATGACCTGGATGAGGGGATGGATTGCACCCTCAGCAAGTTTGCAGATGACACTGAGCTGGGGGAGAGGTAGATATGTTGGAGGGCAGGGATAGGGTCCCAAGTGACCTAGAAAAAGTAGAGGATTGGGCCAAAAGAAATCTGATGAGGTTCAGCAAGGACAAGCGAAGAGTCCTGCACTTGGGACGGAAGAATCTCAAGCATTGTTACAGGCTGGGAGCCGAATGGCTAAGTAGTAGTTCTGCAGAAAAGGACCTGGGGATTACAGTGGATGAGAAGCTGGATATGAGCCAACAGTGTGCCCTTGTAGCCAAGAAGGCTAATGGCATATTAGGTTGCATTAGGAGGAGCATTGCCAGCAGATCTAGAGAAGTGATTATTCCCCTTTATTCGGCTCTGGTGGGGCCACACCTGGAGTATTGTGTCCAGTTTTGGGCCCCCCACTATAGAAAGGATGTGGACACATTGGAGAGGGTCCAGTGGAGGGCAACCAAATGATTAGGGGGCTGGAGTGCATGACCTATGAGAAGAGACTGAGGGATTTGAGTTTGTTTAGTCTGCAGAAGAGAAGAGTGAGGGGGGATTTGATAGCAGCCTTCATCTTCCTGAAGGGAGGTTCCAAAGAGGATGGAGAAAGGCTGTTCGCCGTAGTGACGGATGGCAGAACAAGGAGCAATGGTCTCAAGTTACAGTGGGAGAGGTCTAGGTTGGATATTAGGAAAAACTATTTCACTAGGAGGGTGGTGAAGCACTGGAATGGGTTACCTAGGGAGGTGGTGGAATCTCCATCCCTAGAGGTTTTTAAGTCTCGGCTTGACAAAGCCCTGGCTGGGTTGATTTAGTTGGGATTGGTCCTGCCTTGGGCAGGGGGCTGGACCTGATGACTTCCTGAAGTCTCTTCCAGCTCTATGATTCTATGAGTGTTCCATGAATATTCTTAAATCTTGCTTCAAGTTTCCTAACTCATTTAACCAAGTCTTTGGTATCTTAAACTAACATTTGGTATGGGATTATAAATTTTATCCCTGATTTTATGATGAACATAGTATATCACAGAATGTTAATTGATAATCACAATTAAAATGCATAACCGTTAAAAGATGAGCTATTAATTTGAACTACATTTAATCCATTTAAGGTAGTAATGGGAATAGAAATGATGTTGAATGGTTGTCCATGGCATAGTTATATTATAAAATATATATCTTTGTAATATGTGGTATCTCAGTTTGATTAAGGCATTTTCATTCTATGGTATTCTCTCACATATAATTCGCTAAAGTCTTTCATGGAAAACTCTCCTGGTTTTGTTTGTTCTGAAAGCTTGAAATATTCAAAAATCAAGTGAGTATTAGTATGTACATTATTTTGGAGTTTAAACGTGAATATATTTATAATTTTTAATTTTGATATTGATCTAAAGACACCATAACAATTTGGATTTGACTCCTAATTGTCAAAATATTGTTCTTAATTTACTATATTGAACAAAAATCGTCCTGGTAAAAGCCTAAATAAATATGATGTTTTTCAGATGTAAAAGTCTGGACTGAGCTCCAGGGAAGTATCCCAGAGAGCCCTACTGTTTGGAGATTCTAAAAGCCCATGCAAGCAGTGGCAGGTTTGAGCACAGATGCCCTTGTTCTGAGACTGAGAGTCCTCATTGGAAGAGATCCTAAGGCACAGTAGCTTAGATCAACACACAAAACCATCCGTTGGAATCTCTCTGCTACTGAAAATTGAAGTCAGGGTCCTCAGGAGATGGGGGTGCTGGTGGCAGAGAAGCAGCCTGTGGATGCCTTCTGTTGCCTCATGAGTTTGATTTTAGTGTGCTGTGGTGACATAATCTGAGGCATGATCTAGACCTTTCTTGGAAGCTGGTACTCTCACTTTCCTGAAGGCCCGTTCTTTTTCAATACTGGACTGCACATACAGGACTGTTTAAAGAATCTGCCACCTAGTTTGTATGATAGCTTTCTTACAAATTGTATCCCCAAACACTCTGAAGAGGGCACTGGTTGGTGTTTAAAGGAGAGGAGAAGAGCATAGAATCATAGGACACTAGAACTAGAAGAGACCTCAAGAGGTCATCGAATCCAGTCCCCTGCCCTCACGGCAGGACCAAGCACTGTCTAGATCATCCCTGACAGGTGTCTGTCTAACGTGCTCTTAAATATCTCTAGAGATTGAGATTCCACAACCTCCCTAGGTAATTTATTCCAGTTTTTAACTATCCTGACAGGCAGGAAGTTTTTCCTGATGTCCAACCTAAACCTCCCTTGCTGCAATTGAAGCCCATTGCTTCTTGTCTTATCCTCAGAGGCCAAGGAGAACCATTTTTCTCCCTTCTCCTTATAATACCCTTTTAGATACTTGAAAACTGCTATCATGTCCCCTCTCAGTCTTCTCTTTTCCAAACTAAACAGCCCAGTTCTTTCAGTCTTCTGTCATAGCTCATGTTTTCTAGACCTTTAATCATTTTTGTTGCTCTTCTCTGGACCTTCTCCAATTTCTCCACATCTTTCTTGAAATGCGGTGCCCAGAACTGGACACAATACTCCAACTGAGGCCTAATCAGCGCAGAGTAGAGCAGAAGAATGACTTCTCCTTTCTTGCTCACAACACTCTTGCTAATGCATCCCAGAATCATGTTTGCTTTTTTTGCAACAGTGTCACACTGCTGACTCATGTTTACCTTGTCATCCACTATGACCCCTAGATCCGTTTCTGCAGTACTCCTTCCTAGACAATCACTTCCCATTCTGTACGTGTGAAACGGATTGTTCCTTCCTAAGTGGAGTACTTTGCATTTGTCCTTATTAAACTTCATCCTGTTTACCTCAGACTATTTTTCTAGATTGTCCAGATCATTTTGAAATTGACCCTCTCCTCCAAAGCACTTGCATGCCTGGCTATAGAGAAAAACTGAAAAATCTGAGATATTCATTTTGGCTGTTTCCCACATAACAAAAGAGAGTATGTGAGTCAGAGATAGAAAAAAATGGCATAACATAAATGCTTTTTTATATAAGGAAAATTATATGTTTCCTGACCTTTAGTGTGCCTGGGTACCAAATGGGTCTCAAGAGAATAAAAATTGTTTTCTTGGCAAATAAACAGAACTCATCTCTCTATTGTTCCTGTATGCCTTTCAACGTCACTTCCACAAGTGCTGCACTGACGGCCTCAGTCCTGGGCAACAAGCCTGAGGATAGCGGACTGTAGATTGTGGTCAATTTCTCTTCCCAGCTCTGCTACTAACACATTTTGTGACATTCAGTAGGACATTTTAGGCCAAAATTTTCAAACGTAGGCAATAGTTATATTCCTGAAAGCATATTTAGGTGCTTGAATGAAGTACGTGTCAAAGCTGCTGTGTGTCAAGTTTTTTTTCATCTGTAAAACTGCAGTAATAATAATACTTACCTGCTGTTATGAGACTTAATTAACATTTGCAAAGTACTTTTTTGGGCTGTAGAACTCCAAAACACTATTGTTATTACTAGTAGAAGTAGTAATCAATAAATGCAATAGAAATGGGGGGAAAAGAAACATTTCCAGATAAAATATAAGAAGATGACATTTTTGAAGAGATGAAAGGCTGGGTGTAATAGGAGAGCTGAGGATGTAAACAAGCAAGACTTGAATGAAAGGGGCTTTCTGTATATGAAACTCTGAGGGTGCCAAGGAGAAAAACAAAGGAGAAGAAGCCACTAACGCCGGGTACCTACATGGCTGGCTTATGTCCAGCTCTTGCTAGATATGTAGGGAAATACCAGATACATTCCCTTGCTTTCCTCCTATGCCTATTTTGACCCCCATGTATGAAACTGCCATCTAGGCCATGTCCCTGCACACCTGCATTTACTTTTTACGTATTCCCTTGTGAAGCCTCACCACTCCCTAGCATGCATGGGCTGTGAAGTCTCTCTCAGTGCAGTCTGTACTTTTTAGGTGAAATCAAAAGGCATAATTTCAACATATGGCCCTGAGACACTAAAATAAGATACCTCAGAGTTATACCCCTATGGGTAAGACTTCCAGAAGAATTTTCTGTCTAATCTGAAAAGAGGTGTAACAAGTAGATGTAACAGACAGACAGTACAGTGGAGGGGGACTGTTGTTTGGTTTCCTATATTCAATACGTTTTTTAAAGAAAAGCCTTATATTTATGAGGTGGCAGCTTTGTTTGTTCCATAATACTTCTCACAACTACTAACTAAAATATATGTTTTCCAGTGGTGCCAAGGCTACTTTAAGGAACTAGGAGCATATTTTCAAATGCAACTTCAATCAGGAAATCCCTTGCTTATAAAAGAAAGATCTAAGTTGATTTTGTATTTGTTAGGAAAGAGAGCCATTCCAACTAGAACCTGCTGACATTCAAGGTCACCATGAAAACAACTCCATTTTCCAGCCACTCCAGTGAATCTGCTCTTGCGTTAATTCCTGCTTCTGGCAGTCTCTTTAGTGAATTATTAATTTAAACATAACTGCAAGGGGGGAAAAGAACAGGCTGTAGTCTCTTTCCAGTGTAGGAACAATATATGTTGTTCCATGGCACAGGAGAATGTTGTGGTTTATGTTATGAATAGTTATGTCTTGAAATGAAACTCCTTACCCTTTATTTCCACATATTTGTGTGACTCTGCAAGGTGCATCCTTTTAATTTTGAATAGCATATATTTTGTATTTCCGTCTTATGAAACAGAACTATAAAAAGCAGAGATACATTTAAAGTAAAAATATCTTATAGGAAGCTAGAACTATTAAATTATAATTGCTCTAAATAATAAAGAATTTTATAATGAGCATAAATCAATTACAGAGTATAACTGTCACCTCATGTACATAAAGTTAAGCATGCATGTAAGAGTTTGCAGCACTGAGACCTTTATTTTTAGCACTGAAACTATTTCAGAATTCTACATTGTGCTTGCAGTTTGAAAGATTGTACACTCAACAGAAAATTAATAATCGGAGGCAATGAAGTTTTACATCTCAACATAATTATGTTGCAAGTGACAGGATTTGTGTTTGCAAGAATGATATATAATGTGAAGCAAGGAGTACTTGAAAAGCTGATTGAAATGTGAAAAGCAGAAGTGTGCATTTTGTTATATATACAACTATCATGCACTAAATTAAAATGAGGAACTGCAGAGATTTTATAATCAGCTGGGTATTTAAAAATGAGAATAAGTACAGCAGAACCTCCGACACCTCAGGAACGGAGGTTCTTTATATCTATGAATGTTTGTAACTCTGGACAAAATGTGATGGTGGTTCTTTCAGATGTTTACAACTGAACATTGACTTAATATAGCTTTGAACCTTTACCATGCAGGAGACAAACACCGCTTTTCCCTTACTATTTTAGTAGTTTGTTTAACACAGTACTGTATTTGCTTTTTTATTTTTGTCTCTGCTATGCCTGATTATGTACTTCTGGTTCCAAATGAAGTGTGTGGTTGAATGGTCCAGTTTGTAAATTTGGTGTTCCATAACTCTGAGGTTCCACTGGAAGCCTATATAGCCGTGCAAGACTGAAAAATACAAAATTTTGAAACTGGTATATGAAAAATAATCTCAGTTGAATTCCAATTGAATAATAGCATGTTAAGGTTTCCTAGCCTCTGATTTTCAACTGGAATGTTCAGTTGAAAAGGGACCCTGGTGGCTCCAGTCAGCACTGCTGACTGGACCATTAAAAGTCCTGTCAGTGGCACAGTGGGGGCCTGGACTAAAGCAGGCTCCCTCTTACCTTGTCTTGGCGCAGCTGCCAAAAGTGGCCAGCAGATCCCTCTGACTCTTACACTCAGGCCAGGTCTACATTAAAGGGGATGGACGAATTAAGATCTGCAACTCCAGCTACATTAATTACGTAGCTGGAGTCGTTGTACTTTAATTTGAGTTTCCCTACCATCCCCACAGCAGGAGGTCGACGGGAGCAAATGCTTTATTCCTCACAGAAACAGGAGTACCGGCCACTGCTGGGGGACCCCTCTGAGTTCAATTTAGCGGGTCTTTAGTAGACCCACTAAATTGAACTTTGGAAGATCGATTCTATCACGTTACAGACTCCTGAAACAATGTGGAACTTTTGTTCCCTTTACTATCAGCAGAGTTTTATTGTAACCAATTGACTGTCAGCATTCTACTGCATTACTGCTCCTGAACCTTTATTCAAATGTAAAAATAATTAATGCCAGATTCTCACACCTGTAATCTCAAAAAGATTCTTAATTATACCCAGTTATGGAATAAGGAGCTATTAAATATGAGTAAAGGTATCAAAATCTGCCCCTTATTGAATGCCAGTAATTTGTTATCAAGGTATATTGAATTAGTAGAGTAGAGACTGTTTTTCCTACACAGAGATGCTAAGTGATGTGATACAACCCAAAAGCATAAATATCCCCTTTCCCCCACCAAAACCTTAGTTAACCTGGGGTTAAGTATGCAAATCATTCACACCAGCACTACAACTAGGAAGGGTGAAGACCTTCTACGGAGGTTATGGCTTATTGGAGCGTCAAAGTGAGGACTCTGAGGCTATATCTACACTTCAATTCTTTTTGCTGAAGAGGTTTTGCCGCTAAAAAGCCCCGTGTAGATGTGGCCATCTGTTGGGAAAAAAACCTTTTTCGCAAGATCCTGTAAAACTCGATTTTGGAGAAATAAAGGATCTTGCATAAAAGGGTGTTTTTCCGACAAATGGCCACGTCTACATGGGGCTTTTTAGCAGCAAAACCTCTTCCGCAAAAAGAATCGGAAGAAGATATGCAAATGAGCATACCATTTGCATATCCTCTTCCGCAAAAAAACCGCAATGTACACATAGCCTGAGAGTTTGAGGGCAGCTTACTCATACAGTGGAAATTCTTGCTCCATTCACAAATCCCCGGTTTTATTTCTCCCTGGCAAATCTTATGTTTTAATTCGCTTGTTCTCCTTCCCCACTAAGATAATGGCTCTGTTTCCATCACACAAGGGCACTGAGGATATGTCTACACAGCAGGACTAGAGCTGAATTAAGCTACGCAACTTCAACTATGTCAATTGTGTAGCTTAAGTCGTAACAGCTTAATTTGGCTTTTGGCGCTATCTACACAGCAGGAAGTCAACGGAAGAACACTCTTCCTTCGACTTCTCTTACTCCTCATAAAATGAGGGTTACAGGAGTCAGAGTAAGAAGTTCTCCTGCTCGACATTATTTTGAAATAATGGCTTGCGGTGTAGACACCTTCTTTGTTATTTCGGAAAAACAGGCAGCACACAAAGCACCCTCCTTCCCCAATCGTGGTTATTCACACAGCACATGGCCCTGGGGTAGGCAGGCATGCTGCCGGAGAACTCGGTTGGGCTGCTGGCCAGGAATCACACAAGTAAGTCTCCTGGCCAGAGCCTGCCTCTGGCACTCCAGCCCCTCACTTCCTCTACCCTCTGCCTCCCCAGTCCTGCCCCCCCTACTCCACATAACCCAGACCCTGTGCCCCGCTCCTGCAACCATACCCCCTCCCAGATCTAGCACCTTAATAGTCTGCCCCAGGTCCCAGCTCCCTGCTGCCCTAGGTCACACCCCAAACCCCTGCACCCCAGTCTTCTGCCCTAGGTCACAATGTATTTAATGTATCAATTTGTGCTAAGCCCCTCTCTATTGACACCTCAGTCTGGAACAGTACCCCAGATTTGTCACCTGAAAAGAATGGCTCAGGTGTGGGGATCTCCCCCAAATCGTCTATATCAAAGTACAGAGTGCATGCTGCTGTAGCCCCAGGCTGATTTGCTGGATGCCTTCTTGGTGGGGGTTGGTTTTTTTTCTTTGAAAGGTGCTTAAAGGGACGGGGAGTGTTGACAGAGGCGTGGGCTCTGCTCACTCCTTTGAATTGCTGCTAGGTTCCCTCCATTAAACGTGTCTGCAGCACAAAATAAGTTCCAGCAATGCCCAATGGATCAGGGTACTTCCTTTGCACATCCAACCAGAAAAGACTATATTTTGGGGGGAAGCCCCCCCCCCCAGTCCTGGCAGACTCCCCAGCTACAGCAGTGGGTGGGAGTGGGAATCCTCCACAGCTTCCCAGCCCTGTCACTAAGGGAGGGAATTCCCAGCATCTCAACAAGTCACTGCAAGGCTGGGGGAAGGTGGAAAGGGAATCCACGCTGCTAGTCAAAGGAAGCTTCAGTTGAGAACAGCCTTGACTAAACAAGTCCCAGACAGGTTAATCCACATGCATGTAAGGTGCATCCCAAGCACAGAGTAGCTTGAGCGAGACAGAGGCTGCAGAAGATTTACAACAACAGCCACCTTTGTAACTGCCACAGCATGAAAGGAATACTCCTGTCTGCTGACTGGGGCTTGGAAATGCCATGAATGGAGCAGAGGCTGTTTCCAGCACAGAGCCTGGTGCTCCCAGCCAGGCAGTGGGATGAGAGGATTGCCTGCTTGCTGCAAATTCAAAATGACATCTGATGTGGGGCCATTCATTGTCATAACTGACATAACAGCACAATTCACTTTGCTAATTTGGGATGATGAGTGAACCCTTTTGGGTAACGTGAATGCCGAATGAGGAGGGGGGGAGGGACTAGCAGGGAAGAGGCAGTGCTAATCCCAGGCAGGGTGCATTTGCTTTCCTGAAGAAAATCCAGTCACTTCCTGGGGTGTTCAGCAAGGAGAGTGTGGGACTGAGATGGTGGTTACATAGTCTGCTATGTGCATGTGTTTGTACCATGGTGAGCTGTCTGGGGGACAAGTGTTTTTTCAGCATATCTCAGCACAATAAGCTATATAACCCACATTTCCCTTCCTTCCACTCCCAACCTCACTGCTATCCCTCTGTCCCACATGACCTCTGCTTTGCTTCCATTGACCTCACCTGCTCTTCATCTTCTCCTTCCTCTTCCACCCCACTTCCCAGTCAAAGCTTCAGCAAAGCTGGTTTTCCTATGGGATTGATTTGGACTTATTTTTCCTGCATTGGGGTGGGTAGGCGGCAGGTGCTATGTCCTCTGAACCTTCCTCAGCATGACCACCAGGAATCCCTCCCTTCTCCTGTGATGGAGCCCCAGAGGAGAACAGCACTGGGATACTAGTGATCATGAAGCGGTGTCAGAACTGTTCACGTTTCTTTGGCTTTACACATCACCAGCAGGGAAAGGGCCATTGCAATGGCCATGCAGAGTGAGTGGGAGGCTGGACCGCCAGCTCTCAGCTGAGTGCCTTTGGACACCAGAAGGCATGCTGATCTCACAGACAACTTTTATTTCACAGTTATCTATACCATGCCAGTAGCACATTCCTGCTGCCATAACTTATTGTTCAACCATGAAATTTTTATCCATAAAAAATTGAGGGTAAGGTTTGAGTCATGTAAGGTTTTTACTTTATTTGATTCTGTTCTTTCACACACAGTGCCAATCCTCACCAAGCCAACCTACTCTGTCATTCCTATACATAAGTATTACCAGTATCACCATTGATTATCCTCATCCCACCAAGATTCTGTGATGTCTGTTATAGCAATATCTTCATTTAATGCTAGATATTCTAACTCACCTGTTTTATTATTTAGACTTGTAACATTTATATATAAAAACGTGTACGTTTTATTAACGTTCAATGGGACTCTTTTATCTTTGACTACCTGTACTTTTGCCAACTTCTTTCCCATCCATTTTACTATGATACAGAGTTTACCCCCTTTAATAAACTCATCCCTAAGGGAGGTACCTGCCTGAACTACATGTTCCTTCATATCTGTTGGCTTTCCTCCAGTTCTTAGTTTTAAAACAAAATCCTCTACAACCTTTTAAATTTTACATGCCAGCAGTCTGGTTCCATTTTGGTTTATATGGAGCCCATCCTTCCTGTATAGACTCTTGTTTTCCCCAAAAGTTTCCCCCTCCCTTATAAACCCTAAGCCCTCCTCCATGCATTGACACCCTGCCTGTCTGTCCTGTCTATAGAGCTGGAAGCATTTCAGAGAATGCTATCCAGGGAGGTTCTGGATCTTAATTTCTTACCTAGTAATTTCTTACTCCTACTTTTTCCTATGTCACTATTACCTACATGTGTCATGACCCGTACCCCATCCCCAGCACAATACATAAGCCTGTCCAGGTGTCTCAAGAGGTTCACAACCTTCACAGCTAGCAGGCAGTTTACTCTGCAGTATTCCCAGTCACTATAAGCCCCACTATCTGCATTTCTAATAATTGAATCCCCCATTTGCTATTACCTGGCTCCTCCTATTAACTAGGGCTCCCTCCCCAGAAGAGTATTCTCCATGTGAGAGGATACTATGATGTCATCAAGAAGGATGGTCCCATTTATGGAGGTGGTTTCCTTATGCTCCAGCTTGATGTTCTCCTTCCTGAACAATTTTATTGTCTTTAACAGCACGGAGACTGTTAGACTGGGAGGTGGTACTGCTCCATGTACCTCTCTGTCTCCCTTAACTCCTCCAGTTCAGCCACTCTGCCCTCAAGAGCCCATATTGTGGTTCTGACAGCCATGAGCTTCTTGCATTGAATGCACAGATGCTAGTTGCTCACAAAGCAGGTAATCATACATGCTGCATTCAGGGCAATAATCTGGGTAGCTCTCAGTCTAATGCTGGTCTTCCACCTGCCTTATTTTTACTCCTGTGGGGTTGGGGGGGGGGGTTCATATTCCAGAGTGAGAGACATCAAAGCAGTGGTGGGCATCCTAGGCTAGTGAGTATGCTGCATGAATGGCCTTCCTTCATCTCAGTGGGCTGCAAAATTATCATAACCAAGGCAGTCTCCTGGGATAAGGTAGTTTTGCTAACTGCACTTGCTTACCTAGAATTTGCAGGGTGGACCGATTGAACTGTAGCAATGCTTTGACTGGATGCCAAGGGAGCGCACAGCTCTTATAGTTAATACTGTGTGCAATAAACACACGCATCTCACTTCATGTGCCCTTGCTCTACATGTGTGTCACTTAGTAATACCAGTAGGAAGAAGTTATATGGATGGAAAATAACGGAATCTAGCAAGCCTGCTGTGGGCAATGGTAAACAAAATCTCTCGTGGGCCGAAAATAGAACCATGATGGACTGCAATGCAGCCCATGGGCCACAGGGGCTATGTCTACCCCTTTTTGCGCAAGATCCTTATGCCTCTAAAATAGAAATAAAAAGGGGGGGTTGTGCAAAATGGACACGTCCACACTGCTTGTTTTTGCGCAAAAACCTCTTGTACAAAAAGCATCGGAAGAGATTATGCAAATGAAGCACACGAAAATGCTAATGAGTGCTTCATTTGCATTGCCTCTTCCGCAAAAAAACATAGTGTAGACAAAGCCAGGGTTTCTTATCACTGCATCAAAGGATAACATGTATTCCTGTGCAGAGAGCTAGCGCTAGCTCCTAAGGCTTACAGCCACCACACTGGCAATCATTAATAATTGAATTTTTAGAGGATGGATTTTAACTTAATAAGACCCAAATTAAATTGGTTGGATTTCCACATTCCCATAGATAGGAAACATAGCTGAAAACTCTACACAAAAAGCTTATACAGATCTAAGCTGAGACTATCTAAACATACTGCTTACACAGTATACATAACATTCACATTTAGGTCAGTCAACTCTAGCCATAAATCTTGATTATATTCATCTGGTCAACTCCTTCAGGGCCAAAAGGACTTGAAGCCATTAACTAACAGTGAATGGATGGCATCCACATGAGTCTGAGCCATACAATAGCTACTCCTCTGGTGAATTTTGCATCACAGCATGTTTGCAGACTGTATAGCCAAGCATACAATGACTTCTGATGGGGAAGTAAAGGAAATCCAGAAGAACAGTCAGGAGTCTTTCCCCAGAAGGGCAGGCAGGTCAGCTTGGGCAGCCAGAGCATCTGGTAGAGATGTAAAATCATTTCTGGGTAAGGAGGCAGGGTAGTTGTGTGTGTGAGAGAGAGAGTGAGTAGGAGAGACAGGGACTGGGCTTCCAGCATTCTCAGCATGGAGGAGGGCAGGGCTTTAGAGTGTTTCTGAGGAGGTAGGTATGGGGCAGGCTCTGTCCCCTCAGGCAGAGCAGAATGTAACAGCCTGCCTGCTTAGTGAACTGCTCCCACTGATCTTAGTGAATTTCCCTGGAATACAAAAACAGGCGTACAAATTTAAAGGCTCCTTTACATTGCCAGAGTGGTGTAAAGGAGTCTTATTGTAAAGGACAATAAGGCCTTATAAATGTTATGATACTTCAGTGATTAGAACCAGTCTAATTTTTGTATTTGAAAACATTTCCTATCAAAATGTGCTCCATGAATTGTTTGCTACTGACCTTTCTGGAGATGGTCAGTAGTCAATATAAATTGTGAATAAATCCCCAGCCTCACTTGCTCTTCAGTTGCTTATGATGTAACACTGCACGTATGGCTACATAGTTTGTTGACTAGTAACTAAAAATAAAAGGTCAATACTAGCTACATTACTATTGAACAAAGGGGATTTGGGGAATTCCTCCAATGCTCCCTAAACCCATTTTCCATCAATTGTACTTTAGTTTAAGTAAATTGCCAAAATAATTGAAACCCATGTAATTATATTATGATATTTTATTAATTAAAATATACAGAATTTTCCAGAATTTTAAAATACTATGCGCATGATTTTTTAATTTTTTTGGTGCACATTTTTTTTATTTTTGGGTGCAGAATTCCCCCAGGAGTAAATAGTGGAGAGCGGTAAAACACCAATGAAAGATTTAGTAATGGATGCTACTCGATTTTGTGATTTAATTGTAAAATCATCTATAAACTAGAGGAAGAAAACTGTTTTCCTGGATATGTTTCATTTGCAAGAAGTAGAGATAGGAATAACATACTCCTTTTATTCCGTCAATGGGACAGATCTGTTGGAATTCAATTAACTATTAAGTTGTTAAACTATTTTCATGCCAATGTCATGTCAGGGAAAATATACCAATTATATCACAAACATACCAGTTTATAGCAAATTTCCACAGCTATGGCAAAAATCCTAATGTACATTATGCAAAGATGTGGCAATGTATCCTGCTCATGCAGTAAGTAGCACCAAGAGTCACAGCTAGCTGCAAAAGCCTATCATGCAGTGAAATTTTGCCATTGAATAAATTCTCTATGTCCCACAATAATTCCAGAGATACTTGAGTCTGATTGCCATAGACACATCTAAAGGTTACACTAGATATGGTAAAACAGAAACTTATTACAAGATAGTGGCCTAGCATCATTATATCAAAATACACTAAAGGCAAACAGCTCTATAAGCATTCTGAAATTCCTTTGGGACTTCTACAAGTAAAGCTTCTCCATAATGTATTGGCTAATTGCTTATCAACAGTTTTGAAATAAAACATGCTGTCGTCTTAAACCCATTCAGTACAGCATGCAGTGGCTGCAGACAAATGATTTTCTGGCAGTGTCTGTGTTCTGGGGAACATCTTGCTCCAAGCTTTTCAATGTACAGCAATCAAAAAAGCTTTTCAAACCCGAGCCATTCTTTTTAGATGACAAATCTGAGGAACTGTCCCAGATTGACATGTCATTAGAGGAGTTTTTGGAACCAATTGATAAATTAAACAGTAATAAGTCATCAGGACCAGATGGTCTTCAAACAAGAGTTTAAAAAAAACTCAAATGTGAAATTGCAGAACTGCTAACTGTGGTATTTAACCTGTCATTTAAATCAGCTTCTGTACAAGATGGCTGGAGGATAGCTAATGTGATGACAATTTTTAAAAAGGGTTCCAGAGGTGATCCCAGAAATTACAGGCCAGTAAGGCTAACTACAGTACCAAGCAATTTGGTTGAAAAAACAGTAAAGAATAGTAAAAAGAACAAAAATAGTACAGAATTATCAGAGCCATAGATGAACACAATTTGTTGAGGAAGATTCAACATGGCTTTTGTAAAGGGAAATTGTGTCTTGCCAATTTACTAGAATTCTTTGAGGGAGTCCACAAGCATGTAGATAATGGCGATCCAATGAACATAGTATACTTGGCCTTTCAGAAAGCCTTTGACAAGGTAGTTCACCAAAAACTCTAAAACAAAGTAAGCTGTCATGGGATAAGAGGGAAGGTCCTCTCATGGACTGGTAACTGGTTAAAAGACAGGAAACAAAGGGTCGGAATAAATGGTCAGTTTTCAGACTTGAGAGAAGTAAATAGTGGTGTTCCCCATGTGTCTATACTGGGACCAGTACGATTCACTATACTCGTAAATGCTTTCGGGAAAGGGTCAAACAGTGATGTGGCAACATTTCCAAGATAGTTAAGTCTAAAGCAAACTGAAGAATTACAAATAGATCTCACAAAACTGGGTGACTGGGCAACAAAATGACATGAAATTCAATGTTGATAAATGGAAAGTAGTTCAGATTGGAAAACATAATCCACACTATACATATAAAATGATGAAGTACAAATTAACTGTTACAACTCAAGAAAGAGGTCTTGGTATCACTGTAGATAGTTCTTTGAGAACATCCACTCAATGTGCAGTGCCAGTCAAAAAAGCTAACAGACTGTCAGGAATCATTATGAAAAGTATAGGTAGTAAGAGAGAAAATATCATATTGCCTCTATCTAAATTCCAGGTACGCCCACATCTTGAATACTGCAGGCAGATGTAGTCGCCCCATCTCTAAAAGGATGTATTGTAATTGGAAAAAGCAGGGGCGGATGAGAGTGCCGCGGGGCCCAGGGCAGAGAAATTTCGCGGGGCCCCCCCCTTTGACACAGCGCATGTGCCGTGGCGCCACGGCGCATGCGCGGGGCCTCGGGAAGCGCGGGGCCCGGGGCAGCCACCCCGCTCGCCCTGCCCTAAATCCGCCGCTGGGAAAAAGTACAGAAAAGAGCAACAGAAATGATGAGGGGTATGGAACGATTTCCATGTGAGGAGAGATTCACAAGACTGGGATTTTACAGTTTGGAAAAAGAGGCAACTAAAGGTGATATGATAGAAATCTATAAAATTATGACTGGGTGTGGAGAAAGTAAATAAGGAAGTGTTATTTATTCCTTCTCATAATACAAGAACTAGGGTCACCAAATGAAATTAATAGGATAGCAGGTTTAAAACAAAAGGACATACTTCTTCACACAACACACAGTCAACCTGTGGAACACTTTACCAGAGGATGTTGTGAAGGCCAAGACTGTTACAGGGCTCAGAAAAGAACTAAGAAAGGTCTGTCAATGAGAGATAATAGGCAGGGATATAGAACCATGTTTCGAAGTGTCTCTAGTCTCAGTTTGCCAAAAGTGAGGAATGGGTGATGGGAGAGGGATCACTTGATGACTGCCTGTTCTGCTCATTCTTTCTGGAGCAACTGGCATTGGCTACTGTTTGAAGACAGGATACTGCGCTTGATGGACCATTGGTCTGACCCAATATGGCCATTTTTGTGTTCTTATGTAGATGCATGACATGTCAAATGGCTTTTCGAACCTGTCTTCATGCAAATATATGATTTCTCTGAAATCTCCCTCTTTCACCAAAAAATTACCTTATGGTCAGCATGGGGCTGGGCAAATTGGCATATAGACAATACCAGTGTCAACCTGATAGAAATACTAGAGGCTGGATTCACAAAGGAACTTAAGCAATGCAATACTCAATGTTGTAACACAGTGGAGGGCAACCTGCATCAGAGTTCTATATGTGGCCTGCGAGACATTTTGTTTACTATTGCCCATATGTAGGGTTGCCAGATTCTGCTTTCTTTTTTCATCTGTATAAGGGTTTTTTTTCCTACCGATATTACTAAAGCGCCATGCATGTAAAACAATAGCACATGAAGTGAGGTGCATGCTGATTGCACACAATATTGATTGTGGGAGCTATGCGCACCTGCATCCGATCAAAGTGCTGCTATGGTTCAGTCACTACACTCCGCAGATTCTAGGTATGCAAACTCAGTTAGCAAAACTGCCCTATCCCAGAAGACCATCTTGGTTACTACAATCTGACAGTCCCTCTGAGATGGAGGAGGGACACTCATGCAGCACACTCACTAGCTTTGATAGCCCATCACTGTTGTAACACATAGCTTTTAGGCAACTAGCCACTCAGTGGAATTGACTTTTGGGAGTTCAGGACCTTGGCTGCCTATAAAATGCACCGGGAGGGTTATACACCTAAGAATGAGGTCCACAAAATCAACATGTTCTTCAGGGAGCCCCGTAAGCAAACTGTTCAGCTTTTACTAAATACATAGTCACTGGAGCCGGGATACTGGAACTTGGGTCTCCTAGTTGTCAGGGGAGTACGTTTAACCACTAGTCTAAAGCTTCATTCTCCTGCTGGACCATTGCATATTTAACTATTTATATGCAATGGAACAGCTTCAGCAGGAGAGAGGGACTGAGCCCGCCTCAGAATATCTCATAGGCCAGTAGTTGGGGCCCTCTCCTGGGAATTGGAAGATGCAGGTTGAAATTCCCACTCCATGTCAAGCAGAGACAGGAATTGAACCTAGGGCAACTACATCCTGGATGGGCTAAAAGTTATAAGGAGCAAAGGGAAACATCATGTCTTTCTCCTACAGCCATTTTGGGCATGCTTTGAGCATACTTAGCAGATTGGGCCCTGTAGTCAAGATAGTCAAGAAATACTTGGTGTGAAGAGGAGGAGGAGGATTATTTATTATTAATAGACAAGTTTATTACAGCAGTTCTTAAGGGTCAAGCAAGAATGAGGCCTTATTGTACAAGGCACTGTACAGAGTAGAACATGGTTCTTGCCCTGAAGAACTTAAAATCTCAATGGATGTGTCAGACACAGGTACAGAGTAGAGGATGGGGCCAAACAAACAAGAAGAGTGAGCAGTGTTATGTCAGCAAGTGACATGCTCATACTATTTTGGGGTGGGAGAGTTTACTTAGTAGAGGATCAGTTAAATGGGAAAATGGAAAGCTAAGGAGAGGAGGGACAAAGCGGACAGGTGAGGGGAGAACAGATTGAGAAGTGCAGGTGTGGAGTAATGCTAAGGTGATGAGATTGTGAGAGAGAGGGAGGGTTGGAGCCAACAGCCAAACCAGCACAGGGCAGAGAATGTCAAGTAACTTTTACAGTTTTGTGTAGAACGTCCAAAAGTGAAAAGTGGGGGCTTAGGTGTGAGATGAATGCCTGTGCTAAGGCAGCTGTGTCCAGGCTCGGTAACACAAACTTACACGCTTAGGGGGCATTACTTGTGGACGTAGCACGTAAGGACTTTAAGCACTTATGGTATGTCTACATAGCAGTATTATTTCGAAAAAACTAACATCTACACTACAAGCAATTATTTCGACATAATGTCAAAATAATGTCGAGCTGGAGGACTTCTTACTCTGACTCTTGTAACGCTCATTTTACGAGGAGTAAGGGAAGTCGGAGGGAGAGTACTCTTTCTCAGTCTTCCTGCTGCATAGATAGCACCAGAAGCCGAAATAAGCTATTTTGACTCAGCTATGCAATTGACATAGCTCAAGTTGCATAGCTTATTTCATCTTTAGCCCTGCTGTGTAGATGTGCCCTTACAGAGTAAGGTTGGCAGCTAAGCAGGGGTTTTTAGCCTCTCAGAGGTGCTTATATGTTGGATTTAGGGGCCTAAAGTGACAGCTAGACATGTATTTCCTGATACCCTTGTGGGTGAGATAAAGATGTCCAAGCATAGGTTAACTTGAGATTTTATGGGACCGTTCTAGAACATGCTTATGAATGTTTCAAATGGTGTGTTCTCTGTCCCAAACGAGAGTTCTGACTCTTGGCTGGAAATGATCTAAACAAAAGCAGCAACCAAACTTTAAAAATAGCTCAGTTTTCTTGTCACCCCCACCTGAAGAGCCTGGTGCCAGGAGTTAGATCAGACAGCTATTCCTCAAAGGAAAGGCAAGAGGACCAGCTAGATGTTACCCAAAGATAACATCAGGTAAATGGGAATGCCTGGGGGATGTTGGGAACAGAAGGTCTCTGAAAAAAAAAAAAGGATCGGGAATCTCTGAGAAGGGAAGGCGCTACATAAACTGATATTTAAAATCACAGGAATTTAGCACGCCAGTATTTGAATGTGAATGTATTGGCCTATATGCCTGTGATATTACTTCAGAGATGCCAAGTGGCAGCTCATAGTTATGTGGAGCAGGTGGCTGCATATCTCAGAATATTTGCAGTTGTGCATGTCTATCCAGTCACATTAGGAAACCTTTTCAAGCATCCACAATTCAAATCTGTCACTAAATTTTGCCTTTGTTCTCCCAGCACAAAACCAGAAAGGGTGTTTAGAATGGAGTTCACTCTCTTCTCTCCAAAGAGGCTAGACGTCCAAGTACAGCCTCTCCATAACTGTTATCCTAGCCTCTCTGCTCCCCCGCCCCCCCATGGAGACTCTGTCTCTGCATCCTGATAAATCCAGATTCAGTGGCCTTTCTTTCTAATTCACCCCAGTGATTTCTGCTAGACAAGGCCCTTCCAAGTCAACACAGAACTTCCCTTTAGTGCACAGTGTGTATAAGGGCCCCCATCTTTGCAGCCATTTTACTTTCCTCTGTCCCCCTGAAGAGATGTGTTCTCTGCTAGAAGTGCCATGAATCCCTTGAAATCATGGTAAAATAAAGCCCAGAAGAGAGCAGGGATTAAATGAAAAGAATGAGAAACTTTTTTTTTTTAGAATTATACTGAATAAAGGCAATCCTATTTATTATTTACATCCTTCTTAATTTTAATGAGCAGTCTTAGTGATAATTGCCAGGTTGTGCATGGTCAGGTTGCTGTTTTCATTAATTTTCACCATTTTATAATGTTTTTAAAATAGTAAATGTTCAGTGAATTTTCTTCTGTGATGGGGTTACTGGCCTAATGGATGGTGGGGAGGGGGAAGCATCAGGTGCAATATAAGTATATTGATTTCCTACTATATCTTGTCACGGACCCACATGGCATTCTCATAAGCAAACTAGGGAAAGGTGGTCAAGATGAAATTTCTAGAAAGGGGTGCTAGGGGGCTTATTCTTTGACCCTCCTACTTCCTTAGTTGTTCAAACATGAACACAGAACAGCAAGGGCATGTCTAAACTACATCCCTCTTTCGAAAGAGGGATGTAAATTAGACAGATCGAAATTGCAAATGAAGCCAGGATTTGAATTTCCCGTACTTCATTTGCATAATGGCGGCCACACATTCTTTCGAAAACAGGTATTTCGAAAGTGAAACCGCTGTCTAGACGTGGTTCTTTCAAAAAAACCACCCTTTTTTGAAAGATCCTGTAATCCTCAGCATGAATCCAGTTTCCTTTTTCCCTTGTTCCCAACTTGCTTCCTGTTTGCTCTCCAATTTATATAGTAACTAGCAGACTTACCCAGCGTTGCCTGAGTCCTTCAGGGCAGGGCTAGCGTTGTGGGTAGTGCAGGACTCTGGGCAGAGCTTTGGGGATGTGAGAAGGGAAGTTCAGGTGCCTGGGGAGGGGGGTGTATGTGTGAGAGTGAGGGTGGGGAGGTGAAGAGGGGCTTCAATGCAGGGGGTCCCATGCAGCCCTGGCCTTTTCTCTCCCCACAGTCCCTCTCCTGGGGCCAGGATAGTAGGGGAAAGAAGGAGCCTGCCAGCAGGCTGCTGGTGAGCTCAGAAGGCTAAGTAGGGGCTGGTTCTGCACACAATGCTGGAAGCAGGATGCACCTTGCCAAGGTTGTTATGGAGGACCAGCATGTTGTGGGAGGGCGGGCAAAGCAAAGCAAGGACTGTGAGAGGGGAAGCACATAAAGGGTCAGTGAGTGGATAATAGAAGCAACATGTGACCGGTTGCCTCTGGCACCTGCTCACACTCACCAACTACAGCAGCTCAGAGCCAGTGTCAGCTGGAAATGGGATGGGGAGGCAAGGCCATGGTGGCTGAGAGCTGGCATGCTGTGGTGGCTGCACTGATAGACTAGGAGGGGGAGTTGGTGGCATCTTCATTCCGCCATCAGCCTTGCACACCCACTTCCATCGCTAGCTCTGCACCCCACTGGTGGGCAGGCGTCTGATGGGCAGAGATCTGGCCAGCAGCAGGACCCATCAGTACAGAGAGAAAATCTAGGACAATTTGTCCTGTTTTAAGAAGAAGTTCTGTAGAAGGGCTTAAATATGGACTGTCCCTTTAAAAATGGGATGTCTGGTCACCCTAAGTATGTGGTTAGAAAAGTTGTTCATTCTGAAATAGGATAGTTTGCTTCATATGCACATTTATATTGAATGATGCCTTAATAGACACACATTGTCAAACACAACTTTGTGTTTTTCTAAAAGTTCAAAAAAATTGTACTGACAGACATCAAACCTGGCACTTCACGTTAATAATTCATACTCCTTAGGTGTATTTCTTTTCTTTGAGCCATTTTATGTGTTGTCTTGAATATAAATATAGCAACAAGAAAGGGAAACAGTTACATTATTGAGAAGATGTGAACTGACATAAACAATCCTACTTGTTTGTTTCTTTGCAGATAGAAAGGAAGTGAAGGTGGGAGAGTATAATGCTGTAGCTGATACACTGGAAATAATCAACAACACCATCAGATTCCAAGGTAGGCCAGGAAATGGAAGAGATACATGGCTGTTGTATGGATTGCTATATAGTTCAGAGTTCCATGCTTTGTACAGACACATTTTATTATCCTGGTGCTGAAAAAATTGTTATAAAATCAGAGCCTGAAGGGATAAGGGCCAATGTCGCATGCTTGATATTTCATTGTGTCATGGAGGCTCTTAAAAAGCTGCAAAAGGAGAGTTCAGAAAAGAAAGTAGCAATATTTTGAATGATTGTAGTGTTGGTATTTCTCATTGCAACATCTTGTGCTAATTGTACGTGATCTGTGAAAATGGATATTTCAGTGCCTTTCAGAATATGTTTTCTTTCTCATGTTCACAAGTTCAAAATGCTTTGATTTCATTCCTATGTCACCTCTACCAATCAGTCTCACTAGCATGACGTGAGTATATAAAGAGGAAGTTATATTTCTCTTAGTCTTTGTAACTACATGAAGATGCCAGTTGTCATTTTATTGTCTTCCGTAAACTTACAGAAATGAATAAGGGATTTCTTTTTTCACAGAGAATAGTTATGTGCATGTGTCATTAGGTACAGAGAAAGGACCAGATCGTGGACCCTGCTAAGGTTACTTTATGCTGGTCTGATAGCACAAAGTAGCATTAAACTTGTTTTAAAGGGTCCTGTAATTATTCCCCCAGCACAAGGGAATGCTTGGGTGATGTAGAACTGTGACACTCTACTTCACCCAACACCCCAGCAGAAGCTGTGTGGCCAAGGTGTCCCTACCCTCAAGCAGTCTCTGGCTGCTGCAATGGCCTTTATTATTTTGGGGAAGCTGGTGCTACTTCCTACCTCATATAGAATACTAAACGACTTGTCTGGTGTTAAATGGGTCCTTCAGGCCATGGGGCCATGGCCGGCTCGAGCCATTCATGTGCCCCGGGTAGCGGGCGCGCGACACATGCGCAGCCCCGCCCCACAGCGCACTGCGCACCTTACAGCTGCAATCGGGCGCGCGGCTTTGATTTCATTCCTATGTCACCTCTACCAATCAGTCTCACTAGCGTAACATGTGAGTATATAAAGAGGAAGTTACATTTCCTTATATACAGGTACTCCACCTTACATACAGGTACAAACAAATCACACCTCACTACTGACATTGTCAGGTTGCCACCCTCTGATGTTGTCAGGTTACTACCCTCTGATGCTACTTAGATACCACCCATCACCTGTACCTCGTGGTTTGATTAGATCATCTCTATCCATCGTGCTGTCATTTTAGACCCTTTCCTGAACCTGGGTCTGAATCTGTGAGGAGTGGGTACCAAGGTCTTTTTTAATGAGCTAGTGAGATCATGTGCTTTCCGCTTAAGACCAGTACCAATTATTGTTCTGCAGTCAGTACCTAGCACCAATTAGTGTTTTGCACTCTCTGCCCTGTTCATGCCAAGTTCTGTGAGCTGGGGCCTGCCTCTTGCTCACAGCTTAGCTTTGCTTTATGTTAGCCATGTTTCGCCCATTGTTAGCTAGGCCTTAGGCCTCAAACCAGGCCTGTGCTGCATTGGCTTATGTTTTAGGCCTTCATCTTACTACACCTATGTCTGCTATTTCAGAGAGTTTCATGGGATTCTATGGCCTCTGGATTCATGTATACATGAACATGCAGGCTCTTTTTAGGTCCCCCCAGCCCTGCCCCCTATGTAGCTTTTCACATTGTGTTACATGGAATTGACAGGGAAACCTTTTCCATTGTGAAGAAACAGTGAGACATTCAGCGCCTTCTGTGAGGCTTAAATAATGTGGAGGGCCTTTCACCACCCACCCCTTTGTATATAGCTGAATGGCAGCTGCAGCGGAAATATAGAGAGCTGCTACAGTGTCTCAGAATTACTCTTTTTGTTAAGCCAGGTAGTGCCTAAATGCCACAGGAGCTGGCTCGGATTGAGTGTAATGAGTTTGAATGACAATCCAAATAGACATTCTAAAAATGGATTTTAATGTGTTTGCAGTGGAGTTAATGCACACAAGGCCATATTCTTTCCAGTACATACGGCAGCGCAAAGGAGCTGTAAGGGCTTTCTGCTGTTTTTCTTTTTTTCAGTCTTTGCTTGATGACAAAATATTGGGCCAAACTTTGAAGTATTCACTCAGTACTTGGGAAATTGCTAGCCATTTCAGTTGAATAAGTACTTACGGGACCATAAGAAGGATTTTAGAGTTTAACTAGTTGTAAATAAAAGAAGCCTAGGGAAGAATATTCTTAGTCTGTGACTACTAGTGTCATCTTTGCTTCAGAAAGGCATTTAAGCACATGTGTTGCAGTGCTTATTTACTTTTCTGTATAAGGATGGAATTAACCACATGCTTAACACTTTCCTGAATTGGGGGTCTCTCCCTCCAACAGAGTATTATATCATTTCAGAAACTTTGACTATCTGATTTATCTCCATTGCAGTAAATAGCTTTACCTCAGGAATGAATATGGCAACTGTCTTTACATGTTCTGTGTGTAATTGGAGGGATATAATTTTTCACAAGAATCCAATCTTTATGTGGGGTTTAGCCTATTTTTCTTTAAATTTTAGGGTTGGAGCCTCCAAAGGATAAAACAATTATACAAGAACAGCTGCGCAAGATTTCCTTGCCTCTCTACAGTATTCTTTCAGCCCTCACTATCCTAGGAATGATCATGGCCAGTGCTTTTTTGTTTTTTAACATCAAAAACAGAAATCAGAAGTAAGAAATATACATTATCTTTTCCTTTTTTCATATTTAAGTACCACATTTGTGGGCACTAAAATTATACAAAGAGAAAATGTTATTTGTTTTAATTGAAGTTACTGCATAACAGCTTTGCATTGAAAGATGTTAACTAGCCATTAGATCAAATCCTTTTATTCTGTTTGAAAAATTAATCTTTCCCACTGTGTGTTATTAGCATAAACCCTAGCTAATTAACAAATGTGTAAAGTAGGGGGTAGCTTTAGCAGAGAAGATCAAAACCCCTTAACAATTAATATGCTTATCCAAACTTATGTGGAAAGCAACAAATTAATTTGCATATTTCTAGATTTCCAGTAGAATTCCACAAGTTGGGTCGGCCATCTGTTTAATTAATTTTATAGAAAACTGTTCGTTATGAGTTGAGTCATCTAACTGTTGTCTTTTTTCTATTTAATGCACCGTCTGCGTCTGTCTGTAGGCTAATAAAGATGTCCAGTCCCTACATGAACAACCTTATTATCCTTGGGGGCATGCTTTCCTATGCATCTATTTTTCTTTTTGGCCTTGATGGATCCTTTGTTTCTGAAAAGACATTTGAGACACTATGCACAGTAAGTAATTTCCGTTTCTCTAACTAAAGAAGTTCTTGGAAAAAACTTTGTTTTGTGCCAAAGGAATATTTTTAGCATATTATGTATATGTTCTCTGTGAACTAGTCTGTACATTTTAACATTGATGCTTTTACTTCTTTTGCCAGGATTTTCACAAACCTGGGTCCAAATTCTGAGTGGTCCTGATCACCTGCATCTGCCGTTGAAGCTAGTGGAAGTTGAGGGTGCTCAGAACCTCTCAGGGTTTGATCCATGGTTCCAGTCTTAAGTGTAACTACACTTCTACATTTTGAAATTATATATTTGTTAGTTATTGAAAGCTGCCTGTGCAGAGCAGCACCTAGTCAGAACTCTGATCTATTATGATTTTTTGAGCATATGAGTTTTCTTTGCCAATTAAACATTACTGTATGTTTCATGATTGTAGTTTACTACAAAACTTTCTACTAGTCCTCTTGAGACCCCAAAGAAGTTCATTCTATGCAAATATTCTGAAACTGTTTTCAACCTAGGTAGTAATTTATTGCAGGCCCCCATACTGCAGCTACTGTTACTTAACAAGTAATGGTCCATTGATTTCAGTGGAAAAATGTCTTTCTAAGATATCTAGGCTACTTTAGAGTAGGACCAGGATTTTAAACTTAGGACTTGTCTTTAGGCAGAGTTTCACAAGTTAACTAAGTTGTGATTTTTAAATTGAGTTAGCTAAACCAGGGCAAAAGACCAATTGAACACTCTGAAACCAAAATAAAATCATCCACATAGGGGTTTGTACCCAATTGATTAATCTAATTTAAACAAACTGATGCAAGTTAATTTATAGACAGGGCTTGTTCTGACAATTACACAGGGAACCAATGGAGGTTGTTGATCACTATTGCCAAAAAGGAGATCTAACACCGGCTGCAAACAATGGAGTTTCCAAGTGTGTTACTTTGTCTGCTCCCAGCAGGATGCATTTCATAACACAAGAACATATGTACACTTATGGCAACTATAATCAAAATGTTGCACTGTAATCATACCTTGTCGTGACTTATACAGTGGAAATATCACTTTAACAACTGACTATAAACTTTTATGTAAAATTTAAGGACACAAAACTGAGGTACAGTACTTTCTTTTGCAGCTGCTATACTGCTGTGATGGTATTTTATATTGCGTGGATATCTTTATGACATTCAATATTAATCTTCTTTAGAACATGACAAGGCCGATGTTTTTTCCAGTTTTCCTATGGAAATCGAGGCACCTAAGCAAAATTCAGAAAAATGTCCTTTCTTCAAAAATAAGCTATACTCTTCCATTAAGACAGGGCAGGAAATAAGAGGAACATACTTACAAGAAAGGATAAAGAAAATTCTTTCCAAAAATAACACAAATGATGCTTAAATTACATAAAATCATTGTCACTGGACAAAACCATAAGAATGTACTCAGCCCAGTGCCAGAGAATATTAACCTAATGTTTGAATTAAAATGCTTCCAGATGAATCTATAGAAGAAATGAAATATTATGTGACTTTTTTTTTCATTATTCTTTGGTTAGTGAATATTTGCAGAATATTAGGAAGTGTTTCGTTCATGTAATATTCACAGAAGTGTTTCGTTCATGTAATATTCACATCAGCTCTCAGAAGTTCCTGGGTAACAGAGTCCTGCCCTAAAGTTCACTGATATCTGTTGAACTAGTTTTGATGGTGTAAAGCTGACTATTTAATATCCTTAAACCAGGAGCTCCGATAAGCCAGAATCAATATATTTAGTTTAAAATGCCAAGACAAAAAAAATTTAGTTTAAAATTCCAAGACAAAAAAAAAACTATGTTAAAATGGAATTATGGTGAAGAGTACGTAACCTTAATTTAAGATTAAAGATTTAAAAATATGACAGTGGTGGTATAATTATTCACAAACCACACATTATAAACCAAGAAAATTCAGAGTTAAGGTAACTCTAAAAATAAATGTGAACATATTAAGTTAAAAATGCACAGCATCCAGACAACTATTGCTGGTTAGAAAAACATGGAGATTGAAATTGTAATGCTTCACTAATCATGTTGAATTCACTGAAATTTTGTTTCAAAGGGAATAAAAAGTCCCAGTACTGTCAAAACAACCTATTTTGTCCTATTATGAAACAAAATAGTTTGATTTTGGTATTCTGTTTCTTTTCCAATTCAAGATGAAGCAAAAAAATCTCAAAATCTTTTGTGAAATGGAATTTCCATCCTCCATCTGGCTCTACAGACAATCTTTACTCTGGACAGTAGAGACTGTGATACCATATAATAATCATCTCATTATAATTAAGGCACTTTAATGTCTATGGTCCCGGATTAGATCAAACTGTTTTTAGACACATTCAATTTTTTTTCATATTTTCCCGTTATGGTATCACTGACCTATAAAGTTAATATTGTGAGCTTAATTTATAGGTCTCATGCAGAAATCATTGCTGTTTTGTGTGTTATGCAGCTGGTCGGTTAAGATGAATTAATGAATAATACATTTGTTAAAGAGCCCAGTTTTTAATTAATTAAATTTAATTAATTTATTTGTAAAATTTCAGAAAACTGATTTCTGTACTCACAAAGTGCTGTAAATTTGGAGAGAAAATCCTCTGGTTTTTCATATTAAACAGAGAGGTTAAATCCCTTTATTCTTTGCAAAACAGAACTGAGTTGTAGCAATGGAGTCATTACTACCATGTCTACAATGGAATTTGCCATCACTTCCATGCTAAAATATTTCAGTTCTCTAGTTTCAATGTGTAGTTGCTCTAATTTCTGTTTTTCAAATTCACTGCCAGACTTTATACCATTATTCTAAACACAACAAGAAATTAATTGTAATTTACTGCATTAGTGACTCATGAGCAGCTTTAATTTTTTTAAGTTTGCATAGATACTGCTCTATCTGTTACATACTATCTTAACTAAAGACATTTTTCATTTATAAGACAAAATGACAAGCAAAATTGGTGCAGTACATATGGAAAAATCTGTACAGACTACTGAAGAAAATGTTGAAATATACTATTTCACTGAATAATAAAAGGAGAAGAAAAATATCTTAAAGCCAGACAATAAATAAAAAAGGTGTACCAATCCTTCCTGGAACTGAAAGTCTGAACAGTGGCTATAGTCCACATTTACCCCTTTCCTGGGATTTGCTTTTATTGTTTTCTAACGTATTAACAATCTATAAAGATCAACATTCCATTTCTCCTAAAGCATGACTGTTTCTAGGTTTCTAAAACCACACACAAACATTGGAATTGCCCTACTGGTTAAGCCAGGTGGTCTGTTGTCATAGATTACCTGGTTCTTTAAAAGGAGTCAGGCTCAGCCTTGCCTGTGACCTAGTAGTTAGCCCTCAGGTGATTCTGCTTTGGTGATTCAGGGACAATTAGTGATCCCAGGTAGGAATGGTCAAGGAGCACTACACAGAGAGGGAAGAGAATTCAGTGAGAGAGAAGACCCAGGAGAGCCGAGCAATGCACATTCTCACAGACTGGAAAAAACCACAGGGAGCAAGTTAGGCTCCTATAGGAGACCCTGAGACCCACGCACCTCATCAGATTTCAGACCCAGAGCTCCAGCCTGTGAAGGAACATCCACATGATTGTTTTTTGCAGCCTCACAAGCTCAAGTCCACAGAGTCTTGAGTCTCACTGCTGCAGGTTTGTTTTGTTTGGTTGGTTTTGCAGAGTGGACATAACCCTAAGGCAATGGTCACCAACCAGTAGATTGGGATCTACTGGTAGATCTTGGCGCCTCTGACAGGTTTGGCCTGGAAGCTATCAAGCGCTGGCACTTCAGTTGCCCCTCCACCCATTGTCGTGCTGCTCCTGCTCTCTGCCTTGTAGCTGCTCCCCTGGGAGCCTCCTGCTGGCTGTGCAGAGTGTGGGAGGGAGAAGAGGGGGGCGCTGATGTCAGGGTGTCCCCTTTGCCCTCACTCCTGTATCCCATCTCCACACAGCAAGAAGGGGATGGAGGGAGCTTGGCAATGCAAATCTCTGTCACTCTCACACTGTGTGTGTGTCTGTGTCTGTGTCATTCTCACAAACACACATTGTCCTTCACTCTCATCTCCCAATCCAACACATACGTGGGGGGTTGTTGTTACTCCTTTTACTGCTTGCAAAGTGGGTTATTTTTGGTTTTTGACTGGTCTGTGCATTTCATAATTTTCATTTCTCTCTTACGTTTACATTTAAATCTTTTGAGTAGTGAGGTCTAAAATGCCGAACCTGCTGTGGCTGGAGTAATTATTCCTATGGTGATTGCTGCTCCTGGAAGTGACTGACATGTTCCTGCAGCCCCTGAGAAAGGCAGAGCAGGGGGTCTCCACATGCTGTCCTTGCCTGCAGATACTGCTCCTGCAGTTCCATTGATCAGTAACAGGGAACTGTGGCCAGTAAAAGCTGTGGGCTCAGTGCTTGTAGATGAGGGGCAGCACTTGGAGCCATTGCTGTACATGCCAGCTGCTTTTAGGAGTGATGCAGGGCCAGGGCAGGAGTAAGCCTGCCTTAAGCCCACTGTTCCACCACCCAGAAGCCATCGCAGTTAAGTGGTGCCCAGCCAGAGCCTGCTTCCTGAATCCCTGTCCCAGCCCTGAACCTCCTCCTATACCCAACCTCCCACTCCAGATGTGAGTCCCCCTGCACCCAAACTTCTTCCCAGAGCTTG
This sequence comes from Pelochelys cantorii, assembly GCA_032595735.1. Classification (NCBI taxonomy): domain Eukaryota; kingdom Metazoa; phylum Chordata; order Testudines; family Trionychidae; genus Pelochelys; species Pelochelys cantorii. Next base: position 146,236,427 of record CM064327.1, read on the forward strand.
CACCCTATAACCCCTCCTGGACCCCAATCACCCACCCTGGGCTAAGCCTGGAGCCCCTCCCACACTCCAGCTCCTTGGCCCAAGACCAGAGCCTGCACCCTGACTCTCTCCCCCAGCCTGGTGAAAGTGAATGAGGTTCAGGGAGGAAGGGGGATGGAGTGAACAGGGTGAGGCATCGGAGAAGGGGTAGAGCAGGGGCAGAGCCTCAGAGAAGGGGTGGGAAGGAAGTGGGACAAGGGTATTTGGATTTGAGGTAGAGCTTATAATGCACTTAAATTGAAAAAGTGATCTTTTGGTTAAAAAGGTTGGAGACCACTTCCTTAAGGTATGTCCATGTAGAAGTTAACCACCCCGAGCTGGCCCACATCAGGTGACTCAGGCTGTGTCTACATCAGCATTTCTCAAATTGTGGGTCGCGACCCCCAGGGGGGTTGCAACCAACTTACAGGGGTTGGTTTACTTTCTTTGGCTCCCCCACCTTTTTTTTTTTAACAACTTTGGTGAGGGGGGGGTGTCACACAAATTCAATGAGCATTTTAGGGGGTCACAGTATCAAAAAGTTTGAGAACCCCTAGTCTGCATCATGTACAGCTGCACCAATGTTGCTGCACTACTGTAGCACATCGGGTGAGCATGCACTAGGCTGATGGCAGAGAGCTCTCCCACTGCCTTAATAAGTCCTGCTTTTGCGAGATGCCGTAACTATGTCAGTGGAAGGGGTAACCAGCACTTAGGTCAGTATAAAATATATTACTCACAAGTGTGGATTAGTCACATCTGTGAATGATGTAAGTTATACTGAAGTCATTTGTACTGTAGAGCTTGACTCAGTTTGACAGAGCTCAGGGAGTGGGGCTGTAGAACCAACGTGTTGACTGAGACTCCCACAAAGGAGGTGAGTCTCACATTCTGGGCTCTAGTGAAAGCTCAAATGTCTACACAGAAATTTTTAGCCCCAGAGCCTGAGCCAACAGATCTGACCAGTTATGGGTGTTTAATTGCCGTGCAGGAATACCCGAAGGGCCCCAGCCCCATGAGACCAACTCAGTTGACCCAAGGAAAGTTCCGATCATGTTGGGGACCTTTTATTCTCATGTAAATGTGCCTTTAGAGAACCACAGAGCCAAAGGGTGTATATAAAACAGCCACAACAATGCCCCTGCCTCAGGGAAGAGACATAGTTGGGAAGGGAGGAGAGAGTGGGCCCTAGTGGTAGGAAGGGCCCAGGTGGTGAGGAAGTTAGGGAAATACAAGCAACAGGTGAACTACAGAAGTTTCTGAAGACAAGGTGCTTAGAGGGGGAAGAAGATTGGTTCATCCTGGATCATGAGATACAGCACAGCAGTGTCACTGGGGATGTGGAGGGAAAAGGCAACTAGAGGTTAAATAACAAGTCATTTTAGGGGGCTAGCAGACAGAATTACCAAGGCTGAGGTTTTGTTCTGCTACCTACATTCACCTTGCAATCCTTGCTCAGAGAGTCAAAAGCCCCATGAGACTTTTACTCCATCCTGTATCACACAACACAACACACACTTTTGTTTCACACTTCAACAGGCAACACAGATTTTATGTATTTACTAGAAGATTTACCTGTGTTGCTCAGGTCCTTAACTCAAATACGTTTTGTTTTGTTTTGTTTTGTTTTGTTTTGTTTAAATCATTGTTTGGGAAGGGGCTGGGGATGAGGGGTTCAGTGTGCAAGCTGCCCTGGGAAGAGAGGAAAAACCCAGCCCTCTCTCACTGCAGCACCTTGGGGCCAAGTGAGAAGTGCCTGTACATGGCCACTGCAGCAGGCATAACCAGGGAAGGGGTGCATGTCCCCCGGCTATGTGATAAACAGACACACAAACAGACAAACTCTCTGAAATAAATAGTAGGGAGCTATCCTTTTTTCCACCCCTGCTGACCCAAAGGGGTTATAGCTGTCCTGGTTCCCATCTCTGGCCCCTTGCTACTCCCCTGTGGTCATTCTCAAATGTAACTGTCCTTACTGCCAGACCACCCTCCCACACCCCACCCCCGTTGCCATTTTATGAGAAACAGTCGAATTCCAGACACATCCCATGGACCTGGCACAACCAAACCCTGACCTTGCTCTAAGTTATGATAAGAGGAAACTGCATTCCAAATTTGGTGGTCCTAGCTCTTACCATTTAGGAGAAGCTCTTGAAGAAAGGACTAATGGACAGACAGACAGACAGACAGGTGCACGTTTATAAAATATATAGTAAGATTTGTGTCTTAACAAGTGTGCATTTTTGAGCAAACTTTGTTGTATTTTGTCCACACAGGATATGTCAAAGTGCAATAGGGGCTAAGTTCTCTTCCCACTCCCCCGAACAGTTGTTTTTCAGGGCTTTCAAGTGACTTCTATGGTCTTCACTTCCTGTAAGGAAACATCATGATTGAGATGGGGAGAGAAAAAGAGTGATGAGTACAGTTAAAGAATGGATGGTGAGACTGGCCACAGAGCTGAATCTAGGCATCTAAGCATAGCTGCTTTTTGTTATCTCTCTCTATATATAAAATAAATTTCCAGTGGAATGACAGAGTCCACAGGAACAAGCCCCACCTGCTCCCAGCCTGCTCATCCCAGGATCCATGTAGAGGGCTGGGGCTGCCTATAGCCTGGCCCTCCCCTCCCTTCCCCTTCCCAGCGGCTGGGGGTGAAGAGCCCAGTGTGACTTTGGCCCGGCCCCTCCTGGCGGCTGGGGGAAGAGCCGGGCCCGGGGCGGCCTCAGCTCGGCCCCTCCTGGCAGCTGGTGTGGGGAGCAAGAGCAAGAGCCAGGGCCAGCCAGGGCGGCCTCGGGGCCGGGCCCTTCCCGGTGGCTAGGGGCAAGGAGGAAGAACTGGGGCCAGGTAGCCTTGGCCCTGGGTCCTCCCCAGCCAAAAGGAGGGTTTGTGAGCATAGCGAGCACGGGGTACAACCCACTAGTGAATGCAAATCAGGGAATGTATATTCTACTCATGTTGCAAAAGTCACCAGAACCCTGCCAGAGCAGCAGTGTCTATCTGTAGCTATGATTCATATGCAATGGAAGGCGCTGAAACTTCTGAAAAAAACCCTAGTTTTGTAGCATTCTCCTTTAAAAAAAAAAGCAACATCATTGCATTATAATGCAGAGATGTGGCTAAAAACAAATTTGCACAGAGCCTAACCCCTAGTATACCCTCTCATACAGAAGCACACAGCAGAAATCTTTGAACTTCTTGAATTGGTGATGAGTCCTTGCCAATTAGCAATGGTCCTTGTAGGCTTCTAAAAATTGCTCACAAAGTTCAGGTGATTTGATTGCCCAGTGCAAATTATTCCTATTTAAGGCAATCCTAATGGGCAGTGATTCTCTGTAGTATGGATTTTACTGTTTTTAGAGGGCACTGTGCTTCATGGATTTGCTGAATTCCTCTACCTTCCCATAACCTATATCTCCATTTATTCTGGTTACAGATATGTGGCAAATGTAAAATGCTGTAATTTTTAGGGGGCAGGCTAATTGTGATATGGCACAACATCATGCCAAATAATGTTTTGTTAGCACTGAATGTTTTCAGGCAATTTTTGGATATATTACAATACCATTTTTTACCCTGCAATGTGCTAGTCACAAGAGGATATAATAGACTGCATTTGCTATGTTGAAATTCAAAACTGAACATTAACAGTAGCACCGATTCAGCAAAGCACTTAAAGTGTGTGATCAACTACTTTGCTGAATAGAGATGCAATTATACATGAGTTTATGGTGAGCATATGATCAAGTGCTTCATGGATTAGGGCCAGTATTCCTAAACTCAGTTACTCCTTCCATCTCGCTATTTCCTCTTTTCTATGCCACATTAATTAAGTACATTCAATATACACTGTACTTTACTCAATTTCTGTGTACTTAAGAGAGGTGGCAAACTACATTCCATAATATCAATTGCAGCACAATTTAATGTCCTAGCTAGAATAGAAAAGGCCAAATGTCCTGCAATAAAATTCCAGTATGCATGGACTGAAAACTGGCTGAAAGCCAGTAAACAAAAGAAAGTCATATATAGCACTGTGTACTGAATTGTGAAGAGGTGTTTGGGGCAGTACTGCATAGACTGGCGTTAGGCTTTGTTTTATGCATAGCATCTTTATTAATTATGGTATGGAAAATAGTAAAAGAGTAACTTCAGTTAAATGTCCAGAGATAATCAACTAGGAAGTATTCCAGCAGATAAGGAAAATACTGCAGAAAGGCTACCTTTATTTTCAATCTTACAGTCACTATGGTATCTGAACACAAAAGAAATCAGAAATATGGATTGTAATGTGATGCAAGCTGGAAAAATGCAAGTTAGTGGAAAACTAGTTGAGAAAACACCTATGAAATTGCCAAGAATGTTTTGAAAAGTAGAAATACCGAAAAAGTATTTGGCATCTATATTCTAAACTGATGTGCACATTGGAAACAATTAAAATAGAATATTAAAACTAATAATAATACATGATTAATATATGTCAAAGTGCTTTACAAATAATTAATTAAGCTTAGCAATGTTCCTTTGAGCTAGGTACTATGCTCATTGCGGTATGAGAAGACTAACATGTCCCTAAGGGTGGGTTTGATCCCAGCTTCCCTCAAAATTAGTAGCTGTTTGTCCCTCAACCTGTGGAGTAGTTACACAATCGCCATTATTATCATTTGGTAACATATGAATGGTGAGAGGGCCTGTAAAGGAACAAGTTTTGGCTGTCTGATCCAGCCCTTCTATGCCACCCCAGGAATAGTCTGCAGCAGCTTTGGAGCTGCTCTAAAGTAGGCCTGTTCTCTTTTCAAACCGAAACCTTCTGTATAAAGCCTATGTAGCAGCAATTAGCAAGGACATTATCATGATGCTCAGAATGGCCCACTTAGGGTACGTCTTGACAGCGAGACTATTTCGTGATACCCTGCATCTTTTAAGCGCACCTGATATTTTGAAATATTTTTCTAAATAATGGGCACGCTATTTTGGCATCCCTGTAATCCTCATTCTATGAAGGTGAAGGGATGTGCTGAAATAGTGTGTTATTTTGAAATTTGGTGCTGTGTAGACGTGCCAAATTTCAAAATAAGCTATTTCAAAATACAGTTGAAATAAGATGTGCTATTTGCGTATTTTGAGTTTAGGGTGTTGTGTAGCTGCACCCTTAGTCTTCAGAGTCCTCCTTGATGGGTAGGGAGAACCACTCCTCCTGTCTGACTTCACAAATTCAGAACAGGCCGTTTTTCAATGATAAAGCAAAACTTGCCTATTAACTTTTGTAGCATGGGATATAGACATTACCAGTAGAATTAACTCACAAAACAACTTACAAATATTTTTTGGTATACTAAACATTAAAAACATTCTTTCAAATTTAACACCTATCCTGAATAAAGCTCACATATAGTTGAGCTGGTCTGGTTTCCAGATATGAATTTCTCTGTACTCATCTAATGCCTACAGTTTTGGCAAGAGCTGGCACCAGGTCTGCCAGTGACACGTCGAGCACTTCTAAAAACCAGGCTCTGTATTACTTGGATTCAGCTCAGTTATTACAGGAGGCCATAAAGGTCAACTAGCCTCTCTGTATGAACAAATTTTTTTGACTGAAATACAATACTGCAGTCAGAGAGAAACTAATGTGCTAATACTTTATCTGAGAGCTACGTCTAAGATATCGTTTAAATTTTATTTACAAAATCTAACGTTATCATGTACTCTGGCACAAAGAATTCAAGCTATACTATTAAAATTTGGGAAGTGTGCCTGGTAAAAAATAAAGTGTAAGAACTGCAGCATCTGAACCAATCGTACATTGTTTTGGCTGTGGACTTTACCTGCTGAACAATCTGCCCCACTTTCAAAACCATTGGAATTTAAGAGCTCACATATCTCTGCCTTGGTTTTGTGTTTGATGTCCTCTCCCCCATTTGTTCTCTCTGCTTATGCTTTCCAAACATTTCTTTGTTCTTTCCACTTTCTCCAAGTTTGTATATCTGCTTCATCATCTTTCCCTCAAGTTTAGCTATTTTGATGGGGATTTTCATTAGAGCCAAAGATTGTGTGGCACTGTCACAGAATGACTAGCCCCAGTGAATGAAATAGATCCAGCCTCCCCCACCCCGTTCCAGGAAGGTGTACACATTTGGCCAATTAAGAGAGTGGGGCTGCAACTGGGAGCTATAAGAAGCCAGGAGAGACATGGTGAATTGTAAGAGGCTTGGGGAATCAGAGCTGCCCAAGTAGTGAGGCAGGAGTAGGTGAGAGCGCCATCTAGAGACTATGTGCTTGAGACTTGGAGAAGGTGAAGGCAGGAGAGCAATAAGAGGGGTTTTCTGTCTAATGTCCTTCAGCCAAAGATCCAGGGCTTAAGGCAGGGAGAGTAATAGAAGGGAGTTGCTTGCCAGTTGTAAGCTACAAAGCTGAGGGCTGGGGAGCAGCGGAGGAGCTTACCCAATGACAAATCCAGGGCTGAAAAACTGAATATAGAAGAACCAGGAGATGCCTAGAGGGAGTAAGGTATGTTCCCTTGGCAAAAGAGGGTCTCCCAGCAGAGAGTTTGATGGGGTTCCTACTGGCTGTACTAGGTGTACACTCCAGTAGTAAGAGGTGGGATGGTTCTACTGGTACAAAGAGAAGGGGGGACTGCTAGAGACTCTGGGTGTAGTCAAAGGTATTATTGTGTGATATGTGAGGTGTTGTGGGTTGACATGTTATATGATCTTAATGACTGTTTCCAGTGGGATGACACATTATATGGACTACTTGCACAGTGTTTGATAAGCAGGATAATATTGTGTCAAGAGGGCTTGCTGGGCACTCTGAAAGGAGAAACTGAGGTCGGTGTGCCTGTCATGCCATGAAAGGCCACTCCGAAAGGGGTGGCCTTATAACATGTACCAAATTCCCCCTGAATTTCAGAGGCATCTAATTATCTTGCTCCTGTTAAAGAGAGAGTTCCCCAATTGACTGGAATGAGAGTAGGTTCAACTTCTATCTTGATAAGTCAAATTTCCTTCAAAAAAATGTACAAGGACAAACATTTTAAAAGTAAATGGATGCTTCACATGCTGAAGCAAGAACATGCTGCACTTATCAAAAAATGTAAGGCAGCAGTTTGCCATTCTCATTTATTAATGAAATAATTCTTAATTGTTTTACTGTGTGCTTTATGAATGATGGCAGAAAAATCAAGGTTATTTCTCTTAAATTAAAATCTGGTTTCATTTTGAAAATTATCCTCACATCATTGGCCACAGAGATCTCATTTTTAACAAATTATTTTTAATTAGTAGGGTTTGCACTATATTATATTCCATTATATAATATGCTATATATTATAAGTTAATCCAAATCATAACCTTTTTGAATTGAGCATGGTAAAAGTTACATTTTTTCTGACTTGTGAACATAACTGAATGTATTAGAATCCTCAAGGACAATACTAAAATACAATTTATCTGTATGCCAAAATATCACTGTAGTGTACACAAAAAGGGATGAATATTTATTAATGACACATTTGAAGATCGCATATCATTAACATATATTTTGGAAAAAGAACTCATTGGATGCTGAGTACAAAAGAAATTTCAAACAAGTAGCATGGAAACTGTGGCTTTTCAAAACCAAGTTGAGTTGGCTTAACTCTGCTATACTGAGGTTAATAGCAAAACCACCATTATAGATACACCTTTCAGTCTTTGTACGTTTTGGTCTTCTTTCATCCTGGATACTGTTCTCCAATTATTTCTACCCTCAATGTAGTGTGGACATAGGGATACAAAGGAACAAAATAGCTAAAAAGCATTAACAGCGAAATAGAAGCAAATATGAAGGGAGAGGGCTTTTCTAGCTTCCTCCTTCCTCTGTTTTTCCATTATAGTGTATAAGACCACCATCTTCTCAATCACTCAAGGCCATAGTCTAGGTCCTCTCTCTCTAGGATGTATGCATTCAGGTCATGGCTATGTTACAACTTCTATCTACATGGTATTTTTTAAGATCTGATCTTTTCTGTTTTTCCAGACTACCCGAGCTCTTGTTCAGGCTGTCGTTATCTCACATCCTGGCTACTGTAATCTCCTCATATCTAACTTTGCTGCTATTCCCTTTAGCCCCTAAGATCCATTCAAAATGTTGCTGTTAGGATCATCTTTGTCACTGTTGCCCAACCACATTTCCTCTTCCCCTGTGTCCATCCTTCACTGCATCAAACACAACTTCCTTGTCATTAAAGTCCTTTACCATCTAGTTCCATGCTATCAATCAAATGTACTAACTTGCTGAGCTATTGACCGCTGCTATAGCTCTACCTATGATGCAGATCTTGATAGCACTCTTGTTTGTTTATCTCTGAAGCAGAATTACAGCTTGGTAGAGTCACACTTTTATATCTCCTTTTCATAATCTGAAAAGTTAGAGTAGAAAAGAGAGGGAAATTGCAAAGAAAAAAGTGAAGGCAGGAAAAGAATTCAGTATTCATTTTATTTCGTTCAGTCAGAAAAACTTCAGAGTCTTCAGAACTTCAGAGTTTCAATGCATGGATGAGATGATGGTGTAGAGAGAAGGGGGTTAGATTTATTAGGAACTGAGGAAACATTTGGGAAAGATTTTGGAATTAACTGATAAACTTAACAGTAACAAGTTACCGGGACCAGATGGCATTCACCCAAGAGTTCTGAAAGAACTCAAATGTGAAATTGCGGAACTATTAACTATGGTTTGTAACCAATCCTTTAAATCAGCTTCTGTACCCAATGGAAGATAGCTAATGTAACGCCAATATTTTAAAAGGGCTCTAGAGGCGATCCCGGCAATTACAGACCAGTAAGTCTAACGTCAGTACCGGGCAAGTTAGTTGAAACAATAGTAAAGAATAAAATTGTCAGACACATAGAAGAACATGATTTGTTGGGCAAGAGTCAATATGGTTTCTGAAAGGGGAAATCGTGTCTTATTAATCTGTTAGAGTTCTTTGAAGGGGTCAACAAACATGTGCACAAGGGGGGTCCAGTAGATACAGTGTACTTAGATTTCCAGAAAGCCTTTGACAAGGTCCCTCACCAAAAGCTCTTATGTAAATTAAGTTGTCATAGGATAAGAGGGAAGATCCTTTCATGGATTGAGAACTGGTTAAAAGACAGGAAACAAAGGGTAGGAATAAATGGTAAATTTTCAGAATGGAGAGGGGTAACTAGTGGTGTTCCCCAAAGGTCAGTCCTAGGACCAATCCTATTCAACTTATTCATAAATGATCTGGAGAAAGGGGTAAACAGTGAGGTGGCGAAGTTTGTAGACGATACTAAACTGCTCAGGGTAGTTAAGACCAAAGCAAAACTGTGAAGAACTTCAGAAAGATCTCACCAAACTAAGTGACTTGGCAACAAAATGGCAAATTAAATTTATTGTGGATAAATGTAAAGTAATGCACATTGGAAAAAATAACCCTAACTATACATATAATATGATGGGGGCTAATTTAGCTACAACTAATCAGGAAAGAGATCTTGGAGTCATCGTGGATAGTTCTCTGAAGACATCCACACAGTGTGCAGCGGCAGTCAAAAAAGCAAACAGGAAGTTAGGAATCATTAAAAAAGGGATAGAGAATAAAACAGAGAATATCTTATTGCCTTTATATAAATCCATGGTATACCCACATTTTGAATAGTGCGTACAGATGTGGTCTCCTCATCTCAAAAAAGATATTCTGGCATTAGAAAAGGTTCAGAGAAGAGCAACTAAAATGATTAGGGGTTTGGAGCGGGTCCCATATGAGGAGAGATTAAAGAGACTGGGACTTTTCAGCTTGGAAAAGAGGAGACTAAGGGGGGATATGATAGAGATATATAAAATCATGAGTGGTGTGAAGAAAGTGAATAAGGAAAAGTTATTTACTTGTTCCCATAATATAAGAACTAGGGGCCACCAAATTAAACTAATGGGCGGCAGGTTTAAAACAAATAAAAGGAAGTTCTTCTTCACACAGCGCATAGTCAATCTGTGGAACTCCTTGCCTGAGGAGGTTGTGAAGGCTAGGACTATAATAGGGTTTAAAAGAGAACTAGATAAATTCATGGAGGTTAAGTCCATAAATGGCTATTACCCAGTATGGGTAAGGAATGGTGTCCCTAGCCTCTGTTTGTCAGAGGGTGGAGATGGATGGCAGGAGAGAGATCGCTTGATCATTACGTGTTCTACTCACTCCCTCTGGGACACCTGGCATTGGCCACTGTCGGCAGACAGGGTACTGGGCTGGATGGACCTTTGGTCTGACCCAGTATGGCCATTCTTATGTTCTTATGGACCTATATAGGAAGGATGAGCTCCACCTAAACTAAAATGGAACCAGATTGCTGGCACTTAACATTAAAAAGGTCATAACACAGTTTTTAAATTAAGGGCAGGGGAAAGGTGACGGGTGTAGAGGAGCCCATGGATTGTACAGAGACATCTCTTGGGGAGGATCTATTAATAGAGATTCTATATGTTCTAGTAAAGAGGAGAGGATAGAATATGATAAATTATGGGTAAGATCAGATGAGACATGAAAGAAAATGTGGACTCAAATGAAGTAAAAATCTTAAATGAATCAAAATGCTTCATAGAGTCTCTATGGGTAGTAATTCCACATTCTAATAATAAGAATATAGCAGTAGGGATATATTATCGACCACCTGACCAGGATGTAATAGTCATTATGAAATGCTAAGGGAGATTAGACTCAATAATACTGGGGGATTTCAAGTATCCCCCTATTAATTGAGTACACATCACCTCAGGACAGGAAGCAGAAATAAAATTTCTTGATACCTTAAATGACTGCTTCTTGGAGCAGCTGGTTCTGGAACCCACAAGGGGAGAGGCAATTCTTGATTTAGTCCTAAGTGGAGCACTGGTTTCCTGGTTTTCCCCCACCCCCACACCGCACTTCTGCTTTTTAAATGTATTAAAAGCCGCAGGCTCTTAATACATTTAAAAGGCTGGTGCACAGTGGGGGGGGATCCAACACGAGCTGGGAATTAGCTGTCCCAGCTCAGGCCCAGTTCCCTGCACTGCGCACCAGCCTTTTAAATGTATTAAGAGCCTATTGGCTCTTAATACATTTAAAAAGCAGAAATGCAGTGAGGTTAGCTCACGGGGCCGGGAGCTAACCCTGCTGAGGCTCCCCCTCTTATCAACTAATCGACTAGTCAATAGAAATTCCATCAACTAGTCAATTAGTTGATTAAACTGAATTTAACATCCCTGCTTAACAGTAACAAGTCACTGGGACCAGATGGCATTCATCCAAGAGTTCTGAAAGAACTCAAATGTGAATTTGTGGCCCTATAAACCTATCCTTGTTTGTAACCTATCCTTTAAATTAGCTTCTGTACCCAACAACTGGAATATAGCTATTGAGACACCAATATTTAAAAAGGGTTCTAGAGGTGATCCTGGCCATTACAGACCAGTAAGTCTTACATCAGTACTGAGCAAATTAGTTGAAACTATAGTACAGAAAAAAATTGTCAGACACACAGATGAACATAATTTGTTGGGGGAAAGTCAACATGGTTTCTGTAAAGGGAAATCATGCCTTACTGATCTACTAGAGTTCTTTGAGGGGGTCAACAAATATGTGGACAAGGGGAATGCCATAGATATAGTGTACTTAGATTTCCAGAAAGCTTTGACAAGGTCCCTTACGAAAGGCTCTTAAGTAAAGTAAGTAGTTATGGGATAAGAGAGAAGGTCCTCTCATGGACTGATATCTGGTTAAAAGACAGGAAACAAAGGGTAGGAATAAATGGTCAGTTTTCAGTATGGAGAGAGGTAACTAGTGGTATCTCCCAAGGATCCATACTGGGACCTATCCTATTCAACCTATTTATAAATGATCTGGAGAAAGTGGTAAACTGTGAGGTGGCAACATTTGAAGATGATACTAAACCAGTGGTTCCCAACCTTTTTGAGCATACAGACCCCCTTTCAATCTATTACAGTTTTACAGACACCCAAATAATACAGCTGTTTTCAAACGTTCCATTACTTGGTAATCATTTGAAATGTATAATAGTTCATGTTATCTGAACAAATATAGTAGTATTGAGATATAATACAGCGTTATTATTGAGTACAGTTTTATTGGATCCACTGATCTGTTTTTGCTAGCGGCCCAGTTAAACCCTTCCTGCCACTCTTAATAGCTTTTGAATGCTTAGAGTGGGGTGATGAATTCAAAAAAAAGAAAAAAATGGTAAAAAGTGACTGACCCGTTTATAAGCCTACTTCAGTGGACAGTTGCAGCTTGTCAGCTTCAGTGTGGGCTGAGGAATGTGCAGACTGCAGGGCACAGAGCTTCTCAGGTCCCATTGGCTGCTGTTCACCCGCGCTGCTTCCTCAGCTCCTATCCCATCCATCCCCTGCCCAGCCATGGCCAAAGGGAGCTCTGGAGCTGCCAGCTCCTTAAGGGCAGAATTTCGGGAGAGGAGGGAGACAGAGCGGAACTTTGGGAGCCGTGGGGGGTGGGGAACAGCCATGCATGCCAGGTCATTGCCCCATTCCCTGGACACTAAGGGAGTGTGGGGAAAGTGCTTGCATCCTGTGCATGCCTCTCACACACGAGCCAGGTGTGAGAGGCATGCACAGCATTCAAGCACTTTCCCCATGCTCCCTTAACTTCCAGAGAATGGGGGGGGGGGGAGACGAAAAGGAAAATACTTACTTTTAAAAACTTTCCATGGACCCCCTGCAGTGCCCTCGCGGACCACCAGAGGTCCACGGACCACAGGTTGGGAGCCATTGTACTAAACTGCTCAAGATAGTTAAGACCAAAGCAGACTGTTAGGAGACTATGAAAAGCTTCAAAATAGCTCACAAAACTAACTGACAACAAAATGGCAAATGAAATTTAATATTGATAAATGTAATTAATGCACATTGGAAAAAAAATAATCCCAAATATACGTACAATATGTTGGGGACTAATGTAGCGATAACTACTTGAGAGAGATCTCAGTCTCATGGTGGATAGTTCTCTAAAACATCCATTCAATGTGCAGCAGCAGTCAAAAAGGGAAACAGAATGTTAGGAATCATTAAAAAGGGACAGAGAATAAGACAGGGAACATCTTATTGCCTCTATATAAATCCATGATACGCCCACATCTTGAATGCTGTGTACAGATGTGGTCGCTTCATCTCAAAAAAGATATATTGGCATTGGAAAAGTTTCAGAAAAGGTCAACAAAAGGGATTAGGGGTTTGGAACAGCTCCCATATAAAGAGAAATTAAAAAAGACTGGGACTTTTCAATTTAGAAAAGAGGAGACTAAGGGGGGGATATGATAGAGGTCTATAAAATCATTACTGGTGTGGCAAAAATGAATAAGGAAAAGTTATATACTTGTTCCCATAACATAAGAACTAGGGTTCATAAAATAAAATTAATAGGTAGCAGGTTTAAAACAAGCAAAAGGAGTTTTTCTTCATGCAGTGCACAATCAACCTGTGTAACTCCTTGCCAGCGGAGGTTGTGAAGACCAGGACTTTAACAGGTTTCAAGAAAGAACTAGATAAATTCATGGAGGTTAGGTCCATTAATGGCTGTTTGCCAGGATGGGTAGGAATGGTGTCCCCAGCCTCTGTCAGAGGCTGGGAATGGGTGAGTAGAGAGGGATTACTTGTTGATTTCCTGTTCTGTTCCCTCCCTCTGGGGCATCTGGTATTGGCCACTGTAGGCTGGCAAGATACTGGGCTAGATGGACCTTTGGTCTGACCCAGTATGGCCGTTCTTATAAAAAGAAAAAAATGGAAGAAAAGAGGGATTAGAAATAGGTATTAGAAATAGTAATAATTTTTAAAAATCAATAATATATTCCATAAAAATTGAAAAAACCTGTTCCATTACCCTGTGAAACAACTTTAATTTAAAAAAAATCCAAACTGTTTTTCTCTCTCTAGATACAACAGGGATTTTAGACTATTTTGAGAAGTTTAAAATATTCATACTACGTGTGAAAAACTAAAAGGCTGTGTCTTTGATTGTATCTTAGGTCCGGACTTGGATTCTTACAGTGGGCTACACAACTGCATTTGGAGCAATGTTTGCAAAAACCTGGCGAGTTCATGCAATTTTCAAAAATGTAAAAATGAAGAAAAAGGTGAGGAAACAACTGTTCCTATCACAATTCATCTGAGCTATTGTTATACCCCTGGGTAGCCATACTTCCCTTGGTGCCGTGCAACTCTGCCCTCCCTTTCAGAAAAATATCATGTTGAATCAACAGAGCCCTCCATAGTATTCCATGGAAAGAGCTGTTTAGACAATCAAGCTGTGGGCTTTGAAATGGTTGGTGAGTTTAAGAGAGGGATGTACATTTACAGAGTGGTTCACAAAATGCAAAGTCTAGAGAAACCTTTCTGCTCACTGGTTTATATCCTATAATATATAAAGTTCCTCCAGCATCCATAAATCTCTAGGGAGCACACCTCTGGGTGTTCCAAAGTCTCTGACTGCCAGATGTTGGGACCGGATGATTGAATGGATCATTTGGATATTTGTTCTGTTCATTCCCTTGGCTGTACCTGGCATTGGCCATGGTTGGAAGACAGGATACAGGGCTAGATGGACCTTGGTCTCACTCAGTGTTGGCAGTCCTTATGTTCTTATAAAGTCAGTTGGTACCATCTAAAATATAAGTGTTGCAAACAAAAGTTTCTCATAGCTTGTTAGGAGGGGATGAGATAGAATAGTTATAGGATTTTGTTCTAATTTTGCTTGGAAAAGCATAGATGCTTGTCAAGATCAGTCAGAATTAAGACACAGTAGTGGTCAGAACCAGAGTAGGAAACTACAGATATCTTTTTGATCCAAAATATTTTGCAAATTTAGAAAAGCCAGGTAAGAAATATAGTAGCTCAGACCTTTATTTAGTATGTTTGGATTCCTGTCTTGTTTTTCCAGTATAGTTTCTTTACACATATGAAATGTTAGATAGTTTTCTTTAAAAACAGAAGACTAGGGACACTAAGAATTAATAAAATACCTTATAATTTGTATTGTAGGAACACCTGGAGGTCTAATTGTGCTACATGTTGTATGCATAGCTAGTAAGAGACAGACCATACTCCAAAGAGTTTGCAATCTAAATAGGCAGAGGGACAGTTACCATTTTACAAATGGAAAAATCAAGGCACAAAAAAATTAAGTGATTTGTCTTACATAGCACAGTAAGTCTGTGACTTAGCCAGGAATTGAATTCAGAACTCTTGAGATCCAGTCCAGTGCCTTGACCACAAAAGCACATTATTTCTTATATTTTAGTTCTTGTCTATTTGTATTTTTAAACATTTAAGACCCAAATTTTGGATGCACTGGGTAGGATGAGAACATTCAGGGTACGTCTACACTGCACAGCTATTTTGAAATAAGCTATTCCAGAATAGTTATTCCGAAATAGCTTAATTTGAAATAGGATGTTTACACTGCAGGGAAGCCTCAAAATTAGTCCAAGGCAGGCTTCCCTAAGGTAGACATGTTATCTCGATTTAGAGCCCCAGGAGGCACTGGGGAGGAGTAAGTTAGAATGGCCCTGATGAGGGGCTATTTCGAAATAGCAGCAGTGGAGCATCTACACACGCCTTATTTCAAAATAGCTATTTCAGAACAGGCATTATTCCTCATAGAAGGAGGTTTACAGAAGTCAGAATAAGCCGTCTGTTATTTCAGAATTATTTTGAAATAACAGAATTGCTGTGTAGACGCTCACATTGTTATTTCGAAATAACACGAGCTATCTCGAAATAATGGTGCAGTGTAGATGCACCCTCAGAGATCCACTTTCCTCCTGAACACTTCCATCTCAAGGACCACCATAATGTGTATGCTCATTCTAGCTAGACCCAAGAATCCACCTTCCGAGAATCTAACGCTTGCTGCACAGAACAATGTTTCTCCAACATCTGAACAACTATTGCTCAAAGTTCTGCTGGTACAACTAAACAGTAATTGGCTCATCATTTATATTTCTAGCATTTTGTTTATATTGTGAATTTAATCCTTTACACCAAAATATGTCATTTTAAATGGTCTCTAACAGGAATGAATAATTCAATCCACAGGGCTTTCATTAAGAATTCAATTCACACTCTGTCAAGCCATTTGCGCTACACAAATTGTGTAGCTTATTCCGAGGCTAAATCAAAAGAGCTTATTTTGAAATTTGGCGTTGTCTGCACAGCGCCAGATTTCAAAATAAGGCACTATTCTGACAAATCCCTTTATCTTCATGGAACGAGGGTTACAGGGATGCCAGAATAGTGCACCCACTATTTCGGGAAATAGCGGGCGCTTTTAAAGATGCGCCGTTGCTATTCCAGGATACTTCCGGTATCCCGAAATAGCAACACAGTCTAGACGTACCCTGATTGACTCTGCTCTGTTAATTATGAAATGTTTTCTGCAGCCCTTATTCATACATTGACTAGTACCTTATTCCTGTGCTAGTCACTTCCATCAGCTTCAGCAGGAGTACTTAACAGCAAGGCACTACTCAGAGAGAATAATGGGCAGCAGAATCTCACCTATAGCAAATGACTTGCATAATGCAGTTATTTATTAACAGTTGTGAATTAAACATTTAATTTTTTTATATAAAAGCACAGTAGTGGGGAATGAATAATATCTTCAAACACCTACATGCTGCCTAATAAACTGCTTTATCTTGAGAGATGCTGGAAATATTAAGGGCATTTCAGTCAAAACACTGATTGCAATATAATTTACCTGCCCTATGAATTGAAATGATAAACGTTTCACAGTATTTCTTCCCTTCCTTTCCCTTGTCCTTTCTTATTCTGTTGCCATAAAAGAGGACTATTTACTGATATAAAATGCAAATTAGCTAATTAGTTGTCCACACAAAGTGTTTAATTGTACTGTATTTTCCATCTTTAGTTTACCAAGATAGATAAGCTCTATTTAAGACAGGAGAAATGACTCAGAAACACAGAGTTCTTTTCTTATACCATATGTTTTCCAGCAGGGACAGTACAATGACCTGCATTGTAATTCTACTTCAGATTTGAGAGTGGGAGTTTATTGTTGGCCCCAAAATAGAGTAATAGTACCACTAATCACTGAACCAATAGCAAATGCACTATTGCCATTTTCAATCAGGTTTAGCATACAGAGAGTAGATTTTTAAAAAATTATCCAAGCCTGGGTCAGTCACATTAATAGCAAATCAAACAAATTGAAATTCTATTTTTTTTAACTTGAGGAATAATGGATTTATTTAAACAGTGTTTTAACATTTTTTGCTGTTATTGTGTCATGTTGGAATAGATTGATCAAGAAGCACAAAATCTTAAATTACTTAAGTACCCTATTGTTTAGTACTTTATGCATAGTTCTGGGTCCATTTATTCATATATGTCCAATTTCAATAACATGTTGCTTTTAGGTGTATTACCTTGTCAGTCTTCATGGTTAATTTAGGCTGAATATCAGAACAATATTCTTAAGAGTGAAAACTATTAGATTGTGAAATAGCCTCTCCATAGTTCTAGAACTCATCACTTGATTCATTTAAAGGTAAACTGAGTAAACCAGCAACAAAAAGAATAATGAAAGGAACCATTTTGTATTAGTAAGGAAGATAAGTTTACCTAATAATTTTATTTCTACCTCTAATGTATATAGTTCAACCTATAAATAATTTTTGATCTGTTTATATATCAGCAGATTTCTTTCTCCTTCCAAAAACTTTATAGAATATGAACTCTTATACTCAAATATACCTCTCACTGTAATGACACTTTTGTCCTGCTAGTGTGGAGGTTATATGGGATATAGTCATAACATATTGTATGGTCAGGGCCGCTGATGGGCAAGGTGGGGGGAGGGGTCAGCTGCCCCAGGTGCATCTACATTGCACCCTTACCTCGAAATAAGCTATGCAAATTGTGTAGCTTATTTCAAGGTAATTTCAAAATAGCTTATTTTAAATTAAATAAAGCACTATTCCGACAAGTCCCTTAACCTATGAGGGTTACAGGGATTCCAGAATAGCGCTCCTGTTATTTTGAAATATATTTTGAAATAATGGGCACATTTAAAGACGCGGAATAGCTATTTCAGGATACTTCCGGTATCCTGACATAGCGCTGCTGTCTAGACGTAGCCCCTTTGATTTAAAAGGGCCTGGGGCTCCCTTCCACTGCAGCTGCTACCTTGGCAGAGGCAGCAGCCAGAACCCTGGGTCTTTTAAACCAGTGTTTCTCAACCAATGGTACGAGTACCCTTAGGGGTACTTGAGAGAAGTCTAGGGGTACCTCAACACAGCTGAAATTTGGAGAAAACTGAATTTTTTTATTAATTTTTATAACACTTTATTATTTTTGTACTTTTTACACCCAAAAATGTCATCGCCTGCCCGGCTACGATTAAGTTGTTTAAACAAATGTGTTGCAATGGTAGAAAAAAAATTGTGTGTCTGAAAACTAGGTACTGGGGGTACTTCTAATTTTTTTTAAAGGGGTACTTCTAAATTTGTTTTTGAAAAAGGGGTACTTTATAAAAAAAAGTTGAGAAACACTGTTTTTAAACTAACCCCAGAATCCCCGGCAGCATGCACCTGGCGGTATTTGGGGGAATCCAGGTCCCTGCCTTGTCCCTTCTGCCTGAGGCCAGGCCTCTGCCCCCTTCACAGGAAATCCACTGGAGATCAAAAGAAATATTTGAAGACACAGTAAACTTGGCTGAGACTGTGATTTGTAATATTATGATTGGTTTAAACAATACTCCACATTCAATTTTGTTTTGTTTTGTATTTTAAATACTCTACTTTGCTGCTGCAATTGTTTTTGTTTTTAAAATAACCAGCAAAAGCCAGAATGAGCTGCTCCTGCTGCCAAGCTGTTAACTGTCAAATGATATGGTATTCCCAAAGCACTGCTAACATCTTTGATCATTCCCATGCTAAAAAGAAGTAATTTAAAAGAATCACATTAATTTCAGCTACATTAGAAACACAGGAGTGCAGGGGATTCTATTTTTGTCAAATGGAAAAGGACAAAGTCAGTAGGGAAAAGTTTATAAGAGCTCATTAGTGATAATGGAAAGTAGACTAGAATTAATATTTACTAAAAAAAACCCACCCACTTTTAACTTGGGCTCAATCCTGCCTTGGTTAATCCTCTCTGCGCTGCCTCTGGGAGCTGAGGATTCTGCTCAGTGGGAGGAGAGGGAAGTTGCCCACTTCAGGTATGTCCACACTACAAGGGGATTTCAAAATAAGTTATTTCAGAATAATAACTCCCAAAATAACTATTTCAAAATAGCGTGTCCACACTACAGTGAAGCCTTGAAATTAGTCTGAGGCAGGCTCCCCTAATGTGGACACGCTACCTCGATTTAGAGCTGCAGCAAGCACTTGGGAGTAATTATTTTGAATGACTTTGAGGAGGAGCTATTCCGAAATAGCAACAGTGGCGTGTTCACACTTCAGGTATTTCAAAATAGCAATTTTGAAATTGATGTTATTTCTCGTGAAATGAGGGTTTATTATTTCGGAATAAGAAGCCTGTTATTTCGAAATAATTTCAAAATAACGGGTTTGCTGTGTGGATGCTCACCTTGTTATTTTGAAATAACGCAGTAGTGTAGATGTGCCCTCTCTGCACTGACACAGAGGATGTGCTGGCAGTGAAGAGTGTCAAAAGGAAGGATGCCAATTGCAGGAAGTCATAGTGCGTTCTGGCCTGTCCTTAGCAGGCAGAACTGCTAAAAGAAGCCAGTCCTGCTTGCATAAATTATCACAATTGTGAGGCTGCTCTGGATCCTGAACATCACCTCTGCTCTCCCCCCCCTCTTAGGTGCACTAACCACAGCTCAGGAAACCTAAGGACTTGTGTAACCACCACTGGCAGATTTGAACCTGGAACCTCTGAAGCACAATATAGGAGCCTCTACCCACTGAGCTAAAAGCCAGCTGGGTCCCAGTCCCTGCTGTAGCGGTCTCTTGGTCTTAACTGTTGCTGTGGTCTAGGTAGCACTTGCATTGCTCAGTAACCACACTAGGTGTATGGGTTACACTTGCACCCAGAAGCTTAACAACAATTGTAAGAGTTTCATGATCTGTATTTGCTGTGTTCCAGCAAGTAAAATATTGTCCACTAGCAGACAAGTAAAATGAAGCATTGCACCATCTTAGATTTCTGTTGGCCTTGTTTTATCTTACTGTCAATATATTGTTAGAAGGTAAAGGCAACACAATTAGAAAACTAAAGTATTATCTTCTTCAAAGATTGGCATTTATGTTCTTTTGCCATCCTTATTCCACTCTGTAATGCCACTACATAACAGTCTCTGTGTGCTAACATACTGCCAATCAGAAGCCCTAACTCATGTCCGGGGAAAGAGTAAGCTAACTCTGTATTGTTTAACCAAATGATGACTAGAGAAGAGATATGAAAATCTCAGTATATGGAAGCTGTAAACATCAAGGAGAGAGAAGTATGATTTACAGAGGTCCAAGCTGGTATGTATAGTAGTATGAAATATAGCAAAATAGTATTTAGATTGCATATAAGAACATGCTACATTTAAAAAGATATAAAATTAAATTTAATCAACCATTCAAATGCTCGATCATCTTAGAATCAAGTTTGTCTTAATTTGGCCCCATTGAGCATTTTAGCCAACATTCTATAGAAAAAGTGTGGCAAATTCAAGGATAAAAATGTCTTTCATTATATGGCCTGTTTTCAGCTGTTTATATTTTTGCCACCAAACTTGAATTGCTTGGGCTGAACTTTTACAATCCAGGTCTCTACCTCAGATTCAAAGTACAGTTAAACCTTTGTTATCCAGCACTCTGTTAACCAGAAAACTTTGTTAACCAGAGTTGCCCCCAGCCACAATACCATCACATCTTCAGGCGCACAGGCCTGGCTTGGCTTAACAATTTTTTATTTAAGAAGTACTAATCATCTTTAACTCAAAATATAAATGTGAGACCAACTGCCTCACACTACAAAACTACCAATATTAAAAACATGAGTTTTACTATTATTGTCCATTGGTTTTTCCTAGGTTGATGGAGATCCTCAGATAACTGGAATTTTTAGATAACCGGAACGCCCTAATCCTCGAGCGTGCCAGATAACACAGGTTTTACTGTATCTGGAAAATTTCAGCCAAAACAGTTCAGCTCTTGGTGATAACAAAGTTATGCAAAAATACATTGTTTTGCCCATGTTAAAATAGTTTGTTGACCTTTTCTTGGAATAGCTCTTTGAACTTTGAGTCCTTGCCATCTTAAACACCCTTTCAAAGCATACAAGTTTAGCAAGAGCTTTTTGTACTTACAGCAAAAAACTCTAATGGATTTCCCGAAGGGGGTGTCTGATGATTGACTAAGTAAATCTGAAAGTTCCTAAGGCTAGGAAGAGGGAGAAAAGAATAAGATCCAAATTATTTTAGATAATCATATTAGCACAACCAAAACGCAATATTAGAGACCATCTGCTCTAAATGAACCAACATATGGATACTTAAAATTTTAGGGTTTTTAGCCTTATTGTTCATTTGTTTACAATAAGAAGTGAGACAAATCTTCTGTTTGAAATTTTTTTCACAGTGAATGTTTGGCGTCTTGACCAAATGTCCCATAATACAATCAAGTCACGGTGAATTTTTCAGGTGTGGTTTCATGGCATGTTTTTACAGGTGGTTATTCAAATGTGAATAGAGCATGTTTCAAGAAGATCTGAGCAGCAACAGAAATCCAAAGCCTACACCATGGTAGCCAGAAGTGAAGCTTCCCTTCGCCCTTTCCCTGACCTCTCAATAAACACACCTGTTTGGTTTTGAAAAAAACGAAGTCTGTATTTATCTAACCTTAAGAACAGGTGGGCAGGGGGAGGGGGACTTATAACCTGGAGGGGGAGGGGGGTTCAGGGCTAGGAGGGGAGTGGGGGGTAGCTAGATGTCCAACCTCAGGTGCGGGGACCTTGTCAGGTTGGGGTCGGGTGGGTCCGGGGACCACAGAGGGTTGAGTAGGAGGGGGGGCTGGAGTGGGGGCAGGGATGGCAGGGGGAGGGGGCATGGGTAACATTTGGGGAGGGGGCATGGACATCACCTGGGGAGGGAGCAGAGGCATCACATGGGGGGAAGGCAGAGGGGGAATTGGCATAGCAGGGGAGGCAGGAGGGTGGAAACCAGGAGCAGCGGCATCAGGTGGGTGCGCCATTATGTATGACATGATGGCACTCATGTTGTCAAACCGCTGCATGAGCTGGTCCCATGCACGGTTCTGCCACTTAGCGTCATTGTGGATCGTCTGTGCCAGGGTCTGCTGCATGCTGACATGCTGGCTCATGAGGTCTTCCTGGCGCATGTTCAGGTTCCCCAGGCTTTGGTGGCTGGCTGAGAACACGAGGGAGAGGCGGTCAGTTATCCATGCAGACACTGTCCCTGACGCCGTGCCCTCCTCTGTGAGCAGCGACCAACAGTCCTCGGCCCAGAGGAGGGGGATGTTCCAGGAGCAAGGCCATGTGTGGCCTGCACAGTGGGCCATGCCTCACAGGGGCCCCGAGGTGCCCAGGGGACTGTGCTGCTCACTTCCCACCTCCCCCCGGCCCATGGACAAGCAGGCAAGGGAAGTGTCCGGCCACAATGGGATCCCCTCATGGGCGGCAGAGAAGCAGGGAGCAGCCTGGCCCTTCCTGGGGTCCGCACACACATCTGCGGCTCGCAGCACTTCCCGCGGGAGTGGGTGCTTCCTCGCACATGCAGCCATGCCCGTGTGCTGTGTGCGGCTCTCTTCAGTGTGTCTGGGGTTATGCCTGCACCCTTGTGGCTAGCCTGCTTCCAGCCATGGCACCCCGCCCTCCCGTGGCAGGATGTGTGGGGCCTCCCCTGAGTCTAGCAGCAGGATCCCACCCATGCTCAGGAGCTGCCTGCTGCATCTGCATGCCGCACACTAATGCTGCACGAGGTTCCACGTGCGCGGACTGCAACACGATGTCCAGCCCAAGCGACACTCACCCCCCGCCCTGTGTTTGTGACAAAGTGAGACCACTCACCTGAAGATCCCTCCCAGGCATCTGAGGAGGTCTGGGAGATATCCTGGCTCACAAGCACTGGCTCGAGGGACGTGGTGATGGTCTCCGTCTCCTCTTCTGCCTCTGCCTCCGCTGGCCCTGGTCCTCCTGCTCCTCCTCCACCGAGACCTCCAGCCAGGCAATGATGGGAGTCTCCAGGCTGGAGTCCACAAGGATGTGTTGGGAAGACGTTTCCCCACCCCCCAGGATCTGGTGGAGCAGCTGGTAATAGGGGCAGGTGTGGGGTCCTGCCCCTGAGCATGGGCTGTGCTCTCTGGGCTGGACATATCCCTGGCGGAGCTCCTTAACCTTACTCCAGACCTGTTGCAAGGTCTGGAGGGGGGGTGTCCGCGCCCCACCAGGGACTCGGCCATGTGCTCATATATGTCAGTGTTTTGGCGCTTGGCCTGGAGATCCTGCAAGGGGTCCTTCTCGCACCACAGCTCGAGGAGGGACAGGATCTCTGGTCCAGACCAGGAGGGTGCATGCCTCTTGGTCCCCCTGGGTGGGTTCTAGGACCCCTGGGACTGCTCCCTGCAAGGGCCAGGGAGGTTGCGGGGAGCTTGTGGCTCAGACATAGCTCCGAATGCTGTGGCAGGGAGAGCCATGCAATCAGGATGCTGCTCCAAGGCCGGCTTCCTGCCACAAAGCTTGTTGTGATTGCTTTGGACAGAGTGTCCACCAGGGCACCTGTGTTATTTCCTGGAGGCCTCTTCTTCCGAAAGAAAACCCTTCTCCCCGTTAACACACGCCTTTTTCCGAAAGAACTCTTTCAGAAAAAGGCTTCTTCCTCATAGAAAGAGGAGTACCAATGTCAGAAAAAGCCCTCTGTTCTTTCATTTTACTTTCGGAAGAATGTGATTGCATTGTGGACGTTCCTCAAGTTTTGTTGGAAAAACAGCTGTTTTTCCAACAAAACTTTATAGTGAAGGCATACCCTTAGTGGTGTGATTTTCCAAAGTGCTGAGCAGTCAAGAGCTCAAACTATGGTCACAGGAAGCTGCTGGAGAGTTAGCACTTCTGAAAAAGCAGATCACTTATTTCATTGCCTAAATATGAATTTAGGAGCCAATCTTTAGACTCCAATTTTGGAAAATCTTGACATTGAAGTTACAAGTGTCAATAAGTGAGACCCTTCCTATAATCTCTTTGGTGACTCTTGAAATTTAGTAAGTATTGCCTTAGTTAGAGAGACCCTCTTGTATTTCATACTTGGTAATGCCAAACCTAAAAAGGTCCCTTTATGTCAAAGCTAATAACAATCCATCTTGAATTTTGGGCATAAATATTCCATATATGGCACTTTTTCAAACATTGTGGGTGACTAGCCTGATTTAAAGTAGAAGTACCCGAGTTTAAGAGAAAAATACCAAATTTTAGTTGAACTGATACTTGTTATATGCAAGTTTTTCAGTCTGATGTGATTTGATAAGACTAATCTCCCATAGCCATGGAAAACAATGAAGACTTTAAAGAACTGTAACTGCCCACAAATGGTGCCAGAACCATAATCTCTATGCATTATGAGAATAATGGGCGACAGAACAAAGAACACGTTGCTATACAGTATGAGACAATTCATTCCTGAATAGCTTGGAACAGGATCATAAATGTAATCAAGTGCATTGATGTCCCCAGCTATTTAGTAATGATGCATCATACTTTGCTACAGAATTGTTCATTAAAGAAAATATAGACTAGATATTTGAATGTTATCTCAAACAAAATCAGAACATTTCTTCCAACCCATTCAAGCCCTTTGTACTGTTCTTTCCAAAGACTGGGATCCCTTTTAGTGCAGGCAATGACAATTACACATTTCTTTTAGAAAATCCTCCACACACAGGGCCCTGTTCAGCCCTAGGCTAAGCAGGTGCACTAATCAGAAGAATGAATTTGGCCTATAATGTTGGTGAGATGGTGAGCTTTCCAAAGACGGAACTGTGCAATATTATTCTATAGTCACTACTGTGTGGCGCATAACACATGTGAGAGGGTTGATTTGTAATATTCTGTTTGGAAAAGTTCCTAACCAGCAATGTTCTGCCCAGAGTGACTGATCAATCAATGAATGATTTTATTTTAATGAGGTATCTCTACAATACTTGCAATAGAATTATGTGAGTGTAGTTATGTTATAGGTGAACTAGCTTCTTCTCCATTCTGTCTGGTCATGATTAATAACTGTTAATAAAGCGGTCATTTTTCTAGTTTCTCTCTGAGCTGTAAACTATTGCTGAAGTCCAGCCCTAGATTTGCAAGTGCCCTAAGTGAAGTTTTGTTGAACCCTTTCAAAAAATCAGTGGAGTGACTACCTCTTTCTTTTCCCCGCTGCTGTCAACTGTCTTTTCCTCTCCAAACTCCCTGAGCCTCTCTGTTGGGAATAACCTACCTTTATGGCTGAATGTAGTTAGCATTTGGCTCTTAGACCAGTGTTAGCATGCCAGACCTGCGGTTATTGGTGACCAAAGTTCTCTGCATATAGACTCAGTACCAGGGGGCCCTCACCATAATTCCCCAAGCTTTAAGCAGCCTCCCTTCATCTAAGGCTTTCATGCCTCTCAAGAAGAGCCAAACAAGCTGCTTCTTCTACCACTGTAAGGAGTGTATTCTGGACTGGTGTGAGAACTGCAGGTCATTCTCTAAGTGGACCCAACTCTCCAAGGAGTCCTGCCTGAGGGCTTTCCTACTAGAGCAGTCCATTTATCCCAGCTCAGATCCATGACTCCAAACTTGTAGATCTTCAAGGAAACAAAAGTTATCGAAGTCCATGCTGGTGGCATTTTCAAGACCTTCTGAGACACACAGTTAGCAGGCAGGTCAGTTGGACACTGAGGCATGTCCTTGTGAGAGGAGAGGCATAGAATGCCTTCTCCAGTCTCAGACTCTAAGCTGTGTAAGGTAACACGGTTATCTGACATCAAGGATGCATTGAAACCTAGAACAAGTTCCCTGAGCACCACAGCTGGCATTAGCTGAGTGGAGCTGGATATCCAATGGGTTTTCTGGTTTCTGCTGGCACCTGCTTAGCCGTACTGACTTTGTCAGTACCAAGAGTGACAGTACCTCTGCCAGTACCAGCCCTAGCCACAGTATTGCCTCCTTGTGCAACATCAATGTCAACAGTGGCACAGGCAGGTTTAATGACTCAGCCCATCCACACCTCAGCATTCTTGGAACCAGCATTCCCACCCCCCCAGGAGCTGAAACATGGGATCTCTTGATCAAAGACTTGCCTGAAAATCTTATATTGCTGGTACTGCTGTCCAAGTTCCTGGACCTGATGTTGCCTGCAGGACTGTCATGGTACCCCCGAGGGCCAATGACATCTGACTTGCTGATAACAGGAAGGGCACCTCTGCTCATGGAAGAGAGTTGGAGTGAAGCTTTCACCTATCCTCAGTTAGATCCCATGACTTGGTGATCATTCTCCTCTGCATGGAAAAGAGAAACCTGGTCTCAGCCAAGGTACCAGCTTGGTACCAACCCTTAGGAGGACAGCTGGTACCAGTCTTGGTGGCCACCCACACCATAGGATTTAACCTACAGGACATGGGGGCTGTGTAGACACTGCAGAGCATCACGGATCTGGCTTCCCCCATATACTCCAAGCACAGGCTGGCTTCTGTGTGCCTGGGAGGGGGCACCTGACCCCAACACAATGAGCTGCAGCAGCAGCCTCCAGAGCTGGACTGTCCATAGCCAGTACTGGAAAGCACCTCCTCATCATCACCAGGCAAGGCTCTGGCATTGGATCAGACATCAGCCACTCCATATGATCATAAAGTATTCCAGGAGCTTATGAGGTGGGTAGCAGCGATCCTTTGGACACCGACTGAAGAGGTGTAGGATATGCTGCACAAGGTACACAATAGTACACTTATCAGTTCTGGGCTGCATAACCATTCCTATAAATGAGGTGCTGCTGGAGCCAGGGAAGGCCTGCTTCCATAGCACTGACTTCAAAGTGGGCTGATTGGTGGTATTGGCCACAGGCTACCAGCAGTTTTCCTCATATGTGGGGCTGGGCTCCCTGATAGTGATAACAGCGAAGGAAAGAAAGCACCTGGATCTTAAGATATTGACACAAAGATGAAGAGCAGGAGCACATGGGCTTGCATGGTAGGAAGTCATAGTCTGCCTCAAGCCTCCAGATGAGGATATCAAGCTCAACATGAAGCACAACCATCTCAAGTGGCATAGCGTGCCGGGCTTCAGTGGCAAGTTCCCACTGCAGTTCAGGAGTGAATTTCAGACTTTGGCATCAGAAGAACAGCTGGTTGCTAAGCAATATCTCCAGGAGGCAGTGGGTACTGTCAACTCAGTCTCCAGAACAATGGCAGGAGCAGTGGCCATGCACCACTCTGTGTGGCTGTCCTTGTCAGGAATTCTTATGGAGCTTCAACCACAATTGAAGGTCTTTCTTTTGAAGGATGCTTCTTGTTCCACAAGACCTAAGCTGCTTAGGACCATGCTTAGGCCTTTGGGGGTCTACACTCCAACCCTCAAGTGATGGCATGTCAGGCCTCAGACAACCCACAGATAGCTCCCTTAATATCAATACACAGCACCCATGACTTCCAGGTTACAGACTAGTATTTGAAGAAGCAAGGGAGGCTCATAGGAGTCATAAATTTGAGCCAAAAAAACCCTTCATGATCATTTAGTTTGATTTCCTGCACATTGCACGCCACAGACTCTCAGCCACCCTCCCCTGTGGTAGGCTCATACACACACACACACACACACACACACACACACACACACACCAGCATGGCTTGGGATCACCAGTCTCACATCCTGGAAGCACTACTCTGCCTTCCCCATCCAGTGTCTCATCTCTCCCCTTTGAAGGTATTTGCTGATAGCAGATGTGGATGGGCCACAAGCTATTGTCGGTAATCTCATTGTACCATCTCCTCCATACATTTATCAAGCTCAGTCTTGAAAGAAGTTAGGGGTTTTTTTCCCCCCATGGCTCATCTTGGAAGGATGTTCCAGAACTTCTCTGTTCTGATGGTTAGAAACCTGTATCTAATTTCGAGCTTAAACTTGTTCGTGACTAGTTTATATTAATTTGTACTTGTGCCAGCCTTGATCCTTAAATAACTCCTCTCTCTCCCAGGTATTTATCCCTCTGCTCTATATATGTAGAGCAATCAGATTTCTTCACAGCCTTCATTTTGTAAGGCTAAACAAGCTAATCTCCTTAAATCTCCTCTCATATGGTAGCTCTCCATTCCTCTGATTACCCTAGCTGCTCTTCTCTAGTTTGAATTTATCTTTCTTAATCATGGGAGACCAAACTTGCACACAGTATTCCAGATAAGGTCTCACTAGTGCCTTATGTAATGGCACTAACACTTCCCTGTCTCTACCTATCTCATGCATTTTAGGGTTGCAGTAGCCTTTTCCATGGCCATATCACATTGGTAGGCCACAATCATCCTGTGATTGACCAGTACAACCACACTTTTTACATTATACTCCTCTTCTGTTTCTTTGAACTGGTACCTCCCCAGTTTATAGCAGGAAATTCTTGTTGTTAGACCCTAAGTACATGATTTTGCACTTTTAAATTTCATCTCATTTTATTACTCCCGTTTTCAAGTTCATCCAGATCATCTATAATGTTCTGGTCATCCTCCATATTGGGAATACCTCCCTACTTTGTGGCATTTGCAGATTTTGTTTACCTATGCAGTATTGCTCTTTGAAATGTGAGTTCATACACATATTCCACTCTTTTTTCACCACTGCTTTGGAGTCCCACAAGCCATGGCAAACAAGCTGGGTGTAGTGAGGTAGCGCTGCCATTTCTACCCTTTCTGAAACACAAGAGGGAGTGAAGGATGTATGTGCCACCCTTGAAGATGCTGCTGAGTTGGAAGTTCTCTAACACATATGCACTGCACATGCAATCGCCAGTTATGGAATGTATAGATGTTCTCCCAAAGAACATCAGTTATTGTACAAGAAAGTCACCTCCTTTTATTTTGAGTTGCACACTTGATAAAGGAGCTAAATCATATTTTCCTTTATATTAACCATCCCCTAGAGCAGGGGTGGGGAACCTCATACCCAGGGGCCAGATGCGGCCCCCAGCTTGCAGGGCTGGAGCACACAAAATCTACTAGGCTGCTCCCCCGACCCTCCCCCCCCTCCCCGGCTCTGGTGGGCAAGGGGAATGTGGGGAGTCTCTTTCTACTCAGCTGGGGGCCACGTCAGCGAGGGGAGTGTTTTGCTTCTCACTTGTGTGCAGCCCCTGACTGATTTGTCTGTGGGTCACAGCAGCTCCTGACCCAAAAAGGTTCCCCACCCCTGCCCTAGAGGGGAGAGCATTACCCATGGTGCCAGTAGCTTTAACAACTACTTGTTAAAGGAATGTTGGAAATCTATCTTGGGTTCTATTCTTGGAGGTGGGGGAAGTATGGTTGAGTGGTTACAGATAGCACAACCTGTCACATAGATATGATCACATTCATTTTGAAAGGCAATGTGGATGTGTGTAACACCTGAGTCTGCAATATTACAGATTTAGGTTCTGTTTCCAGCTCTGTCCAAAGTAACCTTGTACACTCTTAGTTACTCCATCCATAAAATGGAGTGAATACTTATCCACCTCTTAGTGTAAGAAATATAATTTTTTCCTCAACAAGACTTGTGAAGTGCAGAGAATTATTAACAGCAATCAGTGAGTAAGCTAGGATTAGAACTCAGGCTTCTCCTGCTCTCAGATGAGTGAAGAAGTAGTAGCCACTTTTCTGGCTCCAGGATAGAACACTAGCTCTCTGTCTCCCAAGTAAGAAGTGCTGTGAGTGCACGATCAATGCAGTTGGCATGTAGAAAGCTCTGTGGGCTTTCTATTCTATTTTATTCTAGTCTAGTCTATCTAGGTTCTTATAGCATCACTTTAATATCTGAGCACATTCCAATAAAGCATTAAATGGCATGACCAACATCTGTCATATAATGTTTTTCTTTTTCTCTCACCCTATCCTTAGCAGGAGAATTGTGGGTACAGTGTCAATTTTTTTGTATGTATAAATACATACACCCTGTTATGTATTTATATTAGAGAATACAAAAGTGAGGTGCTGTGCCTTGCATTTTGTGTGAAATGGTGAGGTTTGTGATAGTCCTAAATTTGGGGGGAGTTCAGCCTCAGACTGGCCTCTGAGAAAGTTCTGTATCCTGAACAGATAAGCTTTACTCTTGTTATAGAAAGTTTTATTGCACCTGAGTAAAGATGTAATTGACCAAAGGACTTTTGTGACAGGGCTTCTGCCCTGCACTGGCCCTTTAAGGGTAAAACCCAGGCCAGGGAGAGGGCTAAGATGAAAGCCCACAGCTGAAGTTGATATTGCTAATTAGGGCCCAGCTGGGGGCCTTATATATAAGGGCTCCCAGCAGGAGGAAGAAAAACACTTTGCTCTAGTTAGGGAGCAGGAGGGACCTGGCTCCTAGGGAAGCTGGGGGCTTCCTGACACTGGGCACTGCTGAGGGAAGGAAGGCAGGCAGGCAGGGTGGGGGAACTCTGGCCTGGCCTCGCTCCCAGGCTGCAAGACCTGAGGCAAGGCCTGAAGGTCCTAGGCTGCAGGGAGACAGCAAGGATAGAAAGAGGTGGCAGCAGGTCCACACCCCCTTAGTCTGTGATGAGTATCCTGTGTGACACCTGAATCCATTTAATCTTACAAGGTAACCTTTTGGCTGCATATAGATGTTGGGTAACACTGGAGATAGAAATTATTCTCCTTGTCCTTAGGCTAGCTTTTCTGTGAGTTTGCTCAGAAACTGAAGGTTTGATTCTGGACAAGAGTTCACTAAAACTGGCATATCCCAGGTGGTTTTCTGCAATGATAGACTATGCCATGCTGGAAGAAGGAAAGATAGATTCCTTTCCTGAATAAGCATGGGCTATTTTGGTCAGTTGCCTCTGTGTCCTCACTTCATGCTCCATCTCTGGACCCGTGTCACTCTTGAACCACGGTTCCTATTCAGGAGACTGTTCTCCAGCAGTGCTTACTCCTGTCTAGGGGGAGGGGGGACTTGTTATCAGTCTCTGGGGTCATCCCCTTCCAGGGAACCCCTAATTCCCCTATACCCTAATATGGGTCAGATTCACAAGTCTTCAGTCCAGCCTCTTTCAGAGTATCCAGTACTTCTTGAGGAATCTGAAAGTTCAGGTGGACTGTTCTGTATGCCAGAGTAGGGGGAGCAGAGACATCAGCAAGCCTTTAACAAGTTCTGTTGATTATGTACAAATGGTATTTTTTCAGAAACTTATAATTCAGCCAAATTCAAATGGATTTTCATGAGGCCATAAAAAGACAAATCACTGACCAGAGAATTGTCCTCCTGCCAAATTTCAAGTTCCTGCTTTAAGTTGTAGCAGTGCTAGGTCTCTGCACAAAAGGGAGAAAATGTTAACATCAGTAAACCTATGGCCCCAACTTGTTCTGACACATTTAAAACAAAAAACAAAAAACTTGCAACACAATTCAGTCTGAGGCAGAAAACACGCATGAAAAATCTCAGCCTGAATGGATAGTTTGGCAAAATTATAGGAACTATAAACAGATGCTTATAATTGAAACTGTTAACCATAGTTATTGCTACCAAATCCATCCATAATAAGGTGTATAAAATGTTGGTATAACCCATATTAATTTAGGTGCAGAGTCTCGTGGCTCATCAGTGTCTTAAAGTACTTTTTTCCTTGGGTTAGTTTGACCCATCTTTTGAGAGAGAAACAAGTTCAGTATACTTCGCTTAAAAGAACAAGTAAGCAACATAAAACAAATCAAACATGCTGCTGACTAGCTTATTATAAATTCAGAAAACAAACAATGATGAAATCAAGATTGTGAATGAAAGAAAATCAATGGCTCAATGGTTCAATTTATCAAATTAATACACAGGCAGTCAAACCATATTATGAGGTTGATGTAAGGAAGAGTTACTCTATTAACCCTACATGGGAAGTTCAAGAAGGAGCCGATTTGCCTTGGATCTAAGACTACTGCCAGAATCAGGAAATAACCCTATACTTCATTTTAAGAAAGTACAGGTATTAGAATTATTTCTCTGTAATTCCTCTTAACTTTTCTTTCAGGCCACTAGGCTACAGGCTTTTGTTTCACTGCTCTATTCCATCCCTCTTTAGACAACACATAATCTTTCTACAGGATTTAACACAGAGGTGATTGCTAAATCATACACACTAGCATATTCTTGGATTAACAACCCTTTCTAACCCTGAAGAATATCTGACTAGACAACAGATCAGGGATTTAACATGTACTTGGGCGGAACTATTGAGAGTGCTGTTACCTAACAAATAAAAACAAGGAAGCCTTTTTTATTCTTCCTTGTTACTTGATATCATAGATTCACATGATTGGTGTTAATTGGAGCCAAATGATGGAACAGTTGGCCAAATAGCTTAATGTGACACATTCAGGATCTCTTAGTTTCAGATTGACCCGGCTTTCATTGATAGTGATCTGAATCTTTTACCTCTTCTCCCTCTGAATGTCAAGTTCAAGGAAGAAAGGGACCCCACAGTGCAGATGATGATAAAGTCAAGAGAAAAATATTCCTTTCAGCATGGTCTCAACATTTATGCAGGCCATTTTCCTCATTACTCCACTCCATGAGCTACCTTTGTTTTTGAAAGGCCCATTAGATAGTTAGTATGGCCCAATCCTTTTGCAGTGGGCAGTATTTAGGCCTTGGTTTTTTGTGGCAAATCTCAGTAAGGAACGACCATTATCTTGGGAGATTTTGTGTGGTAACTGCAGACAAATGCCATTTCAAAAATGCAAAAGCAGGTCTGTTGGGCTATGGCTACACTTGCGGCTTCTTGTGCGAGAAGAATGCAAATGAGGCTAAGCGTGGAATATCACTGAGCCTCATTTGCATACCTCATGAGCCGCCGTTTTTGCAAAAAGAGGCTCTTGTGCCAGAAGGAGCTGTCTACACTTCCCCTTCTTGTGCAAGAAAAACCCTCTTGCATAATGCCGTTATTCCTGAAAATAATCAGCGTAGCGGCATTGCGCAAGAGGATTTTTCTTGAGCAGGAAGGGGCAGTGTAGACAGCTCCTTCTGGTGCAAGAGCCTCTTTTGCAAAAATGGCGGCTCATTAGGTATGCAAATGAGGCTCAGTGCTATTCCACGCTTAGCCTCATTTGCATATTTCTCGCACAAGAAGCTGCAAGTGTAGACATAGCTTTGAGGTATGTCTACACTGCATGCTTATTTCAGAATAAGCTATTTTGAAATAGCACGTCTACACAGCAAATGCTCATCAAAATAGTGCAGACCTATTTCGAAATAGGTGGTGTTCCTCATAAAATGAGGGTTACAGATTTCA
This sequence comes from Pelochelys cantorii, assembly GCA_032595735.1. NCBI lineage: Eukaryota > Metazoa > Chordata > Testudines > Trionychidae > Pelochelys > Pelochelys cantorii. Next base: position 146,269,902 of record CM064327.1, read on the forward strand.
GAATAAGGTGCTAGTTATTTCAAAATAACGCTGCTGTGTAGACATGCCCTTAGGTGGCTTCCCTCTAGGCTAATAAAGATGGAACCCGCACTTCCCCTCATTCAAAATAATCACTGACTTGTGTCATGGGTCAAGGTCCTTGCACCTGTATTTCCCTCTCAGGCTTCTAGTTCCCCAGCTGTCCCCACTGTTGGGTAGAGCCCCACATCTGTCTTCCTTCTGACAAGGATATCTCCCAGCTGAATAGTTCCCTGCTATCTATTTGTTATTCCCAACAGTGGGCAGAGTGCCTAAGCAGACAAGCTAACACACAGTTCTTCTAAATAAACATATTTTATTCTTAGCGTGATAGACACTACTGAGAAAATACATTAAAATAATAGGTGAACCTACACACCTATTTAGCTTAACAGGAGTGGACTGTACTATTATTCAAAACTCAGAGTACAGTCCACTCCTTCTGTTACCATTACTTCAGCTCCAGCCATGGGCATGGTACCAACAGCATTCTCGGTACCACAATAATTTGTTTCCTTAAGTGACTTTATAGTGTCAGTGATTCCTGAATCACCATTGCTTGTCTCCAGTCTCTTCTCGATGTTGAAAACATCCAGATCTCTAGGCACCCAGTGCCCATGGCAATACTTCACACTTCCTTGGTACTGAGAGCTTCCCACTCCCCAGATACTCATGCAGTACCAACGGTCATGCCTCCAGTTCCTTTTCTGCCCCAATCAGGGGAATTCTGATGAAAACTTTGCCTCAGCCTCCCAAATATCTATATAAGGCTCTTCACTCTGTCCCATGTAGGCTATTTTCCCAATGTTCCTGAGCAGCCTGAGTTCTGACATCCACAGCTACCATACTGCTGAGGCAAGCACCCTTGGATCCCACCACTTACATCATATGCACAATGCCATTGGCCATGCTGGGGAAACTGGGCAGCTTATCTCCATCAATTCTCCCGGGCCTTAAGCTCTGCCCCTGGAGACAGGAAACTCTCCTCCCCTTCTAGGGTCTTGGAGCTTTAGGAAGAGACTTTTGAGGAGCCGGAGGCCAAGAATGATGAGGTCTCTCCCGCTGCAAATATCTCTTCTTTCCAGATGAAGCTGTCCTGCTGCCACCATCCCGGGTGAATAATTTTAAGTAGTTTCATAATCTCATCAGAAGCTTTGTGGATTCCTTACAGTTCCACCTTGAGGAGATTGAGGAACTGCATCATAAACTGCTCGACACTTTCATATTGCCGCCTCCTTCCCATGCTGCCCTGCCAATCAATGACTCAGTCTTGGATCCTGCAAATATTATCTGTCCTACGTCAGCAGCAGTTCCTCCCACATGCAAGAGAGTGGACAAAAAAAATTATGGTCTCTCTAAGGAGTCAGAATTTTAATTTTCTTACCCATGCCTTAATTCCTTGGTGGTTGAGGCGCTTAGCAAACAAAGGCAGCACCATGCTAAATGTATGCCCTATGCTAAAAATCTTAAGTGCCTCCATCTATCTCCTTGGTAGAAAATTTCATTCTTCAGCTGCTTTACAGTTTAGAATCACCAATTACCAGGCCTTAATGTCGAAGTCTAACCAAACAAGCTCTTCTGTGCTGAAATACTTCATTGAACATCTGCTGGCAGAAAATGGAGAGCTCTTCCTGGCAGTTGTTGCACATGGCCAACTCCTTGCCAGGCTACCTCTACAGACTTTGCTCAATTTTGCCATTACTGCCACTAGTTTGATTTCCATGCCAGTAGTTATGAGGGGGGCCTCCTGGCTTCTGCTCTCTGAAATACCAAAAGAAGACCAGAATACAATAGAAGACCTTCCTTTTGAAGACATTCAGTTGTTCGCTGGCAACACAGAGGAAACTTTGTGCACATTAAAAGATTCTAGGGTCATTTTATGAGATTTATCATTTGCCCAGAAGAGAAAATTTAGTAGGTCCTAAACAGTGCAGATTCCCTCCTGCCCTGTTCACAAGTTTGTACAGGCCATGTGAATTTCACTGCAAAAGATAAAGAATCCAGAGTAGGAAGCCACCCACCTCCCAACCATTAACTTCACAACCTTCCACTTTGAAACATCAATTTTGATAGGAAGGTCAAGGTCCCAAGTTCCCATCCCCTTTCATACCAGCATTTCACCTGCCATCCTCCTTTTGGCCACTGCTTTTACCACATCTGGCAGGATGGGGAGTCCATCATTATGGACAGTGGATTTTGGAGAATATTTTCCCAGTGTATACCATTCCCTTCATTTCTCTTCCACTCGCCAACTCCACTTCTCCATCCCTCTTCATTGCCCTTGCCCACAAAAATCTGCTTTGGCTGGAAATAGACTGTCTTCTACACCTGGGTACTACCAAATCAATTCCTACACAGCACAAAGGGAACGGGGTTTATTCTGGGTATTTCCTGGTCTCAAAAACAAACAAAAAAACCCAGAGGTTGGGGACCCATACTAGGTTTAAGATGACTCAGTACCTTTGTGAAGGCAAAAAAAATGAGAAAGATCATGCTTATAGCTATAATATCATCACTGGAACAAAGAGACTGGTTCTCGGCCCTTGACCTTGGGGGTTAGGTGTATGATGCATGCGTAGGTGCTTGAACTGAGGTATGTGCAGATGTTCACTGACTGAAAATTTGGTGCCTAGGGAACTTTGACAATGGAAGTAGAAGTGCCTACAGAATTAGGTGGCACTGGAGCCGGGGTCTAGAGGATCTAAGTGGTGCCTAACTGTAGGACTTAGGCCCTTAAAACCTTTTACGGGTTTAATCCTTACTGACTATCTTCATATCTCTCTGTTAGCTCAATGTGAAACTCACCCTTGTGCCTGGGAACAGCACAAGAACTGCATTACTACTTTATCTAAGCCCTACTTTGAGGACTTATATGGGACTTAAGTGATACATAGGCTTTGAGTTGTGCCTATACACAGGGTATATTTCTCCCTTACACAACATCCTTTAGCGCTAGCATGTAATCTTAACAGTTGGTCATGAGTAAAGGGCAGGCTGTGATTGTGCCACACCAAAAACAGAGCAGGAACCAAACTGGGATTGAGTCTCATAGTTACTCTGGTTATATAAGCAAAATACCTAGTATTTTTACTCCAAACTTTTTAAATAATTGCAGAAACAGCTTAGTAAAGAGTGGCATACAATACTACAGTAGCTTCTTTGACAAGGGAGAATGCATTACACTAAATAAACAGGAAGGGGTTTTCATATATTTCCTTCATACTTATATTTCTAGTTATAACTTTGTCTCATTTTTAAGTAATAACTTGTGGAGTAACTAATTTAGAGAGAATTTTAATTCTGATATTTCAGTAGAAAGGGATTACAGACACAGTATGTGACAGTTTACATAGTATGAATAAAATTTTAAAATACATGTTATAAGGCTAAGTAGGGGAAAGCTTTTAATTTCCAAATGGAAGGGGGAAATGATGTACAGTAATATACACCTCTCCCTGCAACTTTATAGAAACTCAATATAAAATAATGTATTATAGGTAGGATTAGTAGGTTGCCTATCTCTTCCCATTATAAGACCTGGGTTTCAATTGCTTATAACTTTTTTAAATTTTAATTTGAGCTGAAATTTTTCATTCTGGGTGTCCCCCGTCAGGATGAATTTGTTTAAAATATTTTCACTGAAACATTTCTCCCATTTCCATGAATGAGACAATGGGGAAATGCATTGTTTTGTCCATGTCCAAATGTTCTGGTGGCCTTTTCACTGAACACTGAAACAGGGCCCCTGTAGAAAAAAGTGCTCTGTGACTGTGTAATTGAAGACTGTAACAATGCATATGCCCAAGGGGGCCTAATTAAGCTTGCAAAATCAACCTTAATTGGACATTTCCTCACTTTGAAGTGTTTGACTTTACATTAAAAGAACATTAAAGATGAATTTTTGTGTGTGATAGAAATGATATATAGATGTTGTTATACCTCTGTAAGGCTAAGCAGTTCTTCTCCATTGAAGTCAGGGCATGTGCAAGAATTAAAGTATTAAAGTTAACTATTCAGAATTACATGTGCAAAAAACTCTTCTTTTTGTAACAAAGGAAATATATATTCTCCTTATCACACAACAGGGTTTCAAACTGGAACTTGAATTGCAAATTTAACTGTAGCTTCTGCTGTGGTGAGAGCTTTAATTAATTAGTTAATTAATTAATTAATGGACTTCTGTATGCTCACACATACACACCACAACTGATCTTTGGAATAGACTCTTCTAGATTTTTCAGAATTCCAAATTTGTTATTAATAAGTATTTACCGGTCCTCACAATATCCCTTTGAGATGCTTATATAATCGTTAGACATTGACATTAAACAGGAGACAGTGCCTTTCTTCCGCCTGCTATTTCTGAAACAATTCTCTATACATTATTAAAAAGCCTATTTAGCAACAATGCATGTTTATTCGCTGCATGTGAGGAAGTCTCCACAGGAATCTCAGACTCATGGGAATGCCCTTCTTTGCTCTATCTTTGTCCTTCCAGATCATTAAGGACCAGAAGCTGCTGGTGATAGTTGGAGGGATGCTGCTGATTGATCTTTGCATCTTGATTTGCTGGCAGGTGGTAGACCCCTTGAGAAGGACTGTGGAAAAGTACAACATGGAGGTATGTCACCAAGACTGAGTATCAGTATCTACGGTCCCATGTCTGCTTCTGCTGCTTTCATTAGGGCTTACATAAGGATACGTGACAATATACTAAAATAGGCCAAGTAGAGGGTTTGTTTTGTTTTTAATAAAATGAAACTACAGATGGAAATCCTAGCTGCGTTCTAAATAAGGTGTTGCATGTCTGTCACTTTTAGAGATTTTAGATGCTGTAAACACAGGAGAATTCTCTAATAAGAATCTATAACAGATACTCCTACAATAAATAATAGATTACAAATCCATTAGGCGATTTTAGTAAGAACACATTCGATACAGCTGCAGAGAGGTCATTGCTTACACTGCATTATTGTTGCAGATGTTCAGGAATTATATTACCTCTCTCACTTGTAAGGTCATCCCCCCCCTCCCCTTCACACACATTAATTGCTCCTATTTTAATGTCATTCCTAGAAAGGTCATGTTGAAGACTATGATTGTCTCGGGATAATAGGATAATGCCATTTTGTGATACTGTTCTTAGAAATAGAACATTTTGAAAATAAAAGAAATGACCACAAGAAATCACAAAATTAATGAAATTCACTCCCTCTATACACATCAACAATCCACCTTCACATGGCATACTAGGTATTTCCAACATGGAGATTGGAGATGTAATAGTTACACCAGAATAGATTTGATGGTCATCAGTATTTGGTTATCAGTAAGAAAAACAACAATTTTACCACTAGAGCTGCTTAGTAACTAAAAAAAGTTTGTCATTCTATTCTATACTATAATATTTTATTCTGTTATTTCTATATGGCACCAGCATTTTTTGGAAAGGGGTTTGGGATTTTTCTGCAAATATCATTTTAAAACGTATGTCATAGCAGTGTCTCCTAAAGAGTGAGATGTGCCTTCCCAGCGACTCTTCGGGGGGTGCAAAACTGTTTACCAGTGTTTGAGAGTTTGTTTTTATTAAGTTAGTCCCTAGCTGTTGTGGTTGTGGAAGAGAACTTAAAGGGGTGATGGAAACTGAGGCGGAAACATCTGCTTGAATTCACAGAGAGCCTGAAACAATAGGTCTGTGTCACCATTGAGTTATAATATTGTAAACTTGAAAAAAGTAATGTTTAGGTTAGTTTTGAATAATAACTTGTACTTGAGTAATACTTGCCATCAAATAATGTGTGTCATATCAGTTCATAAAAAATAAATTTAAGAATGTGGGGGTTTTAAATTTCTTTTTATTATAAGCCTAACATGAGTAGGCCGTTAACATTACAAGCTGGAACTGAAAGGGATCATCATTGGTTTAATATTTTCTGAAGGAGATCTCAGCTTTCAAATGTTTGGGAACTGTTGTGCTAAAGGGAGTATAAATAACCCTTTTTATTGCCTTCTCCACTGGAGCTGTCCTTCGATTATGAGCTTTTTGAGGACAGGGATCACCCTTTGGAAAATGCCCAGGGTGTAGAAGTAGTATTTCAAATAAATTGTTACTGAATGAAAATGTCACCTTGTGGCATAGCATGCATTTTCTGAAAAGTGGTCACAAACACTTACCATGCTCTCTCTAAAGTTTTTCACTGTCTTGCTTATTTCACAAAATACAGATTTTAGTAGGATTTTCTCCCCCAGGAAAGTGGGGTCAGAATAATTAAAAGACCACTGTTTAGTCTATGCAAAGATGTGCATACAATCAAATAGTCACTTTTGGCAAAGAAAAGAGTATTGTGATTCAGTCAGCCTCTCCCCCCTCTCCCAATCCCTCCATAAGTGCTGATATAACTACCAACGTTTCATTGTGTCGGTCCTGGTGTTCAAAGGCTTTGTATCACATAAATACATACTTTATTATGAAATGAGATTTATAACTGTTGTCATTCATTTCAGTGGATATTGTGGCTTTGATCTTTTTGACTTCTGCCCTGAGTTCATGTCTTAGCACAGCAGGCAGTAACAGAGATTAGGTGTACAGGCTAATAGCTCACAGACATTAGTGATGTTAGAGAAAGGGTTTTCCTCCCTCTGGAGAAAAGATTAGTAAATCATCTACAGCCCAGTCTGTGTAATTCAGTCCCAGTTAAGGTAAGCAGGTGGTGGCTCTTAGGCACCAACAGCTGCAGCCTCTCTCACTCTATTTCTCCTCCCTTAAAGAGGCAGAGTACAGGAAAAGGTCAGAAAAATGACTTTTTACAAATTAATTATGGCTCAAGTACTAAGCGGTTACAATAGGTCAGGTATGCAGTCCTGGTAAGTATGAGCCAGAGGCTGGGGAATGGGTGACAGGAGAGGGATCACTGGATGATTACTTGTTCTGTTCATTCCCTCGGAAGCATGTGGCATTGATCACAGGATACTGGGCTAGATGGATTTTTGGTCTGACCCACTATGGCCGTTCTGATGTTGTATCACCTTCAGGTAGTCACACTCTATCTGTTTGATCATTTGCAGTTTCCATGATTTGTTCCAATTTCTTAACGCATTCATGAGCCAGCCTTTTGGAAAATAGATATAAAAATAAGGAGTGTGTGTGTGTGTGTGTGTGTGTGTGTGTGTGTGTGTGTGTGCGCGCACATGTGTGCATGCACATGCATCTGTGTTTTAGGGTCATGGATCTGTACTTACATACAAATACATAACCATAACTGTTTACAGACTGACATTGAAAATGATTAACTGTTGTGATATCTTATTGTTGCTCTGTAGAGTCTTCTCTACAGATTATTTGTTAGTTCTATATATTAAGATACTAAACTATAATTGATAATTTAAGTGGATTATGCTGAAAATAATTAATGAAAGCCTGACTTTTGGGCAGGCATACAGAGCTTCATTTTCTTCAGTGCATCTATTATCAATCATTCTGTTCAGTTTTTTTAGTGTTCAGTAGAGTTTTAATGTTAAGTAGAAGCAGCTAGAGTTTGTGTAATTTTAAGGCTGTGAAATCAATCACTCAGAAGTCAGGAAGTCTAAACTTTGCTACAATGTCCCCATTGTTGTAATCTTTTTTGATTGCAGTGAATCCCATACCCTGATTTCACATCCTATTCTGCTTCTAGCTTCTTTATTTTCCTTAAAACCTACTTTACACCTGCCACTTTCCGTACACTTGTCATATCTACTACCTCCAGGTATCTGATGTTTGTTTCATTTAATGCAGCTTCTTTGAGACCATAGAGTAAAGCCATATCTTTTCACGTCGTTACCAAGTGAAACATTTTTTCAGTCCATAATTTCATTGATTTCGGTGCAGCATTAGTAGCTAAGTCATGTTTCCTTTAACCTCATCCTTGATGGGGAACCATCAGAACAAATCAAGATTCCTAGATACTCTTTAGATATCACTTGTTCTGTGACTTCACTGCTGCTGTTTTAACCCCTTTATGTATTGTCCTTTTTCCAAAATGTCATTACTTTGTTTTCATGGCATTTGCTGTAACCCAAGACAACTATACCCATTTTTCAAGGTAGCGAGGAGTATCACCATTAATACAAATGTGTCTGCCAGTTGTACTATGTCATTTGCATAACCTAAAGATTACCCAATATCACGTTCTCCAACTCATCTACCTTTCTTAATATCCAAGTTAAGAACATGATGAAAGCCAATGGTGAGTCCATGCCCTCTTGTCTGACACCACACTTTTAATTGAATTAGTTACTGAATATTGCACCACTTATTATGGCACTGTGCTGGCTAAGAAAGTGCCTTTGTCTTTGTGGAGCACTACTCCGTCTTTTATGAGGTTGTAGGGCTGCATAGTTTGGTTTACACTTTAGGAGAAAACAATCAGCTTCCTCTGGGATAGGCTGGCTAGAGCAGTCAGGTGGTAAACTAATACTAAAAGGAGAGGGTAAAAAGAGAGAAGATATGACCACACACCACAGAAACTATAATGTTGAGAACAAAATTAATCATGTAGCCAAAGGACATAGAAGAAATTCTTCAGTTCCCTACACATCTGTGTCAGGGGGCTGGGTAACAAACAAGAGGAACTGGAATTTTTGATCCAGTTAGTATTGTTGAAACTTGGGAGGATGTTTTGTACTACTAGAATCAATGGTTACAACTGATTTAGGAAGGTCAACAAGAAAAAGGGGGTAAGGGAGTAGCTCTTTGTATCCCTGGGCCAGGGAAAGGCTCCAGAAGCTCCAGTAGCAGAGAAAAGCTCCATCAGGTTCCTGTTGCTGAACCTTCCCTTGCTGCCTCCCTACTGCCAGAGCCTTTCACTCTCATGTGTAGCTACACATTACAGAGTGGATGTAGCCTGTTTTTTAATGTATATCTACACACTGCTGCAAGAGGTGTGCAGTGTATCCATAGCTTTGTTTTGGTTCAATGGCTAATTTCACTTTAATTTAAACCGATTCCTAATGAACATACAACTAAACCAAAATAGCCCTGACTTAAACTAAAATATCTTGGGTTTTGCACCTGACTAACTAAATCAGCTGAAAATAACACTCTCAGCTTAAAGAGGTGAAATTTTGTGTGTAGAAAATCCCATACAGTATACCCTCAGTAGTTCGGTGGCAGTAAACTAGGTGTCAATATGACTCACTTCCACCATGATATAAAACCTCATGTTTCAGGACTTAAACCAATCTCTAATTATTAGAGATGAAGTTTTCGCGGTGGGCAGATTATCTCCTAGCTGTCCATGGCAGGGTAAGTTGCAACTTCCTTTGAAGACATCTGGTGCTGGCCACTATTGGAGACTGTGGGTCTGATCCAGTATGGCAGTGCCTGTGATTTAGAAAGAAGAATCAAGCAGCTGAAGTGAACAATGGAGCCAGAACCTAAAAAGGAACACTCATCAAAGCAATAAACACCAACAATACCCCTCATTTTAACTGAGAAGGGAGCCGTACATTCTGCCATCTTGGAACTGACCCTGCCCTATTTTATTATTTTTGTCAATTTCATATCTGTTCCCATGGAAACAGAAACAGAACTAGCCACCAGCTGAGTCAATTTCAGTTGTTGGCTTCCAGATCCCATGTCTTCTGTTTCCCTGGAAACTGATATCAAATCAACAAAAATAAGGTTAAGATTTCCTTTTAAAATGTATTCCCTTCTTTAATATGTATTTTTACTTTAGTCCAGGTCCAGGTCCCACTGAAGCCAATGAAAGGTTGGCACCTGACTATAATGGAACAAGGATTGGGCCCTTTGTGTTCACCCTGGTTGGACAGGCTGCCAGTAGCCAGCAGGCAGGAGCAGCTGAGAGTGAGAGTTCTCAATTTCACCTGCTGGCTGGCAGACTGCCTGCTGAGATCTACAATGGTGGGTTTTGAAAGCAAGCTCCAGATTTCAGGAGACATTTGGCTTCCACAGTCTGTAACATTTCAAATTGGAAAGAAAGAAATTAAATTTATTTAAAAAATAGTAGGGGAAACAGATGGGTGTAATGATATTTAGAGAACAAATTGACTAACAAGCCTTGACCTGTGTTAGGCTGAACACCCCCAGAATCTACTTCAGCCAATTACATGCTCCATTTCATAATGTACATTTGAAATAGTTCTCTTTAATCCAGCTGTTAGCTGATTGAATAGCCCAACAAGCATAACTTAAATAACAAATATTACATATATTGAGAGAGATGAATGTGATCTGATTGTCTGTAGAAGGTTTTGAATCTGCATAGTCATTTCCACCTGAATATAGACATCAGAATTATAAAACTGCTTCATCAATTAATACTCTGTGCTACTCCTATATTTTTCAATTTATTTTTTCTTCTGCATTAATTTGTGTCAGATTATTTACAATTTCTTATGGTAGTGTGTGGTGGTGGTGGTGAAGCCCATGTTGAAGGAAGATTTTAAAAGAATTCTCTGGAAATTTGATACATGGGCCCGCTTTCCACACATCATCTGCCTTTAATAAGGTCATACTGTATCAGTGGTGGGCAACCTACAGCCTGAGGGCCACATGTGGCCCATTGGGGTTCTGTGTGTGGCTCACAAGATGTTTTGTTTACCGCTGCCCACATGCAGGGTTGACAGATTCCTCAGATTTCTGTCCGTTAGTTTTTTCCTACCAGTATTACTAAAGTGACACACACGTAACACAGGTGTGAGTGAGGGGGAAGTGCATGCTGATTGCACACAACACTGAGTAAGAGCCATGGGCTCTCTCTACATCCAATCAAAGCGCTGCTACAGTCCAGTAGGCACACACCACAAATTCTAGGTACACAAGTGTAGTTAGCTAAACTGTCCTATACTGGAAGACCATCTTGGTTACGATAGTCTTGCAGCCCACTGAGGTGGAGAGCCTCTTATGTCCCACTCATTAGCCTAGGTTGCCCATCACTGGACTAGACAATTATAATGGTCCCCCTCTAACTATCCCCTGCTGCTCCCAGAGTTTTCAGGGCTTTCCCAAACTTGACCCATGCAAGTTGTGAAAAGCTCCAACTATTGCCACTTTCAAGATGGTGATGTGTGTGAATTTACCTCCACACATAGGAAATAGCCATTGAAGTACAAGTTCTAATTTTGTGCTGAAACATATAACCCCATGCAACGCAACTGCCAACAGTGAAACTGCAGGTAAATTCTGTGTAGAATTTGATCCAAGATATCTGACTCTTCACAAATCTTGGTTTTTTGATGAGCCCGGGTTGCTCCTTGCACACACTTAGGGTCAAATTCTGATCTCAATTACTGACCAATATGATTTCAGTAGCACCACATACATTGTAAACCACTGCAAAATTTGGCTCAGAGATTGCACAGATGTAGCTAAAAGCTAGCATCTAGTCCTCAGTCTACACCAATTACCATTCAAAAGTCAGTTTGTTCACAGGTTCCATATCCTAGTTTCTGAGGTACACATTACTTATTCCAAGCAGAGAGAAGCATCTGTTATATTTTAGCTACCACTGTAAGATAGCACCAGTTAATAATAATACTTAGCAATAAATGTTTAATATTTAATGGCAGCCATCCTATATTTAGCTGAGGACACATGCAGTGTGAAGTGGAAGTGATCTGGAAGACAGATTTCACAGAACTACCCTTTTTGTTACAGTGAACACTTTCAAAAAGATTAATCATAAACAGAGATTCATAGCCCCTCAAAACTCTTTTTTAAAGCATTAACTCTATAACTCTGCATATTCTTATTATCCAATGCACCATTGAACCTTGCTGTCTACTTGGCTTCTATAATATTCTGTGGCAATGAATTCTGCTAGTCATTATGTGAAAAGGAATTTCTTTTTGTCAGTTTTGAATTTGCTCTTTTAGTTCCAATGAATGCCCCAATTTTATTGTGTTATGACACAAGGAAAACATAAACTCCCAAGCAAACCTTCTCTGTATCATTCATTATTTAGCAGACCATGCCTCCCTCTGTTTTATCTCCTTTTTAAGGTAAACAATCCTAATTTTTTAAATGTATCTTCAGGTGAGATTTTTCCTCATGCTTCTAATCATTCTTTTTGCTTTTCTCTGAACCGTCTCAAATTTTGCAGTATCCTTTTTGAGATGGGGTGACACAGTATCCTAGGTGAGGGCAAACCACTGATCTGTATAATGGCATTTTATGTCATTGTCTACCCTATTCCTAATGCTTGCTTTTATTTTTAATAACACGTGCACACTAAACAGTGCTCTTCATTGAACTGTCCACAGTTAAGTCCAGGTCCTTTCCCTGTATTTATGTTATGAACTAGGAACCCTGTAAAGTGTTTGAGTAGTTTAGGGTTTCTTTTTGTGTGTGTGAGATTTGTTTTGAATTTCATGGGCCAACACATTGCCCCTTCACCTATTTTGGTTAGGTCCCTCGTAGTTTCCTCTGAATTTGACTAACTTAAATATTTTGTATCACCTGTGTGTTTTATGTGTTCATGCCATTTTCCAGATGGTTAATAAACCTATTAAGCACACTGGACCTACTATGGAATCTTGATGTACTCCCACTTTTGCCATAGTAAAAGTTCTATATTTTCTGTCTAGTTTTTGATCCATGACAATATTTTGTCTCTTACTCCATTCTTATTTAGCTTCTTCAGTAGCTTCTTCAGTAGCTGTCTTTTTCAGAAGCTTTCTGAAAGTCTTAATTATGTCAGCTAATTTTCCTTTGTGTACTACTTTACTGACACATTCAGAAAAATAAGCGATTAACTAGTCTGATTTTCCTTTGCAAGAAACCATGCTAGTTTGAAGTTTCAGATGTTTTATTATTCCATTTTAAATGATCTTTATGCCCAATTTGCCAGAGAAAGCTCTGAGGCTCTGTCTGCCCTTCCCCCAACAGGACCAATCATGCCAGCCCTGCAGATCGCTGGAAGCAGTAAGGTATGCATTTGCAAGCAGTTTTGAAAAACTGAAAATAGAAATGAGAAAATGAGACATTTTCTGAAGGTGAAAGTAAGTCTTTGTCCTGTTTCAGCCCTCTCTTCCACACTTGATTGGCCTCCAGCAATGAGGCTGCAAAAAGTTTCAGCATCTTTCATAGGCAAGGAGCCATAAGCTCCAGCCCACCCCGTTCCTCCAGCCTTAGCTGCCGCATGCGAAGCAGTACGACACTTCCTAACTGCAATTCAAACTTTATTAAATGGTGTGTGCTATCTTCTCTCCTCTTCCTGTCTCAAAGCAAATAGCAACAATCGTGTCGTGACAAGACAGCTTGCGTCAAATAAAAGGATGTCTAATGGCCTTTCTGTTGGGCTTGTCATTACCTATTATTATTGTCACTATCAATATTATTCCCATTGTTATGCCTCTTTGCATTCAGCACTCCTCCAGCTCCACGTGTTCCAATAGCTCACCTGAATTCCCAAGTTCAGTATGTTCGCTCACTAAGAAGTTCTGGACACCATAAAGGAGTCTCAACCCAAGGCTTGTGAATCCTTCCTGGCTGGTATTAGACCAGCTTCTGTTTGTGAAAGAGACAAGCTTTCAGGCTCCACAGAGCTCTTCAAGTGTGGGAAACTTTCCATGAGCAACTAATACCAAAGTAGCTAATTTTTCATTCTGGGAAAGAATCATCCCTTCCCCTTATCAAACACAGAATATTTTAACCAATGGTAAATAAGTCTACCCTAAATACATGGTTTTAGCCAACTGCTGCCTAATATCAAACTTCAAAACACAAAATGGCTGAGGTAATGTCTTTTATTAGACCAGCTTCTGTTTAGGAAAGAGACAAGCTTTCAAGCTCCACAGAACTCTTCTTCAAGTGTGGGAAACTTTCCATTCCTTAGTAAGGCCATAGAGAAGCTAACCAAGGGCCAATATCAAGCTTACCTAATTAAAGTTAATGCCCTAGGCCCAGCACAGTCTGGACTCAGACTAAGACATGGAACTGAAACTACATTAATAGCTCTCACATGTTGTCTCCTGCTGTTGATTGGATAGAGAACATACATCTGTTGTCGTCCTCCCTGACCTTTCTGCAGCATTCAACACATTGATCATATGATACTACATACTATCTCACTAGTGAGAAGTAGCATGCATCCAAAGTAATACACTACATGGCTTGAATCTTTCCTGGAGGGACATGCCCAAAGAATAATATTCTTATCCTGCACTTCCCCTACCAGTCCTCTCATTTATGGAGACCCACACTTCTCTCTCTGGTCCTGTTAAAAATATACATGCAACCACTCGGTGAATGGTGAGATGACACAGATTCAGACACAAGCAATATACAGATAACACAAAGCTTGAACTAATCTTCTGGCCATATAACCACAATACTACCAACAAGGTAGCCTGTGCTTAGATTAAATCATCTTATTGATGAACAGCAGCTGGTTGAAGCTGAATCCAAGCAAGATAGAGATTTTTCTGATGGTCAGAGGATACCATTCTGAAGAATTTGCGCCCCTAGTATCTCTTTGGTTGAAGGTGAATATCCACATGTGGCAGCGCATGGGGGCAGGCACTCAGGGTCAACCCCTGCACCCCCAATTTCTGCCAGTACTTGTATGTCCTGCACTGAACCCCATTACATACCACCAGTAACTTTAAATTATACTCTACACACACACACACACACACACACACACATATACAATTGTGTTACACATTGTCTGTGATAAGTCAGTGCTGAGTTTAGGAATGAATTAATTCCCTGGGAGCTCAATACTGTTGTGGTTTTTTTTAAGTACCGTTCTTGACACACCAATAGATTTTACTTCATTTTTGACTTTGGGGCCTATTTGACTAGCATCCTCATTTTATTAAAATCTTCCTTTTTACAGTGTGAATTGTCAGGTTTTGGTATCATTTCTCCTTCTTGAATCAACTCATGCATATTACTTAAAGCTAAGTTGAGAACAGCCTCCAAGTCTCTTGTATGCTAGAGCCAGCTATTCTATTGCTTCTCCAAATGTTCAGTACTTCTCTGAACTTTGTCCCATTATGTTATGTGACCAGTTTATATTACATAGTTTATATAGTTGAAAACCCCCATTATTATCATTCTCTTAGACTCTGCTGCTTCTTTGGTCTCTGACACCTTGCATTCTGATCCTTTGCTGATGGGGTTGGTTACTATAATTACAATGAAAGGATTCCTTTTTTTTTTTCTTTCATTGAAATTTTGCTGAATTTTTATTTTGTGTACACTTCCCCAGGAGGAAATAGAGAAAATGAACTGAAAGTAGTTCTCCAATTTCCTGACTGGCTACAGGGATTGTCTGCCAGATCAGTACTAATGGAGCATGCATGGAGTTGTGAGGTGGATGGCCTAGGAGCTGACTCTACATGCTGTCTACCTGCGGAACGCCGCCATGGCTGGGGAATCTTGACCTAAGGGAAGGTGCCCCTTGTCTCCTTTGTGCCATCTGATTGGTGCAAATAAAGGTAGAGCAGAGACCCTGTCCCCTAGACAGAATTTTCTATCCTCAATAAGACCAGCAAATTATCACCTAACTTCATGAGGTAAATGGAGGAGAGAGAAGAATTTCTAGCTATCAGTGCTCCCTGGAGCTTAGCCCCAGAACCTCTGAACTTAGCAGTTCATAGCCTGGCACCTTGGAGCTTGCCACATCTGTTATAAAAATAAAAGCATTCTTGAGCCCCAGCGCTGAATTGCTTGTCCCCCGATACATCTTTCATTGCACATTAAGCATTGGTGAGCTCACGTGTTTAGCCTACTTGGACATGCTATTTCTTCAGATCTTGCTCTGTTGGCTCTAGGTATATCTCTTCATTGCCTTCAAACCGTTATTTATCTCCCAAGCATGTCAGGAAACTCAGTTCATTAAAATTTGTAAAGTCCTTTGGGAGTGCAAAGTGTTCTTTATGCCTGTCGCATGTACTAGTATGGAAAAACAGAGAGCATATTAGAGTGGTTCTCAAACTGTTTGGCCTGCATCTCACCCAGCTCAATGTAAACCTTTCCGTGGACCACCGGCCAACCACCCATGATGACAAAATGCCTTTGCTTATCTCTAAATACCTTAAATACTAAATTATTCATATTAGGCTACTTGAGCATAAAAACTTAAATATGCAGCTATAACATAAGGGAGTGTATATAACTGGTAAGAAAGGAAATATTATTAATCAAAATCAAAATAATGAAACAGATTAAGTGCTTTAGTTTACCAAACGTCATTTAAAATAAAATATTAATTTATGTCCAAAACAAAAGGTTTCAACTAGGGATATTTGCGCTGGTGCTAGTGCTCCAACATCACACTGGAGAGGAGGGACTGCAGGATGGGCTCCCAGCTGCAGGGGAGGGCTGAGTCTCGAGCCACTGCCCACCTGCAAGGTGGCTGCGGACCATTAGTGGGCTGTGGACCGCCGTTTGAGGGACCACTGGTCTATTAAGAGCACATAAGAACATAACAAAAGAACATAAGAATGGCCGTACTGGGTCAGACCAAAGGTCCATCTAGCCCAGTATCTGTCTGCCGACAGTGGCCAGCACCAAGTGCCCCAGAGAGGGTGGACCGAAGACAATGATCAAGCGATTTGTCTCCTGCCATCCCTCTCCAGCCTCTGACAAACAGAGGCCAAGGACACCATTTTATCCCTTGGCTAATAGCCTTTTATGGACCTAACCTCCATGAAATTATCTAGCTTCTCTTTAAACTCTATTATAGTCCTAGTCTTCACAGCCTCCTCTGGCAAGGAGTTCCACAGGCTGACTACACGCTGTGTGAAGAAGAACTTTCTTTTATTAGTTTTAAACCTGCTACCCATTAATTTCATTTGGTGTCCTCTAGTTCTTCTATTTAGGGAACTAATAAATAACTTCTCTTTATCAGCCCTCTCCACACCACTCATGATTTTATATACCTCTGTCATCAGAGGCACTTTCAGGATGAGTACCAGCAAATGACAGCAGAAGGTAAACAAACCCGCGCGAAGAACATTTCCCTGCAGAAGGAACCTCATTACAACAGGGTGAGCATGGAGTGATGTGGAAAAGAGTGACAACGGGGGGAGGGGGGGGGAAGAGTGATCTTTTTGGCCTTTCTAATTTGCTAACTTTTAATTTCATTTCTGTTGCATTTTAATTTTAAATATCAAGTATTATTAAAAATGAAGGCAATAATTATCCAAAAATGTTAAAATGATCATGACCACTCTCTAACAAGTCATTTCTGCCATAACCAGTATGATGAGGATCGTTTAATATACATAATTCCCCAAGCAGTGCTTCATGCTGCAGAAAATTCACCATACGGATTTCCCAGGAAATAATTAGATGCTACCATAACGGATACTATAGAAAGCCCTAAGAGAGATAATTACTGTAGACATTAGTGTAATGTAATATAGTAAAATATCAAGTGAGCTGCAGAATTCATCACAGAATGCACTTGCACAGAAATAGGCCTTATGATGCCTTAAAATCCTGTGTGTCCGTGCTTCATATGGTCCTTTAGCATCTTCTCATTACACAGGTGTAGATCTGTATTCTCTCAGCAGGATCACTAAGGGTATGTCTAAACTACGTTCTATTTTCGAAAGAGGATATGCAAATTCCACGAGAATTTGCATATCTTCTTCCGATCTCACTTTTGAAATTGGATCTTTTGAAAGTGAAAGTAGTTTGGATGCGGTTTTTTTTCGGGGGGGAAAAACCCCTTTTTCGAAAAAAAAAAAAAAAACGCATAAATGACAGTTTTTAAGGAAGAGCGTTTTTTCGAAAAGGGGGTTTTTTCCTGAAAAAAACATGTCCAGAATACTTTCACTTTCGAAAGATCCCTTTTCAAAAGTGAGATCAGAAGAAGATATGCAAATTCTGCAGGAATTTGCGTATCCTCTTTCGAAAATAGAACATAGTCTAGACATAGCCTTAGAGTCAGCAGAAATGCACATTCCTGTGGCTTCACTGGCGGCGGCAGCCATGGACCATGGCTCTACAATGTGCAAACAACAAAGTGATTCTTTTCAAACTGCACTGAAATGCAGATAAGTTCTGCTGTGTATTAGGACTTGAATGCCTGTGCACAACTAGCAGCATTTGTCCATTAGGATTTGCTGAGAGACAGGGTTGAGACCTTATGCCATTGGACCTTCTGGTTATTTCTGAGTAAGGGAACTACTTATTCCACAAAAGCTCATGTTACACCATTTATATGTTTTGCTAGTCTATAAAGTGCTACCAAAATATGAGTCAGTTTTCATTGTTATGCTGTCTCCGTCACCCTCTCAGTGGGTAAGAGGTTGTGACTTACGGAACTGGACCAGGATGAGGCTGCTCAGTTCATAGTCCCACAGGACATACAACCTCAAAGTCAGTAGATTCCCCTCTTTGCAACGTACTTGCACCCTTTTCCCCTGCATTGGGACTGACCTGTGAGCCATGCTATCTTTGGCTTCACGACAGCTGCAACGAATAACCCTCTTCCATGGAAGTTGTTGCTGCAGCAGGGAAGTTAAAGCTTCAGGTGCCAGCATTAAGCATAGTTCTATTTGCCAGATTTACTCCTAATGTATGAGCACTATACCACCTATGCTGGTGAAGACCTGGCTGCTCCTCCTCCCTGCTGCAGTCTGCTATTCTACCAAAGCCCTTGCATGGCCTTATAGAGACAATGCTGCAAATCCACTGCCCTCTCCATTTATTGGCATACTGTACCTGTTCTACTTACTTTTGTTCTTCTGTACCTCCACAGAAGGGGGTATTCACTGCCATCCTTAGACTGATTTCATTCCTTTTCTAGTTATCATTTTCATGTTTCTGTATGATGGAGGAAGTGCTTTTCATACTATGATGGCAGGTCCAAATGCTGCAGAGCAAGTAACTAAGAGACGTTTTTCAGTAGTCACTTTTTGCACCCCTTTGCTTGCAGGTTTTTTTTCCCCAAAAACCTTCTATTACTTGATTTTCTGTAGGCACCAGCAAGCCTGTTTCAAAGAGTGGTGTTCTTGTAGAAACTGTAAAAAGGCAAGTTGCCCTAGAGAGATGTACGTGGGTCCACTGTTAGCTCTCTTTATATAGCACTATAGTGACTCCTGGGGAAAGAAAACTCACTAAAGGGCAGATTTGAAATATACTTCTTTCAAAGATAAAATATATCTATTTAAAAATAAATAAGTGAGCCATAGCCTATGCCCCTGATTCCCACAGATA
This sequence comes from Pelochelys cantorii, assembly GCA_032595735.1. Taxonomy (NCBI): domain Eukaryota; kingdom Metazoa; phylum Chordata; order Testudines; family Trionychidae; genus Pelochelys; species Pelochelys cantorii. Next base: position 146,289,097 of record CM064327.1, read on the forward strand.
TCTGAAAAAGTACCAGATGCCAAAAGTAAAAAATATTCAGTGTCTAAGGTAGGAATCTTAGCTTGTTTATATAACAGGGGAGCTGACCCACTGTGCACTGACAGAAGAGGCAGAGAAAAATTGTATTTATTTTAAAAATCTAGATTTATTAAAAAGTACTTTTTGTTTATAATTCTTGAAGAAAAGATGCTTTATGGATTACCCTAACTTCTTTTAAGCAGTCCTTGCAAAGTGATAGACTGACTGCCTGTCATTTCCCACTAAAAGGCCTGGCTAGAATGATCTGGATTGTGGAGTTTTTCAGCCAAAAATGGCTAACCTAGAAAAGAGAGTGCCATAGCTATCACTGCATCTTTTTAAAAATGGTTCGTTTGCCTCAAGCTTTAGGATTTAGTGGTAATGAAGATGAAAGATTGATGACTGACTGCTGACCTACTTTGAAGAAATGAAAGAGCAGGTGGCTTGCTGCTGACTATTCAAGTAAAGGACAGTACTAAATACAGAGAAATAAAAGCATGGCTAAGTAAAGCCTCTTTTAGATAACAGCCAGTTTTTCGTATATCAGCACAGAATGATTCACATGTGGGAGCCTTGAAACATTTTTGTCTACTTAAAATAGCTATCTTGTTTAATGTAGGAAAGTTCATGTTGTCATAAAGGTTTTCACCCTAATAATATGCTAACGCACCAGATCTCATTGTAGGAGAAACTAGAAATATGGAATTGCAAAAATAGATTATTTAAATTATGAAAGTGTTGTATAAATACTTTCAAAAATAAATTTGGTTGGGATTTATTTTAGGTTTTGACACAAGAGACCTGTGTTCATCCAAATTCAATATTAAAGCCATTGTAGCGCTCCCTCCCACTTCTCTCCTGAGGAACCAAAATATTTCATTTTTGTCAATTTTTGGAAGAATTTTGTCAAGAAGTGGCTGCTTTGCTTTTACATTTCAAATATGAAGTAAGCAAGATGCAATTAGAACATTTTAGTTTCCTGGATGTTTTACATGGATTTCATACAGACACACAGTATGGGGTTTCTTATTGTGGACTTAAGTAATTTCATATAAATTTAATTTAAGAACATCAGAAATTACTTGCAAGAACCGACCAACATTCCATCTACTGCAGTATTCTGTCTGCTTCAGAAAATGCATACAACCTCTTAAATGGCAAGTGCTTACTTGCTCGTGACAACTGATGTTTCTCCAAAGTGTTGCTTCTTCAGTTTAATTATACCCTCCAGATTCAGTGGAAATTAACCCCGGCTTTTTGCCCAGGATGGTGTCACCGAGCTATGGATTATGTGACTGAGGCCAGGAAATCAATTTTAGCTTCTTGCCAGCACTCTTGTGTCTGAGACCCAGCTTGTACATTATAATTATTTATAAATCCAAAGAATTCCATAGATTATATTGCTGCAGTTTTCCATAGGCAGCAATTCCAATCTATCAAATATAGAGCAAGCAAAATTATCTTGAACCTGTTTCAGGAGCTCTAATAAAACCAGTGTTTCTCAAATTGGGGTCTGCAATGGAACTCCTGGGATCCATGGGCTCCATTGATCAACTCCTTCCTCTCCCTCCCAGACAGGCTTCCTACCTGCCCTGGTTCCTCTCAGCTCCCAGCAGTGGCCACCATATCTCTGCTGTCCCCAGCACAGAAGCAGCCAGAAAGGCTTCGTGCTTTACCCCCTCCTAGTGCTGATTCCGTAGCTCTCATTGGCCAGGAACCATGACCATTGAGGGCTGTGGAGGGAGTGCCTACAGGCATGAGGGCAGTACACACAGACTCCCTGGCCACGCATCCACCTAGGGGCTGCAGTTCTGCTTTTTGGGAGCCACGGTAAGCGCTGACAGGGCCCCGCACCTCAAACTCCCTCTCTCACCCCAACTCCCTGCCCCAGCCCAGAGTGTCTTCCTGTACCCAGACTCCCTCCCACTGTGCACAACCCACACAACCCTTATCCCTCTGCTCCTTATTCAGGCACCACCCTAGAGCCTACACCCCTAGCAGGAGCCATCACACCCCAAACTCCTGCCCCAGCCCATATTCTCCTCCCACAGCCCACACCCCTCATCTGCAACCCCATCCCAGAAGGGGTATGGCAGGAGGGCCCCGAAAAATTTTAAATCAGAATGGGGGTTCTCTTGTTGCTGAAGTTTGAGAACTGCTGAATTAAAACACAGTTAAGCTCCTGCTTTCACTCAATTTTGGAGGCAATAGAGGGGGGAAATGAGTCTCCTACATGCATTGCCCTGTAATTTAAAGGGAAATTTACAAGACAGGAGATTGAATTCTAATCCCATCTCCTCCAATAACTATATATTTCTGTGCCTTTCACAACCCTTACTATGATTAACCAAGCCTTCATGCTTCTACTCTAGAAAAGTATTGGTCATTTACCCATTTGACAGATTAATTGCCCGAGGTAATTTCAAGCAGAGCTGGAACAGAAATCTGATAATTGATAATAGTTCCCATTCTCCTGTGCTTTTCTATTTCACCTTTTGAAAGGGAAAAAAAGGCAAATGCTGTTTGTGTATACCTCCCCACCCCCCGGCCCTCAATGCACTATGGCTCTGTGTCACTCCAGAATGGCTAGAACACATATATGGATTTATCCATCAGTTACTGGCTAGCTGTTCTAGCATGCTTTTACATCTAGAACTTCTGGGTTCAGGCCTGGTAATGATTCAAATGGGTGATATTGCATTTAGCTCCATTGTTAGTAGCCACTTAACCACATTGTTTCCTGGCCCAGTAATGGAAGCCAATAATCTTGATGTCCAACTTTCAACTGCTGTCTCAGGAAGAGTTGAATGACCTTCAAGTGAAGAGTTTGTTGTGTCTTCTTTTACGGGCTGGTCCATAGAGAGTAACTTACAGGTGAAATAAGAAGTCTGTGCTGTGACGCTGACTGTTGCATGTTCAAACCTTATTGCTGATGTGGAGGAAATGGGATATATCGAGTCTGAGGACCTTGGAGTAATTGTTGGAATGTTTATAAAACATTCTATTTAGAAGCCAATTTGCATTTATTTTATTATTTCTATTACTGTTATATTTTACTGTTCATATTTTGGTTAATAGGCATTTACCTGAACATTCCAGGGCTTTTTTTTTTTAAGAGTGTTTTGTTTCAGAATAGCATGTAGAGAATTATATCTTTGCATCAAGAAGGTGGAAAATCCTGTCTGTGTGTCCTCCAAAATGGTTAAAACATAACTAAACTGACTTATCTTTCTAGTAAACAAGCCTGTTTGTTAAGGTGTAGAATTACTAATTGTGGGGAGTGAATGCTTCAGGAAATTTCTCATGCATATACCAAGCTTTCACTTGTACATCACAAGTTTGAAACCAGCCCAGCTCAGTAAAAGTTAAGTATCAGAGGGTTAGCCATGTTAGTCTGAATCTGCAAGAACAACGAGAAGTCCTGCAGCACCTTATAGACTAACAGATATATTGGAGCATAAACTTTCATGGGCAGAGACCCCCTTCGTCAGATGCATGTAGTGGAAATTCCAGAGGCAGGTATAAATATACAGGCATAAGAAAAGAGTTCCAATGAAGAGTAAGGTTAGAGATAATGAGGTCAATTCAGCAGGGAGGATGAGGCCCACTTCTAGCAGCTGATGTGGAAGTGTGAATACCAAGAATTGAGAAACTGCTTTTGTAGTTGGCTAGCCATTCTCACACTTTATTTAATCCTAAACTGATAGTCTCACATTTGCAGATGAATTGTAGCTCTGCAGTTTCTCTTTGAAGTCTGTTTTTAAAGGTTTTTTGTTGCAGGATGGCTACTTTTAAATCTGTTACTATGTGTCCAGGGAGATTGAAGAGTTCTCCTACAGGTTTTTGTATATTACCATTCCTGATATCTGATTTGTGTCCGTTTATTCTTAACGGACACAAATCAGATATCAGGAATGGTAATATTATGTATCCTTTTCTTAATGATTCCCAACATTCTCTTCACTTTTTTGACTGCCACCTCACACTGAGTGGATGTTTTCAGAGAACTAGCCACAATGACTCAAAGATCTTTCTTGAGTGCTAACAGATAATACCCCGTCATTAATATCCATAGTTGGAATTATGTTTTCCAGTATGCATTAATTTGCATTTATCAACAATTAATTTCATGTGCCATTTTGTTGCCCAGTTACTGAGTTTTGAGAGATCCTTTTGAAGTTCTTCACTGTTTTGCGGGGACTTTACTATCTTGAGTAGTTTTGTATCATCTGCAAATTTTGCCATCTCTGTGTTTACCCTTTCCCCATATCATTTATGAATATGCTGAACAGGACTGGTCCTTGTACAGACCCCTGGAGACATCACTGTTTACCTCTTTCTCCATTCTGTAAACTAACCATTTATTCCTACCCTTTGTTTCCTATCTTTTAACCAGTTTCCAGTCCATGAGAGACTTCCCTCTTATCCCATGACAGCTTACTTTGCTTAAGAGCCCTTGGTGAAAGACCTTGTCAAAGGATTTTTTGAAAATCTAAGTAGTACACAATATCCACTGGATTCATTTTATCCACTTGCTTGTTGACCACCCAAAGGATTTTAGAAGATTAGTGAGGCATGATTTCTTTTTATAGAAACCATGTTGACTCTCGACAAATTATCTTCATCTATACGTTTGACAATATTGTTCTTTACTGTAGTTTTAACCAGTACTGAACTCAGGTTCACTGGCATGTAATTCAACTCTAGAGCCCTTTATAAAAACTGGCATCATGTTAGCCATCTCCGCAGTTTGCATACCTTTTTCCGATAGTTTTGTTGGACAAGGCTTTCTGAAATCTGGCCTGTCTACCCTGGGCCAAATTTCAGAAAAACCTCCTCTTTCAGAAGAGCCTTTCTTCCTCATGGCATGAGGAAGACAGGGCTTCTGAAAGAGTGCATCTGCTCTTCCACAAAAAATGTTGGATGAGCAGACACATTTCTGGATACAGTGGAGTTTAGACCTAGCCTTCCAGTCATTTTGTACAGAAACTAATAGTTAACAGCTTGAGTTCCTTCAGAACTTTTGGGTGTATATCATCTGATCCTAGTGATTTATTACTATTTAGTTTATCAATGTGTTGCAAAACTTCCTGTAATGACACCTCAATCTGGGACAGTTTTTCAGATTTGTCATCTAAATAGAATGGCTTGGGTTTGGGAATCCCCTCCCAGCCTCAGCTATGTAGACCAATGCAAAAGAAGTCATTTAGTTTCTCCACAATGGTCTCCTTGAGTGCTCCTTTAGCATCTCAATCTTTCAGTAACCACATTGGTTTTTTAGCAGGCTTCCTGCTTCTTCTGTTATGTTATGTTTTGTTTTGTTTTTTTATTTCCTATCACTTTTTGGGTCTTTGGCAAAACTCCCCTGTGAACTGCTTCTGCTCACTAGCCAATTTCTCACCAATTTCTGATAATCACCAATGTAATTAAATATGTAATTTTAAACTGATTTACTTAAACCTGTGCAGTTTTGTGTGCTGACATTCTTATATTAGTTATAAATTGTCTTATAGCAATTTAGCTTGCCTGAGTGGTCTTATAGGTGAAAACTAAACTGATATAACTAATTTTAAATGTATATAAAAGCATCTATATGGGATCACACTGGATCAACTGAACAGGGTTATTTATTTATTTATTTAACTTAAACCAATAGTGCTTCTCTTCCAGGCAAGCTTAGAAGCACCAACCTTGCAAGTTGTTAGGCACCAGTAGGTTACCAGTTCCATATGGAACAGCTTGCAGGACTGGGGACTAATACTGTAAATAGTACCTAGCCCTAAATCTGGAAAGATTAGATGTTTGAACAATTGTATTATGTGCTAGTGCTGATGTGTGGGGGGGATGAGGGGATTGGCGGGAAGAGAGGCATTTGGGGAAATAATTTTATTTTGATTGAGTTTTGTTTCTTCTTCATATGGTCAACTGAGTTATGCCCAATAGACAATCGGTGGGATTTATGAAGTAGAGTACATAATAGATATACTGTAAAATTTTGTTTATGGCAGCCATGCCCAAATGCCCTATGTTTTTGCTGTTTGACTAGCTCTTTCAGTGAACAGAAACTGTAGTTTCTTTCTTTGATGTGAATCCTTTTTTTATTAGGATATCATCAATTATTTAGATTGCTTCAAACCCTCAGAACCCAATACTTTGAGCATAGCAGCATAAATAAAGCAGGTTGAAGATCACTGTTTAAAATAGTTCAGAAAGCTAGCATTGTCAAATGATTGAAATCTGGGAAATCCTCAACAATTAGTAATATGTATTTGACTTAATATAAACACAGGAATTTGTTTTGATAATTGAATCAATATTATATTTTTTCATTTATAAAAGTTACCTATCCTCTACTTTTGTGAGTCTGCTGAATTATTAAAAGTATCTGCTCTAATCCCAAGACTAATGATTATTAGGTGATTTTAAATACATTTGATATAAATTTTGGAAATCTGATGATGATAATAATAATTAATAATTAGTGTTTTGTACTTCTAAAGAACCTTTCATCTAGTTCTTTTTAGAAACAACAAATAAGACTTCCAAACATGGTGAGTGGTTTTGTACCAGTTTTATTACGGGTTGAACCTCTCTGGTCCAGCAACATTCATGGTCTGGTCGGTTATTGCTGGACCAAAGTGCTCCTGGACCAGAGAGCCCTGGTAGCTAGGAATCTAGCAGCAGAGGTTGCCAGTGGCCAGGAGCAGAATTGGTCTGGTGGGCAAGCAGCCCAGGGGACCGGCGGGCTGGGAGCAGAGCCCACTGGCAGCCTTGGGGTAGGGAGCCTGGCTGGAAGCCTGGTTACATCTAGACTATCTCTTCAGACAGATTCCTAGGAAGGCTGGGGACAGGGAGCCTGGCCCAGCAGGCCATGAGCAGAGCCTAGCCAGCAGCCCAGTGGAAGGGAGCCGGGCCGGCAGGCTGGGGGCAGGAAACCAAGTGGCCAGGGTCAGCAATGGAGCCAGCAGGAGAGTCTTGCCGTGAGGCTGGCGGCCCCCCAGGAGAGCCTGGAGACCGGCTGCAGAGGGGTCCGAACTCCCCTGGTCTGTCGAACTCCCCTTTGAGTTCCTGAGGGTTCCAGACCAGGGGAGATCCAACCTGTAGAAAGCTTACAGAAGCACAAACTTGACACAAAAGTTAAATGACATGCTTAAGGTCCCATTTAATCAGTGCAGAACTGAGCATATAACATGAATCTTAGTGCTCTTTAGCCACTAAAACTACACTTTCCTTTCAAGCAAGTGGTGTTGTCTTATGGATACAGGGAAATTTCAGCAGCCAGCATCCTAACTACAAATCCCAACTGAGTCCTTCTCCCCATGAAGTATTTCTGCCAAGTCACTTGACTTCATTGTGCTTTTGTCAAACTGGCTACCGCGTGTGTACTGAGTTATACTGAGTAACATCACAATTACAATGAAACCCTTTCTTAATAATTACTCTCTATTTAGCAGAGTTTTCTAATGAAGGAAAAATTGTGCTCAGTGCAACTGGGTTACATCTAGACTATCTCTTCAGACAGATTCCTAATAACACGGTCTTTTATGTAAGCTTTACTTTACTTCACTTCATTACTGTACCCTCAGCTTGCTTTTCCATTCCTAGCAGATTTTTTTGATCTGACTCCAAATGCTATACTTTACTTGGGTCCTAGACCATCTAAATAATGACTCTACAGTAGAAATCTTACAACATTATGAAACTGAATCTCAACACAAAGGGAAATTATAATTCATTCTAAGTTTGAGTGATACTTCTACCCTGACAGTCCATTTGGTAATAACTTATTAACATCAGCCTCATGTATAAAAAGGCTGAATATCACACTATCTTTGAATTATCCATATATACGTATCATTTTATTACTTATTTATTTTACAACTACAGTGTATCACCAAACTCCATTGTTCAGCAACAGGATTTGGGATTACTGGTGAAAGCTTTTTTCTAAAAATTGGATTACTGTAATTATTTATTTTCATTAAGCTCCTTTTGATATCAAATACAACATGAGGCTCATTCAAAATTCATCAACACACACACTTATAGTCTTGCACATACTCGTCTGTTTTTAAATATTTGTACTTGCTTCTGTAAAGTTTTATACAAATTTCAGACATTTTATGTGAATTTAAGGCCAGAAATAGGTTTGGTCCATCTTTTCTCTCTCTCTCTCCCCTTCTCTGTTTGTTTATTATGATCTGAACTGGCAGATCATTTGGTTTGTGTCAGTTAGTGTCCATGGGAATAGGTATATTTTGTAGCTGTATTAATTCAACAATTGTGATGTTCCTTCTATCTCAATACTTAAGGCAAGGATGAAGCAACATATGTACAATATTACTTTAACTGTTCCAAAGAACTGATGATTTCTTTGCCTTTAATTGTAACATTCATGTCCTGAGATATTTTTGTGAAGTAAACTATGTGCAACCATTTGTTATGACAATGACTGAAGGGTGTCAGAATTGTTGTTGTGGATTAGCATTGGAAGATGTATGAGGTGGACAGAAACTCCTGAAAGGGCAGACCACCAGACATTCTGGCCTGATGCTCAAGAGAGAGGGTCAAGCGAAAATGTGGGAGCAGCTTGTGTTAAATTATTTTTCCATTCAGGATCAGGCCCAGCAATAACCTAATCCCCTAGTTCTTTTCAGGGAGCCAATCCCCATTGATTTCAATGGGTGTTTTCCCTGAAAAGTAGTGTGGTAGGATCTGGATCAGGCATGCAACAAGATGGGAGAGCTAATTGCAGCTCTGATGCACAGGGCTGACTCAAAGACCCTCTGCGCCACTTAGCCCTTGTCCAGGGGTTGGGCACTGCTGCATGTCCTGTGGGAATGGTCTCTATACCACTTTATACAGAGCTGATGTCAAAGGTCTTGGAGTAAGGTGTTCCAGAGATGCATACTTAAGCATCTAGTGCCCTTTACAAGTGACATGGAGAGGCTGAAGGTGCGATTCCAGCCCAACATCCTGTCCCTGGAATGGGAGAGTGTATTTTACCTTCCTGCATTCCAGCTGTACAGAGCCCAAATATTCGTAAGCTCTGTGGGTGGACTCAATTTTACCTGAAATGATTGGGCATGTGTTCAATAGATGACATAATTATAAGAGCTATGAGATAGCTGTATGTGTGCAAAAGAACCTTCCTTTTTCCACTGGTGATGTTAGGTCTAACCCAAGGGCAGATTTGTTTTAGTGATTCATAAGGCCAGTACAACTTAAACTGTTGCTATGTGGCGAATTCTGAATTAGTTTTAACCTCCCAGGAAAAGATCTAGGCATCATGTGCAGGGGAGGTTATACTAGTGAAGTAGGTGTAAGTTGCATTTAGAAAAAGTTATATTAATATAGAAATTATTATTGTTGTTATAGATATTGATGGTACAGCCTCATCTTGAACATTGTGGCCTTCGTCATCTCATTTTAATAGAGCAAAAACAATATGTACACTCCAGAGAAGAGGAATAAGCAATATTTTAGGCACTGTGTGTGGAAAGAGAGGGAAAGACAGAGGAGATTTCATAAAATCAGAAATTAAGGATTCTAGTTACAACTTTCTCATGGGGGTGTCAACCTAATAACTTCAAAAAAGTCAATTGCATCACATATATTGCTCAACACAGATGAAAATTGAAAATCTAGCCCCTTGATTTCAGTTACAAAGTGTAAGTGCTGAACAATTCAATTGATTAAGAGAGATACTCCTGATTTATACCACTGTAACTGAGATAAAAATCTGGCCCTGGGACTATCTAGTTTTTAAGGAGAGAATAATATGCTATAGTAAATGTATTAAAAGTGGCCAGATTTTCAAATGCTCAGCATCCACACCCAGAAGAGATCAGTACCCAGTAGCCCCCATTGCAACACTTTTATGTCCAGATGTTTTCAAATGAGCTCTGTATATAATTGCACTATGGAATTCAGTGCCACGTGATATGGATGCAGCTTAGATTTAAAAGTTTATAGTTGTGTATAGTTACAGGCAAGACAATTCCAACTCTTCCTTCATTTGGCAATAAACTAATACATTGATATAAGACAAGAAATTACCCATAGGACATATTAATGCAGAATGGCCAAAGGCCATGTGCTTCATGGGCGTTCTTAGCCTTTAGAGCATTTACAACTTCTCACTGAGAGAGGTAGTATATGGAACTACCTAGCCTATTTGTCTGTTTTGTTTTCATAAATCCGAAATTATCAACAAAATATGCAAAAATCAAAGTTAAATCTCCTCTGTACAGAGCTCTAGGATCATTTGCCTTGTTGGTAAACAGGAAACATGTAGTAACGTAAACCACTGTATAGTATTCAAATTCTTAAATGAATAATTGATTTTAAAACTAGCAGTTTAATACTAGAATTAATACTTGTATTTATTCGTATAAAAAGCAATTTAAATAATGGTAAAGAGGTGGAGTTCTATTGTTACTAGCTTCCTTCCCAACTTAGTCTGAGAGTTTGGAGGGAAAGGTTTTAGTGTTGTTGTTTGGGGGTAGGAGTTGTGTTTTTGTTAGTTTTGTTTTTACTTCTTTCTTGCACTTCTCTCTCTGTTTAATTGTTGTTGGTTTTGTTTCATAATCTTTCTTGATACAGGATTATACTTGATGGTCGTTAGACTCTTTCTAGTTAAGGTACATTTTCTACACTCTCCTATTTTACTAGTGAAATCAGCCTTTGAATATTCTAGTATCTGTTTTCTATCTTTGCTATTCTAAAAGTCACTTACCCAGATTAAATTGTTTTTCCAGTATAGAAGAGTCCCTGATTATATCAAAATGCTTTCAAATTATTAGCCGAAAGCTGTTGCTTCTGATACTGCAAGAGCTTTGGTTGCTGTCCAAGCACTGTAGAGTTAGAAAATGATTGGACTGTTACCTACCAGCATACCAGAAAGTTTTGCTCTAAATAACAAATCATAATGCATAAGTGATTATTTAATCAAGCCACACATTCAGTTTAACATCCTCTCCTGTAAATAAAAAGGTGAATTTTCCAAGTTTCTAGATCTATGCAGCTCAGAATTTCCTCTCTGATGCTAATTTTACTTTGGTTGCTATGGCACAATTGGCAAACAAGCAGGGGGGAAATGAAGTAATGAAGCCTACAAGTACTTGCCTGTAAGTACAGCTGAATAAGGTAAATGGATAATAAATCCAGCATGGATTTTTGTTGACTTCATTGAGGGGAGAAAAAGAATGACAGGCTTGGAAAAGAGAGAGAGAATGAGAGAGAGAACACATAATCGTACCTAGGATAGAGACTCTAAGAGGATAAGTTGCAAGTGAATACCTATTGGGGAAACCTTTTGAGAGGTTGTTTACTAGGAACTCTAACATTATCGAGAGAAATAATGACATCCTCTGGCCTGTAGCTGCCTGAAAAACAGTGATCCCCTACACATTCTAGATATGTATTCTGCAGTACCTATGAGGAAGGAAAACAGTTAATGGGTCTGTCACTATTCAGTTCCTTTGGCCAAAAGGAAATGGTCAGATACCCTTAAACTTTTTAATTTGGTATTCCTTTTTCCTTACACTCACTTCTGTTGAGCAGAAGTCATTCCTGAGCACAAAATCTCAAAACATACTGCTAAATACTAAATATTCTTGGATGTGGATGATCAAAGTGAAATGGGCCTTATCCTGGTACTAGATGAAAGACCCAGGAGAACAAAATTAGTGCATGAACATACAAGTGATCTTCCCTGCAAATCAGAATGAAGTCATACTAGTGCAACCCCCTTCACCGATGCTTCTGTAGTTTTAGTTGCCTGATACATATCTTCTTCATGTATTTTGGCCAAAGAAACTGATTAGCGACAGGCCTGTTAACTGTTCTCCTTCCTCACAGGTACTGCAGAATATATATCTAGAATGTATAGAGGATTACTGTATTTTAGGCAGCTACAGGCCAGAGAATTCTGACTAAATAAAGACCATAACAACAGGACCAATAATTTTCTTAAAGTGCAAGCTGCAAATCACAAAAGTAGGAAGAGACGAGCAGTGATTAGACAGTCTGCAAACCCTTCTTTTGGTCGTCTTGTTTGTCACTTCAGTGTAGCTGATGGCTGTTATCAGCACTATGTAGGAAAAGTGTCCTTCTGCCTCATCTTTTTACAGGTTTTATTTCAGGCATATATAAGTTTTATGTATTTAGGGGGGCTATGAGTGTGTGTGTGTGTTACTCATCTGGGGCATGGAGTTGGATGGCAAACAGGCTACGTCAGGGAGCCCCATAGCCTGAACTAGGATGCTGTGTTGGGAGGCAAGCGTTAATGGGCAGGAGCCAGAAGTAACTGAAGCGCATTTGCCTTCCAGCAGATCATCCTGGAGGCTACAAAAGGAAGAGAATGCTAGTTGCTTGGAATGCCAAACAGCAGTTTTGAGGAATCAGAAAATGTATTTGTGCTTACCTGAAAATTTCCTTTCTTCAAATAATAAAGTCCACAAATCCATTATAATACGTACTTCAGCCTGTATGCAGGTTAGGGAAGACCAGAAGGTTCATGCTGCAAGCAGGAGAATGAATGCCTCTTCCCCTGAAGTTCCTTCCAGAAATGACACTTTCTACAACCAGGATAATTTAGTTATACTTTACTGAATTATCCTACTGCAGAGCCTGGAAAATTATCTCTAAGGAAAACACCCCAAATCTTTGGATATTAATTTCCATCTCTGTTCTGCATGATCCACTTATCTCCTGGGTGCACTGGATCTGTAGAGCTTATTTCATTAGTTGAATACATTTTGAGGTACATTTTCCTAGTTCTCATTGTGCTAAGGTTTACAGATCCATTTCAATAGGATTTTCATGACTCTATGCCTTGAGGGTGGAAAGCAGAATTATCCTTTAAATATGGACATGGAAATGAGGTGTTTTACATATTGTCCATCTTTCCCTAGAAAATGAGGCCTGGAGAAGAGTTCTGCCACTGCGTGGCATTTGCTTAAACCATGAATGAACAATACGTAGAATGTTAGTGATGAATGTATGTATTGATGGCCACATCAGCAAAACAGTCAGCATGGATTAGTCAAGAACAAATCATGTTAAACCAACCTGATAGTTTTCTTTGATAGGACAACAAGCCATGTGGATAAGGGGGAAGCAGTAGACATGGTATACCTAGACTTCAGTAAAGGATTTGATGTGGTCTTGCATGACCCGCTTATCAATAAACTAGGGAAATACAATGCAGATGGGTTACTGTAAGGTGGATGCATAACTGATTAGATAACTGTTGTCAGAAAGTATTTATCAATGATTCACTGACAGGGCATTACAAGTGGGGTTCCACACGAATCCGTTTTAAGACCTGTTTTGTTCAATATCTTCAACAATTTAGATGATGGAATAGAGAGTATGCTTATAAACAATGCTTTTTTTGTAAGAAAAAAGGTGCTGGTATTCCAGGGGGAAAATCATTGAGCAAAAAAAAAAAAAAACCGATGCCAGGGGCTGAAATGCCGTTGCAGCCCCTTTAAGAGCCCTGTGTCCCGAGCAGGCTTCTGTTGGGAGCCCAGCCACCTCAGGAAAATAGTTGCCGGTACGCTTGAGGGGAATGCAATTCATTTAAGTTATGCAGGGAAAATAGGTGACAGTACGCTGTCCCGGGGCATACCATCACAAAGAAAGTACTGCTTATAAAGTTTGCAGATGATACCAAGGTGGGAGAGGTTTCAAGTTCTTTGGAGGATAGGGTCATAATTCAAAATGAACTGGACAAACTGGAGAAATGGTCTGAGGTAAATAGGATGAAGTTCAAAAAGTACAAATGCAAAGTACTTCACTTAGGGTGTGTCTAGACTACAGGGGGTTTTTTTCGAAAGAAGTGGCCTTTTTTCGAAAAGACTTCCCCTGCATCTAGACTGCTGCCACATTCTTTTGAAAGTAAATCAAAAGAATGTGGCAGTTTTTTCGACCGCGGAAAACCTCATTTTATGAGGAATAACGGCTTTTTTCGAAAGTGGTCTTTCAAAAAAAGGTGCTATGTAATGCTTTAAGGGCAAAACTCAGGCCCGGAGTGGGGGCTGGAAGCAAAGACCCAGCTGGGGCTGTTAAAGCTAATGAGAGCCCAGCTGGGGGATATATAAAGAAGCACAGTTTGCTTTGGAGGGGAGGCAGTGAAGAGCTGGCAGCCGAGGAGGCAGGAGGCTCAGGAGGGAGGGCTGTATTGGGGCCTCCAGGCAGGGCTAGGAGAGTGCCAGCTAAGACACTCCCTGGCTGGGGGCCTGAGGCAAGGCCCAGGGCTTGGAGGATGGTAGCAACGCAGCCCAGGTAAGCAGGGGCAACAGATATACACCCTGTGCCAGTGATGAGCGGTCCGTACAGGCTGTAGCTTGCCCGGAGATGGGCTAGATGAAGACAGTCAGTGGGTCACTGAGGCACGGTGAGGGGCACACGCCGTGACACATGCAAACTGTGCTTTTTTGAAAGAGAGCATCCAGACTCTCTTTTTCAAAAGTACTGGATGTAGTCTAGACGCTCTCTTTCAAAAGAGGCTTTTTTGAAAGATTCTTTCAAAAAAGGCTTGTAGTCTAGATGTACCCTTAGAGAGGAACAATCAGTTTCACACACAAAAAATGGGAAGTGACTGTCTAGGAAGGAGTACTGCAAAAAGGGATCTAGAGGCCATGGTGGACCACAAGCTAAATATGAGCCAACAGTGTGACACTATTGTCAAAAAAAGCAAACACCATTCTGGGTTGTGTTAACAGGAGTGTTGTGAGCAAGATACAAGAAGTGAATTCTTCTCCTCTATTCTGTACTGATTAGGACTCAACTGAAGTATTGTGTCCAATTCTGGGTACCACATTTCAGGAAAGATGTGGAGAAATTAGAGAAGTTGCAGAGAAGAGCAACAAAAATGATTAAAAGTCTAGAAAACATGACCTATGAGGGAAGACTGAAAGAACTGGGTTTATTTAGTTTGGAAAAGAGAAGACTGACGGGGACATGATAGAAGCTTTCATATATCTGAAAGGGTGTTACAAGAAGGAGGGAGAAAAATTATTCCCCTTAACCTCTGATGATAAGACAAGAAGTTTAAATTGCAGCAAGGGAGGTTTAGGTTGGACATTAGGAAAAACTTTTAAACTGTCAGGGTGATTAAGCACTGAAATAAATTGCTTAGGGAGATTGTGGAATCGACATCATTAGAAATATTTAAGAGCAAGGGTTTAATATTTAAGAGCAAGACATCTGTCAAAGATCTAGATGGTGCTTGGTCCTGTCCTGAAGGCAGGGGACGGAATTTGATGACTTCTTGAGGTCCCTTCCAGTTGTAGCATTCTATGTGGCTCCTAGCTGATCTCAACACAAGGGACATGACTGACCTGCCCTAAGTGATCCCTCCTAAGTACATGACTTTGATGTATACCAGAAGGAAGAATATTTCTTGAATTCACTTTGGGAAGGAATGCTATTGCAACTGGTATGAGGTAATATATTTTATTGAACCAATTTCTGTTGGTGAGAGAGATGCTGTTCAGGTCTGGGAAAAGTACTCAGAGGGTCACAGCTAAATACAAGATGGAGCAGGTAATTTAGCATAAGTAATTAGCACATATTCAATGAGACTGTCCAAGGTGAAGTGGCCTATTAACACCCCTGTAGTCAGAGGATAAAAAGGGGTGTTAGTGGGTTGCAGATTGTTGTAATTAGCTGTGAATCTCATGTCTTTTTGTTAAGATTATTATTTTCAGTGTTTGGCAGAGTTATGAATTTAAGTTCCAGGCTCTGCTTTTGAAAGTGTTGTGCAGGTTTCCTTTGAGGAGAGGACAGAGAGGTCTGATACTGAGTGATTGTTTTGTCAGAAGTTTTAGCCCATGACTGATAGAATGTTTTGGTCTTTTATCACTTTTCTAGGTGAGTTCATTCGAGAGCATAGCGATTGTCTAGTTTCACCCACATAGTTGTGATTGGTGATGTATTGGATGAGGTACACATGTTTTGATAGCCATGTATAGGACCCAGGGATCTTGAAAACTTGTGAGTTATTGATCATCACAACAGTGATGAGATGACTGTAGGTTACTGCTTTTAGTTGCTGTGCCCTGATCTGTGAGATGCTTGTTTCTGACGATACCTGAGAGTGATTTGGGGGGGACTGAACTTAAAGGAGTGGGGACTGATGGGGCTGGAGGCTGCACTGAGGAGGCAGTTCAGATGGTAAAGGCGGTAGGGGGCCTGAATTGAGGGAGTTGGAGGCCAATGGGTTGCAGGGACTGAACTTACTACAGTGGGGTTAATAGGACTGGGATGGCTTTGTGGGAAACAATGGAAGGGCTGGGTGGAGACAGAACTGATGACAGGGAAAGCAGGTACAGGATTATTTGCTGGCTAGGGGATGAATAGATGTGGAAGTAAGAGCTCCTGCAGTGGGGTAGAAATCTCCTACCCCAGTACATTTGGGAGAGTGGGCAACATTAACTGTCACATACATAGCACTGGGGATGGGCAGATAGAGATAAAAAAAAAACAAATGACAGACTGTGAAACCACAATATAATCTGTTTTTTAAAAATGACATTATTTTTTGTTCCAGTCTGATGATTTTGATCTCTCGGGATTGGCAAGAATGAGTTGTTCCCCTCTCAGGTCAGAATCTCCTCAGGTTTTTCACCCCCCTCTTCCAGCCCTGGGAGAGCTACAGCTGCAGCAAGCCCCCCTTCCCCCATCTTAGGGTAGGAAGCAGCTCCAGGGGCTCTTCGCACTCTCTCTGCTTCTTGCCAGGCCAGGTACTGCAGGGAGGGAAGGGAAAGGAACCACTCTGTCCCCATTGCTCCAGGGAGGAGAGTTGGAGGAGGAGGAAGGAAGTAGAGTTGTCCTGATCTGCTGATCTCTTTATCTCCCTCTTTCCCCACCTCTTCTTGGGAGAATGGCTTCAGATTGCCATGGAGAAAGAGAGAGCTGTGCCTGTAACAGCTCTGATGGGTTGTTCTACTCTGGGAGTGGGTGATAAGTGGAGCTGGCACACAGAGAGCTCAAATGGCTAGAGGGCTGGAGCCCCTCAAGTCATTGTCAGACGAGCTGTCCCAACCACAGTGGCATCTTTGGCAAAGCAAACAAAAAAATGTTAGTTGCCAGAACTGCCTTTGCCTTTGGGCAGAGGAGCCCAGGGTCCCTGCACATCTCCCAGCCATAAACTGGTCCTGAAAACTCCATTCCTCCTGCTCAGCCACATCCTCTGCTGTTTCCTGATTTATACAATTAAACAACGAAGGGCACTCTGTACAATATTTTAGCAGCCAGTTGTCTAAAATGAAAGATAATTGGCCTGAGACACTTCCCATTCAAGTCAATTAAATTCCCATTCAAGTCAAGTCAGCCCCTATGTATCCAATGCAGTGGATTTCTTCTTCTCCTTTTCTCTGTTTCTCAACATTCTTCTTTTTCTGTGTGTCTTTATTTCAACATTTTCTGCATTATTTATATATAGTCAATATTTTAAGACTATTCTTCATTTCTCCTTCCTCTTCAAAACACTTTTTTTGTAATTTTCTCTTGCTCGCTCACTATTTCTCCCTTGTTCAACATTTTTCTTTCCTATTTGGTATTCTGATTTTGCTCTGTGACAAAACATTCCCCCCTCTGTAGACTCTCTTTCCAGTCCCTCTTTCATCTTCCTTTCTTCCTCCTTGTTTCCTCTTTCACTCACTGTATTTGCTCCAGTTCCCATCCACATTCCCACAGTTTCTGTAACCTGATTCCTCGACTTCACTCTTCTAGTCTCCCTCTTCCCAGATTGCTCTCTTTCCTCCCTTCTGATCTTTCTCTCCCCCCTTCCCAATTCACCCTCACGATTCTTTCTACCTTACAGCAAAGCGATGAGGGAGAGGAAGTGTCCATTTTCTCATCCTGTTGGATGGGATTCCTGTCTTTCTCCCCTCTGTAGAGAAGGTGAGAGCCCCGCTGAGTGGGAGTTTCCAGAAGCGAAACTTGTGTTTGGGCCATAAGGATTCTCTCTCTCATACCCACACCAAGGAAGCTGGCAGGGCAGGAAACACCACACACCACAACCTGCAGAAAGGGCATATGCATGGACCTGCTGAATCTGCAGCAGTGAAGTGCAGTATGCTACTCTCTCTGGTAGAAATACCATTGTCACTGCAACAGTCAGCCTTGCTACTGCTCACTGATTGCTGCAGTTTTCATAGAATCGTAGAATACTAGGACTGGAAGGGACCTCGAGAGGTCATCAAGTCCAGTCCCCTGCCCTCATGGCAGGACCAAGTACTGTCTAGACCATCCCTGATAGACATTTATCTAACCTACTCTTAAATATCTCCACAGATGGAGATTCCACAACCTCCCTGGGCAATTTATTCCAGTGTTTAACCACCCTGACAGTTAGGAACTTTTTTCCTAATGTCCAACCCAAACCTCCCTTGCTGCAGTTTAAGCCCATTGCTTCTTGTTCTATCCTCAGAGGCCAAGATGAACAAGTTTTCTCCCTCCTCCTTATGACACCCTTTTAGATACCTGAAAACTGCTATCATGTCCCCCCTCAATCTTCTCTTTTCCAAACTAAACAAACCCAATTCTTTCAGCCTTCCTTCATAGGTCATGTTCTCTAGACCTTTAATCATTCTTGTTGCTCTTCTCTGGACCCTCTCCAATTTCTCCACATCTTTCTTGAAATGCGGTGCCCAGAACTGGACACAATACTCCAACTGAGGCAGAACCAGCGCAAAGTAGAGCAGAAGAATGACTTCTCATGTCTTGCTCACAACACACTTGTTAATGCATCCCAGAATCATGTTTGCTTTTTTTGCAACAGCATCACATTGTTGACTCATATTTAGCTTGTGGTCCACTATAACCCCTAGATCCCTTTCTGCCTTACTCCTTCCTAGACAGTCGCTTCCCATTCTGTATGTGTGAAACTGATTGTTCCTTCCTAAGTGGAGCACTTTGCATTTGTCTTTATTAAACTTCATCCTGTTTACCTCAGACCATTTCTCCAATTTGTCCAGATCATTTTGAATGACCCTATCCTCCAAAGCAGTTGCAACCCCTCCCAGCTTGGTATCATCTGCAAACTTAATAAGCGTACTTCCTATGCCAATATCTAAATCATTGATGAAGATATTGAACAGAGCCGGTCCCAAAACAGACCCCTGCGGAACGTCACTTGTTATACCTTTCCAGCAGGATTGAGAACCATTAATAACTACTCTCTGAGTACGGTTATCCAGCGAGTTATGCATCCACCTTATAGTAGCCCCATCTAAGTTGTATTTGCCTAGTTTATTGATAAGAATATCATAAGAGACCACATCAAATGCCTTACTAAAGTCTAGGTATACCACATCCAGCGCTTCTCCCTTATCCACAAGACTTGTTATCCTATCAAAGAAAGCTATCAGATTGGTTTGACGTGATTTGTTCTTTCCAAATCCATGCTGGCTGTTCCCTATCACCTTACCACCTTCCAAGTGTTTGCAGATGATTTCCTTTATTACTTGCTCCATTATCTTCCCTGGCACAGAAGTTAAACTAACTGGTCTGTAGTTTCCCGGGTTGTTCTTATTTCCCTTTTTATAAATGGGCACTATATTTGCCCTTTTCCAGTCTTCTGGAATCTCTCTTGTCTCCCATGATTTTCCAAAGATGATAGCTAGAGGCTCAGATACCTCCTCTACCAGCTCCTTGAGTGTTCTAGGATGCATTTCATCAGGCCCTGGTGACTTGCAGGCATCTAACTTTTCTAAGTGATTTTTAACTTGTTCTTTTTTTGTTTTATCGTCTAAACCTCCCTTCCCACTAGCATTCACCATGTTAGGCATTCCTTCATCAGACTTCTTGGTGAAGACCGAAACAAAGAAGTCATTAAGCATCTCTGCCATTTCCAAGTGTCCTGTTACTGTTTCTCCCTCCTCACTGAGCAGTGGGCCTACCCTGTCCTTGGTCGTCTTCTTGCTTCTAATGTATTTATAAAAAGTCGTCTTGCTTCCCTTTATTCCTGTAGCTAGTTTGAGCTCATTTTGTGCCTTTGCCTTTCTAATCTTGGCGCTGCATTCCTGTGTTGTTTGCTTATATTCATCCTTTGTAATTTGTCCTAGTTTCCATTTTTTATAGGACTCCTTTTTTATTTTTAGATCATGCAAGATCTCGTGGTTAAGCCAAGGCGGTCTTTTGACATATTTTCTATCTTTCCTACACAGCGGAATAGCTTGCTTTTGGGCCCATAATAATGTCCTTTTGAAAAACTGTCAACTCTCTTCAGTTGTTATTCTTCTCAGTCTTGCCTCTCATGGGACCTTACCTATCAGCTCTCTGAGCTTACCAAAATCCGCCTTCCTGAAATCCATTGTCTCTATTTTTGCTGTTCTCTCTTCTACCCTTCCTTAGAATTGTGAACTCTATGATTTCATGATCACTTCCACCCAAGCTGCCTTCCACTTTCAAATTCTCAACCAGTTCCTCCCTCTTTGTTAAAATCAAATTTAGAACAGCTTCCCCCGGTAGCTTTTTCAACCTTCTGAAATAAAAAGGTGTCACCAATGCAATCCAAGAACTTATTGTACAGTCTGTGCCCTGCTCTGTTATTTTCCCAAAATATATCTGGATAGTTGAAGTCCCCCATCACCACCAAATCTTGGACTTTGGATGATTTTGTTAGTTGTTTAAAAAAAGCCTCATCCACCTCTTCCACCTGGGTAGGTGGCCTGTAGTAGACTCCTAGCATGACATCACCCTTGTCTTTTACCCCTTTTAGCCTAACCCAGAGACTCTCAACACTTCCATCTCCTATTTCCATCTCCACCTCAGTCCAAGTGTGTACATTTTTAATATATAAGGCAACATCTCCTCCCTTTTTTCCCTGTCTGTAGTTCCTGAGCAAGCTGTACCCTTCCATCCCAACATTCCAATCATGTGTATTATCCCACCAAGTTTCTGTGATGCCAACAATGTCATAGTTGTATTTATTTATTAGCACTTCCAGTTCTTCCTGCTTATTACCCATACTTCTCGCATTTATATATATATAGGCATCTAAGATTCTGATTAGATCTTGCCTCCCAGTTTTGCCCTGACCCTCCTCTCTCTCTGCCATTATAGCCCATGCTCCCTCCCATTTCCAACCCATCTCCCAGGTCTCCATGTTCTTCACTTACCCGTGGGCTTTGTTCACCTGTCCCCAGAGCAGCTGCAAAATATATTGGAAAGTGTGCCAAACTGGACTCTGCAGATTTCATTTTTACGCATCTCTGGACACCCCCTCCTATGATCCAAATCTTTTTTTTCCAGGACCTGTCTTCCACCTTTATCTTAATATAGAGAGATTCACATGCGTCACTGGTAGAACTCCATTACACATACACATACTTACAGACATCCCGGAGTATATAAAAGTGTTTCTATGAATGGGAATCATAACACATTGCTGCCATGAATGTAAAAAGAGCCATCCATGTACAAAGGTCTGTTAAACATATTGAAAATACAGCAAACAATTTGCTTGTTTTCTCAAATACATGTACTCTATTTTAGCGCATTCAGACTTGCCTGTTAGAGTTGGTGTCCCTAAAGCATTTTGCAGAAAGCCTGATGAGACCATTCAGTCATCTGACTCCATCTGTGTATATTTACACGTTCACAAAAACTTGATCTCTTTCCTGCATTTTATTCAGTCTTCAAAAAAGTCTTCTTGTGATGAATAAATATACAAACTACTTCATTTATTTTCAAATGAAGGAACAGAATAAACAGCAGAAATAAACCCTCCAGATGACAGCCTGTCTCCTATAGAAAACAGCCAGAAAGTACACAGACAGATGGCTTCTGCAGGCGGAGCCTACTCCCGATCAGATTTTTTGCTGTAAATCAGATTTTTTTCACAAATATTCTTGTCAGGGTTTTTTTTTTCAAAATCACTGTTTTAAAGATTGTTATTAACACTGAGCAATGGAATAGCGATTTCACACTTATTGTTGACTTGGAGGGCATCATAAATTCACTTTCAGCTCTGTCTCTCATTAAAGCCATTCCCGCAGCAGTGAGGATAAGACTGGCTTTCCAGAGCTCAACAGTGTGCCACATTTCTGGAGGTGATATCCATGTGATCAACAGTCAATAAACCCACCTTTGACCATTCACCTGCGCTCTGCCCATTAATCTATTCTACCTGTATTAATTCTAAGATTCCAACCCCTTTGAGCAGGTTCACATAGATGATTGTCTAAAATTTGCTGTCCCACAGATACAGAATGTCTACCATTTGCTGTCATCAATTTCTGACTGAATTATTGTCACTTGGGGGGGTGTGTGTGTGTGTGTGTGTGTATATATAATTATGCCAGATGATAAACAGATAAGGTGGAATTGGTAGGATAGGTATAATTGTCACATTCTGTGGTACAGGGAAGCTCTCTTATACTTAATGATGATTTTTACCACCTCTAAAAACTGGTCAGACCGTTCAGTCTCATTCCTTTAGTTTATTAACCAGTGTTTCTCCAGTTTGGGCCTTGTTCACTTCAGTCTTCTGTGTACATTCCCTCATTACATATGTATTAGTCTTTCTCTAATCAGCATTAAGCATGTTAAGCATTTGTTTAGATAGCCCATAAAATATGTATGTGCAAGCTTCAATTTACACAGCTCTTATTGTTTGTCAGTTCTGTTTCCATGTTACCCTGCTCCTGGATTTTGCAAATAAAGTGGCTTCTTGTCATTACAGGTTTTGTGTACTTTTTACCTAAAACCTTCTTCCACAGTATTTGTCTTCTCAACAATAATATCACTTAATGTCAACAAACACACAGGTGGCAGCAGGGGGGACCAAACCTAGGACCTCTAGAGCGAAACTCATGAGCTTCTACTGAATGAGCTAAAAGATGTGTCTCTGTCAGTCCACGCTGAAGCAGGCTTAGGATTCTCTAGGGGGCCTAGTCACCAGTAGAGGGGGACAGATTGGTATTCTGAGCAAGCAGGAGGTTACATAAGCATATCAACAATTCTGTATGGCTATGCCTACACTGCATACTTATTTCAAAGTAACTGGTGTTATTTCAAAATAACAGAGTGCTCATTCACTATCCATAATTATAAGTTACTAAGGTATAACTAACGAAGGTCTTAATCTTACCATTTAGCAGTTCTTCAGCTTTATATTTTAATATCATGATTCATTTTGTGTGTATTGTCATACACATCAGAGGGTGGCACTCTGACCCCAATTGTCAATATTTTCTTTATCTTCTTCCAAAGATGGGTGTTCAGTGGCCTTTTTCTCCAAACTTATGTTTGTGAATCATAACAGAAAAAAAAATCTTTAGTCATTTTCCCTGTGTTGCATTTTGAGGGATACATCATTCTCCAACAATGTTATAATATTCTAATTTGTCACCCTTTCCTAACACAAGAATAACAGCTGAGAGCATTAAATAAAACATTCTTTTTCCTATCAGGGAAAATTAAAGGTTTTAAACAAAAGTTTAATGAATTATCTCGTCATTTAATGTGAATAATTACTTTGTTGCATTACACACATATTATTTTGGCTTAATTGTAACATGGGTTAACTAAAATGAAAACTAAATTATATATAGATCAGCATGGATTATTTCCTGCCTGCATTCATGGGAGTGTGGTCTGAGAGCTAATTTATTGTCTGGTCAGGATATGAAATGGATCACCCTCCACAACATTTGATCTTTATGAAATCTCTGTGGAAGTGAGCAGAAGTCCCAATGGTGCTTTTAGATTCTGTCACATGGGTGATTTGGGAATAGATCTAGCTCTTAGCCAACATTAGCTCTTCTATTCCACATTGGGTAAAGACAACAGCTCCGGCAGAGGCACAGACATTTCTCTTTTAAAGTATATTCATGAATTTTCCTATTTTCTCTGTTATCTATAAATAGGGTCCCAGATGGGGGAGAGGGAGGAAGAGAATGATCAGCATGAATTTGAGATGACTGAAATATCGCTCATGGCTTTGCCATTTGTGAATATTAAAGATTCAGTGTATCTTGAATAAAACCTTTATACTCATCAATAAGACATTTGATGGTAGTGAAATTCGCACCTGTGCTGAGGGCCAGCAACAAGGTCAGTGTCTAATGAGAGTAATGAAGTGCCATGGCCTTGTACTGGCTGTCTGAAGAGAATGGGAGTGAATTTGCCCCAGCAGCAGGAGATAATTCATGATAGTCTTCAGTAATCAGTGATGTTCTCTTTTTTTGAACTGTTTCATTCTAGCCTAGACATGGGGATGTTTTCAAAATGAGTGGTGTCTGGACAGAATGGGTAGGGGTGGTAGCACATAAGAGTTAATTGCACTAACTGGGAGAAGTTTGAGGGATGAGGAAATGGTAAAGTTAGCAATAGCCAAAATGTTTATATATCTCCTTAATAAAAGGTCCTTTTTAGCATTTTCTCTTTGGTGAATATACTTTAAAAGAAAAAAGTCTGGTTTCAACTGACTGTTTTTCTTTTATGTTGAAACATATATATGGGAGAGCAAGATTGAAGGAGTGGAGAGATAAGTGTGGAAGGAAGAAAAGGGATTACAGTAGTAGTGAGGACTGGATAGGAGACCAACACACTTCTGTGACCTTGCTTTCAATAATAAAAACACAGTATGGCAGATAAAAAAGATGAAAAAAATCTCATCATTTTCGTCTGGAAAAAAAAGAAGGGGAGAACCATGTGTGACAAATGCTGGTCATATTGAATAAAGTGGTGTAAGAAGTTGCATAGAAGTTGGGGAGCATGCGTGTATAAGTGTTTGTTTAACCTTTATTTAGCTGTCTTGTGTATATGCATTATGCCACAGTTTTTGATTACATAATCACATGCTATTTTTATCCACAGGATAGAGACCCACTCTGGAGTTATTTAGTAAAGAAAGCTATTGTCTATAGAGTCCCTGCCAGGTTCCTTGCAGGAGCTGGAAAGCATATAGTGAATGAGGCCCGGAACTGCAGGAAGACAAAGGAGCCGGGGGGGAGTGTCTTATGGTTAGAGCAATTAACTGCTGTCTGGGAGAATTAACTCCTACCTCTGCCACAGAGGCCCTATGTGATTCTGGTCAAATCTTTTATGCCAGACATTTTCAGATGTGGTCACTAATTGTGTGTTCCTCATTTTCTGAGTGCCTGACTTGAGACCCTGGGGCCTGATTTTCAGAAGTGCTGAAAGCTCACAGCTGCAAATGATGTCAATGGCAGCTGTGATTGATTACGTGAAGTGCAATATAATGCTAAAGACATTGAAAAATCTGGTTCTAGATATCTCAGTTGGGCACCCTCCCCTCTTCACAGGGGTTTTATGACAATAAGTTAATGTTTATGAAACACTTGACTACCATAAGTCACAGAGAATTATAAATATTCTCTATGGCATTTTTCTCTTCATAGCAGGGTTTGAATATTGTTCAGGAAACAAGGCCTGTGATCACACATTGAATAATGAAGATATAATAAAATACTGAATAGCTGCTCATTAAGTGAACATCATAGCCACACTTATCCATCCTGTAGCAATGCTAATAATATTTCCTTTTAATTGAAACTTAGACAACTTCAACTTCTTGGTCACTGTTCTTGCTGTTATCTGAATTCCTCCTGATTTTTCAATATTTTTCTGGTACCAAAATGCAAAAACTATGTAATGGGTTTCCTATGTATCTCCTTCCTAATGATATCAGTATTTCAGATGTCTTTATGGTCCTGCTGGGTGGAGTGGCTCATGATCATGAGTGCCTACGTGAAGTCGGACTGTCAAAAACAGGGAGACACCCTCAACTGATGCTATGGTCTATGTTCTTTCACCAATCCTGTACCAAATGTGGACTCCCAAAATATTGCAGTAGTCTTATGATGGAGTCACAGAAAGCCCCTTTAGACACCACAGTCTATCTTGCCACCTAGGGCTATGTGATAAATGGTCACTTAAATCATAAATCACAATATTCCAGGTTACTCCCAGTCCCAAGAGACTAGTCATTCATCAGATCAAGTTGCATTCTAGATTTCACACCAAAGACAATGCTGTTATCCAAGTCAATAATAACCTAACTAAAGGTTTATTAGTTTAGAAAAAAGAAATGAGAAATACTGAGAGGCTAAAGCAGGTAAAATGTATGTACAGATGAGTGACAACCTATAATTCAAAAAGGTACCAGAGATGCATTAATCTGCCAGTTTCCCAAAAGTCTTTCAGGGCAACAAAGAGTTGTTCTGCCCTGTTAGAACCCAAAGAATCCAGAAATTCAGGATGTTTACCTGTATTCATACTTATAGCTTCTCTCCATAGAAAGCAAGATCATAGGGTCAACATCCACGTGGGCTCTTTTTTTTTTTTTATTGGCAGAAGGAGAGGACCACATTTAGAGTCTTTGATCTCTGATTGTCACACACAATGACTACTTGCTTTGAAATTGGGGTTTTCCTGGCAAAGATCTTCATTTGAATTCCATAATGCTTCTTTCCCTTTTGATGGATTATTTAGTTACAGGAGTCTATATAGAGTAAATGTTTGCCATTACATTATAACTGAAAATAATGCATGTAACATCCCAATAGTTTTCAGTGAAGTTTAAACACCAAATACATTCTCATACATTTAACAATCAATTTCATCTGTGTTAATACATAAGTGAATTGTCCTGGGTTTTTGGCATGAGCTGGCACCTGGTCTGCGAGCATCACACTGATGTTAAGTTTCTCTGTATTATTTTTCTGTCTTCTCTGATATTAGAAGAATGTGTCATCTGCATATTTAATTAATGTATAGTTTAATTCTTCTTCCAGATAAATAATAAAGATTTTAGGGACATAGGAGTAGTTCATCTATTCTAGTTTCCCATATCAGACAGTGTCAGATGGTTCAGAGGAAGGTGTAAAATCTCAATAAAAATTAGGCAATAACAGGCCTCTAAGGGAAGTTTCTTCCTAACACACAGAAGTGTATTGTTAACTCATGTCCTGAATAGGGTTGCCATCACTCCCAGTTTCACCAGGAGTCTCCCTGAATCAGACCCTATCTCCCAGACTTTCTCACAGCCAAACTAGGAGATTTGTGCACAAACAGTCTGGCAACACAGCGGGGCTAAGGCAGGCTTCCTGCCTGCCCTCACTCTATGCTGCCCCTGGAAGAGGCCAGAGTCATCCATGTGGGGTCTCCATGCACTGCCCCTGCCCAAGTGCTGACTCCGCAGCTCCCATTGGCCAAGAACTGCAGTCAGTGAGAGCTGTGGGGGTGGTGCCTGCAAGCAGGGGCAGTGTGCAGAGCTGCTGCCAGAGGGATAGCTGGTCACTTTCAAGATTTACTTGAGATATGCGCATTCCCCATCTCCTTCTCCTGCACCCTCAAACCCTGTCCCAGTTCAGAGCCCACACCCAGACTCCCTCTCAGAGCCTGCACCCCCTCCTCCACCCAAACTCCCTGTCTCAACATGGTGAAAGTGAGTGAAGGTGAAGGGAGAGCAAGTGACGGAAGAAGGGGAGCTGTAGTGAGAAGAGGGTGAGATCTCAGAAAAGGGCAGGGCCTTGGAGAATGGGTAGGGGGCAGGACAAAAGTGTTTGGGTTTGTGCCATTAGCTAGTTGGGCCTGAAGTATACCCCATATTCCTTCTGGCTGGAATTTTTAAAAAGTCCTAACGGAAGTAATTGCTTTGATTCCATCAAAGGTTAATGGGAGCTAGATGCCTAACTTCCTTAGGCAATTTGAAAATCCTAGCCTACAAGTGTTTGTTTTATGGAACTGATATTCATAGTGTTTATAGAGCATGAAACTCACCCTTTAAGGCTTATGCATGACACACAGGTCATTTAAACATTCTTTTGAAGATTGAAATGGAATTTGTGTGGTGCAGAAGCCTTCTGATGGCCCTGTGCAAAAGGGTTAATTTCACCCTTAAGTCTCTTAAAGAAAACTGATCCTAATATTGATTCCTTCTGCATCCAACTAGATACCTCTCCCTAAATTGATATATCACACTTTACCTTCATCATCTGGCTATTGTCATGTGGTTAGTTTTTAGTCTATGAACATAGCTTAGCTGAATATTTTGTAAGGTGCTATCCCTCATTCATCCAATCTCTTTAACATTTAAGCATGGAAATTAATTTGTGAATTTAAATACATGGCCATGTCTCTGAGCTGCACAGTTGTCTCTGTCTTACCATTTACTTATGCAATAGATTTTGCCATGTTAGTGTCATTCATCTAAACTGTGTGCATAATGACCCATTTTATATATGCACCTTCATGCATAGGTTTCAATAATATTTTGAAAATGTTGTTTTTAGGTTTTGAATCAGGATACTAGCATGTGTTCTTCAAAACTTGTTTACATTACTACCTTGGGGAAAATGCCAAAGACCCATTCACCATTATTAAGAAATAACTCTATTTTTTTTAAAGGGCAGAAATACCAACTAATAGCTAGTTTAATCCAGAAATGACTAGCCAAAAAGCTCAAGTGCTTTTTGACCTAAAGCAGCATTACTTGATGGAAGAATTAGTTTAATCATTACCCTGATTTGCACAAACAACTTGAAGGTGCCCTTAAGGGACAGATTTCCAGATATGATCTACAAATCCCATGAAGGCAATTATCACAGACACTATTTTCCTCTGATTTGCTATTATGCATTTCACTAAGAATGAAATGGGCTGCTTTAGTATAAAGAACATAAACTTGGATTATTTCGAATATTAAATCTTTCTCATCAAAAAGAGGAGCCATATTGTCAGTCTGGAAATGTCTTTAGGAGTCGGATAGTGTATAATTTTCCAAGGAGTATCCATTCTATTTTTAATTTTTACATATGAAAATGTAATATTCTCATTAACAGTGTGGAACAATAACCATTGTTTTTTAAAAGCTGATATTTCTAAAAATCCAATCCACTGATATATTTCACCTGTGTGATTGTGTTGGATTACATTAAAATTATGAGAACTGGAATGAAACAAATAAAAATTCTAAAATAAAATAAAAATATTTTAACACTATTTTAAAATCTATTCCTATCTTTATCCTTCTGATAAAAGCTTTAGAAGTAGATCAAATGAACTTGATTGTTGAAATGTGTTTACTATCAAGATTCTATCCGGGTTAACAGATAAAGAAGCTTCCTTACAAGAAATAGATCTAATAGGATTTTAAAGGACATAAAACTAAATTTCTATAATGTTTATGTACTGGGGGTAAGATATCTTTGGAGAAACAATGACAATAACAATAATTTATGTGGATTGAGAATGGCAGGAGGAAGGTGTCCAACTGACACAATGGAGAGAGAGTGCATGGTGTTTCAATGCTTGTTTCATTTAATGTCTGACTAATATGTTGTCTTCTATATGGATCAGATTGCCTCTTGCTGGCTACAAATACTGCAGTAGTTGCTAACCTTAGGCATATTTAATAGGAATTATGCACTTACAGGCAATAGTGGCTATTCTAAAAAACAAGGTTGAGCTCTGGATTCAGATTTTCAGAAAGAAAGTATACAGATAGGATAAAGTGATTTTAGAATTAGTCTTTCAGTTTAACCAAAGTACGGCCGCTCCCCGAGTTGCGAATGGTCGAGTTACGACCGTTCGCACTTACGACCAATGCTCCCAATGAGCGGTCGTAAAGGCGGTCCCTGAGTTACGAACGCGACCCGCGCTTACGAACAGCGTGGTCGCGTGTAACTCAATGGGATCCGAGTTACGAACAGTTCGAGTTACGGACCAAGTGTTGGTCCGTAATCTGTTCGTAACTCGGAGAGCGGCTGTATATCTACTTTGGCTTTACCAGTGGTAAAGCAGTTGAAGGCAATACCTATCAGCACTTCAGAAAATTTGGTAATAATTCCCCAATATTTCAGAGCCCCTAGGAAATGAACTAGAAACTAAATTTATCATTGTCCACTGTTATGGTTTCTCTACTAATAGAAAACCATGTTGTGAAGATGTTCCAGAATCTGTCTCTGTAAATCTGCTATATATTTGGTAGAGTTTGTGCATCTGTCTCTGTCCATCCATTTGTGAGTCTGTTTGTTCAAGAACTCCTCTTACACAATAAGAACTAGGACCACCAAATTTGGCATGCAGCTTCCTCTTATCATAACTTAAAGAAAGGTCAAGGTTTGGTTTTGCCAGGGCAATGGGATATGCCTGGAATGTGATTGTTTCTCCTCAAATGTAAAGGGAGGGCTGTAACAACAAGGACAGTTATATTCCAGAATGACCACACGGAGTCAGCAAACACGGGGGAAAGTTATTCTCCAAAATGATCACAGGGGGGCAGCAAGCAAGTATGTCCCCTCTGCCCCAACAGCCTTGGAGAGTCGCAGACCAGCTGCTATGAAGGCAGCATGGACCCCACCATCCTACAGGGCCCAGAGAAGATGTTCCCGCTGCTGCTCTGGAGCAGCCGCCAGCTGGGTAGCGTGACCCCCACTACCCTGACCTGGCCCATGAGAGCAGCTATTGGCTGGGCAGTGCAGCCATGGACACCCCAAGCTGGACTTGGGAGCCAACTGCTACCAGCCCCTGCCATGAGGTCCCCACCCTGTGCCCTAACTCCTGCACCTCACCCCTCCCTGATCCCTCCTACCTCCCAACCTCCCTGCTTCCTGCTTCCCCACCCCTCCACTGAGCCACCCTCCCAATCCCATACCCTGATGCCTATACCCCACCCTCTGCCCTGACTCCTTCACTGTCCACCCCCGCTTAGAATCGCTCCTCACCCCCCAATCCTGACTCCTGCACTCCCCTAGCCCCCTGCCCTGAGCTCTCCACATCCCCAAGCTCCTGCCCTGACTTCTAAATCCTCCACACCATCACCCACCCCACACCCTGAAGGACCCGAGCAATGCTAGGTAATTCTTCTAGTAAAATATTTAACACTAAATTCTGTTCATTGAAGTTCTTTACAAACACCACCAAACCCTTGGTAGTAGGTAAAAATCATCATGTTACATATGCGGAAATATAGGCAGAGATATTAAGTGATTTATGTTATCCCAAAAGAATAGTGAGAGAGCTAAAATTAGAACTCAAGAGCTCTTGGCACTCTACAATCAGATTGTACCTTCTTGCTCCTACCTCAGGGGTAGGGAACCTGTGGCCCAAGGGTCAGATCTGGCCTACAGCTTACCTGGTTCTGGTCTGTGAGGCTCAGGACCTTCCCCCTCCCCAGCATATGGGAGTCCACACTGGCACTCCATTGTGGGGTACCATGAGCTTCACAGGCCACAGTCAGGTAAGCCAGGGCCTGATCAAGTGTGCAGGCTCTGCTTGGTGCACGGAGGAAGTGACTCTGCATGCTGCTGTTCCTCCTCCTCCCTGGCTGAGGAAACAGCAGTGCAGGGAAGTGCTTACCTGGAGGCTTTTGCTTCCATTGTTCTGACTGGCCAGAATTGTAGCCAATAGGAGCAGCAGGGGCAGTTCCTCGGAGCCATGGTTGTGGGAAGCCAGATATGTCCCTAGGGAGCTGCACAGGTAAAAAGCTGTGCAGATCCCGAACTTCTACCCTGCTCCTACATACCCCTGCTGCCCAGACCCCCACCCCCAGGCCTTTCCCATCAGCCCCCCTCCCATACGCTGAATCCCTCATTTTCGCCCCATCCCAGAGCCTAGGGTGGCCCACAAACTCTACTAGCTCTAGGGCTGGAGCACAAGGGGAGGGAGTAAAGGGAGTGTCTTTTTCTTCTTTTCAGTCGGGGGCCACATTAGTGAGGTTTTTGCTTCTCACTTTTGTGTGGCTCCCGACTGATTTTTCTGTGGGTCAATGGCCCCCGACTTAAAAAAGGTTCCCTAGTCCTGCCCTACCTAGTAACTAGATGGGTAGCTCTTGTCACTTTGACTACATCTACACTGCGGAGCTATTTCAGGATACCCGAAATAGCTATTCTGCGTCTTTTCAGCACACCTGTTATTTCAAAATATAATGGGCTTGCTGTTCTGACATCCCTGTAAACCTCGTTCCATGAGGGTTAAGGGACATTTTGGAATAGCACTTTATTTCAAAATTTGAAATAAATGAGCTATTTTGAGGTAAGGGTGCGGAATAGATGCACCCCTAGAGACTGGCGGATGTTAGCATGGTCGTCATAGTATCCTTCCCAATTACACTGAAGCTGGGTGGCAAGAAGTCCTGAACCTTCAAGTGTTCCTACTTCTAACTGTAGAATGACAGTGCACCACTGTCCACTGTGTTGCCTGCTTGTGTTTAGTTAAAGGAAACTCAGGGTCCAACCCGCTTCCTTCTGAAATAAGCCTCTGGATTTGCCATCTGCTTTCCTAGTATGTCATCAGGACAGAGTTAATTGCTATAAATATAATAATAATAAATATAAATATAAATAATAATATTATAAATATAATAATAATATTCCTAGGACAGCATTTCTCAAATTGTGGGTCAGGACCCCGAAGTTTTAATGGGCCCTGTTTTAATGACGTTGCCAGGGCTACTGCTGCCTCAATTGCCAGGGCCAAAGCCCAAGCCTCATTGCTTCAGCCCTTGGCGGTGTGGCTCAGGATTCAACTTCAGTCCTGAGCAGCAGGGCTCAGCTTCTGACCTCCACACACCTAGGACTGAGGCTCTTGGCTTTCATCTTTGGCCCCTTCCCACCTGGGGGGGGCGGGGCAGGGCTCAGGTGGACTCAGACTTCAGTTTCCTTTCTTGGGGTTGTGTAGGAATTTCTGTTTTCGGGAGTGCGTAATAATACATTGAAGCTGGAGATCCCCTGCCCTAGAAAAATAATTTTGACATAATAGTGTTAATAGTCTAAATGTATGTTTATAGTTTAAGGGCAAAAATGTAATGATTTTGTGTTTTAAAACAATACATATCTCTGAAAATTAAAAATATGCAAAGTGAAAAGGATATCAACTGGAATTCTAGTAACTGGGTTTTTATGTAGTATCTCGTTGTGTACGTGCCCCTGATTCAACCTTGCCAATTTTTTTTTTTTTAGTTTTACAATCACACTTTTTTGTCATTTCCCTCCTCCCTCCCATTACTGTGTGAAAAACTCGTAACATGGGAGAAAATGACTGTTTATAGAGAGGAAACAGCAAAATTGACTATACACAAAGAGCTCTCAAATGCATCAAGTAAATGAACAGACTTTTTCTCTCCAACCTGTACTAATCTTAGGTGTTACATTTTAATCATATATATCTTTATGGTTTGGCCCAATATCCTGGCTGTGGGAAACCTCTTAAATGCTCTAATTTCAGCTGTAGCTACAGACCTCTTATAGCATGTTTGTTGTATTCTACATAGTAGAGTATATTCAGTCTAACCACAAGAATTTATGGGAATTTAGATAACCACAGGGAGAAGTAACCACAGAAAAATGTGGTAGGGAAATAGGAGGGAGAACTCTGGCAAGCCAGAGCTGGCCTTCAGCAAATGTCTGTCCCTCACCCCACAATGCACTCTTTCCAGTCCTTGTTTGTTTATTATACCATTTTGACAGTTATATTTCCTATTAAGTAAAAACTTTTTTAAAATGACTTTGCCTTCCCATTTGTTCTTTTCACTGCCTTTGTGCTATTTGTTTCCCACAACTATGCATTTTAGCTTTTCCTTTGTCCCTTTCAATCAATTTTTTCTCAGTACATTTTTTTCTGTGGGCTTGTCTAAATGAACAGTTAGGGTACATCTACACAGCAGCATTATTTTGGAATAACTGACATTATTCCAAAGTAACATAGTGCATGTCTACAAGCCTTTATTTCAAAATAATGTCAAGCTGGAGGACTTCTTACTCCGACTCCTGTAACCCTCATTTCATGAGGAGTAAGGGAAGTCGAAGGAAGTTCTTCCTTTAACTTCCTGTTGTGTAGACAGTGCCTGAAGTCGAGTTCAGATATATCAACTTAAGATATGCAATTGACATAGCTGAAGTTGTGTAGCTTAATTCGACTTTAGCCCTGCTATGTAGACATACCCTTGGCTCTCAGCAAATTGGGACGTAAATCTACAGTACACTAGCAAGCCATGCATGTCTGTGTGTGCCAAGGTGGCACACACACTAAAAGTGTCCTAGTGCACTTTAATCTCCTCGTGTTTCAAAGTGGAGTACATGAAAGCTCAGTAGGAAACTTTTAATGCATGGTAGCAGAGTCCACATTCTCAGTAGGTATGCAGGTTATTAATCTGATGTAGCTTCACACTCTGGTTTGCTGTGTATTAACTGTTCAGCTAGACAAGTCATAACTGATGCAATAATTATTCTCCATTTCCCCTTCCACCTCTCAACCTTGACAAGATGCAAACATCGCATACCCTATGTGATAGATACAAAATGGAGGGGAAATTATTATTCATATGGGAAACTTAAAACTTAGCAAGTTATTTACACAAAAGGATGAGTCCACATTTTGTAACTTCAGTTTCGCAAGTATTTATTTCTGATGTGTAGAATAATAACAACAATAAATAATCGATATACATATTTGTATGGGATATAAATAATTTTGGGACCAAAACTAGATGAATATTGTGCCTTGAAAGGAAGGACATCTATCAAGGTTCTGATATGGCCTTCATCCCTCTAGTTTCTGGGTGTCTATTAGTCATTGATGGATTTCTTATCTATCCATTGAAGAGAAGTGCCTCCAACCCTTTCATTTTTCTTTCCCTGTATTATGATGAAACCAAAAAAAAAAATCAATTTGAAATTAAAAGAAATAGGCATTTCATTCTGAAATTTCCTGTCAAAATACAAAAAAGTGAAACCAAAGATGACACTTTCCAAATAAAAAGTATGACTTTATGTGATGCACCATTTCTCGTGGGAAGTTTTGACAGTGGAAAAATACCTACTAGCTCTAATGGTAAGAAAAAGCTGTAACCAGAAGGGAAGGCACTGGCTGCTAGGAAAAGAAGCTGCTCACTTCAGCAGTACCAGTTTCAGCAGTTCTGTATGCTACTACCGGTAATGACTGTCCCTCTACAAGTAAGAATTTAAAATAAAATTGATGATAGGGCCTAAACCGTAGTAGAACTCAAAGACATTTCTATAATAATACCAAGCAGAGAGACGTTTTTTTCCTTTGCAATATAGTGGAATGCTTGCAGTGAGTCATTTCTTTGAAGTGTAAATGTACTTTAAGAGGGATGTTAAATATTTCAAGTAATTGGTATGAACATAAAATCTCTCATTAGTGTCTCCTAGCTGGCTGCAAACTGCAGATAAGAAAGTGCATGTGCTGGTACAAGAAAATGTTCAAAAATTGTTGAGGGAATCTATTCCTGCCTAGAATTGCCTCTCTTTTTCTTGCCGTCTTTCTCCATGTAGCCTGTATCTACTGCAAGAACACTAGTTAAGTGGAAAATTAAAGCACTGCGTGCATGTTAATCTCCCTGACGCAAGGCCTTTCCTTATACTGACATATCATACTGGATCCAAGCTGCAGACCAAAGTTACTCTTTTACCTTCTTCAAAGACAGACTTTGAATGCTTCTTATTTTAAAAGGATTCCATTTATGTCATCTGTTTGATTTTGAAATGCATTTTAAGTAGCATTCATTGATGCTCATTCTGAAATTGATTTGACTTGTCTAAAATGAATGACAACAGTAATTAATATCCCATTTCATGGTTAATTTCAATAAATCACATATGAAAAACACAAACATTAAGTGATAAAACTAATTATTCAGGCCTGGGTTGTGTCATTTGACCTTTGCCCATAATAAGGAGCAGTGTGGAGCTGTATTGCATTCCAGAGGTGCCAGGCATCTAAAATCTTCATGCTCATTGCTACCCCCACTCTC
This sequence comes from Pelochelys cantorii, assembly GCA_032595735.1. Taxonomy (NCBI): domain Eukaryota; kingdom Metazoa; phylum Chordata; order Testudines; family Trionychidae; genus Pelochelys; species Pelochelys cantorii. The sequence continues at coordinate 146,324,876 of CM064327.1, forward strand.
CTTGGTGAAAGATCTAGGTCTAGAACTCGTGTTGTTACAGTGTGGCTCAGTGTACATTCACCTGAGCTACAAAATATCTTGTGGAGAAGATGTCAGAACTGCAGTATGTCCAATATTTTCTATTGATATCTCAGATCCCATCTATTAGTAAGTATAATTAATCTGTGCAGGCTCTGACCTATCCTGTGTTTTTTCAGTGCCTACTGACTTAAGCTAAATAATTATCAGAGAAAAGAATAAGAATCAAATTGATCATGGTCTAGAAGTACCTACATAAAGGAGAAAAGATCTGCATTAGGGAACTCTTTAATCTAGCAGACAAGTGGCATGGTGACTGAAAGACACGGTTAGAAAAGCTCACATTTGGGAACAAGATAGAACTTTTTAGCCATGCTGGCAATTAATCATGTTTGGCATTGATCACATCTTACAATGTGATAAATACATCAGCATTTGGGCTCTTCAGACCAAAACTGAATGTCTTCCTACAAAATATGCTCTAGTTCATCTATACAGTAGGGAAAATTAATTTCCTCCAATGCAGGAGTTACAGGACAAAATTCTGTGGCCTGAGTTATGCTGGGGGTTAATGGTTCTTTCTGGCTTTAAAACTCAAGGGTCTGTGAATTCTCTGCCTTTACCATCTGTCCTACCCGAGAACAAGGGGAGCCAGTTGAGGTCACTCAGTTAAGGTGCACTGCAAACAATGGAACAGCCAATCCTAGTGATTATTTCAATATTAATATTTACCAAGCTGGTACAGAATAATTTTGTGTTACTTTATTAACAATCAAAAGTCCAAACAACGCTGTTCCCTTAAAGTACACAGCCTCAGGCTTCCACCCAGGCACCTCAGTCAGATAAATTTCTACCACTCCCAAACAATCAGACACATTACCTTCCAGGCCAATGAATATTTCAGACTTTATCTATAAATACTATATCTATAAATACTATATATGTGCGTCTGTCCATCCATCTGTGAGTCATTTGTTCAATAACTCCTCCTAAACGGTAAGAGCTAGAACCACCAAATTTTCTATGGAGTTTCCTCTTATCCTAACTTAAAGCAAGGTCAGGGTTTGGTTGTGCCAGGACAATGGGATGTGCGTGGTATGTTGTTGTTTCTCATAAAATGAAAAGGGAGGGGCCTGGGAGGAGAAATAGTTATACTAGAGAATGAGGACAGGGAGGCAGCAAAGGGCCAGAGATAGGGACCAGACACCCATTGGGCTGGCAGGGATGGAGAAAAGGACAGTGATCTACTATATTTTTCAGAGAACTTTTCTGTTTGTGTGTTTATCTGTCTGTCCCCTAGCTGTGGGACAAGCACCCCTTCCCTGGCTGTGCCTGCTGGAGCTGCAGTGGCCATAGACAGGCACTTATAACCTCCTGGCCCCAAGCTGCTAAGGTGAGAAAGGCATGGGACTGCCCTCTCTCCCAGGGCAGCCTGCACACTGAAGCCTTCATCTCTAGCTCAATCCCAGAAGAGCGATTTAAATGAAGAAAATCAAAAAAACTTATTTGAGTTAAGGACCCAAGGAACACTGGGTAAATGTTCTAGTCCCAAATACATGCTTATAGTCAACTCTTACTAACTAGACTAAAGTTTATTAAAAGAAGTATTGGTTAAAAGATCAGTATGCATGCAGACATGAGTTCAATTCTTGAGGTCCAGATATATAATAGAGATGGTGATCTTGTCATTACAAAAAATTCTTTTAGAATGTAGTCCAGGGTTGTAACTGACAATCTAACATCATATTCACGATGTTTCCAGCAAATTACTGGGACCTCAATCCTTATGGCTTAGGTTTCCCCTGTATGAAACCTCAAGCAGATCTGAGACCAACAGGGTCAGGACCAATAAAAACAAAATACTTAAAAAAAACCAAGGTCCATTATACATTTTCAGCAGCCTCTTGACCTGGGAGAACACAATAGGTTTTTGATGTAACCTGTTTCCCAAACATCAGGTAATTAACATAAAGTAATTTGTCCTTTAAGCAGTTTATCATAAACTTTAAAGAGACATCTTGACAATGACATTATTTTACCCAAGATTCATCTAAATGTTAATATTCCGTTTTGATCTCTGAATCAACAGTGATAGTGATAGACAGGAACAGTCTGTTTACATTGTTAGCATCTATAAGATATATAAGTAAACACATATTTAGTATTACCTTTAATTTCTAACAATACAGGTTCCCATTTCAAATTTCTAGCTTAACTAGCATTGAATGGCCTTAATTACCATCTACATACTTTTCTCACTTGACCTCTGTAGATTGACTGAGTCATTTGGCCTGGGATTGTTTAACCTTTCTGGCCATGTGTCCTACTTGGCTATAACTTGTTCACAACTATATATAACAGTAGTATCAACAGTAGTCATTCTGGTCATACTATAATCTGATAATGTCTCCCCATCAGCCTTGTATCTATCAGTCCAATAATAGAATCTTACCTTAGTGAGAGGCCTTCCCTAGTCTGATATTTACAGTCTGCAGAAGGTGCCAAGGTGCCTGTCACATTGGTAATTCTTGATGGCATGTCCAGAAACTTGTGTAAACCAAATTGGAAGTTGGATGCCTATCTTGACTTGATTAGTAGAGAGAGGAATCTGTAAGTACACTTAAAGAGATCAAACATTGTCAGATATTTGACTTGTTCAAATTGGTCTAAGTTTTCTAGGCCAGGTTTTCCACAGATAACATGACTCCACTGAGTTTCTGTCAAACAACACAGAATGGTGCCGTTACCTCATTCTTAACTATTAATAATGCTTAGTATTTTGTAAGTGTTTTTCCATCCTCAAGCTTTTACAAGATATTAAAGAATGTGTCATTGTTAAATGTTCATCACATTAATAAAGTCAAACCCAAGGCAGAGGGGTATTCTACACTATGCAGTGGGTGGGCTCTGGTTCTGAGAAGGCTGGGAAAGAAACTTGCTCACATTGCACCTTCATGTTGCTTGACTGCTTCAGAAGAACCTAAAGTCTTTAATAGTATAATATAATATGGTTTTATCTTTATTCTTATTAAAAATCTAAAAAAAATTATTTCAAAATGTATTAAAGGAATACCATTTAGGTCACAAAGTTAGGTGAAAGTTAGGAAATGGCAACTTTACTGTTGCTGGAACAATTTTATTCCTTTATTCATATTCATTATGATACAGTCTTTAATTACATGATCTCATACTATTTTTCCACAGGATGCCTGCCTCATTTAGGGTGAACACACAAGGCAGAAAAGCTAATGTTGCACTTGCAACTGTAAATCTAGTATTTCCTAACTGTTGAGCACTTAACTCTGCAACCTAAATAACATTCCTTTAATGCAGGTCTTTTTGTACATAATTAATTGTTAAATCTGTTACCTCCTTGTATCACTGCCTCTCCTCTTTTTTTTCCATCAAAAAATAGTCCTATAATGAGTCTTTAATTCAGAGAGAATTATTTATTGGCTAAAGGCAAAAAGTGATGAGCATGAAATTATAAATAGCTCTGAGGCATTCAAACCACAGAGTGTGCTGTAGTCAGGTTCAGTCATCACTTTGCCGTATCTAACATTGAATAGCCCCCTAAAAGTCATTCCTAAATGTCAACATCGTCTTGATATTTTGTTATCTTCCCGTGCTATCCTCTGTTCTACTGTCTTGGTATTATTTGCTGTCCTTCACTATCTTGATAGCATCTGCAGATTTTCACATCATGAAGCTTACCCTCTTTCAAGTCACTAAAGAAAGGGCAAATCCTATTATCCACTATGAGCAGACTCTGGGAAAACACTTAAATACATGCTTAATCTACCCATGTGGCTAGTCCTGTTGAACTCAGTAGGGCTTTAAATTAAGCATGTTCTTAAGTGTTTTGCTGGACTGAGGGCTGGGAGCACACTGGAAGACTTTAAATATGATAGAACAACTATGATTCCATTGTCTAGGAGAGCAGGCCACATTGTGCTTCCACATTCCCTGAGTGTTATGGGAGTGGTTTCGGTGCATATGTCTACACTTCAAGCCAAGACAGAATTTCCAGTTCAGGTTGATGTGTGGGTACTAGATTTGATTGACCAATAGCACTAAAAATAACAGTGTAGTCAGAGTGACATGGATGGCAGGAGGCTACCTGCCCACGTAAGTGCCCTGATCTAGGCCAGGTGTCTTTTCCCTTCCACTTGGCAGCTCTAGCCAATCCCTCCTCATTATCACTCAGGGTACGTCTAGACTACACCTCTCTGTCTACAGAGAGATGTAGATTAGGCATGTCAAAATTGCTAATGAAGCAGGGATTTAAATAACCCGCGCTTCATTAGCATAAACATGGCTGCCGCTTTTTTTCAAAACTGAGCTTTTTCAAAAAAAGGCAGTCTAGACGCGGCTCTGTCGAAAAATAAATGCTTTTTCAAAAGATCCTGTAAAATGAGGTTTACAGGATCTTTTGAAAAAGGGTTTATTTTTCGACAGATCCGCATCTAGACTGCCAGGGTTTTTTTCGAAAAAGTTCCGTTTAAAAAAAAAAAAGTGGCGGCCGTGTTTATGCCTGCTTCATTAGCAATTTCAACATGCCTAATCTACATCTCTCTGTCGACAGAGAGGTGTAGTCCAGACACAGCCTCAGTCTGAGGAGAGCCTGCCTGGTTTCAAGTGGCCTCGCTATCTCTGGTGCATGCTCACCAAGTATGTGGCAAAAGACCACACCTGGGAGACCAACAATCAGCCCTCTGTGTGTAGCTGCTGTACAGTTGAAGATGCTGCGCATCTATTAAATGGCTGCTCATGTGTGCTGGTCTATCAAAAAGACTTTCCAGACTTCACAGTGCTGGCACCCAGGCTGTTTACTGAATGGTTGAAATGAATGACACTGGCCTAAGCTCTTCAGACATATTTGACTTTTTTTTTTCTATAGCTGTAGTTCATTGTGTTTTGAATTTTTCCCCCATCTTTATTGTACCACTTATGCACTTGCCAATAATAATTCTGTTATATCTGAAAATAGAGCCTTGACCGACATTCCCAGGACTCTCACACTGTCCTGTTTCCCTGGAGGAACCAGACAAAAGTTTTGTTTTCCCTAGGGTGAATGCTCAGGTGCCTTTTACATCAATCCTTCACACTGAGACTATGACCTATGAGGCATTGTGTTTGTTTTTCAGGCAGAAATCCACCTGATGCTTCCTGGAGGGCTGTACAGCTCTGCACTGCCCTCAGTGCAGGGTTATGGCCAACTACCATAAGCAAGTCCAATGTTAATTGTTAGTCATATTCCATTTTAAATTCCAAAGTTCTCAAAAAGTAGGATTTTTTTAAGCAAATTAAGATTCTTTGTAATTCTAGAAGCATGGGAATTGTAATATTGTAAATGAGGTTCACCTAGTCCACTAGCTTGTGTCTGACAGTGGCAGTAGCAGGTGCTTCAGAGGAAGCCATAAGAAATCCACATTAGGTAGATGTGGAATAATCTGCCCCCCAGTGTGGTGTCTCATCATGATGTCTAATAAATTGTTGTAAATGCTAAAGCCCAAGCTTTAGTATCATTTCCAACTTTTTTGTTGTCATGAGTTACGATCATTCTAGATATTCTCAATACCTAAACGTCCAATCCTTTTAAAAAAATCTTGTTAAGTTCTTGGACTCAGCAATGTCTTATGCCATTGATTCTACAGTTTAGTCACGTCTTGAAATGCATTTCTTTTTATCGCTTGAGAATTTGCCATGTTTTAATTTCATTGAATGTTATCTTCTTCTTGTGTTATAAAACAGAGAGAAGTTCCCAATCTACCTTATTTTATTTACTTTTATCATGCCTCCTCTTATTTGTCTCCTTTCTAAAATAATCAATCCCACTCTTTTTCAGTCTCTCTTTGCATGAGTTTTTCCAGGTCCTGGATCATTTTCATTACCTTTTCCTTAACTTCCTCTAACTCTGTAATAAACATTTTGAGATAGGTTGACCAATACTTCGCACAGTGAGGTCACACCATTGAGTTACATAAAGGGATTACAATGTTCTCCATACTATTCTCCATCCTATCCATCTGCATCGAAAGCTTTTATTACCTTTTTTGGCCACAGCTGCTCATTGAGCAGAAGTCTTCCCTAGCTGTCTACAGTGGGGCCTAGGTCTCTTTCCTCTATTGGTTCTGTACATTTAAAACCTAGTTTGGTGCATGAGTAGTTTAAATTTTCCCTCCAGAGTGCATTACTTTGCTCACACGGTGAATTTTATTTGCCATCATGGTGCCTATTGTCCTAACTGCTTTAGGTCTCCTGGAAGTTTCTCACAGTCTTCTCTGGTCCCGACTAACCTATATTACTCTGTGTCATATGCAAATTTTTCTGCCTCACTATTCTCCTCCCTTCCCAGATCATGAATAAATATATTAAAAACCACGGGAACTGGAAAGGAATCTTGAGGCACCCTGGTTTTAGCTATGATGAAAACTGACTACTATTTGTTTTTCTATCTGTTGGCCCACTTTTTGATCTATGGCAATATTTTGCCTCTCATCCCATGACTACATAGCTTCTATAGTAGTCTTTTTTATGGGACATTGTGAAAGGCCTTTTAGATGTTCAGATGAATTATGTCTACCTGTTCCCATTTATCCACTATTTTACATTGACTTTAGGCTGGAGAGAGCATGAGACTGACTCTGTAGCCCCCTGGTTAGGGCACTCATTTGGGGGAGACAGGTTCAAGTCCTTCCTAAAATGAGTATTTAAGTAATTTATATAATGTGGAATAGCTTCCTCGGGAGAAATTAAGAGAGGGATAGCTCAGTGGTTAGGGTACTTAACTGAGAAGTGGGAAACCTGGGTTCTAAATCAGACAGAGAAGGGACTATGAACATATGTGTACAACATCACTGCACCCGGTTGGTTGTGAAAAGGACAGGGTTCAAGGAAGAATTACATAAATTCATGGAGGTTAGGTCCTTCAATTGCTATTAGCCAGGATGGGTTAGAATGTTGTCCCTAGTCTCTGTCAGAGGCTGGGAATGGGTGATGGGAGTGGGATTGCTTGAAGATTCCCTGTTCTGTTCCCTCCCTCTGAGGCATCTGACATTGGCCACTGTAGGAAGACAGGATACTGGTCTGGATGGATCTTTGATCTGACCCAATATGTCTGTTCTTATGACTAACACCACCTCATCATAATCCAATGGGCAGGCTTAGCAAATACCTACCAGGGTATGACCCATAGAAGAGACAGGCAAGCGGACACCTAGGGTATGTCTACACTGTGGGGCTATTTTGGGATACTTCCTGTATCCTGAAATAGCATATTCCATGTCTTGACAGCGTCCCCATTATTTTGAAATAGCTTTCAAAATAACGGACTTGCTATTCTGACGTCTCTGTAAACCTCGTTCCACAAGAATTAAGGGATGTTTCAGAATAGCAGTTTATCTCTAAATTTGGCACTGTATAGGCAGTGCCAAATTACAAAATAAACTATTTTGAAATACACTCAAAATAAGCTATACAACTTGTATAGCTCAAATTGCACAGCTTATTTCAAGCTAAGGGTGCAGTGTAGATGCACCCCCAGTTTGAGGATCCCAGCAGGCTTAGGCATGAGCTCGACACTGGGCATTGAGACTGGGGAAGCTTTGTTCATCCCCAACAGTGGAAGCTTAGGTTATGTCTACCTGGCAAAAAAAACCCGTAACAGAGAATCTCAGAGTAGTCTAGGTCAATAGTGCTTCAGTGCTAAAAATAACTGTGTAAACATTCTGGCTTCATCTGGAGTGTAGGCTCTGAAACCTGCCCTGCTTTCCACCTCCCCTCTCCGCAATTGCTCGCTTTTCCCCGTCCTCCCTCACTTTCACCAGGTTGGGGGGGGGCGGGGCTGTTCATTTGAAAACTGTACTCCTCACTAGCCCCTCTCCAGCTTTCAGAACCACAGTAGGAATGTCCCTATGGCTATTTTTGGTGCCACAGAATGAGTCCTGCAAGCCCAAGTCGGTAAACTCAGTCTGTGATTTGTTGAGATGGGTATTTGCTTGCTTGCTTGTTTGTTTGTTTTTGCACAATATAGATATACCCTCAGGTGCATAGATAATTTGGGCACTTTTGGGCAGCAGTTAAGCAGGAGTTTTGAGAATCTAAATTTTGTATTTTGGTGATTAAAGTGTCAGTTAAATGCCTAAATTCCTTTGTTTCTATCCTAAGGGCCTAATTTAAATCATGTAAATTCAGAACTTAGGCCTGCAGTTTGCCTTTAGTTAAGGTTATCATGCAACACAGTAATGTACACAGTAAAAATTAGACAGAATTCAAGTTGCTGTTAGCAGATATTACAGTATACATGGGACCTGATTCGCCTTTCACATTAATTTTAAGTATTGTACTGGCTAGTGTAATGCAATTGATATTACTGAATGTACCCCTCCCTTAGACTAGCATGAAAAAAGTGTCAGGTCCATTGATTTCATGGAGCTGCATGGATATATCTGAAATCAGAAAGATGGCCAAGAGATAAAATTATGCATGTGCTATAATACTCTTATAATAATGAAGTGTAACAGACTAGGAAAAGGACTAAGCTAAACTGTGCTAAAGCATGTAAAGTCTCACTGGTTTCCATGAAGTTGCATGGATGCAACTGCTGAGTTTGCAGGGCTGGCCTTACCATGAGGCGAACTGAGGTGCCAGACTGTGGGGGGGGGCAGAGCGCCACTAGGACCCAGAGTATAGAAAATTGTGTCTGCTGCTGGTGCATATGTATTCTCTCTGCTCTAGATGCACAGAGATGGTGGAGTGCCACGAGGGGAGTAGAACAGGAAGAAGGCAGAATTGAGACCTTTCAAAGTTTTGGCCTAAGCAAGGGGACATGGGGGCATCATTTGAGCTCCCCGCCTCAGGTGCCAAAATGTTGTGGGCCGGCCCTGTGAGTTTGCCTCTGTGACATTATTTTTGCAGGTTTAGAACCTTTGCCAGATGCAAGTACCTTCATGTTTTAACTGTTTTATGATCATTTAATTCAGCAAATTCTGAGGTGTTTAATCATTTGATTTCAATAGGCATTTGCCTGACTATAAAAAATGAATAGGAAATCCAGACGTCAGCCAACACAGTGTAAGTCATGACCATAGCAGCTCTTATTATCAGGACTATTAATTAATGCGATGTAAATCATGTCTATTGCTGTAGATAGATTTCTAAACCATAGAAGTATAAAACAGGTAGCATCTTATAATGAGTCTGTGTGTGCAAATAAAACACATACTGCATATAATTGCAAGTTAATAATTTTATAACTTATTAATATATATAATATTAATATAATTGAGAAACCATGAAAATATTTTGATTTAAATCTTTTGAATGTGCAATATATAAATGGTGATCTGCTTCATTATCAGTAACAGAGCAGAATGATATCAGCAAGCTCTCGAGCATGTTTAGACTGATCTGTTCTGATTGGAGAGGGTGAGAGAAAGGGAGAAGCAGTGTGGGGCTGTTTTTCTCAGTAGAAGGTTTACATTCCCTCTTCTGTCTGAAATTGAATCTTGGCCATTATGACGACTATTCCCAATGATGCAACTGGTATACATCTGAATATATGCAAGGCATTGGGGTTTTTTCTGACCTTTTTGTCTATTTATGTCTATTGGGAAACTAGGATTTATTTTTGCCAGCATTTTTTCTGTCTCATTTCACTGCATATGTTCTGAAATCCAGTTTTTTAGGCAAGCTGACTACATTCATTCCTTTCACTATTCTACCATCTGTGAACTAATTAATTCTTTTAACTTATGGGGAAAAGAATCAGGAATAATTATAATTGCTGAATTTGTTTCCCAGTGCCCCTGAAAGATAAACAGTTAAATATTGTTAATCTTCAAACCAGTGGCATATAAGAACAATGAGAATCAGAGAGAAACACATTCACAGCCCATTTTATAGCAGCCACTTTGATGTCATTTGTAGCTTAAATTCTACTCTCGTTTTCACCCCTGCAGCCCCACTAAGCACAATGTTTCTGCACCCATGTATACGAGTGCAGACTATGCTCTGGTATTTAATGTGGTGTTTGTAGATCTTACAGCTCGGGGCAGGGCTCAAATGGTTTGGGAAAAATAACATCCTCTGCCAAACCTACACATTTCTAAAACCCAAAGAGCATTTAAGTTGCTGAATGCTCGCTTTAACTTTAATGGTTTCAAAGACATTTTGAGGGATGTTAACACTTCTTGGCTGCAATATATATGGACGGAAGATTTAAATTTCTGTGTCATTGTGAGGGTAAAAGAAAACACTACTGAGCACCTCTCAGATCATCTTGCATATGCCTCATCTCCATTTGGGTCAGGTTCCAAGCTATATTAATTTTAAATTATTAACAAGAAAAGCCTGTTGTTCACATTAGGGGGGCAAGGAGTTGGGATGTGTAACATGAGGGTTTTTTGAACATTTGTAATTAAGAGGAGTTCTTGCTTCATTCCTATCACTGCTCCTGTTCCTCCCTGTCCTTGGGTTTACCTTTATTCTGCTGCCTTAAACAACAAAGCTTTGAGGCAGGACTGTACAATTCCAACAAAGAAAAAGCGTTCAATATTGACCTGTGCTGAGGATCCGTCCCAGGCTGGTGGTTCCTTGGGGTTCTCCCTGCAAGACTTCTGACCTTCTTTCTGGCCTTGCTTTGCCTCAGAAACAGCTTTTTTTTCTTGCTGAAATGGAGCTAATCAAACTTACCTGATCTAGCTGTCAGAGTGACTCTGCATCTCCAAGAGACAGACAGATTCAATCCAGGAGTTACAGTGGTGTAACCAGGATTCCTCACCAATAGAATAGTGATAGAGATGCAGCTGTGTTAGTCTGGTCTAGCTGAAACAAAAGACAGGACTAGCCATCTTGTTAGTCTTTAAAGTGCTGCATAGTCCTGTCTTTTGTTTCACCTATAGAAGGCAGAAACAGAGGCTTAATAGAACAAGATGCCCACAATCCTAATCCACCAAGCAGCTGGGAGGAGATTTGGACAAGCCAAAAGTTAATAGGGCTAGGTCAGGCCAGGAGGGGGCAGTGTTAGGCAAATGAAGAGATGTGCTAATTCCGTGCCAGGCTACACTAGATATAAGAAGCCTGGGAAGAGGACAGCATTGCGTGCTTGCCTAGAGGATTCATCTCCTCTTTTCTGAAGTAAAACTGTCTCTACTGACACAAAGGTATTCAAACTGCACCTCTCTGCACCCAGAAAGTTGAATCTAGGTCATCCTAGCAACGCCATGAAAGAAAGAAAGAAAATAAAAGAAAATATCTCTATCTTGCTCTCTGAGCTGTGACTTGACCATGACAATAATTTAGGTTAAATCGCATTGACTGTAAAAATGTAATAAACAAAGCTAGTCTGGCCTTTGCCTCTGTTGAAAACCAATATTAATATTAGGAAAGCCAAAAAGTAGAAAAACTAAGCATAAAACCTAGTCAAGGAGATATATGTGAACATATAACTCCTCTCAAATCATCACCAGAATCCATAACACCCACACAGTCTGAAGCCTGACATTCTAAAATGGCGCTAGATTTTTCAAGTGGTTCTCAGTCTGAACAGAGTGAAACATCTAAGTACCTCTAATGACTGAAGCACTGAATGTGGATGCAGAGATGGAAGTATCCTGATCTATTGTGTGATAATGCACAAAAGATCCTAACTTGCAGCCAGAACCAAAAATAAACAAAGAAACAAACTAGAGGGAGTAGAATGAAAATAGGGACATATGCAAGTTCTGTTTTTTAAAATGATGACATGTCTGGCAGGTGCTGCATCCAGAGAAGGGCCTCATTTTTCAGCATGATCCGATGCAGTAGCAGAGCATTCTAGAAAGTTCACAGAAATCATCCAATGGCAGCACCTCCAAGACAACAGCTGTTGTATAGCAATTACTCTCTTACAGATTCATTTGTAATATTCAGTCACCTGACAGCAAGATGTTTCAGAACTTGCTGTTGTATAAATTTACTCAGTCAGTAACACTCCATTCCTCTACCTTCAGTACGTAGAAATTCTTCCAGTGCTTTCCCCATCCAAATATTATTAAATATGAATCCTGCCTTTCAAAAATGCACCAGGCATATTCAGGATATTCTATCTTTAAGTCTGAGCCACCTTTTTTTGCAGTTAGGGCCTATGATTTTCTAGTCCTTAAAAGCACTGACTCACATTGAACATCTCTTTAATCATGAATCCAGGTCCAAAAAGATCAGAGTTTGTTACTGTTCCTATTCTGTTATTTGTAATGTGGATAGTCTAGTGTAAGAAAAGGTTCTCTCACCTCATTTTCTAGCAAAATATCATGTCATCCTTTTTAACAGAGAAGCTAATAAACAGCAGCCAAAAAGGTAAAATTATGTTAGGGAAGAAGAAAAATGCAAGAGGAATTTTTCAGACCGAGTGAGCTTCAGAGGAGACAATTTGCACCCCCTCAGTGACAAAACGGTAGGAAGGGCAACAAGGAGGCTGATGTTAAATGGGATAGAGCACATCATGGGCCTGATCCAAAATTGGCTGAAGTCAATGGAAAGATTGTTATTGACTACTTCAGTGGGCTTTGGTCAGGCCCAGTTTGTGTATTTTGTCCATCAATAGACATTCTGTCTTTCATTTTTAAATACTCATTTTTTATCCAACAGGTCCTCCATCCCAGATGCTTCTGAAATCTGCCTACATCGGGCATGTACTATATTTAATTTTTGACAACCTATTCTACAGTTAAGGGTGCCATTTTTAAACCAGGTATGATGTGTAGTATCATGTCATGTATTTGGAATCAGTTACGCATCCAGAAATAGTACCCAAGTTTCCTTCTTGCAGAACCTCACAATTTCAGACTCCAGTAGCAGATATGAAAAAAGTAGACTGTTTTTGCCTGTGTCCTTAACCTTACACACGTACAGCATCTAGAGATATGGTATGTTTTTGTAGACTAAGCATAAGTCTGACTGCCAGCATTCAACCCCAGCATAAGCAGATGCAACTCCCTGATTCTTCTAGCCAAATCCCAGCTTTCACCGAGATTGACTGTGTGGCCCTGGGCAAGCCACATCACTTGCCTATCTCAATTTTCTCATCTCTATATTGGGAATAATTACTTACATGCGTCTCCTTTCTTACCATCCCAGGAGGCCTGTGGTTTCAGTTAATGTTAGCATAGTGCTTTTAAAGTGTATGTATGTATTATCTGTACCATCTGGTGTCATAAGTGCCCAATGTGTATAAATCCATCTGCAGTTTTACTCCTTTGTTCTTTTTAATAACTGAAACCATTTAGTACATTCAGCAAACTTTGCCAACTCACTATCCATTTCTTCCTCTAAATAATTCATATATAAAATAACAGGCAATACTAACACATGGGGCACGGCACGGCTCATCTCTCTCACATTCTGAGGAACAGCAACAAGGTAGCAAAGTTCTTTTGCTGTCCAAACCTACTATCAGGAGTTAGAACACTGCATAAAACTAAACTCTGTGTAGCAGCTGTGGCTTATTAACTGCACCATAGATATATAGGATATGGGACTGGCCGTTTCTGTGGGAAAGCCACAGGAATAGCTGAGAAGAAAGCTTAGCTTGAGGTTTGCGTTTTTTCTGATATTATTTAATAGACCAAATTAATGTTGATTTTACCCTTTCAGGTGATATTTGTCAGTCTTTACTAGCTTACCCTTCACTAGATTCCTGGGTCTAAAATGAGGCTCATCATCTGCAATTCCTAATATCTCCTTAAATAGGCCCCACATAAGCAGCTTTGCTGTGTGTTTAGGAACAGCTGAAATTTTTAAGGATATCTTCGATGAACAGTATGTTGAATATATATTGCATTAGATTAGGCAAAGTGGTTTCTGGTGCTACTACAGAGCTAACTGAATAGTAGGGGAGGGAAAAGGAATTGTATTTTCTGAATGCTAGGCCTTGGGTTTGAGCAACCTTCAGTATTTGTGAATTCATGAAGCTTCAATACTGTCAACATATTCTGGTTGAAAATATATGCCTTTAAAGTACAAATTGGATGAATTTTACCCACAAGAATTGTTGGAGTATCAGTTTGGAAGCTTGAATACCAACATCAATATTTCACTTACTTTATAGACTACCATTTTTAGGCAGTGGTATTCTCTGAATATTTTCTAAACAAAATCCACTGAATTTTGTATTCAGCAAATACTGTTCAGTCACGTACGGCCACACACTGGGCTTACTTTAGATGTTGTTTTAAAATATTTTCTATGAGGATCACGTCTCATTCATCAAATCATTATTTTCTCCAAGGTGCTGTAATTGGAGTGGAAACACTGGGATGCCTCTCTCTACCATCTCTCAGATAGGTTAAGAAACTGCCAGTTTTGCCGATTTTCCTAACAGATCATTCTCTGCCAGCAGTGACACACTCCATTACTGGCCCAGTAGGACATTTGTTTCTTTTGTCTTCAGCCATCACTAAAATGGCTGCTAAAATGTCCTGTCCCTAAACTTCATCCTCACAAATCACCCAGGTATACAGATGAGCTGTGACGCATGAAATATGTGGGAAGATGTTTGGAGTGGGATAGATGGTTTGTTTGGTTTTGTTTTTTTAAAGAAAGTGTTAGCATTTTTGGTGGCAACCACGGTTTTCTCCACCATGGCATTCATGAAGTCCCAACCAGCAGGTCTGTACAAAGTGCTAGACAGCCAGGTGAACCTGTTTTAAGAACATAAGAATGGCCATACTGGGTCAGACCAAAGGTCCATCTAGCCCAGTATCCTGTCTGCTGACAGTGGCCAGTGCCAGGTGCCCCAGAGGGGGAGGACCAAAAACAATGATCAAGCAATTTGTCTTCTGCCATCCTTCTCCTGCCTTTGACAAACAGAGGCCAGGGGCACCGTTCCTTACCCCCTGGCTAATAGCCTTTTATGGACCTAACCTCCATGAATTTATCTAGCTCTTTTTTAAACTCTGTTATAGTCCTAGCCTTCACAGCCTCCTCTGGCAAGGAGTTCTACAGGTTGACTGTGCGCTGTGTGAAGAAGAACTTTCTTTTATTAGTTTTAAACCTGCTACCCATTAATTTCATTTGGTGTCCTCTAGTTTTTTATATTATGGGAACAAGTAAATAACTTTTCTTTATTCACCCTCTCCACACCACTCATGATTTTATATACCTCTATCATATCCCCCCTCAGTCTCCTCTTTTCTAAACTGAAAAGTCCCAGTCTCTTTAGCCTCTCCTCATATGGGACCCGTTCCAAAATCCCTAATCATTTTAGTTGCTCTTTTCTGAACCCTTTCTAATGCCAAAATATCTTTTTTGAAGTGAGGCATACCACATCTGTACGCAGTATTCAAGATGTGGGCGTACTATAGTTTTATATAGGGGCAGTAAGATATTCTTCGTCTTTTATTTTCTATCCCTTTTTTAATAATTCCTAGCATCCTATTTGCTTTTTTGACTGCTGCTGCACACTGCGTGGACATTTTCAGAGAACTATCCACGATAACTCCAAGATCTCTTTCCTGATTAGTTGTAGCTAACTTAGCCCCCATCATATTGTATGTGTAGTTGGGGTTATTTTTTCCATTGTGCATTACTTTACACTTATCCACAATAAATTTCATTTGCCATTTTGTTGCCCAATCACTCAGTTTGGTGAGATTTTTTTGAAGTTCTTCACATTCTGCTTTGGTCTTGACTATCTTGAACAGTTTAGTATCGTCCGCAAACTTTGCCACCTCACTGCTTACTTACCCCTTTCTTTAGATTGTTTATGAATATGTTGAATAGGATTGATCCTAGGATTGACCCTTGGGGAATACCACTAGTTACCCCTCTCCATTCTGAAAATTTACCATTTATTCCTACCCTTTGTTTCCTGTCTTTTAACCAGTTCTCAATCCATGAAAGGATCTTTCCTCTTATCCCATGACAACCTAATTTACACAAGAGCCTTTGGTGAGGGCAGGGTGAGAGTTTTGCGGGGCCCAGGGCAGCACAATTTCGCAGGGCCCCTCTCACCTCTCACCGGGTGTCTCCTTTCACCTGTGTTGTGTGGCGTTTCAGCACGCCGCGCATGCACCCCTCCACCGTGAGGTGCGCGGTGCCGGGGAATTTAAAGTGCGGTATCCTGCCGGGCCAGTCCACCCCTGAGTGCAGGGCCCAACGCAGCCACCCCACTCGCCCTGCCCTATATCCGCATCTGGGTGAGGGACCTTGTTTTGTGTTTTCTTGGACACAGAACATAATATTTCTTCCTAGCAGGAGTTCCATATCTATTTCACTGTACATATGAACCAGTTTGGACCAGACAGACCCACGGCTAGGCTAACATATTCATTGTAGGAAAGTACAAATGCAACATTATCTCTTGTTTAATTTCAAACCACTTTGCTTTCTGGGAGCATGGTGGGTCTGGAGACATTCTGCTAACAGTCAGCATATTTGATCTTGGGCATAGCGTTCTCAGTCTCCACCTGTGGTTTTGAAACTCACTTTGTCTGTCAGAGCTGAAGTTTGACTTTCAAGATCATCCCTTTTCTCAGGCTTTTGGTTGAAGAGGATGATTTTGGGGGAATGTCTGTAGTTTAGGTCAAGGGTCACTGAATGGGCAACTTTCAATGACAGGTATTGTGCTGTATATTTTTCTGAGGGAATGTTTGGTGAGCCTATTTTTTATGAATTTCAGAATAAATAAAATGTCCTCATCAGTTTCTACATACTGTAACAGTTTATTCCTTTTGAATCCTTGAATGAAGTACCATCTGGTCCTGATGACTTACTGTTACTGAGTTTCTAATTACTCCACAACTTCCTCCTTAGACTTCAATTTCTGTGAAAGCCACACTCTGATCATTACCAGTGCCTTTGGAATAGCAATTCAATTGTCACATAGAGGGCTCGCTCCCTTCTTAGTCTGGCTATGTCTACGGTGTGTGGCAGCATAGTTGCTTCAATAAAGTAGTGGTTTTCAGGCCTGTCAGAATTTCTCCTGTGAGTAAATAGAGTTTTCCTTCTTGAGCAACTCCCTGCATTAGTTGGTGTGTCCAAATCAATTGGATAGAGTAGACTAAGGATGTGGAGGGGCAAATGCCCAGCCCGCAGAAATTTCTGATTTATGGTAAGGCTCTGTTCTCCTCAGCTCTTTGTACCACCACAGGATTCCACCTCACAGTCATATTTGGGATTCTCCCAATTCATTTATCTCGTCAGTCTTCAGCATTTTTAGAGCCAGAAGAACTGCTCCTCACCCCTTCCTACTTTTACCCCCTTCAAAGTGTCAGGACATGTTACTAGGATCCCCTTCAGGTCCTTTATCTGAAGTGGGAACCAGAGACCAACCCAGTGAACTCATAACTAGTCCCCAACCTGCACTCTCAAACATGCCTGTGGTCCCTGGAATCTTTCCAGTTGGGCATCTCCTTCTCACCCATACCTCTGGGATGGCACCTTGCCTGCTGGGAGATGTCTACCTTCCTTGGCAGAGGAAGATCAGGAACCTGATTCCCAAAGACAAGGACAAGATATTCATTTCCTCTGGATGCTTCTCTGAGGGTACGTCTACACTGCACGTTTATTTAAAAATAAGCTATTCTGGAATAGTTATTCTCAAATAGCTTATTTCGAAATAGCACATCTACACTTCTGGGAAGCCTCAAAATTGGTCTGAGGCAGGTTTCCCTCACGCCTTATTTTTAAATAGCTATTTCGGAACAGGCGTTATTCCTTGTAGAATGAGGTTTACAGATTTCGGAATAAGCTGTACATTATTTCAAAATTATTTCGAAATAATGGAATGGCAGTGTAGACGCTCGCATTGTTATTTCGAAATAATGCTAGTTATCTTGAAATAAAGGTGCAGTGTAGACGCACCCTGAGACAAAAAGACAACCAGACCACAGAGGCTGATGAAACTATGAAGATTCTCCTCACCAGAGAGCTTCTTCTGCCCCTCACCATTTGTTCTCTTCATCAGCTGATGAGGCTGTTATTCCTACTCCATTGTCTACATTAGGGCCTGCTGGGAAGAAAAACCTATTCCTCTACATCTTTACAAATGAGTATTGCTAACTATTAGGCCCTGCTCTTTACCTATGATTTCCTGACTTGGGACAAAATGTCAAGTTTCCTTGACAAGCTTCCCCCACGCTCCAGAGCAGACCTAAAGGCTATCATAACCAAGGGGCATCCCATGGGAAACCACTCCCTTCAAGCAACACGTGATGTGCAGGCAGAGCTGCTAGATGAGGGGTGGACAATAATTTTTTATGGGGGAACACTCCAAGATTTAGGAAAGTAGTCAAGGACTGCAACCTTCCATGCTATTAAAGGAGGAAGTGCAGGGTCTGGGATGGAGGATAGGTGCAGAAAGAAGCTTGGGGTAAAGGACTGGGGTACAGGAGAGAGTGTGGTGTCTGGGAGGGAGTTTGGGTGAAGGAGAGGGTTGTGACCTGGGGTACAGGAGGGGGTGCAGGGATTTGGGTTGTGACCTAGGGAAGTAGGGGGTTGAGACCTGGGGCAGGGCACTGGGTTGCAGGAGTTTGGGTTGTGGGGTTGTGACCTGAGCCAGGGGATTGAGTTGCAGGGTCTGAGAGGGGATATGGGTTCAGGAGGGGGGCAGAGGGTATGGATTATGTGGAGTAGTGGGACAGGAATGAGGGGGCAGAGGGTTGGGGGGAGGGGCTGGGGTACTAGGGGCAGGCTCTGATTGGGAGACTTACCTGGGAAACTCCCAGCCAGCAGCCCAGCACATTTCTCAGTCAGACTCCCTCCCTGCCTGCCTCACCCCTTCACAGGCTGCAGGGGTCATATGCATCTGTGAATAAGAGACTGATGGGAGGGGGGAGTGGTGTTCATGCTCTGCCTGTTCTCCAAACAGGCAGTTCCCATCGGCCAGAAACCAACCAATGAAATTGCGCTGCTGATGGGGGCAGCTCATGAAGCCTCTCCCTCCTCCCACCCACCCCCAGCTGTGAAAAAGAAACAGCTGGAAGCCACTTTTCTGAGTGGCTTGCAGGGGGCAGGGCAACCAGGGAGTCTGCCTGAGGTTTCCCACTTCATCTGCAGGCCAGATCCGGTGGCTTGGCAGGCCAGATCCAGTCCTCAGGCCCTATTTTGCCAAGCCCTGTGCTAGATGATTGAGACAGAACTCTGATGGTGCAGCATGACTCATTGCTACAATCTTCAGATCCCTAAAGAGTGCCAGTCAGTGATTGGGGGCTACCATTTGACGGTCCAGACCTCTTCAAAGTGAGAAGCAAAGTGAGAGTCTTTTATTCACTGAAAGACTCCAGTGCCACGCTCCAATCATAGTTCCTCACTATCTGCTAACTCAGAGGTGAGGAACCTTTTTTGGGTCAGGGGCCACTGACCCACAGAAAAATCAGTTGGGGGCTGCACAAAAGTGAGGTGCACAAAAAAACAACCAACCAAACCAAAAAAACCCATCCTCACTGTGTCCTCTGACTGAGAAGGAGAAAGACACTCCCCAAATTCTGGTCGCACACCAGAGCCTAGGGGGCCCCAGCCTAGTAGATTTTGTGTGCTCCAGCCCTGCAGGAGGCAGTGGGAGGGGATGAAGTGCCAGTGTGGGCTCCCCAATATTGGGGGAGGAGCCCTGAGCCTCAGGGGTCAGATCCTTGCAAACCGGGGGCCACATCCGGTAGCTCAGATCTTTCTAACAGCCTAGCAAACCATCTAAGAAGGTAAGGTTCTCTCACAAGAAAGGCTCACCGTCATCCTCCTTCTCTGTTCAATCTGCACTTGAGAAAAAGCAGCACATTTACAGAACTGTCAAGAGCCCTGGACTGATCCTGAGAACAGAGCTGTAGCTCTTGCTCCCACCATTTTGCAACTGCCATTCCCTCTTCCCTCCGGCGTGGACTGGAATCACTATTGACTGGTGGGTCCTAGGCATAGTTATAACAGCTTATTCTAACCAAATTCAGACACTGAGGAGAACAAATATCCTCCCTCCATCTGGGAGGTATAGAAGTCCTACTGCAAAAGTTCCAAAGCCACAGTTTCTATTCTCATTTCTTCCTCAGGAGAAAAAAGGTTATATGACCGGTCTTGGATTTGAGATACCTGAATCTGTCAGCTGCCTCACATTCAGGATGGTATTAATAGCGTCCATCTCCTGTCTAGATTCTCAGGTTTGGTTCTCAGCTCCATGAAGACTTTCACATAGAAAAACATCTAACCTGTAAAGGATCTCCAGTTCGCAATAGGGAACAGCATTTATATACACTACATAGTGACAACTGAAATTTCCATAGTCCTAAGAGTCTTTATTCAAAGTTTTTCCATAGTGGCAGCCAATGTTCCTTCTAATCTTTTTTGTCTATGTGTGGATTTTTCCATCCACATGTGAAATAAGTTTTTGGTGCACCGATGCATGTGCAAATGTTCACCACCAGTAGAAATAAAAAACTTTGCTGTGGGTGTTCTTTAATTAGCTGGGCGCATTTGGCTCTCTCCTGAGTGGTTGCACAAGCACACAGCTTATACTTACAGGGAACACTGCTGGCAGCCCATCTAAGATATCTGTAGCTACCTGTAATTAGGCAACTAACTCCTCAAAATATCATCATTAATGCACTCAGTACAGTATCCATCCTTTTCCATACTGCGTGGTTGAAAGTAAATTATGCAGAGTCTAACACATTGTCTATTTAAGATACGTTAGACTGGCATGTCTCTCTTCATGGGAGAGATTTCCCACACCTATGATAATTCTCGTTGTCTCTGTCTGAAACTCCTCTAATCTGCAGTATCCTTTTTGAGACACAATGACCACTCCTGTACCTAAAATGGGCTCTGAGGGTACATCTACACTGCGCGGCTATTTGGGGATATCAGAGGTATCCTGAAATAGCTACCCCGTGTCTTAACAAGCTGCCCGTTATTTTGAAATATTATTCGAAATAACGGGCGCACTATTTCAGCATCCCTGTAACCCTCGTTCCACAAGGGTTAAGGGATGTCTCGAAATAGTGCATTATTTCAAAATTTGGTGCTGTGTGGATGCACCAAATTTTAAAATAAACTATTTTGAAATAGATTTGAAAGAAGATACACAGTTTGCATAGTGCAAATTGTGTAACTTATTTCAAGTTTATGGTGCTGTGTAGACGCACCCTAAATGACTCTGCCTTCAGATGGAATGCCCCTAATAATCGACTTATTTGCCCAGTTTTGTTCCAGAGGTGTATAGCACTTCAGGCTGTCTCCCAAATCTCTGTTCAAAGTGCAATTGCAGTAAAAAACAAATAAGATGTTAGGATGTATAAAAAGCAGGATGGAATGTGTAATGCAAATACAGGTTGAAACTCTCTTAACTGGGACTCTCTGGTCTGGCAACATCCATGGTCCGGCAGGACCAGAGAATCCCAGTGGAGGGCTAGTGCTGGGGAGACCTGCAAGCTGGCTGGGCAGCAAGGCTTCACAGCAGGACTGCAGGAGCCCCATGTGTGGCAGCAGAAGCCTGGCACAGAGGCTGTGGTGTTGCTTGGAGCAGGAGCAGGAGCTAGGCTCAGCAGCAGGAACCCAGCACTGAAAGCCCGGTGCACGAAGGCAGCAGGGCTGCTAAGCGCTGCATCTGGAGCCTGGTGCACACACAGGCGGCGAGGCTACCTTGCGTGGCAGTGGGAGCCCGATGAGCAGAGGCAGCGGGGCTGCCCAGGGCAGCAGCAGGAGCTGGGCACGATAGCAGGAGCCTGGTGCACAGAGGTGGAGGGGCTGCCTAGAAGGGAAGTGGGGGATGACAAGGCAGTGGGGTCAGCGAGAGTGGGAAGCCAGTGGTCAGGACAGGGCCTGAGGGGGTTGGCAGCAAGGGGTCCAGAAATAACCACCTGTGGTCCAGCAAAATCCCTCATCTGAGACTGGTCAGGTCCCGAGGGTGCCGGACCAGGGAGATCCAACCTGTATAATGTATTGTAACATTATTATAAATATCAATGGTGTGACTTCAGCTACAATATTGTGTACAGGAGTGGACACTGTGAAGATAAATAAGAGGGCATAATAAGTATATAAAATAACAAATGAGAAAGAGAAGGTAGATTTGAGATTCATGTTCTCTCTGTCTTAAAACACAAGGACAAGGGAAGATTCAATTGAATTAAAAGGTGACAAATTGAGAACTGATAAAAAGAAATGTCCTTTTGCACCATGTGTAATTAGACTGGGATTTGATGCTATAGAATGTCATAGAACACTAGAACTGGAAGGGGCCTTGAGATCATCAAGTTCAGTCCCCTGCCCTCACGGCACTACGAAGCACCACGTAAATCATCCCTGACAGGTGTCTGTCTAACCTTCTCTTAAATATCTCCAATGATGGAGGTTCCACAACCTCACTAGGCAATTTATTCTGTCATTTAGGAGGTTTTTCCTAACGTCCAACCCAAATCTCCCTTGCAGAAATTAAAGCCCATTGCTTCTTGTCGTATCATCAGAAATCAAAGAGAATCATTTTTCTCTCTCCTCCTTTAACACCCTTTTTGGTACGTGAAAACTGCTATCATGTCCCCTCTCAGACTTATCTTTCCATACTAAACAAACCCAATTATTTCAGTCTTTACTCATAGGTCATGTTTTCTAGACCTTTAATCATTTTTGTTGCTCTTCTCTGGACCTTCTCCAATTTCTCCGCATCTTTCTCTCTTGAAATGTGGTGCCCAGAACTGGACACAATACTCTAGTTGAGGCCTCAACAGCGCAGAGTAGAGCGAAAGAATGACTCATTACTTCTGCTCACAACACTCCTGTTAATGCGTCCCAGATCATGTTTGCTTTTTTTTGCAACAGTGTCACACTGTTGACTCATATTTAGCTTGTGGTCTATTCTGACCCCTATATTCCTTTCTGCAGTACTCCTTTCTAGACAGTCACTTCCCAATCTGTATGTGTGAGACTGATTGTTCCTTCCTAAGTGCATTTGTCCTTATTAAACTTCATCCTATTTACCTCAGACCATTTCTCCAGTTTGTCCAGAACATTTTGAGGCATTAAGACAAAGAAAAAGATTTAAAAGGGAATTGGATGATATTTATGTGGGTAACAAAAATATCCAGAGCTATCAAGCAATTAAAAATTTTAAAAGGGATATTGAACTTCATGCTTCGGGATTGAAGCATTTAGCTATTAGAGTTTGGATAAGATTTAATGTGGATGCAGATTGTCCCACATCTTCCTACTGCACTGTTCTTTTAACTGCCTCTAAAACAGGGGCCTCAAATTCAAAGCCCACAGGCCATCTATGAGCCAGAACATATTTGCAATCCAGCTTGGGAGACCTGGTAACTGGAGGAAAGAGAGGAAGGGCGTTCTGGTACCTGTCCCCTCAAATCCCACCTGTTCCCAACACCACCTTGCTCTCTCTCCCTCCCCCTTCTCCCCCCCCCCCCCCCACTTGCACCATGTCTCCAAAGGGATTCAGCCTTTAGGGATTACCAAGGGTACTTGGCATGGGGTGGTAGCAGCATTCAGGACTGCTGCACTCCCCACAGCAACAGGAGCTGTGGGCAAGTGGAGGAAAGCGGAGCAAGTGCTCAGGCTGAGTGTCCTGGGATGGATTGTGCATGGGCTCCGGCTTGTAGATGGCCTGTAAACCATGACTGGAGCCATAATCTGCATCCACATTAAGTCTTATCCAATCTCTAATAGCTAAATGCTTCAATCCTGAAGCATGAAGTTCAATATCCCTTTTAAAATTCTTCATTAGTATTTGGCTTCTATAAACAACCTGTAAAAATGTTCACAAATCTAAAAGCCTTTTGAGTGTTAGTACAAGTTATTTGTCTGCAAATTTGTTTGAAACTGTTATTTGTTGGTCACTATTAGTTCTCCCGTTAGAAATGTTTTAACCGTGCAATTAGAGGGCACAAATAGTATCATATAGCAAATGACAAATCACACAACATTAAATGGTATTTCTTCATGAAAGGCTTGCTATTTATTTGTTTTCAGTTTTTATTGGTGTGAATGAATGGTGTTAGCATTTAGCTGGCTGTGTTCAGAAAGCATTAGGGTGGAATATTTTACATTAAAGTGCTGGACAATATGACAGATTAAAGCCTATAAAATCAATAAATAATTCATATTTAATAGAGAGCAGAATTGGTGGAAGGATAAATCTAAGAATTATGAGCCCCTTTGCTGAAGGCACAGAGGCAAGGCAGAAAATGATCCATCTTCAGCCAGGGATAATTGAGATGTCATCCAGAATCCATGCACCTTGACCTCTTCATGCTGACTAAGATGTAGGAATGATGAAAGGGGCATTTAAAATACTAAGTTTGGAGGTAATTAGGAAATACTTCCAGAGCTCAATAGCAACATTAGCAGAAATGAGAAATAACAGCTACTGCATGAAAAACAGAGACTCTCCTACTATTGTAAAAAGCTAACTGAAAACTATATTGTTATGGTTCTCCATGAAGTATGACATGGTCAAAATTGTGTCAAGTTGTATAAAATACTTAAATCATCCTAGTTTAGAGGCTCCTTGTTCAGAGGCTCTTCTGAAATTTCAGGAGCTGACCTGAAAGGAGAAGGCGAGCTAAATCTAAACAATTAGACCTGCTCTGTACCAGCTATCAGTTGGGTCTACTTCAGCCTGCTCCTTTGGCATCTGTCCCTTAAAAGACTCTGGATCTCCATGAAGACATGCACCCAACCTACTCCATTGGCCCTGTATTCAATCATGAACCCTGGCTGTGTCCATGCAACCAGAATGCATGGTCCTACCTGCAGTCCACCTTGTGCTATCTATCATCTTCCAGCTCCAACTGTCTCTTTTCAATGGTCTCTGGGCCATTGCCTACCAGTTATCTATCCCCACTGGGACACAGCAGACCTCTTCTGTTGGAATGGCAGTGCCCATCCACTTTAGGAAACAGATTTTGCACTGATAAGGGAAGGTGATGGTTAGATTTACCTGCACTCTGTCCCTTTAAGGTTGTGCCCTGTCTTTGTAAGGTTTTGGCGCTCCACCAGAGAAGTCATAGGGAACACAATAGGGAAGGATAAAGTGATCCCATGAGGGTGGTGGTTGAGACTGAGCTAATGCGGGCCTTGTGCAAGCTGCCTTTGTTTTGCTTTTCTAGCTATTCACTTTAATAAAACCCCAGTGTTAAAATCGTCTGGAATGTAATGCAAGCTAGCAGTTGCGAGCAGTGTATACAGTAGGTTAAGACTCCCCAAACCCTGGCCAGGGTCCTGCCCATGTTCTGCTCTCAGGCCCTGACCTTTCTCAGCCTTTCCCCTAAAGCTGGCTGAGGCTGGGCTCAAGCCAGCCAGCAGCTCAGGGCCCCCCTAGGAGTCTCAGGCTACTCTGGTTCCATCAGGTGAGGCGGAACGAGATAGGAGCAGGGCTAGACGCGAGATGGGAGCAGGACATCAGGTCGGGGCGAGGCAAGGGGCTAGCCTCCCCTAAAAGTGGGTTTTTCACCACATACACTCACATTTCCTCCCAGCTCCCTAATGAATCAGAGCTTGCAGGGGGCAGAAAGTCCAATTCCTTCCTCCTGCCCACATGCTTATCACGTTTCACAGCACTGCAGCTAACATTCAGATTAGGGGCTCCGGATTCCTCGTACTCTGTCATTATTTTATACACCCAAACTTTTCTCCAGTGTCTCACAGAACCCTCATAAAGTCCAGATTCACAGGCATGGCAAGTAGGGGCACAGGAGATGCTGCAGCACCCCTCAGATTTTATACCTTACACCAGAGTCCCAGCCGCCAGCCCCACTGCCTTTTGAGGTCCCAGCCACTGGCCCCATGGGCTCTGCTGTTGGCCCCGGGGTAGGGACTCAGCTGCAGGCCCCAGGGCCCCAACCTTCAGCTCCACAACTGGGGCTCTATAGCCACCCCCAATTGTGGCCCCAGCTTGGGTCAGTGAGGGGCATGGATGAGGTAAGGCAGAGGCACAGCTCTGCAGCCCCACCCTAAAAATTGTTCCAGAGCCACTGTCCTGATTCATCCTTCACTAACTCCATTGACATGAATGGAATTACAGTGGGAATGATTTGGCAATATTTGAGGGTCTGAGACACTCTGGAAAGAAGTTTGAGCCTATAACACAATGTAACTGAGTAGTATGTTTTGCCCTGAAATTGCAGCTCTGAGATACAATGTCGGAAATGGAGGCTAAAAGACTGAGCATATTGCTATAGCATAATAACTTTCTAAAAGGAATATTTTAAATTCTTATCTAATAGGTGGTGACTTAAATGAAGAGTCTAGCCTAGAGAGTTAAATTTATCGTGGCATTCGTCTTGCTGTGTTTGTAGTATGCTTAAGTTTTAATTTGATTCTCTGTCTCTCTCTTAAATCTCATTTTAATTAAGACAACTGAAAATGGATTATGGTGACTGTTAGTGGATGCTCTTTGCTGGAATCCCCGGAGATAAGAGAAGCTGATTTGTGCCCTCAAGGGAGGCAGAAACAGCACAAGAGACTAAGCATTGACAGGCACTAGCACTGCAGAGTTTATCCTGAAAGGGTACTGCAAGTGCAAAGAAGTGCAGATAGGAGGAAAAGCATAAAGAACTGCTCCTATTAGGTGCATTTATATTGTCAGTCAGTTTGGTATTTTCTACAATGCCTATCATAGTATCTACTCTCTTCCAAGATTGTTTGGATGTACGTAGAATAAAGTGTACTAATTTTCACAAATCCACAGTGCAAATTTGACGGTATTTCCTTGCCACGCTGGCGATGCCTTTCATTATTTTCTTACAACAGTCCTGCTACTCCAATCATGTACCTTTGCTCTCATAAACAGAAGACTTCTAGTTACACAATAACCAGCACTCAGTTCATGAGTTGAATGAGATTTGTACTGATATACTTGAAGGCAGAACTGAGTGCATGAAGATGGTATTCCAGCAGTGTCATATCCTCATGAATAATTTCTCCTGCACTGATTCTCATTGACAGATTAACTGCATGACCAGCTGTAACCGTGTGCAGGATCAAGATGTGTGATAAGAGGGAATCCATTTCAATACAAACAATATGTCCTTTTCACACACTAGACAGAGTGACTATCCAATACTACATTACAATATCCTACATTCACAAGAAAATGGTCTGCTTAGTGCAAACTTAGAAGATGGTTGACTACATTGTTATTTAAATATGCCAATAGCTATTTCTAGACATAACATGAGATATGTTTTAAAAGACTATATTGACTATAACCACTGAAACAATCAGCAATTGTAGAATGTACTAAATATTATAAATTGTTGCATTGCAGAGGTAAAGCCCTCCAACTGTGTGACCAGTGTCCTTCTAGATTTTAGTTTAGCCAACAAACCAAAAATCTGGTAATATAAATAAAGTTTTTGCAAGCAATAGCATTGGCTGTAGGATTTTAAAACAGTAAAATCAGTAGAAACTGGTTACATTATAGGCTGATGCCATCTAGTGGTTCTATAGAGCATTGTAAACCATGTATTGCATGCAGTTCTGATCCATATTTGCAGGGTCAGATTAGGGTATATAGTTGCTGTCCTTTGAGATTAACTTTACTATTTCTTTGTATGAATCCAGCTGGTGATTTGTTTATTCATGTTCCTACATATCACATTTTAACTTGCTAGTGGTAAAGTCTCTCTATATAGGGACATGTTGGAGCACTATGCTATTAATGAAACTTGAAGTCTTACTTTATGGTAAACCAAGTTGAAAGTATGCATTACTTCACAGATGGATTGATGGTGTTTATATTTAAGAACTTATTAAAATAACAGACGTGGTTTTTCATCAAATGACTTTCAAGAGAATGAAATAAAAAATGAGGATGCTGCAACCCAGATGCATGCAGTTCTATATTGCCCATCTTTTACATAATAACTCTGGATTTGAGCTCTTTGGCTGACATTGTGCTAGACACTTATAAAATAGTTTGGCTGCCCAGTATTGCATATGGGTAGACTTTTTTTCTGGAGTTCAGTGATAGAAAGCCACAATTAAGTGTTTTATATGTGTAGAAATTAATTGAGAATAAACTCATTTTAAATGATGCATTCAAAGACACACCTGTATTATAGCAGTGGTACAACTTAGTAGTCAGAGCACTATCTTACAAAAAATGGCCATGCCTAAGATTTAAGAATTTCTTTGATAATGGTAACAGATGGGTGCAATGCTTCAATCAGCTGCATGAAAATTGTGAGAGAACATTGAATTTACAGTTGCCTACAGATGATTGTTTACAATGCTAAAACAGCTATGTAAAATTATAACAAACGTACTAGTCCAGGAAGAAAATCTACTTGCCCAAGTTTTACTATGTATGATAATGATAAAAAGCCTTTCATCTTTCAAAAATATTAGTCACTGTGGACAATTAGGAATCTGCAATCCTACACTAGTAGTTATGTACTATACAAACCCTTGGTGATGTGCAGCTAGAGCAGGAGTAGAACAGGGTAGTGATGGGAAGGGGCACTAGGCCACAGAGTGCCCCAGTATCCACGATTGGGATGTTAGGTGTGTAGCAATAGAAGGCGTGGTATAATGTGGAAAAAAGGAGTGCAGGAGGGTACATCTCAGCAAAGGGCAATGCTATTTGGGAGCAAACACAATATCCATCTGACATCCCGTCTAGCAATGGCTATGCATATACTGCTCCAAGTTACCACTGGATATGTATCTGTAACCCTTCTGCCAGGCAGCGCCAGCAGCAGCCAAGGCTGGGTTCAATACATAGGCGTTCCTCTCCATCTATCCAACACAGAACTGACTCGAACCCCCACCCAGTATCCTGGGAAATTCACACAACGCCCCTGGGCGCCTCTGAGAGGCAATGCTTCTCCACTCGCAAGCACAGAGTCTGAGTGTAGAAAAGAAACTTTCAGTAAAAGGGGAGGGAAGTAACATAGCATTAATTTGGGAACACACCACAAATAGAGTCTGTAACCAAAACCATGAGTAACAGTCCCACTCCAAGTAGGTTGGGCAATGTCCTTTTCCTCTCGGGTTCTTAAGTCCAGCAATGTAAATGTCCCTTTCACATGCCCAACCCTTCTCTGCACCCCACTGACAATTGCTGCCCTTCGTCAGAGCAGACCCAGAGGTCAGAGGTACATCCGCAGAGTTCACCTCCCATTCTGAGTGGGGGGGGGGAGTAAGGAGGCATCTTACTGACTCTGCTGGTCACTTGCCATTCACCTGCTCGCTGCTTTTCGGTGCCACCTCATTGGCCCATTCATCTTACCTCGCTGCTCCTGCTCTGCTGGCCACTCACTACGCCTCTCCATCACCGCCCTGCTGGCTGCTCACTGTGCTGCTGCCGCTGTGCTAGTCAATCCAAGCATCTTCCACTGGCTTGTGGTGGATTTGGCTCTGGGCCAAACCTAGTGATTCTAGCTCTCAAGGATTTCAGCACTTGGCCCAAATCACAGTCCAGCCACAAGAAATTCCAGTAGCCACTGGAGTAAATTAAAAAGAGAGAGAGAGAGAGAGACTCCTTGTGGAGTCTGTTCTAGTTCTATCATTAGAACAGGGGCGAGAAACAGACTGAACCAGTCTTACAGCTCATACCTGCAGGGCATGCAACCTTCTGATTCAGAGTCCGACTCTCCCCTCTAACTTCACAGAGCTTTGGCGGGGGGGAGGGGCCTTCTTCATCCAAGGTTTTTTTGCATTGACAGCATCTCTCCTTTGAACTGAGTTAAACACAGTCTGACTTTTCTGCATTCCCACAATAACTGCAAGCATTGGTGATCATATCTCACAATTCTCACTTATAGGCGTGCGCAGCACATTTCATTAGGGTGTGCACCCAAAGAATTTTTTTAAAATGTACTCTTTGACCCCTGTTAACCATGCCCCTGACCCCCATTAGCCACACCCTCTGACTCCCATTAGCCATGCCTCTGGAGGTAACCCTCTCGGGGCAAGATGGACACCCTAAGGACTTTTCCCACCATCCTCCTACCAATAGGGATTAGTTTGGCCCCCACCAACCCCCCCTCATGCAACTATCCTGCAATTGCATTAACCCAATGTGGGTGACATTAACTCGGGGGGCGGAGAGGCTGGGGGAAGTGTTCCCTCTAAGAGTTTCCTCCTGTGAGCAGAATGAATTTTGTGTTGTGCACCAGTACTGAGTTCATGTGGCTTGTTTGGATGTGCCACCGTGGCACCCAAGTTATTAATAAATATCTAATAAACCTTTACCTTTTCCCTCTGTTGCCATGTCTCCTCCCCTTGCTCCATCAGCTCCCCTGGTGCCTGCTGCTCCCAACCCCTCACCCTCCTCTGCTGTCCTGACTCCTGCCCTTCTCACTGCCCTCAGCCTTCCTGAGACCTGCCCCCCTCCACCAGCCCTTCTCTCCCTCCTGTGCCCACTCCTCCAGTAGCCCCACTCTGATCATGTGAGCTACCCCTCCTCATCCCCTCTCCTAACACCTCCCTCTACACACCTGCCCTTCCTCTCTCCTCTGGCGCTGATCCCTCCCCTGCAGGTGTCTGCCCTTCTGCTTCACCCCCAGAATCCCCAGGCACCTGCACCTTCCCTTATCCCTGCATCCTCCTGGTGCCTCCCCCTTCCCTTACTGCCCCTGCCCCCCTTGCCCTCTTTTTCCCTGATGCCCACCCCCTCACCACCCTCTGCCCCGTCCCCTCATGCCCCTCTGTGCCCTCACACGACTTGCTCCATCCCTGCCTTCCTCATGCCCACCCCTTCTTTCAAGCCTTCTCCCAGCACCTCCCCCTCCCCCCTCTAGCCCCCAATGCCCTTACTCTCTCCTCTCCCAGCATCACCCTGTCCCCCCTCCCACTGACACCTCCCCTCCTGCCCTTTTCCTCATTGTCTTCACTTGGCCCCCTGGCATTTGTCTCTGCTCCACCCTGTCCCTTGGTGCCTTCCCCTTTCTTCTCCTGACCTGCCCCCCTCCCTTCAGCACAAGCCCCTTCCTCTCTCACCCCTTCCTCCTATTTTCCCCTTTCCCTTCCCCCACCTTCTGCCTTCCAGTTTGCGGGGCTGGAGTCTGTGGAGCTGCTTCAGCTGCTGGCCCAGGGCCAGGCAGAAGGTCTCCAAGAGACACATGAGACTGTGGTAACCACAGAGCTCGAAGCCCCAACGCTCTGGGCAGGACCCGCACACAGAGGCAACGGAAGCCACATTTATCCTCCAGGCTCAACATCCCACCTGCCTGTGAAATGTAGCTCCCCAGAGCAAGCCGCACGGGGCCGAATTGGTGATTCCTGCATATCAGGGGCCATTGATCCCTAAGAAACACACAGATCTGGGCTGCCCTTAGGTGAGAAAGCCATGTTAATCCCAAGTCTTTGCTATGGCTGGGAGATGTGGGTGACCTATAGAAAACACCAGCATTTTGGGGGGAAAATCCACAAAAAAACTTTGGGGGGGTCTATCACCTCAGTAATGCCAACTCCTTTAGAATTGAGGCTTTGATTATCCAGCACCAGCTGAGGTAGAGCGGGCACTGTGTATACATGTCTGATATATTTTTATCAAAACTCCTGCCTGCCCAAAGGTTTCTCAGCCTTTTTTTTATAAGCTTCAGAGGGAGTAGCTGAGTTAGTCTGTAACAGGAAAAACTTAAACAACAACAAATAGTCTAGTAGCACTTCAAAGACAAACAGAACATGTAGATGGCATCATGAGCCAAAGTGGATTTTGTCCACAAAAGCTCGCGATACCATCTACATGTTCTGCTAGTCTTCAAAGTGCCACGAGGCTGTTTGTTGTTTTTAAAGTTTTTCCTTTTTTATAAAGTACCTTTTTTAAAAAAAAAATTATAAATACCCCCAATGCACACACACCTCCCACAGAGCCAGCCCCTCCATCCCAATGCACTCACCCCTTCCCAGAGCCAGGCCCCCCCAGTGCCCCAATCCCAAAGCACTCACCCCTCCCCCTGAGCCAGCCCCCCAACACCCCCATCCCAATGCACTCACCCCTCCCCCTGAGCCAGCCCCCCCCAGCACCCTCCATCCCAATGCACTCACCTCTCTCCAGAGTCAGCCCCCCCCAATGCCCCCATCCCAAAGCATTCACACCTCTCCCTGACCAGCCCCCCCCCAGCACCACCTTCCGAATGCAGTCCACCCCTCCACCTGAATGAGGCCCCCCCCCAGCACCAGGAGCACCCCCCATCAAATCCTCCCCTCCCCCAGAGCCAGGCACGGGAGGAACAGAACAGTCGGGTAAGTGAATCTAACCTTTAAAGTGGCCGCTGTTGTCGCCCGGCCCTGCTGCCTCCGCTCATAGTGTGTAGAGCCAGGAGCACTGAGCCGACTCCTGGTCTCTGTTCAAAAGTGTCACATGGGCCAGAACAGCTGTGCTCTTCGCTCCCAGCCCAGCCCGGCACCTCCCAGCACGGTGCCCGGGGGCAACTGCCCCCCCCTTTGCTACATCTCTGCTCCCACCCCTGTATCCTGCATCCACAGCCCTTTTGAATTCCCTGTTTTCTCCCCACCCTACTAACCCTTCCCCTTGACGCACATCCCCCCTGACGTCACTAGTCCCGCCCCCTTCCGCAGTGGGTGCACAGCTCCGGCTTGGCGTTCCCCTGGCTGCGGGGCTGCCCAGCTCTGCCGCTGCGCCAGAACAGGCGGTGCAGACCGGCATCTGCTACCCACGCAACCTATAAAGCACAGGGGTAGGCGCTGGATGGATCAGCCCCCGGCCCATTGGCTTGGTCCGTCCCGTTGAGACATTAGGGTGTGCCTGGGCACACCTGGCACACCCTGTGCGCACACCTATGTTCTCACTGCATTTAGGGTTAACACAGTTTGTGACACCACATCAGCCAAATTGGTTACAATTGAATAACTAACACATCTAAACAAAGCAGGGGCAAACTGTATTCACATAGACATACCCAGAATTTCTTTCTCATTCCAGCTGGCTGTAATGGAAGCATTGATTCAGACCCTGCTTACACATCTACAAGAGACACCTGCTTTTCATACCCTCAAGATGCCTGACAAATCCTCCAGCATCACTGTCTCAGATTGCAGTGCTAGAGCACAGTATCTGTATGTGAGCATCCATAATTCTGCTATTCTTCCCCCTAAGCCGTATGTCCATAACAGCATTAATGAAACCCACCCCCAGGTTTCCCTTCTTGGGGTTCTTAGCCCCATGTCATACCTGGAACAGCCAAGAGGCTATCTAATGGCTAACGAGTCAGCTGGGCTGCTGTATTAGCTTTTAGGTGCATGCTGAGCAACTGTCTGAAAATGTTACTTTTTCCAAATGCTTCCCTAAGTATGCAGCTGTCATTAGCATATGCTAATGAGTGATTTTAGTGCCATTAAAATGGACCTGGGTCACTTGCATACATTATTTTCAAAATTTCCCCTCTCCAGCATAATCATAAAAGAGGCTATAGCCTCCCCATGCCAGCAGCCTCTGTCCTGGCTTATCTCATAGAGCTGGAAGGGACCTTGAAAGGTCATTGAGTCCAGTCCCTTGCCTTCACAGTAGGACCAAGTACCATCTCTGACACATTTTGCCCCAGATCCCTAAATGGCCCCCTCAAGGATTGAAGTCACAACCCTGGGTTTAGCAGGCCAATGCTCAAACCACTGAGCTACCCCACTCCAACATGTTCTTATTCCTACATATTCCTGTACCCCAATTTTGTGGTCTGTAAAATGGAGTTGTTAATTCTCACCTTTTTTAATTGGCTTGAGACCTATTGAAATATTATCCAATTATACAATAATAAAATTAAACATCCTGACTCAAATGATCCTTGCATTTTTTCCATGTGCTAACAATGAGCACAATATATTAGTTAATAACTTCTTTGGGAAGCCCCAGAAGGACTGAGAATTGTTATTTTTGAGAGCAAGGGACAGAGACCCAATATATAATCACAATGACAAACTAGAATCAGATGACACCCCTTTTCTACACAGAATCAACTTCACTAATGCTCTATATTAGAAAGTCTGCTGCTCCTTTGGGAATGACAAGCAGTGCATCTATTCAGTGATATCATGAGCACATGATACATACATTTTCAGGTGCATTAGAGGCATTACTAAACGATACTGTCCTCTGTGGAAATAGCATATTTTTCATAATCACACTGATTGTGTTGTCTGTGACAAATGATGAGTAGTAATATATAATCAGTATTCTCCCTTTTCTGGTTCTGTACTTCATAGCTGTGGAGGGGGGAAAGCATCTGACTGAAGAACACAAACCCAGAAGACTGACCAAGAGAATTAGCCCACTTTCATTCTGATAGGAAGGCAAAGAGTACTGAATACGAGCTACGTGCATGACAGTCCTCTTTGTGGGGATTCCCATCTACTAACAATAATGATTACAACAGCCATTGAATCATTACATTTCAGTTACAAAAAAGCCTTTTGAACACTTAATTGTTGTAGCTCCAGGCACTTCTGTCCCCCTGAGTGTTGAACAATGAACAATGAATTTAATGTGAGCTTTCTCCCAACTTGCCAGGTCTATAGGGTTTCAATTACAGACAAGTTTGTGTGCATGTGTGCTAAGAGGGCCTTCTATCATTTTGTAATTACTTTTGCTTCTAGTCTCAGCTACTGAAGTTCAAAATGAACTGACTTGAACCATCTTATGACAGCTAATCTGTTGTTCTAACACTAGTCTGTGATCTAAAGCCACTGAAACAAGCCAGAGGAAATGTTGCTGCTATTGAGGTAATTTAGGTATTTTAAATGACAAATCCATTTTAATGTTAGTTTTGTTTCACTGGCTATCTGGGGGGATTGGATTTCAGGATACTGATATCAGTTTCATCTCTGGTGGGCTGGGATGCCATAGATTAGAATGGATTTGGCCTGTTGTATATAATTTTTAAAAATATGTGCACATGCCCATACTATGCTCTAGACACCTATCATATAAATTATAATGTATAATACAGTATAAAAATGGCCCTTACATAAATAAATATTCCCAAACTCTTCCAGTATTCTGCTTGCTTCTTCCCCCCGAAACCTGAGGGTCTTTGCAGCATACCCAGGAGGTTAACTAATGTCCAGCTGGAGAGGACAATGGAGAAAAAGAGATCTAAAGCTGAGGACCCTTCATGGCAAATGCCATCTCCCTGTCATTCAGTTTGGAAGCACTTGGGCTGGGGCCTTCTCAGTGATCAGTTGTGTGGAGATATGGTGAGGCAAGAGAGGCATCCATTCCAGTAATAAGACTCCAAACCATTTAAGTTCTTATAATTAACACCTTGTCTTCCACCCAGAAGCTTGTCTCAGTGGAACATGGCATTTGCACCAACTCAGTCGCCACATGATCCCAAGATGTACAGCAGTCCAAATGTGTCATGACCTGCATTGGAGAGAAAGCATCACAGTCTTCTCACTGTGCTCAGATGGGAAAAAATGCTCTTGGCACCATAGAGTGCAAAAGTGACTCTGGCAGCCAGACGTAACCATGGATCCAGTAACACTCACAGGTTATGCACATGTATTACAAAAGGCAAGTCATGCTCCCCGAGTCATGTGCTGATATAAATTCCACCGCTTTCTTTGCCTTAGCCAGCTACCTTGTCATCCAAGCTCATCTAAACATTGGATAGCTTACTCCATTTTTCCATTCAGTCAAACATGATGAAGTTGTAGAGGTGAATGTCATCTGCAAACCAAGTGTCTCAGCCTGTCTCTCAACATTCACCCTCCCTTAGCCCTTACATACATGTACAACAGGAGAAATGACTGTATAGCCCCACCTGTGCTCTCTCAGAGGCGAGAGAAACAATTGACCTAGGGCAGAGGAGCAATTGCCCACAACTGACTTTTGAGTTCTCTTAGAAAGGTAGGAATGGAGCCAATCAAGAATAAATCAATTCACTCCACAGAGCCCTGAAAGTCAGTCTTCAATCTTTTAACTGACAATATCAAATTCTGCTGAAAAAAACTTGTTTTCCCCTATAGTAAGCATCTGAAAATATGATTTTCTAATGAGAGCCATGGTGTAATGTTTAATTACATGATGTACCCCATGTGGTAAACATTTGTACCAAAAGGTTTGCCTTGACAGTGGGAAAATTTTAGTAAGGATCTCACATTTTCTTGTTCCTGTCACTGCCTTTTTTAATTACTTGTTTAAAATAAAGGCAAGATGAGCTAGATAGTTCAAAATGGCTAAGAGTGAGGCTAAGAGACTATAGGCAATTTAGTTGAAAGTGCTTTTGGAAATAAACTTTCTGCATTTATCGGAATAGTTTTGCTGATCATCCTACTGCAACAGTGTTCATCTTTGCTTCAGCTGTGCCAGGTACAAAAAATACTACCTTCCCTGTCTCCAATTTGCTTGAAGAAAATGGAGGGGAAGGATTGCTGCCACAGTGCTCCAGATTTGTTCCTTTCCAACTGCTAAAGCACTAAAAATAGTAAATCACTGTCTCTTTCCCTTCTCCCCATGGTTTGTTTACTTGGTACTGTTCCCTGTTCTGCTATCACCAGTGCAATTTGCCATCAGTGTACCTATTCTGTCTCATAAATGGTGGAGGGATGGAAAATAGTATGGAGAATATTATGGCCTTATGCACATCAAGTACACTCTCACCTGCAATACTGGATTCAATTCTGGTCACATCATCTCAAAGAGAATCTTACAGAAAGAGAGAGGTTCCACATAGGCATCTAAAATAATTTGAGACCTGGAAAAAAAATGTACATGAAGTGCATTTGTAAAGATTAGGACTGTTTACTTTAGAAAGTAGTTGAATAAGAGGACAATGTGCAGCCATAGGCACGGGTATAGAGAAAGTTGATTAGGAACAACTACTCATCTTTTCATATAGGTCCAGAACCAAAGGGCATTCAGTAAAAGGCAGCAAATTTAAAAATGATAAGAAGGAATAATGTTCATGCATGGCACAATCAGTCTGTGAAACATTCTTGAGATCAGGATTTAGCAGGATTAAAAATGGACTAAATGTGTAAACATTTAGAGATCTATTTTCAATAAGTTCTTGGTGTGTAGTGGGGACAACTTTTTATTTCAGAAAATGGAGGAAGTAACCCAGGGGACAGCCATTTTAGTCTAGAATCTGACCCAAAGGGAGGAATTGATTGCTAATCTGAAGGTGGAAGGCAGTTTGGGTGAAAGTGGTCAGGAAAGAAAAGACTGAGAGTAGCAGAACAAAGACAGTGGGACTTTAAAAAACCTAGACTTTAACAATTTCAGAGAACTAATAGGTAAACTCACATGTGAAGAAATAAAGGAGTTCAGGAAATCTGGCAGTTTCTCAATAAGACAATATTAAATACATAACTGCCAATAATCTTAATGCAAATTAAAAAACAGGGAGAATAATAAGAAACCAATATGGCTCCATCAGGAGCTATTTAATGGCCTGAAAATAAAATAGGAATCCTACAAATAATGGAAACAAAGACAAATTGCTAAGCGGGAGTACAAAAGAATAGCACAAACACGTGGGGATAAAATCACATCTAGCAAGGGACATAAAAAGTAATAAGAGTTTCTTTAAAAAAACATTAAGAGCAAGAGAAACTGTATGTCCTCTGTTTAGCAGGCAAGGGGAGCTAATAACTGATTATACCTATTTTGCTTTAGTCTTCACTAAAAACATAATGGTGATCAGGTACTCAATAACTATTAATAACAAGAGGGAAAAAAACAAAGCCAACAAAAAGGGAGACAAGAAAGGATATTTACATAAGTAGGATGTACTAAAGTCAACAGGGGCTGATGAAATTTGCCCTAGGTTACCTAAAGAACTAATTGAAGCAGTATCAGAACTGTTAGTTATCTCCAAGAACTCCTAGATTCAAAGATGGGTGATGTTCCAGAGTGCTGGAGAAGAGCAAACATAATACCTATCTTTTAAAAGTGGGGAGGGGTGGAAGGGAACCTGGGAAATTATACATCTTTGATGCCTAGAAAAAGACAGAACAAACTATTAATCATTTTGTAAACATCTTGAGCATAAGAAGGTTATTTTCCTTTCATAATAAGGTTATTTTCCTTGTTTAACATGGGAACAGTCCTAATGGCTGGGGGAAGCAGTAGCTGCGATGTATCTTGAAATAAGTAAGGTTTTTGAGACAGCTCTGCATGACCTTCTCATAA
Source organism: Pelochelys cantorii (assembly GCA_032595735.1). Classification (NCBI taxonomy): domain Eukaryota; kingdom Metazoa; phylum Chordata; order Testudines; family Trionychidae; genus Pelochelys; species Pelochelys cantorii. The sequence goes on from CM064327.1 coordinate 146,362,965, forward strand.
GCAAACTAGAGAAATGTGGTCTAGATGAAATTACTAAAAGGTGGGTTCACAACTGGCTGAAAGACTCTACTTAAAGAGTAGTTAACAATAGTTCTCTGCCAGACTGGGAAAGAGAATCTAGTGGATTCACATCAGAGTCAGTTCTAAGGGACTGGTACTGTTCAATGTTTTCATTAATGTCTTCAGTAATGGAGTAGGCACTAAAAAATTTGCAGAAGACACAAAGCTGGGTGGGTTGCAAGCACTTTGGAAGACAGAGTTAGAATTACTTTACAATTAAGGAAATGGTCTGAAATCAACAAGATAAAGTTAAAGACAAGTGCAAAGTAATTAGGAAGGAAAAAATCAAATACATAACTACAAAATGACTAGATGGTAGGGAGATGAATCTGGGGGTTCTAGTGCATCACAGATTTAATGAGAGTCAACGGTGTGATTAAGTTGCAAAAAAAAGCTGGGATGTATTAACAAGTGTGTCATGTGTACGACTCAGGAGGTAATTGTCCCATTTTACCAAGCACTGAGGCAGCCTTATCTTGAGTATAGTGCCCAATACTGACCAGCACAATTTACAAATAATGTAGATAAATTGGAAAGAGTCCAGAGGAAAGCAACACAAATGATAAAAGGATTGGAAAAGATGGCTTGCAAGGCAAGGTTAAAAAAACTGGACATGTTTAGACATGAAAAAATAAGGCTGGGGGAGGACCTAAAAACAACACATCAAGGATCAGACATGCATCTGACGAAGTGGGTCTTTGCCCATGAAAGCTTATGCTCCAATACATCTGTTAGTCTATAAGGTGCTACAGGACTCCTTGTCGCTTTAACATGTCAAGGGTTATTATAAAGAGGATGGTAATTGTTTGGTTATGTTGGGAAGATGCTTTCTTTGTGCCCTGGTCTACACTAGGGAGTTATTTCAATATTATTTTGAAATAATAATAAATATTAACCCTTATTTTGAAATAATAAGTGAAGTATCCAAACTACCAAGCCCGTTATTTCAAAATAATGGGCTAGTTATTTCAAAATCTGTACTTCTGCTTTCCTTGGGGAATAATGCTTATTTCAAAATAGTTATTGCAGAATAGCATTAGTGTGGATGCTCTGCTTGCTACTCTTTTGAAATTACTATTCCGCAGAGTCATTCGAAGTAATTGCTCCTCAGTGTTTCCCTAAAGCTCTAAGTCAAGATAGTGTGTCCACGTTAAGGAAGCCTGCCATGGACTATTTTGAGGCTCCCCCACACACTATTTTGATTTTGTTATTTTGGGAGTAGTTATTTCAAATTTAGTTATTTTGAAATAATTTCCTAGTGTAGACATGCCCTATGTGCTTTATCCTAGATGGACAACTGATCTAATCTTATATGGCATTTCCTATCTGGAAGGAAATGAGCCGGGCTCACTTCCAACAGACTTAAAATTGTCTACTAAGGAGATGATGGACTGGACAACCTCTTGTTAGTTCTCGGCCATCTCCATGTTGCTTTTGATGAGCTAAACTCCAAAAGTGATATAACAACTTTTACATTAGATTTTAAGCAGTTAAATGTGGGTCCTGTTCACTAGAACACAGCTATGGGAAGCCAAATAACTCAGGTTTTATTTCTCTTCTTTCTGCATATATGGCAATAGGGAACTGGCTGAATAATGACTATTACCTTTCTTAATTTTGAAATGTTTGATTTTGGTTTTAAGCTTTAGAATTTTTGAGAAAAAAAAACCCAGATATTTTATCTGTTAACTGGACTCCACACATCTCTTTTAGTTACCATAGTTCCCTCTAAGGTGCATGCTTATGTGCACGTGAAGAAGACATTTCTACCCCGCTAACCTTCTGCTCCGGAGGAGCCATGTGGTAAGCTAAGTAGGGACATCTTCATTGAACCGTAATAAAATAAGGACCTTCACCTAATTTAAATTCTCCAATTCACTGATATGCCCCTTTCTGAAGGAGGTGTATTTCTTGTACTATTAGGGACAGTTGTAGTTCGACAGAAAGCACATTTTACTTTTGACAGGTGCGTTTAAATGAGCTCAAAAGTTGATAAACAGCTTTTTTCACAAGGCGATTTAGAGATAGTTGGAACATGTTGGGGTGATATTTAATGTACATCTGGATATATTGTATATATATGACCCGTCTGCTAATCCTAAGGGGCTGAGTGAACTTCAGACATTGGGCACATTCAGTATGTAGGACTGACAGAGTAGACAAGCAAATATCACAATTTAGTAAAGCAGGTGAAAGATTTGATGCAGGGGGATTCCACAATGTTTATGATGGTGCAGTATGTTGAGCAAGGAAACATAAATCATATAGTTACATTTGGTGACTTAGTGTTGAGGGTATTAGGTGTTATTTCTATCAAGCCCTACATAATAGGTAAGAAAAGACAGGACTATGCAGCACTTTAAAGATGAACAAGATGGTTTATTAGGTGATGAGCTTTGATATGAAAGCTTATCACCTAATAAACCATCTTGTTCGTCTTTAAAGTGCTGCATAGTCCTGTCTTTTGTTTCAGCAAGACCAAACTAACACGGCTACATCTCTATTACTATTCCATAATAGGTAAGGAAATCGTGGATGTAAAGCTGTAATTATTGTTTTAATTGCTTGCTAGCCAGGGAGTCTCTATGTAGTTAAGGTATTTATATCGCCCCCATTACTGTGGTACCTCTGCACCTCACAGACTTCAATGCACTTTTTGTCAGACTATGTATCTGTGAAGTCTGTGGCAGAACAGGGACCTGAGCATAGGTCTGCCACGCCCTGGGCTAATGCCCTAACCAGCAGCCCATCTTTTATGCTGTGCCTTAATACTCTTACCTTCCTATACAATCTCTCCCTGCCCCCCAAAAAATCCTGAGTTCTTAAAAACTTCTATCCTACAGATCACCAGAAGAGGATGCCTGGACCACCACAATAGCCTATTGACCAACCACCAAACTGCTTCTGGTGAAGTTCAGGATGAGATCTCCAATGATTCTTTTTTTTCACAGCAGATCAAGATACAACAGTTTAACCCAAAAGATTTCCTATAATGATGATGTACTAGGGTTATTACATTCAAATTTCTGTTGAGATGATGGCTGAGCACTCAACATTGATCTAAGGCAGGGGTGGGCAAATTCCGGCCCATGGTCTGGTTGAGGTCCGCTAGCACCTGGCAGGCCCCCACCTCCATATTTACCTGCGCCTCCATCGGTATCAGGTAATCACAGCTCTTGTTGGCTGTGGACTGCTGTTTGAAGCCAACAGGAGCAGCGGGAAGCAGTGTCCCGATCCATGCTGCTTCCTGACGCTCCCATTGGCCGCGAACAGCAATCTGCAACCAACGAGAGCTCTTATCGCCTGATACCTCTGGAGGCACAGATAAATATAGCAGCAGCGACACATCTGGTGGCTGGGCTGCCATTTTTTTATTGTCCACCCCTAATCTAACGTATATACAACTACAAAGACTATAAAGCAGACTTAGAAGTAGTATTTGGATTTGTAAGATGGGTGTGTATGCATACTCTTATTTCAAAGGTAAGGCCAATGTTAGTCTATCCATATATGAATATCAGGAGCTGCATTCAAGAATTTGTGAGAACATGGCCATGTCCTAGTTCTATCTTAGTTCTGTGAAAGCCTTTGTTTCTCATATAATTTGTGTCTATTTGATGGATTGGAGAATATATGATTCCATGCTCTGGATTTATAGGAAGACACATAGTCATCCAGAACTAGGACTCATTCCTTTTGTTTGTCTGTAAATCACCGCTGGAGTGCCTCACAGTGTGATCCAGGCAGCGCTGAGGGCTGGCTAGCCTGTCCCTTCCACCCACAGCCCTGCCCCTTCACCTTGCCTAAGGGCCCAGCAGGTTGGTTCCCATGAGTTCAGTTAACCCAATACCACACTTTTTATTTAAATTGGAGATAAGGTGAATTAATTAATTTATTGGCACTTAGGTAATTTTTAATGATGCTAGACAGAGAACATGGCATCTCTCTCAATACAACTCTTGGGGGAATGTTATCCAGTAACATATTCAAAACAACTTTCAGTCTTAGATTCTGGGGACTGATTTTGCTCCATGGCTATTTATAGTCCAATTATAAATAAATAGCCCCTGAGCTCTGCTAAATTGTCAACATGAGCAAAACACAAAAGCACAGGAAATTTACAGTGCTCTTTATTAAAGGGGAGGCAGAGAAATAAACATCAAAACTAGCTCATTTTGGTGAATGACGAGTGCTAGCTTATTTTAGGGATGGGCTATTTATTTATTTCTTTGAATTATTTATCCCTTGTTTTAGTATCTTTCTTCCATCACATTTAAAAATAATACAAATAAGTTATTTGTTACTAACTTGGATTCCGCGATGGCACACATCCGAACAAGCACACATGACCTCAATATTGGTGCACAAGACAAAACTCACTCTGCTCATGGATGGACCATCTTAGAGGGAACACTGATTGATAGGGACATCTTGTGACTGGACTGAAACAAGATTCAACTATACTAAAGAATCATTGGCATAGTAAGGATACAGCAGGGAACAGTCTTTCATTGGAAAGAAAGTAAAATTGTAGATCTTTACCTAATTCAATTAATTAGTGAACCAGGAGTAACATTAGCAGACTTTTCCAATTGAGCATGATTTTGAAAGGTTCTGAGTCCCTACTGCAAAAAGTTGGTCTTCATAACTTCAGAACTATCCTGCCCATTGGACAGTTCATGATGGCCACTCTGCACCCTGTGCTTTGGGAAGCCCTGTGGTAGCTGCCCCAATCATCCTGTGGACAGGACAGTCTCCCATGTTGAGGTTAGCCCACAGAGCCCAAGGTTGCCTGGGGCATTACCATAGGATGGTTTGTGATGGCCACTCTGCACCCTGGCAGCAGGGGTTGGCTCTCACTCCCCCTCCCGTCAGTGGGAGTCATAGGAAGTGGAGCGATGCTCTGTCACCATCTCCCAGCCAGGTCATTCCACTCATCTTGGTGACAGGAAGCGGAGCAGCCTGGATCCAGCCAACTCCACTCCCCCAAGTGACACAGGGCTTGGAGGAGTAGAGCAGAGTGGGCTGGGAGGATGGCAGCAGAACAGAGCAGGCTGCTGATCACTCTGCTTCCCACGTCTCCTGTCACCACGGCAAGTGCAGGGGGAGAGAGAGTGATCCCTGCTGCCGCCAGGCCAGGCCCCTAGTCACTCAAGAGTGGGGGCTTCAGAGAAGATGTGCAATGGGGTGGAGAGGATGGAGCAGGGGTGGGGCTGATGGGAGAGATGGAGTAGGGGCAGGAAGAGGCAAGGAAGGGCTTGGGATGAAGGGGGTGTTGCCCTGAGCCCTGCACCCCCCTAGGGACAGCCTGATCCATTGGCATGAATGTAAGCTGGAGGTTATAAGCCTCTTATTAGGATGAAGGTCTACATTTTAAAAGCATGCATATGCATACGCAAAGCTCCTGAAGATCAGTAAAAGATTTGTACATTCAAAGAAGGAATTTATGGTCATATATATAGGGAACCTATAAACAAGATTAATTTATAGTATTGATCTTGCCTTTACTGCACCATTACAAAAAGCATTTTATTGTGTCTAATGTATCACTTCAATTATAAGCATTCTTTTTTTGTTTGTTTTTGTTTTATTTGTTGCTGTTTTGCTTTGCAGCATGTACAATAGCTTCACAGGAGACCAGGACATTTTACACACTTTCATTCTGTGTTTAGTAGTCTGTCTAAAAGTTTGCAATAAAATAAGCTTGAAAGCAACAATTTACCATGGCATCTTCATATGTATAGGAAGCTCTTAAAAATCAAAGATGCAAATGATAAGGTAATGTCAAGAATAATTCAGTTACAAAGAATATCATCCAAAGGTTACAACACTGGCTTTCCAATATATTTTTCTCAAGAGTATTTGGAAAGCTCATTGGAAACAGCATTTCAGTCCTGGCAAATATACTGCTGTGGGCTGACTATAAGTATTTGTCTTTTGGGAATCCTATATTTCTTATGTGCCGTTCCTTGGCGGTGTCAAGCAGTGAGTACATTTCAAATAGAAACTGGACTTATTGAGTCTTTTATGTAACACACTCCCTGCCCAGAAAACTCTCAATCTGGGACAAGTGATGAATGATCAAATCTACAGTGTTCTGGACTTCGTTTTAGTAGTGATAATATCAGCTGTCTCCTGCAGGATTTCTACCAAGCAATTGTTTAGTTAATTCTGTGTGGCCATCTCAGGAGAAGATGGTCTTGAGGAGAATTTTAAAGGCAAAGAGAGTAGGGGGCTTGTGGACAAGTTCAGAAGGAGATTCTAACTGCCATTTTACATTCTTCCATGATATTTCTTACACATAGCAGAAGCAGGCAGACATATTTGAGGCTCAGATCATTGTCATAGCTTAAGGGATGTGGCATAGATACTGGAACTAGGGCTTCTGGGGTTACTGCTGCACCCCCTGGATTGATGGAATTTCTATCATATACAGGGTTTACAGTTTTGATCAGTGGCCCTCCATTTGATCAATGGCCCACTATCCACATTGTTCCAGCACCCCGAATGTGGGGAGGGACACACACGCAAATGAGAAAGCAAGGGCAGAAATATGAAAGTTCTTGAGGGTGAGCACTTTGTAATCCAATTTGTTCTTAAAAACCTCCTTTGCAATGTCTATTGTTGTCATGAAGCGTACGTCTACACAGCAGGGCTTAACTCGAAATAACCTACACAAGTTGAGCTACGTCAATTGAGTAGCTTATTTTGAAATAGCTTATTTCAAAATTGGGAGTGTCTATACAGCACTTATTTCAAAATAGAGCACTCTTCCTTCGACTTCCCTTCCTCCTCGTACAATGAGGGTTACAGGAGTTGGAGTAAGAAGTCCTCCAGCTTGACAATATTTCAACATTATTTTGAAATAACTTCCTGCTGTGTAGACACAGACTAAGTTATTTCAAAATAATGTTGCTGTGTAGATGTATCCTATGACTTTTTGCCTAGAAAAATCTCACTGATTCCAGTAGGAATTTTCTGGGTTATTTTTTAAAATATTAACAAATCACAAAACACAAATTGCTTACTACAATAAGTACTTGAAATTAATAGTTATGTGGATTTCAGTGCTTCAAACTAAAAGCATATCTTTACACAACTTTTACTAGCTTTTAGCTTAGTCAAGAGCCTGCTGAAGATAGCTGACTATTAAAACAAAGCCAGTGTACTGTCCTCCAATTCAGATTATTTCTTTTACTATTTCTACATGCAAAGACCAATTCTTCTATTTGAAATACTGTAGGCTTACCTGTCAGTTAGCCTGTAGATTTTTCCCACCCGCTAGATTTTCTCACATCCCTTTTATTGCTTCCAAGTGATTTCCCTGACTGCCAGAAACCTTTAACTTCCTGATTCAACATTTTATTATACTCATTTGGAAGCAGCATTTGCAGAGGCCTAGAGGCTGGCAGCAGGCAGCAGTTTTACCTTTGAAATCCGTTCCTGGCTGCCATGATGTAGCAGTGCTTCTCTGCTGGCTGGAACACTTTTACTTTTCATTTTCAATTTAATATCTGAATTCAGCATTTAGCAGTGCTTTCTGTATAAATGAAGTGAAAAATATCCCAACTTAATGTGCTACTTGAAGTGATCAGATCTCACAATCTATAGCCAGGTCTACACTAGACTCAGCAGCTCAGCTTAAGGTATGCAACTCTAGCTATGTAGAATACATAGCTGGGAGTTGGCTTAATTTAAGCCAAATTTGGCGGTGTCCCTACAGCAGGAGACCAATGAGAGCAAATGCTCCCATCAGCTTCCCTCACTCCTCACAAAAAGAAGAGTACCAGACGCCAGCGAAAGCACCCTCTGTGTTTGATTTAGCAAGTCTTAACTAGACTCACTAAATTGAACTTTGGAAGATCAATCACTGCTGTGGCGATCTTCCTTTTAATGTAGACAAGGAGCTGTGTCTACACTGGCAATTGAGTGACAAAGCTTTTGTCATTTACAGGTGCTCTCCCTCTCCCCCAAAAGTGCCAACAAACAGTGTTTACAGTGTCCAACTTTTAGAGACAAAGCCATGTTGCTAAAAACTAAATAGTATAGACACCACTTAAGAAAGTTGGGACTAGTCAGTACTTGTCTTCAAGATCTCCAAGGAAAATCCGAGTGATGTGAAATAAGATGCTGATACTTTTGTAAGTTGCCATTTTCCTTGTGTAAGTTGGCACTTTGTAATGTATGTTGGTATTGAAGCAGTGCATTAACAAGGTTTCTGAAAGAGGAGCCAACGTTCAGAAGAAATGTAAAATCCTAATCCTATTCACATGAAGCCATTGCCATTTGTAATAGGATGAATGTTAAATTCCAGATGGGGTAATTGCATTTATTCAACAGTTGTTTCCACTGTATGAGTTGTTCTGCTTTTTCTAAAAAGGAAAAATTCTGCAAACCACCTTGATCTTTTAGACCAGTGTTTCTCAATGATCGCTCCATGGACTGGATGCTGACAGTTCAGGAAGGCAGCAAGCTCTTCCCTAGTTTCAAAAAGAATGAGAAACATATGTTTAAAGCTCTCTTTTTTACCTCAGTCTCTCCTATAAGGTTCTAAAACAAACAGGACAGGACTTAATTGTGCACCCTTTTCAATCAATATACCTGACTGGGTGATAGATCCTCTACTAAATTAGTCAGTAGTACCAGGGTTCTGAAAAGGGATATAGTCTTTCAGGACACCTATGTCTGTTCACCTTCTTGGCTTGGTCATTATAATACTTTTATTAAGATAGCAGGAATAACAACATTTACACTCCAGCACAGTCCACAGGATCATCATCACACAAAGTATAGCAGTTTTGTCTGATATTTTAACATAATGTTGGACCAGAGCCACTTTGCATGTATATATCTAAATACTAGCAGCAGCTGTTCTGCACAGTGATTGCAGAAGTATTTGGCTCCTGATAAAAAATAGTTGGCTCATAATAGAATCATGAAGCAGGATTCAGGATTTGTGAAGGAGGTTACCCTTTGAATATATTGTGTTCAAGGCACTTTTTGTGAATTAGGCAGCCACCTAAATACAGGTACTAAACATTGTGCTATTTGTATTATGGCACTGCATACATTTTAATTGATTCTATTTCCTATGAAGCTTTAAGTCTCACCATCTTCAGTGACCTTGATAGTAGTGCAAATCACTTAACCTTGCTGTACCTCAGTAACCTGACTATAAATTCTACCTCTCCAGGGCATTGTGGGCTTACCACAATTAATCATTTTCATCAGTACAGCATTTTAAACCCTCATATTAAAGCACAATGGCTCAAGATTTCCAAAGCATCCATTGATTTTGAGCACCTCCATTTTTCAGTGAGTATCTTAAGATCTATGTTTCTTACACTGGGCATACAAACATCCAGAAGTAGTTGATACTTCTGAAATTTTTTGCCTATATTTGTGCAAATTTAATATAAGCCCACAGACAACTTCATTTAAAAGAATATAATATTAACATCCCCCCATGAATATAAACCCTAAAAAGAAAGGAAAATGCCAGCCTATCTTAACTATAGCCTCATGCTAACATAGCACAGTTTTCACAGATAATTTCATCACCATTAACAAACATTCAGGGTTAACGTGTATAAATTTAGTGTGTGATGTATTGTGTGTTTATTGGTGAAGCAGAGTTGTGTTGTGTTATACTGTGAGGAAGAATAAGTTTTATGTGTATATTGAGTGTGTTTCTTTACCATTTAGAAGTAAAAGAAAGTTCCTTGACCTGGTGTGGAGTACGTCAGTGGGAAATTGCTGTAGGGGGTGGTTAATGGGTAATCTTATAGCTTGACATTGTCTTGCTTTTTAGGGTTCCATTGTGGATGAGATGTCACACAAACACATTTAATTCTTTTTCAATTATGATTTTGTTGATTTTGTTTATGGCATTTATAGTGCTTTTAACAGAAAATGTGTAGGAGGGTTTTGTAGGGACATGGAAAGGAGAAGAGGGATTCCCACTCAACTTCCCTTGTGGGAATATATGTGGAGATATAAAAGGTGTAGAAATGTTTGAGGTTTGGGGAAGAGCAGAATCTGGGAAGGAAGCAGCAAAAAGCGATAATTTGTGTCTAGGGGGAATACCAAACTGTTCCATCTGTGCCCTCCAGCGCATTGATGCCTGTATGTCTGCACTTGCACTTGATACAGAAACCTTTTGTCATTCCCAGGTGCTTAACCCTCTCTCCTCTTCCCCTCCCTCCTCATCCCCCACTACTGGGCAACAAAGTTTTGTAGCAGCAAGTGAAAGTGTGAATGCTGCTCCTGCCAAGAAAAGCAATACTCCCTCCTAGGGGATGGAAGTATTTTGTCAGTAAAAGTGCCAACAAACAGTGTTCATATGCGCTGACTTTCAGGGACTGGTTAAGTGCAACTGTGTCGATACAGCCTTGTTGCTAAAATGTATGTAATGTAGACATACCCGTAGAGTCACGGAGTCTGTCAAATGCCACAACTACTCCACCAGGCTTGCCACAGCTCTTCAGAAAGGAAGAGGTGCAGTTCAGCACTGGACCTCCTAACTTTTCTCCTGGGGAACCCCAGATGCTGATCCCTGACTGATCTGAAGATTGTGGCGTAGATTATCTACTCACAGCTTCCTCACCACAAAGTCCTCAGCCCTGGGGGGTAAGTGTGCAGCTTCAGTCCCAATGGAAATAAGTGTTCAGAGATAGCCATCTTGCCTATGGGCAGGCTTTTTCACATGATAAACAGAACTCTTAAGTATACTCATTTCAGCTGCCTCAACTTTCCTGCTGCATAGAACAGTAGAGGAGATCCTCATGCAAATACCCTTTAACCTGAATGTGTACTGAGCTGGAAACTGGACTATCCTGGAAATCAAATCTCACCATCTCCACTCACTACTGTTTATACGTGTACATGCTTATTACTGAGCAGTGCCTCACACCATTACCTTAGCAAGCAGCCTGGTATCAGCCATTCTATTTTACGGAAACTGAGAGGCAGGAAAGAATTCACTATTAATTGTCCTTCATGTGGGAATAAATGACAGATTTTTTTTTTTTACCGGAATACATAAGGGAAACTATTCCAGGCTAGAAAAGATGCTTACATCTCAGGTGATCTTCAGTGGGATTCTACGTGTCCTTAGAGGAGGGGAGCAATGGGGAGACAAGATTACACTGATAAACAGATGGCTTGGGCAGTGGTGCTATAAGGAGGGCTTTGAGAGAGTCAATGATTGGGAGGCATTGATGGACACAGGACTGTTCTCATGGGATGGACTCCACTTGAATAGGGAGGGAAATAGATTTCCAGGAAGGAGGTTGGCACAACTGCTTAAGAGAGCTTTAAACAAGGAACTTAGGGGAGACGGTTGAGAGATGCTCAGATAATCTCTATGCCTGGTTTTAATATTGATCAGGAGGAAAATGAGGAAACAGAGAATACAGTAATGGAGAAAGAAAATGTAGTGGGTAGGAGAATGGACATTAAGGCTAAAGATGGTGCCAATACCAATTAAGATAACGGTCAGGCGATACTGCCAGTGGAATGACTGTAATTAATTTAGTTAGGAATCTGAGCAAAGCCATACAAAAGTGCAAGGAGCCTGGGTCACAAAATGGGGGAACTAGAACTATTAGTGCAAGAAATGAAACCAGATATTATAGGGATAACAGAGATGTGTGGAATAGAAGTCATGAGTGAAGTACAGGCATTAAAGAGTATGTGCTGTTCAGGAAGACAGAAATAAAGGCAAAGAGAGCGGAGTGGCATTGTGGGTTAATGATGAGGTAGACTGTACTGAAATCACGTGATGGAATGGATAAAACAGAGTCAGTTTGGATCAAATTCACTTTGGGGGAAGAAAGTTACCAGAGACTCCCCTGGAATAGTGCTTGCAGTGTGCTATAGACACCAGGATCTGATTAGGATATGCATAGAGACCTCTATAATGTTTTAAATTAAATGAAAACTACAGGGAATTGTGTGAATATGGGTGACTTTAATTTCCCAGATATAGGACTGGATGACAAATGCTACTAGTAATAGTAGTGCCCAGAGTTTTCCTTCATGTGATAGCTGACAGATTTCTTCACCAGTCACTGAACCAACAAGAGATCATACCATTTCAGATGTAGCATTCGTGAGTAGTGAGGACCTCATTGATTAGAACAGGTTGCAGGAGACAAGGTGGGTTTAAGTGATCATGAACAGATTCAGTTTAAATGAACGGGGAAAATAAACAATAATCTGAAGCCTTTATTTCAAACAAGGGGGAAAATCATAGATAAAGGATACAAACTAAGCTAATGAGCAAACATATCAAAGATTAAGAGAAAGCAGGGAGCCCACAAGGAATGGATGATGGGCTGGATCAGCATAGAAAGCTACATCTTAGAGGTATAAAGTGTAGGGGGAAAGTGAGAACTGCCAAAGCCAAGCAGAGTTGGACCTTGCAAAGGAAATTAAAACTAATAGTAAAAGGCTCTATAACCATATAAATTAAAAGTGAACAAGGAAAGAAGTAGTGGGATCACTAAGCACTGAGGATGGGGTGGAAATTAAAGATAATTTAGGCAGGACCCACATCTAAACAAATAGTTTGCCTCCATTTTTAATATGAGTTAACGAGGGACCTTAGTAGTAGTAGGAGGATGGCTAATGGAAATGAGGATTAAAAAAAAGTTAAATTAGCACATGTAAAATGAAAGTGAAAGTGAAACTCAGACAGTTAATGGGAAATGCAGTAGATCGAATCTACCTAGATTTCAGTAAAACATTTGATACAATTCCACGTGGCAAAGTATTAAATTGGAGAAGATGGGGATTAATATGCAAATTGAAAGGTGGCTAAAATGTAGACTCAGTGGGTCATACTGAAAGGTGAACTGTCAGGCTGGTGAGAAATTACTAGTGGAGTTTCTCAGGGTGTGTGAACACAGCAAAGTTATTTCGGAATAATAGCAGTTTATTCCAAAATAACTATGCGAGCGTCTACACAGCAATTCAATTATTTTGAAATAGTTTCGAAATAACGGATGGCTTATTCCGACTTCTGTAAACACCTATTCTGAAATAGTTATTTCAGAATAGGGGCTGTGTAGACACTCCACTTCTGCTATTTTGAAATAGCCCTTCCCCAGGGCCATTCTAAGTTATTCTTCCTGGGGCTCTAAATCGAGATAGCACGTCTACATTAGGGAAGCCTGCCTCAGACTAATTTTGAGGCTTCCCTGCAGTGTAGATGTGCTATTTTGAAATAAGATATTTTGGAATAACTATTCCAGAATAGCTTATTCCAAAATAAGCATGCGGTGTAGGCATAGCCTCAAAGATCAGTCTTGGGGCCAATATTATTTAACATTTTTATTAATGATCTTGGCAAAAAAAAAGGGAGCATGGTAATAAAATTTGCAGATGACACAAAGGTGGGAGGTATTGCCAGGACGAAGGAGGGCCAGAATATAAATTCAAGAAGATCTGGATGACATTGAAAACTAGAGTAACAAAAGTTGGATGAAATTTAATAATGAAAAGTGCAATGTTGTGCCATAACCTGGGGATATATCAGGAGGAAGTGACAGAGAAGCAGAAATAAATATTTGGTTGTACTGGTTCGTCACAAGGTGACTATGAGACACCAATACAAAGCACTTGAGAGAAAGGTTAATGTGATCCGAGGATGCATCAGGCGAGGTATTTCCAGTACAGATAGGGAAATGTTAGTACCACTATACAAGGCATTGGTGCAACCTCACCTGGAATACTTTGAGCAGTTCTGGTCTCCTGTGTTTAAGAAAGATGAATTCAAACTGGAAAGGTGCAAAGAAGAAAGAGATATGAGGATGATCCAATTAATAGAAAAACTACCTTCTGAGAAGAGGCTCAAAGAGCTTGGCTGTTTAGCCTAACCCAACAAAGGCTGAGGGAAGATAGGATTGCTTTCTTCAAAAGAAAGGCAGAGGGATAAATGGGTATGAACTTGCCACAAACACGTTTAGTCTTGAAATTAGCTGAAGATTTCTAACTAACAGAGAAATGAAGTTCTGCAACAGCCTTCCAAAGGAACCAGTGGGAGCAAAAAACATGATTGACTAAAGACAACTTGATAAGTTAATTGAAAGGATGGTATGATGAGACTGCCTACAATGGCATACAGCCAATCTGCACCTCACAAATGTCCCCGATAGTCGCATATGGGACACTTTATGTTGAGGGCTCTGAATTTCTATAGAGAATTGTTTCCTGGTGTCTGGTTGTGAGATATGGCCAAAATGCTCAGTGTCCAACTAACCACCATATCTGGGGGCAGGAAGGAATTTTCCCTCAGTTAAGATTGGCAGCGACACTGTAGGTTTTTGCCTTCCTCTGCAGCAGCGGTTACAGACACTTTATAGTTTAAACCAGTGGTTCTCAAACTTTTTGGCCTGTGGCCCACCTGGCTCAATTCAAACCTTTCCGCAGACCACCAGTTGCTAATGGAAACTCTCCATTGATTACATAATTACACCTGAGCCATTTTGCTAGGGCTGCAGTTAGGGAGAACCGTTTAATTTAACCAGTAAGAAAAGAAATATTAATTTAAATTATTAAACAGATTAAGCACTTGAACTTTTTCATGTTAGTTTATCAAACTTCATTTTAAATAAAATAAACCATTTAAGGTGTATGTCCAACACAAAAGATTTCAATATTTTCTTTATTTATGGCAAGGATGGGGAACCTTTTCTGGGTCAGCAGCCACCGACCCACAGAAATATCATTGTGGGACCACACTAGTGAGAAGCAAAAAAAACCCCAACCTTCACTGATGTTGCCCCCAACTGAGACACCTCACTCCCCTGGCGCTCCAGCCCCATAAAGGGAGGGGGAGAGATGGGGAGGACTGAGGTTCAAGGCCTTCCCATAGGCCAGATTTACTCTTCTGGGCTTAGTGGATATTGTGGACCCCCCTAGGCTCTGGGGAGGGGACAAAACGAGGGGATCAGTGTGCAGGTCAGGACTGCCAGTGAGTGGGATGCAGGAGGGTGGGTGCAGGAGGGGTGAGGATGCAAGGTCAGGATGGGAGATAGGATGCAGGAGCAGGCTGGGAGTAAGGTGTCTGGCCCGAGGAGGAGTGTGCAGGAGGAGGCTAGGGATGCGAGGTCTCAGTGGGAGTTGCATGAGGAGAGTAGGGGTGCAGGGTGTGGGCGTGAGGGGATGGGGAGGCACTTACCTGCCTTTGTGCCCCACACCACTTCCAGGCACTATATTCCAGGCATGGCCTCCTGCTGCTCCCATTGTCCGTATTCCTTGCGCTGCTGTTCCCCCAGCTGGGGGAGGAGCAGCAGCAGCACATGGAGCTGTTTCTGGCTCCACTTCTTCCCCATGAGCCAGATCCAGCAGGGAGGCTCAGGGCTTTCTCCCATCTCCCACTGGGAAGCCAGCAATAGCACTTCAACCTTGCGGGGGGGGGGGAGGGGGCAAGGAGGACCAGCAAGGCTGGAGCACCAGTGCAGCCTCCCTGTTGCGGGGGGAGTGAGGTGGGGGGGGAGTGAGCTCAAGCCACAGACCACCAGAAAGCAGTTGGGGACCACTAGTGGTCCATGGACTGCAGTTTGAGAACCATTGGTTTAAACTAATAGAAATGGTGGAGTCTCTGAAACTTGCAGTCTTTAAATCATGATTTGAGGACTTCAGTAACTCATCTAGATATTAGGGGTCTAATGAGTGGATGAGGTTCTGTAGCCTGTTGTGATGGGGCGACTTCCCTGCCCCGCACTGTGGGTGCGCCGTCCCCGGCGTGCTGGGGTGAAGCGGCAGCCCCGCGCCGGCCCCAGTGCTGCGCCGCCTGCTCCTCCGCAGCTCCGGGGGGGGCCGGAGGTGAGATCAGGTGTTGCGCGCCCGAGCCCAGAGACCTCCTGCCGACGCCGGAAGGCAGCGGGGCTGGCGGGCTGGTCCTGGCCAAAGGCGCACGTGCGCAGGGCCCCAGCGGCTCTGCCCCACGCCAGCGGAGCCGGGGGGGGAGGGGGAGTGGCCAGGAACGCTGGCACAAGCCCCGCCCCCGGCACACTGGATGTCCCCCCAGCGGGACACTTAAGAGGCATCATGGCCAGGAGTCGGGGGAGGAGTGGAAGAGCGGAGAGGAACAGGAGAACAAAGAGGAGACGAAGAGAGAGAGGACATGGAGAGTGGGGGCCATACGGAGGGAACAGAGGGAGCCCCTCCAGTGGAGAACCCAGGGGGCCAGAGTGAGTGAGCCCCGCGGGGTGGCACAAGGGCGGTAGGAAGTGACCCAGGGCAGGGTGATTTACCCAGGGGGTTGGTGAGTTTCGGGGTGGATTTTCCCCCACCAACCGGAGCTGGGACATGGTCCCAGCCCTTAGGGCCCTGGGTCGGGGCTCGGAGTGGGGGCAGGCCCCCCACCCCCTCTTTGCCTGCTATTGGCAGCACCGGCTGAGAGGCGTAATCTGCAAGGACCAGCCACCGCCAGACTCGGGGCGGGGCACGGGAAGGGGAGCACACAGTGAGGCAGTCCTCGCGGGACAGCAGTGGGGGTCGTGGGTTGAAGGATCCCAGGCGGGGTACACTCACGTGCCCCGTGACACCTGCAATATACAGGGCACAGTAGGTGTTTGTGATGGTCCTGTCTGCCTTAAAAATCTATGAGTCTATGAGTAGAAAAGAGACAAGATATGAGATAATATCCTTTTTTGGACTAACTTCAGTTGATGGAAGGGACCTGTATTTGATCTTCATAAATTTCTTCCTCAGAAAGATCAAAGGCTTGTTCCTTCCACCATTAGAAGGAACGTAAGCACCAGTCACTTTCACTTAGGAATATTTGAAAATATTCCGAGGCTGACACAAAATAATCACTTGATTTTAGTTAATCCCTCTGTTCCTTTACTAAATCAGGGTTTCAACTATGAAACGTGTTGGAATATGTAAAAATTAATAGGGGTCTGGGATACTGGTAAGGAGTCAGCCATAGCAGGCATTGCCCTTTGAATGTGTTTTTCCCCTTTGTCCTGGAAGCCTTGAAAGATGGTTGCACTGAACACTTGTTTTGTCTTCGCACTTATTCTGTAAAAATATGTTCAGGGTCAAAGCACTTTCCCCATCCCTATAAGCTGCTGATTAAGATAGTATATAATGCTAATTCAACTAAAAACCGGTAAACAATAAACCAGGGACAGGTATAATTGTATTCATCACCTGCTTATTAATATTCATTTTACGGGAGTCAACATTACTAAATAAGGTTTTAGGGAAAGTAGTAATAAACATGTAAATTAACATACTAAAATAGATAAAAGGGTGTAATTGGTGCCAAGTTGTTGCCACTTGGAACGATGTGTTGGGGGTCAAAGGTTAACGTGCATGGGCAATAAAGCAGTTCCATTTACCCCGTCTGCTCCTGGGTTGACTGTTTCTTCTCTAACAACATGTTTAGATAAGAGACGTGTATGCATCCAAAACATTTAAGGATGTTTTGTTTGATAAAAATCATTTTATATGCTGTTGTGTGTTTAATTAAATTCCAGTTACCATCTTAATGGAGCTTGACACAAATCAGAAGCAGAAACCTAATTATCTAGTAAATAACCAATTTATCATTCCCCATTTTCTAACTTACTAAAACTACAGTAAAACCTGTGTTATCCAGCACGCTTGAGGATTAGGGCGTTCTGGTTATCTAAAAATTCCGGTTATCTGAAGGTCCCATCAACCTAGGAAAAACCAATGGGCAATAATAGTAAAACTCAAGTTTTTAATATTGGTAGTCTTGTAGTGTGAGGCAGTTGGTCTCACATTTCTATTTTGAGTTAAAGATGATTAGTACTTCTTAAATAAAAAATTGTAAAGCCAATTGTAAACCAAGCCAGGCCTGTGAGCCTGAAGATGTGACAATATTGTGGCTGGGGGCAATGCCAGTTAACAAAGTTTTCTGGTTAACAGAGTGCTGGATAACAAAGGTTCCTCTGTATACAGTTAATACGACTCTGAAAATATTCAGCTTTATAATTGCTCAAATAAATGTATATAGTTATAGTGTATCCTCTCAGGTAGCAAAAGGATGTAACAAATCTAGCAAACAGCTCTATTTAGTTGTAAATCAACATGTTTTAATTATTATATCAGCCAATAAGACTGCACCTTTCTTCAGAAAATAACTGAAGTACAAATGAAAAAAATGGATTAAAATCAAGGCTTTCCACTTGGTGATTTAAATCATTATTTAAATAGCTGATTTAAATCATATTAACTTAAATCAATCCACTCTACAGAGAGACAAGGTATGGGAGGGTAATATATTTTATTATGTTAAGCAATAAAAATCATTTCAGAAATGCAGTAGTAACTATAAAAATATAATTGATAAACACTCCCATGACAAATTAACATACCAGCTGTATTTCGAGCACAAAGATTTTGAAATTCATAAGTAAGCAATCCATCCAAAACACAATTTATTTTTTACCACAATCTAAATAAGTCTGACAGTAAGACACGGTAAACAGCTTTTATTTTATTTCCTTAAAGTTTCTATGTTCAAATTATTTTTAGTTTATAAATTGTGTAAAAATTGGTTAAAAATCTCACAAAAATTCACTCTTTACTCACAGGTTATGTGTTGTGTGTTGCGACTTGGGGAAGATATAGTGTGTTTTTCATGCAAAACAAGAAGTTGAATCCTTACTTTATGTGGAATAACTGAACCCTAATCGTGTTGATAGAGATACTACCATGTCTCTGTCTTAGGGGAGAGCTAAAATTGGAATTTTCATTGTGCAGGAAATACAGCTCTTCATTGTTTGTTTTTAATGCAAATCAGAATAAAATGGTTAAAAACCTAAAATTCTCCATTATGAAAATTTCTGAAATTTTTAAATTCAGAAATGTCAGTAATGTTTTTGTTTCAACACTTTCAAGCAAAATGAAACATTTGACATCCACAAATTAATTTTTTACAATGTGTTGCCCTGAATCAAAATGTTTAATTTTGAGTTAGTTTGATATTAAACTGTGTCTGCCTATGGTTCCACAATGCCTCAAGCAACTTGCTAATTGACGCCATTTTCACCAATGTATCGGGTTCCCTGGCCAGACTACATCTCCCATGATGCACCAATAGACCCTGTTCAGTGCTCTTGTAATTGAGGTTGTAGTGTATTATGGGAGATATAGTCTGGCCAAGGAGCTTGACTTATCGGGGAGAATGTCTAAATCACAACTTCCATGAGGCACTACAGCACTCCAGGCAGATGAGGCTCAGTACTGAACTGTCTCAAAACTTAATCTGTGATTCAGTTTCACAAACTGAAATGTTTCTATTTGGGTTGACTAAACATGAAACAAAACATTAATTTCAGTTTCCCCCAGCAAATTCAAGTATCTGGGGAAAATCTAAATTTTCCCATGAACCATATTATTTTGCAGATGATACTTTCCTGTTGAAAAATCATTTAAATTAAAAATTGCCCAATCAGGTCTACTCTTAAAATTGAAGTTGTACAATATCTGTCATTAAATTGTACAGTATTATGGTTATACATAAAATTCAATACACATTTCCATTATAGCTGTCATAGGATAAGAGGGTAGGTGCTCTCATGGATCAGTAACTGGCTAAAATATGGTGGGGGGGGGGGAGAAGGGAAGGGTAGGAATAAATGGTCAGTTTCCAGAATGGAGAGAGGTAAACAGTGGTTCCCCCCTCCCCCCCAGAACCTGTAGCTAAGATAGGCAGGGATGGTGCCCCTAACCTCTGTTTGAAAGAAGCTGTGAATGGGTGACAGAGGATGGATGATTTGATGATTACCTGTTCTGTTCTTTCCCTTGGGGGCACCTGGACCCAATATTTCTATTCTTATGTTCTTATAAAACTATTTTCCCTTGCTTATAATTTTCTGAAATGTTGTCCAGTTGAGCTAAAATTTTGCATTTTTGTTCTCACTCCAAAAGTTATGTTTTGAAATATTTTTTCTTGCTGAAAGCTTGAGGAAATCTTTTCACCATAGGCAGAGTTTGGGGGAGTGAGGGAGGTAACCCTTTCCCCCTCTCAAAACTTCAAGTCTCAGGGCCAGGCATCCTGGATATGCAATGCAATGAATTCTGTGCTGCTATCAGTTTAGGCCCCTGAGGCAAGGAGTCAGAATTTTGTTTATAAACAGAGAGATTAGCAGGTGATTAAGATAAGAGATGGCTGTTAGGATGTTCCCTAAAGTTAAATGATCTGTTCCAAGCTTGGTGAACTACAAAAAGCAAATAGCCTAAATGACAGAAAGTAATTGTAGATGTTATTGCTGATTATATACTGTATGCATCATATGACCTTTAAGCAAAATGTTTAATTGTAGATAATCTGGGCATGACACCCAGATACACAGTCTCTTTGTCTCAACCTGTATACTATTTCCTTTTAAAAAAAACAACAGCTTCACTTAATATTTTATTTTTATAATTGTTTCAATTGCTGTAATCAAGAGGTGCTAACAAAGTCACTAATATCTTTCTTTGAAAAGATAACTGACTCTTTTAGACAAAGGAAACAGAGGTAGATCTAATCTACCCAGATGTCAGTAAGGCATTTGATACAATTCCACATGAAAAATTATTAGTTAAATTGTAAGGAATTGGTTAAAGGGTCATACTGAAAGATCATAGTGAAGGTGAGCTCCCAGGCTAGATTAAGAAGGTAGGGAAATTCCTCACTTCTTTAACATTATTTAACCTTATTTCACATTTTTATTACTAAGACACAAAAAGTGGGAGTAAACTAATAAAATTAATGGCTGTCACAAAGTTGGTAGTTATTGCCAATACCGAGGGGAATCGGAATAGCATACCAGAAGATTTGGATACCTTAACTGCAGTGATAGAAATAGGATGATATTTAATAATGCAAAATGCAGGGCTATGCATTTAGGGACTAATAATAAGAATTTTTGCTGTATGCTGAGTTCTTATCAGTGGTAAGTTACAATAGAGGAGAAAGAGTTGGGGATATTGGTTGATCACAGGATGACTATAAGCCATCAGTGTGATGGGGCTGTGCAAAGGCTAAAGAGATGCTGTGGTGCATCAGGTGAAGTGTTTCCTGTAGAGGCAGGGAAGTGTTAGTACCATTATACAAAACACTGGCGAGAATTTATCTGGAATACTGTGAGCAGTTCTGGTCTTACAATTTGAATTCATCTTTTGAAATATGGAACAGGTGCTGCAAAGGAGAGAAGTTATTTAAGTTAAGCATCAATGTGGACCCCAGAACAAATATGTGTAAATTGGCTTGAAATTAGGTGACGGTTTCTAGCCATCAAAGGAGTGAATTTGTGGGACAGACTTCTAAGGGCTGCAGTAGGGGGCAAAAAAACCTAACTGGTTTCTACTGTGAGTTTGATAAGTTTACAGAGGAGGCCGTATGACAGAACTGCTGCCTACAGTGGTGTGTGGCCCATCAGCAACTGCTTGTAGCAAAAATCCCCAGCAGCTGGAGACAAGACACTAGATGGGGAAGGATCTGAGGGTGTGTCTACACAGCAAAGTTATTTTGGAATAATGGCCATTATTCCGAAATAACTATGCGATCGTCTACACAGCCATTCCATTATTTCAAAATAATTTTGAAATAATGGGCGGCTTATTCCAACTTCTGTAAACCTTATTCTACAAGGAATAATGCCTGTTCTGAGACAGCTATTTCAAAATAAGGCGTGTGTAGACGCTCCACTTCTGGTATTTTGAAATGGCCCCTCACCAGGGCCATTCTACGTTATTTCTCCCCAGAGCCTCCTGGGGCTTTAAATCAAGATAGCACATCTACATTAGGAAAGCCTGCCTTGGACTAATTTTGAGGTTTCCCTGCAGTGTAGACCTCTGTTGGCTATTTCAAAATAAACTATTTTGGAATAACTATTCCGAAATAGCTTATTCCGAAATAGCTGTCCAGTGTAGACGTATCCTGAGTTACTAGAAAGTATTCTCTCCCCAGTATCTGCCTGGTGGGTCTTGCCCACGTGCTTGGGAATTAACTGATCATATATTTGGGGTCAGGAAGGAATTTTCCCCTGAGTCAGACTGGCAGAAAGCATGGGGGGGTTTCACTGTATTCTACAGCATGGAGCAGGAGACAGGGGTTCTTGCAGGTTTAAACTAGTGTAAATGGTAAAGTCTCTGAAACGTTAAACCATAATGTCAGGATTTCAGTAACTCAACAAGAGGTAAGGGGGTCCCTTGCAGCAGCGAATGAGTGAGGTTCTGTGGCCTATAATGTGCAGAAGCTCAGAATAGATGATCCAATTGTCCTTTGTGACTTTAATAAGAGTATGTGCATGTGTTGCATGTTGCAAGGAAGGGGAATGCTATGGCACCCCAAACATCCTGGCATGTCAATGCCCACGCTTTTCCCTGAGTCCCACCCTACTAGCCCCTTCCCCTGCACTCCAGCTCAGGCTGGCTGCTCCTCTTCAGGCAAGCATCCTGCTGGGACTGGGGCAGCCAGGACCTGAGTGTTTTGGCGGTTATCCACCACTGGAGACTAGAAGGGCCACTGTCTGTTAGGGCTACTCCACTTAGTGCTTGGGGAGAAGGCTGGAGGTTCTCAGGCTGCCTGCCCAGTGCTTTGTGGGAGCTGGGGACACTGGCTTTGGGGGACCATGCACTGCCTGCCCAGGCTGCACAATACTCTGAGGTTGGGGGGCTGGCATCTATAGGGCAGGGATTCAGGATTCTGGTGGGGGAAAGTAGGCTGGTCCTGGGTAAATGCTGTCCACTGCCTACGACTCTCTGAGTAAAAATATATATTACAATTTTAAATCTAACCAACGTCTCATAAGTGACTTTGTTATTCCCAAATAACATAATGCGTGTCTACACTACAAGCCTTTATTTTGAAATAATGTCGAGCAGGAGGACTTCTTACTCTGACTCCTGTAACCCGCATTTCACGAGGAGTAAGAGAAGTCGAAGAAAGTTCTTCCTTCGACTTCCTGCTGCGTAGACAGCGCCAAAAGCTGAATTAAGCTATTTTGACTTAAGCTACGTAATTGACGCAGCTGAAGCTACGTAGCTTCATTCGACTTTAGCCCTGCTGTGTAGATCTCCCCTGAGATATTATGTACAAAATCACTAGAGTTTTCAGTTGCATAAGCCCCTAGAATCACAGTTAAAGTTGCACCCCCTGCCTCCAAATCTGAAATGGTGCCTGTTGGCAGGTATGGAATTCATACCCGCCCCCTCACTCCTCCACACGCACACACATGCACAGCCCTGATGGCTTGAATGGAGCTGTCCCCCAAATACAGAAGTCAAATAGGGTTGCCAGGTATCCGGTATTGACCCAGAAATTCTGGTATTTTCACCTCCTGTCCGGTAAAAAAAATTCAGAAAATACCAGCCACCTAAAATTTTTCCCAAAAGCATTTCTTAAAGGGGCCATGTTGGGGGTTTTTTTGGGGGGGGGCTTAATAAATCTTGCTCAACAACTTTGGTCTCCCCCTTATTTTTCTCAACAGATTTTTTTCCCCAGTGTTTTTTTTGGGGGGGGGTGTTCAGTACTTTTGGTTAAACCATCTGGCAACCCTAAAGTCAAACAATGGACTTTGCTTTTCACCTGTTATTGAGTGGAAAAATACCTAACTCCAGAATCTCTGTGGTGACTGAGATCCCCTTGATTCTCGGAGTCTCTGGTTCAGCATTGGCCATAGCCTTAACACAGTTCAGGGCAGCTCTGGGGCTTTTATGAAATCAGCTAGCCATGGAGACAGCCTGCAAGCAAGGGATAGCTGAACACAGTGCTCTGTAGCCACACCGCTTCCCCAACACGCTCCCTTTGCTGTGGCTAAAGGGGTGCCATCGTCTTTTTAATGAGGGAACTCTCCTGTGCCAAAGGAATCCAGAGCTGGTGAGATGCAGCCAGTTTCCACTCCATTTCTGCAGCCTAAGCAACCCAATGAGTGGAGCAGGCCAGATACTCTGGCCCATATATTTACCTCTTTTGCAAAGTAAGTGCTGTGGGTAAATATTGGCATTCCCACATCCTGAAGAAGATTGTTTCGGGAGGGGAAAGTGGTCCATTAGTGATGTTAAATAGCTTCCTTTCAAATGTTTGGCTTCCTGGCTCAGCTTGTCTACTGGTAGAGCTCATTCCTTATATCTTTGGGATTTACAAAGTAATTCATACATAGCTCAGTTTTTTCTATAATTTTGCTTAATAGATATTTGCGAAGAATTTAGCTGCCTAATGAAGCTCTGACCCCGACATGACACCATATACTTTGTGCCTGAACTGACAACATGTACCATCAGGCTGCTGCTGGGACAATTTGCACTAAGGATGTTGCAAATGTCTTACTGAAACACTCATATAATCCCAAAACAACCCCCTCCTCCCATTCCTGTCATCCTGAAGGACAAAAGAAAATTGCAGGCATGAAAGACATGCCATTCCTGCTGTTTTAGGGTCTCTATGTGATCTTTGCTGCTCTGCACAATTTTCTGCAAACTAAGCTTTTATTTAAAAAAAAAAAACTGTCATTTTCTGTTGGAAAGAGTTTGCTGTCAGAGTATGAACCTGTGTGTTGCTGTCCTGTTAACCTAGCCCTGCAGAAAACTGTCTCCTTGGAAATAAATAAATTAAATTAAAAGCCACAACAGCCATCTAAGCTTGACCCTCATCCAAATATCTTTATGAACTTCAAACTTCCGGGCCTTCATGAGCTGTTTAATTGCTTATATTTAGGACTTAAGATGTTTTTCTTTTGTTTTGTTTTTCTTTAAAAAGCAAAGCAACAATAAAATGGAATATTAATACATTAAGGTCATAATTTTAAATGCACTAATGCTAGAAAATGGATGGTGGGGGAATTAACTACACTTAACCCAAAGGATTAAGGGAAGTCTGAGGAAGAGTGCTCTATTTTGAAATAAGTGCTATGTAGCTGTGCCCAAATCAAAATAAGCTATTTCAGCTTAAGCTATGCAATTAGCATAGCTCAAGTTGCATAGCTTATTTTGACTTTAGCCTGAAGTATACACTTGACTTAGGAGAAGTTTAACAGTCTCAGTTTATCACTTCCTAGTTTTTTGCATTTAAATGTTATAACCTTCCCTTACAATGATATTTTAATTTAAATTTAAATATTTTTGTTTGCTCTGTGTGTGTTTCAAATCTATAAAAGGAAGCCTGATTCTCTACTTCACTTCCTTCCCTCCCTACTCTACATGTCTGTCCCTTTTTCTTTTCATTGAGTAAGGAAATGATGGTCTTACTTTAAAAGAGAGAGTTTGAAGATTATGCAGAATTTGTAATCACAGGATCTGCTTCTATCAAAGATCTCAGGCAGGAAAATTTATCATTTTGAGTTTGTGTGTTAGTCACAGAACCTAAGAAAAGATACCTTACAGGTCTCACAAAGTGAACATGAATTTCACAACTTCAGAACTTTTAAAATAGTTTCTCATGACTTTTTGTTGTCCAGCGGTACTCAGTTATGTTCTTTGCCATTTTCCTACCACCCTCAACTTCCTGCCAGTAGAGCACACACTAACTGCCCATAACATATTTTACAAAGAGAGGGGAAACTGCTTTGTTAATCCTAACAATAATAATACTTAGGTGTTATACACCACCTCTCATCCAAAGATTTAAAAGTCTTTTAAAACATTAATATATTAAACTTTAGTATCTGTTAGGTATGTATTATATCCATTTTACAGTTGTATAACCTGAGGGACAAAGAGGTTAAGGTCCAAGTTTTGTCTTGGCCAGTACTGCAAAATGGAGCAAAAATACTAGGAGATAATTCTGTGTTCCATTAATCCTACCATCCAGGATTTTCTGGAGTGGGCTAGGATATGTGTAGTAGAGCACACTTGCTGCTAGCAGAGCGTGTTGCCAGTTAGGGTGTGCTGCCATCTGCAGCTTATGCGCGGCATTGTTTTAGATTATCATGTCTGACCAACCTAATAGCTGTCTTTGATGGGGTAACAAGCCTTGTGGATAAGGAGGAAGCAGTAGATGTGGTATATCTTGACTTTTGTAAGGCTTTTGGTACTGTCTCACGTGACATTCCCGTAAACAAACTAAGGAAATACAACTTAGATGAAGGTGCCATAAGATGGATGTATAACTGGTTGGAAAACCATTCCTAGAAAGTAGTTCTCAGTGGTTCACGATTGAGCTGAAAGGACAGAAGAGGTGGGATCCCACAGGCATTGGGTCCAGTTCTGTTCAATATCTTCAATGATTTCAATAACGATTTAAATAATGGCATAATGAGTACACTTATAAAGTTTGCAAATGATACCAATCTGGAAAGGGTGGTAAGTGCTTTGGAGGTTGGACCCCGCTACAGTGTGCCAGGACTCTCTGATCCTGGAACATGCATGGTCATGCCGGACCATAGATGTTGCCAGACCCAGAGAATCCTGGATTTTAGAGGTGCAAACTGTAGTCAATTTATTGTGAAACAGGTCTAAGAAACAAAAATGAAGTAGCACTGGGAGTACACACAAATGAAATAACAGGAATTTAGGAAACAGTTTGTTCTTCTAAGATGAGCATGAAGGAAGGAGAAGATCAGGGGATAACTCAAAGTTGCTGAAACATGAAGGCATCCAGGCTTCTGATGGCTCAGCTCACCTGATGTAAATCAACTTAGCACCATGGGAGGTAGTGGAGCTATGCCAATTTAGGCTACATCTACAATTTATATTGACATTTAGTGAGTATGTGGCTTTCATTTGGATGAGGGGCAAATGAGAGCAGATCCCACTTCAGAATGATACCATTTGTGTGGTCTAAAATAAGTCTTTTTTTTCTAGTACCCACTGCTCCAAATGATTTTGTATTGCAAAAGTGGAACTTTCCAGGGAAAAGTAATCTGGACCTGAAGTCATAGCTATAGGGTTTTGCATTCTGAAAGAGGAGAGGTGATTGCTCCTATTGCCTCGATAAGCAACAAAATTATTTCCATTTGTCAGCACAGAGAGCTTCAGATTTTGCGTATACTAGGATTCCCCCCCCCCCCCCCAAATCTCTTACGTCAGTAAGTTTTGTGTTTGTGCTAGGGCAGATGGATGAACCTGAATCTTAAATATCCCAGTCCCCCTAGTCTCAACACCCTTGCTTTCCAAGAGCCCAAACAGAGTAATAAAACTGTAGCAAATTCTCTGCTGTCATAGAAGCCTGACAGTCTCTTTGGCTGCTGCTGCAGCTGCCATACAGTCTTGAGTTTCTACTTGCAGCTGTTTTCTCCATGGTTCCACATGGCTGGGGGAGAGAAGAAGATGCCACATAGCTCCCAGTGCAACAAGACTGTCTTCTCTGCACACATCTGGAGTCTTTTGCAAAGGGGGTGCGGCTGATTGGGCCCCATCTGTGCCAAGAAATCTTTTGCCAAGAAAGCCTGATCTTACATGAGTCAGTGGGAGTTTTGCTATTGACTTGAATAAGAACAGGATCAGCTGCAAGTGAGGATGGAGAAATTTCTTCCCCTGAGTCTTCCTTGGACTCTTATCCAGTTCACAAAGGTTATTTCGGAACGATAACTTTATCTTCGAATGTTTCCAGGTAGAAAGAGAAAAGCCAGAAAGCATAATACGTTGGAGGTGCTTCTTATGTTCCATACCAAAGGAAAAGGGTCATTGCTGCAGATCAATGAAGGGAACAATGTAGGAAACCATTGGGGAAGACTGAAAGAATGTCAAGGGAAATGTAACTGTTCTAACCAACAAACAAAAACAAAGCTAAAAGATTTGCTAGCACTTTCATTTCTTTGCAACGTTACACGTGCATGGGCACATAACTATTTTATTATAGAGAACTGGCCATGCATCCCTGAGCAGCAGATAACCTCCCCCCCAAATTGGGGAGACTAATCATGAAACCCTGTCCCACATGGCCAGAGCCTTGAGCCTCCCTGCATCCTGGGGCCAGGGCCAGAGCAATCCCAACCCAGCATCCCATGGCAGCAGCTACAGCCACAGAAGACAGGGCTGTTCCCAGCCTGTTATACCTGCCACTCATACATGTGTCATTTCAGTGAGGAACAGAGAGCTAAGAAATCATCAAGGCATGCCTCTTCAGAATGGGAAGCAGTCATAAAGCCTTTTGTAAATAACAACCTCAAACTGAACAGAAAATACTTTAGGACTGAGGCTTGCAAATTGTTTCCTAGGCTGTGTGTTTGCTCAGTAGCTGTGGGTGTATGTTTTGATCCAGGGAAAATCCAAGTAGCTCTGCTTATGTCCAAGCTGTTTGTTCTTATAAATATGGAATTTTACATGTTTACAACGTTCCAGTGTAGGGAGCCATCTGGTGGCTATTGTGAGCAATGGTTGATTAAAGATATTTTTTATTTATTTAACTTTTCACAGACAATAACAAAGAGAAGGAAAAGAAGCCTACCATCACAACACAGATATTATATTCAGAACTAGTAATCCCATTGACATATAAAGCAAGGATAGGTACACAGCAGTGTTATTTCAGAATAACTGACGTTATTCTAAAATAACATAGTCCGCTATTTAGTTATTCTAAAATAACTACAAGCAGTTATTTTGACATAATGTCAAAATAATGTCAAGCTGGGGGATTTCTTACACTGACTCCTGTAACCCTCATTTTATGAGGAGTAAGGGAAGTCGGAGGAAGAGTGTTCTTCCTTTGACTTCCTACTGTGTAGACAGCGCCACAAGCTGAAATTCGACTTAAGCTACGCAATTTCGTATTTCGACTTAAGCTACGCAATTGACGTAGCTCAAGTTGCGTACCTTATTTTGGCTTTAGCTCTGCTGTGTAGACATGCCCCAAGAGAGTTAATCAGTCGTTCTAGTGATATTGTGTGCGCAAGTTCAAGGAATAGGCCCAGCAAACCTAAGCAATATCCACTCTTACAGATAAACTTAGGCTTCTTTCACAAGTTCTACTTTCCTCCTATGTGTGGAAACATATAAGAAACACTCACTTTCCAAGAAGCAATGGACAGCCTATACTCATTATTCTCAGTTTTTTGTTACGTTTTTTTAAAACTTTCCAACTCATTCAATAAATGAATTATATACACTAGAGGTGAGGGGTTTTTTTGGGGGGGAGGGTATCTTTTATTTTTAGAAAAGCAGTTCAGCCATTTAGGATAATAATCATTCCACAGTTTACTCTTTACCCCTCATTGTCTTATACTGCCAGTTAGTTGTTTATTTTTTAAATAAATAGATGTATAGATAGCCAGAAAGGACACTTATGAACATCTAGTCTGATCTCCTGTGTAACACAAAGCCATAGAATTTCTCCTAGTAATTCCTGAACCAAGCCAAATAGCTATTGGTTGGACTATAACATATCTTAAGAATGGCTATACTAAGTCAGACCAAAAGTCCATATAGCCCAGTATCCTGTCTTCCAACAGTGGCCAATGCCAGATGCCCCAAAGGGAGAAAACAGAACAGGTAATCATCAAGTGATCCCTCTCCTGTCATCCATTTTCAGCCTTTGACAAACAGAGGCTAGGGATACCATTCCTACCCATCCTAGTTAATAAGTATTGATGGACCTAACCTACTTAAATTAACCTAGTTCTTTTCTGAACCATGTTAAAGTCCTGGTCTTCACAACATCTTCTGGAAAGGAGTTCCACAGGTTGACTGTGTGCTGCATAAAGAAAAACTTCCTTTTGTTTGTTTTAAACCTGATACATACTAATTTCATTGGGTGACCCCCTAATTCTTATGTTCTGAGAACAAGTAAATGACTTTTCCTTATTCACTTTCTCCATACCTGTCATAATTTTATAGACCTCTATAATATCACCTCTTAATCTCCTCTTTTCTAAATTGAAAATCCCAGTATTTTTCATCTCTCTTTGTATAGCACCCACTCCAAAACCCTAATAATTTTTGTTGCCCTTTTCTGAACCTTTTTCAATTTCAATATATCTTTTTGAGATGAGATGACCACATCTGTATGCAGTATTCAAGATGTGGGCGTACTATGAATTTATATAGAGGAAATAAGATATTCTCTGTCTTATTCTCTATTCCTTTTTTAATGATTCCTAACATTCTGTTGGCTTTTTTGATAGCTGCTGCACATTGAGTGGATGTTTTTAGAGAACTATCCACAATGACTCCAAGATCTTTCTTGTGAGTTGTTATAATTAAATTAGTCCCCATTATATTGTATATATAGTTGGGTTTAGTTTTTCCAATGTGCATTACTTTGCATTTATCAACATTAAAATTCATTTGCCATTTTGTTGCCCAGTCACCAAGTTTCATAAGATCCTTTTGAAGCTCTTCACTGTCTGCTTTGTACTTAACTATCTTGAGCAGTTTAGTATCATCTGCAAATTTTGCCACTTCACAGTTTACCCCTTTCTCCAGATTATTTATAAATATGTTGAACAGGATTGGTCCCAGTATGGACCCTTGAGCGACCCCACTAGTTACCTCTCTCCACTCTGAAAACTGACCATTTATTCCTACCCTTTGTTTCCTGTCTTTTTCCAGTTATCAATCCATGGGTATATCTAAACTGCATCCCTTTTTCGATAAAGAGATGTAAATTAGACATACCGAAATTGTAAATGAAGCCGGGATTTGAATTTTCCGTGCTTCATTTACATAATGGCGGCTGCAGCTTTTTTTTGAAAAGCCGCTTTTTAGAAAAAAAAACACAGTCAAGACGGGGATCTTTCGACAGAAATGCCCCGTTTTGAAAGATCCTGTAACCGGCTTCATTTACAATTTCGATATGTCTAATTTACATCCCTTTATCAAAAAAGGGATGTGGTTTAGACATACCCCATGAGAGGACCTTCCCTCTTATCCCATGACAGCTTATTTTACTTAAGAGCCTTTGGTGAGGGATCTTGTCAAACACTTTCTTGAAGTCTAAGTATACTATATCCACTGGATACCCTTTGTGCACATGCTTGTTGACCCCTCAGAGAACTCTTGTAGATTAGTAAGGCATGATTTCCCTTTACAGAAAGCATATTGACTTCTCCCCATTCATCTATGTATCATTACGTACAGAAGATGATTTAAAGGATAGGTTACTAACCACAGTTAATAATTCCACAATTTCACATTTGAGTTCTTTCAGAACTCTTGAGTGAATGCCACCTGGTCCTGCTGACTTTTTACTTTTAAGTTTATCAGTGTGTTCCAGATTTATTCCAAATCGGATGTCTTTTAGAAAGACATCCAATCTTGATTTTAAAACTTCAAGTGATATAAAATCCACTGCATCTCTTGGTCATTTTTCCCCGGAATTAATGTACTGTTACTGTTAAAAACATGCAACTTATATCCAATCTGAATTCTTTTAGTTTTACCTTCCAGCTGTTGGATCTCATTATGCCTTTGTTTTCTAGAGTGAAGAGACCTTAGTTATCAGAAATCCTATCACAGCATGGGTATTTGTAAATTCATGATCTACTAACCTCTTAACCTTCTCTTTGATAATCTAAATACACCTTAAATCATTCTTATGGTACCTTTCTGAACCATTTTAAAATTTTTAACTAATCAAAAGTGAGTTAAATTGATTAAATGTATGGTTGCCAGGTTAAAGTAACTCAGTAAAGAACTTATGCATGTTGGACATACATTTTATTTCAATCCTGTCTTTAGATAAAATGAGGATTGCAAAAAAGTGCAATTTTCCTTCAGCGGGAATTCAAACATGGTACTAATTTATTTGAAGTAAATCTTCATTTCAGTTTGTTGTTTTCTGCAGGGTTGCTTTATACTTTTTAGCTGACTTAGTTGTACATGGCAGGACTTCATTGTGTATTTTGTAAAATCATCTACTGGCCATGAATGTGCAAATATATTAGTTGATTTTCCAAGCTATGCAGTAACACAGATCCATCTGTCAAGAGCAAGATTCACACTAAACTGAGATGATAAATTAATATTCATGTGCCAGTTAGGCCAGAAGTTATCTGAAATTTCCTGAAAGGAAAAACTGGGGAAGAACCCACTTTTAATGTAGCCCTAAAATTCCTTCTGTTGATCTATATTTTCTGAAGGTCTGCAACTCCTTTTTCTTATGTGCTGTCACATTCCAAACATTTTTTCATTCAAACCAAATATTTTCACTGTTTTCATTTCATATTTTCATTTGTTTTTGTTTGCTGTCTGACCCAAAAATCTCCTCCTGGCTGAATCATTATATTTAAAGTACAATTCATCAGTGCACATCCAAATGAGAGGACAAAATTTGAATGTGTACTTCTCCTGTACTATTTTATTCCTTCATGCCTCAGTATGAATTTCAAAAGGCTACTCGATGAAGTTTTTTTCATGATTATTATTGTTATTATTAAAGCCAAATTCAAACCAAGGTTGAATTTGGTCCTTTTTTCATTAATTTAATAGTTATTGTCCAACCAAAGATTAAAATCAAATTGTACATGCACTCTTTAAGAAATAATTCTTTCAAAAATAAGGGAGACAATCACAGAAATGTGAGTCATGGCTCCTAGTGGTCAAAAAAGGAATAAAAATATCTTGGATATTGTAAGTGACTAATTTCTTTCAGGCATCTTAAGGAACAGTGAAAATAAATTGCACCAAATAAACGCAAACATAACAGTATGAACCAATCAAATTTATTGCACAAACTCCTTTCCTCCCAGAAGCATGACAAAATATGTCTGTATTTCACATTTTCTTGGTGTGCGTGCATATGTGTGTGTGTGTGTGTGTATAAATTGGCAGAATATTTAATTCCCAAAAAGGAGAAAAGTAGATCACAGCAAAATATGAACTTATGCCCATTTTGGGGGATAAAGTTTAAAACCTGAATAAAGATCACATATCTCTCTGAAATTCTTTTTTTTTTTTCTGACAGCATCATACAAAACACATCACAATAAATTGCAAATATATAAGAATACCGGTCAAATGATCCTGGGAAGATTTATGTTTCTGTTTTGTCAATATGATTTAACATAGCATGCGGATCAGAAAATAACTTCTTAATGCTGTGCATTACAAATGAATTGTAGATTTGCCACATGGTATCAGTGGCACTGGAACAATTCGTATAATGGGGGTACTGAAAGCTTTTGAACAAAACTGCAAATTCTGTATATGATGGAAACTGCCTCAAACCAGGAGGTATGTTGCTGCACCCCTGCACTCCTAGTTTCACACTTCTGCATGGAATGAGCGTGTCAGTGAAGTGCCCCAAAGATCTGTATAAGAACCAATGTTGTTTAATATATTGTTCATCCCTCATTTCAGAAAAATCAGGTAGCAAAATTTACTGCTGACAAAAACTATTTAGGTTAGTTAAGCCTAAAGGGATTGTGAGGAACGTCAAAGGGATCGAAGAAAGATAAGCATTGTAAAACACAGTGCGGCAGCGTGACTTTGAAAGAGCAATTTTAAATAGTCATATACAGTAATGGCTTGTGAATTTACTGTAACCAGAAAGATCTTGGTGTTATTTTGGACAGTTCAGTCAAAATATCTGCTCAGTTTGCATCAGCTGTCAAAAATGTGTTAGACTTTTTTGAGAAAGGAACAGAAAAGAATACTGGCAATTTTATAGTGCTGTTATACACATCAGTTTAATGCCCCCACCTGTCTACTCTACACAGTTTTGGAAACCCTGTTTCAACAAGGATAGGCAAGACATCAAAAAGGTCCCAAGAAGGACAACAAAAATTATTACACACAGAGAAAATCTTCAATTTTGTTTAGAGAAAAGACAAGAGTAGACAGATGGAAGTGGTATATAAAATCAATTGGACAGTAAAGGTTAAGTCAGGTGCATGTTTTACCCTTTCACATACAAGGTACAGTAAAAATCATAGTGATTGAATATGTATACAAATTCTAGGAATTAACCATCATGCTCAGGGAATAAACTAGCCACTAACTGCTTGGGGCAAGAAGAAAAAGGATTTTAAAGATTCCTGTGACTGTGAAACATCTTAGATTAGTCCCTTTTGGAAACAGGATACCTGCCTACATAGACTGCTGGTCTGATCCAGGATGACAATTCTTTGATTGTGATGATGCAGTGCAGACACACCAGATACACCGAACAAAGAGGTGACTTGTTCACACAGATTTCCATCTCCCTGCTGCTACAAGCTGAGCGTATTTCAAAACTGAAGCAGCATTAAAAAAGGCTGAATTATTTTTGCAATGTCCCGTTTAAAGCCCACTTAAATCAAAGGAGATACATTTCACTGGCAGTCAGACAGTTCTACATGTAAATGAGGAACTGCTGCTTCCAAAGTGGAAGTCAAGGCTGCTTTCATATTGTTGCAAAACTTCTAGTATGCAATTCTAGTTCTTTCTTTAAAGAAATACGTTAGAAATTAGTAAGAGAAGAGTCAGGTTCAGTTCCCACTGCTCTGGTCTCAGGATATATTTGGTAAATAGTTGCCAATTATACTGTGAATAAAAGGTGTATAGCCCAGTATACATGCTCAAGATTCATATGGAGTCTTGTGTTCATTATTATAAAACATAATCATAGCTATTGTTCATTGGGGTAGTGAAGAGGAAGAAGAGTCTTAGGAAAGAATTCAAGAAATAAGAGTTTAGTTTCACACTCTCCCACAGACTTCCCATGTGACCTTGGACAACCACTTAATCTCTCTGTTTCTCATTTCCCATATTGAAAAGTGGTGATGATAACTACCTACATCACAGATGTTTTTAGATGGGATTCGATATATGACTGGGAAGAGAGGATATTTCAGTAAGTAGGTAAAGATAGTCATATTCATAAAGTAACCTTTTTTAAAATGTCGTTTCTTTACTTTCCAAGAGAATTAAAGAAGAAATAAAATTGTTTCCCTTACATTGTACCGAGGAAGATTAACAACAAAATGTCTTCATATTAATTTTTTGCATCCTTATAGAATTCTTATTTAAAAAGACACTTAGCACAGCTCTTTCCTTCCTTCTCCTCCCGCAGACTGGGAACAAAGTGATGACACAGATAATTAAGCAGGTTCATATTCTACCATATGTAGCCAGCTTCTAATCAACCGTGTTGCCCATATATGAGGCAGATTAGAATATTAAGGATTTAAAGTCAAGATTAGTTATAGAAGCTTTCTTCATCCTGTGGGAACACATTAAAGGCACTGGGTGCTGATTGAACAAAAGGCTTTAAGAGCTGCAATATACAGTATGTTTGCATAGGCATATTCTTTCCTTAAATTGTCACATCAGTCAGACAAGTGAAGACCTTATTTCAGGTGCATTGGAACTATACTAGCATCATTCCCGTTTAGGAAGGGTGATTTGTTCACGAGACAAAAATGAGCCCTGAAGACTATTTTATGGAAACATTTGAAGATGCACCCTTTAATTGTATTTCAAAGGGATGATGACTGTAGTGCATCTCTATGTTTTTATTATTTTGTTAGTCATTGGAGACATACTGTGGCATATGAGAGAGATTTAATTTTATGTCCTCTTTCTCTTACATACTAGTCTTGTTCTGCTGTGAGCTAGTTTTAGTTCCCTAATGCAAGCAAAACAGCTGGCAGGATAGATGTTCCACATACATAATAAAATGCTAGAACAAAATTAGAAGAGGATTAGAGACACTTACTAGCTGGTGATTATTGGTATTACAGAACACTAAATCCAAATGTTCCTCCTTCCTTCCTGGCGCTCACTTCCCCTCCCCAGCCAATCAACCTTCTTCCTTTTTCCTTTCCCTACAACTATTCCAGAATAGTAAGGGTTGAATCTTCTCTGTAATTCATGAGAGCAAGGCACTGACATTAGCGTTTTGTCCAGCAAACACCTTACCTTCTGAAAACAACTATGTTCCATTATACAGAATTTTGTAGATGGTCAATGAAATAATTATTTGAGGCAATCCCAAATTAACTATTGTAATATAAAAATTGTGGTAAGGACTCAGCAGAGTCATTTCCACCTTCCCACTGATTTTCCAGTCCATTAAGCCAGTTTACATCTGTATAATGTAAAACTGGAGTAACACAGTAAAGAGTTACATTCCTTAATGGTTATTATTATTTATTATTTGTTTTACTGTAGCACCTAGAAGTCCCAATCATGCACCAGGACCCAGTTGTGCTTGGGTTAGTACAAACCCAGAACAAAAAGATGTTCCTTGCCCAATGAGTATACAATGTATTTTTTTTTTTACTCTTGCATGTCCTGGGGGCACACTGGTTCTCTCAGAAACTGCCTATATCTGATAATTTTAGAGAATTGTTTGCTATTTTTAAGTTTATACCAAGTAGCTCATCACCTCCCTAACATTTTATATTTTACCCTTCTTAGTTTGTGCTCCCTTTCTCTTGGCTTTACTTGGGGTGGATTTCTATTTTTCTGAAGGATCTCTAGTAGGTTTGAATAACCCCTCCTGTCTCATTTTTCAGATATACTGGGGGGGGGGGGTGGGTTCTTGCCTTCTTGCTTCCTGTATTGTATAGGGATAATCATCTTCGACTGTATCTGTATAAATCAGTGGTCACCAACCAATAGAATGGGATCTACTTGAAGATCCTTGAGCCTCTGACAGGTGATCCTGACTGGTTTGACTGGGAAGTTATCAAGCGCTGGCACTTCAGCTGCCCCTTTGCCCACTGTCATGCTGCTCCTGATCTCTGCCTTGTTGCTGCCCCCCTCCAGGAGCCTCCTGCCTGCAGTGCAGGATAGAGAAGAGTGCTGATGTTCAGGGCATCTCCTTGCCCTTATCCCTGTACCCCGTCTTCACAAAGTGGGCAAGGTGAGGCCTCTGAGAAGGGGTGGAGTGAGGGAAGAGGGAGGAGGCATGGCAGGGGTATTTGGGTTTGTGGTAGATCCTGGATTGACTTAAATTCAAAAGGAATTTAAGGAGGAGTAACGGTAGTTCGAATTAGAGATCCTAATTCGAACTACCTACTCCGTGCCGCATGTAGCCGCGGGCACAGAGTTCGGACTAGGGGACATTTAAAAATGGCGGCACCCGGGAACATGCAAATGAAGCCCGGGATATTTAAATCCCGGGCTTCATTTGCAAGTTCGAATGCCTGCATTAGCCTCCCTAGTTCGAACTAGGGGGCTAGTGTAGACATACCCTGAGCTATTTTGTGTAGCGTAAGGCAGGTGCCTAACACATTCTCACAAGAAACAGTTTAGGCTCTTTATAGCTACCTAACTCAGGGAGACGGCTTCCCAACGGAGGGTCACAAGTAGAGACAGGGTCCTCTCTGAAGCCCAGACTTAGGTACCTATCTGCACGAGAGGGGCAGGACTTAGCACCCAGCCCTCTGATCAGCAGCTCCCATTGGCCAGCTTAGGTGCTATCTTTTGTGGATCGTATTCTAAGAGGCTTATCTCCTTCCATATAGAGGAGCCTATCACTTAACTCAGGCTTTGTGGATCTCAGTGTTGTTCTATGATTTTCTAGGCACCTAAAAGTAAAGGTTGTAATGCTCAGTGTTGAAACACCTATGTCCTTTTTTGGATCCAGGACTATGTGTCGACAA
This sequence comes from Pelochelys cantorii, assembly GCA_032595735.1. NCBI lineage: Eukaryota > Metazoa > Chordata > Testudines > Trionychidae > Pelochelys > Pelochelys cantorii. Next base: position 146,400,467 of record CM064327.1, read on the forward strand.
GTGTAAGGATGAAAACTGGCAGGGCAGATACCAGAGAGGGAAGGAGACAATTATGGAGATAAGTATTTGTCTTGTTATCTGAGAAGATCTAGGTACTCGTGTCTTGGGAAGAGGGATGTGAATAGTGCGAAGGGGATAGGAATATTTGTGGAGGGAAAAAAAAGGAGAGATGAGCTAGTGGTACAATGTGCGCTCACTGTAAATAAATACATTCATCATTGTTTTGTAACAGTTACAGTGTCAGGGAACACAGGTCTCAAACCTCTGTCTCCAAGGAGCCAGTAAGTTTTGACTTGTCAACCAGTGGCTTATTAACAGTTGCTAGAACTAGATGCTCAACTTTGACAAAGGACTCCAATTCTAGTCTCTATTTTGAGGACCTCTGGGAGTCCTTATTGGTTCCCTGCTTCCGTTTAAATGAAGCAGAGGAATTTGTCCATGCAAATAGGTTTCTCCTCTTAGGACTGCTTCCCTGATGCTACCTTCACCCCTTCCTGATCTTCTGGTAACCTGACACCTGCTGCCTTCTGACACCTGATTCTAGTTTTGCCCTCTGGTATATCTCAGACTCCTATCTCAGGTAACTGACCCAGGCTGCTGACTCCTGATTCCTACTCTAACCACTAGATCAGACCACCCGGCCACGTACCTGTCATGACAGTTTGCATGTGCTTTCAAGCCTGGGCTGTGCAGTTGACCTTTGACAACCAGCTATTGCAGAAAAACACCGCACTTCAGACAGGGTTGATAGAGCCGTGTTTCCCAACACATTTTTCAGAATGGTTTGATAATAATCATCAGTGATTCCAGGATTTCATAAATCAGCACCACTTCCTCTTCAAAATCCATCCAGTATCCTGCACTACTGATGGTGCAAGGGTGAGCCTGGTTATCAGCCTGCTCTCAGGCAACCATTAAACTGGGCCTGACAACCTGATATTATGAAACTGGAAGGTCCCTCTCCAAACTGGGTCAGTGTTATTTCATGCTTGAATGGCAGAGGCTGCCCTAAGAAAACTCTGAGAGGGGCAGGGAGCTGTAGCCTCCTGTACTGTGTAATTCCACTGCCTCGTGGCCATATCAGGTTGTCACATTCCATGAAGAGGGAGACCTTGAGAAGAGTCCTTAGTGTATTCCAGTTAAGATCAAGGCATGAGGGATCTCTCTTTCCTGCATGTTTTGAGTTCATACAGGACAGACAGAGATAAAACAACCTGATTCACCTCACTAGAAGCAGAGATGGTGCTGGCAGCAGCATTCGTTTTCTATGGTGGCAAAGCCACGGACAGCCCACGTTCCCATCCATTGGCTCGCAGGGAGGCAGTCATGAAGATCCCACCAGAGCTTTTGAAAGAAGAAATTAAAGATGAGTTAGCCCAGGTGGAGATCTGCATGAATCTGGATGCACTCCGTGATCTCACCATCCATATAGATAACTTGTTATGGGAACAAAGGGAGGGGAAAAAAAGGGTCTTGCATTTCTCCTATCCACATACTGTGTGATCTCTTCAGGACTGCCTCCCTCATGCCTTGGTCTTAACTGGAACACACTGAGGACTCTTCTCGAAGTCTCCCCAGTTGCAGGTGCTGATCTACTTGCACATACCTGGAGAGCCCATGTGAACTGCCAGTCCTGCTGAATCTCATCGAGGCAGCTGACTGCTTCATAAAGGCAGTGGGAGCTCAGATCCTACAGAGTCCTCTGCCACCTAAAGCCACTTTCAACTTCATAGAGACCTTTGATGGTTCCCCTTGGTCTTCTAGTGTAACAGAGGTTGTGATTTAAGATTATTGAGAAATGTTACAATTTTGAGTGATCCATTCTCCACAATTTCTCCCAAGCCTCAGGCTCTCCTTGCTGATCCTCCACAATTTACTAGTTTGGTGGCAATTATAGGAAGTCTGTTTTCCATCAGATTTTTGTTGGCAGCACTGTTTGAGACTTCTGGATCCTATTCCTGCACCAACAATGCAGGCACAGATTGGAAGGTATGTACAGGAAAATGAGAGGGAAAGGCTTCAAATTTTATTTTGTTTATTATAGAAATCTGTCTGTCTAAATGTCCAGTGCTACTGACAATTACTCATCACAGATCCACTACTGACTAATCATAAGGGTGGAGTTAAATTTTTTGATTTTTTTTTTCTGGACACCAAAAGCTAGCCTTAGAAACGTGCCTTTATGTCTTTCAATGAAATGAGTACAGAGTTGGCTGCTGCATTATCAAGCCAGATAGTGCTGTCAGTCAGACCTGTGTAAAAGTGTAGTAACTACCGAAGTCACAGAAGTTACACCAGTGAAAAACAGAATAATTGAGAACAGAACCAGGCCTGTCTTCTTTAGAGCAGTGTAAACATATTAGGAGAACTGGTTGATCTCATAATTTAATTCAGCACGTTATCATCACTCTTCATTTAAAGACGATTATATTAGAGGTAAATGAATTGATTTATCGGATGATTACAATGGAGGCTGTTAGGATCATGACAGCATCTCTGATGTTGCTGCTCATAGCGCTTCTCAGAATGAAATGGATGTGATTGAAAGGGATGTACAAGTAGCAGAGACAAAAAAAGTCAGCTGTTTTTTATTATAGTTATTTATAGAACATTATTTAGTTTCTGTGGTAAATCAGACAGGTAAAGACAACAGACACCTGCCTAACAAAATCAGATCAAGCCTGAGTCTTCATTGGCTTGAAACTTCTGTAGTGACTTATACCTATGCAAAGTCAGGGTAAACTGGGTGTAAAGTGCCATCAAAATGGAATTTTCGATCCATTACACCAAGATTAGTGTTTTGCACTTTCTTTGCACAACTGGAAATAGCAATATAAAATGCAAGGGAGTGTAGAATGAGGCCTATACCATCTGAGGACTTGATCCTGTAAAAGGATTAGCAGAACCAGAGCCTAAATAGACAATATATAAACAAGAAAGGCGAGGAAGGATACAACAGAGAGTGCTTTCTTTCATAATCCTTTCCTATTTTCCTTTTTGTCCATGTATTTTTTCACTCTTGGCTTCGTGTTTTAACCCGAGTTGGTTTTCTTTCCTTCTTTATTTAAAAGCAGAACACTGCCAATGCCTGTAGAGTAACAAGTATTTTGAGAGAACACTATTGACTTGCAACTGCTTCATGACCTGTATCCTCTTATTGAGACTCTGAAGCCCCTTTTTTAAAGTGTTTTTTTTTAAAGACTTGATCATGTAGTCTATGTACATACAAGGCTTCTCACAATGTTGTGTTCCACTAAGACTCTGTTTTCATGGACATTTTACTTCTAGGAGATTGCTCCTGACATGCATGGTGAGTAAATCTATTGCAGCATATTTCAGATTAATTTTGCAAACCAAGAGCCTCCTAATTTTAAATAAAAGAGCAATGATGTGATGGAGTGGAAGGAAGTATTTACTTGTTCATTCCACAGGACCATTTCTCTGCTGCAGAGCTCATAAAGGCTAGGCCACAAATACTTGCAGGTAACAGTGATCCAGTTATTGTCCCCAACAGCTGCCATATACATCATATGATTTCACTAATTTCACAGCTATCTCTGGCACTGAATATTACTTCCTTGCTCAAATTTCATCTCCTCACTTTGTCATCTTTATACAAATATTATTTTTGCAGAGTTTAGGATGGAAGAAGTTGTTACAGGAAAAAGGGTTTCAGTGGAATTAGTCAATTTGTTAAGATTATCCTTCGGGAGACAATGTATTAATTTTCATGGGAAATGCTGAATTGTAGGAAGTTGGATGAATATGGCTAAACACAGTCTGGTATATTGCTTTGAGAATGTGTTTGGTCTCCTGGAGACAGTGTTAAGCATCATGGGATCTAGCAGTTGCTATGGCAACATCTCTACTGAATGGCAAATTATGTAGCCAAGTAAAGCATTGCATAAATTTTCAGCATAACCACTAATACCAGCACCTAGGGACATAGCATGAATGAAAAGCTGTGAAATATACCTGAGGATTAAACAGAAGATACTGTAAGAGGGATTTAAAACTTTTTCTTTTTCCATCTTTAACAAACACTTACAACTATAATTCTAAATACTTGTCTATAAATTATACAGAATTCTTTACCAAAATAGACAGTATCATTGTATGCATTGCCATAGAACACAAGTCATTCAGTCAATCTTGGCATTGCATGTAATTAATATAATGGGGTTTTTTTTTCAGCACTTTGATTTTCCCAGACCTGGGGGGGGGGAGAAGCTCCATGAAGCTCAATGGCTTGTTGCTTTCAGCAAAAGAAGGTGGACTAGTAAAAGATATTACCTCATCAAACTGGACTTTTTTTTAGTGATACCTGTACTTAAGTATTTGTATTTTGTTTATAAATGCATTCACAGGGAATTCTTTGTTAATCAGGGTTTGTTAGCTATGTCCTTTGCACATGCATTACTCCAAAAATAAAGGGATAATTGTCACATGGACTAAGATGGAGTCTTTAAATTGCAATGTTTTTATAAGATAGAGGAGCCAAAGTATAACAGAAAGTGATACATTGTTGCTTCTGATAATCTAGTCTGCAGAGCTATTATGATTTTTTATGTTTTATTTATTAACTGTCTGTATGATGGTAGAACATGGAGTCCCTACTCACAAATCAGGGCTCCGTTTTGCTAGCTATAATACCCTCACCACAAGATATATAAGCGGCAATCCAAGACAATGGACAGTAGGTGAATACATCACCAATGGAGCAAACATAAGAAAACAGAGAAATAATACTGGTTACCGGGATAAGCAGCAGACACAGCCCACCAGCTGCCAAAGCTGTAGGTATCATGGCAGGAAGAGTTTTAAGGCTGTCTTTGAAAGAGGACAATGAGGTGGTTTTACAGGAGTTTACAGGGAGCTTCTCTTATGCATTAGGGTGAGAGTGCAAAGAGGCTTATTTGAAAATGTTACAAATGGGTGAAAAAGGCTGGCAGAGTGGATGCAGGATTTGACCTCTCTCTAGTGCTGTGGTGGGCAACCTGCGAGCCGCAGGCCACATGTCACCCCCTGGGGTTGCACCCGTGGCCCATGCACCATGTGTCTGCCTCCCTCCCCCACATGCCTGTTGTGTACGGGGGCCCTAGAGCCCTGGACTCCCTACTCCTCCCCCTCCTTCCTAGCACTTTTAGAGCACCATGAATCTGCTGATTCAGGCTCCATCTCTGCTCCTCCCTCACCCTCCCAGAGCTTGAACACCGCAAAGTAATGGGAGGGAGAGGGAGAAGTAGGAAGTGCGGAGCTCCAGTGCCCTAGAGGCATGGGGGAAGGGGAAGATTGGGGGTGCACAGGCCGCAGGTAGAAACCCAGCGGGCCACAGGTTGCCCACCACTATCATCAGGCAGCCCACAGAGACAAAGGAGGGCCGCCCACTCACTAGTCGTGGTTGCCCATTGCCTTAGAAGCAAAATCAAGTAATTTGTATTTGATACAGTGAAGAAAATGGAGTAAGTGGACAGATTCAACAGAGGGAGAGAAAGGGCTAAGTCAGAGAAACACACCAAGGGCTGGCCTGAGCAACAGAGATGTGTTGTCCACAGTGCAGTTCTTAATTAGTCTGAAGACCAAATGGTATAGCATCCCCATGAATGTTTGTGTAATGCCAGCAGACCACAGTCATCTGTGGGTGGAACTGAACCTGGGATTTTTGGAGTTCAGTGCATGAGCCACTACTGCATGAGCTGAAAGTGACCTGGCTATTGGTTAACATTGAAGACTCATTAGTCTCTCTGTAAGTAGTCTCAGTGCTACTAGATGAGACAATGCGTGTGTGGGTTACATTTGCACATGTAAAGGGCAATGCAAGGAAGCAGGTGAGACTAGGGCTATGTCTACACTGCAGAGCTTTTCCAGGAGGTATCCCGGAAAACCTCTGCCCCATCCAAGCAATGCGTCTGCTTTTCCAAAAAAAAATTTGGAAAAGCAGACATGCTTTTTCGGCATCCCTGTAAACCTCGTTCTACGAGGAAGAAGGGATGTTCTGAAAGAGGGGTTTTTCCCGACATTTGGCCCCATGTAGATGGGCCAAATGTCAGAAAAGCCTCTTTTGGAAGAAAAGCAGAAAAAGATACGCAAATTGCAACTTTTCCCTGCAGTGTAGACATAGCCTAGGGTTCGCTCTACACTTAAAAGTTAGGTCAACGTAGCTGCATTGATCATGGGTGTGAAAACAACGCCCACTGATTGAGGTAGATATGTCAACTTCACCCCACGTGTAAATGCAGCTATATTAATGGAAGAATGCTTCCATCAACATTGCAAACTTTGTTAAAGGACATAGCATTCCTACACTGATGGAAAAACCCTTTGCATCAGTGTAGGCTGCATCTACACTTTGGGATTATGCCAGCATAGCTACACCAGCATTGCTTTGTCAGTGTAGACACAGCCTTACTCTTTTGATTTGGAATCATGTAGTTAAATTACAGTTCAGCATTTTATGAAGTGAATAGAAATGGGCGCTTTGTGATTCTTCTGTACACAGTTTGTAGAGTCTAAATTTTCTCTTTGAAAGAAGAGCCTAAGGAAGAAATTCCAGCTCAAAAGTTATATATTGATGCAGTGCTGGTAATCTAAACTAACTGATTAACTTAGATGTTGATTTACTGTATTCACTCTCCAGGCAACTTCCACCCATTTCATTCCCATGGAGAACAACTGCAACTTTAAGCTGTCCACCCAGAGGAAATCTGTAGGGCCGGGAGGTAGTGTAAAAACTGGGAGGCAAGTTCCATTTCTCTGTATCGTCAGAGATGAGTCAAACATAGAGTGAATGCTTTAAAAATCAGAGATGTTTACAAGAATCATTATTGTAACTTTGAATATCATGGACCCTCCCCCATGTGACACTTCCCACATACTCCTGGTCCTAGGATACCACTGGATGGAACATACTGACCTAGGTTCATAAAACAGGTTTAATTACCAACACTGTATCTGTGTATATCTGCTCTTTTCTGTGGTTGATGCTAGAAAAATAGTTGAATTTAAGCATGGCTGTGTAGCACATTTAGGTCTGCCTATTTAAGTTTTTCAGCATAGATAGAGCTGTACCTATGCTACCAAGGACGTGAACTTGAATAGAGAGTATGAGTGAAATCTTGGCTACATTGAAGTAAATGGCAACATTCCCATTGGCATCACTGGGGCCAGGATTTCATTTCAGGAACAGGTACTTTTCCTGTCCTCAAAATTAGAAGACATAATGAACAATTGTGACAGTGCTGAAAAATTGGTAACAATTTTCATAGTGTAGACAAGACCTCTGTGTCCTAACCATATTGTGCTATGAATTATTCTTGCCCGAATGCACAGAAAAAATATGTTTATAGCCATGTTACAGAAGCCTAGTCAACCTAAGTAGATACCTACATTAAAACACTGGTTTTACCATGGGTATAACATGTTTTTCTGTCTACATGGGCAAGAATAATTCATATAACAATGTGGCTTGACCACAGTTATGTTTCACCATCATGTTTAAATGTGTTTTTTTAATTGTAGATGAGACCTTATTAGCTGATAGGTGGTATGTTGGAGAAGCACTCTGTTTTGTCCCTACTTAAGATATTTATCATCACTATCTTTTTCTTATTTTTAGCTTAATTGATATTGCAACAATAAGAGTCAAAATGAGCATAAAATTATTCAGGTGCTCAGATATGATGGTAAAGATTGTTATATAGATATGACAGTGTCAATAAATAAAAAAGTGCAAGTCTCATGATCAAAGTATTGATGTCTGTTTCCATTTTATCCTTCTACCAAGTAAGGTGCACTGGTAAGCAATCCAGAAGTAGTAAGCAGCATCTGGCGGATTTGATTTCAGTCTGTAATATTTAAGTTACATTGTTATGGCTCTCTTATCTAGTGGCATGATCAAATGCATTTATCAGGAAAGTTGAAATATAACTGGATCCCTTTGAGACTATTTTGATACACAGGAGGGGAACAGAACTTTATGCACAGAGAAGCCGAAGTGACAGTGTGGTGCAGGAGAATGTACTGTGGGTAGGAATTAAACTATACATATGTATTAGGGGAATAAGCTTTCCAATTAAAAAAATCAGATACATTCTGTATATTCAGTGTGAACATGATCATATTGGAGAAATCAACTCTTGCTGATGACAAGAGATTCTGATTCCCAAATTTGATTTGATTTGTACATGAATCCATTCGTACAAGTAAGTGTTCAGATTCAGTGACTTGATTCACTCAAACCTGTGAATGATGAACACTGTACTTGGTACAGTTGTTAAAAGCATTCTATGTACATCAAATTGTAAATTAAATTACTTTAATTAAATATAATTAAGGCAAACCCTAATTAAGGTATAAAAGACTACAGTTCTTCTGAAAACAAGGAATCTAAAGAACCACAAGAAGCCAAAATGGCATCAGAGGCTACCCTGCAGAGTTTTGTTGCCAAAAGTTATGTCACTTTAATTAAAGTGCTTTAATTAAATCACTACTTTGTCAGTGAAGTGCATCTATACTAGCAGCTCTTGCATTGACACAGAAAGCAGTGCACTCTAGGTAGCTATCCCACTGTGCAAATTTCCCCAGGCTGTTTTGGGAAGGATTGGTAAAGCCTCATGGAGCAGGTACAGCAACAGGTGATGCAAGTTTCTCAATCTCATCATCACATGGCCATCCTACAGATTGCCAGCTGCTTTTCAACTGAACTATGGGTATGTCTACACTTGCACCCTCTTTCGAGAGAGGGATGCAAATGAAGACACTCAAAATTGCAATATCCCGCACGTCATTTGCATATTCACGTTATGGCGCTTTTTTGAAATAGCGCTATTTTGAAATAGCAGACGCTGTTAAGACACGGTTGTTTTGAGAGAAAACTCTTCTCTCGAAATAACCCTTATTCCTCATACCATGAGGTTTACCAGTTATTTCGAGAGAAGGTTTTTCTCTCAAAATAACTGCGTCTTAACAGCGTCTGTTATTTTGAAATAAAGCTATTTTGAAATAGCACCATAACGTGAATATGCAAATGAAGCACGGGATATTTAAATCCTGGCTTCATTTGCAATTTCGAATGTCTTCATTTGCATCCGCTCTCAAAAGAGGGTGCAAGTATAGACATACCCTATGTGGGAAGGGAGGTGGAAGAGCATATGACAAGGAGTGTGATAGCCACCAGAAGCAACCAGTCCTGAGGCAGATGGAGAAGGAAACCCCCAACATCAGCACACCTGCACAGCACAGCACTCTCTTATTCCTTTGGTTTGCCACTCTGACAGTTAGGAGGTTTTTCCTATTGCGCAGCCTGCTGAAATTTAAGCCCTTTTCTTCTTGTCTTATCCTCAGAAGTTAAGAAGAACGTTTTTCTCCCTTCTCCTTGTAACAATGTCTTAGGTACTTGAAAGCTGTTATCGTGTTCCATCTTAGTCTTCTCTTTTCCAAACTAAACAAACACAGTTCTTTCAATCTTCCCTCATAGATCATGTTTTCTAGACCGTTGATCATTTTTTGTTGCTCTTCTCTGGACTTTCTCCATTTGTCCACATTTTTCCTGAAATGTTGTGACCCGAACTGGACACAGTACTCCAGTTGAGGCCTAATCAGAACAGAGCGGAAGAATTACTACTGATGTCTGTCTTACAAATCTCCCTCTAATGCAACCAAGAATAATATTTGCTTTTTCACAACAGTGTTACACTGTGGACTCATACTTAGCTTGTGGTCCACTGTGACCCCAGATCCCTTTCTGCAGAGCTCAGTTGTACACATAGCCATTGCTTTTACTCGTTTGGAAGTTACTTAAGCATGTCATAGCAGAGTCAGAAAAAGCATGCCTACCCCCTAAAAATAAAATGAAATGGGAGAATTGGACAGAGGGGAATTGTTTGATTATATGGAGCAGCTCATTAAGTTTTTCAGCCAAGCATATTATTTTTTGACAATTGTAAGTAGGTGTCCTTCAGAACATTTCCCTATGGAAATGTGATGTTCAAGTTGACACTGTCCCTTAAAAAAGTATAGCATATAGTTTAAAAAATTTTCCTTACAAGCATCATGTTCACTGACCTTTCTTGTATTTTTTATACCAAAAATTTTATACCATAAATTTATCTTCTGTAACATGGCAGGCGTGCGAGAGAACATATCCATCAGCACATAAGCAAAGAATTAGTGAAAAATGTGTCAAGCTTAATGTCCAACTATATATTCTCTGAATCACCTGTCATCCTTTAAATGCAAGTCTTATACCTTTTCATGCCACAGCATGTTAATTTTTTATATAAATAAAACAAATATTGAAAAATTCAATGAGGAATATTGTTGCTCATTATACGACATGTGATTCAAGGAGAAATATTGTATAAGTACCCTGTATAAATCAGGTTCTCTACTTCTTTAATTATTTTGGAAAGAACCAGTAATATACTTTTTGATGCATGACATACAACTGCTACTGCACTCATATGTTTGCCTCAGGCTGTCTGTCATCCTCCTGATATCCTCTCCACCTCTCTAATTTAGTTCTAGTATCTATATTTTGTTGCTCTTTTTTCTTCATTGTTTTTTGGGACACTCCTCTGCCTCTAAGTTACTTTTACATTTTTTGTTCTGAAGGTGAGACGTGAATATTCTAAATTGTATCTGAATAATCATCTGCTGAAGTAATACTATTCAGTGTTGTTCCCTGCCCACTGAATTTTTCTGAAGTAAGATACCTGGAAAGACCTGTTAAAACCAGACCTCTCAAGTGTAGTAGATTTTAGAGTATGTTTCACATTTTGCCTGTATCAGGCTGAGTGTCCATACTGTAATTCTGGCAATGATCCATAGATACGCAAGAGAGGGCAAATCCTCCTAATTATCCTGCCGCCTAGGGAAAAGTGTATAGCAGTAAGAGCCAGGGAATATAAGTTCAATGGTCATAGTTTCTGACTGCTGTTTATATCCATATATGTCACAGTCACTATTATTGTGCGTCAGTCCTGGGTGGAGGTGCTTGGGTTACAGGCCCCCTGCCTGGTACTGCAGCCCTTAGGATTTGGCTTTGCCCCACCCAAGGGAGATGGGTTGGATTGCCAACTGTCTAATCACACAGACCCAAAGATCTTTGCCCCACCCCCTGCCTTGCCCCTTCCTCGAGCCTCTGCCCTTTCCCTTCCCTGCTCCATCCCCCATCCCTCCTTTGTTCACTTTCCGTCACCCTCACTCACTTTCAACAGGATGGGGGAAGAGGGTGAGGTACAGGCTGTGGACTGGGGCCAAGGAGTTTGGAATGTGGGAAGGGGCTCTTGGCTGAACCTGGAGCAGGAGGGGATGCAGGAGGGGGTCTGGGGTGTTGGCTCTGGGAGGGGGCTCAGGGCTGGGACAGGAGCTTGAGGTGCAGGTTCTAGTCAGGCAGCACTTGCCTTGAGGGGCTCCCAGGTGGCAGTGCAGCTGCTTGCCTGTCCTGACACCATGCTGCTCCCAGAAATGGCTGTCATGTCCCTGCAGATCCTGGGATGGGCAAGTGGTTCCACATGTTGGCCCTGCCTACAGGTGCCACCCTGCTGCAGAATCAGCACTCTGGGAAGGGCAGTGCACGGAGTTTCCCTACTCCCACCTCCTACCACCTAGGGGCTACAGGACATGCTGGCGTTAGTCCCCATGCACTGCCAGATTTTTAGCAGTTTAAAATCTCCCGGATAAGCTTCAGATTGAACCTGATCCCGGGAGATTCTGGCTAATCCACAAGACTCCCAAGACTCCTTGGGGCTCAAGATTTCACTTTGTGGCAGGGCTTGGGTGAGCTCAGACTTTGGTCCTTCTTGGGCTGCTTAGTAATTTTTGTTGTCAGAAGGGGGCCACAGTGCAATGAAGTCTGAAAATCCTTTTTCTCGAAGTCTGTGCTGCTGCCAGGGCCTGCTACAGCTGCAGTTTTAGAAATACATTATCAGAGAGTTTCACAAGGTCTCTTCAAGCAGAGGTGGGAACAGAATTCAGTTCACTAATATGTAGAACCATCCAAAACAAGAATAGACCAGGCAGAGGGTAGTGGCTCCACACATCAGACACACACCTTCATGAAGTATCTAAAGTCAGTTAAGGTTAACTGATAGCACTGTCAGAGCTAGACCCAGAGGCTCCTTTTTGCGCGAAAACTCTCTTTTGTGCAAGAGCCGTTCTTCCTCATTTTTTCAGGAAAATGGCTCTTGTGCAAGAGGGGGTTTTTGCACAAAAAGGAGCCGTCTACACAGAAAAATGGCCCCTAATTAAGTATGCAAATGAAGCGCGACAATATGCTAATCCGCACTTCATTGCATAGGCTTTTGCTCAAGAAGGAAGCAGTATAGATGTGGCCAGACAGACTGCATTGCTTCAAGTGGCTTACTAGCATACCTACACCATTCAGAGATTTTTGTGGGCTCAAAACACCTACAGCTATCTAACTAGTTGAAAGTCTGGATGGGTCTAAAATGCAGAGGAAAAGTGTACAGGTATAAGTATGGACCTACACTTAATCACAAATAAAATATAGAAAATATGATGGAAAATGGTGTGTGGATCGTCCTTTGTATATGTTAGTTTCCAGAATTAATTCTTATTTGAAAATAAGCCATATAGTCTTGCCCTGGTCAATCACTATAAGTCATTGAGGCATGACTTTATAAATAAATAGATTTTGAACAGGGAACTATTTTTGTTAAGATATATAAGAACTTTGTTACATAATGCAATACAGGAGAAGTAACAGTAGGTTCAAAATTACCCAGTTGTACATATATGCATTAAACACATCATTTCTAAGGAAAATGTGGAACTCAATCATACGGAGCTTGGTAACATAACAAAGAACAGTTGCAAGGAATCTATAAAAGGATGCATGATTATTGTTTTGAACTGTTACCAAATTAACAACTCTTCTGTTCTATAGGAGCAACATGAAAAAGTATTTAGTAGAATTGTGTTAAATTAAATCTGGTTTGACAGCAGCTGAAAGAAGATAAATTATTTAAGGAAAACGTTGCAGAAAAGTTTTCCAGAATTCAGATAAGACCTTTCTTATGGCTACTTGGTTTGCTCTCAATAAGTGGCAACTCTGCAGTATCTGTTTATTGAAGAAATCATTTTTCTGCCACTGTAGAGACCTTGGGTACTGGTGCACCTGTGTCCCTCCTATGGTTGTCTAGTCTCCTGTGGTCTGTAAAACTTTGGTTTAGTCTCAGTTGGGTTTAGAGTGTGAGTACTGGATAGTGTGGCAGTCTGTGATACACAGGTGCATAGGTGGCAAGTTGGATGGGCCCATGGTGCCCAGGTTACACCAATGTGAGGGCCCTGGAAGCCTAGCTCCACCAATTCAGGGCTGGGTCTTTCCCCTGGCCCCACCTGCCAGCCCCCACACACCTTCCCCAAGCATCCGGGCGAGCTGCCTCACCTGGGAAACCTGACCTATGCCCTGCCCTTCCTGCAGCCTGCAGCAAGCAGCTCTGCTCTGAGTGCTCTCCCTTGCTGGCCCTGGTTGCTGCAGCTGAGACAGGGGATAGATATATATGGCATTCCCACCCCAGACAACTCCTAGTGGAGTTCTTCCTGCTTGGGGCTTGGGTGTGTGTGTGTGGTTCTGGGGGGGAAAGGGAGAGAGAGGAAGAAAAGGAATAAAGGGAGACGCAGGCCCTAGCCCCAACTCCTCCCACACCTCAAAACACTCATCTACACCCTAGAGCCTGTACCCCAACATTCTGCCCAGTTCTGAGCCCCTCCTACACCCAAACCCCTCATCCACACCCTAGAGTTTGCACTACTGCAACTCAACCCTCTGCCCTGGCCCTAGCTCCTTCCACTCCCTAACCCCTCCTCTGCACCTTAGAGATTGCACCCCAACCCTCTGCCCCACATCTGAGCCCTTCCCACACCCCTCATCCCCACCCTAGAGCCAGAGTCCTCCCCTCTCCCCCACCCCAACATCCTCAAAAGGCAGATGTGGGGTGGGCAGGACTTGGACCCACTCTGGGCACCATCCAAAATTATATAAACCTGCCACCTTTACACAGGTAATCAGACTAGATTCTCTGGTGGTCTCTTCTGGCCTTAAAGTCTATGACCCTAAAAATCTCCATCACTTTAATACTTTTGTCTCCGGGGGAGGCATATAATTTACTATATAAGCATAAAAATGATTGGTCCTTACTCATGTGAACAATCCCAGTGAAATCAGTGGGACTACCTGTGTGAGTAAGGATTGAGTCCTTTCTTCTATACTCTGTAACTTTTTACATTAAATGAAACTTCCCTTGTTCTTTCAATAAATTTCAATTGTGTACTATCTAAAATAACTCTGATATTCATGTATATATATCCACACAATAAAATGTTTCCATTATATTCTTTTAGAGATTATAGCCCTGGTTACTTGTTTTCTCAACATAATGAGAAGTGAATTGAAATAAATTACAAAAACATTCCCCAGCAATTTCATAACACTGAATCTCCCACCTAAAGTAACAAACAAAAAACAGAGTAAACTTTTGTTTAGGTTGAGCCAAAATTTTTTCAGCCTCATTCTGTCTAGCTACACTCAGGCTTCTAAAGCTGAAGCAGCCCTTTGCCTCCTCTAAAACGCCAAGCCAGACTGACTCTCGCAAACCTCTGGAGAGCATCATAACACCTAGTATGCTCCATCCATCAGCCCTCTCTTCCAGCTAGCAGCAATGCTGAGCTTCCTTCAGTTCTAGGAGAATTTTCCACTGGTACCTTTTTACCTAGGTACATAGGTGCTGAAACTAGGGGTGCTGAGTGGGCTGCCACACCCCTGGACTTTGAAGTGGTTTGCATTATAAAGAGGTTTTACAGTTTGGTTTGATGGCTCTGAGCGCCTCCACTATATAAACTGTTCCAGAAACCCCTGTTATGCAATAAGGGGAAAAATTTAATCCTTGCACCCAGCCTGAATACCTAGGCTGGGTTCTGAACAGGTTCATAGGAAAAGAGAGAGAATCCTTATCCAAGGCTATAGAAGGTCTGTGGAGAACACTGCAGCAGCTACTGAGGCCAAATGAGTAATTTGTGGAATTCTAAAGGAGTAGGGTTGCCAGGTACTTTCAAAAAAGAAGTACTGAAGATGGCGGGAAAAAAATTGTTTGAGGAAAAAAAACACGGGACACCAAACTTGTTGAGGAAAAAAAAGGTCACTGTGCCTTTAAATCTCCATGCTCTCCGCACCCCCACCAGAGACAGCAGGGGAAGAATGCGTCCACCGGCCTTCCATCCAAGAAAAACAGAAAATACCGGACATTTTATATGTCTGGTATTTTATGGGGTTTTTTTACAGGTCAGAGGCAGCGAAAACCGGACGCCTGGCAACTCTATAAAGGAGCTGCATAGTAACAGTTCCATTTGGCTCAAGCCTCTCCTGACAGTCCTGTGTCTCACCCATTACTGGCCTCTTGCCTCATGTCACTGAGTAATCACACCTGTCCCAGTGCTGAAGACACTCTACTAAACCTTGTAGTATTTGTCCCCGTGGCTCCAAGCACATATTTAGGACATTTTAGTCATATTAGGACAGGACAGGATTGGAATTCAAAATGATCTTGACAAATTGAAGCCTTGGTCAGAAATTTGCAAGATGGAATTTGGTAAAAACAAATGAAAAGTACTACACTTGGGAAGGCCCAAATGAAATGCACAAATACAAAATGGGGAAGATCTGGCTAGGTGATAATGCTGCTGAAATGGGTCTGGAAGTTATAATGGATCACAGATTATCTGTGAGGCAACAATATGGTGCAGTTGTGAATAAATGCTAATATCATTCTGGCATGTATTAACAGGCGTGTTATCGTGTGCAAGATATGGGAGCTAAGCGTCCCACACAATTTGGCATTGGTGAGTGCTCAGCTGGATTACTGTATCCAGTTTTGGACAAGATACTTGGGACAATAATCCTTTCCGGGTTCAATTTCTTTCAGGGAATAAAATAATGAACAACTCCCACTGACTGCACAGGGATCAGGATTGGACCCTTCAGTGCTTTTTATACATTAAGGAGACCTCAGCTATGTCAGTTGCATAGCTTAAGTGGAAATAACTTAATTCGGCTTTTAGCTCTGTCTACACAGCAGGAAGTCGAAGGAAGAACACACTTTCTTCGACTTCCCTTACTCCTCATGAAATGAAGGTTACCATGAGTCAGGGTAAGAAGTCCTTCAGCTCAACATTATTTCGGAATAAAGGCTTGTAGTGTAGACGCGCACTGTGTTATTTCGGAATAATGTCAATTATTCCAAAATAATGCTCCTGTGCAGATGTACCCATTGTGTTTTCAGAGAAGTCTTGATATTAATATATCAGAATATTTGTTTCTTTCATTTCCTGTAATTCCATATCTGGTAGCATTATTTTTAGATAATGGCATCTATTTTTTTAAAAAATGTAGATCAATAGATTAAAATTAAAATGGCACTAGGCTGTGGAATTATCGAGCCACTCCTCTCCAGGAAACATGGCTCTCAAAAATCAGTTTCTCACATAGATGCAAATCAACCCCCACTGGATAAAATAATAAATTATGAATTCATGCCATTTGTAAGTAAAAATAAGAGAGCATTTATAATACACCAGCCTATGAATAGCTCTAATAGTATTTTGTCCTTTCGAAATCCCAGTAAACTACAGTATGTATAATTACTATTTTATGGAATTATTTGTATCAAGACATATGGAGAGCAAGAAAGCAGATTTATTTCAAAAATAATAATGTGTGAATATCACTGAGGCTGAATCACCAGTGCTCTTTTTATTGCAAGAGATGAAATTTCAGTGGTTATCTATGACATGGCATTTTTTTCTTTCATTTTCCCTGCTTAATCACAACCCCAGTTTGTTTTATCCCATCCGTCTTTGTAACAAGTTCTATGATATTAAATAGCTACATTAGACTACCTGAAACCCATGAAAGATGTAGGTGCCTTGTTACTTTGCTAATAGTGTTGTGATGAAACAGTACATTTTTCTACATCTTACAAGAATTCCCATAAATAAAATTACATATAATATATAAAATGTGGCATTAATATCAGTATAGCTCTGTATAGTGGCATTCTATCAGACATCATTGCATGGTGCTCTCAGCTAGCTGACCATTACAGAATTACCATCACACATGTATGCCAGTCTAAAAATATGACTAGAAATGAAGATTTGGAAATTGTGAAGTGAACAGGATTTCCATTGAATTGTCAGTTTCCCAAAAGAGCAATTTTTTAAGGCTCCATTGAAGCAAGGTAACTTGGAAGACAAAAGTTCGTGTTTTGGGAAGCTGAATTTCAGTATAAGGGATAGGAAAAAAATAAAGTCACCCTGAAAAATTTACTATGGAGGAGCCAATTCTGCCCTTTAGCTCACTAGATAAGGTGGTAGGCCTAAGGTCAAATCATGTAAGGTATGAACACTGGCTCTCTGACATCCTGAAACTCAATGGACATATCTGTGTGGTCTTTATTGGGAGGGAGGAGGTAAGCTTGGAGGAAGCACCCACCTCTCCTTAGTCTCATGAGGAGACTGGAGTGTATGAGAATATTGACTCTGCAGGCATTCTGTGATACTGCTTCATGGACTCAGAGATTTCACAGCCAGAGGAGAATATCATGGTCATTTAGTCTGACCTGCAAATTCCAGGCCATAGAACTTCACCCATTCCTACCTTCTGGCCCAGTTACTGAAGTTCTCAAATCATGATTTGAAGACTTCAAGTTGCAGCAAATGTACCATTTACACTAGTTTAAACATGTGACACCTCCTTGTCCTCTGTCCCATGCTGCAGGGGAAGGTGAAAAAACCCCAGAGCCTTTCCCAAGCTGAACTAAGGAAAATTCATTCCTAACCCTAAATATGGCAATCAGTTAGTCCAGAAGATGCTGGCAAGGCCTGGGAAGGAATTCACTGTAGTAACACAGAGCCCTCCACATCTTGTGTTCCAGCTCTAGCCCTTGGGGATATTTGCTACTAGCATTTCCAGATGAGCCACTGTGCCTCAGTTTTCCCATCTGTCAAATTAAGATAAATGCTTCCCTACCAAAGTGGTGCTATGAGACTACATTCCCCTGTGTTCATAATGTACTCAAACTTTATAGTGATAGGAGCCATGGAAAGGGCTAAAATAAATTAATTCTCAGATTTGGAGGTCTATGCATATGCATGAGCCAGCTGCACATTTGTCTTTGAATCATCATCAGCAAGACCGAGCCTTTGCTGTGTAGACATACCCACAGAGCTCTATTACGGATATGGGAAAAGTACTCCAAGTATCACAGCTAAATGCAAAGTGGGAAAGAATGTTTAGCAGAAGCAGTTACCAGATATTGTGGGGGGCCATTCAAGGTAGTATGGACCATTAACATCCCTGCAGTCCTAGACCAAAAGAGAGGGTTAGTCAGTTACAGTCCATTGTAAGTAGCCATAAATCCAGTCTCTCTGGATATCCATGATATTTAGTGTCTAACAAAGTAATGAATTTAAGCTCCTGGGCTTGTCTTTTGAAACTGCTGTTTGGATTTCCTTTGGGGATGAGGACATGTGCCTATCACAACACGTGGTGTATCTCATCCAGTATTAAATGCCCCAATAACAACAATGTGGGTGAAACCAGACAATCATTGCACTCTGGAATGAACTCACACCGGAAAATGATAAAAGACAAAAACACTCTACCACTTGTGGGTGAACACAAAGTGAGCACTCCGTGACTGACCTGTCTGTCTTCATTGTCAAAGGAAACCTTTACAACACTTCCAAAAGATGAGTCTGAGAGTTACATTGATAACTCGACTAGACCCTATTCTTTTTAATCTCTTCTTGTCTGGAAACCATGCCATAACCTAGATTCTCTTCATTTCCATTCTCTGAACCTTTCCCAGTTCCACTGCATACTTTCTGAGATGGAGGAACCAGAAGTGCATATAGAAGTCAAGGTGTAGGTGCAACATTACTAGTGCTGCTTTGCTTTAGTTTCTGGTTCATCGTCTTTTGAGAATTTGTCTATACTTGCTTTATATCAAGGAGATTCTGGGTACAATCATACACCTGTTATGCAGAAAGTTGGCTACAAACCATCCACTTCAGCTCTGATAAGCACTTGTCCATACATTTGGTATAGGTGAACAATGTGTGGCATGTATCTTTTGAAAACTGAATTTCCTTTCCATATTTTGAACAGAAACTTCCTCCCCAGAAGCGGATCCAGTAGCCCTTGCCCACACCTAACTCCCAAGGGAAGAGGCTTTGCTGCCCTGCTGTAGTGAGGCCACCACCCGGGGAGCCAGCAGAGTTTAATCAATGCCATTAAATGATAAGCTGATGCTATCGGTTAAACGGATAATCGGATAAACTCTAACAATCCTACCACAAACTGCACTGTGCTCCAGAAGTAGCTGGCAACATGCCTGGTTCTTAGATGGTGGGGAGGACAAGAGCACACAGGACTCTGTGTACTGCCCCTGCCCTGAGCACCAGCTGCATACTCCCATCAGCTGGGAACCTGCTGCTGGCTGCTTCTGGGGCACAGCATGGTCTGCGGTGCCAGGACATGCAGGAAGCTGCCTTAGCACCCCCACTGCACCGCTGACCGGGATCCGCTCAAGGTAAGCACCTCCTGCCCCAGCCCTGACCCCCGTCCCAAGCCACAGTTTCCTCCTATACCCCAAAGCTCTCATCCTCAGCCCCACCCCAGAGGCTACACTCCAGTCAAATTATGTTGGGTCATGGGCATCAACAATGTTCTTCAACTGGGTCATGAAAAAAAGGTTTGAAAACCACTGCTCTAAATCATGCACCAGCTGTTGCTGGGAAACAGGAATGGTTTGGAAGCTGAGAAGCTGCAACAAATGAAAAAGGACAAATTAAAAGAAGGCTAAAAGAAAGAGAGAGAGAAACAAGAGGTAAATTAGGGGAGGAAAGAAACACAAAATTTAATGGGGAAGGAAGATAGTTCATTAATTGGGCTACTGTTATATTATCCAGTCTACTTCCCTGCACTGTACGATTGTTTCCTAGCTTATATTTTGTAGTGTGTATTCAGTCCAGTTTTAAAACCCCATTGGCTGGAGCTTCCAGCACTTTTACTGGGCTATGTCAACGCCTCAATCATTTTACTGTTTAAGTATCAATGTCAAGAAGATGTATGTCATGGAATTGTCACAATTCAGAGCAACCAGACCTATATTTCCTTCAATACTCCAGCAAGGTTACTCTTCCTCAGGCTTCCAACTCCTCAGTGTGGGTGGGCACCCACATCTTACTCCCTTCTGAGGGTGTGTCTAGACTACAGGGGTTTTTTTCGAAAAAAGTGGCCTGTTTTCGAAAAAAATTTCCCCTGCATCTAGACTGCTGCTGCGTTCTTTTGAAAGTAAATCAAAAGAATGCAGCAGTTTTTTTTTTACTGCGGAAAACCTCATTTTATGAGGAAGAATGCCTTTTTTCGAAAGTACTTTTTCGAAAAAAGGCGCTATGTAATGCAAACTGTGCTTTTTTGAAAGGGAGCATCCCGACTGCCTGGGTGCTCTCTTTCGAAAAAGCGGCTTGCTTTTTCGAAAGTACTGATTGTAGTCTAGACATAGCCATAGTGGGGTATTTCCTGGCTGTACAGTTCCTTGTTACTCATAGGAGAGACTAACTGCCCAAATATACCTGCTTGTTTTCTCTTCAGAATGATGACAGAGTGATTGTCAACAATTATAACTCACCACATTGCTCCTCCCGTGCAAGCCCATTTTGTCCTTAAGATAAAGGGACAACAGAGAAACTATTACAAACATCACAAGAACCTGTATATGTGCTAGCAAGCTTACCACAGATCACCCCAACCTTAACATGAATTCTGACATGGGCCCACCCGATCCAGGGGATTCCTTGTGGTAACAAGTTCCTCACAGCTTCAGCTCAAAATATGAATGCAGTCTTATGGGACCTCAGTAGGCCAGTCCTTCCAACACTTCCCTAAGGATTGGAGCTGTCTGTGGACCAGAGTCTTGTCCATTTGCTGGATCAAGAAGGACCCGAGCCAATTTAAAACCAGGTTATTTTTCTGATCCCCATTCCCCTCCTTTTTTTTTTGTCGGTCCCTGTAGAATCCAGTTTGAACTAGTATATGCAAATCGCTTTGGGGGAGGTGGGTTGAAAGGGCTGATAAGGGAGGAAGTATATTAGCATCCCTCTCCCTACTAGAGAAGGTATATATAATGCCACAGCAACATATACCCAACTGCATTTTTAATTCAATGGACCACAAAGGAATGAACTCTAATTCAGTAAAGTTTATCTTAATTCCTTAAAGTTTGTTCAGGCCATTTCAGAATATTGTCAATCTGTCACACATATATCAAAGCACAGTAATTCTTTTGTACCGGGTTGAGTTATTATGTATCATAGATGTCTTATGACATATTTGAATACAGACTCAGAAATTAAACAAAGATCACTTTTCTTTTTATATACAGTACTGCTCGTAAACAGACATCACACATTGGAGAACATTCTGGATGTTTCACCTCAGTTTAGTAATGTGTGAGTTATTTTGTATTAATGAACACAATCCAGAGGGTACACACTAGTCCTCTCCTGGACTGGCACTGTGTCCATTACGGACTCTTTTATTTGGTGCCTGTTCTGTCTCAGGGAAGGGTCCTACCAAATTTCAGAAGCTTGCTGTAAAGACTCCAGGCACTAGAAGTCTAAAACAGGATGTTTATAATGGGAAGTGCTGGGCAATCTAAAAACAGGGGTGGCTGCTCTTCCCCTATTAATAGTAATGCATATCCAAGAGGGTTAAGATAATTTCACAGGTAAACTGTTTATTGGTGTCTGAAAGCCTCAGCAGGTTTGGCATAGAGTAGATTAAGCATTTTATTGGGGATGATGCGCAACTCTAATGTGAAGTTAACAAAATAAACTGTTTATGTTGAGCTGCTGAAAGCATTGCAAAAACTGATGCCAGTATCAGAAACCTTATTAGGTTTCAAATAAAGTAGGAAAGCTTCACCCTAATCACAGACAGGAGGTCTTCAGGCTTTTGCTGATGACATACGAAAGCCATTTCAATTGCTTTCTATAAAAGGAAAGGACAGAATTCCAGGACATATGTAGTCCTGGGTAGGTTTTAAGCTGTCATCTTCTTTACACCCAAACTCTCCAGCAATAGCAAAGTGCACAAATGGCGTTGATTAGTGAGGTCAGTGAAGTGCTGTATTCAGATGTAATTATGGATTTTTAAAACATTGTTTGGACATCAGAAAAGACCATATTTATTTGCATTTATCTAGCTTTTAGCCGGGATTGGTAAATTCATGCAAAATCATCAATATGTCAACCAAAAGGCAAATAGAGATAATGAAGCAGGAATAACATCCCATTGTATTGAAAAATAAAACACAGAAATCCACATACAGCAAAATAATTGCCACCTGTTTAGGAATACAGACTATTCATAATTTATTAGGAGTCAACAAAATGCATTTACAAATATTAAGACTTTATGGATCTGAAGCCTACTTTAAAAGGGTCCGGTATTTTCTAATTAAGTAAGTTTTATTATTATCATGAGTATCAGTATGTAGTTACATACTGCCTGGCTGTAGACATGCTCACACTGCGTGAGCATGCCTACCAGCCAGGCAGTACGTAACTACACAGAGGAGGGGGGCGGGGCTAGGGTGGGATGGGATGGAATCCCCGGGGCCGGACTCGCCCATACGCCCCGCCGGGACCGTGCGCGGGACAGGCAGCTCCCCGGGATCCGCTCCCAGGCCAGCCCCGCTCCCTGTCCCTGGCAGCCGGTCCCCCCGCCCGGCCAGCCCCGCTCCCCTTGACCCCCTCCCAGCCGGTTCCCCCCAGCCAGCCCTGCTCCCCCCAACCCCCTCCCAGCCAGCCCTGCTCACCTCCCGGCCAGCCCTCCCCCCCCATCTGAGATCAAGTGTGTCTGGTATTTTTTTGAAATCATCCGGTAACCCTAAAAGGGAGTGCTCTCAAATACAAAAGCGTTTCTAATTTTGGCACTGATACGTGGCTTTATCGTGCAAGGTACTGAGCATCGTTGGCTCCCAATGAAGCACCTTGCAAGACTGGGCCTTTCTTGTTTTCAGAGGGAGCCTTGCCTGTTCTTGTAGGATCTAACTCAGAATCTCAGAAAAGCCCACATTTATTTCTAAGCACATAATATCCATTGCAGACTCATTTTAATGTAATTTTGGCATGGTTTTCATTAAGGAAATTATGTATTCTTCTCTGGTAGAATTTTAAAATAGTTTAGCACTTTTATATATATCATTTTTGCCTGCTTTTCTATTTTGAGAAAAGAGCTTGTGCTTTCTCTCCAACCCTAATAACAGAACAGAACTTACATTTGAAATACATTTGAACATAACTACATTCTCTTAGGAGAAAAATACCTTAGTGAAAAACTGAAGAGTGAGAATTTCACAGGCCTCACTGCTGGGTGGTAGAGCTGCACTTCACTGATCCTTTGTGCATACAAGTCAAAATATTGTCAACACCCTGTTAACACCCTTGACCCTGTAAATCATTCTGGGTTCAGAAAACAGCACAAGACTGTTGAGCTTCAAGGCAAGCATGAGTACTGGCTTCCATGCTGTCAGAATTATGGTGAAGCATCAGGAGGACCCAAACACCACTCTACTCCTGTGAGCTTAAAAAGGAGAGAGGCCTTGGGCAATGGCATAGCTGAATAGATATGAGCCCAGATCCTGGGTTGGTGTGAACTGGTGTAACTCCCCACTGCTAAAAATTAGACATTGGGGGGATACTGTAGATCTAAAAAGACAGGAACATATCTCACAGCTCAGAAAAGGATGCGCACCAGAACTCAGAGAGGCATGGGAGATCAGTCCTGGATTTTTTTAAAAACTATTTGGCCTTGTAATGAGTTAAGGCAAGGTTCCAAAACTTAAAGTAAAGATCTCTTCAGACAGTCCTGTTCATATGAAAATGTTGGCATGACTGAATTTTTAGGATGGCAATTCTCACATGAACTTTTCTCCATTTCATTCACAAATGATGGAAAAGCCAGAACACTTTATCCTCAGGTTGGAATGTCAAATTACATTTGGTACAGAATGTAATATATTTTTCTGCCACCTGACAGCCTTACTCTGAGAGGTGATGCTAGCTCATTTTTATATTAATGGGTGTTGCAGGTGCTCAGTGGCTGTCAGAGTGTGGCTATACACTACTTATGAAAAGATAGAATCCTCCTCCAGGACCTCTTTTATCTGAGAGATGTTTGCCATTTATATTATCCTATTCAGGATTACTACTATGTAAGGGTGGACGTAACTTGTCATTCTGTTGTCAAGGACACAGAGAAATAACCATGGATTGTGAGAAATTTGCCCACAATCCCCTTTGTTTTTATGTCATTCTTTTTCTTTGTTTTCTGTCTTTTTGTTATTCTTTTTTGCTATCTGAGGTCAGTGGTAGCCAGGCAATTATGCTTTACATATGGAAGAGTTGATGAGGGAAATAGAGCAGGAGCTTGATTCTGCACTCACTGAAATCTACAGCAAAATTCCTACTGACGCTAAGATTGAATCCAGTAATAATGGTCTCTTGTTTTCTGAACTCCTTCTATGAAAAAAATTGCTTCTCTATTCGAGTCAAAGAAAATCTGATTTTTCCCTAGCTTGGATAAGTCAATATTTTTCTGCCTCAAAGATTGCATACATGTAGCCAGCTGCAAAAGGAAATTGTAGTGAATTCCACTGGTACTGGCACACATGCATAAAGTTAAGCACATGGTGATCTACCTCGGCTGAAAATCTGGCCCATCGTTTTAAATTGGAAAGAGTGACTTGCTTTGAACATCTGTGCCTGTATGTCAGGTTCAGATCAAAAGGAAAACAACATAAGAATACACAACAACTTTGGATAGATTGGTACAGCAGAATATTCCTGTCAATGTAATGCAGCAAGACCATTACAATCACTAGTCTAATTTGCAAAAGAACCAGTAGTATGTCCATATACAAAGGGCAACATTAAAAAGCAGTCATTTACCACCGTATGCTATACATTCTAATGAGATGCAGTTCTGTAGGTTTGCTTTTTAATCGTCTGTTGTATTTGCATAGGCAGTGGGTGAACCCCTGGCTTGGGGAAGCTAATCCCCACTCCCATCCCTGCTACTTACATCCAAGGCCCTGCCCTTTCCATACCTGCCAAAGCCCAGCCCCCCACTGTGGCTGATGACCTCAGCCCTGCACCCCCAACCCTTCTTTCCCACTGTGGGGCACCTGTCCCAAGCTAGCATCCCCAAGCCCCTCCAGAGCTCCAGGTAGCCAGGCAGCATGGCCCTAGCTCCCTCCTCCTCGGCTCTGAAGTGTGGGGAGGCCTATCAGTGAGTTCCCAGCCCTGGAGCTGGGGGAGGGCAGACAATGTGACTCCAGCCCTGGAGCTCTTTGAGTCCTAGCAGCACGGCCCCAGCCTCCTGAGCCACAGAATGCTGGGAGAGCAGGCTGCACAGTGCCCATCACCAGCTGGTGTCATGATACCACAGAAGAGCCACTGGTGGCAGAGTGGGAAGCGGGAGAGTGACTGGGGGCAGATTGTGGGCAAGGCCACACCTGGCTGTTTGTGGAGACTCAGCTTCCCCCATCCTATGATACCCATTGCCCATGTGTATTTGCGAAACAAAAATTCTTGAGACGTCTATGAGTATCTGTTATAACTTCTTCCCACGTCCCACAGAAGCAGGGCTGCCTTAAATTATTGTCTATTCCCTCTGCACTGCTGCACTACCGTCTCTTTTAAGGGTGAATGGAAGTGATGAGGGCTTCTAGCAACATTAATTTGTACAGAGATTTTCACTTGGTCTCAAGGGGAGCTTGCTGCAGAAAGTTTGAAATGAATTACATTCTATAATGAGTTTTTGCTGCAGTTTCCACAGTGAAATGACAATAGCATAACCCAAGCACTTGGTTTATCTCAGGGCAATAAAACAAACAATAGCCTGGAACACACCACAATCAACAATCCCGCTAATTTTTTGCATCCATGCATGGAATGAATTTTGTTATGTGCACCAATATGGAGATGATGTGTGGTAGGGATAGGGACAAGGTTCAGAGTGTGGGAGGAGGATTGGTTGCAGGGGGTGAAGCCTCCATCTGTGGATGAGGGCTCTGTGGTGGGGCCAAGGATGAAGGATTTTGCATGCAGGCTGCTCTGGGGAGTGGCGGGGAGTGAGGACTTTCTCCAGCCCTCTCTCCCCAAACAATCCTGGGGCTTGGAAAGAGTGTCTCCTCTCTGGCTGCAGCCCTCACAGTAGGGATAGGCAACCACGAATAGTGGGTGGGCTGCATGAGTGGCCCTCCTTTACCTCAGTGGGCCACAGCAGCTCATGGCCCACTGTGGTTCCACCTGCGGCCCCATGGCCCTCCTGTCTGGCCCCTCTCCCCCACATGCCTCTCATGCACTGGGGAACCGGAGCCGTGCACTTACCTGCTCCTCCCTCTCGCTCCCAGGACTTTCAGAGCATGCAAGTCACCTAATTCACATTCCATCCTCTCTCCCCTTTTCTTTCTAGAACTGGAACACCTCCAAAAGTACTGGGAAGGAGGGGGGAGTGGACATCCAGGGGGTCCATGGGCCACAGGTCGCCCACCACTGCCTACCCCCTAGTCTCCACCTCATACTACACTTCTTTTCTTTCCAGGCCCCTGTGGCTACATGCTTGTGTAACTCCCCTCATCAGATGTGTGGTCCTTGATATACTCCTGAGTGGTCATGCATGCACATACCTCACAGGAAACATAGACCACAATGTGTCTCAGTGCGTACTCAGCCACTGATCTGTGACACAAAACACAGGGTGAAATGAAGATCGATCTTAAGTATATTTATTTTCATGGCTGCATGTTTGAGCTATATGCATTGGGATTGGGGTTTTTTACTATATTTACCAAATTAGCTGTCCAAATCAAAAAGATACAAGTGGTTTTACTTCCTTCACTTACACAGAATGCCTTCCCAGATATTTTTCTCGTGGTAGTTTTGCGTTAAGTAAACTATAACGGATTAATGTGATTGACAGTATTAAAGAAAGAGAATCATTGGACCCATGACCAGCATTCCTTCTGCTTTCTATTTTGCTGTGGCAGTGTAAGCATGAATCCATCTATCACCTTCCATTCCCTAATCACTGTTCTTTATTAAACTCCTTTGCGCCTTAAGGGATCATACCATCAACAGTCTCACTAAAGTTGGCTTTTCTTTTCTACACAGATACATGCGTCCCAAACCACTGGGAATAGAATGAAATGGTGTCTGAGACATAAGTACTTGCCAAATATTAATTCAAATATTTTACTCTTTACTTTTTCTTCCCTTTGTAGCCGGACCCTGCAGGCAGAGATATTTCCATACGTCCAATTTTAGAACACTGTGAAAACACTCACATGACCATTTGGCTTGGCATTGTCTATGCCTACAAAGGGCTGCTCATGGTAAGTATTGGTTGGTTTACATAACAGTACTATCTAATTGCTACACTTTGGTAAAAATAAACTACCTTCCTGATGGATAGACATAAGTTAAACCCTTGAATAAATTGTTTTTAGAGTGGACGTGATAGTATGTTAATTAACAAGGACATTATTAAATACAACACTGAATTACAACACCTAATAGATACAACACAAACTAAGGAATTTGGCAATGAAAGAATGGAAATATGAGTGAAAAAATCATCTGAATTCCTTTTAGATCTCTTTAAATGGAATTGCCTTTAAATCTCTAAAATTATTGGCCTGGGGCTAGTATTTCTTGCATTTTAAAAAAATATTTGCAATTGTAGTACAGGTTGAACCTCTCTAGACTGGCACCCTTGGGACCTGACCAGAGAATTTGCCAAACCACAAGGCTCCAGTGCTTCAGTAAGCAATATAGTCTAGCAGTAGTACTAACACTTTCATTGATGACTGGGCTCTTGGAAGACATTTAGAGGTAAATTAGAGCAGGGGTTTTCAAACTGTGGGTTACAGCTTATAAGGGCAAGCCACTAGCTGGCTGTGAAATGCTTTGTTTACCTGCACCTCCACAGGTACAGGCAATCGCAGTTCGCCTTGGCTGCAGATCACTGTTCCCGGACAATGGGAGCTGCAGGAAGTGGTGCGGAGGTGCAGGTAAATAAAGCACCTTGCAGCCAACTAATGGCTTGCCCTTACAAACCATGACTCAAGAATTTGAAAACCCCTAAATTAGAACTAAATGACAGCACAGAACACTGAGCGCCAAGACTGGTGGCTGTAAACAAACTTTATGGAATTAAATAAAATCAAACCGGACCATGGGTGTTGCTGGGCCAGAGAATGCTAGACTAGAGAAGTTCAACCTGTGCAAGCTTATCTTTGACATATTATTTAGAACTGCTTGTAAGATTTAAGGTAATTTTTTCAAATGGGTCTAAGTGACTTAAAGTATGTCTTTTTTGCTGTTAAAAACCCATGGCTGGCCCATGACAGCTGACTCAGGCTAGTGGAACTCAGACTGGGGGGTTGTTTAAGTGCAGTGATGTTATTCAAGCTCAGGGCTGAGCTCGGGCTCTAGTATCCTATCAGGTGAGAGGTTCCCACCTGCAACCAAAGCCAGAACCTCTACATCACAGTTGTACAGTCCCACAGTCCAAGCCTGTGAGCTATGTCAGCTGGCATGGGACAGGCATGCGTGTCTAATTGTAATGTAGACATACCTTCGGGGGGCCTCAATCCAATAGAAAGTCACTCTCAGTCACTTAGGCATTTCTTGAAAATGCTACCAATATTGTTTTGGTTCTTTCAGAGTTTTCATAATACTAATCACTAATTCTATGTGAATAGTAAACTTTCTGTTAAGCAAAATCTACCTCAGATCTAGCTAACTTGGAAAACAAAATACTTCTGAAACTTAGAAAGGGTTTTAGGAGACATACATACCATTTTTTTAGTAAATAAACATGGGACACATTCTGCCCTCAGATACATGCAGACAGTTCCCATTTAAAATTAGTGCATACTTGGATCTAAAGAGAGCACTGAGTTCATGTCTTTGGACCCAATTGCTGATAAGCCTTTAACTTTATCATAATATATATCCTATGCAATACTAAGGCTGAATGATGGTTGATATACGTAGTGTTGTTGTAGCCGTGTTGGTCTCAGAATATTTGAGAGAGACTAAGTGGGTAAGGTAGCATATTTTACTGAAGCAAATTCTGCTGGTGAGAGAAACAAGTGTAAGGTTGAAAAGCTTGTTTCTCTCACCAACAACATTTGGTCCAGTAAAAGATATTAGCTTACCCACCTTGATTATTGGTATGTTAGTTGCCTTAATGAATGATGGGCTTCTTTGATTCTGTAATAATATTCAGTGATATCTATCGTGTCTTCCCAATTTGTCACTGGGAAACTAGCTAGAAACATCATGGGGTAGCCGATTTAGTCTGTAACTGGAAAAAACTTAAAAAACAATAAATACTCTAGCAGCACCCTAAAGACTAACAAAACATGTAGATGGTATCATGAGTTTTCATGGGTACAACCCACTTCTTCAGATGAATCGAGTATTAACAGTCCAGTTCCAAAATAAATAGGGGATGGAAGGGAGAAGAAGGAAGGGGAAAAATAGTGCATTAGCGTGTTCATGTTACATGAAGCTGATAGAGAAGGTGCAAATTATTCTTAAGTACCCATTGTTTGCTTGGTTAAGTCATTAGGATGTGGAAGGTAGTGTGCTAGCCAGGTAATGTCTTTATTCATAACTTTGATATGGGTTCCAAACTGGTAAATGAAGATAAGCTCCAACGCTTCCCTGTGTATTTAGCTTGTGGAATTTGCCTGAAACAACATGGTGACTTTGAGATCCACTAATGGGTGCCCAGGCAGGTTAAAATGTTCTCCAACAGGTTACTGTGTGTTGCATTTTTAGATATCTGATTTCTGTCCATTAATTCTTTCCCATAGAGACTGTCCAGTTTGGCCAATATACATGGCAGTGGGGCATTGCTGGCATTTGATGGCAAGATCTCATTAGTGGATGTGCAGTTTAATGAGCCCCTAATGTAGTGGCTGAAGTAGTTGGGTCCAGTGATGAAATCGCTTGTGTAGATGTGTGGACAGAGTTGGCACTGGGGCCGATTGCAGGGGTGGGTTCCTGGATGATTATGATGGAGGTGTGCTGTGTGGTTACTGGAAAGAATTTGTTTGAGGTTAGGGGCTTGTATGTAGGTGAGGATTGGGGCCTTTCCCCCCCAAGGCCTGTGAGAGTGTGGGGCTGTTTTCCAGGGCAGGTTGTAGATTGTTGATAATGCATTGGAGGGGTTTAAGTTGTGGTGATGACAAATGGTGTTCTGTTGTTTTCTTCTTGGCCTATGTTGAAGTAGTTCATATCTGGTAACTCTTCTGGCTCTGTCAATCTGTTTTTTCACTTCTCCGGGTGGGTATTTCAGTTTTAAGACTGCTCTATATAGATCCTGTGTTCGTCCCTTTCTGTGGGATTGGAGGAAATTCAGTTGTATTTTAGGGCTTGGCTGTAAACAATAGATTGAGAAATATGTCTTGGATAGAAGCTAGAGGCATGAAGGTAAGTGTAGCATTCAGTAGGTTTCCGGTATAAGGTGGTGGAAATGTATCCGTCATGTAATTTTACTGTAATGTCAAGGAAGTGGATCTCTCACATGGACTGATCCAGGCTGAGGCTGATGGTGGGTTGGAAGTTGTTAAAATCCCTGTGAAATTCTTCAAGGGGGTCTTTCCTGTGGGTCCATATGATGAAGATGTCATCAATGTAGTGTAAGTAGAGTAAGGGTGCTAGAGGGCAAGAGCTGAGGAAACATTGTTAAAGGTCAGCCATATTTTGGAACTGGACTGTTAATACTCCATTCATCTGAAGAAGTGGGTTGTGCCCATGAAAGCTCATGATACCATCTACATGTTTTGTTAGTCTTTAAGGTGCTGCTAGGCTATTCATTGTTTTTAAGTTTAGCCATTCTTCAACTGTAACCAGATTTTACACTCTTTACATATTTAGTTTTGTAATACAGTTTCATAGTATTTTAGGTAAAAAGGGTGATAACTGATATGCAAGGACAGCATTGACCAAGCTTCTTAAGTGCCAACATCAGCTTACAAAATTGTAAAGTGTTCACTCTGCATTTTCATAGGTAAAAAGTAGGCACAGATGTTTGATACATTTTTCTCTATAATTCTGTTCATAAGAGTTAATATGTCAAAACTTTTGTCTGGTTCATCTACAGCAGTGTAAAAGAGCTGGTCAAAAATTAAATTTAAATTCATTAACAATTTTGAAGGATTCACAGTGAATTGATTTTTTTTTTTTGCAGAAATAATTATTCAAGAATATTTCCTATATAACTCTGTAGTTCATTTTTATAAAAATTCCAAGAAATTTTTCACATTTTTTTTAAAGTTGACACTGTTTTTTGTTAAATTTTATTTTGGATAAAACTACCATTTTTTGACTAAACATTCTTTTTTAAACATGTTTATCATCAGTGTAACATTTATAATAACATGAAAGTACTTATTTTTGTGCTCTAGATTCTGATGGCATCTCTGTAAGGAAGATACTCTCTTATATATTTGAGTTCAGCTATACCATTGGTGCTACTTGGTTGATCATTGCACCTTTGTCCCAGTGAAGTGTTTTGCATAGCCGGTTGAGAATTACATTACTATTTCAATAAAAATAATGTAATTGTCAACTAAGAATTACAGATTAGTATGAACTTCAAAATTTGGCTAATGAGAATGTTGCTGAATCTTTTCTTGCCTGTCACAACCACTACATTGGATGCTGAGCAAAATTCCATACATGTTATGTGTGGACGACTGAACACCACTAAGACATTCATCCACAAATAACTTGTAGGATAGAGACAATTCAAGCAATTAACACTAAATTGCAAATCTGCTTTTGTATCTAATTACAAACACAGTTCCAACAGTAGCATATGGTTTAAACATACATTCTGGTTTGTTGCAGATAAATCCTTATGCAAATGCCATTTATGTCTCCATAAATTTAGACTCTGATCCAGCAAAAATTGACACAAATGACTAGCTTTACACAATGTGAATAGTCTCATGCACTTCAAAGGGACTACTCACTGTGTGTAATGAGAAGTATGCATGTTAAGTGTTCCAGGAGCAAGGTCTTAGGGTATGTCTACACTGCATCTGGATGTGTAATTTTTCTCTTGGATAGATGTTCCTAGTCTAGTTTTGATCAAGCTAGCATACTGACAGTAGCTGTGTAACTTTGGCAACATGGATGGCACAGGCAATGCACCCAAGTACACCATAGTCTGAGATCCCATCTAAGTCCTTGGGTGGCAGATGGAATCTACACTATAGCTACACTGTTATTTGTAGCCCACCAGCTTGGACAAAGCTAGCACACATAAATGTACTCTTCCTGGAAAATGCACCTCCACTTACAGTATAAAATGTACTCTAAAATAACATCAAGCCCAATGAATGTGGTGTAACCAGCTGTGCTTACTGTCATAATTTAGAGCAATAGAAGTAAATTAGAGCATATGTATCATTACCTACTCGTCATTATTCCCCAAAATTCCCCAAAAAGAGTACTTAGACATTCCCCACATACAGTACACAGAAGTAAGCAAACACAAAAGACTTACATTTTCAGTATATTCAAGTGCAGTGCTTTCAGAGAGCTGCTAAAAGCATAGAGGTTTTTCCTGTATTGGCTTCAGTTTCTTCATGGTTTGTGTTCAAGGAACAATAGAAAAGTGAATCATATATTCTGTCTTTATCCAGTTTGTTGTAACTTGATATAAATATTCTGGTGTTCAAAAGTTGCCATGACCACCTAACTGCACATTTGCGATAATTTAGAAAGATTCCCTGGAGACAATCTAACATCAGTTCCACAAATGTTTCTTGAAACATAAGGAAGAGAGCACATTGTGTGGGGACAGCTTTCCCTAAATTCTAGCTACCAAGATACAGACCCTCACAGGTAGTTAGCCATCTAACTCTCAGGGGCCTAGTTCTTTAAGCCTGCGCTGGTACCAAACATTTTATAAAACATGGCTCCACACAGATTTATGTCTGCTTTGTGTTCGCTGTTACTATTTATATTGCAATGTTTATAAAATGCACTGTTTCCATATTGCTAAAGTGGGTTTTGTGTTTGTTAAATGACCACTGGCACAGATTATTTCTGTATCAATTTCTTGTGTGACCATATTCATTTGCCATTCTGCATATTTACTTCACTGCTTTCTAAGCCTGCTCTTGAGGATGGTGTTCAGCCATCCCTTCATAAGCGTCCCAGCCACAGGGATTAAGTAGACTAATCCCTGAGTTGTGCCTTTCTGTATATGCCAGGGGCTCTTCATTTCCATTTATAGCCTTTGATTCCTGGTAATGTTTATAGGGTTCACTTTACATCTAACAAGGAATGGTAGATGCTGACGTCCATTACAGTGGGCCCACTGATATGTTTTTAGATGCTATAAGTGGCATACACCTTTCTTTTTCTTTTTGTCTTCCCTAGCCTGATTTCAGCTCTGAGATTTTCAGGCTGTATAATTCTTGTAAAGTATGGCACACTGTCTTTTTTCTGATCCCCATGTACCACTCCCCTGGAAACACACCCACTTGATGATGGTTTTTCATTAGCAGTTACATGTTTTAGTCTATTGTCTAGATTTTAATATATTTAATGTGTGTGATAAGGGTTGTGGTGGGCTAGGTGTCCAAGTGAGTAATACACCTGTCTTCCAGCTACTTGTCTCTGCTGAGGGAGGAGGTGGTGTGCCTGGTTCCTCCCCCTAGGCTAGAAATGTTTTGGTCTCATCCTGCACCTGGGCTTTTACCCTTAAGTGGGGTTTGAGAGGGGGACCTGGACCCCCCCTTTTTACTATGTCCCAGCCTAAGGTTCTCTGGGAGGTAACGCCAACAGGTTCCTTCTTAAAGGGAATCTAAGTTGGCCGACCAGGGCAACTTCCTACCTATGTGCTTCTTCACTTTGGGGAGTGGCTACTGCAGTCCAAACACTGAATAGCCTAATTTAAAAAAACCAAATAAGTAAAGCCCTGCTAAACATGCTTGTTCTCGTAGGGGGTGGTAGTTGGAAAAACGACTGCCTGTGGGCTTTACCCATTCAGTGTCCCATCTCAGGATTAGCCTTCTGCCTGGATTCTCAGAGATAGGCTGTCTCTGCAGCAGCCTGTCCATTATACATTGCCTGGGCTTCTGAGCTTCTTGTTAACCTGCTCCTCCAAACAGAGCATACTTCGCAGGCCTGGAGGGGCTGGGCTACAGGTGACCAGTATGTGACACTCTTGACACCCCCCTCTAGTCACAAGCTGCCAATTTGCCTTTAATTTCTGTCCTTTTTAGTTCCTTCATTGCCAGGTGCTTCCTCTGTGGACTTGGCAATGATGCTGGCTAAATGGGTTTGACCAAGAACTCTTCAGCATCTCTGATGCTATGCAGGGTTGCTGGCTCTTCTTCAGGCCCACAAATTTTTTCTTCTAGTGCAGCCAACAACTTGTGTTTCATAACAGGAAGTCCCTTCTGTCTTCAGCTAGTTTGGAAACTTGATACAACCACTGCAGATCATAATAACTGTTCCATCACTGGGTATTATCTTTACTGATATAGTAGTGTTCCTAGAAAGTATTCAAACACCCTTCTGCCAACTGCTGCCCTACGTCCCCATTAGCACACTCCTGTTTCTCAGGTCAAAAGTTCAATTTGCAGATGGCTTGTAAACCTAGCCTAGATGGTCACCATCTTCGTTAACAGGGACAGCTCAAACACACAATCAAAAGGCCTAACAACCAGCCACCTAACCCTCACAAAGACATGGTAAATACCCAGCCTGATCAGCCTGGATATGTACACATCTACTATTAGGTTCTTCTACTTACAATCAGATGGTTTTCAAAAGGAAATGTGACTGACTCTGTTGAAGATTGCAAATGACACTCTTCATTACTAATTCCACTTACTACTGATATATTGTGCTCATAGCCGTTAGCTAAATATGCACCTTGTATTATTTTCCAATGTTACAAATCTTTGCTGCTGAAAA
Source organism: Pelochelys cantorii (assembly GCA_032595735.1). Lineage (NCBI taxonomy): Eukaryota > Metazoa > Chordata > Testudines > Trionychidae > Pelochelys > Pelochelys cantorii. Next base: position 146,435,570 of record CM064327.1, read on the forward strand.
AGGAAGATTCTCTTACTAAACCACGGGTAGGCAATAATTATCACAGGGAGGCCACTTAATTAATTTTGATATGTGGTGACAGGCCACCTCCACCTGCTGGAAGGGGCAGGGCTCGGGGCGGAAGGGACAGGGCTCAGAGTTGCCTGGGGCCAGAGGCTTTGAATTAAAAACCACAGCAAAGGGCTCACAGCCCTGCCACTACCGCATTGCCTGGCAACTGCTCAGGGTTGCTGTGGCTAATTAAAGGGCTTGTAGCTCCAGCCCCTGCCAGAGTGGCACTGCGACCATGAGCCATTTAAATAGGATTCTGCTGCCTGAGCCGTTGCCTCGAAATTCAATGGCATGGGCAGTAGAATATAAATAGAAAGTGGCCAGATGCAATCTGTGGACTGGATCAAAGTGTTAAGTGAGCCAGATCCGGCCCCCAGGCCTCATCTTGCCCAGCCCTGTACTAAACAGTAATCAGGTTGCTTTGAGGATCATGTGAAAGTCTTCCAGATCTTCCATTTTATATTCATGATCTGTCGGCTGGGGGTCATGTAAGATGTTTTTTAGTTCTGTGAATCCTAAATTACCCTGTGTGTGTATATTGTGGGAATACCTATTGCTTCTGGCCACTGCTGTTCTCTGGACTCACTTCAGAGACAAACAGGTTGCAGCTTTATTCTGCTTGTGTAAACTAGTGATGCAGCCTTTTGCAACATTTGCATAGCTGAAGCAATGTTCCTATAAATACTTCAAACATTTTTGTGAAAATCACACCTCATTTTGGGGATGTGTTTATAGAACCAAACACTAATTAAGACACAGGCTTCTAGGTTGTACGCCTAATGTGTCTATCCAGGTTCTCAAAGATTTTGGACCCAGGTTGTTTAGTAAAATGCGACTCACTATCAGTTTATGCATTTAGTTAAAGCACTTAAAAATAAAAATCAAGAGAACATATCCCCAGAGCTAAGCTATTTTAATAGAATAAAGAATAAAAATAAAGTAAGATAGCTATCAACTGTATAAAATCAAAATGAAATCAACAAGATAGTCTCAATATTCATTTGGAATTAAATCAAATAATTAAATTAATCCAAACATAATCCTTGAAATTCAAAGAAAAGATTTTTAGAGGGTGCCTGTCTGTTGGTTATAATTCCCCCGTAAAGAATTTTATTGAAGTCAATCAAATTTGTAATTTAGAGTTGGTTAAATATCTTAATACTGAAACCAAATTATTATTATTAATGTTTGATCCACAACCTTCCTCCTTCAGTTGCTGTTTGATAGCTAACCTTTTCCTCCTAGGGCACCAAGATAAACGGCCATTGAGGGCTTTGGAGGTGGGGGCGCTGATCACGTGTTTCGCCTAGGGTGCCAGTTGCCGGCAGCTCATCTAGGGCTGCTCCTGGTGCTGTTATGTAGCTCTATTTTACCCCTAAATGTCCTTTAATAACCATGAAAGGACTGAAAAGCAATGAAAGTGTTAGTAATGCTACTAGACAATATTGACCTCCCGTGGTCTGGAAAATTCTCTGGTTCAGAACCGGTCAGGTCCCGATGGTGCAGGTCTAGTGAGGTCCAACCTGTACTGGCATTTAGAAAAATCATTGTTTTGTAGATCTGGTTGAGAATGATGAATTGTTTTTCACAGGAATTGTTTTATTTTTTCCTAACTCTCCAATGAAAATGTTTTGCTTTTTCAGTGAAAAACTGAAAACAAGCCCTTTTGATTTTCCAATAAATATTTTTTTCAAATAATGAAAATTTCAAACAAAATAAAAAATTGCAATGATTTTTTGTTTTGCTTAAAATGCTATTTTTGTTGAAGAAATCAGTGAAAAAAATGCAACCAGTTCTTTGGCATTACTGGCAAAGTAAGCATATTTAATTTTGAGTCTTTGAGAGTCAATAAATGTGGAATACCACAGATTCATTTTTACAGTGACTTAAGATTGTGAAATGTCTGCAGGTCAAAAACTGCCAGTGTCTTGATTTTAGGAAAGAAAAAACTAACCAAGCATCACAGCCAAAAGAAAAGAACCATAGGGTCTTTGAGGTAGGGACCAATTTTTTGCTCTGTGTCTCTAAATAGCACAATAGGGCTCTGATCCATGAGAGCAGCTCCCGGAGTCTATTGCACTACAAATTATAAACAGCTAATGAAATCTGCAAAGCAGTACCCTGGTCTAGTATTCAGAGTTTCCAAAGCTGTGACAAAATAGAACTCCCAATTATTGACAGGCCGGACTTTGGGCAGGATAATAGCCAGCTTTTCTGTTATTTTTCAATGCTTCTGTCTGATGTCCTCATTATGATCTTCCCTCATTACATTTTTCCTCATTCCTACTCATATCACATGTGCAGAGAGTAAATAGACATGCCTCTCAAAGGAAAGATGGGAGGATCAAGCTGGTATATAAGCAAAGAATTGTTCAGACCATACTCAGGGATCCAGTCAGGAAAAAAAAATTCCCATGTGCACGCAGCACCTATGTTCATTATAAATGTTATTACATTATCAGTTATAATAGCTATGGAAGAATTCTTGCTGCTGGAAGTAGGTCAGCAGGGCCCCATAGCCCAAGGCTCACTGAGATTAACAGTTCCAGTTCCCTCCAACAAATCAGTGACAGGGGAGCCATGATCTGTGTAATAGAGCTGCATGGACTTAATAGAGACACTGATTTTATGGCTCATTACAACAATTAGTAACACTCCTGCCTGCCAGTTTTTAAATGCTCACATCCGTTTAAGTGGTCTCCTACAAGCCATGTATGAACCCTTTATGCTTAACAATCAGTTCTATTCCATAGTTAGCTCAGACACTCTGGGTGCCTTCTCCAGACCTGAAGAAGAGCCCTGAAAAGCTCGAAAGCTTGTCCCTTTCTTTCACCAACAGAAGTTGGTCCAATAAGAAATATTATCTCACCTTCCTTGTCTCTCTTATATCTGGGGACCACATGGCTATAACTACACTTCAAAAAACATAATAGCTTTACTGGAAGTTCTCTACTTCCTCTTCAAGATCACTGATGTTAAATAAGATGGTAAAAAAAATAAGATGTTAAATAAGTTGGAACCTAACACCAGTTCTTGGAGTGCCCCCATCAGATGCCCTCTACAACTCAATATACTGACATTTATCATAACACACTGTGGACTCTGTGTGACAGCACTCATCACAAGGTAATTGGAATTGATTTTGCAAGTGCAGTTTTGAGAGGCAGTATTAAATGCTTTGCCACACTCACTTATTGTACTTCTGCTGCATCCCTGTCATCCACTCATTTCATAATTCTCTAACAAAAATCAAGCTTGTCAGTTAAACCTTATAAAGCCATTCTGTGGATTGTTCACAGTCCCATTTTCTTCCTGCAGTTTACAATGAATTTCTGTTAATGGCCTAAATTCTCCTCTCAAGTACAGTGGTGTAACCCCATTGACTTCAGAGGAGGTTTTTTAAATTTTATTTTTCAATGTGTATAGTCACAGTCTCTCTAAGTGCACTGACACCACAATTTCAAAACACAGATAAGTATAGTACCCCCAAATCAATATAATGTCAAAAAGAGGGATTGCAGAACCTCCCGAATCACAAACCAAGAAGGAGAAAACAGACTTTCACACTCCAACCGCATCATCAGAGAAGATCCCTATCTGGCTTTGCAACATGCTCTAAAGATCAACAAACTCTAGACCTATTGAGCCAAAGGGGAAAGGGGCAAATTTAGGTGCCTAACTATGCATAAAAGCATTTAGTGGGATTTTCAAAAGTGGCTCGGAACATAATTTCCATGGGAATTCTCAGTGAATTGCTGACGTCGGAGTCTTTCACTAACAACTTATGCTCCCCATCTTAATTTCAAAGATGGCATTGTAGAATGAGGCAGACATTCCTCAGTCTTAACTACCCTTCTCCAATTTGACTGGACTTTCACTTGGGAAGGAAGGAGGCAGCATGGTGAGGGCAAATGAGGAAAGACAAGAGCAACTTGTTCTGACCATATCACCAGTTCGGTAGCCTGTGTGTAGGACCCTGTAAATTCTTTGCTGGTCTCAATACAGTCACTCTTACTGGCAAACAAGAAGCCTTGCACCAACCATTACTTTCCTCTCAGCAGGCCAAAGGCAGCTCTTTTTGTTTTCACCCCTGTTTCTACATCACCCTGGCCATAATTGGTTGTGTTTTTTATTAAAGCAAAGTTTTCTCTCAAAGGAAATATTTTGTCATAATTACCAATGAGAAGTAGGAACAAACTCCCCAAATTATAAAGTACACTTATGAAGGAAACATTTTTGCACCCAAACCTTTTCCCTTTCTTCAGTTATGATAGAATAAAGCATTTTCCTGTTGAGTTAGGGGATATTTAACATGTTGTGCTCAGTTGTAAGTGAGGATGGGTCAACCCACAATTCCCACAACCCTACTCAAATCAGTTTTCCAGTTATAATTGATGTTTTTGATTTCTTTATAACTGCCTTAGCTATAATCTCATGCCCATTATCTGTAGTAAATGCTGGCATCATTTTTGTTTGTTGGCTGTATTCCCAGACTAATGATTTTTGGACAGGAATCTTTTCATATTTCAATAAAAATTCTAAATATCTAATCGGTGATGGTTGTGGCAGGAGATGCTAGGAATCCTGACAAGTCACAGGTTGTGAAGCATGTACTTGTCCGCTAACTCTGTTCATTAAAGTGATTGGATTCTGGTTTAAAATTACCTAATATGGTAAATCAGTACTGTACTTTTATTATTCTAATAACAGGAATAGTGTAGGGATAGTAGTACCAACTCTCTCTGGTTATGAGCCTGAAGGTGTTTAATATTCTATTTTTTAAATACACACAAAATCCAGTGTTAACCAGTGCCATTGAACAATGCAGCCTTCAACTAGCAGTGCTTAGTCAATTGTTTGTATGCCCCTCTTTGCCCCCACCATCAGGCTCTGGGCACATTCTGAGGTCATGACTCATGACTATAAAAGGGGATACATCAGTGATTACCATCTTAGTTCCTTCCACCTGCTGACACAGACCTGAGCCTTCTACAAATAAAGATTCATTAGACAATTAGTTACAGTCCCTTGGTTGTTGTTTAATAGGGAATATATGTTCATGGTTAGTGTTAGTTTTTGTTGTTCTGGTGGTGGCTCCAAAGAGCAGAAATGGATTTAAGAGATGTGTGTCATGTCTCACAGTGTACCTGGATTTGAACTCCCATGCTTGCTCCTGAAGTGCTTAGCAAAAGGGCATTCTCCCTACTATTGTTCAGTCTGCAGGACTTTCACACTGCAAGCCAGAAAGGAGAGGCAGAGCATACTCCAAGCCTTGCTCCTGCAAGATGTCTTATTTCCTAAGGCTCTGGAAGACAAAAATGAGGCCTGGGTGAATTCTGAGCCCTTCTAGTTCCAGGAAGACTTTTGGATGTAAGCCATCTGTTTCCAGAATGCCAAGCTCCAGTTCTAAAGAAACTGAGCATTTGGTAACAAAGTTGTCTGACTCCATAACAAAGAAGGTACCAGTATCAAGGACATCAGACATGGAAGGGAAAAGATCAATGCCTAAACCCTTCCATGGAACCAGGTGAAGAAAAATGAAGGACTGGTAAGTGCCTCTGTGGATTCATTGACCTTATTGGTCAGTTCCAGACTTTCTATATCAACTTCCATCCAGGGCCAGGCCTACAGATGGAAGATGTATTGAGGAGATTGCTCCAGTGAGATCTTTTAGGATCCATGACATCCAGAGCCAAGTTTTACAGATCTGACACAACCACTTTCAAGAGCACATTCACAAGTTCCCTACTCTAATAAATTATATGATGAAGAGAGAAGAATGTGGAGGTTTCTCTACAGACAGATATTTCCATCACCAGGAACCTATGGATGAATTCTCTGCAGATGAATCCTCTCAGGTCTTTCTCCTTCAGAGGATGTCATCCATTCCCAAGAATTAATAAACAAAATGGTTTATATATTGAAATGACTTTCAATGACATGAAAGGAAACTGTGCAGTCCACGTTTTATTTGGAAACACTTCTACAAATAAAGTTTCTCTGCCACTTTTGGAGAGGGCATGGCAACAAGTAAAATTAATATGGAATACCCCATTGTCTTGATAGACAATTGCAAAAAAGACAGATGAGCTTTCCCAGATTCCATATTAAGGATTTTCTTTTTTTCCTATAAATCCTTCATCAAATTTTCTAGTAGCAGGAGGAACAATGCAAAAATCCACATCAGGAGGGTAGCTTCTACTGCCAGCAAGTGAGAAGGGAAAAGACTAGCTTCCCTGGGAAAGAAGTTAATCTCTTCTTCCTTTCTAAACATGTGAACTACCTATCTTTTTCTTATTTCAACAAAGGTAGACATCACTACCAATAGCAACAGCAATAACAATTTTCTATTTGTCAGTCATACAAAAGATGGCCATTTAAAGCCAGAATGAAACAGGAGGATTTGTCTGCCATCATTTCCTTGCCTGCTGTTAGATGCAGGTTTAGAATGATATTCAGGGCAGCAAGCCTGGCGTCTATTTCCCTTACAATTGGAGAGCATTTAAGTCAATATTAGAACAAATGGCCAAAGATCATCACAAAGAGATGGGTTTTGGACATTGTAAAGAACAGTTTCTCCACTGAGTTTGACACACTTCACCCCAAACCAACTTCCCCCCTTTTTCAGGGACCTTTCACATGACTCAGTGCTAAGAAAGGAAAATCATTCTCTGTAAACAAAGGGGGCATTTGAGGAGATTCCAATAAATGTCAGCAATCAAGGATTCTATTCCTGCTATCTCCCAATTAAGAGACAAATGGAGGAATTGATCCCATCATGGATCTAAGGAAACTGAACAAGTACATCTGATGGATGCATTTCAGAGCATTGACTCTAGGTTCCGTTATTCCTTCCTCCTTTTATCTAGATGTGTGTTTACTGCTCTACATCACAAAGAAGCTTCTTTTCATATTTCAGTAAGACCATCACACAGGAAGTATCTTCACTTTGCCAAAGGGCCAGAACTATTTCCAGTTCAGAGACGTCCTCTATGGCCTTTGCTCAGCACCTCATCTCTTTTGCCAAATGTCTGTCTACACTAGCAGCATTTCTCAAGAGACAAGGGATTTTGTGTGCCATTTTTACACCACTAACTCCCTAAAGCAGCCTCAGAGAGTGAGATGGAAGAAATCACAAAATGTCCATGCTCTGGATTCCGAAGTTTTGGTTTCTTAAGAAACTAAAAGAAATCCTTACTGACTTCATTACAGAAAATCCTATTCATAGGCTCTCTTTTTGATTCCAAAAGAATAAGGGCTTATATTCTGGAGGAAAAGTTCCTGAACTTAATATGCATCATTCAATCTCTATTGCAGAGTCTATCTCAGAAAGTAAAGTTCTTTCTATCACTAATGTGACTGCTGGTGTCAACCACATATGTCACACCTAATGCAAAACTAAGTGTGATACCACTGCAACGTTGGTTGTCAAAAAACTTCCGATCTGTAGGAGACAGTTTGGATCTGATACTTAACATCCTAACAGAAGTCCAAAGATCCCTCTGATGGCTGATGGATCAGAGAAATGTTCTGAGAGCGGTGATGTTCATCCCTCCCACCTCATCTATTATAGCTGCCACAGATGCCTCAAAAATACACTACAGGGCATAGCTCATCAAGTTTGTAAGGAGGTGTTCTGGAGTCAACAGGAAGGCCATCTTCATATCAACAGGCTGAAGTTAAGGATAATTTAGTTGGCATTCATGTAGTTTCTTCTCCAAATACAAGGGTCAGTGGTTCAACTGGCCACAGACAATGCAACAGCAGTGTACTATATAAACAAACAGAAAGGAGCCTGATCATCACAGCTTTGCAAAGTGGCAATAAAATTTTGCAACTGGTGTATACTCAGTAAGATGTATCCAGTAGCTCTGTGTCTAGCAGGATCCCTTACCCAGTTATCAGGCTACCTATTGAATCCTGGGGCAGCCATCACACAGGAAGGCCCCTCCACCAGCCTAGGGGATTAGTTAAAATCAGGGGCCAACAAATGAATAAACAGACAGGTGTGTGAGTCAAAGGGTCATAATAAGGCATCCACCAGTTATCAGACCAACTGAGCAGAGAATTGACCCATATGCATAAATGGTCCGTGAAAGGCTCAGTGATCTGAAACATCTTTGCTCTCTGGGGTACTCCAAAGATAGATTTATGTGCTACAAAGTTCAACATGATATGCCAATATTTTTGTAAGAGGGCTTGATACTTAGTGTCTACCAAATGTGTTTCCCCTCAATTGGGAGGGTATGCTTTCTTGTCTTTTTCTCTAATGTTGAGGGTGGTGGGAAAAAATGAGATAGGGTTCATACCAGTTGACACTGATCACCCTAGCATGGCCAAGACAACAGTGGCACACATACTTGCTCTTCTTTCCAAGGGAATATAGATGTTTACTAGCATTGACAGACTCTCTGACACTACAACTAGGAAAAGTGTCTGGCCCTGTCATCACTGCACCTGGTTGCATGGGCAATAGGACTCCAGCAAAGTTGGAGAAGTTTTTGTCTCCATAATATTCTACATGTTCTACTTCATGCTAGAAGGAAATCAACTAGAAAATGCTATATGTTAAAATGGAAGATGTTTTTGCCATGTCTTTCTGATAGGGGTATCAATCCTGTGTCAGCCCCTATTCTATCTCTTAGAATATTATATTTAAAGCATTTGCCTATTGCATCACTAAAGGTGTATTGAGCTGCAACAGCTGCTTCTCATATTCAAATCAGTATTTTCACATGATATTGTTAAAAGTTTTTTAAAGGATTACTACATTTGTACACCCGATAAGAGATTCAATAGCACCATTGGACTTAATGCAATCACAGCTTGTGTCTCCACCTTTTGAGCCCTTATCTTCATGTTCCTTATTTTGTGTATCTGTTACGGTCTGCTTTTATTATAACAATAATATCAGCTATGAGGATTCGTAAACTTTATGCCATAATGGCTGGCACGCTATTTATGACCTTTTATAAAGACATTTTATAAAGACATCCTAGATTTATACCAGAAAATCGTGTCTGACTTCCATATCAGTCAGTCCATTACTCTATCAGTGTTTTTTCCTAGACCTCATTTGAGTGAGGGCAAATCAAAGATGCATTGCATGAATACAAAAAGGGTTTTATCGTTCTGTTTTGATAGGACTAAGGACTTTAGATCTTTGCATAAATTGTTGTTTCATATGCTGGTAATTGTAAAGAAAATCTTGTGTCAGTACAAACATTATCAAAATGGGTCAGACAGTGTAAAATAAAAAGTTATAAAGTGCATCACGATCGCCCACTCTTCAGATGTAAGCACACTGCACTATGGTGACTGCAGCCTTAGAGGCATGTCTGAGACGTGTTCCAGTATTAGAAATGTGTACATCAGCCACATGGAGTCAAAACACATATTCATTAAACATTGCGTGTTCTGTATTGCAACCACGTCAGATGCAGAGTCGGTAGATCTGCGCTTCAGTCCCTTTGTTTAGTTAGGGCTCCAAACCCACCATCCTATTTTAAATGTGCACTACGGATTAAACTGTACTAGGATTGGGACTATTCAGAGGGCAGCCAAAGTAATTCATGTTACTTACCCGTAACTGAGATCCTTTGAGATGGACTCTGCATAGCCACATGCCCTGCTCTCCTTCCCCAGATTTGAGGGGTCTTTTTTCTACTGGCTCAGCATTAGTAGTGGAAGGAACTGAGGCACTGCCTCCTTCCCTTTTATAGCTTCACCCTCAGAACCTGCTCGGAGGCTGATAGTAGGGGAGGAGAGGGGCATGCAAGTGTTTGACTAGGCACTGCTAGTGGAAGATTGAACCATTCAGTGACACCAACCAGCATATATCCAAGAGAGTGAATGCACTGAGCCCATTTTGAAGAACCAGATATAGGAAATCAATCTTCATATTAAAGTTGCCTCTGCTATATTAACCCAGCCCCCCTGTGCACATGCATTATGGTACAGTCTTTTTGATTACATGGTCAGAAAACTTGCATGTAATTTCTAAGGGGTTTTATAAGAAAAAAGGAAAACACAAATGCTTTATAAATAACTGTAACTGTTAGCCTCCACCCTCCATGTCCTGTCCTCCTCCTCATCATCCTCAGGCACAGTGCAGCACAGACTGCTACTGCTTGAGTACTGGACAAGCTGTATTAACTCACAACAGAAGAAGGTTGCCGTCCCAAGGAGGGAATGATCCACTAGAGCTGTGCATTTGGCTGAAAGGAGAGCATGCTCTCTCTCTCTTTCTCTCTGTCATCTCTTTCCTCCTTACTCCTGTGGTGTCCTCAAAGAGGTGGGGCATATTGATCAACATTTTCAAATTAATTTCAGGGAACATCCCATCCCTTTGCACCCCGACCTCCAACACCCCTGCTGCCCTCCCAACACCCCTACTAACCTCACTGCCTCCAGCCCCAGAACACTTCCACTGCTAGCCCTACTAACACACCACCGCCAGCACCCCTTTGCCCACTCACCGGTACTCCCTTTCAGTCTCCTACTCCCTTTCCCAGCTCATCCCAGCTTTGCCCCAGGAGAGCTGTCCAAGCATTCTGTGAGGCAGAGCTACATTTACACCCAGGGCAGTGGAGACAAGACATCCAAACTTGGCATGGTGCTTGCAGCAGAATAGACCTGTACAGACCTACCCCTTCCTGGCTGCACCAAATCCTGAAAGAGGAGGAGGTGTTTCTCCCTTCCTGATCCCCCCTCCTCCTGCTACACCCAAAGGCCTGGGGAGAAAGAGGCATGAAACCCTGCTGTGTTGATTCCCAGAGTGAGTGTGACTGTGTCCCCTTCTGTGAACTCCTCATCTGTCTGCGCCCTGCAACAGTCAGGGTCTGGAAGAGAAAGGAGCATGGTCCCTGCCACCGTCCCCATGCCCGATTTCACCTCACACTGCCAGGGTTTCACATTACCACTGCAGCCCTGCACTTCAAATCTTCTGCCACCGACCACAAAGCTCATCCAACTCTGCCACTCCTGCACGCCCATTGGTGGAAGCAAAAGGAGAGCAGAAGTCAGCTACATTAGCTGGCATGTTGTACTTCTGCCATATGTGCCTGGTCTCTCCAGACAAAGGCTGATGCGCATGTGTGGCTGACACATATCCTGGCTAATGTCATTTTTCTTCAGGAAATATAATAAAATGTTGGGAATCATGTTGGGAGCTTTTGGTGGCAAACAGGAGTCTTCCTGGCATACTGAGAGAACTAGTCTGTCTGGAGGTGGGTTGGGACAAGGGGTCCATATGCCATGTGGAGTCTGACACAGTTTCTTGGTCCCAGGCCCACAAAGGCTGTCTGGTCCCCAAAGTTCCTCAGAAAGTTAGGTATCTTCTTGGTGCCGCCATTCAGGCAATAGCCCGGGCCTACCCATTTTGAATGTTTGTGTTCCATCATTGTTCTCGCATGTTGCCAAAATTTTCCTGAGGCATGCAAATGAGAGGAGAGAAATGTTAATTTTCAGTAGTTTGTATCTCACCAAATCTCGCTGAAATTTCAAAGAAAAGGTGCTTCTCTATCCCCGTGGTTCTCAACTAGGAATACACATACCCCTGGGAGTACTCAGAGGTCTTTAGTTGAGGTACATCAACTAAATCTAGATATTTGCCTAGTTTTACAACAGGCTACATAAAAAGCACTAGGGAAGTCAGTACAAACTTAAATTTCATACAGACAAATGAGAAAAGTAAGCAATATTTCAGTAGTAAAAGGGTGCTGTGACACTTTTTTATTTTTATGTCTGATTTTATAAGTAATTAATTTTAAGTCAGGCTTCTGAAAGGGGTACAGTAGTCTGGAAATGTTGAGAACTACTGCTCTAGCCTAAAGGCTTCCCCCTATTGAGTTGCAAATGCTGTAAACAAGGGAGGCATTAGAGCTTGTCAAAAAAGATCACAAGAATCTTTTATACTTGGTGTTAGTATCTTTTCTACTAGGTCACCTAAGTGTAAGGATCACTACCAGCTCCTCCTGCAATAAGATAAATCACATTTGTTGTCCTAGCAGTGTGTGTGCTGCTTTTTTCTGTGGGTGTTTCTATCTGGACAGGCCTGTTCTGTCACGGGATGCCTCTCAACACTGCTGATTACTAATGAAGATAAGAATCAGTGAATGACTGACTAGGTCTGTCATTAAAAAACAACAAATGGTCTGGTAGCACTTTATAGACTAACAAAACATGTAGATGGTATCATGAGCTTTCGTGGGCACAGCCCACTTCTTCAGATGACCGGAGTATTCTGTATTGCAAGTCAGTGCTGCAAAAGCCTAAATGAATTCTGCATCCCATATTTGGGTTTCAGTGAAATCCTTGAATGAAAGCAGTTATGATATTCTTTTATTGATGGCTAAAGAAGGTCCTAGATTTAAACAACCCTGAACTTTAGGGAAGTTTTGTCCCATCTCTTCTGATTGCTAATACAGTTTTCACATTTATCTCTTGAGAACAAGATTAGCAGTATACATCCAATTTTTGTAGTTACTAATAGAAGTTAGTGTATTTTGAATTAGCTATTGTGTGCTGTGCACATTCATATATCTGATTCTTAATTCTGTATTGATCTGTGAACAATCCATAAATGTTTATAGAGAAATATCATGCCAAACGCATAGCAGCTTGTAATAAAAACTACTCTTTTGATTTATGTAAACTAGTGGTATTGTGTTATAACAGTGACTTTTTTTTCATTTCAGTTATTTGGCTGTTTCTTAGCATGGGAGACTCGAAATGTCAGCATTCCTGCCTTGAATGACAGCAAATATATTGGGATGAGTGTATACAATGTGGGGATCATGTGTATTATCGGAGCAGCAGTTTCATTTCTCACTCGGGACCAACCCAATGTTCAGTTCTGCATTGTTGCTTTAGTCATTATATTCTGCAGTACCATTACACTCTGCCTTGTTTTTGTACCTAAGGTAAGTGAATTCATGTATGCTAGGACTTACATTGTTTCTTGATTTTTGTATGGTAATTCTATATTAATTTCATTCCTCCTACAAGCAGGAGGAATATGGGAGATTTCTAAATCAAGCCAATCGGTTAGGCATGAAATTATCTCTGAACCCTAGTGGGAGAGTGGGTGAACTTCCATGAGATTACAGTGAAAGCTGAATACCTAAAGCAAAATGTACAAGAACTTGAATATATACAATTCTAGTGCAAAAGTCTCAGAGGGATAGCCGTGTTAGTCTGTAACTTTAAAAACAATGAATAGTCCTGTGGCACCTTAGAGCACATCTACGCAGCAGCGCAAAAGTCGAATTAAGATACGTAAATTCAGCTACGTCAATTGCATAGCTGAAGTCAAAATAGCTTAATTCAGCATTTGGCGCTGTCTACACTGCAGGAAGTCGAAGGAAGAACGTTCTTCCTCCGACTTCCCTTACTCCTTGTATAAAGAGGGTTACAGGAGTAAGAGTAAGAATTCCTCCAGCTCGACATTATTTCAAAATAATGGCTTGTTGTGTGGACACACTTTTTGTTATTTCAGAATAACATCAGTTATTCCAAAATAACGCTGCTGTGTAGACATACCCTTAAAGACTAACCTATGTATATAAAGTATCATGAGCTTTTGTGAGTAAAATCCACTTCTTCAGATGAGATGACCTTCAGAGGAAGAAAAAAAGGGGGACCATTCTCATTAGCTCACTAGATCTGTGGGAAACAATGATTTGCATTAATACTTTGAATAGGTCTCTGGTTCCTTTTAGTAGGGAATGTAAGAAAGGAAGGGTGCTATTCAGAAACTTAGCAGTCCTGGGTTCAATTCTCTGCTCTGCCACAGACATCCTGTGTGACATTAGGCAAGTTACTCAATCTCTTTGTGTATATCTACACAACCCACATCAGCTTGGGTCAACAGACTCAGCCTTATCAGTGTTTGTGCTGCCGTGTAGGCCATGCTTTGTAGTTTTGGTTCGGGCTTGGAACTTGGGCTCTCTTTACACTTCCCAAGCCTGACCCCATATGCCCTACACAGCTACTTTTAGCATGGCAGCATTAGCCCTGCAAGCCCAAATCTGTGGATCCAACCTGAAAGGCTTACTGCCTCAGGCTGTGTAGATATACCCTCTGTGCCTTGGTTCCTTATCTGTAAAACAGCAGTAAGAATGCTTGTCTACTTCACAGGTGTGCTGAGAGGATAAATATGCTAAGGACTGTGAAGCATGGTTGTCATGAATGTTCCTTTTAATTCTTTCCATCCATGTGTGGAATAAGTTTTGTTATGTGCATCGAGACGTGTGGATGTGCACTACCAGTAGAAACATACTGCTGGCTGTGAGTGCTATGGGCACTCTGCTAATCAGCTGGGCAGCATTTGAATCTCTCCTGGGTGGCCACCCAAATGCTTAACTTACAGGGAACACTGGTTGCCACCTGATAAAATCTCATGGGAACATAGGATTTGTAATATAATGCAGACTATTGGTTCATCAAGTCTGAGATCCTGCCTATGTTAGTGGCCAATATTTGATGCTGTTAAGGGGGGCCCTCCCCAAAATGCCTAATGCACCTCTCCAGCTGTACAATTAGGAGCTGGAAGGAGAGAGAAATTCTTTCCTGACCCATTTGGATGTGCCCTGAAACAGCTTTTTATTATCTTGGAGCTCCTCTGGTATATTTAATATGCACTGGTGGAATGAATCAGAATGTATTCACAAAGAGCCAGAGTCATGAGTGTAGCATGTCAGTCCACAAATAGTCCCATTCACTTGGGGGCTACTTGTGAAGTGATCTGCTTGTCAAAGTGAGTGCAACAGAATCTGAGTCAAAAAGAAATTGATTCCTATGGGAGTTTGACTTACTAGAGACCTCACATTTTGTCCAGTCTACTTGATATTTTTAAGTAAAATACACATTACTGAAATGTGTATCATGGATGACTTTCATATCGTTAGTTGGAGACTGGACGCCTGAGAGATTGGTAGTTTTTCACCTCTAGGCTACCAGGTCCAATCCAACTAAGCTTAATAAAGACTAAATATTCTTTAGTGGCTTATATAAAGAAAGTTTGTGATGTCTTTTCCTAGCAAGCAGAAAAACCAGTTTTTAGCGACCAGGTATCTTGCCACAAAACTGCCAACTCATCTGGCAGTGATTGGCATTTTCAGCATATAGACCAAGTACGCATGGGAGCAGGAACTGAACTACTGAATCTCTTCTAAATGTGGTCCCTGTAGGTAAGACATGGGGGTGGAATGTGTAAGCTTACCAGTAGTGCTTTATGCATTCTGTGGTTAGAGTAATTCATGCTCCAGGGATGCATAATCTGACTTTCTTATATTGGCTCCTACAGAAGAATTTCTTACAACATAGCCATAAATTAAGAGCACCTATTCACAAACACAGCCATTAAGCAAGAGATTTAGGGGTACTGAATGTGTGAGCACATCTTCGCATAGGATTTTGTTGATTTTTTTCAAAGGACAACAACCTGACAAAGTCTGACAAGACCATCCCTATCACACTTCTCCATCACACTCTCCCCTCTCAAACACTGAGTCTCTCAAACACTGAGACTGCTTCCTGGCTTTCTTCTAGCCCCTCCAACCTGCCTCTGTGCTCCCTTCCCTTCCCATCTCTTAGGCTGAATTACCCCTGCTCTCCTCCTCCTCAGCTTCTCACTCACCTCAGGTTCCTTCCACCAATGCAAACATGCACTGATGTTTCCCAGCATAAAAAAAAAGTCTCAGTCCCACCCCCATCAACCTATTATTTTATTGCCAAGCTCCCAAGCAAAATCCGTAAAGCCATAATCTTGTCCTTTTTCACATCCCTCCTCAGAACTGCTCTCGGCCATAGTGTGTACAGGATCCTGAGCCCACTCGTGACCACTGCTCCCAAAAAGCTAACAGAGTTTCTTGTCCTGCTTCTCCTGTCCTCTATCTTAGCCCACTTGTTCAGACGCTCCCTGTTAGGTCTTGTCTTTTAGATTCTAAGCTCGTTAGGGGTAGGGACTATTGTTTACAGTGTTTGCACTATGCCTAACAAAATGGGGTCCAACCTAGTTGTGGCCTTTTGGTGCTCCCCTGAATCTAAATATTAAATCATCATCATAAATAATTAATAATAAATAGGTTCAATCTGTTGTAGAGTATAATTCCAAGGTAGTAACCTGTATGACAAGAAAGGTTGTATGGACGCTGCATGCTGCACCAGCAAGATGTAGCATCTGTAGATGGGGTACTGCAACCTTTCTTTACTGAGCATTAATTAATTAATAAAGGGACATCAACCACTTGACTTTTTTTTTAAATGGCTTTAAAAAATCCAACTTCGTGGCAAACTGGGCAGAAAGTCTCTCTGAAAGTAACGTTTTAATGTATTTATTTTTGAAAAATTAATTCTTATTTTAAAAACTCATTATGTTGATACCTGTAAGATTTTTCTGAGAGAGAAAGTGACAGCCCAAGGAAAACAGTGGCAGTTCACAAACGACTGTCAAATACACAGAGTAAACAACTGAACAAAGAGAAAAAACAGTTTCTTTTTACAGGTTGGACCTCGCTGGTCTGGCACCCTCGGGACCTGACTGGTCCCGAACGAGGGGATTTGCTGGAGTAGAGGAGGTCCCTCCCCTCGAGGCCTGTGCTGCCACCAGGTTAGGGCTCTAGCTTGCCCCCACTGCTGCCTCAGCCCCCAGGGCGCTTTCAGTGCTGCTCGTCCTGCTGCTAACGGGGCGGAGCACCACGGCTGGAGGTCGGCAGCTAGGGCAGAGCTCCGCAGCTGCCTGGCTCTGCAGCCAGCGCTGGAATTGTGCAGCCAGGGCTGGGGTGGAGGGCTGGGGCCGGGGCCAGGGTCAGAGCTCTGCGGCTGGGGCCAGAGATCCCTGGCTGCTCCTGGGGCTGGAGCTCCACAGCCACTGCTGGGGCCAGAACTGCCCACTGTGCCCTCCCCCTGCCCCACACACACACACACACTGGGTTGCCAGTGCCCCCTTATGCACTCCTGTCCTGCTGCCAGACCTTCCTTTTCCTGGGCTCTGTGGTCCAGGAACATTCATGGTCAATGCTGGATGATGGAGTCCCATTTAAGGGAGGTACAACCTATAAGTTCAGTTCAACTATATCTTAGCTTAGGACAGGGGTTCTCAAACTTGTGATACCGCGACCCCCCCCCTCAGTTGCTCACAACCCCCCTCTAATTTGTTTGCGATTCCCCTCTAAGTTGCTTGCGACCCCCCAGGGGGTCAGGACCCACAGTTTGAGAAACGCTGGCTTAGGATATAGGACAGGGGTGGGGAACCTCAGGCCCGGGGGCCAGATGCCACCCCCAAGGCATAGCATTGGGGAGCCCATGCTGGTGCTCTGGCCCGCCTGTTACCCACCCACAGGGCTGGAAAAAACAAAATCTACTAGCCTGGACCCCACTAGGCTCTGGTGCGCGTGGGGAATGTCTTCTCCCTTTCAGTCAGAGGCTTCTCACTTAGTTTCTCACTTGCGCCCCCAGCTCCCCCTCTCTAACCCAATCCTTCTCCTCTCCCCCCAGATCCAGACACCCCCCAGTCCCTCCCCCCCAACCCAATGCCTGGGTCTCACCAGAACAGCTGCCGCCGCAACCACACCCTTCTCCCTCCAGGTGCTGGGGCACGTGTGCAGAATGGCTTTGAGCAGTCCAGGCGCGTAGCTCCAAACGAGCCGTAACCCTAAAGAGCCGCGCTTCTTTGAGCAAAGAGCCACATGCGGCTCGAGAGCCATGGGTTGGCCACCCCGTCCTACATCCTAACTCACTGCCCCAGCCTCAGTTCAAAGCCCCTCCCACATGCCAGCTCCCTTACTCCAAGACCAGAGCCTGTATTCCCCTCCTCCACACCCCAACCCTCTGCCCCAGCCTGCTGAAAGTGAGTGAGGATAGGGGAAGGAGGGAGGATGGAGTGAGCAGGTGTGGGGGCCTCAGAAAAGGATGGGGAAGAAGACTGGACAACAGTGTTTGGGTTCAAGGTAGATCCTGGATTGCATTTAAATTCAAAAACTGATCTTGTGCTTAGAAAGGTTTAAGAGACCACTGCTATAGGGTATAAGAAAGTTTCAGACTGAAGTGTAATTTTTAAGTTGAATGTTTCCCTTTGAAGGATGAAAATATAAATTACAAGAAAGAAGTAACAGGGGATGATGCAGGAAAGTTTAAAAATAGTGTAACTGGAACTTTAAGAAACATTTCCCAATAACTGGGAAAAAAGAACAGTTCATCTTGCAGTGTTATTATGTCTCTACAAATAGTCTTTATGAATGATGACAGAGATATTGTACTCCATGTTGAAAGTAAAATGTAGTGTCCACTTTGCTGAGGATTGTACTTCAGAACCTAACAGTTCCTTGTTAAAGGGGATTTTATATTATTTCTATTGTTTTTGTTTGTGGGTAAAAAAGAAACTGATACAGAAATAAAATCCTCTGTAGAATTTCTCATGGCTTTTAAATCTTTCAGTTAATCACACTGAGGACAAACCCTGATGCAGCCACTCAGAACAGACGATTCCAATTCACTCAGAATCAAAAGAAAGAAGACTCAAAAACATCAACATCAGTCACCAGTGTCAATCAAGCCAGTACTTCTCGGCTAGAAGGACTGCAGTCAGAAAACCACCGCTTAAGAATGAAAATCACAGAGGTACAATTTATTGTATACACTAAACCAGATAATTCTGTCTTGTGGATAAAATATTTGAATAGCCATAAAGCCACATAAAGCTTAACTTTACTTCTTTTTTCAACTATAATCTCACGATTTTAGCCTGTGTATCTAGAGATAGAAGATTTGCTAACAAGTGGAAAAAAATAAAACAATACGTATCGTCATACTTGTAAGTCAGGGGGTGCCGAAGGATTGGTGGGCCCCTGGGCCAAATGGTACGGGGCTGGCTCCGCTTCCAGAAGGGGCAGGACCTTGGGCAGAAGGGGCAGGCCTGGGATTATATCCCCCCGCCAGCCCTTCGGTGCCACCCAGAGCATGATGTGTGAGGCTCTGGCAGTGATTTAAAGGGCTCAGGGCTCTGATCTCCACTTCTGCCACAATAGCTGCAACGGCAGCCAGGAGTCCTGGGCCCTTTTGAATTGCCTGGCCCTGGGACAGTTGCCCCCTTTGCCCTCTCTCCCCATCGGCAGGTAAGTTTTTTGGAGTACAGACTCTCTCTGACTATGTGTGTGCAGTGCCAAGCAAAATGGGGCTATGATCTTGGTTAGCACATCAGGGCACTATCTTAGGGTACGTCTATACTACCAAGTTTTGTTGACAAAACTTATGTCGACACCCGAAAGTCTACAAAAAAAAATTTGCCAGAGGATGTTCACACTCACTTTCTCTGTCAATGTCCACATTGGGGGCACCATCACTGACAGTGTGAGCAGTGCACTGTGGGTATGTATCCTACAGTGCAGTGTTGTGGGACGGCAGAGTTGACCTCTTGGGATTCCCTCCAAGTTCTCCCACGGCATTCTCAGCTGCTGGTAGCACTATCATGAGCAGCTCTGTGAGCTCGCCATGATCTGAGGAGTGTCAGAGCAGCACAAAAGCCTGTTCCCATCCCCCTGCAGCAGCAATCTGCCTGCTGCTGTGTTCCTAGTGGAGGGCAGAACAGGAGCAGTCCATCGATTTGCTCTTTGTTTGTTCCCCAAACAGCGCAACTCACTCAGCTGTCAGATACTTCCCAGAGCTTTGAAAGGGCAAGGGCACGTGCCTGAAGGGCAGCAGAGATCAAAACACTCAACCATCAGGGCAGGCATTGTCAGATACTAGCGGAAGCCAGTTCTGCCAACAAAATAAACAGCAGAGTCTATACTGGCTCTTTCTTGACAATAAAGGGAGGGAGAAAGGAAAAAAAAAGTCTCTTATAGGAGTAGAGTTTTTTGTCACCAAAACTGGCTGTTTTTCTCAACAAAAGTCACATTGCAATGTGAACGCTTTCATTGCATAGCACAAATTGCATAGCTTATTTCAATGTAAGGGTGCTGTGTAGACGCACCCTTAGTTATTACCAGACTAGAAACAAACCAGGTTGGGAATTATACTGGTTCTTCATAACATTGAGGCAGAGTCCAAGAGTAGAAGCTCTTTCCATTCAGACTTTGTCTAAATAGATTAAACTAGATACCCAAACCTGCTAAGAGAATTCCAGAATTCCAGACTCAGAAGAACTCAGGGATCATTCTATTAAAGGCTGTGACTATCTCTACAACTTACCTTCATCATGTTTCTAGATCTGGGATTTACAAAGAAGCAATGTAAAGTGCACAGCTTAATCCAGTATTACTGTCTCAATTCTAGAACCAGATCAAATTCTGGGGACAGATTGCCCCTAATCATAGTGTAAAGGAGTCGTACAAAGAGCCCTCTGTGAGTACCAGGGGTAATCACAGTCCAGACCCTGTTCCACTCCCTACTAAGGACTGTGCCTGCCAGTACAGTACAGCCTGCAGGGGAGGTCCTTCTTTGTTTCTGTACAGTCCTTTATGGTGCAAGTGCTATAGGACAGTGTTCTTTCTCTTGCTCTTCCAGGCAAGTTGCTGGGGAGAGGTCTCTGCTTCTCTCTCTGTACTGTCTGAGGGATGCTTTGCCCCCCTTTTCTGGAGGCTGGAAACAAGGGGAGTGCCAACCTGAAACAACAGCTGAATGGCCACCTGCTGGCTGGCAGGTTGGGCAGTTTGAATTATGAAGGATCTAAAAAATTAGAAAATAATGTTCCAATCTCAGAGGCTATCGGCCCTGTTGTTTGTCATACTGTAGTAATTGCAATGCCAAGCTGTTGACTATTCTAATTATAGAAAGTTTTGCATGTACTACATAACTGGAAGCAGTGACTTGTGTTTTTCATGGTTCTCACTCACTAGGTCTCCTACCCTTTGTTTTTGTTTTACAGCTGGACAAAGATTTAGAAGAAGTTACTATGCAGCTCCAGGACACACCTGAGAAGACAACATACATTAAGCAGAACCACTATCAGGATCTTAATGACATCCTCAGTATACGGAACTTTACAGACAGCAAAGGTAAGAACTGGTGGTGCCTGTTAAGGGCTTGCTCCAGCAAGTGCTAAGCAGACTGGCCCTGATGCGCTGGCTCCAGAAAGCTCAGCATTTTACTGGACTGGGTGTTAAATTATTAGGTTTAATTTTGCAAATACGCAGAATCAAATACTAAACTAGACTGTGTTCACCACTTAGTTACGCCACTGTATAAAATGGCCTTATCCTATTGTGTGCTCTATGGATATGTCTAGACTTCATGCCTCTGCCGACAGAGGCATGTAAATTAGACATACCGACATAGTCAATGAAGCGGGGATTTAAATATCCCCCACTTCATTAGAATAAAAATGGTCACCGGTTGTGCCGGCTCAGCTGTTTGTCAGCTCAAAGCGGCAGTCAAGACGGGGATCGGTTGACAAGGAAAGCCGTTGTCAACCGATCCTGTAAACCTCGTTTCACATGGCATAAGGGATTGGTCGAGAACGGCTTTTCTTGTCAACCAATCCCCATCTTGACTGCCGCTTTGAGCCAACAAACAGCTGAGCCAGCACAACGCGGCGGCCATTTTTATTCTAATGAAGCAGGGGATATTTAAATCCCCACTCCATTGACTATGTCGGTATGTCTAATTTACATGCCTCTGTCGGCAGAGGCATGTAGACTAGACATACCCTAAGAGCATATAATGTATGGTAGAATATCATAGAGAAAGATATTTTAAAATATGTTCAGAATCAAGGATTTTCAATGTTGCAATCATAAATAGAGAGTCCTAGAGGGATGATATCAAAGACTTTTTTGCTTTATTTTGGATGTTGTGACAGTTAACTGTGTCAGTATTAAACCTGACCTGACCTAAAAAAAGAGTTCCACATAAGCTCAAAAATGTCTCTCTCACCAGCAGAAGTTGGTCCATCAAACAATATTGCCTCATCCATGTTGTCAGTATTAAATGTGGGAAAGCCAGTTTTTAAACATGATGGTTTTATTAGGGTTTTGGTTTTGGCAAATTTTGGTTTTGGCAAACAGGCACAAAAAAAAGTATTTATATGCTTATTTACTACGTGCTGATGTGAGCTTCCAAATGTAGGATTGGAGACATTTGTGTGTGAAAACGGTTGCTTAGAAATAGGTTTTGCAAAAAAAGGAATTTTCATTACTACTATAATTGCCCTCACCATGTGTTTTGCATAACTCCCCAAAGACATACCAGCAAAACAATTACTTCCATTAAAGATGTTCCACCACTGGGAAGCAGCATGATCCACTTGAGTCATAGTCAGGACACCTTGCTTCTATTTCTGGCTTTGACATTGATCTGCTTTGTGACTAAAATTGGGATAATGATGTGACAAATCAGGAAAATGGCTTATTATTCTGATTAATCTTATGTGTGACCCAATTTCCCTGTTCAGTTTGGTATTGTTACCTGCCTGGATGCATAATCAGATCAAAGGAGGCTGTAAAAGTGGGGCTGCTGAGAAATCAAGGAAGGGTAAACAATGACACATATTAATTATTAGACAGCCTCTACGGTACCTGCTTCAAAGAAATTAAGAACAAGAGCTGGGCCATCAGCTGGGAGAAGAAGCTACTTTGCTAGAACTATCCAGACTACAAAGTTTGTCTCTTCCCAAGGCAAGGGCTGAGATCAAAATGTCCTCACAAGTTAAAAAAATGACCCTGGCAGAAAACGGGGGTAGGAGTGGTGGGTCTGTCAACAGCAATTCTGGGCCCCAGGGCAGAAAAAAATAATGGGCCCTCTTCCCCCTCCCTTGACTGGGAGTCACAAGCCCTGCCCCACAGAACAACCCCAATCATCTCCCCTTGACCAGAGGACCCCCTAATTGGTTGCAACTCAGTCCCTAACCTAAATGCATAATCAAATCAAAGGGGGCTGTAAAAGTGGGGCTCCTGAGAAATCAAGGAAGAGTAAACAATGACACATATTTATCAGACAGCCTCTACGGTACCTGCTCTCCCCCACTCCACCCAGAGGACCCCAAGGCCTACTGCAGCCCCATCCCACCTGCCCGGAGGAGCCCCCAGCCAGCTGCAGCTACATCTTCCCTCCCTTCTCCAGGCTTTACCCAGCAGTATTTCTTACTCAATCACCCTGGAACCTGCACTGGGTATTTCAAAAGTGTCTTTCAAGAGATGCTTTTCCTCAGAGCAGATTGGGTCTGGGGATGAGGGGGAGCATTTTGCATTAATTAATGTTTTTTCCTGTTTGATGACTTACACAATTACAGAGGATGACAAGGCAAACACTTAATACCACTGGGTACAGGGTAAAGATGTGAGATTTTATACATGCAGCATCCTACAAGAATTTCATAAAAATCCAAAAACTAAGCACATTCTTATAACTCTAATATCTATTTTAACAATATTTGCACACAGATGAGCCAGACTGGTTTCAACTCTCTATTTGTCACTCTTCAACTGGGGCCTACAGGCTTTGGAGTGAGCTGGCACCTGCTCTGCTGGTGTCACAATATATGTTATTGGAAAAACTAATTGCCATTCTTTGGGATGTCACAGTGACATCACAGAACTGATTAATGGATTCCTAGGTCAGAATGGACCCTTGTGATCATCTAGTCTGATCTACCATATAACATATACTATAGAACTTCCCCCTGAATAATTCCTAGAGAATATCTTTTCAATAAACATCCAGTCTTAAATTATGAGACGTCTCACCAGAATCCACCACAATTTAAGTTGTTCGAATGGTTAATTATTCTCACCTAGCCATGTCAATTAATCACAGTTAACTCACCAATTAACTCTAAACAAATTAATTAGGATTTTAGAAAATAATTGTTATTAATCCCTGTGCTGATTGCACTGTTAGTACTAATTGTTGTTGCCTTTTCTTGAATATTCACAACATCCAAGAAAAGCTATACACATCGTTCAGCATCATGTCTCTCTTCAGTGTGTGTTACTGTTAAAGCAAACAGCTGTAGTGTCCATGCAGCATCAGTCAGGTGTGCCATGACTCCAAGATCGTTGAGATTGCTCAGGATGTCCAGTGATAACCAGTCAAAGGAAACAGTGCATTTTTCAGAAGCTTCAACTTTGTAGTCTTCTCATTGTGATATAGGGTATGTATTCATAATGCAGTGGTTCCTCAGGAGGGCAAGGTGTGACTGATTGGAAGATGCAGTTTGAATAACATCTTGTAGCCCTCTGTCATTTACACTATTGAGTGGTCTGCAGTCCATAGCTATCCACTTGGTAGTAGCATTGGTTAAGCTGTTGTACTTTGATCCATGGGCTTGTAGCAATCCTTGAAACTCTGTAAGCATTGTCTCTCACAGCTGGTAAGATTCGTTTGCTGTTGGTGGGTTACCTATAGCAGCGGTTCCCAACCGCTGGTTCACGGCCTGGTATCAAGCTGTGAACCACTGGCTGCCAGGCCGGGGCTGGGATACACAGCCAGCACATCCCCTCCCACCGCAGCTGTTAGGACAGGCGTCTCCAGCCTGCCTCTCAGCCAACCAGCACCAAGCAGGGGTGGGGTCTCCTCCTGGACACGGAAGAGCTGTTTGCTGCATGGCAGGAGTGCTGCATGGAGCCCAGAGTGGCAGTCTTAGATCAGCCATGACCCGGGCAGCAGCACTCAGCTGGTGGCTGGGAGGCTGCCCGGGACAAGGTGAGGGGGGGAGGAGCAGGCACTGGGGTGGGAGCTCTGGGGGTGAAATTAATACTGGGGGGCTCTGGGGGCAGGGCTAGTACTGGAGAGTTCTAAGGGGTGGGGGACTAAGAGGTGGGGGGCTGACACTGGAGGGCTCTGGGGGTGGGATTAATAATGGCGGGGATATGGGGGCAGGGCTGGCACTGGGGGGGCTCTGGGGATGGGGCTAGTATTGGGCACTGGGGGCTGGCATTGGGAGGGGAGAGCCCAGAGAGGGAGTTAGGTGCAGTGGGGCTCTGGAAACAGGAGGCTAGCACCTGGGGAATCTGGTGCAGGGGCTGTAAGGGACATGAGGCTGGCTGGTACTGAAGTGTTTGGGATGGGGGGCTGGCACTGGGGGGGCTCTGAGGGTGGGAGGTTGGCACTAGGGGAGTGGGTGTAGGGGACTCTGGGATCAGTGGCTGGCACTGGGGTGTAGTGGAGGGGTGGGGGGCTCTAGGTGTTAGGGCTGGCACTGGGGGACTCAGGCGGCTGGGGTGAACCCCAGCCCCAGCCCCCAGAGCTGCCATGAACAGCCGGCTTCAGCTGCAGTAGCTGCCGGCCATGTGGGAACTGCTGGAGCTGAAGCTGGCTGTTCACTGCAGGTCGGTGGGCCGGGGCTTTTGGAGGACTGGTAACATTTTATTTGCATATTCATTATTTGTATAATGAATATGCAAATGTGCAAATAAAATGTTACTGGTCCGCCCAAAGTTTATGAATGGGTTTGCCAATCCGCAGTATAAAAAAGGTTGGAACCATTGACCTTTAGCACAAGAACCAGAGGCAAAACATGTGTAGTGTGTAGGTAGTGCTGCAGATTTGAAGTACTTCAGTGGTTTTGGAACTTACGCTTGCAGTTGCTACATATAACCCTCTTTTTATCCAGTGCAACCATAACTGATTAATCAAGACTGATTTTTTCAATCGCTTAAAATAAGTAATTCCCCACTATTCCCCTTATAAGGCTGTTCCACAACTTCACTTCTCTGATGGTTAAAAACTTGCATCTAACTTCAAGCCTAAATTTGTTGATGGCCTGTTTATATCCATTTCTTCTCATACTAACCCTGGCCTTTAGGTTAAATAGCACCTCTCTCTCCATGATGTTTATCCATCTGGCTTTGTCTACACTACGAGTTTTTGCCGGAAGAGGCAATGCAAATGAAGCACTGATTAGCATTTTGTCATGCCTCATTTGCATAATCTCCTCCGATGCCTTTTGCACAAGTGGTTTTTGTGCAAAAACAGACAGTGTGGACATGTCCGTTTTGTGCAAAACCCCCTTTTTTGCATGAGATCCTTATCTCTATCCAGGAGAGGGATAAGGATCTTGAGCAAAAAGGGGTTTTTGCACAAATCAGAGACGTCCACACTGCCTGTTTTTATGCAAAAGCCTCTTGTGCAAAAGGCATCAGAGGAGATTATGCAAATGAAGCGTGACAAAATGCTAATCAGCACTTCATTTGCATTGTCTCTTCCGGCAAAAACTCGTAGTGTTGACATAGCCTCAGATGTATTTATAGAGAATGATCATACCTCCCTTCAGTCTTTGTTTTGTTAGGCTTTAGCCAATATCCTTAGGATCCTTTTGTAAGGCAGTTTCTCCATCCCTCTGATCATCCTAGCAGTCCTTCTCTGAACCTATTACAGTTTGAAATCAGTTTGTTGAATAAGGTAGACCAGAATTGCACCGAGTATTCCAGATGAGATCTCACCAGTACCTTGCAATAATACAAGTGGTAATAACGCTTCCCGATCTCTGCAGGAAATACTTCACCTGATGCATCCTAAGATTGAATTAACCTTTTTCACAGCTGCATTACGCTGGTAGCACATAGTCATCAACCAGTACACACAGGTCTTATTCCTTTTCTGTCACTTCCAACTGATAAGTTCCATGATCTTTTGCTTTGTGTTAGAACTATCAATTAAGAATTCACAGGACAAGTAATGTGTTCATTAACGAGGGCTAAAGGCTGGAGCTCTATGCAACAAGAGGGCAGAAGCCTGTAAATCTTTGGGGCTGAAGGTAGGGGGTTATAATTTTTTCTAGTGGGGTTTCAGGTTTTTTTTGTTTTGTTTTGTTTTTTAAGTCTAAATGCAGTTTCCAGGACAAAAAGTTTGAGAGCGCCTGTTCTAAAGTTGTGTATTGTTTTATTTTTGAGTGCAGTTATGTAAAAAAAAATCTACATTTGCAAGGTGCTCTTTCACAATAAAGAGATTACATTATAGTACTCGTATGAGGTTAATTGAAATACTTTCTTTTATATCTTTTACAGTGAAAATATTTGTAATAAAAATAATATGAAGTGAGCACTGTACACTTGCTGTTCTATTTTGGAACAATAATCAAGATATTTGAAAATGTAGAAAGCACCTAAAATATTTAAATAAATTGTATTCTATTGTTTAACAGTGTGATTAAAAGTGCGATTAATCATGATTAATTTTTTAAATTTCATGATTAATCACAATTAATTTTTAATTGCTTGACAGCCCTACGCTCACCATTGAAAATGTATGTCTTAATTTCCAATTTGAATTTCTATAGCTTCAGCTTCCAGCCCTTGGATCATTTATATCTTTCTCTGCTCGACTGAAGAGACCATTATTAAATATTTGTCCTTCTTTTAGTACCTTGGGGTGTTCTACTGTACGTGCCCTAGCATCCCCTGTGCATTTGATGAAAGATTTTTCATAGCAATATCCATTCAGCTTGTGCATGTGTGTTACACTCCCCCCTCATGATCCATGCCATTGATGTATAACACTGCATATGTTAACCATCCTCACTTCCTTCTCAACTGACCCAGCTTGAGACCGGGCCTCAGCTAGTTGTCCAAGTTGAGTTTTGCCTCAACCATATTCTCTTAGCTTTTGTAGTTAGTGTATTACAGTAGTTAATACTTAGTAATAGTTTAGTTATAGACAGATTTTTTTCTAAAAATACATATAAAATATACTAGGGGGCTGTGCCCACTGCTTGCTATGCTCGCCAACTCCCCGATCTGTCCGCCGCAGCCGAATCGTGGCCTCCCCTCCTACCCATGCCACAGCAGGAGGGGGGCTGCCACCAACTCTTCCTGTGGCCAGTTAGGGGCTGGACCATGGGGTCTATTCCAGGATTGGGGCTGTGGACAGGACGCTGTGGCCAGATAGGGGCTGGGCCCCAATTGTGCAGGGTGTCTGGCCAGGGGGAGGGGTCAGGAGCAGGCTGGGGGCAAGGTGGTTGTCCGAGAGAGCAGGTGCAGGAGTAGGCTGGAGGCAGGATATCTGGCTTGGGGGCAGGGTGTCTGGCCAGCGGGAGGGTGCAGGAGCAGGCTGGAGCAGGGATTCTGGCTAGGGAGGAGGGTGCAGGAGTGGACTGGGGTCAGGATGGGGAGGGGGAAGGAGTGGGCTGGGAGTTTGGTGCGGGAGAGGGTGCAGGAGGTGCTGGAGGGTGTGGGGGCTAAGCATGAGGGGCTGGGGGGGCACTTACTTCTTTTCATGCCATATGCTGCTCCCAAGCACTGGAGGCTTTCCCCTCTGCTCCAGTGGGGAAGCCTCCTCCAGCCCCACTTCTACTTCCAAGTCCTGGGCCCCGATGCTCCGTGACCCAGTGGGGAACCAATGCCTGCCTTGGGCCAGGCACTCAGGCTGCTGCCTGCCTCGCCTGCCTGGCTCTCCAGCCTAGTGCCCCCCCACCTCCCATAAGATTAGAGCTCCAGTGCCAGCTTCCTGCAGGGGGAAGGGAGAGGAGAAAGCCTCAAGACCTCACACTGGATCCGGCTTGCGAGGAAGTGCTCTCACTGCTCCTCCCCTCCCCACAGCAGCACGCACGCTTCCCCATGAGCTGTATCTGGCACAAGGCTTTCTCCTCTCCCCTGCAGGAAGCTGGTGCTGGTGCTCTAATTTGGGGGGTGGGGGGGAGGGGAAGGCACAAGGCTTGAGTGCCAGGCAGGCAAGGCAGGCAGCAGCCCAAGCACCTGGCCCAAGGCAGGCAGCGGCAGCAGTTCCCTGCTGAGTCAGGGAGCGTCGGGGCCCTGGACTCGGAAGTAGAAGCGAAGCCAGAGGCACCTGCCACTGCTGCCTCTTGGCCCTCCTTCAGGGGAGCCAGGGGACAGCAGGGAGCCCAGAGGAGGTGCCGGGGGGAACCCAATGCTATGGCCGCTGCTTCCCCTTCTGACTCTGCAGAGGCTGGAGGAGCAGGGCGATGCAGAGCGATGTGATGACGTCACTCTGTCGTCCCACAGAAAAAAAAATATTTATGGAGAGCTATATAGCTGTGAAGTTTTTCATCCTCTCCAAGGGTGCTTTATTCTCCTGGCTTCAAGCATTGCTTGTTGTGTAAAGAGGCAGCCCTGTTGAGTGACAGGCACTCCCACTGAATCTGTTGCTTTGGGGAATCACATATTTCCCAAAAGTGCAACTTCTGTCTGGTGTTAACGTCTAGAGTCAGAAGGAACAGGGAGATGAAATATCAGTTCCTTATAATGTAGAACTAGCTGCATCCAGCCTCGGGCCCAGGCCAGGCGCTTCCCCATATAATGGTTTCAGTTGGCTGCCTCTTCTGTTTCTGAGCTGCACTCCTCAAGCACATTAGAGAGGAAGATCCTAGATGCCTCTGATAAATCTTCCAAAGACCAGGCCCCAAGTTCTCCAAATAGAGACTCTACCTCAAAGAAGTCAAAGTCATTACCTCCCCCAGATTTCATTGATCTCCAACATGATACCCATGAGGCTGATGGTTCCTCAGGTACTGAGAGCTCCACTAAGCCTAGAGAATCTAAGGTGTCAGGTTCTGAGAGGCCACTGATACTCACAGGAGACTGTGGTGGCAAGACGAGCTCTCCTGTGGTACTGAAAGAGGGTGTTCAAGCTCCATTCAGATTCCCCTGGGATCTTTCAAAACTTATGGTTTGGTTCACTCATTCAACTACCATTACTTCAGCTTAAACCATGGACACAGAACCAGCAATAATCTTGGCACTGCAAGAATTCCAGTTTCCCTGAAACCTTGAAGGATCAGAGACTCCTGATTCACTATTGCTCTTCCTGATACTGAGAACTTCCAGATCTCCAAATAGGTTCCCAGTACCAATGGTGATATCTCATGCTTCCTCCATATCGAGAGCCTTCAGATACCCATACACCCATGCAATGTTGATGGTTATACCTCAAGTTCCTTCTGCTGCCTTGCCATGTGATCAGAGAAAGGGGATTCTGATGAACACTCTGCCTCAGCCTTCCAAATATCTGTGCAAGGCTCTTCACTCTGCCCTCATGAAGGTTTTATTTCTGAGGTCCCTGAGGAGCCTGAGCTCATTCATGACATACGTCCACACCTGCCACCTGTGAGGATGAGCACCTGTGGATTTCATAGGAACCTGTGCCACACTGTGCCATCAGTTCCATAGGAACCTGTGCCACACAGTGCCATCAGTTCTCTAGGGCCTCAAGCTCTGCCATTTGGAGAGACTGACATTCCTCCTCATCCACCCTTTCCAAGAGACTGAAGCCTCAGGGAGAGACTTTTAAGAAACAGGAGGCCAGGGGTGACACGCGGATCATTCCAACTGCCCACATCTCCCAAATGAAGCTGTTCATGCCACCTCCACCATGCCTGGCTGACAATTTTAAGCAGCTTGATCTCATCACGAGTGTCACAGATTGTTTACAGATCCCCATCAAGGAGACTGAAGAACCAGATCATATGCTTTTTGACATTCTCCATGTTGCGCCTCTCTCTGCCCATATTGCTCTGCCAGTCAATGAGGCGCTCTTAGATCCTGCAAATGTCATCTGTCCTACTTCAGCCTCAATTCTTCCCACTTGCAAGAGGTCAAACAAAAACATTGCTTTGAAGAAGTCAGAATTTTTATTTTCTCACTCATCTCCTAGTTCCTTGGTGGTCAAGGCAGTTAATGCACAAGGAAAGCAGTGTTGTGATCAAATCTATTCTGTGATAAAAATCTTAAGTGTGTCAACTAGTTTGTTAGAAAATCTTCAGTTTAGAATCACCAATTACCAGGCCTTACCGGCAAGGTCTAACCACACAAACTATTGTACACTGAATTCCTTTATTGAACATCTGCTGGCAGGGCACAGAGAGCAGTTCCTGCTAATTGTTGCAGAAGACCAACCGCTCACCAGGACACCTCTGCAGGTTTTGATCAACTTTGTCAACACTGCTGCTTATTCGATTTCCACAACAGTAGTTAGGAGGAGGGCCTCTGGCTTCAGCTATCTGGATTCCCAAAGTAGGTCCAAAATCCAATCAAAGACCTTTCTTTTGATGGCACAAAGATGTTTACTAGCAAAGGGCATGAATCTCTCTGCATACACTAAAAGATTCCAGGGCCACTTTATGATCTCTGAGGATCTACATGCCTGCCCAGAAGAGAAAGTTGAGTCGGTCTGCAATGGGATCTACAAACGCTATGCTTAGCATGGACAGAAGAGTGAGGGGTGCTTCTGATGTTTGACAAGCAAGCAGCTTGACCACACCCCCACAGAGCTGCCAGTCAAAAAGGCAGGCACCCACAGCTGCCAGTCAATAACAACTCAGCCCCCTCAAAAGAGCACACTAGAAGCCAATGAAAAGTGCCCCCGCCCAGTGCAGAGATCCCAGTTCCTGAGCTTGCAGATACCATACGAACCTCACTTCAAGAGGCAGAAGTTTCAGAGGCGCAAACCACCCACCTCCCAGCCCTCAACACCATGCCTTCCATTTCAGAGTATCAATTTTGATGGGATGGTCAAGGTCCTGAGTTCCAGTCCCCTTTCACACCAGCTGCAACATTTCACCTGCCTTCCTCCCTTTACTGCTTCCATCAGGCGTGGGAATCTATTGCTATGGACAAGTGGGTTTTGGATAACATTTCCACAGGGTACACCATCCACTTCAATTCTCTTCCCCATCCCTTTCCAAACATGAGAATCTGCTATGGCAGAAATCTCGCTCCCTTCTACATCTGAGCACTATAGTACCAGCCCCTACACAGCACAGAGGGAAGGGGTTTTACTCCAGGTATTTTCTGGTCTAAAAGAGAGCAGTGCTTGGAGACCCATCTTTAGATTTAAGACAATTCAACACCTTTGTGAAAGCAAAAAAAAATCAGAATGGTGACATTTGCAGCGACAGTCCCATTACTGGGCCACGAGGATTGTATTAGCAACTGCTGCCAGTCTCATAATCTCGAAGCACCCACTGACATCTGAGCTCACTCAATGAGGTCTATTTCCACCTTCACAACCTTTCTTAAGAACATTCCTATCACTAAAAAAAATAAAGCTGCAATTTGGGCTAATTTATCAAAATCATTGATAAAGATATTGAGCAGAACTGGTTCCAAAACAGAACCCTGTGGGACCCCACTTGTTATGCCCTTCCAGCATGAGTGTGAACCATTAATAACTACTCTCTGAGAATGGTTATCCAGCCAGTTATGTACCCACCTTACACTAGCCCCATCTAGGTTGTATTTCCCTAGTTTATTGATAAGAAGGTCATGCGAGACTGTACCAAATGCTTTACCAAAGTCTAGGTATACCATGCCCACCGTTTCTCTCTTATCCACAAGACTTGTTATCCTATCAAAGAAACCTATCAGATTGGTCTGACATGATTTGTTCTTTACAAATCCATGCTGACTGTTACCTATCTTTTAGATGTTTGCAGATGAATTCCTTAATTATTTGCTCCATTATATTCTCTGGCACAGAAGTTAAACTGACTGGTCTGTAGTTTCCTGGGTTGTTCTCATTTCCCTTTTTATACATGGGCACTATATTTGCCCTTTTCCAGTCTTCTGGATCTCTCCCGACTTCCATGACTTTTCAAAGATGACAGCTAAAGGCTCAGATACCTCCTCTATGTGCTCCTTGTGTATTCTAGGATGCATTTCAGCAAGCCCTGGTGAATACACAAGGAGCAGATAGAGGAGGTATCTGAACCTTTAGCTATCATATTTGAAAAGTCATGGAAATCATGGAAGAGATGTCATGAAGACATCTAACTTCTCTAAGTAATTTTTAATTTGTTCTTTTTTTATTTTAACTTTTAAACCTACCCCATTTTCACTAGCATTCACTATGTTAGGCATCCCGTCATCCTCAATCTTCTTGGTGAAAACCAAAACAAATAAGTCATTAAGCACCTCTTCCATTTCCAAGTTTCCTGTTATTGTCTCTCCCTCTTCCCTGGGCAATGGTCTACCCTGTCCTTGGTCTTCCTCTTGCTTCTAATATATTTGTAGAACGTTTTCTTGTTACTCTTTATGTCTCTAGCT
This sequence comes from Pelochelys cantorii, assembly GCA_032595735.1. Taxonomy (NCBI): domain Eukaryota; kingdom Metazoa; phylum Chordata; order Testudines; family Trionychidae; genus Pelochelys; species Pelochelys cantorii. Next base: position 146,468,554 of record CM064327.1, read on the forward strand.
AGACTGAGCTTGTTTTGTGCCTTTGCCTTTCTAATCTTGACTCTGTGTACCTGTGTTCTTTGCCTAAATTCATCCTTTGTAATCTGACCTACTTTCCACTTTTTATATGACTCCCTTTTGATTTTTAGATTCTGTAAGATCTCCTGGTTAAACCAAGGTGGTCTCTTACCATACTTTCTATTTTTCCTACGCAGTGGAATAGTTTGCTTTTGGGCCCTTAATAATGTCCCTTTGAAAAACTGCCAACTGCCTTCAGTTGTTTTTCCTCTTAGTCTTGCTCCCCATGTGATCTTACCTATCAGCTCTCTGAGTTTACTAATATCTACCTTCCTGAAATCCACTGTCTTTATTTTGCCGTTCTCCCTTCTGCCATTCCTTAGAATCATGAACTCTCGGATTTCATCCTCACTTTCACCCAAGCTGTCTTTCACTTTCAGATTTTCAACCAGTTCCTCCCTATTTGTTAAAGTCAAATCTAGAACCGCCCCCTTCCCCTCAGTAACTTTCTCAACCTTCTGAAATAAGAAATTGTCTCCAATGCAGTCTGAGAACTTACTGAATAATCTGTGCCCGCTGTGTTACTTTCCCAACATATGTCTGGATAGCTGAAGTGCCTCAGCACCAAATCCTGTGCTTTGGACAATTTTGTTAGCTGTTTAAAAAAAGCCTCATCCACCTCTTCTGTCGTAGACCCCCTAACATAACATCATCCTTGTTTTTACCCCATTTAACCTAACCCAGAGACTCTCAACAAGTCTGTCTCCTATGTCCATCTCCACCTCAGTCCAAGTATATATATTTTTAATAATGATTCCCTTGGTAAAGGGTATTCTAACTGTGACCAAGCGTTTTATTCCTAATGCAGGTTGAATCTCTCTAGTCCGTCACCCTCAGGACCTTAACTGATGCCAAACCACAGGAGGTCAATATTGTCTAGCAGCATTACCAACTATTTCTACTGCTTACTAGGCTCTTAGAAGAAATTTAGGGATAAATCAGAGCTAAATAACAGCACAGAAAACAGAGAGCCAGGACTGGTGGCTGTAAACGAACTTAATGGAACCGTGGGAAACCTGGCCAGACAGATAAGTGAACATCCCACTAACACTAAAATCATGCTGGACCATCAATGTTGCCAGACCAGAAAGTGCCGGACTAGAGAGGTTTAACTTATAGTTTATTAGAATAATTCTCTGTGTATCTCATATCTTCTTTGTGCTCAATTAACTTTTCTACAGAATGCTGAAGCTTCTCAAATTTTAAACGTTAGTGTCCCAGACTTTTCATTGTTTTGCAACATCCAAATGCCAAGGACATTTTCTATTTTCATGTCCTTGTCCCTGGGTTAAATCATTTTATCTTTTTCTTCACGGAATTGCAGATTTCAAAGCTATTCGGGTTAATCAGAATATTATTACTAATGATCTTTTTCAAATTCTTTCTTCCAGATTACTGGTATATAAAATATACAAAATTCCTCCTAAGAGTGGACTTTTTTAATGCCATTTGCTTTTTTTTTTTTTTTTCCTAAACTGCTTCCACTCACAGGAACCTTCTTGTATGCAAGAGAGTTCTTTGTTGGGAACTAACTGATTTAGCCAAAATAAAAAACCCAGACAAATAGAACCCCATTGTTTGCTCTAGCCAAAACAAAACCTTTTAAAGGTTTAAATAATGAAGAACCCGCAAAATCTCTTTATTATTACAGTTGCGGGACTCAGTAACTATGACACTGTCTTCAGCTATGTTTACACTACACAACTTTTAATGACACAGCTGTGTTGCTAAAAGTAAGACAGTGTAGCCGCTGTTTGTCAGCACTTTCGTTGACAAAATACTTCTTCCCCCAACACATGGCATCTTCTTTGTCCTCAGGAGAGTGCTGTTTACATTAGCACTTTCCCCAGCAAATCTTTAAGCCCAAGATCACTTTTTGAATTTAAGTCAGGATCTATCTCAAACCCTAATACCCCTGCCCCGCCTCTTCTTTGAGGCTCTGCCCCTTCCCCACCGCTTCACCAAGGCCCCACTCTCCTCATGCTATGAAGATTCATTCCAGGGGAGGGGGACAGAGTGACATCAGTGCCCCCCTGCTTCTGTCTCCCCCATCCTGCACAACAAGCAGGAGGCTCCCAAGGGGCAGCTCTGAGGCTCTAGGCAGGAGCAGCAGGGCAGTGTGGGGAAGGGGCAGCTGAAGTGCCTCCCAGCCAAACCAGTCAGGATCACCTGCCAGAGGGTCCAAGATCTTCCGGTAGATCCTGATCTACTGGTTGGTGACCACTGGTTTAGCACCTCTGAACAACAAAAGTTTTGTCGCTTAATTGCCAGTGTAGACATAGCCTTAGATGAGTTTCAGGAAATGTACAGGCTGGTTTACAGCATATTATAACATTTGACAGGGAAGTTTTAGAGCAGGTGAATTCTAAATTTAGAGATGCCAGTGCCCAGAAGAAAGGTTGGTGCTGCCCCTAGATCCTGCCGCTTTTTAGAATAGACAAGGGAAGCTTATTTGTGAAATTGTTGTGAGCCCTTACCTATATGGGGAGAGGGAATGCTTAATGTTGTGGTTTGACACAAAGGTTGCATTGTCAAGAGTTTGCAGTAACCACAGGTCTGTCCACGGGGCAGGGGGATATTCTATGTCTGGGCATATCTCTGTTCTAAAAGGACGCATTTACAATAAGTTCAAATGAGTTTGGAATGAACACATTTCAGAGGTCAGATAACACAAGTAAGCCATATAGCTCATCCCTAATAAAAATCTCTATACCACAGCACACACTTCTGTATAATGTAAACATTTCTTAAAATAGCAGCCTATTGTTAAGCTCCTAAATCTATAGTTTCACCTAAATAGGCTGCTTGATTTTGCCAGTAACCTCAGACATGGAATAAGATTAACTGTAGAAAAATACACATAGTGATGGAGTGGAAAATCAAGGTGTTAGCAGCCCTCATTTGAGATGATCTGCAAGACCCACATCAACCCATGAGAAATGTAACCATTCCAAACTTATGCCATTAAAACCTCCATGTCCCACCACAACCACACACATTCACTCTCTCTAGCTAGGAGAATATATGACCAAATCCTGAGATGTGCTGAGCTCTTCCGAGTTTGACTCTTTGTACCACTAGTGCTATGTTTGGAGACCCCTTTATGTACAGCAGTTTCATTGGATAGACCCTACCTATAGACCAGGGATGGGCAATAATTTTTGAACGGGGGCCACTTCAAAAAATTTTGAAGTGGTCATGGGCTGCCCCAGAAGGGGCAGGGACTTGGGCAGAGGGGCGGAGCCTTTAAATAGCAGGAGTTGAAAGGGCTTGCACCTGCACTGTGGCTCCCAGGCATCACGTTAGTGGGTAACAAGAGCTGTGAGCCCTTGCTGTTCCCGGCCTTGCTGCTAGCACATTGCCTGGGGACTGGGGACCCTAGAACCCTTTTAACTGCTTCTATTTAAAGGGCTCGTGCCTTCCCCGTGACTGCCAGACAACTCATTGCCTGCCAGGTGTGGGGAAGGTGCAAGCCCTTAAAATAGAAGCAATTAAAAGGGCTCACGCTTCTCCAGCTGCCAGGCAAAATGTGCTGGGGGAGGGGCCTGGAACTGCCACGTGGGCTAGATCAAAGCCTTTGGCAGGCTTCTGCCCATCCCTGCTATAGACTGAGATTGTTCAAGACACTTGCCTCGTATCCTTAATCCCATAACACTCCTGTAGCATCTACAGCAATTGCATAAATGGAAAAATAATATTAGGAAAGCATCTGATGTATTTTGTGCCCGTTTTGGAACCTCTGTGATACAGAATCAAATAGCTTCCCAAACCAAAAAGTAAAATCCCATCAACTCTATTTCTTATCTTCTTCAGATGGTTTATTTTCACTGAGCACATTGCTTCTGCTAGCATTGCAGAGTTATGAGAGATGAGGATAGATTCTGTTTTGGCTTGCCTATGATTTTGTTCTGGCTTGCCAGAATTGCTAGCTGTGTTCCAGTTGTGACACTACATTCCACCCTCAGTTACATTGTATTCAGCCACCTTTGGAGCAGAATTTGGCCTGCAGGTTATTTGCTACTGGTGATGATGTATACGCAAGAATGAGTTCACACTGAGTTTTGCAGACTGGCATTTAGGGGGAAAAAAAAAAGGACAGATGTTATACCTCATCCTAGTCACTTGGACAGTGTATTGGAGCCAGAACTGTGATCAAGTGCCCACAGGAGAATAACCCAGGCACTTGTTCACTGTAGGGCTCACATGATGTCCCAGTGAAGTGGGTTATTAGGGACTGAACAGGCCCTGTTAAGGAAGTAGGGGGCATCTCTTTAATGCGTACCACTATAGCGATTCTGGGTTGCTCCATACTGTGAAGTAGCTCCCAGGATGCTATCGTAAATTAGAGCAATCCTGAGGCTACTCAGGTGCATGCCAAGAACTATGTAGTCCTATGAAGCAGGTAAAACTCCACTCCCTCTTCAACTGTGCCTTCTGTTATATTTGGCCCACCGACAGGAGGGAACGGGACAACTGCCCCGGCACCCTGCAATTGAAAAAATCCCAGGACTTCGAGATGTTGCCGCCACTGTGGTTACAGTGGCAGCTGGAGCCCTGGGCCCTTTACATCACCACTGGAGACCCATGCAGTGTGCTCCAGGTGGTGCTAAGGGCTTGCTGGGAAGGTGTGGCACAGAGGGCTGGCTACCTCAGCCCCGCTCCTTCTGCCCAAGACCCCACCCTTTCCAGGGGCATAGAGCTGCCCCTCCCACCTTGCCCAGGAGCCCAGCAATACTGTCCGCCCTCCTGTGTCATATGCCTCCAGGAAGTATAGCACAGGATCTCAACCTCTTTTTACTTGCAAATAAGCCAATGGGCTCAACTAATGACATACTCTACTACACCATTGTAAAAGTTGCTTTTCAGAGCAGAGCTGCACTTACTGCAGCTGTTAGTTTCTTTCTTTCTTTCATTCATTCACTGGTAACTGGTTGTCTTCTAAAGAGCTATAGATTAAATCTGCTAAAAAAGGAAGGTCCCCCTTGATCTTTTGTTAATCCTTTTCCCAGCTGGAAATGGATGCCTACTGACTCCAGAGTTTTTCTTCTCTTTTTCTGTTTAAGGGCAGACCCTGTCCTTAAATACTTGTGCATAAATCCCACAGAAGTCTATGAGAGCAGAATTTCACCCTCAAAAAAAGAGAATGAAATATATATTTGTGATGTGGCTAATTTTATTGTTGGCATAGAAATTTTAAATCTTTCATTTATTGACATTTTAGCACTTAAAATATTCACTCTTAATGATGCATTAACATTACGTTTGGCATTTCATTAGCTCAAGAAATGATAAATGATTCATGAACAACAGGAGTTTTGATATAAAATCAAACTCCATATTCTTTAGGAGAATCCCTTCCTTTATTTCTGCATCTGTACAGTAAGTTATAGAGCAGCTCATGGGGTGAATCAATTAATGACCTCTGCACTATTGAAAGTATAGTAAGAAGTTGAAGGCAATGGTATGCAATTCTTTCCCTTCCCCCTGCTAAAGAGAACTCTGATTTTTTCGTGGTCACTTTAGTAAATTCTCTCTTTTTAGCACCATAGTTTGCTCAGGGAAGATATTACCCATCAAGTTTTGAATCAGAATCAGTATAATCTAGATTTGCTGCTATAAATTGGTTCAGAATACATTGTGGCAGGTCAGGTTTCCCTATCTACTATCAGTTGTCACAAGCCTCCTATGTTTTTTAGTGTAACAATTTTTCCTCATACAGAAATAGTTCAAAGAAAAATAAACTTCAAAGGCAGGTTTCTAGTAACTGCAGGAGAAAAGAAAAGTTCATCTGTGACAGAAGAGCGAAATTATACTCAGTGAAGTTGCTTTGATGAAGGCATTATGCATGAGACTGAACCACAGATAGATTCAAAGGCTTTCAGAAAAGAGATGTATATTACTTTAAAGGGACACTACTTCAGAATAGGGATTTCCTTTATTTTGTGTCTGAACAGAGGTAAGCAAATGGATTCTAATCTTGATAGGATCCAATGGGTGCTATCCTAATAGAGTCATAGGGCTGGAAGAGACCTCAGGAGGTCATCAAGTCCAGCCCCCTGCCCAAAGCAGGACCAATCCCAACTAAATCAACCCAGCCAGGGCTTTGTCAAGCCAAGACTTAAAAACCTCTAGGGATGGAGATTCCACCACCTCCCTGGGTAAACCATTCCAGTGCTTCACCACCCTCCTAGTGAAATAGTTTTTTCTAATATCCAACCTAGACCTCCCCCACTGAAACTTGAATACTTACTACTAATACTTAATACTATGACCCCAGTACCATATTTGTAACAACAATTGCTATGAGATACATTTCTGACCAAAATGTAGGTGGTTCAATTTCTGCTTCCATTTACACCAAAGTAAATCTGGAATAAATGGAGTTCTTCACATAGTATAGTGGATCAAGAGTAGAACTTTGCTCAGTTTTTTTTAATAAAATCTTTTTTTAACACCTAACTTCACGAGAAAGGGAAGGGCAGACTGTCGTCTGCTGGGAAGTGACTTCAGTAGAGCTGTGTTATTTATATCAGCTGAGAATAGAGTCATTTTATCTTATTCTTTTCAAAAGAGATGATTTATTTTAATAGGTGTAATATTTCCAATCTACGTCATCTCCGACTTATGATCCCAGAATATGAAATTCATTAGCAATTGCTGACAAAACCAGAAATTGATTGGTCTGCTTTTGCTGTCCAAAGGAAACAAACAGCATAAATGGGGAAAATTAAAGTAGGCCAGCTTCACAAATTTCAGATTCCTTTAATAATACAGGTAGGTTATCTGGCTTTAAAGCTATGAATTTTAACCTGTCCATTTTCCTCAAGTTAGTATTAGGCTTGTAGTTATTAATGGGTGGAATGTGAAATATGTTTTCCAACAGAATTGATAGTAATACTCAAACTGGGAGAAACAGGGTAAACAGAAGTACTTTCATCAAGTAGTAAACCATTAGAAGATTGCTGATATTTAAGTACAGTAACAAAGGATTTTAATAAAACTGCAATAGTACAAATGACACTGAGATCTAAACTTACAGTACTTAGATGTGAGACTTATAAAAATGGTTCATGTTTCTTTAAGAAACTTTAACAAGTGGGAGGGTTTGTACCCATGGGCAGTGGGTGAAGCACTGGCTTTGGGAGGCTAGCTCCTCCAGACCCACCTCTCCATGGCAACCAGAGCCCAGCACCCCTCGCCATTATGGCCGCTGGCCTCTGCCCTAGGCTAGCAGCCCTGCTCCCAAATGCAACCCTATACTCTTAGGCCCAGAGTGCAGGGTTGTTGGACAGTACGGCCCCAGCTCCCTGCTCTGCCTTCAGAGCATGTCGCTGCTGGACAGCACTGCCCAAGCCTTCCTGGCCACAGAGCATGAGAAGACCGGGCAGCCAGCCCTGGGAGAACTGAAAGCAAGAGCGGGCAGAGTGGGAGGCCTATATGTGGCTGTTTGGGGAGGCTTAGCCTCCTCCTGCTTCTGATACCCGCCACCCAAATCTGTACCCTTGTGAATTTGGAACTGGAATTTACTTCTCTACCACAGATGAGTCAAAGTCCTTTGCTAAGGCTTTCTGGCATCAATGACAATTGGGCACTGGATTTTGCATTTCCGATCAGTTCTGCTTCATGTACAATACTTCATATCTGCCTAGCTCTCTCACCACTGCTCTGTGAATAGGAAATGCTGAGCCATTATTTTATGGCTCTGGCTTCTAAGTACCTGCATGAGGTTGAGTGCTTTAGAAACTGCCTTCAGATAATGGGAATGCAGTTTTAAAGTGAGTTAGAACATTCCAGAGCAACCCATTCAATTTGAGATTTCACTTCCTGTAGTAACAAACAGAGCCTTGAAGAGGAAAGAAGGCACTTGTAAGTAGTGTACTTAATAAACAAAGGAAGAGAGGACAACCAGAAAGAGATGTTCAAGTCTAGAGGTAATTGGAAGCTTGAAAGTTTGTCAGTACAATTACTCTATTTCTTTTTCACCTATTTTTGCACATAAGTCTTGAGTGTGTGTGTGTATGTGTGTAAAAACCCATTGCCTAATACTGGCGATATTATTGTTTGCACCATGTCTTATATGCAGCAGGAAATTTAAATTGCATCTTCATTATGTCAATCCAACCTGTTCACTTTGCTCTCAAAATGCTGTATGTTTTAAGTTTCAACCATTGATTTGTTTACAGTGCATGTCTACACTAGGGACTTAATTCAAAATAACAAGGCAAACGTCTACACTACCGAGCCCATTATTTTAGAAATAATAACTCCTGCTTGTGAAGAGGAATAGCTCTATTTTGAAATAGTTATTTTGGGAGTAATTTTGAAATAACTCCCTAGTGTAGAGATGCCCTCAGTGTTGCCAGTTCTCATGTTTTTATTGTGAGCTTTGGAACGTTTGGTGTTTTTCTTCAAGGCTCCGTGTCTGGAGTTATGAGATTTGGAAGACTCAGTTTTCATTTTTAAAAAGTTCCTATCTCTCATAGAATAAAGTTTAAAAATAGAAGAAGTCAAATAAACAGAAACAAACATTTATTATTTTTAAAGTCGTCCCTTTAAAGCTTGTAATTCCTTTCACTCTGACCCACTTATCTAGCAGATCTTTCATTTGGTTTACATAAGCCACATTACTTAGCCCAGCCCCTCTCTTAAGGGATCCAATTTTTACCTTGTACATTTCAAGGGTAATCTGAAACTGTTGTAAAACCAAATCTTTGAATTTACCATAGTTTGAATGAAGCATCACTAATAGGCATCTTATTGAATATATCTAGGGCTCTCCTAGTCCATTTTGCAAGCAGAGTTGGTCATCTTCTGATCCTCAGGAGTCGAATGGATGGTGCACAGTCTCTCAAAGGTGGTGCAATATTCAGTGATGTCTGAAGCTGGGCATCATAAGCTGGGCACAGTTGTTTCCACTTGTGGATTTTTGGAGAAATAGTAGATTCTGTGACATGAGGTGCTGGCTCTTCCAGTTCAATACAGCCAGTTCTTGCTGCCTCTATTTCTCCCTCTCCTCTCAAGCAGCCCTCCTGTTCAGGCTGTTTCAGTTCTAAGGCTCTCTCATGAGGAGCTTTTGGGGCTTCTTCTGGGCTTCAAATTCTTTCTCCTTCGTTTCCAGGGCTAAGCCCTGGGCTTCCATGGATCTCTCAGGGGCTGCATTGTCCCTGGCAGCTTGCAATTCTATCTCTAATTTCAGTAATTCCATTTGTCTTTTGTGCTGGTTTTCCCTCTCTGCCATTTGGGCCTTGTGAAGTTCCAGTTTCTTTTGAGCTTCACTCTCGCTCATATAACAGCTATGTAAATAACATAGCTGGAGTCGACGTACTTTAAGCCAAGCTTGGTGCCATCTCCACAGCAGGAGGTTGACAATAGAAACACTCCTGTCAACTTCCCTTTCTCCTCACAAGAGTGAGGAGTACCAGTACTGATGGAGGCACTTTCAACCTTCAATTTAGTGGGTCTTTATTAGACCTACTAAATCAAACCCCAGAAGATTGATTGCCAGAGTGTCGATCCTGTAGGGTAAGTGGAGGTATGTGGCCTAAGAGGACTCCTCCCACCACTGAAGGTGTAGAGGAAAGTTGACCTCTCTATAAGTTCATAGACTAGTTTTTGAGACAGAGTTAAGGTAGTCCCAGAGTCTGAGTGCAGAGCTCCATCCCACATCAGGAGCAGCCCCAAGGACCGAAAGGGAAAGCTGACGCAGAAGGAGAGAGGAGCTTGATAAATCGATAGCTTCTAGGAGCAACCAGCAACTAAGGAGGAAAGCAGGAGCATGGAGATTTGTGAATCATTTAGAAGGGGAAAAGGGGGAGCCCACAACCTGGTGAGTGCAGCAGGTTCTTGCTCATTTTCAGGAGGAGTAGAGAAACAGCAGCTAGAGTTACAGCAGAGGATTTATTTAAGGAGAGGCAGGGTTTATGTATTGATGGAAGAGGAACCTCAAATATTGTATTTGTTATTCCTCCCCCCCTTATTTGGGAGACCAGAAATGATTGTTGGCAGGGTGAGGTGCTGATTGAAGGGAAGAAGAGTGAATATGTAATTTCTCTCTCCAGCTCCAACACTTAATTTTGAGCACCAGCCAGACATGAGCACAAGTAAAATGCTCCTGGCACTGACCTCTGTTCAGTTGTGGCAGAATCTCCCAAAGGAAATGGTGAATACTTCATGATTTGGGACATTTAAAACTAGACTGTGCAATGTGCTAGCAGCTAGAAAATATAGTCTTGGTAACAATGATGCTGTAAAAAAGGATTGGACTAGATAAGCCACATGCCTCTTCAATCACTAACTTCTAAGATTTGCCAAATTTCACTTTAATTTAATTGCTCTGTATTCTAAAGTCAGTGTGTTACACTGCCACCTTAATCAGCTCTACATCAAACACTGTTTTAATCTCTGAAAGAAAAAAGGGTTTCTGTCTAATGCCTCTGCTTATATACACTACAAGGCTTTTATGCAAATGCCAAGAACAATCTACATGAAAATGTGATGTATAGAAAATAACAGCTGAGCCCACATGACAGTAGCTGCCACAGCAGCAGCAACTCACTTCAGTTCTCTTCTCACCAACAATCCCACCATTGTCTGAGATGTTTAACTTCTTATGTTAACTGGAGTCAGAATCAACTCCTTTCTGTTCTTATCCCCTTACATCTAAGCCACCAAATCCCATCATGTCTTTGTTTATAAAAGCTCTAAACTCTGTCCTTTTCTCTCCATCCCTACAACTAAAATCCTTGTCCATGTTCTATGGTCATTTCTTGCCTCAGCTAAAGGAACCTTCTCTACTCTAGCCTCCTCTTTCCCTCTCACCCCAGTTCACTACCAGTCCATCCCTTATACTGTACTTTGCTCCTACCCCTTTGGACCCATACTCCATACCCATAACAGTCCCATACTCCAGTGACTTCTGCACCCTTGCCTATGTTAATCCTTTTTTTCCTTCAGATCACTCCTTAAGACTTGCTTGTGCTGCAAGGCCTATAGAATAACTCATGTTGGAAACAGCTAGTTTGCACAAAAATACTCACAATACTGTTATCCCATCCTCCCTCCCTGACACCCAGCCCACTGGCTTCTTTCACCATCTGTTTCATCTCATTAGTAATCTTGTTTGTAAACTCTCTGGGGATATTTTACAGGTATTACAGAGCCTACCAAAAAAGGGCCCCTGATTGGGCTGTCCATGTGCTAGGCGCTAATGCCATAGAAATAATACATAAAAACTGAGGATCAGCCTTTGTAAAGTTTTTTTGTAGCTCTATTGTTACTTGTGTCTTTTCCCTAGTATATATATTGCTACTCATCATCTCATTCCCTTCACATCTCATTCCCTAGCCTCCTTCCTAATTGCACCCTTCTCCTATTTTCATCTTCATGCCTTTTTTCCATGTTCCCTTTCTGCTTGGAACAGTTACACTTTTCATGTATAGCAAACAGCTACCTGTGATGGATTTGGAGCTGCTCCGTAATGTGACGTATGGAATTTCACCCCAGAGCCAGTAAAAGCATGTGTCCTGGCACCTGAGGGGGTGACTCAGAGACCAGAAAGAGGACAAAGGCAGTTCTACATGTAACTGTTACTCTGACTCCTGCTTGTGCAGCTCTCTCATCAAAATACAATTCTACTGAAATATCCCTTCCCAAGAGGGAATGGTCAGAAAGGACTTGGAACACATTAGTAATGCAGAAGCTCTGTAAGCCCTGGTCTACACTAGGACGCTATTTTGAAATAATCCCCATTATCTCGAATTGATAAGCGAATTGATAACAGGCCACTTATTTCGAAATCTGTGCTCCTGCTTTCTTTGGGGAATAACACTAATTCTGAAATAGTTATTTCAAAATAGCATTAGTGTAGATGCTCTGGTGTCACTATTTCGAAATAACTACTCCCCAGAGAAATTTGAACTAATTACTCCCTAGTGCTTCCTGGGGCTCTAAATAGAAGTAGCGTGTCCACATTAATGGAGCCTACCTCGGACTAATTTCGGGGCTTCCCTGTAATGGGGACATGCTATTTGGATTTTATCAAATCAGGAGTTAAGTCGAATTTAGTTATTTCAAAATACTTTCCTAGTGTAGACATGCCCTAAAAGCATAGAGAACAGATACATGAGGCCATATTCTGCTGTTACACCAGTCTACTCCCAAGAGAGTCTTCATTGACTCTGGGATTACACTGGATTTACATGGGTATAACTAAGCAGCATTTGACCCATTTGACTAGCTAACCACATAGGTCTGTCTTCATAAGTATGCCAGTTAGCTAAAACGCGAGAGTGGGCATTGTCTGTTAATTTTAAGAGGTCTGTTGAGAAACAGACTGACATTCTGTCATGTACATTTTAAAACATTACACTGTACATAAAGTCTAATCCAGGCTCCCCCCCATTTCTTAGGGACAGGCGTAATATTTTTAGACTCATCATCAGAGTCCATCACATGTCATTATAATCTCTCTGTGTGACTTTGTGGTATTCAGCATACAGTCATTTTGCATTAACTAGTACCGCTGCAAAGTGCACAGCTTTTCTTCTCTTGAGAACACTGATTGTGCTTCCAGTGTGTTAGAAACAAATACCTTTAATAGATTTATATATAGTCTGTTACAGTCTTTCATTCCCAGTGTTTGTTTTTGATCATCTCTTGGTTTCTGCACTAGTAGAGCAATCACTGGTCTCGACGTTGTCTTGAGACTAAGAAGATTTGGTAAGGTTCAGAAAGCATAGACACAAAGCTCCCTTACATTTGCCCTGTCCAATTATAGGTATTTTAAAGACTCTTCATGCAAGTTGAATTTCTAGGCTGAAGGAAAATCATGCCAACAACGTTGGGATCCAATAATTTCTGTGAATTTTAAAATTAGTCAATTTAGAAGTTCACTATTCTGGATATTTTTTAAATATCCCTTCACAAATTTTGTTCCAATCTACAAAATCTTTCTTGCAGAGAATATAAGTCTTGAGAGGAAAATGTTTTGTACATAGTACAATGGTAGATCCCTTATTTCCAGATGTCCAAGGAATTAAATTTCTATCACCATTTTTGTAAATTAGATTGAGACACTCCATATGAAGCTGCAAGTTGCGGCAAAAATCTGTTTTATTTAGGCTAAACTTAAACCTAATTGATTCAAAAGACCTGTAGCCAGGTCCTCTGATGGTATAAATAAAATACCTATACTTAAGTCAGTGGAGCTAGGCGATTTGACACTAAGTATCTGTCAACCCTTCTGTCTTAAAGGTCACCCAATGAGGGGTTGCTTCTGTCCATTCAGAAAATCCGTACACAAAAAGCACACTTTCATAAGAGTGAGATTAGAGCATGGGCCACTTATATAAAACAGTTTCATTATAAAGATATGCAATAAAGGCACTCAAACAACCTTAGTTCTGCCCTGTAAGCAACACAATTCAATAACCATACAATTTTGATAGATAGATAGATCAGTGCTTGCATTACCAAATTAGATTACACTGATTTTAAAAACAAATTAGAATTTTTCATATTTTCCCTTAAGGCTCTACTATAGGCATAGTTAGTTGCATATTTTGTCTGTTAAAATTTTTTGATTCTTTCAAGTTCATACTTGACTGAATTTCGTGGGTTTACAATGCATCCCCGAAATATCGTTTTAGCCTAAATTACTGATCTGTACTCCCAGCCTTAACTCCATTTTAGAATAGTTTTTTGTGTGTCTGGGACCTTCCTATCCCAATTATTAGACTTCTTATACATGAACTGTCAACAAGGAACTGAAAGAGAATGTAACCATCTGATATTTCTGAAGATTTGAAGATATGTATATCAGTCTTAAATCTTGTTTTAAATATTTGGGCCAGATTCACTGTGGCTCCTTTACACTTCACTGGAGCACAAAACAACCCAAGTAGTAACTTGGTAGTTAAACTACATTTGCAGCTCCTCTGCATTGTCAGAGCAACACAAATCAGCTAAAGCAGGGGTGGGTAAAATACAGCCTGCAGGCTGGATCCGACTTGCCAAGCCACCAGATCCAGCCCACTACCTAGTGGGAGTTTCAGCCAAACTCCCTGCCTGCCCTGCCCCCACACGCTGCTCAGAGCAGCAATGTGAATGCTGCAAGCCTGGGAGCTTGGGGGAGAGAGTTCACATGCTGCCCCTGCCCCACTGGGGCACAATCTCTCAGCACAATCTCGCAGCTCCCACTGGCCAGTTTCAAGCCAATGGGGGCTACCTATTTGCCAGACAGGCAGCATGTGAAGTACTCCTGCCCCCTACCGCCCCTGGGCTTGCAACATTCAGAGCAGCACATGGCCGCTGCAGCTTCTCTGAGTGTCCTGTGGGGGCATGGATGGCAGGGAGCCTGGCTTAGGAACCTCTTGGGCAAGGCGGCTGGCTGGGAGCTGCCCAGATAAGCACCTCCTTGTCAGAGTCTGCCTCTGACACCCCAGCCTCTCCCTCACTCCTACCTTCTGTCCCTGCTCCTCCATCTTGACCCCAGGTAACCCAAACCCTTTGCACCTCTGCTCCTGCACCCATACCCCCTCACAGACCCTGCACTGCCTCCTACACCACTTCTCTAGGTCACAATCCCCTCCCAGACCTTGCATCCCAATCCCCTATCCACAGTCACAACCCAAATCCCTGCACCCCTGACTACACTCCTGCCTCAAGTCACAACCCCCCCCTCCCAGGCCCTGCACCTTCTCCTACACCCCCTCCTCTAGGTCAGAATCCTTTCCTGCACCCATACCCCCTCTCAGACCTGATACCCCCTCCGGCACCCCAGTTTCCTGCCCTAGGTCATAACTAGGGTTACCAGGTAGACGCCCCCCCCAAAAAAACGGACACACTTGATCGTGGGCGGGGGGGCGGGGAGGGACCGGCTGGCAGGACCGGCTGGCCGGGAGGAAGGGCGGCAGGAGGCAGGGCTGGCGGGGGGAGGGACCGGCCGGGAGGGGGGCGGGGCTGGCCAGGAGCAAGGGAGGCGGGGCTGGCGGGGGGGGTCGGGGGCCACGGGGCTGGACGGGAGGAGGGGGGGCCGGAGGAAGGGGGGCGGGAGGCAGGGCGATAGGGGGCTGGACGGGAGGAAGGGGGGCAGGGAGGAAGGGGGGGCGGGAAGCAGAGCTGGGGAGGATTGGGGATCGGGGGTCTGGACGGGAGGAGGGGGGCCGGAAGCAGAGCTGGGGAGGGGTGCAGCCACTAGCCACAGCCGGAGTCCAACAGGCCGCGCCCCCAGCAGGCACTCCCTCTAGTTGCTAGTAGAAGCCGGGCAGGGGCAGGGTATGTGGCTGGGAGCCACTGCCCCCCCCCCACAGCTTCTGCACGCAACCAGAGGCTCCCAGCGGGGAGGCGGGGCCGCGATTGGTGCTGGGAGCCTCTGATTGTGTGCAGAAGCCGGGTGGGGGGAGTGGCTGGGAGTCCCAGCCACTGCCCCCGCCCCTCCCGGCTTTTGCACATGACCACAGGGCTCCCAGCGCCAATCGCGGCACATGTCCGGTATTTTCTGAATTTTTCTACCGGACAGAGGGCACAAATACCAGACTGTCTGGTAGAAAACCGGACACCTGGCAACCCTAGTCATAACCCCCTCCTTCACCCAAATTCCCTCCCAGATCCCACACCCCCTTCTGCACCCTAATCCCTTACTCCAAGCTCCTGTCTACATCCAACCTCTCAGACCTCGCATCTCCTCCATTAATATCATGGAAGTGTGCAGCCCTTGACCACTTTCCAAATTCTTGGAATTTTCCCCCATCAACAATTACTGCCCACCCCACTAAAGTCTACACCTCCATTATCCGAGCCTGCCTGCCCTACACCTACTTCTGTCCACACTCCTGAAATTCCTGACCTCTACATTCACATGTGCACACATGCCAAATTATGTTCCTTCTACAGTCCACTGTGTACGCTTAGAATCATAGAACTGGAAGGGACCTCAATATGTACACATTCCAGTTTCTCCTTTCTCCATCTTTGCTGAGTAGATTTAGCACAACAAATAGTTTTTAAAAGAGAAATAATTAGGAATAAGGGTAATTTTTGTCATTGTTCTTCATGACTGCAAATTTCTCCTTCAACAGGGGCTGACTGGCACATAAAATCTTCTCTTTCAGAGAAACTGACCAAGAATTGTTCTCTTTCAAAATGGCACTATTCTAAACCCACTGTTAAGACAACTGTCTCAAAATGACTGTCATTTCTCCTTCTTTGCTGTGGGATTTAGTGGCCATCTTTGCCAAGGGCAGTACATGGACTGTCTCCCAAAGATTCTAAAGGGTGTGAAGCCAGGCTGCCCTCAGAGAAAATGTCAGACTGCAGTGCTACTATGAGAGGCAAAGATGTAAGAAGCAAGTGAATGGAATCAGTGGCCATCTTTGCTAAGGGCTGCCTATGGCCTCATTCCCATTGAGAACAGCTAATTATTAACACGTTAAAGGCCCCTTAATTCCATATTATACCAAACAGATCAGTCTTCTATGTATTTTTAAAAATGTATTATGTAAGTGACCTCAGGGAGAAAGGGTGAATAGGACTTTAGGTTGAACCTCTCTAGACAGGCACCAAACCAGAAAATTTGCCAAAACACTGGGGGGAGGGGGTCAATATTGTAGCAACTGGGTCTCTTTATTTTTATTTCACCAAGGCGAATAATTTGGACAGTGCTTGCAATGCTGCTTAATAATGTGTGACTGTACTGATACATCCTGTATAAGCCAATGCTGATCAGCTCTCTTCATAACAAAGCATTTGTGGTGTTACACAATTTTACTGTATTAGCACAAGGAGATACATAGATAAAGCATAAAAAAATCTATGCTTATGCTTTGCAGCATTGCCAGCACTTCCAGTATTTTCTGGTCTCTCAGAAGACAATTAGGGGTAATTTAGAGCTAAATTACAGCATAGAACACTGAGACCTAGGACTTGGTGGCTGTAAACAAACTTTATGGGACCGTGGGAAATTTGGCCACACCCACAACAAACAGACATCCATCTTACTCAAATCATGCCAGACCACAGATTTTGCCAGACCATATACTGCTGGATTAGAGATGTTCAACCTGTATGGGGTTCCACTAATTAGGGTCAGACTACTGCCCCAGGTTGCCTTAATCCAGCCTTGGAAAGGCTGCATACTTATTCCCCTAGAGAATTAACAACACTGATAGGCTTTACAGATATTTTAAGTAAAGGTTTAAATGAAGTGAGGGCAGCTTTTCGCATGGAAGGACAGGGAGTGCTAGGTATAGAACAATACAGTGGTGAAACCAAACTGAAAGAACTAGAGTCTGGGACCAGAGCAAGAATACCTTCATCCTTAAACTGCATGCAGATTGACACCAGGACAGTAAACAAAATGAAGAGGAACATTTTCCTTCTCAGTTTCTTCCACGTGCCATCCATCAAGGGCTACATGGATAGATGTACAAAAACAAGAGAAGGGAAAGAAAGAAATAAAAAGGCAATTAATTGGGTGATTGCGGAAAAACATAGAAAGGAGAGAAAAGATAGAGAGAATGAAAGGGATTGCCAGACAGTGTCAAATTCTTCTTTGCAGAATTTGACAAGCTTTAGAGGAGGGTTAAAGAGAGGGTTGGAAGATGGATATGGAGTTTCTATGGGTTACTGGCATATTAGTAAGTAAGAGAGGAGAAGCAATGGTATTTGTTGGAATATGGAATGGAATATGGCAGATCTGAAAGACAAGAGAATGAGGCAAGTCAGTATAGATCCTCATTTCCTTCAAAGGTGCCTGGGCCCACTGAGATCAGGGAATGAGGAGAAAGATGTGAGGACTGAGCCAGCATTGGAACTGGTGAGTAAATAAAACAAAGGGAGAAAGGACTGAAGGAAGAGAGGGTAAAGTTGGAAGCGGGCACCAATTGAAATGAGGGAAAGAAGAAAAAAGCTGAGTTGCAGTGAAATTAGAGATGTTGTTGAACTGGAAAGCGTGGAAAGGTTCACTCCAGGCCATTAGAACACATCAAAAGGAAACCATTTAAAATACATTTTCATTTCATCTTAGTAGATACAATTTAAACATTTACCCTCCTCCCATCCAGATGGTGAGAAAGCGGTTTTGAAAAATCACCTTGAACAAAATCCACAAGCACAGTGGAGCACAACAGAATCCTCCAGAACAAGCAAAGATCCTATAGAAGACATCAACTCTCCAGAACAGTAAGTAGCATATTGCTGAAAACAGGTTAGTGGTAAATACACAGAGGAACTGAGTACATTTTTTAACTGGAGAGTTAAATGTTTTACCATGTTGATCTATATACAAATTATGCAAAAAGTGTTAAACATTATTTAGAGAATGCAAAAGTTAGAAAATGAGAGTTTTTGAGTTTCCCTGTGTGCTGCCTGAATTTAGGCCAGTTGTGCATTTGGATTTTGATATTCTTTAATTACTTGATCACTTGCAAATTTCATGTCAATATTTGCAGAATACTTGAGGGCTACATCTAGACTGGCATGATTTTGCGCAAATACTTTTAACGGAAAAGTTCTTCCGTTAAAAGTATTTGCGCAAAAGCACGTCTAGATTGGCACGGACGCTTTTGCACAAAAGCACTTTTTGCGCAAAAGCGTCCGTGCCAATCTAGACGCGGTTTTGCGCAAGAAAGCCCCGATCGCCATTTTCGCGATCGGGGCTTTTTTGCGCAAAACAAATCTGAGCTGTCTACACTGGCCTTTTTGCGCAAAAAGACTTTTGCCCGAACGGGAGCATCAAAGTATTTGCGCAAGAAGCATTGATTTCTTACATAAGAACGTCAGTGCTCTTGCGCAAATTCAAGCGGCCAGTGTAGACAGCTGGCAAGTTTTTGCGCAAAAGCGGCTGCTTTTGCGCAAAATCATGCCAGTCTAGACGCAGCCGAGGTGTCTCAGTGACTGTGCTCAACTTTCCTCACAACCCCTTCTCCCCGATTTTTTTTTCAAATTCTACATTTCTACTGAATACTTTTTTTTCAATGGAACAAAGTTTTGTAGAAAATATTTTATCAGCTTTATTATCATGTATGCAGATAGCCAAACTAGTTGTTATAAAGATTGGGATGAATGCTGTCATTCACCCCAAACTGATTTTAACACTGAAGCCTAACGATGATTGCTTAAATTTCAGTTTTGGTAACTATTTCACTGCTGATCACTTAGGCAGAAATATCCACCTCATGTGGCTGGCCTACATTCTTCAACCATTGCCCATGCCTCACATCCTGCCAGAATTCCCCAAAATCTTCTGCCCTGCTGCCAAAATCCCCAGCTTCCACCCTTTTACAGTAAGATTTTGTGGTTCTTTGCCTTGTCCCAGTAGCCACGGTGGGCAGTGCAGACCCATACAGCATGAGTGATTGGCACAGCTTTTATAAACTGGCTGGTCAGGACTGATGTTCTTGCTTTGGAATCAGAGTTTTCCTTCTCCTAGATGCACTGCCTACTACAGCTGACAAGCTCCAGACAGAGAGAGGCTAAATGACTTGCCCATGGTCACCTAGCAGTCCTGTGGCAGAGTCAGAGATAGAACCCAGGACTCATTGTTACACTCTGTGCACTAGACTACATTGGCTTTGCTAAGGCTGTGTGTTGCTTATACAAAAAAACTGGATCATATCGAAAATTGTAAGGGAAGAGTAAAATATATGTAATATAAAAGAAATGGAATATTGTATCAACATAAATAAAACAACAGATTTGGATCTGATCATAGTATTTATTTAACATTCAATTAAACAGCCTACTTTTTTTAATTTACCTGAAGCTGCTTCAGAGTTTCCAGTCTGTCATTCAGAAACCAAGAGACTCTGCCTATAATTTAGGTCTAGGTTGCTGCAGAGATCCCCGTTGTTTGACAGGTGGGCAGATCCTCACTCTTCTGTAAATCCCCTTTGCATTGCTGCCATAGAGATGCAAAATTTCCTTTAAAGCAGCAAATAAAGATTCCATGTGATTGATAGGGAGCGTTCCTAGTGCTCCTTGGGAACCTCTATCAACCAGCGCAAGTTTAAGCAATCCAGTTCAGCCTCCAATAGCCCCCAAGATTGGGAGCTAAGGCGACAAAAACATAGCAGCAAGACATGTCCCACACATGTGCCAAACATTTATCTGGCTCACTGCAGGATCTGATGTAGCATATCTAATTTCTGTTGTCAAAAATGCACATGCATTGGTGTATAAAGTTATCAGTGAGATCTGTACTTCTAGCCATCCTTAATGTAACTTATGCTATATGATGACAGCTATCAACAGAAATGTGGACTTTGCTATACCGGTAGTATCCTGATGTAAGAAAGTCCACAGGGACCTAAACTCACCTGAAAGAATATATCAGGTAAAATATTTGTTGAATTCATAAAAGCAAGACCCTCATTAGAAGAGGATGCACACACGATTTGGTGAGATTGGTCTCTCCTAATGTAGGGATATTAGGTGCCTTTGCCATTTCAACCCCTTTACAAAACATGCTGCAGTGTGATTATTATACAACCATGACCACTTAGCACTGTTATATTAAAGATAGAGTTAATCATGAACATAGGTGTGGGAGGAAGGGATGCTAAGGGTGCTGTCTCATTCCCTGGCTTAAAGTAATTTCCATTATATCCAGAGTTTACAGACTGGTTCAAAGGTTCTCAGCCCCTCTCCCCTCCCCCCTTTCCCATCTCCCCCGCCACTATACAAATTGTTCTAGCATCCATGGTCATGAAAAATATCCAAACACAAATATTCCAGAACTCCTAATGTTTATTAAGCAGAAAATAAATTACCATTTTGTTAGATGCAGCAGCCTTCTTGCAGGGAAAAATGAGGTAATGGCCTTAAATCTTCATTGCCTTGCAGTTTGTACAGTCATTTTATACATATGCAAAGCACTTAATGAAGTGCTCCTAAATCAAAATGGTAGCTCTTTGCATAGATTTAATTGGCTATGCAAAGTACAAGGCAGTGGAGAATAAGGATATAACATGCTCCATCCTTTGCTCACAGCTGCTGTCACCCTACCAATCATGCATGTCAAGCGGTGAAGACATGCTCTGAATGCTACACTTGTATGATAGCAAATATCATGGCTGATACTACAGTCCTCCAAAGGTGAAAATTAGTTTCTGTAGATTAAGTTAAAAAGGGGGCTCTGAAACTGAGTGGTAACAGATACATATCCTCTGTGAATCGGACACAAAGGGGTGTGAGTAACACACTGACCCTACTTGCTGCAGAATGCACAAAAGAGGTGGTACGGAGCCTTCAGCTGTCTTCACATGAGAATTCCCCTGTGCAAATTCACTGGTTTCCCGCAGTTTTAGGCACTAAAGCAGCTAAAATGGGGCCAAGGAACTGGACTAAAATTTCAGATTTCCAAACTCATGTGTTGTTTGAAAGGTCTTTTATTTTCATTTTAGAATAAATGTTTGTGTTAGTGCTATATTGCACCTATTTTAGGGAGATGCTACTATTTTTTGTACTTGTGAAACAGCTTTTGCTATATAGGTTTCACAGCTTTCTGTGCCTAAAGAGAGGGCTATTGCACCTTTTAGGCTCTGGAATTAAGGGTCTACAATTTTTTATTTACAATTTAAGGGAGACCATTTCCTACATAACCTTTGAGCTGTCCAAAAATAGTATTTAATTTCTAATGTGTCCATGTTTATTTTCCCAGCTTCAGTTTTGGAGTATGTGTCTTTTCGTTTAGTAACGCTCTTTAATTTGCTCAAAAGTGAATGGAAGGTTCAAGTTGGTAAGGTTGCTATGAACCACCAGTTTAACAACTCACAGTCAGGGGGGCTGACATAATTGCCAGGCTCTAGGCAAGAGTGGGGGGCTGACTCCATGCTCTCAAAAGGGTTGGAGCCTCGGGTGGAAGGGACATGGTTGGGGGTCAGCTTCCTCCCAGCCTCCCTCCAGCCAGCCCTTCTGCACCATCCAGATTGTACCATCTGGGGGCTCCATCTGCTGCCACAGTAGCAGCAGTGGCAACTGTGAGCCCTGGGCCCTTTTGAATCATTGGGTCCTAGGGCAGTTGCCCCCTTTGCCCACTCCCTCCCTCTGTCCGCAGGCCTTATCACAGCTTTAGAGGGGCCCCCTAAAATTCAGCAAATAGACCTCAGGAATGTGGGCCTAGCATAATTATTAAGTCCAGAGAACTTAGAATTAAATTATTTAAATATTTCCTCTGCATGCAAACCTAAGAGACAGTAGGACCATTTACTTTGAAAAATGTCAACTCATTTCTTTTTGTACTAATGAAAAGTCAATTTGCATTTTATTATCAGTGCACCTCAATTTCTGAAGTTTTTCAATACAAAAAAAAAGGAATTTTAGTTTAAATTCCCCCTCAGCGTTACCAATATATTTGAATAATTAAAAATCTGACCCTTCATCATAAAGCAGCATACTGAGATATTAATTGAATACCAGTTGTAGGCATGTGTGAAACTGATCACTGCAGAAAGTTCTTCCACTTACAACTCATGAGTGCAGTTTGGATTAGGTTAATTTCAATCAGAATATTAAAACTATTTTTCTTCAGTTACTAGGGGTTAAGTCTGTATTTCTAAAGGAAAGCTGATCTCTGTGAACACAGCTTGAGATCATTTATCCAAATACCTATTCATTTACATAGGGATGAAACTCAGACTCCAGTCCCCTGCAGTCACAGGCAACCATGTCACATAATCCTGTTTAAAAATGTATCAAATTCCATCTTAAAGCTACATAGATAGTTCCCCCCCCCTCCCCCCAAGTTCTACTGAAGGACATAACAGGCTATAGTTACCTGGGTCCATCCCATTTTAATTCTCTTTTTAAATATTGGCACAACATTTTCTTCTTTTCCTAGTCCTCTAGAACTTACCCATGTCCCAAATTTGTTAAAAATCCACATGAATTGTTCAGAGAGTACTTCAGCCAATTCTTTTCATAATCTTGAGTGCAAGTTAAGCATTTTAAAATCTGCTGGACTGGCTAATTTGTTGGTTAACCTCCTACTCACCCTGGTTACTGAGGGGAAAGTATTTCATTATCCTTGTAAGATGTGAATACCTCATCTTTTCAAATACAGAACAGAAATATTCATTGAAGTAGTAGCTGAAAGCAGTGCTGTCACACCAGTTTAATTCATAAAGCCATGGGGGATGAGGGAAGCCTCAAATGACTAAGAACTTAATAATCGGTTGCTAACAGACCGTGAATCTTAGTGATGTTTGAACCTGGTGATATTCTAAACAAAAAGAGCTCCAAGCCATGCTTGTAGCTGCCTCTACCACTTCACACTGACTTAGATATTCTAATTTTCAGACTGATGTTTGACATTGTGTGTGTGTGTGTGTGTGTGCATGCGCACACGCACACACATGCGCCGGTTCAAGTTGCATTGATTTGTGCTGGGTGAAGGAGAGTTTGTGCTGAGAGATTTACACTGATTTGTGCAGTTGTTGATGATGGATGTGTACTGCCATGAGGTGCTATGTGCATTTGGGGTTATTTTGTGTGTGGGTTGTGTGATGCAGATGGCAAATGAGAGATATGTGCTGGTGTAAGGGGTTGTGTGTTTGTGGGGCTATTGGAGGGGGAGTGGGTTGTACTGTGTGCATGGTTTTGAAGAACTGTGGCAAATGGCACATAAGTGGGGCAGTTGGACAAAATAATCTGTTCTGTCTCCTTCACACAACCCATGAGACAGCAGTATGCAAATTAGCTCTTGAGAAAGGGAGCTGATTGACTGAGTTACCTCCAGTATCACAATGATTTAGGTCAGTGGTGGGCAACCTGTGGCTCGTGGGTCACATGTGGACCATTGGGGCTCCACTCAGTGGCTTAGGCACCTCCTCTCTGGGCCTTTACCCCTCTTCTTGCACACTGGGGCACTGGAGCCCCACACTTATCTATTCCTCCCTCCTCCCAGCACTTTCAGGCTACGTCTACACTGTGGAGCTCTTCCTCTGTGGAGCTATACCTCTGGTATTGCAAAATAGCTATTCTGTGTCGTAAAAGCAAGCCTGTTATATCAAAATATAATGGGCTTACTATTCCGATGTCCCTGTATGCCTCATTGCATGAGATACAAGGGATGTTTTGGAATAGGGCTTTATTTCAAAATTTGGTGCTGCGTAGAGAGCATCAAATTTCAATATAAGCTATTTCGAAATAAGATTGAAATAAACTACGCAATTTGCGTAACACAATTTACATAGCTTATTTCGAGGTAAGGGTGCTGTGTAGACACACCCTCAGAATGCCATGAATTGGCTGATTCATGCTCTGCCCCCACTGCTCTTCTTCCGTCCGAGAGCTTGAATGTTGCAAATTAGCAATTCACGGTCATTCAAGCTCTAGCAGGGAGGAAGGGAGGAAGAGCACTGAGGATGGGCGAGACTCAGCCAATTCATGGTGCTCAGGAAAGTGTTGTGAGGAAAGGGGAGGAGTAGGTAAGTGAGGGGCTCCAGTGTCCCAGTACACAAGAAGCGTAAGGGAAAGGGGCAGAGAGAGGGTGTAGGGGCAATTTCAGTAGGCCACAGGCCACATGTTGCCCACCATTGGATTTCAAGCTTGTAGCCCACAGAGACAAAGGAGGGCCACTCATGGGGCCACTGACTAGTCTTGGTTGCCCATCGCTGGTTTGGGTGGACTCTTGGCATGACACAGTGGCATGTTTTACTCTAGCTAAACTCTACTCTCTACTATACTTCTTAAACTTAGAATAGCTGAGAACTTAACATTTGAATGGTAAGAGACTGTAAAACCCAGTGATGATTCAGCCTGGGGATAGTATGAATACACAGAGGTCTCAGCCAGGCTTGTAGCTCTGTTCCATTGCTTCACACTAACACAGCCATTCTGGGTGTCAGCATGACACAAAGAATAACAATCCTGAAATCTTTTTATACAGAGGCTTCCTTCTTCCCCACCTTGTGATTGACAGTTTTACCCTCCTTATCCAGTATTGGGACTACACTATTGCTAGAATTTCAGTGATAAATGTAAAGAATCTGTTTCCATACAGACCTGTCAACCCATCTATATTCCATTCCCCATACCAGGGGAACAGAACAGACAGGTAAGGGCCATAAGGGCAAATGCCGGGGGGGGGGGGGGGGGGGGGGGGATCAGAGGACAGGGTCTTGGGGGGAAAAGCTGGTGTGGGAGCAGGATCTTGGGGGGGGAGAGTGTAGTGGCTGGGCCACAGTGTGGTGGAATGGCTCAGGCAGATGAGTCAAGGTTTGGACTCCTGTGTCCCCCACGCACTTTTAGGGCATTTCCACCACTCCTGATCATACAGTGCCCTGGCCTGTAGCTGCTCTGTATGCCAAACTTCAATTGACTTCAGTTTGAATTGTACTTACATTATCAATCATTGGCTAGCTGTAGCAATGACAGGGGTTTGCAATGTAATCTATAAATGCTAAAATACTAAACTCTCCTACACCAACACCTGTACATTTTCAGAACATCCACTAATTTTGGAATCTCAATTTTTATGTAGCCATCTTGAAGCACTTCATGAGTAGTCATCATGAAAAGCTCCGGCCAGAAGTTGTAGGTAGGGAAAAGCACAGCTGGTGAAATACAGTTCTCATAGAAAATAGCTAACCTTCTCTTTAGACATTTTACCCCTCTGCCCTTTCAAACTATGAGCTAGATATTTTTCAAGACAGTTTTTCCATAAACTGTTAAGTTTATTCTAATCCTCCTTCTGGAAGCCACCCCTCTGGAAACAAATTTTAAGTAGAGTTAAAGCAGAATCGCCACCCATGGCGGCCAACATTGGTATAGTCAATTAAATACACTTTGTCTGTGGTGTGGCTGACATTTAAATGGGTGAAAACTCCCATTCACTCTATTATGCAACTGAAGTCTCTTGGAATAGCTTCAAATAGCTCTTTAATGAAGAGTTTATAATACTCAAAGTAAGCAGTTTCACTGGTGGGAAAATAAGCTTTGGCAATTCTCGAATTGACCCTGGCACCATAAACACAATTAAAAAGTGCAATACCAAACTAATAAGGATTCAGCACGTGGAAGCAGCAAACGCGCTACCTCTTCACTCCTTGGGAATGGGCATGATTCATTTGTCACCACCAAAATAGCAGGACTGAATAGCGGAGTAACAATAAGCGGATTTAATTTAATCCATTGGATATAATGCCATCAGTAGCCTGATAAACAGTGTTGGTTTGTATTTCACAAAACATTTAAAAGAACTCTACAGCTTTCTGAAATTTAGAGTAGAGTCTATCTGGCCAGGAGGTTGCAGGTTGCAATCACTTGCGCCCCCATGTTTGTCTGTGTATTGCAGCACAGTAATGCAGCATCTATATAAACCTGACCATTTTATTTGCACTTATGTTCTCCATAGTCACTGATTTTTGGCTCATGAGCAGAGCAAAGGGTGACTAGTACTCCATCTCCATTTGACAGAATAACATACAAACAACAAATGCAACTCTATATCATCCACAACCAAGCATTCAGGAGTACCTTTTCTGTCATGACTTGCCTGCCTGGGAAGCCTATAGGGTGTGAATGAGAAGTACTATAGTTGTACTGGCATAACCCCCATGTGGACACTCATATTTTGATATAACAGTGCTTGCTTCCAGTTTAGACTTTGTTGCTTTGCAATTGATGTTGGCAATTTTGCTAGAAGTTGGCAATTTTGGCACCTTCTGGCGGGCCACAAGATATTTCGCTTACATTGACTGTCCACAGGTACATTTCCCCCACAGCTCCCAGTGGCCACAGTCAATGTAAATAAAATGTCTCACAGACCACCAGCAGATTACCCTGATGGGCCGCATGACAAAGGTTGCCAACCTGTGGTTTAAGCTAAGCCAAAGAAGGGCACTCTTGTTCTGCACCAAGAGTGTCTTCATGGGGACTGATACCAGTGTATAGCTATAGCAGTTTAACAATATCAGAATAATTATACCATCTCCCATGGAGGCCAGCCCTAAGTAAATTCTGTTTCTTATGAAAGGTGCTAGCTAGATTGACAGCCCTGAAAACTGAAGACCTTAGTTTATCCACAGTACAAAAAGAGCACAGGCAGTCCACAAAGCAAACTGCTCATGTGCCTCAGCTCTGTTCTGGAAGGACCTCTTCCTTCAGGGAGGAGAGATTAGTTCAGACTCCCTATCCTCACTCTTCAGAGTCTCTCTTCAGTCTGCCATTTATGATGGTGAGAATATAAAAAACAGTCTTGTGATATAAAAACTAGTCTGGTAAGAAAACTGAGTGCCTAAAGCTAACCTTCAAATAAAGATATAAGCATAAGTGGCTTGATTATTTTCATGAGGGCTGACACAGCTCCCATTGACTTCAGTGGGCTTTGAGGAACACTCGGCAACACATTGGATTGGCCCCAAAGTGCAAAGGTAGACAACGCGACAAAAAGATGGAAATCTCTAGGATCCACATGTCTGTATGCATTTACTTGCCTTAGCTGGATGTGCAAAACTGACTTCTTTATTTTTATTTAAAAAAATCTTAGAATTATTCATAGATTGGAACTCATTCATTCAGTGGCTAGTTATCCAGACCTCAGAATGGTGGTAAATCAATATAGGAGTGTGCTCTGTTAGCTAATTTATCCTTATTGCAAGCTAAAGGTTTTTTTTCAAACATCAGCAGTCTAACATTTAATCTCAAAAGAGTGGAATTTTAGATGGCTGTGGGATACTTAGACCAAGCCATTAGATTCTCTCGTCTTGTCCAGTCTGTCAGAAAAACTCCCAAAAGGGCAGTTGGTAACAGCAGTAGTACAACTCGACAGCAGCAAATGAAATGTTCCTGGCATTAACCCTCTGTATAATAGCAGAAGGCAAAGAAACCATTCTGACAGAATTCATGCATTCAGGTTTCCTCTTTAGCTAACATATTTTTTCCTTCTCTCTACAGTATACAACGCCGATTGTCTTTACAACTACCCATTCTTCATCATGCCTATTTGCCATCCATAGGAGGAGTTGATGCTAGCTGTGCCAGTCCGTGCGTAAGCCCCAGTGCCAGTCCTCGGCACAGACACGTGCCACCATCTTTTCGAGTGATGGTTTCTGGCCTGTAGAAATGGGAGATCAGAGCTTCCTGAACTGCTTTTAAGTACTCAATGACTGGATGGAACATCAGACATAGAACTCTGCTATAAACATACTATTTGCTCTTACCACACGGAGAAACTCGTGCGAAGGCCATCATCATGGCCTTGGACCAGTGTAACTCATGTGGAAAGGCAAGAGCAAGAGATACTTGGAGTTTGATCTGTAGCCTTATTCATGGAGTTTTTATTTCTTCACAGAGACGTAATTGAAAATATTTCTTCCCAAATTTCTACTAGCAACAAGGAGTCTGGGAAATACGAATCTTGCAAAAAATGAGACAATTAAAAAAAACACTCAATTGTCACTGTTACATGGCTGCTGAAAACATGGAACTAATACTGTCCATGTAAGAAAAATAAAACAGTAGAGCTATAACATTTATTGAAATAGATACACTTCATTTTACAAAAGTTGTGTTAAATTGTTAGAAGCATTCTGCACTGGTTAGTCTTGCTTGTTTTCATTTCAGTGGGAAAGGAGGATTTTAAGAAATGATTCCTCCCCTCAAGTGCGATTGAGACTCTGTGTTGCTAATAGCAAGGTCCCCCTGTGACTACAAAGTATACATAGGGCAGAGCAACAGCTCTGAGGCATTACCAGCTACAGAGTTGCTGTTCTGAGTCAGAGCTTTTTACAGTTCTCCAGGGATTAGATGTGGTGATTGCCAGGTTCCTATGTTGACCATCAGGGACTTCATTTTGACAGATTTTCTGCATATCTTTCAAAATAAACACTACTGACCGTTAATAGACAAAGCTGGGAGAAAACGTCATAGGACTGCTAACTCAAGAAGCTGAGGATGGACGGGATCTTCATGTCACAGGATGCATTGATTTTCACAGTTTGTTTGAATTATGCCACACATAATTACAATCATATTAATTTAGTGGACGGGGGGGGAGGGGGAACAGGGCACAGCACTTTGCGGCTGCAGGCAATTTCTGCAGAGTGCATAGACAATAATATACACTACCTTTGCTTGGTACCGGCGTGTGTGACAGTTGTAACTGGTAATAGGTGGTAAAAACCAAGTTAGCCCTTAGAACATTTTGTTTGAATATGAAAAATAACAGTGTGGGAAAGCATGAATTTTAATCTCTCTGTTGATAGAGGCTGATAATTTTTCATTTCTGAGCTCAAACCTTAGCGCCACTTCCCTAAGCAAAGTTACTCTAAGGCATTATAATTGTAAGGTGCTCTAACTGAACCAATCTTGAGAGAAGCTCATGGACTGTAAGTGAGGTCTGATCCCACATGATTCTCTGGTATATTGGTGATGTGACGTATCACTGCCTTGGACAGTTGTTAAGACCAGTGATTTTCTCAAACCAATTAAAATATTATCTAACTAAAAGTAGCAGCAGTGCCTCGTGATACACTTGGTTGTCTTGAACCAATGCCTGCCCACCTCACACACTCTGAAGTGAATAGTCCACAAACACTTCCAGATTAGAGCTGACTAAAGGGAAGCTTTCAGTAGCTATACAGTGAAGGAGGCTCATTAACTGAGGGACTTAATTGCAGCTTTGACAAGCTGGCAAAAAGCTTCACCACACAGCCAAAAATAACCATAAATATAACTCTTCCAATGGGAGCATCACAAAAATATTTCACTTGGCACATACAGTAAGTGAGGTTATGGAGGTACCTGTAGCTTTTAGAACAAAAACATGTAAGTATGACACAGGTAAAATAGAATTCATTACTCTGTTTAAGCATTGATGTTGTCACTCAATGTGTGTTGACAGTATTCTCTTGCTTTATTAATTTAATCAGGGCCTGGTTTATTTTAAATGGGATCTGTTAATTTATGAAAGAGAAAAGGACAATATTGTATATAATGTATACACAAACATCGCTGTAGAATATTAATCCAAAATAGCAGGAAAAATTCAAAAGTATTGGCCTGATGGAGGTGAGTGTGTGTGTGTCTGTAACTTTGTGAATACTGACTGTGTGCCGTTTATTAGGTTTAAACCATGAAGTACATTCTTTGTCTCAATGATACTGTAGTTTTTCCCATGACATTTTTTTAATTTCCTGCAGATAACACGACCACCAAGTGAATATAGCTATTTAATGTTTCTGTTCTTTTATACTGCAGCAAAACAGTACTGTAAATTTATGAAGAGGCTGTGCCCCAATGGCATTTTCCAATGATGTTAGTGCACAAATGCTTTAAACTAGACTGGAACTGCCAGAAGAAAATGTAAATGAGGAATTTCTTGTATACCCTTATACTGCATGAGATCAATTTTTAAAAAATTGTTGCAAATCTGTTTTTATGAATAAAATATAGAAAATCTAACTGGGTGAGTCCATCTCCTCTCAACCCTAAAGGAAAAGCAGAACCAACTCTGGAGAAGGATGGACCAGAACACAATCATACATCTTTGCAATAAGATGGAAAAGAAAAAAATGTATGCTAACAGTCTGAGTGTCGATACACCAAGACATAATAGGCCTGCTTGCGATGTTAGGTGGCATTTATGCATGAAATTTAAAACCTAGTCCATATCCCTTTCACAAACCTTCCTTTGGAATATCCACCAAAGAGACTAGAAATGGTGAGGGACCAAGTTAGACATTTACATCTGTAACCTCCCCTTCCCCCCTCAAGAAGCTAACCTAGGTTATCTGGGGCTCTGTGTGCATGAAACTGAGGGGGAACAAAGGCAGACTCACAGTTTGCCAGGCAACCAAGGAGAGTAAGGAGAGTCACTGTTTAGAACCGAGGAGGCTGGCAGGGCACCTGCTCAGAAGCAGATCCATGTCTGAGAGTGGCGGAGTCAAATGATTGACAAGGGAACGTGCAGGAAGAAGAGCTAACCTGAGATGAGATGCCATCCCCTGAGAGCCCTGGAGGGGGAGGCACCATTTTGGAACAGTGAGGCGCTAGCCACAGAATGGTCAGGACTGGCTGTGCGCGGAGCTGGGGCATCCCTGGCCTGCATGCAGGGTCCCCCCTGAGAACTGGCCTCTGGGGCAGGGAAGCAGGATTCCTCAAGCTTAGCCCCTTCCCTCTTCATAGTGATTAGAGTTGCCAACTTTCTAATTTCTGAAAAACAGACACTACAGCAGGCTCACTGGAACTTCCCCCCACACCCACTTCACCTCTTGCCCCCCCCTCCAGCCCTACCCCTTGCTCTGCCTTGCCCCCCAGGCCTTGCCCCTGCACTGCCTCTTCCCTCAAAGCTCTGGCCTAAAGATGATTCAAAGTTCACTGAGAAAACTTCCCCCCAAACTAAGCCACCCAGCTCCCTAGGTGAAATCTGGCAGCGCATGGCAAGCTCTATGCTGGCTGCTAGGCCAGGCTGTGAGTATATGCCTGAGCACACTGGTGAGAGCCTAAAGGTTGGGTTTTCAGAATAGCTTTTTGTAATCTGCTCCTTGAACCCTGCATCCCTTTGTGTTGAGGGGAAAGCCTGGGGCAAGAAGCAGCCTGATTGAAGAGAGTGCCTGCCAGCAACGATCATCAGCACCTCTCCAGTGACTGACTGGGGAGTTGAACGCCATCTCTGAACCTGTGACTCAGTCATGGAGTTGTGGGAACACTATATGTTAGTTTGAGGTAGGTAAATTATTTGGGGGACATACATGCTCATTCTCGTCCCTCTTCCTCCAAATTGTTTTAACCTGCGCATAAGGATTTGAGGATTTTACTATCTATTACCTGCTGCCTGTTAAATTTATGGAGAGATTACCATCGTGTTGTGAGACTTTGGGGCTGTAGCTAACCCAGTTAGACAAGTTGCTAACCGTTACATAGAAGATAGCGTGGTCACAGCTCATCAAGGGCTCATCGAAAGTGCACAGACACTAGGCCACTAATTTTTTTATGTTTGCTATAGCGAGGGATGTGAATGGGAAAGAAGGTTCCCAGACCTGAGGGCCTCAGCGCTAAGGCTGTCTGTGTCAGCATGCTCACCAATGCTGCCTTGGGGGCCTGCTTGAGAGGGCACTAGCTGATTTCTTTGGTTCCATTTTTGCAGTTATTACCTTCTCCAAACTAACTGTCATGAGTGGCTCCAAAATGTGGACTTACAGCTGGAGAAATTCACAGGTATTACGAGTGTGAGCACCAGTGACGCCAAGGGCTGTGTTTTATCCTGTGTTAATATTTACTTCCTGCAGGTGGAGGCTCTGCCAAATAAACTCATATAGGACAATAAGAAGGACGTTACACACTGCTGAGATGGAGACAGGATCCAGAAGAACAGGGGTCTGGCATCAAAACCCATAAGGAGAGTGGCATTAAAGGAGGGTGGCTGGGGTAGGTAGAGGAGGGGGGGAACACTACACATTTAAACTGCCCTAAAGGTGAGTACTGTTCTCTACTATACTATCATGTGTGAGATTGAAGGACTAATAGCTCCTACAACTATATTCAGAATAGGAGATAAGCAAAGCTCCTACCTGTGTAAAAAAATTGTGGTAATTTCTGTTTCAGTGAACAAGATGGATTTAAGCAGTGCCTACAATTGTTTCATGAAGGCATGTGCTTTGAGGGAGCATAGTAAGCCAGGGTAGGGGGGAATGAGTCAAGAAGAGAGCATATTTATCTGGAAATGGGAAAAATCTGCAAGCCAGTGTCCTGAGTGACACATAAACCAAGATGATAGGAGAGTGATTTCAGTGACAAATAGGGTTCCTGGAAAATACCAGTCTGATTGAATTTGGGTCACACAGACCAAATAGTAAAAAAAGAACAAATGCAGAAACGGGTAAAGCATTTTGTCTAGATGGGAATTCATTGCCGGCTACAGCCAAAGTGCAGCCGGCATGAGAAACTCAGGCAAATGCTTCATATCTCAGTCCAAAACTTTTCTGAGCAATCCTGATTTAATTAGGAAGCAGGATGTCGGAAATCTATGCCTTTGTGTCCACTACTGAAGAAAAACAGTGACTTCAGGGTGTGGTTACCATATTTCCATTTCCCAAAAAAAGGACATTGCAGAAAGGTGAAGGCACACCATTCCTACCCATCCTGGTTAATAAGTATTGATGGATCTAACCTGCATGAATTTATCTAACTCTTTTTTGAACCCTTTTAAAATCCTGTTCTTCACAATATCCTGTGGCAAGGAGTTCCACAAGCTGACCACGTGCTGCGTGAAATACTCCCTTTTGTTTGTTTTAAACCTGCTACCTAATAATTTCATTTGGTGACCCCTAGTTTTTATGTTATGGAAACAAGTAAATAACTTCTCCTTATTCACTTTCTCCACACAAGTCATGATTTTGTAGACCTCTATCATATCCCACCTTCAGCTCCTCTTTTCTAAGCCAAAAAGCCCCGGTCTTTTTAATCTTTCTTCATATGGCAGCCTTTCCAAACCCTTACTCATTTTTGTGACCCTTTTCTGAACTTTTTCCAATGCCAAGATACCTTTTTTGAGATGAGGCAACCACCTCTGTACACAGTATTCAAAATGTAGACCTACCATGGATTTGTATAGAGGAAATAATATATTCTCTGTCTTATTCTCTAGCCCTTTGTTAATGATTCCTAACATTTAGTTTGCTTTCTTGACTGATGCATACATGGATCAAATTGCAAAATGGGGTAGGGAACTTAGGGTTTTTTTGTTTGTTTGTGTTTTGATTTGGTTTGGTTTGTTGTTGTTTTGTTTTTTTCTGTAAGCGTGGCCTGGATACCCCTGACTTGTTTAATCCCACATTACCCGAGAAAACTGACAAATTCATTCTTTAGTTTAAATGTTATTTGAACTCAATTCAGCTTCTTCTATTTGCTGACTGCCTCTTTTTCATCTGTTGAGATTCTAATCACTCATCTTTATTATTTCTTCACTATTATATAAAGTGCACCTGGCCTCCTAAAAACCAGAATTCTGTTGTGGCATTCCTTTGAAAACTAAGAGGGTTGAGAGCAGACAGACAGAATGGGCAGGGCTACATTTACAAAAGCAAAAGATCCTTCTTAGCCAGGGGCTTAAAAGTTGCAGCTCAATTATCTCGGCTTTGACAGCTTAACAACTAGTCAGTCCCACTTGCAGAGCTCAGAGAACTGCTGCCCTGCAAAAAAAAACCCAGGATCAATATATTAAACAGAAAGGGGCTGGGCCACTTGGTGTGCATATAGGATGAAGCTGCTGCTGATGACATTAAGTATGCTATTTGACTGCATCAGTTTATCTTGAAATGGGTGGGGATGCTGCGGAAGAGCCAGGAGCAATAATGGCAGGGATAGGAAGCAGTAGAAGGGCACAAGCAGGACATGCAACCCAGGATAGTGGCCTGGAAGACACTACAGGGATGAAGTAGAAATACCAATGTGTTGCACCAGTACCAGTTCTTCATTAGTGACTCTGCAGGGAAACTAATACTGAGTCCAGTTTATTCAAAGGCAATTTATGGCAAAGGGCCCAGCTGAGTCTACAGTCCTTACTGCAAGATGGCAGCTGCACTCTCATTCCCCAGAATCCACCAACAAAGTCCTCAAAAGTGGCACCACCAGCTGAGACGTGAGATGAGAAACCAGGCATGAAATGATTCAGCACACCCAAACAGCTTCCATATCCAGGACTCATTGGGTGCATCTACACAGCAAAGTTATTCTGGAATAACGAACGGCCATTATTCCGAAATAACTATGCAAGCGTCTACACAGCAATAGCGTTATTTCAAAATAATTTTGAAACAAGGGAGGCTTATTCTGACTTCTGTAAACCTCATTTATGAAGAAA
Source organism: Pelochelys cantorii (assembly GCA_032595735.1). NCBI lineage: Eukaryota > Metazoa > Chordata > Testudines > Trionychidae > Pelochelys > Pelochelys cantorii. Next base: position 146,503,409 of record CM064327.1, read on the forward strand.
AATGCCTATTTTGAAATAGTTCTTTCAGAATAGGGGCTGTGTAGATGCTTCGCTTCTGCTATTTCAAAATAGCCCCTCCCCAGGGCCATTCTAACTTATTCCTCCCCAGTGCGTCCCGAGGCTCTGAATCAAGATAGCATATCTACATTAGGGAAACCTTCCTCGGACTAACTTATTCCGAAATAACTGTGCGGTGTAGATGTAGCCATTTTGTGCCTGCTGGAATGTGACACTATGCCCTTGTGGGCAGTGGTGGCTGGTTCCCAAAGCAAGCCCTGCAGTGGGGCTGCAGGTAGCAAGCTGCTGTACCCTGGTGCCACCTTGCAAATTACATTTTCAAACTGGGAAACTAGGCAAGGTGTCCCTTGGAACTCTATTAATGGGAATAAGGCCGATTGATGAGGAAACAGAAGAGACAAGTGCTGTCTTCTCCCACACCCTTCCTGGCTGAAAAACAGGGAGACAGTATAGTGAAGGCCAGGCCAGGCTGAGAGCAAACTGATTTAGCCCTTCACTGATCATCCTGCCAGGCCCAACCTCCTCACCCCCCAACACACATCACCATTCACCCACAGCTTCATTCACCATTTGACCCCAATCTCTCCTGTATAAACCCAACCCCTCTCCCTCAACATCCCTAAGGCCCCTGACCACCCATCAAAATCACCCCCCATGCGCACACACAAGCTGGAGCCCCAGGCTGAGACCCATGCATCTTCCCACCTAACCTGTGCACACAGCTCAGAGCTACTCTTTCCCCCACACAAAGCCAGTATCAGCCTCCCCTTCCCCTGAATGAGAGCACTTAGGCTCAGTAAACTTCCTCCTCATTCCTCACCCCTATCAGGCTCAGCACCCTCCCTTAGCCCAGAAATCCTACGGATTGCTGCTGGGCCTAGGGAAACAGAAGGGAATGACTGTGGGTACAAGGAGCAGAAAATGTGTCTGTCTGCTGCTGAGTTGAATTAGTCCTGCAGAAGCACGTATGTCCCTGCCAGCGCCTCCTCCCTCAGAAGTCTACAGTCCATGTGCTGAAGAGGTAGGAGACCCCGCTCCCCAGTGACAGCAATTGGTCTTGAACCTTACAGCACATTTAACCACAGTCCATGGTATTTGCAGTAAGCACAGGTCTTCTGCCATTACTGGTGGGAACTAGACCAGTTAGTCCCTAATAATAAGTGGCCTCTAGTATAATGTTTTATTTGAGCTTTGGTTACTTAAAATATAGCAAAGGCATCACAGCATACGTGGGAGACAAGAAGCCAGGCCTGCTGATGGGAGGAGGGGGGCAAAGGAGACAACTGCTCTGGGGCCTGGTGATTCAAAGGGGGCCAGGGCTCCAGTTACTGGTGCTGCAGCAAATAATTTGTGCCTGGAGTCCCGATTCTGGGATAAATTAACGGGAATGTTGTGAGCAAGACATGAGAAGTCATTCTTCCACTCTACTCTGCACTGATTAGGCCTCAGTCGGAGTATTGTGCCCAGTTGTGGGCACAACATTTCAAGAAAGACGTAGAGAAATTGGAGAAGGTGCAGAAAAGAGCAACAAAAATTATTAAAGGTCTAGAAAACATGAGCTATAAGGGAAGACTCAAAGAAATGGGCTTGTTTAGTTTAGAAAAGAGACAACTGAGAGGGGACAGGATAGCAGTTTTCAAGTATCTAAAAGATGCCACAAGGAGGAGGGAGAAATATTGTTCTCCTTGGCCTTTGATGATAGGACAAGAGGCAATGGGCTTAAACTGCAGCAAGGGTGGTTTAGGTTGGACATTAGGAAAAACTTCCTAACTGTCAGGGTGGTGAAACACTGGAATAAGTTGCCTAGAGAGGTTGTGGAATCTCCATCACTGGAAATATTTAAGAGGAAGTTAGACAGACACCTGTCAGGAGTGATTTAGACAGTGCTTGGTCCTGCCGTGATGGCAGGCGGATGGACTCAATGACCTCTTGAGATCCCTTCCAGTTCTAGTGTTCTACGATTCTACGTAGAAAATCTATGATAAAAGGAATCAAGTTAACTACCTACTTCCCTCCAAGACTTTCTGTCTGTAGATATGTTATTCTTAATTGATGGTTGGTTATGCCCATACTAAGAAGTCTGGGAATTACTATTCCACCTAAGAAATGGACTATAGTTGGCTGGAGACCCAATGCAAATGACGTCAGCCAGCATAATTTTCAGTGACACAGATGTTCCTTTGGCAGCATCAAGTGGAAGCACAATAAACAGAGCATCCACTGAAACCCAAGTACTTGGGCAACCCCAAAAGCCAATTTCACAATGTTAAAGTTTGAATCTGACCACTTCATTAGTGGCCTCAGCATCCGTAATACGTAAACTATAAGCTTCCCTAATTCAAACACTGTCCCTGTGGTCTAGCAGATTCAAACTTTGACGTTTAATCTGGTGCTTCAAGACTCCAAAGCCATACATGAGACTTCTGTTAGCATTGGGTGAACCTGTGTGCAGTAAGTGTACACGTTACAAACGCTTGTGAATAGAGTTGTTGAAACAAATAGTTTCTACACATGCACAGATTTTTTTTTAAACGGAAGTATTCAGGTGGGGGAAGAAGGGGACATTTGTTTTTTCCAAGACAGCAAACAACATAGATCATTTCCTGCTCAACAGGTACCTTTCATACTGAATTTTAGTTTAGCAGAATTTTGCACTTGAGCTAAAAATCCTGGTAAGTTATGGTTTATAATGGAAAGGCCAATGCTCTAATCTAGCTATGCAGAATATTGTTGTAATAACAATGCTCTAGAGCCTTAGCTTTAGGAATCATTTTTCCAGAAGCTGATGTTTCTGATTTATTATTCTGTTTGGGAGTAAAATGCTACAAGCTAAGAAGATAAAAATCTTTTAATGTAAGAATCAAAACATATAATTGAACTGAAGAGTCAAGCACTTTTTGATCAGACTGAAATGCAGTACAGTGGGAAATTTTGTTAATTGTTCCCAGCGTTATCCAAGTATACAAACAAGATTAGTATTTTCTAACACTTCAAATTCATAACGTTCTCAGCTCAATCACTAGGAATATCCTGGGATATTGGGAAACCATCCGTTTCAAAAAGAAAAAACCATCTGTAGCACCATAAAATTACATGTGATGCCTTCTTTAGATATTTTCAGTCTTTATTTAGGCAACACACATATATATGTCTGCAGTGCCGCACCAGGCCTCACACTTCCAGCAACTGCTGACAACAAACCAACCAACATTAGATAGGCACACAGGTTTTTTGTTCAACTATCTATCCTCCCCGGGCCTGCCAGTGGCTGGTTATTAAGACTCACATTTGTCTCCCTTTTAAATATTTACTGTATAACTTACAAAACCAATAATAATAATTAGTAATCTATTCCAAATGACAAAGAATATTAAATAGGCACTCCACTATTACACTGTATAACATTGCCATTATGTAGATGGATATTTCTCATGCATGGAATGCCTCAATTCAAGCAATGCAAATATAGTAATTTGACTATATTTGCTGCATTTTCAGGAACAATTTTTGGTTCAAATCTGCATTCTGCGATGAAAACATGTATAGTCTTTCCACAAGGGCTATCTGTATTAGCTTATTCTGTCATAGGCTCCATCTCCGGAGTTTACCACAATCCTTTTTCTCAGCTGATTGATGTGATGGTACACAACTCTGCTGTCCCCAAAATTACCATGCTGGGGAGGTCCTGTAGGGTGGTCTGGACCAGGGATGTTTACTTAACGGTTAAACTCTGCCTAGATCCTGCCTGCCAGCTCCGCACCCAAGGTTCCTCCTTGCTGCTAGCCTGGTGCCTGGGGCTCTGCTGCAGCCAACACCTGGATGCTCTGCTGCCATCTGCCAGTCTGGATGCCCAGCATCCCTTTGGCTGTTGGCTCCGGTTCAGAGGACCTCTTGGAACCGGAGAATGGGTCCAGCAGAGGGAAGGCTGTAGCTACTGCTGACATAAAATGAGGCAGAACAAGCTGCTCCTGGAGCAAGAGAGGTTCAGCTGCTGGTGGGACCAGCAGTGGGAGGTGGAGTGGAGCAAAATGCTGCCAGAGCAGGAGAGATTCATCCGCTGGCGACAGAAGCCTCAAGGTGGCCAAAGACCCAGAGTGCTGAAGGGAGCCAGTGCATGGCATCGTGAGCTTGGCCCTTTGTGTCAGTGGAGACATCCCTGCATGCAGAGAATCGGCATGAAAGTCCACATGGCCCTGGTTGCATCGATGGGGCTGAAGGTGAAGGCTGCGGACCTGGTTACTGTGGCTGGCGGCTGTGCTTTCTTAGGAGGCGGAGCAGCCATGTCGATGCACAACGTCTCACCTGATGTAGTGCATTTCAGGGAGGCAACACTGAATTTAGAGGTGGGCCCCGTTGGGGAGCTGGCTTTACGGCCATGTACTTGTTTCTTATGTTCACGATGGGACTTTGGCAGGTGCTTTGGTATCGCTGGTGCCTCGTAGGAAGGGCCAAGGAAGCACTCACCGTCAGTGACAGGCATAGCTCCAGCAGATCTGACAATGATGGACCTGATTGTGCACGTGGGTACAGAGCCTCCTCTATCAGGTGTCTGCAGAGGCAAAGTTCCCTAGCTTCCTAAGTTCCAGGCAGGAACAAGCGGCAGATGAAGCAGTGTTGCTGGGATAAGAGAGACAGCGCTGGCGCTCATTGCTCACAGACAAAGAGCACGGGTGCTTAGCATTGCCTCTGAAGCTGGCTTGCCAGGACATAGTCCCCAGGAGGTAGAAGTGCCTTGCAAGGGGACAAAAGGCCACCAGGGGAGACCTAACTGACTAAACACTGGTAGACAGAAAACAGGTTCTGACTCTGGCCGGGCAAAGAGGGAACTGGAGTAGCATTAACCTGCATAGCCTTTTAAAGCCTTAGAGGCAGCACACAGCCACGATACCACGTAGTGGGTATCTGGACACTACTACAAACCATTCCAGCTCTGACACGTGTCGCACACGTGCACCCACATCTGGAAGCCATACAGAGACCATTGTTTAAAGAAGAGACCTCCTTTCACTCACTTTCATCAGTTCTGAGCTTTTGCCAGCAGGAAAACATTTGAAGTGTTGAAAGCTACTCTGTCTCTCTGAATGTAAGTAACGAACACTTGGCGTTTCTCATCTCATGCTTTCTTCTTCTTTCCCAATTCCAGTTAGCAAAAAGTGAGAGTTCTGGAGAAAACTTACAATCTCAAAATAAAACTTTTCTGAAAGAACCTCCCCCAATTTTTTTTAAATTTGAAGTTTTTCCAAACTGTTTTTTTTAAATATCAGACAATGACATTTCAGATGCAAATGCTTTCAATCAAATCCTGTTTTCCAATAAAAGCTTTTTACCGGAAAATTGTCAGCCAGCGCTACTGATATTACGTTAAATTAATTCTAGTATAAGTCCATGGGTTGTTTTTTTACAGAGTAGAAAACCTTTTTCTTCCAAATACTGAACAACAGAGCAATGCAGTATTAGAGACTGTAAAACAGGAAAAAGTCCGATTTCTGAAGTTAAATAAAGCCCATACTTCATGAGCCAATATAAGAAACATTACATAAAGATTATGCTGATTGATCATATAAGGAATTTTTGACAGACTTTTCAAGGGCTCATACATTTTTTATAAACTCTTGCTATTTTAGTGAAGCATAGATGTAGGGTGATTAATGTCAGTATTTATTCACTCCTGTGTTGTTACTGTGCCGCATGCTAAAATCTGTGGTTAACGTCATCAAGAGTTTTCATTGTCTTGTCTTTGTACTTTGCATTGTGTATTCTCCTTCTTCTATTTTTAATTAATTTAAGTGGTTAAATTCCATTTGAAGCTTAGGGGCCTGATTTTCCTTTGACTTCAAACCATACAAATCAGAAATAGCGCCATTAACATCAAGAAGATTATGTCACTTCAGAAGGAACAATCAGTTTCACACATACAGAATGGGAAGTGATGTCTAGGAAGGAGTACTGCAGAAAGGGATCTGGGAGTCATCGTGGACCACAAGCTAAATATGAGCAGCGTGACACTTTTGCAAAAAAAGCAAACATAATTCTGGGATGCATTAACAGGAGTGTTGTGAGCAAGACATGAGAAGTCATTCTTCCTCTCTACTCTGCACTGATTAGGCCTCAGTTGGAGTATTGTGTCCAGTTCTGGGCATCACATTTCAAGAAAGATGTGGAGAAATTGGAGAAGGTCCAGAGAAGAACAACAAATTAAAGGTTTAGAATGAGCTATGAGGGAAGACTGAAAGAGGACATGATAGCAGTTTTCAATCATCTAAAAGGGTGTTACAAGGAGGAGGAAGAAAAATTGTTCTCCTTGGCCTCTGATGAGAGGACAAGAGACAATGTGCTTAAATTGCAGCAAAGGAGGTTTAGGTTGAACATTAGGAAAAACTTCCTATCTGTCATGGTGGTTAAACACTGGAATAAGTTGCCTAGAGCGGTTGTGGAATTTCCATCACTGGAGATATTTACGAGCAAGTTATATAGACATCTATCAGGGAAGATCTAGATAAGAGGTGGGCATGATCAGGGCCAGCCTGAGCCATTCGTGCGCCCCAGGCCCCGGGAGAACGGCGCCACCCCCGGCGCGCAGCGCATGTGTGGCCCCACGCCTGGGCATACGGCACATGCGTGGCGCCGCCCTGGTCGCACAGAGCATGCGTGGTGCTGTCCCCACCTGGCCCGGCAGCCCTGCGTAGCGCCCCCTCCAATGGGGCGCCCCGGGCAGTAACCCTGTCAGCCCGTACCTTGGGCCGGCTAGATCCAGCCTGTGGCCTGCCATGGTAGGGGGTGGGTGGGTGAGAGACTTTGCATGCTTCCCCTGCCCCCACTCCCCGATTGGCTTAGGGGCAGGGTAGCGTAAGAAGTCTTCTCCCCTTCCACCGCTGCCAGGGTTACACGGCACGTAGATAGAGCTGCCAGCTGTTCAAAATGGCTGGCGGTTCCCTCTATGCACCACATGCCCCTAGTGGCGATGGGGTGGGAAGAGATTTTTGTGCAGCTAGGGGCAGGGGAGCACACAAACTCTCTCCTCCCCCCCGCCCCCCAGGTTCACATGGTGCATAGCAAGAACTGCCAGCCGTTTTCAACAGCTGGCGTCTCCATCTACACACTGCACACCCCTGACAGGGAGCGAGAGACTTTGTGTGCTCCCCTGCCCTGAGTTGTGATGATTGGCCTGGGGGCAGGAGAGTGCACAAAATCTCATCCATTCCCTCCCCCCACCGGGGGTGTGTGGCACGTAGAGATAGCTGCCAGCTGTTCAAAACAGCTGGCAGTTCCCTCTAGGCACCGCATCACCCTGGTGGGGGATGAGAGACTTTGTGCACTCCCCCACCTCTCAGGACCTTATTGTCCTGGGGGTGGGGGGACATGTGCAAAGTCTCTTGCCCCCCAGGGATGCACTGCCCTAAGCAGACATGGAGGGGGACCCATGTGACTGGGGCTGCTGCAGGAGGGAGCCTGCCTCAGGGATCCTGTTGGACTGCTGGCTGGGAGCCACCTAAGGTAAGTGACTTTCAGCTACAGCCTGCCTCGGCCCCTGCCTTTTGCACCCCAGACCCTCCCACTTCTTAACTCCCTGCCCCAGGTCATCACCCAAGTACACCGCACCAGATCACACATTCCCTCCAGACCCCTCACTCCCCTGCTACACCTCTCCCCCAGGTCAAAATTCACTCCTGCACCTCTACTCCCTCCCCGACCCAGCAGCCTAATCCCCTGCCAAGGTCACAACAGCCTGCTTCACCTAAATTCCTTCTCAGACCCATATCCTCTCCTACACCCCAGTCCCCTACCCTCTAAGCTCCCTTCTGCACCCAACCTCCATCCCAGACCCCACACCCCCTCCATAGAGAAGTGTGGCCCTTGACCACTTTCCAAGATCTTGGAGTCTCTTCCCCCAACAAAACTTATTGCCCACCCTGATACAGAAGGCACTTGGTCCTGCCGCGAGGAGAGGGCACTGGACTTGATGAACTCTCGAGATCCCTTCCAGTTCTAGTGTTCTATGATTCCATGATTCTACACCAATTTAAAGTCAGGATGAAAAGCGATTTAGGACATTTGTTAATATTTTCCCTGTGCATTATGAGTTTTAGGAGTGTAATTGTGCAATACGGTTTATAATGTATAGATGCCTGAGTTCAATAAATGTGACATTGAAATGGAATTTTGCTGGCTATGACCCTGAGAAGTTTTGCTTAGCCCCAACTCATGTTAACCTCCGTAGGAGGGATGGATGTGCAGTCATTCTAAGGAATAGGCCCTTTGTAAATTGTCTTACAAGTGTCCATCCTTCACCACTAAAGGCAAGTGGTGTTTTGTTATTGACTTGTCAGCAACATGATGGAGGCCTAAGTCCTCTCTTCTTCCCCCCCTCAAAAAAACCCTTAAAAGTGCTAAGGACATGAATACTTGGCCCCAGGCAATTTCTTGAGGGATGGAATCCAAATAGGAAACTAGAGTTGAGGTTTTCTCCTCTTCTACCCCAACAACAGGAGCCCAGCTTCCCTAACTAGTCCTGTTCCCTCAGTTGCCTCAGCCAACTGCGCCCACTACCAACTGCACGGTCTTTCTCTAGCCTCTTTTCCCCCACCACACACAGCTCAAGGAGATACCCCATCACGTGACTGAGAAAAGCATCACATGCTCTGCACTTAGCTATTCTCTGCTGTCACCTTGTGTTCCTCCTTCCCCTTCAATTTCCATTGTGCCATTCTCCTCCCCTCTCCTCTCCCACCAGCACACCCAGAGGTTTCCAACCCCAGGAAGGGGAGGTAGGATGAAGCTCATCAGAAGCACAGGCCAAAGCTCTCCAAAGGGGGAAGTGATATAGGGCATGCTGAGAGTTTCCAAATAACATTTTCTTGTTCTACCTGGAAGAACCAGAAACCCTTCCTCCTCCAGGGTACAGGGTGCATCCCCCAAAGAACACCAAACTCTCTGCAGCCTGACCAGTCCCCAGACCATCGGAAACCATGGATCAGCTCCTTTCCTAACACTGCAGTAAATATCAATTGGTTTTAAAAGACGACTCATGCAGGTTTTTGATCTCACTCGATGCCTGTGTTCTCACTAGAGGCATGTTAAAAAACAATTTATTATGGAAGAAATATCCAGCTGGTTCCTGTAGCTGTCACTAACTTCACTGCTTCCAGCAGCAAATCTTTTGAGTCCAACAAATAAAGGGTGAGATTACAACACCTTTTCATAATATCCCCTTGGATAAAAGGGGTGTGCGTGAGCCAGATGAAACTACTTGTTTCAGCTGCAGTTTCTACATATACTTGGAGGTGACAAAAAAATGTGGGAGTACACCAGAGGTCAGTACTCTGGGCTGAATGCCAGCTGGAATTAGATGGGATGGGCTCCATGCTAGTCTTGATTGTACAAAACAGGCTGACTGTGTAATGGAAGATGAATAGATTGTTTAAATAGTTCTTCCCAAACTTTCAATCATGTTAATTCAGGCACGGAGTCCAGATGCTTTCCTCACTCTACTTCAAGGTCTTGCGCTCACCTCGTGACAACTTGTATGACAATGTAGCTTGCCATTTGTATATTCTAAAACCAACTGGTCAGTGAGGAACACAAAATCAACTACCTGCTTTGTTAGTGACAAGACACACTGATAAAAATAATGAGAAAGAGACACAAATGAAAGACAGAACCAAGCACTGATGGTACCTCACTCTTGCAAAGCATTCTTCATTTTCAAAGCATTTCCTAATCACCTAGTTCTCACTCAAAGAGTTTCACCTAGCCGAAAAGCCTTATATCTACACCAAACTAATAGAAAAGGAGGGAGGGTATTAAGTTAGCTAGAAAAAGTGATCTAATTAATAGAAGACTAAAGATCAAGTATCTGATGGGGGGAATAGTTTTCAGACATGAATCGTGGTTCTAAATGCCTAATATAAAACACCTCCATGAAATCACATTTTCAAGGAGTGCTAAGCCCTCATGTGCTGAAAATCCAGGCCCACAAAGCTGTTGCTAGCAGGACACCAAGGCACTTTCAAAAATGTAAGTCAAAGGGTCTAACACGAACGTAGTACTATATAGAGAGAGCATTTAAATTAGAGAATGAGTTATGCATATATAAAGAGCTGCCACTTACTTCGCTGGCTAACCCAAAAGACTGAGCTGCATAGTTACAAAGGCAGGACAAATTAGTGAGTCAGAGAAAGATGCCACTTAAATGGCTTACTCAGAAACTTGTTTTTATTTATCTAATTCATCTGCTTTAAAAGGCAATCATCCAAAGCTCAGGCTGCATATAGAAAATGTAACAAACCCACATAGTAGCGGTACATCTGTATCAATGGGAAGCATTACAATCTCTCTCTCAAATTATACCAAATTTATGCTCCCCACCCCCTCTTTGCCTTAGATAAGCCTTGTAGCAAAAGCTGCAGATTAACGAATATGGGTTCAGGAGGACCAGCAAAGAAGCAGATGCCAAACTCAAGTCTGCTGAAAATACCCTGTTTTCCAGGCATCACTGCTCTAAATCAGTGACTGTCAGTGCTAATGCTTCAGGCCATAACAGCTGCCATAGACTGAAACAGGCACAAGAAATCCTAGAACTCCAAAAGCTTAGGGCTTTGTGGAGCTCCTGATACACTTGGTGCACTCACTTGGGAGGCAGTGTGAGATCTTCCTTTCAGTAGAGATCGGACACCGGAATGAGTTATGAGAAGGGCCATACCACCCTGTCAGATAAGGGGAAAAATTAGCCTCACTGCAGTAACTTAGATAGTTCCTCAAACTTTTGATAATAATGCACATTTCTATTTCATTCTATGGCACAAAAAGGGACTAGAGTGGGCAACATCCCCCAGTGGTTATTACACTGCACTGCAACGCAGGAGGACCTAGGTTTTACTACACTGTCACCCATAAATAGCCTGCTGAGTTCTCCCTGCTTCGCCCTCAGGGCAGCTTCCCCATAAGAAGCTGCAAGGCAGCGCACCAGCACCAGTAGTACCAGTCATGTGACTCCCCACAGCGCTCAAAGGAGTGAGACAAGAAATCAGACTCACAAGATGGGCCTTCGAGAGTTCATCTCATCCAGCTCCATGCGCTCATGTCAGGACACTCAGAAAGTGTCAGAACACGGTAGGGAATGAGGGCAGCAGGCTCCCGCTCTTGCTCTCTCGCTGTCACTCGCCCCAACCCTGCACACGCACACACAGTGCAAGTATGATTTGGTCCAATTGGTTTCCTTTCTCTAGAAGAGGCTGGTCACACGGGGTTCCTGTCGGCATTTCAGCTATGGAAAAGTGAGATCATCCATCACTTGACGACGACTTGTCTCTCTAGCAACGCCTACAAATGGCACTCCACAAGAGGGAGGGTCAGAATGCCCTTAACTTCTTCCCAAGACCTATTTTTTCCAGCTTAAAAATGCTTTATTTTTCTAAACCCACCTCCTGATCATCTATAACCTTCTCTGCAGCTGAGCATGTTCAGAGAGCAAGGGCAAGTTGGTGCGGTGTTTTCCCCTCCCTTTGATCTCCTGCAAGGAAGGGTTTGCTTCTTCCTCTTTTTATTTCCCCTTTCTTTGGGTGCTCTTTTGAATTTCAGCCCCTTCATCAAAACCTGACCCTACAGTCCTGGTTCTAGATCAGCCAAGAGGAACTGAGGGACAGGGAGGAGGCGGCATCATCACCTCATATAGCCAGGGGAAGGGGGGGGGACACAGCCATATGACTGGTAGTGCCAGGCAAAAGTCTCCAATGCTAGCATGCTGGATGAGCACACACCTAAGTGGAATATGTGTCTACATCTACTTGAAAAACAGCAAATTTTCTGTCAACCAAACTAGCTGTGAAAATGAAATCTGACTGGAAACACAAAATAAAAATGTAATTACCACGCTTTTCATTCCTTCACTGCTAAGTAATGACCGCCACTAGCACTGATCCATGCCAATGAATTAAGTGGGCTAGCTTCCTAGAGCACGTTAGCTATTTTTGCAAATAGCTTCAATACTTGTGTGACTGTGTCTAGTAAAGCTTATAAAATACACATTTCAGAAATCATTGAGAAAAAATGCATGCTTGCGCCTAGGTGGCTGTAACTGGTTAGATAACAATGTAACCCTTTTGCCAGGTAAAGCCAGCAGCAACCAGGGCCAGGTTCATAATCTATAAGTTCCTCTGCATCCATCCAACACAGAACTGGCTCAAGTCCCCACCCAGTAACCTGGGGAATTCACAAACTACCCTTGGGTACCTCTGAGAGGCAATGCTTCCCCACTCACAAGCACAGAGTCTGAGTGTAGAAAAGAAACTTTTAATAAAAGGGAGGGAAATAACTTGGCATTAATTTGGGAAAACATCACAAGTAGGGTTCATAAAGAAAAAACATGAGTAACAGTCCCCTGCACATGCTCAACTCTTTTTTGCACCCACTCACAGTTGCTGCCCTTGGTCAGGACAGACCCAAAGTCCAAGGGTGCCTCTACCATCCTCAGTAGGGGAGGTAAAGAAGCAATTTACTCACTCCACTGGTCACTTGCCATCTGCTGACCAGACACTTGCTGCTCCCACTGGCTACCCTGTCAGCTGCTCGCTCGCTGCTGCCCCCGCTGGCCCACCACTCACTGCTTCCACCAGCTTGTGGTGGATTTAGCTCTGGGCAAAACCCAGTTATTTCAGCTCTCAGTAATTTCAGCTCTTGGCCCAAAGCACAGTCCAGCCACAAGAGATTCCCGCTTACACTGGAGTAAATTTAAAATAATAAAAGAGGCTCCTTATTTTAGCTCTATCATTCAAACAGTGGGGAGAAACTGGGTGAACCAGTCTCGCAGCTGTTGCCTGAAAGACATGGAGCCTGCTGACTCAGAGTCCTGCCCTCCCCAGCTTAATTTTGCAGGGCTCTTGGCAGTGGAGCCTCTGTGCATCCAAGTTTCTTAATACTGACAGTGTCTCTCTCCTTCTGAACTGGGTTAAACACAGTCTGATTTTTCTGTATTCCCACAATAGTTGCAAGCATTTTTCACAATTCCTGCATTTAGTATTAACACAATTTGTGACTCCACAACAGCCAGATTGATTACAATGAGCAAAACCCCAGCTGATTTATCTAGGTGATCTAAGCAAACAGAAGGGAACTATATTTAAAGGCACACACCCAGAATTTCATTCTTTAAACTGAGAGGCTACGTCTACAGTGCAGGCTTCTTGCGCAAGAACTTTTTGTACAAGAGTGCTTGCGCTAAAGTTCTTGCACAAGAGTGCATCCACGCTGCCATGTGCTTTTGCGCAAGAGTACCCATGGCAGCATGGACGCTCTCTTGCACAAGAAAGCTCTGATGGCCATTTTAGCCATAGGCCTTTCTTGCGCAAGAAACACCTGTTCCTGTCCACACTGCCTTCTTGCGCAAGAGCTCCTGTGCAAAAAAGGAATAACTCTTATGCAAAAAGCCCTCTCTTCTGACAATCTACTGTAAACTTTCTTGCGCAAGAATGGGCTTGTAGTGTGGATGCTCCACAAGTTTTTGCGCAAGAACAACTGTTCTTGTGCAAGAAGCCTGCAGTGTAGACATAGCCAGAGTGTTTCTCTCCTTTGTGCCAGGTTAAGCACAGACTTTGTTTTGTAGTCCCACAATAATTACAGACATTGCAATCAGGATTAACACAATTTGTGACCCAACACCAGCCAAATTGATTACAATGAGCAAAACTCCACTCTATCAGCTGAATATCTAACATCTAAGCAAAGCAGGAGCAAACTGTATGTACATACCCATACCCAGGGTTTCTCTGCCATTCCAGCTGGCAATAATGGAAGCATTCATTCAGATCCTGGTTACAGGAACTTAGTGCAGTTTTACATAACTTATCTTGCCCTTTAATGGCACATGGCCATGGGGAGTTAGGGATGATCATCCAATGAGGATCTACACAACAGGAGTTATATAGTTCCTTTTCTTCTTTTAATGTTATTTATGAATTTAAGTTATGCAGGGAAAAGGACAGAGCAGCAAGATTTATAAAATACTAAATAGCATCTAATAAATAGAAAGCAGTTCAGAAGAACGCAAGGGAAGCTAGCCACTGTCATGTGTAATGGCATAAATAATTGTATGCCCTGAAAATGCATGGTGTTCAAGTCATTCAGCCTCTAGAAGCCAAGCAAATAGATGCAGAGTGCATGTTTGTGATTGATTACTTGCCGCTGAATATTATAGGTAGTAATGCCCTTGTCCGCCTGGTTAAGCGTAAAATGGAAATGAATCTGTCACCCAACAATCATCATCATCCATTCCACAGGAAATTATTTAAATCCACACAGAGCATAACCATGTTCAGTAATGCTTTTATATAGGAAACAACATAAGCTACAATTACCACACTTGGATGTAAGCTTGTCATGGTCTAGTCCAGACCACTAGAGACTATAAGCAAGATTTTATGTTTAGTGCTGAAGTGGTACTATAGGCTACATGATCAGAGATTTTATTGCCATTGTCTGACTTTGGACATGAACTGATTTATATCGGGTCCAATAGCACAGGAAATGTCTGACAAAAAACTACTGGATCTGCACCTGCCAGCAACACTGTCCAGATGAAAAGCTTCTATGTTTACCTTTAAGAATGTCACTTGTGTCACATTTTCAGTATTTAGACTTACTCATCAGTTGGTAACAACATTTCCAGCTGCTCTTAAATGCCTGCTGAATAAGTGTTTGAAGGAGAACAACTTAAACACTTGACAGCAGTTATAATCAAGGCACACTATAATTTTAATTGAAAAACCGGTATGAACATGAAGCCTTCCATACTGTTAAACTCTCTCTGTTACACAAGCGAGACTCTTCCAGACGAAAACTAAAAAAATGCCAAAGGAAAGGCATTTGGGTTGCATCAAAGGGAAGAAGTACCCCTCGACTCCAACATACAGCTCTTTTAAAAGAGCTGGTAGAAGCAGGCTGACCATGGGTTCTGCTTGCTCGCTCTTTTCACTTGCTAGCATAGACTCCAACTCTGTGGCTATTCCGGGGCCAGAGCACCCATGGGGAAAAAATTTAGTGGGTGCACGGCCCCCACTGATTCCAAGCTCCCTCTCCCCGTGCTGACCAACTCCTCTTCCTCCCTCCCACAAACAACTGATTTGCAGCACTCAAGCTCTGGGAGGAGGGAGAGGACCAGGGGGCAGAGTGTGCTTGAGGAGGAGGTGGGGAAGAGGCAGGGCAGGAATAGAGCAGAGGCAGAAACAGGCAGAGCAGGATCTTGAGGGAAGGGAGCTAGAGTGGACTGGGGCTGGGACCTAGAGTGGAGGGGTGGGATCGAGGATCCTCCAGTAAGATGAGAAGTTGGCAACTAGGCTCGCTAGCACTAGCCTTTCCCAGTATCTGGCCTCTCTTGGTGCAATAGCTCCTACCATGTACAGAAGCCTTCCTTACAGGTGCATGATTCCATCTCTTCAAATCGCATCTGAAAGCCTATTTTTCCCTCCCTCACCAACATCATACACATACACCAGTGTTCCCTCTAGCATTTTCCATCCTTGGTGGATTGAATTTTCTTTTAGATGGGTTGAAATTTCTTATGTGCAACACCAATACTGAGGTAGTGTGTGGATGTGCACCACCAATGCAAACAAAACACACACACACACACACACACACACACACACACACTTTATATATATATAAAATAAAATATAAATAGCGAGACACACAGATGCACATATATACATATATATTAAGCAGTCTATATGTGTGGAAGAAAATATATTAAAACACGACACCAGTGTTTAGTTGCTGTGAGGTACCCTTAGGGTATGTCTACACAGCAAAGTCATTTCGAAATAATGACCGCTAGTCCGAAATAACTTCGCGAGCATCTACACAGCCAAACTGCTATTTTGAAATAATTTCAAAAGAGCAGATGGTTTATTTCGAGTTCTGTAAACCTCATTCTATGAGGAATAACACCTATTCTGAAATAGCTATATCGGAATAGGTGCTGTGTAGACAGGGAATAGGGTCTAAACCAAAATAGGGAGCCTCCAGCACTTCCTAGGGTGGCTGCTCTGGCCATGCACAAGAAAACTCTCTCTCTCTCTCCCTCTCCCCCCTTCCTCCCCCCTCCCAATCCCCTGGAACCCTTAAAGCTTCAGACTTTGCAGGCAGGATTTGTGGCTTGCAGCAGTCCTGACAGCCCTGAGCCATCCTGCAGCTGCCACTGACTGCATTTTGGCCCAAGAGGGCACCAGCCAGCCCTCCACTGCTCCCCAGGAGCATTCAGCCAGCTCCCAGGAGCCTGCTAGGGGCCGCAAGTGACATGCACCTTCCTGGTCAAGTGTGGAGGTCCTTCCTGAGGTTTGGGGGGATGAGACAAACCTCCAGGATCGCCACACCAGACTGGCAAGATTTTGCGCAAAAGCTTGCCAGCTGTCTACACTGGGACTAGGCTAGAGAGACTGGGACTTTTCAGTTTGGAAAAAAGGCGATTGAGGGGCGATATGATAGAGGTATATAAAATCATGAATGGTGTGGAGAAAGTGATTATAGAAAAATTATTTACCTTTTCCCATAATACAAGAACTAGGGGACACCAAATGAAATTGATGGGTAGTAGGTTCAAAACTAATAAAAGGAAATTTTTCTTCACACAGCGCACAGTCAACCTGTGGAACTCCTTGCCCGAGGAGGCTGTGGAGGCCAGGACTCTATTAGGGTTTAAAAAAGAGCTTGATAAATTTTTGCAGGTTAGGTCCATAAATGGCTATTAGCCAGGGATAAAGTATGGTGCCCTAGCCTTCATAACAAGGGCAGGAGATGGATGGCAGGAGATAAATCACTTGATCATTGTCTTCTGTTCTCCTTCTCTGGGGCACCTGGCATTGGCCACCGTCGGCAGATGGGATGCTGGGCTCGATGGACCTTTGGTCTGACCCAGTATGGCCATTCTTATGTTCTTATGTTCTGGCCGCTTGAATTTGCACAAGAACACTGATGATCTAATGTAAGATTGTCAGTGTTCTTGCGCAAATACTATGATGCTCCCGCTCAGGGATAAGCCCTCTTGCGCAAGAATACTTGTGCAAGAGGGCCAGTGTAGACAGGGAAGAACTGTTTCGCACAAAAAAGCCCCAATGGCAAAAATGGCGATCGGGGCTTTCTTGCGCAAAATCGTGTCTAGACTGGCCACAGATGCTTTTGCGCAAAAGCACTTTTTGCGCAAAGGCACCCGTGCCAATCTAGACGCTCTTTTGCGGAAATGCTTTTAATGGAAAAACTTTTCCGTTAAAAGCATTTCTGCAAAATCATGCCAGTCTAGACGCAGCCTAGATGTAGGAAAGCGGAACTCTATGGCCACGTGGCAGACAGCCTGGGGAGCAAAGGCCACATCCGCACCCAAGAACAGGTACAGATGAAGGTCAGGGAGCTCTGTCAGGCTTATGCCAGGGCCAAGGAGGACAGCTCCCAATCCAGCGCAGAGCCCCACACCTGCCTGTATTATACAGAGCTGAACTGCATCCTGAGGGGTGGGGCAGTCCCTTCCACCCCAGTAGTTATAGACTCCGGGGTGACCCATCGTCATCCTCGCCGGGGGCCCAGTCAGCGGCGACGAGGAGGCGGAGGCGGCCAGCCTGACCCCTGACCTGACCCAGAAGCCCCGAGGCCACCCTGCGGACATCTCCCAGGTGTTGTCCGAGGCCAGGGAAGGAACATCCTGTGAGTGCCATCCCTTTCCCATCATGGAAGGGGTTGGGGGGAGCTAGGCGCTCCACGTTTGGTCCTTGCTGGCCACGGATCATACAGCCACCTGTGCACGTGGGAACATGTATCATGCCGCTCCTGGGCACGTGGCCCCAGCAGGCTGTGACACAGGAGCCTTGGGCTCTTGGCCACAGGGTCTCTGGAGATATCTGCAAGGCTCCTGACCCTGGGGTAGGACACCCTCCGTCCACAAGCCCCCTCAAGAATGAAGCGGGAAATCCTCCCTTCCCCTCCCCCCCCCGCCCGCGCGCGCACGCACGCACACACACACACACACACACACACTCAGCACTCCCGCACATGGCCCCCAGGCATGGCCCCAGTCTTGGGGCAGACCTCAGTCCCAGGGACATCAGGGGCCACTGGCCATAGCGCATATGGCCTGGCTCCAAGCACATCGGATGCAACAGAGCTGAGAACTGTCACTCTCGGCTCGCAGATGTGGGTTGGGTTTCAGGCACTGTGTCCCCTGGGATGGCTGACCATCTTTCTTTGTTCTCCACAGCCGGGCCAGATGCGAGTGAAGGGTGGCCCATACCACCAGGTACATCCTCCCGCACCTGAGGCTTCCTTAGGTGCACACGTCCAATGGACGAGTACCAGAGACAACACCTGGCGGCACTGCAAGCCATGCACAGGACCATCGACTGCTGGGTGGAGGAGGACCTGCAGCTACGGTGGGAGAGCTGGGGAACTGCTTGCGCAGGGCCGCTCCTTGTGCAATGATGGGCACACCCTGGTGCAAAGCATACTGCCTCCTCCCGCTCCAGCCTCTGCTGCCTCTCCAGCTATCACTCCTCCTCCTCCCACTCCCTCTCCTCCTCCCACTTCTCTCTCCGCATCCTCCCCACCCTCCGTGGACGCTGAGGCCCCCACACCCACAGCCATGGGATCCACAGAGGCCGGCACCACTTCCAGCCCAAGCCCTGAGCCTCTCCTCCCCTTTCCAGTTCCCTCCTCTCTCCTCCCAGATTCTCCATACCCCCTTCTTCCACCCTCTCTCCTCCCCTCTCCCAGCTTCTTTCCCTTCTCTGGCCCCAGTTTCTTTTACCCCACAGTTCTGTAAAATAAAGAAAGTTAAGTTTTGCCAAAAAGAAAATATATTTATTTGTTCATCAGGAATGGGGGGAAGGGAGGGGTAAGCGGAGAGACGGCAGTGAGGAGTTGTTGTATTGTGCAAGCAAGGTACTAACAAACTTCAACAGGACTTTATTTACCAAAAGTGAAACCTCTTTACAAAGCTGCACCTCTCTGTAGCTCTCACTCAGCCCTGGCTAATCTTCTCTCCCCTCCTTCCTATTTCCTGTGCTTCCAGACTCCCAACAGCCAGTGCTCCCAGTTCTAATAATTACAAGCAGCATCTAAAACACCACATTCCCTCCTCTCTTAAGAAGCTCCTTCAATTATAAAATAAACATTGTTGTTCTAACCACAGCAACAAATATGGAACAAGCCACTATACTGTTGGCAGAAATATTACACTGAAAACACTGGATTACGTAGTCTCTAGTCCAGACAAGTGGTTGTCTGTGTCTGACAGACCGTCTCTCAAACCCCGTTTCTAGAGCAACGTCTTGTTGTGTTGGTACTATGGTGAAGTCATCCAACGCAGACCGGGTGTTGGCAGCATCTCCTCTTGGTGCATAGGCAGGTGCAAGATAAGAAGCATTCCATACCCACCCATCAGAAAGTTGATAGGTGTAAGGTCCCTTCTTCTCAATGATTTTAAGAGGAGATGTGAATTTATGGTCCCCCTTGTGTAAAATTCCAGATTTTCTTACTCTAACGAAGGAACCACACTCAAACTTCGGTTCCTTAGCACCCCACCGTTTGTCTGTGAAAGCCTTATACTTTTCTTGGTTCTGTTCAACTGTTTTTCTCACATCATCCTCGTTTGGTGCATCAGCTCTTGCCTTTAACAATCCAGCAATGTTCAGTTTAGTATTCATCTGTTTTCCATGCAGTAGCTCCGTAGGTGATCTTTGCATTGTGGCATGTCGTGTAGCCCTGTATGCTTGCAAGAACTCAGTAGTGAAGGCGATCCACGATCGCCCTTCCAGTTTAGCCGTTTGCAAACTCTCTTTCAAGCTTCTGTTAAACCTTTTGATTTCCCCATTGGCTTGAGGGTAATACAGGGATGATGTTCTATGTAAAATGTTCCTCTCTGCTAGAAAAGTTTCAAATTCCAGGGAAGTAAATTGACTACCATTGTCTGAAACCAGTTCTTTGGGGTCACCTTCCCTGCTAAAAACTGTAGAGATGTACAGTTAATTACTGTGGCAGAAGAGATTTGTGATGTAAACACTACTTCAGGCCATTTACTGAAATAGTCTATTAAAGTGATGGCATAATGACAGTCAATTGGAGCAGTATCAAAGGGTCCTATGATGTCAATCGCAACTTTTTCCCATGCAGAATCAGGAAGAGGAACAGGCTGTAATGGTGGGGTGTGTGTCACTGCTGTCTTATCATGCATTTGGCTAGTGACACAGGATTTTATGAATGCTTCAGTTTGGGAGTCCATCCCTGGCCACCAGTACAGATCCCATAGTCGTTGTTTGGTCCTGACAATTCCTTGATGAGTATCATGTGCCAGGTGTATGAGTTTTGACTGTAATTCTTCTGGCACAAGTAGCCAGTGTGTACCTCATAGCACACAGCCATCAAGCAAAGAAAGTTCATCCTGAACTCTAAAATAAGGCAGCAAAACTGAGTCATGGTTTTTAGGGTTACTGGGCCATTTCTTTGTCAGAAATTCCCATAGCTTTTGTTGAATTGAACATGCTGAACAAGCAGCTTGGAATTGCTCTCTTGTAACTGCAGTAAGAGTGCTTGTAATAAGCGCAACTACTTCATCCTCATCCTCCAGTGGACCATCTGGTGAAGACAAAGGCAGGCGAGAAAGGCAATCGGCTATCACATTTTGGTTTCCAGGCTTATATTCCAGTGAAAGAGAGTAGTCTTGCAGACCATCTAGCAATACGATTTCCTGCTCTTCCCAGTCCTTTTGTAGTTAGAAATGTTGTCAAAGGGCTGTGGTCTGTGCGCAACTTGAATGTTACCTGACAGGTAAGTTTTCCATTTTTCAGTAGCCTAGACACAAGCAAGTGCTTCTTTTTCAACTATACAATATTTTCTCTCAGCATCACTCAGTGTCCTTGATGCAAATGCAAGAGTCCTCTCTGAGTTGTCCTCATGAAGTTGTGCGAGGACAGCCCCAAGTCCATAATCAGAAGCATCAGTAATCACAATTGTGGGCAATGCAGGACTGAATAGTGCCAGTACTGGACTATGTACAATCAAGTCTTTCACGATTTCCAAACTAGCTTGTGCACCCGTTGTCCACACCAAGGTTGAACTTCTCCATAGTAATTCTCGTAACAGTTCAATGACAGAAGCATAAATGGGAATGAATTTTGCATACCAGGAGGTAAGACCCAAGAAGGAATGTAAGGTTTGCAAATCTGTTGGAGGAAGAGCATTTGAAATTGCTAGGATATGATCTGGATCAGTTTTTAGTCCAGCCGATGAAGTTGTATGCCCCAGAAAGGAGAGTTCTGTTTGTCTAAATTTGCATTTAGACAAATTGAGCTTGAGGCCTGCTGTGCTGATGCAGTTTAGTACAGACTGCGGGTTATTGTCATGCTCCTCAGAAGTATTTCCAAACACAATAATATCATCCAGATAGCACTGAACTCCATGTTCATTCTTCAGAATCAATGACATCATTTTTTGGAAGGCACATGGGGCAGATGCAAGACCGTACGTAACACGTTTAAAATGAAATAGTCCCTCGTGTAACAAATGCTGTGAGGTCTCTGCTATCTTCATGCAAGTTAACTTGGTGGTATGCGCTCTGCAAATCAAGAGTAGAAAACATCTTTGCTCCACAGAGTTCTGCAAATACTTCTTCTATGTGACGCAGAGGACGCTGTCAACCACAATAGCTTTATTTGGCTCCCTTAAGTCCACACAAAGGCAAATGCCTCCATCCTTCTTCTGTGTCACCACTATAGGTGAAACCCATTCCAAGGAGTCTATCTCTTCAATAATGTCCTTTGAACACGTTTTTTAAGTTCCTCTGAAACAGCTTCCCTGACTGAAAATGATAAGCTCCATAACTTCTGTCATACAGGCATCACATTATGTCACATTTTAACTTTGTGCACAAACTCATAAGCACAACCAAGATTCTCCTCAACCTGGTCTTGGGTCCCAGCTGAAACTGGTGTGTGTACTGCAAGAGTGCTTTGCTGAGGAAGATCAATTCATCCATTAACTATCCTGAGGTTTAAAGCAGCCAATAAATCTCTGCCAAGGATAGGAGTGCCTTTGTGGACAATGTAGAACTCTGCAGTTACACAGCAATCACCGAAAGTCACTGTTGCTGGCCGGCAGCCACGTACTGGAATTTGGTTTTTCAAATAGCACACCAAGTGAAGTTTGGGTTCAGTAAGAGGCACATCTTTAAAGTAATGCAGATAGATGAAATCAGGTGGTATAGATATTGCTGAGCCAGTGTCCAGCATTAGCTGAATAGGATGTGATTTGCCTGAAGATGTGGCAGAAACATTTACAGCACACCTTATCAGTTCTGGAATATGTGTAGTAGTGATTTTGTCCACACTCAGCACAGTAACATCTGGTATTGTAACTGCATGCACCTGTTGATTGGACTGGCTACTGCGGCAAACCTTAGCAAAATGCCCAATCTTTTTGCAGTGATTGTACTGAGCTACTTTTGCAGGACATCTTGTGTAGCTTGCAAGGTGTTGTGGGGATCACAACACAAGGTGTTGTGGGGGTGTTGTGCTTTGAATTTGCTGATTCTGTGGTTTTCTCCTTATAATTGTTTGTCTGCAGCGATAGTGGACTTTTCTGCAAAGGAGTCACAGCCTGAACTGGGCCTCCTGTATCCATGCTCATTATTTTGGCTTCTGCTATAGCTGACTCAATCTGGGTAGCAATGGTTATTGTTTTTTCCAGTGTAAGTTGTGGTTCTAGAAGCAAGCGTTCTCTTACATGAAGCATAGTTGTTTTCTCAATGAGCTATAATCATCTCATCTGCCATATTCCCAAAGTCACAAGTTATAATCAGACTCCACAGAGATGCACTATATTGCATTATACTCTCTCCTGGTTTCTGCTCACGCTGGCGAAATCTGTAGCGATTAGCTACTACATTCACTTTTGGCACAAAAAAGTTCTTTAATGCAGTGAGTGTAGTCTCATATTTATCATTTGCAAGGGGAAAAGTGTAAAAATATATGCTGCCCTTCTGCTCTAAGGCAATGGATTAACAGAGCGCGTTTTCTTACTTCAGAAATCTCTGTAGCATTGATTGCAGATAAGTCTCAAACATATGGATCCAGGCAGTAAAAGCAATTGGAGGCTCACCTGGGCTTCGCAGAAAGGGTGCAGGTGTTGTATCATGCAAGCAAGGTACTAACAAACTTCAACAGGACTTTATTTACCAAAAGTGAAACCTCTTTACAAAGCTGCTGCTGCTGCACTTCTCTGTAGCTCTCACTCAGCCCTGGCTAAGCTTCTCCCCACTCCTTCCTGTTTCCTGTGCTTCCAGACTTCCAACAGCCTGTGCTCCCATTCTAATAATTACAAGCAGCATCTAAAACACCACAGGAGTGAAGCAGAAGCCCCCAGTGGGGTGGACCAGGGAACAGTGTCACCGTTCCTCTGGGAAGAAGTTCTCCCTCAGGTCCTCCTGGATGCATACAGTCCCTTGATGGGCCTGCCGGATGGCAGCTGTGTGTGGCTGCTCGTAGGCACTGCCTAAGCGGTCTGCCTCCACTCCCCACCCTGGCAGGAAGGCCTCCCCCTTCCTCTCACACACATTGTGCAGGATACAACACGCAGCTACCAGATGTGGGATGTTGTGCTCTCCGAGGTCCAGGTAGGTGAGGAGGCATCTAAAACCTGCCTTCAGGCAGCCTCAAGCACCATGCAGGCCCTGCTCAGCCTGGTATTAAATGCCTGTCGTGAGGGGTTGAGGTGGCCGGTGTAGGGCTTCATGAGCCATGGCTGCAGCCGATAGGCCGCATCCCCCACCAGGCATATGGACATGTCCACATCCCCGACCCTGATGCGGTGGCCAGGGAAGAAAGTCCTGGCTTGCTGCTTCTGGCAGACACTAGAGTTCCTGAACACACATGCGTCATGTGCTTTCCCCTACCTCCCAACATTTATGTCCGTAAACTGGCCCCGGTGGTCAGTCATAGCCTGCAGGACCACCGAAAAGTATCCCTTGTGGTTACTGTGCATTGAGGCCTGGTGGTCTGGGGCATGGATAGGGATGTGTGTCCCGTCAATAGCCGCCCCACAGTTGGGGAAGCCCAGGATGCCAAACCCCTCGATGATGGCATCAACATCTGCCAGGCGGATGACTCTGCGCAGCAGGGTGCTGTTGATCGTCCTGACCACCTGCAGAAAAGACAAACTGAGAATCACAGGGCTGTCAGGATGCCTGAGAGTTCACTCCCTCCCTCTTCCTAGTCCTCCTCCCCCCACTCACCAGAAGCAACCCCCTGCAATCACGGCCACCCCAAGCAGGGCTTCATGTGGGCGGGACAGAACAAATTGTCCTGGGAAGGGGACTTGCACCACCTCCACCCCCACTCCACCCCCTTTCCCAAGGGAAGCCCATTCCCTCCTTCCACCCCCTCCTGGGATGAGAATGCCATACCTGCATGAGCAGGGCCCCGACAGTCAATCTCCCCACGACGAACTGGTTCCCCACGGATCGGTAGCTGTCCAGCGTGGAGAGTTTCCAGGGGGGGATAGCGATATGCTTCTGGAGGGGAATGACGGGTCTCATGTGCGTGTCCCATCACCTCAGGACAGGGGCCAGCCACTCGCACAGCTCGAGGAAGGTGCCCTTCTTCATTCAAAAGTTTTGGAGCCATTGTTGGTCTCCCCAGCACTCTAGAACAATGTGGTCACACCAGTCTGCACTGGTGCCCAGACGGCAGATGCGGCGGGGCCCGGCAGTCAGACCACAGCAGGTGACATCCAGATCCTGTAGCAGCTCCGCCACATTCCCGAGGAGGGTCTCCAAGAAGCCCTGGGGGGTTGGGTTCCTGCAGAGCCTGGGAGGCAGCCTGCAGAAAGTGCTGCATGACTTGCAGCAAAAGCTCCAAGAGCTGAAGAGTGCCCAGAGCCAGCTCCTGCTCCATAATGGAGAGTGCTGTGGTGTCCTGAGTCAAGGCAACCAGAGCAAGCAGAGAAAATGCTTTGCTGTCCCTCAGAGAGGTAGGCAAGCAAGCAGGGAAACCTGAGAAACAGCTGTCCGGGGGGATCCCTTTAAACACAAGCCTCAGATAGCCTCAGGCAGCAGCCACACGAGTTAACTACTGACCTGATGCCCTTCCTGAACTGGTTTCAGGTGGCCTTAAGTGCAATTTAGCGTCCAATCAGTGTGGACGCGCTATTTCAAAATTGCTAAGCGCTATTTTGAAATGCATTTTGTGTGTAGATGCGTTATATCAGAATAAGCTATTCTGGAATACAGTAGCTAATTCCGAAATAACGCTGCTGTGTAGACGTAGCCTTAGTGACTACAAAGGTGTTGTACAAAGGTAGGGAATTAGCCTTCTTCCACTCAGTGAAAAGTGGAAGCCTCAGAACAAATTAACACATGGCTTCCGGGTTTATAGACAGATGCATGTTTTCAAAGAGCTTGCAAATAAGGTTTCATCCTACAAAATTAGCATCATCCTACTACTTGCTACTTCTGATTCATAAGAGCCAGAACTCTACCACACAACAAAGATCTAGCCTTATGCAATACAATGTACCTTGTATTAATTAGTAACACAGGATTTAAAAAAAATCATTAAGATCAGAGTTTTAGATATCTGTAACACTCCAAAAAATTCCTTTAAAAGCATCTTTTTCTTTATTATCTTAAGCCATTAACACCTATGTAAACTTTGTTTGGAATGTAATCGTGCAAATGTCCTCCTAGCACACACCCACCCACACGCCCCATGCAGCCTGCCAGGGGCTGCAAGCGATGTGTGCCTTTCCTGGTCTAGTGCAGAGCTCCTGGACCTTACTGAAGTTTGGAGGGATGAGACAAAGCTCCAGAATCTCAGCACCAGATGCAGGAACGTGGACATCTATGGCCGCATGGCACATAGCCTAACCTCCCTCCCACCCTCGCACCCGGCCAGCCAGAGAGGACTGCAGCAAGTCAGGACACCCAAAACAAACTGCCCCCTGCCTCCACCTCACTACAGTGATGCAACACCCACCGCCCCCTTTCCCCCCACATATCTCATGCAGTCAGTCCCTTAACTCCCCCTTCCCAGACCAGGAAGCTTGAAGAGACGGCTAGGTTTTTGCCTCTCTGTCTCTCTCTCTCTCCTCTGGCAGACAGGACTCCCTCCCCCTCCCCCCCCCCCCCCCCCCCCGCCTCAGCCAACTGATTAGTTACTCACTCCCTTCCTTCCCCCAGTCATTTATTGCATCCTTATCTCAGCTGCTTTTCTGCTATGGTAGCTCCTCAGTTCAGCACATGGCAGCATTTAGCTGCTGTTTATAGATGCCCCACACCCCACTAGTCAGCTGAATTCCCTGCCTGCGCGGGGAGCTTTGAACCTCTGAGCGGGACTCAGAAAATAGCTGTGCAGCCACGCAGTTTAGAGGGAATTTTGACAGACACTCACCCTTTTTTCTTATTTAACGCTGGAGCTGTATTTAATTCTGTCAAACATTTTGTACAAAAGACAGTTTAGAAATAAAAGATTCAATGTGCTTTTTGCAAACTGTTTTCTGAACATCACAATAGCTACCTCTGTCTTCATTGTGTATATTCTTCTTGGCTAGGAAGGAATCTGGAAAATTAATCTTAGTCCCAACTCAAGTAAAGAAGCTAAATTGTAGTATGTGGTGTAGTCATAGCCATGTTGATCCTATGCCCTGTGCAAGGGCACCATTTATGGGGGACTAGAGGGGCAGTAGCCCCCTCTCCCAAGTTTGAACCTCCTGGATTTCATACTTGAGGTCTGCTTAAAGCTGCGTGCCTTGACTCTAGAGGCAGTTCTTTAATGCAACAGAATTTGAGCTGCTTGCTTGGAGTTTATAATAAGAAGAGGAAGGCAGCATGATTAAAAATAACAAAAGACTGAGTACTCCAGTAATTGAAGGATTTTTAGATCATGAAAACATTGCTGAGTACTCCACTTAAAAGATGGGGGGGAGGGAAAGAGTAGGAATGAGTGTTGTGCTGCTGGGATTTGCATTTGGATTACTGTGTTAAACTTACTAACGTTCTAGAAAAAGGAGTGAACAGGGACTAATGCATAGCTCACTGCAAAGAGCTACAAAGGGATTTCACAGAGTGGGCAACATAAAGGCAGATGGAATTCAGTGTTGATAAGTACAAAGTAATGCACATGGGAAAATATAATTTTAACTATAGATACAAAATAGATGTTACCAATCAAGAAAAAGATGTTGGAATGATTGTGGATAGTCCCCTGAAAACATCTATCCCATGTGCTATGCAGTCTAAAAACTAAAGAAGCTGACAGAACATTGGGAATCATTAGCAAAGGAATAGATAATAAGAAAAAATCGCCTGTACATAAAGTCATTGTATGCCCACATCTTGAATACTGTATGCAGATCTGGTCAAGATATACTGTATTTGGGAAAGGTACAAAAAGGGCAACAGAAATGATTAGGGGTAAGGAACAGCTTCCATATGAGGAAAGATTAACAAGACTGGGACTTTTCAGCTTGGAAAAGAAATGACTAAAGGGTGGGATGTCTAGAAAATCATGAATGGTGTGGAAAAATAAAATAAGGAAATGTTATTTATTCCTTCACTAACATAACACAAAAAGCTGACCCAATTAAATTTATAGGCAGAAGATTTTAAACAAACAAAATACATTATTTTTTCCACAATCAATGTGTGGAATTCTTTGCCAGGAGATGGTAAAAAGGCCCAAACTAACAGGGTTCCAAGAAGAACAAAATATGTTCAGTGAGGATAGGTCCATCAAAGGCAACTAACCAGAATAGGCAGGGATGGTGTCCCTAGCTTCTGTTTGCCAGAAGCTGGGAATGGGTGACAGGGGATGAATCGTGATGATTGCCTCTTGTGTTTAATCCTTTTGAAGCACCTGGCATTGGCCACTGTCAGAAAGGTACTGGGCTAGAAGGACCATTGGTCTGACCTAGTATGACCATTCTGATGATCTTATATAGAGCTGAAATGTATCTGTCCCCTTGCTGTAAACCCACTAGGCCCCACTCCCCCTTCCAGAGCTGAGATGGAGCCGAGGAGTCCTGATGAGGTCTGTCTCTCTCCACAGAGTTATTAACAAAGTAAGAATATACATCAACATTTTAAGGTGAACCAGTGTCCTTTAAGTGACTTGCCACAAAATGTCAGAATATGTTCGTGTTAGAGCTGAGTGCATTTAATATTTAATTTTCTTTCTTTCATGTAGGAATTAGATACAGTGCTCCTGTCAGCTAACTGCTAAGTTGTCTGCCAAAAAAGTAGTTTTCAGTACCTGAATTCAGACAATTTTATGAAGCAAATATTACAATGGAATAAGAGCCTTTAAAATGAATGTGCATTTACATTAAGGACACAAGATGGATTAGCCTAACTTCTGTTGGTGAGAAATATGAGCTTCTGAGTCACACAAAGCCAGGGGTGCCATTTCAGATTTTGGGGTGTGTGCGCGCGGGGGGCACGGAGGTGGGGGGTGGAACTGTGCATGTCATGCTGGGGAGCGGGGAGAAGAGATGATGGGGGGGGAGAGAAAGAGGGATGGCATTGGTTCCCCTCCTCCCCATTTAGTGCTTGGCTTGTACTGAGCATGCTCAGTAACACTGCTTAAGCCTCTGTCCTCAGCCCATGCCCCCATGCTCTCTCTCTTCTCCCCACCCGCCAGCATGACATGCACAGTTCCACCCCCCACCTCCACGCCCCCCCCCACACACACACCCCAAAATCTGAAATGGCACCCTTGGCTTTGTGTGACTCAGAAGCTCATATCTCTCACCAACAGAAGTTAGGCTAATCCATCTTGTGTCCTTAATGTAAATGCACATTCATTTTAAAGGCTCTTATTCCATTGTAATATTTGCTTCATAAAATTGTCTGAATTCAGTGCCTATACTCCTATTCAAAATCCTGTTTAAGTTTCCGATGCATTTCTGAGATGTACAAGTATAGATTTCAGACATCACGCATGACTTCACTCAATGCTTAGAATAGTCTAAATCTTCCATAAACCTGCTATTCTTAGAAATTGTATCAGCATTTCACCCTATGCTAGTAGTGTAGTGCTAACACACACAGAGGTGGCTTTTTCCTGTTTTCTAGATGTCCTGTTTCCTACAGGTGACTGTTTCCAGTTTCCTCCTAGAAATGCAGTACTCTCACAAGCCACCTTGAATTCAGACTAGAACTCTGCATGAAAATGCAGGATATTTACAGCTGAGCTGCAGTCGCAGATGTAGCTCATTAACTCTAACCAGAACACAGAGGAGTTGGAGTCTCTGAGAGAGGCAGAGGGAAATGGGACAGGGAAACAGAAGGCCTGTGGGGAAACCACGATGAGGAGCCATACAGGAGGAGGAAGCTTAGGCTATGGTCTATGTTTTGTTGCTGTTATTTGCATTACCAACAAAACCATACCCAAGAAAGGTGAAAGTTGGACAGTTTGGTCAGAGCAGGGTGCAAGCCACATCTGCTTAGTCTGTTAACATCTCTGTCTGGAAAATATTTGCTTAACTTGCACACACTTTTCTTTTTCGAAGTGCTTTTTTTCCCCATCTAAGCACTACTCTCTCTTATCTTAATTAATGTTTACCATGGGTGGGGGGGTCTGGCTGCAAAGCCAATAAGGAGGAAAGCACTCCATTAAGAATTTTATAAGAACTTAGTAAAGTAGCATGTGAAGCACTTTGAAAATTGTAACCAAGTCCGTTTTCACAATGATGCTGCAAGGCAGGTATTAGGCTCTTACTGGGTATAATGTCATGGAAAATGAAGTACAGAGGTTAAGTGACATGCCTAGCATCAGAGAGGGGCAGTGACAGAGGTAGGATTAGATCTCAGCCTATGGTGTGGTGATCCCTGAACTACTACGGGTTGTGCCCCCCCTTGCGCTCCTTTCCACGCCCTTCTCCCAGAACCAGGGCTGGGGGCATGGCTGTGGCTCAGGGGACATGGCCACAGAGAAGGAAGCCAAGGCTGGGGCTGCTGCTCGAGGTGTCTCTCGACCTGTGAGCAACGGCCATAGCTCCAACCCTGGCAATGGCCAAGGCTGCAAGTGGAGTAGAACTATAGGGCTGGGAGTCAGGGCTGTGACTGGGGGGCAGAGCTGGAGGCAGGGTGGGCGTTGGGTGTCACTCCCTCCCTACCAACACCTGCCACTTCTCTCTGAATGTTCTTCCAAGGGGGCACACCCCACAGTTTGCTATACAGACTTGCAGTCATGCATGTTATCAACTAACCCTCTTAATTATCATACACATTTTACATTGGGCTTCCAAACTCCATGTCACCAATAATGTCCCCTGTCATCAATTTGATTGCCACCCACAAAAAGCTCAGAAATGCCAACTTTAATTAAGCTTTTATTTTAAACTCCATTCATAGCTCATTAATGGTGAAAAGTGCTTCTTACCAACTGCACTTTCAGACTGAGGAGCAAAACAAATACCCTTTAAATGATGTGCAAGTACTAAAGTACCCAAAAGTACATACAGCTCCAACTAGGATGCCAAATAGCAGCAGGTACACCTGTGGGTACATACATATAGTAGCTATTTCATCATACCTACAGTCCCACAGCCGGGCACATACACACTCCTCTCAGCCCTTTAGGTCTTTCACCTCCCAAATCTTTCAGATTTCTCTGGCAGGCCCATCTGGAAAATACATGTTGTAAAAAGATCGAAGAGCGGTGCCAATTAGAACTGGATGACAGGGATGCTGGAGAGGAGAGGTGGGGATGAGGCGCTGGAGATTCAGAGCTAGAAAAGCACAGACAAGTCGGGAATGTGCTTCTGCCCTGCAGCTGCATGTGACCCAGACCAGAGGGATACTTTCAGAAAAGCTCACCTGAGTGAAGTGCCTGAGAGAAATGCCAAATCACCAGCTCTGACAGAGTGCTTGCAGCAAAGAGAGCAGGCCAGGCACCAGTGTTCCCTGCTCAGTTCCAGGGCTCTCTGCAGGGAGCTGACTGACTGGGCGGGGCTGATTAATCACCTGTGAAGCTCTGTTGCAGCACAACTTAGAGTGAACACTGCCACTCACCCTTGCCCCAATCAGTGGGTGCATTAGGGGGCTATGTCTACACTCGCAGCTTCTTGCATCAGAAGTATGCAAATGAGCAGGGCTTGACAAATTCTGGAAAACTCTACTCGCCAGACAAAAAAGGACTCGCCACCCCGCCCCCAAAAGTGTTTTTTAATGGCATAAATTCCTAATAAGAATAAGACCAGTAATTACTAATAAGTGATTAATAAATATCACCCAAGTTATTAATAAATATCTTATAAACCTCTACCTTTTCCCTCTGCTGCCCTGTCTCCTCCCCTTGCTCCATCAGCTCCCCCGGTGCCTGCTGCCCCCCAACCCCTCACCCTCCTCTGCTGTCCTGACTCCTGCCCTTCTCACTGTCTTCAGCCTTCCTGAGACCTGCCCCCCCCCCTCCACCAGCCCTTCTCTGCCCCCTGTGCCCATTCCTCCAGTAGCCCCACTCTGATCATGTGAGCTACCCCTCCTCATCCCCTCTCCTAACACCTCCCTCTACACACCTGCCCTGTCTCTCTCCTCTGGTGCTGGTCCCTTCCCTGCAGGTGTCTGCCCTTCTGCTTCACCCCCAGAATCCCCTAGCACCTGCACCCTCCTGGTGCCTCCCCCTTCCCTCACTGCCCCTGCCCCCTTTGCCCTCTTTTTCCCTGATGCCCACCCGCTCTACCCCCGTTCCCCTCATGCCCCTGTGCCCTCACGCATGCCTTGCTCCATCCCCATCTTCCTCATGCCCACCCCTTCTTTCAAGCCTTCTCCCAGCACCACCCCCTCCAGCCCCCAGTGCCCTTTCCCGCTCCTCTCCCAGCATCACCCTGTCCCCCCCTCCCACTGACACCTCCCCTCCTGCCCTTTTCCTCAGTATCTCCACTTGGCCCCCTGGCATTTGTCTCTCCTTCACCCTGTCCCTTGCCCTTTCTTCGTCTTCTTCTGACCTCCTCCCCTTCCCTCACCTCAGTACAAGCCCATTCCCCACATTTTACCCCTCCCCTCCCCACAGCACAGCCCAGCACAGCCCCTCCCCCCCCCGGGCCAGCTCTAGGTTTTTTGCTGCCACAAGCAAAACATTTTTGCCCCCCTCCCTTTTATGTTGTCTTTTACACGTTTGCATTTTGCAATGGTTTTTTTTTTGTTTGTTTTCATCCCAGCATTTTAGCCCTATAAATAGCAAATAGCATTTTCATTCGTTTTTTTTCCATAAAGGCACAGGCGCTTCAAGTGAACTCCCCCTTTTACTCGCTGCTGGGTCACAGCAGCCTTTTCTCTGCCCTGGCCAGCCCCTCCCTATGGACAAGCACCCCTCACTCCTGACCCACAGGGGAAACAGGGTGCAGGGACAGCACAGAGCCAGAGGGGTGCAGGGAACAGTGCAGGGGGTGGGTTACACGGGTGGCACAGGGAACGGGAGGCACAGAGCCAGAGGGATGCAGGGATCGGGGGGAGCAGGGTGCGGTGGAGGCATGGGACGCAGGGAACGGGAGGGGCAGAGGGATCAGGGTCTAGGGGCAGTGCAGGGAACGGGCAGCACAGAGCTGGGGGGAGGGGGCAGGGATCGGGAGGAGCAGAGTGTGGGGTGCAAGGGCGGCACAGAGCCAGAGAGTCGCAGGGAAGAGGGAGAGCAGGGGTTCCGAGGTGCAGGGGCGGCGTGGGGAACGGGCGGTGTGGAGACAAAAGGGCGTGGGGCGGGCGCAGCGAGCTGGGCAGTTGACAGGGAGCGGTCTCTCACCAGCGAGGGGACTGGGGCCGTGGCAGGACTGGAGCCGGCGGGGCGGGGCGGGGTCTGGCCATGCCACGCGCCGCAGCCAGCTCCCATGACCAGAGCCGAGCTGCCCCGGCCCTTTAAAATCAGCGGGTCCACGTCACGCTAGCATCCTGGCGTCTGCCGGCGTCCCACCCTCTGGCTTGCGCCCCACCTCCTCACGCCGGAGCTGCACACAGGCAGCCTGGTGGCAAGAATCGCAGCACTTCCCCCTTCCTGGCAGCGCTTGGCTCCTCCACTGGCCAGCAGATCGGATGGGGCCGCGCCACCCGTAGTGAGGGCTTCAGCCAGCCCGTCACAAAGGCCCACTGGGCCAGTCTGCCCCTGCACTCACCAGCTGGTAAAATCTACTCGCCCCGGGCAAGTGTATTTGTCGAGCCCTGCAAATGAGGCTAAGCGTGGAATATCGCTGAATCTCATTTGCATACCTAATGAACTGCCATTTTTGCAGAAGAGGCTTGTGCGCCAGAAGGAGCTGTCTACACTGCCCCTTCTCACGCAAGAAAAACCCTCTTGCACAATGCCGTTACACCAATTATTTTCAGGAATAACAGCATTGCGCAAGAGGGTTTTTTTGTGCGCAAAAAACCCTCTTGCGCAATGCCTCATTTGTATGCTTCTGATGCAAGAAGCCGCGAGTGTAGACATAGCCGGGCTGCGCTATAACTAACAGTTGGCTCCCCCCACCGGGCTAGCTAGCACAGCTGGCTCCTTATCACCTGGCTTGCCCATAACCTCAGCTGTAGGGGAGTGCAGCACAGAGCCTGTGAAGGGAAGCAAATGAGAGCTGAACTGGCATCTCAGCACAGTGATTCAAAGTCACTTGCCTTTCTCCCACAGGCTGCCTGCTGCTGCCACCATCAAGGCTGTCAGGCCTGAGGCAAAGGTCATGGGTGAGGGCAGAAAAAGAGGAAGAATTTCTGCTGGCTGGTCTTCATAATACCCCTGTGTTGCTGCTAAAATATACAGGGAAGGAATAAGGCATCCTTCCTCCTCACCTCTTTTCTTCATACCCGATCGTAATGTTTCCAATTTCTGTGTACCAGTGTCTATGAAATAATGCATCTAAACAATTTAGGTCAAATCCTTATAAAATAAACATGGGAAGGAGACTGATAGATTCAAGGTAATAAAAAAGCACAAGATACTGGGTTTGTTGCATCAGGATTGTAGTACCCTGAATTGCAAGGGAAAAGTCTGTCCAGAAAGCATGGGACAGGTCTTTCTCTAGAATAATTTTGTATCACAGAACATCTATAAAATACAACCACAAAGGGAGATTAAAAATGATTTTAAAATAAATTATCGAGGCATTCAGATGCTGGAAGTTAGACTGAAAGCCAAAATAGCAAGACTGTCTTCTACACCTGACCACTGAGTCAAAAGACTGAATGAGCATTTAAATTGCTTTGGGGTCAAAGCTGATTAATATATTAATGTTCTTAACATGATGTGGAGTGCATAGAAAGTGTAAGCCTTGAAGTGTCTTGGTTAATTTATGTACTGGAGTCACTTCCATGAAGAAAAAACATACTTCTCTCTCTCTGATGTTAGCCTGACTGTTCAGTATTCTGCCTGGTACACGCTGGTTGCTAAAATTACTGCCACTTTAAAACTATATATTATATATATTTGCTTTTTTAACATGAGAAATGTTTTGGATGAGATTTATTTTATACCAAGCAAAACAGTTCAGCCACAGAAAGATGCTGGGCCTAAATCTGTCATACTTTAAACCCCATTCAGCCCCATCATGAGGCTCAGACAAGTGTAAATGAAGGCAGATTTTGGCATATCTGTGAAAACAGTTGTGCTGGTGTTGGAAGAGTTGCATGCATTTTTAGAAACTGGATTAAGTGCATTTCCAATGTTTTATACACTTTAGACCTAACTCTTCCTCATATAAAATTAATAGCTTTGAAATAAATTTATCTCAGGCAAATGTTTTGCTGTGGAAAGCAGTACTGAAAGTCTTGAGTGTATAAAATAAGCCACTCAAAGGAGAATGTTAGTAAAATATTTGTGAAGGCCTTGACTGTACGACTAACAGTGTGGTAGATTCTGGTTGCCTCAGGAAAAGCGGGTGGGGAGGGGAACAGACAGGACTGGCGTGAGAAGAGCCTATTTGAAGTCCTCTGCTCCTTTTACACACATGCCATTCATTTGAACCTACCAATTGATGGTTGAAGGGTAGCAGAAGGTGGCAAGCACCTTATACTTTACAGAAAACAGGTGTGAGAACTGCTTCAAAGTACATGCTCACCCCTCCTCAGCACCTACAGATACCTGCCCCCACTAGCTCACCAGGTGGAATGTTACCACCACAACCACACAGAAGCACACCCATAAGACCACGTATTGGTTACATAAGAACATAAGAATGGCCGTACTGGGTCAGACCAAAGGTCCATCTAGCCCAGTATCCTGTCTGCCGACAGTGGCCAGCACCAGGTGCCCCAGAGAGGGTGGACCGAAGACAATGATCAAGCGATTTGTCTCCTGCCATCCCTCTCCAGCCTCTGACAAACAGAGGCCAAGGACACCATTTTATCCCCTGGCTAATAGCCTTTTATGGACCTAACCTCCATGAAATTATCTAGCTTCTCTTTAAACTCTATTATAGTCCTAGTCTTCACAGCCTCCTCTGGCAAGGAGTTCCACAGGCTGACTACACGCTGTGTGAAGAAGAACTTTCTTTTATTAGTTTTAAACCTGCTACCCATTAATTTCATTTGGTGTCCTCTAGTTCTTCTATTTAGGGAACTAATAAATAACTTCTCTTTATCGGCCCTCTCCACACCACTCATGATTTTATATACCTCTATCACATCCCCCCTCAGTCTCCTCTTTTCTAAACTGAAAAGTCCCAGTTGCTTTAACCTCTCCTCATATGGGACCCGTTCCAAACCCCTAATCATTTTAATTGCCCTTTTCTGAACCCTTTTCAAGGCCAAAATATCTTTTTTGAGGTGAGGAGACCACATCTGTACACAGTATTCAAGATGTGGGCGTACCATAGTTTTATACAGGGGCAGTAAGATATTCTGGGTCTTATTTTCTATCCCTTTCTTAATAATTCCTAGCATCCTATTTGCCTTTTTGACCGCCGCTGCACACTGCGTAGAAGTTTTCAGAGAACTGTCCACGATAACTCCAAGATCTCTTTCCTGATTTGTCGTAGCCAAATTAGCCCCCATCATACTGTACGTATAGTTGGGGTTATTTTTCCCGATGTGCATTACTTTACACTTATCTGTAAAGGAAACTCCCATATTCGATACACTTAGAGGTTTGGGAAATGGGTCCTGAGCCACATGCAGTATGTTTTGCTTTGAGTTTCAAACGAAACCCTAAGCCACAAAGTGAAATTCATTGAGAAGCACTGAGGTTCTCCCAGGTATGGGTGGAAATCATAGAAATCTGACAAGTCTAGACTGAATAGCTTCCTAAAAAATATGGCTCTAGAGCAGTGTTTCCCAACTGGTGCGCTGCGGAACCCTGGGGTTCCGCAAAGTGAAAGCAAGGGTTCCGCAAGAGCCAGCACTCTCTGGGTTCCGCAAAGAGACAGAGCCATAGTGGGAATCACAGCGGTGGGGCTTTTTTTTTTTTTGCTTGACGAAATGCAGCAACCCTAGGGGTTCCATGGCCAAATAAAATTGGTAAACACTGCTCTAGAGGAGTGGTTTTCAAACTTCTTGGCTACGTCTACACTGGCGGTTTCTTGCACAAGAACTCTTTTGCGGAAGAGTTCTTGTGCAAAAAATCTTCCACAAGAGCGCGTCCACACTGCCATATGCTTTTGCGCAAGAGATGTGCTTTTGCGCAAGAGCATCCATGGCAGTGTGGATGCTCTCTTGCGCAAGAAAGCTCTGATGGCCATTTTAACCATAGGGGCTTCTTGTGCAAGAAATTCATGTTGCCTGTCTACACTGCCCTCTTGTGGAAGAGCTCTTGCACAAGAGGGCTTATTCCTTGTGGGGAGAGGAATAACTCTTCCGGAAGAATCCATTTTACAACGCTATATTGTAAATTTACTTGCGCGAGAATGCTCGTGCAGTGTAGACAGCAGGCAAGTTTTTGCACAAGAACGGCTATTCTTGAGCAAGAAGCTGCCAGTGTAGACATAGCCCCTTGTGTTGGTGACCCCGTTCACATAATAAGCCTCTGAATGTGATTCCCCCTCCCGTATAAATTAAAAACAGTGTGGATTAATTTCAATTAAAGAAGATTTAGGGCTGTGAGCCCCATGTAACCACCTTGCGACCCCCTGAAGGGTCACAATGCCCAGTTTAAGAACCCCTGTTCTAGATCAACTATCAGTAGAGTCCTACCAAATTCATGGCTGTGAAAAACGCATCATGGACTGTGAAATCTGGCTATTGTAGGTGAGGCACATGGCTGGGTGCAACTCAATAAGGGGATCCTGGCACCAGCTGCTCAGTCCCACCCAGGTGGGGGGAGGGACAGGACTTCCTTTTCTGTTGCAGGGGCTGCTCCCAGAGCCAACATTAGAGAGTGCACAACACTTCATAGCTGTAAACCTGTCTGATGACACCTGTGCATGCTTATACAACGCTCCACAAGATAAAATGCAAAAGGTAACTTCAGGAAAATAGAGAAAATTCCTACTCTTTAAAAGCTTTGGTAAAATAATTTGGATTTTACTCATTTATCTTGCTTTAGATAGGACTCCATTTAATCTGCAGAGCCACAGCCTGGGTAGATCCCAGATCCTACACGAGCCGAGACGGATGCCTTTCCTTATCGACTAATCATGTAGTTAATAAAAATTCTATCAACTACACAATTAGCGAAATATCCACTTCTTAACATCCCTAATTATGATCATTAGCTAATAGTTTTGGGGTGAGGCTTATGGAACTCAGAAGATAGTGCTGTCTGATTTGAAGACTGTTGCCCATTTTCTGAAGTCAGATTCAGCCTACAGCAACAAATAGGGACTGAACATTTAATTTCTGGAAGGTGCTTATCAGCAATATTTATTTAAACAACATAAGACTAGAACAAACATGCTCCTTTGAATGACAATTTTATTTTACCTCATTTATATAGCACAGATTCTCTCGTCCTTTGCTTATCCTTTTTCTTATACTGACATCTGGTGGTCTTTAGCACAGAGAAAAACAAAATAAGCATTTTTTTTCAGTTCAATGGGAGCATGTCTCCACTAGCCAAACTCACATTGCTAGGTTGTATTTTGTACATTAAAACTGCCAGTTTCTTTCCAGCTATGCTCACTTCCTTCCTGTCCCCTTCATTTTGCCCAAGTCAACCATCTAACTGCTACATGCATCCCTTTTAACTTATGCCTTCTTTCATACTGCTTCTTGATACCTCCTAGTGTACCAGGTGACAAGCCTCTCACTCATTCTCCTTTTTTAGATCAGGGAAACTCCTTGTGTTCATATACCTGCCCATGCAGCTCCTATTGGCTGGGAGCCATGGCCAATGGGAGCTGTAAGGGGTGGGGCAGCTCCTGCAGGTATAGGCAGCTCTTGCCTAACCCATCTACAAGCCATCCAAATGGTGACTTATCTACAAACATACTTCTTAATTGAACACTACATCTTCACTGCTTCTAGATAAATCCATTTTTTTGGAAATTCAGGGCATTAATTCTGGT
Organism: Pelochelys cantorii; assembly: GCA_032595735.1. NCBI lineage: Eukaryota > Metazoa > Chordata > Testudines > Trionychidae > Pelochelys > Pelochelys cantorii. The sequence continues at coordinate 146,541,863 of CM064327.1, forward strand.
TCTTTTAGGGATTTTTTTGTTTTGTTTTTTTACACTGCAAATTCCTTGAATCTTGATCTGTAAAGAACAAAAAAATCACTGAGTTCAGTAAGTAATTGTAAGATGAGAGCTCTCATTTCTCTCCTTTTTATCAAGCTTAAAGTCTGTTCTACAAGCCCTACCAGTTTTGAATTTGGAAGGCTGTACCCTTTCAGCTGACGAGGACATAGTCTAACGCAGGGGTTTTCAAAGTTGGGTTGTGGGCCCACTCAGGTAGGCCACTAGTAGCCCACAAGACACTTTGTTTATCTAAGTGTCCATAGGCACGGAACCTCACAACTCCCATTTGCTTCTGTATTTCTATAATAGTTGTAGTTTGCTGAGCCCATTGCCATCAATCAGAATAAAAGCTGCTCTAAAATTACAGGGTGCGGATTATGAGTGTTACAGTTTTAGAAGAAGTCTGTTGGCTCAAGATGACAAATAGTATAAAGCTAATGAAAAAAGTAGAGAAAGTGCTACTTTTTTATTGTGTTATATACTGCTACACAACAAACATCTGAACTTTTAGCTTTTTCATCGTATCAAAGAAAATATTTGACATTTTTCAACTACATTAAAATATTTTCATAGCTTTAAAATAATAGTTGTATCTTGGATTTCAACTCATCTATCCATTCAATAACTGCTAGAAAGTACCTTTCCCCTCAGGTCATTATCGCTGAAGTGCATTCTACAGCATATAATATTTCATATTTCAATTCAATGAAATAAGTACAGATTGCAGCTAGGGAACTGAATTCAAGATACTATCTTTATTATGCTACTTCCTCTCTTAACAGACAGTTCCTAATCCAAATCTACAACTTTGTTGCTTCTTTAGTATAAGACTACTTCAGTTAATTGTTTCTGTCAATGCCTTGTGCAACTGTTTAAGGCATGGGTTCCCAAACTGGGGGGGGGCGTGAAGAAATCCCAGGGGGGGCCACGAGGCAACCCAGCACCCCCCCCCCCCCCATTAAGTTTTGCTGCCCCGGTCAGTTCCTTTTTTTTTTCCCCTCAACAAGTTTTGCTGTTGGGGGGGGGGGGAAGGGTGTGAGGGTTTTCCAAAAATCAAAAAGGGGGCGTGATGCCGAAAAGTTTGGGAACCACTGGTTTAAGGCCACAAACCTGCAAACACATAACAAATAAGTTTAACTGAAGATTCCTCTGAAATAGAATTATACAAAAAACTAGCAGCTACCAATTTATGCAAAGATCTGAATGTTTAGCGAGTAATGGAAACAGAGTCGAGGCAAGTCAACATTGCATCTAGTAAAATTAGATAGTAGTTTACAGAGAAAAGAAAAGAAGTGCAAAAATGCAAAAAAGGAAATTGTATTTTCTGACCAAAGAGTTAAAAAAGTAAAAATTAAATAAAAAAGAATTAGACGTATAAGTAAATAAGGAGGGAAATGAACTTCTGACTAAAATGTCTTTACAATGAATGATTTTCAAAAATGTTCCTTTAAGAAAAATAAAGAATTATTAAGGGGACTTGCAAAAGAATGATTGAAATCAAATGCATATAGCTTGGCTGTACAGTAACTAAAATGGAGACTGAACTGTCTACTAACACCTGTAAGGGCAATAAAGGAAGTTTTTGTCTTATTCTTGAAGTTGAAAGCACACACCAGTTTTTGACTAAATTAGAATATGGAGCAGTTCTGAAAAAGATGACTAAGAAAAGAATAATTGCACTAGGTCTGAAAATAAATTGGCGCAGCATTGTAAACAGTCAAGAACTGGAAACTGATGCTAAATCTAGCAGGCATAACTATAGCATTGTGGCCAAGCGCCTGACATTAAACGTGATGGAGATTTCAAACATTTTAACCATGATCCTGCTGTACTTGCAAAGGCAAAAGTTGTAATTATGTCTAAAGCAGTTTTTGCCTACAATAAGAGTACAATCTGAGGTCAGGGCATGCAGAAAATTCTAAAACTATGCATTTTCTCACCAGATGCAAGATAAAAGGAAATCAAGAAAGTTTAATTTTTCCAAAATTAGTACCCACTTTTTGTCATCTCTGGTATATTTGGTTTATTGTATTGTCATCTGTGGTAAATTGTATTAAATCCTACATCGGGGAAGAGAGAAGTTGTCTAAGAAGCAAGGTTGACAGAAATAAGATATTGTACACCCATCAGACTTCATGACTCGGTTATATGATGTGTGAAGTATTACATATAGTACTGCACACATTAGAACCTTATTAGAACTCAAATGCTTAAACTTAGTAAAAACTAGGAATGATTATTGCTAGCTTTTAGTTTGTGATTTGTGTAAAAACAGTGAGGTTCTGTGAGGCACATCTACTGTTCTGCTGAGGCACATTTCAAAATAACATAGTCCACGTCTACACAGCTAGCAGTTATTTTGAAATAATGTCAAAATACTGTCAAGCTGGAGGACTTCTTACTCCGATTCCTGTAACCCTCATTGTACAAGGAGTAAAGGAAGTCGGAGGAAGAGTGCTCTATTTCGAAATAAGTGCGGTGTAGACACTTCCAATTTGAAATAAGCTATGCAACTGACGTAGCTGAATGTGCATAGCTTATTTTGAGGTAAGCCCTGCTGTGTAGACACACCCTTAGTGAAAAAGAGGTCAACAACACTAAAGTAATAGCTGGCGTTTTGAGGACAACTGAAGCATTTCCAGTACAAAATCAGGGAATGTGTATGGTCACTGCACACTCACAGTAAGACCTTTCTAACAGTGTCATGAAACACTGCACTCCAGCATACTCCTTTGTGGCCTCAGCACTCTTGAGATTCCTCCAATGAATTACCCAGATCTCGGGTGTTTGAAAACATGTACCCTTTCATGGGATCTGATTTAATAAATCTTTCTACAAAGTGTAACTCACTGTTAGTTGCTCCACAACTAACAGTCAGTTATACTTTGTAGAAAGATTTACACCCTGGGTCCATGTAAGAAAGGTTACACTCTGGGCCCATGTAAGAGTCTTGATCAGGTCTTGCATCTCAGTTCAGGAAATGCCTATCTCCCTTTCTGGAGCCAGGGTTGTGCTTCAGATGGTCACAATATCAAATCCAGAGTCCATCTCAATCATCATTAGAGCTGCATTGTGAATTAACCAGTCCCTCTGTCTCACCTTAAACAGGAGTCCCCCACCCTCTTCTTTTTGGAGCTGGATTGCTGGTTAATCAACCACAGGGCCTTAACAAATCACCTTTTGGATGGCCCCTTTTCCACAATTAGTTGTCAGGCTCAGAAGTCCAGTAGGCAGCCTTCCCTTGCTGGTGTTTGCCTTGCAATGAAGGAAGAGGTAGCATTTATGCAGGTCCTGCTCCTTACATCCCTACTTGTTAGGGTGAGAGGGGATCCTTGTCCACTTCTCTGCAAGGCTCTGGAACTCAGGTTCTTAAAGCCTCAGTGATTAGATTTCCTTCCAAGCACCACTTACTCCTGAGACCATTCCTGCTCTTTCAATACCTCTACGTTCTTGTATATTCATTAGACCTTTCAAACTTAAAAGGCCACAGTAAGGGATGAGATGGAATGGCCATTAATCATCACTACTCTTAACATTTGAAAGGCCAGTCTGTCGTTTTTTCACTTGAAGGACAGACATCTGAGCAACAGGAAAAAGGAATTGAAGGAAAGACAGAAGAACAGGGCTTTGTCAGAACAGGAATCCTCCATTAAATCAAATGTACCTGTACACTGGCCTCAGTATCTGAGATGACAGCATTTATGACAGAGGAAAGCTATCTTGTAATTAGTTTATTTTAACTTTTGTACAAAGACTGCTGCACGTTTTGACATTCTTGAGGATTCTGGAAGGGAGCAAGGCGCCAACATTCCCTAAGAGAGGAAGAACTGCTTCTGGGGGAAGTTTCTTAGACCCAAAACTAGGCTGTCCTATCTACATTATTCAGGGGTGTGAAACATTTTACATTATATGCAACAAAGATCAGACACAGGTAGGTTGATGGAAAAAGTTTCATTGCTGCAGTAAGTGCAACCTTACACTGGTGTAACTGCAGCACTTGTATCATAAGCATTCCCTTGTCACCTTTACAAATGGAACACAATGAGAGAGCTCCTCAGCTGGTGCAAACTGGACCACCTACTACAGCTGAGGTTCTGACGCAGGGTTGTACACATGCACAAAGTTGAGGCTGCATATTTAAACTTTACCTGTGGGGTTTTTTTAGTTGTTGGAGAGGTTAACTAGGTAACCTGACATTGGTTGACACCAAAAGGATAGTTACGCATTTAATAGAGATAATGAGACTGAAATGTTTTCATACTTCATTTGAAGCCCAAACAAACACGGCCTTCCTTCTCGACTGGACGATAGAAATACCAATTTCTCTGCGTATCCCTCTCCATGCAGAGTGGAGAAACATTATCTCATTGCCACCATTCCTAGATAAAGTGGAACCCCCATCTATTTCACCCACTCTCCAAAATATTTACTGGAATAAATACTGGAATAGTTGGAATATCCAGTGTATTTGAAACTTCCTAATATAGCTGAATAAGATAAATATTTAACATTTTAAGACATCACAAGGTGTTATTATTCAAGATACTTTAATAAATTAGGTCAATATACATGTCAGACATTTCTGTTTTCACAACAGAAAATGGAGTTTAAAAATCAAATGGTTAACGTGAAAACAGATTCATTTGGCTCAGCTGGGCTGCTGCCTTAGCTAAAGAGCACACCTGTTAACATTTAGTATCTTTACAGAGTGATCAGCTCCACAACTTGCAAGCTGCAACCATTCACTGTTGTCCTGGTCATTATGTCCAGCTCTGCCCACATGATTTCTCCAGCATAGCCGTTTGACAGCTAGAGTGTGACTTTGGCTGCAACAAAGAAGGAAGACATTGGAAAAAAAAGAATGCATACACCAACTTTAAAATGTCAAACTCAGCTGGACTTCTGATTTTATACATCATCATTTATCCAATTAGTGCACTCCCTTTCAATGCTACCAGCTGAGAAACATTGACTTATCACAACCTGCAGGTATTAAAAACCCCAGAATTTCTAGGATTAACAACACTAATGACATTTTATCCTCTCACTTGTCAATAATTAAAATTGCTATCAATTTCAAGTTTCACCATATTCGATTCAGGTCACACATCTCACTTGCTCAGAAATGACACTGCTGACTAAATACTAGAAATCTTGTTCGATGAGCCTTTCAAACCGACTAAGTGCACATGAGCCAAAGTCACAATGTTCAATTACAATTTCCTCAATATATGGTGGTGGTGATGGTAAAGGGTGATTCTAGTGCACTGCTCTGATTGTAATTTATGTATAAATCAGCTACAAAATCAGAGAAACAATATAGAATCCCTCATTGTAGTGTATGCTAAAACACTGCTGTCATTTACAGATCTTCGTCTAAGGTTTCTTGCTAATTATCACATCCAGGCCACCAAGAGAAAGAGTTAGGTCCAGCGTTCCCTCTAAGCTGCAGGTGATTAATCAGCTCCGACCAGTCAGTCCGCTCTGTGCATGGAACCCTGAGCCTCTGACTGGGCGGAGGCTGTGCTGCCCTGCAGCTTAGAGGGAACACTGGTAGGGTTCCCCTACCCCGCTCTGCACAGCTAGCAGGAGAATCCTGGGAGCAGCTTGGCTGCAGGACGGGGAAAGGTGGGGGGAGGGGCAACTGAACACACACTGCTGGCTGTAAATATGCATGCTTTGCTAATCAGCTGGGCAGCATGGAGACAAAAGGTTGGCAGGCCGAATCTGGCCCCTGGGTGCTCAGCTAGTGCTTAGGAAAATACCATCTTTGAGCTGACAGGAGAATGTTTTCATTTCCACTTTTGAGTTTTCAGTATTCTTCCTTCCATATTAGAACAAAAACCAAACCTTTTGAAACATTTTCACAAAAACTAATGTGTCTGTAAATGTCTGGCTCTCTCCAGCCAGGTTATTAGTCTGAAATGTGGAAGACCTATGTTAAAGTTTTTGCTCTGCCAGATTCACAGCAGTTTTTCATCCCAGATCACACCAAAGCTCACAGAGCAGGGTACTTTAACCCAGGTCTCTGACATACCAGGCCAAACTCCTAACCCAGTGGTAGGCAACCTGTGGCTCCAGGGCTGCATGTGGCCCACTGGGGTTCTATAAGTGGCTCACGAGATATTTTGTATACTGTTGTCCACATGCAGGATTGCTAGATTCCGCTGGTTTCCATCCACATAATTTTTTCCCTACTAATATTACTAAAGTGACATGCACTTAAAGGACACATGAAGTGAGGTGTGTGCTGATTGCACACACAACACTGACTATGAAAGCCGTGGGTTCCCTCTGCATCCAACCAAAGTGCTGCTATGGTTCAATTGGTACACTCCACAAATTCTAGTGCAGTTAGCAAAACTTCCTTGTGGTGGGAGGCTGTCTTGGTTACAACAATCTTGTGGCCCAATGAGATGGAGGAGGGCCATTCATGCAGCCCACTCACTAGCTTAGGTTGCCCATCGCTGATCTAACCATCCAGTTATAGAACAAAAGTTTTGTAGAAATGGATGTCTCTGTGAAATGTTTTGGTTCAATTAAATGCTCCTGATCAGCTTTATAATGATTGCTCTAGGTGCCCACCGAATCACTGCAGTAGCAGTATGTATACCTTATATTCTAATACTTTTGGGTTTGCCTTCTCTATTGAAAGTGCCATATAAAGCTGCTTTTTCTATCTACAATGTTTACTGTGCAACAGTGATATTTAGGATGTTGAATTTAAATTAAAAAGTTATTTGGGCCAAATTATATGAACTGAAGAACTGTGTTAAATTATGACTATTGGAACAACTATAGTTGGGACCAACTATTAGAAAGTCAGATCCTGACTTGGGCCTTTCTGTCATAACTATTGTCCCACACCAACACCCAATGAATAAAGAATTAGGATCCCATGGTGGATGGCATAGATTAGTGGAATCACCATGCTTTCTCTTATTTCCTACTCCTCTCTACAGTGTAACAGTGGTTTTTTTAAAAAACCTTTTTAAAAGCTTCAATCCTATCCTAAAAGTCACAAAGGATTTTTAAAAACTGGGTTTATGCCCTTTTTAGCCTCCCTGTGATATCTAATATCAGCCTGAAATAATATTTTTGTTCTTAAAAATCTTCTTTCTCCCTTGGAAATGTCAGGAATTATTTTTGACTGCTTTCATGGTATACTGAAATAAATTTAATTCAGAATTCTAATACGGTCTAGCTCTCAAGAGAAAACTCTTTCCTTGCGTATGACCTGTAAGCCAGGATAGGTTTGGAGAATTGCTCATGAGCCCTTTCACCCAAAAGAGATACCTGCTGTCAGTCTCAACACATTTGGTCCAATCAGTCAATGCTGGTCTCTGCTCCCTCTGCTTCCATGTGTACAAATTAATCTTCCCACACTCTAATCCTACTGCAATGATGTAACTGTTGAGAAGAAACATCATGTTATTTCCAAAAAGGCTGAATCTGTGATTTAAAAAAAAAAGGAGGAGGACCACTGCGCAAATCATACATATTTTATGTTGAAATCTGCTCTTTATTTCAGTATTTTATCATCATCAAAATAACATGTAAATGGAAACAAAAATATCATGTTAAATAAAACAAGAGCAAGCAACAGGCCTAGAAAAGGTTTGCTCTGACTCAAGTTAAAAGAAAAAAACAACAACAAATTAACTCTGCAATGAAGAGTTAACAATACCTTTCATCAGGAGCAAGCACATGGCTGATACTGACTGCAGTGACAGAATCCCCAACATCCAGTATTGAAGAACAAGGCTCCATTACACCTAGTCCATTGCTTTCAGTAGCTCCAGCTGAGCCACATTCACCCCAGATAATAACCTATTTGGAATAGGACAATCAACTTTTATCTTTTATGTACCTGTGCTTAAGAAGCAAGAATACTTCAGGAATAAGAATAATTTTGTACTGTGGTATGCAGGTGAACACAACTCCTTTTTCCCCCTGAAATAATCAATAGCTTCTATTTATATAAATTAAAATCTTTCTTACAAACAGAGTTTAGAGTGATATTATGAAAGATATTGGCAACAATATTTGGTAAATACAAATCTATTTGTAAGGGATGAGTAAATTAAATTACAGAATCCTTGATTAAAAAACACAAAATTACATCTTCTCCTTTTGTTGCTATACACATTAAAAAAGGAGCAAATTTTGTGTTAACATTCATTGGCCATAATCTGGTACATTTATATATGCACCCAACTAGCCCACTGGTTTCCACATTAATATGTGATACAGTTGATATGTCCTAATACCTTTATTTCAAATTAATGCTTGCTTTATGCTACTGCTGTTTATGTTTTAAAGTTCCTTTTGTATTGGTTACCTTTTTGTCACGACTTCCGGTAATGAAATATTTGCTGTCTGGCGTCCAATCACAAGACCAAATGATCCGGCTATGCACAGCTGTGTTTTTGTCTGTGTATGCAAAGAGGTTGAAAACTGGTTCTGGAATAAAAAAAGTAAACAGAAGAAAAATCCTTTTAGTTATTTTTTGTAAAACAAATACCTGCTCTTATTTTGCTTTGAAAGCAGTACAGGAAGGAGACCAAGGCTACAGGAATAATCAGATAGGGCACAATCTCACCATCTACTCTGTGTGTGACTTTAGAGGGAATTGGAGATATTCAGCACTTTGCAGGAAGGAGCAAGCCACATTTACTTTCATATTTATTATACATTTACTGCAACCAATAAAAAATATACCCTGCTAGTGTTACAACTGACAGATAATGAAAACAATTTTCTCTTCTGCATGCATTTCTTTCTCTGAAAAAGTGGAACAGTCAAATGTATAGTATTTAAAAATAGCCACAAGAACAATTCTCTATATCCAAAAGAGTGAAAAAAGTATAACAAGATGCCAAGAGACATAACAAAAGCTTATTAACTTACTGTTGAAACTGTTAAAAAGTAGTGAAAAAGTTTAGCTTTAAACACCTCTTTTTGCATGGACACATCAATGCTAGGTAGCTTACCTAACAGCAAAGGGTTTTTATCTTGATTTTTCCACAGTGACCAATTTCTATCTCTGGAAACTGCTAATAAGAATTTGTCATCAGGTGAAAATGCCATCTGAGTAACAGTCAAATTGTGAAAAGACAAACTTTGCAGTTGCTTCCAAGATGTGGTGCTCCACAAAATAATAACTGCATGTTCTTTTTTGGAAGCCTGTAAAAACAGAAACAAAACTACTGAAAATAAAGAAAGGGAAAAAGAAAACAAAATGATAGCCTAAAATATTAGCATGATTTTTTTAAATGTTTGCAACTGAATTAGGGCTGTATTTTCCTTTAGGAAGTCCAAGTTTTATTTTCATTCACAGATTACTATGACAGTATGGATGTTTCCCGCTTAAACTTTCTACAAAACCCTGGAAGAAGGTGGTTTTCCCCATCACAGCCATAATTAATACATGTACTGATATACTTCTTCCCTGGCAATTCACTTTCTTTTTAATTATGGCAATTCACTTTCTTTTTAAACTTGCACAACCCAGACTGCAACCTAGAATCTTGTCTGCCAATCCTATGCTCTAATTTCAAGACCACAAACCCTGTCAATCTGACATCATAGAACCCCTTTCAGTAAGTGGGGCTAAAATCTCTGTTCCTACCTTACATGCTGAGGCAACGATAGTTTTTGAATTGTTACAAGCAACACAAAATATTTCATAGCCATGTCCATATCTGAAACGAAACAGAAAATAAAATTTGTTATACAGATTATGTGATCTTAGTGATACATTTCAAGATTTATATAGTATTTTTAAAATACCACAGAGGTTTAAATTATGAGGAGATTTCAATAACAGCAATATGTATGAACATCTAATTTCCAGCATTTTCACCTAACTGCCCTAGACCAAAGCAATAAAGGAAGTATTTAAAAATGTATTTTAAAGGGAATTCAAATCTTTAAAATGGCTGGAGAGCCCAATGAGAATCAGGAGCCCCTTGTGTGAGATCCTGTACAAACATAAAGACAAAGTTCCTTACCCAGAGTATACAATCTAAAAATGACAAATGACACACAAGTTTTACATGAACTCCCCCAACATAATACATGCACACTAACACAAATCAACCAGTGTTTTCCCAATAACTTTTTTGCACAGTTCTGGAAAATCATATTCACTCACATCTGGGGAACTGGGTGTTGGAAGGTTAGCATCCACTCTGAGGCAGAGCCACAGTGTAGTATATTGTCTGAAATGTATCACTGCTGTGTTGGTACCAAAGTGAGAGTGAGAATCTGGGTAGAAGACTAGAAGGTACATACTCCTGGATGCCTTAACTTAGTCTGTTTTGTACAAATTAACTTGAAGTGACAGACAATATAGTGGTGTGAGGAATTAACTTCCAAATGTGGGGAGTGGGTAGTTTTTTTTAAGATTTAGGAAGGGAGCTGCAATGAGAAGAACGGGATCTTTGTTAAAACAAAAGACAGAACTATGTAGCACTTTAAAGACTAACAAGATGGTTTATAGGTGATGAGCTTTCGTGGGCCAGACCCACTTCCTCAGATCAATATGTGGAAGAAAATCGGCACAACCATATATACCAATGTGATACAATCAAAAAAATGAACGCATGTGAAATTGACAAATCAATTTTTAGAACAGAGTAGGGGTGAGGAGGGAAGGTTAGTTTCTGTGACATAATGACATAGGGGTGATAATAGGGGAAGTTTCTGTGAGCTAGCTTCCCCAATTATCACCCCTAATGTCATTACCTCACAGAAACTTCCCCTATTATCACCCCTATATCATTACCTCACAGAAACTAACCTTCCCCCCTCACCACCACTCTGTTCTAAAAATTGATTTGTCAATTTCACATGCGTTCATTTTTTTGATTGTATCACATTGGTATATATGGTTGTGCCGATTTTCTTCCACATATTGATCTGAGGAAGTGGGTCTGGCCCACGAAAGCTCATCACCTATAAACCATCTTGTTAGTCTTTAAAGTGCTACATAGTTCTGTCTTTTGTTTCAGCTACACCAGACTAACACGGCTGCATCTCTATCAGGATCTTTGTTAAGCTGTCTGATTGTCTTGGGACTTCACTTTCCTGAAAGGGCACTTCTATGAAGGTTTTTTTCTTCATAAAAGTAATCAGTACTTTGCTTTAAAACTTCCTACAGAAAACAACAAGAATGATATTGGAATAGCCTTCTCTGCCGCCACCCACTCCCAAGCTCTTGAGCTGGCTGAATCAATTCACAAAGAATAGGATCCTCAACCCAGCAGCTGTATGCTTTGTCAAAGATCTTGTTCTCTGTGCGACTGTTGTCAGCTAGTTGAAGAGCAAAGTACCGTTTTTCCTCTACAAAAAGAGGAGATCCCAACTGCAGTGCAAAATAGAACTCAAAGGAACTTTGTACATAAGACCTAGTCTACTCTACATATCTTTGGCAACAAAAATGTGCATGAGTACATACCAAAATGCTCCTCACACCAATATAACTCCCCTGCTACGCCAACATAATAAAATCACCCCGATAGGAGGTATAGGACTTGTATCAGTATAGTTAGGGTGGCTTACATCAGTCACTGGCTGTCATTCCTGTCAATTTCACAGGACATTGACAAGAAAGTTGGCTCCAGCTGTGCTGCTGCTGGGTCCCACTCCATGCTGGGCAGCAACCCAAGCTCCCAGCAGGATGCTCTGCTGCCCCCTAGGGTCCTGGGTCCCTCCCAGAATTAGAGCAGCTGACTGGACTCTGGCCATGGATCATCACACCAGAAGCAAGAAGCTCCAGATGGCTGCCCCCCACCCACTCCCAATTAGGAGGTGAGAAGCCTCAGGGGACAGCTGGGCTCTAGGCCCTGGCTCTCATCCTCCACACTGCTTCTCTTGGAAGAGCTCCTAGTGAGGATACGCACTACTGACAGAAGGTGGGAAGGGTGGACATCAGCCTCCACAGTAATTAACACAGTGGCTGTAAGTCGAGCTGACAGGTCCACTTACGATTGTAGTGTAGACAAAGCCTAACTTTGCAACAATTCAACCATTATATATTTCATGAATATGTATACATTTACAAAAAAATTTTAAAGTTGCAGATTGTTAACTATCCTCAGCCGTCTCTCAATCCTGTTCTTATACATTGCTACCATTACCATCTTATATCTGATGACATACAGCTGCTATTTTTGGTTTTAATTATCTTAAACCCGGAAGTTTCAAACCTTCACAATCACAGACATCACTACTGCAACTGCATACATGGAAAATCTGGGGAGCATTTAAAATAATTTTAGCTTCTTTTAATTAAATTGAGCAAACGGACCAACGGCAAATGGTATACTGACCATAGCTAAGCAGTGACTGCTATATATAAACTACTGAAGGAGGGTAACATACCTGAGGACAGACAGGTCTCATGTACACTAAAATCCCTTTCAACTTACTTTTAAATGTAGGTCTATAGCTCTATATATTTATTCTCTTAATGATCAAGAGTCTGAAACAGCTGAATTCAATTCTTAAATTTATGATGGCAAAAAATTACTAAATAATGTAACCTAAGAGAAATCATAACTAGATATGATATGACTTCATTCCAAAGTGCCCCTCATTCATCAGATTTTTAAGTGCTTCCAGCCAGTACACACACAATCAAAATCAGGGAAGATACCTGATACCTTAAACACCACTAGAAACTACTAACATTTAACTGGTAAGCAGGTATTAAAAAATTCATTTAACTTCTCACATTGTACAAAATCATCAGGATTCCAAGATAAAAAATAAATACATGCATTTCACCTCACTTAATCATTTTTGTTCTTTCTTGAAAATACAACCCCCCGTAAACTAAGTTGCAAGACTTATTTCTGATCTCAAGTAACTATTTTAACTGTGATAGCAGCCAGAATATACTTCATGAAATCAAAAGTTAGGGCTGTCGGAAGAAAAAATAAAGTCACAATAAATACTGAATTTGTATAATGTGTATTTACTTTGTTTGGTCCATAAAATTAAAAATAAGAATTCTAATAGATTATAATGTTTATTTAAACAAGTGCGGTTATGCATATATACATTATTTAAAAGTTACTGCATCATGCTCAAACAAATGTTCATTTATTTGAATGTACAAATATTGAACATAAATATAGTTGACAAAAAAAAATCTTTAAAGTAACAATTCCATACATAATGCAATATATTAAGAAATTAACTGGTTCAAAAGCGCATGAATATGAAAGCTGGACAAATGATTCTGGGAGAAAATTAGTTTATTAATTTTAACTAAATTTACTACCTTTGTAATACAATAGAGTCAGAGGGCAGCAGAAGAGCAATTTTGAGTGAGAGAGAGAGAAACATAAACCCCAGGATGATCAGAGCCTTATTCCCTGAGGTCTAAGGAGAGGTTACTACAGGTTAATTAGGGCACCTGGAGCCAATTAAGACCCCAGTCCCTTGCTTCAGTCAGAGGAGGGGAAGGAAAGCTGACTGCTGTTTGCCCCAGTACTGCTATTGACCAGAGGATGGGAGTACCAAAGGAAGGGAAGGAACAGGGACAGAACGGCAGAGGAAGGGGCAAAACAGGGGTGGCGACACAACAGGGAGGGAAGGAGCTCTGGGTTGAGCCAGGTGAGAGAGACTGGGCCGAGAGCTCTGCCACAGTCCATGCTGGGACTGAAAGCTCAACTCCAGGCAGGGCCAAGCCCTCAGTGTCGTTGCCCTGGCTAGGGACAAGGGGGAGGGGGCACTCAGCCAGAAGAGGCGGTCCAAGGGGAAACTTCACCCAGTTCAGTGGCGAAATGCCTGACTTGGGATCTAAATCATATTTGCAAAAAGGATTTAGGTAGTTAGGAGCCAAAATCCCAAAGCCTACAGACCTAAATCCATTTAAAAAACAAGACTTAGGCAGTGAAACATCTAAACATCTTTTAAAATCTGTACCCTAAATACTTTTCACAGCTTTACCTCATATTTTTATCCGTGTATCACAGAGGGATGGACATTCAGGAGGGAGCAATGGTTTAAAGCCACTACAATCTTTGGTAAATTGTTCCAATGGCTATATAACCTACCAGTAAAAATCTGCACTTCCTTTCTCGTCTGAATTTGTCTAGGTTTAATTCCTAGCCATTGGATCTTGTTATATCTTTGTCTATTAGACTGAAATCTGTATTATTAGATTTCTGTTCCCCGTGGAGGTACTTAAGACAAAATATCAAGTCACCTCAACCTTTTTTCTCATAAGATAGATAGCACTCTGAGTTTTCAATCCAATCATTCTCATGGTTCTTTTCTGAACATGCCAGTTTTTCAGCATCTTTCTTGAATTGTCAACATCAGACATTGACTCAATTCTAGTAGCAATATTACCAGTGTAAAGTACACTCCACTCCTAACTCAATAGCTCCTTGCTTATACTTACAAGCATTATGTTAGCACTTTTGACCAGTGTTGCACTGGGAGCTCATGTTCAGCTAATTAAACATAACTCCCAAGTTCTTTTAGGAGCCACTGTTTCACAAGATAGCATTCTGTTATGGATGGCCTACATTCTTTGGTCATAGGGTTCTGCTCTCATCTGTGTTTCTTTATTACTTTATTATCTTGTTATTCTTTATTATCTTGTTAGCATACATATTTTAATCCTTCTGCTCTTTCTAAAGGATATTTTAATTATTTTTATTATACTAGTGATAAGGGGTCTCAATGAGGAAATATAAGCTGCCTAATTAGCAGCAGCTGTTTTCCTCAATACAAAACTCAATGGTCAACAAAATGTTTGTTAAAGATTAAGTCTCATTTAATAAAAATTACAAGTTAAAGAGAGAAAAATCTGGTAATTCTGTCCTTCTATAGAAAAGACATATAAAGTATAGCCCCTCAACATCACCCTTGTTTTCCTAACAGGAATATGACTGTGTTCCATGAAAATAAGACATATCCCCAAATCTCCTGTTAATCTGGATACTTAGATGTTTAATAACATGTTTTATATTTTTCTTCTCTGAAGAAAACCAATTCTTTTATTTTAGCACTTTTCTTAGCAAACGGGCATTTTCTTTCCTTAAAGCTGTCCTAACTTTGAGCACCGGGTTCCTTCAGTGGCATTTTTTATGAAATAATGTGTATAACCTGACTTTAAAGTAGGTATTATGACAAAACTGCTACTGAAAGAGAGACTGGTTAGCTTTTCTAGAATGATCATAAGGAATCATTAAGTCTGCAAATGTATATGGCAAGCAGGTGCACCCACTAACTCTCTGGGAAGCTGCATATGCAATCTAATTTTGAAAAGCCAGGGAAACCCTGCTATATACAGTCTTGGCTAGAGCAGTGTTTCTTAAACTTTTTAAGACCGAGGAACACCAAACAATAACTTCTTTTTTATGAGGAACACCAGGGATTTTTTGTTGAGGAAAAAAAGCGGGGAGAGGGGCAAGACGGACCAGGGAAAAGTTATTGGGGGGAAAAAAAGGTCGCCTGACCCTTTAAGGGCAGCCATTTTGACCTCTGTTGTTCTCCACAGCACACCACCGACTGCCACTGAACTCAGTTTAACCTGGGCGAGAGGGATTCAACTGAGAATGGTGGCAAATAAGGGTGGCTGTACTGGGTATGGCATTTTTGCATCACTCCAAGATGTCATCTTGTGCTCCAAAATCTAAGCTTTCATTTAAAAAAAAAAAAAAAACACTTGTAAATCTGAACCAAGTGTAACATTTGCGTTAGTAGTGAGGCTGAAATAAACTCTAGGTGTGAGCTGCCTGCTTAGTGATCTATTCCCATTGTTCTTAGTGAATTCCCCCAGGAGTATAAATAGGGTTGCCAAGTGTCTGGAATTGACCTGGACAGTCCGGTATTTTCGCCTCCTGTCTGGTAAAAAATACCTAAAATGTCCGGTATTTTTTGATTTTTTTCCGGGCCAGGAGGCGAAAATACCGGACACCTGGCAACCCTAGCGCCCAGGCCCAGGCCCAGCCTCCTCCCTCCCCCAAACCCCGACACTCCCAGCACCCCGCCCCGGACCCCATGCTTATCTGGTTCTGCAGGGAAGCTAAGTTCTGGCTTGAACAAGAACAGAAAATGGCTGCTGGCAAAAAGCCTAAAGACCAAGGGGAAGCAATGCCTTCCCTGGGTCTTAGTGCTCAACCTCTCCCCTGTTCCTATCCCTATACTAACTCTGCACTCACTCTGAAAGGGGCCATTCTGTTTTAATGCTGTTTTATTATTTAATTTAATTTTTTTTTTGCTTAATAAGTCTCAGAGTCTTTTTTTGCTCAACAACTTTGGTCTCCCCCCCCCCCGCTTTTTCCCCCCTCGAATTTTCCCCCCGATGTTTTTTTTTTGCCGGGGGGGGGGGGGGGATATTTTTGGTTCAACCATCTGGCAACCCTAAGTATAAAAGCAAGTGTAAACATTTAAGGCTCCTTTACATTGCCAGAGTGGTGTAAATGAGCCTTATTGAAAAGGACAATAAAGCCTTATAAATGCTTATGGTACTTTAGTGATTAGAACTGGTCTAATTTTTGGACTGAAAAAAATTCCTATCAAAATATTGTCTATGAACTGTACGCTACTGACTTGGAGAGGGTCAGTAGTCAATATAAATTGTTGCATTTGAGTCCCCAGCCCTCGCTTGCTCTGCAGTTGCCTATGATGCAACTCTCCACATATGGCTGCATAAATTTATTGACTAATAACAAAAAGTGAAGGGTCAATATTAGCTACATTACTAGTGGACAGAGCGGGCTTGGTAATTTCCTCCAATGCTCCCTAATCCCATTTTCCATCCAAGGTACTGCAATTTTATATAAATCACTAAAATAGCTGAAACCAGCATGACTATATTGTGTTATTTTAGGAAATTAATTATGCAGAATTTTAAAATATTATTTGCATTATTTTTGGCACAGAATTCCCCAGGAGAAGACCATATTATATGAGGTGATCTTAATAGTCCATAAATTATGAGAAGTGGGACAACTGATAATAATGGCACATGCCAAGAAAGATTTAATAGACAAAAATTATCTACAAGTTTTAAATGATGGCACCCTGACTAGATTTAAAGTATCAGAATGTAGGTTTTCTTGCTCAGACCTGGGAATTACAGCAGCAGTTATTGCAAGCATATGCAACTGGGAAATATATATTGAAGAAGGAAGGGGGAGTGATCATTTCTCTCTGCTTTTCAAGGACAACATAAGGTTGAAGATAATGGAAAATTACTCACCTAGAATTTTAAGAAAGCTAACTGGGGGCTATTCACAAGTAAATTGTGAATGGTCACTGTGGCTGCTTTTACACAGCACAGCTATTTCGAAATAACAATGCGAGCATCCACACAGCAATTCCATTAATTCAAAATGATTTTGAAATAATGGACGGCTTATTTCGAAATCTATAAAACTAATTCCACGAGGTATAATGCTTATTCCAAAACAGCTATATCGGAATAGCATTAGTGTGCATGCTCTACAGCTGCTATGTTAAAATAGCTCCTCCCCAGGGCCATTCAGAGTAATTACTCCCCAGTGCCTCCTCGGGCTCTAAATCAAGGTAGCACGTCCACATTAGGGAAGCCTGCCTCAGACTAATTTTGAGGCTTCCCTGTAGTGTAGACGTGCTATTTCGAAATAAGCTATCTCGGAAAAAAAATTCTGAAATAGCTCATTTCGAAATAAGTGTGCTGTGTAGATGTACCCTGTGAGAGTGACACAGAATTCCAATGACAATGTAATAAAGAGGATAACAACAGCGGCTACTGTAGTCATATCCAAGATATTAAAATATCCCAAAACTAAAAACTCACTTCCATGATTGAATAAGATGTGCAAATGTCAGTTAAAGAAGTTTATAAGAAACCAAAATTTACAATGAATAGTGACAATCTAATGAAGTAAGGCAATACCATAAAACACTGTAACAAAATCAAAGAAAATAGGAGGAATATTGTGGGAGGTTAAATAAAGCTATCAAAGCATCAGAAATAAACCAGAAAAATATGAATGAATGAAGGAATGAATTTCAGAAAAAGAGAAGTTACATCCCAGGTCTTATTGGAACTGACAAAATAGTTATAAGTTCTAATTATGAGAAAGCAGAGGTTTTAAAAGAAACTTTAAGGGTGAATAATAATGAAAACCAAAATGCAGTATGCCACCAGGTTAAAAGAATTCACTGAAGATCTATAATGTAGTTGGGAAAACCATGAAGTTACTATACTGAATGAAAGTCTTTGTAATATGCAGGAACTACAGAAAACTATTGATATAAGCAAAACTATTTATCCAGGTAAATATAAAACATGCAATATAGCAAGTACAGGGAGATAAAGTCTACGGGTCAGTCTTAAAGTGGAGATATCTGGAAGGCGCTGGACTGGAGCAAGCACCTGTGGCTAAAGCTACACAGGGTCTAGGAATTATTTATTGAACTTTTGTTTGTTCAACTTTATAACCCCAAAAGGGGTGAGAACTAAATGGTGACCAGAGCAAGTTACTAGAAGAAAGTGGATCATGGAGAAAGCGACAAGAGGGCACCCAATGTAGTGAGAGTTATATTCCCCCACCTAGAAGCAAGATAACAAAACTAGTGATGAGTGGACAAACCCTCTTATGGTTGGGCTTGATTTGTGGAAGGAAGGAATTTGGAAGCATAAGATTATCAACAATTTAATCCCCACCTGATGTAAACAAAAAACTCTCTCAAACCTCATTATGAGGAAAAAACAGTGGACTACACTTACAGTTCACTGAATTTAAGGAAGACTAAGGAGCTACATTTTTAGCAGAATACTCACACAATTCATTCCACCCTGGTACTGTGTAATGAACAAAACTTTTGTGCACAAGAAAAATTGTGTGTCTTTCAAAGTTTGCAGTCAATCACACTAATGAAATTAGTTTATGTACTGTTGAAGTGAGCAAACTTTCTAATATATTATATAGAATATACATTTACACATTTCTGATAACATTTTAGTGTCAATCACAAAAGTAAGTGCCTCAAGAATACAAAAGGTTCAGTATGTAAATAAAACTGCTGCATACTAATTCAACAGAGATTTTTCCAAAAGGATTAGCATAAATTTTAAAATGCTTAATCTCACATTATGTCGCATTCTTTATATGGAAGTTAGGTTATGCAAACACTTCAGTGGATTTTTATAGTAACATTATCTAATCAAGTCAATATTTATCAAAATTGAACATTTTTTCCAAATTTTGGTGATGGAGTTAAAGCTTGAATATTAGGCACAGAAATCTAGGTGCTAAGCAAGCTATTTTTAGCAAACCAGTTCCTAACACTGTTTTCCAGCTGCTACAGACACATGCCATCTACATTATGCGATTTTATGTTGCTTCTTTTAAGATTAATGCTATGCAATAAAATTGAAAGCCAAGAATATTTTACATCCACTGCCTATCAAAAAAATTCAGTATCTCTAAAAATAGAGGGAAATCAATTAGATTAAATAAGCCACTCACAACCCCCGCTAAATGCAATATAGTTGTGATTTTAAGTGATGTGGATCACAAAAATGTCAAGGTTGTATTACTGCACAGGAATCCAAAACGATGGATATACTGAAATGTAGCTAGCCTTCTCCCCCCACACTTTTAACTGGTTATTTCTGAGGCAGGGGAAAAAATGAATGGTCAATCTTGAACTTTAACTTTTTAAAACAAGAAAAAAAATGCTTTCCTGTTGGACACCCAAGGCTCAATACAAATGGAACTCAAGGACTTTTTAATGTGAATTATGGGTCATTCATAGAATGGGAAAGTGGGTGTGGGAAAATCACTGGCACTATGATGGGATTCCCCCTTTTGTTGGAACCCTTCAGTCACCTTGAAAGAGAATCTTGAGTGGGTCTGTCCTATAGAAAATTAGTCACTAGAGCAGTGGTCCCCAACTTTTTGGGGCTGCTGGGCGCGGGGCCGCTCACGCACTGAGCGCCCGGGGGAGGGGCCACGCATGTGCCGCGCGCCCAGGGCTGCCCACGCGCCCGGCACCGTGCATGTGCCGCGCGCCCGGGGCAGGGGCCGCCCATGTGCTACGCGCCCGGGGCCGGCACCATGCATATGCCGCATACCCAGGGCCGGTACCGCGCATGCGCTGCGCGCCGGGGGTGGGGACGGCCCAGATGATTCGGCAGGCACAGATAAATGCCCTGGCGGGTGCCATGGCACCTGCAGGCACCATATTGGGGACCACTGCACTAGAGCTTGACCTGACCAACCCAGAATATTCCAACTCGCTGAGGTGTCATTACAGGAGGTTTTGGAACAAACTGATAAACTAAACAATAACAAGTCCCCAGGACCAGGTGGCATACACCCAAGAATTCTGAAAGAACTCAAATGTGAAACTGCAGAGCTACTGTGGTTTGTAACTTATCCTTTAAATCATCTTCTCTACTTAATGATTGGAAGATAGCTAAACAGACACCGATTTTCAAAAAAGGCTCTAGAGGTAATCCTGGCAATTACAGTCCGGTAAGTCTAATGTCAGTACTGGGCAAATTGGTTGAAACTATAGTAAAAAACAAAATTGTCTCACACAGATGAAAAATTGTCACATACAGATTAACATAATTTGTTGGGTGAAAATCAACATGGTTTATGTAAAGAGAAATCATGTATTACTAATCTACTAGAATTTTTTGAGGGGGTCAACAAGCATGTGGACAAGGGGGATCTAGCAGACATTGTGTACTTAGATTTCTAGAAAGCTTCTGACATGGTTCATCACCAAAGGCTCTTAAGCAAAGTGAGCTGTCATGGGATAAGAGGGAAGGTCCTCTCATGGACTGGTAACTGGTTAAAAGATAGGAAACAAAGGATAGGAATAAATGGTCAGTTTTCAGACTCGAGAGAGGTAATTCAGGGGTCTCTACTGGGACCAAATCTATTCAACATATTCATAAATAATGCAGAGATGAGGTGAATAGCGAGGTGGCAAAATTTGCAGATAATACTAAACTTCTCAATACAATTAAGTCCAAAGCAGATTGCGAAGAGCTTCAAAAGAACTTCACAAAACTTGTTGACTGGGCAACAAAATGGCAGATACATTTTAATGTCGATAAATGCGAAGTAATGCATGTTGGAAAACATAATCTCAACTATACATATAAAATGATGGGGACTAAATTAGCTATTACCACTCAAGAGAGAGATCTGGGAGTCACTGTGGATAGTTCTCTGAAAACATCCACTCAATATGCTGGAGCAGTCAAAAAAGGAATAATTTAGAAAGGGATAGAGAATAACACAGAGAATATCTTATTGCCTCTGTATAAATCCATGGTACGCCTACATCTTGAGTACTGCATGCAGATGTGGTCATCTCATCTCAAAAAAGATATCCTGACATTGAAAAAGTTCAGAAAAAGGCAACAAAACTTTTAGGGGTACGAAATGGCCACCATATGAAGAGAGATTAATAAACCTGGGACTTTTCATCTTAGAAAAGAGGAAATGAAGGGGGATATGATAGAGGTCTATAAAATCAAGACAGGTGTAGAGAAAGTAAATAAGGATTAGTTATTTACTTGTTCCCATAACACAAGAACTAGGGGGTCATGAATTAATAGGCAGCAGGTTTAAAATACGGATATGACAATTCAAATGCTTAAATGGTTAACCTACGAGCCTGGGCTCACTGGTTAACCTTCACGGCTACACACAAGCTCTCCCCCTCTTTCCAGCGCTACTGCTTCTGACACAGAGGCAACAACGCGGCGGAAGGAGAAGTGGCAGCTCCGCAAGCCGGCATACGTGGGTGGCCGACTTAAAAGCTGGCTCCCCAGCTGCACCGGCTCTTGCAGAGCTGCCCGCCCCCCCCCCCCCCCCCAGACACGTGTAAATATATAACTGCTGAAAATGTTACCAGTTATGTGTTTACAAAAAAAAATACTTTTTAACATTCCTAGTTTAAAATAACAAAAAAAAGTACTACTTCACACAACTCTCAGTCAACCTATGGAACTTCTTGCCAGAGGATATTGTGAAAAATTCAAAAAGAACTAGATGAATTAATGGAGGATAGGTCCATCAATGGCTATTAGCCAAGATGGGTAAGAATGGTGTCCCTAGCCTCTGTCAGAAGCTGGAAAGGGGTGAAAGGGGTGGGATCACTTGATGGTTACCTGTTCTGTTCATTCCCTCTGGACACCTGGCATTGGCCACTGTTGGAAGATAGGGTACTGGGCTAAATGGGCCTTTTGTCTGACCACATATGGCCATTCTTATGTTCTTATGTCATTATCTGTATCTATAATGTGTAATGTAAGGTGTGATATACAAAGTGGTAACACAATGTTCCTGAAAATCACTGAGTGATGTATACATGCAGGGTGTGTTCAAAGAATGATGTGATGGAATTATGAATAGGAATCCTAGTTGTTTTTACAGATATTAACACAGCTACCCCTCTGAAACGGGACTGTGTTTGGTTGTGTTATTGTTAAGACTTGCTCTATTACAATGTTAACTTTGATCAGAATGAAGCTCAATAGAGTTTTGTGGTCCCACTGGTTTCACCCATCCCCCTAGGACTGAGTGTTTTAAGCCAGTGACATCTTTCTCAATCACTTTATGAAAATTCCAAACACCATGAATGCCAAGAAAACATTGCTTTTATATATTTTAGGAACAATGAATTCCAACATACTCTTTATTTTTATTTATTGTGTGCATTACTTTTGCCCGAACGGTACTAGCTGACATGACTACATTATGTGAGAACACATTTTTGTTATTTATGTTTATTGTAAATGCTATGTTCTTTATTTCCATATAATCTAGGAGAAATAAAGCTTCAATGGATCATAAAGATCCGTGTTTGTGTAAGAGCACTTATGGCTGGAAATATTGTAAGGGTTTTCTATAGCTTCAGAACACTGCTTTTGACTATCATTAGTAGTCTGACCGCAGATATAAACCCTTTAGTCTTAATGAGTCTTATCAATTTTGAATGGGATGCAGGTCACAGTGTTTTTTTAAATAGGAGGGTTCAAAAGTGCTACATGAAGCTGATAAGGAGCTATGCTTGACTACTATGCTACAGACACACCTCTTGTGAGATACAGAAATAACTTATTTAAAAATATTATCAGTTTCTATTAATCCACTGTCAACTTGTATACTGACACATGTTAAAAAGCTTTTTATAACCTACATACTGAACATGCACAACGTGGAAACAACTAGCAAATGAATGAATAAAAGCACAGGAAATTAAGAACAAAAGAACCCTAGAGGGGCTGCACCTGTTGCTCTCTATGCTTGCTAACCTCCCTCTCTCTGGCAGCTTTCGCAGCCAGAGAGTGTGAGAGCATGATGACATCATTCTGTCACCTGGCAGGAAAAACTTTTGTATATATATAGAGAGATAACATAAACATGGGTAATAACGTGTAAGGTTACATAAATCAGTTACAAGAGTTTCTATGATATTTTGTAACATTTCTGTATTTGTATAAAACAAAATAACTTACAGCTTTTGAACTTCAGGCCATAAGGTATTCTGCAATAAATGATCTTCTGTGGGAGGTTCTACAAAACATATGTATACATTTTATTTAAATTTAGTATAGTGTTCTTCTTTACCAATTACGGTAATGTCTCTCTCCAAAAGAGTAACAACCAAAATACCTCATTCTAGTAATGAAAGCAACTACTAATTCATATAAAATTCCCTTTTATGTTGCATACCTGTAAGAATGAGGGGTTGAAAATAAATCTGACGATACTGATTGGAAACGCTATTAAATATTCCTTCCTCATCAGCTGGCTGAGTTGTCATATCTCCTGTTCAAAATAAATATTTAATTCAGCCAGAGAGAAAATATTTGACCTGAAAATTTGGTTACATATATGTAAAGAGATCCTATTAACATTAAGACAGAAATTATCTAGATGAAGATGTATCTATTTCCAGTAATATTCTAAAATGGAAATTAATTTAAGTAGCTAATGTACATCTAGGAAAATTGGGGAGGGGGGAACCTTTGTCAAGCAAATATATAGTATGAAATGGCAATATGTCTTTCTTGATGACTTTCTTTCTGGGACTGATCTCTCCTTGGATTATAGACATTTGGTCTGAGGCAGTTCAGACAAGGGATGTGAATGTTTAATTGGTTAACCAGTTAGCCTCACCCATTAACCAATTAAATTAGATTTTTACATCCTTAGTTCAGACTCATCCACAAACAGGAGTTGGCCATGTGCTTCTCCCCGTGTACTAGGAGAGTATTTTCAAAGATGTGTGGAAACACTAAGGCTAAGATTTTAAAAACAGATGCCTAAAGTTAGCCTTGCAAATCTATATTTAAGCTCCTAATTAAAGAGTTAATTTTCTAAGTTGACAAACTCTGCATTTCCCATGAACTTACATATGAGCTGTTGGGTGCTCAGCACTTAAATACAGTCAATGCCTAAAGTTAAAACAAATTAAAATGTATCTGTTAATCTGACCCTAGAGAGACCATTGAAAAGATACAAAAGAACGTATTATGTAGGGGAAACTCAGAGAGACAGTCTCAGAAATGGTATTATCAAATAATACATTTTCAATTCCAGATGATGACTTCTACTCCAGAAAAGATACCTGGCACACAGAAAGCATTAAGAAACCACACATAAGCAGGGAGGAAAAATGAAACAGAAGAGAAAGGTTCTCCCTTCCCCATAGTCACCATCACTTATCTATTTTCAGACACTCTGGGGCACCTTCATGGTGAAAGATGCTTCTGCAGAGTAATAAAAGTCAAGCCTAGAGTGATTTACCAAATTGTTGATAGTGTTAATGGATGACTAGTTGGCATTCTTACAGATTTTTTTTCTGTACTAGCTGGTGCCCTTTCTACCTATCCTACTTTGGAATGTGTTGAGTAGGCTCTGAACTTTTCTGTAATTAGTTTATTCGCTTGTAAAAATACTTCAATGGACAGAATACTTTTTGGCTCCTCTCAGGCCCAGACATGTAAGGTGAAAAAGAACATATTAAGATCTTTTCCTGAACTGATCAGGTCCACAAATATATAGTGTATATTTTAATTGTTTTTAAAAATCACCATCATATGCTCCACTTGTTTTCATTTGCTAAAGTTTTGGGATATGTGAAAAAGTATTAATCTCAGTTATGAATTATTTTGTTCTACGAACTACTTTGCCTGCATGTCTTATACAATCAGAGATTTAGAGAGAACTTTTGCTGAAATGATTGTGACCAAGAAACAAAGTTTTAAGAATAGATTCCAACTAGAAAAGATAGGTCTAACTATTCAGTTGAAGCCTTAATAATATCTGTAATGGATGTTGGATAAGCTTGTAAAGGATGAATGATTTTTAGCACAGGTGTGGAATGTGATGACCGGCAGTATTAGGCCCAATTCTAGGCTGTTTTATGAGAAATCCAGAAGAGCTGGAATGTCTAGATTCTTTGGACTAATAATTTTACATTGAAATCCCTAGAATGTTGTCTAAGCTCTTGTGTAGGCTCAGAGGTTAGAAAGCCAGTGTAAGTTAAGAGTTTTACTGTAATTTACCACCCTATCTGATTTAATATGAGCTGCTCAAAAGCCAACCTGTCAAATTCAGTTAACCTGGATTAGTACGTAGGAGCACACACCGTCAGAGATCTCTTTAGACCACTAGAGAAAGAACAAAATCCTGTGAGAACTCCACTAGGTTGAGATATTATAGCAGTCTTGACCATCTGGAAGTGAAAAAAAGACCACTTCCTTTCTAAATCTTTTTAACCCCGCTTCCCTGGGGAGATGCCTAGACCCTTTGTGAGCTACTCAATCTGTCTTGAAAAAACCCTGATCAAGTGTTTCATGTTAGTGTTATATGACAGACTGGATATTGTTAAACTTGGACGTGGTCTAACTTGGTTATCAGCTAGAAAATATCTTGGTTATCAGCTAGAAAATGTCTATTCTGTGTTTTATATGCTGATAGCTTTTTTTCTCCTTTTTTATGTGTTGAAGTTAAGTGCCACCTTTAGCTAGATCACTCTTATGGAGAACATGTGAGTCTCTTGCTCTGAGAAGCCTTGTTTCTTTGTCTAAGCCATCCTATATCAGCACCTTCATTTACACACGTCAGTATTAAAAATTCCTATGCCTGTCTCTGATGGCAAAGAAAGGAGAGGTTATTGTTGTCACTTCTAAACTTCAGGAGATCATTCAAATAGGGTGTGGGAACCAATAAAAAAGCCTACCTACCCAGGTAAATGCTCAACACTAACAACAATTCCAGGTGATCTTAAATGTTTATCAGTTGTATGGCAGCAGACTTACAAATGGCAACAAACTCTTTTAAGATAAATATTGATGTAAATTAATACGGAAGTGTTTTCACTATTCCACAACAGTCTTACCCTGAAAGACAGCTTTATTGGACAAACCCAAAGCAGGCACAGCTGCACCTTCTGGAAGTTCAATAGTTTCCTGGTTAAAAAAAAAAAGTTAACATATTATGCACAAGTTTTCATGCAGAAATTAGTATACTTTATGGGTACTATAAAATCAAGGGCCAGATTTCACCAGAGGGAAGTAAAGATGTGTCACATTGTAGAAGAAATCTCTGAATCATCCAGAATTCCTCAGGGAAGTATACGCTTGAGCAGCTGCTCTGCCAGACTTTGAAAGCCTTTGCATGTGTCAGCCCCTCCTCTCAAACTACATATGGTGAACTTTGATGTGAAGCATGCATCTTTAATCATTTCAGCACAGGTATTCCATAGTAACTTCTCTTATTCAGTATACACATTCATAAAATCATAGAGCCCTAGGGCTGGAAGAGACCTCGGGAGGTCATCGAGTCCAGCCCCCTGCCCAAAAAGCAGGACCAACCCCAACTAAATCATCCCAGCCAAGACTTTGTCAAGCCAAGACTAAAAAACGTCTAGGGATAGAGATTCTACCACCTCCCTAGGTAACCCATTCCAGTGATTCACCACCCTCCTAGTGAAATAGTTTTTCCTAATATCCAACTTAGACCTCCCTCACTGTAACTTGAGACCATTGCTCCTTGTTCTGTCATCCGTCACTACTGAGAACAGTCTCTCTTCATCCTATCTGGAACCTCCCTTCAGGAAGCTGAAGGCTGCTATCAAATTCCCCCTCACTCTTCTCTTCTGCAGACTAAATAAGCCCAAATCCCTCAGCTTCTCCTCGTAGGTCAAGTGCTCCAGCCCCATAATCATTCTGGTTGCCCTCCACGGGACCCTCTCCAATGTGTCCACATCCTTTCTGAAGTGGGGGGCCCAGAACTGGACGTAGTACTCTAGATGTGGCCTCACCAGTGCAGAATAAAGGGGAATAATCACTTCGCTAGATCTGCTGGCAATGCTCCTCCTAATGCACCCTAATATGCCACTGGCCTTCTTGGCTACAAGGGCACACTGTTGACTCATATCCAGCTCCTCATCCACTGTAATCCCCAGGTCCTTTTCTGCTGAACTGCTACCTAACCAGTCGGTCCCCAGCCTGTAACAATGCTTGGGATTCTTCCATCCCAAGTACCTGTCTTTGTTCAACCTCATCAGATTTCATTTGGCCCAATCCTCTAATCTGTCTAGGTCATTCTGGACCCTGTCCTTGCCCTTCAACGTATCTACCTCTCCCCCTATCTTAGTGTCACCCGCAAACTTGCTGAGGTTGCAATCCATCCCCTCATCCAGGTCATTAATGAATATGTTGAATAAAACTGGCCCTAGGACCAATCCTTGGGATTGCTTTTATAAAGTATATACTGAACTCAAACAATGCTGTTTCCAGGAAGACAAGATCTGGAAACCGGGAGTTTTGAGATTTGTGTAGAAGGAAGGATTTTTCTGGGAGACAGGAGATAAGAGTACATGACTGGGATTTTCAAGTAGGCTTCTGGTGCCTAAGGGGTAGCTTTGCTTAAGGCACATGGCAGGATAGGAAGAGAGAAGATCCTGCTAGATGACTGGCAGTTTGCAGCAGCTATATGTCAAATAAAGGGAAGTCCTGGAAGAAAGCCAAAGACAGAAGAAGGAAATCAGGTTGGGGCACTTTTCATGGATAAGGTGGCAGAGTGTGGGAGGCAGAGACGAAGGAGATCAGTACCTGCTCATGCATATATGAATACTCTGCTCCTATATGTAAATTCACCAAATCAAAAATATTTCCAGGATTGGATTAAGATTTAAAACCAATACCCTAGCTGATTAACAATATTTAATTACATCATAAAGTGACATCAGAAACCCAGAATACAAATGATAGTCCATAAAATCTTGTTTAAAGGGGATTATTTTAGTATAAAGTATGAATTTAAAGCAATACAACTGTTCTGGGAATAACCTCATGTGGACACACTTATTTTGGTAACAGTGTCTCAAGCCATAAGGCTGATATTTAAGCTAAATTTAAAAAAGCCAGTTTTATATCAGAATAAGTGTGCCCAAACAGGGTGTTATTCTGATAAAACTATATATAGAAAGATTATAACTATGTACAATACAACTGGTGAAACTTTCCTGTGCAGACAAGACCTGTAACAAGTTCTGGAATACTGTAGGTCACAAAGTACAAAGGGATAACTGTGTAATCAAACAGAGCATCTGTCTACATCATACAGTTCAATATGTTATTTTGTATTGCGTTATTAACACGATTTACAGAGTTAAAGACAAATAGTGAGAAATAATATGAGTAACCATGGGAGAAGATTTTTTTTTTTTTGCTGATATTTAACATATGGCACTCTAAAATGTTCAGACACTATAAGATTGCTCCAGCTACAGCAGAGAGAGCTCACGAGTCTGCAGTGCAGAGAATATGTTAGGGAATGGCAAGGCAGCCAGTGCTTGGTGAGCAAATAGAGAGCAAGAAAGATTAAACCTGAGAAAGACAGCCTATTAAAACTAAGCAAGTTATAGCAAGAGAAAAAATGGGATCTTAAAATGAACAGAAAACTAGTGAAGTTGTTTTATAGTATAGAGATACTGTAGTCAAGTCTCTTTGTGTGGATAAAAAGCAAAGCTGGAATATAAAAACCTCAGTTTGACAGTTTGAAGACGGTTTGAAGAGACGGCAAGGAAAGAGACAATGATGAGAAGGTATATAACATGTATATAGAGTATCTAATTCAGTATCTTATGGGAGTCTGAATTGTTTCAAAATATACCATTAAAGAATAACTACCTCACAACAGTAACTACCTCTATAAAATGCTATTATGCCAATACACTCTTGAGGACTAGTCACAAGATTTGTTTTGAAGTGTTTGTTAAGAGTAGCTTACATTTGCTAATCTTTACTACAAAGCCACACACTTTAGGACCCTAAACAACCTTCTTTCTATCTAGCCAATTTCATAAAAACAAGAGATAAAGTAAAGTACACACACACCTGACTAAACAGAATGCAAAGAAAAATATCTAAGAGCTGTGGTTTCAGGATTTTTTATTATTTTGACATTTTATGAATAAAAGTTATGCAGTAGTGATCATTCTCTCCCTCCTCCCCCAAAGGAGCCACTTGTTTGTTTGTTTGTTTAAATACTTACACTGGAACACAGTTTCTCCACTGAAATACCACTGATGTTACTGAAGTTTTCCACAAAATTTTTGGGGGCAGTAAACACTCGAAGCACTTTTTCATCGGCTCCAGAAACAAACTGAAATCGGCTGGTCATTGCTAGACAATGCAAGTCATATCCATGGACTTGAGGCCTTGCAATTTCATGCCAAGTTACCTACGTAAAAAGCAACCATAGTAGTAAAATGACCAGTGTTTAAATTCAGTAACAGATTAATCAATCATCTTCAAACTAAGGTTCCTTAAATATTGCATTAAAGTTAAGTTAATCTTCTGCTGACATTCTTTAAAATAAAAAAAAAACCACTATCAACTCACCACACCATGACTAAAATACTTCAGCTGAAGAACGGCAATCTTAACAAACTCTCCCAACAATTAACTAGAAGGGATAAAAATCAACGATTTAAAAAAAAATTAAAAATCAGTTTATTTAAATCGGATTTTTTGATAAAATGCTTTTTTGAGGAAAAAACCTCCCTAAAGATAGTTTTAATTAAGACCAACGAGTAGTCCTGTGGCACCTTAGAGAACAACAAAAACATATATAGTATCAATTGTCTTTTTTGTAGTGGGTCTACAGCAGTTCATGATGACCTCTTGTACAAATACACAACGTACAGGTTCAAGACGAGTCAGCCCATCAGAAGCCACGCCTGGAGGTGGAGCGTCCATAGGTTGGAATGATGTGTCTGCCTGTTCTGTTGCGTGAGCAGAGACGACACCAGCAGGAAGCACCACAGAAGAGCTGTAGTAGGTACAGATACCATGTTTGTCTGTGCCAATTGGGGGCTATGAGAATGACCCTGGCCTTACCTGATTTGATTTTGAGAATCACCTGTTGGAGGAGTGGAAACGGGGGGAATGCATAAAGCAGAGGTGCTTCCCATTTTATGCTGAACATGTCCCCTAGAGAGTGGTGGCCTATCCCAGGCCTGGAGAAATAATTGCGACATTGGGTGTTTGACTGGCCTGCAAACAAGCCCACAGTGGGGAATCCCCACCTTTTGAATAGGGGAACCAGCATTGAAGGGTTGAGTCCCCACTCGTGATTCTGCAGAAAATGCCTGCTGAGGTTGTCTGCCGGCACCTTTTCTTTGCCTGGCAGGTAGGCCGTGATTAGGTGGATGTTTCGTGGGATGCACCACTCCCATAGGTGGACTGCTTCCTGGCACAGTGGATAGGATCGCCCTCCCCCCACCATTTTATATAAAATGCTGTGGTGAGGTTGTCTGTGATATTTGCACTGTCCTGTTCTGAATTAAGGGGAGGAAGTGTGAGCAAGCATTGCAGACTGCTCTGAGTTCCAGCAGGATGACATGTTGCTTGGCCTCCTCCTGTGACCATTGTTGTCTGAATGACACAGTGGTCTAGATAGGCTCCCTATCCTATCAGGGAGGCATGCATGGTGATTGTTACAGACAGCTGTGGGGGTTGGAAGGGCACTCCCTTGCAGACATTGTCGTTAATGGTCCACCAAGAGAGAGCGGTCTTTATTTTGGAGGGCATAGCAAGCTGTTTGTTGATATGGTGGACATGCGGTCTGTATACCATGAGTAACCAGGCCTGTAGTGGTATCATACAGAGGCGCACGTATGATACCACAAGCATGGCTGCTGCCATATGTCCCAGAAGTAGAAAGCAGTGACGTGCCATAATGTATGGACTGTCCTGTACTAACAATATGAGGTCCATGATTACGGAGAATCTTGTTTTGGTAGGGATGCTATTGGGGTTAGGCAGTCCAGATGTCCCCCCTATGAATTCTAAGCTCTGGGTGGGAATGAACATGCATTTCTGCAGATTTATTTGGAGCCCTAAACTGTCAAATAGGGCTCTGGTGCCTGTTCTGTGTCGCATGCAGTAAGGCCCCTCAGTAGGCAGTCATCTAGGTATGGGAAGATGGTAATCCCCATCTTTCGCAAGTATGCTGCCACCACTGCCAGGACCTTGAAAAAGACCCAGGGGGCTGTTGAGAATCTGAATGGCACACTCAGTATTGGAAATGGAGGTCTCAGATGATGAATCGTACGAAGTGCCTGTGCACTCGGTGTATAGAAATATGAAAATAGGCATCCTGGAGGTCGAGGGTAGACAGCCAGGCTCCCCTTCTCCAAGGCAGGAATGACTGTGGCCAGGATTATCATTTTGAAATGCTGGGTTTGAATAAACTGATTGAGCTTGTGGAGGTCCAGAAAGGCCTCCATCTGTCCATCTTTTTGGCTGTGAGGAAATAATGGGAGTAGAATCCCTTGCCCCTGTGACCCGGGGGTACATGTTCTATGGCACCCAGTTGAAGGAGACGGCCCACTTTGTGTAGGAGCATGTCTTCGTAAGAGGGGTCCCTGAAGAGGGATGGGCAGGAGGGTAGGAGGGAGGGGTAACTGAAAATGGGATACAGTAATCCGTTTGGATAATTTCCAGCACCCACTTGGTGATGGTGATGGTGTGCCATGCTGGACAGAGTGAGGCTAGTCTGTTGCCAAATGTGAATAAGCTGGATTGCTGCCTTGGAGAAAATGGGGCTGACAGCTCCTCGACCACATTTCAAAAGGCCTATTCTGGCATGGCCAGTGCTTGCTGTCATACTGCCTGTGCTGTTGGTTAAAGGGTGTTGGTCTCTATCTTTGTGTAAATGACCTTTCCTGCTTTCTTCTTGTGATAGGAAAATGGATGCTAATCGTGTTGAGCATGGCTCATTAGTCCCTGAAGGTATGAAGCAAGTCATCGGTGGACTCGGTGAAGAGCTTAGTGCCCTCAAAGAGCAAGGCCTCAACTGTGGACTGTACCTCTCTGGGGACTCCAGAGAGCTGCAGGCATCGTGGCAGCCGAATATAATGTGGCCTATAGAGCTGTTCGCGAGATTAAAGCCCTCTCATTGATGTTTGATTTAAATTGCTTTCTTTTGTTGTCTGGGAGGAATTCAATAAATGTTGTTAACTAGTCAAAAATGTTGTGGGTGTATTTTACCAGAAGTGCCATGTAATTGGAAATTCTGAGTTGCAAGCGGGCTGAAGAGTAGGCTTTCCTGCCAAACAAGTCCAGTGTTTTCCAATCCCTGTCATAAGGGATTGTGCAGTGTGTATGATGTCTGCCCCATCGCAATTTGCAGCAGTATAAGTTGACTTGCTGGTGCCGGATGCTTAGCATGGGCCAGTGCCATTTGTCTCCTCTGAGCCACTAGTGTCGACTGCTTTGGTGGTGCCGATGGTGCCATGGGTGGTGACATGGTAGTGCACAGTGCCGACGCTGAATGTGGTCTGGTTGGCACCGTGGTCAATACTGACTGTGTCCTGGCTGGTGCCAATGTAGAAGTGTGTTGAAGGAGGATCAAACCTTCTTCTTGGAGTCTCAGCCCGTCAGTGCCGGAATCACCAGCGGCTTGTTTTTCCAGCACCTTCGGTGCAGCCGGTGCCAGGGCAGCCTGCTTGTGTAGAGTTTCCTTGAGGGAGAGTTAGCCCCTGAGGAGGAGTGGGATATCTTCTTGGGCGCCTGAGCCCTGTCAGAGTCTTTAGGGCTCGATCTTGTGGGAGTCACTCTCTCAGAAGCTGCACCAGGAGATGGTTGCCTAGGCAGTTTAATGTGCTCTGGGCCCAAAGCAGGTTGGGCTGTTTTCTCAAGAAGCATCATTTTCAATTGGAGCTCCCTAGCTTTCCTGGTCCTTGAAGTTAACTTCATGCAGTGGGGGCACTGGTCGGCAGAGTGTTCCTCACCCAAGCAGTGGACACACTGAGAATGTCCATCCAAAATAGGAATGGACAACCTGCAGGTTATACACCTCTTAAAACCAGGCAAACCAGATATGTCCCAGGAAAAAAAACAGTTGCTGGAAGACAGGAACCATGAAGCTAAACTAGCAGTAACTACTCTAGTTGTCCTAAGAACATCATTTTTTTCCTTTTTCTTTTTTTAAAATTACAACTGTGAACTGTTAAAACCAAATAATAAAGAAGAAAAACTGCTACTAATAACTAACACTAACAAATGCTTGAGGGCGATCGCTGGGCTCTGACCAAAGCCAATGGCGGTAGAGAATGAACTGCAAATGCAGAACAGCCATTTCAAAGTTGCGTGCCAGCAGCCTTGCGTGCACACCCAACCATGGCATTACTACCTAAGATGTCCAATTAGAAGCGCAGCAGCGCTAGGACACCACGGCTACGTCTACATTGCATATTCTTGCACAAAGGAGATATGCAAATGAGGTGCAGCAATGAATATCGCCACGCCTCATTTGCATACCCAATGAGACGCCATTTTGTGCAAGGGGCTTTTGCGCAAGAGCCATTCTGCTTGGAAATAAGTGGCAGAACGACTTTTGCGCAAAAGCCCCTTGCACAAAAATGGAGGCTCATTAGGTATGTAAATGAGACGTGGCGATATTCATCACTGTGCCTCATTTGCATATCTTCTTGTGCAAGAATGTGCAATGCAGTCGTAGCCCTAAGGTGGAATACCCATAGGCACACTCCTTGAAGAAGAATGTACATTTTTACTGGAGAAAGTTTCAGCTTAAACATTTGCCTCCCTTGGATGTGGCAGCCCACAGTATCATGGGGCCAGAGCCAGAGTCTCCAGCAGCCCATGTCAGCATGGGGCTGGAGCCGCAGGGAACACAGGGCTGAGGCCGGCACCCTGTTACAGCCCCGAGGCAGCATGGCGCTTGGGTGGAGTCCCATTAAAGCCCTCTGGAGTACGTGGCTGGCACTGGAGACCCGTGGCAGCCCCCTGGGAGCATGGGGTGAGGCCGGAACCCCGTGGCAAATGGGCCAGAGTCCTGCAGCAGGGGCTAGAGCCTGTGACGCCCAGGGAGCCAGCAGCAGCTGGGTAAAACACCCCAGCCAGGTTGGGGGAGGTGGAGAGTGAGTTAGGGTGCCTGCTGGGGTAGCCTGCCAGCAGCAGGAGATAGGCTTGGGGGCCAGTGGCAGGAGACCTCCCTGGTCCAGCAAATTCTCTCATTCGGGACTGGCCAGGTATCAACGGTGCCAGACCAGGGAGGTCCAACCTGTACTGCAAATGCAAGAGAAATAAAAAGTCAAGGAAAACTGACTAGACTTAAATGAAACTGACTATACCAGTTGTTTCAGGAGGTAGCCGAGTTAGTCTGTACAGAATAAACTTAAAAACACAACAAATAGTCTGGTAGCACTTCATAGACTAATGAAACATGTAGATGGTATCATAAGCTTCCATGGGCACAGCCCACTTCTTCAGATGACCGGACTTTCACACAAAATAAAAGGCAAAAAAGTACACTAAATCATACGAAATAATATGCTTAACAAAGTAAAGGAATTTTTTTCTTAAAATGAAAAATGTAACCAAATTCCCTTTCATAAAAACTATCACCTTTTGCCACTGCACATATCTGATAGGGATGTGAACAGGTAATCAGTGCCTGGGAGCAGCCCAAATTGGGGCAGGAGCCAACAGATCAAGTTGTCCCCCCCTTTAATAAGTTAACCAATTAATCCCTATGTTTAACCAGTTAACCAATTAAATGGAATTGTACATCCCTAATATTTAACACCTTACTTTGCAAAACAGAGTTCTTTGGGTTGATGATAAAATAGGATCTTAGTAGTTATTTGTTACTATTAACATTATGGTAATACCCAGAGGTCACAATCGGACAGAGATCCTATTGTACAGGTTGGACCTCTGTGGACCAACACCCTCAGGACCTGACTGGTCCCGGATGGGGGATTTTGCCGGACCAGGGGACGTCATTTTTGGACCCCTGCCACTGACCCCCATGGCACAGCCGCTGGCCTCCCAGCCGGCTACCCACCTCCTGCTGGCCCTGCTGACCCACTGGGCAGCCATCGCTGCCCTGGCTCCAGTGGGTAGCCCGGCACTGAGGCTCCAGGCAGCCAAGTGCACCACACCAGGGCTCCATGAGCAGCCCAGCATGTCCCAAGCTGGGACTCCTTGGGAAGCCATGCGCGCACCAGATACCAGGAGTCCCAGCCCCACCGGCCTCGCAGGAATCCTTACTGCTGGCCTTCCACCAGTACTCTCTGGTCCTGCATCTTCCATGCCGGACTATGGATGTCTCCAGACCAGAGAATCCCGATTAAGAGAGTTTCACTATACAAAAATATAAAAAGACAGTACCTATGCCGAAGAGCTTAGAAGGCGAGGAAAATCTACACAAGTTTCATGCAGCCTAAGAGTTTACCATTACAAACAAATGGGAAGTCTGAAAAATCTTGCAAAACCTCAAAATCTATTTCAAAAATAATTTTGTGAACTCATAAAAAGAGGATATGATATAAACAGTTATATTCAAGTTCTTTTCCATTGTTTATTAAGTTATCTGTTCACTTGTTTTCCTCAACACTATTCTGTAGTCAGGCCCAGACAAAGAGTTTGCGGAGCCCAAGGCGGTTGGCTGCGCTGTGTAGACAAGTGGCTCCCACCCAAGGCACTGAGCAAGCGGCCAGGCGGGCGCCAGGAAGCACGAGACCTAGGCAACTGCCTTGCCCTAAGGCCAGGCCTGTCTGTGATTTTGCAATGATTTGCTTAATGATTTATTTCAAAATTAGAGTGCAGGTTTGGATGATGAATGATTCGTTTTGTTTTGCATTACAAATCAAAAGATACAAATGATAAACAGAGACTCCTGAAAAGGTGACCAAAGATTTTACTGAAATGGAGGATTAAAGAGTTAAAAAGCAACTAACAGCTGTGATTAAGAGACATTTGGTTGCCAATTTTTCTGTGGATATCTGAGCAATACCTGTTATTTTTTTTGTATTTTGCTCAACTTTTATTTCACCAATAGATGTCACTGTCCTCAATAGTAACATTACATACCTTACACATTTCTAATTTATATATCGTAAATTGAAAACTATTTAAGACACTTGAGAATTTCAATATTAAAAATACAGTAAAATGTACTTATGGCATTAACTTATTGAGGTATCATTCATTCACTATACAAAGTATAAATAGTAGGGATGTTAGATATTGTGTAAATGAATATTCATGTAACTGCATGAAATCTTAGCGGTTACAAGACAATTTGATAGTCGCTGGGGTTGGGGCTGACAGCCAGTGTGCTCCTGGCCTGGCTTCCAGGGAGCCCCTGCCACCCCACACTGCTGCCTCCATATCAGAGGTAGCAGCGCTGGGTGGCAGGCAGGAGCCGGTCCACCAGGGGAGCCCGCTAAAAACCAGCTCCCTGCACAAACCAGCTGCCTGCCGCTCCGCGCTGCTCCCTACACAGGAGGTCCAAGTTCCTCACGGACAGAGGTTGGTCCATGGGATGCCAGAGAAGCCTTTGTCTGTGGGGAGCTCAGACACACAGCAGACAGGGGCTACTGCTGTGGACCAGCCTCTGTCTGCAGCAAGCCCAGGCCACCACTGACAGAGGCTGCTTTGCAGCAGCCTCCCCTACGGGGAGGGGAGGGCAGACCACACCGCAGAGTTGGTGCTGGGGGGAACCAGCTTTTAAGCCAGCTCCCTCCAGCACCAGCTCTTGCCTGCCCTCCCCAACTGCCTATGTAGGAGGTGGGGGAGAAGGGAGAAAGGCAGGTCTGCAGAGCCGGCACGTGCAGGAAACCTGCTTGAAAGCTGGATCCCCACGTGTATCCACTCCAGCTTGCCCCCCTCACTCTCCGCACTGCTGCCTCTGTATCAGAGGCAGCAGTTGGGGGGGTGGGAGGCAGATCCAGTGCTCATGGGGAGCCTGTTAAAGTCAGCTGCTCACAGGCACCAGCTCCTGCTTTATTCATCCTGAGTTTTAATATCCCTTTGCAAAAACTTCCAAAGGGCTTACCTCTGTCTGGTGTTTTCTTTTCCATGGAGCAAAAAGTCTTGTAGTTTGATCAGAACCAACAGTGATGATAAATTCTCCTTCTGGATCCCATTTTATATCTTCTACGCTATTAAAATGTCCTGAAATGACAACTTCTGGAGTCCACTCTTTCTATTAAAAAACAGAACCCATATATTGTACATATTCATGAGAGAGAACGCATAAACAGGAACAACTGATATATTTTGTGTACTTTTTTACATACAAAATACTTGACTCTAACCAAAACACAAACAAACAGGACATCTGAAGTAGGAAAAGGCTAGATCAAGGTGAAGTGCCAGAGCACTGGCTGAAGAGGCTCAAGTCTGGCTGGGAGCTACTCAGTAATTCTTCACTATCAGCAAATGTAAATGTTCAGAGGAGGTAGCTGGACCAGAGACCAGACACTAATGGGTTAGCTCATTCCCCAAACTATCATCATTGCCTTTAGAAACCAAAAAGCTAAGAATTGAGAAGCCAAACCTACCTTATTCTCCAGAACTGAGAACCCTGGAGAATTATATCTTTAGAGAAAGAATGGCTCTGTCATACAAAGTAAGTTAAATGGGGGCACTCCATGCACCTATATTTATCATGATTTTTCTACTCTACAGTATCAATAAAAAGGTTTTACCTTGTTAGCTGGAATCTGTCTCCAAAGATGTAGTGCTCCATGAAAAGCATGAGCAAGAATCATTGAACCATTTGGACTAAACTGACAATCAAAAAATCCAAGTGTGTTACCACCCACTTCTCCTACACGGACCTGAATGAACAATTGAAAGTGAAATATTTACTGCTCAATAACTAGTCTTTCATCAGTTGTAATCCTACCCCAAGACTAGCCACACAGAACAATTCACATTTTGCATACAAAAATACATTAAAAGAGCATTAATTATACTGGGGGCATTCTGCGCCACCGCATGCGTAGAATGCATTTCTTTGCTCTGCGCCCAGAAAAATGACTTTCACAGAGAAGCAAAGTTAAGCTGCAAGAGTGTTCACATGCCCGTCCTCAGCAGTGTGAGAGCATATGGTTTCACACATCCACCAGTGGAGAAGTAAATCACTGCTGGGGAGGGAGAGAGAATCTGGGGATGTCCCAACTAATGTCGGGTCAGACTCAACCCCCAGACTGCCTCTCACAGAGCCTCATCCCCCACCCTGCACCCAGAATACTCCCACCAAGCCCACCACTCCCAGCAGGGCTGAGAATGAGGGAGGAGCATACTTACCCTACTCAGAGCAGCTGGGCCAGATCAGTATCCCCCTTCTTTTCCTGCCCCCATTTCTCCTGAGCTGGGGGACGGGGGGGTGTCACCATATGGGGAGCTGCTTGCATCTGTCCAACTCCTAGGGTATGTCTACACTAGCTCGTTAATTCGAGCTAGGTAGGCAAATCAGGCAACCGGAGTTGCAAATGAAGCCCAGGATTTAAATATCCAGGGCTTTATTGGCATGTTCCTGTCCGTCCGCCATTTTAAAATCCCCCTTAGTTCGAACAAACTGCCCGCGGCTACACATGGCAGTTTAAAGTTAATCCGAACTAAGTCCTTAGTTCGGATTAACTGTTACTCCTCATGGAATGAGGTGTAACAGTTAATCCGAACTAAGGACTTAGTTCGGATTAATTTTAAACTGCCGCGTGTAGCCACGGGCAGTTCATTCGAACTAAGGGGGATTTAAAAATGGTGGCCGGACGGGAACATGCAAATAAAGCCCGAGATATTTAAATCCCGGGCTTCATTTGCAACTCTGGTTGCCTGATTTGCCTACCTAGCTCAAACTAACGAGCTAGTGTAGACATATCCCTATGCACCCTGATGCCTCCATATCCAGACCCCCTTCACCAAACCCCACCCCCCACACCCATAACACCCCTCATTGAGTTCCCAGAACTTGAATCCCCCAGCCTGATGAAACCCACCCCCTTATGTACCTGGACAAGCTCCCCCACCACACCCACATCCCACTGAACCTCAAGTCTGTGGTAGAGCCAGCAGCACCCAGACCCTCACTCCACACATCCTTAACCAAGAATATTGCTAGCACTTCAGCTATAATTCAGTTTTGTCAGGTACAATATCTTTTGTTCAGCTGTTGCCCTTGAATATTAACTTTTCTATATTTTGCATACAATTATTAGTCCACCAAACACGCATGCAACTTAGGAAATGTTTTCAAAGCAATATATTCCATCTGAATTTTGTCATAATAAATTAAGAGAAACAAATAAAAAACACAAATCACAATGGAACTTGAAGCAAACCCAATATATGTTAGCTTACACAGGTATACTAAGAAAAACTGACCCTTACCTGTTCTAACCATACTCCAGATTCTTCATCTGGAGCCCACAGAATCATAGTTTTGTCCATTGATGCAGACAGAAGTCTCATTGGTTGTTGTATTATGCCATCTACAGTACAAAAAACAAATTATTCTGCTACTACAAATTAGAATTCTCTTTAACAGAATATGGCAATATTGAAATCTAAATATGCTGAAAATTCAACTCCTGCATTGCAAAACTTCTGCTGAAAACAGTGAATAAACACTAGCTTTAACAAGATCAAGTTCTTAATGGATGCAAATCTCTGATAAGAGTATGTTAAAATATTGTTTAAAATAATTGTACTTGGGCTTTGCCAAACGAATATATAAGAATAAACCATTTTATACTGTTTCTTTAATGTTAGAATTTACAAAGTTTTGACTTAGAGGAAACAAAAACTATTTTATACACAGATAATACTAGAATCTCAAAAGTTATGAATCACAATTCCAAACTCTTTATTTGTAAAGATAGTTTATTCTATTGTTTATATGTTATTAGATTACTATTGCTCGAAAGAAGGCAAAAAAAATTCTGTGATGTTATTCACTGTTCTATCACATATTGAGAAGAAATAGCTTGTTCCTTTATTTTTTAAAATCATTAATGCTATAAGTAGGGAGAGAAGTGCAGAGGCAGTAAAGACTGTTTTCAATTAGTTTTAACCAATTAGAATATTTGATGCATAGCTTAAAGGAATTTGCATCTGAAAAACAGACAAAGTCAAGCAATTTCTCTGAAGAGTTCAAATAATGAATGTGAGATTGAAAAAGAAATTTCAGAATGACAATATTTTATTACTCTACCATTTTTCTATATCAAAGAAAAACAAGAAAGCGCTTTAGAGGGGTTAATATTGATCTTCTGGAGAGGATATTAAAAAAGAAATGTTCACCTTTAAAAACACAAATCAAACAAAGCCAGTACTACATGTAAAATATTGTCTTTATCAAAGCAATTCATATAAAAGACAAAAGCTTCATGTAGTGTACAACAGCAAATAAAGGAGGAATGCTATACCGCAAATCTTCATGGTACACGAAAAAATGTTCTAATGGTAAAATTACAGAAAATATACCTATAACTTCTGTGTGAAAACTCTTGTCCACAAAAAAGTATATAACATATTATAGTACCATATTTATACATTACCTGGTGAACTATGTATTTTATGTACTTTCTTCCTACCTTTCAAAAATGAAGGCTGCCAATGAACTGCATATACCCAATTTTCATGGCCAGCTAACACAGACTCCAGAATAACTGCATATGTGGTCTCAGTATCTACCATAGAACAGAGGAAATGAGACTGCTCATTTTTCAATAGCATTTTGATAAGAACAAAGATTTTTCACATTTTCAAAGATACAGGGACAGCTACTATAGTGATGAAATTCAATGAGAAGCCTTAAAAACGAGTAAAGTGATGCCATATTTATTGCCTGTCTTTGTTCTATCTTTAGACAAAGGCAAAAGCATAGCAAAAGCACAAACATGTACAAATCATCTGCTGTGCAATGCGGAGAGTATCCTAAGTGAGTTGTACAGGCTTTGTGCTAAAGCCATTTCTCAAACTTCTGAAAACTGAGTCCCACTACCGGAAGCAAAGCCAAATGACTCCCCTCCTATGTAATTCCACCATGTCTAGGTAAAGACCTACACATCTTAATTTATACATCTGCATCCCCTCTCTTTACAAACATATAGCTCAGTACTTCTCAAAGTGCATGTTCATAGTAAGTGGGGCCAATAGACTTGCCAGGCAAGATGAGGGGCGAGAGCTCCACACTCCAAGAAGGGGCGAAGCTATGGCTAGCCTCCCCCATGCAGTCCTCAGTGATGCTCAGAGCATGCCGCCCAGGGCTCCCAGCCACTGCTACAGTAGCAGTGGCTGGGAGCCCCAGGCTCTTTGAATTGCAGTGCAACTGTCCCCTTTGCATGCTCCCCACTTCCCCTGAAGGCCTGTTCATAATACATTACTTTTCCTTTCAGGAACACTTGTTTGAGCAATACAATAATTGATAATGTTGATATTTAAAAAAATCATCATTGCTATATGAGCGAGGAACCACTGAAAATAACAGGGCAACACACACATCAGACTATTTAGGATCTCTGCACACTCAAGAGATCACTGTAGTGGTTACATTTATGTTATGTTTTTGGGATTATATTTATAGCCATAAAAGTAGGCTTGGAATGATAATTTTTTTTTTTTTACCATACACACACTGATAAAAATATTTTCATCAATAATGACTGAAATGTACAGATAGGCAAAGAAAGAAATATAAGCTTAAGATCTCAAGGATATTTAATTGTACAATTTATTTTTAACTGATACGTTTTAACTTTTTGAATTTCAAGGTCTATTGTTAAATGACTATTGTCTGACTCCAAATCCCATAATTTCCCCATGACTGAAAATTTAAAACAAAAATTAAAAATGCTTTAAAATCCATTGATATTATCCATTGAAATACTAATAAAGACCAAATAGTCTAAGTCTTCAAAGGAGCTAAAAACTTTTTTAAAAAATGAAAGCAGAGACTCTGGAAAACATTTAAAGAGTTGTGTCCACATCCTCTTAGCTCCTCTTTGTCATAAGGTAATCCATACTTTGGGAAACACTGCACTGGGAAAGTAAGTTATATTATAGCTTCCTCTCCATCAAGTAGCATTCTTTATCCTTTCTGAGGTTGCTCTGTAAGATCTGAGTTCAACACCACTCAGCTATACATATGGTTGAATGAAAAGTCTGACAAATTATCTCAATGCAATATGGGAAGGACAACAGTAATGCTGCATTTGGTGTGGGGGACAACAGGGCCACCAGCTAGCCAAAACCTGTGGGTGAGGTCTCCGTATTCCTGTGGATCTCAGCCATGAGCGTAAATGGAACCACCTCCCAGCAATTCCCTCTGGGAGATGGAATTAAAAACAAAGCAGAATTACATAGCTGATAAGGATGTTAGATATTGGGTAACTGAATAGTTGTGTAACCGCATGAAACCTTAGCAGTTCCATGACTATTCAATAGTCCCTAAGACTGGGGCCGGCAGCCAGTGTGCTCCCAGCACCACTCCTGGGGAGTCTCCTGCCACTCTGCCCTGCTACCTCTGTATCAGAGGCAGCAGCGTGAGGTGGCAGGGGGAGCCAGTCCACGAGGGGAGCCAGTTTAAAAACCAGCTCCCCAAGCAGACCAGCTGCCTGCTGAGCTCTCTATGGACACAAGCAGCCTCTACTGTGGTGAGCCAAGGGGCTGCTTTTGCGAAGCAGCCTCTGTGGGCCCACTGCAGACAGAGGCCGTTTCGTGGCAAGTTCCTCCACCTCCCTCCCACTGCTGCCTCTGATAGAGGCAGCAGCACTGGGTGGGGGGGACAGGTGGCACTGCGGAGCCGGTGCTGGGGGGAACCAACTTCTAAGATAGCTCCCTCCAGCACTGGCTCCTGCTTCCCCCAAATTGCTGCCCCTGATACAGAGGCAGCAAGGGGGGGGGGAAGGGGGGAAATGTGTGAAGTTGACAAGATTAACCAATAAACCTACGCTTATCAGTTAATCATATAGTCGACTATACAT
Source organism: Pelochelys cantorii (assembly GCA_032595735.1). Lineage (NCBI taxonomy): Eukaryota > Metazoa > Chordata > Testudines > Trionychidae > Pelochelys > Pelochelys cantorii. Next base: position 146,585,213 of record CM064327.1, read on the forward strand.
TGACATCCCTAATAGCTGAACAGCCCTATAGAAAACCACGTAACTGTAGAAGCTATGTTTCTTTTCTATGATACAGTAAGTGTGAAGAAGAGCTGATCTCATATGATTAATGTGAAGGTTTTGTCAGGGTTATTTTCAGTGAAGTAATGGATAAGTCATGGGCAATAAACAAAAATTCACAGGAGTCCACTATCTGTCTGTAGCATTCTGCATTTTCACCTTTTGTTTAAAAAAAACTTAAATTAACAATAAAAAAAATTGAAAAACAGGGTAGGGGAGAACTTTTGTAATATACACAAAAGTACTACAGTATAACAAACTTTTTTCATGTACAAATATACACATGTTCTCTCTCAGAGCTAGTAGTTTTTCCAGAAATCTTAGTTTGTGTATACATGCTAATTTGCTTCACAGTATCCTCACTCATGTTGAGCCTCTTGGTATCTTGGAAGTAATCCAACTTTGAAAAGTGCACTCAGAGCTGCAGGACAGAACAGTGTTTAACAAAAATAAATAGTCCCACACATACTGAATAGATTATTAAATTGGTGTGACTATAAAAAGTGAACTCCTTTAATAAAAAACCAAATATTTATCAGCGGGAAAAAAAATGGTACAAACTGAAAACATGTCTGTGACTTTTAGAAAAAAGAACAAGACGGATGACAGCATAAGCCCTACGACAGGGGAGAGGGGTTCTGAGCCACAGGGAAGTGCTTCCTATCATGTGTAGCAGTTTGGAACTGCAGGACTAGTGGTTATGAGCTAGGGCTGAGAGCGACTTCCATTACCTCTATGGCATAATTTATCTTTACTTATGATTAAATAACCTGTTGAATTATCTGAAAAAAACACTGTAGTAATAAATACATGCAATTCCCTCTCTTTTCCCCTTTAAAGGCTTATGTGCATATTAAATCTTCTTAATATGAAAGATGTATAAACCTTATTAATTTTTTAAAAACTCAAGATGCACATTTGTCTGGTAACTGGAGAAAACTGTAACAAACAACTTGCTGTAAGTAGGACAAATACATACCTTAAAACTACAGCCTATACTTAGAATATTTATAGTTTAAGAGAAGACCTCTACTGAGATTTTTCACTGATGTACTATTTCTGCAACAAACCAGACACACTACACAGTAAATGCTTCTAAAACACATTTACGGTATTTTTTGCTACTGAGGAGTAAGAGTTATTACTGTAACTGATTTTCTCTTAAATTCTTCTAGCATAGGAATAAAATTATAACACAGAATTCCCATTATCCCTACTGAAAGCAACAATCTGTACACTGGCTGAGAGAATGAATAGCTGCAGAGAGAACATTTCAGTTATTACCCACTTTTATTTTTCATAGTAAAAGTGTTCTCCTTCAGCCTTATAGAGTCATCATCTTTGATTTCCACAGATAGTGTTGATTTTGCCTGCAACCGCCAGATTCTTATCAGACAATCCTGGGCACAGCTTGCTAAGAAAAGATCCTTGCCTGTTTAAAAAAATAACACATAAAAATAACGTTAAGACTCATATCTTTTTGTTCTCACAAATATTTTTGTTCCACTCTTATCATCCTTCGCCACTCCATACACATCTGATTTTTCTCTCTGTAAAAAGTATTATGAATACTGTTGTCCCTTTGATTCCAATGTCAACTATTTTTAACACAACAAAGCAAATCAGAACACAGTGACTCATGGGTCCTGCCTCACTTACATGGTAACAGACATATCCTGGCATACACAATATTAAATCTTCAGCCTCAGAGTTCATCAGTAGAGGATACAGTGGTTACCGACTTAGAAAGAAAACTCACAAGTTACTGTTCTTGAGATGTGCTTCTCACTCCTGCATCTCCTCCTCACCTTTTTACTCTCCATGCTGCTTAGGAAGGATGAGTCCCTACTCTTGAATATTTTTTTAAATTAACACATTTCAAGAATTCTCTTCCTTCTGTTGCCTCTCCCCTACATTTTCTACACAGTGAGTAATGTATTCAAATGCTGAATAGTGGAGTCTCCCATCAATTTGCGCTATTCTTACAAAGGGAGAAAGAGAAGGTAGAAAGTTCCGAAAACTGATTTATTTTTTAGAAATAAACTGGGGCTGACTCACCATTCTCAGGAACAAGGATCACAAGGTTGGATGGGGCAAGTTGCTGAGACAAGCATATTTGTCTGAGTTCAAATGCCAGAACAAATGACACATTAAAAAAGGAGGCAGAGCAGATCAAGGCGGTGTATGCAGAGAAAATAATGTCATCTGAAGAAGTGGGTTGTGCCCATGAAAGGTCATGATACTATTTATATATTTTTGTTAGTTTCTAAGGTGCTACTGGACCATTGTTGTTTTTTCAGGTTTTTTTAGTTACTAAATTTGGGGGTCCTATATCTTACCATGTAAGTTCTTGAACAAACGGACTCACCAACAGACTACGACACATGGACAAACAGACAGAAGCACAAACTCTCTAAAATGTTATGGTTTTATATACACGCACATGTACGTACGAATGAACGAATGAAATCAATCCCACTGCAATTAAGAGTGCAAGAAATAACCACACTGCTGTGGAGTTAGCATATAGACCTGCAAAGCATCCCTGTATTCTGGGTAGCTGAAACCACTCAATTTCTGTATTACTTTACATTATACTTTGTTTAATCTGAGGAATGTTGTTTTGTATAATGACCCAGATATTTTATAATCAGAAGTGCCATCTACAAGAGATAATTGCAAATATGTCATAAAAGCTGCTGTATATCAGAGAATATCCAATAGTGGAGTAAAATGGCAATGCTAAAACAAAATATTCCTATGCCTAAAAGCTAATCCATACAATGACAACAGCTTTTCGTTGGACCAAGAATTGTGATCTAAAATGATTAAAAATGAAGATCAGATGGTTGTTTTTTGTTATTCTCATCTTCAACTCGCTGCCTCATTAAATGTTTTATTGAACTTTCATACTGACCACAGACTGCCCATTCAATGCTTCTTATCCAATCTTCATGGCCATAGAGTATTAGTGTTTCCTGAAACTAAAAAGAAATTATCATTGCACCAAAGAAATCAGAACTTCAATGTCCAAGTTTTACATACCATACATACGCTTTTGGACAATTAACTCCTGCTCTTCAGATGTGCTGACCTCTTGGCAACTCCTATTAACTGGAATTGTGGATGACAGTTACCTGAAGAGGGCCTTATTGCCAAATATCATGTTCTTCTATGGGCCTTTTTGATGAAGCTACTGCTAAGAAATAACTTTAACAGATCATCTCAATTATCATCCCACTACCTAAACAAGGAAGATGAGTGAAAAACAGATGGAGGGGTTTCCCTACCAACTTTTTCTTTTCTTTTATAAATCTTTCACAAAAACTTTGCAAATACTGTTATTTCAGAGGTCAAGCCTACTCCTGACTCCAACAAGAGTTTTGTCTGAGTGAAACAGCAACAGAGCCATGAGCCATAATTGTTTATTTTTATTATGTTGATATACATGCATTAGGGAAGTGAATAGTTAATGAGTTTACCGGTATGCTTCACCGTTAACTGGTGGGGGCTAGCTCACCTACCCACCTGCTGTGGGCAGGGGGCTGCATAGCCCAACAGGGCCCTCCCCAAGCAACTCCTGTCTGCACTGGGGGCCCACTGCAGCCTGGCCTGTGGGAGTGAGGGGGAGGGAGCATGCTCCAGCACCCCTCCCCCCGATTTAATTGGTTAACTGATTAAGTAGGCCTCATTATGTTGAACCAGTTAACCAATTAAACGGGATTTTACATCCCTAGTACGCATACCCAATAAAAAGGAATGCACACTTACATAGCCTGACATTCCTATAATTATCTTCACCCACTAATCAACATTTGTTTTGCTTGTCTGCTTTTACAATTCACAGCCTTAACATTACATAGATGACTCTAGATACAAAAGTATTAAGTCACTGAAAAGGCTTTTGAAAACACTGTGAATTGGAAAATTTTGTTCTTAACTGTACACTTGTGTACTCATAACAAGGCATCCAACAGTCTGATTACTCACCCTTTGGGGTATTTATACTCACCAGCACTCAAGAGAGGGCTTGCTGGTTAGATTTTTTTAAACACCTAAAAGATTACAACAGGGCAGGAACTGCACCACACATGCAGGAAGTAACTTCCAGCACAGAAGACAACCAATGAAATATGTGTTTGTGTAACAGAGCTAGTTGCATGTCTGTCCCCTTTCTGTACCCCATAAGGTTTCAGGCTTCATAACACTACCTCTTGTGGATGGTATTCTGCAGTTCTCCCATGCTTAGCTCATGTTCCTGGACTATAGTACCCAGCATATCAACTGTATTTCCCAGCAGGTCCAACTGGATTCAAAACCTCTGAGGTAAGAGCAAAGAAGATGCTGGGGCCATGGAGAAGCAACCCAGGGAAACAGTGTTGTATTGACAGAGGCTACAGAGGGGCAACAGGAGGCTCCTATTTATAGAGTCCCTAAGTTGGGGCCTGAAATAGTAGGAGGGCCCTGATCACTCATTTGCCACTGGGGAAGCTGCTGGACGGTTGGCCAAAAATAGCTACCCCCTCCCACTTCCAGAAGGGGAAAACACAGATGACGAACTAGCTGGAGGGCTGAGTTGGTAAGAGGGTACTGAGGTTTGGGAGCTGAGAGAAACCACAAGTGGAAACAGAGTCAGTCTGCCAGTGTACAAACTGAGCAGGTGGGCAGCAGGAGGTGTCAGCCTAGCGATGAGGACTGTATTCCATGACAGTGCTGCCCTGGTAAAGGAACTGTTCTACTGTCTTGATGTTTTTGCCTTCTAATATTATATTATCACTTGACATATGGGCTTCAAGGATGACTGTCTGGGCCAGCTGATTTTGATCCCTGCTTGGCCTACTGTTTTTGCCAAGGTGTCTGTAGTTTTTGGGAATGTTATCACACCAAAGTCTGTCTTCTAGGTATCTGCTTTCTATGCATGTTATGCCAAAGTTTATATCGCTAATATTCTTCATTATCCAGTCTATAGAATGTCAAACAACAATGGAGACAAAAATGCAACCCTGCTTCATGAACCACCCTATTGCCTGGTTGTTCTCCTTTACAGAACACTTTACAGCTCTATTCATAACCTTGAAGTTAGTGACTTTAGCTTCCGTAAAACTGACCAGCATTACACAATGTATACCCATGCAGGCTGTCAAATTTCTTTTGAAACTGATAAACAAGAGCCTATCATTCTATTCATTTTTCTATGATGGTCCTTATTGTGACTATCTGTTCTACACAGTCTTTTGGGTCTCAATCCAGCCTGTTCTTTGCTGGTAAAAGCTCAAACCTTCTCTGCAACACACTGATGTTCCATGGCTTCTTCTCACAATACCTGAAGAATGTTATCATTCAGTTCCTAATCCCCAAAGAACAGGATCAAATGATTCAGCTGATTCTACAAGGCAAGCTAGTGAATTCCTGTAACAGAAGTATTATCCTCAGATGAGTCCCCACAACTATTTATTTATGCAACAGCACCACAATGTTGCTCTGAAATGGGACTCTGATGGGGTACGCATACCCCACACTAGAGGTTAAAACCTTGTGGGCAGAGGAAGTCCCAACCTCTCCACCCAGTCTGGGCATGCTACAAATGCTGGAGCAGTATAAAAGGTATTAACTCAGTTCAGTCTGGGCTGGACATCAGAGGAGAAGAACCTCCTGCAGGAGCTCCAGAGACACAGGAGACCGCCTTGAGCTGCCAGCACCAGAGGAGCCCCAGGGAGAGGCTGTTGCTGGGGAACCAAAAGACCCAGAGACCACTTGGAACGTCCCCACACCAACTGTGACAGGAAGTGACTCAGGGAGGGTGCGAGACTGGTATCTCCCCCTCAGCTCAGCATGTTGCAGCTGGATTCCCTGCCGAGCAAGTGGAGAGCACTCTTACACTAACAGGCCTCTGGGTCAAGGCCCAGTGAAGTAGGGAGGGCCTGGGTCCCCCTACCAGAGCAGTTGCCCGGAACTACTGACTCTGGCCATTAGGCTGTGCTTTCCTGAACCGAGGGCTACCCTTATTGACTCTTGTTACTACTGACTCTAGCCATTAGGATCTACTACCCGGGACTGGGGGCTGTTGGTGCAGGTTGATAGAGGTTGCTGGTGATCTGGCAGCCAACCAGGCATCCACATTCCTGGGTATACACACCTCAAAGGACGAGATGTGCACAGGGAGCATGTCACAAGAGGCACTAGATTTTTAGAAGCATAGACTTTTCCAAATATTTGTAACTAGCCAATAGGCCGTCATAAGACAGGATTTCCGGGTCTCTCCTCCACGTCCTAGTCCCTTTCTATCTCGTTCTTCTCTCCTGAGCCTCCGGTCTCTAGCTCTGTCTTTCTCTCTCTCTCTCTCTCTCCTACTGCCTCTCCCCCCCTCTCTCCGCTCTCCTCCGCCTCCTCTCTGTCTCCTCCGCTCTCCTCTGTCTCCGTCGGGGATGCATGCTCGTCTAGGCCCCCCCCCCGGCCATGTACGTCACCGCCCCACCCTCCTTCCCCTCCCGCCATGGTGCTCGGCTGACTTCTGCACCGCTCAGCCGGGCCGCCGCGGGGTAGCAAGCAGCACACGCGGCCATTTGGGCCCCGCACTCCCCATGCAGCACGGGCCACCCAGAGGGAACAGCCAGCATTTCAGGCAACAGCGCCGCCCAGAGGGAACAGCCAGCATTTCAGTGTTACAGACTCTCAGACATTGGGATACTATATATATGATTCCTTCTAAATGATACTCATACTCCATTCCAGAGATGGCCGCAGTTTGTGACAAATATAGGTCCTGGGTGGTACAGACAGACCATCTTACCAGTTTTTATTTTTTTTGGAATGTCCATCAACTGTTTGCTTCTAGACATATTCCTGGCTTTCAGGCACCACTCCAGAGATCAAAACAATAAAGTGAGGGTTAAAGTTCTGATTATATAGAGAACCAGAACCATTACTCCAAACTGGCAGCAGGAATCCCTGCAGAGTCCTTGCGATAATTCAGATTTACAATTTAAGAATTTTTCCATTCAGCATTTTTAAAATGTTCAGTGATGCAATACATATAATGTTAGACTATAATAGCTTGCACCTGTGCATGGTTTTCACATTCAACAACAAGTTAAGTGAGTTATAGTAATCTAGATCAGAGATACCAAATGTATAATCACTGTGGCCAGATCCTCCTTGTCTGGAAGGAAGGGACAAATTTTCATAGCAAGCTGGAAATAAAAGGAGGCATTATTCATGTTGGACTTTGAGGCCTCATACTACATTGATGGATGAATGCCTTCAATAGAAAGAGCTTGCAACATCTATGCTAGTTTTCCCATGGCATTTCCCCCTTCCAACCAGCAACATTTTGGTCTTGCCTGGATTTAGCTTTAGCCAGTTGCTTTTCATCCAAATACTGATAATGTGTAGGCACTCTAAGGGTGCATCTACACAGCAGTATTATTTCGGAATAAATCATGTTATCCCGAAACAACATAGTCTGCATCTACACTACAAGCAGTTATTTCAACATAATGTCAAAATAATGTTGAGCTGGAGAACTTCTTACTCCAACTCCTGTAGCCCCCATTTTATGAAGAGTAAGGGAAGTCAAAGGGAGAGTGCTCTCTCTCAGACTTCCTGCTGTGTAGACAGCACCAAAAGCCGAAATAAGCTATTTCGACTTAAGCTACGTAAGTGATATAGCTCAAGTTGCATAGCTTATTTTGGCTTTAGCCCTGCTGTGTAGATGTAGCCTCACAGTTCTGTAGTGGTGGTAACTGCATCAGTTCAGGATGAGATATACAAATGAGTGTTACTGAACTGGTGGCAGCCAAAGCCAGTGGTGTGTCAATATCTCTTCAGTGGTCTCGCATAGATATAGAAGTAGTGAGGGCTTTTAGAAAGGCCAACTCATCACTCTTAGCTCTGCTGGAAAAGAACTGAATTACACCTGGATCATAAAGGGAGCTGAAAATCACCGTGGGTATTACCAGAATGAGGGAATAAGAAACAGAACAAGTTACTGGTATAACACTGTTAAATATTACATTTATACTGAATTTCAAAAAAATGACAATGTTACTCACAAGATTTATTTCATTGTATTTTATCAATTACCTAAAGCTACAAGGTACACAGTTACTTTTAAAATGAAATATACAGATTTGACTGGGTGTTCATAGATTCCCATGCTTTTTGGAGAGATGGGGTACTTACTTTAGACCCTGCAACTTTGCACTTAAACAAGTGCAAGAACATTGGCGTATGATTCAAGAAATCTTGAAACTGTGTATTAGTTATAGTGGCCCTTTGAGGGCCCACAGACAGAAAGAGTTGATATGGACCAGAATGTTTCATTATTGCCTGACCATGTAAATTTTGTGTGTGTAAGGAATGCAGAGAGAGTTATTACCTATGGTGTCAATTAGGACAGGGTGTGAGCCAAGTTTCTGAAGTTTAGGTACAATGGACCCTTTTAGTCCTTACACTGAGCAGCTAGCCCAACCAACATGTAACACATCCCAACATTTTCAAGTAATGCTTCAGGATTTTATCACTTAAGATCTGAAACCAGGGATCCTTCCAAAGTTCCAGAACAACTGAGTTTAAAGTATCTTCAAATCTAGACTCTGAAGATGTAGGAGACTTAAGAGAGGCTTGATTTTCAAATAATAGTTCATCAGCACTTTATGAAAAATCTTAAGCTCTCCATCAAAAAAGTAGAGGGAGAAAAATAAGTCACATTTGAAAATCTTGGCCACAATGTAACAGCATTACCAACAAAAACCATGAGCAGTTTAACAACAGCTTTTCCCCCTCCTCACCCAAGATGTCATATTTCATCTCCTTTTGCTATTGCATCCTATATCCTGACTTGTTTTCCCAAATCCTTCATTCTGGATGTATATACACACTAGCTGGAGTTATCCGGCGTTGCTTGGTCCAGCTCCCCGCTGGACAATTCGCTGCTGCTGCCCCCTCCCCCCCGCCAGCCCTGCTTTCTGCTGGCTGGTTCTCCTCCTCCCGATCTCCCCGAGCCAGCCCTGCTGCCCCCAACACACCCCCCCCGACTAGCTCTGCTTCCTGCCGGCCAGCCCCGCTGCCCCCGATCTCACCCCCCCCCCCCCGCCAGCTCTGCTTCCCACCAGCCGCCCCTCTCCTGATCTCCCCCGGCCAGCCCTGTTGCCCCCTCTCTCTCCCCCACAACCAGCTCTGCTTCCTGCCAGCCGCCCCTCCCCCGATCTCCCCCGACCAGCCCCGCTGCCCCTAGCCCCCGCCCCCAGCCCCCCCCCCTTCCTCCAGACCAGCCCTGCTCCCCTCCCAGCCGGTTCCTCCCTCCCCGCCCCTGATCAAGTGTGTTTTTTTTTTTTAAGACTACCTGGTAACCGTAGCCACGGGGGGCAGGGCAGGTGCCCGAGCCGTTGTGAGCATGGGGGTGGGGCAAGTCCCAGATGGCGCTGGAGGCTGCAGGCGGCGGGCACGTGACCTAGGGTGGGCGGGGCTGCCCCTGCAGCGCAGTGTGGTGGGTTATTTTTTATTTTTACAGGTTGAGATGGGGCCCAATCAGGTCCAAAAGTACCTTAAAACCTTCTCCTGGAGGAAAGGTTATCCCATGCAAAGTTTGGTTGCGGTAGCTCTAATAGTGTCCAAGTTATTAGCGCACAAACATACAAACATTCTCCTTTATATATTAGACTAGCTGGACTTACCCAGCGTTGCTCGGGAAACTGGAGGAACAAAATTTAGGAAATGAGGGGACCCTGAGCCAGGGGACCCCCAGAGCCACAGACCCTGGGGGCTGATGGCTCCTGGCCCACATCTGACCCTCTGAGAGCAACAGGACCCTCCTCCCCCCAGGACTGAGCAGCCAGCCCCGAGCACCCAGCCCCCAGGAGAACAGTACACAGTCATGCGGCCAGTAGCAAGGGGACGTCTTTTTGCAAGGCTGGCTCAGGGATCCACCTGCCCTGCCTTGGCAAGCAAAAGCTCAGAGCTCACATCTAACCCTGATGGCTGGAACCAGACACAGAAGAGCCCCACTCACAGTACGAACAGCAGCCAGCTGGCTTCACAGCAGTGTAACACATCGAGGGTTTAACCCAGCCCCTCCGCCCCGCGCTGCAGCAGGCACACGGATAAGCCCACTGAGCTGAGCAGAAAGGCTGGCCGGCTTTGGTTTCCGGGGGGAGGTGGCAGGTGGGGAGCGACCCCGGGTGGAGGGGAGGTTACATGCAGGAGGGGCGCTCCAGCTTGCACCCAGGGCTGCAGGTGCCGCGGGGGGCAGGGCGGGTGCCTGAGCAGTTGTGCACATGGGGGTGGGGGCACTGCGTGCCGGCAGGAGGGGAGGAGGGTTGGTTATGTAACCTCGCGGGTGGGAGGGGGTGAGTCCCAGGAGGCTACACGCGGGAGGGGTGCCCCAGCTCGCGTCCAGGGCCGCAGGTGCCGTGGGGGGCAGGGCGGGACCCCAATCGGGTCCAAAAGTACCTTAAAACCTTCTCCTGGATGAAAGGTTACCCCATGCAAAGTTTGGTTGCGGTAGCTCTTATAGTGTCCAAGTTATTAGCGCACAAACTTACAAACATTCTCATTTATATATTAGATAGGGTGGTACTTGGACAGATGTGGTGGAAGAAAATCAGATTCTCTGTCTATGTGGGGCACAGGCTGGCAGTTAGGGAGGTGGCGGGCGAAGGGTGGGGAAGAGGGGGCGCTGTCTGTGTGGGGCACAGGCCGGCAGTTTGGGAGGTGGCGGGGGAGGGGTGGGAAGGAACGGAGCACTGTCTGTGTGGGGCACAGGCCGGCAGTTAGGGAGGTGGTGGGGAAGTGGGAGGTGGCAGCATGCAAAAGAGTCGACCCCGCTGCCCCCTCCTCGTGTCTGACCCGGCGCCGGTTTTAACCATCAGCGCCCTTTTCCATGCCGGCATCCCTGCCGGTGCCCCTGCTCTCCCCGGGTCCACCTGCCCACCGGTTTACACACCGGCTGAGTAGCGCCTCCGTCATGAGGGCAGTCCTCCGCGCGCCGCCTCTGCACAAGCGGTAGCCTGGGAACGCATTGCTGCCAGTGGAGCTAGTGTGGGGGGAGGGGGAGTGGGGCCCCCATCATACCCTCCCACAGTACCTTAAAACCTTCTCCTGGAGGAAAGGTTATCCCTTGCAAAGTTTGGTTGCAGTAGCTCTTATAGTGTCCAAGTTGTTAGAGCGCAAACATACAAACATTCTCCTTTATATATTAGATTAGCAAATTCAGATCCAGAATTAACCATAGCAGAGCTGCCCAAACAGTGAATTTTAGGTCTTAATTTAATACAAAGAAGGCCTCAGTCCATAAGCTGTGCATATCAGAGGAACATCTTTTTATTTAGTCTCTAATACATATCACACTTGTTCTAAATATATTTTTTTTTAAATCATACCACATGTTTAGAAGACCTTGACAGAATGACTTGTCAATAGAAGAGATTAAAAAAAGTTCCCCAAAGCCAGAAGGGCACAAACATTTTACAATTCTGATAGGAGCTATCAGATATACAATTAGAACTCCATCCCATATCCTCATCCCTTACTTAATTATACGAAAAGCTAAAAGCGTGTCATTTGGAACATGGAAACATTTTTCACACGAGTCACAACTTGCTGGATATCAAGTGCTTCAAAGGTTCAGAAGCACTGAACACAGAAGGCAATTTTAATGGGGAATGCCAAATTCCAAAAAGAGTAATAATGTAATTACAGTTAGACTATGATAGTTACATACTTTCACTTGAATTAATTCTTTTCAAATGATATACGAAATGTATGGATACCCCTTAGAGAAAGAGATGCATAATTACTCCATTTCAGAGGTTGAATTGAAGTAGGTTTTCTTTTCATAAAAATCTTTTTAAAAATCCTTGAGATATCCATGTGCGAAACTGACATCTATATTTCATGATTACCTAAAAATCATAGAATCATATAAATGTAGGGCTGGAAGGGACATCAAGAGGTCATCTTAGTCCATCTCCCTCTTGCTAAGGCAGGACTTATACTATCCATGAGAGGTGTTTGTCTACCCTGTCCTTAAGAACCTCCAAATTATAGGGTTTCCACAATCATCCTTGATAACTCATTCTATTGCTTAACTATCCTTCTACAGTAGACTTCCGATAATCCGGCACCTTTGGGACCCAGGGGGTGCCGGATTATCAGATATGCCAGAGTATCAGGAGGTACTTCGGCAGGGGAGCTATGACGGGGGGGGGGGTCAGCGGGGAACGGCACGGCGAGGGGCGAACCCTCCGCTGTTTTGCAGGGAGGTGGGGGAAGCCCCGTGCAGCTGCCGGCGACAGGCCAGCTGGGGCTGCAAGCAGCAGCGGAAGATTTAGGGAAGCGGCAGGGCAGAGCAGCTGGGGTGCTGCCAGGGTGGTCCCACAGCGCCGCCCCTCACCTGAGCGGTGCTGCGGGACCAACCCAGCAGCACCCCAGCTGCTCTGCCCCACCGCTTCCCCAAGTCCGCCACTGCTGAAACTGATGAGCAGCGGACTTGGGGAAGCGGCAGGGCAGAGCAGCTGGGGTGTTTGCCGGGTTGGTCCCGCAGTGCTGCCCCTCGCCTCGGCCCCTCTCCTCCACCGCCGCCTGCAGCCCCAGCAGGCCTGTAGCAGGCGGCTGCGCAGGGCTTTCCCCCGCCTCCCTGCAAAACGGTGGAGGGTTCGCCCCTCGCCACGCCGTTCCCCACCGACCCCGCCCCCTGGCCAGCCGCAGTGAGGGTCCCGGCAGACCCATCACTGGGGTACAATCCCCTTCCCTTTTCCTCCCCTTCCCTTTCCCGACCAGTGAGCATGCGTGGGGTTCACAGGAGCTCCAATTGTCCAGCTGGCTGGAGCACTTCCGGGTTCCAGTTGGTGCCGGACTATCAGGAGTGCCGGACCACTGGATGCTGGACAATTGAAGTTTTACTGTAGTTAGAAAGTTTTTCCTAACATCTAACCTAAATCTCCTTTGCTGTATATTAAGCCCATTATACTTCTCCAAGTCCACTGAGGGTAGGATAACAACTCATCTCCATGCTCTTGATAACACTCCTCATATATGTTGAGGGCTATTATAAGGCCCTTCGTTAGTCTTTTCTCGAGACTAAATATGCTCATTTTTAACCACTCTCATAGGTCATGTTTTCTAAGCCTTTTATTATTGTTATTGGACACCTCTGGTTTCTCTCCAATTCTGTCCACATCTTTCCTTGAAGTATGGTACTCAGAATTGGACGGAATACTGCAGCTGACACGTCACTACTGCCAACTAAAGTGAAACATTTACCTTCTGTGTCTTACATATGACACTCCTACTAATAAACCCCAGAATGACATTACTTTTCTTTTTTTTTTTTTTGCAACTGCACTACATTTTTAGTTCATCTACAGTTTCTAATCCACTATAATCCCCAGATGCTTTTTTCCACAGTACTACCCTCCTAGCCAATTATTCTACATTTGTAATGGTTTATTGGATTTTTACGAGTAGTACTCTGCAGTTGTCTTTACTGAATTTCATCTTGTTGATTTCAAGCCAAAGTCCTTCTGAATTCTAACCCAGTCTCCCCCAAATGCATGCAACCTCTCCCAGTTTGGTGCCACTTGTAAACTTTATAAGTATACTCTCCACTCCATTTTTCAAATCATTAATGAAAATGATGACCACCATCAGACCAAGGACAGACCCTTGCAGGACTTTACTAGATATGTCCCCTCACTTTCACAGAGAAGCATTTTAAAACTTTTTTTAAGCACAGTTTTCCAACCAGTTGTGCCCCCACCTTGCAGTAAGTTCCCATAGACCACATTTCCCCATTTTGCTTATAAGAATGTCACATGGAACTATGTGAAAAGCTTTACTAAAATCAAGAAACCACATCTACAGCTTCCCTTCTATTCACTATGGCAGTAACCTATCAAAGGAGGAAATTAGGAACAAATCATGCCATACCAAGCTAACAAATCCATGTTCTTTATTCCTGATCACCCCATAATCCTCTAGGTGCTTACAAACTGTTTAATAATTTGTTCCATTATCTTTCCAGATATTTAAGTGAGGACCACTAATCTATATATTCCCAGGCTATCTCTATTCCCTCTTTTAAAAATAGATGCAATGTTCATCCTTCTCCAGTTTTCTAGGACTTCACCTTGTCCTCCATGCAAATAATGGTTCTGAGGATTGCTTCAACTAGTTCTTTAAGAACCCTAGCATGGATTTCATCTGGCCTTACAGTTTTTCCCCTTATTCTGAATTGTGTTGGTTGCCCCTCTTTTTGTTAATATTAAGCATGCTAGGCGTCTGTTCACAATTGTTTTAGTTAAGTGGGAATCAAAATAAACAAACATTCCCATTTTCTTGGTGTCTTCCATTATTAGCTACAAAGGAAAACGAAATACCTGAAACAGAACTTACATAAAGTTGTTTATGTAATGGCTATCTAGGGAGAGAGAGCAATTACAGAAGATAAGAACAGCAGCACACAACAAAATAAATTAATCATAAAAGAAAGAATGAGTATTTACTTCAATACAGGAAATGAAGCAATATTACCTGCCCATTCTGTTGAATATACAAATTAATGTTGCAGTCATCACCACCACAAGCTAATATTGGTACTGGAAAAAAAAGAAAAAAATTAACAGTGTTTGTTGGTAAAGCTATAAGATTTAATTTTCTGTGATATTTAGCTAAAGAAAACAGGCACATGATGAAACCATAAATATAACTGAATAATATAATGGATATGATGTCACAATTATAAAATTATTTTTACTACTTTCAGCCACTTCAAAGAAATAAGACTTATTTAAAAGCATCTAAAAGGGAAGTTTTGTTGTACATATACAGTATCTGCTACAATTACTGGAAGGTAGAAGGTCAAGTACCTCTAATTTAAGTCTCCAGTATCTCTCTATTAAGTCCAGCTGTGACAGATACACCAATTTCCTGCAATATCTGTGGGAGATCTTACATAGTATAAAAAATGGTCATACTGGGTCAGACCAATGGTCCATCTAGTCTGGGGGGGCAATAAGCAGCGTATGGACTGGACATGGTTTGCCAGAGTTCACCCCGGCAGGCTGTCAGACACTTTATTTATCTGCGCGTCTGCAGGTACAGCCAATGGCAGCTCCCTGTGTCCAGAGAAATGGCAGCAGAGATCCCAAAGCCTAAAAGATGATCCGTTGCTGAACCACAGAGAGAGACTACAGGTGAGCTATCCTGAACTGTGACAACAGGCATTAGGTTTCTATGAAGTTTGTAGGATTTATTCTTTCCATATCTATCTCCTCAACTACAAAAACTTTGGGCTTGATCTCTTAAACTTAAAAAAAAAGAACCAGGAAGACAAGTAGAAAACCAATATGATTAAACAGTTGACTGAAGACCTTATTTGAGCCTTCAGAAAATGGAAGGCCAATAATAAAGCTAATAAAGGGAAGCATAAGTTACTGTAGGGATGCTAAGAAGAATGTAATTCCTTAATTTTTGTTGACTACACGATTAATCAATAAGGGTTAGCACTATTAACACTCAGTCTTGGCTCGTGCTGGGTCCCAGCAAATATCCCCACTGCAGCTCTGCATTACAAGCACTTTAAGAGCTGGCGCGCAGGCAGGCTGACTCAGTCCCGGCTCATGCCAAGCCCCAGCATCAATCCCCACTGCACTACATAGCACTTTAAGCAGGGGTTGATGCCTAGGCTTATCAGGTAGTCAAGTAACTACTCAACTCCGCGCTTTCCCCACCCCCTCTCCATCAGAGGCACCACAGGGCGGGGAAGCAGGAACCAATGCTGGGGGGAGCCGGCTTAAAAGCCAGTTCCCCCCACTGCCGTCTCCACAGTGTGGAGTGCAGGGAAGGAAGAGACGCAGCAGTCTGGAATCCAGCATAAGCCAGGACTGCTCAGTCCCAACTCACACCGGGTCCAGGACCTATCCCCACTGAGGCTCCGCAATTTAAATGGAAACTGTATCGACTACACGATACAAACTGTATCGACTACACGATTAGTCAGTTACTAGCATCTTAACATCCTTAGCTATGAAACAGAAAATAAGCATTGGAATAAGAGGTCAGTTTTCATCATGCCAACAAGTTAAATATAATCTGTAAAGCTTTTTCAAGTTTGTTAATTTTTTCAGCTTGAGATTCTAGACCCATAAAGAGCCACTTCTAATTTATTTGTCAGAACCCAAGTTATTAGGTTTTGTGAACCAATGATTTGATCCATCATGGCAGTTCTTATATTATTATGGGTTGGTTAGGCTGCACGGCAAAAAGGTTTGAAGAGATCAGTAAGCACTTGAAGGGGTGCAAGGCAGGGAAGCTGTTATGCAGTCCTTGCGATCCCACAGGACATCAACTCTCCCTCAAATTCTGAGGGTTCAGAAGACTAGCTCAGAGAAACACTTTGCTCACGAGTCAACCAGTGAAGCACTGAATCATATAATTTGCTCTTCTGTAACTTTTTTTTTACTTACCAGTTTTCTGCTGTCTTCCCATGCAAAAAAGATGGGATAAAGCGGCATGCTACTGGAAGACTGGGGCATACAAATGGTATCCCGTAATAAGGATAAAAACGGTGCTAGGGAGGTGCTGTGGGGAATTGTAGTTGTCATGCAGTTGCTTCATGGAGATGTTGCAGACGGCTGCTATCCACAGGGCCCCTTGGCTGGAACTCAGAGTAGGGTGGGGCTGTGTTTCCTCTATCCCCAAGTTCCCTACTTGCCCCAGGGTCACCTGGTCATTGAGACTACTTTGGAAAGGGGTCTGACCTATCTTGGACACAGTAGGAGGGGCAATGGAGATTATGAGTATTGTTCTCCCTTTCCCCCATGCTGGCAGATAAGGATGGCTAAGTAAACTACAAGTTTGTGCCCCTGGGGAAAGCATCTAAACTAAGAGCCGCCGTGAGCCTTTGAAGCAAGCAGTCTACCTGAAAGTGTGGGACCCACCAAGGCAGAGGAGCTTTGACACACAAGACTAAGCTTTACATACAGTATCATCTTCAGGAGCAGCTGATCTTAAGATTGTAAGCACATGAAATTCTGAATTCCATTTTTAAACTATTAGAGGATTACAAGTTTTATTTTAAGTCTTGAAGTGAATAAATCATTACTTCAACATTTATATACAAAGTACTGTACTAATATATTCCGGTAAGGTACTACAAAGAGAGTGTCTAATATGTACTCCCTCCACAATAGACAAAGAACTAATCTATTGCTTCACAGCATAAATTTTTCAGATAGTGTTATCCTGATGAACATGCAGTACAGACCCTTTATTATTTCTGACAGTGATTCAGACTGCAGGTCACAAGAATTTATTGTAATTTTCCAGCCTTGTAAACTTCATGTCAACAACTACCTAGTCATACATCTAAGGAAAAAATATCTATGAGTTAAAATTATTCAAATTCCAAATGGAAATATTGCTTTTGATATCACACTGCCTTCAGGTTATGACAACATTTTCAAATTGCACAATGTATTTTTGTTTATAGCTCTAAAAGATTTGAAAACTTCATAAACCAAACAAATTGACTTGCCTGCTCTGAAGGCATAATAAAAAAGTGAGTTAAATACTGTAGCACATAACTAGACGGCTATGAATATACCTACATTTGTCCCATTAAATGCTTCATACATGTACTGTCCTATACTGTTGGACTGATCTCTTAATGCAGCAGTTATATGGTGTATGCCCAAGCATGCCCTGATACAGTTTTTTACATGCATGGACAGAAGGTTGTTTCTATCCTATTCAGCTGAGGAAATACTCTGTTGGCAGCATCGTCTCATGATACAAAATGGCTGACATTTTAATTATCCGATAAAAAAATCTCTTCCCCACTGAACATTCAAGGCAATTTTGGAAGGGCATCCATCTCGGGCTTATTTTCCTAGCATTTCAAAAACAGCTGAATTCATATTCATAACACACTCACTACTTATATAAAATACTGGGAGGTGCTCAGATACTTTATATGGCCCCCATTTCTGTAATATGGTCATTTATCTTATTCGGTAACTTTAGAGCTGCTCAAGATATTCTTATGTGTATTCCACTCAAGATGTACATGCGTTTCTTGAAACTTAGAAGGATTTCTGTTACCAGTGTCTGTCAGAGAATGCCTATGACCTTATTCCCCTTATGCTCTCAACCATCTGCTCAGTTCCTGTTCTACCATTGGAAGGATCTGCAACAGAAGGGAAACAAAGTAGGTAGTGGAATACAGTTAGGAACCACACAGTTCAAAGAATTTGTTACTCTACAAGGTAAAGTACTTCACACTCTATGTGTATTCCACTCAAGGTGACTCAGAGGCAACAATCATTGAGGAGGGTACAAGGAACTGTGCTGCACCACAGTTTGTAGGACTGCTCCACTGAAGGTTATATCTGTTGCAGAAGCTTGTACCATGGCATAATGCCTAGTCAAAGTGTAAAAAGAGCCCCAGAATGCTGCTTTACAGATTTTTAGGAGAAAGAAATCTCAAAGCAAAGCTACCAATGTAGCCTGGATTCTGATCAAATGGGCCCTCATACTTTACAAGAGAGGGGTTGCTATCAACGCCTACCAAAGCAGGATGTAGAGTGAAATCCACTAGGAAAGTCTCTGACAGAATACTGCTGAACCATATGAAAAGGGAAGCAAAGGAGACAAATTGTTTAGGGGATTTCCAGAAGGGTTTTGTCCTCGGCAGGTAAAGGCCAAGACTCAATGGACATCCAAGGAAAGCCTGTAACTTCCCATCCTCTCTGGCGGCATGGTTCTTTGGATTAAAAAAACAACAACAGGTCAATGGATGACCTGCTTCAGATGGATTAAGATGCAACCTCAAAGAAACTTTGCCTTATGAAAGACTTTTAGGGCAGTTGTTCCAGAAAACGCTCCAAGCTCAGTTGCTATTCTGGCTAAGGTTCTTGCAACCAAAAAGGCAACCATCAGACAAATGAAGGAACATGAGGATAAAGGTTCAAATGGAGCTTTCATTAATGTTGACAGGACAAAACTGTTTTTTTAAAGAATACAGGGTCATACTTATAGAATGGGAGACTCTAAACTAAGAAGCAATGACTCTCAAAGACGGAGTGGGTTCATTGTAGATAAACAGCTCAACATGAGATCCTAGTGTGACATTTAGCCAAAAGAACTAACCCAATCCTGGAATGCATAAACAAGGGAAGCTATAGTAGGAGTAGAGAAGGTATCTTACCTCTCTGCATTTGGCACTGATGCCACCACCAATGGAAAACTGTGCCCAGTTCTGGTGTCCACAGTTCAAAAAAAATTGAAAAACTGGGGAAAGTTCAGAGAAGAGCTACAAGAATGATGAAAGGGTTATAAAACATCCCTTATAAACTGAATCTATTTATCTCAGCAAAGAGAAGGTTAAGGGATGACTTGATTATAGTCCATTAGTAACTAAACTGGAAAAAAACATTAAATAATGGGCTCTTCAATTTAGCAGAGGAAGACAAACCATAATCCAATGACTGGAAGCTGAAGATGGACAAGTTCAGACCAGAAATAAGGTACAATTTTTTAATGGAGAGAGTAATTAACCACTGGAACAATTTATCAAGGTGAATTTTCCATCACTGATCATTTTAAAATCAAGATTGGATGTTCTTCTAAAAGATATGCTCTAGAAATTATTCTGAGAAAGTTCTATTATGGGTAAATCTGTACACAATATCAGAGGTCAGACTAGTTTGCCTTGGAATCTTAATGATTCACCTGTTCTCTCGCTAAATGGATTGATGCTCTCGAAAGGCAGATCCTCCACAGTGAATTGGTCAGAGAATTATTACTGTAACCAATAAACTCAGACCTGATTGTTAAAATGTTGGTACTTTGCTATCGAGAACTGTTAAATTTGCCAAAGTGAAGTTCTTCCTTTGAGAAAGATCTAGACATTTAGCTTCTTCACCTGTGGACTTGGCTCAGGGTTGGTAGTTGCTTGTTCCTTTCAATGACAAGCCTGCACCACTAAAAATATGAAGTGAGCTGTGAAAATATTCTGTCCCCTTCAATGGTACAAAATATTTTCCCTCCCATCTTTTCAGAGTGGGAGCACAAGTGGCTGGAGTATGCTAAACTGTCTGAATCTCATTAATAAGGCAGTTACATTTTACTGGCGGCAGCACTCTCAAGGATACACTGTAGCTTATAAAGATGTCCTCCTGTATTTCCTCCAGGGGAATCAAGAGAGAGTCTGTGATTCTCCAGAGGTCATATAACCATCAGGTGATAAAGGCAAGACAGGAGTGACTGCTTCATCTGGTGAGTACAGTAATAATCTACAGAAGTTAATGGTTCCAGCTATTTGGGTTGCACCTCTTCCTCAAGAGTATTCCTGGACATGCTGAGGTTCTTCTCCAGGTAAAGAAGCCTTTCTTGACTCCTACTGAGACACTACATATTTGGGATGTCTCACATGGATTCCAGAAACCACTGTAAGGCTAGTGCAAGAGCTCATGTGTTAGTCCCCATGAGGGAGATTACTGCTGATCCCAAGTCAAGTAGCCCTATCTGTGAGAATGGGAAAGTTCCCATGAGATCTTGGAGACTCTATTAGGCCTGACCTTCCACTTTGATAAGATGATGAAGCCCTCCCCTTGATTATGAACTCATCTCAGCTTGCTCTCCAAATCATGACCCCCAACTCTGGGTCTTATCCCTGATTCCTACCTCCAAGTCTCCTGATGTTGTCTCCTGATTTAGTCTTGGCTTGACTCCTGTGTCTAACCACTAAGCCTGATTCCTGGTCTATTTGCTAGACCAGTGTTTCTCAATCTTTTTTAATAAGGTACCCCTTTTCAAAACAAAAAATTATAAGTACCCCCAGTACCTACAGTTTTCAGACACAAAATTTTTGTCTACCATTGCAACACATTTGTTTAAACAATGTAATTGTAACCAGGCGGGCGATGAAATTTTTGGGTATAAAAAGTACAAAAATAATAAAACGCTGTAAAACTTAAAACAAAAATTCAGTTTTCTCCAAATTTCAGTTGTGCTGACGTACCTCCCAGACCTCTCTTGAGTACCCCTAAGGGTACTCGGACCACTGGCTGAGAAACACAGTGCTAGACCAAACCACTCAGCTGATATTCTGCCGCTCAAATATGACTAGGGATATAACTATGCAGGAGAAAAGCCCATTTCATGGACATTAGACTCCATTCGGCCTCTTCCCTCCTTCCCCGTTCACATGAGCTTAGGATGGTCAAATTCATCAAAGGATCCACTATGAAACTTAGACAGCAGAAGCAGCATCAAGCAGTCACATCACAAACTTACGATGCTGTCAGTGATATGCCCACCTGCTTTCTACAATTTTAGTCTGGACACTCTCTCCTTTAGACTGATATGGCAATTTAATTGAACTCCCTCCCACCTTCATCACATTGCACCTTACACTCATATAACATCTCTCATCCCACTCCTCTCTGCCACTATCTCCTTGCCCTCCTCAACCTCATTTCTGATCACCTTACCTCACTCTAGGGATGTAAAATTTCAATTAATTGGCTAATAGAACAGTATTTGATTAGTTGATAAGGGCACCTCCACCTTTGAAGTGTAGCTGTTGCTACACTTGAAAGGCAAAAGCGCTGCAGGGAGCCTGGGGCTAGCAGGAGACTGAAGCAGTCCCCCACTGAGGCTGGGCTCCACATGGTGCTGCCGCTTGGAAATGCCACGTGCAGCCCAGGCCAGCTGGGGACTCCCAGCTGGCCCCGGGCTGCAAGTGGCATTTCAAAGTGGCAGCGCTGCATAGAGCCTGGGGTCTGGCCCCAAGTTCCACACAACACTGCTGCTTTGAAGCACCCTCTTCCCTTTCCCCTTTCTCTTTCTCTTGCTATCTCTTTCTAATAGAGGCAGCAAGGGGGGGAAGCAACTAGTTGACTTGTGTGTCGACTATCCAATAAGCATTCGCTTATTGGATAGTTGACTAATCGTTCACATCCCTACCCCACTCCCTACAATGTCTTTTTTCCTTTCTATGTCTAGTTAGCTAATCTAATCCCAACAGAAGTCACCACAAAAACATTCATCAACTCACATGACATTGGCAGACTATCACACTGTTCACTCTGTGCTTATAGCTCTGTTACACATTCTCTTTCTATCTTGTCTACTTAGTCTTGGCCCCAAAGTTGACAATCTATCTCAGGTTCTGTATACAGTGCCTAGCACAATAGGGCTTCTAGAAGCTACTGTAATACAAATATCAGATAATAGTTAGCAACAACAAATCCTGACATGAAGTATTGGGTGAAGTTCTATGACCTGTGTCAAGCAGGAGGCTAAATGACTAAAAGAGTCCTTTTAGTCTTAAAAAAGAAATCTATGAAATGCATACAATTGCTTGAAGTAGGGATGTTCAATAGTATGTAATTGTATGTCATAACACTGCATACAATTTTAGTGGTTACGCAACTATTCGATAGTCCCTGGGGACAGGGACAGCAG
Source organism: Pelochelys cantorii (assembly GCA_032595735.1). Taxonomy (NCBI): domain Eukaryota; kingdom Metazoa; phylum Chordata; order Testudines; family Trionychidae; genus Pelochelys; species Pelochelys cantorii. Next base: position 146,607,740 of record CM064327.1, read on the forward strand.
CCAATGCGCTCCCAGCCCCCACGCCCAGGGAGCCCCCTGCCATCCCGCAGTGCTGCCTCTGTATCAGCCAGTTTAAAAACCAGCTTCCTGCTAGGGATGTTAAGTATCAGTTAATTAACTAATCGAGTCGTCGATAAATGGGGGAAAGGGGCGTCCCACTGCGGCTCTGCACTTTTAAGCCGACACTCCCCAGCACCAGCTCCTGCTCCCACTTCTGATACACTTGCCACTTCTGATATAGAGGTGGGGGGGGGGGGAGAGCATGAAGACACTAGTCAAGTACTCATCGACTAGTTACTTACATCCCTACTTCCCACACAATCACTTACATCTCTACTTCCCGCCCACCCTGGGGGTAGCCACCTCCAGCTTCCCAAGGAATGGAGCTGGCACCCTTGGAACACAGGAAGGATAAGGGGGGCCGTGAAGGTAGGGGGCTACTCCAGTGGCACAGTGCATAAGGTACCTGCCTCCGATACCTGATACAAAGGCAGCAGCACGGGGTGGTAGCAGCCCCTGTCCGCAGAGCATCCAAGCTCCCTGCAGACGGTGGCTACTCCACAGCAACAGCCCCTCTCCATGGGGGTCCAAGCTCCCTGCGGACAAAGGCTGCTCCATAGGATGCTGGAGCAGCCTCTGTCTGTGGGGAGCTTGGACCACTCCCCATGGACAGGAGTTGCTTTTGCGGAGCAGCCTCTGTCCATGGCATGCTCTGCAGCAGCCTCCCCTTCCCCTCCCCCTCCCCCCCGTCTGCAGATATTGCCTCTGATAGAGGCAGCAATTCAGGGGAAAGGGGGGAAAGTGGAGCCAGTGCTCAAGGAGATCCAGCTTTTAAGCCGGCTCCCTCTGAGCACTGGCTCATGCCTCCCCCTGCTCCCCACCTCTGTAGAAGGAATCAAGGAAGGAGGCAGGCGGGTCTGGGGAGACAGAACGCACGGAGAGCCAGCTTGAAAGCCAGCTCCTTGCATGTAGCAGCTCCTGCCTGCCCCCCTCACCCTCTACTCTGCAGGAGGGTGGAAGGATGCGTGTAGTCAACAGGATTAACCAACAAGCCTAGGCTTATCACTAATCGTGTAGTCATCTACACATTAACATCCCTAGCTTCAAGGTGCTGCAGGAACTGTTCCTCACTTTCAAGAGAGCTTAACTCCTTCCTAGCATTGCTGGGGGATGCTATATCATGCCCTAGCTTTATGTATCTATAACTGGCTTCTGCTTCACAATGCAACTAAAAAATCCACCAACATAGAATATATGCCCTATCAAGACTGTTTTGGAAGCCTTAAAACTAAGCAACATTGTTTGAACTACAACATTGTTTAATCTCCAAATTAAATCTATTTAGATGTAAAGCCGGGGGTGGTTTCTTATTAAGATATGAGTATTCCTATACTATGTGTGTCCAAAATTACCTAACTGCAAACACACTTTTTCACTTTTTTTTTAAAAGTACCATTTCTTCTGGGCTAAGCATTCATGGTGTGTAGCTGTACTTACCATCACTGCCAGGCAAGAATGATAAGCAGACATCCATGACAAGTCCATTTCCAAATTCCAGGATCTGAAGGCATTTAGCTGAAAAATTAGAGTAAAGAATGTTGGACTCAAATTAACATTGTAGGGGGAGAGGGCAGGACATTATTTTGTTTGCTTAACAATTTTCATTACCAAAAAAAGATAAGTTTAAGGGAACTAGAAACCGCTATGAAATAACCATCAAGTTTAGTACCCCAACATTTTGTTTATACGTCATCTATTACAATTTAATTAGCTTGTCTACTAAGACTAAGATCTTGGGGCAGACTGACTTTTTGTTGTACACAAGGCTTATTACAATGGGGCCCTAATCTCTGATTGGGACTTCTAAGATCTGCCTAATAAAACAAAACCCCACAACTAAGAACCAGGAAACTACAAGGTCTAGAATCACTCTTGATTAATGCTAACAATTCTGTAACCTTCACGATCATTATTATTAAGCAAGGTATCAATGAAAGGTTACATAAGCTGGGAATAGAACTTGGATCTCTAATAAGGAAAACCAACATCTCACACAGCATAGCAGACCAGTGTAGCTGTCTGTAAAATGGAGCTAATCATCTTAAGGTAAGCAACCCATCATTCCCAATGCAGAGGAGAGCACAGCTCCAAAAACAATGAAGTCACCCAATGCAGAACTTGTCCTTGAGCTGGCCCAGAATGCTACCTGGCTGGGGAGGACAGAACAAACCCCTAGCTTTGTCTATGCCTCCTGGCCACTCTCTGCTGTGTCAAAGGAGATCCTGTGCACCTGAGGTCTTGTGATCCATGTGGCCTCAGCTGCAATATGCAGGAGCCTAAATGTGTTTCTTGCTCCACTCAGGCACTGCCTAAGTGCAAAATGAGCTCTGTCCCTGCAATAGCCCCCATTAGATAAAATCTGTTCATCAAGAGATGGCTCCAAGAAACCCTGGTGAAAAGAAGCCTAGTAATCTTTGGGGGTGGATGGGTTGGGGAAGCTTGCTTGCTTTGTTTCGTTTCAAGTCAGGACCATTGCTTTTACCTCATTTTTCTTTTCAGGCATTAAAAAAGCCCCAAAGCCCTGCCACAAGCAGAAGCTCTCAGTATGCCCCCTGCATGGGCTTAAAGGCAAAGAATATTGGAGAATTCCAAAAGAGGTGCAGTTCTAGCCCCAGCATGCTGCCAAAAATTATTAGTCCGCACCCATGCTCCAAGAAAAAGGGGAATGCCAAACAGTTCACACTGGTGGACGTAAAAGGCATGTGAGAAAGGTGTTTTTCTAACTGACATCCTTGTAAATTCAGCATGGACCCACGATGGGTTCTATTTTACATGAATGGCAATGGTTCTGCAGGGCATATAAGGCCTTGAGTTACCCCAGAGCTTTCAGTGAATAGATCTGACTGCTCTCAAGAAACAGAATCCAGCTCACATCCTGTCTTAAGCAAAGATTCTACAGAGATATTTAACATGCATACATTCATACAATTTTACAGCTGGTCTTTAAGCCATCACATTGTAAGGAAATTTACCTTCTGAACCTTGTTTGGACCAGATTCTGACGGTAGAATCAGAAGCAGCAGAAGCTATTAGTAGCTTTAAATCTATCTTTGACTCATCTCTCTGGTAAACAGCATCCACAGCACAAACAGCTTCTGAATGGCCTTCAAGATGAATGCATTTCACGAGCTGAACATGACAGGAAGTTACATGAGATTACACAAAATATAAATATGAACTTAACAGAAAACAGGAAACTTTCTGGTATGTGGACATTTAATTTCCTGTAAATGTTTAGAAGAGGGCTCTAATAATTACATATTAAAACTAACAACTTCTGTGGGCTAACTTACCAAGATTTGCTTACATTCAGCTTGGGGGGGGGGAGGCAGGGAGGGGAAATGGCTAACTAGATTACAGTATATGGTCATGTATTTCTTAAAAGGAAAACTTTGCCAGATTACAAATGTATAATAAAATCATTAGAAAAAGCTAGTTTATGAAAAGTGCAAAACGTATCAGGGAAGTTTATTTTCCAAAAAGGCTCATAAGAATATGGAGTACATTACTGAAGGAGACTTGAAGCAGTGAGTATAGTCAGTGGCAGGTCTACACTAGCATTTAAACTAATCTAACTTCCATTTATACAATTTCATGAAAACCAATTCAAATATACTAGAAGTGCTTGACTGACACGGATCTAGCTCAACACAGTGTAGGTCTTTTGAAAACTGACAAAGATCTGAAGTCAATTGTTAAACCTTCTATGACTTAAACCCACTATATCAGTGTTTCTTAAACTTTTTAAGACCGAGGAACACCAAACAATTGTTTTTATGAGGAACACCAAGGATTTTTTTGTTGAGCCAAAAAAGAGAGTTGGGGGGAAAGTTATTGACCAAAAACAAAAAAAAAAGAAAAAAGGTTGCCTGCCCCTTTAAGGGCGGCCATTTTGAACTCTTGTTCTCCACAGCACACCAGTGTGCTGCGGAACACAGTTTAAGAAACACTGCACTATATTCTACCACTGTGATGCAACCAACTGCAACAATCTTCTTGACACACATGATTTGGAATAGAGTCTAAGTGCTAGAAGATCAGGAACACAGTCTGGCTTAAGGTCCATCAGCCATATTTCAGCCCCTTCTTCATATACTGAGCTGAACCATTGACCTTTATATTTGTGATCAGCCATACTAGCTAAGACAGAGAAAGGCTCTGTAGAATCTCAGACCTTTATTTGTTACAAGTAGGACTTCTCTAATCCAGGACTCTCTGTTCCGGCAACATCTGTGGTCCAACAGGACCCATGGATGATGCTGAACCAGAGAGAGAGCACAAGCAGCAGCCAGGGCCGGGAGGGGAGCCAAGCGACTGGAAGGCTAGCTCAGTGGCTGGGAAGCCAGCGGCCCCCCTGGGAGAGTGTGGAGCTTGGCAGCAGAGGGCCAGAGTTGACCTCCCCTGGTCTGGCAAACTCAGGTCCCGAGGATGCAGGGAGGTCCAACCTGTATTATTTATTATTATTATTATTATTATCATATCTGTGGTTCCAGTTTCAGTTTTTGGTAAGTTAGCTAAATTAAGATTTCCATCAGCCTGCAATCTGTCAAACTGCTTTAAAACCTTCCTTCAATTGCTTTTGTAAATTTAATGTCACTCTGTACTTTTATGCAAAATACATGATACATTGTGATCATAGCCTTCCTCATGTTGGGTGAAAATATCAACATATGTATGGTAGCTAGATGCAAATGTACAGATACAATGTTCCTGACAGTTTTTCTGAGTGTCACTGAGAAGGAGGGGCATCAATACTCCTTTTTCAACCAAATGGAAGAGTGACAGTGACTGCATTAGAATTTTTCAACTTCTATAATGCATTTCAAGACCGTGATAGGTTTAACTTCCTATCCAAGAAGGTTTAAATCCTTTCAGCCTCCAAACTGCCTTTTCCACACTCCTTCCAACTTCTCTATTCCTCTGGTAATAAGGTTCCTTTATGTAAATGCTCTATTTCAGTTGTGGATTCACCAGATGCAACTAGAGAAGAGTGAAGAGAGATACAGAAATGCTGTTCCTGACAAACGGAGCTATATAAATTGGGTCTCACACAAAGAGTGATGAGATTATGGCAAAGATATGTTCTGATGATGGAGAGTGAAGTCTGAAACAAGCTAGATAAATATATGCATTTTTTTAAAAATGAAGCCTATTTTTAAATCACTCAAGACAGCAGAAGACATATTCAGGAATAGGATTAAATGTAATCATGTGACAGAAGATAGTGACTTTCTGCTAAATGCAGAAGTTCTAAGACAGCCCTAGAGGAAGCACATAAGAGTTGCAATACTCTAGGTCAGATAAAAAGGCATGAATAAAGAGTTCAGAGATTTAGACAGAAGTAATTTAACTTACTAAATATTTAATGGGCACTATGCTTAAAAATAAAAATTGATGTCTTTTTTAAACTGATATGAATATTTCTGCTTACCTGATTATTCTGTGTTTTCCATACAATGACCTGCTTATCAGATCCTCCAGAAATTAATTCTGTCTCAGCAGCTAAAAAAAAAATTTAAATTTGTATTACATGAACATCTCCTATTTTTATTGCTACTATAAAATAACAGTTATTTTAGTCACTAGACAAAGCTACTTGATATGTATTATAGAATCCATTCCCTAATGACATGAGAGCTGGTATAACTAAGAATGCTAAGTGCTGTTCAAAACAAGGCAAACAATTGAATATATATGTAAAAAAACCCCACAAACTTTAATGCTTGCAAAGTTTTATAGGAATGTGGTCAATGATGTGCTTCTTAAAATGCACTCAAGAAACTTAACTGTAATTTAATTGAGGGTTGTTGGGGTTTTTTTTGGGTTTTTTTTTTGGTTTGAAGATTCTTTTAAGACACTGATTTATAGAATCAGAAATATAGGGCTGGAAGCAACCTCAAGAAGTCATCAAGTCCAGCCTTCTATGTCATGGCAGGACAAAGTAAAACTAGACTATCCCTGACAAGAGTTTATCCAACTTGCTTTTAAAAGCTTCCAATGATGGGGACTCCAGGATCCTGTCCCCAGAAGCTTACTCCATAGTTTATCTACTCTTATGTAGATAAAAAGTTCTTCCTAATATTTAAACTAAAAATCCCTTGCTGCAGATTAAGCCCTTTACTTCTTGTCCTACCTTCAGAGGACATGGAGAACAATTGATCACCATCCTCTTCACAAGCAGCTTAACATATTTAAAGACTGTTGTCAGGTCTCCCCTCAGTCTCTCTCTTTCTCAAAACTAAACATGCCCAGTTTTTTCAGCTCTTCCCCATATGTTGGATTATGCTGCTCTACTCTGGACTCCTTCCAATTTGTCTACGTTGTTCCTAAATTGTAGTGCCCAGAGCTGGACACAGTACTCAACATGGGGCCCCACCAAATAGAGCAGGACAGTTACCTCCTGTGTCTTACATACAATGCTCCAGTTAATACACTGATGCATCAAATTGATGGCTCACTTAGTTCGTGTTCCACAATAACCCACAGAACCTATTCAGCATTACTACCGCCTACATAGTTAGCCCCCATTTTGTAGTGGTTCCTTTGGTTTTTCTTGCCAAAGTGAAGTACTTTGCACGTCTCTTTTTTGAATTTTATCTTGTCAAATTCAGACAAATCCTCCCATTTGTCATGGTCATTTTGAATTTTAAATCTGTTCTCCAAAATGCTTGCAACCCCTCCCACTTGCTGTCATCTACTAATTTTATAAGCATATTCTCTACTCAATCAGCCATATCATTAATAAAAATATTGACTAACACTGGAGCAAAGACTGAGCCCTGTACGACCTCACTAGACACTTCCTCCCAATTTTAGAGTAAATCATTGATAACTCTCTCTGCTACTCTTTGAGTATGGTCTTTCAATCAGTTGTGCCCCCACCTTTTTTCAACCAGCAAAGCCATCTAAACTGCATGTCCCCTGTTTGCTTATGAGCATGTCACATGGAGTTGTGTCAAAAGCCATACTAAAAAATCAAGGTATATCATGTCTACTGCTGCTCTCCCTCTCCCCGGCCCCCCCCCCCCCGCCCCATCCACTTATTTAGTAATCCTATCAAAAAAATTAAGTTGGTTTGGCATGATTTGCTCTTCATAGATCTATGCTATTTCCTATATCCCTATTATCCTCCAGATACTTACAAATTATGGTTCCATAATTTGCTCCAGTATCACCCAAGGTATTGAAGTCAGGTGACTGGCCTATAATTCCCTGGGTCCTTCTTTTTCCCCCTTTTAAAGATACAGTATTTGCCAGTCCTCTCACATTCTCCAGGAGTTTTCAAAGATAACTGCTCATTAGGAATGTTAAATTTCGATTAATCAGCTAATCAGGTACTTGAAGGAGCCCGCAGCTCCTGTACATTTCAAAAGGAGGGACCCAGTGGGTTCCCACTACCTCTCTCCCACTGAAATGCACAAGAGCTGTGGGTGGCTCTTGTACATTTCAAAGGGAGAGGAGCAGCAGTCGGACCAGGGTGAGCAGGACTGTTTCAAACCCCACTCGCACCATTTCCCCACTGTTCTCTGTCTCCCCTGCTCCCGCAGAGACAGTGCTGGGGGAACCGGCTTTTAAAATGGCTCCCGCTCCCCCCTTGCTGCCTCTCTCTGATAGTCGAGTTCCTGAGGGTACATCCCTGACCATCTTGGCCAATAGCCACTGATGGGCCTATCCTCCAGATAGGAAATTATCTAATTCTTTTTAAAACCCTATTATAGTTTGGCCTTCACAAGATCCCATGGCAATGAGTTCCACAGGTTAGCTGTGCACTGTATGAAGTATTTTTTGTTCTTTATACCTGCTGCCTACTAATTTCATTGGGTGGACCCGGATGTGTTATGTGAAAGAGTAAACAGCATTTCTTTACTTCCTCCACAAAATTCACTATTCTATAGTCCTATTGTACCGCCTCTTAGATGTCTCTTCTTTTCCAAGCAGAACAGCCACTTTCTTTTTAATTTCACCTTATACTAAGAATGTTAAAAAGCAGTTAATTAGGTAACCATGTAACTCTTAAAAATCTTAGCAGTTACATGGTTACACGCTGCAGGCTGTGCAGTATACAGCTTATATTGCAGAGCCTGCAGTGCAGCCAGCTCCCTGGGAGCAGGGCCGGCAGCTAGTGCATACCAGGAGCCAGCTCCCGGCCCCATTCCCAGGGAGCCAGCTTCACTGAGGGCTCTGCAGTATAAGCTTTATACTGCAGAGTCTGCAGCATAGGGAAGCAGTCAGCTCCCACCTACCACTGCAGTCCCAGGGAGCTTGCTGCCACTCTGCACTGCTAGTTCTGTACCAGGGGCAGAAGCTTGGGATAGCAGCTGGCTCCCTGGGAGCTGCTGAGTAACCATTACGGTAACCAATAAGCTCATGCCAAAACTGATAAGCTCATCCCAACTGGGCTGGAGCAGCTTCTCCACTGCAGACAATACTGCTCTGGCTGGGCTGGAGCGCCCCTACTAGCAGTATGCCCAGATAGGGCCCACTAAAGTTGAGGGCTGCTCCAGCCCCTATTGGTTAATGGATTAAGCATCCCTAGTTTCAACCAATTTGCTTGTTACTGAAGTTTGTCTTCCTAGCTGGTAACTGCCTCCAGTGTCTTTTTTTTTTTTTAAACTGGTGTCACATTAGCTATCCTCCAGCCAGCAAGTACAGAAGCCAGTTTAAATGATAAGTTACATAAAACCATTAGTAGCACTTCAATTTAATATTTAAGTTCCTTCAGAACTCTTGGGTGAATAGAATCCAGTCTTGGTGACTTACTATTATTTAATTAATCTTGTTCAAAAACCTCCTCTACTGACACCTTGAGCTGGTGGACAATTCCAAATATTTATCATCTAAAAAGAGTGGGTCAAGTCTGGGAATATCCCTCACACCCTTTATGAAAAATAATGCAAAAAATTCATCTAGCTTCTTCAGTGGCCTTACCTTCCTTAAAAGCTCCTTTAGCACCGCCATCATCCAATGGCCCCACTGATTTGGCAGGCTTTTTGCTTCTGCTATACTTAATTTTTTGCTGATCATTTAAGTCTCTGGCTAGCTGCTCTTCCAAATCTCTTTTGCCTTGCCTAATTATACCTTTGCACTTGACTTGCCAGAGCTTATGCTCCTTTCTATTTTCCTAAGATTTAACTTCCAGTTTTTAAAGGATGCTTTTTTGCATCTAACAACTTTTTTTTTTTTAATCTGTTGTTTGGCCATGGTGGCACTTTTTGGTCCTCTTACTACAGGTCTCATCAAGCCCTGCTGACTTGAATAGATTTAATATTGAAATTTTTAACCTGTTCTTTCCCTATTTTGTCTTGCGTTTCTTCTCCTGTGTGTCCATATTAATTGTACAATGTATTTAGTATAATGCAATGTTCCCATTTCTTCATATTGTAATTGAATTACCAAACTGAGGAAATAATTTTTCCTCATCTATTTTAACCATGAAAGTTCTCAGAAAAACATTACTTTCTCCAATCAACAGGTAGAAAGGAAAAAAATAGAAAATTGGGCTTATAACGGAAATCTAGATGCAATTTTAATGATGAAGTCACTACACTCCCTCCATATGCTACAAACACACACAGCCTTAATTCTGAAGGCAGAAATATATGTATTTTTAAAAGGTTCACAAAAGGACAATGTGATTCCTATACTTTCAAGAACAATACTTTCAGATATGTTTCCTAACATTTCCATTTCAGAAGACTTTTTTGGCAGATCATAACAATCTTAAACTTACATACTGCATGCTGCAATTCTTTACAAGTACTGCAAAACAATAATACATGAACCCCCAAACACCAAGACCAGTCTGGAAGTAGGACCATGTAATCCATTACAGTAAATCACACTCAAAATATATCTGTCAAATCAACTTCAACAAATTTACAGTTTGCCAATGGTTTATAAGATTAAAAAAAAAATACAAAAGTATTCAGAAGAGAAACCAAATGCACTCTCATCACTCTTGCCCCAGGGTACAGAATATAGAGACTGTTTAAATGTCCATTGAAGTCTGTGGACAGACACCCTTTGATTTTAGTGGGTCCTGGATAAGGCACTTTACACGTTGTGATTTTTATTTATTTTTAAAGAACAGTAATTTCACATCTGCCAATAAAGAATTCCTTAAATACTGTGTCCTACTTTGTTTTTTAAAAAATTCCATTTTAAAGAAGTTGCATTTTTTTCTGCCTCTCTGCTGTGGCATATAATGCTCCTCTCAGCAACGAGGACTAAATTGTTCCAAAAACACTAAACCTGTCTTCTTGTAGGATCCAAGGAAAAGCATGAAAGTTCCCTCTTCGCACAGGAATGCACATGTTATAGGTAAAGACAAGAAGAGCAAATGACCATCCAAAAAACAATGAAACTGACTGTGCACAAAGTAAGTACTATGAAGAACAGAAATATTTCCCATAGCAATTATCTACTTTCCTTCTCAACCAACTGGAAAGCAGGTGTTGAGCAAGGAGTAGATGAAAAATAATCATTTAACATGCTCTGTCATTCGCTCAAAATAAAGTCATGTTTGTATCTAAAACTTTCAACCTGCAGTCCTTACAAGTCACAATTAGAGGTTCAGATCACTACTCTGAGATCCAAGTGCAAAGTATCCTCCATGCACAGATCTCTCCTAGCATGGAGAAGTGGAGTTCATCTGCCCCAGTGACACCATGTGTCACTCATCCCCTTTAACCCAGTCCACACACCCCAGACTCTTCAGAGGGCATTCTGACTGGTCCATAGGTTGCACAAAGGATTGAGTGGCAGAGCTGGGGGAAGAATGGAGCAGCAAGGGGCTGGGTGGTATAAGATGTGCTGGGCTAAAAGGGGAACAGCATAAGATACACTAGAGTTACTTATAGCTCTTATGGTCTTAATTTTGAGTATTCCCCAAGTAGCTTTGCAACATAGTTCCCATGGAGCTGCACAGCCAAGGGTCAATGGCTACTAGGGCCAGAACTCTGGATGTGTAGCTCTAATCTCCAGCAGATCCTTAAGGATCCACCAGATTTCTGGATGATTTTTCCTCTGGGCAGAAAAAAACAAACCTTGCTCCAGTAGGATAAGGCGAAGAATATCTGTGATGACATTTCCTAATCATAAGTCCACCTTCTGCAGGTTTTACCGAAGGCTCCATCCCAAAACGATTACAACATAGATTAGTAAATAATTATTTTTTCTAGTTTTACTTTGTGCACTGGACAGCACTTTCTGTAAAGCCCTTTTCCTTACCTCACTGTAGTGGCTTTAATTCTGCAAACACTTAACATCTGTGTAATTTTATTCATATTATTAGCCCCATTAAAATCAACAGTATTATTCAGATTAATAAAGTTATACATGAGTTTAATAACTTGTATTCACTGCAGAGTTATCTCAGGGCTGGTCTACACTGGGAATTTATATCTGCACAGCTGTATCTGTCAGCTGTGTGAAAACCGTATGTCCCTGAGGGAATGTCTTCACTACAAGCCAGATTGATGGGGCAGTGATCAATCCAGCAGGGGTCGAGGCACCATAAATCAATTACTGATTGCTCTCCTGACTCCAGTATGCCACCAGAAAGAGAAGAGTAAGGAGAGTCAAAGGGAGAGTTTTTTCTGTTGACTGAGCACGTGTGGACCCCGTGGTAAATACATTTAAGCTACATCAATTTGAGTTATGCTACTAACTCAAATTGCATAGCTCAGATTAACCTGTTTCCATAAGGTTGAACTATATGGAGAGATGAACTAAAAAACAACAAATCGTCTGGTAGCACTTTATACACTAACAAAACATGTAGATGGTATCATGAGCTTTCGTGGGCACAGCCCACTTCTTCAGATGAGTGGAGTTTTGAGTTTAGGATGTGAAGACCCCCTGAAGTATACTGAGAGATGCAGCGATGCTGATGTAACTCCCAGTGTAAACAGCACTAGCTACTGCTTCTTGAGAAGGTGGACTATTTATGCTGAAAGACAGCAGTACCCTACCGCTTTAACAAATTTAGAGAGTACAATACCAGTGCACAGTAGGCATTCAAACTCCAACTAGATTAACCCAGGCACCATTAACCCAAGTTAAGTCTGAAGTGAAGCCAAACCCCAGAATTTGCAGAATAGGACCCTGCTGTTTCTCATTTGCATGGGTCTTTTGCCAAGCAACAGAAGAAAGCACAACATATTTGTAAATAGAGAAGTACTGACAAGCAAATTCAGAGGCAGATACACAATAAACTACTTAATTCAATTTTCTAAACTGACAAGATTGAAAGTTGACAGGATCCATGATTCAACAGTTCTCAGATGAACATGTGAAAAATAAGAATCCTGTTCTAACACAGAACAAAAGTAGTATTTGTGAACAAATTATTTAGTACTTACAGCCATCTAGGTTGTGAACCCACTGCACACAATTAACTCTGCCAGTGTGACCATTCAGTGTAGCAACTACTTTTCTACTCTGAGAAAAGAAAGAAAATATTTAGCTGCCAAAATGTGAGGGATTTTAAGTTTTACAAAAATGAGGGCAGGTTAGCCATACTACCAAAGCTTTAACATGTGTTTAGCTAACAGCTTTCTGATATAAAGACCTTGCTCAAAAAAGAACAAATTACAGAAAAAGAGATCACAAACTCTTCTTGAGTTTAGCATTTTAATAGCAGGTGGCTCCTTCAGTCTCCCAGGGATGACACACGGCTGGCAGCTGGGACACCAGAAGTAAAGCAGAGAACAGGGAGCCAAGAGTAGAAAAGCCTGATCACAGGCGACTGAAGCCACATCTTCACTCCAAGGCAGATTGATGGTGCCGTGATTGATCTTCCAAAGTTTGATTTAGTAAGTCTAGTTAAGGCTCACTAAATCAAATTCAGAAGATGCCCTCCACTGGCATCCAGTACTCCTGTTCTTGCCAGGAGTTAGGTAAGCCAACAGGTGCATTTGCTTCTGTCGGCCTCCTACCGTGGGGACACCACCACCAAGTTTGGCTTAAGATATGCGGACTCCAGTCTATGTAGCAGGAGTTGCATATCTTAAGTCAAGCTGCCAGGTGCAATGTAGACCTAGCCTAAGTGAGGTCACTCACTGAGACAGGGTGAGGGCAGTATGAGGACACTCTGCTTCTGGAAGACAGCCCATCTGCACACACAGTCACAGAGCACTGGCATAATTAAAACAGGGGTTTCCCCCACAGGTGCTGGAATTATGGGTGCAGCTTGAAATAGTTTTCATTATATACATGATTTACAGCACAAGTGAAAATAAGCCAGCATGCCCTTGTGCAGGGCACCAGTAAGAGATGGACCAGACGGACGCACAGCTCTGAATACAGCCAGCCACTGCACATGGGCACGGTTCCTGTTCCTTCATCCAAACCGCAGCAACCTCACAACCCTTAGCCCTTGTGTCAGATGGCCAGGAGCAGCATTTCCTCTAGGCTGCACACCCCCACGCAGCAGCTTAATGAGTCTCACCCAGCCTGGGGCTCAGGACTTGCCCACAGAGCTGCCGGGCAGTGCGAGAGGCACTTCCCCCTCCGCGACAGCCATGGAGGGAGAAGTGCCTCTCCCACAGGGATGTGACTAGTCTAGTAGTCAACTACCTGATAAACCTAAGCTTATCAAGCAGTGGAGTCACCACTCCACTACTAGCCCCCCTCCTTGCTGCCTCTAATACAGAAGCAGCAGGAGCCAGTGCTAGGCAGGCAGAGGCTCAGTGGTCCAGGACCCAATGGGAGCCAGACTACTCAGTCCGGCCGGGACTACTGCGCCTCTTCATTTTAAATGTAGTAAGAACCACCCTGCTCTTACTACATTTAAAAGGCAGCGCCACAGCGGGTGTAGGTCCGGCACTCGGCAGTCCGGGCTCCCGCCGGGTCCTGGACCACTGAGCCTCTGCCTCCCCTGCCCCCCGCACGACGGAGACGGTGCTGGAGGGAAACCGGCTGTCAGAGGCAGCCCCCGCCCCGGTGTCAGCACCGCCGCTCTCCGCGCGTGGTGCTGGAGGAACTCGGGAGGCGGCGCGCGCGCAGCGCAGGGGGGCTCCCGGCCGCCCAACCGCCTGGGGGCGGGCGGGGCAGGGCTGCGCTGAGCGCGAGGCGGGGGAGTCGCGGCACCCGCGCGCGGGGCAGCACGAGACCGCGTCCCCCTCACCTGGGGCTCGTAGAGCGCCACGGAGCGGCAGGTGCCGAACGCCAGCAGCCCGCCCCGCCCCCACGACACGACCCCGCCGCCCGCCCGGTTGGCGCAACAGGCAACGTGACAGACTCGCAACGGGGCCGCCATTGCTGCCGCCGTCGACCTCACGCAGCCTTCCGCGCGAGGGGACTACGGAGGCCGCGAGGCGCCGCTGGCGACTTGTGGGCGGGACTAGCGGCGGAGGGCAGGGCTCGCGCACCCTCGCGAGCGCTCGTGGCACGCGCAGTTCGCGGGCCCGGCGCAGAGCGCCCCCTGCAGGTGTGGCGGGCAGACGCCCCTGTCCTTGCGCAAGGTCTGGCGCGTCAGCTGCTGGGCTCGTGTCCGGCTTTGGCGCCCTGGGGGTTGCTGCCCAGCAGTGCGCGCCCTGCCCTGGCTTTTCCTCCTGCCAGACTCAGTGCCTGGGCTTGGAGGAAACCTGGTTCCCCCCACTTTTTGCTGGTTTGGCCAGTGGGGGAGGTAGCCTCATGGGCAGGCGGTGTGAGGGTGCTGGCTCTCCGACTGCCAAAGAGTTCGCCTAGGCTGCCCTTAGAATCTTTGCCAATACCCCACCTCGCTTGGTCCTCCCGTTTTGTTATGGGATCATAGCATTGGATGACTGCTGTTAATTTTATTAAACAGGCATTAAGATTTCAGCAGTAATTAAGTCCCAGGAACAGTAAGTCAGCGGCAAGGATTTCTCCGGATCCCTGATGAAGGGGTGTACATCCCCCCCCCAAAATTTCCCCAACATCCCATCAGTTGTCAACTGGTTACATTGCCGTGTTGCCCAGGTAATAAATTTTGGCTGGCATTGGGTTACAAATCACTTGAATGCTGGGATAATGAAATGTTATCCTCAATTGTCTGAGTCAAAGGCAGCAGAACTGTTTTTAGCCTGTCTTGTCTATACTACAAGATAAGATTGAATTTATTAAGGTTGATTTTTAGCACTTCATTTTGTAAAGTCGAAGGTGCATGTCCCCACTGAGCGCCAGAGTTAGACACAGTATGTCCCCAATAGAGTGACAGCTGTTCCCTGTAGGGAGCTATCCCACAGATCCTGTTGCCCCTTAGCATTCTAGATTATGCTCCCAGTGCCTGATGGAACCAAAGCAGTGCAGACAGTGGTTCTGGGTACATGTCAGGATCCCATAATGCACTCTTCTTCCTCCCTCTCTGCTTGAAAGCAACTCTAAACAATCTTTTTATACCCTTTTCCCCTGGTTATCCGTGCAGACGCCATAGGTGCCAGGGTAGCAGATGCCATAGCAGAGTAAGCATCGAACCCAGCATGGAACCTGTTCAGCAGCAAAGTTCTATAGCAATCACAGCAAACATCTTCCACCTTATGCTGCAGTATGTCCAGTGTCTATCCAGGGCCTTTTGGAATGAGAAAGTATCTGAGGAGGCCATGAACAGGTTCTTCTGTGAAGCACTTGAGATAAGCGATTGGCAGATGATGGTGGCATTCGATGCTCTTGACACAATGGAATGCCAGTTCCGGTGCCATTAAACAAGCACAGACTGTTGCAACTGCAGAGTTATGCAGCTACGGGACAATCAGCAATAGCAGCAAAACTTTTGCATACATGAGGCCATTTTCATGTAAGCTTGCTAATTGCTTCCCTTTCCCCCACCCTGTGAAGTATAGCAATACCAGAATGACACCCACCCTGACAATTCAGAAGCAAGTAGCAACAGCTCGGTAGAAACTTGCAATGCCAAACAGCTACCAATCAGCTAGGAATTGAGTGGGTAAATCTACAGTGTGGGGTGGGGTGATCCAGGTAGCCAAAGGCAATCAATACCAGCTGGAGGAGCCAGACCAAGGGTTTTGTGCAGCAGGCTCACTGTTATGCTTGTTGTAATGAAAAGTGAAGGGCAGACTTTACAGGAGATACATTGTGGAGCATAGAACCTAATCTCTTTAGCATACAGGGTTGTCTGTTCAAGACAATAGGCATGTGCTATGTACAAGACCAGAGTTATGCTTTTAGGTGCCCACTGTGCAGCAGGTACACCACAGAAATTTGGGAGCAGCTATACTCGGTTTGGTGGCAGGAATGGTAAGGGACAAGTTGGGGCTGACTCTTGTGCTTCCACTTTGAAAGCATGTGTGACACAGTGCTTGCAGATAGCAACTCCCACGGCTAGGCAAGTGTTTGCTTTTGCAAAGGGGAGCCACAGAAGTGTGGCAGCAGGGCAGGGGCTCATGCGGTGACTGTGTCTGGCACCCGTTTGCTGGAATAGTGCAACTTTCCCTTCCTGCAGAAGCCTGCAGAGGGGAGGGGGGAAAAGGAAGCCGGGCACGGTGACATGGCAGGGGCTCACATGGACACAGAGGAGCCTGCAGGGAATAGTGGGACTGTGTGTGGCAGCAAGGTAGGGGTTTAAGCCATGCTTTGTTGGGAATGAGAAAAATGGAGGTGTACTGCTGTGGTATCAGTTACATCGCTTCCTATGCTTCATCCAGCTTGCCATGTGTGCTATCAGTTAGGGATGTCAGCTAGTGTGTAATTGAACAGTTGTGTAACCACATCAATTTTTAGTGGCAACACAATTATTTGATGGTCCCCGGAGGGGAGGGACCAGCAGCAAGGTGGACAGACTGTATGAGGCAGCACAGGGGAGGGGAAGGGCAAACTGGTCTGCAGAGCCAGCATGTGAAGAGAGGTGGCTTAAAAGCTGTCTCCTCACGTGTATTGGCTCCCGCCTGTTCCCCTCATCCTCCACACTGCTGCCTCTCTATCAGAGGCAGCAGCACAGGTGAGGGCAACAGCTCCCCACTCCCTCCCTTACTGCCTCTGATATAGAGGTAGCAAGTGGGAGGAATGCATGTAGTCAACAAAATTAACCAATAAGCCCTGGTTTATTGGTTAATTGTGTAGTTGTCTACACGTTGACATCCCTAATATCAGTCTTCTCTGTGTAGCGCCCCTCTCCACCCAGTTACCTTCTTTAATGCCAATCTGCCTACAGGTTTCGGTGGACAGGTCTGGGTTCTTCTGGATCCCGCCACCCACTCAGCAGGGTGTATCTTCTTTATTTTTTCCTATGAATGTATTTGGCGGTGCCTCTACTCCCCTCACTCCTTCCTGGCAGGGTCACCAGTGCAGTTTGGGAGGAAAATTCTAACCACAGGGTAATCCCCACCTACTTGCCAGATAGTTGGAGACTTCAAAAAATAACACAAACACATACAATATATTCAACACAATAATTATATTAAACAGGGAACAATTATAACATAACAGGGTAAAACACTATTTTTAGGTTCACTGGTGCCCACGCTGCTAATACCTGTGACTTGCCCCAGTCATGTGACTTGATGTAGCAAAGATTAGAGTCCCTTTGGTAGGCGTACTTTGTTGGGGCCCTTGATGACCTATGACCACAAAATTCTTCTCTGCAGTGGTTTAGCAGTGTGGCTGACGGGGTTCAGTACAGGCCAAAGGACTCACAAGCGGGAGAAGGTGGTAAATCCCTCCACAGGTTTAATATGCAGCAGGTTATAAAATCCCCAAATCCTTACTCCCGGGCTTGAGGACACAGTTCAGGGAGTAGGGGGTCCCCAAAACAAATTCCCTGACTGACTAACTAAAAGATGGTGCACTCACAAACTCCATGAATGATCCTCCGGTTCAGAGATGACTCTGGACTCATCAGTCACTGCAGAAGGGCTGATCTCTGCTAGCAGGGATCCTATTCAGGCAGGAATCAGGCTGCTTCGGTCCCAGGATTTCCCCTGACCACAAAGAGGTGCAGGGCTCAAGGTGCAGATTACACAACTCTACTAAAATCCAAACTGTAGTCTCCTAGCCCAGCACCCAGACACACACACAGCAGGCAGCAGCCCTGAACTAGCCGACAGGGCAGAGCTCACCATGTGGTGACTGGTCTCACCTAGGGAGCTGGAGGGCTAACTCAGCCTGGCTGGCTGGGGAAGTTTCCCAGCAAACTCTACAAACTGGGAATCATCAGTGGAGAAGGAAAACCCAACTGAGGGATCTTGCTTTCAGATCCCTAGAGGCCAGTTCTCAGGGGGGACCCTTCATGCAGGCCTGGGGCTTACCAGCTCCCCACATAGCCAGTCCTGCCCTTGCCCTGGCTGGCTCCAGACTGACTCATAAAAAACAATGGCCTCTCCCCTTTCCTGAACTCCCTGGGAGGGGGCATCTCACTCCCTATTTGTTGCTGGGCAGACTCTGAGTTTGCCTTGGCACCACCTCCCTACCAGGGACAGTGTGCCTCTCCCTGAGCTGCCAGCAGAGCCCCAGGAAGCTAGGTAATCTCCTTGGGGATTACATCTGAATAATAGGGTGTGTCTCAGAGTGATAGGGAGTAGATGCTGGCTGAATGCTGGCTTGGTTTCAAAGGTGTCCTACCATGGAGGATGGCATAAGGCAGGTAGCCCCAGAAATCCTGTGAGAAGGATTAAAGAGTTCCTATATAAGAGATGATCAGGGAGGATTCCTGCTCCATCTTGAGAGGGAGGAGGGGATTGTCTCCAAAGTTATAAAAAGGTCCTGGCTGTTAGTGAGATCAGATGCTACACTCACTTACTGACCATTCTTGTCTTCCTCATCATCCACACTGCTGCCCAAGGCTGCCATAGGGATCCACAGACTGACGTGGAAAACTAGTCGAACATGCAAAGCCAAAATTATCTTTACTCTTCATGAAAAGCAGAAGTGCTGAAATTGACTTTAGTGACTTTTAAAGTCCATGGAATAGGCTTGGCGATGTGGTGTGTAGAAAGTCAACCTAATGTGGCTAAGTTCAAGCTAAACTCCCAGTGTAGATCAGGCCTGAGGGTGTCTTTTAATTGAAATGCACTGGTTAAGCAGAGGGTTCTGATGCAAGATCCCTATGGAGAGAAAGGGTGGGGACAAGTGTTTTACTTAATACTCTGCTGAATCACAAGCACTATCTGACTTGCCCCTCACCACTGTTTAAAGAGGGAGCTGATTTGGTTCCATAGATAGCTTTTTGCTTTGTTAAGTGACTGAAATCACTGATAATCGGGCCTAAGTGCTTAGACGGGCTGAGGGCCAGTGTTTCTGTGGAAGAGAAAGCCTGGCCTGCACAGCAGTGAGGTTTCCACACTGAGAGCTAGAACCTCAAGAGAAGGTCAGTGGCACATGGCAGCAGAAAGTGATAGTGCAGGGCCATTAGCAACAAAGTGGTGGAATGAACAGTGGCACAACAAACAGTGGCTAGAGCAAGTGGTGAGCCATTAGAGAAACAAGCAAGGTAACTTTCTCTTACCCCCTTCTGGGAGATGAATTCACATGAAAGTACCTCAGAAAACTTTGGGGCTACGTCTGCATTGGCATGATCTTGCGCAAATACTCTTTAACGCAAGAGTTCTCACGTTAAAGTATTTGCGCAAGAGAGCGTCTACACTGGCATGTGCCTTTGCGCAAGAGATGTGCTTTTGCGCAAAAGCATCCGTGCCAGTGTAGACGCTCTCTTGCGCAAGAAAGCTCCAATGGCCATTTTAACTATCGGGCTTTCTTGCGCAAGAAATTCATGTTGCCTGTCTACACTGGCCTCTTGCGCAAGAACAGTTGCGCAAGAGGGCTTATTCCTGAGCGGGAGCATCATAGTTCTTGTGCAAGAAGCACTGATTTCACACATTAGAACGTCAGTGTTCTTGTGCAAGAACTCCTCGCCAGTGTAGACAGGCAGCACGTTTTTGTGCAAAAGCCAATGTAGATGTAGCCTGGGTCTTTACTGACCTTGGGGGTGGGGTGGGGTGGGGTGGGGTGGGGTGAAGGGAAAAGATAGGGGCATGTTAAGGGAACATTTCTTTGCTGGACTGTGTTTTAGTGATCTAGAATGCTAGATTTGTGACTGGGAAACTTTTTAAAATACATTTTTCCTAGTAGGCTAAGACTTTTAAAAATGTACTGTTTACCAAAGTTGTTAACTCACATCATGACTATCTTGAGAAGCTATCTTTGGGACTTTCTGTACTAACCATTTTTATTATAATAATTAATTTTATATCAGAATGGACATACTGGGTCAGACCTGTGGTTCATGTAGCCCAGTATTCTGTCTTCCAACATTGGCCAATGCCAGCTGCTTTAGAGGAAAAGGGAATGAACAGAGCAGGCAATGATCAAGTGATCCATCCCCTGTTGTCTAGTCCCAGCTCATGACACAGGGTATGTCCACACAGCAAAGTTATTTCGAAATAACTTTCCTAGCGTCTACACAGCCAAACTGCTATTTTGAAATAAATTCGAAATAGTGGAGCGCTTATTTCGAATTTGGTAAACCTCATTTTACAAGAAATAATGCCAAATTCGAAATAGCTATTTCGAAATAAGTGCTGTGTATTTATTTATTTCGAAATAGGGGGCCTCCAGCCTTCCCAGGGTGCCCTGGTGGCCACTCCAGCTTCAGCCAAGAACACTCCACTTCCTCCTCTCCTCCCAGGAGCCCTTAAAGGGGTTGACTCTGGCCACAGTGCCTGTGCCAGCTCCAAGCCTGCCAGCCCAGAGCCAGCAGTCACTGCGCCTGACCCAGTGGCCCCAAAACATGAGCCAGCAATGTTGAAGGGGGACAGTTCACACTCTCGTGGAGTGGAGTAAGGTTCGCTCTAAGCGGATCTATCACCGGTCGTTTAATCAGGAGATTTTGAGCGCAGTCAATAAAAACTGTCAATCAAGTAAGGTTTAAACAACAGGACTATATTGTACAACCAAATTAAAATTACATACATCGAATAGCCATGGGAGGGCAGTCCTCCTATGGTTTCTATAATAATTACCAGAGTCCTCGGCGCAAGAGGCCAATTGCGGTGTTGCTGGCGACCTCAAGTCCTTTGGCTCTTCCAAGCCGCTGGAGAGGAACTACCAGGAGTCCCTCGAAGAGCTGAGGAAAGCTGCGAAGATGGCCAATCCACCTTCCGCGGATACGTCTGGTCCTCGGTCCTCTTCCCGCTCTTCGGATGCGGCCGGAGCAGACGCTAGACGCTAGACTCTAGTAATCCTAATCTATCTATCCTAAAAGAAAAACCTAATCTAATCACCGACGCACTCGTCAAACAGACGCGATGACGGCCGATAAGCGGAACTGCGACGCAGCCTGCCGAACAAGCACGACGACGAAATCTAAACTACTCTAAAATACTAAACTAGCTAACTAAACCTAACACTACCTAAAAAGAAAGAAACAAAGCCTTCCACCCTGCTTAATTATTAAAGACTGTATTAGACCTCACACATTCTCATGACCCAGGACTAAGATTAGGACCTCTCTCATTCTCTTAACCTAACCTATGTCTAGACCTGACGCACAGGTACCCGACGCGACCCGACGAACCCAACGCAACACCTGTAACTGGCGTTGCGGGCTCTTAAATAGGTTGCGCTCATGCATATGCATGAGGTTCTAAGTTTGAATTGATTGGATAGAAAAAGATGCTAATTTACATAACTTTAAACTGATTGGATGGTGAATCATAACACATTAATATTCATGAAGGTACTGGTCTCTTAATACACATTCATAGAATTTTAAACCTTAACAGATCTGTTTACAGATATGTGTGCTACGTGCTAACTCACAATAACATGATGGTTTCTTAACTTGATTGACAGGTGTATATATATATATATATATATATATATATATATATATATATATATATGGATATATATATATATATGGATAACTAAATTTTACATACATTTAAATGAAATCTATTACATCAATTTACAAGCATGACAATTAATAATACATTTTAAGCAGATTGTACTCAGGTGAATACAATTACAACAGAGGCTTTTATCATTCATACAATTCTGCTAAAGTTGGTAACAGCAAGCCACTGGCAGCCAGCCCTCCGCCGCTCCCCAAGACCGGCCTGCCAGGGCCCGGAGAAGGCGGGCCTTCCTGATCCAGGGTGGAGATCATGGACCTTATTCAGGTTTGGGGGGGATGCCTCCAACGTCCATGATCTCCGCAGTAGACGGAGGAACGCAGCCGTCTATGGCAGGATAGCTGCCAGCCTGGCCACCAAAGGCCACATGCAAACCCAGGAGCAGGTTTGCATGACAATCAAGTTGGTCCGGCGAGACCCCCAACGCTGAGCTTCCCCTCCCCTTTCTTCCCCTTGCTTCCCCCTTCCAGCTGCCTCCTCCCAGGTTTCCCCCTCCTCCCCTCTCCCACTCTCTTTTCTCCCCTCTCCCGCCTCCTTTCCCCAGTCTCACTCGAGTTTCATTTCCCCCCTCCCCAGATTTGTTAAATAAAGAGAGTCTGTGTTCATGAAAATAGGTGTATTTTATTTGACATCAGGAAGGGGGGTTAGGGAGGGGTAAGTGGAAGGACATGAGGGAGGAATGAGGCACAAGCTCCCAGTGGGGCACACCAGGGAGGCTCTTAGTGCTCCTCAGGGTGGAAGCTCTCCCACAGGGCCTCCTGGATACTGACAGCCCCCTGATGGACCTCCCGGATGGCAGCCTGCAGAAAGTGCAGCCAGGCTCACAGCAATGTGTCCAAGAGAAGCACCAGAGTGCCCAGGGGCAGCTCTGGTTCCATGTTGCAGAGTGCTGTGGTGTCCTGAGTGAGGGCAACCAGAGCACGCAGAGACAAAATGCTTTGTTGTCCCTCATTGAGGTAGAGAAGCAAGCAGGGAAACCTGAGAACTGGCTGCCCAGGGGGGTCCCTTTAAGCACAGACTTCAGATAGCCTCAGGCAGCAGCCACACACAGTAAGTCCTGACCTGGTACCCTGCCGGAACTGGTTCTGGCCAGCCTTAAATGCGATTCAGAGTCCACTTGGTGTGGACGTGCTATTTCGAAATAGCAAAATGCTATTTCAAAATGCATTTTATGTGTAGATGTGTTATTTCGAAATAACACTGTAGTGTAGACATACCCAAAGAGAGGCCAAGAACTCTCAGGGTACAGCTACACTGCATGACTATTTCAGGATAGCTCCAGTATCCTGAAATAGCTACCACATGTCTTAACAAGCCACCTGTTATTTTGAAATATTTTTCGAAATAATGGACATGCTATTTTAGCATACCTGTAACTTAAGGGTTGTCTTGAAATAGTATATTATTTTGAAATTTGGCACTGTACAGATGAATCAGATTTCAAAATATTGCGTATCTTGTTTCGAGTTTAGGGTGCTGTGTATACGCATCCTCAGAAAGGAGTTGCATCCTGCTCATCCTGACTAATTAACCATTGATGACCTATTCTACAGGAAATTATCTAGTTCTTATCTAGTTTTTTAACTCTTGGAGTTCACAGCATCCCCTGACAACGGGTTGAGTGCATGTTGTATGAAAATATACTTCCTTTTGGTTTTTTAGTTCTTGGGTTATGTAAAAGATTATATAACATTTGCTTTTTCACTTTCATCACAACAGCCAAGATTATATTTTGGGGGAGATAGGGTGGACCATACACCACACAATATTCAAGATGTGAGCAAACCATGGATTTATAGGGTGGCTGTGTGATATTTTCTGTCTAATATACCCCTTTCCTAATGGTCCTTAACATCACATTGGCACTACTTTGCATTTATTTTATAGCCCACCTTCACAATTTCACACCTCAGTCGCTCTGATACATGCACCCTAATTTCAATTCCTTGAGGGAAAATGCTGAGTCAGAGAGATCTAGCAGTTCTCTCCTTGTGGGATGTGTTAGTGGAATAGAAAAAATATTTATGAATAAAAAGAGTGACGGGACTATTTAGTGCTGCTAAATACGTTAATTACGCAGTGTTTTCCTTTATTATGTATATGCTTTTAAATATGTATTTTTAACTACATACACAAAAACAATGTTAAAAGCTGTTAAGGTTGCATAGTCAAGTACTAAGAAGTTAGAAAATTTTGGAACTAATGGAGCTGCTGCATGCTTAATTCTGCCCTTTTGTGCATATTAACTCGCCACATTTTTATCCTTAGGACCTCTGCCTCATGCATATACAGGGGGGAAAGTGCTTGGTAAATGATGGAGCTATTCAAAAATTGTATATATCATTCAGTGTGTGGCCCCCTATACCTAATGTGTTGTACTCCCAAGCCCAGCCCAAAATCATTTGTTTCCTTTTCAATGGCACCCATCACCAGAGTATTTGAGTGATTCACAAAAATAAATGAATGTCTCTACAATTCACATGTTTAGGTTAGGTGGTATTACTATGCCCATTTGATAGATGGGTGAATTTTGGTCTTAATTTATTTGTTCTTCAGTTCCCTATGTCCATTAATTTTGAATGCCCAACTTGAGAAGTCTAGGATGTTGTTTTTTCAGAGTTGCTGAGCATCTACAACTCCTGCTGATATCAGGTACATTTATAAGTGCTTGACCGTTCTGAGAATTAGATTCTTGGGGTAGGAAACCTGGTGGTTCCATTAGGATCCTCAATACAAGAGAAAAATTCTGTTGATTTTAGAGGAGGCCCAATTTCACTCTAGAAATCCTAAGTGTAGCACTCAGGAAAATAAAGAAAACAGTTATGCACATTTTGGTGTGAGTAACTTACAGACTCCTTATCTAAAGGTGGGTAGCACAACCAAGAATGGAACTCAGTTTTCTTGAGTCATGATCAAGTTAACCACAAGATCATCATATCCTTTTCTTCCAGATTTGAGATATGGCCCTTCAGTCATTTCCATGACAAGGGGAATTCCACATTTCCAGCACAATTACAAGGGGAGAATCTCTTTCTTTCAGAAATTTCTGCCCTTTGGCCCACTCCTGTAGGATTTACCACAAAAGGGGATGATCCAGGGTGAGGGATTATTCCCTGTGAGAATGCTTATATACTGTACCAACATGATCTTTGAGAGGAAAACACTGTTTTCTTTTACCTGCAGGAATCACTAATCCTACATTTAAAAAAAAATAATTTACCACAATAATTTAAGTGTACAACATATTCCACAAATACAATGAAATCATTTTGTAAGATAAGAAATCAGACATCAAACACAGAAGTTTATATACTAAATCAAAAAAGTCAGCTACATTTAGTCTAAAATATTTAGATTAAACATTTTAACTTGAAAGCTGAAGTTTGTGAAAGGTGCAGGGTTGAATTTAATATCAATTGCATCTCTGTTCAATATTTATTGAAGGAACCACATTTTGCATATTTTTTAAATGGCTTTCACTTCCAAATGCATAAAATGTGTCTGATATTTTTCTGAAGAAAATAGAGAATAGTAAAATTATTCAGAAATTGTTGTTTCAAAATTAAGTGTCCAAACAATGAATGTAATTTGCTTGCTGAAAGACACACAAAAATCTCCTTGAACCCTTTTGTTACGAAGAGAAGTCTCATGCAAGCATGACCTAGAAAATTGCTTGAAAAAGTAGAAGGGGATGAAACTGCTTGTCACGTAATCAAACTGATTAGCGCTTCTGCTTCAATGACATAATGCAGACACGGAGACATGATAACAGACATGCATTCCAGAGCACAAAAAATGTGGAAAGACTTATTTTTCCTTTGCAATAAGACAACACTCAGAAGTGCAATCTCAAATACTTATCATGATGTACAAACCCCATATTAGCAGAGGTTATTGTCTGGAATAGTGATAATATTGGAATACAGCGATGTCTTGTTAAAATAAAAAAGGAATTATGTATCATTTGCCTAACTGACACTCATCTGTGGTTATTTTCAAATAATATTGCTTTGTATGAAGAGCATATACCACATTTTAACAATATGTACAGTTGCCAAGAGTGACTGCATGAATTACACGGTGAAATGTAAAATCTACCAATAAACATGGCACAATATGAATATCTCTAAAAGGGATGGGGCTCATATAAGGCCTGATCCAAAACTCATAGAAGTCAGTAGACTGTGATTTGGATCAGGCCCACATTTACTGATCTTAGGTCTTGGCTGGCAGCATTTTTTTCTGCATCATAGTTTTTCCTATCACTATCTTTTGTCACTTTTATGCATACAATAATTCAGTAAACAAGATATTCAAAAGTAACAAGCCTCCAGCTATCCGATCTGGAGCTCTCTCAAATCTCGGTTAAGAGCAAACAAAATGCATTACTATGGAAAATCCCAGTACCTAATGCCAAGGAAACAAACAGCTTAGGTGCTTGGGATTTACAGTGCAAACATATATGCAATACCATACACACCACTTGCATAAAAATGTACTTCTTTTATTATGAACAACCTTATTTCCTGAAAAACTTTGACTCTGTCTTAATTCTTACTAAAACACACATTTCAAGTGTTTATATTTTAATTATAAAAATAATTTCTGGTCTGAAAATAGTGATTATTTGTATGCATGGTCTCAGTCCTTTTCAGAGGATTAACTACTTTTCCTCCAAATAAAATAATTGAGAAGGTTATGTGAAAGTGATCAAATCTGTTTTCAAACACTGGGATCTAAAATGGTGGCATTAGCAGAAAGAAAAGTCTAATGCATCCTGAAGAACAAGAACAATTAAAAACACCAGATGAAGGCTAAGGGTAGTTATTATTGTATGATAATCCCTGAACAACTTGGACTGGATGTTGTGATTGATCTTGTTTATGGAAAGGTGAATGAGTCTCCGGAGATCTCTGAAATTTTACTTTATTATGTGAGTCAACATTTAGGATTCTTGAGACACTATGCAAGTAGCTTGTCTCAATCAACTCTCAAAGCAATGCAGATTGCAACTATATCATTAATGTATGTTTCAAACATATTTTAAAATATGTCAGCCATACTTACAAAAAACAAATATGTGTACAAAGCTTAGTGACATAGAAACACCCACCAGAAAATGTAACAGATCCTCTGGTTGTGTGAGGTTGGTGAGCAAACACAGATGGCTGGGCTGCTGCCAAACTGTTTGTTTTGGGGTTTGTGTTCTTGTGAATTACTTTTCATATTTTTTACTTCCTTGTCTTTTTCAGCCTTCAGTTTTATTCTAGTTTTACCCCTGTATTTTTTGCTACTAGTACAGTAAAAGTGTTACAGGCATACTATTTAGAGACTTAATAGTGCAAATTCTAAGAATTCAAAATCATGTTAGGCCCTCAAAATGGTAAAAATTGGTTTAAAACTAATTATTATTTTTGGTTGTTTACCTTCTGATATCTGAGCCCTTATGGGGCACACACTGCACATTTTCAAGTTTTTCTTCTACAACCAGGAGAAGTAGAAACATAAGCATTTTTTAAAGGAAAGCTGCAATTCTAATCCAGTCTCTTGATACTGGCAGCTGAAGCATTATGAAAAATACTAAATACTACCAGACTTGCAATAAGGTCATCAGATTTGGAAAAAACACATTGCTGGTCTTTATTTCCTTACCCTCGTCACATGCCATAGATATAGGTTATACACTCCAGTCGCACAGCTGGGCACTAATGGCTGGTGGTAGCCATCTACAACCTGATGGTTGGCTGCTGCAGTTACAGCCATAGCTTGTGTGCAGTCAAGTGATCTGAACCAATTGAATATGAGCCTGTATTATAATTGGTGACATAAAAATGCCAATATGACTCAGCTGTATGGGGGAAAAAATTGCTGAACAATTATGGGATTGCTTTTGTTATATAGCTATGTTTAGACTGAACACAGAGCATTACATTCAGCTCTGGGCATTTCAATACCAGCATGATATTGATAACCTGGAGAGAATGCAAAGAAAAAAGAATAAAAATGAGATGAGGTTGGTGAAGGAACATTAAATTCTTAGTCTTACTTAATATGACTCTGGTTTAAACCAGCTAATGTTCTGGGGAAAACCTAAAAACCAGCTAGCATCTGAGGATGTAAGCAATTAGCCAGTAGAACAACTTCTTAGAGGGACAAGAAGGTACAAAATAATAATTAGGTGGGAAAAAACTTCTTAAAATTAGTCAGAATATGTTAGACTGGAATAATTTACCAAGGGAAGTGGCAGAAGCCCCATCCATTCTTTGAGTGATTCAGAAATAGACTGTGCTTAAGAAGTAATGTAGAAGACAATCCTGCGCTGGCAGGGGATGCAATGGATGCTGTAATACATCTTGTTTGCTTCTCTTACTTGGTCCCAATTCAGCAGAGCAGATGCTTAATTTTAAGTGCACTCAAATGTATGTAGAAGTCCCAAACCAATGGAATTTAAGTACATGTTTAAGGAGCACATTTAAATGCAGTCTGAAGTGAGGCCTTTTTTTTTTTAATTGCAGTAGAACATAGAGGCCCCAATCAGGGATCAAAACCTTGTACTATGTAACAAATTAAGTCCCTGCCTCAAGATGCTTATAATTAAGTATATGACAAATCACAACAGGTGGTTGCAACAAATGGGAAGGAACAGGTAGCAGCAGGGAAACAAACATAAGCATAAAAAATAGCAGGCTACTTTTCTGTAGTTCTATGCTGCTAATTTTACTGTTAATTTTTTGTTAGAATTTGTTGCCATTTTAGTGACAATTTACTTGTCAATATCACCAAAGCCTCTCTCCAGTAAGGGGATTTTCCTTCCTTTCTTAAAAGAGGCTCTAGTCAATCTTCTTTTATTAAAAAAAGCCTGTATCATGCGAGTATCCACTTCATTGTGCTTCTCTTGCTTACATGTTGTTTGACTGTATTCTTCTAAGTGAAATGTTGTCTTCTCTTGTCCACCATGACTAGTCAGGGCTGTTGGCTGAGATTCTTCGGGTCGGCTCATTCACACATCAATATACTGTTACTTCTTTCCAAGCCTACCCTCCATTTTGGTTTTAATTCATACACAGTCTTTGATACCATTGACTATAACATTCTTATTAATTGACTGACTTTTGAGAGTCTTATATTATAGTGTTTTGTGTCCTACTATACTTTCATAGCTACTGATTTCTGGTTCTTATGGAGAGGACTGTCATTAAGGCTGAGTTCTATTTTGCACTTAATGCAAGGATTGAATCTTTTTGTTATTTATGAAAAATAAGGTGTACCCTCTCCAAACTTACAGTGCTTACTCTTTGGGTTCAGGAAAAACTATTCTGAGAATTTACAAATAAACCCATGACTTAATTTGAGTTACGGGACACCTTTTTAATTAATTTTAAGAAATTTCATGTGTGTTAGTCTTCCCCTTGTCCAAAATTATCTCAATAATGCAGACACTTTCAAACTTAACATGTTCTTAACATTTTTATGATAATGATTAATCTAATCTCAAACTTCAGGGCTTGATTTTTTTAACCTGATGCACAATCTCAAGAAAGCTGTCTTAAGGGAAGGAACAGGCATTGCCTTCTCTGAAGCATCAGAGATTAGCCACAACTAGAGATGGACACCAGCTGTGATACACCAGTGCTCTAAGATAGTACAAAGAATCTTCTTTCTAGATGCTGGCTGGTGTGTCTTGCTCACCTACTTAGATTTGACAGATCAGCAGATACCGGGTTGAAATGGAATTTTCCTGCAGGTCAGACTTGCAGAGACCTTGAGGGTTCTCCCCCTGCCCCTTTCTCTGCATCCTGAGGCATGGATTGCCTGCTGGGATCATCTGGCCTTTGCTCATCTGATCAAGTCCCTGTCTTTGCAGGGATCTTGGGCACTGGTGGTGTCTTGGTCTCAGTTCTCTGGAACAGTTAAGCCTCGAGAGGAATAGAACGTTTTAATTTTACTTAGGAGATCAGGTTATTTGAGCTAATAGTCCTTTTCAGGCCTTAAAAATCTATGAAGCTTAAAGAAATGCACACTTAAGGCACCCAATCTTAATTGAGTCCCACCACAAAAAAAATCCATAACAGAAAAACAAACAAAAGTAATCCAACCACTAGCAAGAAAATTCAGACCTAAAGGCCTCAAAAATTAAGACCTAAAGCAAAGACGCCACAAAGTCTCCTGGAGACCTTCGAGTTGAAGGCCAGAAGGGACCACCAGATCATCTAGTCTGGTCTATTACAAAGCAGAGGCCACACACCCACCAATCCAATAATCCAAAATTGGACCAAAGAAGACTAGACTATTTTGTGCCAGCAACAGAGAATAGGAGGCACCATAGGTGCTAACTCAATGGAGTGCTCCAGGGCACCCGCAGAGAAAATTTACTAGGTGTTCAGCACAACACACCCCCGGCCCGCCCTGCCCCCAGTGCCTCTCACCCTCCCGTGGCCCCACTGATCAGACTACCCCTCCTCCCTTCCAATGCCTCTTGCCTGCCACAACAGCTGTTTTGCTATGTGCAAGAGGCTCCAGAAAGGAAAGGGAGGAGTGGAGACAAGGTGTGCTCAGGGAAAGGGGTGGGGAGAGGTGGGATGGGAAGAGGCAGAAAGGAGTTTGGGGAAGGGCTGTGGTGAGGGTGGGCGTGTGCAGAGCCGGGGCTTAGAGGAAGGGGTGGAGTGTGAGCAGGGCCTGGGGCAGAGATGAGGGTTGAGCACCCCTGCCTAGAGGGGAACTCAGCACCTCTGGGAGGGACTGAGGCCCTTGCAATAGCAGGGAATGTATTAAGATATCCCCCTGGTGAAAGCCAAAGATAGATAAGGAGTTCGGAATCCATTTAACTTTCTTTTATCTTACATTGTTGATCTAATTTCTTTAATGTACATCTAAAATATGCAACTCCTTGACCTTCTCCTCTGCTAGAACCTTGGCCAAAGCTCTAGCTAGCTATTATGCCTAAATTACTGCAATTCTCATTTGACTGGAACCTCTCTTCTTCCAATTACAGCCTTCATTCCATTCAAAGTTATGCATCTAAATTAATATTCCACTGCATTCCTAGTCTCCTAATCTTTCCTGTGTGACCCCTTTACTCATTCAGCTTCATTGGTTGTTGATGCATCTAAGGATTTATTTAACAATTAAATTAAAATTTGTGTTTTAAGTTTCTTCCCACCATTGGATCACCTCATTCAACAGGAACCAATCGGGCAGGATCAAAGTAGAGGCCAGATCCTCAGATCCCTTTGAGCGCTGTGTTTAGTTCTGAGCCCCTCGATACTGGAAAATTGTTAACAAAATAGATAAAATTTAGAGAAGAACAAGAAAAATTATTAAAGATGTGGAATGTGAAGGGGTTTAGTCCTTCACTATATCCAAGGGGCTGTTGTGATGTCATGGCCCCCTTAAAAGCCCAGTCTCCAGGCTCTCTGGGTCTCTGAGGTCTACTCCTTCGCCCTACCTACTACGCTTGAACCACTTTAATCCGGCAACCCTGGGAAATGCGCTATTCCAGATTAAAGATTTTGTCAGGCTGGGGCAGGGAGCTGGGGGGTTTGGGCATTAGGGAGTGAAGTTGGGGTGCTTATCTGGTGCCCTGCTCTCAGGGACACAAGTGGCTCTGCAGCTCCCATCACTCCCAGATACTACTCCCTCCAGCTAGGGAGTGGCATGGAAAAGCCTCAGGGGAAGCAGCTCTGCATGCTGCAGTTCCCCCATCTGGGGAGGAGAGGAAGTGGTAGAGCACAGAGCCACTTCTTCCTCGGTACTACAGGTGTTCCTGGATGAGGGACACATAGGCTATGTCTATACTCGCGGCTTCTTGCGCAAGAATCTGCAGAGCGTCCACAATGCCCGTCTGCTCTTGCGCAAGGAAATTTACAGTACGGCGTGGTAAGAGAAGGCTCCGTGCGCAAGAGCTACGCTCTTTTTTAACAGGTGTAAGCCCTCTTGCGCAGGAGCTCTTGCGCAAGAGGGCAGTGTGGACACTCGGCAGGGATTTCTTGCGCAAGAAAGCCCTATGACTAAAATGGCCATCAGAGCTTTCTTGCGCAAGAGAGCGTCCACACTGCCATGGGCGCTCTTGCGCAAAAGCACAGCTCGCACATGGCAGTGTGGACGTTTTCTTGCACAAGACTTCTTGCTCAAGAAGCCGCCAGTGTAGACAAAGCCATAGGGTACGGAGGTTCCAGATCTGACTAAATGTGGGCTTCCAGATGTCCAGCCATCTCCTTCCCACCTTGGAGAGTCAGACCTCTAGATCTGTTCCAGGGGCAGTTCCTTGCCAGGACTCATGGAACCTCCTTGAGACCATACCTGGCCTTTAGCATGCTCCCCTCTCTGCCTGAGAATGCAGACTTTTATCCAAATGTTGCATCACTTGGTCACAGCTGGGGGAAGTAATTGTACTGGCCATTAACCCCTTCATGGCTCTGGCACTGTGGGGTTTATGCACTTTATCAAACACACTCATGAGGAAACCTTAATAGAATGATATCTGTATAGTTTGCCTTAGGGAACTCTGAGGACTGAATACAAGGTTGTGAAAGCTGTAAGGATTAAGTTGTTTATCTTAATCCAGAGATGACAGATAGAAGGATTTAGCTAAGCCTTATGGGATAAAATAGAATGAAAAATTAGTTGGAGTATCAAAACAATGTCCTAAAAATGAGATTTATGAGCAATTATCACAGTGTCTGATGGAAGTAGTGGAATCCTTCTGATGTGAAACATTAAAAACTAAACCAGACACAGAACATCAAATAAAATAACCTGAATTTGTATTTTCAGGCACATTACTTACAAATCTCACATGCTAAACATGCACTGGGACATGTAATTGTTGTGTTCTTTTTCTTTCAATCAAAAAAATAACCACTGCAGTATTTTTAAAAGATATTATGCCAAGAGTAAGATGTCTAGAACATGACAGCAAAGTCTTTCTAATGTGCTAGCTATACCTGTAAAATATTTTGTACATAAGACTATTTGAAAGACCCAAGCAAAAAAGACAGATAGTTTGACAAAACCGCATCTATAATGAAAAGAACATTTGGTGTGTATATATATACATATACTGAGTATCAAAAGAAAACGTGCTAAATATATGCTGTCTTATACACAGCAATGTGAATACTCTGGAAATAAAAGTTTACCTTTTATGCTATGCTTGAAAGTTATCGTTTATGTTATTTTGAATATATAAAGGAGTCGGCCCAATGGGAAATATACTCTAGCCAAACTGCAAAGCATAGGAAATAGAACCCTAAATCTTTTGCTTTCCCTATCATTTGTTCCCTTTGTAGGCCAACTTCATGAGTTACATAATCGGGGGGGCTAAATTTGTCATATTATTTTATGTGAGTTTTCTGTATTAAGTGAGGTTTCAGTTAGTTTTTACTTTTGCTAAGACAAAAACAGAAGCAACACATTAACTCTACAAATGTGGCTTTTCAAAATTTCCCTATGAATTTTTGAAGTGAAATATCACTTTCAAAAATTTGTTCCACCAGAAACTTCAAAATTTGCCTTTTTGGGTTGTTTGGTGCAGAGAGAGGAAGGTGATTGGAGACTTAGATAGAAATATAGAATATTAAAGCAGCACTAATCACAGTTCCATAGTTTAGACTGCATTCTAAAACATACTTACAATTAACACACACAAACTTTCTTTAGCGTGGAGTTAAGGTTGCAAGCATTCACTACTGCCCTGTGCCCTTCCAGAATGTGAGAGTTTAATTCTCAGCAATATTAGA
This sequence comes from Pelochelys cantorii, assembly GCA_032595735.1. Classification (NCBI taxonomy): domain Eukaryota; kingdom Metazoa; phylum Chordata; order Testudines; family Trionychidae; genus Pelochelys; species Pelochelys cantorii. The sequence continues at coordinate 146,641,365 of CM064327.1, forward strand.
AAAAACAGGAAATGCAAAGTTCTCATGAAACAGAGCTATGTAGCTTAACTTTGGTAACGTCACAGTATCTGACCCTCCCTGGCCTCACCATTTGGAATGAATCACTTCCACAGCAGACGAATTGCTACCGCCACCTTTCTAGCTCCTGCAAATCACAGGGCAAGTACAGGGACCTGGAAAGTATAATTCTGCCAGTTCTTCATCTCCCTTGTTGACAACATACTATCCTCCACTAGTGAAAACAAATTAGCAATTCTCTCTTGAGCCCTTTCCAGCTCTGTCCGACTGACTTGCCTGCCATTTATCTGGCTTCTTAGATATCCCTTTGAGCAATTGATTTGCTGTATACTGATTTGTCAGCTTCTCACTTACATTTTCCGTTTAATGCATTATTTCAAGCCCCATTTGTTTTCTGCTTAATTAAATGTCTTGCCTCTGAATAGATTTAATGATTAGTTCTTTGCTCAATTGATTTTCTGTGTATTTAGTTAATTCATAGCTCTAATTTTTCTTCTTCATTAATTGTTTCCCTGTTCATATGATTTATCCTTCCGCCAAATATTGAGTCTTTGTGGATTTTATTCTTGTAACTCCGATCATGACTGTTGAGGTACTCTTCTGTTGACTACCTCATCTGCATCCAACTTTTGCACAAGAACCTGTAAACCTCATTTTTTGAGGAATAAGAGTTCTTGTGCTAAAGGGTTTTTTTGCGCAAAACGGACCCGTCTACGCTGCTTTTTTTGGTGTAAAAACCTGTTCCGCAAAAAGCATCGGAAGAGACTGTGCAAATGAAGTGTGAGAAGTTGCTAATGAGCACTTCATTTGCATTGCCTCTTCCACAAAAAAGAGGCAGTGTAGACATAGCCAGAGGCAAAACCCGTTTTGCGCAAGAACCCTTATTCCTCAAAAAATGAGGCTTACAGGTTCTTGTGCAAAAGGGAGGTCTCATCACAATGTCAGTGGAGATGAAATGGGCCACCATGTCAGCTGTGTCAAGTGCTGATTCCAGGGCCATCTTAGTCATTGGTTGACCCTGGTTAATAATGGCCTGGAATTGGCCTTTGTAGGAGTCTGGGAGTTGCTCAATAAAGGAAATGAGTTTTGAATGATTGATGTAATCGTATTTTGCCCTTCAGGCTTAATAGTGGGTGGCTCTCATATGGAGTTGTTGAGCTCTAGAGATCACTGCATCTCCAATGACTGTGTGGTGGGGCAGCTGCCCACACCAGCAAGGGAGGGGGTAAGAGCAGGCCAGGGGGCACCTATGTAAACACCCTCCAATCATGGAGAGACTTACAGGAAGCCAATCAGATGGCAGATTGCTTGGGCAGCCCTGTTATAAGGAGCTGGTCATCAGAGCAGAGGACAGTTGGGTCCTTACCAGCAAAGGGGAAGGACTGGCTCCCTGGGAAAAGCACTTTAGGTTGAGCAGTGCTGGGCAGGCTCAGGGGAGCTGGAGAAAAGCTGTGGACCTTGATACAAGGTCTCAGAAGGTGCAAGGGTCATGAGGAAGTGTCCTAGAGAGCATGAGCTGTTAAGGGGGAGTGAAGGAGGGCAGACCATGAGCTGTTAAGGGGGAGTAAGGAGTGGCACTGAGGCAAGGGGCAAGATCTTGGGGCTGCAGTTGGAGATGACGGCAGATGAATTGAGGGAGGACTGCTGATACCTCCAGAAGGGGGCAGAACAGAGTGGTGCACACTGCCAGAAGGCAGTGTTCTGAAGAGGATGCTGTAGTTTAGGGAGCAACATGGGTCTGTGGAGAGATGATGGAGACAGTGGAACAGAATTATGACAGGCAAGACACTGGCCAGAAAGTGGCGCACTCCAATAAACTGTGCTAATATTCCTTTTGTGACCAGCAGGAGGTGCCACAGCAGTGAGTTGACTCTGTTACAGACTGAATTAAGAGCCATGGGGGAGAAAAGAAATTCTAGGTATTTCGCTGGCATTTAATATTTCCGATAGACCCGCTTATGTGTTGGTGGGACCGACACAGGGGTCTGCCATATAATTTTGTCCAGGCCCAAGAGAATTTCATTTACTGGGGGAGGGGGAGCTACTCTGGATGAAGCAGAAGACTGTAAAATATCCAGTAGTTTAGGCTCACCTCCCTAAGACGTAGAGGAGTGTGGTGAGGATTCCCGCTGTTCTGAGTCTTGGTGCAAGTCTGGTGCAAACTTCCATTATAAGTTTGTCTCAGCTCTCTATCCTACCTGAACCACAGTTTCAACTGTTGGCATAAACCACACTTCTGAGGAATGTGGTTTCCCCCAAGGCAACAGACACCCTCAGCATGTCCATCCATCACTGGGCTAGATTCTTTACAGCTGAGACACTTTTTGAAGCCTGCTAAACTGGGCATACCTGGTCAAGGGAGGGGATACAGAAAGGAGTAGGAACAAAAAACAAAGTTTAAATTAAGGATATTTTTGAATGCACTTCCTTTCTTTTATCCTGTTAGAGGAAACTAAGAAGCAGTTAAGAAAACAAAAATGATTAGCAAGTTTTTTGACAGTTAACGATCTGTGATCAGACAGCTAAAGCTCCGTCTCTAGCCAGGGGCTGTTGAGAAAGAACTGAGAAGGTTTGTCCATCAGTATTGATTAGCTTGGTGGCAGATCATGGGGCAAGCGAGAGAGAACATATCTGCCAGTTGAACAAATACTGCTACCAAAATTCTCTGATCAGCAGCGTAGGAATGAAAACACACCTCCAGTAGAACACCCATAGGGACATTACTCAAAGGAGAACTTAAATATTACCTTATCGCATGTGTGAGGCTACAGTTTAGTCATGGAGGTCACCGCACTTATGGATTCTGTAATTTTACCAGGCCTCTGTGACAAAGGGGGTGGAGGGTACTGGACAGGGGGACAGTGTGGCAGGACATGCTGGAAGTGCAGGGCTGGGTTTGGGGCCACAGATGGGAGGAAAGTGCAGGGTTTGGGATGAAGGGGGCACTGTGCAGAGGTTGTGGGTAAAGGGGACACAATGCAGGGGATAGTGGTAAAGAGAGCACAGGACGGGGGTGCAGGGATTGGGAAGTCCATGGGTGCCAGGGGAAATGGATGATGCTAGGCCCACAAGGATCAGGGGCACCAAAACACAAGTTAACCCAGGGCACCATTTTCCCTAAGTCTGGCCCTGCTCTGTGACTTCGGACACTGCACCCCTGCCTTGCAGCTGGGACTGGAACTGGAGCCACACACTGCATAGCTTGCAGTGGGGCTGCACCCAGGGCTGCACACCCCTGCCCCATGACTTGTGGTGGATGTTGCAGCTAGGGCCATGCCCACCTGCTTCACAGCCCCTGTGGGACCTCTGTGCTGCATGCTCCTGTGGTGAGTGTGGCCATTGAAACAGGGGGGATGGGGGAGGGGATTGGCCTGTCAGTCCCTCTGCATGGGACTCCAGCTGCCATTTTCCACACACACACACACCTAGCCCTGCCTAACCAGTTATTTTTAGTAAAGTCACTGACAGATAATGGGCTCCTGTGAAGTTTTGTTTACTGCCTGTGACCTGTCTGACATTTACAAAATATAATGATGACAGAATCGTAGCCTTAGTAATGCAATACAGGTATTATAAGTGCATGCAGCAACTTGCAAGCATTTTTATAAAGACTGTACATTGTTATAAGTTCCATACCCATCTTACCCTTACTCACACATAGAGGAGACAGACTGTGACCCAACCCATCACAGCTGGAAACCAGAGATCCTCTTGAGACTGTCACCTACTGGTCTGAGCATACCACTGAGCCTTCCTATCTGCCCTCTGGGGCGCCCCACCACCCTGTCCTGCTGAGACAGAACATCTGAGCAAAGCCTCATAGTTGAGGTAACAGCCCACAGCAGAGCAACACAGACACTGAAAACACCAGAAAACCCTACAATCAGCTGTCGAAAGTTTAGAAGTTTCCAAGTTTTCTCATCTACATCCTAGGTATGAAAATAGAACCCTTAGCACATGACCTGAGTGTTTGAGGAACCTAGAACCTGATCCAACTCTCATTGAAGCCCATGGAAGGGCATCCATTAACTTCAGGGGGCATGGAACAGGGCTCCAGAAGCATGCACATAGCATTATGTTCCCATCTGTTTACCGAGGAATATAGTGTATTGTTTAAGACAGGGATTTTCAATCTATTTCAATGTGTGAACCACATCTTAATAGACATGATGGTTGCAAGAACCACCATCTCTCCGATCATGATGACTTTGACAATCTACCCTCCCATTTGCCATCCTTTTCCATTCCTGTCACAAACACAGAAGTTGTTAATGAGAAGCAGTAATACTTGGGAAATAGTGTATTTATCAACTTCTTTTAAATGCAAGTTAACAGCTGGAATTAAGCAGGCGAAGCTAGCACCGTTTGATAAACGAGCTGTCCATGAATCACAAAACATAATCTGAGAACTACTGATTAAAGGAAATCCATTGGTATGAAAGGAGAGGTCAGGTGAAAGAGACAAACTTTTCCTTTTCTATGAATATCCGGAAATATTTCCTTATAAGTTCTACTAGTCTATAGAACAGTGTTCCAAGAAAAGTTAAAGGAATGTCCATATATTGAGTCATTTAGACTACACCGAAGGTGTGTCTAGACTACGGAGTTTTTTCCAAAAAAGTGGCCTTTTTTCTAAAAAACTTCACCTGCATCTAGACTGCCGCCACGTTCTATTGAAATTAAATCAAAAGAACATGGCGGGTTTTTTTATATTGGTAAACCTACATTTACGAGGAAGAACGCCTTTTTTTGAAAGAGCTCTTTTGAAAAAAGGTGTTCTTGACTGCAAACAGGGCTTTTTCGAAAGAGAGCGTCCAGATTGCCTGGGTGTTGTCTTTTGAAAAAGCAGATGGCTTTTTCAAAAGTCTTGTGGTTGTCTAGATGATCTCTTTTGAAAGAGGATTTTTCGAAAGAGCTCTTTTGAAAGAGGCTTGTACTAGACGTACCCAAAATGTGCAATATACTGTAGAGAAAAAACATCTTGTCGTCAAACAAAGAACAAACAAGATGACTGGATAGTCCTTTTTTACCTCTAATCTCTATGAAAGGGGAATTAGATATGTGCAAAAATACAAATAAAACCAAAAGTTCCAGTGGTGCTTCCCCTGAATTCTTCTAGCTTGGTTGGAATCAGTAACAGACTCTTTATAACTTTCAGAATGTTGTTTCTGAATAGCACAGTAGATATATAGTGGATAAAGGTACTGCTGAAATTCCTTATCACACTTTTGGTTCAAGTGTATGATTTGTATTAATATCACTGTGAAATATGGTCTTTTAGCCCTGGTGAAGTTAAGTGTATAGCTGCAGCAAAAGTATTAACATTGACTGTTCAGTAAGCATCGTTTCATTGCTTATACCGGGGTGGGGAACCTTTTCTGGGTCAGGGGCCACGGAAACAGAAAAATCAGTCAGGAGCCACACACAAGTGACAAGCAAAAAAAAAATGGCCTCTGAGTGAGAAGGAGAAAGACACCCCTCACATTTCCCTCGCAGACCAGAATTTAGGGGTGCCTAGTCTGAGTAGATTTTGTGTGCTCCAGCCCTGCAGGGAAGGGGCAGGCGCTGGAAGGCCAGTGTGGGCTTCCCAATGTTGCGGGGGAAGCCCTGACCCTCTTAGGCCAGATCCAGGCAAGCCGGGGTCTGCACTTGGCCTCTGGGTCTTAGGTTCCCCACCCCACACAAATTAACAACTAATATCACTACTCAAGTATCAGGAATAATTTTTTTTTAATCCAAGTTTAAATTCTAAGTTTTCTGCCCAGAATTCCTATCTGGAAGCTTTGAAGCCTGTTGGCTGGGTAGATGAGTTTTCCTTCTCACATATAAATTTACATTAAAGATTTAAATAAAATTAATATAATGTTTATATTAATCCTGTGCTGTCCCTAGACAGGGTGCAGTACCTGGGATAAACCCTCCCCTCTGGTCCTGCTCTGCCCCCTCTCCACTCCTTCTCCTAAGCCCCTGGCCCTGCTCTGCCCCACCCCATCACTTCCCAACCATGCTCCACCCGCTTCCTGCCCCAATTCACAGAAATCCCCCTCCCCCAAGGGATGTGGCCTGGGGATTTAATGGGGGGCCAGCAGCGGTGGCAATGGGAAATGAAGCGAGCCAGCCTCAGCCAACCCTGCTCTGCCAGTTCCCAGCTGCATCACTTCACATAACTGCCGGAAATGCGGAGGGCAATCCCAGCCCTTCCCCCAAACCGCTCCCCGAGAAGCTGAGGTCGCTCTGCTTCCCATCATAGCCAATGAGTGTGGAAGAGGGCCTGACCTCTGTTGCTTCCCTGCCCTACTCCTGCCCCCACAGCTCTGGGCCTGCCCCCCACAGTTCCTGCCCCCGGAGCCCTGAGTGAAGCCATCCTCCCCTGTGGAGAGCCCGCCCCCCCACCTTAGAGCAGTCTTCCCTATGGGGGATTGCACAGAGAACTGCTAGGGAGTTCTTTAAAACGGAGTCTTACATTCAAAGCCAAGTAATAGTGAACACTGATAAGGTTATAGCAGAGATTGCTTATAAAATTCTGCTACAGTTATTTTTCAGGTCCTCCTCTCCCCCTCCCCCCCGCGGCTAAATTATGGATGTTATATATCATGAAAGACAGGTCATAATTACATCCCTATTAAATCTGCAGCACAGAGAAGAATTCCATTCTAAAGTCTGTGGCAGTGGAATACACAGTCCCTAACCAAGGAAAATCGAATGCAGTACCTCAGCCACACTGAATGAAATCTGAATAAGCACTGGTAGTGTGATAACCTCATGCTAAACCATTTTCCCCTCTAGCTACACTCAGTGGTTCAGATTGCCCTCATTTACCCGGGTACAACTCTTCTAGGGACTTCTAGGGACATTGTAATAGGCTAAGAGATGGCAAAAATTTGCCCAGCATTTCTATAGTCATTCTATGCTACTTACAATCTTTCATTGTGCTACAGTAGGTGGCAACTGAAACTACTTAAAAAAAAAAGATGCTATCTGAATGTCACAGTGTACCATAAGACAATATAAATGTCTTATTTAAAAATGGGGAGTAGCTAGCTTACTATTTTACATGTAATGGCTGACAACAATGTAAGCCTGTCCCAGAGTCACAAGAGTATGTGTACACCGCAGTTTAAAAGGTGTTGCTGGCCCATGCCAGCTGTCTCAGGCTCAGGTGCTCGGGCTCAGAGGCTGTTTAATTGCAGTGTGTACATTCAGGCCTTAGCTCTGGGGCCCTTGTTGCTTTCCATGTGCTAGAGCCGCTAGGTTCCAGCCTGAACCTGAACATCTACACCTCAATTATACAGCCCCTACGGCTACGTCTAGACTGCAGAGCTTTTCCGGGATACCAGAGATATCCTGGAAAAACTTTGCCACGTCCAAGGAACGCATCCGCTTAGAGGGATAAGGGATGTTCCGAAAGAGGAGTTTATTCCAAAATTTGGCCCCGTGGAGATGGGCCAAATTTTGGAAAAGCCTCTTTCGAAAGAAAAGCGGAAAAAGATACGCAAATTTCAGTTCACAATTTGCGTATCTTTTTCCGACTTTTCTCTGCAGTGTAGACATAGCCTCAGTCTCCTGAGCCCAAGTGAATGGGCCAGCTGTGAGTGTCTGTCTGCCTGCAGTAAAACTGCAGGTGTCTGACATAGTCTGTGTTCCTTTTTGGTGGTAACACGCTAACTCTTGAAAAGATGCAGCCTGCTAGTTCATAAATCTTGGATCCAATTTATTGCTGGAGAAACTCTTTAGTTCAGTAGTTACACTAAGGATGAATTTGGGTCTTTGTTCAAAGCGATTGGCAACCTGTCTAAAAATCCAGCTATGCATATGATGAGTTCCAAGATGTAATTAAAAAAAATAAGCACAGAACTGCCTCCAAGAGCTGACAAACATTGAAGGGGACAAGTAGAGCTGAGCTTGCCATTAGGCCTAAGAAAGAGCTTCTTGGTGGAGTAGTGTTGTTATTGGAGTGGCTTCTCTATTTAATTTAGAGTAACTAAAAATGATTAATTCATATTAACAGAGAGTCACTATTAATGACTCATTAGCATATGATCAGAAAGAGGGTTTGCAACCTAAGGGGGCCTGTGAACTGAGCTGAACAGATTAAAAGTTGAGTTGGCCTAGAAGAAGCAATTTGTAGGGAAGTAAGCCAAATGAGAAGGTTTAATAAATAGTTATTAGAAATTTGGGATTACTAGTGGGTATTCCTGTCCAAGCAATGACCATATTAAGAATGCTCATATTATTGTGTCCTTAAGGTCATATTTAGTCTGAAACCATATTGCAAATTATGGGACAAGCATTTGCCACATGGTATTTGGCACAGCCGAAGCTCTTGATATCCAAGAGGCTCCAGACTGGTCCTTCATGCATTAAAAATGCACAAGTTAGAAGTGGTTCCTGACTTGCACCTTGCCTTGCACATTGTTTCTCTCTTTCATCTCTGCCACTGCCCTCGTCCCATGGTGTGAGATTGTCAGCACTAGAATAGACAACTGTAGAATGAACTTTATGTAAGTGATGGAGGCTGTCCATCTGAGTGCTGCGAAGTTCTGCATACCTCTCTTTCAGTAGCTGCTTCGGTTCCAGGCTAATGGCAGCATCCAGGAGCTGCACTTAATTCAGATTTCGTGCACCTGACTTAAACTGCCAGGGCCTGACTTTCTATTCCAGCTGAGCTATTATGAGCCCAGAAAATAGGCTTACCATCTGAGATGGCTTTGGGACACCTTACTGTATTCAGGGACTGACCTGATGTTAGTTCATTCCCCAGTGCAGCCTGAGGTGGATAAAGGTTTTCTAACAAAGGACTGTTCCAGGAACAGTTAATTCATAAGGGAACACCACCATACTCTCTTTTGCCTGAAATGAACGATATCCGGGAGAACACAAATATGTTCTCCCTGTCACCTATGACTTTTTCCCTATGCAGGAAAACAGTTTCCCATGGGCCAGTTCATTTGGGTTTATGGCCCCTTTGTAGCAGTGGAGCAGCAGAATGGAGAATTGGACCTTAGGTCCGTAACAGAACTAAAACTATTTTCATAATACATTTAAAGCCAGTTTTTCTTACTTGAAACTTGCTTCGTGAGTCCAGCCGTTAACAACACCACCACTCCAAAGGCAGGTTTCATAGCAGGTCTAGAGGATTAAACCTGAATTTAGGTGCCCAAGAAAGGATTCCAGAGTTGAGGTCCCTGACTGACGATGCCAGCAACTTTCTCTCCAGTCAATTCAGCTCAAACCCCTTTGCTGTCTTTTAGAAGTATCGTTACATGTCCTTTTTCTAACAAAGATTATAATATTCGTTTCACTGATATATCCTCAATTTTTTGTGCAGTAGAATTTGCTGTTTAGGCAGCACAAACCATGCAGGCTGCACTTTTATAAAAAGTGTCTTAAGTGAAACAGCTTGTCTGGCTGGCTGGACCTAAATTGTTGCAGGTCTTACTGCTCCCTCAGTCTAATGTTTTCACATCTTTACACAAAATTCAGCCTGTGGTTATTATTGTTAGACCCTCATTGAATGACACGGTAGGCCAAAAGACATTTCCATCTTGCCTTCTATGGGCCAAAAGTACACTCCTTCACCAGCTTGTGCCTTTGGAATGTCCCAGTGAAACTGCATCTCTTATTCCTGGTAATCTGGAAAGACTTTTTGAGCCATGAAAAAAGTGGGTATATGCAGGGTCATCTAAAGTCACAGAGGTGATAAAGGCTCCAAAAATACTTGGTGGGAAGATAAATCCTTTTTGCCTGTTCTTGAGAAGTCTAAAGTTCTTGAAATTCTGCTGTCACATGCTTTGCCTGGCCACTCTAGCTATGTCTCCAAGTATTAGCTTGATGATTACTGAGATGGCGGGTATTACCACAAAGTAATACCCTCTTTCTATAACTATCCTTCTGGATTTGTTGGATTAGAGGGGGTTAGAGAATGGACAGATAGGTTCCATCAATAGCTCTTGCCTAGGTCAGAAATCCCAATTGTTTGAATCCCTCAATCATTGGCACACTGACCACCTTGATTGCACACCCCTGTGATACATTATGTTTTCAAAGCAAAGTTCTACCACAACAGCATCTACCATGGGTTTTTAAATCCCAAAATGATGCCTATATGATCTCTAACTATTTAGTGTACCTAGTTGCCGCAAGATTTCCTAAAGAAATCAGAGCACTCAACCTGGTGGATGTCCTGTTAGGACCAGCTCCCCACAGAGGAACAGAAATGATTCCTTCATTCTGAAATTATGAAGGTGCAACTGCTCATCCCAATTCTCAAACAACTCAATCCACCAATCCTCCATAGTTAGGACTCAAACGTAGAATTCTGCTCAAGGAACATTACTCAGTTACTACTAGGGTCGCATTACTCCAAGGATAGAGTGCGGACTGTTGCAGCAAATATTCCATAAGATTCTGGTCTCAGTTTCTATCTCTCCACAGATATGGTTAGAACACCCATCACTGGCTCACAAAGGCTGCTTCATAAGCTTTGTGACAACTTTCTAAAATCTCCAGCGGAGAGATTTGTTCATCACCTCCATTTTCAAAAAGAGGAAAATGACACCGGTTCCTGGGGATTTATGGGAGGCTCTCATGGATGTGGGTGTCTGACCTATTCTCCCACAACTCCTCTAGGCACTAACAAGCCATTTTGAAATCTCCCAGAATACACTGTTTCATGAAGCTGTTCCAGGAACTGTGAGAAGTGCTCAAAGGGCAGCACAACTGCAATGTGTAGTACAGTACAAGTGCAGACGCAGAGCAAAACTGTAGTTGAAATTGCCTGGCTAGTGAACTGCCCCTTTGCTACTTAAATTGGTGATAACCCTTCTAGCAGGTCTCATTTATGCCAGAGATTAGTCTGGCCCCAGGCCGTAGGCACCACAAAGGTGGCAAAAAAACATCATTACACTGATTTGCATGACAGCTCAGCCAGAGAATCTGGGTCATAAATTCTTCCCTAAAAATGTCACTTTTCTATAAGCAGAGATTTGATTTCTATACTACTTTTGTACCAGAGTGGAGGAGAAGCAGTAGCTGTTTCCCTCATGCCTGATGAGTGATCTCACACTTACGGTCCTAGTATTTTGAACAGTCCACTGAGCTAATAAACAGAATCAGTAATCTGCAACTGGGATAGAACTATGAATAATTTAAAACAATGCTCTTACCTGGAGATCCAGGCATGTAACTATGCCCTTTAGGAAGCCAATTAGAGAAGGTTTATGAGATCCTAGGAGATAAGAATGAAAATAATAAGGCATTAGCAGAAGGGAAGTTTGTCCTCCTGCCTCCAGAAAAAAAATCCAAAACGGAAATATAAAGTACAGCACTAAAGGACTTTATTTTATAGAGACACTCTTTAAGATCATCCCACTTTTTCAGGTCCCTAATCAGTTGGAAAGGAGGGAAATGCTTTTTACCCATATTTTTAGATTTATGGACGTGTATCAAGTTATGGGGAAGCATGCTGGAGTCACACAGAGCTGTGTATGGTATACTCTTAAGAATTTCATTGATGATCTACAAGATATGGAAAGCAGTATATTTGTAAAACTTGTAACTGAAGCTAACCTATGAGAAGTTGTAAATGGTAGAAGGGAGTGTAGAACACTTAGAAACTTCAGTAGGAAACACTAAAATTAGATTTTACTACTAAAACCAAAACTAGTGTACAGCAAGAATTATAACCCCAAACACATTCACTGGCACATAGAAAAAAGTCATATCTTCCCAAAAACCTGGGGAGCAGCATGGAGAGATGATCGTTTGATGTGTCTAACCACTAGAAATCATGAGACCAGCCTTTGATTCTTCCCTCTGACATTGGAATGTTATTGTATGATTTAAATATGGACTAGTAACATAGGCATTTGTCCCACGAGTTCAGGAAGTTCAAGACAGCTATCTTCTAATGCAGATGAGTGGAGGAGCCAGTAAAGCACTTGATGAAAGTAAGGCTCATGGCCTTTGCATGTATACTCTGGGCCTGTAACGAGTCAAATAAAAGCTGGAGACATAGGCTCTGTGGAGTCCTCCCCTGGGACCTGTGAAATGCCAGATGCAACCCCTTACATCTTAGATCAGGGATTTTCAAAGTTGGGTCACAGCGCCTCCAGGGTAAGTCACTGGCACGTCCACAATGCTTTGTTTATCTAAGTATCCATAGCCATGGAGCCCTGTAGCTCCCATTGGCCGTGGTTTCCCGTTTCCAGCTCAGGGGGGCTGCATGAAGTGGTGTGGAAGGCTGTTCCAGAGCGTCACTCCTCTGATGGTTAGAAACTTTCTTACCTAATTTCAAGGCTAAACTTATTGATAGCCAGTTTATATCCATTTGTTCTTGTGTCAGCACTGGCACTTCACTTAAATAACTCTTCTCCCTTGCTAGTATTCATCCTTCTTATGTGATTATAGAGAGCAATCACATATCTCTTCTCAGCCTTCTTTTGGTTAGGATAAACAAGCCAAGCTTTTGAGCTGGGCCAGGGCAGGGAGCAGAGTGGTGCGGTGGGCTGCCAGCCTAGCCTGACTCTTTCTCAGGAAACCACTGAGCTTCACAGAGCAGTGACCCAGAATAGCCAGGGTGGGAAGCAGCTGGGCCTACTCCTGCTCCTTGTGCCGGTCCAGTTGCCAAGGGTCTAGCATTCCAGGAGCCAAGTGCAGTGGGAGAAGGGAGCCTCATTCCTCTCCCACCAGTGGGCCAAGCAGAAACCTGAAAGGGCCACTTGAAGCTATATGTCCCCCCCATGAATCTCCTATGCCTTAATCACTAGATTATCTTTCATCTTTATTCTGTTTAGGGTCTTATACTTCTCCTATTTCCATGGTCTCAGAGAATCTTTCTGACAGCCTCTCTATGTGGGAGCCAAATGTTTCTGAGTATTATTCTGAATTCTTCATAACCCTGACACAGGACTAATAATAAGGTTATTTGGGAAACTCTTATTTCAGTAACACATGCCTTCAGAATGCAAATGAACTCAGTAGTTGGAAGACTGGATGATTGAATGTTTTCATCCTGAATTGGAGAGAAAAATCAAACAGAACCTTTCAAAGTGTCAAACCATTCAGAATTTTGAAGAGTCAAAATATTTCATTTTGACCTGGCTTACTAAACCTCCTAAGCTGCCACAGTGCCGCATAGGAATTGTAGTTCAATACCTAATGCCTCCGTTCTCCGCTGTGAGCTAGCTTTCTAGATGGACTAGATTTCGTAGGATTCCCATGAAGCACCACAGTCCCATGTCTCACATATTACACTGTGTTGGTTCTAGCAAAAAGGACTCTGTTCAGTTCTACAAATCAAAATGTCTCCATTCATGTTGACCTGACCCAAAACAAAACTTCCCCAAAGAAAATTGAAAAAATTCTGCATAATTATTTTTCATAAAAAATATTTTGATGGAAAATTTCTGACCAGTTATATTTTTCAGTCCTCATTCTGAACTGGTAAGTGGCAAAGTGACTCACAAGACTCGCCACCTGTAATTTGTATTGTCATAGTAACAGCAGTGATCTGCAATGTATTTCTGTTAAATTTCCTTTGATTTACAAATGCCTCTACCAAAGCTACACAATGGCATGATAATTTTATACCATAACAGAAGAAATCCAACTACTTAAAAGTCTTCTTTATAAGAGGAATTCATTTTCAAACTTGGCTGATTTTGTACAAGTGTATACTCCCATCCACTACCTATTAATTCTTCTATTTCCATTGTTCTTTCATAAGTCTTACACAGTGCAGCAGCCAACAGTGCTTTCAATGTACAGTGGGCTTAACTTTCTTTCATCATGAGTATTTCATCTTATATTGAAATAAAATTCAAAAGCATTTTACATTGACAATTTGTCATGAGGAAAAAATGTACAAGGAGTCTTTATGGCCTTTGTTCAACATTTCCTAAAAATGCATTCTGGGATGTATATAATGTAAAATCATTTGCTTGGTCTATTTTAGTTATCAATGAATATATTACAAATGATGGCATCAATAGTGTAAAAGACAGTCCAGTTTCACTACCAAGAAGAAGTTTTTCCCTTCCCAAAGAAGTGACAAATAGAGTTGTGAGATTTGAAATCACTGTAAGGGTAACAGCTGCAAAATAGTGTTCAGTGAATTAATTGTTTTTTGTTTCTTTGCATTTATTAGAACAAACAAAAAGTACCTTCCCTCAAGATCTAGGTGCCCTTAACATAATGGTACTTAGCAACCTGGATGTCAAATTCTACTGTAGCGTCTATTTCTGGGTAGATTAGAAAAGCAGTTCTAGCTACAGCATTGCAGTAATGTAACTTTTGAGGATCACAGATTTATAAGACCAGAGAGGACCACTACAATCATCTGCTCTGACTCCCTGTTTAACACGTCATAGAATTTCACACACTAGATCCTGCAGTGGAAGGAATTATTCTTCCCACTGTGTAAGTGAGCACTATCAAGTCAAATAGCTTCTGAGTGAACTAGAGCATAACTTTTAGATATCCAATCTCTATTTAAAGACTCTGATGATGAATCTACCACTACGTTTGAGAATTAGTCTCAATAGTTAATTACCCCCAACTAAAAATTTGCATTTTGTTCCAATCTGAATATATCTAATTTCAGTTTTTAGCCACTGCATCTTGTTATTCTTGTCTGCTAAATTAAAGAGGCTCAGGTCCTAGAGAAAAAGGTTGGAACAACAAAGCCAGAAGGAACTGGGGGATGGACGGTTCAAGGGGAAGAACATGATGGCTACTACTGAATCTTGATAACTGAGAATCTAGCTAGACTTCCAAGTAACTGAAGCCACAATTGTTGGGAGCTCACTACGGACATCTGTTGATAGAATGGGAGACGAACAACCCTGAGCTGCTTGAGACCTACTGTTGATGAACAAACAAGGAGGAATGGTTTAGTGGGACAAGTTTTATTTGCATTTTAGTTATATGAACGTTTGGGGTGTGTGGTTAAAATACAGTTGAGTTCTGAAGACAATAAAATGCTATTGACCCTAATGAAAAATTGAGACAACAGATCAACACTGAATGTGCGAGAGGTCATCCTAATTATTAATTAAGTCTGACACAGTTGAGCAAGTGAGTCTGGACAGATGAAAAGAGAGAGGATCATATTTTGTTCTGAGAGGTCTTTTCTGGAGGTAAGGATTCTGTTAAGGATTCTAGATATCCTTGATCTACCTTGGGTAACTTGGGCTGAAGCTGCAGGAAACAGTCTACCTGAGAGAGGCTTCTCTACTCAGCCATCAGAATGGGAATACAGTCGGGTGATAAAGATAGCCTAGGCAACACTGATCTGTCAGAATCATTGGGTACAGGACAACAACTGTGACTAAGGAGCTGGAGAAGATAGAAAGGGCTTGCATGCATTTAGACACTCAATTGAAAGAGGACGACTGAGATTGGGATTCTTGTTCAGGAGTCCTGAGGGGCGGGAATTTTATCTAATAGAGATTTATGTAGCAATTGCTGTCTTTCCCAAGTTGGTTCCATTGTCATTTCCCTCCACCTACCCCCTTCCTTTTTAATAAATTATCTTTTTTTTAAACCCCTGAACTCACTGTTTGTGAATGGGAAAGTATTGTCCATCAAGAGTAGTTTGTATGTATTTACAACAAGGGTAGTATGCATGTACTTATGTATTTTACAGAGAGAGAGTGTTTCCCCTCTGGGTGAGGGTTATTTCAGTTTTTTAGAAGGAACCCCTAGAAAACTGAACCTGGCTCTTTTGGCTGACAACAGCTAGCAGAAGGGTTACATGTAAAAGAGTAACAAATAGACAAAGATACTCAGAGTGGATTCAAACTTTAGCACATCTTCTGGATGCTTCCTGCAACATCATTTATTTATTTGGATGAAGTCTCAGCTGACCTGCTCTCATCCATGACTCACTCAACCAGATGCCAGGACAGAGATCCCCTGTACTGTGTATGAGACAGAAGAGGTATAAACATAAAGCTGAATGTCACCTCTGTACTGAAGACACCAAAACTCATGCTTTCTCCCTAGCACTCCCAAATATACTGAGCAAGAGAGAGGACAAGATGAAGCCCAGCATAACTCCTCATTAAAGCACCTGTGAGGAGCAGGACCAATTGTTCAACACTGCCTTCTTGGATCTTTCAGAGAGAAACAAACACACTTGAGAGCAATCCCATCCATTCTCCCCTCACCCACAAGCAAGTTAACAATCACCCACAAGCAAGTTAACAACAATTTGTACTAAAAGTAGATGATAAATCTAATGTCTGCATAGACAATCCTCTTTCAATGCAAGAACAGGATTGCCAGTCTGTGAAGACTGAAGTAGTCTACTCCATTTTCACTGAAGTTACGTGGGTGATTTGCATGATTAAGGCGAGCAGGACTTAGTTCTCCAAAAGATCATTGTGAAGGATTAAACATGTCACAAGAGGCTCCAAAAACAGCAAGGACTGTTACGAATCGCAGCCAAGCTAAAGATTATTTACTTCACATTTAACATTAATTAAGGGATGTTAAAGAAAAATAACTGTGCACTTTTCCCTCAAGGATTTGTTAAAACTCTAGGAACATGTTTCCCCTTTCCCTCCCTTTTTCCCCTCTTTTTCTGCTATTTATTTGTACCTCTGGACCCCTTGCTCCATTCATTTGAAGAAGTGGGTTGAGGCCATGATACCATCTACATGTTTTGTTAGTCTCTAAGGTGCTGCAGGACCATTCCTTGTTTTTTAATTATTTTCTAGGAACATCTGATAAGAGTAATAAACTGAGGGATGAACTACCTGAGCCTTGTAGGATGGGAAGCAGGGAGGAGAGAGAAAGATTATGGCACTCCCCTGCCTAAATAGGTGGCTGAGGTGTGGAAAGAATCTTGGCTCCATCATCCAACATAGTGGCCTGCATCCTAGAGGTGGTATAAAGAAGGAAGTAAGCTGTGCCAGGAAAAAATGTGGTGTGGCTTATTTCCCTCCTGGAGCAAAGAAAGCATGAGATGGTGACTCAGATTTCCCAGGGCAGTGTGGCTACACATTTCCCCTACATTCATACTGAACTGTAAGGTGATATGCCAGTTCTTTGTTTATCTGAGACAAAACTATAATAATTTGTTAATTTATCTGATCTGAGTTTTATTTGGCTACATGTAGCAAAGTTGCTGAATTTTTTTTATGCAAAAATCTCTCCTTCAATGGACTCATCAAGACCAGTGTTTGGAAGAGCAATTTTCCATTCAGTCCTCAAAGCATTGCACTAGAAACAAGATAAATAGTTACTGCTGCCAAAGCAATTTTTAAGACCACTAATGAAAATACTTGCCATTCTATTCAGCCTCTATACTCTCTCTTTTCTGCCTTTATCCTTATCTATCTCTATTGTGATCTTTAATTCTGTATTTATGAAGTCTTATTAAATCTCTAGACACTGATGCCTTTCTATGTTATATTCACAAAAAAGAATAACTTCTCACTTCACTCATGGCAATAACAGTCATTTTAAATGAATAGTCACCCAATGCTGAAGGTTCTTTGATCCTTACACTTATTTATATTACGGTAATGTCAACATGTGTTAGACAATCTTTAGATATATGGACACATGCCCTTTTTGCTTTGCTATTGTTCAATGGCTAATTTCTTATAGACACCACAGTATAAAAGTATAATGAGGGACTTAAATGAGGAGAGGGTGGTGTGGATCAGCTGAAAAGGTGTTTTTTCTACACCCGATGGAATGGAAGAAAGTGTGTTGTTTCCATGAAAAAGAGACAAATGGGCAGTCACGTTGGCTTTCTTCACACAGTGGAGGTGGAAGTGATAAGATCAATTAAAAACATAATCATGGAAACCTGCCTGAATGGAAGCTAAGTATTATAAACTTCCATATTCTACCTTTCAATATACAAGACAAATGAGCTGTTGTGCATAACACTAGCCAGGGAGAGGCAATGAAGCCAGTGGTTAGACCAGGGTACTGTGAATGAGAAAATTTGGGCTCTACTCCTGACTCACTCGCTGACTGTTTATGCCACTATTTCTCCATCTGTAAGTAGGGGACTGTAGTATATGATTAAGTCTTTTAAACCCTCGGGCGAACAGTAAAAATTAGTATTATTAAAATGTTACAGGGAAACACAACTCCTGAGGACAATCTTAAATATATTTTCTTTTTTCTGTAGCCAGCTTCCCATGTGGACAAGAAGACTAGAAAGGTCTTCTGCTCCTTGTGACGTAGTGTGGGTACCTTGCTGATTGCTATGCTGGGCAGTGGGTTGTCAGTGACCTCCACTGGCTGCTGTCTGCAGCACGGCCCAGCAGGGCAGGGGATGAGTCATTATGCAAGGGGGCTTCGAAACTCGTCAGACAGGTATCTCCCATGGAGCGGAACAATGGAAAGGAAGGGGGCGAGGCCAGACCTGGCTGGGGGCAGGGCTGGAAGTGAGCGAGTTAGTTTCTGTCTGGGATCATGGAGGAGACAGCCTAGGGAAAGGGGCTGGAATTTAGGGGCCCACTCTCCCCCATCTCAAGGGGGGCTGAGGCATCCTAGGCCCGGTTCCTGTAACCAGATGACATCTGTGCTGTGCTGTATCCTGGAGAAGCAATAAACCCCCTCTATTCTACTGGCTGGTGGAGTCTGTCCATGCCATTACGGGGGTGCAGGCGTCGGGGGACCCCGACGCGCCGCTACACTCCTCTTCTGGCAGAATGATGCATTTGAGTAGGAGTGGAAGAATATCGTGAAAGGAAACTGGCCATTAGAAGCCATTCATACTATGAAGCTGCAAATTGGATTAGGCAATGTTTTATGGCTCACCACACTTTCTCTTTACCTCCTGTTCTCCTTTCCCCAAACAACGCTTGCATTCTAATTTCTTGGAACTTCTTCTTGTATGAGAGTTTATGGAACTATTTAATATATTTTAGTATTTTTGTTCATCAAGAGAAATTGTGGTTTGTGCAAATGCTTAGTTGTGCAAGGCAGTGACTTGTCTACATTTTCCAATTAGAAGATGTATCACTAAACAATTGCTATCACGAATGCTTGTAGAAAGTGATTTTTAAGCTCCCTCTGTATTTGTTTAAAACTAAGGCTAAAAGTATTCTTGCAAGTATTCATACCAGAAACCTGATAAGTTACTCAGCAATCACAGAAAATAAATTATCGTGGAGCAATCTTATAGGCAGGGAGGGTGCTGAAAACCATTAATCAAAACTGTAAACCCTGTATATTCTGGAAACCACTTCAAGCCAGCACCCTTACATAAGAGTCCTGTAACTAGTCAAAACAGCTGGAATTTCAACTTTCAAACAGAAAACAGTAAAACAATGTAAAGAAAATTTTGTTGGATGCTATAATTAATAAACTCCTTTGACAAACAAGGTCTACACTCTTTGCAAAGCTTTCCTGAAATATCACACAAATCAGAGTGATATTACTGAGATCCAGTTGGATGATGTTAAACAAAGCTATTGCAAAAACAAAAAACAGGACTATGTAGCACTTTAAAGACTAACAAGATGGTTTATTAGTTGATGAGCTTTCGTGGGCCAGTTATTGCAAAGCTGACTTCTCTGGTTAACTCAGTTCCGCCCTAGTGTAGATCTGGCATAGTGACTCCTATGCTATCACTTTCTTCTCTAACCTTCGTGGATGAGGGGCATAGCCAGTAAGCTGCAAATGCTCTCTGGTTCCTAACTGCTTGAATAGAAAACTATGGAGCAAATTCATGCCTAGTTAACTTGATTGACTACATTGAGTTCTGATTATTTTTTATGAATTATTTGATTAAATATCCAGTATCTGTGTTTGTTTTGATTTTGTTGTGTCAAACCAGATGCAATGCATTCAAAGATTTAGCTTAATGCTTTCAAAATCATGTGAAATAATAAGTCCTAGCTCCGAAAATTATGGCCGATTGTTATCTCCCTTGTTATGCTGTTGTGGCACCAAGCACTGGTTTTAGTATGCAAAATTTGCCAGAGAAATCACTCTAAATTGGAAGCTTTGTGTACTAAGACTTACCCGTACTTGTTCTGCCTATCTTGTGTGTTGTACTCACTGCAGGAGTTGCTGTTGTAGAAGAACTGTGAAGCTATTTTTATTTGCCTCTGAAGTGGTATTTAAATGTGCCAGGAAGAACATTGCAGATTTCCATTATATAAAAGAGAAAACTAGAACAGGCTGAAGAATGCCTCCTCAAATTGTACAACACAGATGAATTAGTATTTAACAGCTGTGTGGGTTGGAAAAGCATGACAAGTTTTAATGTCTTTGTTGGACCATCTAGATTTCTTGGATGCTAAAGCAGAGAATCTAAAATGCATGACTGCAGCTCAGAAATTGAGGCAGCTATTAACAGTAAAGGTTATGGTCCTAGACAAAATTGTAAAGATGCTAGGCTAGCTTCATTATGCGTGCAACTCCCTGAGCCTGACTACACTGGGGCTGAATTTTGCCTATTGCTTTATAGTTTGTAGAAAGAAGAAATTTTTGCTTTCCAACAAACAGTAGTTCTCAAAAATACAGATATATACAGGCATAGTCAATTGACTCTGTCAATTTACAACTGAAAAATGGACATTCTCCATTTCCTGACAGTCACAAGCATCTGGTCCCGCCTATCTGCCAAATCCTCCTTCCATCCTGCTTCCCAATGAAGAGAGCTAGATCATCCCCTCATTTGTCAAACCCTGGCTGCCTTCTCCTTGCAAGTGATTAGCAAGCCACTCCCAGTTTCAAAAACACTCCTTACCTGACCATCAAGTGACAAAATGCAAACGTTTTTTCAACTCCCATGCCCATTTAGATAAGAGATCATTTAAAAAAAAAAAACCCCAACCAAGTATGTGGATCCTCTCTCTTTTCCTTGGGAAGTTGTTACAGGGCATGGCTTCCCTGCCTCCTTTCCTGCAGAAACTACATGGATTCTAGTGGCTGTACCTTTACCCTACCCTTTTATTTTATGTTTCTTCCACCATTTCCACAATAACCCCCATGAAACAGTCTATTTACAGCACCAGTGCACTTTTTAGCCCTCTCCCCAGCACTTGAAGGGATCTGAAGTCTCGTTCCCTTGATGCCTCCACATAATTGAGCTCCTATGACCATAACCCCTTCTTTCCCTCACCCTTAGGGCTTCCTTCCTGCCTTTTATCAACCTTGGCCTGATGGCCTAATTGACTCCTTATCCCACCCAGCCTAATTATCCCCATTAGCTTTCTTAATGGGAACTAATTAACATCTGAGTGATCCGAGTGCAAGATGGAGAGAGAGACTGACTAGCACAGGGGTGGGCAAATACTGGCCTGCCGGCCGAATCTGATTCAACAGAGTTAGTAAGCCCCTCCCCCCCACTATACTTACTTTCACCTTTGCAGATACAGGCAATTGTAGCTCCGGTTGGCCATGGATCACCATTCCTGGCCAATGGGAGCTGCAGAAAGCAATATCCCAGTTTTCACCACCTCCCACAGCTCCCATTGTCTGGGAACGGTGATCTAGAGCCAACAGAAGCTGCAATTACCCATATGTGACGAGGTGCTGGTAAATATAGCGGTGAGGCCCCCCAGGGGCCAACCCTGGTGAACTGCCACCATTTTATTACCCACCCCTGCCCTAGCACATATTTACCTGCAGTGTGCCAGGTTGCAGACCCTTATCTGGCTCCTTCAGAACCTTCTCCTAAGACTCTGGTTGCACTTCTCCGCACACCACCTGATCTTCACACACCCCATTTGTGGCCCCATGAAGGTCTGAGACCTCCTCAGCAACCACCTGGCACTGGCTAAGGTGGCCATTTACAAAACCAGAAAGAGGATGCTGGACAGGGAGATGCTCTATGACTGAAGGACCTATTTCTGTTTCTCTCTTCAGTCACGTATCCAGATATGTGAGTGACATCTACTGGCTCCCCAGACACCTTTGAAGCACAGTGGGCACTGTCTGAGTTCCTCTGTTCGGTGTCCTCTTCTGGATCCCTGACTTTGAACCTGTGACCAGTGTTCCCTGTAAGCTAAGTGCTCCGGTGGCCACCCAGGAGAGATTCAAATGCCGCCCAGCTGATTAGCAGAGCGCCCACAGCCTCTCGTAGCCAGCAGCATGTGTTTCTATTGGTGATGCACATCTGCACATGCCTTGGTGCACATAACAAAATTGATTCTGCACATGGATGGGAAAAAAAAGAGGGAATGTTGCCTGTGACCCTTATTCCTGATCCTGTTTTTAATTTGCATTCACCCAAAATTATTTGAGCCCTGGGTTCAGTAGTTCCTCCCCGGAGGTTGGTGAAGAGGCCTTCAGCTGCGCCTCACAGAACTCCATAGGTGTGCATGCTCAAGAGGTGTGCACACCCTGCAATCTGTCACAGAAGCGGTGATGTCATCTCTCACAGTAACACCATCCTCCACTTCCTCTGACTACACAGAATGATTTCTGTGGGGCTGAGAACAAGGCAGAGAAAATGGATAAGGATTTAACAGCCACATTATTCCCAGGGAAAATATCCAAAAAACATAATACAACTTATGGCTGTACTAATTTTCTAAACTTCCCTCTGAGCAGAGGAAACCCACTACAACCACAGTCTGCCCCTCTGTTGCAACAGCACTCCCAGAACATCCAGGCCTACCGAGGATTCCTGAAGCTTCCAAAGCGGGGGAGGACATAACTGTTCCTCATTCTGTGGGGAGCAGGGATAAATGTTGTTCATCCTCCGCAAACAATCCTTGTCTTCTTCCTGCAGGAGATTACAGTTGGGCTTTGGACGGATGCATAGCAGGGTTTCTGTAGCTGTTAGGTGAAGAGGCAGGAGTAGCACAAGTTTCTGCAGCTAGTAGGCCGTCAGTCATTCTCAGTGTTTGGGGTGGGCCACTACATGTGAGTACTGGGATTTGGAAAAGGGTGGGGGGAGGGGAGAGAGAGGTTATCCTTTGTTCAAATCATATTCAAGTCAATGAAAAAATGTGCAAATAGCTAAGAGATAAAAGAGCGAGCGGGAACAAAATGTTCTCAGTATTAGTCCTATCAATACATGATAAAAGTAGTCACAATAAATACCGCAACTGTCTTAAGAAGGAAGGAATGAGAGCCAGAGGCATAAAAAGAAGCACAGGCAGAATTTCTTGGATGATTTTTGCCTAACAGACACTGCACATTCTGCCAAAGACAAATATGATCCACGACACTGAGGGTATGGAATACCTTTGGTGGACCTGGGAAGTTATCAGTTACTGCTGATTAATAAGGAACTACTCAGAGATCAGATTCTGTTCAGTTTTCTCAGTATAAATCTCAAGTAACCACAGTCCAAGGGAGCAGAATTTGGCCCCAGATTTGCAGTGGTATTATGAAAATGTACATGAAATATAAAAGAGCTACAGCTACACTTCTTTATGGACGACCTGATTCTGAAACCTTCACTGTCATAAGTAAAATCAGTGAAGTTGGGACTAGTCATCCAATTATGCGTTGCAGAATTGGACCCCAAAAAATGGGGTTTTCAAAAGTGTTCACTGTTGGTCTATGTTGGCTCCCACAGAAGTCAGCATTAAATTTCTCTGACTTCAGTGAAAGGCAGAGTTAGACTCCAAGAGATTTTGAAAATCCCATGGGGAGGGATATTGTCCCACAGAACAGCTAATCATAAGCAGCAATTCACCATAAATCAGATTGGACAAGTGCAGTTCACTGAAGAAGTTTGTGGTTTTCATTTTGCTTTGCTAGAAATAGTTTCAATCAAGTATAACAAGGTATAACGGAATTAACTGTAAGTGTGTTCCATTGCATTGAAAATGAGGGATATGGAGAATTAAGGACTCTGATCATATTAAAATCAAAGGAGACTGCATATAAAAAAATTGCAAGATAAAAGCCATAGGGAAAATAATTCAATATAGATATAAATTATGACAATATTATCTAAAAAGCAGTCATGATGAGAGATTTGAGGGTGGTGGTGTATTACAAATTGAATGTGAATTCACTCTGTGATGTCGTTGCAAAGGTCAGTTCTATTCTCTGATGTAGTGGTATACAGAGATCACTTGCAAGACAAAAGGTTTTAGTGCCACTTTAAAAACATTTCTAGAATGCAAAGCATAATTCTGGTGATCATACTTCAGAAATAAAACTTTTAAAACATTCAAATGTTCTAAGAGAAGGAACCAAATGATACAGGGACTTAATAAAGGCCAAATGAATTTACTTTATATATCATACTGAAAGGATTTTTAAGGGGGAATCATGCTCTCTCTCCATAATGAAAAGATAATAAAAATAAGAGAGGGGAAAGAATGATTTACATTTAAGCCCTAATTGCCCAGCAGCAATTGTTAATATTGGTGTTATAGCCAACATGAAAAGAGTGAAAGGTGTATTTTGAATAACTCTGTCCAAAATAGACTAGGAGATAAGGGATACACTGTAGAGAAATATGTTTTAACTTATCTTTTCACACAGGGATTTTTTTAAAATTGTAGTATTTCCTGGTTGCTAGAAGTATCATACTGTGTATCATGTTTATTATGTGACATGAATGATACCATTAATCCTTGAATTTTGAAATGTCTATAGCAAAGCAGAAAGTACCAGAGGATTAAATCCAGATAAAAAAATATTGAAAGGTAAATTTATCCGGCTATCTGCTTTAGTAAGGGGGATGATCAAATTAACTTTCATATAGTTTTCCACTGAGGATTTGCACTCCAGCCTTCACTCCAGATAAATTCCCCAAATTCTAATATCTTTTTTTAAAGGAGCTAAAATGACACACATACAATAATAGTCACCCACACAGCAGCTCAATCTTTCATTCCTTTGTCATTGAAGTCAATGGTAAAGCTGGGTTTGGGCTTGATCATGCTTTCTGCTATCTCCTTGAGACAAGGACTTGTAATTTATAATGTGATACTGTATAAAATTTTTTTTAAACGTCTCAGCATAAACTTTTCCAACTCTCCATATTCACGGGCCATTCTCAGCCCTCTGCAAACAGAAGGAATCCCCCCACGTCCTGGGCTTTTGCTCAGTGTTTGGAAAAAGGACTTGGGGAGTCCTAGATCTCACTATCCTGTTTTTAATTGCCCATTCTTCTCTCTCTCTTTCTCTCTTTACTTAAAAGCAAAAAAAGTAGATTAGTGCAATATTATGTCTGTAAGTCTTTATTTTGGGAGCTTTTAGCTTGGAGTTCACTTTGTGGGGTGGGTGATATATTCAGCTTTCCTGACAGCCACCATCCTAGGACACACAGGAGGCATTGTCTTGCCTGGTGTAATCCTTCAGCCCCCTGACTACCACATTTGTGAAAGACATGAGATTAGACTGACAGGTAGCCACCACATAGTTCTTGTAAAAAGCAGGGGGCCCACTGAGGAATAGAAGCATAGAGCAGTTCTGTCTGGATGTAAATATAGCTTTTGATGGACACCAAAATATGTTCCACAAGGATTCCTGTCTGATATGTGTGATAAATATTTTCATTATCATGCAATTTTAAAATGAGCAACAATATTTTTTATTATGTTGCAGTATGATGGGTTGGACAAGTAATTCAAGAGACATATAACATACATGCACTTTTTTTATTTACTTTCCAAATTAATGATTCCCCTCTTCAGGTCAGGACTGCCTGTGTACCAGTCAGGCTCATGAATATTTTTAAATTCATTTTTGGAGGAAACAAAAGCTAACTAGATTTACACCAAGGGGAACAGGTGAAAAAGGAAAGTATATAATAATTTTTGAAAAGATTAATGATGCACCAAAGTTAGGTAGACTAAATTGTATCTGGTTTGCTTCTAAAAGCTAGGTAAGCAGTTCAGAAAACAAACTTTAGCTCCACCTGGCCAAATTTATCACCGGTGTACCACCATTGACTTTAATGCAGTTATACCAGGAAAGAAATTGCGCAATATGCCTAAGCCTGCAAGTACTGAGAACTAATTAGGCACAATGTTTATATGTCCTCAGCATCAGTGTTCCCTGTAAGCTGAGCACTTGGGTGCCTGCCCAGGAAAAATTCAAATGCCACAGCTGGCAATGTGTGTTTCTATTGTTGGTGTACAACTGCACATGCATTAGTGCACATAAAATTTATTTCACAAATGAATGGAAAATATTAGAGGGACTATTGCTAGGCATGGTGGTTTTCTTCATTATGAGGGGACTATATACTTACAAATGGTAAGGGTACTTACAAACGTAGTAGTATTAAATGTACAGACCATATCATTACCATATGACTGTGTAGTAATTACACATTTAAAGTGATTATAGCTGTGAAAAATATCTGTAAATGTTAATCCTGATATGTGATTTTTTTTTTATTGTGCAGCTTTCTAATTTAGTTACTCTGACAAGCCTGTGGCATATATAAATATACAATGATTTTAAAACATCTTAAAAAGTTCTTGTTGGTTTGAAATTAGTTCAGAGAAACAGCGATCCACACTTTTAAAAAGTAATAATAATTTTTAAGAAATGAAAATAAATAACTTTCCTTACAAGTAGGAAATAAGAAAGAGAACTACTGAGTTCCTAATCGAGAAAGGCCATGAAGAATGTGTAACTTTAAACAACTGGGTAGCCCATGGATGGTTATGTATATACTTAAATAACTTGTTCAATCCAGATTTGAAATAAATTTTGTAGCCCATATGGATAGAAACTATCCATTTATTAGAATATATGCAAATTATGGAATCTTAATTTAATGAAGGCAAAGAACTAAAATTCCCTATCAAGTCACAATAGTTCAGTGTGTTGAGAAGCACAGTGAAGTGACCCATCACAGTCTCTCCATATAGTACTAGTTTCTTATCTACATGGAAAAATAAAGAATGAGAGAAAAGTAGTGAAAGGGATGTGAGCATGACACACTTCTGTTCAGGCACACTTGAAATCCAATGATTAATAAAGGTCCTGATCCTGAAAACACTTATGCATGAAAGTACAGTAGTCTTACTAGATGCTATGGGTCTACTCAAGTGCACAACATTGTAGCTTTTTTAGAATCCCTTTAGTACTTCAGACCACAGACTTGATGGAATCTTCTGTTGTCACTGAGTCCAGTCCACGTACACTCTAATCACCTTCCCTCTGATTTCATCCCTGACCTTTTGCATACACCATAGTAAACTTCAGCAACATCTAGTGGGAAATAAGTTTAACATAAGTTAATTGAGAGAGAAGGTGTGTATCAGATATTTTTAACAGACCAACTTTTGTTGGTAAAAAAGACAAGGTTTCTAGCTACAGGGCTCTATGTAGCCAAAAAGCTTGTCTTGCTCAGCAAGGCTATGTCTACACAGCAGTGATATTTCAGAATAACTGATGTTATTCTCAGATAACATACAGCATGTCTATACTGCAAGCCATTATTTTGAAATAACGTTGGGCTGGAGGACTTCTTACTCCAACTCCTGTACCCCTCATTTTATGAGGAGTAAGGCAAGTCGGAAGAAGAGTGTTCTTCCTTTTGACTTCCGGCTGTGTAGACAGCGCCAAAAGCCAAATTAAGCTATTTCAACTTAAGCTATGCAATTGACATCCCTCAAGTTGCATAGCTTACTTCAACTTTAGCCCTGCTGTGTAGACGTACCCCAACTGAAGTTGGTCCAGTAAATTACCTCACCCATCTTGCCACTCAGACTTTAAGGCCAAAGGGACCATCATGATTAGTCAGTTTGATCTCCATATTGCAGAACTCTACCCACACACTCCTGGAACAGGCCCAAAGACTCTGACTAAATTATTGAAATCCTCAAATCTTGATTTAAAGACTTCAAGTCACAAAGAGTCCATCATTTACTTTAGTTCAAACCCAAAAGTCACCTGTGCCCCATGCCACAGAGGAAGGTGAACTCCCCTCCCCCCAGGCTCTCTCCCAATCTGATCTGCTGGAAAAGTCCTTTGTTTTCCAAAATACAGTTAGCATTTAAATCCTGAGCGTGTGGGTGAGGGATTCAATAGCCATATGAAAAAGTCGACATTTCCTTTGTAAAGACCTTTGCAATAATAGTAACTTCATTGTTTCCCTTTCTGCTGTTTTCACACATTTTTTTGTCTTGACTATTTAACACTATGTTAAAGACTTCTTAGAGTAATAAAATCCTTTTTGTTAGCAATGTAACCTGAGACTGTTGCTGCATTTGTCTTCCTACATAAATGACTATTGCAGTTATACACATTGTTATAGGAGGTTTCCTCTGAATCACACAATTATGGATTGTTCTAAAGAGACAGAAATGTTCCCAGCTGTTGCTAGGTGGCAAGTGCTCTTAAAGATTTTGCAGGCTATAGATTCCTGCAAAACTTTAATCCTTTCATTATGTATTTTATAGCCTGTTGGCACTGGATGTTTATATGCATAAAAAAGAATATCCAGAGCTATTAGAATTAATGCTAAATAAAAGGCATTTTTGTAGGGATAGGAAACTTCATGCTTCAAGGCAATCTCGAACTAGGGATTAGCAGGAGACTTTCATGAGGTGAAGATTATCCCACAGCTGCCTGCTATGAGATTTCTTGCATCTTCCTCTGAGCCATATAGTGCTGGGCAGTCTTGGTGTGGCCACTCTTGGTGTGGCTGGTGTGACTCCCATGCCAAAAGGCAAGAAATGCCACTTACAGGAGTATAAAAACATATCAGTTACAGGTGGCCTGCTTCAACATATACCTTCTTCAGTTTTTTAGCATACTAACGTGAACTGAGATACCCGTATACATCAGTAGGGATGTGTGCATATGCCTAAGAGGGTCTAATTTGTACAATATAAGTTAGTTATGAGACAAAGATCATGTCTTCATACATATTTGTATAGCACCACATAAAATGGGGATTTATAGGCATGGGAACTAACAATGCTGGGAGTGCTACAGCACCCCCAGGCTCCTGGCCTAGTGCCTGGGTTCCCAGATCCCGGCCCCATTCACTGAAGGCTCTGCTGCTGGCCCTGCACACTGGGATCTTGGTTGCTGCCCCACATACAAGGGGCTCTGCTGCCAATCCCATGTATTGGAGTCTCAGTCTGGGCCCTGTTTGCTGGGGCCTCTGCTGCTGGCTCTATGCCCAAGTTCCCAGTTGCCAGCCCTGTGAGCTGGGTCTTTGCTCCCAGCCTCAGCTGCAGATGGGAGTAGACAGGGTAAGGGGCTCAGCACCCCCAACTTTTAAAAATGTTCCTTTGGCGTTTCAAAGGGACAGCACCGCACAGCTGAGCCGGGATCAGTTGTGTGGTGCTGCCCTTTGAAGTACCCCTTCTTCCCCCCGCTTTGCTGCCTCTATCTGATAGAGGCAGCGGGGGCGGGGAGGAATCGACTAGTTGACTGACTATCCGACAAGCTTATTGGATAGTCGATTAGTCGACTAGTCTTTAACATCCTTATCCCAGATCCTGCACCCCAATCCCTATCCCACTCACTGGCAGCCCTGTCCCACACACCGAGTCCCTCATTTTTTGTCCCTACTCCAGAGCCCAAGGGGGTCCATAACATCCACTAACTCCAGAACCCCAGAAAAGTAAATCTGGCCTATGGGAAACACTGAACTTCAGTCCTCCCTGTCCCTTCTCCTCACCCCATGAGGCTGGAGCAGGTCAGAGGAGCGAGGTGTCTCAGTTGGGGGGTCACATCAGTTGGGGGTCACATGAGGGTTGATGGGGGTTGGAGGAGTTTTGCTTCTCACTTGTGTGGTCCCCAGCTGATTTTTCTGTGAGTCAGGCTATGTCTACACTACTTTTTTTTTGCAGAAGAGGTAATGTAAATGAAGCGCTCGTTAGCATTTTCTCATGCTTCATTTGCATAATCTCTTCCAATGCTTTTTGTGCAAGAGGTTTTTGCACAAAAAGAGGCAGTGTGGACGTGTCTGTTTTGCGCAAAAATCTGTTTTTGCACAAGATCCTTATGCCTGTAAAATAGAGGCATAAGGATCTTGCACAAAAGGGGGTTTTGCACAAAACGGCCACATTCACACTGCTTGTTTTTGCGCAAAAAGCATCAGAAGAGATTATGCAAATGAAGTGCAAGAAAATAATAATGAGCGCTTCATTGGCATTGCCTCTTCTGAAAAAAAAACCCTAGTGTAGACATAGCCTGAGTGGCCCCTGATCCAAAAAAGGTTCCCCACCCCTGCCATAAATAAAGAAAACATTGAAACCTTTTGTATTGGATATAAATTAATATATTACTTTATTTAAAATGAAGTTTGATAAACTGCATGAGAAAGTTAAAACGTTTAGTCTGTTGTTTAATAATTTAAATAAAACCATCCTCCCTAGCTGCTGCTGGTTCAGAAAATATGGTCACCGTACCTAGCCTGCCCCAGCCTGCCCCTTCCTCGCCCCGGCATGCAGATCCCTAAATAGAAGTGAATAAGTTAAATCTTGGCACGCCACTTCTGAAAGGTTGCCGACCGCTGTGTTAAGGGAATCTCCTCTCAGGTTATAAAGGCTGGTACTCCTGTGAAGAAGTAGTGAACTAGGTAATGAGCTTACACTGGTTAGGTTTCTGACTACTGCAAGACAGTAGAGTTCAGGGGTGCAAGTCTGGAGAGCTGAGGGGAACTGGCTGGAGCCTCTCTATTGATGATTCATAAATTACTAGGATATTATTTAATCAGTTGAGTGTGTGTCTGCCTGGGATGGATGTATATGTTGCAGAGGTTTGTAGCTTGACATCAGTATCACAGTCTGAGTGGCAGGCCAAATTGGTAGGTTTGCAAGGCTCAGTAGCCCCATTCTAAGTTGCACTGTGAGGACCCCATCACAATGAGTAAGGATCAAATATCCTGTAACCAGCAAAACTAACCTTTTGTATCAAACACCTAAATTCATCTCTTTTGATCGGTGGAAAAATTACTTTGTATACATAGACATAGAGTTATATGGGCCCATGGAGCCCTGGCACCAGGAATATTCCTGGCCGGGGGCTGAGCTCCATCAAAACTCATGCCTGCTTGTGCTCCCTGCCCCCAGCATCTCCTGGTCCTCAGGACATCATATATGCTTCCCCTGCACATTCTCTAGCCCTTCCTGTCACCCTGGGATAATTTAAAATGCCCAGAGCCCCACTGGCAGCATAGTAGGATTAGAGTGGCTTCCAGCAATTTGCTCATCCCAGAGCCTGCACCCAACACCCAAACTCTATTCCAGAGCCTGCACTCAGAGCCATTCCGTCCATAGGACAGTTCAGGGTGGCCACCTCAACCATGGTAGGGACAGGTCCTAGGATGGTCTGGGAGAGTACCTGGGGGGAGAGGCCTGGCACAGGCAAGTAGCAGGGATTACCTCCCCTCCCCCCCTCACTTTCCACAGAGGCAGGATCTGGAGTGACCTGGCAGCCTGCTCTGCTCTGCCCCACTGCCCTTTCCCGGCCTGCTGTGCTCTGTTTCACCATGGCAGCAGGAGAAGCAAGGAAGAATGGACTAGGAGAGGATGGTAGGGTGGAGCCAGCTGCTCTGGCTCCTGCTGTCAAGGTGAGTGCAGAGAGTGGGGAGAGACTCATGCTGTTGCCCTGCCCCAAGCCCCCCAGTAATCACCCAGCTCACGTTGCTCAGGGGAGGGGGCTTCGGCAAAGGGTGTTGCAGGGCTTGAGGGAAGGAGTGGAGCAGAGGTGGGGCCTGCAGTGGCGGGTGGAGTTACCTCAGGCCCCATGACCCTGCAGGGGCAGCCCTGCCCACATCCCTTCCCTACCCAAACTCCCTCAGAGTCTTAGGCAGGTGAGAGGGGAGAGTTTGAGTGGGGGAGAAGTGCAGGCTCTAGGCTTTTGGGCACCACCACAATTTTTACAAACCTGCTGCCTAGGGTTGCCAGATACTTTCACAAAAAATCCCAAACATGGCGGAGAAAAAAATTGGTTGAGAAAAAAAAAGAGGGGAGGGACCAAAGTTGTTGAGGAAAAAAAAAAGGGTCGCTGCGCTTTTAAATCGCCACGCTCCCCACTCCCCCTGCCCTTATCATTTTACATGTCCGGTATTTTCTCTCTCTTTTTTTTTTTAACCGGACAGGGGCCACAAATACCAGATTGTGCGGGCGAAAACCGGACACCTGGCCACCCTACTGCCACCCCTACTTGTATATTTCCTTTTGTTTCTGTGCCTTCATTCTTTTCCCTTGCCACACTGGAGTGTGGCAAGGAAGGTGCAGGAACACATTTTATAACTTTACTGGACCTGATGGAAACTCAGACCTGATTTAATACTCAGGAAAACCCCATAAAACAAAGAGAGTGCTGTCTCTCCTAGCTCTGTGGAGGTGCTCCTAGTCTATAGCTGATGTTGTGATTGCTTTTGAGGGGGTGGAAGTTGTAGATCAGAAACTAATGTTGTAATGAGCATCATTAACTCTTAACAATTTTGCTGTGTAAGTTAAGAGCAAGTACAGGAGAAGGATGTCATGTAAAGCTGCTGCTCCTTAGCACATTTTCCTTTCTGACCATCTGTTTCTTCCCTTTCATGCATATTTTAACACTCATTGTTTCCACAGAGATGTGGGTGGTGTCTGGATAGCTGTGAGGCATAGCATGCTGTGTGTGTTCTAGTATTTATGTATTCCCAGCCTGAAGAATAGTAATTTTTGCTTCCTGAAAATCTGTGAGGAGAATTCTGTCAATATCTCCTGAGGCAGAAAATTCTAAATGTTTATATGTTTGGGGATAAAAACGCTTACATGTACCTAATCTACACTTAAGGAATTTTAATCTTCAGTAGGGATGCACACTTTCTTTTTGTTGCTGCTTAATTCAAACACATCCATCCCCAACTCCTCTACCATATTATATTTGAACATCTTCCAAAGCTCCTTCCCCCAAGTATCCTGCCTTTTCTACAGACTGGTTAGATTTAAACTTTGCTGCCTCAAAGCTATGCCTTCATCTAGTTCTAGAATATATAATTTCTTGAGAAAGGGAAGCTACTTGTGTATATACAGTACTAATTGTCTATATATATTTAATTGCTTGTGTGTGTGGCATATTTAAAAATGGCCCACAAAAATAATTTCAGAAGACTTTTTACTTAAAATGGACATGATACTATACTATTTCTCTGTTCTGATCCCAGAGCTGAACGTTCTACTGATCCTGTGTCTGATCTGGAAACTACATCCGATTTAGAAAAGGCTGAGCCTTGGTCTTTTTCAACTCTGAAGAAATGGTGCAGTAGCACTGAAACCTAACATATAGCTTAATATAGCTGGATAAGTCTAAATTGGGGGAGGATGCATTGTGCCACTTTAGATGTAAATTTTATGTGATTTATATTATAGTAGTGCCTAGAAAACATATTCAGGCACCAGGCCCTCTTTCTCTAGGGCAGTATCCCAGGGTGTGTATGCCCAGCTCCCTCAGGGGCAGGGAGTTAGGTCTCTGAGGCCTCTTAAAAGGTGCTTCATCCCACATGTGTATTGGTTCCAATGGCTCAAGGCCAATAACCCCACCCCATTCATATGAGGTAGTCAGGACTAGCCGCCACAGTCAGTAACAACACTCTCAGCCCTCAGGACAGTGGGGCCTGGCAGTCTAAGTCTCAGGGTCAAAATCAACACCCTTTCACACAGGGCAGTGTGGCCTAGCAGCCAGAGTCAATGGCAACCATCGCACTCTCCCTCTACCTTTGGGGTCAGTGGGAATGGAATAGCAGGACCTGAGCCTACCCTCTCCAATGGGTCCTAGCCCAGCGACTTGTCAGCTGTGGAGTGGCCCACATGAGTGACCCTCCTTAATTTCAGTGGGCCGCAAGATTGTCATAACCAAGACAATCTCCCAAAATAGTGTAATTTAGCTAACTGCGCTTGCATACCTAGAATTTGTGGGATGTGCCGATTGAACTATAGCAATGCTTGATTGGCTGCAGAGGGAGCACACAGCTCTCACAGCCAATGTTGTGTGGAATCAGCATCCACCTAGCTTCATGTTCCCTTGTTTTATGTGTGTGTTACTTTAGTAATTTGAGTAGGAAAAAAACTATGCAGACAGAAACCAGTGGAATCTGGCGACCCTGCATGTGGGCAGCAGCAAACAAAATGTCTTGTGGGCCACACACAGAACCCCAATGGGCCACAGGTTGTCCACTGCTATTCTAGAGTCTGTACTGACAAAGAATGAAGAGGACTGGCTCTGCCCCAAAAAGCTTATGAACTGCATAGGGCATAAAGGGGGAAAAGGCAAACAAGGTGAGAGATGATAGAGAATGTGTTCATAGAAAAATAAAGATTAACAGAAAAATAGAAGTCTCAGCTGTTTGTAGAGTTAGTTGCATAAAACATGATTGACTTTTAATTTAAGAAGGAATACTTCATTTAAACTTGTGCTATGAAATACTTCTGTTTTCTGGACAAGCAAATATCTTCCTTGTAACACGATGTTGTATAATGGATGTCACTTTGGAAGATACAATATTGGATGGGGATGGAATCCAATTTCCTGAGTTAATAAGAATAGGGTCATGGCTTTATCTAGGGTTATATCTGCAGCTCTAGCAATTTTTTAAAAATCTAAGTAGGCCAACTAAACCTTGACTCCCTTTATCTTAACAGTAAAATAACTTTCAGTGTTGCGTAAATGACACTGAAATCAAACAACTTATGTTTTTAAAGGCTAGTGACAGTGCAAAATCCTTACATATTAAAGTAGAGATATAATATTAAGAAATCCTGGAAAACAAATGGTCACATGGGTACACAAGGTTTTTTGGTTCAAATATCATTTTTAGGATAGTTCCAGTGTATCATAATGCAACATGATGAAGTGTCCAACCAAGTATGAGCTTGGAGATCACTTTTCTCCTTTGACTCACTCTTCCTCTGCTTATCCTGATGCTTGATTCTTAGATTACATTAGTTTTAATAGTCTACTCTGCTACCAAAATGGTGCATGTACAGGACAGCTCCTCAAATTGTTGTTATGCAAATCAATAACGTATGCTCTAGATTTACACTACAAAGCTTTGTCATCAAAACCTGCCTTTTGGCGACAAAACAATAAGAGCATACACACTGCAGTGGGACTGTTGTTGGGACAAAAAACTTCCACGCCTATGAGAGACTTTTTTCCCCCCCCTCCCTTTAGTATTGACAAAGAGCCAGTGAAAACTTTTCTGTTTATTTTGTCAACAGAATTAGCTTCTGCCAATATCCCACATGCTTGCTCTAATGCAGTGATCACCAACCAGTAGATTGGAATCTACCAGTAGATCTTGGACCTCTGACGACTGATCCTGACTGGTTTGGCCAGGAAACTATCAAGCACTGGCACTTCAGTTGCCCATCCACCTGCAGGCATGCTATTCCTGCCCTTTGCTTTGGAGCTGCCCCCCCCCGGAGCCTCCTGCTTGCTGTGCAGAGTGTGGGAAGGAGAAGAGGGAGGGGGGCTGATGTCACAGTGTCTGTCCTCCCCCACTCCTGTACCCTGTCTCCACTCAATGCAATGCAAATCTCTGTCACTCTCACACACTGTGTGTATCTGTCTTTCTCACAAACACACTGTCCTTCACTCTCATCTTCAGCCCCAATACATACATGGGTTGTTGTCACTTTTACTGCTTGCAAAGTGGGTTATTTTTGGTATTTGACTGGTCTGTGCATTTCATAATTTTCATTTCTCTCATGCTTAAATTTAAATCTTTGAGTGGTGAGTTCTAAAATGCCTAACCTGTTGTGGCTGGAGTAGTTATCCTTATGGTAATTGCTGTTCCTGGAAGTGGCTGACATGTCCCTGCAGCCCAAGAAAGGCAGAGCAGGGGGTCTCCACATGCTGTCCTTGCCTGCAGACACCGCTCCTGCAGCTCCCATTGATCAATAACGGAGAACCGTGGTCAGCAGCAGCTGTGGGGTCAGTGCCTGTAGATGAGGGGCAGCACACGCCACCATGAAGCCACTGCTGTTCATGCCAGCTGATTTCAGTGATATAAGGCCAGTGTGGGAGTAACTCTGCCTTAACCCCTACTGCTCCACCACCCAGAAGTTGTTTCAGTTAAGTGGTAGCCAGCCACAGCCTGCTTCCTGAACCCTGTCCCAGTCCTGAATTCCCTCCTGCCCCAGACATGAGTTCCCCATCACCCAAACTCCTTCTTAGAGCTTGCACCCTGAACACTCTCCTGGACCCCAACCCCCTACTCTGAGCCCCTTCCACACTCCAAACCCCTTGGCCTAAGACCAGACCCTGCACCCAAATCCATACCCCAGCGTGGTGAAAGTAAATGAAGTTCAGGGAGGAAGGGGGATGGAGTGAGCAGGGTGAGGCCTTGGAGAAGAGGCGGAGCAGGGGTAGGGCCTCAGAGAAGGGGTGGGAAGGAAGTGAGGCAAGAGTATTTGGGTTTGAGGTAGATCTTACATTGCACTTAAATTAAAAAAGTGATCTTGTGGTTAAAAAGTTCAGAGACCACTGCTCTAAGGGTTCTGCTTAGCTTTGATCTCTGCTACCCTGTAGGTGTGCACCCCTTCCCTTTCAAAGCACTGGGAAGTGCCTGACAGCTGAGTGAACTGCTCCATTTAGGGAACAAAGAACAAATCACTGGATTGCTCCTGTCCTGCCCTGCACTAGGAACATAGCAGCAAGCAGAGTGCTGCTACAGGGAGAGAAGAACAGGCTGCCGTGCTACTTGGAGATTCCTCAGCACAGAGAGCTCACAGAGGTACTTCTGGCAGCTGAGGAGGCTGTGGGAGAACTGAAGGGGAATCCCAAGATGCACAGGGATCAGCTTGACCTTTTCACAACCTGGCATTGTGGGATACATACTCACATGGTCCACGATGATGCCAAAACTCACATTGTAGCACTTTAAAGACTAACAAGATGGTTTAATAGGTGATGAGCTTTCGTGGGCCAGACCCACTTCCTCAGAAGCTCATCACCTATTAAACCATCTTGTTAGTCTTTAAAGTGCAACATAGCTTTTCCTTTGGTTTTAGCAAGATCAGACAAACACGGCTACCTCTCTATTAAAACTCACATTGTTGATGATGGTGCCCACAGTGTGGACATGATCTTTCGACAGAGGGAGCAAGTGTGAAACCCTTCCGGCAATTTTTATTTTGTCAACTTTTGGGTGTGGACATAAGTTTTGTTGACAAAACTTGGTAGTGAAAAGGCAGGCTTATCACTTCTGTTCTAAGGACAGAGATTGTGGGGTGTTTCTCTCTTCAAGATATTAAACCAGCTCCAACTGACCCTTGGTTTTCCTAGGCTCTGTGAAGCAAGATAAAACATGTGAATCTCAGCCCCACTTGTACTCAGTAGGGAACTGACTCTGGGGCTGGCTCACACCTCACCAGTACCTCTCTGGGTTTTTGGTTCATTGACAGAACTCCTCTCCATTCCCCCAAAAGTTAGCAACAGCAGCAGCTAGAAGGCATGTCAAGGATAAGAAACACTACCCCGTCCTGTCACAGCTTCTAGAGAGGCAGTAGTTCACCCTTGTGTGAAAGAAGAGGTAGAGTCTCCCCAGAATAGATGAGAGGGATAGAAACGCTTTGACTTGCAACAGCCTCCCCTGCTTCCTAGGCAGGCCGGCCTGTCGCTGTGGTGATGGGCCTGGCAGGCTATAGGGGCGAAGAACTGGCGCTCCTGCCGCCAAGAGAAGTTCAAGGCACGGGAAAGGCCGCGGCGGCACAAGGCGGAGGGGGACTGACGGGGGGCCGCTAGAAGAGACGCCTGAACGGCCTGTGTGCAGCACGTGGAAGGGGTGGCCGGAGGGTCCGGTTCCCGCGTTATCCCAGCGCGGGGATGGGGAGCAGGGGGCGGCAGCTGCGGGCGGGTTGGTTTCTCTAGGGGCCAATGTAGGCAAACGAGCCGCGGCTCTGGCAGCCGGGGCGGGAGGCAGCGATAGCGGGAGGGCAGGTGATCGCCCTGCGGGGCAACGTGCCCAGTCCGCGCGGCTCCGCCCGGCCCCCACTCGGGCGAGCAGCCGGGCCGGGGGGAGGCGGGGCTGGGGGCGGGGCGCGGGCTCCGGGGCCGCAGCGGTGCGGGTCGGCGGGAGAGTGGCGCGCTGCGGGCCGGGGGTGGCGCCGCGGGGCCGGTCCGGCTGCGGCTCCCGCCATGGCCACGTCCCCGTGCAGCAGCAGCGGCGGCGGCGGCTCCTCCTCGCCCTGCGCGGGGCTGGGCGCGGAGGCGGCGCTGGAGATCCGCACGCGCTCGGTGGAGCAGACGCTGGTGCCGCTGGTGTCGCAGGTAGAAATCGCGGCGGCCGGGCCGGGCCGCCCCGCGGCGCGGAGAAGTTTGCGCGAGCGGCTCGTGGCCGCGGGCGGGAAGGGCGCGCGGAGCCCCCGGCCCGGGCTGCGTCGCGGCTGCCGCCCTCGTCCCCTCAGCCCGCCCCGCGACCGCCTGGGCAGGGGGACGCGGGCTGCGGCCGGGCCCCGCAACGCGATCCTGCGGGGCTGGGGTCGGAGCTCCCGCGGCGCCCCCCCCCCCGCCACACGCACCCGCCGGGGGGGAGCGGGCGGGCTCCCGCGCGGGTAGCAGTCGGAGGTGGTGCCCTGCGCTGGGGCGGGTTACATAAGGGCTGCACGGAGCCGCCGCGCCGCACGTAGAGGTTCAATCCTGTCAGGCCGGCGAGCGGGAAGTTGGGAAGCACGAAGTCGGGATGCGCCGGGAAGCGCCTTTCGCAACCGCGGGCAACGCGCCTAAGCGGCCAGGCTGTGAAAAGCAGCCGCCTCCCCCGCGTAGACAGCGGAGCCGGGACCGCGGCTCGGGCAACATTCCTCTCTCAGCGAGCTGGTATTGTTGGGTTCAGACCTCCAGCCGGGGGACCTGAGCACGCTGAACAGGCTGGTTGTTCTGCTGCGTTGAGTTAGATTCACTTCCCAGTGGTAAGCGCCAGGCTCAGTAGTGAGTGCTTGCAGGCCGTGACCTTTAATGCTGCTTAAATCACTTAGATTGTCTTCACATCCAAGATAGCACTTCGTTAGCTGCCTTTTTTTAAAAAGTACAGGAACTCACACCGGGCTAGCTATGCGTGAGCCTCTTGATTGGTGGGTATGAACTGAATGTGAGGGGTTTCTTATGCGCTGTTCATAGTTCCACAGTAAGTGAAAATAACTTTTAAGAACATTGGAAAATTTAGAATAGGTATATATTGCACATCAAAATTATTTTGAAAAGCTTCATGGAATAATGGAGAACTGGCAATGCTGTAGTTGTTTAGCCTTTGTACTAAACTTCCTCCTGTATATCCATTGCAGTGTTCCCTCTAATTTTTTTCCATCCATGAGCAGGATAAATTTTATGTGCATCAGTAAAAAGATATGCTGTGTGCTGTGAGCACTCTGCTAATTATCTGGGGCAGCACCTGAATCTCTCCTGGGTGGCTGCCCAATTACTCATCTTACAGGCAACACTGATTGAACTTACTCACTTTTTAGCCAGAACAACGTTTACTTAACTCTAGTTTAGAAGCAGTATTATTTTGAGTAAATATCTAATGCTTGAAATAGAAAATGTCAATGAGAGAAATACATTGATTGCATGTTATAACTTTCTAATCAGCCAGCCTACACAGTAGGGATGTCAGTGTGTAGTTCACTACACAATTAACTGATAAGCCTAGATTTATTGGTTAATTTTGTTAACTACATGCACCTCCTGCATACAGAGGCAGGTGGGGGGGGGGGAGCGGGAGCTGGTGCCTGTGAGGAGCTGGGTTTAAACAGGCTCCGCACAAGCACCGGATCTGTCTGCCCCCTCCAGCCCCGTGCTGCTGCCTCTGATAGAGAGGTAGCAGCAGCACGGCAGGTGAAGCAGGTGGGCTGGAAGCCAGCTTTCAAGCAGGCTCCCCGCATGTGCTGGCTCTGTGGACCTGCCTGCCCTCCTTGCTGTCTCCTACAGAGTAAGGATGTTAAATACCGGTTAATTTACTACTCAGCTAGTTGATAGGCACTTTTGCATTCCTCCTTTGAAATGTACAAGAGCCCCATGATAGGGAAAGTGTGCCGCCCTGGGCCAGTGGGAAGTCGCTGACTCTGGGCTCCAGGAGGGCGCTTATCCTTTGAAATGTACAAGAGCCCCTGAGGCTCTTGTGCATTTCAAAGTGGAAGCACCCATGTGGAGCCCAGAGTCAGCAGGACTTCCCACCGCCTGGGGCTGCAGGCAGCATGCTACCTTTGAAATGTACAAGAGTCCCCAGCGGTGACTCTGGTGCATTTCAAAGCAGAAGCACCCTCATGGAGCCTGCAGGAGACTCAGAGTCCCCCCATTGACACCGGGCTCCATGCGGTGCTGCTACTTTGAAATGCCACGCGGAGCCGGGGTCAGCTGGGGACTCCCCAGCTGATCCCTGGCTCTGGGCTGCATTGCCGCAGAACCTGGGATTAGCTGGGGAGGTTTTGCGAAAATGCTGTATGCAGTCCGGGGCCAGCTAGGGACTCCCCAGCTGATCTGGAGCTCCGTGCGGCATTTCCGCAGAGCCCAGCATCAGTTGGGGAGTCCCTAGCTGACCCCGGATCCAGGTGGCCCTGCCGCTTTGAAACGTTACGGTGGTATTTCAAAGCAGCAGCACTGCTTACCGGGATTCATGCGGTGCTGCCACTTTGAAGTACTCCCTCTCCTCCCTTCCCCTTTGCTGCCTCTGTCTGATAGAAGTGGGGGGAGAGCGGGGGGGGGAGCAACTAGTCCTTAACATTCTTACTACAGAGGCAGTGAGGGGAGGCAGGCAAAAGATGGTGCTGGGGGGAGCTGGCTTAAAAGCCAGTTTCCCCCAGCACCCGCTCCGTGGTGCTGTGTGCTCCCCCTCAAATGCTGCTGTCTGTGTCTACAGCAGCCTGGGCTCCCCTCAGACAGAGGCTGGTCTATGGCAGCACCCCCTGTCCTTGGGGAGCTCGGACCCCCCAGGGACAGGGACTGCTTCCGCCCTGTGTTGCTGCTTCTGTATCAGGGCAGCAGTGTGGGGCAGCAGGCAGTCAGTCTGTCTGGGGGCCAATTTTCAGTCTGGCTCCCCCTGCAAACTTACTCCTGCCTGCCACTCTGTGCTGCCTCCTCTGATAGAGAGGCAGCAGTGTAGGATGGCAAGGGGCTCCCTGGGAGTGGGGCCAGAATGTAGTAGCTGCCAGCCCTGCCCCCAGGGACTGTTGAGTAGACATGTAACTGCTAAGATTTCATGCGATTATACGACTATTCAGTTGCATATCTAACATCCCTCCCTACTACATTGGGGGTTGCACAGGTGTACCTGCAGAGAAATATTAGTATCAGTGTTAACTGTGATCTGTTTCTACTCCTGTGTGCTTTTACAGAAGTGTAGGTTATGTTGACTATTTGGGGGGAAGGGTGGCTAATAAAATCACCAGTTGGACTACAAACTTTATTCTTTATTAAAAGTTACTTTTAAATCAGTTGTCATCTGTAATACACTTTAAATTAGAAGAATTTGGTTTAATCTCAGAGCACTCAGTACCATGAAGGTGTCACTACTTCAAGGCAAATAGAAATTTTTGATTGGCAAGTGTGAGTGGCATAAACTTATGCATAAATAACATTACATTTGTGCTTTTACAGTATAGTTAAACTACATTTGGAAACTTTTTGTGGCCAAATTTTCAGAAGTGTTGAGTATACCCTCCCTGCTCACCTTCCCAAAAAATCATTTAGTGTATGTTGCTGAGTGGTGGGCACTCATGGAAATCTAGCTGTTAATTTGCCTGATGCAAACTCTTTTAACACTAACATAGGTTGTTGCCATGACTGACAATTCCATTTGGTTCAGTCTCAGATTGCTCACAGTGCCAGATTTGCTTATTAAACTTGCCTCTTAGAATTAAAAAAAAATCAATGTTAAAAAGGGCATTCTTAAT
This sequence comes from Pelochelys cantorii, assembly GCA_032595735.1. NCBI lineage: Eukaryota > Metazoa > Chordata > Testudines > Trionychidae > Pelochelys > Pelochelys cantorii. The sequence continues at coordinate 146,683,124 of CM064327.1, forward strand.
GAATGTAGACTGTGTCAAGTATAGTTCTCACCAATTCACCATGTGTAAGTTTTCTATGCTAACAATTAGGTATTTATACAAGGATTGCAACTATGCTGGCGTAGAAAATGTAATATTAACAGCAAATATATGGTTTGTTTTGTACTTCATTTGTACATGCAGCATCAGCACTTTGAAGTTTGTTTTTCTTACTAGGGATGCTGGCGTGTACCTGTTTACACAATTAACCGATAAGCCTGGGCTCATTGGCTAATCCTAATGGTTACACACACACCCCTTGCTGCCTCTGTCAAGAGCGGGAGGAGAGGTGGGAGCCAGTGCCTCTGGGAAGCCAGCTTTTAAGCTGGTTCTCTGCATTTGCCGGCTCCCGTGGAGCTGCCGGCTCCCGTGGAGCTGCCTGCTCCCCCCACTGCCTCGCACAGGCAAGCAAGAGCCAGTCCATGCCAGCTCCCTGTGAGTACTGGCTCCCGCGGAGCTACTCTGTGCCCCCACGCTGTTGCCTCTCTATTAGAGGCAGCTGAGTGGGGGAAGCAGGAGCTGGTGCTCACAGGGAACTGACTTAAAAGCTGGCTGCCCTTGAGCACCAGCTCCCACCTGTCCCCCTGCGCATAAACATGTAACTGCTGAAAAATTCAGTGGTTACATGTTTACAAAAAAAACTATTTTTAACATCCCTATTTTCTGCATACACATTTTATTTTAATTTTATTTCTACATACACACAATTTTATTTCTAGAGTGTTCAGTTTGTGGTACTCAGCTGGCATATTATCTTTTAGCAATTAATGTTTAGCCATTAATTTGTCATATTTCAGTGTCCATAAAGAAAAGAGAATCTTTTTAGTAGCCTTATTTTTTGGTTAATTTTTCAATAGTGAATATGGTGAAGAACTTTAGATTCATATAACATGGGAGTTTTGTCACTTTTTTGTCAGTCAGTTTTTAAAAGACATCTGTCAAATTATAGTGTGAAAAATCCTTACCAGTGCCACAAGCATTTTGTAAGCACAAATTTTCAGAATTGCTTTATGTATTATTGCAGTAAAGAGAAAAAAAGGAAACAGCAGACTATTTTCTGATCAGTTTAACTTCAGGTTTTCCTTCAGTGAAGCTTTATTTGAGCATACATTGTACTAGTTTAACTAAATTAGTTTTTAAACCAATGCAAAAGGCTATGTAGATGATCTCTTGTTTTTTGTGTTAAACTTGTTCCTAATTATCTTCACTATAAAATCTGGCTTACTTAGCATTTTTAGAGTCCACATGACCTTTTGTACCTCTTTAGATTTATTCATACCTTTATTTAATTGGCGGAATTTTGCAAGAAAAAATCCTAAGCGTTGAAATGTTGCCAACAGTTCATAGGAATTTTTATTTGTTCAGTCTAAACCAAGTATCATTAGAATTAGAGAATTAATGGAAATACTTCTTAATGTCTTCATATTTTTTACAAGATTTTTTACACTATAATTTGACCTGACAGATGTCTTTTAAAAACTGACTGACAAAGAAGTGACAAAACTCCCATGTTATATGAGTGGTAGGTTTTTACAAAACTTTACAAGCCTAAACATGACATCTCGCTTGATAGTGTCCTTTTAAAGTGTACCAACTGTTTTAGTTTTGTTTGTTCACTAATCAAATAAAAATAAATAATAATTCTGATCAAATAAAGCTTCAGTTTTCACTGTAAATATTGCTTTAACCATATTCCTCAGACTTTCCATTCTGCTATTCAGACCTCTGTGCCCTGTGGAGTATTTTACAAAATATTCAGATCTACATCTTAGAACAGACATTGCGTGAGTAATGCTTTTAAACACGGATTGAAAAATCTACTACCTCAGGGCACGTAGAAATGTTTCCTGGGCAAGTGTTAACTTCTGCAGAAACAGAACTACTTCTTCAAGTATGTGTTCGCCTTTTCCATCATCACTTATTGCAGGCCTTGTAAAAATAAATCTTTCAAAACCATCTAAGCGAGGACAGAGGAAATTTGGTGGACTAAGAATGAGTTTCATATGAAGGCAGCGGCATGCAAGGTTGCAGAAAGACAGGAATGTAAAATCAGACCTTCAAGTCTACTTCAGTATTGTCTCCAACTGTGGCCATTTCCAGATGCTTAAGAGGAAGGTGCAGGAAGCCTTGCAAGGCAGTGTAGTCTGATGGCTAGAGTACCGAACTGGGACCCAGGAGATGTATGCCTTCTTTCTGGCTCTGCAACTGGTCTATTGTCTTAACTTCAGCTCTGTGCCCTAGCTTCCCCAGCTATAAAATGGAACTTACCTCTATTTTAAAGTGCTTTGAGATCTACTGATGAAAAGTGCCATACGAGAGCTAGTGGTATTAGGTGGATGTGGGAGAATATGCCTTTTACCTTAGATCTCATCCCACTTTCTTACAGAAATCAGCTTAAGCCCTAAAGCATGAGGTTTAAGATACTTTCCAAAATCAGTTATCCATATAAAGTAACAATAAAACTATCTTGCTAAATTTTTAGTCTCAAAGATGTCTTGTGGCAAAGTGCCCCACTCTCTAATTACGTGTTATGTGACACAGCATTGCCTTTTATCAGTTTGAAATTTCATTTAATGCCACTTTCCTCTTATGTTATGAAATGGAAAGAACTGAAGTTCCTAATGTAGCTTCTCTATATATTTATTATTTTAGATAGTTTTATTATATCCTCACTTGCTTATCTTAGATGTAAAAGCATCTACAAAAAGTAGGATTATTCATGGCTCTAATTATTCTTGCCAACACTTTTTGAACTCCCTCTAGTTCTGTGATATCTCTTCAGGTAGAGTGATGAGTACTTCACAGAATAGTCCAGATGAGACCCCCACCACTGATTTTGTAATAGCATAATATTTTTGTAATATTCTGCATCCTGTACCTTATGCACAGTGAAAGGACACAGAGAAGAGTCATCAGGGCTTTCTTTGTTATTGAAGTAAGTGGGGCTGAGGAAGATACAGCATGATGCAAGGTAGAAGATGTAGGATGGGTGAAACTGAGCAGTGCACTGATCACAAAAATGAGACATTCAAATGTGTTAGGACGGTGAGGAGGCCAGTGGAGGGACTCAAGAGGTGAACGATGCGTTTGATAAATGCAAGAAGAAGATTTTAGCAGCTACATTTAAGAATGGAAGGGAGTGAAATAGCTATCAACAATGCTGAGGAAAAAGAGATTGTATGGCTGACCAAGATGGAAGATGCCCAGAACCTGGACAAGTTTTTAGTTACAGAGACAGGATCTGAGAAACCAGATTTTCTAAATCCTGCAGAGTCAAGAACTGTAGCAAGCTTTGAAAAACATCTTCATCTGCAGGAGGAGCAACATATTCACAATGTAAATCCACAGTCCAACACAACACAATCTCTAGGGAGCCGCTCTCATTTGAGATGTCAGACCTGATAGATGAGCCGTTTCTAAAACCAGCAATCCACAATTTGTCATTAGTTCAAATTTAGGCTGCTTAGTAATTCCTCAAACCGTGAAATTGCTCTTTCAAATGTTGCTACAGCAGGCTATGTATATTCAATTTCTATTTATGCAGTGTTACCCAAAATGTCTTAAATTTTACCTTCTGATGTATACCAAACAGCAGGTTGTTTGTTCTGTAACCTGTTGAAACATAAAGATGCTTATGAATTCTGACTTGTTTCATGCAAAATGTCTTCACTGATTATTTGAACAATGAAATGTGTGATTTGTTTGTACTGTCACATCCAGTTCCCTATCAGTGGCTCTCAACCTATTTAACATTGTGGGCCACAGATTGAAAACCACAGTGCCACCCCTCATCTGCTAACCCCCGCCTCACCTCCTATTCCCAGTGCCACTATCAAGAGACCTTTCCACAGAGTGGAGCTGGGACTTGAGCCCCGAGCTGGGTGGCAGGGCAGCCAGGATTGAGCCCTGGGTTGGATGGTGGGACAGCTGGGACTCGAGCAGTGGAGCCAGGAATGCAACACCCTCAGACACAGAACCAGGAGTTGAACACCCCACACAAAATCTGGAGGTTCAGTAGCACCCCATAGATCTTTGTTTCACGTGCCCATGCTGCCCAGATCCCTTCACAAACCTCCCCAGAGACTTGCTCTCTTGCATCCTGCCCCATTGTGGCACTCACAGGCCTGCTGCTGGCCGGGATGCTCCAACAGAGCTGCCTAACTCTGTCTCCTCCTAAGCCAGACCCCTGCCAGAGCAGAGGGCAAATTTTGATTTATTTTTAGCACACAGCTGGGCTGCAGGTATATGCTAATTGGATCCCATGCGGCCCATGGGTTGAGAACCATTGCTCTATATAATGAGCAACCTGAAGCCCACCAACTAATTTTAGTATGAGCCTGATCCAAAGAAGGCCTATAATTGAAAGGCTCCCTCTTAGGCCAAGTTGACACCAGCACTTATGGCAGCAAAACTTATGCTGCTCTACAGTGTTTAAAAAAACTCAATCCTTAAGCAAGGCTGTGTCTACGCTGGTGCGTTCTTGCGCGAAAATGGCCGCTCTTGCACAAAAACTTGCCGCCTGTCTACACTGGCCACTCGTTCTTGTGCAAGTAAACTGACGTTGTACTGTAGAAAATCAGGGCTGCTTGCGCGAGAACTCTGACGCTCCCTCTCAGGAATAAGCCCTCTTGCGCAAGAGCTCTTCCAGAAGAAGCCAGTGTAGACAGGTAACATGAATTTCTTGCACAAGAAGCCCCTATGGTTAAAATGGCCATCAGAGCTTTCTTGCGCAAGAGAGTGTCTACTGGCATGGATGCTCTTGCGCAAAAGCACATCTCTTGCTCAAAAGCACATGCCAGTGTAGACGCTCTCTTCTGGAACAGTTTTTCCAGAAGAACTTTTCCGCAAAAGAGTTCTTGCGCGAGAAGCTGCCGGTGTAGATGTAGCCCAACAGTTTTGCTGGCATAAGTGTGAGCATGCTCTTCTCTCCTGACATAGCTACTGTTGCTTGTTTAAGTGGTTTTACTTATTTATTACTAGCAGATGTACCTGGCATTGCTCGGGTCTTTAACTGAAATAATTTTTTTTTTTTTAGAAAATAGATGAAAAATGGACCTGCTTTATTTTAATGGGACATACTCACCGCGGCCTGGCTGCAGCTGCAACACACGGGTCAGCCACCTGCCAAGCAGCCCTGCCAGCCAGGCTGTGTGGCTGCCATGGAGCTGGAACCAGGGCTATGATGAGGCTGCCCCGGTAGGGCATGGTGTGGGGGGCATAGCCTGGCAGAATGACTGGTGAGTGGGAACCGCTGGTCTACAGTAGCTGGCTGGATGTATGTGGGGAAATAAACTTATTCAAGAAAAGAGTGAAGTTGCTTAATCCACCTAGCCAGGAAGGATTTATTTAAACTAGCGTTACCCATCCTGTTGTGATGGTAGACATACATGTGGCCTCCTTCATCCCCTTTGTTCCTGGGGGCAGGGAGGTTTGGGCCAGCTCAGGCTGCAGAGCCTCCTCCTTTCCTGCTGGTCCTGGGGCCGGGGAGGCTTGGGCCATGTGGCCTCTTCCCTCCCCGGGGTAGTGGGGGCGGGGTTAGTACCGCACGTCCTCTTCCCTCCCTGCTGCTCCGAGGATGCTGGTGTGCGCGTGCGCTCTTTCCCCTCCCCGTGGTGTGGGGGAGGGCATGCACATATGGCCTCCTCCCTCCCTGCTGCTCCCCCTGCCAGGGAGGCTCGGGCTGGCTCGGGCCATGGGGTCTCCTCCTTCCCTGCTGCTCGTAGGGTGGAGGGAAGGGTTGGGGCTGTGAGTCCTCTTACCTCCCCACTGCTCTGGGATGCTGGGGTGTGCATGCGCATTCTTCCCCTCTCTGTGGTGGGGGCGGGGCCTCAGTGGAGGGGGCAGGGCTATAGGTCTGGCTGGGGGCCTGCCTCCCCCTAGAAACTTCTCAGGTCTTCTGAAATGTTCTCTGACAGATGGCGTGATGGACGCCTCTCCTTTTATAGTAGTATAGATAACCAGTTTTTATCATGACTTTGTCAGCCAGCAGGAAACCCTGATTTAAATTATCAATTTTAATTTTGAACCATTATATTAAAACATTGAGGGGAAAATGAATTAGGAATTATTTCTGAAGCACAATTCAGAAAGCTTAAGTGCAAGTTTTTTATGTCTTGCCAGTAAGTTATATCAGTAGAGATATAGCACCATGGAATGGAAATCAGATATTCCTTTAGATCCAAAACACAGAACTATTATAATGGTATAGTTATAATTTTGTGAGACTTTATTCCAGTGAAGTTTTTGGTGTTAATGGATTTGGGTTTGAGTGGTGTGCTTGACTTTACTAAATAGTGTATTGTGATTTTCATATTTATACTCCTAAGTAGGGATGTTAAATATCAGTTAATTGAATAGTTGATTAACCTCACGGATTCTTATCGGTTAGTCGACTATTCTCTAGACACTCCCCCTCTCCCCCAGTGGGGCTGGCAGCCAGTGTGCTCCAGCCCCACTCCCAGGGAGCCCCTTGCCACCCCGTGCTGCTTCCTCTCTATCAGAGGTGGAGCACAGGGGGCCAGATGGGAGCTGGTCCGCAAGAGGAGCCAGTTTAAAAACCAGCTCCTCTTGCAGACTGGCTGCCTGCTACCCCATGCTGCAGCCTTTGATACAGAGGCAGTAGACCCTGTCCGGGGGTGGTGTGTGGTCTGAGTTCCCAGACCTGGCACGAGCTGAAACTGAGCCGGGCTGCCTACCTGCCTGGCTCCCAATATACTTTAAATGCAGCAGGGGTAGGTCCTGGATGTAGTGCAAGTTGGAACTGAGCTGGGCTGCTGGCCAGCCTGCTAAAAAATTTACTGGCCGGGGGAAGCGGGTGTGGTGGAAATATGTGTAGTCTATAGCATTAACCTGTAAGCTTTTGCTTATCGGTTAATCAACTTTACTATTATATCCCTACTCCTAAGATTTATTTTCTAATAGTTTTTGCTATGACAAATGCATTGCAGCAAGCAATATTATAAGTCACTGAAAGAAAGCAAATTTAATTTATATTGATTTAGCTGAAGTCAGTTGCCCCCTGCCAACAGAATCTAGTTATAAATATTTCAGATTAAATTCATTCTTGTGATCTGAGTAATGGCTCAGTAGAGCTTGTTAAATTTAGTATTTCCTACAGGAACATCATGTAGCAGGATGAGCTGCTTTTGATTACATGCCCAGGGAAAATGGTTACTGTCTTTCTGTTGAGCATCTGAAAAAATATTTTTGACTGTAGTGCATGTTTTCTCACTATGTTTAGCAGCATTAACAGATGGTTTTAGGCATATTGGGCACTGCTATCTCCAAACATGGAATGATGTACATACATGATTACAAACAGAATTAATGAGTTCATTGAAACAGAGTTGCTGTAGAAACAATGAGTCTTTGTTTTTTTTCATGGGTTTGTTTTGTTACGATTAATACACATACAGGTTATTTTCTCATTCAGTAAGGGCTTCATTTTGTCACCCTTGCTCATTATCTGGGCTGTGGATTTGTCTTGAAAGTCACAGAAGTTTTGTGGGTTTTTTTTTTTAAATATAGAGAGAGAAAAGATGGGATAGGTATAGCAGAGGGGTTCTGGAAAGCGAGCCTGTCCTGCACTCACCCCGGATATGTTGTGCCTACAATTTCTGCCCAATGAGGGCAGACATTGCAACCTGGTACATGTGATTGCAGTGCTGCCCAGGTTTGGCCTACCTGCTCCAATGAGGGATGGATGCCCAGGCCAAACCTGAGCAGTGCTGCAGTCCCATTTTCATGTTGCCGTAGCCAGAACTGGTAGCTGGACCCAGCCACCTATGATAGGTGCCACTGTGGGGGAGGGGAGGGAGAGAGTTTATTAAAATCATGGACATAGATAAGTAAATGTTAGTCATAGATATACCTGAGATTTAGTGAGACATTAATTAAAGAGTGCAATATTTGAAACTGATGTGTGTTGTTTCTAAATGAATGAGCTAGTCTCTCTACAGTTACTGGGAAATACGTGTCTCAGAAGCCCACATATTAAGTCCTCTGCAAGTGCCATTTAATGTGACAGAACAGTTGATTTTATATTGTAAACTAATTGCAGGATTTGTATATCTTCAGTCCTATATGCATTGCCTCGATTTTCCTATTTTCATATTTTAGTGAGGTTTCTTGGAATTTTTAATGAAAATGTTCCTTGTATAACAACTTGATGTAGGGGGGGGGGGGGATGCAAACCAGCCTAATAGTGCTCAAGATGTACTGCAGAACTAAAATGAGTCCTTATTCTCTGTAGAAAATATTTTGAACATTTTGCTATAGTAGGAATAAAAAACCCAGAGAATTCTCTGAATAAAAATTTGACGCAGTAATAAATATTGCTTATGTTATATGATATGTGGTAGCTATAGATATTTTTTTAAAAAAACAGGTCATGTAATGATCACTTAATGCTGTTTGTGCTTAGTGGAGTCTCTTACATTTTAAATCATGGTTTCTTTGTAAGTGCTAAGGCTCTCATGTGAATGAGATTATAGACCCTGTGACACTCAACATATTTTTGTGGATCTAAAGCAGGGGCAGTCAAGATATAGCCCACATGTGGGATATGGCCCCCAAAGCTGCTGAATCTGGCCCTTAAGGCACCCTGCTAGAACCCTTAGGCACAGACCAACCAGCCACTTTAGAGCAGCCCCACACTGCTTTAAGCAGCTGGCTGCTCCCTGTGGGTCTCTGCTCCTGAGGGAGGGAGAGGCTTCGTGCGCTGCCCCCAACCCTCCCAGCAAAATCTCTCAGGGTACATCGAGACAGCAGTGCCATTTCCGAAATAGCTACCCCATGTCTTTTAAACACACCCATTATTTCAAACTATTTTTTGAAATAACGGGTGCGCTGTTTCGTCATCCCTATAACCCTTGTTCCATGAGGGTTAAGGGATGTTTCAAAATAGCATGTTATTTCGAAATCTGGCACAGTGTAGACATGCCAAATTTCAGAATAAGCTATTTTGAAATACAATCAAAGTAAGATACGCAATTTGCATACTGCAAATTGTGTATCTTATTTCGAGTTTACAGTGCTGTGTAGATGCAGACTCATCTTCTATTGGCTGGAAACTGGCCAGTGGGAACTGAGAGATTTTGCTGGGAGGTGAGGGCAGTGCATGAAGCCTCTTCTTCCCCTCTGGTGCCCAGAGCAGAGAGCCACAGGGAGCAGCCTGGCCATTTTGAGCAGCCTGGGACTGCAGCAGGCATGGAGCCTGCCTTGGAGCCCTGTAGGGCTGCTGTCTGGGAGCTGCCTATTTAGGCACCTTCTGAGCAGAGCCTGCCTCTGGCACCCCAGCCCGTCATCCCCCCACCCCCAACTCCCTGCCCTAGGCCACAATCCCCTTCTACTCCAGGTTATCACCTAAACCCTTTGCACCACCTCCTCCAGGTCACACCTCCCAGGGCCTGCACCCTCTCCTATACCACTCCCCCGGCCAGAATCCTATCCTGCACCCATATCCTTTCCTGGCTCCTACTCTAGGGATGTAAATTTCCTGTTAATTGGTTAACTGGTTAAATGCTATGCTTAACTGGTTTACTGATTAAACGGGGTTGGGTGCAAGTGGGTGCTGTTAACCATAACTGGTAAGCATCACCCAATAAGGGTGATACTTATAAGTTAATCATTTTCATCCCTACCCTACACCTCAAGCCACCACCCCAGATCACAACCACTTCCTTCACTCAAATTCCGTCTCAGACCCTGCACGCCCCCCATAGAAAAGTTTGGCCCTTGACCACTTACAAAAATCTTGGGGTGGCTTCCCCATCAGTTATTGCCCACCCCTCTATAAAGCATCAAGATACTATGAGACAACTTGATGAAAGTCAGGAAAGATCATTCTTCCATGGCTGCTCATAAGCAATAAATCAGATGACTTCTAGTCTATAACGAAATCCACTGAAAAGAGGCAGATTTCCCATATTCTCAGACTTTTGGCTCTGTAGAGCCTCAGATGGGTGTCCGATGGGAATAGTGCAGGAGGGCTACTCAACAGAACTCAAGCACCACCTGAGGGTCTGTTGCACCAAGCTTAAATAGAGGATTGTGGAAGAATTCATTATCTATCTCATCTCAATGAGGGTTTTTTTTAGGTGAACATGCAAGCCTTTTTTTCTTTTGTCAGCAAAAAAAAAAAATATCTGGTAGCAGTAAGGCAATACTTAGCTTTAGGATGTTACAAATACACTAATGTCTCATTCAAAACTGACACTAGATAGTTTCTTTTAATTCCTGGGATTTCTTTCCTGGAAAATTAGAAAGGGTATGTTCATAGACTTACAGATAACTGAGGGTTTCCTTTATGGATTGTGCCCTTCCATTTGGTCGTTAGTATATTGCACACTAGTTCACAACTGTCACTTGTAGTCTTGAGAGAAATGACATGCAAGCTTTTTCTGAATAACAGCTTCATCAAAGCATCCCCACTAAGGTGAATGAAGATACCTAGTTTAGAGTGATTGCCTTTCTCCAAGGTTACTACTTCTTCATAAACACCTGTGAGTAGTAGACACTAACTTATAAAAAATATTCTTCTCCAAGATTGATATCAGTAAGTTTGTCTCCTCTCATATCTGTGCCGTGTATCAGAAGAGTCACAACAAATCTTCTGGAAACAATTTTTGAGTTGACTTTGGCTATGTAGAACCACAGAGGAGGCTCTTTTTTTTTTGTTCAGGAACAAGAACTTTGACCAGTTGACCATTTCTGTGGTCATAGTAGGAGCTTGCCTGTGTAGCTCCTCTTTGATCTCCTACTCAAGCCCACAAACTTCCCATGCTTTTGTCACTCCTCTGCCCTTCTCTCCAAGCAGTTCAGGTCTACAAATCTTAGTGGAAGAAAAATTTGGAGCTGTCGGTTCTGCAGGTTAGTGATCAGAAAAAATTACTCCTGCTGTGCATAGACAGGCTTTCACCAGCATTTTTAAGAAGGCTGAATGCTTTATTGAAGGTGAGAAAACTGGGCTTCCACATGGACTCAGCTGTCCCTAGAAAGTGAGGATCAGTGATTATTAGAGCCATAGAAAAAAGGTAATGCCTATCATTAAGCAACTAATACCTAACCCATTTTTTTATATACTGGGTCATAAATCCAGTCCTTCATGGGGATGTAAACGAAGAGTCGACTAGTGACTCGACTAGTTGTTGCCCCCCTCCCCCAGCTGTTTCTATCAGAGAAAGGTAATAAGGGGGGGAGCAGGATTTCTTGCTGGGGGAAGCAGGCTTAAAAGCCGGTTCCCCCCAGCATCGTCTCTGTGGGGAGAAGGGGCAGGGGTGCAGAGGGGAACTGGTGGCACTTTCGCCTTTGAAATGTAGCAAGAGCAGAGCTCTTGCTACATTTCAAAGGCAGAAGCGCTGCCGGGAGCCTAGGAAGAGCTGGGGACTCAAGCAGTCCCCCTCTGGCCCCACGCTCCCTGCTTTTGAAATATACAAGAGCCCCAGGGAGGCACTTTGCTTTTGAGCTGTGCAAGAGGCCTCCTGGGGCTCTTGTACAATTCAAAAGCAGGGAGTGCGGGGCTGGTGGGGGACTACTTGCGTCCCCCGCAGGCTGTGCTTCCCGCAGCACTTCCACCTTTTAAATGTAGCAAGATCCGGCAGGGCTCTTGCTACATTTCAAAGGTGGAGGTGCCCTTATCAACTAATCGAATAGTCGATGCAAATTACATCAACTATTTGACTAGTTGATTGATCTAAATTTAACATTCTTAGTCTTTCAGGTGGATTGCTACTGACACTATTCTTACCGTCTTAACTTTTGTATGCTGTAAAAATCCCTCACTATATTGAATACTTTACCTCAAGTTCTTGAAAATTTAAAATTTAATTTGCCCTTGATTTAGGGGATGGCATTTAATGCTTTCTTTTAAATGGGTCCTACCTTCAATTCCATCTGTTACCCACTTTCGTTTTAGGGAATGTCTCTCTATCAGTATAACTATTTTCTCTTTCCTGAGGTTACATGAAAGGAAAAAAGATGCCTGGCTAAAATACTTTCCTTGATCATTTGTTCTTGTCCATCACTTGGATGTGTTTTCTTCGGATGTGTTTTCTGAAGTAACAGGATATTGAGAGCAGATTTAATCTGTTCCTGTAGAACTTTTTTTCTTCTAATGATACTATTTTACATTTGATGTAATTCAACTTTGAGTAAGAACCAGAATTTCCAAAGTAAGTAATGCCTACTGTTTAGTAATATTTCAAGTCAGCCTTCTCTAGCTCCTGTCATCTGTTGTCATAATTTTCAGAACCAATCTAGGAGTATGTGGTACCTAGCATTATCACAAACAGCTGTTCTAGTTTTAATAACAGAATGCACTGTATCTGATCCTAACGTGTTTTTAGTTACTTTATATTGGTGTAATTTATATATTTCCAACTTGTTTAGTGTTTTTTATTTACTCTGTATTTTGATTTGTGGTTCAGTTTTTGATTCATAAGTGCTGTGTTATATATTATTTCCTTTAACACGCACAGGCCCCCATCCCTCCCAAAAAGCAAACTTATGTCGCCAAACATTCTTCCAATTTCAGTAAATTAGAATCATCCTAGTAACTATCCCACCCTGCCCCAAACAAATGAGGATTGTCTTTTCCTCTGCCATTATTTTTCTTGATCCTCAACAGCTGGAGTGATGTTACTCCTCTGCATTGTAGAATCTCCTTCCCACCTTGCATACTGTTAAACATCTTATGGTTTGAATGAGCTAGGAGAGATTTAATTACACATTTTAGAGCAGGGTGGGCAATAAAATGGTGGCAGTTCACCAGAGTTAGCCCCTGACAGGCTGCCACTGCTGTATTTACCTGTGCCTCTGCAGGTACCAGTGATCGCAGCCCCTCTTGACTGTGGATCACCATTCCCGGCCAATTAGAGTGGTGTGGGCCAGGACACTTCTTCTCGCAGCTCCCATTGTCTGGGAATGGCAATCCACGGCCCATGGGAGCTGCGATCACCCACACCTGTGTGCAGGTAAATATAGAAGTGGGGGCCTGCCAGGGGCTAACCTTGGCAGACCGGATCCAACCTGTGGGCCTGTATCTGTCCACTCCTGTTGTAGAGACATTACTTCCTTCTTTTTCTCTCATACCAAAAGCTTGTCTTCATGACAAAACATCTATTAAGAGTAACAAACCATTTATTAACAACGAGCAGTCCTATGGCATCGTAGGGTGAGTCTATACTGCGGGCTAAAGTCGAGTTAAGATATGCAACTTCAGCTACGTTAATTGTGTAGCTGAAGTCGAAGTACCTTAACTCAACTTTTGGCACTGTCTACACAGCAGGAAGTTGAAGGAAGAACTTCCCTTACTCCTTGTGAAATGAAAGTTATAGAAGTTGGAATAAGAAGCCCATTACTTTGAAATTATTTCAAAATAATGGGCTTGCTATGTAGACGCACACTCTGTTATTTCGAAAAAAGCATGCAGTGTAGACAGAGCTTTAGAGACCAACAAATATATTAAACCCCACTTCATCAGATAAGTTGGAGTGGAACCAGAAACCATTTATAAAAGCAAAAGTAGTTATCTGTCAATTGTAGGACCAGTGATTATTAAGCTAATTAAATCAGGCTGACTGCGTCCCATACATAGTATTTGATGTAGAAATGTGAATATTAAAGTCGGGGAAAATTAACCACTTAATATCTTTAGTCAAGTCTAAGTTGATAGTGTCAAACTTGTAAATGAACTCCAAGTTTAGCTGTCTCCTTCTGTAATTGGGTGATAAAATTCCTTTGTAGAAGAATGGCTAATTTTAAATCCATTATTGAATGCCCAGGGAGGTTAAAATGTTCCCCGACAGGTTTATGTGTGTTACCATTCCTGATGTCTGATTTGTCACAGAGATTGTCCAGTTTGGCCAGTCACCACATGGCAGAAGTGCCTTGCTGGCATATATCACATTAGAGGATATACAGTTGTATGAGCCCCTGATATTGTGGCTTATGTGGTGAGGTCCTGTGATAGTGTTGCTTGTATAGATTAGGGATGTGATGGTGTACACATGTAAATGGTTAACCTATGAGCCTGGGCTCATAGGTTATCACACAGGCCCTTCTCCCACTGCTGCCTCTGTATCAGAGGCAGTAGTGTTTGGGGAGGGGACGGGTCGGAGCTGGTGTATGGGGAGCCGACTTAAAAGCTGACTCCCTGTGCATATCGGCTCTCGTGGAGCTGCCTGCCCACCTGTGCTGCTGCCTCTGTATCAGAGGCTGCAGCAGGACAGGGCGGGGGGGAAGGTGAGGCAGCTCTGCAGGAGCTGCTACACGTAGGGTGTGTCTAGATGACAGGGATTTTTTGAAAAAAGTGGCCTTTTTTCGATAAATCTTTACCTGCATCTAGACTGCTGCTGTGTTCTTTTGAAAGTAAATTGAAAGAATGCGGCAATTTTTTCGACCATGGTGAACCTTGTTTTATGAGGAATAACACCTTTTTTTGAAAGTGCTCTTTCGAAAAAAGGCACTATGTAATGCAAACTGTGCTTTTTGGAAAGAGAGCGTGGGTGCTCTCTTTTGAAAAAGTGGCTTGCTTTTTCGAAAGTACTGGCTGTAGTCTAGACACGCTTTTTTGAAAGAGGGTTTTTCGAAAAAGCCTCTTTTGAAAGAGGCTTGCAGTCTAGATGTAGCCCTTGGGAGCTGTTATATGGACAAAGTTGAACACGGTGTTTATTGCAGGGATAGGTTCCTGGGTGAGTGTGTGGCTGCTGGTAAGTATTTGCTTCAAGTTGGGGGCTGTCAGAAGGGGAGGATTGGCCTGTCTCCCAAAGTCTGTGAGAATGAGGGATTGTTTTTCAGGGTAGGTTGTAGATTGTCAATGATCTGTGGGATGGGTTTAAGCTGGGGGCTGTAGGTGATGACCCGGGGTGTTCTGTTGTTTTCTTATTGAGCCTGTCTGATGTAGGTGATTTATTGTAATTCTGTATTCCAAAGTTTTGTTTTTAAAATGCTTCACTTCCACAAATGATTGTAGATGAACATTTTCCTCTGATTTTGGGCTAACTTACCGAATGTTGATAGCACCTTTCCACTGCAAGGGAACCAGTCTTTCAAGACTCTTATTCTCTTCAGCATGCAACAGTGATAACAAAGTTGAATTTGTATCCCCTTCTTTTGTGAATAACATTGCTGCCAATCCCATAAAAAGTATTTTTCAAATAGTTTCAAAAAACACAACTGTGACTACTTTAGTGTTTTTTGTTTTTTTCAGTCTGTCTGTAATTGTAGTAGCATTTAAGTTATTAGTCCAATTTAATAATGTTAATATATAATTGTTTGGAGTGAAATGTGGGATTCTTTTCATTCTGAGACTGATAATTAATTCCATATCTACTTACTCTATGAGGGTTATACTGAACGTGATTATGTTCGTATTCATATGTAAAAAGCCTTGAGATACAAAGTTAAAGCCTAGCGTATAAATCCAATTTATTCTGTATCTATTGAAAGTTAGTAATGTCATCTCCCACATCTTTATATACAACTACTTGCTTCCTACAATAGACATTTGTTGGAGAACAGTGCCAAAACGTGTTTAGTTATCTAAGTAAATATATGCTGGCCTGTGCTTATGAGTCACCTGCATACCCTGAAGTCCTGTTTCCGAGCCTTGTCCCTTTCCTCACAATGAGACTTTCTTATGCCACCCTAAGGTGGTGTTTACATTACTTAATTTGTGACAAATAAACAGTGCACATGTCATTTCAAACTGAAAGCAAAAAGTGTGCTCTTTTACCAGCATAATCTTTAGAAATATAATACCTAGACTGTAAATATGTCATAAGAACTTAACTGCTATTTAAGAGAAAAAAAGTGTTCAGCATAGTTTTGAGTTCAGTTTATATCAGATTTGTGTTAAGTCAATGAACATAATCAAATCTTATGCTTCAGGGCTTCAACTGGTCTCTTGTAGGCTGAAGGATCAGTAAAGATTTCCCCCCCATAATGCACAGTTGGCCATATACATTCTGAAGTATCTTTTGCCCTTCCTCTGAAGCATCACTGTTGGAGATGGAACACTGGACAGGGTGGAACACTACTGTGGGATAGTGTAGAGAATCCTCTTTCTTAGATATCTAGATGGCATGATTTGAGTACATACTGAGTGCCAAATTTGAAGCTGTGAAGGAATTTTCCTCTAGTTTAGATTGGCAGGGACCTTGTTTATTTAGACTTCTTTTGCAGCCTAGGGTGTGGCTGCTAGGGTCATCTGGCAATATCCCAGGTGGATGATGTGGCATTCATCTCTGGAGCCCCTCCTAGCATCTGGGTGTGGTACTGCAGTCCTTTTCTTTCTCCAGTGCCCCCTGTAGGCTGTCAGCTGACCTTGGTAGGTCTTCAGTGATTTAGACCTCCGGCCAAGTCTTAGTCTGAATTAACCCCTCCTGGGGTAGGAAAAAGTCTAGCAAATAAAATTGTGTCTTTGCCTTTGCTAGGGTCTTCTGCCCTGGCTTTGGACCCTATACATTCAGCCCTTTTTTCATGCTTCCAAACAAGCAGTGCCTCCTCCTGAGGTTTATGCCATTTTACCGAGGACCAGTAGGGGAACCTAATCCTATGTAGCAGGATTAGGGACTCCATATGTAGCAGCCACAAACTGTTTACTTCAGTCTTCTGCTGCTATTTTCCTGGCCCTCTTCTTACCAGGCACTTTTATCTCTAGTCCCATTCCATAGCCAATGTCCTTTGGTCTTCTCCCCATTGAATCCCAGTGTAAGTTTAGCCAGCCTTAAACTCTGGTTACTTGACCAGCTTCTTTGGACAGGGTGGAGAACTCTGCTCTCATCCCAGGCAGAAACTGATCTACTAAAGCCTTTCAGCTCCTTTTACCTGAGCCTGCTGGACTCTGAGTTGTTGCTAGCTCTTCTAACTCTTGCAGCACCAGATCTCTCTAGCTTCTAAGATGGCAGCTCTCTCTAGGCAGGCCTTGAGAGTCCACTTTTGCTTTTCTCCCACTTTACTGCTTTCTGGGGCTGGTTGTACTGGAGCAGTAGGGCCTTCAGCAGGGGTCTTGAAGGTGTGGTTCACCTTATCAATTCTTTGCTGTTGCAGGCACCTTGGTCATTTGGTGGCACCTTGGTCTCCCCTGTCACTTTCATGTGATACAAAACAATTTAGTCTCCAGAGGATTGAAATGCTTTAATGTTCTAATTAAATTCATTATGCTAAATATAGGTGAAATGTAATGGGTTTTGATGTACAAGGGGGCAGACTAGGTGATCTCATCCTCCTCCTGGCCTTACTTGATGAAATGTATAAAAAGATCTTATTCATATATATTTGTTTCATTGTTTGCCAATTAAATAGGGTGATAATATATAGATAATTAAAATGGAAACTTTCCAAAATATGCAGTAATTTGCATTTGCCCAGTTTATCTTCTGAGACTGAACATCTTCTCCCTTTTCTGTTAACCGTTGTCATGCAAATCAAGTTGATTGTTGTTTAAGAAATATGAATCTTACCTTCCTTCAGCAAAAGTCAGTTGACCTCTAGTACGTCTAACGCATATTTTTAGTCTCAGTGGTCTAATGCTTTGAAATAACCAATTTGTTTTCTGCTTTAAAAGTTGGTTTTATTAGTTGGTTTTAAAGTTGGTAAGCTTTTATTAGTGATTGTCATTATAAAAAATCCATTTGCTTCTATTGATATATGGAACATGACCGTTGAGGTATAGATTAAGGATATTAGATAGCAATTAATTGAATAGTTGTAACCATAGTTGTAACTGTATCAGAGGCAGCAGCGTGGAGTGGCAGGCAGGAGCTGGTCCACAAGGGGAGCCACCAGCTCCGCGGATCCAGTGCTCATGGAGAGCTGGCTTAAAAGCCAGCTTCTCATGGGCACCATCTCCCTTCTCCCTCCCCCCCCCCCTGCTGTCTCTGATACAGAGTCAGCAAGGGGTGACTCTGGGGTGTGCATGTGGTAGGGATGTTAAATTTAATCAACTGATTGTCTAGTAGGTGGATTTTCCATTGACTAGTCAATTGGGGGGGGGGGAGCGCGGCAGCAGGGTTAGCTCTTGGCATGTAGTCAATAAGATTAACCGATAAACCTAGGCTTGTCTGTTAATCGTGTAGTCGACTACATGTTGACATCCCTAGTATAGATATTGTGTCCTTTAGGAGGGATTTCAGCCTTCTGTACCTGTTTGCATTATAGCCCTAGTTGCTCCATAAGGGCACGTTTACCCAGCAGTGTTATTTCAGAATAACTAGTGTTATTCCAAAATAACATAGTCCATGTCTACACTACAAGCAGTTACTTTGACATAATGTCAAAATAATGTCGAGCTGGAGGACTTCTTACTTTGACTCCTGTAACCCTCATTGTACGAGGAGTAAGGGAAGTTGGAGGAAGAGTGTTCTTCCTCCGACTTGCTGCTGTATAGACAGCACCAAAAGCTGAAATAAGCTATTTCGACTTAAGCTACACAATTGGCGTACCTCAAGTTGCATAGCTTATTTCGGCTTTAGCCCTGTTGTGTAGTTGTGCCCTAAGAGATTGAGGTCCATGGGGAACTTGATTCTGAAGCTAGCCAAAATATCCAAGCCTGATAATGGAATCTCATTTCTGGCTTCTTTTGACAAAAGATCTCCTGAAACAGGCCCATATCACCTGTGATAATACATCTAATTTCAGGTATAGGGTATGCCTGCTTGCAGGGCAAATGTCTGACATAAAGGCCTTTGCTTAAGGTAATTTTCATAAGTTACTTTCTTCTTTGTTATGTTGGACTCAGTCTACAGTAAAAGCATTGTTGTCCAGCATGCTGGGTGGGGAATGGTGGATGCTGGTTAGTCAGATATTCTGGTTAACTAACTAAGAGTTCAAAGTGAGGGGGCTCTGGACTTAACCAAAAGGTTGGGGTATGGGAGGTGGTATTTGCTCTGGGTTGTGTGTTGGTGGGGGGGAGAGGAGCTCGAGATGAAGTGTTAAGTGTGCAGAAAGAAGGTCTAGGCTGGGGCAGGTGGTTGGGTGAGAGCTCTGGCTGGGGGTGCATGCTCTGGGCTGGGATGAAGGGTTTGGGCTGCACAAGGGGGCTCCAGGCTGGGACGGAGGGGTTCAAAATACATGATGGGGTTCAAGCTCAAGGTGGGAGTTTGGGTGCAGTTGTGGGCTCAGGGCTGGGAGTTGAGGCATGAGAGGAGTTTTGGGTTGCTGAATCTAGGCAGCATTCACCTTGGGTGGCTACACATAAGTGGCAACATGTCCCTGCTGCTCCTAGGTGGAGACGTGGGTAGGAGGATCTACATGCTGCCTCCTCCCGTAGGTACTGTCCCAACAGCTCCCATTGGCCACAGTTCCTGGCCAATGGGAAATGCAGAGCCAGCACTTGGTGGGGGGGGGGTAGTTCCTATGCCTAGGAGCAACAGGGACATTTTGCTATTTTTGTGGCACTAGATAGGGAGCCTGCTGGCTCCTGCTAACCAGACTATAAAAACCGGACTTTCAATAACCATCAGAAATGCTGGTGTATACAGCTCTTGGGTTGGCACAGGATTGGATAGC
Organism: Pelochelys cantorii; assembly: GCA_032595735.1. Classification (NCBI taxonomy): domain Eukaryota; kingdom Metazoa; phylum Chordata; order Testudines; family Trionychidae; genus Pelochelys; species Pelochelys cantorii. Next base: position 146,702,651 of record CM064327.1, read on the forward strand.
AAAGCTTTTACTGTGCTTTGTTGCAGCATTGCAGGGTTTGGAAATGTTTCAGTTCTTGGTGTGATGTTCACTCTACAGTGTATATTCTTACTGATATTCTGGATTTTTTTCAGGGTAGTTTGCCTCAGGGATAAACGTCTGCTCACTGATTGTCCAGTTGCCAGTAACTGTGATCTCACAGGCCCACCTAAATAGCATGGTGCTGGGAACATGTTCTGGTCCTGTCTTGTTTCTGTGGAGAATCTGAAGTTGGTTTTCAGTTCACCTGCCCTACGATGAGAATTTAACTCAGTCCTGAATGTTGTCCATTCAAGCTATTATGAAGAACTCTCTGGTTTTTATTACATATGGTCCTGTTATTACTTGCAGTAGGTTCATCTAAGCAAACTAGCAAATTTAAAGCCATTTTCTTGAAAGGATGGAAGTGATTCATTTGCATGGAAATTTGGAATTAAAAATGCACAAACATAATTCTAAGCTTGTTCACTAGATAAAAATAATGGTGCTGGATACACAAGAAAAAAGTGTACCATGTTTTTATTTAAAACTCTTGTATTAAACAAAGGAAGTATTATACTTAGCAAATTGCACTTATTGTTTCTGGGCAAGGCCTTTCAAGATTTTACAGCGAGTAGAGCTCTTCCTCCCACCCTGAGTTTTTATTCATAGAAAGAGGAAAAGAACCTCTCCTGCTTTTTTCTCTCCCAGTTGGTTTCTCGATATTAAGCTGGTCACTGGATTGAAACTAGTTGAATAACTGAAATAAAAATACCCTCATCTACAGGTGCAGAAAAGGATACTGCTGCCAAAAGTTGATATAGCACTAATGCAAAAGTTGATATAGCACTAATGCACTGCTTAGCCAGTGACTTGTACCAGTTCAGTTGTTTGACTTCTTGTATAAGACTTTAACATTTGTTGTATTGATTTCAAATTTAATTTTAAATGGATTTAGTTTAAAAATATTTAATTTAAAATTTAAAAAACCCTTAATTTTATTTATTTGTAAACAAGTCTGTTTTGATCCATTCTAGCGCTCAAGACAGTGCTGTGTTTCACAAGAGGCTTCCTGTTTTGTTTCATTTAAGCCAAAATATAACTGTCCCTCTTTGTCCTTAGGGAACAGCAAAAAAAAAAAAAAAAAAAAAAAATCTCTGTCTCAGAAGTGCAGATGCTTTTCAGTCTGCATCAAGGCTCTAAGAAAGGACAAGTAGCATACCAAATCTACCTTGTATGACTGGATAACGTCCTCTCATGGATGTGTATTTTAATAAGAGGTGCCATAAGCATTGAAGTCGTACTTTGGAATTATTGGATTTGTCATGGGAAAAGTGCAAAAGTGCAGCTCTGCTGGAAATTTGTAAAGTAACCACTGCATCATGTCACATCTTTTTCAAATGTTAGAGTGAACGGATGGCTTCAGTATATGCAGCATTCAGAGGGAGAATACTGTAGGCCACTGTGAGTTGTTAGTCTCTCTTGCTACGTCTAGATTACATCCCTTTTCTCGAAAAAAGAGATGTAAATTAGACGCTTCGAAATTGCAAATGAAGCCGGGATTTAAATTTCCTGCACTTCATTTTCATGATGGCAGCTGCGGTTTTTAAAAACGGCTGTTTAAACTGGGATAGTTCGAAAATAAAACCCTTTTTCGAAAGATCCTGTACTCATTTTTTCAGGAATACAGGATCATTTGAAAAAGGATTTTATTTTCGAACGATCCCTACCTAAACAGCCGTTTTTCTTTCAAAAAGCCCCCTTTTGGGGGAAAAAAAAAAACGTGGCCGCCATTATGCACATGAAGCGTGGGAAATTTAAATCCCAGCTTCATTTGCAATTTCAAAGTCTTTTTCGAGAAAGGGATGTTGTTTAGACACTGCCTCTGATAGGAGTCTGTAGTATGCTTTGGATGATCTCAGGCATCAAAATTAGCATAGGCGATCAAAAAGAAACGGGGAATTTTCCTTGTTTGATTACTTTCTTTCAGGCCATTCGTGCCAGTTCATACTCTACTTTTTTTTTTTTAGGCTAACATCCCTTTAGATAGTTTCAGTCTATGCTTAAAATATGTTTTAATTTTTTTAACTTTAAAAGTTAGCATATTATCATAGAATTGTTCTTAGAAGTGTTAACTGAGCTTAGTGAGCCAGCTAGGCTCTTATGTTTGGATGATTTCACCAAAAAGGTTTTATGTACTTTCTCACTCTCCTGCAAGTATCTGAACTGGCAGAGGATCTTGAAAGAACATTCTTCAGGTAAAGAAAATTTTCCATCAAGATTCTTCTGTTCAGTTTCAGTGTAGAATTCTGGCTAAAATATCTGTGAAATTGTGAAATGAGTTGATCTGCATAGGACTCTGACTGGAATATTGAAGTTGTTAATACATATTTCGTACAAATATTGAAGTCGTTAATACATATTTTGTACAAATGTGTCATTATTTATTTTATGTTCTTACAAAAGTTAGTTTGCTGCAGTGCAGATCGTTCTGTTGTCTGGGGAAGCAAAAAGGGAAAGAAGGGTTTCATAGTGGGGAAAAGGTGAGAGAGCAACAGTCCTTCCATTAGTGGAGGGCAGTTTTGGCATCCAGAAAGATTTCTTTTTGCTAGATTGGAGTGGGATGGGAGTGTCCCTTTGCTCGAATTTCACATGGCCAAAAGTATTTTCTTATAGCTGGGAAAAGTCCTGTGTGTGTTTGTATGTTTGTTTTTAGAGTAGGTAGGGGAGGGTCAGAAGTTTCCTAATCCCAGTTTTCTTTTTTTCTTTTTCTTTTCATGGTGTGGTGAAATAAAACCTATTTTGAATCAAGGCTCATGGGTCCAAAATTGAGTCCGATCTAAGAGTAATTTAAAAAAAAATGTGTATTGAGTCTTGAGAGGTAGAGAGAGTTCTTCTAAATGTAATTTAGCTCCAGTATTGATAACGTAAATACTTTTGGGCTACATCTACACTACACGTTTTTGCGGCAGAAAATATGCTAATGAGGGAGTCATTAGCATAAGTTGTGACATCATTAGCATATTTTCTGCTGTTTCTTTTTGCACACGGGGTTTTTGTGCAAAAAGAAGCAGTGAGGATGTTTCCTTTTTGCGCAAAATCCCCGTTTTGCGCAAGATCCTTATGCCTCTCCGGGAAAGGACGTATAGTGTAGACGTAGTGTTGGTGGGCAAATTGCCAACATCAAGTCTTTGATTGAGTGCATGCACAGATAAGTTGTATCATTTCTGCAAATTGCCTTTTTTCTATTTGTGAGATACAGGCATTGATTAAAATTCAAAAGTTCTGAACAGGTAAAATGGAAAGATGGCAAGACTTATGAATCTGTTTGCAAACAAAGCAATACTGGTAGGTCTAGAATTACATAACCATTAAGTATTATTGGCCAGTCAAGTGACTTAGAATGGTTTATTTTTAGTATACCAGCTCCCATTACTATATGTGAAGTTTACAAAAGTCAATCTTTAATCTTTTATGAGAAAAGGGTGTGAGTTCAGCGATGAAGAGAGAACACCAAACTGCTTTTTAAATATTCAGTTTTGAATTTGTTTCCAGGAAGGACTTCATGTGACTCAGTGCAATAGTGCGTTTGCTAATAAAATTTAAATTCTAGCCCCAGGTGTATTTAAAAATTTGCAAGTAGTTTTCAAGTTAAGATGTTGACTAACCTGACATCCTAACAATTAACTTTTCTTGATTATAGATAACTACTCTTATTAACCATAAGGATAAACCAAAGAGATCAGACAAGACTCTACAAGCAATTCAGCGGGTGGGCCAAGCAGTTAACCTGGCAGTTGAAAGATTTGTTACAGTGGGAGAAGCCATAGCCAATGAAAATAGAGAATTGAAAGAGGAAATGAGTATTGCTTGCACTGAGGCAAAACGAGCAGGTATGTGGTTGTTTAAGAACTCTGCCATTTATGTTGCTATGTTACGCCTGACATTGAAAAGAAAAGAAATCTACTGCTTTCATCTACTGCAGCTATTAAACATGATTTTTGCAGTTGTTAAAATCTTTTTCGTGACCAATACCTGATTGGTACCAGTGTTCTCATACCACCTGCTGTTTAAATTTGCACCATTATGTCTAGCGTTGGCAGATGATGGTATTCTTGTAGTATGCTTTACTTTGTAGAACAGTTTGTCACAAGAAGACTTACTTTTTCCTTCTTAACTTAATCCCTCCCTCCCCCAAGATCACTTTCCCTCAACAAAGCCTAAAGTTGTTCTTAACAGTACTTTCAGAATAACTAAGATGAATCTACCTAGTTTCCCATTCCTTCCAGTAATTTAAAATTGGAGCACCTCTATTTGTAGTTTTTTAAGATCATCTTTAGATTAAAGAGATATAAATTGGTGAACTGAATTACTGTTTTTTTTCTTTTTAAGAAACAATAGCTTTACATCTCGTTGTGGCTTCACAAAATTAACTTGAAAACTTCTGTTCTTGCAATTTGTAATTCATTTTAATATGGAATCATCTAGCAAATATGTTTTTAAATTGTTATTTTAAAGGTCCCATTTGTAGGGTATCTTTTATTTTAGTTTTACAAAGCCATTGTAAGAAAGAACAAAACCACCAGAAAATATTAAACTTGTCTTTTTTCATAATTTTTCTCATTCATCCAAAACAACATAATGTGTCACTAAAAATAAAATTACTTCAATGTTAACACTGAAGTGTTGTGTAGAGTTTCAGAATGTTAACAAAATCCAATATACAGCATGTGAAAACCATTTATAGATATGCTTTCTTAATGCAACATGAAGCATTACTCCAGCCAATGATTTAAAAAATGCAGGCATTTATCACTGATTTGCCTACATTGACATTCCCCGTCAAGGCCTTCAGAATTCAAATACTTAAATATAATCTAAACTTGATAGCTTTATTTATTCCTATGCCATATAATCTTTGAGTAATTGTCTATATAGATTCATTACTTCTTGTACTCTTGACCCCAATGAGCACATGATTACTAGCCAAAAAAATCCAGTATCCATTGGAGCTAGAAAGGACAGTGCAGGACCAGCCATCCATCAGTTCCTCCATTCCACCTGGCAGTGAGATGGAACCTAAGCATAGTGGGCATTGTTAATTAGTTTGGTTAATTAGGTTAGTTGCCCACTGGCAAAAAAGTTAATATTTTAGGGTAGAGCACTTACACTTTGTGCCATAATGCTAGCCACTCTGTAACAAGTCTCTCCTGAAGTGTTTTGGTGCCTGTTAATAGGCACTCTGGTGTCTGTTCTGCCTTAGAGCAGGACACATCCTGTAGCAATGTTCTATCTGTTGCTCTTTGTCCAAGTTCACGTAGAAAAGGCTGCCTGAAACTGTTCCCTAAAAAAATGGATGCAAGCTGCCTGAGATCACCAAGAGGAAGGCTGTAACCATGCTTCAGCCATCTAATCAGTCCTTCTCTGTTAATGTCCTTGGGAGGTCTGATTCCAACCCCATATCCCGAACCATGTTTTCTCAAAGGCCCATTCATCTGCTGTTACATCAGCATTCATATCTTCAGCTAGGCAGACAGAAGTTCTCCAGAGATGAGCCAATGCTTGGGTCATTGGTGTCTAGCAAGAAAAACACAGCAGAAAAAGCCATTGCAGTTTACAGTTGACATACTGCTTTCAGGACTGCATCTGTTTTCTTTTGGGATATTTACTTGAGATATTAACTAATAAACAGTACCATGTTTTTCAGTGTTTGATTAGAGAACATAACTTTCTGAAATGGAGAATTATTGTTGGCCAATGGGAGCTACTTGTTTGAATAACAGGCAGCTAAGAAGAACCACGCCCGCTCTCCTCGGCTCAGTTATTCATTGAAGCACATGGCCAGGCAAGCAGGCAGGCTGGCTGGGAAACATTTTAAGCTCTGCAAGCCGTAGCTCTGTAGGCAGGCAGGCTGGTTTGGCTGCTGGATGGTTAGTTTTCTGACCACAGCCTGTCTCTGGCACTCCAGCCCCTCCCTGCCCCAACACTCTGCCCCCCCTTAACATACCCAAACCCTTTGTCCCCCTCTTGCACCCATACCCTCTCCCAGATCTGGCACTCCAATCTCCTGCCCCACACCACAATCCCTTCTCCCCTAGGTCATATCCCAAACCCTGTTGTCCAGTCACTAGCAGGCTGAGTGGGACTCACTCAGTCACAACCGCCTCCTTCACCCAAACTTCCTCCCAGACTCCAGTCTCCCCTCTGCACCCCAGTCCTTTACCCCAAGCTCCCCTCGGCACCCAACCTCCATCCCAGACCCCGCACCTCCTCCATTAATATCATGGAAGAGTGTGGGCCTTGACCACTTTTCAAAATCTTGGAGTGGCCCCCTGTCAAAAATCATTACCTACCCCTGAATTGAATGCCTCAACATCACTGCCTTCTAATTAGGCTGTAGGGTGAGCATGAGCCACCCCATTGATCTCTGACTGGAGATCAGCCAGGCTCTCACAAGCTTCCCAGCACAGCACCTGTGCAGCTGCTGGTGGGGGGCAGAGACTGGCTTTGGCTGTCCTACAGGAGGTGTATAGACTATCCTTCTCCCCCAAATGTTGCTGCTCTCAACCCTGAATGTTCCTCTCTACTCCACAATTTGAAACCTGTGCATTTGCCCTGTTTCCTCTTGTTTCTATGATCAGTTGGCAGGAACAAATGTCCAGTTCTGCCAAAAAAAAAAAGGGGGGGGGGGGACTTCTGAGACAGGGCTTAAAAAAGGAGCACTGTCCTGACCAAAATGAGGCATATGGTTACCTAGAGATGGTGGATTTGAGATGCGGTATAAGGGAATTGGGTATTTTCATCTTCATGTTTTGTATATGGTATTGAGCTCTTATGTTTGTTCTTAAAGCACAGAAATTACTCATTTAAAGCATGTGAGTAACGTAAATTATTAGGATTTAAAACTGTTTTCTCAAGGTTAGTAAAAACTTAGAACATGTTTAAAAACATTTGGATCAAGTGACTTCTGTTTTAGAGATATATATATATACTTTTTTAGACATCATAATAGTATATTTATTGCAAGTATGAGCACACTTGTGTTATAGGGATATAAACCAAATAGACACAATCTTGTAGTTGTGAAATTTTACATTATTCAATTTTTAAAATATTTTGCATTGTTTCTTTTCTCTCTTCTTTCTGTCTTTCGCTCTGTATTGTCTTTCTAAATCCTATACACTGTAGTCTTATTACAATGCTTCCCCAGTAACCCAACAAATACAAAACTATGTTATTGGAGATTTAAACATTCTGTGGGGGCTGCTTATTCTTTACAGTTGAGATTTTTTTTGAAAGTAAAATGAAATCTACAAATCAGTTAGCTTGTGGGAATTCCAGCCAGGAGCTGACAGAATAAATGCTGGTTGGACTATGGGTTTTTCTATTTTGTTCCAGTGCTTGCATGAACTTAATTTTTGCTACTAAAAAAAAAGATGGGAGAGCAATCTAACTTTAATTTTTCCCAAAGCAAAATTAAACCTAGCTCTTGAGAGGAAAACTAAAACTTGAGTCATTTTTGAAAGAAAGAAGGAATGAGTATCAAACATCTGGAAGCTGAAGTGAAGAGACAGTTGTCTGTAGTTAATAATAGGAAATTAGACAAATGGGAGCAGGCATTAGGTCAGCAAGGCAGGTGCCACTTATCCCTTTTAATTTAGGAATTGTTTATGTTCCCAGCATTTTTCTGTTTCAAAACCACAGAAAGTTGTTTGTTTGTTTATCTTTTTTAGGTGAAACAATTGCACAACTTACCGATGTAGCTAACTTGGATCATCCAGAATCTGATGGCCGGATAACAATTTTTACAGACAAAACAGGAGTAGTAAAAGCTGCAAGATTGTTGCTTTCTTCAGTGACAAAAGTGCTGGTGCTGGCAGACAGAGTAGTTATTAAGCAAATTATAGCTTCCAGAAACAAGGTATTTAGGTCTTTTTGTTATTTCTGTTTTGGAGATGTGAGAGTGGTCCCAAATGAAGTAATACTTTGCACTGCACTTACTATTAAAAAATTTTGTTTTTTCCTCCTTATTTTAAGTATATATGTTTTAAGAGAAGAAACTGTGAAACTTGTGAAAAAGTCTGTTTAGAGTCTTTATTTCAGGAAATACTGAATTGAGAGATTTGGGTCACACTTGCAAATAACTTGTCTTTCTTACTTTGCTTTATATTCGCTTGTCTGTCAATATGGCTACGTTTGTTTAATCTGTTAGTGGCATTTCTTGGAGATGAGGGGGAAGTAAAACAAAATTATTAAAATATATACCTTGTGGCAGTATTTATCCATCCAGTGTGTGAAAAGTGGTTATTGTTGGGCAAGTGTCTAAAGTTATTTTGGTGACTTTTAGCATTGTCAAAAGACTACTTTCTTTTCGAGATGCTATTTTGTGAAAAAGATGAGGTGGTGTGTTAGCGTTTGTCTACTTTGACATAGAAAAATATTGGCTTTTATATTTCCTATTGGGTGCAAAGGATAGCTGTTGGTAAAATAGCAGTGAAAATTTCTTCTATTAGATCCAGCAGGAAATTTTAAAACATGTTTAGACTAACTGTCAGCAGCAAGACAACACATTCTCAACATACCAGAAATTCAAGAGCTGAGGAGAGAGTCCATAGCTGAAGCAGTACAGATGAATGGAAAGAAATGCTAAAAAGAGAGTCCCTGTCTATTTTTTAGATTGAAATAAATATTTATGAGATAGACCAAGTAGGTGAGGTAATATCTTTCATTGAAGCCACAGAAATTTGTCCAGTCAAGCTTTCAGGTTTCACAGAGCTCTTACTCAGGAATGAAGTATTGTAACCAGATTTTCACAGCTAAATACAAGGTGAGACAAATTGTTAAGCATAAGGGGTTGACACGTGTTATAGAAAACCACTTTAAATAAAGTGGGCAGTTAAGCTCTGAGGCTTGTCTGTTGAAGCTGTTGGGCAGATTTTCTTTGTGGACAAGGACTGGGAGGTCATTTATAGAGTGATCAAATGAGAAAAATGAATTAGGGTTCTCTTGTCTTTTTCTGTGGCTTGAGTGGGGAGTGATTGTGTGGCTTCAGTCACATAATTATAGTTCATGGCCTTTAGTGCTTTGGAAGAGGTACACTGAATGTTGTGACAGGCATGTGTAGGACCCATGGCTCATGAAGATGTGCTGGAGGGAGAGATGACTCCAGATGCAGGTTTTGCATCCTTGTTTGTGCTAAAGTCTGATACTGCTTTGAGTTCTGATGCCCTAGTAGGTAGGAAACTTACTTCTCTTGAGCATCACCAGGTTGGGGAGTGTTTGGAGATCAGAAGAGGGAATCTGGGGGGAAGAATTTGCAGATTGTGGTCACTATCAAGTATGGATTGTAATTGTTTCATACCTAAGTCCCTTCATTTTCAGTTTATACCATTTTTAACAAAATTCCGAGGTTTTTTAAAAAAGTATTCTGTTCTCATTTTTCACTCTACTTTTGTATCATTTAAATATATATTAAAAACTTGTTTTATTAAGAAAATGCAATATATTGCATCAGATATTACCATAGTACATATTCATTACTTTGTGTGTATATGCAAAACTGCCTTTTGAAGTAAGGCTATGTATTAGTCTAGAAGATACATACAGTAAACAAATAGGTACACATGCAAGCTGTGAAGTGCCCAATTATTAAATGTAAATATTTATAGGCTAATAGTTCTAAGTCTACAACAGGAACTGTTTATTCAAATGAAAAGTTTTTTAGGGGATTAGGAAGATGTTTTCTTAAACTCCGAGATGGCATTGTGTTTTGAGTTCTATTTCAGTTTTGCAAGAAAGCACACTGATGAACAGAATTCAAAGCATTAATCTACTGAATACTTATTTCTTTCTCTTTCCATCCACTAAAATAACCCTGGGATTTACTCAGGAAAAAATAATAGTTTGTTGCACTAATTTTCACCTGTTTTTGTTGTTGTGGTAATAAGCACTAAGAATTTTCCAGGAACAATTAAATAAAATAAAAACTGAAAATGAAGGGTCCCAGAGGGCTCTTACTATGTTTAAAGTGCAGAGCCGTAGCGGGGTTTAGTGCCTGGTGACAGCGCGAGTCATGACCGAACAGTCCCGGCTTGCGCCGACCCCGGGACCGCTGCGGTTCTGCCTCTCCTGCCCCCACCCCGCACCACGGAGACAGTCCTGGGGGGAACCAGCTTTTAAGCTGGCTCCTCCCAGCACCAGTTTCTGCTCTCCTTTCCCCAGCCCCCCACCCTGCGCCTGCTACCTTGATAAAGAGGCAGCAGCACTGGGGGGGCAGGTGACTTTGAGGGAGCCGGCTGGAAAGCCGCTTCCCGCATGTACTGGCTCCTGCCTGCTCCCTCACTTCCCTACTCTGCTGCCTCTCTATCAGAGTTATGAGCCCCAGAACTCCCACAGGACTGAATCTGGCAGCTGTGGGGCTGAAATAGGCTCTTGGGTTTTGAAAAATCCTTTTTAAAGTAAGTAAATGGGATCTTCTAAAACTTATTTTTTTCAGATACTGGGAGAAAAGGGAAATGGTTTTGTTCTGAGAGGAAAGGGAATATTAAATGTTTATCCTTGTTGGCTTTCAAAACAAACGGGTCTCATATTTTGAGTGAAACAGAGTGATTAAAATATTTTCCAGCTACAGGAAAAGAGCTTTTTATCACCTCTTCTTGCTTCATTTCCAAATCTTGATATAATAGTCTTAGATGATCCAGTTTATTTGTACAATCCATGTACTCTCAACTAATACCATTTGTTAGTCAAATTTCTGCTTCTCTATTTACTGAAGGAGCAGTTTTATTGCAAAGCGTTGTTAAATGAGAAATTAAGAAAATAGATAATTACTATTTATTAATAGATAAAATGTAGTTTAATGTGTAAACGTACTAAAATCTGCTTTAGAAGTTTCTGCAAAACACTTTCTATGCTTTTAGGAAAATTCCTCATTTTATCTTACTTCTGCAGTTTTACAGGTAACAAATAGCCATCATAATTTTCTTCAACATATTCAACAGGTTCTTGCAACAATGGAACAGCTAGAGAAAGTGAATAGTTTTCAAGAGTTTGTGCAAATATTCAGTCAGTTTGGAAATGAAATGGTGGAGTTTGCCCATTTAACTGGAGACCGACAAAATGTAAGTACTGGTGAAAAGTGTCAAGGTTTATTGCAAATAAATGACTTTTGTCTTTATTCAACAATCAAGTTTGGATTCTTTTTTTAAAGAAAAATTATTCCAGTTCCACTGTAGAAAACAACGAATACTTGTATCCTCATCCTGCAGTTGTTTCCAAAATCCAGTTTCCTCTCCTCACTTCTCACAGAGGTGCACCATTCTTAGCGAATTACTTTCAAAATATGGAGTATTTGCCAGTATTTTATCATTTGAAAGCTGCTGAAACAGGTGCTTAACTCCCGTGTTCTTGTTACTCTATACCTTGCATGTAACACAGATGAGCACTGTCTCAGCAATCCCAAGGCACATTTTTCTTAAAGAACTGGCATCCACCAAGCTACAAATAATCAGGGAAACTCCAGCATGGGAACTAATGCTTTTCCTTTTCTCCTAAGTCTCTGTGACAGAAGAACCTTGTGAAGTGACAGGTATTCCCTCAGTCAGTGACATGTTAAGGCTAAATATGACCCAGATCAGATCAAGACTGTGATCTATTTGCATATTTCTTGCTGAAGTTACTGAAACATTTTGAGTCTTTTTGGAGAATGTGGCCTGATGACTGATGTTTAGTTCTGTGTTAATTCATCAGCAACTGTTTTGAAGGAATATAAGGAAATCTGGCCTCTTTCCTGAAATGATTATCTTGTAGTTTGAGCTTCAATATGCCACTGCCCGGTAATTTTATCAGGGGGAAACATCACTGTTGGTGTTTTCCATTATATTTAATCACGCTAGGCGTGTGTGCAAAATTTTAGGTTTGTTCATTGTTCTCAGGGTGAAATGTGAACTTCTTGAAGAAACAAAGCACAGTTTCCTTTAATGTGCTCTAGAGGGTTGACCTTGTGTTCTGCATTTGTTTAATAGTTTTTAACTCCACAAGGGACTGTTATGGTGCTTTATCTGACCATCTGCCTAACTTAGACCAGTTAATTTCACTCAGTAATTCTTGCATCAAGCCCATAATTTCTGGCTGATGAAATATAATCTTGTCATTAAGCATTCTTTTGTTTTCTTTTGTCCCCTTTCCCTCAACACTTGCTTAACAACTGCCACAGTCAAGGCTGATTATGATCAAATAGAACACTTTTCCCAGAAGTTGTGGCTCTGTGTTAAAAGGAGCTTGGGAACTGGCAGGCAGGCAGGCTGGCTTACTCCCAGCCCGTGCCAGTACCAGCAGCTACTTCCGCTGCGGCTCTGCATTGAAAAATTTGTGCTACTATTGAGTTCCCCTCTGTATAAATAGATTGGTTTCTAGCTGAGCCTGTTAAGTGTTTCATGAAGTAAAATTTTATGCATTTACTATTTTAACTACCAAGGTTGTAACTATATAAAAGTATAATTTAAAAAAAAAAAAAGAATAACTTTGTGGTGTCTTTACAAAGATTTCTCATTCTTTGGTTTTGCAGGTTTTTTAAAGGTGACAACAAAAAAAGCACTGGGTTTATGCTTTTTATTTGCTTTATGATGTATTGAGAGTCTGATTCTCCCCCTCATTTCCCTTCACACAGTTTTATTATGGGTGGATTTTTTGCTTGATTTTTACTTTGGAAATATCAAGTCTTGCCTTCCCATGTATTCATCAGGACTCCTTTGGATGAGCAGACTTAAGGAGTGGGAGCTTTCATGGAACATAGCTGGAGGACTTGGGATATTGAATATATTGGAGATGTTTTCTTTAGGAGTTTGACTCAAATGGATGTTGTTAGAAATAAAATATAGTTTTCAAAATAGTCTGACATAAAATATTCCCCAATTCAGTTGTTTAGGTTTCGTTCTTTTGTATCTTGTGATGTCATAATTCTGCACATACTCCAGATTTCCAAGAAATTGTCTGGTGAGAATAGAGTGATATTTCAAGATTCACACATTATAAAATATCTCAAAAAAAAAAAAACTTTTTACCTTTTTTTGTCTGTAAGTAGCTAATTTTGTCGGCTATCATCCAAGAATATTCAGTGTTTTCATTTTCTTTGCATAGGATTTAAAGGATGAAAAGAAAAAAGCTAGAATGGCCGCAGCTAGAGCTGTTCTTGAGAAATGCACCATGATGCTTCTCACTGCTTCAAAGGTAAGAATTCTTATACTTTGCTCAGTATTGGTGGATCGCGGATTATAAGTAGCTGGCAGAATAAGGTAACCTTGTTTCCCTAGCTATAGTTAAAAAGATTGCACCAAAATAAATTCGAATGTAAAATGTTGCTGGGAAGAGGCTTTTCTATGAGTAATGCTAAAAATGTTGCTGTGTCAACAGTAAGTTAATTTAAGAAATTTTTAATAACATTACACATTTTTGCTTTAGGCAAGGTATAGATGAGAGTATTTCATTTCACTACATGTGGACTTTTGGGTAATATATTCAATTTACTTTTAAAGACATGCCTGAGACATCCTGACTGTGAATCTGCTCGTTTAAACAAAGAAGGAGTGTTTCATCGAATGAGATTAGCTTTGGAGCAGGTAATAGAGATCATAACTGACTCTAGACCCAGTGGAGAGAATGAAATGGTCCCCATATGTATATATGGTAGCATCAAAGTATTCAAGGTAAGGATAAAGACAGTACTATTATTCTATGGCTTTAAAGAATTAATTGCAACATAAATTTCAAAAATACATATTTATAGTAGGAAACTAATTTCTCTTCACCTTGAATGAGTGGCAGTTTCCAATATCAGGCCTTGCACAAAGCTCCCAAAAGTTCATTATAGTTTGAAAAAAAGATACTTACATTTTATCTGTTGCTGCCACTGCGCATCATTTGCTAATGTTCCTACCTCTTAGAACTAGGGATGCAATACTGTAGATGGTTAACCGATAAGCAAAAGCTTATTGGTTAATGCTATTGACTACACGCATTTCTTCTATCTCTCCTCTCTGTCAGTAAATTTTTTAGCAGGCTGGCCAGCAGCCCATCTCAGTCCTGGTTCTCACTGGGTCGAGGACCTACCCCCACTGTGGCTCTGCATGTAGAATGTATTAGGAGCCGGGTGAGCAGGCAACCCAGTTCGTGCTGGATACGGGACCTACCTCCTGGACCCAGCACGAGCCAGGACTGAGCCAGACTACCTGCCCGGCCAGCTCCTAATATACTTTTAATGTAGAGCCACAGTGGGAGTAGGTCCCGGATCCGGCGTGAACCAGGACTGAGTGCTTTAACTGCCTTCCCTTATCAGCCAATTGTGTACTCGATAAAAATTCTATTTATTACATGATTAGCAAATTGCCCACTTCTTCACATCCCTACTTAGAACATGTGGGGATGTAGATCAAAATGTGTTTAGATCTATAGTCTGTGCTGAAGTGCTGCTCTCGGCTCTTGCTCTAGGGTGGCACAGATAGCAGGGTATGTCTAACGCAGCACTAAGTCCGGGTTCTGACTCAGGTTTAAGACCAAGACCTGCTTCTGTCCAAATCATTCTTTCGGGCCCACTGACCCTACTGGGGGTATGGATCAGAGCCTCTGTCCCTCTATGAAATGATTCAAAGACAAAGGCTGCAGTTCAAGTCCTGTTTGGCAGTTTCAGGTTTGAAGTGTCCACAAATGCTATCCCACTGTCCTCTGGGGCTATGCTTCCTAGCCTTTCAAACCCAAAGCTTTCTACTCACGTCCCAGGAACAGGAAACAACTTCCTGGTTCAAATGTAGCTGTTCACATTTAACCCTTCACTTCCACATGGACTGCTCAATTGGAAACATAATCAGTGCCGGCATGCATTTGAATGACCAGTAGTAAGATCAAGTCCTGTATCGGGTGCATTGCTAAATGGCCAGAGAGACAGAGCTAGATTCTAGTTAAACTCTGGCGCAAGGTGAGCAAAACATTCAATGTCATCAAAAGCACAAGAAACGATCGTGTCTGCGAAACTGAATACAAGTGGATGGTGGCATTGGAGATCAGCTGGATAGCATAACAATATAGAGAGTGAATCAAGCAACTGAAGACAGAGTATCACAAAGTTAAAGATGCTTACATCACATTCCAGCACCATTCTACCACTACAGTGTATTTAGCTGAATCGTCTTTTGCCAGGTCCTCTCAAATGGGGATACAGTTTCATAAGCCATGGCAGTGGGTAAGTGTGGTCTCCTAGAATACCAGTAGGGGCAAGTGACTCCATTTGTAACAATGTTATTCAAGGGAAATAATGTCCCAGCTTCTTGATCAGGAGAAAGTCTTGATCTCTGTAGCACCCTGGCAGTATGCACACTATCAGTGCATCCTACATTCATTTAATGAATTTCCCCCTGTGCCTGACCAGGGGCGAACAGCGGAGTAGTACACTTTGTTGTTTATGTATTCGTGCTTCTTCCAGTGTACAAATTATAGATATGAGTCCCATCCGTGAGCCGGCACAGATTGGAAAGCTCATTCACTGAAAACCAGCAGTTATTTCAGGAACACTTATAATACCCCTCACCTTTGGGTATATCCTCTCCTCACAACAGCCCTTATTATTGATTTGCTAATTCCAAACTGGAGCAATCTGAGGTTGCCAGCCTCCTTATGGCTATAGCGACTTGCCTTGGACCAGCATGGCCTCCATTATGCAGTTGTCATGATGCTAGGGGAAGCTGATCACAAGCCTCTAGGAATATCTGCTTCTTCCTGCGAAAGCTCAGGACCCACTGTTAGTCATTCCTGTGTCCACATGGTGATGTGATCCCACCAGTATGTACTTTGGCCCTGTTCTAGAAGCACTGGCTTACATATGGGGAGTCTGTGACTAGGTCAAAAGGCATGGGAAACAGCTGGGTTGTAACTCAAATGAGATTATCCCCAAATGTTCTGACTGCAGGGACTATGGACACAGAATGGCTTGGCAGGATATATTCATGGGATAAAACCACCCAACACGCTTCCAGTTAACTCCTGTGAGACAGACAGACAAGTTCTTCTGTAGCTCTCTGGAAATCAAGCCATAGAGTAGCTACAGCCGGCAAAAGTGCTAGGACCTCCTGGGTTTGAATAGCCCACACACCCACAAAAGCTGAAGTTGTAACTTGGATCTACTTGCTGTAGTATGGATGCACCAGCATGGCTGGGAGGCCTACATTCCCAATGCATTGTGGATGTTCAAGTGGAGACGTAGAAATACCAAGTTTGCAGGTGTGATTTGCATTGGTCTGGGCTTAGTGTGCTGTGTAGATATACCTGTTCCTGTTTCAGCCAGAGTTTCCCTAAACTAAGTCATCAGTGGGTGGGCTAAACAAGCTCCAAGGTGATAATTAAACTTCTAACATATTGTAGATTAGGTTTATCTTCTCATTCACACCATAAATAGGAGAGGGCCTCCTCCCCTTTCCCTTTCCTATTTATTTTGGGTGTGCACATCCTAAACTCATAACTCCAGTCATCTGAAGAAGTGGGCTGTGCCCACGAAAGCTCATGATACCATCTACATGTTTTGTTAGTCTATAAAGTGCTACCAGACCATTTGTTGTTCTTAACTTTTCTGTTTGTTTCAGTGGTGAGACATAAATTATATTGCTAATGGTGCTAATAAGTGAAGAAACAAAATGGATGTCTGTGAGTGGGTAAAATAATTTTTTATGGACAAAAAGTGCTTAACAGTAGGCTGGAGGAAAGCTGAAGGGTGGGAGAAAATGCATGACACATCCACTATTTACATGAATGATTAACAGCGAATTGAATTTTATTCTTTTCAGAATAAGGTGGAAGGTCTTCGGGAGAATCTTTATGTTATCTCTCAGGAGAATCTTTCAACAATGCTGGACCTCATTCTGGAACACACAGAGGACTTTACTGATTCTGCCTACACCAGCCATGAGCACAGAGAACGCATCTTGGAGCAGTCCAAGCAGGCTAAAATGGAACTAGAGCAGCTGGTTTCAGTGTGGATGCAAGCTGTAAGAGCTTTTTAACAAAGTAAATCTTTTCATCTATACTTTCGAAAGAACAAAATGTTTTTTAGCCTTTTTCTCCCTTTTTTTTGTTTAAGAAAACAGGATTGTATATAATATATCAAAAAGCAGTTAATATAGCGACCTCCACCCCAGTCCTCTACATCACTATGGCAGCCTTGAGGATATTTTAATATTCCATTGTTTTAGTTTATCTCTTTCTCTTCCCCCATAATGCTCTCAATTCTGGTCACCATCCTTGTGGTGAACATTTGCATGGCACTCCTTTCAGAGCTTAGTTGTTGCTCCTTACTTGATTAAAAGAATTACTGTTGAGTAATGAGATCTTTATTCTCTCTCTTTCTAAAAAAAGAGAAAATTAATTTTTTAATTAAAAAAAGAATAGTAGTGGGCAGAATATATTAAATTAAAATATACTAAATGGAACACTTAGTCATGTGTCCTACTTTTCCAATATTTTTATTGTTTAAAAATATTTCGTTCCCTGTGGAGGTTTTACACCTGTGTAGGTGGTCGGTTTTATTTATTTATTTACTTATTTGCTTTGATACTCAAAGTACAGGTTAATCCAGAACATTCACAACTTTTGAAATTCCCTTTCAGGAATATGAAAACAATTGTGCAGCCCTGTCAGCCCGCTGATGTAATGTTGTTGAAAGTCTAGTCAGAGGGGCAGGCATCACTCATATTTGGGTCACATTTTGAAGGTTTTCTTCCTATCTTTACACATAAAGACTGGCATTTTTAATGGAAGCTGAGGCTCTGGAGAAAATTGAGGTCTGGCTTCTTCCCAGTCTGCTCTTCCGTGCTTTCCCAGGCAGAGTGTCCCACACCTTGGAAAGTATTGGATTCATCTGTAATCCAGTTAGAAACCTTATTTAATGTTTATTTTAAAAAAATATATAGACTTATATTTAAAGCTTTGGAACAAGGATTGTATGTGACTCATACTAGGATGTCGAAGAATACACAAGCATAGTGGATCAGAACCCCCCAAAGTAGGCTATGATTTTGCTTTAAAGGGTCACCAAGGCTGGCTTAGATTTGTCAGGGCCAAAGCTGAACTAGGGATGTAAAATTCTGTTTAATTGGTTAAACGTGATGTTTAACCGGTTAAAGGGGGGTGGGAATGCCCCCTCCACCCACTGCAGCTGGTCTGGAGTGGCCTTCCCGCCACAGGTGGGGGTGGGGGGCTGCTCCAGGTTGGCTGCCTGCAAGTGCGCCCAGGCCTGCCATGGACAGGTGCTGCTCAACATCACATCAGGGGGCTGTGGGGCAGGAGCAGACCCCTGCATGCAGGGGGTGGGGAGCTACTTCAGACCCCTTTGGTCAACCAGAACCGGTAAGCATTAAGGGTGATTCTTACTGGTTAACGTTTCACATCCCTAAGCTGAACCCTGAGCCCCAGCACTAACGGCTGAAGTTGATGCCCTCAAGCTTCAGCCCAGGGCAGGGATGCTCAGTTATAGGCTCCTGCCTGGGCTGAAGTCCTGGGGCTTCGGCTCTGGCTTCCCTGCCCGGGACAGTTGTGCTCAGGTTTTGGCTTTCGTCCTCCCAGGTGGGGAGGGCTCATACTTCGTTCCCACCTTCTGGGGCTGTGTAGTAATTTTTGTTGTCAGAACAGGATCATAGTGCAATGAAGCTTGAGAACTCTTGCAGTAGCAGCATTACAGAATGGGAGTCACTGGGAATGTACCTATCACGATAATATAGTACTCAATCTCATTCAGAGTTCTTGAGTATGGAATTAACTGATGACTAACATGCCCATAAATATTACAAAAGTAGCTAGTTGGCTAAACACATGGGTTCCTCCTAAACTTTTCCTATATAATCTGGTAACTGCAACATAGCCTAAGTGTTGCAGCTTCTGTGCCATGCAGACCAGGTCTTTTCAGAAGCTTTGCTCTAATCTGAAGGATATAATCTGTAGTTTTGGTGTCTGATGACAAATCTGTTTTCCTTACTACTCTTGCCTCCTTCATCTCCCCACTAACAGTTCGTACTAGCTGTGTGTTTAATGGAATGGCTAGAACAGTGCATCTTGAAAGCAAGCATCATACGTTGTCCAAAGATGGCTGTGTGTGTGACCATCTGTTAATGCAGAGGAATGATCTTTGTGGTCCCTGCAGCAAGTGGAGCACTGTCCATTGCAGAGATGGACAAAGGTGGTGGCTGTAGGGAAAACAGACTGACTCTGGCCAAGGGGAATCTTTTCTGTATTTGTAATTTTGCCAGGGGGGCCTGCAGAATTGCTAGGCCCCTGTGCAAGGTGCGGGGAGCCAGCTCCAAGCTCCTGGAAGAGATGGAGCCTCAGATAGAAGGGGTGGAGCTAGCAGCCAGCCCTCCCTGCCACCCGAACCGCACCACTTGCCCCCTCCCCCTGGTGGTCCGGTGGCAATTTAAAGGGAGAAGCAGAGGTGGTGGCTGGCAGCCCCAAGTCCTTTTGAATTGCTGGGCTCTGGGGCAGTTTCCCCCTTTGTCTCCCTATCAGCTTGCCTGGATCTTGCTGAGCCATCAACCCGACACTCTCCACTTCCACAGTGGTCCTAAATCTGGTGGTTTTTCATTCTACACCAGTTAACCCCCAGCTCCCAGTACAGTCCTCTCTGGGTGCTCATCTGCCCAGAGATGTTCATATTTTTTAGTTAGATGTTTCTCCCATGGTTATGTTGCAATCATTGGCCCTTTTGTTGTTCTTGCTATAGAAACTGTGGCTCAGAAGACCCCTCACTGCTGACTTCTGTTCTGTCTGCTGCCTCTTGTGGCTCTTTAGGCTTCAGATAATAGGCCTCTGCTTCTTCTAGTAGTTGTAACCTGTCAGAATGCACTCTATTCTCTTCAGGATGTCCTCCCAGAAAAAGGGTCTTGAAAGCGATATGAGCCTCTAAAGGGGAAGCTTAAAGGGCACATGTGCTGAGGAAGGAGAGATTCATTGCTCTGTCTTCTGTCTGAGTGATTCAGTCTGCAGTCAGGACTTCTGAGTTGTTCTTAGTTCAGTGACAGAGGAGTTTAAAAGTTACTTAACTCCTTGAGTATCAACAAGTGTTTAACTCCCCCATATGAATCAGGTGTTGGAGATAGCCTGCTCATCAGAAGATTTGCTTAGTAAGGATGCATTAAAAATGAAAAACACGAAAGGGGATTTTAATAACACTGACAGAGGTTGGTAGTGAACAGTCTTAAATGTGAGTGGTAGATTCTTGCTAACATTATGTGTTAACAGTATCTGCCACAGACCATACTAAATGCTGAAATGTGGGCCACTGTTGGCTCTGTCCCTTTTAAGGCATACCCTGTGCATTTCCATGGGAGCCATTTCCTACTTTATTTCTCCTCCAGTTTCTCTCCTCCTTAAGAGTTACTGCTATATACCATCCTATAGGGAGAACTCAAGAACATGTAGAGGGTATACATATACTACAAGTACTCTGCAGAACAGCTTGTGACATGAAAAGATTTTCATTTAACTCCCTCCTTTAGCATACCATAGCTGCCAGATCCATCTCTTATAGCTATCCTGTGTACCGTACTGTTCCTTAAAATCAGCAGTCCCAGGCACTGTTTAGTAGTAACTATATGTTCAACAAAGCCCTTGACACCAGAGGTCCTTAAGAGAGTCACAGACCTTTTCAGGAATCTTCAACTGTTCTTCGTTCCTTCAATTCTGTATTAGATTAAAAAAATCCCAAAACCTTAATCTTTTATACTATTTGTGATTCAGCAAGGTTGCCCCTGGTTTCTTTTGTGCTGTAGTAGCTAGGACACATACTAAACTATGGCCCATTTCTAGAACCCACCTGATTCAAACTAGGGCCATGACTAGGGCCATGGTGTAAACTATGTTTACAGATGCATAATTACATTCATTGGGTCATTTGAGGACTTATGCTGTACCTCTAGTTCTTTTCTTGATCCAGGCAACAGCTGAGAGTTGGCATTTATTCTGACACATTCCTGGATGCAGAGCTCAGTTGAGCCACAGATCTAAGTAAACTCTCTGTGACTCAGGAAAAGGCAGATTTAAATGCTTCTGTCCTGGGGTCACAGCTTAAAAGGTCTTTTTCCTTTCCTCTCTTGCTTCATTTTTTAAAGTCCTCTTGCGGGTGCTTCTGGGGACTCCTAAGCAAGATAAAGCTTTGCTAGCCCTCTATTAGTAGTCATTGAAGCCTGACAGCCGTTTAGAAAGCTTCAGTTCTTGGCTTTTATTTGTACAGGACACAGATGCTTTGCATATCCTATAGAAGGGATATTTCTTAAACGTTCTCCCTCAGTCTCCATTCTTCCTCTTGACTCCGGGCAGGGGTTACCTTTTGGGGTTTAGTTTAATGGATTTTGCATGTAGAATCCATTGCCCCTGAATATCTGGGCAATAGGGACTCGTCCTGTGTCTGACAGTCCTGATTTCTCATAAAATATGGGAGATGTTGTACATTCCATCCTGTATTTGCCCTTTTCAGGGCTGGATTAAGGCATGTGCCTTCTAGGCCCTTGATGAGAACCCTTTCAAATGTCAGTTTGTAATTGCCTGCTTGCATCTGCAGATATCCTGAAACAATAGTTCTGAGAACTGTAGACTGCTTCATTCGTTTTTCACTTTGAAACCTGCTTTCTGCAGAAGATGGTATAGTGTCCTATTCCTCATTTTTTCAGAAAGAACGGCTCTTGCGCAAGATGGTTTTTTTGCACAAAAAGGAGCCGTCTACACAGCTCCTTTTTGTGCAAAAGCCTCTTGCACAAAAGCGGCTGCTAATTAATTATGCAAATGAAGTGTGGCGATATTCCATGCCGTGCTTCCTTTGCATAAGCTTTTCTGGAAGAAGGCTACAGTGTAGCCATAGTCTAAGCGAGGATAGTGCCCCAATCACCTTAGCACTGAGTTTGTCCCAGCCTTTCTGGGAGTTCTAGCTGTCCTCAGAGAGCCCACTGTCTCTGCAAAAATCAACTCTCTCTGAGGTCTCATGCTGAGTACTGCTGAGGCTCCAGGCTTCTTTGATTCCTGGTAGCACTTGTAAGAGCCATGCTACCAAGTGTACTTTAGTACTTTAAAACATCTTCCTTGGCATCTAAACATGAGAGCTGAAAGAAACATTTCACTTGAAGTGGGGCCATACCAACAGACTTTCATCTGTAACCTTCAGAACCTCCCCTTGTATCACAGAAGTCTAAACTGCCATCTTATGCCACTTGGTTTCCTCCAAAGAACTTATCCTTATTGGTACCGACAACTTGCAATGAAAGGGACTCACTGAAACAGACACCTCCCTTGGTTCTGCAAATCTTCTGAGTACTGTAGGAGTTTAAACATTCCCAAGACTTTTTTTTTTTTTCGGGTGAGACTGGTATTGTGGAGTACGTTTAGCAGTTGAAAGAAAGTATAAAGAAATTCAAGAGACACTGAACAATGAGAAATATTGGTTTAAAATGTGTTTAAAAAGATAAATTAGACTAAACTGTTATTCCTTTTAAAAAACAATTATGGCACGCACAATCCAGAATCTGTATTATTCATCTGTTTGTAACTTTTAGAGTGAGTCAAGATAAGGTTTAAATCTGACCACATCAACCTCGTGTTGATGCTCTTAATTAGTGTATTTTTTCCCTAACAAGTTGTGGAGCAAGAGAAAATTTCTAGTGACTACCTTTTTTTCCCCCCAACATGCATTTAGTTTTACCTCTCTTGCATAGATTGGCTTGTTTTGCAAATGAAGGATTCACAGCAACAATTCTAATGTTACATTAAATTTGTAGGGCACAGAAAAATATTTATTCTATTATTTATTAAGTAAACCTCTTGAAATGACAAATATAATTTTGATGAATTTTATTTAAACAGTGAGGGGTTTTTTTTGTAAAATCTACTTCTGTGAGATTTTAAAAACTGGAATAGTTGTGGCTAGCTTAGAAATTGTTCAGACATAAGATTTGGCAGCTGATACTAAATAAAACCTCTTCTCAAAAAATATACAATGTTCAAAACCAAAAAATCCTTGTTGAATAAAAATAAAGTTGATGATCTAGCATTTCTGATGATTCTTGATTCAGTGATGAATAAATAAGTGCAATAGTAATGAACTCTTAATATAAAATCAATTTTTTATTTTTTTTTTTTTTAAGAAAAGAGAATGTTGTACTTGGAACTAAATCACTGCATTAACAAAGCCTGAGATAATTTGTACATCAGTTGGGTTTTCTTTTAAAATGTGCAATTATCTTTTGCTTGCAGCAAAGCCAGAAAACAAAAGACATCACAGAAGACTTGGAAATAGCCATACTAAAAACATGCCAGTGTATGAATGAACTCAAAAGAGAAGTAAGTACAGCTTATGTAGACACCGTATGATGGTGGTTTTGAATCTCCTTTATCTTTACACATGTAGTGCAAAATAAGGCTCTTACTCTGCAAAGACGTACACCTCAGTTTAACTGTACATGCTGTGAGTATTTCTGTTGACTCAGTTGAACAGTTTGATTGTCTTAATTTTATGCCTCTAAGTAGCATCACAGAGCCTTAACTTGCAACACTTACTCATGTGGGCAGAAGTCAGTGGGACTTAAAAGTACGGACTGTTCATGTAAGTGTTGCAGGATCTGTGTGACAACCCGGGACTGTGGGGCCATTGTGCCCCCTTAACTTTCCACCCTGGGATGTCTGTCACAGCGCCCTGCTAGTTACAATCCGCAAACCCCTCCAAGAGCACAACAGCACATGGAACCTCACACCAAGCCAGAATGCATGAATACTCCCAAAGCCACTCATGAATCACACAGAAAAGGGCATCAGTCACATCCCACCTGCTCCCAGCCTTGGACCTCAGTAACATACTGTCTTGTGCCACTCAAGATGAGCAATGCAAATATATTAATTGGTTCATCACTTCATGAATGAAAAGTAGATATCCACCAGCCTTTGTATACTTGGGCAGATACCGAACACTTCAGGCAAATTCACTGGTAAAGATGAAGAGTAAAACAAGTTTACTGACTACAAAAGTTAGATTTTAAGTGACTAGGATTGCCAGGTGTCCGGTATTGTACTGGACAGTCCGGTATTTGCGCTCTCTGTCTGGTAAAAAAAATCAGACAATACCGGACATGTGCAATGTCCGGTATTTTCTGATTTTTCCAGCTGCGCACGGGATGGAAATCTGGCGTGGGCGCGGGGAGTGGCTGGAAGTCCCAGCTGGGAGGCAGGGCCGCGATTGCTGCCGGGAGCCCTCAGTTGGTTGAGTGTAAGGAGGAGGAGGGGAAGCCTTTCTCCTCGCTCGTGCGTCGCCGGGAGCCTGCATGGGACAGGCAGCACCCAGGGATCTGCAAGTGCCCAGGTCAGTCCCGCTCCCCACTGGCCGATTTGCTCACCCCCCCTCCCTTCCCGGCCAGCCGGTTCTCCCCCACTTCCCCTCCTGATCTTCCCCGGCCAGCCCCCCTGCACTGCTCCCCAGCTCTGCTTCCTGCCCCCCGTCCCTCCCGGCCAACCCCGTGGCCCCCGGCCCCCCCCCCCACCCCGACCCCCTTCCTCCCGGCCAGCCTCGCCCCCCTCCCAGCTGGTGCCTCCCACCCCACCCCCCGCCCACAATCAAGTCTGGTTTTTTGGGGGGTCTACCTGATAACCGTATAAGTGACTATAAATGAGAAGCAAAAAGTCAGTGCTTACCAAAATAAAATACAAGCGTGCAATCTAAACTCTCAACTCTCTTAGACTTAGCATCATCTAGATTAAGTAGTTTTTCTCTCCCCACTGGATAGAGCAGTCCTTTATATATAGGTTTGTCCTTTAAACCTGGGCCAGTCTTCTTTGTTGGAGTTTTTAGTCTTCTAAGTGTCCTGTGGCTCATAGCATAGGGGAGGGGGAGAGCAGGAGAAAAGGCCATGTGTGGGCCCCCGTGTTCTGTTTTATGTCTTCTGTCCCATTTGCTTACAGAATACAAGTCCAGGCATATCTGGTGGGCAGGGCTGAATGCATAAGCAAGGGTGAGCAATTCTCCCCTTCTCTCCCCCCCGTGTGACCTTAAGCAGGTGACTCATTGAATTGTAGCTCCCTTGTTTGAAACTTCCCCAGGCTTTGGTTACTTTCTCTGCTGTTGTGTCTGGGGAGACCAATTCCCCAGCTTACAGCATGTTTTAATGAAAACCATAAAACACAATCTCTTAACTTCATATGCAGTAATGTCATACATATTTAGATAGTGCAGTGACTTTTGCCAGATCATACTCTTTTCCCTGAAATTTTACATACATGCTTTATATGCAAGACCATAATCATAACTCTGTATAAATGAGGGATATAGAGGTTATAGGGTACAGCCCCCAAAGTATAGACAGTCACAGTCTGATCTGTAGCAAATTTCCCAAACATGGGGTCTGTGCTGCTATAGAAGTCCACTAAAAATTTCTTCAAAAGGAGCAGGAGTAGGTTGTACATTTTCAAATGCAGATATATAATCCACAGAGAGGCAAGAAAGGTGAGGTAATATCCTTTAGTGGATCAGCTTCTGTCCCAGCTTATATTTAGCTCAGGCATGTTGCATGTTCCCCAAACACGAAGAAGAGCTGTGTGTAACGTGGAAGCTTGTACCTTCCACAAAGAAAAGCTGCCCCAATAAACGATTTTACCTCATCTATCTTGTCTCTCATATCCTGAGGCCAATCTGCCAGTTTAGTGCCAGATTCTGCTCTTGGATGCTTGTATAACTGTGATTAAAGTTTACTGTATAAAAAGGTAGTACTTTCATCACAGGTTTTTAAGAAACCTGGAGTTAAATTAATTGGTAATTATTACATTATCCACATGTAGTTGTGAAAATTGAATAAATGGCTTTTGCCATTCCTTTGCATTTTACTTACTGCAACTGAAAAGAGAACTTGCTTATTTTCACTGTGAAATATATTAAATATGTGCCTTACAAAACATTTTTCAGGTATCTTGCTACAATAGATATTGTTAAAATGCAGCCTAAAAACCTAGACATTAATTATTTTCCAAGGTAGTTATTGTAGGAACTGCAGTTATAATAGTATTTGACATCTTGCATATTTTATCTTGAAAAATTTAAAAGCACTTGAAATACTATTATACACAAAAACTACTTTAAAATAGTTTTTTAGGTGCTAAGTCAAGATCTGGAAAGCTAGAAGTAGGTTGCTCATGAAATCTCAATTTGATCTCTCTGTGCATACGTGTGACGATTCAATCTTTAATTACACAATCATATGCTATTTTATTTTCTCCCATGACACTTCTGCCTCATTCAGCACACAGGATTGATGGTGCTCAGCGAATGAGGTTGTTTGGTATTTCTGTTTATCCTCATGCAGTAGATAGCCTTATGCATTGTTTACTGCACAGAATTCTGGGTTGAATACAGAATTACTGATTTCCTCATGCTCTTTTCTATGGTGTTCATCACTCTAGTATCTGAGGGCCTCACAGACATATTAAGGAAGTTATCTGTTCAGCTCCCTGAGTGATAAGAGAATTATTATTCCCATTTTACAGTTGGAGAAGAAGACAAAGTGACTTGCCTGAGGTTTATTTCTGGGGGAATTCTGCACCACTTTGCACATGCAGAATTAATGTCCCCTGCAGATATTTTTCCTCTACAGAATATGGATTCTGCTGGAGAGGCACTGCAGTTACACCTTTCACCCACCAGGGGCAGCTCTGGTGCCAGAAAAGAAGGCAGCCAACCAGGGCAGCTACATTCCTCACAGTGTGGCCAGGTGAGGAAGCACAGGAGGGACAGAGTAGGACATGTGGCGCTGCTGCAGGGGATGGGGGAGTCATATGTAGATTCAGAAGCGCTAGTGGTAGGGAGAGACTGAGGCACCCTGGGGTGACTGCATTGAACTAGAGGCCGAATGGGAAGTGGACTGCAGGGCTACATAGGTTTGGGGATTCAGGACCACATGAGGATGGGGGTAGATATTCCTGACTAAAGTGGAAAGGCTAATGGGGCAGGCTCCTCAACTCTCAACAGTCTCCTCCCCCTCAAAAAAACCCTGTTTGATACTTCTCCCACCCATACCTAACAATCCTCCAGGTTCTCTCACAGGCTCCTTCCCTCTTCCTCAGCTTCTCCATTACCCACGATTCCCCCAAGTCTTTGCACTTCTTCCAAGGGGTACAGTAAATAAGTGTGTAATTTAAATGAATTATTCAGAGTTCTGCATTAATATGCCTAGTAAGGAATCAATTTGTCAGAAAAACATTTTCTGAAATTTTTGTTGTCTGTATTGTTACAGGCACACTTGCTGACAAATATTTTGAAATTACCAAAATAATTGAAAGTGGCACAATTAGATTGTGTTAGGTTGACAAATAAAATAGGCAGAATTTAGCTGAATTTTAAAATAGTGTGTACAGAATTTTTAGATGTTGGCACAGAATTCCCCCAGAAGTTGAGGTGATGCTGTGTGTCATTGGCAGAGGTCTAATTTGAACTCTGGACCCCACTGACGCTTATCCCTTTTCCCATCCCTTCAAACCATTCAGAGCTGCTCAGTATACACAGCTTCAGTTTGTCTTCACTTGCAACTGAGTGATTAGCACTTCTGTATATCATACCCCAAGAGTGTCAAGTTTGGCACCCAGAAGAATATGAACACACAAATAGTGGCAACCTGCCAACATTTTTATGTAAGTGACTTGCTCATTATAAGGAAGTCTGTAGGAGAAACAATGGAATGGAGCTCTCTGTGGTGACATTCACCTTTTTTTAACCACAAGACATTTCTTGCATTCCGTACATACCTGCCTTTTAGAGCAAATTGGACAAGGGCTTGTTTTGCACACAATTTTGACTTGATCACCAGTTATCCTGTACACTGAGGAGGGGCTCTTGTGTAAAAAATAGTAAGTGATAGTGCAGTTAACACTATATCATAGTGCATGTGCGTACAGGGCCGGATTTTGTTTGCACAAGAAGTGCTTGACTTGGAAACCTAAAATAACTTTCTTATAATGTAGTTTATTATATTTTTCACTGTTAGTCTTAGAAGAAGATAAAAAACAAATTCTGTTTTGTACAAATGTTATGTCATAGAATCATTGAATACTAGCAGTGGAATGGACCTTGAGATGTCATCAAGTCCAGTCCCCTGTCCTCACTGGGCACCATCAGCAGGACTAAGCACCATGTAGATCATCCCTCATAGATGTCTATCTAACCTGCTCTTAAATATCTCCAGTGATGGAGATTCCACAACCTCCATAAGCAGTTTATTCCAGTGTTTAACAACCCTGACTATTAGGAAGATTTTCTAATGTCCTAACTAAACTTCCCTTGCTGAAATTTAAGCCCGTTGCTTCTTGTCCTATCATCAGAGGTCAAGGAGAATAATTTTTCTCCCTCCTTCTTGTAACACCCTTTTAGGTACTTGAAAACTGCTATCATGTCCCCTCTGTCTTCTTTTTTTCCAAACTAAACAAACCCAATTCTTTCAATCTTCATTCATAGGTCATTGTTTTTATATCTTTAATCATTTTTGTTGCTCTTCTCTGGACCCTCTCCAGTTTCTCCACATCTTTCTTAAAATGTGGTGTCCAGAACTGGACACAGTATTCCAGTTGAGGTCTAATCAGCGCAGAGTAGAGCGGAAGAATTACTTCTTATATTTTGCGCACAACACACTCGTTAATGCATCCCAGAATCCTGTTTGCTTTTTGTGCAACAGGGTCCACTATGACCCTGAACTTTTTGACACTGCAATACAGACTTCTACCACATAAACTTGAGTACTTACTGAATTGGTTGGCAGCAGCAGAATAGTTATCCTCTGTAAACCAACCACTAGAAGACCGTATATAATACACTCACTCAGTGATCTACCTATGCATGATAAGCCCTGCTTTATTGACAGTATATCCAAAATCAAAGATAAGACATATTGAGGGACATTGGAGCTATCTGGGTATCATTGGGTTTGATGTATTAGAAATTTGCTTTCTGCATTCCCAACTATTGTAACCTCTCAGTGTGGTTTGAAGCCCTTGCTTAATAAAGGGTTTGTAAAGGCTGTAGAACTATTAACACCTCTCAGTAGAAGTGAGTCTTGTCTGGTATGATTTAGTTGGGATTGGTCCTGCTTTGACTTCCTGAGGTCTCTTCCAACACTAATTTTCTTTGATACTATAAGTCTAACTTACACTGTCTTGGTTCCCAACTGTTTGTGCTGTGGGGCTTCTTATCCTGCACCTTTTAAAGGTTTGGGGAGCAGGATGGGAGAAATTGGTTCTTTTCGGCCAAGTTCTGGGTCCTGGGTGTGGTTCACCAACTACACTGTCCCCCATCCCCTGCCTCTATAAATTGATTTCAGCATCCAGGTTATTTCTGTTTCTGGGGGTTTCAGGACCCCCTATATTTAGGTTGCCTGACATTTTTTGTTATGAAAGATTGTTTTTTCAGAAGTTATAATATTTCCATTGTTTAAAGACCATTTTATAAACTCAGTTGGGAGGTTGCTGTGGAGCAAAGGACATGCCTAAAATTATGCTCCTGTGATACAAACAACATATTTGTAAGAATCACTTCATTAATCACTGCAATGAACCCACCTCTGGGTTGAATCATGGCAACATTTAACAGCAAAGGGCAACGTCACATAACCCTTTACCATAAGAGGTGAATGCTACAATTGATTGAAAACTTAGCAAGAATTTAGGTAGGCAGAAGTACTGTAGTAAATTTTATTGAAGGCACTAATTAAAAAAGGCAAAAATGAAAACCAAACTTTTACATTTGCCAATTAGTAATATTCGCACATGAGCTTTTTAGTACATTCTAATAATAAAAATGTAGGAAGCGGTGTGTTTGTCATGAGAGGCTTGTTACTTGAACTATTATTCTAGTTAATTTGCTGTTTCATATTTAGATCGCTATTGTGGTTATTCAAGCATTGTATTTATGATATTCAGCAGATTTATATAATGAAGAATGCAACATCACTGTGATAATTACAAAAAATGTCAAATATTCAGGCTTCTGATTGAATTTAGTATCCTGTTTAGTTTGTTTTTCTTGTAGCCAATAGGTGCAGAGAGATTAAGAACTTTGTATTACAAAAAAACAAGTTTATAATTTATTTTCTTTTAATTTACTCTCACATGAATTTTGCATGATGTACATCAAACTGAAAATATCCATCCATTTTCAGTTTTATAAGTGTTTGAGACACACTGAAGCACTGTATGCCCCCCACAATTTCACACCTCTCTTCTGGACCCCTCTCTGTGGGCCTAGAGTCTCTGGAGAAAGCCTGTGTGTGGGGTGGAGCGGGAGAAGGCATGGAAATTGGGACAAAGGATGAATGAATGGAGGCAGGACATAGGATGCACATTGCCCCAGGAATAGATAATGTAGCGTGGTACTGTATTAGCTCTTCTATACAAGTACCCCCTTTTCCTACACCTATTCATAGCTGGGCCTATGGGACAACTGCAGTATTGTCAGATTTGAAGGTTAAATCTTGAATCAGGCACCGAAAAGTCAATATTGACTTAAAAATTAACTAATTATGTTTTCTTTGACCATTGGTTTCTGAGCCTGTAGGGTTTTCTTGTGCCACATTTCTCTCGGTAATCATAAAGACGATAAACTTTTTTAAAGTGAAAGTTAATGAACTCTGGTGAGTTGAGCAACATGAGCTTTCAAAATATTGCAAGACTCACAGTATGAGAATTGACAACCCTGTAGCTATGGACAGGAGTGTCCCTAGTAGTATGATACCAGTGGATTTCTGTTGCCAGGGAGCTGGAGGAGGAGAGTTACTGGGGTCACAGCTGGTGCAGAGGTGCAGGCCCTTGAGGTAGATGGCCTTGGCTTCCCGTGGATCCCCAGGTATCTACCAAGTAGGCCCAATAACATACTGGGGAGAACTATCCCTGTTCTGGGATGATAGGGAGGAATTTGTGTGGAATTTCCTCTCCAGAGCCCCAATCATGTTGCTTATTCTCCCCCCCCTCCTCCCCCCACTATGGAAGAGGGTGATGTGGGCTATTGTTTTACTCATTTGTTTCTTCTCTTAAATTAGATCACATCCTGGTCACATTTCCAAGCTTTTCTTTGCAACATTTAAGGGTGAGATTCTTTTATGAAAGCTGTGGTTCTTATGTGCTGTGGCTCTGGGTGTTAGAATACTAGAAACTGTCTCCAGAGTCTGTGCCTTAATCTGGTTCTGCCTGTGCACCTACAGTATACAGTGGAAAGGTCCTTCCATTGTTAATAGGTCATGATGTTGAGTTTGGGTAAGAGGGAGTGTTGATCTTTCTTCACACAGAACTGGTGGCCCGAATATCTCCTTCAGCTGATATGGAGGAGGGCCTGTTGCAGTAATGACTAGGGGTATGCAATGCAGTATGCTTATATCTTGGCCTGCCCCAGCTGCTTTGCTGTCCATTCACAAAAAGTTTGAATACTCAGGTTTTTTGAGGGGAGAGTGGATTTTACTTTATATATCTGAGTAGACGTTGCAAACAAATCATTTTTTGCAGTGTGCCTCTGAACATACTACCTGTAAGCCCCGCGCCCCCTTCCACCTTTTTGTTTTTTAATTCTTGCCTTTTGGTCATCTTCTGAATCTATTACTAAAGTATTTTTATTGTAGATTAGGTTCACACGTTACTTTTAATACTTATTTTTTTCTTTTCTTTACTGTTTGTTACTGAAGCTTCACCATGCAGCTACATCATTGGCAGCAGACCTGCTAAGATACCATGCAGATCACATGGTTTTGAAGGCATTAAAAATCACAGGCATGGAAGGAAATCTAGAAGCGGTAGCAGAATATACTTGTAAGCTATCAGAGCAGAAAGAGCAGCTTGTTGAGGTGAGTTAACAATTTTATTTTCAAATATATTTAATGTAAAAAATGCCATAATCTATTTAAATGAACTATTCTTCAAGGTGTTTTTCATGTTTTAATCTGTACAATGTGTATCTGATGCTACTGGACTCCACATTCTCCTTGAATATAGTATCTGAGTGCAGCATGAACTTCCTCGCTGCACCAAAATTTGAGTCTACTCTTACAGAATTGGACCCACCTCCCCAGCTGTGCAGCTCCTGTTACTGCTTGCTGTGGACATAAGAACCTCATAGCCTAATTTTTGGGGCCCACTGTCGCTGCATATTGGGGCCAAGATTTTCATAAATAGGAGTTTGAAGTTACGCTCTTAAATCCACATTTAAACACTTGCCTAGTCTCTCAAGAGTACAAAACAGGTTCTGTTGATATCAGTGGACGTTTTTAGGTGCTCAGCACACTTAAAATCATGGAAATTCCTAAATATGAATTCAGGAGCTTAACTTTAAGCAAGCATTATATAGATGCCAGAAGGTGTTTATGAGAAGAGTAAAGAGGCAACTTGCCAGTAACTGGAGAGTCCTCCAAGAGTTTTGCCTCCCCATGTGCATGCTTACTGCCCACCTTCCTGTCTTTCTAAGAATTCTGCTTTAAATTTTGGACTGTGAGATTTAGCAGAAGAACTGGTGATGTTAGGCACATACATCCTTTATGTAACCTTGGCCTTGGATGTTGGTGCTGCCAGAAGGTGCTTGTGTGGCATCCTACAAGCATTACTTTTTTAAAGGTTCTGATGTTGACAGTGCATGAGGGTACGTCCCACAGTTGTGAATGTGCAGAGGAAATACACTTGAAGAACTTAAGTAAGTAAGTACTCTCTCTATTTTTAGTTCCACCTCAACATCTGCTTTTGCTGTGTCTGTGTCTGAAGCACTGAGATAATTTCCAAATGTGATATTTAGATTAATCCTGCTCCTAGTAAATATAACAAACTGCAAGGTAGAGTTCTGTGTTTGAGAGCGTGCATAAGAGTAATTGCACTGGCTAGTGATGAATACTATAGTGAAAATTACATATGGACTTCAGTCATAAAACTAAGTGAAATGGGTTTGTAACTTTCTCAAAAGTTCTCTTTTTGGGCTGACAGCTTCTATGTTCCTTCTCAGCCTATAGGTGAGTTGTTGTTTTTTCATATTAAAAAGTGAATATATTTGTTCAGCATATAGCAGAAAACAATTTTTTTTAAGAATTGTTTTAAAATCAGCGTGACATTGTGTTACTGAAAGTTAAGTCAAAATGAGGTTAACTTTGAAATTGAAGTTTTCCATGTGACTAGTAATCACTGATTAAGTTTCTTGCTGAAATACATTTGTTTTCTGAGTTTAAAGCAGGGGTTTTCAAACTCTGGGTTGTGGCTTATAAGGGCAAGCTGCTAGCCTGGCCGCAAGACATTCTGTTTACTTGCACCTTTGCAAGTATGGGCAATCACATCTCCCGTTAGCCACAGATCGCTTTTCCCGGCCAATTGGAGCTGCAGGAAGTGGTTTTCCCAGTCCACACCACTGCCTGCAGCTCCTATTGGCTGAGGACAGATCCTCAGCCAACAGGAGCTGCGATTGCCCATTTCTGTGGAGGTGCAGGTAAACAAAGTGTCTCACAGCCAGCTAGTGAATTGCCCTTACAAGTCAGGATCCAGAGTTTGAAAACTCCTGGTTTAGTGTATGTTATGTACATGGCTACAGAGGACTATACATTGACTACCACTTGAAAAGCAGTTTGTAGTACTCTTGTGCTACAATTTCCCCTACAGAATTTTATTTGCCAATTTTTTAAATCTTTTGCATTTATTGAGCTGTGAGTGTACACTATGAAATCACTGTAGAATAGTGTTCCCTGTAAGCTGTGTGTGTGTGTGTGTGGCCACCCCAGAAAAGAGTCAGTTGCCGCCCAGTTGATAAGCAGAGCGCCCACAACTGGCAGCATGTGTTTCAATTGGTGGTGTACATCTACACATGCCTTGCTGCACAAACCAAAATGTATTCTGCACATAAAAAAACTTAGAAGTAATATGGCTTTAGAGATGAATACTGTTGGGGTTTTATTGGTATGTTTTCTTTTAAAAACGTCAGAATAAATGCTGTCCTTAAATGCACGCACTGCACGTGCTCATTGACTTGAGTGGAAATGCTGACTCAGATTAATTAAATACATATAATGCAGCATTAAACTGTTATGTTTAAAATTTAAACAACCATCAGGAAATATTGCTGTGAGGACCATATTTCAACGTGTTGATACATATCCTGTAAATTTTTAAAAATTAACACAAAGAGTAGTATTACATACAAAAAACCCCCACATTGTAAGAAAGTGTTTTTTTTTTTTTTAACATAGTCAAGCTTTTGAAAATTAGGAAATGCCAGGGTGATGATTACATTTACAACCTTAATTTTCCCCCTTTGTGCATTTGTATTGATAGTATGATCATATACTTAAAGATGATGTATTTTCCACCAACCTCCTACCTCATTCATTTCACAGGATGGACAGCTTTCTGGGAATGAGACAGCTGTTCAGTATTTTTATCTTCATCATTCAGTGTGTGGCATCTGCAATAATTACTGCACACTATCTAAAGCCTGTAATGAATACACGAGTATTAATTCCTCATTGTCTTGAGCGCTCATCATTGCAGTTTTTGAGTGTCTCATGAATATTAATGCATGTATATACATATTTCTTCTTTAGTAAGAGAACATTAACCCCATTTTACAGATGGGGAAAATTAATACATAGGTTTGGCTGAGGGCACATTGAATCAAGCGAAGGTAGGATCAGAACTTGTGGGTCCCCTAATTGACAACAATTATGTCATCAGCATCATACAAAATGTCTTTGGCATAGACTGGGATAGAGTTGAGTTCTCATGTGACATTCACCTGCCTTAACCACAAGACCTTTGTTTCTGTCTCTGCAGTTCCCTGTGTACCTGATAACTTCTGCAGAGAATAGCCTCATTCACTGTACAACATCTGCTCATTTTCTGAATGCTCTCTATACTGTGTAATGAATGACATGGGGTGCTATATGTTTGCAGTGGGGAAGAAATGTACTCCAGTAATTAAAGACTGCCCTACTGCATACCCACAAAGATGCAGTATTAAGGTTGCACAGCCAACATAAATTCTGGAACTTTTTAACTTACAAGGGTTAGACATTGTAACTAAATGTTTGTAATGTGGCATGAGTGGGTGATGCTTATCAGGTAACCAGTTAACCGGTTACCCGTCCACATCCCTAGTCTTGAGTTCCTTCCAGTTCTATGATTACTTGACTTGAAGATCAGACCGCTAAACATACTCTTAATTGGGGATGTCAACATGAAGTCCACTACACAATTAACCGAAAACCTGGGCTGATAGGATTAACCAATCGACTACACACACTTCCCCCTCCCCCTTGCTGCCTCTATAGCAGAGGCAGTGGGGTGGGGAGGGAGGTGGGAGCCAATAAGCCAGTTCCCCACGAGTTTAAGCCGGCTCTCTGCATGCGCCTAAGGGAAGAGGCAGGTAGTTGACTAATCGTGTAGTCGAAACAATGTATTGGCTACACGATTAGTCAGTAAGGGAATGTGCTCTGTACCAGCTCACGCCAGTCCAGGAGCTACCCCCGCTGCAGCCCAGCTTCTAGTACATTTAAACTGCAGAGCTGGAGCAGGAGTAGGTCTGCAACTGGCATGAGCCAGGACCGCTGTGCCTCTGCATTTTAAATGTAGTAACAGTTGCCTGGCTCTTACTGCATTTATAATGCAGAGCTGCAGCTGTCCCAGACTGGCACACATTGGATCCAGCAGCCCCTGTCCGTGGGGGGTCTCAGTGAGGAGCTGGGACCTCCCGCAGACAGAGGCTGCTTCGCAGCAGCCTGCCCTATCCCGCGCCCGCTGCATCAGGATGGGGGTAGTAGGTGGCACCATGGAGATGATTTTGAGGGAAACTGTCTTTTAAACTGGCTTCCCCCAGCATCGACTCCTTTTCCCCCCTGCCCTTGCTGCTTCTGATACAGAGGCAGAAAGGGGGAGGGAAAGCAAGTAGTTGACTTGACTACCCGATAAGCTTAGGCTTATCGGATAGTCAACTACATGCTTACATCCCTACATGTGCCAGCCCTGTAGAGCTGCTTGTACCTCCCTGCTGCCTCCCACAGAGGCGGCCAGCTCCCCTGAACGTGCCAGCTCCCACCTGCCCCCCTCCCATGTGTAAATGTGTGACCGCTAAAATTTCAAGCAGTTACACGTTTACACAAATACCCAATAGTTAACATCCCTACTCTTAATGTCACTTATTTTCTTAAAAAATTTCCTGAAATTTAGGAGGATAAAGAGGAAGGAGACGTAAGGGGGAAAATAGTTCTGTACTTTTTGTTAATGTTTTGAACTCACTTGAACCCCTTGCTGGAATTATGACCCAATAATTCATACATCTCTACTACTCCAGAGGCAGTTTCTGAAAAATTTATTGTACCTGATAGGTTTGCACCTTTTCTCAGCAATGAAAAGAAAATAAATTTTACTGCTATGTTACCCTTCTTTAATATATCTTATTTATCATATTATTTACTTTTCAAAATACCTTTTTTCTTAGACGTGTCGCTTGTTGAGGCATGTTTCTGGAACAGAGCCACTTGAAATTACTTGCATACATGCAGAAGACACCTTTCAAGTCACTGGCCCACAGGTATGAATACCTTTCATTTCATCACAGTTGAAGTAGAATTTTGTAAAATGGACATACATTAAGATAAAAGTGCCAGTCCAGTTTACAAAGAAATATACTCAGTATTGTAGTTGGTAGGTGGTGTAAACATTTCTAGAAAGGGGTACAAGCTAGATCCTCTGGTACATCATGATTTGTGCTCTGGGCATTTTGGAAGAGTGTGCAAAACTGGCATAAAGCTCCTACACACCCTGTTTGTTTTTCTGGACTGTGCTGTAGCTTCCAGACTGCTATAAGTTGTGCTGGCTTATGCAGCCATTTGGGACTGAATGCTAGAGATGTGTTAGCTTGAAAGCTTGTCTCTTTCACGAACAAAAGTTGGTTCAATAAAATATATATGATCTCATCCTTGTTGCTTGTAATATCCTGGGATCAAGGGGGCTACAAGAACACTATAAAAAGTTACATTATCTAAATAAACTAAACTAATTATGATAGAAAATGACAAACTAGAGTGGAGGAGTTGAAATGCCATGTACTTAGTTTTAACAAGCAACATATTCCCCAGGTGTAATCCTGTAGACCCTCATACATGAATAGTCTTTATGTATAAACATGGATCTTCTGACTTCAGTGGAATTACTTGCACATGTAAGGATTATTCAAATTATTAAGAGTTTGCAGGATATAAAACTAAAATTAACATGTCATGTAATACTTGTATTCATTTACTACTCTTTCCTCTTCTCCAGTATTTTGGAACTGATTTTTTTTAAAGCCACATATTCATAAATACACTCAGCACCAGAATGTTCCAGCTAAAGGCCTTAGAAGGATAACCTATGTTTGCCAAACGGATGTAATACTAATCCTTTCTTAATGTTGAAATTGTTTCTTGTTTTGTCTGGGCAGCTATTTGCAAATTAACCTGTAGCATTACACGGCAATGTGGTTTTCTTAACATTTGTTGATCTGTTACTGCGTTTTCTTCAGATCATTTCTGCTGCGG
The DNA here is from genome assembly GCA_032595735.1 of Pelochelys cantorii. Classification (NCBI taxonomy): domain Eukaryota; kingdom Metazoa; phylum Chordata; order Testudines; family Trionychidae; genus Pelochelys; species Pelochelys cantorii. The sequence goes on from CM064327.1 coordinate 146,740,210, forward strand.
AAACATTGACATTACATCCATCTAGTAAGATTGCAAAAGAAAATCTTGACGTGTTTTGTGAGGCTTGGGAGTCCCAGCTGAGTGACATGTCCATGTTGTTGAGAGAAATCAATGATGTGTTTGAGGGAAGACGAGGTAAGAGTACTGTTCATCATAACACATATGCATTCCACGTATTTGACCTGTTCCGCTAAGCTGCAGTCTAGCAAATAATGCTGTTTTCTGCAGATGGAGAAAAGATATTCTTTTTTCAATATGATAACTTGGTATCTAAGTAATATTACATCAGTACATTGGTTTTTATAGAAACAATGAGTGGGCGTTTGACTATCTGATCTGCTAAATAAAATACAGAACATGTGATTTTAAAAATTAAAGGTAAGACTGAGATCCTATAAAAGCATATGCATGTGCTTAAACTCCATGCCCTGTGAATAGTCCCACTGAAGTCAAATGGAACTGCTCCCGGTGCATAAAATTAAGCATGTTCTAAACCTAAGCAGAAATGGAGCCTAAAGGCTGAAGGAATTATATGGTTTTCAGAGCTACCTGATATGTCAATGAGTGATATCAAGCAAAATTATCATAAAATGCAATCAAAAAGTAAATTTAAAATCTATGACAAGTATAGTTTCATCATGGGGACTTAGCATGATTACTGTTAGCATTTCAGTTTTATTTTTGAAGTGTAGCTTGAAGCTTTCAAAATTTTTCCATTCTGATAGGCTTTTCATTGTCCAGTATTTCTGGAAAATAAATATTTATTTTAATTTTGTACTATTAGCTTGAATTCTATTCACTTCATAATGTAGTGAATGTAGCTATTTGATTTTTGAACTGCTGTCCTTTCTTCTGGATGGAATCTCTGACGACTCCAAATAATCTTGGGATGTTTTCTCTGGTTGGTAAGTTAACTGGTATTTCTACAACACATAGAATACAACCATGAAACTTTGAAGAACAAATCTGTGTTTACTCTCATTTTGGTATTGTCTCCTATATGGTATTCTTTTCTGAAAATTTAAAAAAATAATCTTGTATTTATTTTTATGTAATTTAAATTTTCTTCAAAAAGTTTGTCTTCAGTGCAGTTTGGCATATCACTTTCATTCAGTTAAATGTTTTGTCATTCTTCAAGTTATAATATAGAGTTACAATGTAACATGCTATATATTTAGGCTTGGCAGAATGCTATTTTTAATATAACTTTAATGGATAATATTGCAATTTTAAGCACTTTAAATTTTTTTATAGATTTAAATTTTCACCATTTCAGGAAATGACTATGTGTGGGGATTAGAGAATAATTATTTAATGACAGGAGACCATTGAGATTCAAAAAGTTAAATATTTGTGTTAAAACACAAATTGTCACCTCATGTGTCTAACTATATAAAGTAAATATCCTTAATTCAAACCCTAGCAAGTTCTGTCGCAGGAATTTCTTGCACTGTTTTAACTTCACCTAGCCGTACAATTCAGTTTTCCTCCATGGATACATGTTTTGTCTGTGAACATGTGTATGGCAAATAGAACTCTCTCTCTCTCTCACACACACACACACACAGACAAGCAAGCAAGCACACACCCCTCCATTCATTCACACCCATTCATTCCTGCCCTCTGGCAGTCACACACTTACATAGACATATAGGTTGCAGAAGGAGGAAAGACACTGGAGGGGAGCTTCTCAGGATCAGTGGAAGGAAAAAGAGAGTCTCATGTGCTCCTTTTCTTTATATAGTGTCTGAATGGCTCCTGTGACTCATTCACCTTGTCATCAGGGAGCATGCCCAGACTTCCCTTTATCCAGCAGGGAGCATGCCCATACTGTGATGACTCATTGCCATGTGGTCCATTGTTCCAAGCCTTCTTCAAACACACTCACTCTCTCTCTCCATTCACTGGGGAAAATGCAGTTTAGGGAAAGTTACAAGTAAGGTGGCTGCATGTTACAAAGATTACAAAGTTGCAGTTTACAGTAAATTTGAGAGTTACACAGATTACAGAGTTTGACACGGATCACAATAAGTTGCAGTTTAAAACCTTAGACTTTACAGTTTGGTGTAGCTTTAGAAAATCCATGTATATAAATCTAGTGAGCTCAGGCAGAGGCTTTTTTATGCAACAGCTCTTACTGTATATTTACTACAAAATATGGAGTAAATATTTACTTCTGTTTTTAAGACTGACTATGCAGTTTGAAATCAATTGAATTCTTACGTGTTTAGGAAATGGTTCATGTTACCTCATTGTTATGTTAGTGTTTCTTTTGTTATACTTTAAATGTTAGAACAGAACAGTGCTGTTTGTCAGCAACGTATGTACTTATCATTTGCAAAAATGAGTATGGATTTTTGAAATAGGTTAGAGGACGTTCCTAGCATGTCTTATTCTCGGCAGTTACTTTTCCTATAGTCTATCATAGGCAATGACTACAAGCCATATGGGTGCTCGACTGTTGTATGAGCCCAATGGCATTTGGTGCCAAATTGCTGCCATGGACATTCTGTGCTGTCTCCTTACTTTTTAGTGAACCTGTGCATAAGATAGCCATTATATGATTGCCAGACTCTGAAGGTGGAGGAAGTAGGAGTGTAGCACTTGCCAGCAGTGTTGGAGACCTGATACCTTGCATTCACAGGGCTGCATACATGTTGGCTATACCTGTTTTGCTGCTGCAGCAAGGGACATATTTCCAGTCACAGTGCAGGGTTTGATAACTTTGTATTAGCATATGTTCTTGTTTCCCATGGTAAATTATACTACTTATTATAATGCTGAGGTTGGCAAAGTTATCTTTATTTTACCTTGTACAAATGTGATCAGTGCTCTCTTTTGAGGAGTATGACTGAGTCTGTATAATAGAAGATAAAAATTTAGTAAGTGCCTTTTCTCCTTAATTTAGAAACTCTTATGTTTTTGAAATGATGTAGTTTTATATTGTCCCTCTAAAACAGTGTTTCCCAAATGGTGTTCTGCGGAACCCTGGGGTTCTGCAAAGTGAAAATAAGGGTTCTGCGAGAAAATTCCATTAAAATTATAAAATGTTATTGTAAAAAATGAATATTTAAGCATTTATGAATTTTATTGAAAACAATTTTCATTTGTGTTTGCCACGATAAGTATCCCTGTGTAATGCCAGCTTAGCCAGAGAGTGGGGACCATAATGTCACTACTCAGGCTGATGTCCATATAGTAGACTGTTATTAGGGGTTCCGCTAAACTCTTTCGAGTTTAAAAGGGTTCCTTGGCCAAATAAAATTGGGAAACACTGCTCTAAAACATTTGAATTTGATATGGAGAGTATGGTAGAACTAGTATTTAGAAACCTGAAAGAAACAAACATTTGCTGTTGACAAATGCTGAAGGGCGACCAAAATGTTTGTGGTGCATCTAATAAAATAAGCATTTTCTAAATTATTGTTTCGAAGTGTGTGTATATGTGTGTGTGTGTGTGTGTGTGTGTGTGTGTGTGTGTCATTTGTTGATTTACTTAGCAGGTGTGTCGGTGTTCATTAAAAACAAGCTATGCACTTTGCAAACTAAGACTTGATAATTGACATGAATTAAATAGAAAGCCTTCATTAAAAGCAGCAAAATTCACCCTGGTCGTAGGAAGATGCAACTCAGTTTGTTTCAGTGGAGTTATTGTAGTTTACACCTACGTAAAATTTTGCAAATTGTTTTTATGATAAACAGGTTTTTACAGGGCTGCGAAGTAACTGGGTATTTAGCTCATGAGAGAATTACTGCATTGATCTTCAGGACTGACCATACCAAACAGTTGCTTTCTGATTGAAGGAGAGTTGAGCTCAATCTGCCTGCTGTAACTCTAGAACAGAGTGCCTGAGCCAACCATTGCAGTCAGTGGATATCTTTTTCATTGAGAAAAAGGGAGCAAGTGAGCAAAGCACATTCCCCTTCTTCAATCTCCTCCTGCTCTGTAAAGTGAAAGAATAATCCTCTGACAGATGAAGGAACAGGGAAAAGATTGAGGGGTAATATTGGAGAAATTGAGGGGGAAATTAGGGTAGAACAACTAGAAGATGGAATAATAACAAGCAAGATGGAAGAAGAGAGGAGAGATGAAAGGATAAAAATTGAAAAAGAGGGGAAAAATATATCTTTGTAGAAAGAGAGGGATAGAATGGAGTTAAGGAAAAGAAAAAGAACCAAGGTGTGGCACGTATTCTTTTTGATATTTTAATAGAAAGGTGAATTCCAAAACAATTAAATACATGTAAATATAAAATATTTTGTGTATACACGGAACATTCATATTATAGATATAAAATCCCTTGAATAAACTGATGTGGGTGATTTCCTTGTCGATGATGACTTATCTTGGACTTCAATAATTTTGCCTTTAGAAGACATGATCTTGTATTTAATGGCTTTAAAAAAACAGAGTAATCTCACTTGCCACTACATTAACAACAAAGTTCACACAGGAGTCTCACTTGCAGGACTTCAGCTTCTACCACAAAACAGGCTGAGAACTCCTCTAGCTCTTAGCATTTTACCTCTCTCAGGCAATGGTAGTTGAATGTTTCACTTGTGTGCCTTTTCCAATTGTCAGTGCCCAGTCCCCTTCTAGAATCTTCATGATGGTTTTCTAAGTACAGTCAGCAAAGATGTTCCTTGCTTGAGCTGTACGTTGGCTTTGTTCTCTTCTGGTAATTGCTGTTGTTTCCTTCCTTTTGTTTACACTCTTCTCCCACTCAGTTCCTTTGTTGTTTGATTGGGGAGGGAGGTTGCGTGGGCATGCAAAAAGCTTTCATTTGGGTCTCGTTGCACTTGTGACTATATTGAGCCAGTCTCCATGAGCCTGTGTTCCATTTTCCTCTCACATCAAGGGTTTTCAGCTTGTCAGTTTGAGATTGCATGCATAGCACCTTAGGTATTTGGTACATATGAACTAGGATAGTTGGTGCTACAGTGCTTGAAACTTTTGATAGTTTTCTTTCTTTGGGCTCTCTATGTGGTTTTCCTATAGTGTTTCGGTCCCTTTTGACAGCTTGGCACACGATGCCATCCAGAACCTTTGCTAATGTATAACACTCTTCATTGCAGAGCTTGGTCCGCTTGGATGGGACTGGCATGGGTACCTGGCCTAGCTCCTGCTGCACCTGCTCCAGGCTGGAAAGGGGCTCCTGCTGCTTCCTTGCTGCCACCTGGTTGCCCAGTGTGGGGGAAGGGCAGTGAGTGCTGAAGGAGCGCCTGTTTCCATGTGGGACAGACGTTCATTAGACATACCTTCATAAAGGTTTTATGACTGGCAATTTTGGGGGGGGGGGGCACCATGCATAACTCACAGATGGCTTCACTGCTCCTGAGTGATGCAGCCGTTCCAGACTCATGCCGGTCAAATGTGTGACAATACCACGTGTTCTGCATATCGCATATTTTATGTGTGCCCGTGCAACCATGTATTGCATGTTGTTCGTTACTTCTTTTTACATTAAGATGTGCCGTTTCTTGATTGTCTTTTAGTACTTCTGGGGGAGGGTAACCTGCGATGATGGTAAAGAAAGGAATTCTATACTCAGAATTTTTCTTTGCAGATATTATCTTGCAGGATTCCTGCTCATGCACCCACCTCAGTTTGGGGTTCTGTTTTTGAGGCAAGGTTTTGGATTTTATTTATTTTTTCCATCCTTTAGCCTGTCTTCTCCTTGGTGAGCATGGGGATGCTGGAAGCTGGTTGTTTGGTTATTGGCTTTTTTCCCCCTTTCAAGTAGTTCTTGTTCCTGTGTATTTCAGAATTAATAGGGAGGGTCTAGAGGCAACAGAGGTCAGAATGGAGTGAAATGGAAGGGGCTTGTGCTCAGCGATCAGTGCCTGAGGGTTAAAAATCTAAATACTAGCGGAGTTCCTGGCTTGTTTGTCTCTGGAAGCAGAAGGTAAAGAGTGCAAATTCTGGGTGAGCTTTAGAGAGGTTTACAGGCTAATATATTTCTTTTATAATTTAAAGTGAAGGGAGGGTGAAACCAGAAGTGTTCATTGAAATCTGCATACAAATATTCTTGTGTTATTCTTAGGAGAGAAGCGTGCTTACCTATCACTTCCCAGGCCAGGGGTAAGTTTTGTGGGTTGCTTCTTGTTGTACATTTGTTGATAACTAACTGATTCCTACACCTTGCATACTGCTTGTGTATTAACTACCTTGTAAAGATACAGACAATAAAACCTTATTAATGCACACCTTGACTGTATGGCCCTTTGAAAGTTACTGGATATTTTGGGATTTGTTAGTAAATGATTAAACTCTTTAAAAAGCCCAGGTAATTCACCATAAAATATTAATTTGATTTATTTCACAATGCTTACTTCATTTTAATTGTACTTTGCAATGTACAGAGTGTCTTGACTTTATTTTTACAAAAGGTACCATAGTGCATTTATTATTAGTGTCATAACTGCACTGTAATATATTGTAAAATAAAATAAGTTTTGTAACATGACACATTCCCACACTGTTCTCTGAGCTAGTAACTTCTTTTATTGAAGGAGAAATTGGCTTGTTTGTGTGCATACCAGGAAGTGTCTACACTAACAAGGTACTACTGTCTGTAAATAATTGTTTTTTCATTCAGACTTTGTCATTTTTATGTGAAAAATCAGTTTATTACCATGCTGCACAATAGGTCAACAGATCAATCTAGATTATATAATAAACTGTTTCTGAAAATATCCATCTGCTAGTAAGTCCTGTTGTATTACTGCAATGCAGTAATAAAAATAACAAAATAATGTACTACATACTAGTCCTCTCTTGGGAAGAGGGGAATGATAGATATTGTCTCCAGCTTTATTTTCTGATCCCCTTTCTAAACCTGCAGAATTGAGAAGTTGGTAATATGGCATTATAATTTATTCTTCATCCTTCTTTGAACACTTCTGCAATTTCAAAAGCAGTACTTTAATTGTTACTTTACCCTTAAGGAAAAGGTATAGTATATTAAAGATTGGTTAATTCTTGAGCCTGCTCAAGGGTTTACTTAAGATTTAAGTGGTGCTCATTTTGGAAGTAAGTAAGTTGATTTGAGGGGAGAAGACTAGAATTTTTTTTAGTTAACTGCTTCAGAGACTACTGATATGTGGTTTGTCCCCAGATGAACCATCTGTGTAGCATTTGGTTTTGGAATATAAATCATACCACTCTACTGTCTTTCATAGAATCATAGAAGATTAGTGTTGGAAGAGACCTCAGGAAGCCACCTAGTCCAATCCCCTGCGCAAAACAAGACCAATCCCAACTAAATCATCCCAGCCAGGGCTTTGTCAAGATGGGATTAAAAACATCTCAGGATGGAGATTTCACCCCCTCCCTAGGTAACCCACTCCAGTGGTTTACCACTCTCCTAGTGAAATCGTTTTTCTTGATATCCAGCCTAGACCACCTCCATTGCAATTTGAGACTATTGCTCCTTGTTCTGTCATCTGCCACCACTGAGAAGAGCCTGGCTTCACCCTCTCTGGAACCCCCCTTCTGGTAATGGAAGGCTGCTATTAAATCCCCCTTCACTCTTCTCTTCTGCAAACTAAATAAGACCAAATCCCTTAGCCTCTCCTCATGAGTCATGTGCTCCAGCCTCCTAATCATTTTTGTTGCCCTCCGTTAGATTCTCCAATTTGTGGATATCCTTTCTGTAGTGGAGGCTCCAAAACTGAATGCAATACTCCAGCTGTGGCCACCTCAGCAATGCCGAAAGAGGGGAATGATCACTTTGAAAGCTCTTATTCATTTCCCTTTGATTCTCAGGTGGCCATGATAGAGCAGAGCAGCGCAGGAGGGCAAAAGAGTTGAGAGATCAAGAAAGAGAAAGGAGGTTGCATTGTCGAATACTGGAAGATAAATTGAATTTTTCCTGTTGATTTACTAGTCAGAATCCCTGTTCCCTCTGAGACAGCTTCATGTGTAAAAAGCTTAATATAGGAAAAAGAATAATTCTGGTTGGTTCCCCATTGCTGGCTCTGTACCCACACTGCTTGAGAATAAATATCAAACAGATGAAAGTAGTATAAAGTATAGGAAAGAAAAAAGGTGTGGTATGGTAGAGGAAAAGAGGGGAAAGTACTTAAGAAAGGGAGGTGGAGTATAGAGATGATATAAAAGAGGAGGGAGATACAGACACACACAAATTGGGACAGATTCATATTTGAAAAAGAGCGGGGGTAAAAAACTGTCAAGAACAGTTTTGTGTTGGACAATGCTGATTTGACAAAAACAGAATGTTTCACGGGAACACATGGAAACTAGCATGGGAAGCAGTTAAACATGTTGTTGTTCTTCAAGTGCCGGCCCCTGTATGTGTTCCGCACATGAGTGTGCATGCACACCTTCTGCCTGAGTCTGGAAATTCTAACGAGCTCTGGCAGTACTTCTCCTCGTGCTTCGGACTGAGGACATAAGAGGTAGGGATGTTAATTTTTGATTAATCAGCTAATCGAGTAGTTGATGGAGTTTCCATCTTTTAGTCAATAAGGGGGGGGCGCTCGCTATCCCACTGCGCCTCTTCCTGATAAATGTACACGAGGCGGCTCCTGTACATTTTAAAGGGAGACACAGCGGAAAGCTGCAAGGGGTAGCGGGGGAAGCAACTAGTTGAATTCCTACTCGATTACCTGATGAGCAAATGCTTATTGGTTAGTAAACTAGTTGACTAGTCGCTTACATCCCTAATAAGAGGCAGTGTGAGCCAACGTCTCTCCATATCCTTCTAACCGCTACTTGGCCGAAGTTGGAATCCCTGTGTCCCACAGATTTCTCCTGCTTTTATCCTTAATAGTCTGCAAACAAATTTTTAAATAGTTTTTTATATTAGTATAATTAGTGTAAATAGTTAGTTCCTCACCTTGGTCTGGGACGGTGCCTAGCGTCTCTGCATTCAAGAGCTGTGTCGACAGCTTGTGTGAGATGCATATTGTAGCAAAGCGTGGCTTTTGTCACTCCTTTCCACCACAAACATGCAAAGTTCATGAGCTTTGATTAAGGAAACCCCTCATGGAGAAGACTGAGACCTCACTTGGATCTAGGCCAGCGAGGCCACTTTGTACATTGACTCCATTACATGAGCAACTCCCCTTAAAGCACATACTTAGGAGACTTTGCACCCCCTCCTAAAGCCCCTCCCCCAGGCCAGAATCCTCTCTGGCACCCATTCTCCTTCTCTGACCCTACACTCCAATCCCCTGACCCAGGTCACAACCCCCTCCTTCATCCAAACACCCTCACAGATCTCACAGCGTCTCATGCAACCCAGTCCCATAACCCATGCGCCCTTCTGCACCCAACCTTCATCCTAGACGCTGCATCTCCTGCACAGGAAAGTGTGGCCCTCGACCACTTTCCAAAAAACTTGGAGTGGTCCACCACCAAAAATTATTGCCCATCCCTGGACTAGGGGCAGTTGGCTACCGTGTCTGCCAGGTCCCTGCTTACTGAGCCCTAGCACTATAGCCTGCTAACTGCCCAGCCCCTGCCTTGGGGTGAGATGTACTGACTCCTTGGCAAACCTGTTCCCACTAGCTGCCTATCTGGGAACCCACCCCTGTCATGCCCAGCGGAACGCTAACGCCAACCTGCTAATTCCCCAATACAAGCCTGAGATCCCGGCAACATTGTGAGGCATTGTCCTCCCTCCAACCCAGAGAGGAAGGAAGGGTCACTACTTGACTACGTTCCCCAAGGTTATTTCTGAAATCCATATCAACAAAGCTATCCACTTTACCTGTTTTCTTCCTGAAACCCCATGCTTCTGCTGAGGAGAGGAGACTTCACTCCTTCAACATCAGACACACCTTGCATTCTACTTGCACGAGGACCATACATGTCAGAAAATCACTTCGGCTATTTCTTGCTATAGTGGACGGAACTTGAGGACAAGCAATATCCTTTCAGATGCATCTGATGAAGTGGGTCTTTGCCCATGAAAGTTTAGGCTCCAATAAATCTGTTAGTCTATAAGGTGCCACAGGACTTCTCGTTGTTTATCCTCTCAGAGAATCTCTAAATTGATTTCTGGTTACATCGTGTGCTATGGATTAGCACATTTCCCTCTGCCCTGGGGTAAAAGCACATTCCACAGCATCCCTGCCAGAAGTACTGATGATACGGATCATACACAGAGTGCCTACCTGGCGTTCCATTTACAAAATATTTTGCTAGTTCAGGCCTCTTCTCACCCTCTTTCTTCCCCCTTCCCCCTCCCCAGTCTCAACACGGCTTGTCAGTCACCCACATGTGGAATATACATAAGGGTCAGCACTCAAAATAGTGGAGGTTGTTTCCCTGTAAGTGGAAGGTCTTCGAAATGTGTGGTTCCTGTCCATGCACTGTCTGCCCTCTGTCCCCTCTGCTTCAGAACCTCCTTGATTCACAGCAAGAGGAGGAACTGAAGAGGCTTCAGTCCTCACTTCCTCTTACATGCTTGGTCTAGAACATGAGAAGGACTGCTGAGCATGTGTGGGCCAATAGACACTGCTTGTTAGACTTCCGGATTGGGCATACAGCACGCATGTGCACTCTCATGTGGAATACAGTTAGGGGACCACACATCTCGAAGAACTTCCATTTCAAGTAAGTTACCTCCATTTCCAACTGTGTTTTGATTTCTGTTATTTTATTAATTATAATAGAAAAGTCAAAATATTTAAACGTTTACATACTGTACATGATAAATTATAATAAATCAATATGATGAAGCTGAAACAAAATACTTCTGGGCTGCGTCTAGATTGGCATGATTTTCCGGAAATGCTTTTAATGGAAAAGTTTTTTCCGTTAAAAGCATTTTCGGAACAGAGCGTCTAGATTGGCACGGACACTTTTCTGCAAAAGCACTTTTTGTGGCAAAGCGTCCCTGGCCAATCTAGACGCGCTTTTGCGCAAGAAAGCCCCGATCGCCATTTTAGCCATCGGGGCTTTTTTGCACAAAACAATACCACGTTGTCTACACTGGCCCTCTTGCGCAAAAGCATTTGCGCAAGAGGGCTTTTGCCCGAACGGGAGCAGCATAGTATTTCCGCAAGAACACTGATGATCATACATGAGATCGTCAGTGTTCTTGCGGAAATTCAAGCGGCCAGTGTAGACAGCTGGCAAGTTTTTCCGGAAAAGCGGCTGATTTTCCGGAAAAACTGGCCAGTCTAGACACAGCCCTGGAGTATTTCATAAAGAATTCTGAGATGTTGATGTTTTTGCCTTGATTAAAGATGAAACCAAATTTCAAAATCTCAGAATTCCCACGACACTGTTTTTTTTCAAGTAGTCTAACCTATTGTAAAAGGTTACACACACAGCTACACACCATGCTTGAGAAACTTGTCACTACCTTCTTTCCCTTAGCAAATGGCTATACCAGCATTAATAGGAGGAAATTATGGCCAGTTATAATTAGGTAGATCTATGTGAAATGTTAAGACATAGCTAAAACATATAGGAAGTGTTATTTACAGACAAGGGAAATCCTGCATCTTGCATGGGAGACCCATGTCTGAGAAGACAACATCCTCCTTTAAGTTGTCCTGCATAGAGTATATTACTGGCTGCATTGCTTCGGGCTTGTCTACACAGGGGCACTCACCCCTGTGTGGGCCAATAGACCCAGTTAATGCTAATTAAATAAAGAAATGTGCAGCCCATGACAACTTACTAAGATTTGTGAAGTGGCCTCCCTGCTGAAATTATTGCCCACTCCTGGGAAAGTTAACATTAATTAAAGGTGTAAAGTTTAAGTGCATTAAACTCCTATGTGGATGTTCTTATTCAGAAATAAAGAGCCCTTCGTTTGCTTAAGTAGGCAACAGACTGTGGCATGGGTATCAGTAATAGTATTACTCCATTTGTGCCTAGCAACCTCAAGCAGGATTGATTCTGCACTGTGCCTGATGCTTTACAACAGTTTTTCCCAACCACGGGCATACCTACCCCTGCGGGGATGCAGAGCTGTGCGGAGATCTATGTCAGCTCATCTAGATCAGTGTTTCTCAATTTGAGGGATGTGAGATGGGCTTAAGGGGATGACAAGCATGGTAATTGCCTGGATCCCCGTGGCACACAGGGGCCCCCACAAAGCTAAGTTACACATCTCACCCCCAGGTGGCAGGGCTTGGGCTTCAGGCTCTTGAAAGAGGTTCACTGGTTGGAAAAATTGAGAACCACTGCTTTACAAAACACAGGCAGCCAGATTCTGAGGGTATTGCATTGAAGAGTAGCTTAATTCACAATTGCATTGAAGTCAATGAGATCAGTCATGGAGTCAGGTGTTACTCAGCCTGACATCGGAATCTGGCCCACAGTAAGACTCTTATAAAAGAGAGTAGTTCCATGGTATGAGAAAAGCAGCATCTCTGCTGAATGTTCCTGTGTCAGCCTCCAGCCATTACAGTCAATAAGGATCTGAGTGGCATAGGAGGGCAGCAGCAGCCCCCAGAAGCCCCTCTTGGGTTTGTATGGATTTCAGTTTGGGAACCTGCTAAAGAGCTGAGTCAGCCACGAGCAACTTCTTTCTATAGCTTCAAAATCACCCCTGAGGAGTGATAGAGAGAGATGCAGCTATCCACAAGGACCACTTAGTTTCTGAACAGGTTATGCTGCCATGAAGGAGGGACGTTATGGAGTTCGAGTGACTCTTCTGAAGTCAAAGGAGCAGAACTTGCTGTTATTTCCTTAGGCACAAATCATGCCCCAAGAAATGTTTCAGAACAAACCTCAAATAGAAAACAATTTCCCATTCCTTAAACAGAAAAAATCTCTGATAGGGAGCATGTGTAGGCCTTTGACTTAGTTACTAAAATCACATTCTGCAAAGTATTTATAAAGATTATCTTATATTTTATTCAATAACTTGTTACTAAATTGACTGGCAATACCTTTTTATAAACTGTTTTCTTCAATTTTTTTTTTGTTTGAAACAGAAGCATAATGCAAATCTGAAAGCACTAAAGCCAGTCAAACTGGATAGTGAGGTAAGATGCCTTCCTCAATTTAGTATTGAACCTTATAATTATTTGTTCAGTTCTTATAACGAATGTGCTTAGTGGGAAAAAATGCAGTAAGTTTATCATGCACAGGAACAAGCAAAACTTGGAAAACTTGGATTGGAACTGCATTTGCTCACCTCTGATGTAGACTCTGAGACTGAGAAATGGGAGGACCAAGAAAATGAGATTGTGCGCTATGGACAAAGTATATCCAGCATGGCCCACTCTATGTACTTATTTACCAGGTAACTACTCTGAATACATTAAAAAAAATGTAGAACGAGAGAGTTTTTGGCTTTCTTGAGAAAGCAGAACATTAAAGGGACCTATAATTGAGTTCCATTCATATGCCTTCTCATTTTGTATTCTAGTGTATAATACTTCATTAGTAAAAACAGCTTGGTAAGCTTTTCTAAGTTTTGGATGTTATTTTGTTGGCAAGCAGCTGTTTTAGGATCTTCTATGAAGGATTTTTTTTAAACATACCCTGAAATTTTGAAAGCTGACTAAGTGTGTCACAATTCTCATTTGAAAGTCAAATGGTAATTGTCAAATTAACTCTCTTAGTCAGCTTTGAAAACTTCAGTTCTTATGTTAAAATAATCTTGACATTCAAATGTAATTAACAGTTTTATAAAGTAAAAAAGTCATGTTAGATTTAATCCTTCTTTAACTTTAGATTTCTTGCCTTACGAAAAGGTTAGCAATATTCTGTTTTTCAACATTGTGAAAGCTGCAATTATGATTGCAGCAGGGATTTCATAACCCCATAGTCCAGTGTTTGTAACTTCCTGAAAAAAAATAATCTTGCACTGTCTAGATGTGATTTTTTTCCATTTTGATATTTAGTAAACCCTTGCAGCTACTGAACTTATTGAAGAATGAAAAAACTTACTGCTTCAGCATCTTATGACGTGCTAACTACTAAACACAAATGACAAAAATAGCTTTTAGATTTTACATTTAAATATCCCTTAATGTGTAATCATCTCCCCCACTTGGATTGGTGATTAGATTGGAGTTAGTCTTAAAAAATCTGAAAGGTTATAGCTGACAAAAATGACTACTAGTTAGGATATTGAAAATGTACATTTTATACAGTGCAGGCAGGTTAATATTTTGAGAAGTTTTTAATATTTGCTTTCCCTGATTTATTTAAATATGTAACTTTTATGTCCATTAGTGAAAGTTGCAGCTATATAACGGAATATTTACTTGAGGCAAATCAAATTGAAACAAAGGAATTTAAAACAACTAGTAAGCCACTCACTATACAGTGAAGATGGGATAGACTTCAAGGATAATGAAACTAAATGTATACTTTCCTTTTATTTTCAGTAAATATTACAATGGTAGATCATGAGGGCTGTTGCCCCTTTCTTATCTGAAGAGGCTGATCAAATTTCAGAGATTTTAGAGTTATAGACTCATAGACTTTAAGGTCAGAAGGGACCATTATGATCATCTAGTCTGACCCCTGCACAATGCAGGCCACAGAATCTCACCCACCCACTCCTAGAGTAATCCTCTCACCTATATCTCAGATATTGAAGTCCTTGAAACAATGGTTCAAAGACCCCAAGATGCAGACAATCCTCCAGCTGTGATCTGTACCCCATGCTACAGAGGAAGGCGAAAAACCTCCAGGGCCTCTGCCAATCTACCCTGGAGGAAAATTCCTTCCCGACCCCAAATATGGCGATCAGCTAAACCCTGAGCATGTGGGCAAGACTCACCAGCCAGACACACAGAAAGTTCTCTATAGTAACTCCTAGCATCCCTCCATTGACCTATTTACCACTGATAATGAATGGTCAACTAGTTACCAAGATCATGTTATCTCATCAAACCATCCCCTTCATAAACCCATCTAGTTTAATCTTGAAGCCAGGTAGATATTTTGCCCCCACTACTTCCCTTGGAAGGCCGTTCCAGAACCTCACTCCTCTAATGGTTAGAAACCTTCGTCTAATCTCAAGTCTAAACTTCCTACTAGCCAGCTTATATCCATTTGTTCTTGTGTCCACAGTGGTATTAAGCTTAAATAATTCCTCTCCCTCCCTGATATTTATCCCTCTAATATATTTAAAGAATGCAATCATGTCCCCCCTCAGCCTTCTTTTGGTTAAGGTAAACAAGCCAAGCTCCTTGAGTCTCCTTTCATAAGACAGGTTTTCCATTCCTCGGATCATCCTAGTGGCCCTTCTTTGTACCTGTTCTAGTTTGAATTCATCCTTCTTAAACATGGGAGACCAGAACTGCTCACAGTATTCCAAATGGGGTCTTACCAATGCCTTGTATAATGGCACTAACACCTCCTTATCCCTACTGGAAATACCTTGCCTAATACATCTCAAGACCATTAGCCTTTTTCACGGCCATGTCACAATGGTGGCTCATAGTCATCCTATAATCAAACAGGACTCCGAGGTCCTTCTCCTCCTCCATTACTTCCAACTGATGTGTCCCCAGCTTATAACTAAAATTCTTGTTATTAATCCCTAAATGCATAACTTTACACTTCTCACTATTAAATTTCATCCTATTGCTATCACTCCAATTTACAAGGTCATCCCGATCTTCCTGTATGATATCCCGATCCTTTTTCTGAATTGGCAATACCTCCCAACTTTGTGTCATCTGCACATTTTATCAGAACACTTCCACTTTTGGTGCCAAGGTCAGCAATAAAAAGATTAAATAAAATTGGCCCCAAAACTGATCCCTGAGGAACTCCGCTAGTAACCTTCCTCCAACCTGACAGTTCACCTTTCAATATGACCCGCTGTAGTCTCCCCTTTAACCAGTTGCTTATCCACCTCTCAACTTTCATATTAATCCCTATTTTTTCCAATTTAACCAATAATTCCCCATGTGGTACTGTATCAAATGCCTTACTAAAGTCGAGGTAGATTAGATCCACTGCATTTCCTTTATCTATAAAAAATCTGTTACTTTCCCAAAAAAGGAGATCAGGTTGGTTTGGCACAATCTACCTTTTGTAAAACCATGTTGTAATTTGTCCCAATTGCCATTAGCCTCAATGTCTCTAACTACTTTCTCCTTCAAAATTTTTTCCAAGATCTTGCATACTACAGATGTCAAACTAACAGGCCTATAGTTACCCGGGTTGCTTTTTTTTCCTTTCTTAAAAATAGGAACTATATTAGCAATTCTCCAGTCAAATGGTACAACCCCTGAGTTTAGAGATTTATTAAAAATTTTTGTAATGGACTTGCAATTTCATGTGCCAGTTCCTTTAATATTCTTGGATGAAGATTATCTGGGCTCCCCGATTTACTCCCATTAAGCTGTTCAAGTTTGGCTTTTACCTCGGATATGGTAATATCTACCTCCATATCCTTAGTCCCATTTGTTATGTTACCATTATCCCTAAGCTCTTCATTAGCCTCATTAAAGACTGAAGCAAAATATTTGTTTAGATATTGGGCCATTCCTAAATTATCCTTTACCTCCACTCCATCCTTAGTAATTAGCGGTCCTACTTCTTCTTTTTTGTTTTTTTCCCCTATTTATATGGCTATAAAACCTTTTACTATTGGTTTTAATTCCCTTTGCAAGGTCCAACTCTACCTGACTTTTAGCCTCTCTCACTTTGTCCCTACATGCTCTAACCTCAATAAGGTAGCTTTCTTTACTGATCCCTCCCATCTTCCACTCCTTATATCCTTTCTGCTTTTTCTTAATCACCTCTCTGAGATGCTTGCTCATCCAGCTTGGTCTAAAATACCTGCCTATAATTTTTTTCCCTTTTCTTGGGATACAGGCTTCTGACAGCTTCTGCAACTTTAACTTAAAATAATCCCAGGCCTCCTCCTACCCCCAGCTATATCCTCTCTTACTTCGTTTTTCTCCCTCTCAGTGTTAAAATCTGGGGTAGAGATTACCTGGACATCTCCCAACCGTCTCCCCCAAATTCCTAGTTTAAAGCTCTCTTAATCAGTTGAGCCAGCCTCCATCCAAGAAGTCTATTTCCCTCCCTACTTAGGTGAAGTCCATCCCGAGAGAACAGTCCTCTGTCCATAAATGCCTCCCAGTGACCATACATCCCAAAGCCCTCCTTATAGCACCACTGCCTAAGCCATCTATTGATCATCATAATCCTGTCACATCTTAGTTGCCCTTCTCTAGGAACAGGCAGAATGCTACTAAAGATCACCTGAGCCTCAATTTCCTTGAGCATCCTCCCCAGCCTAGCATAGTCTCCCTTAATTCGTTCCAGCGAGAATCTAGCCGTATCATTTGTTCCTACATGAAGGATGATCAATGGATTCCTTCCTGCTCCCTTAATAATCCTCTTCAATCTCAGTTCCACATCCTGTATCTTAGCACCTGGCAGACAGCACACCCTTCTATTCTCTGGATCAGCTCTGGTTACAGGCCTATCTTCTCAATAAGGAGTCCCCAATCACGTAGACCTGCCTTTTCCTAGTGACAGTGCGATTCTCTGGTCTATCTCTTGCTTCCTCTGGCTGCAAGTCCTTGTCATTCCTGTTTTCCCTTGTAATCCTCTTTAACCCATCCTGTATCCTCCTGATGTTCATTATTGGTATTGTCTTCATTAACTCTTCCCCTTTATCTATGGGACTAGCCACTCTTCTCTTCTTCCTTACCCTTCCATCTTCATTATCTACCTGCTGTACCCCTTCTTCATTCTCCAACTCCACATACATGTTCTTGAGCTCTATTTTTCCTTCACTGACCCATCTTTTCCTCTGCCTGGTTCTCTTAGTCACATGCTTCCACTGTCCATTTTCTTCGCCCAGCAGTCCCCCCTCTGAGGCCCTTGATCCTGCTTCCATCTGCATATCTAAACTTTCCCCTTCTGCCACGTTATGCCTTTGCTCCATCATCTGCTCAAACCCCCTTCTAAACTCGACCAGAGTTTCCACCTGCTCTATCAGGCGGCACTTCATGCAAACAAAACTCCTTTCAGGTAACCCATCCAGAATCATGTACATACCGCAGCTACCACATCCAATCATCCTCCTTGTGTTCTCTACTACTTGGGCCATGGCCACTACTGCCTCTGTGTTTTATCTGCTTTCTCACCAAAATCCTATTAGTCCGGTGAACACAAAAACAAACCAAAACACCCCCTCCACAGCAAAAACAAACCCCAAACAAGTCCCAATATCCAAACTCCCTTTACAAACTCCTACTCAAACTCCCCTGTTTACAGCTCTGTTTGGTGGCTCCTGTGCCGCTACAGCTATCTATGCCGCTGCCTGACTAGGACCCCTAATCAGTGAAGCCCCGCCCCCTAATCAGGGCTCAGCTTCTCTCCCAGCACACTGCCCCTACAAGCCTCTACACATACAAACAATACAAATACAAACTTCTCCTCCAACAGAACTCCCACTCAAACTCCCCTGTTTACAGTTCTGTTTGCTGGCTCCTGTGCCACAGTTGATGTTAGAAACTGATGGTCTGGTATTTTCTTTGGTGAATGCTTATTTACAAGGAATGTACAAAGTTCTGTTTCTCTGAATGCAGGAGGAACCAAAAACAAAAGGAGCACTTTTTAGCTTACAGCCCTGAGCTTCTTTAGCCAACACCAGACCCAAAAGCGTTCTTGCTAGCTTCTTTCCCCTCTGATCACACTGTGCCTACATGCAACTGTTTGGCTTATCTTGCTTTTTAAGTCTGTCTCTCTCTTTGTTTTGCTTATTTTCAGTTTGTGTGTTCTGCCCACACACACCTACATATCTCTGCAAAAGCCTTCTGCCCAAATGGTGCAAACTCTTGGGTGGGTTCACAACCCCCACTTTTCTTAGATAGGAAGAGACTTCTTATTAGCTCAGTCTAACAGTTATGTTAATTTAAAGGCATCTTCCTACTCAGCCTCAAAGAGATTTATCATCAAAGCAGTCTCACCATAAACAGACAGATGCCTGACTGCTAATGGGAATGCATGTATAGAAATAGAAATTACTACAGCCAAGGTGGAAGCAAAACCCAAAGAATTTAATGCATTCAGGTTAGGGAGATGTGATCACTTCTATCACAAAGTACGGTTAAACCTTTGTTACCCAGCATTCTGTTAACCAGAAAACTTTAACCGGCATTGCCCCCAGCCACAATATTGTCACATCTTCAGGCTCACAGGCCTGGCTTGGTTTACCATGACTGGCTTAACAATTCTTTATTTAAGTACAAATCATCTTTAACTCAAAATAGAAATGTGAGACCAACTGCCTCTCACTACAAAACTACCAGTATTAAAAACTTGAGTTTTACTATTATTGTCCATTGGTTTTTCCTAGGTTGATGGGCCCCTCAGATAACCGGAATTTTTAGATAACTGGAACGCCCTAATCCTTGAGCATGCTGGATAACACAGGTTTTACTGCACTAAAAAAATGGGCACATGAAATTGCATGTCCAGTAGCAAGGATGTTTAATCTGTCCAATCAGGAATGATACCACATGATTAGAGAACAACAAACATAGTACCTTTATTTAAGAAAAAGTTGTCCGGATAACCGCAGACCCATTATTCTGACCCCAATAGTATGCAAAACCTCAGAACAAGACACGGAGATAAATGGAAAATAGGTTATAATGAAAAATGGGGTTTTACCAAAGATAAATTGTACAAGACTAATATGATAGTATTTTTTTTTTTAATAAAACTGGTGTTGGTATTTTGTTTTGGATATTTTTAGACCAGAGAAATGTTAGATTAGATCTGGACTTCACTCGACCATTTGATACAGTACCACAGGAAAAATTATTAAACTGGAGAAAATAGAGATTAGTTTAAGAATTAAGGGTGTGATTGACTGGCTACAGGGGAGATGCCAGTAGATTGTGCTGAAATTGGAACTAGCTGGCTTAGAGGAAGGTTACTGGTGGAATTCAAGGTTTGGTCTTGGGATGTTGGCACAAAAAGGAGTGCACTAATAAAATCTGATAACACAAAGTTGGGAGGCATCAATACAGAGGAGAATGAATATTATACAGGAAGAAGAGAGTGACCTTGAGGACTGTAGTAATAGAAATAAGATGAAATTTAATAGTACAAAGTGCAAGGCCATGCACTTTAGGATTTATAACAAGAATTTCTGCTGTATGTTGAGGGGTATATACCAGTGAGATAAACACCAGAAAAGGTGAAGAGCTTTTAAAGCTAAAGGACAATGTTGGCGCACACAAGAAGTTATAAACTGGCCAGAAATAAATTTGAACTGGAAATTAGGTTTCTGGCCATCTGAGAAGTGAGGTTCTGGAACAGCTTCACAATAGCAGTTAGAGAGGCAACCACTTAATTGGTTTGAAGAGAGACTTGGATCTTTTGTGAAAGGGATTACATGATGGGTGTTGCCCTGATACCAGAGGACTGTACTCAGTGATTTTTGAGGTTCCTTCCAGTCCTGTATTCAGATAAGCAGACTTGCTGTATATAATGGCTAAATTTGACAAAGTTCTAGTATGAGAAAAGGTGTGTATACCATATTATATAAAAGAGGGACATGAACTACCCTTGATTCACCATGTAACTATTATATTACCAGTCTGTAGGTGGTAATAATTCTGTTTTTATTGTCTGTTTCAGAGGAGAAGGGCTGCTGAAGACTACCCAGGATTTATTTCACCAGGCACAGGTCATTTTTATTGAGAAAGTAGAAATTAGTGAACTGTCTTAAGATGTTGTTAATGGCCAGTTAGTAGTGTTGTTGAATGAAAATTACAGAACAATTTAAAGTTCTGTTTTAAGGTCTTCAGCATTAAAAATTGCCAGACACTCCATAACTAAGGTAGGGATGTAAGCGACTAATCGACTGGTCGACTATCCAATAAATAAATCTTATTGGATAGTTGAAACACTAGTCGACTAGTCGCTTCCCCCCCTTGCTGCCTCTATCACAAAGAAGCAGCAAGTGGGGGGAAGAGGAGAGGGTGCTGGAGGGAGCCAGCTTAAAAAAGCGGGTTCCTCCCAGCTCCAGCTCTGTGGGAGGGGGGAGGGGCACAGCGAGGGCCGAGTTTGAAACGTACAAGAGCCCCAGCAGGGACTCTTGTACGTTTCAGAGTTGGAATGCCGCATGGACCCTGGGACCAGCGGTGGAATGCGGACGTTCTTATCAACTAATCGAATAGTCGATGGAAATCCCATCGACACTTCGATTAGTTAATTAATCAAAATTTAACATCCCTAAACTAAGGTGGAATTTTTTCTAAGAGCCAGCATTCCTGTATTCAAATAATTAGTTTAGGGGGCTACTATTAAAATATTAAGACAGCATTCATCAAGCTTTGATGTTCTGTAATTTGGATATTAGGTTGAAAAAGGTGTAAAGTTTCAGTACAAATAAGTTTGCTAAGTGACTCTTCTTTACAGACTATTAAAAGTCTGGGATTCCAGATTAATCCCAGGGAGGTATGGGGAAGATTGTACAACCCAGATCCTATACACATTCACAGACCAAATGTGAATTGCTGCTTGGGTGCTTCTTTAAAAGACCCCTTCACTTTCTGCAGGCTCAGGCACAGATTTCTCTGCTGTGAGATGCTCAGCTCAGCTCCATCCTTCCCTGAGTAGCATGCAGCCATTGTTTGAGAAGGAAGAAGGGGGAAAGCAAAAGAGTGTAAATAATAGAAAAGATAAAAAATAATTAAAGGATATGGGACAGAAAATTAATTTTGGAGACAGGAAATGAGTGGGTAGTAGTAGCAGCTTTCAGGCTATACATGGAACAAAGAAGGAACAGGAGGCTTCCATCTACCAAGTCCTTGCAAGAGACTTCAGCAAAGAAAAGTTGTGAACCATGAAGTTAAAATGAAATGTCATCACTCTACGTTCATTTTCTGAAACTTTGCAGGGAAAGCAAAAAAAAATTTTTTTGAGAAAATGTCATTGTTCTCTATCGTGTGATTTCAAAATTGCCTATAAAATGCAGGAGCTATATATAATTTTAAATGTTTCCAGAGCATGGCAAAAAAATACTTTGCTCTGCATTTAATTCTCAAGTACGTTGTAATATTAAGTAGTCTGTTGCAGTAGTTCTCAACTAGGGATACGTGTACTCCAAGGTACATCAATTCAAGATATTTGCCTAGTTTTATAACAGTCTACATAAAAAGCACTAGCAATGTCAGCACAAAGTAAAATTTCATACAAGGACTCATTTATAGTGCTCTATATATTGCACACTAAAATGTAAGTACAATATTTATATTGCAATTATTTTATAATTATATAGTTAAAAATAAACATTTTATTAGTGTGCAGTGATATTTGTGTCCGATTTTTAAGTAAGTAGTTTTTAAGTTAAGTGAAACTTGGAAGAATGCAAGATAAATCACTCCTGGAACAGGTGAGATTGACTGGTCTATTGCAAAATAAACTCTGAATTTTTTTTCTCTGTCAGGTTTTTGCTACAGAGGGCATAAAACTTGCTTCAATTCTCACTGCCTTTTCTAATCAGGTAATGTATAACTTATAAATGATACCAATAATTATTTACTTCCCCACCTTTACAATTATGTTTACCAAGACACTTGAGGTATTTGATTTATCTTGTAACCTACATATATGTTCTGTGATTGTAACACTAAGTGGTTTAACATCTCAAAATTAATTTCAGCTGGAAGATGACCACAAACCTTTGCTTCTGTTGGAGATTGACAAGCTGATCCCTGTGTGCCAGCAGCTTCAGATAACAGCTAAAACCACTGTTCAGGGGAAAAGTGCTACTTTTACAAAGGTAAGTAAAAAATTGTAGAAGCATGCAAGTCTTGTTTTCACATCTTGATACTTGCCTGTTTCAGCTCTTGTTCACACAAATAACAGAATTGCAGATTTAGATCTGATCCATTCTAATAAAGTTTTTTCTTTAATCACAAAACAGTAATGAGTACTGATAAGAACTGATATACCAGATGAACGCAAATCATAAGTATGGACAAAGTCAAGATTTGTACTAATGAAACTTACCTTTGCTTGACACAGGACTAAGCTATAGCTACAAATTGTGGCTGTTCTTTTCTGTGCTTAAGATTTGCACTGGGCCAGCTACATTGCCAAATTCCCAATGTAGACAAGATCTTGGAAAGCTACAGAAAGGAAGAAATATTAAGCCACATTTTTCATTCTCCTTTTTCAAGGCTAAAGACAGTTCTTGGTTCTATAAATGTTTGAGCAATATTCTTCTGACAACTTGAATTAATCTGGCTCATATTGACTCTAAAGTATTTGCTAGCAATTGCTAAGTAAATATTATAAATCAGTTATGCATCCTTATGTTATAGATGCAGTATTTCCGTCTAAATTTGTCTAGCTTCAACTTCTGCTAGAAAATAAATGAGCTATGGCACTCACTGAAGGACTCCAGTGTGACCCTCTCCTCAGTTGGGATCTATACTCCATCACCAAGAAGAAAATATGACAGGCCACAGCCAGTACTCCAACCATTTTGCCACCAGAGGGGTTATGAACCACAACAGAAATGAAAGAGAATGCAGTGCAACAAGCACATTTCCTCCTCTTTTCACCACTATGAAATGCTTTTGACTGGGACATTTGAGAGCTCTGAACCATTCCAGATGCCATGGCCATTGCCTCAAGTTTTCAATACCCAGTTTGGTGGCTCTAATATTTCTCCCAAAGCTAGATAATGACAGACAAATGATTCTTGATATCACACTAGCTACACCATAGAATTCTTTTTCTCTTCCCTTTCATCTGGGAGCCATAGAACTAGTTCCTCCTCAGCAATATTTCTCATCTCCCAGAAGGAGAGAGACTGTACATTCTGTTTAGGATCTTAGACAGCTCTATCTCTGTCTGCAGATTGAGGTTCACAATATCACCCTGACAGCTAAATAAAGTCACAAATTCTTACTCCCACAAAGACATACGCACCAGACTTTGCCTCCACAAAGGGTAAGAGCCCTTTTAATGAGGGTTCAGGCTCTGTCAGTCACATTTCTCAACAACATTTCAATATTGGACATTTTACCGGGCTGCTACTTGTCTTCCATAAATGTTTCTTACCCAATATTAATGCTATCACAAATGCATGTAGATCAGATCAAAATTTGGGGAAGGCAGTCTTGCAGTTGCTATTTTAGTAGGCTCTATGCCCCACCTTCTTCTGATACTGATGTGACTGGAATACACATCTGCAACTATTTGAAGAAAAGACTTTTACCATACCTCATACTTGTTGTCAGAGATGTCTGTGCAGATGTGTTCCACAACTCACCATCCATCCCCTATGTATGGGAGTCTCAAATATGGTGATTGTTACAAAGGGATTGAAGGAAAGTTAGGCAGGATGGGGGTAGGGATTAAGAAGCCAGGGGACATGAACACGACATTTATGGGTACTTCTGGGCAAAGGTGTGTGGACACCTGAGTGGACTAGACATCTGAATCCACTCTTATCATGCAGGTAGGTAATAGTTTTTCAGACAAAGCAGGATGCAAGTGCTCCTAAATACCATGTCCTCCTCCCACTTACACGGTTTCCTCAGTGAAGAGATTCAGAGTATCTTTCTCCACACTATATAGAAAAGTAATTTGCTTCTATTCATGGCATAGGTGAACATCTTCCTTGTTGTAAAGTCTTTTTTGCCTTTAAGTGATTGACTCTTATGGTTGCCCAATAATAAGACTTTGAATGGGAAACACTAAACACTTGAAGCCTGCTTTACATCACTGGGCAGACAGAGTGGGGTAATAACTCTCTCTTGCCCAAATAGGCCTTCACTGAGACTTCCTGG
Source organism: Pelochelys cantorii (assembly GCA_032595735.1). Taxonomy (NCBI): domain Eukaryota; kingdom Metazoa; phylum Chordata; order Testudines; family Trionychidae; genus Pelochelys; species Pelochelys cantorii. Next base: position 146,764,948 of record CM064327.1, read on the forward strand.
TGACTACATTTTATTTTTTGCTCCAAGTCCTTGAAGCATACTTTCAGTATAAATACATTGTTTCTTAAATGTTACCCTTAAATGTATACAACTTACAATGACTGAGTCTTAGCAAAGTTAGGAGCTTTCTGTAAACACCTCACAATATCCTTTATGGATAAATACCTTTCAAGGTATGTTTGGTGTCACATATATGGTCTTTCATGAAAACAAAGTCACTGTCATCCAAGTTTCTGCCTGAGGTGGTTTCCAACTTCCACATTAGTCAATCTTCCAGTTTCCTTCCCTAAATCACATTCTGCCCTAGCTGAAATGAAGCATCACATATTGGAAGTTGTAAAAGAACTGACTTCATCATATCTAAACAAAACCATGTTCAGGTAAATGACCAGAAGAGCTTAGTGGGGCTTGAAAGTTTCTCTCACTCACCAAGAAGTTGGTCCAGTAAGAGATATTACACACCTTTTCTGACGTACTTTTTGGCATTTGATGAAAAAGTTAAGGCACAATTCACATAATTCCAGAGATGGTTTCTAAGTAAATCTGACTGTTAGAGGAGTTTTATAAGTTGTAGATAAGATGTATCTGGACATATTGGGGCTCACTTCACCAAGGCTTAGGTAACACCCTGTAATCTGATATGCAGAGCAGCAATATAAAGCTCAATCCACACATTTATCATTCATTATTTCTGGTGCAAGCTTTCATATTGGATACTGGTTTTGACAGGGCTGTCCTACAAATACTTTTTAAGTAGGCTTCTGCTCACCTACCTGCTGGATAATTGCCTGTTGATTACCAAAGCACAGAATTGGTGCAGAAAATCATTTAAAGAAAGAATGGCTACTTAACAGTTCCTGTGCCTCTTTGAGATGTTATCCACACAGATTCTATGTCCTGTCCTCTTTTCCCCACAGTCTCTGTCCTGGGCTATGGAAACCAAAGGGCAAAGACATGTCTAGACACTGCTATTCAAAAGAATCCAGTGTCAGGCACAAAAGTGCTAACAATGGAAGTTGTGTGGACAACACATGTAGAAATAACCAACTGTATTCTAAGCTAAGTAACTGTTCTTTCATGCTCTCAGAAGATATTAGTGCATAAAACTGCAGTCTTGGTGTTCAGTGTATACCCTTATCAGTTATTATAGAACAGATGCTAGCTGTAGGCTCATGTGGAATTACTGAAAACAGCTGTCACTTTCAATTGCATCCTTCAAGTGCTCAGAAAAATCCACATGAGTAATTCAAGAGCTGAATATATCCTGGATGGTACTGGAAAGTTTTGAATTCTGATTGGCCCAGATTGGATTGTCAGCTTCCTCTTACACATAAATTGTTCTTTCAGTAAGAGGTACAAGAAACTAATGCTACATTTTCTAATACAGAACAGGGAAAATGTCAAAGGTATATATTGTAGTAATTCAACCTGAGTCTGTTTGTACCCCATCAGTGCATTTAGTAAAAAAAGTAAAGAGGCTGTGTTAGTTTTAAAATAAGAAATAATAATTCCATATTTTAAAGGATTAGAGTGTGATATTTTCATCTAATTATGATTTTTACTTGCATTCTATTTTAGGTTGACACGTGCATTCAGAAAACAAAGGGTGTGATGACCATATTATCCCAAATTCTCCCACTCAGCTGCAAGCTACTGAGAAAAGTAAGTTAATGATCCATAGGCAGCAACGAGGAAAATTAAAAGCAATCCTGTTTTTCATCTTTTTAATTTTTTTAAACACAGTGTAGAACTGGAAATGGCTGGCTTAGATCACCTCATCCATGGAGACAGAACAGATTACAAAGAAATACAAATGACGACAGCATGGAAGGGAAAACTGATGCCTTTGGAATAAAATCCTTGGAACATCATGTAACAAATCTGACATTTTTAGAGAGCAAATAATTGTGTTTAGGAATGGAAGAATTTCATGTGGAAATTACAAACTGGCTAAAGTTTCAAAGTTGCTTTCTTTTGCAAAAGATTAAGCAAATTATTTGAATTAAAACTGTTGTGACCTTCTCACATCTAATAGATGTCATGGTACTCAACAGTAACAATTGCAACAGTCAGTTTAACTGTTCTATATTTTTATAATGTGAATGTGTCTCCTTTGCTTACCATTAATGCTGTTATTTTTTAACTAACACTTGTAAACATCTTAACGAAAGTTTCACCAAAAGATGCTGCTAATAGACATTTAAGAAAAACTGGATAGTTTTAGAGGATACATGCTGCGCGTAATACTACTGTGGAAGTTCATCACTCGTTGTTGGCCAGTATGAGGAAGATAATCTGGAAGGTTCTGGCCTGAAGCACTGAATGTTGCCGTCTTAACTATGAGATATTTCTATAATGAACAAAGCTGATGGAAAACCTCCATCTGGTTTGCAATACACATGCCGTTTTTTAGGCTAGTTATATTTAAATAATTTAATTTCACTGCTGTCAATCTGAACAAATACCTGTTGATCCTCCAAAAAACATTTTATATTTCCAGTAAACTAATACTTAAGAATTCTCTTTGTTTATAATCTCTTTAGTGATAAGCTGATCTTGCTGCTGCTTTTGATTTATTATCAAAACTTAGTAGGATTTGAAATGCATGTGAAACTACTGAAGTCTTCATTTAAAATGTATGGCATACTTTAGTTTCATAAAGTAGAATTTTACAGCGCAAGATTTAGATCTTAGAAAAGATATTTTGATAGTAATTACAACTAATCATTAGTACAAAGGGCATTAGTGGATTTCAAGACACTATAGCCACAGGTGAAACAGAAGTTGGAGATGCCATACTTTTATTTTGTTCATCGTATGTATCATTCTTTGTTTTGTTTCTTTAGCCTAGGTTTTGTTCTTGTTTTACAACTTTGAGAACAGTAAAGTACTCTGGATTTTAGGTCTTATGGGTAGTGGAGCATCATTCTCTCACCACTAGTTCTTTGTGTGTCCTTTACTGGTAATGGACATCGCACCAAAGATGCAACAGCTGAAATCCTCAACTCTAGGGACTGAGGCTTAATCTTGAGCAGTCAGAAATGCTCTTCATTTAAGTACCTGTGTAAGATGACCTCTGGGGTACTGAAAATCAGTGAAACTACGATTTTTTGCTTATGACATTAACCACTAGAAAGATAGTTATTTTTCTACACCGCATCTGTCTAAAAAGATACAGAACACAATAAATGTTTAAATGGTTTATTTCTGTATGAAAGTAAATGACTGTTTACTCTTTTAAAATACATTAAACAACCCATAAAAATGAAAGAACTTAATTTCAAGTTCCCTACATGGATTCTATACAAGTTTACTACTCATGTTACAATTCTTGCATTATGGGATATACTGGAAGTAGATGATATCAAGTGTTATCTATGCAATACCTAATTCTGAAGCTACTTACAGCATAGTTCAGATATTTATGTATTCAATTAAAAAGAGAGCTTCATGAAGTGGAATTAAAACGTTTTAACAAAACTTCTTCATATTCCTTCTGTGTCAGAAGTCCTTGAGTTACAGTTTTGCTTTCTTCAAATTTGGGTAGTACAACTGCAATGTATCCCTCAGTAGATGGCTAGAAAATAAGATCACAATATAATACAAGAATAAAAAGGAGGGAAAAATAGAAGCAAAATTCTTACCTTTTCTTGCAGAATAGCTGGATTTTCCAGGATATTTTCATTAACTTCCATTAGCCGCCCTCTTATACAACTGCAAAGAAGTTTCAGTTTTAGTAAAACGATATTTTGTAGTCAAAATACAAAAGAAAGAATTACTTACCTATATACAGTATATTCTTCTCCATCTGAACAAGATATTCTGCACAGAGGGGCAAGTTCTGTTAGAAACTGAGCTCCCTGCATGTAAAACAAAGATTTCCAGTTAATTTTAAAATAAGTTGGTTGGTTTTCATTTACAGTATGGCATTGTTGGTATATAGGGAGAAAATTCTGAAACTTGCTCAACAAAAGGGAAGTTTTCATGTCTATTAAATCCTTGACATCTCTGAAGAGGCTTTTTATTTTTAAGTAGATAAGTATGCCAGCATTAAAAGACATGACACCTTTCAGCCCTATCTACAGTAGAGAAAGTTTCCTGACATGTTCCATCCTTTTTAAGACTAGGGATGTAACAGTATAGCTGTTTAAACAGTTAGGCTACGTCTTCACTGTGAGTTCTTCTGTCAGAAAATATGCTCATGAGGGGCTCATTAGCATATTTTATACTGTTTCTTTTTGTGCAAAAAGAAGCAGTATGGAAGGGGGGTTCTTGCACAAAACGGGTTTTGCGCAAAAAACCCTCGTTCATGCTGCTGCTTTTTGAGCACAAAGAAACAGCAGAAAATATGCTAATGATGTCATGACTTATGCTAATGAGTCCCTCATGAGCATATTTTCTGTCAGAAGAACTCGCAGTGAAGACAAAGCCTTAACGGATAAGCATGCGCTTATTGGTTACCTTCACTGTTACAGGCTGGCTCCTGGCCCTGCTCCTGCCCCCCGCACTGCTGCCCATACAGAGATGGGGAATGGGGCCGTCAGGCAGAAGCCAGCTTAAAAGCCAGCTTCCAGCATGCACCAGTTCCCGGGAAGCTAGCTGGCACCCCACAATGCAGGCTCTGCAGTATAAAGCTTATACTGCAGTGCTGGCAGCATGTAACAGTGTAACTGCTGAGATTTTCAGCTGTTACAGTTACCTAATTAACCTCTTTTTAACATCCCCAGTTAACACCAGCATGAGCAACCTACTTCAGACAAATCTAACCCTGATAGTGTAGCGATTTTACATAATCCTGCTCAGCACAGTCCTAAACAAGAGGTGCTTAGGTATTTAAAAAGCAGTCTAGGTTGGAGCTCTTTAATTTAGCAATCTTGGAGGAGCTGAAGCAGGGTCAACAATGGTAGACAACATAAGAATTTCTGGCTCTAACACAGTAGATCCTGTTTGTTGCCATTAGAACTAAGCAAGTACTTCAAGGAATTAAAATGCAAACTGACAAGGCAGGTTTTAAAAAGCCATACCCGCTTTGATTTTCCAGAGACCTTATTTTGAAGTCTACTACAGTTAGCACTGATTTGGTAATTAATATTCTCAATTGTTTTTCCATTTTGAAGAAGAGGATGAGCTTCTGCCAGCGTGATGACACAGATTCTGCAAGAAAAGATATAGTTATCCTACTGTACTTAGGCTTCATCCCTGGGATTGTTTAGCCTTGTAATAAGCAAATGGTTACTACCTCTTCTAGTAGGTTAGTTCTATAAAAAGGCAATATTTTCTTAACTCAGCTGCTACAAAGGGCATGTGTCTTCACGGCATTGTTTACTCAGGCTCTGACTACTCACAAAGCCCAACTTTAGTGGAGAGTTCAACACAATATTTTGACTCATCTAAGACTGCAGGCTAAAAAGAGTTGCTCGCCTACCCCCTTTGTAGTGAGGACTTGGGCTGAACCACTCAAATACTGACAGTCCTCCAATAACCTTCAGGCAATTCACTGGGAAAGAATCGGAAGCTCAGCTTACAAGGCACAGGAAATGAGGTAAACCTCTAAGTTTTAACACCATACATGGTTAAGTGCCGCACCAGTGCACAGATAGTAACTCACATATGGCTTTGCTACGTGGCTTCTCAGACCTGGGCACCAATCATTCAGTTAACTGCAGTGAAGACACACCTTCCGTCAACTATACCTGCTTGATTCAGTGACAGAAGTTTTACATATCCATTGCCCTCCTACATTTTTCAATTACAATTACAAGGCCAAATTAAATCCTCATTTTCATGCATCAATCTTGCTGGAAAACTGGTGATTCATTGCACAGTTGTCTCACTAACCGGAAACTGGCCTACAGATCTATCATCACAGATACACAAACCATTAAGCATCCTTGCTTTATTCTCAGATGCCAGATTTAAACTGCAAAGTAGGTAGCTAAAGCCATCTCTTTACTTGCAAACTGATCAAGTTTACTGCAAACAGGAAAATTCACAGGCCATTTAAGAGTAAAATAGCTCAAACAGCAGCAGCAAACTTACTCAACTGAGGCATCTATTCAGCTACAGTCAAGGTATGTTGATTACCTAAATGTCAGATATCTGCATTGCAGTCTCTGTTAATTTTAATCTTACATTTTAGTTTTAAATGGTCTTTCCACAAATGCAACAGCATAAGGTGACAATACCACCTCTGTAACCCTTATATTATACATATACATTGAATTTAAAGATGTATTTTAAGATGAGCAACTTTTCTGAGAGTATTAGAAAATACTCAGATGGTGAAAACTAGAAGACGACATTTCCGTAAAAGCCTCAAAAAGGCATCATGGTTATGAAATGAGAGCACGTTAGATAAAGTTCTAGAAATAAGATCATCTTTAGCTAAGTAAATGGGGTTATGTGTTTTAGTACCTTTTAAGAAAAAGGGGAGTTTCATGGAGCTGATTAAACTTATGAGAGGGTTTCTAAAATGAGAATCAAGCACACTCTAAATTAACTCTTGCAAGACTAGTAATTAGGGATATGAAAGTGAACAGTGTACACGGTTAACAGATGAGCCTGGGCTTATTTGTTAACTTTCATGATTATATGCAGGCTCCTGGTACACGCAGGAAGCCAGCTTAAAAGCCAGTTCCTGGGGATCCGCCTGCTCTCCCACACTGCTGCCTCTATCAAAAGCAGGAGCATGAGGCCCTGTGTGTAACCGCTGAAATTTTCAGCAGGTACACAGTTAATAATGCATTTTAACATCCCTACTAGTAATGTTACAAAACAGTTTTGTATCAAAAACACATTGGAAACATGTTATAGTCCCTTCTAGACTATAATGTAAAATTAACAATGTTTAAAAGCAGGTTAAGTCAAAATGTGGTGTAAGCATCATCAGCTCATAGTAGTAATGTACACATACTAAAAATGAATCCAGCTGTGTGCCTAAAGCTGAAAACCTCATAGTACACCGCCTGCCCTACAAGGGATATTGGGGAATTATATGCAGCTTTTGTTTTTAAAAGAGTGTATAGCCCTTATGAATTCAAAGGCAACCTTAAGAATGAACCAAATAAACCCAATATTGCAGCACCTGCCTGACTGTGGAGAGAGCCTGAAACAATGGCTCTCAGAAGTATGAATGTGACCAGTCATCTCTTGTGGCCCTGGAAACACCCTATCTGCACCACTACATAAACTGTATTTTTTCCAACATACCAGAGAGTTCAATATTTCAACCATGCATTTCGTCATTTTACTGCGGTCAGGCATATTCTGTTTTGCGCTCCCTGCCTAAAGCTTTGTCTTGCTCTTGCTCTTTACAGCAGTGTTTCCCAATTGGTGCTCTGTGGAAACCTGGGGTTCCGCAAAGTGAAAGTAGGGGTTCCGCGAGGAGCGGGCAGTCCCCCGCCCCCTCTGAAAGAAAGAGCACCAGCTAGCCAGCTTCTTAAAGAAGCAGCACACTTGTTTCCCTTCCTCCTGGCGACGCAGAGGCGTAGCGAGGCAGGGGCAGAGGGGAACAGTTGCTCCCAGCCAGCACACTAGGGGGGTGCCGGACAGGGGTGACCCACAGTGGGGAGGGAAGCACTTCTCCTCCCCAAAGGAGCTGGCACTCATTGCCTGAACAGCTGGGGCTGTGGCACCCAGTAACTTAGTTCCGCAGCCTTTCTGCGCAGAGGGGGGGAGGTCAGGAGACCTGGGTCTGCACAGTTCCGACTGTGCAGGCAGTGCGCTCTGCCCTGGGACTTCCCGACCCTCCTCTCCCCCTCCCCCTCGCAGGACAGCATCGTGGAAGTAAGTTGCTGGAGTGCAACAGCCCCTGCTGTTCAGGCCGCACACGCCAGCTGTTTGGGGAGGGGAAGTGCAGTCGCACACTTCCTGGAACCCAGAGGTGCTGCAGGATTGCCAGGTACTGCCCCCAGCAGCACTGTCCCCAGCACCCAGCAGCACCCTGTCCCCGGCCCCAGCACCCTGCCACCCACCCCAGCACCACCCTGTCCCCAGCATCCTGCCACCCACCCCAGGACCCTGGCCCTGGCCCCAGGACCCTGCCTAGCACCCAGCAGCACCCTGTCCCTGGCCCCAGCATCCTGTTAGCCACCCTAGCACCCAGCAGCACCCCGGCCCCAGCACCCTGCCATCCACTCCAGCAACCAGCAGCACCCTGGCCCCAGCACCCTGCCACCCATCCTAGCACCCAGCAGCACCCTGTTACTTGTCTCAGCACCCAGCCACCCACCCCAGTGCCCAGCAGAACCATGTCCCTGACCCCAGCATCCTGCCACCCAGCAGCACCCTCTCCGCGGCCCCAGCACCCACTAGCACCCTGTCCCCTGCCCCCACCAGCACAGTTGGGACCACATTAGTGAGGCTTGGGGGTTTTGGAGGGTTTTTTTACATCTCACTTGTGTGGCCCAAACTGACTTTTCTGTGGGTCAGTGACCCCTCACTTAAAACAGGTTCCCCGCCCCTCTCATAAATAAAGACAATGCTAAAACCTTTTGAGTTTGACATAAAATTTTATTTAAAAATGAAGCCTAGCCAACATGCCCTCAACTGGGGCCAAGCCCCCATCTCACTGCAGCATCATAACACCCCTGCACCACCTGACCCCAAATCTGAGCCTATCATACACTGGAACCCCCTGTCCTGAGCCTCTTATATCCCCAAACTCCTGCATCCTCACATCCTCAGTCTTCTGCCACAACACTCCTGCACCATCCACACATCACAAATCCGTGTCCTGAGCCCATCATACTCACAGCCTCCTTGCCCTGAGCCCCTCACATACCCCAACCCAAACTCCTGCACCCTCACATCCACAAGCCTGTGACTTACTCGGCACCCCAATCTTCCACCTGAGCCCAACACTCCCCAGCCTGGAGCCCTTTCTCCTGCATCCAAATTCCTTCCCAGAGCTTGCACTTCTCACCCCTTCCCACACCCAAATCCCTCATTCCCACCCCAGAGCCCGCACCTCCTGTCTCAACCCAGTGAGAGTGTATAAGGGCTGGGGATAGCAAGTCATGGAGAGGAGGAGAACAGAGAGGATGGGGCCTTAAAGGGGTGGGGTCTTGGGGAAGGAATGTGATTTTCATGCATTGGTGGGTTCCCCTCCTTTTTTGTGTGTGTGTTTTTTTGTTTGACAAACCTAGGGGTTCCTTGAAATTCTGAAAAGCTGAAAAGGGTTCCATGGCCAAATAAAATTGGGAAACACTGCTTTACAGTGTATCCTTCCTGAGTGTACCAGAAAAGAGGTAGTCAGTCTCATCTACACCAGCAACTGAGCAACAAAGCTTTAGTCATTCACAGGTGCTTAAAAAACCCAGACAACAAAAAGCTTTGCCAAGGCAAACACTAGACTAGTGTAAACAATGCCACAAATGCCACTAGGGGGAGAGGTGGAGGGGGGTGTGTGTCAGCTTTCTGTCAGCAAAAATGCTGATAAACAGCATTGATAACTGACTGACAGTTGCTAAAAGCCATGTTGCACAGACACTGGCTGGCACTCTAAACTGCCTGAAGGAAAAAGCACAGCAGCTGTGGCCCAAGGCACCCAGTGAGATTAGATACTGAACTCAGCAATACATGTCCCCTCCCAGGAGATTCTGAACTGGGTCATGTGGACAACAGTGGGAGTTGAGCTATGATGGGAAGTGGGGGGTTGCAGAACTCAAACCCACTCTTTAAAAATAATCACATTTTATATAATTTTCAAATATGACACTATCGTGGTGAGGAAAAAAGCACAAAAAGGCATTTTATGGAATCTAGACGTTTGTACAAATCCGGTGCACTTGTGTGTGTTGTTAGTAATGCCCAGGGAAGAAACTGACAAAATTTGATAAACTTGGAATTGTCCAGGGGAAGTTCTATGGTCTGTCATATATATCGTGACAGTATTTTCTGAACCAAAATTAGAGACATGTTAGCCACACCTCGTAGCTCCCGTTAGCCACACCCCCTGCCACAGGAAGTCCCACCCTGGAGGTAGTACTCCCGGGGTCAAGATGGACACATGACCAGAAGTAAAGGGTGTTGTGTGACCCCTCTAAGAACTCCTCCCACCATCCTCTACCAGTAGGGATGAGCTTGGCCCCCACACGACCCCCCATGCAATAATCCTACAATTGCATTAACCCAACATGCATTGCATTAACTCGGGGGGGAGAGGGGGAGAAGAGTTCCCCCTAAGATTTTCCTCCCACAAGTGGAGTGAATTTTGTCTTGTGCACCAGTATTGAGTACATGTGCACTTGTTCGGATATGTATCACTGTGGCACCCAAGTTATTAATATTTTATAAGCCTCTCCCTTTTTCCTCTGCTGCCATGTGTCCTACCCTCCGCTCGCCCCATCTGCTCCCCTGGTACCTGCTGCCCCCCACCCCTCGCCCTCCTCTGCTGTCCTGGCTCCTGCCCTTCTCACTCCCCTCAGCACTTTGGGGACCTGCCCCCTTCTACACTAGCCCTTCTCTTCCCCTGTGCCCATTCCTCCTCTAGCCCCAGTCTGATCTTCTGTAGCTTCCCCTCCCCATCCCCTCTACTAACACCTCCCTCTACCCACCTGTCCTGACTCTCTCCTCTGTCCTCTGGTGCCTGTCCCTCCCCTCCACAGGTCTGCCCTTCTGCTTCACCCCCCAATCCCCTGGCAGCTGCACCTTCCCTTACCCCTGCACCTTCCTGCTGCCACTCCCTTTCCTCACTACCCCAATCTCTTTGCCCTCTTTCTCCCTAGTGCCCACCTCCTCACCACCCTCTGCCCCAGTTCCCCCCATGCCCCTCTGCGCCCTCAATACGACTTACTCCATCCCCTGCCTTCCTCATGCCCAACCCTCCTGTCAACCTCTCTTCTCCCAGCACCCACTCCTCTCCTCTCACTCCCTCTTGCCCCCATTGTCCCCCTCCTCCTCTCCCAGCATCACCCTGTCCCCTCCCTTCTCCCACCTCCACTGACACCTTCCCTCCCCTCTCCCCTCCTGCCCTTTTCCTCATTGTCTTCTCTTCGTCCCTGGCATTTGTCTCTGCCCCGCCCCACCTCCCTACCCCCGTCCTCTCAGCACAAGCCCCTTCCTCTCCTCATCTCCACCTTCCCCTTGTCCCTTCCCTCACCTTTTGCCTTCAACATGGAAAGCAGTTTGCGGGGGCTGGAGCAGGGGCCACGGTGCTATTTTTATTAGCACGGGCTGGCCCCAAAAGCTCCCGCAGCCCCAGCCGCTCCTGGGGCAGGACAGCGTGCTGGAACTGGAGCAGAGGTCACCCTCGATGCTATTTTTAGTACCGCGGTCCCAGTTCCCACAGGCTGCCTGGTTACAGCTGGAGTCAAGCAGCAGCCGCACAAGGCCCCATTCCAGTGAGGCTGCTCTGGCTGGAACATGCCTCATGCAGCTGCCACTTGACTACAGCTGGAGCTGGGGCTGCCTGTGGGGACCAGGACCCCGGTACTAAAAATAGCACTGCAGGCGGCCTCTGCTGCAGTCCCGGCAACTGCTGAGCCCGTGCGCACCCTGCCCCGCAGCGCCCCAGCCAGACTTCGCGCGGCTCCTGCCAGGGCTCCAAGGTGGCCTGGAGGACAAGAAGGCAGTGCCGTTGGACTAGGTCCCGCATGGCAGAGGCGGTCCCGTGGGGGGAGGGAGGAGTGGTAGAGAGGGGGACAAGGCTGCTGTGCCATGCAAGGAGCAATGGCACAATGCCATTTCTTGCTCTTCCCACAAGCCGGTATCCCCATCAAGTAGTGAAATGTTCAGCAGGGCTTTCTGGGACATTTCACTACTTGATGGGGGCACCGGGACAAAGTATTTAAATTCTGGACTGTCCCAGCAAAATCAAAATCAGGATGTATGGTCAGTGTACTTATATAGGAGGTCAGACTAGATGAGCACAGCCGCCTCTGCCCTTTGATTCTATGAGAGCAATACAACAAGTTTCAAAACAAGATGTCTAACTAGCGATGTGAGATTTTAAATGGAGAAACAGAAATTCCTGGTCTGGAATAAAAGGCAGATTTGGACACTGAAGAAAACAAAAGAGAAGAAATGCAGAAACTTAATAGCCTAAGGAAGAATCTTATGAAGCCACCTATTTCAACAAAGCAGCAGAGAAAATAGACTTGGATATTATGATTTGCAAATGAAGAATAAGACTTCATATTTGTGAAGCCAAGTGGAAATCAAATGTTGTCATGCAGATCATCTGAAGATGACATGAGGTCAGATCATAAGTTAGTGCTGGCATTAAAGAGATTGAGAGCAACTAAAAAAGTGCCAAGAAGATCTGTAACCCTAGCAACCTGAAAGAGACAGACTTCAAGAAAAGAATACAAAGAAGCCATGCAGAAAAATGTTTCTCTTGAAAAAAAATGTTGAAGAGGCATGGAACTGTGTAAAAAATGGGCTTATGAGAGTGGATGAACAAGGATAAGGCTACATAACCAAAACTAAGAAACTGAGGTAGATAATGGATCAAGTATTGAAACTTGAAGGAAAATAAAAAGAAACTTGCAAATTTAGGAGCTGAGTATAGTAGATTGACCAGAGAAATAAAACAGAAACTGAAAAGAAACAGAAACAACTGCATTAGAAAACAATAAAAGGAAACAGAAAAATATGTGAAGAGGAACGAGCATAAGTTGTATCACAAAATAAAAGACCTGAGTGAGGCACGAGTTGAAAATGTCAGCAATGAAAGACAAGCACAGGCAAATAATTAAGGATAAACAAACAATGGAAAGAATATTCTGAAGAACTGTGCAAAATACAGAAGGCAGTGGATGAAACAGTCCTGGAGAAGCTCCCAAGTACAAACAAGGGACAGCAGGTGCTGGAATTTTTAGAAGAAACAGCAAAGATCTTGAAAGAAAGCTTGAAAAAGAAAAAGGCTCTGGAAAACAACATAACTAAAGAGATTCAACAAGATTCATAAATAAGAGAAAATGCCAACCAAATCAGTACTAATCAATAAAAAGAAAAGACTGAATGCAAGAACTAAATTGAGCATACCAGGAAAAGCACTCACCAAGATGCATCAGAGGGCAACAGAGAGATAATTTGGAAGCAGCGCATGCAGAAGAAAAACCCGACTTCAACCAAGATGAACTATAATAGATCAGCTAATTGTGATGAGACAGACAACAAGAAATACACAAAACTCAACTAAACCTGCTACAATAATTTTATAAACTTCACACAAGTTTCTGATAGTATTTAGCAGAAAGGGTTATGTCAAGTTTAGAGAACACACGGTATCCTTGAGAAATCAAGCTGAAAGTAAACATCTACAGCAAGTCAATAAGAGTGGTGAGAATAAACAAGAAGTTGATGGGATAGTTCAGGATGACTGTAAAAGTGAGACAAGCATACATGCTTTTACCAGATTTGTTCAGCATGATACTGGAAGCAATAATGGCTGTAGCATAGAGATTAAACACCAGGAGTTATTTTGCACAACAGAGAATGACCTTAGATTGGCAGAAGATACCAACCTCATACAACTGACTCGGGATGTAAAATCCTGGTTAATCAGTTTAACTGGATAACCGACTAAAACGGCATCTGGGTTGTGGACTAGGCATGTTAAATTGAGGGTAATCAGCTAATTGAGTAGTCGATGGAATTCCCCCCCCCCCGCTACATGGGCTCTTAATACATTTAAAAAGCAGAAACACAGCAGGGAGAGGGTGGAACCAGGGGCAAGACAGGAATCAGCTGTCCTGGCTCACTTCCAATCTACCCCCCACTGCACCTCTGCTTTTTAAATGTATTAAGAGCCCAAAGGCTCTTGATCCATTTAAAAAGCAGACATGCAAAAAGGGGTACTCGGAGTGAGCTGGGAAAACTGACTCCTAGCTCACGCCCGGTCCTCCACTGGAAAACTGACTCCTAGCTCACGCCCGGTCCTCCACTATGCCTCTGCTTCCCCTGCCCCCCCAGAGATGGTGCTGAGGGGAACCAACTTCTAAGCCAGCTCCCGCTCCCCCCCTTGCTGCCTCTCTCCGATAGAGGCAGCAGGGAGGGGGGAAGCAATTACTCCAGTCACTACTCAACTAGTCACTTACATCTCTACTGCGGACTGCTCTAACCCAGCTAGAACAATCCCCAGCCCAAAGGGCTCACTCCTCCAGCCCCACACTGGGGTTGGGGCTGCCACTGGCTCCCAATTCCCAGTCCCCACCAGAGCAGCTCCTGCCCACAAGGCGCCCTATGAACAAGGGCTGCTCCAAATGCCAGAGCAGCACCTGTCTGCAACAGATGGGAAGCTGCTTCAGCCCCCACCAGTTACTGGATAGCCAGAACTAGTAAGCATTACCTGTTTAGGATGATGCTTACCGATTAATCAGTAAACCTTTCACATCCCTACCATTGACTGAGGAGGATTTACAGAGAATTTCTAGAAGATAGACAAGGAAAGCAGAAAATTCGTAATGAAGATCAGTACACAGATTATAAAAATTCTGTCAATTGGGAGACACAAACGAGTAAAGATCAAAGTCAGAGATAAAAAACTAGAACAAGGAGGAAAATATGTACCTTGAAGATCTACTATCAAAGAATTGGAATTATAAAGATGAGATATAAAGAATCAGACTAGCTGCAACCATATTCAGAAATACTGCAAGATCTGGAAAACATTTCATAAAAACAAAAATGAGTGTATACGAGACAGTGCCATTCCAATATTGCTATATGGATTGGAATGTCTTGAGTACAAGATAAGCTGATGAACAAAAGATATCAACTGCAGAAATGAAATAGCTGAGTTTCAAGACAGCAGAAAAAAAAAGTCAGTTATAAGAAAACAGCTAGAGAAAGAAATGACACTGTTACAAAAGATTTAAGACAGACAACTACAGGTTGAACCTCTCTAGTCCGGCACCCTCAGGACCTGACTGGTGTGGAAACAGAGAATTTGCCAAACCATGGGAGGTCAATATTGACTAGCATTACCAACACTTCTGCTACTTACTGGTACATCAGAAGACATTGAGAGGTAAATTAGAGCTAAATAACAGTACAGAACTCTAAGAGCTAGGACTGGTGGCTGTAAACAAATTTTATGGGACTGCAGGGAACTTCATCATGCCCATGATAAGCAGAAATCCGGCTAACTAAAATCATGCTGGACCATGGATTTTGCCAGACTACAGAGTGCTGGATTAGAGAGGTTCAACATGTACAAGGCTTTGGACATGCCTCAAGAACAGACCTGAAAAGATCATGGAAGTGGAGCTAAGTTTATGTAGTAGGAGACTCACATCTGCAGAAGCATCATCATAGTGTAGACACTTAAGTGTAAGGTCAACATAAATTGCCTTATGTCGACCTAATTCTGCAGTGTAGACCAAGCCTAAGCAATGCCACTCTGAAGAACTGAGAACTAAAGTTCATGGAAGAGGCATCTTTGCTTAAGCAGCTATAAACATGCTGTTCCTTCCCACATCAAGCGTTGCTGGGAGATGAACAATGTACTAGTAATGCAGATTTATAAGTCCAATGATTCAACTGTAACAGAATTGTGCTAATGTCTCTGCACTGGAGCTTAAAGGGGTTGAGCTTAATTACCCAAGCTATTTGAGCATCACATTTAGAAAAGAAAACCAATGACAGAAAAAATTATCTATCTAACAGCACCAAATCTAATAATTTAGATGGAGAACATTACACTCCAAGGAGTACACTTATGCATATCATGCTGAGAAGGCAATGCTGCCAGTGTGTAACAATATGATTTTTCTGTAGACATATTGGAAGGCCTGTAGCCATACTGATAGGCCTAAACTAAAGCCTTCCTCTGCAGCCAGGCTGAAGAGCAGCAGCCATTAGCTATTAAGCCTGGAGTCACATACTCACATTCCATCTAAACTGCATTAAAATAGTGTCACACTATCCTAATAGTCCCCACTGTCACCAGATAAAGAAACAGATATCAAAACGGGTAAAGAAAACTTAATTAGCAGCATTTCATCTGGCAAGAAACTGCTTATCAATAGTTGAGGTTGTAGAATCCACATTCTATGATTATGTTTGTCTGTGTGATCTCTCTGGTTTGTAACTGTTTCTGTCTGCTGGATAATTAATTTTGCTAGGTGTAAATCAACTAAGGTGGTGGGGTATGATTGGTTAGTTCAGGGCTACTCAACTTTGGAAGCCCCGGGGGCCACAATGATACCCACAGCACATGCAGACGGCTGCAACTTAAGTATGGTTGCATATATATATATATATATATATATATTGTGGCAGACCACAGCCTGTGAACTGCAAATATCTTATAGAAGGCAACTATACTGGGAGGTGGGTTAATGCCTTCTTGTTTCCCAATTAGACTCACCTGAACACAGCCCGGCAATCAGGGTAGACAATGGAGGCCTAATTAGGAGTCAGCCTGCAAGAGGGGTTAAGTAAGCATCTGTTGCTAGTTACAGCCTCCGGGTCTCTTTATAAAAGGTTTCCTCCCAGACAGCAAGGGGGAGAGTTTTGAGAGGTGCAGAGCCCCAAGGTAAAAGGCAGAAGATAACAGAAGGAAACAGTGGGTGAAGTGGCCCGGGGAGAGGCAGCAGTATTAGGGTGGGGTAAGAAGCCCTGTCACTTGGTCCCTCCTGAAGGACCCCTGGGCCAGAGTCCAGTGGAGTGGATGGGCCTGGACTCCCACCCTCTTCTCCTGAAGGATTACCCTGGCAGGGAGATAGGAACCAAAGGCCAGGAAAAGGGGGTTTGTCTCCCGCCCCCCCGCTCTACTCAGGACTTGCCTGTGATGACAATGACTCGGTAAGCAGGGACCCTTGCCTCTGGGGAAGTCCCAAGGCAACAAAGGGGTCACGGTGGCTATGTCTACACTGGTGGGTTCTTGCACAAGAACGGCTGTTCTTCCGCAGAGCGTCCATGCTGCCCGCCACTTCTTGCGCAAGAAGATTTACAGTAAAGCATGGTAAGAGAGGGCTTCTTGCGCAAGAGCTACGCTCTTTTCTAACAAGTGTAAGCCCTCGAGGCAGTGTGGATGGGCAATAGGGGTTTCTTGCACAAGAAAGCCCTATGGCTAAAATGGCCATCAGAGCTTTCTTGCGCAAGATAGCGTCCATACTGCCACGGATGCTCTTGTGCAAAAGCACATGGCAGTGTGGACATGTTCTTGTGCAAGAACCCGCTAAAGTAGACATAGCCCATGAGTCTCTAAGACACACAAGAAACAGTTAAGAAGAGCAGAACCCATGGGGAGCTAACAAGGGACTTTGTCACTATACATATATATATATTTACATGCAAATATATGTAAATAGCATCTTTCATACTGACAGGCATGAATACAAAGATTAAGGCAAGACTACACAACACACAGGCCCCATTTAAGTCAGTCCTGCTGATATTAATAAAATCCAATATTTACCCAATTTCCACCCATACGACAGTACTTGTGGGGAGGCTCTGCCACTTCTTGCTGCCCCCTGCCAGCTCCTGCTCATGCGCACGTGCGGCTTTTATAGCTCTGCTTCTAGGGAGACTCTGCTACCTCTTGCCGCCGCCGCCGCCGCCCCCCCACCAGCCAGTAGGAATCAGGCAGGCCGGCAGCCCGGGATGTGGCTCAAGGTGCCAAGGGCTGCATGGAAAGGGGCGTGTTGAGTAGCCCTGGGTTAGGTAATTCTGTTACAGTGTGGTATGATCGGTTAGTAAAATTATACTAAATTGGTTACAGTACAGCTAAGCAGGACTCAAGTTTCGCTATATAAACTAGGGTCCAAGAAGGAGACAAGCAAGCAAAAGTGAAATAAGAAAAAGGAAAGACAGAAAAAAGCAAAAGAAAGAAGGAAAAGAGAAGGAAGGAAGACCAAGAAGGGGGAAGACCTGGACGAAGAACTCACCTCCAAGACACAGCCTAAGACCAGAGCGGCCAGGACTATGATGTGCAGCAGCTAAGATCCAGAGAGACTGACCTTGCCTGGCCAACAGGGGAAGTCTGCCTGCCTTTATCAGGACTGGTGAGCATGACACCGTCTGCTTAGCATGTGTATTCTACTTGCTTGGGAATTGTCAATAAATAGAGAATAACAATATTACTATGCAAGGCTCCTTCAGTGGCAAAAGATCCTGCAAACCTGCAGGAAATTACGCCCTGAGCCCTAGGAATTGGATAAGGGTGGGTGTGTAAATTAACAGGGTTGCACCTTAAGCCTCAGGAACTGGGCAAAGGTGTGTGTCCCTAAAGCGTGGAAGGGATAAAGAAAGCTGTGCGGGTAACAAGTGAAGCCATCAATGTGAATAAATGTCAATCTCCTCAGATACTTAATTCAAAGACAGCCCACACAAAGGTCACTGACACAAGTCCTAATGCAGGGGTGAGGAACCTGCAGCCCCCAGCTTGCCTGGACTCAGCCCCTGAAGCTGAGGACACCTTCTGAGCATTGAAGAGCCCACATTGGTGTTCCAGACGCCCAATGTCCCATCATGAGGCTGGAGTACACAAAACCTAGTAGGCTGGGTCTTTCTCCTTCTCAGCTGGGGGCAACATCAGTGAGGGTTTGTGGGGTTTGGGTTTTTTTTTGCTTTGGGTCAGCAGCCCCCGACCCAAAAAAGGTCGCTCACCCCTGCCCTACTGGCTAAAACGCCCTCCCTCCTCATCAGAAAGGGGCCCTGACAACTCAAAAGCAACTTCAGCTATGAAGTCAGAAGGGTCTGAGAACAGCAGAGTGGTAGAGAGTTACTTCAGTGCACCAAGGAACTAGAGAAATCAGGGAAAAAATACAGAAATACTGCCAAAGCCATAGGATCATCGCTCAAGCAGAGCCATCATTGCCCAATGCTAATGTCCAGCCCTTATCTGTGAGTTCCACCTAGATCAGGGCTGGGCAAGATACAGCCCAAAGGCCAGATCCAGCCCTCGGAACACTTTGTACTGGCCCGCAGACTGCATCTGGCTGCTTTCTATTTATATCCTGCTGCTTGTGCCATTGTATTTCCAGGCGGTGGCTCAGGAAGCCATTTCCTATTTAAATGGCTCATGGCTCCTGGTTGCAGTGCTACCTCAGCAGGGGCCAGAGCCACGAGCCCTTTAAATAGCGGCAGCAACCCTGGACTGTACCCAGGCAACACGATAGCCCTATGCTGTATTTTTAATTCACAACATCCAGCCCCAGACAACTCTGAGGGGAGGATAGTCTCAGCCCCGCCCCTTCCGACCAAAGCCACACAGCTTATGGGGCTGGAGCCAGCCCATGACCACATACCAAAATTCATAAAGTGGCACCCCTGAGAAAATTAGGAGCTGTCCTGTCATTGTGAAAGTCCTGAAAACTACAAGACATGGCCTACTGATCCTCCCCTCCCTTACCTGAAGCCCCATCCAGGGAGAGGGAACTTATCCTCAGTCACAATACTTTTGGTCCTTTATTGTATACAGTCTGTTGTAGGGGGTCCTTGTTTTAGCTGTGTTCTTACTTATTTAGCTTACCTCTGGTTTACCTTGTTCAGAACTGTTGATTTAATAAATGTTTTATTTGCACTCAAAATATTCTTGTTGGTTTCTTTTAAGGGGCTAGCAACAAACCTAGATAATAGATGTGGGTAGGGGGAAGTTCTTCTAAACTAATTCTCTCTTGGCCAGACCAACTAGTCAACTGTAGCCCTATGAGTTTATAGATGCAACAGCTGTAATTTTGTACACAGTTCTGTTGAGAAAGCAAAAGGAATTGAATCCAGCTTACACTCTGAATTGTGCTGACTACAGGACTAGCAGAAGTACAAATTTAGCAACTAATTTAAGCAAAAGCAATTCCAAATACTCAAAAAGAACTGGTGAATATACTGATACCATTCTTATACAAATTCTTTCAAAATATAACTGCATTTTAATATGGGAGGTCATTTTTCATATTTGCAACTTACAGGAGACACACTTAGCAATGTGACTAAAAAATTTTTAAATGAGACTTGTATTGCAAAATAATTCATTAAACATTTTTGGCTCAAATGCTGTCAACTGGAGTAAGTATTTTATGGTTTTATATTTGGTGGTAATAGCATCTTCACATACTACTTTTCTATTTTGGATTGTTTTAAATGAAAAAGACACTTTACATTTACATATTATTGTAACGATCAGAAAGTCAAACCAAAAATTGATCTACTAATTTTCACTTCACTAGACTGATCAATTCCATTTTTAGGTTCTCATATGCTAGTAGAATACATACTTCAAATTTCTATCAACAAATGAAAATGTTTCAATAAAACATTGAAAAAAATTCAAAAATACTATTCATATTAGGTTTTATGAAACCCAAATATTGTGTATCATTTACTTAGCTATGCACTTCAGGTAAATGAAATGTTAATAAAGAGACTATCAAAGAACAAAGATGCTTGAACAGAAATACAGGAAATCCAAATATTGTTGAAAACATTAGCTTTCTATTCAAGTCTTATGTTTTCGAACCTGTAGTACAAAACAAATACCCTATGAACTTAAGATTCAGTTTTGACTTACCTATTAGAATGCTGCAATATACAGTGGTCCTCACATGGATTACCCTTAACATCTGTAAAAAAGAACCAAAACCAATCACTACACTAAGCTAGAAACACCAAAATGTATTTCTGCATATGAATACTAAAACTGATATATTTCATGAAGATTCTTACACATTTCAGTGGAGGATTATGAATGATGAAGAGTAATCCATGTGCTTCATTTCCTCCATCTGTAAGAGTAATACTTCCCTCCTTTGTAAACTGCTTTGAGATTGATAAAAAGCACTATAAGGGGAAATGATGTGATGGGACTGCCTGGGCTCATCTAGACTATGCTAGAGTGTCGAAAGAGGATATGCAAATTCTGCAGGAATTTGCATATCTTCTTCCGATCTCACTTTCGAAAAATGAGGTTTACGCGGCTTTTCGACAAAAGTGGGGGGGTTCGCCAAAAAAGCCACATCTAAACTACTTTCACTTTCATAAGCTCCACTTTCAAAAGTGAAATTGGAAGAAGATATGCAAATTCCATAGGAATTTGCATATCCTCTTTCGACACTCTAGAATAGTTTCGATGAGCCCCCAATCACAGAATGTGGCCCACTGACAACAGAGAACAAAAATCCCCAACAGCCACAGCAGACAGGACACTAGATGGGGAGATCTCTGAGTTACAACAAATAATTCACACATGGTTTGGATCTAACTAATCACCATATTCCGGGTAAGAAAGGAATTTTCCCCTGATGGGGGATTTTGCCTTCTTCTGCAGCATGGGTCACTTGCTGGTTTAAGCTAGTGTAAATGGTGAAGTCTCTATAACTTGAAGTCTTCAAACCATGATTTGAGGATTTCCGTAACTCAGACAGATACTAAAGTCTATTTCAGGAGTGGGAGGATGAGGTTCTGTAGCCTGTAACATGCAGGTGGTCAGTTTTTACTACAGTTTGAAACTCTCTAGTCTGGCACACTCAGGTCCGGCACTCTCTGGTCCAGCATGATTTTAGTTAGTCAGATGTCCACTTATCATGGGTATGGCCAAGTTTCCTGCAGTTCCATGAAGTTTGTTTACTGCCACCTGTCCTGGCTCTCGGTGTTCTGTCCTCTTATTTAGCTCTAATTTACCCCTAAATGTCTTAAGAGACAGCAAGCAGTCAGGATGTTAAAATACATGTACTTGTGTAAACATGTAATTGCTGAAATTTTTTAAGCAAGTTACACATTTATACATGGGGGGAAGGCGTGAGCCAGGGCTCACAGGGAGTAGGCTTAAAAGTTCATTGTTTAATCAGCATGATTACATACACCCCCCCTCAGGCTGCCCCACTGCCTAAAAGCTGGCTGCCTGCAAGCCCCAGCTCCTGCCTCTCCCTCCCCTGCACCACACTACTGCCTCTGATACAGAGGAAGCAGCACCGCGGGAGCTAGAACACATGGAGAGCCAGCTTCCCGCATGCACCAGCTCCCAGGTGCTCCCTGCCCCCACACTTCTGCTGCTCTGTCAGAGGCAAGAGAGCAGTTGGGGGAGGGCAGGTGGCTCTGTGGGAACCAGCATGCAGGAGGAGTCAGCTTTCATAGAATCATATAACACTAGACCTGGAAAGGACCTCAAGAGGTCATCGAGTCCACTCCCCTGCCCTCACAGCAGGACCAAGCACCATCTAGACCCATGGTCACCAACCCATCATTTGCGATCGACTGGTCGATCCTGGGGGCTTGACCAATCATGAGGCTTTCGGGGGCCCCCGCTCGCTACCCTCCACCCCCAAGATGAACCCCGCGCTTGACGCTACCTCCAGGGACAACAGAGATAGCGCGGGCTTCCTGCAGGGTGGGAAGTTCTGCAGCTGCATGCCAGGTCCCCGAAGTTCACGGGCTGTTCTTCCCCCTCCCCAAACAGCCGGCATGGTACCTAAAATGCCAGTCCATTGCGTGCTGGGGACTTTCTTCCCCTGCTGCCTTCCTGCGTGCAGGAGGGCGGGGGGAGGAGTGGGAGTCCGGGACTGCGTCAGCTCCAACTGCTCAGGCAGTGCACAATGCCATAGGGAGCAGAGGAACAAGGCGCATGCTGCCCGAGCAGTTGGAGCTGGCATGGTCCGGGACTCCCACTCCCCCCTCCCTCCACCACACAGGAAGGCAGCAGGGGAAGAAAGTCCCCAGTGCGTGACAGACCAGCATTTCAGGTACCGCATTGCTGTTTGGAGGATGGAGGAGTGGCCCGCGCACTTCCTGGGCCTTGGCGCGCATCTGCAGGATCCCCAGGTACCGGTCCCTGTCCCCTCCACCCGCCCAGACCCCCACAAGCACCCTGCCCCAGCACCCAGTTCCCAACCCCAGCACCCACCAGCACCCTGCCCCAGGACCCTGTCCCCTGCCCTGGCACCCACTGGCACCCTATCCCCTGCCCCAGCACCCAGTTCCCAACCCCAGCACCCACCAGCATTCTGTCCCCTGCCACAGCACCCTGTTCCCTGCCCCCACCAGCACAGTTGGGGCCACATTAGGGAGGCTTGAGGTGTGTGTAGGGGTTGTGTTTTTGCATGGCCCTGACTGACTTTTCTGTGGGTCAGTAACCGCTGACTCAAAACAGGTTCCCCACCCCTCTCATAATAAAGACAATGCTGAAACTTTTTGTGTTTGATACAATATTTTATTTAAAAATGAAGCCTGGCCAACAAGCCCCCAATTGGGGCCAAGCCCTCATCTGGCCACAGCATCATAACACTCATGTACCTCCCACCCAGAGCGCAAATCTGAGCCTATCATACACTGGAACCCCCTGTCCTGAGCCTCTCATCCCCAAACTGCTGCACCCCCACATCCTCAGTCTTCTGCCACAACACTCTTGCACCATTCACACACTGCAAATCTGTGTCCTGAGCCCATCATACTCCCAATCTCCCGGCCCTGAGCCCCTCACACACTCCAACCCAAAATCATGCACCCTCACATCTACAAGCCTGTGGCTTGCTCAGTACCCCAATCCTCCACCTGAGCCCAACACTTCCCAGCCTGGAGCCCCCTGAGCCAGCATCCCCTTCTCCACATCCTCCTGAATCCAAATTCCCTCCCAGAGCTTGCTCCTCTCACCCTTTCCCACACCCAAATCCCTCATTCCCACCCCAGAGCCTGCACCTCCTGTTTCAACCCACTGGGGATACGGCTAGACTACAGGAGTTTTTTGGGCAAACACGCTCTTTTGACAACCCCTGTATTCCTCGTTCCACGAGAAATAAGGGACTTCCAAAAGAAGGGGTTTTTCTAACATTTGGCCCAGTTTAGATGGGCCAAATGTCAGAAAAATCTCTTTTAGCAGAAGGGTCGGGAAAAAAAAGCGGCAGTGTAGCTGTACCCTGAGAGTGTCTAAGGGCCAGGGATAGCAAGTGATGGAGAGAAGGGGAACAGAGAGGGCAGGGCCACAAGGAAGGGGTGGGGTGTTGTGGAAGGGATGGGGTAGATCTTGGCTTGTACTGACATTTAAAAAGTGATCTTGGGTGTAAGAAGGTTGGAGACCACTGGTCCAGACCATCCCTGACAGATGTCTATCTAACCTGCTTTTAAATATCTCCAGAGATGGAGATTCCACAACCTCCCTTGGCAATTTATTCCAGTGTTTATCCACCCTGACAGTTAGGAAGTTTTTCTTAATGTCCAACCTAAAGCTCCCTTGCTGCAGTTTAAGCCCATTGCTACTTGTCCTTCCTCAAAGGCCAAGGAGAACAATTTTTCTCCCTCCTCCTTGTAACACTCTTTTAGGTACTTGAAAACTGCTATCAGTCCCCTCTCAGTCTTCTCTTTTCTAAACTAAACAAGCCCAATTTTTTCCAGTCTTCCCTCATAGCTCATGTTCTCTAGACCTTTGATCATTCTTGTTCATCTTCATTTCTCCACATCTTTCTTGAAATGTGGTGCGCAGAACTGGACATAATACTCAAATCAAGGCCTAATCAGTGCAGTGTGGAACTGGAAGGACTTCTCACGTCTTGCTCACAACACTCTTATTATGCCCTTCCAGCAGGATTGTTAGTAACTGTTAGTAACTACTCTCCCCAGTTATCCAGCCAGTAGTGCACCCACCTTACAGTAGTCCCATCTAAGTTGTATTTGCCTAGTTTATTTAAAACTGGCTCCCATGAACACAGGCTCTCATCTCCCACCACCCGCACTTCTGATACAGGGAGAGAGGTACATGTAATTGTGCTGGTTAACCGATGAGCTCAGGCTTATTGGTTAATCATGTATATGTGTACGCATACACATTAATATCCCTAGTAAACAGTGGAATTGTTCATAATGCCACTAGACAATATTGACCTTGTGGTTTGGCAAATTCTTTGGTTTGGCACCAGCAGGGTCCTGAGCTTACTGGATTAGAGCAGTTCCACCTGCACCTCTATTTCCCTATCACACGCCAACACCTCACTGTGCTAGGGGCTATATAAACACAGAACAAAGATACAGCTCTGCAGACCCCAGAAGTTTACAATGTATAAAACAAGGGTCAACAGACGGGTACAGGAAAACGCGTCCAATCAACCCCATGAGACAATACTGGTCAGCATAATAAGCAACTGCCTCAGCATATAAGCAGGACCTGTTTTCTTACCGGGATAATTAAACCA
Source organism: Pelochelys cantorii (assembly GCA_032595735.1). Taxonomy (NCBI): domain Eukaryota; kingdom Metazoa; phylum Chordata; order Testudines; family Trionychidae; genus Pelochelys; species Pelochelys cantorii. The sequence continues at coordinate 146,790,015 of CM064327.1, forward strand.
GCAACCCTACTGCGGGCTCAGGCAGCCTGGTACAGAGCTGCCTTCTGCTGGAGTTTAGTCTCTTACTGGAGGAAGCTGCACTGGCCCCCGGCATTTTTGCAGCAGGATCCCTGCATCTGCGCCAGGGGCGCTTGGGTGCCTCAGAGTGAGAGCAGCACAGCTGGAGCAGCCTAAGGAGCGTAAATCCCGCGCAGAGCCGCCTGGCCAGGGAGCAACGCACGGGACCGGCGCGCAGAGCCGCACGCCCCCCAAGCGGGCCGAGGGGCTGTCAACTGAGCGGCCCGGGCTCGGCCAGGACTGCGGCTAAAGCCCGCGCGAGGCCTCCCGGCCCGCTGCTGCCTCGGCCCCTGGGCAGGGAGGTGCCGAGAGGGGCCGGTGACCGGGGGAGGGAGGGAAGGGGAAGCGGCGCGGCCCGGCCCGCGGCCCGTCCTCGGGCTCGGACCCCCGCGCGGCGCGTGAGGAGGGGCGTGTACCTGGCTTGTACCAGCGCGTGAAGTAACGCTCCGCCACACCCGGCGCCGCGGCCATGCCCGCTCCCCCCGTCACGGGGTTACCGCCAGCCAATCAGCGCGCGAGACTCTGCCCGGCCTGCGTCCCGCTGGCGGCTCCCTCTCAGCCCGTGTCTCCTCACGCACAGCCACCCGCCCCTCCCCCCGGCCGGGGCTGAGCGGGCTGTAAGGGCGCGGCAGCCACGAGGCGCCTGCTGTGCGAGGGGTAGCCACGCAGGGGGCAGCGACCGTTGCACATGTGGTCGCGTGTAACACGGGTCACACCTGGGGACATGTGAGGCACCAGACACACAGCACACACAAGGGGCACGTGTCACGCAGCCATGCAGTTACACGGGGTGGGGCATGTGTCATGCAGTCACATGGTTACACAGCATACGCATGGGGTTGCCAGGTGTCCGGTTTTGAACTGGACAGTCCAGTAGTTGAGCTTTCTGTTCGGGAAACAAATTGAGAAAATATAAATGTCCGGTATTTTCTAACTAAGATGTAATGTAGATTGTGGTGTAATGTCAAGTGTGTCCAGCATTTTTGTTGAAACCATCTGGTAACCCTACCACCGGTTTATGTGTAACACAGTCACACAGCATACACACATGGAGTATGTGTGACGCAGCGTACACACACAGGGTACATGTTACACGGCCACACATGCTGTGTATGTGTAAGGTACAGCCACAAAGCATAGGGACGTCATTCATGCTCATTCTGGCAAATAGCCATTGATGGATGTATCTTCCATTAATGTATCTAGCTCTTTTTTGAACCCTGTTAAAGTCCTGGCCTCCACAACATTCTCTAGCAAAGAGTTCCACAGGTTGACTGTACATTGTGTGAAGAAATATTGTTTTGTTTTGTTTTAAAACCTGTTATCTATTAATTTAACATGGTGTCCCCTAGTTCTTATGGGAACAAGTAAATAACTTTTCCTTATTCACGTTCTCCACACCAGTGATGATTTGATAGACCTCTATCATATCCCCCCTTTGTATTCTCTTTTCTAAACTGAAAATCACCAGTCTTATTAATCTCTCGTATGGCAACTATTCCATACCCCTAATCATTTTGTTGCCCTTTTCTGAACTTTTTCTGATGCTAAGATATGTTTTTTGACAATGAAGTTACCACATCTGCATGTAGTATTCAAGATGTGGGCATACCATGAATTTATATAGAGGCAATGAGATATCCTCTATTTTATTCCCTATCCTTTTTAAAATTGTTCCTAACACTCTGTTTGCTTTTTTGACTGCTGGTGCACATTGAATGGATGTTTTTAGAGAACTAACTACAATGATTCCAAGATCTCTCTTTAGTGGAAACAGCTATTTTATTCCCCATCATTTTATATATAGTTGGGATTGTTTTCTAATATGCACTACTTTGCATTTATCAACATTAAAATTTATCTGCCATTTTGTTGCCCATTTATTTTTATGAGATCCCTTTGAAACTCTTTGCAGTCTGCTTTGTACTTAACTGTAATGACCAGTTTAGTATCATCTGCAAATGCTGTCACCTCATTGTTCACCCCTTTCTCCAAATAATTTATAAATATGTTGTCAATAGAATTGGTCCCAGTATGGACCCCTGCAGGACACCACTAGTTACCTCTCGCCATTCTGAAAGCTGATCAATTATTATTCCATTTTTTGAGGAGTACAGGATCTTTCGAAAAAGGGGTTCTTTTTTGAAAGGACTGCATCTAGACAGTGGTTTCACTTTCAAAATACCCGTTTTCGAAAGAACACGCAGCTGCCATTATGCAAATGAAGCGCAGGAAATTCAAATCCCAGCTTCATTTGCAATTTCAATCTGTCTAATTGACATCCCTCTTTCAAAAGAGGGATGTAGTCTAGACCAGTGTTTCTCAACCAGTGGTACGAGTACCCTTAGGGGTACTCGAGAGAAGTGTGTGGGGTACCTCAACACAACTGAATTTGGACAAAAATGAATTTTTGTTTCAAGTTTTACAACGCTTTATTATTTTTGTACTTTTTACACCCAAAAATTTCATCACTCACCCGGCTACAATTAAGTTGTTTAAACAAATGTGTTGCAATGGTAGAAAAAAAATTGTGTGTCTGAAAACTGTAGGTACTGGGGGTACTTAATTTTTTTTTAAAGGGGTACTTTATAAAAAAAGGTTGAGAAACACTGGCCTAGACATAGCCTCAGTGGTGATTGCTGGGGAAGAAGAAAAGGAGGGTACCAACCACCTCCTACATTACTCCTCCCCATGCCATCCCTATCCTGGGGGAGGGTCCTGCCTCTTCCTGCCCTTGCCCTGTCCCCACTCTACCCCCACAATCAATCCCCGCCCCTGTTTCATGTCTTTCCCAAAGATCCCTCCCCCAAGCGATGCAGCCCAGGGGATTGGCTGAGGGCCTGGTGCCAGCAACAGGAGTTGCTCCCCACACACACACACACACAATCACCAGCAGTAGCAGGAAGCAGAGTGACCCAGCCCACTCTGCTCTCCTTTCTCCCACCTGTCACCAGTGAGTGGGGGCAGTTCCATCCCTTCCTGTAAGGTCCCTCCTCTAAGTCACCCAGCTGGGAGCCAAAGAACTAGAGCAGGCTGGGACTGGATCGCTCTTCTCCCCACTGCTTCCCCATGAAAGCAAGGTGGGGGTGATATCTAACTGCTGGCACCAGCCCTTGCTATTCCCCTGGGCTGCCCTGGGCCCCTCCGATTCCCCCAAAGCATGAGGCCACTGGCTTTTTGCCCCTCTCCCATATGGTGTTTAAGTGGGCATCATGACCCTTTGTACCCCTGTGTCACCCCTGCGGTCACTAATCTTTTTTTTCTCTGCTGCATATTCATTGTGTTAACTTGAGACATCATCACAGGTTTTATTATGTAATCCTATGACTTTATATGCATTATCTTTCATAACTGGCTGGTGGTAGGGCCTCCACTTTGTTTTTTCCCCACATCATCTCCTCAGGTTCAGTCTTATAATCTAAAATGGGAAGGGGTATTTGGCTCCACCCACAGCAAAGTAAATTTACTGAAGAAAATTTGGTCAGTCAATGATTTGTGGAACCTCTCTAGTCTGGCATTCTCTGGTCCAGCAACAGCCATGATCCAGCGTGATTTGAGTTAGCCACATGTCCACTTATTATGGGTGTCGCCAAGTTTCCTGTGATCTCATAAAGTTTTTTTACAGCCACCTGTCCTGGCTCTCAATGTTTAGTGCTATTATTTAGCTCTAATTTACCCCTAAATGTCTTCCTAGAGCCCAGTAATCAGTGGAAATGTCGGTAATGCTGCTAGACAATATTGACCTTCCATGGTCTAGCAAATTCTCTGGTTCAGCACCAGTCAATTCCCGAGAGTGCTGGACTAGAGAGGTTCAACCTGTATGCACTTGTTAGAATGTAAAGTATTATTGGTCCTTGCTTGTTGTGTTTAAAAATGCTATGGAATATGACAGTTGAAAGTGTCAGTGTGTATGTGTGCATGTATGTAACATACTTGATTTCTCTTTAACAGATGCCCTTCAGTATGTTACCTATATGAACATATTTTAGTTTAAAGTAGTTGTTACATTTTAAAATACATTCAGTAGATGTTGAAAAAAAGATCACATGAAGAAGAGCTGAGGAGATGTATGACTGGAACAACTTGCTAACCTCTACACACAGGTCTCAGGACATTGGCCTAGGCCAGGGCTACTCAACTTTGGAAGCCCCGGGGGCCACAATGATACTCACAGCACATGCTGAGGGCTACCACTTAAGTGTGGTTGCATATACATGCAAATATATATGCAAATAGCTTCTATCACACTGATGGGCATGAATACAAAGGTTAAGGCAAGACTACACAACACACAGGCCCCATTTAAGTCAGTTCTGCTGATATTAATAAAATGCAATATTCACCCAATTTCTACCCATATGACAGCACTTTTAATGAGCAATGACAGTCCAGGAATTTAACTACTAAAACGCATATCAACAGAAGACCATTATATTGACTACTTTTTTGTTTTGGCTCCCACCCACGGGCCATGTGTTGAGCCCCACATAAACCCAGAATGGCTTGTGGAAACATGCAGGAAATATTTCATCTTAAACTGAGTTAGATTATCTGTGAACTAATCCCAGAATAAACATTCTTTCTCTCCAACTGAATGAAATCTAGCAAATATGCATACTAATTGGGCAAAATGTGACCTTATGACCTTTTAGCTATCTAGCATGAAAGTGTTGTCCTAAGATGAGGTGAGTATTTCAGGATCCTAACAATATTGAAGAGGCAGGGTCAAACATTGCTGTTTCATCAGTCTGATTAATTGAAAACAAAATATGATTGTTCTAACATAGGCATTTTTTTCTGTTTCAGAGAATAACTAATCAATTTTTTATGAAAACCCTGAGTCCTTTATAAAAGCCACCATACTTCAGCTTAAACAAACATAATTCAGATAATTCCTTTCACTTTGACTTCTGCTCATTTTTATTAGCAATTCTATATAACAGGTTTATAGTTCAAGATGATCTGTCACCTTTTATCTACTATGGCTCAGCAAGGGCATATGAAAAGATAACACTAAATTTACAGTGCTTGATACAACAAGGAAAACTTAATTACAATTTCTTGAAGAAAGCAGATGAATTCTAGAGACCAGAGGAAGACAAACTCCATGTTGGGAAGAAAGTAATATGAAAATGAACGGAAAAGAGAGACATTACATAGAATACTGTATACAAAATCAGAGTGTCTTCAGAATAGAGAAACAAAGGAAAAAATAAAACAAAAAATGAATTGGATTCTGGAAAGAGGTTGTATAACTTGCTGTGATATGTTCATGTTCCAAAGCCTTTACTGAAATTTTCATTGCTTGCCTGAAATTAGTCATATATAGCCAAGCTGCAGGACGGATTTAAAAGAAAAAAAGGAGGATGGAAAAGTTAATTTACATTTACAGCTATTTTTAAGATCAGCAGAAAACTCTTCTACCAGAAATTAAATTGTATCCGAAGGATAGTCAATAACTTCAGAATACTGTTATGATTTTTTCCCTTATATTTTAAAAAAGTCTCTTTGGGTCAGGGCAAATTTCTGACAAAGCATGTGTTCCTACAATTTTTCATACAAATGTAACTGAAATGAAGGCCCTTGTTCCAGGGGTGCCAATTCACATTTTGGTAGGGGAAGATTGACCTATACATGCTGTGATGTGCGGGGAAGAGAGTGAGAGCATGGGGAGGCAGACTGAGGACAGTGGCTTCGGCAGTGTTACTGAGCATGCTCAGTACAAGCCAAGCACCAAATGGGGGGAACCAATTCCTTCCCCCTTCTCCCCGCCACCACTCCACATCATCTCTATTCCAGGGCTACTAAGGCACTGGAAAACTCCTCTTTTTTTGGCAGACAACTTAGCAGTTAGCAGGAGCACTGTATCTAATTCCTGTATAAAAGAAAGAAAATTAAATAAATATTAGACCCACTCAGCTCTAACACTAATGTATTCTGACATCTTGTGGCAAGTTACTTAAGGGACAGTAGTTAGCCTTAAAAGGTTAATGTATATTCTTACTTTGTTACTAACTCCGGGGGGAGAGAGAGACCCCATCGGGACTCCTGGGCACTCTCTCAGCTCTGCAAGGGAAGTGGGGTCTAGTGGGTTACAGCAGGGGACAGATACATTTCAGCTCTATACAAGAAAATCAGAATGGCCATACTGGGTCATACCAAAGGTCCTTCTAGCCCAGTATTCTGTCTTCCAACAGTGACCAATGTCAGGTGCGTCAGGAGGAAAAAACAGAAGAGACAATCATCAGATGATCCATCCCATGTCGCCCATTCCTAGCTACTGGCAAACAGAAGCTAGGGACACCTTCCCTGCCCATTCTGGCTAATAATAGCCATTGATGGACCTATCCTCCTTGAACTTATTTTGTTCTTATTGGAACCCTGTTATAGTTCGGGCCTTTCCACCATCTCCTGGCAAAGAGTTCCACAAGTTGACCCGTGAAAAAATAATTTATTTTGTTTGTTTTAAAATCTGCTGCCTATAAATTTAATTGGGTCAGCTTTTTGTGTTATGTTAGTGAAGGAGTTAATAACATTTCCTTATTCTGTTTTTCCACACCATTCATGATTTTCTGGACCTCTAACATATCCCCCCACTCTTTAATCATTTCTTTTCCAAGCTGAAAGGTCCCTGTCTTATTAATCTCTACTCTACTCATAGCTGTTCCTTACTCCTAATCCATTTCACTTTTCCAAATCCAATATATCTTTTTTTAGATAGGGTGACCAGATCTGCATACAGTATTCAAGATGTGGGTGTACAATGATTATACAGAGGCAATATGGTATTTTGTCTTATTAGCTATACCCTTTACTAATGATTCCCAATATTCAGTTAGCTTTTTAGTTTTTAAACTGCCACTGCAATTGAGCAGCTGTTTTCAAGGAACTATCCACAAGGATTCAAAGATCTCTTTCTTGAGTGGTAACAGCTATTTTAGGCCCCATCATTTTTGTACCTATAGTTAGGATTATATTCCTCCTCTGCTCCAGTGCATTACTTTGCAGTTATCAACACTATCTTCCATTTGTGTTGCCCAATCACCCAGTTTTCTGAGATACCTTTGTAACTCTTTGCAGTCAGCTTTGGATTAGTCTTCTAGCAGCACCTTAAAGACTAACAGAACTTGTAGATGGTATCATCAGCTTTTGTGGGCACAACCCACTTCTTAGCTTAAAGCCTAAGCCCTAACTCCATTCATTTGAAGAAGTGGGTTGTGCCCATGAAAGCTCATGATACTATCTATGTTTTGTTAATCTCTAATGTGCTGCTAGACTCTTAATTGTTTTTAAGTTTTCCAGTTACAGACTAACTCTACCTTCTGAAGCTTTAGATTAGTCACTGTTTACCTCCTTTTCAAGAACATTTATGAGAAACTTAACAGCAGTGATCCAGATGCAGGTCCCTACAGCACAACAATTTTCTCCCCTATCTTTTAAGTGGAGTACCGGACAATGTTTTCATGATGATCTAACAATCCTTCAATTATCTGAATAACCAGCTTTTTGTTATTCTTAATCACCCTGCTTCTTCCTCTTTTTATAACAGACTCCCTGCCCCAAAGACAAAGCTGCAAGCAGTCTGAACTATTGCATTTCAGAGCTTCAGAGATGGGTAGACATGTTAGGCTATAACTGGAAAAACCCACTTCTTCAGATGAATGGAGCTAAGGCATGGACTTTAAGCAGACATCAAGAATGAAATCCAGGGGTTCAAATTCAGGAGGGGGGATTACAACTCCCTAGTCTCCCCTAAATGGTGCCCCCTGCCTTGTTCTCACCAAGAAAAAAGTTGTTTTTTAATATGTCCTAGCTAACACATAGTAAAATTGTACTACAGTATGTGCAAGGCAGTTTGTAGTTTTCACGTCAGATGGTCAACATAAACTCTAAACTTGCCCAAACTGTTTACATCAACTTGCTAACATGTGAAAAATAAAAACTGCTTTGTCCATGTGATGATTTTGGTAAAATTCTAATTTTACCACATTAGCTAATGCTTTAATTATGTTTTTCCTAATGTGGACCTGCTTTCTGTTTTCAGATGCAGCAGCTGTTCTAATTCTGAGAACACAGTTCAAGCCAGGAAGTAGAAAAAAATGTTATCCAGCAGAAGTTACATGGGAATTGTAGGTACACAGACTGTAATTAAATAAAATGATTTTTTTCAGGATACTGGGCTAATTACTATTCCTGCAGAAAGAAACATGGGATCTTTAATGACCATGAGCAGAATATCAATATTTTAAAATCTTATTTGAAAGACTGTATCTGTAACAGCGCAATGTTCTCTAAAATTATGCTGACATACTGGTTCAGCACTGACTCAGAGGAAAGGAAAGCCACTGCTGAAAAGTCAACACATTTTTTGGAACCTATATATTTTCCCCAGATGAGAATGAACTATAAGGCTGAATGCACATAAGGTGGACTGAAGGTAATCTTCTTTGATTGAGGGAGCTATCTCAAGAGTATATGGCATGAATATGTTCTGCCCCTGTGAGTGCTAAGACAAATACTTTTGATGACTGGAAGCAGAATTTGGGGTCTTGCACATCCGTTTTCTGTTTGGGGGCAGAACTCAGTGGTGAAGAGGCAGGTGAAGGTCAGTGCAATTTGCTTATAAACAAACTAAATTTCCTTGAATAGCTGGGATAATAAACAGCTTACAAGCAACTCCTTCTTGCAGGGATCCCAGGGGAAAGCACCTTTGCCCTATCCCCAGAAGCAGCAGTCTTGTATCTGGTCTCCTTCCAGGCCCTCTCCCATGCATCATAACTTAACACATTCTTTCTCTTTTCTTCCCTCAGATACTGCATTTTGCTTGGGAAAATGCCTGATGGAAGCTGCTGAGGCTGCACATGCTGGCCACGTGGGCATGTATTTCCTGATGACTCCTTACCTAATTTTGGAGGGTTTATTGTTTTGAATAACCAATTCTCATTTTCCTGGCCAGCCTCAACTGTCCTGTGGCTGGCAGACTCCCATGATTGGTCCTCTCTCTCTCCTGAGGCAGTCTTGTACAAATTACCAAATTGCTCCATTGTTTCTAGCATGCAAAGCCTCTTGGTGTCTGAGACTTTTTCCTGGGTCCTAGGAAGAATTCAGTAGGACTCATCCATGTGAATGCACCTTCCATGATGACTGTTCCACTGTTTGGGCAGCTGAACCTGTTCAGTCTTCAGCATCCATATGTATCCTAGATATTGCCCCCAGCCCTCCTCCTGTCCACACAGAAAAACTTCTAACCCCAGCTTGAAGGTGCTTTAAACCAGAGCTGGCAGGCATGACTGATGGTATAGGCTTGAGCTTAAGTTTTGGTGTAGCCCAGGCTGACAACCCAGACAGTGAAACTGTAGGCTAATGTAGTCCTCCAATCTTCTCTCATAATTCCATCTAGACTATACTCTCGTCTAAATTTTCCCTTGGTCTGCATTGCGTTTTAACCCGATTTGCTGGCTCCTTTTCTGCTACAGTTCCTCAGCATTTGGACAGATTCTATACAAGAAATGCTTATCCCATGCTTCAGCAGACTAAAAGCTGACACCAGCTGGTAAAGCTGTAATGTGATAGCCGCAAGACCCATAATTTGGGGTAACCATACACAAAATAACATTTTTATGTGCAGTGGGCAGAAAGGAAATGGAGGGGCAGAGACATCAGCTGGATGCATTATGATTCACTGTGTGATTTGCACACTGAATTCCTTACTGATGTTCTCAGTAAAAGTTCCTGCAATTTGCTTTCTTCATAACTGTGTACATTAATGAGCAACACCAGTTGGAAGTTTAAATCAAGTGTTTTTATCTTGTCACTGTCATAGACAGCAGCTCCATACTAGTATTTTATGCCAAAAAATTTAAAAATTCTGCATCATTCTAAAAATTTTGTCAAAATGACACCATATAATCACACCAGTTTCAGTTATTTTGGTAATTTATTTCAAAATACCTGTGAACAAGTATGTCCATAACAATCCAGACACACACAATTTTTTTTTCAGGTGTTGAAAGTTGAAGAAATTTGTATAACAATCCACTTCCTGTTTGTTTCTCTACTCTACAGCCCCCCACCGCACCCCACACACAAAGAAACCAGCCAGAGGGAGGAAGACAGATACCAGAACCCCTCGCCCCCAGAGCCTACCTGTTAGACTCCTCCCAGCCAATAAAATCCACCCCCCGCTCCTCTCTACAGCCCAACCATGGAGGCCCCTCTTCCTCAGGTATCTATCCTGCTCCAGTCAGAGCCCGTGGATCCAGCAGGAAGAAGTCTGATGCTCAGTCCCAGGCTTGCTCAGGGCAGGAGCATAGGGGGCCACTAGCCTTGTGACACTCCCACCTTGGTGGGAAAGGCCCAGGACAATCCCCCTCTGCCCTAGGCCCCGCCTTTGCTCTAACCTTTCCCTGCCCTTGCTGGGTCCCTTCTCTGCTTCTTCCCCCAGCCAATGTGGCCCAGGGAATTCGTAGAGTGGGGGGCTGGCATTGGCAGTGTTGATCCAACCCCTCTCCCCACTCACTGGCCTCTCCCCCAGCCATGTCATTCCACTACCCACCAGTGAGGGGGGGGGGAGGGAGAGGGCAGTCCCACCTTTCCCTCAAGTGACATCAGGATAGCAGATGAGATGTGGTCACTTTGGTCTGCTTCCCCGGACACTGGCAGTGAGTGTGGAGGCACCAGGCATCCCTGTTCATCCCCCAGGCCACCCAAAGGCTCTGGCTTGTTCTTTGCCCCTCCTGCATCCCGCCCATGGCATTTTCAGGTGTGCATATCCCCTCATGCTACCCATGCATTGCCCCTGCCTCGGCATTCTTGTAACTGCAGTTGCCAAGAATCCTAGCTCCTTCTCCCTCTTCCCAGGTTGTGTCTTCTATGTGCAAGCTGCGCTCTGCTGAGTTCAATGGCAACTAGTGGCAGCTATCACGGCAGTCCATTTCTATGGGGGAAAGGAAATTCTGTGTGCATGTTAATTTCTGCAAAATTCTGCATTGCACAGTAGTGCAGAATTCCCTTAGGTGTCTTCCTAAGCATACTAAGTCTAAAGTTAAAGAAAAAAATAATTTGTTACAGTAGGTATATCCTTCAAGATGAGACATCACTCAGACACTCCAGATATTTTTTTCCTTCTTAAGGTCCTCTGATAGTATATTCATTTAAAGGGCAACAATTAACTATCTACTTCAGGTGCTCTGAGAAGTATTTAGCTGGCCTAAATTATTTTAGAAAAATGGTCAATTTCCAGACTATTTTTAAAATGAAAATACTATGTTGTTTCATTATTCTTTGGCATTCAGGGACAAGTGCACCAAAGACTCTGCATACAGCTGAACTGTTAAATTCCACCACGTGGGTGGAGCAAGTCAATATCTGAGTCGTCAAGAGGGTCAAAGATAAGCTTTATAAAGTTCCCTGCCTGTGGCTGCTGAAGATAATGAGGGGTATTTACCAGCAATGCACCAAAGGCAGGCAGGGCCAGCACACAATCCTAGCAGAGGATGCTTCAGTTCTCAGACTGATGTTTTTATCAAGCATTGATATTGTGGTTGCACTTAGCTCTCATAAATCAATTTATCTCTATTGTGTTAGGTGCTGTACAAACATCAATCCCTCCCCAAAGGACTTACAAATTAAAATATAAAACAGAGGGACAAAGCACACAATGATGGTGGGTAATAACCTAAAAGGATGTGCACAAATCTCAGTCATTTAACAACTTATTACACATCTAGTCATCCAATTGTAGTGGGCTGTGTGCATTAAGGTGGAGGTGGGTTCTGAGGAGGGCCACTGAAGAAAGACAGGATTGTGGCCTTGCTGATTTTGCCTGGAATTTTTTTCCCCTCCATTTGTGAAGTAGGCAGCGCTGGGAGAAAGTGCAAATGTACTTGTCAGCAACTTCAGCAATGACCCAATAGCTGATAAAATAGAAAAGAAACTGACTACCACATGTATGCTGACCAGCTGTACAAATGGCTGACCATCATAAATGTGTCATAATTTAGGCATGAGAGATCAAATGTAAAAAAGATTCAAGAAAGAAACAGAGGACTGAAAATTTTGTTACCTAGGAGTATCAAATAATGTGATTAATTTTGCTAAACCTAAGACAGTAACTAGTTTTATCTATATAATGTAAATGAAAGCCATGATCATTGGGAACCATCTCCAGCTGCTGGAACTCTGAACCCTCTGTATGACTGTGGTGAGCAGAGGCATTACCAGAAACCTGCAGATGAGTGGATCCTGACTGGGCATCAGGTAAAGTCTGTATAACAGGAGTGGTAAGCAGTTGCTTGGCATGTGTATTCTGTGTGTGTTGCTAACAAACAGCTGTTTAGAGCACATCTGTGTAAGACTCAGTGGGAAAAGGTGCCACAGACCTGTAAAGCCCTGAAGAAAAGGAGTAGCTAAATTAACTGGTAGTCCTGTGGCACCTTAGAGACTAACAAAAATATATACAGTATCATGGGCTTTTGTGGGCAAAACCTATTCCTCTCCAGCTCATCAGCTTATGAAGTGGGTTTTGATCATGAAAGCTCATGTTACTATATATTTGTTGGTCTAAGGTGCTACAGGACTACTCATTTTTAAAGTTACAGACCCTCTGAGACAAAATTAATTGGATTATGCAGTGAGCCTTTGCTAGGGTACAGGTGGGGTACCCTAGATTTTTGTGGATAACAATGAATTTCAGTAACAGGGAGGTTAATGGAGATACTAGATTGATTCTCTACTGTGACAGAGGGGAGGGCTCTGCAGAGAGTTAAAAGCTTGGTTTTGCAGATGTCATGTTTCAGTTGATGATTGAACATACACCAGACAAATAGGGATAAACCACAATTTGAGTCTGGAAATATGTGAACATAAAAATTGAAGTCACCAAGATGCATACAACTAGGGATGTTAAATAGCAGTTAGTAAGCTAATCGACTAAGGGGGTTTGCTGCAGCTCTGCGCAAGGCTCCTACTACATTTAAGAAGTAGAGGTGCAGCTTCTAGGACCCGGCCTGAGCCGGGACTGCTCAGAACCAGCTTGTGCTGGGTCCCCCACTGTGCCTCTGCTTCCCCTGGTCCCTTGCTGGCTTTTCCCAGCACCAGCTCCTGCTCCCCCCACTTGCTGCTACAGAGGCAGCAAGGGGGAAGGGAAGCAACTAGTCGAGTAGTAACTCAACCTAGGCTTATCGGGTAGTTGACTACTTGACCAGCTGCTTACATTCCTACATACAACTGACTGTCAGGATAGGAGAAGAGTAAAAATCCTTACTACACAGGATGCCCTCCATCTCCACATGGAGCTCCTCTCTCACCAGTACACACACAAATAATCCACCACCACTAAGCAGCATAGACAAGCAGACAAGGCAGGAGCTACACTAAGGAGTATGCACTAAGGAGAATGCTGACCACAGTGACATGGAAAGCAGATACAAGTTCTCCAAGTCCCACAGAACAGACAGAAAGGGAGAAAACAGCCACTGGTCTTGAAACGAAGAAAGCTGAAGAGAAATCTAGCAAGGTCCTTCTGCAGGGCTGATATCCACAAATTATCATGCCCGTTGCAGGCACATACAACTCCCATCTTTCCGCCATGCCTGTGAGAAGTCTGCATGAGCCAAAGTTTAATTACTTTGTTCTTTCTTGATGCCTTTCCATATGGAAAGTACATGGGCCCCACTGAAGCCAATGAGGCCTTGCTATTGACTTAAAAAAAACCCCAGGATTTCACTCAGTTTCTTTGTTTGGTTTAATACAGACTTAAATATCACGATAGCACAAGAAATGCACCATTATTTAAAAAGAGCTGTCATTGTTTATTGTTGTTCCCTTTGCCTCAGTTTGTAGTTCTGGTCATTCTTCTTGTATATACACATTATATACACAATTTCTTCCTGCTTCGTTACTGCAGCAAGCTTCACTATGAATTGTCCATATTTTGACAACTTGTGTATGAGATGGATAAGCTATGTGTCTGATTTGTAAATCCCACAATAGCTGATGACTATAGTTCATTTATTACATTTCTCTCTTCAAATATATTGTTTTACAAAGCTCACTATGCCCACAGTATTCACTCTTCTTGAAATGCAAAAAAAATTTTTTTTTGTATTTTGTACTACATTAAGAACACAACCATTTGACTTGTTTATACAAGCAAGTACCATTTAGGTACAAGTACAAGATGCTAAAATTCTCATAATTATTACATGCAGTAAAGGAACTCACAAAACAGTTTAAAATAAAAATTCTACAAAAAGTGGTAGTCCTTTATGGATTTGGCACTTTTACCACGTGTAACAGCATAGCATTTACTAGTGCAATCATCCATAGTACCTCATACAATACTAAACACTGTGTGTAAACAGTTCACACCATGCGCTTTTACTTCTGGGAAAAAAGATACAGCAATAAAAAATGCCTAGTTCATAAAGCCTAGAGGTCAATTACAGTAGCTAATAGAAAAAGCAGAACCACATCTGCTATAAATCTTCAATTCAATGTCAGGTAATCAAAATTATAGGTTTATGCTGAACACAATTTTATGTTCAAACACAGAGATAACCAGCATAATACCAAAACCTAACAGGATTCCAGCATTCTGTAACAGGAAATATCCCCAACGGCTACATCCATGATCACTAGCATCATTGTGGAGCATTTCAGGCACCTAAATAATAATAAAAAAATACATTAACATCTTCAAAAGTCTCATTTGTTCATTTGACTGAAATTCAAGTAGACTGGCATCTCTCTGTAGTTCCACTGACTTTAATGATACCACATTTGGTTTGTTATATCCTCATGAGTAAGGATATCAGAACCTGCCTCCAAAAAGCTCATCATACCTGGGGAAATGATGATGTTGCACAAGTCTAATCAGCACCAACTATTTTCAGGAATTATACCACATGAAATTAATTCCTTCTGATATTATTGGTGTGAAGTAGGGATGTAATACAGTTTAAAATGTTAAATGGTTAAACTATGTGTTTAACCAGTTAACCATCCTGCCACATTGCACCGTGATGGGCCCAGCTGTAGTATATGACTCTACTTGTGTCATGCCGTGCGTGGGGGACTGCTCCAGGCCAGGCTAGGCAAGACCTGCTGCACCGTGCCACAGGGCCTCCCCAGCCTGGAATGCCTCCCGCCAGTGGCATGGCACAGTGGGCCCAGCTAGGGATGTAAGCAACTAGTTGAGTAGTCAACTACCCAATAAGCCTAGGCAGAAGCAGGTGCGGGGGGGGGGGGGGGGGGGAGAGCCAGCTTAAAAGGACTCCACAGAGGGGCAGTGGGGACTGAGCACGAGCTAGGAATCAGCTGATTCCTGGCTCACACCAGGTCCCCCTCTGCCTCTTAAAATGTAGAGAGCGCCAGGCAGCTCTTACTACATTTAAAAGAGCAGAGCCACAGCAGAATTAGCTCCCAGGAGCAGCAAAGGCAGGGACTGCTTAGTCCCAGCTCACGCTGCCCTGGGGAGCTAACCCTGCTGTGCTCTGCACTTTATATGTATTAGGAGCCAGCTGGTAGCCCGGGCTCCTATTACATTTAAACTGCAGAGCCACAGTAGGGTAGCAAGTGCCGCCCCTCTCCCCCCCCCCCCCCCCATTGAGTAGTCAATGGAAATTCCATCAACTACTCTATTAGTTGATACCTGCATTTTAACATCCTTAGGCCCAGCTGGTCTGGAACAGACTCCTGCCTACAGCATGGTGGGCCAAGTGATGATTAACCGGTTACCCCACTACACATGCCAGTTAGGCAACGCTTACTGGGTAACCAGTCACCTCTTTAAATCCCTAGTGTATAGCTGATTTACAAATTTAAAAAAAAAATTAATCTGATTTTCATAAACCGTTCTAAAAACTGGAAGAACAAATTTGTACATTTCTGCTAATTAAAATGATTTTCCATTTGTACCACTGTTAGCTGAATCCAGAAAGGTGCTGAAGATTTACTTCAAGAGTGCAGCATCTCTCAGGGTCAAGCCAATAGTTGCACCATTATCCAATACACCAACCACTGCACCTTTATCACTAATAAACTGCTATTAAAAATAATTGAAAAAAAAAGATTGACATGGGGGAATGTCACACTGAAAATAAACGTCTGCCACCCCTCACTATTCATTTTTTTTAAAATCTCATGTTTTTGCCTCAATATTTACGTTATCCTTTAATGTTCCATCATTTTCTAAATAGAAAAAACCAAAAACCTGAACAATTTTACTCAATAAAGCAGTAACATTAAGAAATACATTGTAAAGAATCATTAGGAATGTGCATTTACAGAGAATTTTATATTAAAGCATAAACAAATTCCAGCAATATTCCAATTTGGCATAAAAATTCAATAATCTAAATAGGGACTTTGAATGCATTACACTGCTCACAATATGATACTGGGGGTACGTCTAAACTACAGGCTTTTGTCGACAGAAGTTTTGTCAACAGATACTGTCGACAAAGCGGCTTGCTTTGTCGACATGACAGTGTAGACGCAAAGGACAGTGTAGATGCAATAATGCCTTCTGTTGACAGAACTCTGTCGACAAAAGGCGTTATCCCTCGTAGAATGAGGTTTACAGCCGTCGACAAAACTGCTGAGTTCTGTTGACGTTATGTCGACAGAACTCAGCAGCAGTGTAGACGCAGGTATAGTTTTGTCAACAAAAGTCCACTTTTGTCGACAAAACCCTGTAGTCTAGACACACCCTGGATGTTTATGTACTTGTCTGAAAAGTTTCCTTAAGAACAAATTAAAGGGTGCATTTTTTATAGAAAAGAAACCCTCTTCCTATTTTATGACAAACTTATTTTGGTATTGGTTCTGAATCTCACTTACGTAAACAGTAAGTAGTTCTAGTCATATATACTTACCATATCAACAAGAGCCACATACATGAACAAGCCAGCAGTAAGTGCAAATATCCACATTGAAACATTGTCAGCATAGTGACCAATAAGAATCCCAGTTGCCATTCCAAGATATGCTAACGTAGCTGACAGAGCATTATAAAGAACAGCTTGTTTGACAGTCATGCCAGCTTTTAGAAGTACCGCAAAATCTCCTATAGCAGAAAAGAAAGCACTTTTCACACACACACTCATGTAACTATTGTAATATGTACAGTAACATTTATTTTTACCATTTAGTTCAATGTATTCATTCTATTTTAGAGCCCGTAATTGGCTTTCATCAAAGTTTGCCTCCACAAAGTAAGTTGCTTAAAGAGAGAAGTCAACTTCATAATCACAACCTATAATATGAAAAACCCTGCACACAAGATCAAAATTTTAGTTGGTTTTCAATAATCTGGAAAATACATACTGTGGGGCTTATCTGATTTAATTATTTTAACCGAAGTATTTTGTAGTACACAACATCACTGAACACTATATAGTTATTCACAAAGTGGCTTTGATGGATTTTGAAAAATATTGTTATATGCTGTGTTCTTATCATAGTTCTACCAGTTATTCAGTGATTTTTCTAAATAAATACTTTATATTGTATCCCAGCCATTGGATAAGGATTTCTTTACTCATTTCTATGAAAGTGACCTTGTGTATTTCAGTTTCACTAGAATGATTCACAGCAGTACTAATTTGAAATAGAGAAGAGTAGGGAAATATCTATATGCTACTCCAAACTCACAGTAAAGGAAATTGTCACATTTTGTAGTATTTACCTATTACACACATATGTCTGCAAAGCATTCTGCTCTGGGGAATGTGATCCCCTCTTGCTAATACCTATGTAACTAGGGATATTAGATACAATTTATTTTAGTAACTGTGTAGCCACAACAATTTTTAGCAGTTACACAGTTACTAAAATGCTCCCCTGGGAGCAGGGATGGAAGTCAGTGCGCTCCCAGTCACACTCCCGAGGAGACTCCTGCCACCCAGTGCTGCTGCCTCTGTATCAAAGGCAGGAGTGCAGCGTAGCAGGTGGAGCCAGTCTGAGAGGAGGGCTGGTTTAAAAGTTGACTCCCCACGCAGACTGGCTCCTGCCTCCCGCCCCACACTGCCACTTCTGAGACAGAGGCAGTAGTGTGGGACGGCAGCAGCCCCTGTCCATGGGGGCCCCAGTGCTCCCCACTACTTTGGCATCCCACTTGCCATGCCCTACCCCCCCTCCCCCCGCTGCTGCCTCTGATACAGCGGTATCAGTGTGTGTGGGGGCACAGGCGGCTCAGCAGGAACTGGCACATGTGGGTAGCCGGCTTCTGCCTCCCCGCCTTGCTGGGGGTGGGTGGGTGTGCATGCGTGCGGTCTTTTGGAATAACTGACAAGTTCATGCTTATTGCTTAACAGTTTAAACAACTATACACTAATATCCCTATATGGAACCCCACTTTTTTATATCACAGCCGGTAAAATTCTATGTCAAGGCAAAATTCCAGCCAAGACATACTTGAGATTCCTTCTTAAAATCATCCACAGAGAGGCTGCCCATTACATGTCTAATAGTTCAGTAAACACAACAAACCTCATTTTATTGAGATAAAAAAAAATATTAAATGCCCAATTCAATTTCCAACAACAACTCTGTGACAGATACCTGCTCCCAAACCTAAGGCCTAGTAGTATGTACACTGTTATGTGGAAGACATGCACAGATTAATCAGATCTGTGCAAAAAGATTCTAGACATGGATTTCCAAACAATATCCTCAAGTTAGACTTTGGATAGGAATGTTTTGCAAGATCTGAGCTAGAAATGAATAATAATGGGGGAAAAAATCCCATCAATTTTTGTTCAAACCTGAAGTTGAATTTTGATCTGATATTTGTGACCTAAATACCTTTTCAGCAAAAAATTGAGTACTTATGTTTTATCCTCCATGCTCAAACAAAAATGTTAAGCAGATATTTGATGGATGCAAATTTCAAATTGCCTATTCAGTTGAAAGATTCATAGTTTACACATAAATCACACAAATTAAGGAACAAATTCCGCCATGTAATTAAATATGCCATGTCAATATTTACAAAGGTGATCAACAAAGCTAAACTTCTGAATGTTGCAAATAATTTTAAATGGTAAATCCATTCATAAATTTTATAATCTGTTCACAAACAGAAAAAAGAAAATTCACTGAATAAACTGGAAGTTTGCTCAGCTGTAAGATGAGTGAATACTTCTGATCCGGATTATTTTCGGCTAAGACTTCAGAGTATTTGCTATGTCATAAAACACTGATAAAATAAAGCATTATCCTTTTGTGACTTCCAAATTCCTAGCAAGCTATCATTTACTAAAATGCTATGCTGTCTTACCTAATTCATGGGGTAATTCATGGCAAAATACAGCCACAGAAGTACTTAATCCACTAGATAAACCTTCAGTAAATGCTGCACCTGTAAGACAAAAATCCCCAAAATGTTACAGTTTTAGAAACCAAGCTTGGTAACAATGCTGCATGTGTTCATTTCAAGTTTGGGCAGAAATGGCTGAACTCCCAAAACAGTGATATTGCCATCTGCATATGTTAGAGAGAGACTCATATATACACACACGAGATTTTAAAGACAGAATGGACAATCATCATCTAGTCAAACCTATGTGACAAAATAATTTAACTTTGTAATTTCTGTTTCAAGCCCAGCTTGTATAGCACTTTGCTTAAACTGCAAAAAATCTAATATTGGCCTTCAATAACAAAACAAAAAAAGCAGGGAATTGGTGCTTCATCAACCAACTTGACCTTACACTTCACTCAAGCTGCTGGAAATTAGATGCCTGATTTTTATTAGCCAGCTCTATTTTACAAAATTTTGACCTGACTAAATCTAGGGTTGAAACTGGGTGGGAGGTCATTCTTGGGGTTGTGTCAACCCTGCTGGATATCAAGAAATCTCACGAAGAAGCCTTTTCCATATCAAAGGCTCAAATAAACGTATAAGAATGCAAATTTTGGTGCCTTTGCTTAAAGTTTTGTAGTTCATCCACTGCTACTTTCAAGAACTGATATAGCTATGGTGGACCATATTTTCAGAACCAAAATTAGGGACATGTTGGCCATACCCTCTGCCCTCCATTAGCCACAATCCCTGCCACAAGTCCCACCCCTGGAAGTAGTACTCCCGGGGTCAAGATGGACACGACCAGAAGTAGAGGGTGTCGTGTGACCCCTCTAAGAACTCCTACCACCATCCTCTACCAATAGGGATGGGTTTGGCCCCCACAGAACCCTCCATACAGCTATCCTGCAATTACATTAACCCAACTCGCATTACATTAACTTGAGGGGAGACACTGTGGGAAGTGTTTCCTCTAAGAATTTCCTCCCATGAGCAGAGTGAATTTTGTCTTGTGCACCAGTCTTGAGTTCATGTGTGCTTGTTCAGATGTGTACCACTGTGGCACCCAAGTTATTAATAAATATCTTATAAACCTCTCCCTTTTCCCTCTGCTGCCATGTCTCCTACCCTCCTCTCACCGCATCTGCTCCCTTATGCCTGCTGCTGCCCCCCTACTCCTCACACTCCTCTGCTATCCTGGCTCCTGCCCTTCTCACTCCCCTCAGCCCTTTGGGGACCTGCCCCCTCCCCTGCACTCGCCCTTCTCTCCCCCCTGTGCCAACCTCTCCTCATCCTCTCTCCAAACACCTCCCTCTACCCACCTGCCCCGCTTCTCTCCTCTGTCGCCCATCCCTCCCCTCCATGTGTCTGCCTTTCTGCTTCATCCCCACAATCTCCTGGCACCTTCCCTTACCCCTGCACCTTCCTTGTGCCTTCCCTGCCCTCACTGCCCCAGCCCTCCTTGCCTGCTTTCTCCCTGGTGCCCACCTCCTCACCACCCTCTGCACCAGTTCTCATGCCCCTCTGTGCCCTCACACGTGACTTGCTCCATCCCCTGCCTTCCTCAAGCCCACCCCTCCTTTCAACCCCTCTTCTCCTGCTCTCCTCCCAGCATCACCCTTGTTGCTTCACTTCTCCCACCCCCACTAACACTTCCCTACCTTCCCCCCTCCTGCCTTATTCTTCATTGTCTCCTCTTGGCCCCCTGGCATTTCTCTCTCCTTTACCTGGCCCTTTGGTGCCTGCCCCTTTCGTCTCTTTTCGTGGCCACCTCCCCCTCCTCCCCTCAGCACAAGCCCCTTAGTTCTTCCCTTGTCCCTTCCCTCACCTTCTGCCTTCGACGTGGAAAGCAGTTTGTGGGGGCTGGAGCTGCAGTGCTATTTTTAGTACTGTGGTCCAGCCCCAGAATCCCCTGCAGCCCGGCTCCAGCTGCTCCTGGGGTGGGACCGCGTGCCAGGACTGGAGCAAAGGCTGTCCGCAGTGCTAATTTTAGTACCATGGTACTGGTCCCTGCAGGCAGCCTGGCTCCAGCTGGAGTCAAGCAGCAGCCACACGAGGCCCATTCCAGTGAGGCTGCCCCAGCTGGAACATGCCTCGTGCGGCTGCCACGTGACTTCAGCTGGAGCCGGGGTCACCCGTGGGGACCAGGACTGCGGTACTAAAAAACAGCACAACAGGTGGCCTCCACTCCAGTCCCAGCACCCTGCTCGATTGGATGATTATGACTTGTCAAAGTTAGCAATCCTTTTGGACACTGCTTTTCTGAATATTATTCTGTAATTAGTTTGAGCTTGTGGTCAGAAAGAATGTTGGATGAGGGTACATTCAACAAGCAGAGCTACCAAGCTTCATGATCATGTGCATTCACCACTTAATGGGACAGAGAGTTGTCATGACTCCACTGGGCCCCTATTCCTGATCCAGAAAGCTGTTCCGATTCGGAGATAAGAGGGAGATAGATATCACTTTTGCCCTGGTTGGGTCCTCAGAAATTCCTGGAATATAAACCTAGGAGTCCTACTACAGCCGCCATAGGGTAGGTTTCCCTCCCTTTCCATCATCTCATTCCTCCAATTCTAGGCCTCTCTCCTTTTGCCTTCGGGCAGCACAGCCCCATCCGATCTGCCGGCCGGTGGAGGAGCAAAGTGCCACCGGGAAGGGGGAAGTGTGGCGATTCTCAGCGCTGGGCTGCCTGCGTGCAGCACCAGCGCGAGGAGGCGGGGCGCGAGCCAGAGGGTGGGATGCTGGCAGACGCCAGGACGCTGGCATGACATGGTGTCCCGACATCATGGCCGGCGACTGCCGGATTCAAAAAGGCTCCGGCAACCCCTCAAAGTGGAAGGCAGAAGCCAAGTACGGGCTGGGGCTGGGAGGGGAAAAATACGGGGAAGGGGCTTGTGCTGAGGGGAGGGCAGGGGAGGGAAGGAGGTCAGGAGAAGAAGAAGAAGAAGAAGAAGAAAGGGGAAGGCACCAAGGGACAGGGGTGCAGGAGAGACAAATGCCAGGGGGCCAAGTGCAGACAATGAGGAAAAGGGCAGGAGGGGAGGTGTCAGTGAGAGGAGGGACAGGGTGATGCTGCGAGAGGAGAGAGTAAGGGCACTGGGGGCTAGAGGGGGAAGGGGGAGGTGCTGGGAGAAGGCTTGAAAGAAGGGATGGGCATGAGAAAGGTGGGGATGGAGCAAATCATGTGTGAGAGCACAGAGGGGAATGGGGGCACAGAGCGGTGAGGGGGTAGGCATCAGGACAGCAGAGGAGGGTGAGGGGTTGGGGGCAGCAAGGGAAGGGGGAGGCACCAGGAGGGTGCAGGGGAAAGGGAAGGTGCAGGTGCCAGGGGATTCTGGGGGTGAAGCAGAAGGGCAGACATCTGCAGGGGAGGGACCAGCACCAGAGGAGAGAGGCAGGGCAGGTGTGTAGAGGGAGGTGTTAGGAGAGGGGATGAGGAGGGGTAGCTCACATGATCAGAGTGGGGCTACTGGAGGAGTGGGCACAGGGAGGAGAGAAGGGCTGGTGGAGGGGGGCAGGTCTCAGGAAGGCTGAAGGCAGTGAGAAGGGCAAGAATCAGGACAGCAGAGGAGGGTGAGGGGTTGGGGGCAGCAGGCACCAGGGGAGCTGATGGAGCAAGGGGAGGAGACATGGCAGCAGAGGGAAAAAGTAGAGGTTTATAAGACATTTATTAATAACTTATTACTGTTCTTATTCTTATTAGGAATTTATGCCATTAAAAAAAAACACTTGGGGCGGGGGGGGGGGGATGGCGAATCCCTTTTTTGCCTGGCAAGTAGGGTTTTCCATAATTTGTCAAGCCCTGCACAAGTGATTTTTTACTTCTTGAAAAGAAATGAGATTAGATTTCAACTGAAGAGCTACCTAAAATGATCTCCCCCTTTGAAAGACAAGGGGGGAAAAGTAAGCTTGTTACAATAAAATTTGATTTAGAATTGTAAGATGTCCTCAATTTTAACCTTTTATTATTAGCACATAAACAGAAGAAAGTTTTTTATCATGGTGATGGTGGGAAGAAAATGTCCCTTTTTTATGTTTAATGCTATAACAGTGAAACCAGAACTCTAATATATCTTATCCATAGATGGATAGGACTCAAAGGTTGCTATTAAACTTTTTTTTGGTAAATGTGTAACCGCTGAATTTTTTAGTAGTTACATGTTTACATTCAGGGGGGCAGGCGGGAGCCAGTGCTCACAGGGAGCCTGCTTAAAAGCTGGCTCCTGCCTGCGTCCCCGCACTGCTGCCTCTGATACACAGGCAGCGAGGGGGGAAGGGTGTGTGTAACTGTTAGGATTAATTGATGAGTCCAGGCATATTGGTTAATCATGTAAACCAGTACATGCTAACATCCCTCATCCCATCCCAATTATAAATAGGTTCAAGAAAACCAAATACATGCTGGAATCTGAGAACTCATTTATTGTATTAGCTATCCCTTGTTTTTCTCTTCATGTCCATCAAATCCATCCATTCCCAAATCTCTCTCTTGTTTTTAGAGCAATTGATTTATCTCGGCTTTTATTACTAGCAAACCCTTTTATTTTTCCTACCACAATTTCACTACTCATAAGTTGGAAAAAAATTTAGATTCTATGGGCCAAATTTTTTTCTCTTAAATATTGACTGGATACAGAATGTATGTTTGTTAATATAGACAAATTACAATAATTTACAAATCTTCCTCATTCAAGTAAGAAAAATGAATTCAGCTCTGCAATGTGATTTACAGTAATGTTACTCCCTTGAACTGACTACAATGCATTGTTGCAAGTAACCCTACATTAAAAATGAAGCCAACATCTGTAGTGCAATGAGCCCATGTAGAAAACTATTAATCTTCCATGATCTTGACTTGTTGATCTTGATGCTCATTCAACTCCTCCTCCCATCACCATCTTATTTTACATCCAGAATTCTCATTATCTATCATGCTTGAGAAAGGCAGGAGACAGCCAACCTGACCTCATTTGTCTAATGCCTAAAACTCAATGTTGCATGTATAAATTGTGTTTATAGCTCATTAAATCTTTCCATGGATGCTATAACATTCCAGTACCACAGAACTGAAGGAACAGAACATACATGAGAGAAGGAATAGAGACAAGAACAAACCATGAAGAAAGAGGAGATATTGTTATACCTTTAGATAAGCTGTGACTTTTTTAAAAGCCATAGGAAGTACACTAAGCATTTAGTCAAAAGTAGGGATGTAAAATCTTATTTAACTGGTTAACTGGGTAAACACAGCATTTAACTGGTTAAGTGATAAAGGGGTGAGGTAAGCGGGGGGCATTCCAGACTAGCTGGGCTGGAGAAGCCCTCTCGCCCGCCATGGCCAGGCTGGAGTGGCGCCCCCCACTGCAAGCACGGGCGCTCCTGCCCGGCCACAGCAGTCCTTACCTGCCGCATGCCAGGACCCACCATGTATAGGAGCTGCACTGGCCAGGCTGGAGCACCCTTGTCTGTAGCAGGTGAGGAGCTATTCTCTCCCCCACTAGTTAACTTTTTACATCCCTAGTTAAAAGCTTCACAGTGAGAAGAGTTCAATTATTTTTAATTAAACACAAGCTTATTTTTAAATGCTCAGTTATTTTTTCATCTCAGACTGCTGTCTTAATTAGGCTTTTTTGTTTGTTTTTAAAATAATACACTATAATGGGGTTACCAGCATGCTGAAAGTACGAGGGGAAGTGGCTTCAATTGTCCTCTGCTTCAACTAATTCAGAAATCATCAATCCAAAAGAACAAAGAGTACTGAACCATATGGACAATCATCTCCAATCATTTCCTTTGATAATTGACTAAATGCATCCACATTCTTGGAACATTAAACAAGAACAGGTTGATCTTCTCTAGTCTGACATCCTTGGGATCTGATCAGTGCCAAAACAGAGAATTTGCCAAACTACAGGAGGTCAATACTGTCTAGAAACAACTTCCACTGCTTACTGGTCTCTTAGATGACATTAAGGGTAAAATAGAGCTAAATAACAGCCCAGACCACAGAGTCAGAATTGGTGGCTACAAATAAACTTTATGGGACTGTAGGAAACTTGGCCACACCCATGATAAGTGGACATCCAGCTAACTAAAATCATGCCAGACTAGAGAGTTTCACCTGTAGTACTGACCCTCTATGAAGTGGGCAGGAAGACTATTAGAAAGAAGTACTTGAAGACTGCTGCTCCCATATGCTGGGCATTAGATTTAGAAGCCAAATTGTGGCAGTAAAGCTGTGTAGAAGTACTAGCACTCCAGATAACTTCCTTAAATATTTCAATGGAGGCAATGTAAAGGCATGCTGCAACAACTAAATAAACATAGGTCTGGTCCATTTGGACAATCTGAGCCAAAGCAGACTGACTCATACTCTCGTCTCCACAAGCCACAAAATTCCGCCGCTTCTGCAGATAAATTATCCATAATAGGACTTAATCTTAGGACAGAGGTTTTCCAACTATAGGTCTCAAACCCAACTGGGGTTGTGCTGCCTGAAAATGGGGTGGTAGTGATCCCCAAATGTGCAGAGGACACTATTTTACTCCGCACAATGTGACCTTGGATGTACATCATTTTGTAGAGCATCCCCTCTGTGGCCTTTACAGGTAAAACTTCATTAAAATGGTGTTATACCAGCAAAAATTTTTGGAACTCCTGCCTTAGGGACTCTGGATATTTAAAGTATGAATCCTGATCTTGGGGAATGTTAGTGAAGCTTGAGGAAAAATGTGGACATCGGATCATCCATCTTTATCCACACAGGATACGGAGAATTAATATCAAACTTGAAGTCAGTGAGTGCTGCTCACATACTTAAGTACCTAATCATGAGTTCAGGTGCCTATCTTTAGGCTCCTGTTTTGAAAATCTTGGTCTGATTTTCCATATCAAAGGCTCAAATAAATGTTTGATTTTCTGGAAATAAAATAAATTATTAAGACAATAATTTTAACTTCCCATCATCTATATTTCTTCAAGATATGTCTGACATTATCCGATCATTATACTTACACCTTTTTCAGTTGCAGCAATTAAGTATTGTTTACGGTTTGGCACTACCTATGCAGGTTTCCATACTGTAACGTTGACTGATCAGTTCAAAACCCACTTGCAGATAAAACTCCATTATCTTTCCTGGTATAGGAAAGATAATGAGCAAATAATTAGGAATCTATTAGCAAATATCTGGAAGATAATAAGGTGATAAGTAATAGTCTGCGTGTCAAGAGCAAATCATGTCAACGAACCTGATAATTTTCTTTGACGGAGTAACAAGCTTGTGGAAAAGAGGGAAGCGTAGATGTGGTGTAGCTAGACTTTAGTAAGGTTTTTGATACAGTCTTGCATGATCTTCTGCTTAATGAACTAGGAAAATACAACTTAGAAGGAGCTACTATAAAGTAGGTGCATATTTGGTTAGATAGATAACTATTCCCAGAGAGTAGTTATCAATGGGTCATAGTCATGCTGGAAAGGCATAACAAGTGAGGTTCTGAGGCATCAGTTACGTTCAATATCTTCATTAATGGTTTAGATAATAGCATAGAGAATATTCTTATAAAGCAGGGTGGGGAACCTTTTTTGGGTTAGGGGCCACTAACTCACAGAAAAATCAGTCATGGGCCACACACAAGTGCAAAACGGGGGAAAAAAAAAAAAAAACCCCAAACCCTCACTGACATGGCCTCCAACTGAGAAGGAGAAAAAACACTTCCCACATTCCCCTCACACTCCAGAGTCTACGGGGGGCGGGGGGGAGGGGAGAAAGGGGGGTGGAAAGGCAAGCTAGTAAATATTGTGTGCTCCAGCCCCACGGGAAAATGACAGGGGGGCTGGAGCCCCAGCACGGGCTCCCCAATGCTGGGGAAGGCAGGGGGAGGGGAAGACCTGAGCCTCAGGGGGCCAGATCCAGGCAAGCAGGGGGTCACATCCAGCCCCTGGGCCTTAGTTCCCACTCCCCATTATAAAGTTTGCAGATGATACCAGAGCTGGGAGGCATTGCAAGTACTTCGGAGGATAAGATTAAAATTCAGCATGATCTGGACAAACTGAGAAAATGGTCTGTGGTAATAGAATAAAATTCAGTAAGGATAAATGCAAAGTACTCCACTTAGAAAAGAACAATCAGTTACACACATACAAAACGGAAAATGACTACTTAGGAAGGAGTACTATAGAAAGAACTAGGGGTCAGTGGACTGCAAGCTAAATATGAGTCAACAGTGTGACACTGTTGCAAAAAACCATTCTGGGATGCAATTTTGTACATAGGACACAAGAAGTGATTCTTCCTCTCTACTCTGTACTGATTAAGCCTCAAACACAGACCCTCCTATTGTGTTTGGTTCTATGTGCCACATTTCAGGAAAGTTGTATACAAACTGGAGAAGGTCCAAAGAAGTGCAACAAAAATGACTAAAGGTCTAGAAAACCTAACACAGGAGGGAAGATGGAAAGAACTGGGTTTGTTTAGTCTGCAAAAGAGAAGACGACTGAGAAGGGACATGATCATAGCCTTCAAGTACCTAAAAGTTTGTTACATTAAGGAGGGAGAAAAATTATTCTCCTTAACTCCTGATGACAAGACAAGAAATAATGGCCTTAAATTTCAGTAAGGGAAGTTTAGGTTGGTCATTAGGAAAAACTTCCCAACTGGATAAATTCCCTAGAGAGATTGTAGAATCTCCATTACTGTCTAAACCACTCTTAAAAAAATCTTCATACACCTGTGTGATATGGTCTAGATATGCTTGGTCCTGCCATGAGTGCAGGGGACTGGACTTGATGACCGCTCGAGGTTCCTTCCAGTTCTAAGAGTCTTGCCTTAATAAATTAGTCACTTAACTTCTAGTGAGAGGATATCAGATAAGTAGCAGCAAAGAAACTATTTCACATTGCTGTTACTACATGGGATGGCAAAAGAATTGTATAAACACTTACCAATTGCTAAGCCATCACTGAAGTTGTGTAGTCCATCACCCATAATCACCATCCAGGCTAGAGTAGCTATCCCAGCATCCTTCAGCTCTTCACGTGAGTAGCGCTGACTGTGGCTGTGTGGATGATGGTTCTGGGTATGATGGTGATGTAAAATATGATGATAGTCATGATGATGGTGACTCAAATGATCTGATTGTCCAAGAGTGTCATGTAAATGTGAATGACATTTGTTTCTACACCCCCTGGATACATATTCATGATCAGCTTCCTCTTGATGGGAATGAGCTATCATGACGACTTCTTCTTCTTCTTGTACCACAGGTTGCTGAGAAATGAAACGCGATGGATCTTGTGACTCTGTCGCTAAGTAACCTTCAGGCCCTTGTAAATAAAATAAATAATACTACATAACTGTACATAAAAATCATAACACTGCATTATGTTACAATAAGAAAAAAGGAAATTCAGAATGGAGAACAGAGCAATTTGTAGTCAACATTTAATGTCAAGGTAGGTCAGTTAAATTAAGAATTGGCTCTAACCAACACTCCCAGAAGTTGTTAAATTCTTCACCTATGCTGAGTGACACTGAAAGAAGTGCAAATCTTTTTTCCTGTCTTTGGGAAAAAAAATGTATTTTTCCATATAATCCTGAAGCAAAAGCCCCACTGACCTCAGAACCAATAGGAACTGGTTTCTTAAAAAGAACATATGAGCCATACAGCCACATGAAAACTATAATGGGAAGCAGTAAAACCATTGCAATAGCTCTGAAGATAATCTCAAATACAGAAGAGTTCTGTTTGAGGCTACAGGATCACACAGAGCATTCAACACTGAGCGAACATATGAGTTTATGTATTCTCAGTAGAGTTTGGGGTACTATCTAGTCAAACAGAAAATATTAGCATTCTGGGAGTTATGGTCAGCATTAGATGCCTGAGGTGCTTAAGAAAACAAGAGACAAAAAAGTAGAAAATAAAATGCAATTAAAAGAAGCCAAAGGCAATTTACAAAGCCAGAAACACCATCTCTTTTTAGTTACAGATAAGTGCTGTCTCTAGATAAAATGATTGCAGGAGGTACACTCATGTGATCTGAGATCTGTGCAAACTGAACAAAACTCCTGTTTAAAACAATGACTATTTTGGAATTGTTCTACTTCGTGGAGCAGTTCATACATTTTGATTCCAAGAAATGCTTCCAAGAAGGTGTTTTACCTGCTCAAGAGTCTGAAAAATGAGTTAAAACAGTAAAAGTAACTCTTCTAACCCTGAAAATAGAAACAGAAATAAACCCAAATCCCCACTTATTTTTTTAGTTGGATATATGGCTCAGCCTTGGAATAAGATGAAAAGGAGGGAGCAGAAGTCCATAGGAGAAATAACAAAGGCATATAAGGGCATATCTAAAAATCTCTAATGTGGGTAAACTGAACAACATGGAATCCAGGGTTTAAAAGGAGCATAGCACATGGTATAAAGTGAACTTCATCTATACTTCCAATCCACTACTTCAAGTGGGCTTGCACCAAGGATGTGTATATTTGTTCATAGACAGAACACTGCTGTAATCTGACATGAACTCTCCTCCCGCAAAATACCACACTAATATGCAAGGTATTTTGTAATGATCTTTTCACCCCCGCATTGTTTAAATCTCACACTTGTTGAGAGTGGGGCATTTTGATCATACACGGTAACAGGGATAAAACAAAACAAAACAAAACAAAAAAACCAGTCATGTAACACTTTAAAGACTAACAAGATAGTTTATTAGGTGATGAGCTTTCATGGGGCAGACCCACTTCTTCAGATCATAGGGATGTTAAGTAGCAGCTAATTGAGTAGTTGATGGACCACCGGCTGCCGCTTTGCATTTTTAAAGGGAAGCTGGCAGGAGAGGACACTGGCTGAACCCCCGTCTCTGGGTCTCAGCACAAACACCCCTTCCTGCTGCTTTACATTTTTAAGGGGAAGCTAGCGCGAGTGTTGAAACCAGAGACCAGGGATTCAGCCTGTGTCCTCTCCTGCTAGCTTCCCTTTAAAAAAGCAAAGCAGCAGGGGGTGTTTGTGCTGAGACCCAGGAATCGGGATTTAGCCGGCATCCTCTGCTGCTGGCTTCCCTTTAAAATGCATTGGGGGGGGGGGGGGGGGAGAAGAAATGAGCGAGTAGTTGATAGTGCTATCAGATAAGCTCCTGCTTATCAGGTAGTCGACTACTCCTTTACATCCTTCCCCTGTAATTTAAGACCCAGAATGAGATCAATCAATCTATCTATCTATCTGGCTCTCACTCCTCCTCCTCCTCCTCCCCCCCCCTCCCCCCCGCACCCACCCTGTTTATTCCTACCTTACAATCCAAGGGCTTATCCTAGTGGATATTTCAGTAGCCAAGCACACACAGCACTGAAAAGCAGCCTATAAAAATCAAAAAGCTCAATGTTTTATTGTAAACTTGTATGAGAAGATCTGGACATTTGGTGGCACTCTTGTTCCATGAAATTTTTTAAGTGTTTTCATTAATGGTCTGATGTTGAGAAATGCAGAAAACCTGCAGCTTCTCTATCCCCAATTAACTTCATCTAGAATTATAGGTTCTCAGCCCTTCTGAAAATCAGATCCTCAGGCATTCAGAATGTGTAAGCTTAGTTGTTTATATTTTTGTATCAGTTTGACACTTGGACTCTTAATCCTACAACTCTATGGAGGAAGTTACTAGTTTCTAGCTTGACTAATGGTAAGTCAATAAGCATCTAAGCTTCTGTAGACAGAAGGGCTTAAGCAGAACAGTTTTGATTTCCAGTACTCAATCCTATATCACAAGGATAGAAGCTTTAAAAAACACAAACTATTTCAAACTCTTACCAACATTAAAAAAGGTTAAAAATCAGCCCTCTAACTACCAAGATTGTTTTCAGGAAAAATTTAATTAAACTAGCTCCATAGTGATCCAGCCAAAAGTAACTGAAAGGTTCAATAAGCCTTCAACGGCACAGAAAAGATTCTTTACCCTTTCCATTGATAGTTGTACAATGGTATTACTGAGACTTACGATAATCAACATCTAATTTTTCCTCGTTTGTTGAAAACTTCTTACTTTCTGCATCTTCATTTTTTTTCTGTCTCCAAAAGAAAATGCTGAAGTTATAAATATTTTACTTATTTTTCAGGATATACATGAGCAGCACATAAAATATTATGAAATTATGCGTCATGAAAATTAAGAGGACAGCATGGAGATATGCATTCTTTGGGTAAGCAGGAAGAGTACTAGAAGTTCTGCAGAAGCAGAGTAAAAAGGCAAAGAATTAGCTAGGGTACAGAAGGAAAAAGTGTCACAAGGGGCAGGCATAATTATTATTTATAAAGAATTACACAGTAACTATTTAGTTCCACTTTATACTTGAAACACCTCAAAAGTCTACCAAAATGCTATTTTTTTCCTAACTATAATGCTCAACACATACTCAAATTTTAAACAAATGTCTCATTAAAACATGATGAAAACAAAGCATTGTCTCTGCCTGGGAACTATTTTCCCAGAATTACTTTGCAAAGAGCAAACAGGTTGAGCTGTAGTTATGGAGACTGATCCTGCCACCATCATGAGTATTTCTCACCCATCTTTATACTATGTAGCTTGCTACAGTGGTCACCATTTTGTAAATATTAACATTTACACCCACAATCATTAGAATAGGAACACCATCAATGATGTAACTGTAAGATTTACCATACCAATTTCAGACTATTATCTGCTTCAGATTTTTGGGAGAGGGAGAGAGGAAGAGGAGAAAAATTGTGGTAGTTGACGGCACTTGCTGAAATCTGGTCTTTCAATATAATTTCAAAATTAAACAATTAAAAGATGCAGACTCTGACTTATATGCATGTGCAAGGAAACAATCAGACTTCTTTTTAGGAATATAAATACATCTACTCTGAATTAAGATTGTTAGCACAACAAAGTATACTACTGTAGACTGATAAGCAAAAATTGAATTGTGAGCACATTCCTCATTAACTAAGAAATCTAATCAGCAAGCAGCTCTCTATGAAGACATAATTTTAATATCCAGACACCAATATTACATAGTGCAACGAGGCTTCAAAATGTAATTTCCCTACCTTCTTCTTCTTGTCTTTAAACTGCTTAATTAAAGTGATCAAATGCTCAGCTAGAAACATGAAATACAGGCCTCCAAGGGCTGTCAATCCCTTCCATGTAGAATCCAAATAAGCAGTTTCTTCTACACTTTGAAAGACAAGATGCTTGAACAGGGCGTCTTTATTTTGTTCAAGTAAAGGTTTCTCGTGGTGATGGCGATGATTTCCATGAGACTAAAGGATATTTAAAAGAAAAACATTCAAGTTCTACTAAATTCAGAACAAATTTTAGCACAACAAAAGAAAAAAAGATGTGCTCTGCGGTAGGGATGTTAGATATTGGTTAGTTGAATAGTCAAGTAACAACATGAATTCCTATCGGTTACTTCATTATTCTATAGTCCCTGGGGGCAGGGCCAGCAGCCAGTGCACTCTGGCCCCACTCCCAGGGAGACCTCTGCAACCCTATGCTGCTGCCTCTGTATCACAGGCAGTAGCGTGGGGTGTCGGGCGGAAGCCAGTTTACAAGCCAGCCCCATGCGCAAATACTGAGCTCTTGATACAGCGGCAGCAGTGAGGGGTGGCAGCAGCTGCTGTCCATGCTTGCCCAGGCTGAGACCCCTCCATCGACAGGGGCTGCTGCCACGAAGCAGCCTCTGTCCACAGTGGGCCTGGGCCCACTGCAGGCAGAGGCTGCTTCGTTGCAGCCTCCCCTCCCCCGCCCCACCTCTGACAGAGGTAGCAGTGGGGGGGGAGGGGTAGGCAGCACTGGTGCTGGTGGGGGGAGAAGGGGAGAAAAGTGGCTTTTAAGCCGGCTATCCGCAGCACCAGCTCCTGCACCCCCACACTGTTGCCTCTGATACAAAAGAAATCCCGAGAGGTCCCGATTCACACCTGACATAAAGCATGGTCAACTCACATAGAACACTCTGGATCAAAAGCAATAGTGACAACAGTTAAAAATGGATTGGAAAATGGGTGTAAACATTAAATTAGTATAGCCTGTATTAAACTGGTATTAAGTATGAAAAATAAACATTTCTTGAACATTAAGGGACACAGGAACACAAAAAGCAACTTTCAGCACGGTGCAAGGTAAAGCAAAGCATCCTGATAAAAGGTGTCAGAGCTGTTTTTAAATCATGACCTGCTTTTCCTGATCCACTTCCTGGTGTAAGAACCCACACACTGAATGTCAAAACAGTACAAGTTTTACTACCTTAATATATGCACTCAAGTTCCTATTATGACATTGCCTGAAGGCTAGTCCTTAATATCACTTCTATATAGGAAAAGAGTGCCATTGGAGATATTTATGAAGAAATGTATAGGAATTAGCAGCAGCGCTGCTTATGTTGAGTCTTTTGAAAATTTTCAAGTTAAGATTCAGTTAAGGGGTTGTTTATGTAACATAAGCAGGGCTCGACAATTAGGGCAATCTACTTGCCCGTGGCGAGTAGATTTTAGCCCAGTGCTGCCGCCTGGGTTAGACAGGATGTGTAGGCTCTGGGGTGGGAATGAGGGATTTGGGTGTGGGAAGGAGTGAGAGGTGCAAGCTCTGGGAGGAAATCTGGATGCAGGAGGAGGTGGAGAAGGGAACGCTGGCTCGGGGAGGGGGCTCCAGGTCGGGCAGTGTTGGGGTCAGATGTAGGGTTAGGGTACTAAGCAAGCCACAGACTTCTGGATGTGAGGATTCAGGAATTTGGGTTGGGGTATGTGAGGGGCTCAGGGCAGGGGGTTCCAGTGTATGATAGGCTCAGATGTAGGGTCTGGGGGAAAGGGGAGTGCAGGAGTGTTATGATGCTATGGGCAGATAGGAGCTTGGCCCCAATTGGGGGTTTGTTGGCCAGGTTTCATTTTTAAATAAAATACTCTGTCAAACACAAAAACGTTTCTGCATTGTCTTTATTTCTGAGAAGGGCAGGGAACCTGATTTGAGTCAGGGGTCACTGACCCACAGAAAAGTCAGTTGGGGCCACACAAGTGAGATGCAAAAAAAAACCCTCCTCCAACTCCCCCCCCCCCCCAAGCTTCACTAATGTGGCCCCAACTGTGCTGGTGGGAGCAGGGGACATAGTACTGGGGAAGGGTGCTAGTGGGTGCTTCGGCAGGGGACAGGGTGCCAGTGGGGACAGGTTTCTGAGGCTGGGGACAGGGGAGAGGGAACTGGGGAGTGGGGGCAGAGAGTCCCCTGCACCCGCCTCCTCCCAGGATTCCCCCCCACCCCCCACCAGAGGGAAGCCGGTGCATGCCTCCTCCGGGGCCGGTGCATGCCTCCCGCGGCGAAGCCAAACCCCCGCGCACGCCTGCCCCAGGGCCAAACCCCCCTCCTGCAGCGCAGGGAAGCCGCTGCACTCCTCCTCCGGGGCCGACGCCGCCTCCTGCAGCGCGCCCGGCACGCCACAGAGCTGTGGGAGGGGAGCAGCCAGTGCACTTCCGGAACCCCCGGAAGTGGCACGAAGCTGCAGACAGGACTTCCGTCCATCCCGTGGGAAGCCAACACTACGCTGGAGGTAGGTAGTGGGGCTTCTCAGAGGTGGGGGGAAAATGGGGGGTGGGGGAGGTCCACGTGGTGACCACGGTCTTAGATGCTTCACTCAGAGGAGAAGGAGAAAACATTTGAACACTGCAATTATCTCACTCCCCTCCCACTGGAAATAATGGAACTATTTCTAAGTCTCAAAAAGAAACAAACAAATCAAATCAGGAGGTGGGAGAAGACAGTGAAAAGAATACCAGAAAAGATTCTAAATTGCCAATATACAAGTACAACTTCTGTTTAAGAGACTGTTTAATGTCAAACAACATAGCAAACCCAACACATGATGGTGCAAACGTATATATTGCTGGGGACCCTAGACCAGAGAAGAAACATCAGCTACAACTTTACATAGTATACGTGAAGATAGATCATCTTTTCTTGTTAGGTTATATGTAATCATTCATGTCAATAAACCAGTAGTTTGGTAGGCTGTCAAACCTAACATTGGTAGGCTTCCTAAAGCCCTTATCTTTGATAAAGCTGTATTTCCCTAACATTTTCAAATTGAGATTAATATAAGTAAAATACTTACATGTGGAAGAAGATGTAAAAAAGCATCTCCGCTCAGTGTTCCAACAGCCAGTGACACAAGGAAACTTAGAAGAAACTTGAAAAATACACGATTCATCAGAGGTATCAATATAACACCCAATAAAGATAGAAAACTGATGATGGAGATTGATATCAGACCACCAATCCAAGCTGGTAAAAGAAATACAACATATAAGATGATGCTTGCTAAATGTTCCTTTCTTGTGCACACTGCTTTAGAGGTTAATAATCAAGAAAATCACCCACAACAAAGGTGTCTAGAAAGAACTCTTTGTAAAACCATATAGGAGAGTTAAGTATCTAAGAAAATTTAGAATCTAAAATATTTAGATTAGCTATAAAAAACAAATTTCAAATTTGTGTGATGGTTGGTAAGATTTATTCTAATTTTTTTTTAAAAATTAAAGCCTACCTATTTGCAAAGAATAGCTTTTTGGAGGGCTTTCAGCCTTTTCACTAGCTGCATGGATTATGCAGTATTTGCCATCAATTTGGTTAAGAATTGATGGACAGAGATAGCTGAATTCTGCAGCAGTCAACAATACTTGTGTGCTTATTCCATGAGACAGCATCAGTTGAGATACATTGAAGCACTGCAGAAAGAAAAAAATGTTTAAGATTAGTAAGAACACAACTATCACCACATCCTAGAAAAACTGCAAGAGCAGTCCAATACCAATTCAAAATACAGTCGCACCTCTGCAAAGTAATGAAAAACTTTAGTTAAGGTTGGTAACAAGCTGACTTAACCTAAATAAACTTTTACAAGTTTTGAAGTGTCAACACACAATAATTAAACCTGTCATTTCATACCATTTGTTGTTTCACTTCTAATTTGTATAGATGGAAGCAAACTCTATTCACTACATTCTCACCTAAAAGACAGGTGCCATCATTAAACACTTTGAAATCCAATCTCTTTCAAGGTTCTATCCCATCTTGTGTCTACGGGTTGTGTGCAACTTACTGAATAGATTATTTCTAAACAGATGGACAATGCACAGCTGTACATTTCTTGCTTCATGGGTCCTCTAACCTGAGTCTCTGGACTGGAGGGGTAATTGGACAACATTGCCAGCTGGATGCAAGAGCTGTCTCATTCCTAACTGAAGAAAGACAGCAATCATTCTGGGGAAAGAAGTCATTTTTGTGAGAGGCTTGCAGTACATCTTTTCAATCATGCATTTCTATTGAAAGCCACATTCTGAACACATTTCTTCCTGCAATTGTCTTTGTACTACACTACTTGCAATCTTTTAAAGTTTAGTAATTCTTGTTTAGTAGGGCTGCCAGTCTTGTTTCTCCTCTGTTTGTGAAGAATGTAATACACCTGAATGCTAAATTCTGAACCTGTGATTACGTGCGCACAAACCCTGAATTGTTTAAATTAGCTGACTTGAGTGGGGTAAACAGACTTCAAGGAAACCCTGCTGATTTTTAAAGCTCTAATGGTGAAGGGTTAGATGACAGGAAAAGCTCTCATTTACAGTGGTTTTATATAGTGACACCAGCTGTTCCATAAGCATCCTTTTCATCTTTTAAGAAAGCAAGAAAAAAAAGACATCTTTTATTTTCATTTCAGTTTCTTTCTATAGAAGCTCTCCAGCCTCTTAAGATACAGAATCTAGTACTAACTTTAAAAAACAACACTGTTTTAATTTAATTTTAATAATCTGTGCACCAGTTCCAATGGAAGGTAGTAGCAGTGCGAATATTTACATACCACTTTAACAAAAGCAACATATTTCAGAATTGGACCTATAATCAAAACCAAAAGCTTTCTTTTGGGGAAAAAAGCCTTATATTTTATATAAGATGACACTGAATGACAGCTACTTTGTTCATACTAAAGGAAAGTTTATATTACAGCGCTACATCAGCACAGCTGTGCTGATGCAGATGAACTATGCTGATAGGAAAGCACTCTCCTATCAGCATAATTACCTGACCACAGCAAGAAGCAGAAGCTATGTCAGCAGGAGACAGAGCCAGTGTGGAGTGCACAAAACTTATGTTGCCCAGGGGATGGGGGGCAGAGGATGGAGATCAAATTAGATACCACTTAGGCAGAGTACGCCTGCCCTAAGAGGTAGAAGTTAGGATGGGAAGAAACTTTGTCTGCATTAAAATGAATGGAAAAAGCATTAAAGATATGGAAATTCTTTAAAAATTTCATTATCTTTTAGGTTAATTTTGTTTTATTGCCAGAAAAGCTTCAGGAATATCTCAGTGACTCTGTCCCTTGCATGCTTCAAGCCTCAGAGACCCCATCATTCACCCAGATCATCTGCTTCTCCGGACCTCCAATCCATCCCACCCAAACATTACCTTCTCAAAACCATGCTCCAACTTGAAATTCCAGGGGTAGCAGCAAGGAATTTAACGACAGGTGGATTGTGTTTCAGGGACAGAGCTGCAAGTATCTAAGACAGCTCTAATGACAGAAATAAAGAATGCTTAGAAAGCAGCTTTTCACCAGAGAATGGGAATGTTTTACAAAGGTGATTATTTTCTCCCATTCTAAATGGGGAAAGCAATACAAGCAAGACTATTTGTTTGATCAAAGGGAAGTAAGTCACTTGAAGAGTGAACAGAATTTAAGATTGCCAAATTCAAGATGACAACAAGTTAATACCAGATCACCTTTAACTAAAGATGATTAGTAAACATACATAATAAAATCTTCATAAAATCCATTCTTAAGTTCCAAAGCCTCTAACTGATTTCTAAGTAGGATGAATTCCATTCTGTCCTAGCCTTTTACTTCCAAAAGAAAAACTTAAGCCTACCTAGAGTTAAATTCAGCAACTTCCAAAGATTATTAAGTATTGGTTTTTAAATGTTTATTCATCTATCTTTTTCTACACCATAAGAAAATCTATTTTCCTATTATAGGCATAAAAAAAAAAACCATTCACATACTTGTGTAAGAAGTTAGTCTCCTAAAAAGAAAGAAACCATAGGGGGAAAAAAATCAATTACAATTAAGTGTACAAACTAGAATGCATGACAATCCTTTTGTTCTCAGGCACAACATGGGTAACAATGCAACATTCTTACGGGAGAGTAAAATTACTGCATAACAATATTTCTCTCTCACACACACACCACACCCCCCCAACCCCTCCCCCCTTGCATCAAGATTCCTAGAAGTGTAGCTAGAAACAGCCTCTATTCGCTACACTGAAGACACCCATGCTAAGATACTTGTAATTGGGCATATACCCCCCAATACGAGTACAGAACACTAGTCTCACCTCTTGTGTATTTTGATTTTTAAACTTAGAATACACGTAACTTCTTCTTTCAGATTCATTAACTTTTTCATTAACAAATAAACTCATGCTGCTGCTTTCTGTAACATTCATGGCATATGGGCTGGTTAAACTTGTATGAACAGCAGGTTTCACTTCTTTAATTTCTGAATTCTGTAATACAGGATTGCTATCGGTACTAGTGGTGTTGATAGAGGCAGTTATTTCTGTAACAGTATTCTTGTAGCTTATCAAGTTCTGCTTGTGCTCAGCATTTTCTACTCTTTGTAATTCCTTTGCTTGACCATTGCTAGGGTCCTTACTCACACCACCAGATTCATGACTTGGGCAATCTGTTCTTTCAAAGCTTTTGCTTAGCGTAACATGGTTATGATGAAGATGGTGATCATGATTGTGG
The DNA here is from genome assembly GCA_032595735.1 of Pelochelys cantorii. Classification (NCBI taxonomy): domain Eukaryota; kingdom Metazoa; phylum Chordata; order Testudines; family Trionychidae; genus Pelochelys; species Pelochelys cantorii. The sequence goes on from CM064327.1 coordinate 146,829,199, forward strand.
CCAATATTGATCCTTTTTACTTTATCTATTCCTAAATTCTGCAGCAACTTCCTAAATCCTTCAATAGTCAAAGTATTGTTTTCGCCATAACGATGAAAAAGTTCCTGAAGATGATGCTTCTGCATAAGTATTGCCAAATCAGTGTTGATACCAGCTGCCTTATCTGGAATGAATTTCTCAGAAGTCTGTGCAATAGTAGACAGCTCAACTTCATGACGGTGACTTTCACAAAAGGATATGGAAAACGACAAAAGAAAGGCCATAAAAAGCTGATTCTCCATTGCAGCTTTCTGTAAAAAGGAATGACAAGAGAATTTTAAGAAACAGCAAATCTGTGTTTTAGTACAACTCACTCGTTAATTTAGTTGCCCTGAATTACCAAGTCCAACTCTGTGCTTGGACACATCCCACACAGATTATATTGGTTTAGCTTGTGGGTAAATTTACAAGAGGCAAGCTAAGTCAACAAAAGCCAATGAAAAAGCATCACACACAGAGGTTTAACTAGTTTATCATCATCATCAATTTAAAGTTAAATTGGTGAAACTTGCTTTTAGACAAGCCCTGTAAGATATTTGCCCAAATTCAGCATTGCAGTAGGGAGACTGTGCTCCTGAAGATTTTAGAGTGATGTAAAACCAAGATCCTGAAATCATCATTAAGACATCATGACATACCTAGTAAAAGTTAAGAGTGTGAATTTATTTTCAATATAAATTAAGACTTGTTCCTACATTTTGCCTATATTCTACCTATAGTTTCATTTTGATACAATTACCATTTTTCATAAATGGTTGTGTAATGTTGCTGTGAAGTATTAAATATCATCACATTTCACTTCAAAACTACAAAGATAAAACTATATACTAGGGATGCTAAATATCTGTCTGGAGGGTAGGGGGTGTCTGAGCCCCCAGACCCAGCACGAGCTGGAACTGAGACAGGCTGCCTGCCCACCTGGCTCCCAATACATGTTAAATACAAAGCCACAGTGTGGGTGGGTCCCAGACTCACTGCAAGTTGGGACTGAGACAGGCTACTGGCCAGTCTGCTAAAAAAATTACTGGCAAGGGGGGAAATGTGTGTTGTCTATAGCATTAACCAATAAACTTTTGCTTATTGGTTAATTGACTACATTACATCCCTACTATATGCAAATATAAGTTTGAAAGTGCCTTTGGTCCTTTAACCAAGCAGTTGCCATAAGCACTTGTAATGTTCCATGCACAATAGTACATTTATCTGCTAACATGCAGTATTTATATGCTGCCTAACATTTTAAATCCTTATTATGTTGCAGCAAGGTCTACAAACATTTTGAAGCATGATATCGCAAATAATTACACCTAAACATACAGATATTCCTGTGCTGATTTACACCGACTTTAATGAAATGCCATAAGGTAGGAACTGCAGAGCCGGGCCCTGAAATTTGATTCTGCAAACACTTAAGCTTGTGCTTTATTTTACACACCATGGAACGATTCAAATATGCTCTCTGAGGTCTCCCCATTAGCATTTGCAGTGTCAGACTCATAAGTTTAAAAAAAGCAGGCCAAGTGCTTTTTTAATTGTGAAGTTGCCCCATATTCCATGGACACCGAACACCCAGTTACATTTCCCATGAACAAGAGCCCATTCAGAGTCAATGTGTCCTCCTTCTTATCGGTTGAATGTAACTGTCCTCTAATTATTGGCAATGCCCCGGCCCATCCCGCTACCGCATCTGGTCCATTTCGAATAGCGAGCAAGTCGCAAAGAGATGAAGCCGGCCCTAGAGAGATGTGCGATTCAGACTAGACACAAAGCGCACGCCAGACAAACAGCGGCGCTGGGGCTTGGGGCCTATCGCTGGCTGAGCCGTGCAGGACACGGGCCGCTCTCCGCGCAGCTGGAGTGTGAGGGGCCGAGACCCCTAGGCGGGGCCCGACGCGGGCAGCCCCGGGCGCGGCGCTTCCCCAAGCAGCAGAGCGGCCTCGAGTCCTGGGGGCTCCGCCGCGACGGGGGTGGGGCGACTCGCGCAGAGACTGCCCCGCTCAGACAAGCCCGGCACAAGCGCGCGCCAGCCCCACGTGGCTTCCCGGGGAGTCCCGTTCACGCAGGCCCGGCCCCGCCTCCTCACCGCTCCGCCAGGGCCAATTCACCTCCACCTCCTCCGGCGGCGGCCAGTCCCCAGCAAGGGCCCAACGTCCGGGCGGCTCAGCGCGCCCCCCGCCGCTCTTTCCTCTTCCGGCTTAGATCCCAGTATCAGCAAGACCGGCGAGGAATGCGGACCCAGCCGGCCAATCAGGACGTAGTGAAGGGTCACCGGTTGACTCCGGACCAATGGGCCGCGAGCCCAACCCCGCTAGCGGGAAACACCGGCCACGCGCCGGGCGAGGGGGCAGTTGAGCGGCTCGCGTCCCGAGTGCGCGCTGGGCTGCCAGTTCCGTGGCGCGCGGTTCGGCTGCTTGCGCGTCTCCCTTGGCAACCATGGGAGGGGCGAGACTCTCAGGGTGGAAGTTAGTGGCGGGGAGACCCCGCGGAAGGGGGCGGAACGGCCCCGGCGCGACTGGGCAGAGCTTCGGCGGGTCTTTCCACCGCAGAGTCCGGACCCTGCGGAGAAACCCGCCCGGGCGGCGTGTCCGCTCCGCCCCGCTCGCCGCCCGCTGGTGAGATGCGGCGCTGGGGAGCAGGTGGCGGCGGCAGGGGCGGTAGTTATAAGGCGTCGGGAGCGGCCGGCCGGCGCCTGCTGAGCTCAACGCTCCCGGAGCCAAAAGACCCGCGGGGGGGAAGCTGGGCGGGAGCCGGGCCCCGCCTTCCTCAGAGCTCCAGTTCCGCTTGGCTGGGGCCAGGGAGCCTCTCCCTGCCGCTCCGCGGCTGCTGGGACCTCTGCTGGAGCCCGCCCGTCCGCCCCAGCTCCGCCCTGTCGCCTGTTTGCGTCGCGTGAAGGCTCAAGTCGGGGCGCCGGCCTCGTGCCGCCTTCCCCGCGTTCAGCTCCGCGCCCCCCGGCCAGAACCTGCCGCCGCAACTCGCCGTCTGCGCAGCCTGCGTGTGGCACCTCAAGGGGGCGTAGACGAGTACAGCCCCTTCCCCTCCAACACCCTGGTGAAGCTGCTTGCACAGCGTGGCGGGGATTTATTTTCTAGAATGTATTCTAACGCTTGTTGGCTGCTTGTAACTTGTAACAGTTTGGTCCCAGGCACATCCTTCTAGTATTTTTGCGATGAGGGACCTATTGAGGATGAGGTGTTTTGAGTAGCGGCTTGACTGTATTGTCACAGTTCAAGGCATTTTCTCCTGTATTCTTTCTGGTCCTTAAAGGCTGGTCCTTAAATGTTCCCTCTAGTTTTTGACACCCATGTGCAGAAAAAATGTTATGTGCACTGAGGCATGTGCAGATGTGCACCACCAGTAGAAACATGCTGGCTGCTGTGGGGCACTCTGCTGGGTGGCACTTGAATCAGTGAATGGGTTACCTGTTCACATCCCTAACCTGCTAGGGATGTAAAAAATGTGCAAAAATAGTAACAACATAAACAAACAAAATTCTCTGTCACATGGTTAACCATGTTTTTGGAGATATAGGTAGGGAAGGATGCTGGAGGGCTCCTGGATTCAGGCCCCATGGTCTCGCCACTACAAGCTTCTCCTCCTGCAAGCTGCCAGCCTCCATGGGCTCCCAGCTTCCTAGCAAAGTTTAACCAGTAGCAGGAATCGATAAGCATCAGCATATCGATTCACATACCTACCTTTAGCAATCCCCTTGTGTCATAATCAGGAGTGCTGACCAGCACCCAGTGACTAAGGGGTTAACTATTGTCTCTTGTACCTAGCCAGGTATCGGTGGTCAGGTAGGAATTTCAGACAGGAAGAGAGGGGTTTTCCCTCTCTGTTCTTTGAGAGAGAGCAGTTTCTTCCAAGTACTGAGAGAGATGGGAGACTCTTCTCTTTCCAAGAACGGACTTCTTACAAGGTAGAAGGAGGAAAAAGTTTAGCTAGTCAGTCAGGATTTGTTGTTTTCCTTGTTTGGGGGGGGAGAGAGAGTTTTCTTTTGTAACTAAGTCTTTTAGCCCAGGTGGTTTCCTTCAATATCTATATCAATTGGTGGCTCTTTCCATCTAGCCACTTCACTATGCTTGCAACTTGTAGCTTTGTTTTGATAATAAAAGTTTGTTATTTTTTCTAATTAGCCAGTATTGGTTGATTTTTGCGTCCTGGAAGGTCTGTCTGTGTATCTGCATGCCTGACTGAAGGGTCAACTACCACAGACTGCAGCTTGTTTTTCTCTCTTCTTTTTTCAAGCTCTTTGGAGGGAAAAAGAGCTTGGGGTACCCCTGCGGTTGGTTTCAAGTGTCCACCCCTGTTTGTAGGTTCAAAATACTTGATGGTGGCAGCAGATTCCCCAAAATCTGGGTATTAGGATTTTGGGGGGAAGTTTTTGTACCAGATCCTGTAGAGGCAAGGTTTTGAAGTGCTCTTGCAGGTGCCTAACTTCTGCATTAGTCGTGCCAGAGCGGGGAACAGCCTTTGACACCTTGCTTGGAAGTGAGCAGTATCTCTTTCTCTCCTTTTCTTTTTTTCTAGGCTGCACAATTCCCTGCCTACACTGATATCACGAAGCCATACTGCCTGAACAAGCCAACATCTATGCTTTTCTTTCTCTTCAAAGGCTATTGTAATTATTAGCAATTATGAGTTACCACACAGCTCTTGCTAAGAGAGCACATTTTTCTTAAAGAGAAAACAGTTTTAAAAAAGCTGCCATCATGCTAATAAGTTTAGCAGAGATTGTAATAAAGGAGTTACTCCTGCAAACCTACCTTAGGGTTTTTCTGTGGTTACAAATTCACTAGTTTCAGCTCAGGAAAAAAAAATACTGACTGGGCAGATCATTCTTTTTCTGTATAAAGGTTTGGCCCTTGATCTTCAGATTCTGGGAATAGGTAATTAGTAGACAATGGTCCCTTCCTCAAGGCAAAGCTTCAAAAGATTGGTTTGTGCATAACTGGCAAAATATTTGTATTATCCTCCCTATAGCTACTTCTCAGTAACTCCACACATAATGTTCCAAATGTACTATTCTTGTCTGCCATGTTCAGTAGTCTGTTGCTAATCCACATGCACAGTACATAATATTTGCATTTAATACAATGGACTACAAAGACATTTGAATGTAATTAAATAGTTTAAGTAGCTTGCAGGAAATTGCCTTATCTGACACATCTTCCCCCTTACAGAATTGAGTGTAGCTATGCTTGAGTAGCAAATTGGGGAATCCTTGACTTCTCTTTTGGATATGTTTATTCCTTGGAGGGTGTTTCTGCCATGACCTTTATAATTTCATATTTGTTACGGTCTCCCACAATATTCTTGACAGAAAGGTAAGGAAATATGGATTGGATAAATGGACTGTAACGTGGATAGAAAGCTGGCTAGATTGTTAGGCCCAATGGGTAGTGATCAACAGCTCGATGTCTGGTTGGTGGTCAGTTTCAAGCGGAGTGCCCCAAGCATCGGTTCTAGGGCCTGTTTTATTCAACATCTTTATTAATGACCCTTATGGATTGCACCCTCAGTAAATTTGCAGATGACACTAAGTTAGGGGCAGAGGTAGATATGTTGGAGGACAGGGATAGGGTCCAGTGTGACCTAGACAGATTAGAGCAGTGGTCTCCAACCTTTTTACACCCAAGATCACTTTTTAAATGACAGAACAAGCCAAGATCTACTGCCCCGCCCCTTCCTTTCTATTCTCCTCCTCTCCATCACTTGCTGTCCCCAACCCTTATATTGCTGCTTTTTTCCTCAGTTCTTCTGTAGGAAGAGGTTTTTCCAACATTTGGCCTGTCTAGACTGGCCCAAATGTCAGAAAAACCCCTTCTTTTGGAAGCCCCCTTATTCCTCATGGAAAGAGGAATATAGGAGTGACCAAAAGAGCACATTTGCTCTTCCACTAAAAAAAGCGGAAGAATAAACACATCCCTGGATGCAGAAGAGTTTTTCTGGGATATCTCTGGAATCCTGAAAAACTCCTGCAGTCTAGCCGTACCCTCGCTGGGTTGAGACAGGATGTGTAGGCTCTGGGGTGGGAATGAGGGATTTGGGTATGGGAAGGGGTGAGAGGTGCAAGCTCTGGGAGGAAATCTGGATGCAGGAGGAGGTGGAGAAGGGATGCTGGCTCGGGGAGGGGGCTCCAGGCCAGGCAGTGTTGGGGTCAGATGTAGGGTTGCGGTACTAAGCAAGCCACAGGCTTGTGCGTATGAGGGTGCAGAAATTTGGGTTGGGGTATGTGAGGGGCTCAGGGCAGGGAGTTTCAGTGTATGATAGGTTCAGATCTAGGGTCTGGGGAAAGGGGGATTGCAGGAATGTTACGATGCTATGGGCAGATGGGGGCTTGGCCCCAATTGGGGGCATGTTGGCCAGGCTTCATTTTTAAATAAAATACTGTGTCAAACACAAAAAGTTTCTGCATTGTCTTTATTTCTGAGAAGGGCAGGGAACCTGTTTTGAGTCAGGGGTCACTAACCCACAGAAAAGTCAGTTGGGGCCACACAAGTGAGATGCAAAATAAAAACTCCTCCAAACCCCCCACAAGCCTCACTAATGTGGCCCCAACTGTGCTGGTGGGAGCAGGGGAAGGGTGCCAAGGGGTACCGGGACAGGGTGCTGGGTAGGGTGCCAATGGGTGCTGGGACAGGGTACTTGTAGGTGCCAGGGCAGGAGACTAGGTGCCAGGGCAGGGTGCCAATGGGTGCTGGGGCAAGGGACAGGGGCTGGGATGGGGGCCAGTAGGATGCTGGGGCAAGGGCCTGGGGCAGAGGACAAGGGGGTGGTGGGGCAGGGTACTTTTGGTGGTTTGGACAGGGAGAGGGGACAGGGACAAGTACCTGGAGATCCTGCAGCTGCAGGCCAAGGCCCAGGAAGTGAGTGGGCTGCTTCCCCCAGCCCTAAATAGTAGCACAGTACCTGAAACACTGGTTCGTTGTGTAGCCTGATGCCTTCCTGTGCGGGCGGGGGATGGGGAGTCCCGGACTGCGCCGGCTCCAGTTGGCGCACTGGAGACTTTATTCCCCTCTGCCTTGGGGAGTGGGGGGGAGGGGGAGAGTCCCAGACCGTGCCAGCCCCAACCTAAAATGCTGGTCTGTCACACGCTGGGGACTTCGTTCCCCTGCTGCCTTTCTGTGCATGGGGAAAGGGTTGGGTGTCCAGGACTGTGCCGGCTCTGGCTGCTCAGGCAGCGCGTGCTGCCGCAGGGAGGGGAGGAGTAAGGCGCAAGCTTTTTGAGCGGTTGTGGTTGGCGTGAGCTGGGACTCCCCCCTCCCCCACAGGCAGGTAGCAGGGGAATAAAGTCCCCAGCATGCTGGCTCCAGCTGCTCAGGCAGTGGGAATGGGGAGTCCCAGACCACGCTAGCCCCAAGCAGCTGGAGCCGGCGTTCTGGGGACTTTATTCCCCTGTTGCCTGCCTGCGGGGGAGGGGGAGTCCCAGCTCACGCCAACCGCAACCGCTCAGGAAGCTTGTGCCTTACTCCTCCCCTCCCCGCGGCAGCACGCGCTGCCTGAGCAGCCAGCGCAGTCCCGGACACCCAACCCCTTCTCCGCGTGCAGGAAGGCAGCAGGGGAACAAAGTCCCCAGCGCGCGACGGACCGGCATTTTAGGTACTGTGCCGGCTGTTCAGGGGGGAGGAAGAGCAGCCCTCGCACTTCGGGTACCAGGCACGCGGCTGCAGAACTCTCCCCACCCCGCTGGAAGCCGGTGCTACCTCCGTTGTTCCTGGAGGTAGCATCAGCACGGCATTCATCTTCGGGGGTGGGGACAGTGGGGGGGCCCCAAAAGCCTCACGATCGACTGATCGGGCCCCCAAGATCGACCAGTAGATCGCGATTGACACATTGGTGACCACGGGATTAGAGGATTGGGCCAAAAGAAATCTGATGAGGTTCAACAAGGACAAGTGCAGAGTCCTGCACTTGAGACAGAAGAATCCCAAGCATTGTTACAGGCTGGGGCCCAACTGGCTAGATAGCAGTTCAGCAGAAAAAGACATGGGGATTACAGTGGATGAGAAGCTGGATATGAGTCAACAGTGTGCCCTTGTAGCCAAGAAGGCTAATAACATGTTAGGGTGCATTAGAAGGACCATTGCCAGCAGATCTAGAGAAGTGATTACTCCCCTTTATTCTGCACTTATGAGGCCACATCTGGAGTACTGCATTCAGTTCTGGGTCCTCCACTACAGAAAGGATGTGGACGCATTGGAGGGGGTCCAGCGGAGGGCAACCAAAATGATTAGGGGGCTAGAGTACATGACCTATGAGGAAATTCTGAGGAATTTGGGCTTATTTAGTCTATAGAAGAGAAGAGTGATGGGGGATTTGATAGCACCCTTCACCTTCCTGAAGGGAGGTTCCAAAGAGGATAGAAACAGGTTATTCTCAGTAGTGATAGATGGCAGAACAAGAAGCAATGATCTCAAGTTATAGTGGGGAAGGTCTAGGTTGGATATTAGGAAAAACTATTTCACCAGGAGGGTGGTGAAGTACTGGAATGGGTTACCCAGGGAAGTGGTGGAATCTCCATCCCTAGAGGTTTTTAAGTCTCGGCTTTACAAAGCCCTGGCTGGGATGATTTAGTTAGGGTTGATCCTGCTTTGGGCAGGGGGACTGGACTTGATGACCTCCTGAGGACCCTTCCAGCCCTAGGATTCTATGATTGTTGCTACTTCTCACAACCTCTTACCTGCTTCCCTCCAGGGAATTGGATCCAAACTTTCCCCCACCTGCTAGACATTCTACGAGTTGGTTGGATGTTCCCTGTGAATCTGTGTTGTCATTTCTTTTCATGTCCCCTGAGTACATACCAAGTCTACTCACTGTGTTTGTCTGTGCTGAGCTGGCTTCTCTGCATAGCTCAACCGACAGGCCTTTCTTCAGTTGTTCGTAATTTTTTTTCTTTTCTCTCTTTTTGCTGTTCTGTTCCTGAAAAGACTATTGAGACTTTTCTGTGCTTTTTCCTTTCCAAGGTACTTCCTTCCATTGCTGTTGACACTAAAGCAATCCATACAAAGATCTACAAATGCTACTTTCTTGTGTGTCACAGTACACAGCAATTGGACCAATATTCTCCCATCTGTGATCCAGCAAGGACACCCCTCTCAGCTCCTTAGCCATCAAATCTCATGCATGTCCCTCTCCTCCCTGACCCCCAGGGTGTTTCTAGGTGTACAGTTCTCTGCCTTCATTGTGCAATCCCCAGCAAGTCAGATTGCTTAAGCAGGCATGCTTTGGTTTTCTTATCAGATGCTATAAACAACACGATTTCTCATAGTCATAAGTTACCACACAGCCTTTTCTAAGCAAGCACATTTATTCTGAAGGTATAAGCATTAGGGATGTCAGCATGTAGGAAATTACATGATTAACTGATAAATCTGGGTTTATCGGTTAATCCTATCAGCTACACACATTCCCATCCCCTCGCATCCCCTGTATCAGAGGCAGCAAGGCGGGGGAGGTGGGAGCCCCTGCACTGCTGCCTCTATCAGAGATTTTGAAAGAATAATGGATGTCAATACTTTTGTTCCCTTTGAGAATATGGAGGTGTATCCATATCATCAAAGGGAACAAATATAGTTTGTTCCAAAAGTCTACAGGAATTCCTGGGTGGGCCACCTCTGGTTACCTTATTAGACTTAGTATGTGGTCCATACTAAAGGGGAACTCTAGAAACCCACTGCCCATTCAGGCTAAGCTATTGCAGGGGTACCTGGGTTTGATTTGTGGTAACAATCCCTGCTAGTAAGTGTAACCAATTATTTGCCCAACTCTAGTAGAACCGCAGTAGGAGTCAGTCCTTCAAGATTTTTCCTGTGGTTAGAAGTTTCTAACAGAATGAGCATAATGACTAATCCTTTTCTTGGAGTGTAGTTTCAAAAGTTTGTTTTTTACCTAATTGACAGAAGGCATTTGCATTAATCTCTGATGACAGAATGTACCTGTGTCCACACCCAACACACTATTTTAATAATCTTTGTACATAACACTGGTCTACAATTTTTTAGAAGTCGTCTGCTTCAAAGATAAAATGTGCTATTTATTATGTATTTTGATGTGCTGAATTCAAATATGACAATTAAAACAACTGATTGGCTACTGTTTCCAAGATATTTAAGTTTTTACATTTTACGTCTATGTATATTGTGTAGATAGTAGAGTTTTAATCATAAATTGTAAACCTAGGTCTTTTCATGTGTTTATGGTTGCTTTACATGATAATATTTCACCTGTCCTGTTTATGTAACACTTTAAAAATCAGCAAAAGGGTTATATAAATAAAATTTATTATGAAACAAAGGCAAAAAAATATTATGTACATAGTTTAGTCCTATTCAGTGTCTACTTGGCGCTTCTTGGCTTGTCGCTTGTATTCATTAAATGGAGCATCTCTTGTCACTGTCCAGCAATAGTCTGCAAGCATTGATGGGCTCCATTTGCCCTGATAGCGTTTCTCCATTGTTGCAATGTTCTGGTGAAATCGCTCGCCGTGCTCGTCGCTCACTGCTCTGCAGTTCAGTGGAAAAAAATCTAGATGAGAGTGCAAAAAATGTATCTTTAGTGACATGTTGCAACCAAGGCTTTTGTATGCCTTGAGGAGGTTTTCCACCAACAACCTGTAGTTGTCTGCCTTGTTGTTTCCGAGAAAATTTATTGCCACTAACTGGAAGGCTTTCCATGCCATCTTTTCCTTGCCACGCAGTGCATGGTCAAATGCATCATCTCGAAGAAGTTCACGAATCTGAGGACCAACAAAGACACCTTCCTTTATCTTAGCTTCACTTAACCTTGGAAATTTTCCACGGAGGTACTTGAAAGCTGCTTGTGTTTTGTCCATGGCCTTGACAAAGTTCTTCGTCAGACCCAGCTTGATGTGTAAGGGTGGTAACAAAAGCTTCCTTGATTCAACAAGTGGTGGATGCTGAACACTTTTCCTCCCAGGCTCCAATGACTGTTGGAGTAGCCAATCTATTTTGATGTAGTGGGAATCTCTTGCACGACTATCCCATTAGCAGAGAAAACAGCAGTACTTTGTGTATCCAGTCTGCAGACCAAGCAAGAGAGCAACAACCTTCAAATCGCCACAAAGCTGCCACTGATGTTGGTCATAGTTTACGCACCTCAAAAGTTGTTTCATGTTGTCATAGGTTTCCTTCATATGGACTGCATGACCAACTGGAATTGATGGCAAAACATTGCCATTATGCAGCAAAACAGCTTTAAGACTCGTCTTCGATGAATCAATGAACAGTCTCCATTCATCTGGATTGTGAACGATGTTGAGGGCTGCCATCAACCATCGATGTTGTTGCAGGCTACAAGATCACCTTCCATGAAGAAGAATGGGACAAGATCCTTTTGACCGTCACGGAACATGGAAACCCTAACATCACCTGCCAGGAGATTCCACTGCTGTAGTCTGGAGCCCAACAGCTCTGCCTTACTCTTGGATAGTTCCAAATCCCTGACAAGGTCATTCAGTTCACCTTGTGTTATGAGGTGTGGTTCAGAGGAGGAGGATGGGAGAAAATGTGGGTCCTGTGACATTGATGTTTCAGGACCAGAAGTTTCATCCTCTTCCTCGTCTGACTCAAGTGAGAATGGTTCTGGTGCATCAGGAACCGGCAGTCCTTCTCCGTGGGGTACTGGGCGTATAGCTGATGGAATGTTTGGATAATGCACAGTCCACTTTTTCTTCTTTGACACACCTTTCCCAACTGGAGGCACCATGCAGAAGTAACAATTGCTGGTATGATCTGTTGGCTCTCTCCAAATCATTGGCACTGCAAAAGGCATAGATTTCCTTTTCCTGTTCAACCACTGGCGAAGATTGTTGCACAAGTGTTGCAGCATATGTGTGGGGCCCACCTCTTGTCCTGATTTCCAATTTTGCAGCCAAAATAAAGGTGATAGGCTTTCTTAACCATAGTGGTTATATTGCGCTTTTGTGATGCAAAAGTCACTTCACCACAAACATAGCAGAAGTTATCTGCACTGTTCACACAAGTACGAGGCATCTCTGCTCACTTTGGCTAAACAGAAATGTGTCCCTTTGCAAAATCAAACACTGACAAATAAGAGAGCACGACACTGTATGATTTCTAGAGCTGATATATGGCAATTTGTTCAGCAGAGTGATGTAAGCTTCGTTATGATTGCCTCATCCATGACTTCTAGGAATAACATGATGCAATTCATATCATGTATGATGCAATACCAGCTTCAGATTGCATCATTCATTGTTTTGCCTAAAAAGCAAGTACTGTCCAAACCCAGTCATAGATTTATTCATAGATCCAGTCAAAGATGTATTTTAGTCATTTCTGGTTTAAACTGAGATCCCTTCCCTTTATAACTCACTTATCCTCCGCCATTCCCGTCAAGGGTCGTATACACTGACCCAATAGCATATCTTGAATACTAGAGCCAATCAATTTTAAGCATCATTTTCATTCTCAGTGACCCAGAATTAGTAAAGTTTGACTACATTTATTTCAGAAGCATTTTGGCTGTAGAGCAGTGTAATATGTCTTGTGATACGTGTTTTCCAGGAAGATCTGGAGATTTGCCAGTTCAGTTTGCCAAACACAAAGGGCAGGCTGTTGCCTCAGCCAGGTGTAAACAAGGTTGATTTCAAGTAATCGTCTAAGTGGCCATCCTTGGTAAAATTATGGAACAAATATTAAGATAAAGCATTTTGCAGACAGCTAGAAGATAGCCAGTAACAACAGATAAGGTTTAAAATAATCCCCCTCCCCACACACAAATATGATCACTTTTTTGTCAAATTATATTTTTGGGAGATGAAAATGCCCTTCATGTAACAACATATCTAGCTTTCAGTAAATCTTTTGAAGCAGTATCTCATACAAGCTTGAAAAATGTATTCAAATTGGTTTGAATATGAGCAGTGTCAACAGATTAGAAACTGGGTGAATGACTAAAAACCAGGGTTGGGGAACCTTTTTCGGATTGGAGGCCACTGACCCACAATCAGGGGCCACATACAAGTGAAAAGCAAAAACAACAACAAAAACAAAAAAACCCTCACTGACATGGCACAAGGCTGAGAATGAGAAAAAGATTCCCACACCAGAGCCTAGAGCGCCCAGCTTAGTAGATTGTGTGCTCCAGCCTCGCAGTGGGACAAGGGGGCTGGAGAGCCAATGTGGGCTTCTCAACGTAGGCATGGGGGTCTGAGCCTCACGGCCAGATCCAGGCAAGCCAGGGGTTGCATCCAGACCTCGGGCTTGAGGTTCCCCATCCTTGCTATAAACAAAGGGCTATGGTAAATGGAAAACTATTTAGTTTTTGGAAGGCATCCACCCGAGTGCTTGTAGCCAGACATGAACCCCATCTTGTTTCCCCCCTCTCCCCCCAGAGAGCAAGAGAAAGGCAGTCAGCCTTTGATGCCCTGGGAATGCAGGTGTGCTGCCTGTCCCTGACTCTACCATAAACAGAAACCAGACAGTAAATGGGCTAGCTGATAACCGGAGGGGCCCCCCCCCTCCTGCTGCCCTGATGGCTAGCACCAGTAATTGACACGCCTACACTGTTCCAGGAGAGGAATCTTCGCCCATCACATACTAGAAGTGCCCATTGTCTGCATTTTCCCAGGTGTGAATTATGCTTTGCACCCTTCCGTGGGAAACTTGGCATTCAAAGCCATTTTTCCTAAATTGGCCACTTGAGACCAGGAAGAAGCCTACGTGACCCAAGGGGTATAAAGAGGGGTTTAGTAGCCCACCCCATTTGAGCTCCAATCTATACCTGCTGGCAGGTATATGTTGTCTCCCGAGGTCTGTGGGACGCCCAGCCTCGCCCTACTTCTTCCCGAGGGATTGAGAGAAAGACGCTGGCCACGCCAAGTCTGGAACGCAGGGGTGAGAATTATACCTGCAATGTGTTTCTTATGTGTACACTTTAATTTAGTTACTCTATTATAAGTTTCTCTAATCAACCTGTTTCACTTCTATTGTAAACAAGAAAATAAGATTGTGCCCTCATTCACTTTATAAGTTTAAATATATATATTGAACCAAGTTTTCTTTCTTCTTTCTTTTCTTTCTCCTACAAATAAGCAAGTGTGGTTTGAGTTTCTGACTTGAACCCGTGCTGCTGTACCCGAACCGAACACAAACAAAAGAACTCCAGCTGGTCATAAGGGACATATATAGGGAGAGCTTGAGCGTTGGATCGTGTCGCTTCCAGGGGACAGATCCGTTGGGGCACCTCTCAGCCTCCCCAGGCTGCCACTGCGACGGGACTTTGTGTCCTAGCAGTCAAAGTCTGAGGTGTAAAGCTCTCCCTGTTAAACTCTGGGGCGTCTGTCAGCCTGTTGGCTGCCCACTGCAAAGGATCCCGATCCTAGCAGTAAAGACACGGACGTTAAACATTGGTTTGAGTTTCTGACTTGTCAACCTCCGTGCTGCTGTACCCGAACCGAACACAAACAAAAGACCCCACTCCTAGCAGTTAAAGTCTCGGGTGTATAGCTCACACACACCACTCACTGCCCTGACTACCGGCTGACAGTGCTACAATGAGCAGTGCTATGCCTGGATTTATCATCATAATTGATGATCTGGACAGAAGTAGAAAACCACACATTAACCTGACTTCAGAGACTGAAAAAACAAGGAAACAATACCAAAGGACCTAGAGAGTTTAGACTGAGAACTTAAATCAGGCTCATATGCCATATCAGTAACTTGCTCCAATAAGATGTACTGACTCTACTCACATACTGCTCCCAGTGATCGTAGGGACTCCTCATTGTCTACCAGCAAAGGGGTCATGGTTATGCAATAGCAACTCCTGTGAGTCCTGATATTTACTACAGATAACTCATTGCTGTCATGGTATTTACCTATAAGAAATGTGATGTAAGGTATCACATGAATACATAATGGTCATCATAAATCACTGTGTAATGTATGCATAGGTAAAGTTGTATGCACATATTATGAGTATGCTCAAACCATGAAACTGGGCTGGGCTGGTAAACAAATGTGTCCCAGAGAAAGCAATTTAGAGTGACCTTTCTGTCTGGGTCTGGAATGTAAATGGAGCAGAGTGAACCAAAGACAATGCAAATCATTTTTTGCATTGAGGTAACAAGAAAAGCAAATTAACACAAGAATGCCAGAACACAACATATGCAGCATATCTGCTGCACCCCAAAGAAATCACCAGGAGGGAGACGGGGGGCAGGAATTTTGCCTGGCGGGGGATACACTTCAAAGGTTTTTCTGGATTATAAGAAGTGATTATCCATCAAAAATACCTTTGCATTTGTGTGCTAGGTCCTGGCTCAGCAGCGTTTGTGATTCTGAGGGAGGCTTTGGATGAGAAAATTGCCTTAGACAAGTAGTATGTTACATTTTAGTTACTAGAAAGTATATAATACAAAGCAAAGATAATAAAAACAAACTTGTTACAAATAAAAGTATCACCTGACTGTTCTTTATTAATAAACATATTGATTTTACTGTAAGTTCATCTCAGTGCAATATAATACAGTAAAATGGGCATTCTTAGCTGACCTAATAGGCCGGTGTATATTCTGTCTCTGAAGGTAGCAGAGTTTGTAATTCCTGTGAGAATCCAGTGACAAGGAATGGGTGCTCCAGAGGAATGTTCTTCCAGAGTGCTCAGGAGTGTTACAAGTGTTACAAGTGTTAACTGCAAATTGCCAACTGGCAAAGTCCAAAGGATTGCAGGGAGCTGTCATTTAGGATAGCATCAGCAAAACTCTTGCTGAGGCAGAGAAGTAACAAGATGACTTACAGTTCTGGCCACCCATCATCAGACCCCCACACCACATTCCTGCCACTTGGACCCCCACTTCTACTTCAGCAAATGCATACCCTGAGTTCTGTTGTATTTCCTGCTCCTTCCTTCCAGAACTCTCTTTGGCCCCATGTCAATTAGCAATGCTAGAGACCTGTTTAAAAGCTATTTGCACATCCCAGCAGCCTGGGGATGGGAAGGGTTCTCTAGAATGATTGATAGGCGAATTTATAAAGCCTGCAGAGTGGCATTGTAGCCAACCTTAGAATGTCTGGTATCTCCTGAATGCCTTGCCAGTAACCTATATTTAACATGTTCAAATTAAATTCCCAATCTATTTCAAATCCTCCTTCTCTCTGTCTGTCACTATTGACAACACCATCACCCTGCTTGTCACTCAGACTTGTAGCCTTTGTGTCATTATAATCCTTTCTTGGTCATGCCCCACACATTCAGACTGTATCCATCTCTTGCTTCGTTCTTCAGAACTAGAGCTGCTTGGAGAATTGTACAGGTATTTTGTGAAAAATTCTGAAAACAAAGTAAAATATGGGAGGGCTTATGTATTTTTCCATGTTTCAACAAAACAATGCTAATTGAAGTTTCACAATTTTTTTATTTTTTAAAAAAGAAACTTTCATACTTTTAATGCATCACTCTCTCTGTACCCAAAAAATGTTAATTGCTTTTCACTGAAAAAACTAAAAACATTCAACCAAAATTAAAATTCACAAATTGTTGTTTTGGTTAAAAAACACAATAAAAAGTTGACTAGCTGTATTCATAACATTTCCAAAAATCCAACATTTTCTCTGTCTGGACTGTTAAAATTCTAGCTCAGACCTTTTTGACTACTGAAACATTTTTTTTCCATCTTGGACACACACAACTCCCTTCAGTATATTACCATGTAGCTTTTAGGATCAGCCTCTTTGTCCATTATTCTAGCCTATCAGATACCACTAATGTCTTGCCTTGTTTCAGTGCACCAATTCTGAGCTCCTTCTACACGTTCAGTGTTTGCATCTATGGATTTAGTTGCTGAGATTAGCAAAATTAGTCTCTAATTATCAAAATTAGTCTCTAATTATCAGCCACCACTATCAATCTTCCCTGCATATTCATCTCCATCTTACCTTCCACCTTGCTCCATATGTAAGGTTTTAAAAAACAGACACCTAAGATAGGATTCTAAATCTGTCAGGTGCCTAAATAAATGGTCTCTTGCCATTGTTTTGATGGATTAAAAGTGAGAAGATGGGGGACTGATTTTTTGGATCTGAAAAGAGAGAAGATGAATGCAGGAGGAAGTGCAGGAACAAGAGAGAAGGAAATAGACAAGATGGGGGAAGAAACAAGACAGGAGGATGGAGAGATGTAGAAGAAAAAAAATGTGCAGAAAGCAAAACAACTGAAACATAGTATGGATATACTTTGTTTTATACAAGAACAACGAGAAGTCCTGTGGGACCTTATAGACTAACAGATTTATTGGAGCATAAGCTTTCTTGGGCAGAGACCCACTTCTTCAGATGCATGACTACATGCATCTGAAGAAGTGGGTCTTTGCCCAAGAAAGTTTATGCTCCAATAAATCTGTTAGTCTATAAGGTCCCACAGGACTTCTTGTTGTTCTTGCAGATTCAGACTAACACGGCTACCCCTCTGATATATGTTTTATACAGTTGTAATTATTTTTACTTCCTCTGGATAGAAGTGATGGTACTTAGTCTTCCTCTGCTCTTCTTGCTGTACAGACCCTTGTTTTTGTACAATCTTGTCCTGATATGGTTTCAGCTACCATCTTTCTACCAATGACTCGCAAGTCTTGTCCATTCTTCACCTGCTCCCTTTAATCCAGTCCTGCATATTAGAGTGTCTTTTTGACATCTCTTCCTGGATTTCTTATGTCAATTTGAAGTGAACTTGTCACAAAACACTCCTAATTTTCCTTCCTAAATCCTCTTTTTAGTACCATTCTACATCACCTTTGAGAGTACCAGCATCCTCCCTTTCATTCCAGATCATAACTTTTGGTTTATCTTAGCTGTCTCTCCGTCCCCCATCCCCACACACACACCTAAGCCATGTCCAAATTCTGCTGTTTGTTTAACCATACCTTCTCTGAATGTACCCTTTTCTTTATGTCCTTTCAACTGGCAGTCTCGTTTGGGCCCTCACAATTTTCTGTCTTGATAACTGTAACTTCTTTTTCCAACCCCTTCTCCTGCTTCCCTCCTTGCTGTACAAAATACAGCCACTCACTCTTTATGACAATCTTCATTGTCCATTACTTTGACTACATCTCTTACCCCTTTAAAGTTCCCTTCTGACTCCTGAATGAAATTCTAGCTTGTTACTGCCTTCAGAGCCCTGGATAATAGGTATACATAATCATAGCTCACTGCAATGGGATGGGTGGGGAGATGGGAAGAAGAGAAACAGACTAGATTACCTCTTGATTGTCTTCCAGCATTACATGTCTACAATCCTGTAATCTGACATCTACTATTTATCTGCTCTTGTCTCATTTTATGGTCACCCCATTTGATCTGCTAACAATCCCAGCCATGTGTGCCCATTTTCACACACAAATGTCTCTATGCCTTTTCTCATACCATCTATGAAATGAATGGGAAGCCTTTCTTGGGCTCATCTGCAAGGTACTATCCTCTCCATGTTTAAGTTTCTCCTGAACATCCACTTCTGTAATAATACTTACAGGAGACTGTCTGGAGTAATTGGGAATAGTTAGGCAAGCAAGGCCCTACATTCAGCCTGATCACATTTGTCTTTTTGGATGTAATGTGATAACTTTTGAATTCCACATCCGATGAAATAAAATGTTTCGGGGAATGTCCTAGGCATCAATGAGCAGAACCTCCTTGATTGTAGTAGAAATTGGAAAACTGGAAGGGGAAAATACAGGACACAGAGCCCCTGGCATCTAGTTAATAAAGGCATCAAATTCAATCCTGTTTATAATTGTCTATACATCAAAAAACTAGTTGATTACACAGGTTAATACCTTCCAGCATGACAGCATCCCCAGTCTTGGCTCTGCCTGTTGTCCCAGTGGAAGTTAGAATGTTAATGTGTCCCAGACAAAAAGAAAAGAAATAACGGTATAAGGGAAATGTATGGCAGACAGCCCCTGCCACAGGGCAGCAAGCAGGGCCGGCTTTAGGAAGTGCGGGGACCAATTCAAACAATTTCGACAGGGCCCCGCAGCAATTTTTGTTGAGCAAAAAAAAAAAACCATGCACACAAGAAATCCCGAGCTACCTCCCCTGCAAAGCCCAGGAGGTAGCTAACACCCACCCACCACTCCTGGGACAACACCCCCTCCTGGAGTGCGCCCGGCTCACTTCCGGGCAGGGGCAGCAGGTTTGTATAATTTTTGGTAGTGCCCCATTACCCACACCCCCTGACACCTGTTAACCACACCCCGACCCCCATTAACCACGCCTCTGGAGGTAACACACTCGGGGAAAGATGGACATATGACCAGAAGTAAAAGTGTCATGTCACCCCTCTTGAAGGACTTTTCTCACCGTCCTCCTACCAACAGGGATTAGTTTGGCCCCCACCAAACCCCCCTCATGCAACTATCCTCCAATTGCATTAACTCAATGTGTATGACATTAACTTGGGGGCAGAGAGGCTGGGGGAAGTGTTCCCTCTAAGGCTATGTCTACACTCGCGGCTTCCTGTGCAAGTATAGGCGTTCTTGCGCAAGAACCCACAGAATATCCATACTGCCCACCTGCTCTTGCACAAGAGCATTTACAGTATGGCGTGGTAAGAGAGGGCGTCTTGCGCAAGAGCTATGCTCTTTTCTAACAGGTGTAAGCTCCGTTGCGCAAGAGGGCAGTGTGGATGCTCGGCAGGGATTTCTTGTGCAAAAAACTGCTATGACTAAAATGACCATCGGAGCTTTCTTGCGCAAGAGAGCGTCCACACTGCCATGGATGCTCTTACGCAAAAGCACAGCTCGCACATGGCAGTGTGGACGTGTTCTTGCGCAAGAAGCCGCCAGTGTAGACATAGCCTAAGTGTTTCCTCCCATGAGCAGAATGAATTTTGTGTTTGCACCAGTACTGAGTTCATGTGGCTTGTTTGGATGTGCCACTGTGGCACCCAAGTTATTAATAAATATTTTATAAACTTTTCCCTTTTCCCTCTGCTGCCATGTCTCCTCCCCTTGCTCCATCAGCTCCCCTGGTGCCTGCTGCCCCCCAACCCCTCACCCTCCTCTGTTGTCCTGACTCCTGCTCTTCTCACTGCCCTCAGCCTTTCTGAGACCTGCCCCCCTCCACCAGCCCTTCTCTCCCCCCTGTGCCTACTCCTCCGGTAGCCCCACTCTGATCATGTGAGCTACCCCTCCTCATCCCCTCTCCTAACACCTCCCTCTACACACCTGCCCTGCCTCTCTCCTCTGGTGCTGGTCCCTCCCCTGCAGGTGACTGCCCTTTTGCTTCACCCCAGAATCCCCTGGTACCTGCACCTTCCCTTAGCCCTGCACCCTCCTGGTGCCTCCCCCTTCCCTCACTGCCCCTGCCCCCTTTGCCCTCTTTTTCCCTGATGCCCACCCCCTCACCACTCTCTGCCCCCATTCCCCTCATGCCCCTCTGTGCCCTCACACATGACTTGCTCCATCCCCACCTTTCTCATGCCCACCCCTTCTTTCAAGCCTTCTCCCAGCACCTCCCCCTCCCCTCTCTAGCCCCCAATGCCCTTACCCTCTCCTCTCGCAGCATCACCCTGTCCCTGCTCCCACAGACACCTCCCCTCCTGCCCTTTTCCTCATTGTCTCCACTTGGCCCCCTGGCATTTGTCTCTCCTCCACCCTGCCCCTTGGTACCTTCCCCTTTCTTCCCCCTCCCCCTCCACACAAGCCCCTTCCTCTCCCACTTCTTCCCCTATTTTCCCCCTCCCCCTCCACACAAGCCCCTTCATCCCCCTCCCCTTACCTTACCTTTTGCCTTCCACTTTGCGGGGCCGGAGTCTGCGCTCAGGCCCCAGAAGTCCCCGGACTCTGAACCCAGAGCTAGGCCGTGTGGTGCAATGCCACGCCAAGCAGTTTTAAAGTCCCGGGCCATGACGTCACGTCACACCTGGGCGTATCCCCGCTCACCTTGGAATGCCACGCATTAAGAACATAAGAACGGCCGTACCGGGTCAGACCAAAGGTCCATCTAGCCCAGTATCCTGTCTGCCGACAGTGGCCAGCACCAGGTGCCCCAGAGGGGTGGACCGAAGACAATGATCAAGCGCTTTGTCTCCTCGCCATCCCTCTCCAGCCTCTGTCAAACAGCAGGCCGCAAGGACACACCATTTTATCCCCTGGCTAATAGCCTTTTATGGACCTAACCTCCATGAAATTATCTAGCTTCTCTTTAAACTCTGTTATAGTCCTAGCCTTCACAGCCTCCCTGGCAAGGAGTTCCACATGCTGACTACACGCTGTGTGAAGAAGAACTTTCTTTTATTAGTTTTAAACCTGCTACCCATTAATTTCATTAGGTGTCCTCTAGTTCTTCTATTTAGGGAACTAATAAATAACTTTTCTTTATCGGCCCTCTCCATACCACTCATGATTTTATACACCTCTATCATATCCCCCCTCAGTCTCCTCTTTTCTAAACTGAAAAGTCCCAGTCGCTTTAACCTCTCCTCATATGGGACCCGTTCCAAACCCCTAATCAATTTAGTTGCCCTTTTCTGAACCCTTTCCAAGGCCAAAATATCTTTTTTGAGGTGAGGAGACCACATCTGTACACAGTATTCAAGATGTGGGCGTACCATAGTTTTATACAGGGGCAGTAAGATATTCCGGGTCTTATTTTCTATCCCTTTCTTAATAATACCTAGCATCCTATTTGCCTTTTTGACCGCCGCTGCACACTGTGTGGAAGTTTTCAGAGAACTGTCCACGATAACTCCAAGATCTCTTTCCTGATTTGTCGTAGCCAAATTAGCCCCCATCATACTGTACGTATAGTTGGGGTTATTTTTCCCAATGTGCATTACTTTACACTTATCCACATTAAATTTCATTTGCCATTTTGTTGCCCAATCACTCAGTTTGGTGAGATCTTCTTGGAGTCCCTTACAGTCTGCTTCTGTCTTGACTATCCTAAACAGTTTGGTATCATCCGCAAACTTTACCACCTCACTGCTTACCCCTTTCTCCTAGATCATTTATGAATAAGTTGAACAGGATTGGTCCTAGGACTGACCCTTGGGGGACACCACTAGTTACCCCTCTCCACTCTGAAAATTTACCATTTATTCTACCCTTTGTTTCCTGTCTTTTAACCAGTTCTCAATCCAAGAAAGGACCTTCCCTCTTATCCCATGGCCATGTAATTTACACAAGAGCCTTTGGTGAGGGACCTTGTCAAAGGCTTTCTGGAAATCTAAGTATACTATATCTACTGGATCCCCCTTGTCCGCATGTTTGTTAACCCCTTCAAAGAACTCTAATAGATTAGTAAGACAGGATTTCCCTTTACAAAACCCATGTTGACTTTTGTCCAACAAATTATGTTCTTCTACATGCTTCACAATTTTATTCTTTACTATTGTTTCGACTAATTTGCCCGGTACTGAAGTTAGACTTACCGGTCTGTAATTGCCCGGATCGCCTCTAGAGCCCTTTTTAAATATTGGTGTCACGTTGGCTACCTTCCAGTCATTAGGTACGGAAGCCGATTTAAGGGATAGGTTACAAACCACAGATAATAGTTCAGCAATTTCCCATTTGAGTTCTTTTAGAACCCTTGGATGAATGCCATCCGGTCCCGGAGATTTGTTAACATTAAGTTTTTCTATTTGTTCCAAAACCTCCTCTAATGACACTTCAATCCGGGACAGTTCCTCAGATTCATTACCCACAAAGGACGGTGCAGATTTGGGAATCTCCCCAACGTCCTCAGCCGTGAAGACTGAAGCAAAGAAATCATTTAGTTTCTCCGCAATGGCTTTATCGTCCTTGATTGCGCCTTTTATAGTTCGATCGTCTAGGGGACCCACAGGTTTTTTAGCAGGCTTCCTGCTTCTAATGTACTTAAAAAACATTTTGTTATTTCTTTTTGAGTTTTTGGCTAGCTGTTCCTCAAAATCTTTTTTTGCTTTTCTTATTACATTTTTACACTTGATTTGACAGTGTTTATGTTCCTTTCTATTTATCTCACTAGGATTGGACTTCCACTTCTTAAAAGATGCCTTTTTGTCCCTCACTGCTTCTTTTACATGGTGGTTAAGCCACGGTGACTCTTTTTTAGGTCTCTTGCTATGTTTTTTAATTTGGGGTATACATTTAAGTTGGGCCTCTATTATGGTGTCTTTAAGAAGTTTCCATGCAGCTTGCAGGGATTTGGCTCTAGTCACTGTGCCTTTTAATTTCTGTTTAACTAACCTCCTCATTTTTGTGTAATTCCCCTTTTTGAAATTAAATGCCAGGGTGCTGGTCTGCTGAGGTGTTCTTCCCACCACAGGAATGTTGAATGTTATTATATTATGGTCACTATTCCCAAGCGGTCCTGTAACGGTTATTTCCTGGACCTGTTCCTGCGCTCCACTCAGGACTAAATCGAGAATTGCCTCTCCCCTTGTGGGTTCCTGCACTAGCTGCTCCAAGAAGCAGTCATTTAAGCCATTGAGAAATTTTATCTCCGCTTCTCTTCCTGAGGTGACATGTATCCAGTCAATATGGGGGTAATTAAAATCCCCCATTATTATAGAGTTCTTTGTTTTGGTAGCCTCTCTAATCTCCCTCAGCATTTCAATGTCAGTATCCCTGTCCTGGTCAGGTGGTCGGTAATATATCCCTACTGCTAATTTCTTATTTTTGGAGCATGGAATTACTATCCATAGCGATTCTATTGAACATGTTGATTCATTTAATATTTTTATTTCATTTGATTCTACATTATCTTTCACATACAGTGCCACTCCGCCACCCACCCGGCCTGCTCTATCCTTTCGATATATTTTATATCCCGGTATGATTGTGTCCCACAGATTTTCCTCATTCCACCAGGTTTCAGTGATGCCTATTATGTCAACCTCCTCATTTAATACTAGGTACTCTAGTTCACCCATCTTATTAGTCAGACTCCTAGCATTTGTGTAGAAGCACTTTAAAAATTTGCCACTGCTTATTTGTCTGCCCTTCCCTGATGCATTGTAGTAGCAGCTGGCAGCACGTGCCGACAAGGGGGAGCCGGACTTAAAACTGTGCACAGCAGGGACGGGCTTGGGCCGGGAGGGACGGGGGACGCTCTGAGGCCAGGGTGGGAGGACGCGCAGGGGAGCCGGGGCCCACTCCAGGCAGGGCCGGGGGAGAGACCCAGCTCCACATATTGGTGGAGCAGGGCCCCCGGCTCTGCTGCCCATGCTTCTGGGTTCAGGGCGCAGGGCCCCTTTAGGCGCGGGGCCCGATTCGGGGGAATTGGAGGAATCAGCCTAAGGCCAGCCCTGGCAGCAAGGGTGGAGCACCCTGGTATAAGGGATATGGTGGTATGCACAGAGCCCCTGGCATGGGAGTGTTAACTGTTTAGCTTCAATCTTTGCCTCTCCCCTGCAGCAAGACTAACCTTCACAACAAGATTGTCTGTTTCCCTCCTCTCTGGTGGACATCGAGCAGTCAAACTTACTTATTGGTCCTCTGCCATGACCTGAGCCCTTTAGATGGGTTCTTGGTAGTTCTTTCCTGCTTTGGAATGCTTCAATGGGCAATGCCTCCAGAGGCCAGTTGCTTTAGTTTTTGGCATTTAGCCCCTGGCCTTTCTGAGAATGACCCACTTGGTCAAAGCCTTGATAAAGCCTCTTGTTGAATTTGAAATGGGAACCCAGGCCTGCCCAGGAAAGAGCTCTGCATAAAGTGATTGTCACCAGTCTCTCCCAAACCTTTACTGTTTCCCTAGCCTGTTTCCTTCTGAGATCTGTTCCTCTAGTTTGCCCCTGTGCAGGGGCGGCCCTAGACTAGCTGCCAGCAACAGGCACCTTAGGCGAACCATGCAATCAGCGCCCCCACCTCCAAACCCCTCAATGATATTGCGCCACCATTTGGCACCTCATTTAACTTGGTGCCCTAGGTGACCGCCTAGTTCGCCTATATGGACGGGCCGCCCCTGCTCCTGTGGTCCTTTCCCCCAGTGTTCTGATTTCACAGGCAACTTCTTACAATCTAACAGTCCCTACTCCCAAAAACTTGCCTACTCTTTTCCATTGACCTGGGGGGAAACGATTTAGGCCATATTCAGGTTTTTAGTCTGCTCCACCTTCAGCTTGGTTCATTTTCCCAATTAGACTAACAGCTTGGAGGGTTCACAGGCCAGCCTACTACCATTGCACTGGAGAAAGGAGACAGGGTATATGCTGATCCCCTGCTACAAACCCCATCCCAGTTGACAAGAAGGGCATGTATGGCTTGCCCCACCCACTCTGCACAACTCCCGGTTTTGAGTCCTTAAAGATACAGTAAAAGGATTCAATCAAAATGCAACTTATTCCTGGTACCATTTCCTCTCTCCCCATCTCCTCAGTCTTTTGTATATCAGCATACCCCAGACTTTTAAAGGGACCATGCCATGTGACAGAGATGAGCTGATCACTAAGCAGTAGCACTCTAACACTTAAAAGGGTAGTTACCCAATCACAGTGAGGAGTGGGAACATGGGCACACAGAACATCTGACATTGGTAGAAGCAGAACATGGTGATTGCAGGGAGTTCCTGAATAGAGAGGGCTAGGAAGGTTGCAAGTCAGGATCTTGTAGAAGGAACAGAGGACCTGGTGTGTGTATAAAAGCAAAAAAAGTGTGCAGCACTCTAGTTTATATTGCCTTTAAAACTGTATTACATGGTTATAATAATTTGATATTATTGACCTCATGCTACTTATATGCTGCACCCTACCTCCTACACTTTGTCTCCCTTTGGATTGTGAGTGCCGTGGAACAAAGACTATACACTTTCTGTACAGAAAGCAGTTTGCTCATTACAAACACTCCTGGAAATAAAAAATGAAAATAGATTTTCCATAAAGTGAAGAGAAAGGATTTTTTGGACAATACCTTTTATTCTTAACTCCATAAAACACTTCCATGTTCTGCTGTAGCTGTTTTGGTCTGGGTCGTTGTCCACATTCTTTTTACTATCTTTAGGTCTCCTTCCTTCTGTTGGGGCAATTGTGATAAGAATTTTTTGTAAAAGCCTGAGCTATCACATGTAATATTGGGTAACAATTTCATAATGGGAAGTACAGGTTCTTTAACACTGGTATGGTAAGGCTAGCACTTCCCCATTCTCCAGAAATATAACAGCAGCAGTTGTCTGAGGAGCTGGGGTAGGATTATGCAGCTAGAAAGTGACAGTGGAAAAGGGCTGGCTGTCAGGGGCAACTGGTAGTTGGCTGGCTGAACTGGAGACAGACTAAAAGGAAAAGGCTGGAAGTTATGTTGAAAACGAGGGAGAAGAAGCAAGGGATGAGGAATGGCTTCTGATTAGGAAGAAGGAAAAAGAGAAGCAAAGTATCAAGTATCTGAAGAAGAGTGAGCAAGGAAGAGAGGTGAAAAAAACAGTAAGGAAGAGGATCTTACAATTATCAACTCACTAACTGAAGATGTAAATAGAGTCCATGTTAATCCCTTGAAAACAGCAGTATAGATTAGGCAAAATTTTGAAGTTATATTAAGGGCTAAAAAAAACTCAGGGGGAGCATTTATTAGTGGAATGCACACCTAAAGTACAGGCTGCAAAAGTTCTTAAAAATATTAGGGAAAATACAAGTAAGTTGCCAGCTACCTGAATTTATGACAGAAGCAAAAGGGATTATATAAAGGGGTTCCCCTAGGCATGACTGAGGATGAAATTATAAAGGAGTATATCCTATCAGAACCCAGCAGATTCAGAAAAAAGGAGATTAAGGGCCTGATGTGGTCACTTTCTTACTGGGACAGAGGAGCAAGAAAGGGTGGCTGTCCAGTGGAGAACCAGGAGGTCCTGGCGGTACTTGCATTCAGTGAGGAGGAAAAGAATCTGAGAACTTTAGCCCTGAGGGAAGAACAAAGAGAAAAGGTTGTGTGGTGTAACAATGCTCCTAGGCCATGTCTACACTACATTGCATGTGCATTCTTGCTCAAGTAAATTTACAGTAAAGCATCAGAACAGAGGGCTTTTTGCACAAGAATTATTCCTCTCCTCACAAGAAATAAGCCCTCTTGCGCAAGAGCTCTTGCACAAGAAGGCAGTGTGGACGGGCAACAGGTGTTTCTTGCACAAGAAACCCCTATGGCTAAAATTGCCATCAGAGCTTTCTTGTGCAAGAGAGCATCCACACTGCCATGGACACTCTTGTGCAAAAGTACATGGCAGTGTGGACATGCTCTTGCGCAAGAACTCTTGCACAAAACAGTTCTTGCACAAGAAGCCTGCAGTGTAGATGTAGCCCCAATGTGACACAAGGAATCCCACACTTCTGGGTAGCAGTAGGATGAGTAATTGGGAAAACAGCAACTTCTGGTCCAATTGCTCACCTCAGCTCTCAGTCTAACCCTTTATTTCAGGGGCAAGCCATAATCTGATTTAGGTAGTCTCATCACAGTCATAGCAGGGGGAAAGGGGAGAAAGAAAAAAATCTCTTGTGGTCATTCCAGACATGGAGGCAACACACTAGATTTCTTAACTCAGTCTCTCTCACGCTAGCAGGGGTTTACCTTCCTTAGACTTCTGGAGCCCAAAAAGTACAAGGCAGACCTCAGCTATAGCACATTTTCCCCCCTTCCCCTTCCACCACTCCTGATATGCCACCAAACTAACTAAATGGGAGGAGCTTTTAGCCAGTTTCAGCTGGTCCTTAACTGGCACCAGGTATCCCAAGAAAACCTAACTGTCTCAGCTGGCTCTAGCAGGGTCTAGATTACCTCCAGGTGTCTTGATCTGTCTCTGCTGTTTAATGCAGGTTCTTGATTGACTCCAGGTGTCTTAATTAACCTGGGGTGCACCCTGTTTGGTTACCAGGGAAACAGGGACTTGTTTATCTTGGGGCTAATATACTTGCCTTTGGTTACTTTCCTATAGCCATCTGGCCTGACTCCATCACAGTGGGCAAGGCCCAGGGAGCAACAGCAGTGAACTATTTATAGAGTCCATGGTTTGGGACCTGGAATAGTGGATGGGCCTGGCTCCCACACTGCCTTTAGCATAGTACCCTAAGCCCTGAGGAGATACATTTTTGTTAAAAGCCTAGAGGAGGCTGAATTTAAAGAAACTCAAGACCTAAAGAAACAAGGCATCCTTAGGAAGGTGGGGCTGAGTCCAGCTTGAGTTCGGGATTGGAAGGTTTTTGTTTGTTTGTTTTGGCCTTGAATACTCTGGAAGGGCTTCATCTGTTTCACTGTGTGACTTGACTGCAGGACTGAGCCACTGAAAACCTCCATAGCAATGTCAGCAACCTACAGAGGGCACCAGGAGCAGGGGGGAAAAGATTGCAGATCCTCACACAACTGCTAGGAGGCATTCAGATGGCGTGAAATGCCATACATGTCAAAGGTTTAGGCATGTAGCAGCTGTCTACTCATAATTAAACTGTATGGAAGGAACAGAACTAAAAAGCAGCAATTATGGGCATAAGTGCTGTACAGCATATAAAGTGTGTGTGTGGCAACAGAATGCACTAGAGAGATTGCTAAAAGATATTCACAGGGGAATATGTAAAAGGAAGAAAATACCAGTGAGGGAAAAGAGCTACTGGTACAACACACAGTTCAGTACAGGGAATAGATGATGTGCTGCTTGTAGGCAAAGAAAAATGTATAACATTTAAGATATAAGTGATTTATTGCACCTTATAGATATGGAAAGAGACTGAAAGAATACAAATTATTGAAAAAGCAGCAGAAAGGTATTTGCATATAGGCCATCTCTCTACAGATTCTATTCATGCTATTTTAAATGAAGGTAATAATGTAGTTTTAACAACATGTTTTTTCCTCTGAAATATCCAGAGATTAATAACATATGCTCAAAAATTAAAGAAAACTGTTTTTTTTAATGGAAAACAAACCTGATGTTATTTATGTACAGGAAACATAGTGCGAAAACTTATGTTTACACTTCCAGGATATGATGCAATCAGACATGACAGAGAAATAGCAAGTGGAGGAGGAGTCTGTATGTTTATAAAGGAAGGTCTTAGTTATATTGATATAGATATTCAGAATTTAAGTACTGAGCATAATGCTGTTTAGATTTCTCTGCAGAATAATAGCACCTTTTATATGAATATATGATGTTTTCAAACCATATAAAAAACTAAACAATCAAGAATCAGAAGAGTTAGTTAAGGATGTCAAAGATCTGTATATTATTTGTGGAGACTTTAATAGCCATAATAAATTATATGGAAGTGGGAAAACTGAAATAATAGCAAATGCCAGAAACAGTTTGTTGACATGCACAACTTAGTATTGTTCAATACTAGAATACCTACTATGTTTAATTTAGTGAATGAAACCTTTTCATGTTTAGATCTGGGAATTGCAACAACCAATACTGCAAATAAATGCATTTGGGAAATCTATAAAGAGGATGAAATGTGAAGCAATCACTTGCCTATGCTAATTTAATGTAAGGCCAACGTAATGTTGAAAACACTGAAGGAATTCCCACCCAAAGACTTAGCAAAGCAAATTGGAGACTCTTTGGCTACGTCTACACTACGAGTTTTCTTGGCAAAAAATATACTAATGAGGTACTCATTTGCATGCGTTGCGATCTCATTTGCATATTTTCTGCAGATCCGTTTTTTTCGCTAGGGTTTTTGCGCAAAAACAAGCAGTGTGGACGTTAAAAACCCCTTTTCCCGCCAGATCGGTAAACCTCCTTTTTTTGGGGCATAAGGATCTGGCAGGAAAAGGGGTTTTTGCACAAAAAGAAAATGTCCACACTGCTTGTTTCTGCGCAAAAAACCTAGCGAAAAAACGGACGCCAGAAAATATGCAAATGAGATCACGACTCATGCAAATGGGTCCCTCATTAATATATTTTCTGCCGAGAAAACTCGTAGTGTAGATGTAGCGATCAAGAGTAAGCACGCTTACTCTTAGTGCAACTATATTCATGATAATCTAGAGGAATTTCACAATCTGTTGTATATTTGAGAGAGTTTGTCTGTGAGCAAGTGACTCTATTTGTCCATCTGTTTGTTCAAGAACTTTTCCTAAATGGTAAGAGGTAGAACCATCAAATTTGCTATGCAGCTTTCTCTTATCATAACTTAAAACAAGGTAAGGGTTTGGTTGTGCAGGAAGAGGGGGGTCTGATGCCTAAAAAGAACTCCTCCTAAATGGTAGGACCACCAAATTTGGTATACAGTTTCCTCTTACCATAACTTAAAGCAAGGTAAAGTTTGATTGTGACAGTACAATGAGATATTCATAGAATGTGATTGTGATAGCAGGGACAGTTATCCTTTCGAATGAGTGAGGGTGGGGGGAGGCGACAGCAAACATCCCAGCCCTGGGGAGCAGCTGGCAAGTGGCCCCACCTCCTGTCCTGAGTCCCACAACCCTGTTCTGAGCTCCTCCCCCACACCCTCAACTCCCTGACCTGACTCCTGCATTCCCAACCTCTTGCCCCGAGCCCCTCCTCACCCTCAGCCCTGACTCCTGCACCCCCACATTCCTGAGCCCCCAGACTCCTGCACTCCCCACACCTTGACAGCCCCAAGCCCCTGCCCAACTCCTATACCCTCACATCCCCAGCCCCCTGCCCTGAAGGACCTGAGCAATGCTGGGGAAATCTTCTAGTAATATATTTAAGGGAGTTGTAGTAGCAGCCAACCTAACTATATGCAAGACATTGAATTGCCACAAACTCACAAATTTCATTCCCTGGTGGAATGAAAAGTATAAAACAGCAGCTAGAGAAAGGCAATAAGGCATACAAATAAGGTTTCAAATATATAAACAAGTTAAGAGAATGAATGGGATACAGAGCAAAAATAAATTTATACCTGGTTTTATAGTAAATGATAAAGTTGGAAGTTCTAATGTAGGAAAAGTGAATATTTTAGCAAAAGAGTTCCAAAAAGCTAACAGCAATATAATTCAAAAGCTTCATAGGGGCAGCTGAGCTAGTGATATAATTCTAAGTTTTGTGAACAAATATTTGCTGAAAAAAATGTCAAGCTCTTACATTACTGTGTAGAATATAAAAATTATGTACTGGATGAAAACATCAGCATCCATTAACATAAAGCTATAGAAAAAAAGGAAAAATACAGCCTCAGATAATGATAGTATATGTAATCCAATGCTTAAGTACGTACTAGAAGGGAGTTTGAATTTTATTGGAGTACCACTGGAAAAATGGAGGCAAGCAGTGGTTATACCTATAGACAAGCTGGCAAATTATGCACAGGGCATGATGCATATAAATTTATTGCCTTCACTTTGTGCCTGGGCAAAATTATGTAAAGAATGAGAGATGAGATTGTAAGGCTGGCTGGCCGGCCAGGTCATAGGAGAGTCAATTTGCTTGTGTATTGGATCAAAGTGATTGTCAAATATATACATGTTTTGGGAGTTCAAACTTCATAAAACTGATTGGATGTAACTTGTTTTTTTCACTTATCTGTTCTTTTGCTAATGTAAGAGCAAACATTTACATTGTAAACACCTCAGCTACGTCTAGACTGGCATGATTTTCGGCAAATGCTTTTAACGGAAAAGTTTTTCCGTTAAAAGCATTTGCGGAAAAGAGCGTCCAGATTGGCACGGACGCTTTTCTGCAAAAGCACTTTTTGCGGAAAAGCGTCCATGCCAATCTAGACGCCGTTATGCACAAGAAAGCCCCGATCGCCATTTTAGCCATCGGGGCTTTTTTGTGCAAAACAATTCTGGGTTGTCTACACTGGCCCTCTTGCGCAAAAGCATTTGCGCAAGAGGGCTTTTGCCCAAACGGGAGCGTCATAGTATTTGCGCAAGAACACTGACGATCATACATTAGATCGTCAGTGTTCTTGCGGAAATTCAAGCGGCCAGTGTAGACAGCTGGCAAGTTTTTCCGGAAAAGCGGCTGATTTTCCGGAAAAACTGGCCAGTCTAGACACAGCCCTCTTGTGACAGACCCAGACCAGTAGGCTAGATATACTGGCCTCTGGGTCAATAGTTTTCTGTTCCCCTAACCAGAACAGGGGCTGTTGCAGCCCAATTAGGATGATCTGAGGGCCAGTTAAGAGCTTGCCAGGAGCAAAAGGCTAATCCACTCACCTGCAGACTATTAAGGACCTGCTAGGCTAGTTTTAAAGACTTCCTTTCAGGGAGAGCCAGCAGGTCACGGAGAGGGAGGGAGTAAGTACCTACCTAGAAGAAAGGTACTGGTTGGGGAAGTGACTCAAGGAAAGGCTGCAGCTCTGGTGGTGGAGGGAACAATACCTGCTGCTGCCATTAGGGCCCCTGTGCCAAAATCTGGAGTAGAGGGTGGGCCTGGTTTCCCCCAACCCTCCCTGCACTGCTACAGAGACTATTCCTAAAGTGGGAGGTTGGGACTAAAGAGGGGTTTGCCTAGCCTACGATGAAGACTTGTTAAGTATTAGAACCATATGAGATAGTGTGGGATGGCTTTGTTGAATATTATAAACTTACTAATAACACTCCCCTATGGAGTACCATCAGACCAACCCTGTTTAACATTATGACTAATGACCTCCTGGAGAGTATACAAGCCAGAATAAATATTACTTTATTTGTGGATGTAACATTCCCCAGGGTACAATCTGAACTGTTGAGCAAATCAATTCTCAAACTGGGGTGCCTTTTACACTGTTTTGCTGTAAGAGCAACCTGTTCACACACAGCCACTAGCATGAAAGATCGCTCCCAATTGAATTCTATGAGTACTTATAGCCAGAGGCTCCTGAATCTTATTGCAGTAACACCTGCAAATTCCCAGCCCCAGACTTGTCCCCAGAATATGTGCATCTTTTGGTGGTCAGCCTTTTCCTTCTTTGCAGTATAAGCTCATAGAACGGCCATCATTTCATTAATAGAAAATGATAGTCACAAACTGTGTAACCACAAATGGAGGTTCCAGACACTTCAATTCAAACATACACTGGTTTAGATTAAACAAATTTATTAACTACAGAAAGGTATATTTTTAAATGATTACAGGTAATGAGATACAAGTCAGAATTTGTTATAAAGAAATAAAAGGTGAAATACAAACTAAGACTTAAGCTAAATGAATTCAAAGCAAAGGTTTTTTCTCACCATATGCTTTTACTAGATGAATTCCTTCAGTCAGTTCACTGATGCTTCATTTTTTCTTTCAAACATTATTGATGTCATGAATAGAAATGAGCAGAGAGGTGATAGGTGTCCTCTTTTCCTCATTTTAATATCTGTCCCCCTTTGAGAATTATCTTCAACTGGGCTTCAGGTTGCAGCCAATCTGCTTACACAGAAACCCCCACTTGTTCCATTGTCAAAATGTAAATTTCTCCCCCTCAAACCTTTTTCCTGCTAAAGAATGGCTGCTCAACCCAGTAATAGTCCACTTAATAATGTTGACACCAGCTAACCTTTTGTCTCCTTGGAGCTGGTTTGGCTTATCTTTTTAAACTTGGAGCATGTCTCAGAAATGTCATACAAGAAAATCTTATAACTGTACAATGTTCCTACACACTGTGACATAGCGGGGACTGTATTTACTCTTGT
This sequence comes from Pelochelys cantorii, assembly GCA_032595735.1. Taxonomy (NCBI): domain Eukaryota; kingdom Metazoa; phylum Chordata; order Testudines; family Trionychidae; genus Pelochelys; species Pelochelys cantorii. The sequence continues at coordinate 146,862,755 of CM064327.1, forward strand.
AGTCCCTGTATTCACTCTCTTTGCTTCATTGTGTTGTATGTGATTCTACTGTCCTGTGGTGTTCTGTAGTAACTCTGTGTGTGTGTCTCAGTTTCCCTGGGCACTGCAACACTGTCTGGATGAGGAGGGGAAGGTTGGGCATGACTCACTATGGAGTTTGTGCAGTCTCTGACAGCCTAAGGACCAGGTGACAGCAGATGACACCTTGATCCCGGGAAGCAGGACAAAGGAGTAGACAGGGCTGCCTATAGGACTGAGACCAGTTGCTGGGTATGTGAGTTTAGTTTTCAGCTGGTTAGGGAGAAGTGAGTCTAGCTGACCTGGGAGGCTGGGCAGGGGCCCAGAGCCCTGGCTCTGCCCCCGCACCCCCATCCCTACCCCAAGATGGATTGTACTGAATGCACCTGGTTCCTGTAACAACAAATCTGTGCTACGCTGTGTCCCTGTCAACGAATAAACCTTCTGTTCTATTTGCTGGCTGAGAGTTACAGCTGACTGTAGATGGGGGTGCAAGGTCCAGTAATTCCCCCACACTCCGTGACACACATATTTTACTGGTCAATAACATTGAGTAGATTATGAGTTTCCAAAGAATACCTCGCATGGCATATTTTGTACAAAGTTTACCAGAGTTTTGTAAAATCAGCTAACATAAGATTACAAGTCTGTCACAGTGGACTACTGTGTTATATGGGTGAAACATAGTGGATTGACGATAGCTGTGTAGAGAACCAGAGGCAGTCCAGGATCTTTCAGAATGTGGTTATACTTAAGGATTTAAGGTCTCAGTTGCAAAGGTCATTTCCTTTGTTTTACAAAAAGAAAGACTGGCAAAAATATAACCCTTATTTCTATATAGGAAACATACGGGTAGTTCAAAATTTTATATTCTTCGTTCAATAGCTAATTTGGAAGAGTCATATAGGTAATACCAAAACTCAATGGGAAGATACAGTGAAGCTGCTGAAAAGTATAGCTCGGAACAATTGGAGTGCAAATAAGAACACATTGATGCTGTATAGGGCATTAATAGAACCAGTTATAGATTGTGGACCTAAGCCTTTTATTCAAATTCTAAACCACCACTAAAGAAATTAGAGCTAACCCAAGACCACATGTGATGTGAATCACATGTGGTGCAAGTATTGCAAATTCATTGTGTATGCTGCAGGCAGCAGCTAGAGAAATGTATATAAATTTAGGGATGAAATTGTTAGATTTAACCTTTTGAGCTACAGTTAATGGAAATAGTGAAGATAAGGGTAATAAATGAATATGAGGAAAGTTGAGAATTAAATAGACAAGAAGCAACAGCACCACAAACTCCCACATGCTAACAAGGTCAAAAGACATGTAAAGGACTTGGGTGAAAAGGAAAGTCTGGAAGAAATTAAAGTCTTTTTTAGGGGAAATCAGACTATAGCTGGACAGTTGTTTCTACAGCTTGGATATGGAATTATACAATAAGAAAAAGGGAAAAACAGGACCACAAATATGAAGGCTACGTCTACGTTGCACTCTCTTGCGCAAGAACATATGCAAATGCGGCGCAGCGATGAATATGGCCATGCGTCATTTGCATACTTAATCCATTTTGTGCAAGGGGCTTTTGTGCAAGAAGGAGCAGTCTACACTGCTCTTTCTTGCGCAAAACCCCCCTCTTGCACAAGAGCCATTCTGCCACTTATTTTCAGTGTAGACTGCTCCTTCTTGCGCAAAAGCCCCTTGCGCAAAATGGCGGCTCATTAAGTATGCAAATGAAGCATGGTGCTATTCATCGCTGCACCGTATTTGCATATGTTCTTGCGCAAGAGAGTGCAATGTAGACATAGCCGAAGACTATGGCTTAAGTTTCTACATGGTAAATGGGGTCTGTATTGTCAAATCTATACTGATGGTTCTAGAGATGACAACACAGAGAGAGTGGGAACAGCCTTTTATATCCCTAAATTTGGAATTAAAAGACCTGTGAGACTATCTGCAGGGGGCTGCAAAATTGGATATTGATGAAGAGGAAGCATCATCCACCTCCTAGTGGGCAGAGCCAGGCCAGCCAGGCCTCACACCCCCAACTCCAGAAGCTGAGGGGCAGGACAGGAAGTTGAAAAGGCAAACCCTGCAGCTCAGTTGGAGGGGAGTTGGGAAGGAGACAGACATGTCATGTTTGCTGTAGAATCATATACCTGAGGATGAGCTCTACAGTACCACAGACCCAGGAGGACTACTGGGTCAGCCAACTGATGGGAGCATGGAGGAGCTACTGGGACTGTAGTTGGCTGCTTACCTGCAGAAGCGAGGGGGTGACAACAAAGTACCCACATGCGATTGAGGTACATTACAATGAGGATGTAGGAAGTAGCCTAGGAACACCAGACTGTAGTCCAGATGTGTGGTCAAAATACTGGTCAGCATGTTTCAGAGGGATCCCTGCTGACTGAGTTGTAGAACCATCTGTCACTGTTAGACTACATCTACACTGCAGGCTTCTTGCGCAAGAACTGTTTTGCACAAGAGTTCCTGTGCAAAAGATCTTGCGCAAGAGCACATCCACACTGCCAGTGCTTTTGCACAAGAGCGTCCATGGCAGTGTGGATGCTCTCTTGTGCAAGAAAGCTCTGATGGCCATTTTAGCCATAGGGGTTTCTTGTGCAAGAAACCCCTATTGCCCATCCACACTAGCCTTCTTGCGCAAGAGCTCTTGTGCAAGAGGGCTTATTCCTCATGGGGAAAGGAATAATTCTTGTGGAAGAAGCCCTCTGTTCTGACACTTTACTGTAAATTTACTTGCACAAGAATGCGCGTGCAGTGTAGATGCTACACAAGTTTTTGTGCACGAACTGCCGTTCTTGTGCAAGAAGCCTGCAGTGTAGACATAGCCATGGGCTATGTCTACACTCGCGGCTTCTTGCGTGAGAAATATGCAAATGAGGCTAAGCGTGGAATATCGCCGAGCCTTATTTGCATACCTAATGAGCTGCCATTTTTGCAGAAAAGGCTCTTGCACCAGAAGGAGCTGTCTACACTGCCCCTTCTTGCACAAGAAAAATCCTCTTGCGCAATGCTGTTATTCCTGAAAATAATCGGCGTCATGGCATTGCGCAAGAGGGTTTTTCTTGCGCAAGAAGGGGCAGTGTAGACAGCTCCTTCTGGCGCAAGAGCCTCTTCTGCAAAAATGGTGGCTCATTAGGTATGCAAATGAGGCTCCGCAATATTCCACGCTTAGCCTCATTTGCATATTTCTCGCGGAAGAAGCCGCGAGTATAGACATAGCGTTAGAGTTCTGGGCTGGGACTTGGTGGAGCAGGGTGGGCCCAACACCTCCTACCCTGCAGCCATCCCATCCCTGGGTTGGCCACCTACCCACCTTATGATGCGAGGCCTACATTTGTCTGCCGTCTGCCTGAACCAGGAGATCTGGTCAAAGACTGCCTATTGCTGTTCCCTACCCTGTGGGTCAGCTCCCTTTAAAACAGTTTGTTGCTCAGCCTTGCTTGAGGGCCTGAGCTCCCTAGACCTGCAGTTTTCAAACTTTAGCAATCTGAGGACCCCCAATTTAATTTAAAATTTTTCATGAATACTCCCCTCTCCCCTCAAGCCGGCTTCTAATTTTCCCTGGTGGTGCTCAACCTCCTCTCATCTCTTGGCTCTGCCTCATCCTGAGGTTCTCAAATTTCATTGTGGTTACCTTCTGTGACAGGGTGTACCAGCCCACTCCTGCACTGGGGAAACAAGGCCTAACCAGGCTCACCTGGCTGAAGAAGTCCCCCATATTCCTCCCGGCCCATGCAGCCCTGCTGGGCATGCTCAGACTGCAGCCCAGGTATAAAGGCCTGAAGAGAGTCTCAGTCTGGGGTGGCTGCTGAGGAGGAGGAAGAAGGTATTGCCTGAGCTCCTGGCAGCAAACCACAGGTGGGACTGGACCTGGCTTACAAGGAATAAAAAGTCCTCTAGCTTGATGTTATTTCAACATAATGTTGAAATAACTGCTTGTGATGGAGATGCAGACTGTTATTTCAGAATAAATGTCAGTTATTCCAAAATAACCCTGCTGTGTGAATGTACCCTGAGAGAGGAAAGGGGTTTAGCATACACCCCCCTCATTGACTATGTAGGCTACTCCCTGCCTAGTGTGATGGATTTTATGGATTGCACCCTGAATCACCTAGCTCTCTCCATTCATTGTATAGGGAGCTTAAGTGCCTAACTCTGTTTTGTGGATTACAATGTTTCTGTGATTTTCCTCCCTCTCCTTATGTACCTAAAAGTTAGGCACTGTGACATTCAGCATTTCAACACCTAACTTCCTTTGTGGCTCATACTCATAATCCTGATTCCTCACCCTTCATAGTGCTGATAAGACCTTTGCTAATGCATTGCATTCAGTTTTGGGCAGATCAACTCAGTATCAGAAAGATGCTAAAAATTGGAGAAGATTTAGCGGAGTTATTGTCAGGAGGATTGACTGGCTGAATTAATAGCTTTTATTTAAAAAACAGCCCTTCCCCTTCCCAGGAAGCTCTATACTATGCAGTGTTAATGTTCTGCAGCTGAACACTACATTCATGTGAAAAACAGTAAATGGTTAAAATTTCCCTAAGTGGCTTTCTATGTCCAATGTGGAGGAGGATTTCAGATGTCATTTTATCTGAGAATCTTTACTATATATAGAAACTGATACATTTGCACAAAAAAGAGAATATTTAAACAACAATGAAGTAGGCAAAAGCTGTAATGTGTGTGGGATAATGATATGCTCATCAAAAAGAAAAAGTAGAGCCTGTAGGGGAAAATGTATAGAATCAGTGGAAAACTTCATATTTTTATGAATTTCACTTTCATTTAAAGGTGATACTCCTCCTATCTCTATTCCCATATGCCTCCTGATCTTTTCAAATAGCTACTGTGTGTGCTCCTGGTAGCAGGTATGCAAAGACCATTCAAATGACATATCTCAAAACACAAAACAGTGCCATAAAACCTGGAGCTATGCCCTTGTCAGTAGTTCAAAATTTCCAGGACAAATTTATGCAGTCGCAGCACTGCAATTTATTGGAACTGATTGGGTACAAAGACATAAGAACAGAAGAATGGCCATACTGGGTCAGACCAAAGGTCTATCTAGCCCAATACCAGATGCCCCAGGGGGAGGAATCACAACAGGTAATCCTCATGTGATCCCTCCCCTGTCACCCACCTCCAGAGAAACAGAGGCTAGGGACACCATTCTTACCCATCCTGGCTAATAGCCATTGATGGACCTAACCTCCATGAATCTATCTAGCTCTTTTTTGAACCTTGTTAAAGTTCTAGCCTTCACCGCTTCCTCTGGCAAGGAGTTCCACAGGTTGACTGTGTGCTGAGTGAAGAAAAACATCCTTTTGTTTGTTTTAAACCTGCTGCCTATTAATTTCATTTGGTGACCCTTAGTTCTTATATTGTGGAAATAAGTAAATAACTTCTCCTTATTCACTTTTTCCATACCAGTCATGATTTTATAGACCTCTATCACATCCTCCCCCTCCCCCGCCAGTCTCCTCTTTTCTAAGACATCATGGTTGGAAGAACAGATGCAACATCTCCAAGAACTTTCCTGGATATTTACATTGAACATATTGGGCAAACTTATGCTCTAATTTTCTCTGCCCGCAGTGTTTTTGTCTTTGAAGTGTAGCAACAGCCCTGGGACTGTTATTGAACTTCAAAGGCGAAGGTGCCCTTATCGATTAATTGAATAGTTGATGAAAATTGCATTGACTATTCAATTAGCCAATTGAAATTTAACATCCCTAGTTACTAGTCCATGAGAAGATCTTCCCTCTTATCCCATGACAGCTTACTAAAGAGCATTTGGTGAAGGACTTTGTCAAATGCTTTCTGAAAATCCAAGTATACTGGATTCCCTCTTGTCCACATGCTTGTTGACCCCCTCACAGAATTCTAGTAGATTAGTGAGGCATGATTTTCCTTTACAAAAACCATGTTGACTTCCCCCAACAAATTAGGTTTGTCTATGTGTCTGACAATTCTGCTCTTTACTATAGTTCCAATTTGGCCTGTAATTGCCAGGATTGCCTTTGGAGCCCTTTTAAAAATTGGTGTCATGTTAGCTATCCTCCAGTCATCTTGTACAAAAGCTGATTTAAAGGATTGGGTAAGGAACCACAGGTAGTAATTCTGCAATTTCACCTGAAATCCTAGGTGAACATCCTCTGGTCCTGGTGACTTCTTATTATTTAATTTATCAGTTTGTTCCAAAACCTCCTCTGACACCTCAATATGGGACAGTTCCTCAGATCTGTCAAGTAAAGAGAATGGCTCAGGTTTGGGAATCTCCCTCACATCCTCAGCCCCGGAGACCTATGCAGAGAATAGCATCTTAATCTTTCAGTGCCCCCAATTTTTTTTTAGTAGGCTTCCTACTTCTGATGTACTTAAAAATTGCTATTACTTTTTGAGTTTTTGGCTAGCTGTTCTTAAAATTCTCTTTTTGGCCTTTTGTATTTTTACCCTTCAATTGACAACATTTATACTTTTCTATTTTCCTCACTAGGATTTGACTTCTTTGCCTTTTTGTGTTTCACTGCTGCTTTTACTTTGTTTAGCCTTGGTGACACTTTTTTGGTTCTTTTACTATGTTTTTTTTTTAATTTGGAGTATGCATTTAAGTTGAGCCTCTATTATAGTGTCTTTAAAAAGTTTCCCTACAGCTTGCCGGATTTCACTCTTGGTACTGTGGCTTTTAATTTATTGAACTTCCTCATTTTTGTGTAGTCTCCATTTCTGAAATTAAATGTTACAGTGTTGGGCTGCAATAACATCTTCCCCATCACAGGAATGTTAAATCTAATTATATTATGGTCACACTTAACTAGGGTCCAGCTATATTCACCTCTTGGACCAGAATCTGTGCTCCACTTAGGACTAAATCAAGAATTGCCTCTCCTCTTGTGGTTTCTAACACTAGCTGCTTCAAGAAGCTGTAATTTAAGGTGTCAAGGAATTTTGTCTCTGCATCTTATTCTGAGCTGACATGTACATGCTCAATATGAGGATAGTTGAAATCCAGTGGTGGTGGAGGAGAACATATCCCTGCTGCTATATTCTTATTAGAGCATGGAATTATCTCCACAGAGATTCTATGATACAATTTGGTTCATTTAAGATTTTTACTTTATTTGATTCTACACTTTCTGTCACATATAGTGCCTCTCCTCCACCAGCACAACCTGTCCTTCCAATATATTTTGTACCCTGGGGTTACTGTGTCCAATTGATTACCCTCATTCCACCAAGTTTCTGTGATGCTTATTTATATAAATACCTTCATTCAATATGAGGCTGGTAGTGATGCTATCATTCTGAGGGAAATTGGTGTATAGGGAGGTGACCTCCAGACTGGCAAGGATGGTGTTGTGAGGGAGATTGGTAATGTTGCAGAGTTCTGGAGGTTGTGTCCTGGATGAAGCAGGCCCTCTGGTGAGTGGTTTGAGGATGGTTTCTAAGAGCTCTGACATTCCTTTAGTAAGAGTGCCATTGCCCCATATGAAGTTCTGCCTGGAATCCTTTATTTGTGTGTCTTGGTAAGCATGCAGAATATTCTTGGAGAATTTGTGGAGGATGAGTTTGTAGATACCTTTTTCTTTTTCCTCTTGGAGCTGTCTGAGGAAGGATTTATGATATCCTTAAACTCTATGCACAGTTTTGGTGGGAGGTCTTTGAGTTCTGTATAATATGTGGTGTCAGAGTTATTGGATGACCTCATTAATGTAGTCATCACAGTTAAAGACTATTATGGCATCCCCTATGTTTGTTGGTTTGATCTTTATCTGGTGGCTGGATTTCAAGGACTACATAGCTGTTCCCTCAGCAGGGAATTGATTGTGGTTGATGTGATGTTTGTTGAGGGTTTCAGTCATTTTCCCCTGAAACAATCAATGTAAACCACACACTTGATCTTTACTTGATATACCACTACACTGCAGTTGCAGGCTGCTTGCCAAATAAAGAAAACAGGGTTATCTCAAGTCACGTTGAGAAGTTTCTCCAACTAGAAGGGATAACAGTGGTCACAACTGTTACAGATATAGGTGCCTTTTAAATCAATGGGGCCAGTAGATGCCCAGCACTTCCGAAAGTCAGGCATTTCTAGTTAGGTGTCTTAATTTGGATCTGGGTTCTTATCAATTAGTGCCCTTGTTTAAAAATATTGTCCTTGTATTCTGCAGAATCTTCTTTTGTCCTGGATTGGGGACTAGCTTTACACATGAAGCAAATTGGATCTGGCCAGTGGGTCAAATGTTTGATCACTGGATCTTTTAAAAGATAAATAAAGGGGGATTAGGAATGACTAGTTCAGTCATCATACAGTTACTAAGGTATGTAGGAAATGTGTCAGCCTTGAGACTGACAGCAGTGCACCATACTTTAAGTCATTGTGCTTGTTAAATTTGGAGCTGTTTTCATACCAGTAATGCAATAATAATGATATGACACTTGACAGGTGCCACAATAATGTGCGATGTTAGGGTCATTGTAGTCTCCTCCGCTTACCCTGTATTAAATTTGGATAGTATAATGTCTCTTGTGAAATAGAACACCACTGGAGTGCTTGAAAATTGGGTACTGCAATTTTTTCCTATGAGGCTAATTTATTTTAAATCTGTATGCACTCGAAGCAGCATCTATCAGATGCTGTCAGCAGGACAATAAAGCACCTACTGTAGATACTCTGTGGAATACCAATGAGCTCCTCGTTCTACCACACTAAATAGTCATGGAACCTATTGTTTTCAGATGATGGCAGAAGGTCATTAAAACAAATGATCCTATTTCCAAACAATGACAACAAAAACACAATTCAATACAAAGTGGTGTGTCTGTCATTAAGTACAAACAGCATGCTAAATATTATGCTATACTAACTTCAATTGGCTCTCTACAGGTGGACTGGTAGCAGTATTGAAGTACTAAAGCTAAACATGCTGTTCTGACGTCTAAGATTAAGTTCCAACCATGTTTGTCAGAGACACAAGGTACATAGGAACTTCTAATGTCAAGAGCTGTATTTCTTGCTTACATTGCAGGCTACTTCTTCCCTAGCTAGCACTTCACCCAAATAAGCAGCCAATTGATTCATAACAAATTCAAACTATTGGCCCTTAATCCTGTGAGTCAGAATCTCTGTAAACTGTGAGATTTTACATTATGCTCATAACATTGCATAATAAGCCAGACCTGCCAAGCCTGTGGCTTTTCCCTGTAGGCTTTTGTATTTTGACTTGGAACACTGGGAAACCTGTCCAGGCTACTGTTTTTCCTGGTCATTAGGGTTCCATATGAACTCAGAATTACGTGCATTAAGAAATGGCCCTGTTTTGTGCTGCTGCCCAGCATCCATCTCTTATTTCTAAGGACTTATTTGAAAGGGGGGAGTGGCTGTCAAAACTGCTGCTAAATTGCAGGCAAGCCATGGAAAATTGTGGAGAAGTAACTAATGGACTTTATTTGAGGTATCAAAGTCCATCATTACTTTTCTGCAATTTTCCACTGTCAGCTGCCCGGGGCTGAGAGTGGAGGGGGGGCTCCCACTGCCAGCCCTATGCATGGCAGGGCTCCTGCTATAAAAATTGCAGCAGAAGCCTAATATTGTGCAATCTGCAATATTGCAAGGTAATTATGGCCTTATTTTTCATGCTTTAGGAATATGTCTACACTACAGAACAAAGTAATTAAGATACACAAATTCAGCTATGTCAGTTGTGCAGCTGAAGTTGAAGTAGCTTAACTCTGCTTTTGGCGCTGTCTGTGCTGCAGGAAGCTGAAGGAAGAACACTCTTCCTTCGACTTCCGTTATTCCTTGTGAAAGCAGGGTTACTGGCATCAACCGGAGTGCCCCTCTCACTTCGAATTAGCTGTCTGGAAGATCGACAGCAGCAACTTCTATCTTCCTCTATAGTGTAGACGTACCTTAAATGATCTATCCAGATTCCTCAGTCTCTCCCCATAAATTAACCATAAGCAAATATATTTCTATAGTTTCTAATGTCAACACATATCAGACTTCCCATGTCATCCCATTCAAAATTGAAATTTCTTCTATCAGGTTACAAGTACTGAGATTCCTGCATTGAGTCAGGGAGCAAGCTGCTTGGCACAAACACATGGGAATGCAGTTTCCCGTGCACATTCTGAAAAGGTCATCACCAGACTCTGAATACCTATTGTTAGAAATACCTTGATATGTCTCCATCTTCAAAAATTATGGTGGTTAATGAGTAAAATTAGGGGTAGTGCTACTAACAGGCACCAATTCCCATGCTTCTCCCCCCCCCCCCATTGGTGTATGTGAAAAAGAGAACAAGATCAGTTATAGAAATTGGGCATGAAAATAACTGTGTGGAGTTGATATAGCATCTCTCCACACTGAGGGTTTCTTACAACAGTTTGTCCGTTTTGTGCTACCTTGCTTTTTTGTTCTGTGTTGAAATCAGTGGAGCCAACTGACAAGCATCCGTCAATGGGAGCAGGAATGCAGACTATACCAATGTATCAACTGCAGCAGCCAACCTCTTCCCATCCAGAAATACCTCAATCAGCCTCCAACATCGCGTCTAAAATCCTTCAAGCCCCCCTGGCAGCGAGCGAAGGAAGTCATGGCCAATGTTAAGGAACTATGGCAAGCTGAATGGCAGCAGGTAGACGTCCCAATCAGATATCTTGTGTTGGATCCCACCACTGAGCAGAAAGGTTTCGATCTTCCCCGGAGACTGTGGTGTGTTCTAAACCAGCTTAGGACCGGTCGGGGCAGGTACGGTTAAGTGGAATTTGTTGCCATCTCCACTTTGTGATTGTGGCAGTCCGCAAACTGTGCCCCGCATTGTTGCGGAATGCCCAACACAAAAATGTATTGGCTCACTGGAGGTTATCCACAATCTAACCAGCAACGCTGTTTGATGGAGAGTTTGGATGTCCAACTTTGACAAAGAAATACAGCGTTGAACACAACGTTCGAAAGAAGAAGTGGAACCAATGGATTGCTCTAAAAAATATGCGTGGGAATTGAGAGCCAAGTTATTTTGAAATAACAGCCCTTATTTCGAAGTAACTTTCCTAGCGTCTACACAGCCAAACCGCTATTTCAAAATAAATTCGAAATAGTGGAGCGCTTATTTCGAATTTGGTAAACCTCATTCTATGAGGAATAACGCCAAATTCGAAATAGCTATTTTGAAATAAGTGCTGTATAGACACTTATTTCGAAATAGGGGGCCTCCAGCCTTGCCAGGGTGCCCTGGTGGCCACTCCAGCCTAAACCACGAACACTCCACTCCCTCCCCCCTCCCAGGAGCCCTTAAAGGGGTTGACTCTGGCCACAGTGCTGCGCTCCAAGCCTGCCAGCCCAGAGCCAGCAGTCACTGCCCCTGACCCAGTGGCCCCAAAACATGAGTCAGCAAGCCACTGGCAGCCGGCCCTCCACCACTCCCCAGGACCAGTCTGCCAGCTCCCAGGAGCCTGCCAGGTCCCGGAGAAGGCGGGCGCCTTCCTAGTCCAGGGTGGACCTTATTCAGGTTTGGGAGGGATGCCCCCAACATCCATGATCTCTGCACTAGATGGAGGAATGCAGCCATCTATGGCAGGATAGCTGCCAGCCTGGCTACCAAAGGCCACATGCGAACCCAGAAGCAGGTTTGCATGACAATCAAGTTGGTCCGGCGAAACCCCCAACCCTGAGCCCTGAGCTTCCCCTCTCCCTTCTTCCTCTTGCTTCCCCCTTCCAGCTCCCTCCTCCCAGGTTTCCCCCTCCCCTCTCCCACCCTCTCTTTTCCCCTCTCCCACCTCCTTTCCCCAGTCTCACCAGAGTTTCATTCCCTCCCCCCCCCAGTTTTGTTAAATAAAGAGAGTTTGTGTTCATGAAAATAGGTATATTTTATTTGACATCAGGAAGGGGGGTTAGGGAGGGGTAAGTGGAAGGACGTGAGGGAGGAATGAGGCACAAGCCCCCAGTGGGGCACACCAGGGAGGCTCTTAGTGCTCCTCAGGATGGAAGCAAGCAAGCAAGCAGGGAAACCTGAGAACTGGCTGTCTGGGGGGGTCCCTTTAAGCACAGACCTCAGATAGCCTCAGGCAGCAGCAGCCTCAGGCAGCAGCCCCACACAGTAAGTGCTGACCTGGTGCCCTGCTGGAACTGGTTCCAGCCAGCCTTAAATGCGATTCAGAGTCCACTCAGTGTGGACGTGCTATTTCGAAATAGCAAAACGCTATTTCAAAATGCATTTTGTGTGTAGACGCGTTATTTCGAAATAACACTGTAGTGTGGACATACCCTAAGGAAGTGCTTTTACACAGACACCCCCCCCCCCCCCCCCCGCGCAAAAAAAATCTGGTAGCAGTGAGTCTCAGAGCCTGGGTCTACTTTCTTGGGCAGAGCTTGGACTCTGAAGTCTTGACACTGGGATGGGCTTCAGAGTCTGAGTTCTAGCTCAACTCACAATGTCCAACATGGCTGTTTTTAGCACCATAGAACCAGCCTAGAGAGACAGGCTCTGAAACTCACTACAGATTGAACCTCTCCAGTCCGGCACCCTTGAGACCTGACACGTGCCGAACCAGAGAATTTGCTGGACCACAGAAGGTCAATATTGTATAGCAATAGTACCAACACTTCCACTGTTTACTGGGCTGTTAGAAGACATTTAGGGTAAATTAGAGCTAAATAACAGCACAGAACACTGAGAGCCAGGACTGGTGGCTGTAAACAAACTTTATGGGACCGTGGGAAACTAGGCCACACCCATAAGCGGACATCCAGCTAATTAACATCATGCTGAACCACAGATGTTGCTGGACCAGAGTGTGCCAGACTAGAGGTTCAACCTGCATTGTACCTGGACCAGGAACTCCAAGCCACTCCCTATTGAAGTCCTTAAGTTTGGGGTTTGGCCCTAAGAGTCCAGATTCCCCTTAGTAAGAGTTTCTCAGTAGCCACCCCCTTTTTTTGCCCAGAGGCATAGGGGTGGGACTTATTTGCTCCCATGGCTGCTAGGCAGGCTCTGGTTCGGGTCCTCAGACCAAGCTCCTGCTTACTTACTAGTCAGCCCCAAACTTAGCCAGGCTCCTTCCTTTTCTCCCCCTCCAGGCCTGGAATTGGTTGCAGATAAAGCAAGGTGGGGTTAGCTAAACCCACAGGCTTTCTTTAACCCCTGGGGTGGGAGAAGAGACAGGCATTCCTTTCTTTTTCTTCACTCCCTCACAAATATCTCAGAACAAATTTTGAAACAAAGTAGTTAAGGACTTAGAGATGACTGGTAGCTGGGATAAAATACAACATAGTTTTATAAAAGGTAGATCATGCCAGACCAACCTAATCTGCTGCTTTGAGAGGATAACTGATTTTTTTAAGACAAACAAAATGCATCAGAGCTAATCTACCTGGATTTCAATAAGACATTTGATACAGTTACACATGGTAAATTATTACTTGAATTGGAGAAGATGTGGATTAATAAGAGGATTGAAAGGTGGATAAGGAACTGGTTAAAAAGAAGACTGTAAGAGGTCATACAAAAGGTGAGCTGTCAGGCTGGAGGGAGGTTAGTAGTGGAGTTACTCAGGAATTGGTCTTGGGACCAGTCTTATTTAACAGTTTTGATGACTGATCTTGGTACAAAACATGGGAGTTTGCACAGGCAGCAGGAGAAACTTCCACTGAGAGGATAGCTCCTTGTCCCACTTCTTTCACTTCTGGCCCTGCTCCTGCCCACCACTGGCTTGCAGCTTACCACCTCACTCCCTCCCCTGCCATGCGGCCTCCCTCCACTCACCTTCTCACCCCCAGTACCCACATACCACTTGCCTCTTCACCCTCATCCTGTTGCTCACTTGCCCCCTTGGTTCCCCACCAGCTCCCCCCTCCACTTGCTGTGCTGCTGGCTCACTGCTTGTCTCTTCACCCTCCACCTACCTGTCATGACCCCCCGCTCCTTTTTTCACCTTATAGTACTAATAGCATTCACCTGTAGCTCAATTGCCAGATGGATTCTCTTCTGCATAGCACGGAATTCGGTATATGCTGTATAGAGAGACATGGTTTGTCAGACCACTCGCACCAAAGTGGAACCTAATCTCTTCTTTTTCCAAACTGTTTGTTACTGACAGCGCTGCATTCAGGCAGTAGATTAATAAACCTTTTTTACACCCAACTCCCTTCCAGACTTGTCTACTTTAAACTGGGTTTGAATAAAACCACTAGATCAAGAAATAAACTCGCTGATTATGTCAGCTCCTCCTTGAGTGAGGTTAGTCAAAAATACTTCTGCTGGGTATGGAGAATAATTTGCATAGCATGGGAATAACTGATGGGTCATTTGGAAATGGTTTTTATTTAATCCAAATAACACATTCCCCAACAGTGTAAAAATGGCTGAATGTGGCCAAAGGATTCCTGCAAGCTGACAAATGCCTGTTGAATGGCTTCATTAACACTGTAACGGCCCCTCTAACAGTTTCAATGTTCTGATGCTAGGTCTCTGGAAGGCTTTTATCCCTGACTTGTGTAAAGTTACTCAGGGATCCCCTGTGCTCACCTCCTCACTCCCTTAACTGCCCCAGCTCACAGCTCGCCTCCTCATGCCCCGCCCCCACCTCAGCCCTGCAGAGGATGGGAGATGAGAAGGGACGTGGCCAACCGTGGTGACCTCTGAAGTGAGGGGTGGAGTGGAAGAGAGGAGGAAGACTCAACAGAGAGTGGCAGCAGGTGGCAAGGGCCTTGGAAGGATCTGAGCAGGGAAGAGAAGAGGCAGGGCTATAGCCCAGGTGTCCAGCAGCAGGTCCATGACGACTGCACTAAGTGAGGCCTCCCTGGCCTATTATACCTGCTGCCCATGACAGTGCGCTAATAAAACTTGCAGGTGACAAAATTGGGAGGTATTACCAATACCGAAGCAGACCGGAATACTGTACGAGAAATTCTGATTAACCTTGTAAACTGGAGTAATAGAAATGGGATGATATTTAATAGTGCAAGGTCATGCATTTAGAGACTAATAACAAGAACTTTTTCTATATGCTGGGGACTTTCCAGCTGGAAGCAACAAAGAAGGAGAAAGACCTGGGTGTATTGGTTGATCATGGGATCGCTATGAATCGAGGTGATGTAGCCATGAAAATGGATAATGCAGTGCTAGGATTCATCAAAGGAGGTATTTCTAGAAGAGACCAGGAAGCGTAAATATCCCTATACAAGGCACTAGTGAGGCCCCATCTGGAATACTGTGAGCAGTTCTGGTCTCCCATATCTAAGAAAGATGAATTCAAATTGGAAGAGATACAGAGAAGGGCTACTCGGATGATCTGAGGAATGGAAAACCTACCTTCTGAGAAGAGACTCAAGGAGCCTGGCTTATTTAGCCTAACCAAAAGAAGGCTGAATTTAGATATCTCTCTCTCAATACAAGAGCAGGATAAATATTGGGGAGTGTGATGGGGTGTGCCAACTCCGCACTGGTAGTGAAGGAGTTAACGAGGCTTGCTGGGCTGAGAAGGCCCCTCCCCCGCAGCCCTGCAGGGCATGCTCCAGTGTAGGGTCAGTATAAAGGCCAGTGGAGCAGCTCATTCGGGCCTGACCACTGGAGGGGAAGGAGCTCCTGCCAAGGCTGAGGAGCAAGCACCCCCGTGGGATCAGCCGGAGCAGCCACTCCAGCTGGAGCTGGAGCCAGAGCCGCCGCGCCAGCCAGAGCCACAGCCTCCGCAGCCACCCCTGTGGCCACCGCGCCTGTCACAAGCTACCGCCACAGCTGTGATGCCAACCGCTACACCGCCAGCCACTGCCATTGCCGACAGCGGGCCAAGTGCAGCCACCAGCACATTCACCAGCCCAGGTGGGGACAAGGCCAGCCAGCAGGTGAGGGTAGGAAGCAGCCCAGGGCAGGGGGCAAGAGACCACCTGGTGAGCTCGGCGTGCTTTGGGGACGACTCCCCGCCGAACCAGTGGTGGGAGCCACCTGCCACTGATAGGGCCCTGTGCCGGGGCTCGGTGGAGAGGGAGGGCCCGGGCCCCCCTACCTCCTTAACCTGACACCCCAGAGAGGGGTGCAATTTGGAAGTAGTACAGACTAGGCCGCTGGGCCATACTGACCTCAGCCAGGGGGCAGTACAGACTCAGCAGCTAGGCCATATTGACCCCCAGCCAGGGGGCAGTACAGACTCGGCCGCTGGGCCATATTGACCCCAGACAAGACTGAGCTTGATTAAATTTATGACAGTAGAGGTCTGATGGGACTGCTTGTGATATCTTGTCCATCAGTGACTGCCACTAACTAAAGTCACCAACAGCTAGAGACGGGACACTAGACGAGGAGGGCTCTGAGTTACTACAGAGAATTCTTTCCCAGGTATCTGCCTGGTGTATCTTGCCCACGTGCTCAGGGTCTAACGGGACACCATATTTAGGGTCAGGAAGGAATTTTCCCCTGGTTAGATTTGCAGACATTCTGGGGGCTTTTTGCCTTCCTCTGCAGCATGGGTCATGTTTCACTACTTTTTGCCCTCTCCGACACTGTGCTTGCCCCAAGGCAAGACAAAAGGGCGAGGGCATAATCCTTCCACTTTTAAAAGTGATGGCCTTGGGGAGAGATGGAGTGGGGGCTGGAAGAGGTGAAGCAAGGGTAGGGCCTCAGGGGAAGAAGCTGTGTGGGGATGGGTCCTTAAGTCGGAGCAGGGTCAGGGTCATGGGAGAGAAGAGGGAGCATGGGCAGAGCATAGGCATTAGGGAGAGGGGTGGAGCATGGAAGTGGGGGCCATGATCTGGGTGTCAGTGGTTGCCCCACTTCCAGGGAGAGTCCAGTGTTTTTTCATTCTGGGAACAGGCAGCGGGCCAATATGCCCCTCAAAGGAGGTGAGCTAAATCCAGCATTTGACCCCTATGTGACCAGCCTAATGCCTCCCCAAGCTTTTTATATGTGTTGCCCTTGAACAAACACTCAGGGAAAATTTGGTTTCATCAGCATTAAATTCTACTCAAGTTTCTTTACAAGTTATTCTCAAAACCTCTGAAATTTAATAGAGAACGTCATCTTTTTTTGCAGTCTTTTAAAAATTAATAGACAATTGAATTCATTCTATAGATTTTATGACCCACCACAACAGAAAGGATTTCTTATTAAGCTCTGTAATTTTTATAGCCAGAAATTGTTTGTTATGAATGAGTATAGTAGTTTCAGAGACCTGCCCTACATTTAAAATGTAGGTTGACATAGGTACATTGCTCAGGATAAAACAAGTGAAAAACCAACCCCTGTGAGCATGGTACCTAACCCCCAGTATAGCTGCAGTTGGACTGATGGAAGAACGCTTGTGCTTCCACTAACCTAGCTACCTTTGCTCAGTGAGGTTGAGTTCCTACAGCTATGGAAAAGCCCCTTCTGTTGCTGCAGTCTGCATCTATCATGTAGAGTTACAGCAGTAATACTACAATGCCATAGCTATGCTGCCAGAGCACCTATCCTATAGTGTAAACTTGGCCAGAGTTTCTAATTCTTCCCTTCTACCTCCTCAGGGTATCAGAGCTAAAATTAGGGTAACCAGACAGCCCATTTTCCAAGGGACAGTCCCATATTTTCTGTCTCCCTCCCTGATCAGTGCTGGCAGGTCCTGCTACTGGCCAGATTCCTTCTCACCAGCTCCCTTCCACCAGTGGTGAGTGTGGGGGTTCAGGGGCCAATGATGGGGGTGGGGAAAAGCTGCAGTGTGTAGGGCTGGCTGCTCCTCGGCTGGGTGCTGGCTCTCAGCCAGCAGGACTCTGTTCCCCATCCCATTTCTGGCTGGCACTGGCTGTATGCTGCAAGTTGCGGGGGCTGGTGAGTGTGGGTAGACATCAGGTGGTGACCGGCTATGTGTCACGTCTACTGCCAACCCATCAGCTCTGCCCATGCTGCCCCGCTTGCTGTCCCCTCCCTGCTTTGCCCCTTCTCTGCTCCCCAGCCCCACTGTATCCCATTCCTAGCACTGTTCAGAGAAACAGCCTTTGGTCAGAGTACTCAGCTCCCAACTGCCTGGCCAGCGGGCTCCTTCCTTCCCCTACTGCTTCTGGCTGGAACAAGCCCTGGGAAAGGCCAAGCTTCTCTGGCTTGGGGCACTGGCCACGAGAAGCTGAGCTCTCCATGTGCCAAAGCCCCGCACAGCGCTAGCACAGAGCAATTTCTCCACCCCTCAACTAAGCTCTGGAATGGAAGAGATTTCCAACCTGCTTGTGCCACGACCCTGCAAGCTTAGCACCCTCTTCACCTGCCCCACCCACCCGGGATCCTACCACAAGGGTGCATTGGGCTGCTCTGTCCCTTGAGCACCCTCCCCTGCTGAGCCACCTTTTGGGTCGGGTTCTCTAAGACCCCTGCAGTCAGATTCTCTGGGCCCTAGGGCACAATGCATTCTTAGTGCTTCACTCTTTCCTCCCTGTCCTGGAAGACAGGAGGCAGCTGGGTTATGTTGGTGGCCAGCAGCAACCTGGAGGTATATGTTGCCTTTCGGCACTGTGTAGGCAGGATGGGACAAGCTGCTTCCTGCCATAGGTGAACAAGGAGGGAAAAAGAAATGAGCTCTGCAAAGACAAGGAGCAGGTCCTCCTTCCCACAACCTCTTCTGGGCAGCAGGAAGCAGCCCCATCATCCCTTCCCTCCCACATAGTGCTGAAAGGCTGCCGGTGGTTACATTCTGGTGTGAACTCTGGGAGACATGTGACCCTGCATGCTCCTCACCTGCCCCTGTGTTGCTTCAGGAAGACATGGTACCACATATCACGAGAGATGGGTCTGCTGGGAGCCAAGCCTAGTATAGAGGATGGAGAGCAGATCCATCTCTCGGGTTTCTTAACTTTTTAAAGCATTTATTGACACAGCCTAGATCCTCAAGTCATTGATATTTACTAACTGTGGCAGAAGTTCTTTGTCAAGGAATATATTCTAGTCTCTATATTCTAAGGCGATGATGTATTTTATAGAACAGGTCCCTGAAGAATGTCAGCCACCCCTCCTGTGGCTCAAAGCAACATATAGGGCACTCCCTGGAGAAGAGAGCTAACATTAGAGACCAGATTCTGCAGTCAGCTAAATTCACTTTGGGCCAAGAGTAGAGATTTGAACTGGAGAATTACCAGCTTTGAGAGAGCAAAAATCATGAGTCAGACCCCCACACATCATGATCTTTTAAAAAAGAAGATATTGTGGTTTTTTTAGGTCAGTCACTTGCTTTTCCTCAGTCTGAGTGTATGCACGTGGCAATTAGTACTGACCATTCTCCTATATGTACCAGATAAGGTGATTTGGTTCCTGCTGCAGGTGCTCTGACCCCCCATATCTGCCTCTCTCCTGCCCAGCTATTAATCCTCTCCCCACAGTTCTGGGGGAGGGGAGAAATTCCTCCTCAGCCTGGAGTTCACCCCAGTCTTTTCACCCTGCGTGTGTAACCCACTCATCCCATAACTGTTGCCCTGTCTCTCTCCCAAGCAATCACAATACAATTTGTCATTGTTAGCCCAGTCATATGGCTACAGGACAAATGTGAGGGCTCCTAAGAGAATGCTACTGACATTAGGGCCCCTACACTAGATATAGTGCTTGGATACTTGTCTGCTCTGATGTTATCAGCTCTTACCATTGTATCATGAGTTTCATAACTTTTAATGGTGGTGTTGAAGCCTCTGCGCCTGGAATCCCGGATTGTGAAAATGTCAGCTTTCAGTTTTGGGAGAGGGAGGTGGGAAGAAAAAGAAAAGTATGTAGCCTAATCATTTCAGAGAAAAGCTTGTAAGTGTGACCCTAACACATTGATAAGCCAAAGAAAATGGCCTGGCATTGCCTATCCCAAGAGTTCAAAAAGTATAAGTCAGGTGCCAGAATGATAAATGTTGAGTCCTCTTGATTTGCGTTCTGGTGTTAGAACACTTCAGATTCACATTTTCAAGCTTTGCCCTGCAATCCTAGGGGCAGGAACTTACTTATTTTGTGAGAATGAAAGCAGAGTCATCCCCCCAGCAATTAGTTCTGCCCTGTGGCCTTCCATCAGTGCTGCCTCCCACCTGTTTTTCTCTCAGCCATCTCCCATCTTCAGCTCCTAGTGCAGCTCTTGGGGTTCTTCCTGTGAGAAGAGGGCAGGTGTTGCAGGGAGAAAGGGAGGCGCAGGAAGGCGTGAAAGAAGAGCAGAGGCACCCTGAGCTGCTTGTGCTCTTTCTCTTCACTCCTCTCTTTCTGTGAGAATGGGGTTGGGCTCTGCCTGCCTTTTGCCACAGCAGCTCTGAGTGACTGATCTTTCCCGGGAGGCATGCAAGTGGGGAAAGCAGTTAATCAAAGTGGGTTTCCTCCCCAGGCAGGGTTAAAAATTTGCACCTGTCACTGATTTGTCTCACTTCTTAGAAATTTCATTTCCCGAGATCTGCAACCTCTGGTGCATATTAAGCACTGCCTGTGCCAGAGGGGAGGCTCTACTCGCTCCTCTTGCAGCATCTGCATATGGGAAATACAAACTGTCCATGCTGTGTGTGAGCCGCAGGCATTATATCATGTCAGGGTTTTTCTTTCTGTTGAAAGAAACTGAACAGAGGGGGGCAGAAGGAAGGGACGTGCCTGAATTATCTGTGTCTTGGCACATACAAAAGAAGCTGAGCCGGGGATGCAGCTGAAAGTGCCCAGAAACATCCAAAGGAAGAGTGTGGTACAGGTTGGACCTCTCTGGTCTGGCACCCTCGGGACCTGACTGGTCCCGAATGAGGGAATTTGTCGGACCAGGGGAGGTCCCCTGCTATCGGGGGGGCCCCCCCCAGCCCGCCTCCCATCCCTGCTGCCAGCCCTAGCCGCCCTCCCACCACTGGGCTGCCATGCTGCTGTGGCCCCGCTACTGGAGAGGCCGGTCTGGACTCCCTGGTCCAGGAAGAGCTGCCAGACAAGGGAGGTCCAACCTATACTTACTGCTTATGCCCAGTAGGTTGTTTGAAACCATTTGGAAATCCTCCATTGTGGAGTACTGGGCTGCACAAGATTATGCAAGGTCAGAAGGCATGCTGCGTATAAGGGCTGTGTCTTAACACCTGTGTCACTTGGGCTACAGTCTGGATCTTCCTAGATGACATACAAGCTAGGGTGTGTCAGCCATCTGAGGAAGACCAAGGCCAGGTCTATGCTAGACCTGGAAGGTTGGGTTAAGGTACTTAAGCGGAGCTTGGCGTTGTCTTCACAGAGGGAGGCTGATGGGAGTAAACACTCCTGTTAGCTTCCCTTACTCCTTGTGACTGTGAGGACTGGGGCCACTCTCAGCATTCAGTTTAGCATGTCTTAACTAGAACCGCTATACTGAATGCCAGAAGATCAATCTCTTGCATGGCAAGTGGAGATGTGACCTAAGAGCAGATAGTAAGAGGGGAGTAAATATTTGTTTACTAAGGACTCTGAAGGTGAGCAGTTGTTCACACCTAAGTCAAAACGTGTTAATTCAAACCCCAGGCCTTATTGTATTACATGCAGTGCTTTGTGGAAAGAATGGGCTGTAGCCTGTACTTCAGCAAAGTGCTGAACTGAGGGAGTGTGAGGAAAGGGAATGTAATAATAGCTGTACATAACTCGCTCACATCTCACTTAGCACTTGCAGAAGCCCCGATGCCAGTGGGGAGGAGTCTCCTTCCCAAAGAGGGTAGGAAACTGAGATTAACTTTGTGTTCACTGAGTGTAAACCACACACCTTTTGGGTGTGGTGTTCTGTCCCATTTAGTGGCACCAAGATTACTTACAGATCCACTCTGATTTAATTAGCACTGATGTCACATTCTCATTTCTGTATCCCTTCCTCTTCTGTTTTCTTTTCTCTTCAGCATCTGAGGAAGTGAGGCGTATAACACAAAAGCTTATCCCCTGATACATTTGTTAGTTTTTAAATTGCCACCAAGCTCCTTGTTTTTTAGAGGGAATAATGAGCGATTAGCAAGCTGGCTATTAGATCATGCAGTAGAGGGTAATATACTAAGCTCCAGAGATCCCAAGTTTGATTCTGCCCACAGATGAGGGGGGAGTCTGTTGGCCACTTGGTGGTATCCCTGGAGCCACCACAGCTTCCTTCAGAGATCAGTAGCTTGCATGATCAAACCTATGTATGCACTTGTACAGTACTCAAACTACCTCTTTTGTGGCTATGGTATTTATTCGGTTATCTGAATTCCTTTTTGACCTTCAACACACAGCAGCAGGATGTGGCTATACAGCCCTGCATTTAAAAAATACCTTAAAGCAATGTACAACAGTATCCCTGGGGGGGGACCCACTGATGTTAATAGAATAATGAATGGAATAGGCAATGGTAATATTTACCAGAAGACAAATTTCAAGATGTGTTGCTACTTTCATAAAAAACTTAGGGTTTCTAATTTTTATAGTACATACTCATAGGACTGGAAGGGACCTTGAGAGGTCTTCTAGTCTGCACTCAAGGCAGGTAGATTAACTGTAAGAAATGGATTGTTCACAAGCTAGCAAGTTAATTTTGACTTCTGTGTTGTGTGGTGATATTTATGTGGCAAGATTCTTATTTTGCAGCTAAAATCAAAATAGGATGTTACTCATTCTGAAAAGAGGCACAAACTAGGGATAGCTTCTCTAGTTAATCTTTATATACTATATTATTCATTCTAATACCTAGCAGCTGAGAATGCGGCAGCAATATCATGTTATATGGCATGTTGTTCAATACAGACAAGGCTTCTTGAATTTCTAAAATATTATAATTTAAATTGTCCCCATATCCACACATGTTTCTGAAGACAATTAGAGATTGTAGAGACATGTTACTCATATGCTTTTCTTGGGGGAAAAAAAACCCCTCACTAGCAGGCAAGAGTTGAAAACTAGTCAACTAAAAGCGAAGTTTAATCAAATTTCCCATCTTTTGCATACAGTGGGTGGGTGGGAGAGAAGGTGAGAGTGGAGGAAAAAGCTGTAAATGTATGTGGTAAATTTAAAAAGAAAAAGAGTGGGGAGAGCATCAATGAATTCCTGAACCCTTACATTTTTATTTTATGGGGGGGATTTTTGGAAGAAAATTGTTTAGTATGGATATTACTACCTAGGCAAACAGGAGTGAGGAAAGCAAAAAGCTTCTTTAATTTTTTCTGATGCTGTGTTCTAGAACTTTTACAAGCCTTCTGTTGTAAACTTGTACATATCTGTTTTTCAGTGCTTCTTACAAATGTGTGAAACAATTTACCTGCAGTTTCTTTAAATACATTTACAACCATCATTTCAGATGACTGTTTTCCTCCTCAGTTACAGAAATAAGATCTGAAATAATTCTCTTCTAAAGACATTTCCTTTGCTACTCCTACAAGTGGATAATTTAAAATATTACTGTCATAGGAGGTCTGATAGAATTCTTTAATGCTGTGAACTTCATTCCCTATTTGAGACAAATGAGTGTTCTTTTGCTTTCAAGTTACAAAATACTCCCTGAAGAAATAATTTGCCATGGTGTGCTATGCTTTAGCCCACATTTACATTCTCAGTACTGCTATTATTTCCCCATAATTGATATGTTTTTATTCAAGACTAGAAGAGAATGTAGAGTCTTAAAAATGACACTATTTACTCTTCTGTTCTAATTATATCCTACCTTTCTCAAGCTCTTCTTTTAAACCTAACAGCCAGTGATTTTTAAATAAGCAATTCCTCATCATGACTGTGGTCTTTACTAATATTACATGAAGAAAAAAATTGCTTAGAGGCAGTCCTGAAACAGATATCTGGATAGTAGGTCTGGTTCTACATTGTAAAATTCAGAGAGACCCAGTGGCTTGTTCTGGCAAATTAGAAATGAAAATTTCAGTTAGTCAGTATCAAGATCTAGGTCCAAAGTTTGGGAGTCTTTGGTGTCTTTATATTTAATTCATTAACACTTAATTTCAAATTTTAAATTGAGACATCCAGTCTTCAATGGATTGGATTTTTTGAGGATAAAATGTGATATAATTGTACATTTTCATTTTAAAAACAGTTGCTGAATCTAGTTAGTTCATGACTAATACTGCTGTTGCTTTCACCATGAGAGATAAAGTTGCTTAATACCTTCCATAATAAAAATTGGTGCGACTGTTTACTTTGCATCTGGGCTTTGAAGGGGCATAGTCCTTGGGGTGCATTTTGCTGGCTTTATGAAAATCTGTTCAGACTTGGCTGAGTTATAAACCATCCAAAATAACTATATCTTTTATTTAGTATCTGTTTTGGCTCACTATCAAAATCTTCAACATTCAATAGCAACTGCATGTTCACTAGTATTTAGCACAACTCATACTCCAGATGGGTGTGTCACAAACTGGATCCTCCTCCTTCTAAAATATACTTTGGCCTAAAGGAATGGGAATCAGTAAATGAGTTCTAGACTTCTAATCTCTAATAATTTGCACTTGTCATAACCCTTCTTATTCAGCAAGTTCTCATACCCCACTGAGGTTATGGCTACACTATGTACTCTTCTGTTCCAATTATATCCTACCTTACTCAAGCTCAAGGGACGTGGGTTTTTTGTGTTGTTTTTTCCCCCTGCTCCCATATACATACTTGCATTAGCTTGTGTTGAAATAGGGTGAGTATAAACAGCAGTGTTGCCATAGTTGCTGTGGGCAGCAGTGGAGGCATAACTGAGTTGTGCAAACCTGCCTAAAACCAATGAGTTTGCACTTGGCACAGCTCAGCTGTGCCTCCACCACACAACCAGTGCTACCATGGCTACACTACTATTTATACTCATTCTAAGGAGATAAAAGCTAGTGCAACTATGTATAGGAGCAGGGGGGGAAATCAGACCTGAGTCTGTAGGGAAGGGAAAGCCTGAGACAATACCTAAACCGTGAATAGAACCGAAATATAGGACAGACATAAATCCCATCCATTTAACCACACTGCCTCTTGGAAAGCACCTGCTGTATTTTGCTCTTTGTCTATGCTATCTGTAAAATTAGATGACTTGTGCACAGGTAAGCCATACATAAATCCAAATTAGATTGACGGAATGAGAGGCAGACAGCTTCTATGGTTCTCGTGATAGTATAATACTGCCTTTGTGACTTAAGTATCAATTATTCTAGCAGAACTGATGTACTATTAATTGCTAGCTTTAAAAATGAGAACTTTGTAAATCAGGCTCATGAAAATTTCCTAACATTTATTCACTAATATGAAGATGATGAATTTACTGATAAGATGCTTTCATAAACATATAACAGACTGTGGCTTCCTATTATGAATCAATCTGACATAGATAAATATATTCATAGCTCTAATTAGTGTGTCTACCACTAAGAAAAAAATTCAAAGTATCTATTGATGCCATAAAACAATTATGGAAAAAAGTAAATAATGTTTTTAATAAACAGAAATGCATTAGAGTGAGATGTATTCATCACAAGTGTCTTGAAACTGTGAAGAGAAAGTGAGGTCACTTCCTTGGCCTTTACCAAGCAGTGGGGTTACAACTGGATGCCAGGTGACATACATTCCAATACACACCCAGTGATTCATACAGAACCTTCTTCAGAATAAGTGAAACTGAGCATGATAAAGATGCCTGGGAAATCCCCAAAAAACCATAACCAAGGTGGAATAAAGCAGTCCCCTGACTGCTTTAAGTTACAGCAGCTTTGCCTGGCTGCATGTGGGATGCTTCACAGCCTGAATTAGTCAGATCATGCTTCCTTTCCCATCTCCTATATGGCTGCAGCCATGCCTCTGTAGTAGGGACTGTGCAAGATGGTGGTACAGCACTGCCCAAAGAAACCCTCCTGCACTGGGGGAATTCCCCAGGGACCCTTTATGCCCTTTTACACTTCAGCTCAAAACAGAATTGGAGTCCTTGTTTTGTTGACATATTTTTAGTCTTGTTCTATCTGATTTACATTGGGGCTTTTAATTTTTTTTTTTTGCTTTTTATAAAAGCAATCAGTGCTTATGAATAATATTATATCTGGAGTAAAGTGTGGTATCAAGGCATTTGGCTGTCCAGCTACTCGCTACTATTTCAGTGTCTTTTGAATCATAAGAGTAGAGAAACCAAGAAAATAATTTGAGTCTTCCATTTCTGAGATGTCAGGACTGATTAAAATGTATAACATATTGTGAAATGTAAGTTGCTAATTCTCAGTTATAGCAAGTACTGTAGGATTCTTAGGATAAAGACATAAAATGAATACAAACTGCTTCAAGTCTGACTACACCAAATTATTCATATCCCAGAGAGACTTAAGTTTTACTGAAATAAATAGTAGCTTACACCTGGCCTAAGTAAAACTGCCTAATACCTTTTTTATAAGCTAACAAGCAAATGAAAAATATGTCTACACTGAAAATAACCTGAAGCTGATCCATGTCAACCTGCCTTGGGCCCCTGGAGCTTCAGCTAAAGGGATGTTTATTTGTAGTGTATCTATTCAGATGGGAGCCCACACTCTGAGACCCTAGGGTGTAACAAAAGCTTAAACAAATGTTCAAAAACAGTCTCTCAACCACTCTGTCTGCCTTCTGGATTCTGTCATCAGTCTCCTCCTTAGCTACATCAGACATTTGGCTCGAGCTCTGGTCATGAGCACAGGCCCTTGGCGTGTCTCAGAGGTGTCCACTGTCCTACAAGTATTGGCTTGGCAAGATCCTTCCACTCCTTAAGGTTCCTCCCCTCTGCCTGAACTCTCCTTTTCTTCAGTAAAGTTGTCCTATTACATTAACACCTGATGCTTCTTTGTCCCACCTCTCTAGTTAAGAAGAAAATTTAATTCCTGTACAGGTTCAATAGATGTAACTAAGTGGCTCTTCAATGTGAACTTTTAAAAAAAGGTGGCTAAAATATTTTTCTAATTTTATGACATTCTTAAAGTAGGGAATCTAGGTTATATAGTAGCCCAATGTCTGGGAGTCTGTAACGCTGTAGCATTATAGACTCGCCTCTGGGGGGGTGCTCTTGCCTCCCGCTGTGGTGCTCAGCTGAGTTCTGCGCTGCTTAGCTGGGCGGCGGCGGGGGAGCAAGTGGCCGTTTGGGGTCCGCGCTCCCCATGCAGCACCACGGATCCCAATCGGCCGCTTGCCGCTGCTTGCTCCCCTGCCGCCGTCCAGCTGAGTGGCGCAGAACTCAGCCGAGTGCCACGGCAGAGGGGAAGGGGGGTGGGGCGGTGACGTACACGGCCAGGGGGCGGGGCAGTGTACGTCACCGCCCTGCCCCGTTCCCCTCCCGCCGTGGCGCTCGGCTGAGTTCTGCGCCCCTCAGCCGGGCCGCTGCAGGGAAGCCAGTGGCGCAAGCAGCCGTTTGGGCTCCCCTGCGGCGGCCCGGCTGAGCGCACAGCACTCAGCTGAGTGCCACGGGGGGGGGGGGGGGCAGGGAGAGATGGAGCAGAGAGAGAGGCAGGAGGAGGAGGAGAAGAGAAAGGGAGAGTGAGAGGCAGGAGGGGGAGAAGAGAAAGAAAGAGACAGAGAGAGAGAGGCAGAAGGCGAGAGAGGCAGAAGGCAGAGGAGAGCTGAGAGAGAGAGGGGGAGGCAGTAGGGGGAGGAGAGAGAGAGAGAGAGATGGAGCGAGAGACTGGAGGCTCAGGAGAGAAGACCAATGTAGAGGAGAGACCTGAAAATCCCGTCTTATGACGGGCTAATTGGCTAGTACAGAAGAATGAGGAAATGGTATAAAACCTAGAAACTAGAGTAAAAATGAATCTTGGTATCCTGTCAGTGAAGGCATGGTTCTCTGCAGTCTTTCAATCCTAATTTAGTCCAGTTTTAAATGACAGAAGGCGATGAGACTTTCTTTGCCTGGGAGAGAGTACATCATGCTTTTGTAGATGTTGTCATTTGGACATGTTTCCTGATATTCAGTGTTCAAATTCATTTGCTTAACTTTCTCCTCAAATTCAAAACCCAATTAATTTGATCCCTCATGTTTTAGCTGAATTTATATTCTAACTCTTGCCACTTTTACTCTTTTATTGGAAAAGCTAAACAAAGATTTGCTTAAACCTTTGACTGAAAATGCAAAAAATTGAATGAAGCTCAGGGGATCTGGGTTTTGGAGTCTGAACTTCCCAGCCAGGGGGCAAAAGTTGAAGATGTGGCATTTCTCTTTGAAGTGGTGAGCATTACTTGTTACTGCTCCATGCAGTTTTCAATTGTTTGTTTCTGATATCACACAGAACATTAAATTGCTCCCAATTTTGACATTGTCAAAAAACCTACCCCTCAAAGGTGTCCAGATGCCTCTGTGTTGCTGGTGTAAGCAGGGATACTGTGAGGGAAATACTGAAGTAAAAAACAGTGCTTGGCTTTGCTGGATGATGTGGAAAGCAGGGTCCCCTTAAGTCCCCTCTAGACTCCACTTCAGGTCCTTTTATAGTCTCTCTCCCCTACTCCTAAGGAGACACCCAAGAAGTTCTTGGGGTAAACAAAGAAAAAATTCCTCTCCCCACTTTCCTCACTTATGGACAAGAGAAGGCTGTGGGAAATGGAGAAGAAGCAATTCAGGCAGTCTTCCTGGGTCAGCCCTTTGGGTCCACCTTCCTAGGTCTACCTCCAGCCTCTCCTCATGGGGTATGCTTCTCTGAGGCTGGGACATGCAGCTTCAGGAGTGGTTAGGCTTGTTCCTGTGTCCTCCTGTGTGAGCCTATTGCAGCTGTTCGAGACAAGGCAGCCCCCTGTTCAGTACCCTTTCCTGTGGCAGGCTTGCCCTTTAAGCTGCCCTCACCAAGCAAAACAAACCTTGAAGGCACAGGTGCTGACTTTCCTTTTTTCCTGGAGGGTGAAGGCCCCGCCTCTACTCTGCCCCTTTACCCCCAAAGTCCCACCCATCCCTGCTCAACCTCTGCCAGCCCATGTTCCATCCACTCCTTTGAGTTGCCCCCCATCCTCCACTGGCTCCTCTCCAACCTCTCCCAAGTGCCTCCCATCAGCCACCAAACAGCTGATTGGCAGCCAGCCTCAGAGCCCTGCCAAACAGCTATGGCAGATGGGTGCTGAATACCCTCTGTTTTTTTCTGTGGGTGCTTGTGTCCCAGAGTATTCATGGAGTCACACCTATGCTTGCAGGTGTCTCTCATTGCTGTTGAATGGGCTCAGAGGAACACATTTAGTCACCCTTCTGTCAGATTCACAGATGCACTTATGAAAACCCCTCTCATCAGGACAGCTTTTAGGTTTTGCTGGGCAATTTGAAAAGTAACAAGAAAATCCAATGTACAAGTCATTGTGTAGAAATTTCTCCCATTAGGATGCTTAAATTGTGGCCCAGCTACAGTTAGACAGAAGTGGAAAGTGGAGTTAAAATAGATTAAGTTTGCAAATGGCTTTTTTTCTGGCAGTGGGGGCAAAGCAATGCCAACAAAAATGCCATCAGGAAAAAGTTTGAGTAGTTTGCTTATCCCAGTGCTGATAGGGGCTGGGAAGCAAACACAACTGAGCCCCATGAGCCTGCCCAGATCACATGAGCCTAAGGCTCTCATTGCCTGTGATATTTACTGCATTCAAATTTGAACTATGGAATAATTATTCTTCCTCTATTTCCCCCATTTATTTCATTAACAAAGGAGTCATGGGTTCTTAATATGTAAATGAGGTCATCTAGTGAGGAGGCCTGTTTCTCTCAAGAGATTAAAGCACTGAAATGACTTCACTGAATATTTCCCACTAGCAAATTGGACTTTAGAATAAATGGGTAAATTTTAAAAAAAATGAACAACTAATATATGAAAGAACAGGTAATAGATGTACAGCTACAGTGGAAACACTGAGAAAGTTGTGTTCTGGGCAGTCCCATTGCAATTAACATTGATTCAGACCTCCTTCTTTTTCCTTACAGGTTTTGAATGTGATCTAGTCACTTTTCATATCGTTCATCTGTAATCTTTATTGCCATTGCTAAATTGTCAGATGAAGTAAATAGATAATCAACTACTTCTGCTGTGTTTTGTTCTGCAAAGATTTACAGTAGTTGGAGACATCAGCCTATTGTACTGTTCACAAATGAATAGATGTCACTGATTTTGCTATCGCTATTAAATTAAAATAAAATTCTACTGATTTTTTTTCCCTTCTAATTTTTTGCCTGGTTTTTAAGCACAGATTAATTTTTCAAGTTTTCATACCTTTGTTCCCACCTAATGCCTTTGCATACTCTGGAATTTCAAACAAAAACAAAAGTCTTAAATCAGATTCATAGTGTTGAGCATCATTGGTTCCATTTTGTGCCAGTCTTCGCCACCATGTAACAGTTTTATGTATTCAGTTTGCTTTAGAAAGGAGTCTCATAATAATGGAAGTTAGCCCAGAACTGTCTGGGTGGCTCCTTCTTTATCATTTATTCACAGATGTGTGAGGACCAGCAGTGTTAAATATCAGGATTTTTATCTTTATTCTCAAAACAGAATATAATTTAATTCCTCCCATGAACCATTTCATTGTCATCCATAGAGCATTGCTCCTAATGTAATCAAGCCACAGATCAGCTGCTCTGGATTTTAATTTTGTTGGATCACTGGAACTTTAACTATCCACCCTAATTATTTAGGGACCCACTATGGATAAGCATGACCTTGTATAGCAGAGACACAAACAGAATAATAAGTATAGAACAATGGTTTACAAAATGTAAATGAGAAACAAAGCAAAAACATCAATCAAAATTTCATTGATGGAAAAAACCTTATCCATGATCCCGTGGGACTACAACATATCCTGTGTTTTGTCCAATTTAGTTTTAAATGTGTCAAGGAAAGGTACTTCCACCGTTTCTTTAGGGAAACTATTTCATAGTCTAACTGATTTCATTACATACATTTTCCCCCTAAATTCAGCCTAAATTTCCATTCCATAATTTAATCCCATTACACCTACGGTAGTGTAGCCAACTGCTTCATTTTATCATTTATTTATTGTGTGATAGGATTATAGGAGGATAAGACTGCTCATTAGTTTAGAAGTGACAATTATGCATTAGGTATGAAGTAAGGTGGGCCAAACACAAGGCCTATATTTTAAGGTCTGTAAAATAGACTTAAGAAATGCTTGACATCGCTAAGTGATCAAAGAATGACCCAATGCCACAGGATTATGGGAAAAGATGTGGCAATGAGTGGTATTACAAAAATTAATAGACATTTTTGCTTACAAGATACCAGGTTGTCACATTTTTCTTACACCTGCCCTAACTGCAGGCATGTGTACTCTGTGCATAAATGTTAATGAAGTATAGTCAGAATCATATTATAAAAAGAGGGTGCTCAGTTTGGAAAAAATGTGTTCCCTGAGGGAACACACTATAAGGAACAATCCCTCTACTGATGATCAATTGACAAGGCATCCATCAGACCTTATGAATATCATTAAGGATGCAAGTATATTTGTAACTTGTGCATCGGTCTTTATAGAATACTTCTATGTCTGGGTAATCATAACTTTAATTGTAACTTTAATAAAACTTGTAAAACAGAAAAGACCTTGTACTTGTGAATGCCTGTGTGGACACTATCATTGGTCATCTTGTCTCCCTAAAAATTATAAATCTGAATCAACTAGGAGTGGTGTCTTTCACTTAGCTGAGCCTGAAACTGTAGCTACCAACCCATGGCGGTATAATACGATGTTACTAGATTCACTTTAAAACGCAAATAAAAGGCTTTTGTAGGTCTACATGAGAGAAGTGAAATGGTTGAAGTGCAATGGTTTAAAAGGTCAAAACTGACAATGTTTCAGAAATTTTGCACCTTGATCCAGGCCCAGAGTAGAGCTGTTCTAAACCAGTTCATCACTCTGGGTACATACCCTGGCGTTTCCAGTACAGCTCCCCACAGTAATGCATTCTGGGTGACTTTGAAAGACATTGTGGAATACATCAGGGTATGTCTACACTACCACCCTAGTTCGAACTAGGGTGGTTAATGTAGGCATTCGAAGTTGCAAATGAAGCCCGGGATTTAAATATCCCGGGCTTCATTTGCATCTTGCCGGGCGGGCGCCATTTTTAAATCCCCTTAGGTCAAACTCCATGCCCGCGGCTACATGCGGCACGGAGTAGGTAGTTCGAATTAGGATCTCTAATTCGAACTACCATTACTCCTCATGGAACGAGGCTGGGGCCTGTGCCCCCATATTCGCGTGGTGCTGGGGCTGCATGCTGCTCCACCTCCCCGTGCTACTGGACAGGGTGGCTTAGTTCCTGTGGGGGAGTAGAGCCTGGGCAGAAGGGGTTGGACTGGGGCCAGGGCTGGAGGTTTACCTCCCCCAACCCTACTTTCACCCTCTATCCATGAGGTCCAGGTGTTTGATTGCTAATTAATAGGGCTGTCAATTGACCTGCATTAATGCCTGCAATTAACACAGGACAGGATTAACACGTTAATCGCAGGCATTAATGCTGCCCTGCCCCTTTGAAGCGCTGCTCTGGCAACATGTGAAGAGTCCCTCCCTCCCTTCTTCCGCCTTCCCATGCCCAGAGCAGAGCCATGTGGAGCGGCATCAGACTGTAGCAGATAGTCTGCCTCAGGTTTCTGCAGGGCAGCTGGCTAGGAGCTGCCTAGATAAGTGCTTCCCAGCCAAAGTCTGCCTCCACACCTCACTCCTTCTCTCCCCCAACTACCTGCTCTAGGCCACCACCCAAACCCTTTTACCCATTTCCCTCCTTCTCGCAGGTCACAACTGCCTCCCAGACCCTGCATCCCCCTACACCCTTCCTCCTGGCCAGAATCCTCTCCTGCAACCTTACCCCCTCCTGGACTCTGCACCCCAAGCCCCCGCTCCAGATCACACCCCCTCCACCCAAACTCCCTCTCAGACCCCACAGCCCCTCCTGCACCCCAGTCCCCTCCCTTCTGCACCCAACCTCTTTTCCAGACCCTGCTTCCCCTCCATGGAAGTGTGGCCCTTGACCACTTGCCAAAATCTTGGAGTGGCTCCCCATAAAAAATTATTGCCTTCTCCTGGTCTAACCCCTTTCTTGCACACTGATGAGAATGTCCTGCAGGTGTCTTCACTACCTCCTCTATTTCTTGTGCAAGAGCGTGTCCACACTGCAAAAGTGCATTGAAAAAGTGATGTGCTTTTGCACAAGAGAGCGTCCACACTTCATGGACGCTCTCTTGAAAGGAAACTCTGATTGCTATTTACAGAATGGCTACCTGGGCACCTGTGCTTTTTTTGATTGCCTCTTTTTGCGCAAAAAACCCCTGTTCCCCGTCCACTCACACCTTTTTGCGGACTCTTGCACAAAAAGGAGTTGTTCCTCATAGAAGGAGGAATACCTACACCGCAAAAACCCCTCTGTTCTTTCGTTTTACTTGCGCAAAAACGCGCTTGAGGTGTGGACGCTCCGCGAGTTTTTGCGCAAAAACTCTGTAGTGGAGACCTAGCCTAAGTGTGCCTTTAGCTCTGGATAGCCTTAATCTGGCTCTATCAACACCTGTTTTATATTGTATGTTAGATCGCCATAATTTGACCAATTCTTCACTATCAAAAACTATAGCATCCCTTGATGTAATCTGAATTTTCTATTCATTGTTACTTCAAGATATGAAAAACATCAATTTCTTTTCATCTGCCAAAAGTGGATTAAAAAGTTGAGTGTTCTTAATCTTTAGAAGAAACAAGTATAATTTACAAATGTTTTTTAAAATGCAGTTGAAATTTTCACATGAACAGTTAAACACGGAGCTCTATCCTCCCAGTAATGTGTGAGGAATTCAGGCAGATAAACTATTAATGCTCATTATCATAAATTTTGCAAGAGCAATAGGGGGGACAGCTTTCAGAAGCTCTTTGTAAAAGCACTTTGCCTTTGTAATGTAATTAAAGAAATTAAACTTGTATTATCAATTGCAAATTCAACAGAAAAAGCAACATCAGTATCTCCCTAATTTGTTTTTAAACAATATTAGTTCTAACAAAAATCCTTCATTTCAATTTTCTTTAGCTAAATACATCAAGCAATATCACCCAGGTCAGAGAGCAATAGAGCTTTAGACAGAATCCTCTTTACCAGCCACTGGAATCAATGTGGGAACCACTATCCTATACACACTAGAAACTACTTTGAGGGCAGAGATGTAATACATTCCTGCTACTGTTATTAATAAGAAAGAGTAAGGTGGCAGAATATCTCAAGTGAACTGTCATTGATTCAGTGTTATTTTAAGCCCAGTCACAGTTTTCTGGGTGTTTAAGGGAAGGCAATTTGATCCTTTTAAGTCGTCTTGAATGCCTGTTCTTTGAGGCAGAAACTGTGTGTTCATTTATATGTGGACAACACTCATCACAGAAGGCACGGGATGTACATAAGTCTCTTCACTGTTTTTTTCCCCATCACCTATGTGTCTCCTGTCTCTCTGCCTGTCCTGCACAACTTGGTACCCCTCTGCCCCACCTAGAATTCCTCCTAACAGACTGTACAATTGTATTAATACTTCTCTCTTTGCTGGAAATAGTTCACTTGATGTATCATAGGACCACATTTGCTTTTTCATTGCTGCATTGTATTAGTGGCTTTTAGACTAGTCAGCCAGTGATCAACTAACATACCAGGTCTTTCTAAGCCTCCAGTTTATAGCACAATGTTTTGTTGGTCCCTAAATGCCTGGCCTTGCACTTTGTACTATTATATTTCATCCAATTTCTATTACTCTAGTCCTCAAGGTCATCCAATTCTTCCTGTATATTATTCCTATCCTCTCTCAGCATCATCATCAACAAATTAGCACACTCCTACTTTTTGTGCCAAGATCATTAATGAAGATATTAAATAATATTGGTCCCAAGACTAATCCTTGAGGAACTCCATTACTTACCTACCTCCATCCTGATAGTTCTCCTCTCAGCACAATCCACTAAAATCTCCCATTTACTTCCTTACATTATTTGTACTAATCCCCATATTCTCTATTTTAGCTAATCATTTCCCCTGTCCTACTGTATCAAATGTTTTACTGAAGGGCAGATAAACTAGTTCTAACATTTCCTTTGCCTAGATAGTTATCTTACCAAAGAAAGATATTAGGTTAGTCTGGCAAATAAGAATTAATGTGACAGATAACAACCCAGATTCTTTATAAACTGCCAAAGGTAGGACTTAGACTCAGAACCAGAACATATTGAGGTACCCAGCTACTGCTAAACTGGCTTTTCTTTTGAGATGTGAGATTTTGTGAATTATTTTTAGATATCAAATTAGATAACACCAAAACCCAAACATCTCCTCCTCAAGCAAACCCAAGTTTCCCCAACACAGTACAGACTCATGTTATATGTTAAAGATATTTCCTAATGATATTTTAAATAATACCATAAGCATTAATGGAAATTTTTTTCCTTCCAATTGTCACAGTAAATACATTAGCCTTGTTGGGAAAATAATTGAGACTATATTTGCCTGGTGCTGAAGAAGATGTCTGCTCTTTTTGCCTAATATATTAAAGACACTGTTATTAATGCTGAATGCTGCTGTTGTCGTTGTAACATGGGGCAAAATCTTCCATGCTTCCAACAAAACTTCCACCATTTGGCTCTATGCAGTTTGAAGTTTCCTGGCCTGCTTTCGTTTTATCCACCTAGTTATTCTGGAAGTTTCAGAATTGATGGAGAAAGTATATAACCTGTTCTTGTTTGCCCACATTGACTTTATTCTATAATCCAAAGGTGGGGAACCTTTTTTGAGTCAGGGGCCGCTGACTCACAGAAAAATCAGTCGAGGGCTGCGTACAAGTGAGAAGCAAATACCAAAAAAAACCCCCAAAAACAAAAACCACTTCCCCCCCCCAAAAAAACCAAAAAACCCCTCACTGATGTGGCCCCCAACTGAGAAGGAGCGAGCCACTCCCCACATTCCCTTTGCACACCAAAACTTAGTAGATTTTGTATGCTCCAGCCCCACGGTGGGGTGGCAGAAGGGCTGGAGCGCCAACATGGGCTCCCCAGTGCTGGTGTGAGCAAGCCCTGAGTGTCAGGGACCCGATCCAGGCAAACTGGGGGCTGCATCTGGCCCCTGGGCCTGAGGTTCCCCACCCCTGCTATAATCTATTCCATGCACACAAATCCCAATTAAGTTAATGAGTAGTGTAAACATAGTGGTAATAGGTGACCCAGTAACATTTTTTAAAAATTTTCACAACTATGTGGACATATTCCTTCCTACCATCTCTAAGAAAGAAATGAGATACAGCACTTTGTAGATTATAATATGGAAAATCCTCAAACTGCAGATGAAATGCGAGTAAGGTCAGGATGTTTAGTTTTGGACATCTTTTTAATGACAAGAGAAAATATGCTACTTTATCTTAATTGACATCTTAAAGGAAAGGTTCTCATTTTACAGTACCAAATTGCAAACATGCCAGACTCATCAAATCAGGCAGTGGAGTTAAGTTAAGGCAAAGAAACTAAATAAGAAGGCTGTTACTATTACTCAGAAAGCTTTCAGAAAGCTATGCAGTTACTTTTTATGCAGAAATCTTTTGAACTGAGCGCCTGATAAAACTGAAGGAGTGAAGCCACTAAAGGAGCAACTAGGTCTTGTTCTTGGAGAAAATGCTTGAACAAGGATCAACTTCATTGAGCTGAATGATCCATTCCTTTTCTGAATCGTTCACTTCAGAGGAAAGCAAATATTATTTCTTTTTCTGGCAGTTTGCTAATGCCAGTAGAGACTAGCAAAGCTCTAATTTTCATATGCCATAAAACCATGCTGTGAGTTTTAATAAAGTCATTATAAGTGATTACTCAGTGCTCCCAAAAGTATCATTTAATTGTTTTTCATTCAAAAAGATAATTGTGGCTGTTTAATAGGAGCAGGTCTCTCTTTAAAATGCAATGCAACTTATTCAAAAGACTCTGCTATTTTTGTTTCAACCATCTTTTCATGTAATACAAGTTATAGATTTTAAGGAAAGATTACTTATCATTTTTCTATTTTTTTTCATGACCATACTCTGTTTCCCGTTATTTTAATAGATTGTTTTCTTTAAATCAGAACTTTTAACTTCTTACCTCCAATTAAATCTATTGCTACATCACATTCCCTCTTTCATAATAAGGACCACTTATAAAAACTGTGAATACACAACTGTCCACAGCTTTGTGGAACAATATATCCAACCATTGCATTGTTATCTAGCATCCATTTAAAATGTGATAAGAAGTATGTTTTGGGTTTTGCAACGTAATCACTGCTTTTTGCCTTAGGGCATGTCTACACTAGCTCGTTAGTTCGAGCTAGGTAGGCAAATGAAGGCAACCGGAGTTGCAAATGAAGCCCGGGATTTAAATATCCTGGGCTTCATTTGCATGTTCCCGGGCACCGCCATTTTTAACCCCCCCTTAGTTCGAACTCCGTGCCCGCGGCTACACGCAGCACGGAGTAGGTAGTTCAAATTAGAGATCCTAATTTGAACTACCATTACTCCTCGTGGCACGGAGTTTGGACTAAGGGGGATTTAAAAATGGCGGCACCCGGGAACATGCAAATGAAGCCCGGGATATTTAAATCCCAGGCTTCATTTGCAACTCCGGTTGCCCTCATTTGCCTACCTAGCATTAGGTAGGCTTTAGCATTCTGGAGACTGCATTTATAGCTTCAGATATGTCTACACTAGGAAATTATTTTGAAATAAATAACTCCTGAAATAACTATTTTGAAATAGTGTGTCCGCACTACAGAAAAGCCTCAAAATTAGTCCAAAGCAGGTTCCCTTAATGTGGATGCACTACCTCGACTTAGAGCCCCAGGAAGCACTGGGGAGTAATTACTTTGAATGACTCTGGGGAGTAGTTATTTCAAAATAGCAACAGTGGAACACCTACACTAATGCTATTTTGAAATAACTACTTCAAAATAAACATTAGTCCTCATGGAAAGCAGGAGTTATTTCAAAATAACCAGCCCATTATTTAGCAGCATTAATTAACAGCATTTCATCTGGCAAGAAACTGCTTATCAATAGTTGAGGTTGTGGAATCTGCATTCTGTGATTATCGTTCTTACTTCCCTATTGTTTGTCTGGTTTGTAACTGTTTCTGTCTGCTGTATAATTAATATTGCTAGGTGTAAATCAACCAAGGTGGTGGGGTATGATTGGTTAGGTAATTCTGTTACAGTATGTTATGATTGGTTAGTAAAATTATACTAAAATTATACCAAGCAGGACTCAGGTTTCACTACATAAACTGGGGTCCAAGAAGGAGACCAGCAAGAAGAGCAAAAGTAATAGAATCAGAAGGAAAGAACGCCTCCGCCTACGAGAATATTTCCAAACTACCAATGAACATCAATCTGACCAACCAGATCCCCCCTATCAACACCAAAAGAAAAATAATTCTATATGGACTCCCCCTGATGGTTGGAATTCCAATCTGGATTTCTATATACAAAGCTTCCACAACAATGCACAGACTGACATTATTCACAAACGACAACAAGCGACATACAATCTCAGCCGCGCTGAACACTATGCTATCCAGAGTCTCAAAAACAACCCAGACGTTATAATCAAACCAGCTGACAAAGGGAGTGCTGTGGTCATTATGAATAAGTCCGACTGTGAACAGGAGGCAACCAGACAACTCTCCAACACGACATTTTACAGACCTCTCTCCTCTGATCCTACTCCAGAATACCAAAAGAAACTACACTGTCTCCTTAAAGAACTCCCTACATCTACTCGGGACCAAATCCACACAGAAACACCTTCTGAACTCCAACCAGGATTGTTCTATCTGCTTCCCAAAATCCATAAACCTGGACACCCTAGACGTCCCATCATCTCAGGTATCGGCATGCTCACTACTGGATTATCCAGATATGTAGACTCTCTTCTCAAACCCTACGCAACCAACACTCCCAGCTATCTCCAAGATACTACTGACTTCCTGAGAAAACTACAAAACATCGATAACCTCCCTGATAATACCATCCTTGCTACCATGGATGTAGAAGCTCTATACACCAACATCCCACATGAAGATGGATTACAAGCAATTAGAAACACTATCCCAGAGGATACCACTGCCAATCTAGTAGCAGACCTATGTAACTTTGTTCTCACCCACAATTAGTTCCAATTTGAGGACAACTTATACCTCCAGATCAGCGGCACAGCCACAGGTACCCACATGGCCCCACAGAACGCTAACATCTTTATGGCTGACTTAGATCAACGTTTCCTCAGATCCCATCCCCTTTTACCCCTTCTCTACTTACGCTACATCGATGACATCTTTATGATCTGGACCCATGGCCAAGAAACACTGGATGCATTCCACAGAGACTTTAACAACCTACACCCCACAATCAATCTCAGCCTGGACCATTCTACACGAGAGATTCCTGGACACCACAGTACAAATCACCAATGGTAAATTAGATACCACTCTCTACAGAAAACCTACTGACTCATACAGTTACCTCCATGCCTCCAGCTCCCATCCAGAACACACCATATGATCCATCGTCTATAGCCAAGCCCTTCGATACAACCGCATCTGCTCTAATCCCACTGACAGAGACCAGAAACGTCAGGATCTCTACCAAGCATTTATAAACCTCAATTACCCACCCGGAGAAATAAAAAAACAAATTGAAAGAGCCAGACGAATACCCAGAAACCATCTACTTCAAGACAGACCCAAGAAAACCAACAACAGAACACCACTTGTCATCACCTATAGCCTCCAACTTAAACCCGTCCAACATATTATCAATAAACTACAACCTATACTGGAACAGGATACTACACTCTGAGAGGCTCTGGGAGACAGACCCATAGTCTCCTATAGACAACCACCTAACCTCAGGATGATTCTTACCAACAACCACAGGACATACCACACTAATACCAACCCTGGAACTTTCTCTTGCAACAAGCCCCGTTGCCAGCTTTGTCCACATATTTACTCTGCTGACACCACCATTGGACCTAACCATTTCAGTTATAAGATCAAGAACACATATTCCTGCTCATCCAGAAATATAATTTATGCCATCATGTGCCAACAGTGTCCGTCTGCTATGTACATTGGACAAACGTCTCAGACATTTAGCCAAAGAATCAATGCACACTAAACAGACATCAGACAATTTCACAAAGAAAAAACAGTTTCTTGCCATTTCAACCAGAATGATCATTGTCTCAACGACCTGATTACCTGCATCCTGCTTCAAAGAGATTTTAACACAAGACTTCAAAGAGAAGCCTCTGAACTGTCATTCATGCTTAAATTTGACACTTTACAAATGGGCCTTAACAAAGATGCTAATTATCTTACCCATTACAAAGATAGCTTCCCCAGTTATCACCTCTAAATATCATTAGCTCATAGACGTTAACCTCCCCTCCTCATCGCCCCTCTGTTCTAAAATCTGATTTGTCTATTTTATATGTATTCACTTTTTTTGATTGTATCCCTTTGGTATATATGGTCATGCCAATTTTCTTCCACAAATTGATCTGAGGAAGTGGGTCTGGCCCACGAAAGCTCATCACCTAATAAACCATCTTGTTAGTCTTTAAAGTGCTGCATAGTCCTGTCTTTTCTTTCAGCCAGACCAGACTAACACGGCTACATCTCTATTACGCACCTCCAAGACACAGCTTAAGACCAGAACTGCCATGATTCTTCTGCACGACTGTGACATGCAGCAGCTAAAATCCAGAGAGACAGACGTTGCCTGGCCAACAGGGGAAGTCTGCCTGCCTGTATCAGGATTGGTGAGCATGACACCATGTGCTTAGCATTGGTATTCTGCTTGCTTGGGAATTGCCAATAAATAGAGAATAAGAATATTACTGTGTGAGCCTCTTTCAGTGGCTAAAGATCCTGCAAACCCACAGGAAGTTCCACCCTGAGCCCTAGGAATTGGGTAAGGGTGAGTGTGTAAATTAACAGGGTTGCACCTTGAGCCCTAGGAACTGGGTAAAGTTGTGTCTCCCTAAAGTGTGGAAGGGATAGAGAAATTTGTGCGGATAACAGTCCCAGTAATAGTTCAGGACCCCTTTGTGCTGGGTGCTATACAGACACAGAACAGAACAAAAAGACAGTTCATATATATAATTACCTTTATTTATCTTTTTATGTTCCAAATTATCTCAGTGTTTTATAAACAAGATTGGAAGCTCTTTGGGGCAGAAATGATCTCTGGAGGTAATTCCCATTGCATATTCAATAGTTACCTGCTTTTTACACTAACCAGATGCGCAGTGATGGTATGGCCCTTTGAAGTGGTTTAAGGCAGTACAATAAGAAACACTTGTCCAGGTTACCTTACAATTAAATATAATGATATTCTTATTTTTTGCTTTACCAATTAATTGAAATAAGTCTGCCTTTACAATGACTCAAATCCAGAGGGTTCTCAGAATTCAAAGAGAAAATTCAAAATGATGTTATACACAGGGGAAGAAAATATGTCTCATTCCTGCACAGAACATACAGAACTCGCAGTGGCATTTAGCATAATAGAGGAAAAAACCTCAAGGTGTATATGGGAATAGCCTAACCTCTCTGACAAGAGTAATATAGGGATGTCCCAACAGAGAATTAAAGCCCGGAGCAATGTACCCAGTCAGTGAAGCATGATTTGAGTTCTAACCAGATGGACTATGGTAGGGGTGGTCAATAGACAGACCATGGGCCCAAACCTTCAGACACTTTTGAATGGACTGCAACATCTTTTTACTTACTTATAGCAGACTTACCTGGTGTTGCCCTGGTTCTTCAGGGCAGGGGGCTGGCAGTGTGGGGAGTGCAGGATTCAGGGCAGGGCCTTGGGAATGTGGGAGGAGATTGCAGGGAGTTTGGGGGTAAAGGGGAGAGCAAGAGTGAGGGGTGGGGGAGAGGAAGGGCTCAGGGTGGAAGCCAGGGGCCTTTTCTATCCCTCCCTCTCCGGTGCTGCAGCCAAGGGCCGGGAAGAGGGGGAAAGGGTTGGGGGCAGTGGAGCTCCTTACTTGGTGTGCTGGCAGGCAAGACGGCAGAGCCCCCGCTCTGCTGGCCACAAGGTGGTATGACTGCCCCCAGTAGACATGCTGCAGGATAGCAGTCCCCTGCAGGCTCACTGCCCCCAGTGACCGCTCTCATATCATGACCCTTCGAACAGCAGCCCTTCCCTTTGCATGTAATGGAAAAGAATCCTTTTCCTGAGGCTGCGGATTGTCCTGGTGCAACCAAACCCTGACCTTACTTTAAGTTAGGAGAAAAGGAAGCGGCATACCAAATTTGGTGGCCCTAGCTCTTACTGTTTAGGAGGAGTTCTTGAACAGACAGACTTGTAGAGAGACACACAGACAGACACACTCTATATAGAAAGAGATTATTGTTCATTGTTTATTGATTTTCAGATTATTTTCTCTGTGGTGTGGACCTTGACCAAGAAATTTGGATCTTGACAAAAAATAATTGATTACTTTGGACTATGGCAATAACGTTTAATCTCCCTCCTTAATTTTCAGATTTCACTTGTACTAACAAAGATAACTTGTCAGCAAGACACACAATCTTTAGTGAAAGTTGTCTTACCAATGAAAGCCAGAGTTCAAATTACTAACCACGAAAAAACACTAACTACTGCTATTGTATTCTAACACTGTTCCAACAAGGGAAAGTAAAATAGTTTCAGATAATTCTACAGTACTTACCTGCTCATCATGGCCATGTAAATAAATTCCTGAATCATTGTTGAAAGGGGTGTGTGAAATAGCTCAAATTTAGCATCAATTAATATTAGAAACCTTTTTGCATCTTCTGCTAAACAAGAGTTAGATTCTGACACCCATTGGCTATGTCTACACTACAGAGATTTTTTGGAAAAACGGCCATTTTCCCCAAAAAAGTCACTTACATTCACATTGCAATCATTTAAAAAATCTAAAGAATAGAGGGATATGTCTGACATTGGTAAACCTCTTTCTACGAGGAAGAAGCCTTTTTCCAAAAGAGCTCTTTTGGAAAAAGGCGAGTGTGGATGGGTAGAGGGAGTCCTTTCAAAAGAAGAGGAAAGAGGAAAAAGCACAGGTGCCCTGGAGGCCACTCCATCCGTAGTAATCACAGCTTAAATCTGAGATAGCGTCCATTCAGTGTGGATGCTATCTTTCGAAAAAGCAGATCGCTTTTTCGATGCGCTTTGGCAGTGTGGACGCTTTCTTTTGGAAGAAGTTTTTTTGGAAGATCTCTTCTGGAAAAGCTTCTTCCAAAAGAAGCCTGCAGTCTAGACGTAGCCTAGAGGGCCAGAGCACCCACGGGGAAAACATTAGTGGGTACTTAGCAGCCAGTTCCCCACCTCCCTGCCGGTGGCCCCATGATCAACTGCTCCTTCTTCCTCCCAGTGCCTCTTGCTTCCTGCAATCAGCTATTACATGGTGTGCAGGATGTGCTAGGAGAGAGGGGAAGGAGCAGGGATGGAGTGTGCTCAGGGGAGAGGATGTAATTGAGTGGGAAGAGGCAGGGCAGGACAGGAATAGAGCAGGGGTGGAAAAAGGTGGGGATAAGTGGGGGTTGAGCATCCCCAGTGCAAGGAAGAAACTGGCATCTGTCCTGAGACCACTATTCAAACTCAGCACTGAGTGGTAAATGCTACTCAGTGCTACTAAGGGCATCAGAATCTCTCCCAGGGTGTGTCTACACTGCACCGTAACTCAAAATAAGATACACAATTTGAGCTACTCTACACAGTGCCAAATTTCGAAATAAAGTGCCTTTTTGAAACGTCCCTGACTCCTCATAGAATGAGGTTTACAGGGATGTCGGAAAAGCGAGCTTGAAATAACGGGCTTGCTGTGAAGATGCAGGATAGCTATTTCGGGATACTTTGGTATCCCAAAATACACTGGGGGTACATCTACACTGTAATGCTAAGTGCAGATTATAGAATACATTGTTGTTATGTCTCTCGGCTGACAAAGAGCAGTCCTATATTTTCAGAATGAAGGACTTATTTTAGATTAAGTAGAATGTCCCCCCCCCCCCCAAAAAAAGACTAAAAAGACTCAATGAGAGACCATAGGCTTTGTGTGTGTCCCTGATGTCAGTCCATATTGAACTGATTGACTGCCCATCTATACAGAAAGCAGTGATGGCAGAGATTCAAAGGTGCTATATGCAGAAAACCAAAAGGCATGATAACAGCTATCTCCTTCTGAAGCCCTGAGATGGAAATAGCTAAAGGAAATTGCAGCGCATCTTATCCCAAACACTCTATGACCTTGACAGATTATATGTGGACACTGGTTATTCAAATTTATTTTTCCTGGTTAATCAAATTTATTATAATTTTTCAAGTCTTGCAGGCACAAATGCTTTTTTTTTAAAATCTGGAGTGACAAAATCAATGAAGAGTCATGTTCCAACACTGCATTTCTCAAAACTCAGCAGTTACACTTCCAGATTGCCCAGCCAGTGTAAAACTTAGATTCTCAGCATTATTGTATGTATTACCATAATTGTATGTGCAAATTAGGCATGCAAATAAACATTTTACACATGCAGTAATAAAAATCTGGGTTGTATCTTCAATGCAATACAAAACCAGAAGTGGCCAGTATGGACTTTTTCTTCCTGTTGATAAATTCCACAGAAAACCTTTTAACCT
The DNA here is from genome assembly GCA_032595735.1 of Pelochelys cantorii. Lineage (NCBI taxonomy): Eukaryota > Metazoa > Chordata > Testudines > Trionychidae > Pelochelys > Pelochelys cantorii. The sequence continues at coordinate 146,907,356 of CM064327.1, forward strand.
TTCCTCCCCAGAGCTTAGGATTCTGTAGAATCTATATGTGCACTTTGTTATGAAAAACAAGTGCCCAGAGCAAGTGCTTCATCTTAAACTTTAAATGAAAAACTTGACAATTTACAGGTTGAACCTCTCTGGTCTGGCACCCTCTGGACCTGACTGATCCCGAATGAGGGGATTTGCCGGACCAGGGAGGTCCCTTCCCTAAGGACCCAGGCTGCCCGCTGTCCCCAGGCTAGGGCTCCAGCCTGGTGCTGCTACTGCCGGTTCAGCTACTGCTGGGCCGGAGCACTACGACTGGAGCTCCGCGACTGGAGCCAGAGCTCCCTGGCTGCTGCCGGCTCTGGAGTTCCCCGGCTCTGAAGCTCCAGTCCCATTTCAGCACCAGTGGCTGAGGAGCTCCAGCCCCAGCAGCAGCCAGGAAGGCCTGGCTCTGGCCCCAGCTGAGGAGCTCCTGTCCCTGCCGTGGAGCCAGGTGGGTGTGGTGCTCCAGCCATGGCGGTAGCCAGGGTGCTCTGCAAACACCTGGCTCTTCAGCTGGGGCTGGAGTGCCACAGCTGAGGCTGGGACCAGAGCTCCCTGGCTGCTGCTGGGGCTGGAGCTCCCCAGCTACTGGGGCCAGAATGGGGCCAGAACTCTGCAGCTAGAGCCAGGACTCCTCACCGTGCTGGCTGTCCCCTCCCCCTGACATGGGGCTCCTGGCTGAGTTACCACCCCCCGCCCCACAATGCTGCTGCCCACACCCCACGTACCAGACCAATGATGTTGCCGGACCAGAGAGTTCAGGTTTATGGAGGTACAACCTGTGGATGTTTTACCTTGGAATATAACGGGTCTGGTGGAGTCAGTAAACTCCTCTTGGTAAATGTACAGTATTAGTATTTGCAGTTGGAGATTCAAGACAGGAAAAGCTTTTTGTTTCCAGAAGCCACACCTGGATACAAGAGACCTCATGAGTCAACTCCCAGCTTCTTAAAAGCTTTTTTCAATACCTCTTATTCTCTCAGGGTACAGCTAGACTACAAGTTTTTGTCGGAAAAAGGTATGCAAAATGCGCTCCACGTTTTGCATACCTTTTTCTGATTCTTTTGTCGGAAGAGGCTTTTTCGACATTTGGCCAGTCTAGACTGGGCCAAATGTTTGGAAAAACCCCTCTTTTGAAAGCCCCCTTCTTCCTTGTAGAATGAGGAATACAGGGGCTTCCAAAAGAGTGTGTTTGCTCTTCTGCAAAAAAAAAAAGCGGAAGAGCAAATGCATTCCCTGGACACGGCGGAGTTTTTTCGGGATACCTCTGGTATCCCCAAAAAAACCCACAGTCTAGCCATACCCTCAGTCTTTAACTGGACATTTTGTTCCCCGAATCCTGCTGCTCCTTTTAGTGTTAAACTCTGGATGCTTTACACCTGCTGGGACAAATAAAGAGACACACGGCTTATGATTCTTACTGTCCTTTCTAAACTTCTATTCAGGTTGTGTTGTTAATTTTCTAGCTGCAGATTGAATGTCCTCTAGATCTACCTGGGGAGCAATGTATCTGCAATTTGAGATAAAAAAAAATATAAAATTATATCACCTTGGGAAAATTTTGAGGTGTACAGCAAAGCATCAAGAGTTTTCACAGAAACAGAATAGGAAATGTGTTTAATGTCTGTCATAATCTGCACTACCTATGAGAAGACATTAAGAAAACTGGAAGAAAACAGCATCATATTGTATGTGCAACAGAACTTCACCATTATACAGAAATTTCAGTATAAACTTAAAAAGACTGAAGACAGATTTTTATGGCTTTGGGCCAATGAACCAATTGCAGAACGTAGCAGATAACCAAAGAACAAGACTGAGTCAGGTAGGATATTGCTCTAATGAAAGCTGATTTGTAGACATAACCTTCCCAGCAACTCTCAGAATTTATGCAAGAACCCTGAATATGAGAACTGCTACCAAGGGCAGAAGTGCTGCTGGAGGCTGAGCCAACCACAGGCTCATTGTTTTTTGAAAGTGCTGCTTGAAATGTTGAGTGTTCTCATTTTGGATCTTAAGTATGTGTCTCTCTTCACCACCACTTGCATGTGCTTTGGAAGAGATGGAAGAGAAAATAATTTCTGGATCTGGGTCAACCTACTGCTTAACCCTATAACTGAACAAAAAAAGGAGAGAAAGTCAAAAGGCAGGGAGAAGAAAAGTTTTTCAGAAAAAAATGTCTTGACAAGCCAAAAGAAATGAATGGTTCAGCCAATGGGAAAGAAAATGTAGCTGTGGATACATGTTGACATTTTTGTGTCATGCCTGAGTGGCAGAACTTGGGATGTGAGGAAATTGTCAAAGAATATACCTATGCAGTGTTGTACCTCTGGCAGTTTGAGGATATTAGAGAGACAAAGGGTACAGCTACACAGTAGTGCATAGCTGAAAATAAGCTATGCAATTTCAGCAGCCTATTTTGAAATTTGGCACTGTCTAAACAGCGCTAATTTTGAAATAGAGCGCTATACCGAGTCCCTTAATCCTCATGCAATGAGGTTTATGGGATGTCAGAGTAACAAGCCTGTTATTTTGAATGTATTTCAAAATAACGGTCTTGCTGCTAAGATGCGCAGAACGCTATTTCGGAGTAACGGACCTTATCCTGAAATAACACTGCTGTGTAGACATACCCAAAGTGAGGTGAGGGGATATATTTTACTGGACTAACCACACTCTCTCTGGGGAGAGAGATGGAGCTGCATAATCTTGAAAGTTTGTCTCTGTTATCACCTGAAGTTGGTCCAGTAAAAGAGAATATAGCTACTTAAAAAATTAAATCTGACCTCTTGTGGACACACAACCCCACACATCCTCTTCCACATTAGCAGCTCACTGCAGAGTCAGAGACCACAAGAACAGTCATATGAACTGCAAAACTTTGTACTGCATCAGGTAGGAACTGCCATTTCAAAGATTTTTCTGAGCATGCTGCATAAATGTTAGAGCACCAGAAATAGTGTCTGTTTCAGACAAGGATCTGAGCTATATTATTAGGGTATGCCAGGTTTAAGGTGCCTCAGTTTAGTTCTGATGCATAGAATGGCATTGCTAAAGCTGTCACACTGTTCACATTTACATCAGTTTGAGTTTTGTCATTTATTTTACTTGAACCAGGAGGAACAGGCCCTACAGAGAAGCTCTTCAAAAGGTAAATCAATAGAACGGCACTAGAAGCTAGTCCTTTAGAAAGTAATCAATAAAGCTGCAGACCTCAGTGGTACTTTGTAAGATGATAGCAACACACCGCATGCTGTACTGTTCATACTAAATTCTTCCTTCAAACTGAAAGTTTAGAAGAGAAAAGAAATGCTATTAGTAGACTCATACAGTAGATCACATGTCTGAGACAGGCATTAGTAAGTAAAGCAAGTATTCTGATAGGTCTGAAAATAAAGAAGTAAAGGACCCCTAAGTGAAAATTTAATGTTGGCTTACAATTATTGGGCAACCAGTCTCCCCCTCCTCCTCCAAATTTTCATTGTGTTCCTTCTGGTGGCTGCCAATCAGAGCTGGTCTTGGGGCAGGTAACCGCATTTCAGCCCGACCTCCAGAATCCTCCCACCAGGATTTTTTTCCCTTGACAAATTTTCCCCGTTTTTTTTTCTCAACAAATTTTTGTCCGGTATTTTTTTTAACTATCTGGTTATTTCGAAATAGCTTATTTTGAAATAAATGCATCTACACACAAAATGCATTTCGAAATAGCATTTTGCTGTTTTGAAATACCGCGTCCACACTGAGTGGACTCTGAATAGCATTTAAGGCTGGCCGGAACCAGTTCCGGCAGGGCACCAGGTCAGGACTTACTGTGTGGGGCTGCTGCCTGAGGCTATCTGAGGACTGTGCTTAAAGGGACCCCCCCCGGATAACCAGTTCTCAGGTTTCCCTGCTTGCTTCTCTACCTCAATGAGAGACAGCAAAGCATTTTGTCTCTGCGTGCTGTGGTTGCCCTCACTCGGGACACCACAGCACTCTATAACATGGAGCCAGAGCTGCCCCTGGGCACTCTGGTGCTTCTCTAGGACGTGTTGCTGTGAGCCTGGCTGCACTTTCTGCAGGCTGCCATCCAGGAGGTCCATCGGGGGGCTGTCAGTATCCAGGAGGCCCTGTGGGAAAGCTTCCACCCTGAGGAGCAGTAAGAGCCTCCCTGGTCTGCCCCACTGGGGGCTTGTGCCTCATTCCTCCCTCATGTCCTTCCACTTACCCCTCCCTAACCCCCCTTCCTGATGTCAAATAAAATACACCTATTTTCATGAGCACAAACTCTCTTTATTTAACAAAACTGGGGGGGGGGGAATGAAACTCTGGTGAGACTAGGGAAAGGAGGCAGGAGAGGGGAGAAGAAAGGGTGGGAGAGGGGAGGGGGAAATTTGGGAGGAGGGAGCTGGAAGGGGGAAGCAAGGGGAAGAAGGGGGAGGGGAAGCTCAGGGTTGGGGGTCTCGCTGGACCGACTTGATTGTCATGCAAACCTGCTTCTGGGTTCACATGTGGCCTTTGGTGGCCAGACTGGCAGCTATCCTGCCATAGACTGCCGTGTTCCTCCATCTAGTGCAGAGATCATGGAGGTTGGGGGCATCCCCCCCAAATCTGAATAAGGTCCATGATCTCCACCCTGGACCAGGAAGGCGCCCGCCTTCTCCGGGCCCTGGCAGGCTCCTTGGAGCTGACAGACTGGTCCTGGGGAGTGGTGGAGGGCTGGCTGCCAGTGGCTTGCTGGCTCATGTTTTGGGGCCACTAGATCAGGGGCAGTGACTGCTGACTCTGGGCTGGCAGGCCTGGAGCTGGCAAAGGCACTGTGGCCAGAGTCAATCCCTTTAAGGGCTCCGGGGAGGGTGGGAGGGAGTGGAGTGTTCTTGGTTGAAGCTGGAGTGGCCACCAGGGCACCCTGGGAAGGCTGGAGGCCCCCTATTTCTAAATAAGTGTCTACACAGCACTTATTTCAAAATAGCTATTTCAAATTTGGCGTTACTCCTCGTAGAATGAGGTTTACCAAATTTGAAATAAGCGCTCCGCTATTTTGAATTTATTTCGAAATAGTGGTTTGTCTGTGTAGACACTAGGAAAGTTATTTTGAAATAAGGGCTGTTATTTCGAAATGACTTTGCTGTGTAGACATACCCTAACAGATGTATGGCTGCACACTTTCATCAGAGAAAATATTCATAGAAGTTGTATGTCTGTGTTTATCTCAAATGGATTTAAGAGTCTGTGCAGGGAGGGGGAGGATTTGGACAAATCTCTTATCTATGTTCTAGGGAGTGATCGGAAATGATGGAACTGCTCATATGCCTAACCTTATGTAAGTCCTCTGGCATATGCGCCTTCGGGCCTTCCAGCACTACTAACTAGGGTAGAGCAAAATAGAAAACCAATAAAAAAAAAGAGGGTTTTTTTTAAAGAACATATTATAAAATAGGAAAATAAAAATGATCTAGAAATGATTTGGTTTTTAAGATAGATAGGAAAATAATTTTACGAACACCAAAGGGTTATAAACAGCAATCAAAAGGAATGGGCTAAAAAACTGTCAAAGCAAAAAAGTAAAGGTGATGAATAGGCCAGAGTGGAAGAAAATAAACAAAAAAGGCTTCCCTTTCTGTCCCCACTCCCAAAGAAAAGAAAATAGGAATGGCAGAAAAAAAATCTAAGGTTGCAAATACTTCTGGCAAGTTCTTTGATACAGGGGCCTATCTTTTTATACATTTGTTAAACACTTAGCTCACTCTTTGGTCACTCTACAAATAAGTATATATACAAAATATGTTAAAGTTGAAAAGCCGAGCACTCAAAAATCAGTACATGTCAGTTAAGGTTCTTTAGGCAACCTTATTTCAACCCACTTGTGTGGGTACATTATGAAACAGGCTTTAATTGCATGTTCACAGACAGTTTTTCCACATTTTTCCTTTTTTTCATCTCCCCCTTTTCCTTTTTTCATCTCCCCCTTTCCCAATCCTATAGGGGATTCGCTTGATTAGCTTCCCTTACATATTGGTAAGTAGATAGGATGACCAGGGCATTTTCTGAATAAAAACCAAAACCAGGTGGTTTTCTGTCCTTCTCTCTTGCTGCACTACCCTGGCAGTAGAAAGGGAGCGTAGGATGGCTTGTAATTCTCTAGCATATGAGCAGACACAGAACTGTCAGAGCCAGGCTCTGTGCCTCCCTCTCTATAGCACTCAGAGTTGGGTGTGGGGGTGAAATCAACTCAAGGAGGGCATTTCACAGCTGGCAAAAATCCTTCCTATTTGTGGCTGGGCAGAGGATAAGGGACCCATAATAAATTCCTTGATAGTCCCCCAACACTCCTGAGCATCTGGGCACAGCAAAATTTGGCCCATAACTGTTGTTTAGCTAATGTATTCACCATCCTACAAATCTACACAGAAGTTGATTTGTCACACCCCTAATTTATTTCAATTTGAGGCTGAAAAGAATGATGATGAACTTTAAAGAACCTTGTAGTCACAGGCTATGGCTACACTGCTGCTTTTTTCCAGAAGAGGATATGTAAATCGTGCTCGCATTTTCATATCTTCTTCCGATTCTTTTTGCGGAAGAGGTTTTGCCGATAAAAAGCCCTGTGTAGACGGAGCCATTTGTTGGAAAAAATCCCCTCTCTCGCAAGATCCTGTAAACATTGATTTTTGAGGAATAAGGGATCTTGTGAAAGAGAGTTTTTTCCGACAAATGGCCCCATCTACACGGGGCTTTTTATCAGCAAAACCTCTTCCGCAAAAAGAATCGGAAGAAGATATGCAAATGCGAGTGTGATTTGCATAACCTCTTCCACAAAAAAAACCAGCAGTGTAGCCATAGCCATAGTGATGAGGAACAATGAAGATGCCCATGAACATTTTTTATAATTAGATTAGAGAGCTGCACCCACTGCTCGCTACACTCACCAGTTCCCCCTCTCTCTGGCCACTTTCACTGCCAGAGAGCCTGATGATGTCATTCTGTTGTGTGGCAGGAAAAACTTTTTTCTCTAGAGAGAAAACTAGAACCATAGACCATAAACCATATTTTTATTTACTTATTGATACCCACAGGCAACAACACATACTCTGGTGATAAAACAATCACCACTAGTGACTGTATGTCTTATTTATAGTATTGCAAATAAATTCCTTTCATTTTCAGAATTTGTATTCTTTATGATCTGTGACATGTATTAACTGTCTAACCAACCCTCATGTTGGTTAATATTCAATCCAGAAAAGAGTTTCACAGAAAGATGATACCATTGCCCAGTCAAGAAAAAAAACAACCCAATTCCCTCAGTGCTTAGATACAAAATTGAATGGCATGTTAAAAAATACCTATGATAGATGAATTCTTCTAGTTGTTCTAGCTAATTGCATCACACAGACTCAGGATTTTCAGAAGGAAACTAGAGTGTTGATTTTATTTTATTTTTGCATAGAATTATTGTGAGAGAAATAATAAGGACCTGTTAATTTATGAGGTCTGGAGAGAATGTTATAGGAGCTGTCATGATGAAAAAGCATAAGAACTGAGATAAATTATTAAATAAAATGGGATAACTTTTTTGGTTCAAAAAGTTCTTATTTTTATGACAAGACAAATGTAAATAAATTATTAACATAGAAGAGGCATATTTCCACAACGGGAGAAAATAAAAAAAAATAAGTACAATAAAACAAAGGCATGGCACAACTATTTCAAGGGCCTAATTAAGAGAGTGAGTTATATGACCAGTGAGATACTGAGAACTACATCGGGGGATAAATAATCATTTTTACTTTGGGGAAATGTAACAGGCAAATGAAATTTGATGTAAGTAAACTACAATATGAGACTATAAAATATGTAAGTGTCATGTATATGCTTCAGGAAATATTTATTGATTTGTCAACTTGTGAGATATGAAAGACCATTCTTTTTCAAAGAAAGAAATCTGCTCCATGTGTGACCAGATGGGTTTTTCCTCCAATACATGACAATAACAACCACAATGACTAATTACTGATACATCTTTCCAATTAGTAATAATCATTTTTAGTGTCAGGAAACTATAGTAAGTTATTTTTCTAAAAGAATGACTCATTTCTTCAGAAAGAACTAACTTTTCATGTTTATTATTCAAAGATCTAAGGCTAATTATCAGATTTCAACTTCTTCAATTAAATTCCAGATTGGTAACCAGAATGGGAAACTCAGATGACAGTGAAAAGTGGTAGTTATAACACAAGGGGTTTCTGAAGTATGAATATAAGCAGAGGATATAATTGTTGATTGTGAAGCTCTCTTAATATGTTACTAAACAGAATTCTGGGCTGAGAACTTAAGATCCAAAAAGTTCTTTCCAAAATTTTCTGTCAGGGTCTGGAGTGAATACCTAGGTGGAGGCCAGGTAGCTGTGCTTGATGAGGGTAGAGTGATCTCACCAAAAGTGTGGCGAGAGGTGGTTTTTCGAAGGGTAGACCAGGTTATGCTGTCCCATGTACAGACAGGTGCAGCAGCTGGGTGTCAGTTTTGGGGAAAGACAATGAACAAACAAGCAAGGGGACAGGATGGGGTTCTGATAGATCAGAAGACAGGCTTTGGGGAGTAGGAGTTTGGTCCCAGGACTGCCTGGATGGCAACTGCCTGTAAGACTAGTCAATCAGACAAGGGGTGAGACAAGAATAGGAAGCTCTGTACCAATCAGCGATCTGTTGCTGGTTAGCTGACACTTCTGAGTCAACAGATGTAGCCCCTGGTTCATTTTTTGGTCTGACCTTGCATTGTGGTGGTGCAGAATCTTGTGTGGCACCTCCCATAAGTTTGCATTTGAGATTTGCTGCACCTGAGCCAAGCTTTAATAGTTTTCAGCATACTCAAGTGGGAGCAGAGTACCCTCAGTACTCAGGACTCTTGGAAAATCTTGTCAGTAATTTAAGTGTCTAAATGGGAGCTGTTGGACGCTGAGTTGTTTAAAAAACCCTGGTGGTATCTGTTTCATCCATTAACCATTTGTTATAATAGAATAGTCATGACAATTATTTGTTATAGCTGAAGGCAAAATGCAGTTTCTGTTCTAGCACCTTCTCACCTCATTTCAATTGTTCATAACTTTGGTAAATTAATTTATTCTGGGCTGTGATGTTCCAAGCATACTCGCAGCCCCGCAGCATTTTCTTTTGGAATGATTCAGCAATATCTGTTATAAAGTTTTGTGCTCTGCATTGTAGAAGAAGCAGCAGTGAGCCCTATATTTGGGTTGCTTAACACTTCCTATTATAAAAAGCCTTGTAACATTTTTAAAGAACTCCAATTCCTCAACAATTTGCTGACATTTGGCATGGAGCTGCCCTAAGGACAAGGAGGTGCCTTAGGTTGGCCTCATGAAAATGTATTCAGCTGTTGGCAAGTTATCAGCTTTTAGAAGCTGCCATTTCCCATTTATGGTTTACGTGGTATAGGTTGATTTTTGCCACCATGCAGAAACCCTTCACATTCCACGTGGCACTATACATGCAAAGCCCTAGTATTTCACAGAGTTTAAACTCCAGATGAGCCACAGACAAAATGGCATATCGTCCTCTTCCTACTTTCCTGGATCAAAATATGTATTGGCTTGTCAGGAATGTGCACTAGCCTGGAAACATAGAATATGAGATTCAGACTCACTTTTTTCTCTTAACTGGTACTAATAATTCTGTATTTCTCATAACCTTTATTATTAAACAAGTTGTATGCCCCACAGAGAAGATACACAAGAAGGGAAGAGGACTTGCCTATGGCAAATCCAAACCTCATCCACTTCACCATGTTGTGTCTCAGAAACAACCTACCATGTATTCATCTATGCTATCTGTAAGATGAGGCTATTCATGCAGAGGAAATTGTAAATTGTGTTTTAAAATGTATGAACCTATATCTCATCTAAGGACAATTTGAGGTCAGCTAAAACATTCTCACTAACTCTAATGTAATTTTGGTTTATTAATTTAATCTAGACAAATCTTTCCGCACCTATGGAAATTTTGGGCTAACTCGTTTGTTCAGTGTCACACAGGGTATGTCTAGATGGCAGAGTTTTTCCGGGATACCTCCAGTATCCTGGAAAAGATCTGCCGCGTCCAGGAAATGTGTCCGCTTTACCGAAAAAAAATTCAGAAAAGCAGACGTGTTTTTTGGCTTCCCTGTAAACCTCATTTTACAAGGAAGAAGGGATGTTCCGAAAGAGGCTTTTTCCCCCAACATTTGACCCTGTGTAGATGGGCCAAATGTTGGAAAAGCCTCTTTTTCCAACCTTCTTTGTAGTCTAGACACAGCCACAGGGACTCTGGAACAGAAGTATGGATAAAACTCAATTATTTTGGATAGTGCTCAACTGTCTTAATCACAGGCCCACCCTCACTCTTTTGGCAGTTCCCGTCCTTTTCTGTACACATTTTCAACTTCTAGAATGAATATGGCAGCAGTCCTACAGACAGCCACTTCATTCATTGCAGAACTTAGATTGCTGGGGTTTGTACTGGGACCAGTGCTGTTTAATATATTTTAGTGATCTGGAAAAAGGAATAAACAGTGAGATGGCAAAATTTGAAGTTGATACAAAATTACTCAAGATTGTTAAGGCCAAAGCCGACTGCGGAAGACTTTCAAAGGCATCTACTAAACTGTGTGACTGAACAACAAAATGCCAGATGAAATTCAGTGTTGATAAATGCAGTGTAATGCACACTGGAAAACATAATCACCACTGTACATACAAAGTGATGGGTTCTAAATGAGCTGTTACCATTCGAGAAAAAGATCCTGGAGACATTGTGGTTAGTTCTCTGAAAATGTCTGCTCAATATGCAGCGACAATCAAGAAAGCTAACAGAATGTTGGGACCCATTAAGAAAGGGATAGATCAGGGTGGGGAACCTCAGGCCCAGCGGCTGGACGTGGCCCCCGGCTTGCCTGACTATGGCCTGTGAATCTCAGGGCTCAGGGCTCCCCTTGCATTGAGGACCCTGTGCTGGCACTTCAGCCCCCTGCTAGCCCACCATGGGGATGGAGCACACAAAATCTACTAGGCTGGACCCCCCGCCCCAGGCTCGGGTGTGCAAGGACATGTGGGGGAGTGTCTTTCTCCTTCTCAGTGGGGTGCCATGTCAATGAGGGTATTTTGTGTGTGGCCCTCAACTGATTTTTCTGTGGGTCAGTAGCCCCAGACCCATAAAAGGTTCCCCTCCCCTGGGATAGATAATAAGAAAGCAAATACCATAATGTGTCTGTCTCTGTATAAATCTATGGTACATCTTGTACACTGCATGCATCCTTGGTTGCTCCATTCCAAAAAAGATGTTTTAGAATTGGAAAGAGGTGTGGAGAAGGGCAACAAAAATGATCAGGGGCTTGCTAAGTAGATTGACTTAAGTTAGGTCAACCTACAGGCACCACAGCAATTCAATGGACTGTTTGTGCCCACACTACCCTCCTGCCAGGGGCACGCATCCTCCTGAGGGCTGCTTGCAATGTCTGAAGTGCAGTAGTGTGGGACATTGACAACTGGAGTGTGGGGCATTGATAGCCATGTGGGTCTCACAGCTGGAGCCTCCCATCCCTAGGATGATATCAGGAGATGAAATATGAAATAATTGCTCAGGCTGTCTGCCATAGGGCATGGGGTGGGGGCAGGCAGGCTCCAGCTGTGAGCCCCATGGCAAGCTGACAGCGAACAGGTGATACAAGTAAAGCATTCTCCACTCAGACACTGCATCACCCTAATTACATTGAACTAAGTAGGGATGTTAGATAGTGTGCAATTGCGTAGTCATGTAACTGCATCAAATGTTAGCGTTTATACGATGATTCGATAGTCCCTGTGGGGCGGGGCTGGCAGCCAATGTGCTCCAGCCCCACTCCCAGGGAGCCCCCTGCCATCTTGTGCTGCTGCCTCTGTATCAAAAACAGCAGCGCGCGGTGGCAGGTGGGAGCTGGTCCGCAAGGGGAGCCAATTTAAAAACCAGCTCCCTGCACAGACCGGCTCCCATCTGCTGCCTCTGTTCATCGGGCGCTCTAGCTCCCCACCAACCCTGCTCTGCCCCTATGCTGCTGCTTCTCTATCAGAGGCAGCAGTGTGCGTGGAGGGGAGCGGGGGGGGAGGTGCTCTCTGAGAACCAGCTCCTGCCTGTCCCTCCCCCCTGCTGCCTTTGTAGGAGGCAGCAAGGGAGGGCAGACGGGTCCGCGGAGCTGGCACGTGCGGAGAGCCAACTGAAAAGCTAGCTACTTGTGCATATCAGATCCCACCTGTCCCCTCCCCCTCCATGCCTCTGCCACTTTATCAGAGGCAGCAGCATGGGGGGGAGGGGGCAGGCAGATCCCCTGTTCATGGGGAGCCAGCTTAAAAGCTGGCTCCCCCTGGATACCAGCTCCTTCCTCCCCCCATTTGCTGCCTCTAATACAGAGGCAGCAAGAAGGGGAATGCATGTAGTTGATAGAATTAATCTAGGTTTATCAGTTAATCATGTAGTCGTCTACACGTTGATATCCTTAGAACTAAGCACTGCACCTCTCATGGACAAGGAGTTATGTTGATGCACTGGGCAACTTAAATGGGCGTGAGCATCCCTGTAAAATGAACATTTACAAAGTTAGGTCTATGTCCTTTCGTCAGCCTAACTCGGTAGTGTAGATGAGGCCTGCGACTTTTCAGCTTGGAAAGAGGAGATATGATAGAGATTTATAAAATCTTGGCTGATGTGGAAAAAGTGAATAAAGAAGTATTATTTACTCCTTTTCATAACCAAAAAGCCAGGGATCACCCAAATAAATTAATAGGAACTAGGTTTAAATTAAACAAAACGAAAATTTCACAGAAGTAAAAAATATAACCGAGTTCAAAAAATAATTAGATACTTTCATGGAGGATAGGTCTAGCAAAGGCTATTAGCCAGGAGGGAAAGGAATGCAACACCATGCTCTGAGTGGCCTTAGCCTGTTTGCAAAATTTGGGAGCAAATGCTGGTGGACAGATCATTCGATGACTGCCTGTTCTATTCATTTCCTCTGAAGTACCTGGCATTGGCCACTGCTGGAACATAGGATACCAGCCTAGGTGGACCATTGGACTTATCCAGTGGTGCTGTTCTTTTGTTGTTATGTTTTAGGCATAGTGCCCTGGGTAAGGGGCAATGCATGGTGAAAACAATGATTTCCAAGGGGAAGCCAAGATTTAAAAAGTAGCAGTAATTTGTGAACCCATGACTCCATGGTCTTCAAGTTGTGCTGGCTGGCTGGTCTTCTGGGAATGCTGAAGTCTTTAGTACCATGTGGTGTCCAACCAGTTCTGAAGCAGGAGCCACTATAGTGACCACTACTGTAGCAAACTAGCCATATTCAATTGCCCAAATAGCCACATTGTTCAAGCCAACTAGCCACACTCAACCAGCCAAATAGACACATGTGGCTAGAGGCTAGCATGTTGAACATAGTGTTGGACACCATGGCTTTAGTATATGCTATATCTATCCCCAAAGCATACACTACCGCATATTCAATGCATTTCAAATGTCCTTTACAAAAGTACTGTAGCTGTTATGTTGCAGCAAGGATAAAAAATAGAATTTAAAAGTCCCTGCGTTGCATCCGATTGCTCCATTTAATTCAGCATATTGAATAAACATTGAATGTCAGATGTTTCAATGTATGGTGCTATCAAGGAGATTGCATCTTATCATCACTAAAAATTCATTTAAAACATTTTTATAAAATAGGAAAGTAGTAGTGTACCTGGATTATTACAGATTTTGAACTTTTTCATGTGTTGTTGTTAAATCTAGTGGTAACTGTAGTGGGAGGGTATTACCACAGAAACACTGAGGAATAAGCAATTGAATATTATACAATGCTTCATATCCTGCTGGAGCTGTGCAAAGCCTAAAAGGAACTTTTCCTGCCTGGCAATAGTGGTTTCACTTTCCTGAGTCCCTTTATATTCTCATCAGAAACTTCACTGTTTGCAGACCGAAATGCAGATCACAGTTCAGAATCAGTTCCCTCCTCTTTAGTAGCAATCCTGCTGTCAAAATCCTATCATGCCATTCCAGGAGGAACGTACACATCTACATCACTATCAACAACGCACCACCTGTGTGTCAGTCTGTGACTAGGAACTTCCGGATCTCACTGTCTTGTTCCCATTGCCACTCGCCGATCAACACCAGATTTTTGACTCCAGGCAGTGTTGCTCTCAGGTGTCATTAGAACACACAACCCTCGCCACCATTACAAGGTGATGATCCATGGAGAGGTCTGAAATATATAGTAGATAGCTGTCCCTTTCTCCACTCCTGCCCCCTGCTGGCACAGTGGGGTTATTGCTGTCTCGAGCCCCGTCTCTGGTCTCTTGCTGCCTCCCTGTGGTCTTTCTGCTATATAACTCCCTCCTGCTAGACCCCTCCCTTTCCATTTTATGAAAAACAATCAAATTCCATGCACATCCCATTGTCTTGGCACAACCAAATCCTCATCTTGGTTTTATATTATTGTAAGAAGATGCTGCAATACCACATTTGGTGATCAGAGCTCTTACCATTTAGGCATTCTTGAACAAACTGACTCACAAACAGACAGATAGCCAGACACACATTTGTAAAATATATAATGATATACAATAACTTGCTCATTTAGAAACATTGCTGACTAGACATGGCATTCATTATTATTATATTGAAGATCTAAAGCCCAGGTAGTCAACAGGTAGACATCAGGACAAATCTGGACCGCCAGAGGCTTTTGAACAAGCTCCAAAATAATTTTATGAATGTATCATTATTTTTATTATTTTAATTGTTTTCTCTGTAGACTGTAGAAATTTAGTCCTTGACAAAAAAATCAATCTTCCATTCTTTCAGTTAAATCAATTCTTACTAAATCACTTATGATGGATATGGTTTTTTTCTCTATTTGGGAAAAAACAGGAAATAAATCATTTCCCAAAGTCAACCAATGCAGGCTATCCAACTTACTGTAATTACATAATCCATTCATGAGAGGCAGAATCACTTTGTCCCAATTTTTCCCCATGGGACTTTATACATTTAAAATATCTATTTTTGGCATCTTAAGAACTTCATTAGGGGCTATATCCAGATGGGCTTTTTTCTTTAAAAATGTCCACTATTTCTGAACACTGCTGTAGCTTCACCAGAGGCAGCAAAAGTGGGGGTCCCAGTGAAGCTACAGCTCCCAGGTGACCACCAACATTTTAAGCATGTTATCACAATGTCAGAACAGATCCACAAGACTCTGTGCTAAAGGTGCCAATGTCTGCTGGACTTGCTTTAGGAGTGGCAACAATAAAACTTTTAGGAAGAAATCCTAGTGTAAATAAGGTTTAGAAGTGTGCACGTGTACACACATAGCTAAGACACAGACTCAGAATGTCCTCAGAATGTGAAAAGAAAATGTCAGCACAACAGAAAAAAGGACTTGTGAATCCTCAGATGAATACAATAAAGATGCTAGAACACTGGATAATAAAGAAACTCAGGTGCAATTACTGAGGTTGTTCACAGAAACTAAAGTCACATCTCAATAAATTTAAAAAAATAACGAGAAGATTCTCACAGAGAAGCAGAATAACCACAGTTATCACCATAAAAATATGCTGCATCGGCAATGCAGAAAATATAGAGGAAGCCTTGCTCCACAACTTGTGTGCTCAAAGCTAGCAAATGCTGGAGCGGGTAAATAAAGGGAAGATGTGAGCACACAGCACAAACTTGAGCTGTTCTGAATAAAATCAAGAAGCCAAAGTACATTAAGGACAGTGATTCTGTAATTGAGGGACCAGAGTGACCAAGACAAATTTGAGGAGTGGACCAAAAGAAATCTGATGAGGTTCAACAAGGACGAGTGCAGAGTCCTGCACTAAGGACTAAAGAATCCCAAACATTGCTATGGGCAGAAGACCAGCTGGCTAAGCAGCTGTTCTGCAAAAAGGATCTGGGACAAGTGGACAAGAAGCCAGATATGAGACAACAGTGTGCCCTTGTTGCCAAGAAGGCTAATGGCATATTGGGCTGCATTAGTAGGAGCACTGTCAGGAGACTGAGGAAAGTAATTATTTGGCACAGGTGAGGCCACATCTGGAATATGACATCCAGTCATGCCCCCCCCCCCCCCCGACTCCCACACTATGGAAGAGATGTGGACAAATGAGAGAGATCCCAGCAGAGGGAAAGGGAAAGGATTAGGGGCCACTGGAGCACATGACTTATTAGAGAAGCTGAGGGATTTGGGCTTATGTAGTCTGCAGAAGAGAAGAGTGAGGGGGCATTTGTTCGCAGCGTTCAGCTACCTGCAGGGGGTTCCAAAGAGGCTGGAGAGAGGCTGTTTTCAGTGGTGACAGATGACAGAATAAGAAGCAACAGTCTCAAGTTGCTGTGAGGGAAGTCTAGGTAGAATATTAGGAAAAACTATTTTACTAGGAGAGTTGTGAAGTACTAGAATGGGAGGTGGTGGAATTTCCATCCCTAGAGTTTTTTAAGGACAGACTTGACAAAGCCCTGGCTAGACCCACCAATAGGGGGAAGAGGGCTAAAGAAGGCAATTGCTCTGAGGTCCAGTGATTCAGAAGGGCCCAGGGCTTCCAGCACTGCCACCACCATGGCAGTATCCAGAGCCTTGGGCCCTTGAAATTGCTTCTGGAGCTCTACACTGTGCACTCTGGGCAGCTCTGAGGGCTGGAGGGGAACACCATTATTCCAGGCAGTGCTGAGGGCTATGTACCCCAGCCCTGCCCTTTCCACCCAAGGCCCTGCCTCTTCCACCTGAGGCCCTGCCTCTGTGAGTACAGAGCTGCCCCCATATCTTGCCCAAGGGCCCGGCAAGGCTGCTGGTTCTCCTGGTCTGGGCAGGGATGATTTAGTTGAGGTTGATCTTGCTTTGAGCAGGGGATTGACATAGATGACCTCCTGAGATTTCTTGCACCTTGTGAAGGTATATTTCATATTCTATATGAAAATATGCATAGCACTATGAATATGCCTAAATCAAATATGCTTTATGCAAAGCATTGCATGTAAATATATCATTTTAAAAGTTATAATTTGCTGAATGTGTATATTTTATATGTGTGCATGTATCATTCCTGTATTTGAAGTTAGAAATATGAAGCATAAACCTGTTTACTGATCTAGGTCTGCTAAGTGAGGGCTATTAGTGGTACATGAGGAATTTAACAGTGCAGTATTTGATCTTTGAATAGTCTTGCTTCTCCTGTGAGCCTGAACTATGATTGGTCCTGCAAAGTTATGTGACCAGGCCATCTGATGTTGTAAACCATTTTGGATGTTGTATGTTTCCACTCAAGAGCTATGTCTAGACTGCAGAGCTTTTCCGGGATACCGGAGGTATCCCGGAAAAGCTCTGCCACATTCAAGGAATGCGTCTGCTTTTTTGGAACAGTTTCCGAAAAAGTGGACGTGTTCTTTCAGCATCCCTGTATTCCTCTTGGTGAGAGGAATAAGGGATGTTCCGAAAGAGGACTTTTTTCCAAAATTTGGCCCCGTGTAGACAGGCCAAATTTCAGAAAAGCCTCTTTTGGAAAAAAAGCTGAAAAAATAAGGTATCTTTTTCTGACTTTTCTCGGCAGTCTCTAGACATAGCCAAGATAATAAAAGTTTGAACTGAAAACAAAAGATTCCTACCATGGGCAAAATCTATATAAAGACATGAAATGAAATAATAGGAGCTGTTACTGCCAGGACACCCTTGTTACCGCCTAAGATGCCTGCTGGAAACATCTAAGACTGAACAGGGGAAAAGATCAGGCCCAAGGTAGGAGGCCTAGCTTGTAAGAAAAGATTATTAGAACTACTGTTATGGTAGAAATTGTGTGTAACAAGTTTCTGAGAATATTAAGTTTAGCTGGCATGTTTTCTTTTATTTTTGCTCAATAACTTACTTTGATCTGTTTGCTATTACTTGCAATCACTTAAATCCCACTTTTTATACCTAATAAAATCCCTTTTGATTAATAAACCCAGTGCAAATTATTGTTACTTTGGGGGATCAACAGGGTTGCAGCTCTCTCTTTCATTGATAAAATAGGCAAACAACTTATGAGCTCACTCTGTATAACCTTTACACATCGTGAGATGGATTTATCTGCATTTGGTCCCATTGGGGTCATGCTCCTTGGTGCTGTGTCAAGCCCCTTTGACTGAGGATTCCCAGAATTGAGTGGATCTTGGTGTCCGTGTTGCTCTGCTGTGGGCTGTGACCCCAACTCTACCATCGCTGAAGGAGACCTGAGGTTCTCGCTCAGCTCAGGATGGTGGGGTGCCCCAGGGGGCAGGTAGGCAGGCTCAGTGGTATGATGACCACTGGACTTGGAGGTGGACTCAATGACCTCCTCAGGTCTCTTCCAACCCTAGGATTCTATGATTCTATGATCAGCCCATCAGTTGACAGTCTCAAAGGGATCTCTGTGACCAGACCTGTCACACAACCCTAAGCATATATATAGTAGCCCAATGTCTGTGACTCTGTAACGGTGAAATGCTGGCTGTTCCCTCTGGGTGGCACTGTTGCCTCCCGCCGTGGCACTTGGCTGACTTCTGCAGCGCTCAGCTGGGCCGCCGCGCGGGAGCAAGCAGCACAAGCAGCCATTTGGGGTTCACGGTCTCCATGCAGCACCCCCGTGCTGCATGAGGAGCACGGGGCCCAAACGACCGCTTGTGCTGCTTGCTCCCCCACGGCGGCCCGGCTGAGCGCCACAGAAGTCAGCCGAGCGCCATGGCGGGAGGCGAAGGGGGGCAGGGCAGTGACGTATGGCATGACAGTGGCTCCAGGCCCTGCCCCCTGGCCATGAACGTCACTGCCCCACTCCCCTTCGCCTCCCGCCATGGTGCTCAGCTGACTTCTGCACCTCTCAGCCGGGCCGCCACAGGGGAGCTCAAACGGCTGCTTGCTCCGCTTGCTCCCCCATGGCAGCCCAGCTGAGCAGCGCAGAAGTCAGCCGAGCGCCATGGTGGAAGGTGAAGGGGGGCGGGGCGGTGACGTGCGGCGTGACAGCGGCTCCAGGCCCCGCCCCCTGGCCGTGAACCAACCCTGGCCGGGGGGACGGCGAGGAGACGAGGGGGAGAGGAAGGTGGAGGACAACTGGGAGGCTGCAGGATCAGTGCTGGGGTGAAGGAAAACGGTGCAGGGGGGCAGCTGGAGCTCATAGGCAGCCGCTCAGCCGGGCTGCCGCACAGGAGCAAGCAGTGCAAACAGCTGTTTGGGCTCTGCGCTCCCCATGCAGGAGAAGGAGGAGAAGAGAAAGAGAGACGGAGAGAGAGGCAGGAGACGGAGGAGAGCTGAGAGAGAGAGGGGGGGAGGCAGCAGGAGGAGGGGAGAGAGAGAGAGAGACGGAGCGAGAGACTGAGGCTCAGGAGAGAAGACCGAGATAGAAAGGGAATAGGACGTGGAGGAGAGACCTGAAAATCCCATTTTATGACGGGCTAATTGGCTAGTCTTTTATGATTCTAAGAGTCATGAGAATGATTAAAGGATTAGACAATCTGTCTCACAGTGTGAGACTCAGGATGTCTATCTGTTTAGCTTAATAAAGAGAAGGTTAAGGGGTGACTTGATCACCATGTATAAGAACATGGGGAACAAATATTTAATAACAGGCTCCTCAGTCTATCAGAGAAGGATATAACATGATTCAATGGCTGGAAATTGAAGTTGGACAAATTCAGATTGAAATAGGGTATACAATTTTAACAATCAAAATAATTAGCAAGTGGAAGAATGTACCCAGCGTTGTGATTCTTTGTCACTGATGATATTTAAAGCAAGATTGAATGTTTTTCTGTATGTTTTAGGAATTACTTTGGCTGGTGTTCTACAAAGGTATATCTAGACAGCAGCACTATTTTGGGATACGTCTGGTATCCCAAAATAGCGTTTTCTGCATCTTAACAGCACACCCATTATTTCTAAATGTAATTGAAATAACAGGCTTGCCATTCCGGCGACTCAGTAAACCTTGTTCCATGAGGACTAAGGGACTTGTCGGAATAGCAGTCTATTTTGAAATAAGCGACGCAATTTGGGTAGCTCAAATTGTGAAGTTTATGTTGAGCTAGCGCCGCTATGTAGACACACTCCAAGAGAATAGGCTAGATGATCACAGTAGTCCCTTCTGGCCTTGAATTCTATGAATGCCTTACAGCAGGACCTCTGCCGATTAAGAGAGAAAACAAATTGGAATGTGAATGAGGACTTTTAGATTTTAATGCATCAAATGGATGACTAGAGTGATGGAACAATCAATGTGCAACACAATTCGAGTGACAGCATGATGAAAAACAAGTTACAGATGAATTAGTGGTTGAACAGTGGGTAATAATGGAAGATTTGTCTGATCTTGAAGGAGACCATGAACCAAAAGGAATTTTCAATACTGTCTCACACAGTTCTGGAAGGAATAGCCACTCTCAAGCATCAAGAAATTTTTGGAACAAAAGCAGAGTAATCTTGCTGTTGGCAGAAAATAGAGGTTACAGTGATCATCTTTTTTATTACAGTAAAATATAAATGAAATGTTATTTAAAACTGTAGAACCATTGTTTGGGCCATATGATACTGATGAAAAAAGCACAGATAACTAGGAAGATATCAGTTAAACTAGGAAGAGCTAGTTAAAACAATTAGCAAAGACTCAGTATATATAGGCTTGAAACAATAGTATTTTTTATTGGCAAATGTCAGTAAGCATAAATTCCACCAAACACACAGACACAATATTTGTATGATAATCAAACTTTGCAAATAGGCAAAGTTTAAAAAATTCTGCTTGAGAACTTAGTGTTAATTTAAGGATATTCATTTTATACTTAAGGATAGTCATAATTGTTGTCAGATGACTCCTATTGTTTGACCCACCCTACAATTTTGAAAAATGAAAATTTAAATAGATTAAAAATAAAAAAATGCTTAAAAGTAAACAATATAATCCATCAAAATTATATATAAAATTATATCAAGTTTAAGTATACCTTATATAGAGAAAAATGCTTGTATTGTATGACTATTGCATAGCTCCTATAGACTCATGAGGCTTTATCCACATTGCAGGGTTTTTGTGCAAGAAGCTTTTTGCAGAAGAGACTCCTGCCTCATCTAGCAAATTGCTTCAGCATCATACAATGGGAGGAGGAGTCATCCCATAAAGTCCCAAACTGAAATTCCCTAGTAATCCAGGAGCAGTGGTAACTGCATGAATAATGAAGAAAGATTTTGGAATTGTAAAAAACACTTTGCAAAATCACACTTCCCAGCACTTTCCATCTGATGACATCAAAACACCTACCTAAAACCAATGAATTTACACAAACTCCTGTGAGGCAGGCAAGTATTATTATTTTTTTGGATGGAGAAACTGAGGCACGGGAAAATTAAGTTCCTTATCCACTGTTTTTTTTTTAATCAGTGGAAATGATGCGTCTAATGTCATGCTCGAAGTCTGACAGGAAGGCCATTAAGAAAACCCCTCATCTTCACATTTCTAGCAGGGGGGAGCACAGGCCACTGGCTGCATTGAGGTGGCGAGATCACCCTGAAACCCCAGCTTCCCCCAGTACAGGAACTCAGCAGTGAGGCTGCACTTGACCCTAACAGAGTGTAAGGGCTGGCCCTGCCCCTCTGTGCCAGGTATACCAGGTGTGGCTGGGCAGGCTCAGCTCAGCATGAGCCAAGTATGGAGGGAGTTATTGTGGGGGGATCCAGATGTGGGGCAGTCTGGATGTGGGCGGCTCAGTGGGAGATCTGGATGCACAGGGGCTCGTTGTAAGGACAATGGGATTCTGGTTGAGCTCAGTGGAGGACTTGGGAGGCGGGGCTCGGTGTGGGGTCCAGGTGCTGGGGAAATGGGACGCCATAGGATAGGGGGTCCAGGTGCAGCTTGCTGAGGCTCAGTGGGGTGGGGGTCTGGGTGTGGGGAGCTTGTTGGATGAGTCCAGGTGTAGGGGAGCAGGGCTTGTCAGGGTGAGGGTTAGATGGGCCTGCTTAACCAGGGAGCCCTAGCTGCTGCTGAGGGGAAACTGCATGCCAGACTCCTGCTCCACCCTCACCGATTCCTCATCCCCTTTGCTTCTCCACCCCCTCTCCTCATTCCCCTCACTCCCCATTCCTTCCCCACCGCCTCTTCCCCACACCTCCTCACCCCCCTTCCCTCATTCCCACCCCCAACTCCACTGCTGGGCACAGAAAACAGGAAGCCTTTGGGGAGAGGGCAAGAAAGGGAGGGGATCAGGCAGCTGTTTCTGCAGGGCTTGTTGGGCTAAGCAACCCCCCCCACACACACACTCCACACACTAGCAAGGGGAAGGGGGACTATGGGGAGCACATGTGAGGAGAGGGCAAGGGGAAAAGAGCCCCCTGAAGCAGGCTAAGTAGCAACTGGGCTGGGAAAGTGAAACCAAACCCACCCACCACTCTATACACTAGCAAGGGGAGGGGAGAGCCAACTAAGCAGCGAGAGTGCAAAGGAGAAGAAGGGGGACAGCAAGGAGGAAGCCCACTTTGCCTTCCGTGGGCTAAGGTGCAGGGAGGAGGGCTGGATGGGGTGAGGGGCTGAGCAGGAGCAGAAACTGGCAAACAGAGGAGGCAGCAGCAGCAGGAACACAGCAAGCTGGGTGGGGTAGTCTGCAGAGCAGGGCTTGCAATCCTCCTGGAGTGGGTAAGATGAATGGAATCGAGGCTGCTGCAGCATCAGGGAGAAACCATGTGACTGTAATTGGAGCCTTGTGTCTGTCCCATGCAGGTTCAGGGCGGGCTAATAAGGAGGCTCCCTGCTATTCTGCCTCCTCAGCTGCCCTGGCACCTTCCTGAAATGTTAACAACATTCCACAGTAACACCATGTGGCAGCTGGTGGAAGGGAGGAGTGAGGTGGGGCCAGCATGGCTTCAGCTTTCGGTAGGCTGTGCCTGTCTTTGCCTTACAGACCTAACGCCTAAAGGTGGTGGGTCTGTGATTCACCTGTCTTGCTCGAAGAGTGAGGCAGGTGGAGCATTTTGGCAGCTGCACCCATGACTGAGCAGTCCTCTTTAGGACACACTCCGCTCACCCCACATAGGGAGGGGGCTAGAAAAAATGCCCTAAAAATAGTTTTGCCTCTTTTCCGCTTGGCTGGATTGCTGCATCCAGCAGGATCACCGCCCCAGTGGTCAAAAATGTAAGAAACTTTTCAACTTTGGATCCCGGAACGTACATACCCCGATGGACAACTCAGATAGTGATCGACCAGAGCAACGTAGAGCTATCATTACTCATGAATTGAATTGGTTTAACATTGATATTGCTGACTTGTCTGCAATTAGAAGAGCTGATGAAGGACAGGTGACAGAGGAGAAAGGAGAATACACCTACTTCTGGAAGGGAAAATCTTTAGGTGAACCTTGATTGTATGGGGGAGGCTTTGCTATAAAGAAGAAGCTTGTAAGATGCCTCTTTGAGCAGCCAATAGGCATCAATGAGCGGCTTATGACACTTTGATCGAGGCTCACCAAAAACTACCAGGTAACTATTGTAAGTGCCTATGCACCAACAATGGATGCAGATGAGGATGTAAAGGAAGATTTCTACTCTCAGCTGGAAGTAGATAAGATCATTCTTCTGCGGGATTTCAATGCACGTGTCGGACGAGATTCAGACCTGTGGAAAGGAACAACCAGGAAAGGAGTTGGCAAAAGCAAAAGCAACTCGAATGGAATCCTGCTTCTGTCCAAGTGAGCTGAACATGAACTTATCATCATGAACACCCTTTTTTGACAAAAGGACAAGTTCAAAACATCTTGGAGACACCCACATTCAAA
The DNA here is from genome assembly GCA_032595735.1 of Pelochelys cantorii. Taxonomy (NCBI): domain Eukaryota; kingdom Metazoa; phylum Chordata; order Testudines; family Trionychidae; genus Pelochelys; species Pelochelys cantorii. The sequence continues at coordinate 146,931,194 of CM064327.1, forward strand.
GCACTGGCATCTTTTCGACTAGGTCAGCGTTCGTGCTCGATATCACAGTGACATATTTCTCACACGAGCAATGATGAGTGCTCATGACTGCTGTACTGATCATTCGATCAACAATGAAAATTAGGATCAGCCCCAAACGGAGGTTGCAAGAAGAAGCAGATCAGGTGCAAGCTGAAGGTTCAAGATCTGAAGGACCCCATTAAGCGTGGCCACTTCCAAGCAGTCTATGAAGAACAGCTTCCATCAGAGTTTCTGAAAGAAACTGAGGAACATTGGAGCCAGCTGAAAGCAGCAATCATCAATACCCGTGAGGAAACTATTGGCTACCACATCAGAAAGCATCAGGACTGCTTTCATGAGACTGATGTTGAAATCAAGTGACTCATCAATGAGAAGAGAATGGCATTTTGTGCTTGGCAGAATGATATAAATTGCAATACAGAGAATCCCATGCTAAGGCAAAGGTGGAAGTTCAACTTAAAACCGGAGAACTCAAGAACAAATGGTGGACTGAGAAAGTGCAAGAACTCCAATATTTCATGGATACCCATAATACACATGATTTCTTTAGTGATGTTAAGACTGTTTATGGGCCAGCTGGTCATGGCATGAATCCCCTTTGCTCTAAGGATGGAACCACACTTCTGAAGGACAAGGAAGTCATTAATTTTCACTGGAAAGAACAATTGAAAATCTTAATCATAACTCCATGGTTGCAGATGAAGTTCTTATGCAAATCCCCCAATGACCTTCTAGGGATGAGCTCGGAGACCCTCCCAATTTGCATGAGGTATACAATGCCATCAAGCAGATGAAGAACAACAAGGCAGCAGGTCCAGATGGGATCCCCGCTGAAATCCTTAAAGACGGTGGACCAGAGTTAATTCGGCAGCTTAGCCTGCTTATCCTTAAAATCTGGATAAAGGAGGAGATAACCATTAAAATGAGGGATGCCTTGATTGTAACTCTCTTTAAGAAAGGGGATAAAGCAGACTGTGGAAACTATCATGGTATCTCTTTCCTTAAAGTTGCAGGCAAAGTTCTGGCACAAGTCCTTGCAACCCGTCGTCTGCCCCGTCAAGAAATTTTACCAGAGTCACAGAGTGGCTTCCAACCATGTCGCAGAGCTGTGGCTATGATCTTCATTGCATGGCAGCTGCAAGAAAAGTGTTGGGAGCAAAACTGACCAGTGTACATGGCTTTTATTGATTTAACTAAAGCCTTTGACTCAGTGAATCACCATGACCTTTGGACTGCACTTTCGAAGTTTGGATGCCCTGCTAAATACATCAGTGTCCTAAAATTGCTTCATGACAACATGAAAGTGACTGTTCTGAGCAGCACTGGCTCCCAGAGTGAACCTTTCAAAGTACAAACAGGAGTCAAACAGGGCTGTATCATCTCCCCAACCATGTTCACAGTCTTTATTGCCGTCATTTTCTACCTAATTGCTGGGAAGCTCCCAGCTGGTGTTGAAATCATCTACAGAATGGATGGAAAGCTGTTTAGGCTTAGCAGGCTGAAAGCTAAGAGTAAGATTTCCATCACATCTATTGTGGAACTTCAGTATGCTGATGACTGTGAAGTTTTTGCCCATTCTGAGAAAGGTCTTCAAAGTATCCTGATTGTGTTTGCTGATGCTTATGCATGTCGTGGTCTCACCCTCAACATCAAGAAGACCAAAGTGCTCCATGAGCCCTCTCCAAATGAGGCACCATACTCCCCATCCATTAAAATCGATGAAGAGGCACTGGAGAATGTTGATCATTTTCTCTACCTTGGAAGTTGTCTTTCATTCAAGGCAGATATTGATGTAGAAATCCAGCACTGTCTGAGCTATGCTAGTGCAGCCTTTGCTCCTTTATGGCTTTTTGAAGATCACGACATTCGAACAGACACCAAACTTCTTGTCTATCAAGCCATCATTCTCCCAACACTATTGTGTGGGTCTGAAACCTGAACAACCTACAGGCACTTCTCAAGGACTTTCAAGTGATATCACCAACGCTGCTTCCTCAAGATCTTGAAGATCAAATGGGAAGACAGGTGCACTAACATCAGTGCTTTGGAAAAGGCAAAGACCTCCAGTATCGAGACAATGATCATCTGTCAGCAACTTTGCTGAACTGGTCACGTTGTTTGGATACAAGATCATCGCCTCCCAAAACAGATCTTGTTTTCTCAGCTGAAAGAAGGATACCATAATGTGGGAGGGCAATGGAAGCATTATAAGGACTTGCTAAAGGATAACTTAAAGAAATGCAACATTGACATTGATCCTTGATAGACACTCACCCAGGATTGCTCAAAATGGAGAGAAGTCCTACGCAATGGCTCCCTGCATTTTGAACTTGCCCGCCGACAAGCTGAGGAAGAGAAGAGGCATAGGAGGAAGGGGAAACTGGCTTCTAGTCATAGTCAACAGCCTCCTGCTGTACCTGGAAACATCTGTCCTCACGGTAATAGAACTTGTGGTTCAAGGATCATTCTTATCAGCCATTTAAGGGCCCAGCCATCTAAGGGAAGATGATCATATTTGGCAATGAGTGATCGCCCGTCATCATCACCATATATTTCAGAGAGTTTGTCTGTTTGTGTGTCTGTTTGTCTATGTGTCTGTCTGTCCCCCAGCTGGGAGACATGCACCCCTCCTCTGGCTCTGCCTGCTGGAGCTGCAGCAGGTATGAACAAGCACTTCTCATCTGGCCCAAGCTGCTGGAGTGAGAGAGAGCTGGTCCTCTCTTCTCTAGACAGTCTGCATACTGAACCTTTCATCCCGAGCTCTACTCCAGAACAATGATTTAAATTAAGAAAAACAAAACGTACTTGAGTTAAGGACCCAAGCAATGCTGAATAAATCTTCTAGTGTATTATAACTGGCTATGCAATTCTGATCATACACTGGCAAAAAATGCCAAATTTCATGGTGAGATCTCACCAACAAGCACCAGATGTCAAATAGCAGATATCACAGAGATGCACATGATGTTTCTTGTCATTTTGGGAACCTTTGGAAGGCAGTAGGAAACACATTAAGCCAGGTGGCTGATGTACCAATCAGTTCATTTCCCTAATATTTTTATACTCATGGACATAAGTGAACTCACACTAGACAAGTGTTTATGGAAATTCATCAATTTACCTATATTATCCACCAAAAGAGACATAAGAAGAATTGAAAATCGAATAAATATCCTGCTTATAAATCCTGGCTTGCAAATACTCACAGGCTTGCTCCACTGGAAAAAGTGCATTACTATGCTAATGGACAGGCATATGGTTTCCACAAGATTGGGGATTTCTTTCTGGATCTTTGTGAAGCAACATGATAAGAATAAATTATCATTTTGAAATGTTGTTATTCCCATCTCCTAATCTCTCATTAACCTGAACATGCATCAAGTTCTGAGGTTGGTGTTTAGCTTCATATTTCCACTTAATATGCTACAAAACTTGTACTGAGCTTAAATACTATGCAAGTCAATATGTTAGTTCTTCCTTTTTGTTTTTTGGTTTTGCTAAGTAGTTATGAATTAACATGATAATATCTTAGTTGCTTTTTTACTCATAAGCATTATGCATAATTCCCATCAAACATAATGTGATTTATCCTTTTTATGTAAAATTTCATTTATTTCCAAATATTTATCAAGATGAGGTTTGAAGAATTTGGAAATAATGAAGACTCTGTCAATATACCTTTTGATAAAAAGAAGCATGCAGGAATATTTGGAAAAGCTGAACATATATTGATGACAATCATCTGAGGGTATTAATGGAATTGGTTAATAAACTTTAAAAAATTATGGAAAATTAGGGAGGTAAAGTACCAGAAGGCTAGAGAAAAATTAGATACGGAGTTGCATTAGCTTTTTTTTAACCACTGTATTGCATTGCAATTTTGGATTACAGCCTCAGAATAATAGTCCCTTTCTCTATATTTATATGGGCTCACAAACACAATGTTTGCATCTTAAAAAGAATGTAGAGACCCTTGACAAAAATGTCTCAGAATAGTCTACAAACTGCTAAAACCAGTGATTAGGGGCACATTAATAAAACATGCCATTTTTAATCTGTTATATTTGATTAAGAATTGCAGATAACAACATAAAGGATATTTTCAAAGCAAGAGGTATTACTAGAAAAATCCTTAGTTCCCTTATCTCAAGATTATATTCATAACAAAGTAAATAACCAGCTGATTCAGAATGCTGAGAACTGTTGGAGCAAGACAGCTCAAGTTTAGCCAAAACCATAGGAGTTATATCTTTGCAGGCCTTAATAGTAGAAATTTCAGATACATACAAAATGTATCGAGTGAGCCAGTTTAAGAAAAATAAATTCAGATTAATATACTATCTTTTTTTTTTCTATTAGAATACATGTTACTTTGTTGTAAATTGTGAATGAGTTATACTCCAGATATAATATCAGAAGAGGTTTTAGGAAATAGAGAATTGCAATAGTCAAATCTATGCAGACAAAATCATATGTCAACCCCTGGAAATCATTTTCATTGACCACTAGGCACATCCAGCAATATATGCAGTAACTGAAAGATGTGAATAATCATAGAATTGTAGGCCCGGAAGGGACTGGTCATCTAGTTGAGTCACCTGCACTCACGGCAGGGCTAAGTATTACCTAAACCAGTGGTTCTTAACCTGGGGTGCACGCACCCTCTGGAGGTGTGAGATGCCCTTTCTGGGGGTGCAAGACATGCCAGATTTTTATGATATATCTTAGGTTTAAAACTGACCTACTTCAATGATTTGTAATAAGGGATGTGAGAACATAGTTTGAGAACCAAAGGGGTGCAGGCTGCAGTAAGATTAAGAACCACTGACCTAAACCATCCCTGACAGGTGTTTGTCTAACCTGCTTTTCAAAATCTCCAATGATGGAGACTCCACAACCTCCTTAGGCAATTTATTCCAGTGCTTAACCACCTTGACAGTTAGAAAGTTTATTATGAATATAATCTTGAGATAAGGGAACTGAGGATTTTTCTAGTAATACCTCTTGCTTTGAAAATATCCTAAACCACTCTGGTTGCAATTTAAGCCTGTTGCTTCTGGTCCTATCATTTATGTCATATCATAATTTAGAGAAAATTCAGAGAAAAGCAACAAAAATGAGTAATGGTCTGGAAGGACTGATTTATGAGGAAAGATAAAAAGAGCTAAATTATATCAAATATATTAGTCTTGGTCACATTGATCCTATCTCTTCACCAGTAGCCAGCCCTTTTTAAAGTTGTATGGGGTTTTTAGTTTAAGTCTGTCACCCTGGAGGATTAAATCCACTTTAAGGTTCCAATCCTGTCATGGGACCTCTGCATGGCAGACCTATGCTCACACAGAGCTTGTTGCAAGGGTAGGACCTTAGTCCTTCCTGCAGGTACAGTACTTAATCTGTAGTTTCACCAGTGGGAGCACCCTAAGCACACCTTAATAGGGTTCATGTGGAAGATTAGAACAGAGGCTGCTTTTTTTCAAGGACTAGGACCAAATGTATGTCATAGCTGAAACTGGTCCAGTGAAAATCTTCTGTTGAACATGTTTCCTCTTTGTGTTATTCCTATATTAGCAGTAATAAGAAACCTGCGCCGTGTTGCAAAGGTACGTGGCTCTTTAGGTCCATCTACTAAGAGCAGTATGCCCTCATAAACAGCTTGCAAGCTGTAGCCCCACACCCTGCAAACACTTCCATGTGCTCAGCTTTATGTAGGGGAGAGTTATTTCCTCTGATTTCAAGGGGCAGCTCTCTCCCAGCCATTCCAGATGCTACCAGGAGAAGCTGCTTTGAGAAAAGCACGTTGCAAGCAGCCACCCCGTTTTTCTCCACCATACCGACTGGGATTTGGAAATTGCTCCTGACCCACGAACCAGGCTCAGGTGCAGTAACAATTTACACAGCGTCCAGTTAATCAGAAAGAATCCCAAGGGGCTCTGTGCTCCCCTCCTCAGCCTGCCCCAGGACAACCTGGCACAAGTACCAAAGCAGCCCGCGGGGGAGCTGCCAGCGCGGGGCTGGCCCGGGGGAGCTGGCACAGAGCCCAGCGCTCACAGGTCACCCCGCACCACGGTCACTGCACGGGCTGCTAGAGGGCCCCTCTCCCCCGGCCCGCAGGGGTGTGTCGGAGAAGGGGGGGGGGTGCTGCTCCCCCTAAGGCTTGTGGCCTCACTGAGGGCGGGTGCTGCTGTTGGGGGAGAGAGGGGAGCTGCTGCAGCCGCCCCTCACCGTGGCCTCGCTGGGGGGACGGAGCTGCCGCCCGCCCATCGCTCTGGCGGGGCTGCGGCGGTCCCTTGCCCGGCGCGGGGCAGGAGCGGTGGCTGCGGGCGGCCGGGCGGGCGAGGCGGCGCCGCGCCCAGCAGAGCTCCCGGGGCAAGCCCCAGCTCCGGAGGAGGCGGGAGCCCCCTCGCCTCCCCTGTGGGTGCCGGGAGGGGGGAGGGGGGCTGCCATCACGTGTGCGTCCTCCCCGCCTCCCTCCGCAGCGGCAGCAGCCGCCTCAGCCCGCTCCCTTTGTTGTAGCCCGAGCGGCGGCGGCGGCGGCAGCAGCGCGGGTGGGCGCCGCGCACAAAGGAGGCAGGAGCCGGCCGGCCGGGGCGCACGGGGGCGGGGATGCTGAGGCGCGGCTCCGGCCCGGCGGAGAAGGGACGGTCCCCGCAGGGCAGCGCCGCCGCCGGCACCGACTGATGCTCTGGGCCTGCCGCTCGCCGCCGCCGCCGCTCCCAGCCCGCCGCCGCCGCCGCGCCCCCGCCATGGTGCCGGGGAGCCCGGCCGCCGCCCGGCTGCTGCCGCTGCCGCTGGTGGGGCCCCCCCTGGCGTGGCGCTGCGCCTCGCTGCTCCTGGCGCTCGCCCTGGCTGCCCTGCCCGCCGGCCGGGCGTCCAACCTGCTGCCCGGCGGTGAGTGCCAGGGCGGCGGCGGCAAGGGGAAAGGCACCAACTGCTCAGGTAATGCCCCGCGGCGCGGGCCACGTGCGGGCTGCGGGGCGCGCACCGGGGCGGGCCGGCCAGTGCCCGGCGTGTTTACACGGCGGCGTGGAGCCGGCGGTGGGAGCGGGGCGGCCAGTCAGTCCCTGGCTCCTGCCCCTCCTACGTGCTGCTGGAAACAAAGAGCCCGGGCTCCGGTTCCAAGGTGCGATTTGCTGATAAAGGGGAAAAGGCGATTTCCAAGGAGGAGAGATTTTTCTCCTCCCCCGGACAAAAGAGGCTTCCTTGGCGAAGGAAGGGGAGTTTGCTGCTGTGTGTGTGTGTGTGTGTGTGTGGACCCTTGGGTTTCCTTCTGCTGGCTGTGGGTGTCGGCAGGTGCACGCCAATCGCGCTGGATAATTAAACCGCACCCCATCCCCATCTTAACCCCGAATCTTTTATTCCGCCTTCAGTGGCCGGTGTGGTGAGAAACGGGGAAAGGGGCAAATCCCAAAGGCGCCCACGTGACTGTAAGCTATTAAAAGAGCCACGCTGAATATTCTTATAGCCGCCTCGCCTCTGTGTTTATAAATACGGTCCTAACACAGAGCCTCTGTCCCCTTCAGCTGGTTGCTACGTAGCTTCATGGTTGTTCCGATGATCGTTGTGGGCTCTCCCCTCTCTCTACAGAAAACATTTCCAGGTTCTTCGTTATTAGAACCGTGGTAGCGGAATACTTTCTGACATCTGCCTATGACACGCATATATGGGCACGATCATGTTTGTGTTTAACATAAATCCTTTATCAATTTACATGGATTTATGGACTCCGATTTTTGGTATTCTTTCTGGACACTGAACAATGGAACATTTTTTTAAGTAGAAGAAAGCAGCAATACCAACGTTATAATTGGTTATGGATACTTTACAACGTTTGTCTTCCTCAATATTTTGATAAAATGATTGTAGGTTTTGCTTATTACAATCTGCGATGTGTAGCGAAATTTAAAATTAATCATTACACTAGAATTATCACTAGTAGAAATGTTGCAAAGTGGTTGCCCAAGGGGCTGAATATTTCCTGCGAGGTGCAGAGTGCCCTCTATTCCCACTGGTTTTGATGAGAATTGAAGGCAGTTTGTACTTTGGAGGTGGGTATCTGTACTTTTTAGGATAGGGTCCTGTCCTTGTGCAATACAACAGCTTTGAAATAATGAGTGAATAAATATTCAGTAACACTTTCCCTTTTAGTGTATGACATTTAAATTTTATACTGTTGGCTAATGCTGGTAGTGTGTTGGCAATCAAATCAGCAACCTAGCAAACCACATCAAAATAATTTTGCAATATAATACATCTCTATGCTGCTTGTTTGTTCTAAATTTTAGCCAGTCTTGACATGTGGTCTTGTACCAAAGTACTGCTTTTCTATTTCTGTTTGACTTTTTATTCTATTCACATGAATGTGATGGTTATTTTTAAAGAGAGGTTAACAGGTTACAGTGTCACTGGCAGTAGTGGCGTACCCAGCAGAGACATGTGGGTCATTAGACCACAGCAAATGGATAAATCAATGAGATTCACTATGAATGCTCGGTGATATATTTGAGGAAGTTGCTAAGGCAATATGGGAAATGTATATTATTATTCCATAGAAACAATCATCCAAGTAGCATTTTGTAAACCAGAAACTGACAGAAAACTGTGTGCTGTCTCAGAGCTATTCAAAATGATTCATTTCTAGTTAAAACAGGCAGAGGCATTTGTAATACTATAAAAGTATACATGGCTTCCATTGGTTTTTAGCATCACTTTAAAATATGAAAGAATTGTTTTTGCTTAAAAAAATCTGCTAATTCAGTTTTGCTGTGTTAACCATACTGTGAGGGACTATGGGAGTTTGAAGCAATGGTGTCTCAATTTTCAACATTAGTTTTATAAAAACTAATATTAACAGAAACTCACTGGGACAAATGTTCCTCTTAGGTAACTCTGCTTAACTCTCCTAACTTTTAGCGGATAAGATTCTACTTGCATAAAATGAGCTTACTGTATATTTACACAGCGTGGTCCAGATTCCCAGTTGGCATAAATTGACACAACTACATTCATAGTGGAGGTTCATTATATTTACTATCTGGTGCCACTTTGTTAACCAAAAGCTAAGGTAAAACATTTATTTAAATGTATAGGACTTTTTAGTTTGCTTTTTGTGTCTGTCATTATTTGGAAAACCCAGAACAGATCGCTTTTGTATCGGATCATTATGTCTTTCAGCCTAATGCTGACATTGGATTTATCCACTGCCAGTTTCTTAAACTTTTTGACCAGATTCTGGGTATGTCTACACTTGCACCCTCTTTCGAGAGAGGGATGCAAATGAAGACATTTGAAATTGCAAATGAAGCCGGGATTTAAATATCCCGCACTTAATTTGCATAATTGCGTTATGGCGCTAATTCGAAATAGCGCTATTTTGAAATACAAAACGCGGTGTAGATGTGGTTATTTCGGGAGAACCCCTTTCTTCCGAAATAACTGTTAAACCTCATTTTATGAGGAATAAGGGTTATTTCGGAAGAACGGTGTTCTCCCGAAATAACCGCATCTACACTACGTTTTGTATTTCGAAATAGCACTATTTCAAAATAGCGCCATAACGTGATCATGCAAATGAAGTGCAGGATATTTAAATCCTGGCTTCATTTGCAATTTTGAATGTCTTCATTTGCATCCCTCTCTCGAAAGAGGGTGCAAGTGTAGACATACCCTCTGCTATTGCAACATCTTATCACCAGCAGATAAAGCATCTTCCTGTGGAATCTTTGCCGGTCCCTCTGTACATTTTGAATTAATGATTGTGAGGGGCTGAACTCCCCTTCCTTTTCCTCGTGCAATGAGGAGTAACAGTTAATTCGAGGGAAGGATTTTGGATCGGACTACTGCGTCTACACGCGGTGAGTTAATTTGGGCTACCAGCTTTTTAAAATGGCGACCGGCCGCGAATATGCTAATCAAGCGCAGGATATTTAAATCCCGGGCTTCATTAGCAACTTCGGTATGCTTCATTTGCCTCCCTAGTTCGAACTAGGGGGCAAGTGTAGACATACCCTTTGAGAGTCAGTGTGGGTAAGAGAATAGTATTTGGGACTGCTACTTGATCTGAAGAAGTGGGTCTGCCCCACGAAAGCTCATCACCTAATAAACCATCTTGTTAGTCTTTTTTTGATTTTGTTCGTGATTCTGCCCACACTGACCTTGTGCAACATCTTTGGTCCCCTATCTGTAAAATGGGGAAAATGATACTTTCATCAGTGTGTTATACAGTGTGAGATCTTATCTGTAATAATGGTTGGAAAGTACAGAGAATTCATTAAGCCCAGTCAGTGAAAGAAATATGGCTAAAATTGAGAGCTTACTGGCTCCCATCTTATTGCTGCTTCCTCTAGGTCAAAGGCTGTTTTGATGTCAAAATCAGCATCAGTGTTATGATCAAAATGATTCAAGAGGCTCACTGGCATGTAGGAGTATCTGTAGCAGGGCAAGAATTCACATATGGAAGTAGAATGATTAAATGTTACACAGACTCGACCACGCATGTGCAAATGGTGATTTTCTGTGATTTTTGATGGTCAAATCTCTAGTAATTTTTCAAATGGACAGTGAGAGAAACCCCTCTCTGCCTGCCCTGCCAACATTAAAACTTCTTAACCTAAATCCCAGGGGCAGTAGTGCTACTATTTTTTTTTTTAAAGTTGCACAACTTTTGACATAATAGCCTTTTACCAATCAGCTAAATTCTTGGGAACAACTTCTTTAAATAAAAAACCTAAGTCAGGCCTGGATGAGTTCAACCCATAGGTTACATTGTCACAAAATTATTAGTAATTGAAAGCAGAAAAATTTAATGCAAAGTGTTAGATAAGCTTAACAATAGATATTGCTACATGTAGTGCCTACAATAGCTAGCTCCTATCAAGGTGGCACCTGGGAATTTAATCAGTAGTGACATGTTGCTGCCAGTAAGTAGTTTACTTTGCTGCTCCTTCACAGTAATATTTACTGGGCTTATGTATATGTGGTCTTATTAGGGCTTTATGTAACTATGCATACTAATTTCTAATTAGACCAAATATCTTCTCTGTGGTTCAGAGGGCACATACTCTGCCCAGAATTTGGCTTTCTGATATATATAAGTAGGTGGTATTATAACTTCAGGTAAGTTGTTGCTGACTGAATGAAACACAGGGAAAATTAAGAACAATTTCCCTTTTACAGGATTCCCTTTCTGTTAAATGTAGGAGAATGTGAATATTTACATAATTATAACTTCACTCGATTGAAGGGTTCGTAGAAGTATAACATAGCTGGGAACCAGGGCTGGTGGTAGTTCAATCAAGTACTGATGAAAAGTTTTTGGAAAGTGATATGGAGCCTGTGAGAAGACTCACTGCAAATGACTTGGTCAGAGCAGCAGGAACGGAAAATTACTTTAGTTGTTGAATATTGGATACATGAAGGCAGGAAGGCCAACACAATTGCAAGGTGGGGAGTGGTTCTGCACTCCTGGAAGGGGCAGGGCCTCGGGTATGAAGGACGGGGAGCTACCTGCCCTTCCCCCGTGCTGCTGCCTACAGAGGCAGCAGCGTTGGGGCATGGTAGGTGGCAGCGGGTGCTTGCGGATAGCTAGCTTTTAATGTTGGCTCCCCGTGCGTACTGGTTCCTATCTGGCCTTCCACACACTGCTGCCTCTGATACAGAGGCAGCAAGGAGAGGGGAGGTGGGAATTGGTGCTCACTGGGTGTTGGATAATTTTTTTTTGGTGATATAAGGATAAATTATGCCTGTAATCTATTAGCTTTCTGAATTGACAGAACAGTGGATAAAGAGAAGAGTGAATAAGTTATTTGGACTTTTGAACGCTTGTTACAAGTCCCACAGATAATGATATTGATGATTATTCAAGGTTTTAATAGAAAAGGAATATAATTAAATAAGGAGGGACTCACACTGCACTTAGAGGGATGTAGATTTGCCTCTTCTCCAGAAGCAGATTATCTGTCTCCCTCATTATTCAGTCAGCATTGCAAGTGGTGCTGCTGACATTGCCACTCCTATGATGAAATCTTGGAGCAGTTCCACAGGTCAGAGCAGCAGTGCCCATGATACCAATGATTGCAAAACAGTTTCTGATCCATCTCCTGTTCTCAGCTTCTCGTACATCTTCTGAGCTGACATTTTCTAGGCATGCCTCTGTTTTTGGGGAAAGTTTGCAGTCTAGGGGTATGTCTACACAACAACATTATTTCAAAATAACTAGTGTTAATTTGAAGTAACTTAGTCGGTGTCTACACAGCAGGCAGTTATTTCAAAATACTGTCAAGCTGGAGGACTTCTTACTCCATCTCCTGTAACCCTCATTGTACGAGGAGTAAGGGAAGTCAGAGGAAGAGTGCAAGTGCTGTGTAGATGCTCCCAATTTCAAAATAAGCTGCGCAATTGACACAGCTCAATTTGTGTAGCTTATTTCGAGTTAAGCCCTGCTGTGTAGATGCACTCTGTTTCTGAGTACAAGGAAAAGTTGGGAGAGAATTATTTTCCCCATTATAAGGCTTCTTATGAGTGTGTTCAGGCCCTTTGGTCAGTTCCTGCAGATCTTGTGAGGTGAGAAAGGGTTACAGAGGGCAGTTTGCCACTTTGCAGGTGTGAGTATCCCTTTATGGAAAAGTTCTGTAGAATTCACTGAGGCTTTGTGTAAATTACTCTAAATAAATTCATTAAATGATGTAAATAGTATTATATAAGGTAAGAAAATGATGCTACTATTAAAAATAATCAACATAATCCTGTATACTGAATATTTCTACTATATACAGGGCTTGACAAACGGCGGCGAAAGCCGCTCGCCAGCTCCGCACTGCGCATGCGCGTGCCGCTGGTAAACGGGACGCATGGCTGAAATCTACTCACCACGGGCGAGTAGATTCTATAGTTTGTCGAGCCCTGACTATAAAAATCTGCACATTTGTTTAAAAATTCTAATAGGGAATAAATTATAAATGTGTAACTTCTGTTAACTCCATAGAATTTTTTGTAAGGGCTGCTCTGATGCCCTGAAGCCCAGTGCAATGATAATCTTTTTGAGAGAGAGCCTCTGTCTGGGGAAACTCATTCAAGTAGATGAGACAGGGCATTTTGGTGGTGTTAAGTAAAAACAGTTTTGAACATGCCATTTATATATGCAGATTGTTTTGCAAATCAGTAGTTTTTGAGTTTGTAGCTAATGCATCTCTTTTTATAAAAGTACTAGCAGGTTTACCCAGCATGGCTTGGATTATTAACTCTTTTTGTTTTAAATAAAAGGAAAATGTATATGATTTATTGTATTTTTCAAAAATACAGTGTTATTTTTATTAAGTTAATTTTTATTTCAGATTTCTTTGAAGAATTATTAAAATGTGCCTGTTTAATTTCTTTCAGCAATTTTTTTAAAATGGCAGTTCCATCAAAGGTATTTTTTTTCTTCATCCCTATAAATTCTTATCATTCACAATGTTTTAACAAAAAAGGGCAATAGTCAATTTGGTTTCTAATAACATTTTCTTCTAGTTTTCAAATCTTAAGCATTGATTTAGCTGTGCCAAAACAGAGTACTACTTTTCATTTTACCTCTTTTTCTGTAAAGTTTATTGAGAAGCAAGTAGGGATGTGAACAGGTAACTGGTTAACCAGTACCCAGGAGTAGCCTCCCACCCATGGCCCACCATGAACAGAAGGTCCCCACGTGGAGCTGCCAGCTCCCAGCCTGCGTGGGGCTGGGAGTGGCAGGCCCACGATAGGTTGGAGCAGCTGCTGCCTGTGGTGGGGAGGCTGCTCCGGCCCAGCTTTGCCCTCTCTTTAATTGGCTAACTGGTTAAACATAGTGTTTAACACTACATTTAACTGGTTAGCCAGTTACACGGAATTTTACATCCCAAGATGCAATTCTATTCCAGGTTCATCCTATTTTTCTGACTCCTCTTGGTTCAGTCTTTCAACATTTGCTCAGTTATGTCAATGGTGAGGACTGTACTTGATGTGGTGATTGTCTTTTTCTGTTTGGTTTTATGAGAAGCAATCCCATCCCAGGCACATCCCTTGTTCCTGGCACAACCAAACCCTTGCCTTGCTTTAAGTTGTGATAAGAGGAAGCTGTATACCAAATTTGGTGGTCCTAGCTTTTTACCATTTAGGAGTTCTTGATCAAACAGACAAACTCTTTAAAATATATAGTAGATTTTGTTCCTTTGCCACCTCTTTTCTTTCAGAAAAATGTAAGAAACTCCACAAAATAGGCTGAGATGTTTTCTGCTTAAGTGGGGAGTAGCATTCAGTGACATCCTTTGAGCAGTTGGACTAGTAACAGGAAGTTCTTGCTGACTGAACTATATCTTAGAACCTCCTGGCTAGAGAATGTTAGTACCAGCATTAGTACTTCATCTTGGGGAAAGGTTTGCCCATGCATTGTGATGGTCAGGGCTCGACAAACCGCTGTTTCTACTCACCCGTGGCGAGTAGATTTCAGCCTGTTGCTCCATGCGCCCCATTCACCAGCGCTGCGCGCATGCGCGGTGCCAGTCTGGCGCATGCGCGGTGGGGGCTGGCGAGTAGCTCTCGCCGCAGTTTGTCGAGCCCTGGTGATGGTGGTTTTTATTCCCTTTAAGATACCAAATTATGGGGATTTGATAGCACCTGTCTGTTCTGTAAAGTTTCTGTGAAGATGTCACATTATTATGTGATGCTGCAAGGAGTCAGTGATCTGCTAATGTTTGCATCATTTATTTTAAAATAATTTAAATATGTTTTTTATTTCTTGTGTTAAGTGCTAAGTAAAAAGAAAAGTCATGCTCTTCTATTAGTAACCTCTATAACCTGTTAGGACAACCAGTGGTGTACCTAGGGAGGAGCGGGGGCAGGGGGGAGTTGCCCCCAGGTGCCACTCTAGGGGGGTGCCAGTTTAGTCTCCCTCCACTCCCCCGGTCATCCCTTGGCTCACTTGCTCCTCCTCTGCTCACTGCCGCTGGCTGGAGCCTCCTCCCAGCCCTACCCTCCTCCATCTCTGCCGGCGGGTTAGTGCATGCGGGGGCCTAGCCCCAAACTGGAGAGGGTGGGGGAAGGTGCGGTACAAGCTTCCCCCCTCCGAGGGTCGGGCTCAGCCATGTGCCAGGTTTGGGGCCCCGCTGTGTGGCGGGGGGGAGGGAGGAGGGATGTGCAAATTTTGCCTTTGCCCCCGAGCACATAACACCCTCGCTACGCCTCTGAGCACAACAGTTCTATATTCTTAAAGTTGCTAGTTTAATGCAATAGGAAACTGGTTTACACACAGTATATTTATGCTGCAGTGTAAAGCTAGGTTAGTGGTACTCATGTCAACTGATCCATGTTAGGGAACCCATGGCTTGTGCGCCTACATTGTTTTTTAACCCTACCTAAAGACTTTTCTAACCCATGCTTGAACTTGAGGCTCTGGTGACTGCACTGCAGCAGGCAGGCTGAAGCAAGAGTCTCTAAGGCCAACACAAAATATGGCTACACTAGCCCTAGAACCATGATGCACTGTGGGAAAATTAGACTGCCTGCCCTGCATGTGATAGGAAGCTTGAGCAGCTGGAAACAGAGCCAGAAGCTAGAGGTGAGCCATTTCCCCCTGAATGGATCTGTGATATTGAGGGGTTTCTGGATCAGCACCCTCAGCCAGAAAGTACAGTTACTGCTGCAGGAGCTGGTTGCACTTGGATAGCAAAAGTCAGGGAGGCTTTGTGTTCTCGCATTATGGGCTTGCATGGCCCAAAGAAAGAGGAGGAATAGTATCTGTGTAAATGTGCTTGTGGGGGAAAATGGCTCATTAATTTTTTTGAGGGGGGATTGCTTGGGAGTGGTGTGGGGTTGGTTGCCATGCAATTTAAGTGCGAGTGGCATACTGAATAATGGATGTGAATGTGGGCGTAGGCAGAATGGGTTTATAGGTAGAATATATTGAAATGTGAATTGCTATATCCAGCTAAACAGGAATATCATTTGCTTAATGTTTAATTGCCCCGACCATGCTTTTAGCTGTATTATCTCAAATCACAATTGTTTGATGTGATGCAATGATGGCAATAAACTTTCTCGAAAACATAACACACTCTATTTGCAAACATGTCTTAAAATAGCACAACACTCATGGCATTGGGCAGGGTAGCTGCCATTTCAAACCCCACAAACAAACAAAGGGCAGGAAATAGAGAATACCTGACACAATCCCCTTACTACTGCATGCCCATGATCTCATTCTCTTTTTTCTTCTTTCTGTGCTTCCTCCTCATTTGGGGGTAAGGAAGAGGGGTTGAGGTTACCAGTGGAGAGGGTTTAAAGAAGGAAAGGTGCATGGGGTTTTGCTGCGCTGCCCAGCTGCTCATGAGTTCTGAATGCATGTGCCAGGTGTCCAAGCTACTGCTGGAATGAGGGTGATCATGCTGTAGTGTGGGGGATGCAACAGGAGACTGCTCTGGCAGCTATTATAGATAAGTGATGCTGAAACAGTTCTCTCTCTTGACCTTTGTCATCCTCCTTTTACCACAATTCCTTTTCCAGGAAATGCTTTGCAAGTGCCGGCTCCCTTGAAACTAAGGATGTTAAATATCAACAAATTTACTCATAGAGTACTAGTCGATAGGCATTTCTGCATTCCTCTTTTGAAATGTACAAGAGCCCCAGTGGGGGCTTTCGTGCATTTCAAAGGAGGAATGCGGAACTCCACATGCAGCCTGGGGCCAGTGGAAAGTCCCGCTGACTCCAGGCTGCACGTGGCGTGCCAGCTTTCAAATGTACAAGAGTCCCCAGTGTGGGCTTTTGTGCATTTCAAAGTGGAGGCACCCTCATAGAGCCTGGGATTAGCGGGGGACTCAAAGTCCCCTGCTGACCTCGGGCGCCATGCTGCGCTGCCATTTTGAAATACCACGCGGAGCCCGGGGTCAGCTTGGGACTCTCTTGCTGACCCTGGGCTCCACACAAACGCTGTGGCGGCATTTCAAAGGGGCAGCACTGCACAGCTGAACCCTGGATCAGCTGTACAGTGCTGCCACTTTGAAGTACCCCTTCTTCTCCCCCCTTTTGCTGCCTCTATCTGATAGAGGCAGCAAGGGGGGGGGGGAATCGACTAGTCCTTAACATCCTTACTTGAAACCCCATCTTCTGTGGGGTGGCAAGCTTCAGCCTCTCCTCCCACCTGTCAGCATATTATTGTTCAAGTCTCTTCTCCCTGGGCTTCTGATACAGGACCTTCTGCTCTGTCCTCCCAAGAACATGGGCCATAACTTCATCACAGAAATACTTTTTGGAACTATCCATGACTGCCAATTGGGTCAGGGATGGAGCTCCTGAAGAACAGCAGGCAGTATTGGTTGAAGGTCCTGAGACAGGGCAAGAAACGGAGGGTTATTTTCTAATGCTATTCAATGGAAGAGCACAGAATTAATTACTGTGGAATCTCAATGACAAAAAATGTAAGATTTCTAAATTGAACCAAAACATATTGTAAGGACAGTGCTTAATTTGTGCCAGGGCTGAGGCTTGGCACCTCTAAGCTTGACAGTTCATGGGCCTGGCACCTCAGAGCTCGGCATGTCAATGTATAAAAGTAAAAAAATCTGGCTTGAGCCATGGCACCTAATTATTTGAGCCCCAGCTGGCACCTCTTTCATTACAAATTAAGTGCTGTGTAAGGTGATGTTTCAGTCCTCATACCATCTCTGGATACTGCCTTGTTAATTGCAGTTACAGAAGTACAGAGGCCATAATAAGTTTAACCGTTTTTCTGTTCATAATAATTTCCTAACTAATTGCGATATGGAGGGGGGTAAGGGGAATATAATTCCCCTGCTGCAAAAGGCTTTTTCTGTCATTTCTGGCCTTTCACCTATTTTTGTGGTCCCCCCTTGGGCAGATGTTTCTCCAAGTTGCTGGTGGGGGAAACCTGCAGTTTCTGCAGATGAAGTATGCAAACAGCACATTTGTGACTGGAGTAGAGGAATCAGCTATATGGGTACCTACAAAGTGCACCTTTTCCTTCAGTGTGACTATCTGGACTAAGGATGTTAAGGACTAGTCGGATAGTCCAGTCAACTAGTTGATTTCCCCCCCCCCCCCGTTGCTGCCTTTATCAGATAGAGGCAGCAAAGGGGGCAGAAAGAGGGGGTACTTCAAAGCAGCAGTTTTGCATGGAGCCTGTACCCGGGCCCTGGGCAGCGCTGCCGCTTTGAAATGCCGAGGCTGCATTGCAAAGGGGCAGTGCCGCACAGCACCGGGGAAATGCCGTGTGGAACCCAGGGTCAGCTGGGGAGTCCACAGCTTATCCTGGGTTCTGCGGAAATGCCAGGCAGAGCCTGGGGTCAGCTGGGAAGTCTCCATGAAGTTAAAGTCTCCATGAAGTCAGCTGGCCTCAGGCTCCATGAAGGTGCTTCTGCTTTGAAATGCACAAGAGCCCCCGCTGGGAACTCTTGTACATTTCAAAGCTGGCATGCCTTGTGCAGCCTGGAATCAGTGGGACTTCTCACGGGCCCTGGGCTGCACACGGAGTTCCGCATTCCTCCTTTGAAATGTACAAGAACCTCAGGAGGGACCCTTGTACATTTCAAAGGAGGAATGCGGAAGTGCCTATCGACCAGTCGAGTAGTCGATGGAAATTCCATTGACTACTCGACTAGTAAATTACTTGCTATTTAACATCCTTAATCTGGACTCCCTGCTTCAGGAAAAGTTTGCAGCTATCAGCAGCCAGGATTGGATCAGAATCCACAAGTGATTAACATGATGCTGCATTAGCTCACACATGGCTTATTCTCTTAATGCTGCATGCAAACCTTCTGCAATCGACAGCTTTCCTCCACATAGCCCACTGCGTGGTCCCGGGGGAAAAAAACCTGACACCCACTTGTACTTTGGAGAAATGAATTTATGACTGACAGACTGCGTGGACTACCTCTCACTGAAATAGACTAGATTTGGCAATAGAATACTGGCTGCCAAACAAACACACTCAGTTCACTGTTTATAGGTGACCCACATATAGACACAGGATGAGTTATTAAAAAGTGGCAAATTTCTTATTATTGAAAGGAAAGCATGACCCTAGCAAACATTTGTGACTGAACTGTTAATGACTTTTACAGATGTCGTTGAAATTTTAAGTTGCCTTTTGAACTCAATATGTTGCAGGGGAGGGAAAACACCAAAGGGCTATGATACAATCAGCAATTAGTGGCCCCACACTGGTAGCCAGGTCTTGTCACTTTTGCACGGCTTCTTAGAGAAATCCCACCCATTACTGTAATAGAACATTGTAAACACACTTACCAGGTTCTGGGGCAGCTTCTTTCTCCACTGGGTTTGCTGCAGGCTCAGTAGCAGGCTGTTCTTTGAGGGAGGAAAGGGTTTGTGGACAAATTGCTCTTCTGAGATGAGACTGAAAATTTGTTCTTCATCCTGATTCACATCCTGTTCTGGAACTGGTTTAATGAAAAAAGTCACTTCACGCTCCTCACTGGGAGCAGCAGTGTGTGTGTGTGTGTGTGCGTGCAGGGGAGGAGGCAGCTCCATGGGAGCCGGTATGTGTGGGGATCCATCTTAAGTCAGCTGCCCACGCGCACCAGCTTCCGCCTGCCTTCCTTCCCCTCCATGCTGCTGCCTCTGATACAGAGGCAGCAGGGGGGAGGCTTGCATGTAACCATGAAGGTTAACTGATGAGCATCAGTTAATCATGTTAATGGTTACATGTTCACATCCCTAGTGGACTCTGTTGAAAATTTGGGCGTAACAGCATGTTTAGAATTAAGCTAATTCTCATAAGTCCTGATGATTGGAGGAGATGCACATATTGGGAGAAGAAGGGATTATTATTTCTAGGACACAGATTAGCAACAGTGAATCCTTAGAAAGAATAAGACTGAGAGAAAGGACTCCGTGTATAATGGTGAGCCGATGCACTGGAAGAGAAACATAGTGTCATCAGATAGAGGGCTTGGTCCTTCTGCAGATTCTCTGTCCCAGAGGATTTTGAAAACTCTGAAAGACTTTTATGGAGTTTCCACATTCTTACTGAACATTTTCCAAACAGGTGCCTTTTGGGAGCTATAGTTTAAGGGAGTAAAATCAAAATAGCAGATTACCATTACGGAAGACTTTTTCCTGTTGTTTGCATGTGGAACACCGCTCTTCTTTTGAAAATAGCTTCATTAATTGTGTTAATTCTGTGTTGAAAGTGCAGTTCTGTCTTGGTTACATTCGTCCATTTAAAAACGATTTTTGAGCTTAAGTGATGACACTTTTTAACCTCAGAAATTAATTGTTATAGTAGTTACAGAATAGAAAGGATCAAAACTTCTGGGTAGAAAACTGGCTTCAAAGCAGGACACGAAGTGCAGCTGTCGTACATTTTTTATCAAAGTAAGAAGTAGTTCTGAATGTAGTACCTCAAGGTTCAGTGTTAAGACCTCTGTTCATAATACAAAAAGTTGATCTAGATGAAAACATTGAAAACACAACCTCCAAAGTTTGCAAGGGATATTGATAATGCAGACTGAGCAAATAAAGAGGAGCACTGAAACCAGATGCAGAGTTTGTGTTTTATATTATTTATCTAGCAGATGGCAAATGCAGTTCAGTGTTAAAAAAAATCAGTCTGGGAGCAAGGAATCAATCCTCTAGTGCACTGATCAAGAAAGGGATTTGGGTGTTACCATGGAAAAATTAATGAAGCTGGCAATCCATTGCACAGTGGCATTAAAAACAAAACAAGATACTATGTTATAACAGAAGAGTGCTCAAACACAAAAGAGGTGATATTGTCGCAATATAAGCTACTTCATAAACCCCATCAGGAACTGTGCATTATATTCAAAAAACGAGAGTTAATTTAACACACAGATAAATAGTTGAGCATCCAGGAATGTGAAAATGAAGATTTAATGTTAAACGCTGAAACGTAACTCTGCTCTCCTGTTTTTTGCCTTAATGTATGGTCTCTGTATCATCATAAATGGCCAGTTAATAAAATATATTATACAATCTGAAATTTCCTATACAACATAAAGTTACGGTACAGTAAATGCAAGATTCTTTTTGTTCTGGCATGGTTTTTAAGGCACTGGTCCTTCAAGGAGTACAGTATGGGCTCAGGGGTTTGCTTCTGCAGAACTCATTGCATGATTGGGGGCCCAGATTTGAAGATGTGCAATGCAAGTCAATTTTGAACAAAATCAGCTTAGCAGTTTTAAAGTCATGAATATTTCAATTTAAGCATTTTCATGGTGCTTTGAATTGAATACTTTTGAAAATGTAGGCCTGAATTGATCTTGCTGAGTTACTTAGCAAGTCAGTAAGGGTTAGACTCTAGGGGATCTTGATATCCAGACTAGGGATGTTAAAGACTAGTTGACTATCTGATAAGCATTTGCTTATCGGATAGTCTTTTGACTAATTGACTAGTTGATATCCTCCCCCCCCCTTTGCTGCCTCTATGACATAGAGGCAACAAAAGGGGGGGAAAGGGTACTTCAAAGTGGCATTGCCGCACAGTGGCGCTGCCACTTTGAAACCCCAAAGCAGCTGCTGCACAGCTGATCTGCGGATGAGCTGTGTGGCGGACTGTGCCTTTAAAACACTGCCTCCATGCATTTCAAAGGGGCAGCTGCCGTGGAGCCCAGGGTCAGTTGAGGACTCCCAGCTGACCCCAGGCTCCCTGTGGCATTTTCCCAGAACCCGGGATTAGCTGGGGAGTCCCCCGCTGACTCCGGGCTCCATAGCTTTGAAATGCACAAGAGTCCCCACTGGGGACTCTTGTGAATTTCAAAGCAGGTACCCGCGTGCAGCCCTGAGTCAGCAGCACACTGGGCTGTAAGCGGAGTTCCTCATTCCTCCTTTGAAATGTAAAGGGGCCCGAATGGGGCCATACTACTTATGTACAAGAACCCCCTGAATGAACCATACTACTTATCTAAAAATTTATAAAATTTTGTGTTAGTGCTACTAATTTGTGGATTTCAAGATGGGAAAGATGCTTTCACGGGATCTAGGGTAATTTTATTTGAAAAAATCTTTACTACTTTTGTCAAAATATTGTGACTGTAGGTGTTTAACAAGTTTTCTTTACATTTGTTTTGCAGAACAGATATCATAGATTAGGGATGTAAGCAACTAGTTGACTACCTGATAAGCATTTGCTTATCGGGTAGTTGAGTAGAGATTCAGCTAGTTGCTCCCCCCACTCCTTGCTGCCTTTATCAGAGAGAGGCAGCAAGGGGGAGGGGAGCAGGAGCTGGTGCAGGGAGAGCCGGCTTAAAAGCTGGTTCCCCGAGCACCGTCTCTGTGGGGGGGCAGAGGAGACAGAGGCATAGCGGGTGACTGGTCGTGAGTCAGGAATCACCTGATTCCTGGTGCACACCCAGTTCCAGATGCTGTGCCTCTGCTTTTTAAATGTATTAAGAACCACCAGGCTCACGCCTGGTCTCCGCCCTACGCCTGGTCCCCATGCTACGTCTCTGCACTGTCTGGAAGGGACCTGGGACAAACAATACCTCCCCCACCAAAGAGCCACAGTCACTTGAGAGTTGGGAGGGGAGCAGTGAGTAGTTTCACCTGTCTGGAAAGCAGGACCACTCTTACCTGTATTGGTAGCCCTTTGATTTCATGCTGAATGAGGAACTGGAAAAGGGGACTTTTGTAGCAAGTTCCTTCTGCTTGTATGGAAGTAGCCTAATCCCTTACTCTGGGGCATATGTGGAGGGGGCGAGGGACAATGACATGCTAGATCCAAGGGCTCCTCTGGCATGGAGGGAGGAGACTGGTAGTGGTCCTCTCTGCAGCTAGGAGATCAAAGGCTCATTCCACAGCTGGTGAAACCAGATTTGGCTCTTACTTTTCTTTCCCAAACCCTCAGGCAGCTGTGCCTATCTGGAGATTTAAGAGATGTCCAGGACAGCCAGATGAGAAAGGGCTAATCCCTGGCTGCTGTCTCAGTGATCTGTCCGTTTCTGGAGGAGGGAGTGGATGTATCTGTAAGGAGTAAATTGGAAAATTACATTTGTCTAACAGCAGGGAGCTTCAGGCGTTCCCTGATGTGATGTCCACAGCGCACAGAAGATCGTATTGAAAGCAGGCAGGGAGGTGAGAATCTTGAGGCCTCTTCAACTGCCCTCTGGTTAAAAAACCAAACCAAACCCATGGTTGTTGACTTTAGCCTTCACTCCTTTTTGCTAGCTGAGTAAGGGTTAGTCTGGGATATAATTCGACTTTCAAGGAACACTGTCAGCTTGAGTCCCCTTAAAAAGGAATTAAAAGTAGTTTAAGGAACCACATTTACCCCAAATTCCTCAATCAATTTCTGAAGGTTTTAGAATCACATTTTCCTGTGTTGTTGTTTTTTTTAAACAATTCTTCTCTTCTGTTGTTGGGTGATTCACATGCACAGGGGAAACTGACTGACTATGCTAATAGAAGAATGAAACTGACTCTGTGGGAAAGGTCTGATTTTCAGTCAGACCTCCATTTGAAACTAGTGGGAACCATGGGAACATATTGCCTCTAAAAATCAGGCCCAAAATGCTGTCAAATAGGCACAGTAGATAAAATGGAAAAAAATAATTGTAGGCATTCCTTGTAGCAATGGTATCTACTTGTCTAGGTCTATATGTTTCCCACTCCAGTGTAGTGTCTATGCACCTCACAGTGCTCCCGAGAACTCTAGGAAAGGATCCATATTTTACAGATAGAGAATCTGAGATACATATAGAGATAGTGGCTTGCTCACAGTTACATAGAAAGCCTTTAGCAGAAGGTGGAATTGAAGCCAAATCTCCTGAGTGCTAGGCCAGTTTCCTAGCTCCAACACTTTTCTTCCCTTAGGCTTGCTATCAGAAGTATGACTGTAATGCCTAAATTTGGCTATCTATATAGTTCAGTATTACGTTCAACTGTTCAGTGTTTCATGTTGAAAATACACAACTCTGTTAAAAAATGCCCAGTCTTATCCGGGGCTTTTTGTGGCCCTCTTGGCTCTGATCTGTATTGCCCCCTCAAGTAACTGTATTTAAACACAAGTAGAAAATGTTTACTTAATTGTGACTTGCAAATACAGTCTCTGAGCTATGCTGTGTAACTTTTTTTCTTTTTTCGCCCCTGAAGTAGTTCAATGAGCCCTGGCACAGCTGCCTCCTATTGCTTCCCCTGCACCCCAGAAACCACATCATAAGCCAGCTGTTCTCTTGAACAGCTGCTGTCCATTCTCTGCGGCATATGCTCAGCAGCTCTCCCACTGGCCTCTTGCTACAGTGCAGGGTATAGCCTGCTAAGCCATAGCTTTTCCTAGCCTATCCCATTTTAATAATAATGCCAGAAATCCAAGGCCTGCAGGACTTGACTTATCCTGTATGAGTTGGCTGTAGCAGTAGTATAGTATGATAAGTAAGGGTTAACTTACTTTCTAGAAAATTAAATGTTTTTAATATCTTTTTTAGAAATTATGCAAGACCCTATGATGAAATCTTCAGTTGGGTCAGTACACAGTTGGGGTCTGTGACTCAGTGCCTTGTGAGGACCTAAGTAAGTCCAAAACTGCAAGACCCAGCTAACTGACATTTTGGATTAAGGAAACAGGAGAAAACAGGCTTCCTGGTACCCAACCTCAAAGTTCCCGCTTTTTCTGTGTCCGGGAACGAGTCCAAGGGGACATCAGGTGATTTTATTCATGCATATTCAAAGGATGTCCCAATGTCACCATCCAGTCAAGTAGGTGTACCCACAACATCTCAGGGTGCAGAAATCTATTTTTTGGTTAATTTGGAGGCTGGGTATTATGACACAAAAAGAGGGATAAAAGTTATGGAATAAGGAAGCTCAGGGCTCAAGCACAGCCCTATCTCCTTCCTTATCAAGTATTTCTTCCTTTCATTTAAGCTATTTGCGTCACTTTACTTATTCTGTCTAAGTATTTGCTTCTAAGTTTTCCTCATTCCACCTTGCACCAAAGTCCCACAGGCAGAGGGAGGCTGACCCTTCCACGCTCGGCCTTCAGGGAAAAGGGTATGTGAGTATGGTATTGTAGTAGGTAACTCTCTACCTGTATACTTAGACAAGCACAAATTATATAACCAGATTTTTGTTAATGTTACCTCAGAGGTGATTCAGTCAATGTGTATGATAGGTGCTGCATGCTTTGTTTTGTTTGCCATCTTAACACCCACCATGATAAAACTTGTTTTAATTTGGTACTATCCTCATTGCGAGTGTGGCTGCTGTTGTGGACCCCCAGATCCACCTCCAGGAATAGAACTCCACAGTTCTCCAATATTGTAACCTGGGGTACGGAGGTCAAAACTAGAATCTTCTAGTCAGATCGACAAGCCTTTCCCCACATAAATTCCATTGTACTTCTTCCCCGGGCTACAAGGGGAAGGAGGTTTGCTCCTTTTTATTACTTGTCTGGCTATTAGGAAGCACCTTGCAAAGGGGGGTGCCACTCTCCAATGCAGGCACCAGGAGTGGCTCAGGGAAGGATAAAATGAGGAAGAGAGGAGAACTAGTGACAAGTGTCTTGGTTCTATGCCCCAAGCCTGGGCACAGCAGCTCACTTACGCCAGCTGGCAAATGTCCCTCTAAGGCAGTTGTGGATAGCTAGAGTGCCATGTGCTCCAACTGCAACTTCATCCGTTGCTGCCCACTGTAGCAGGAGTGTAGGGAAGGATGCACTGGCCCTACCCTTGCTAGAGACTCCCACATGCTGAGGGAATCCCTAACGGAGGTATGCGGGGTGATTTCCATTCACTTTGTGCTGATTGAGTCTCACAAAGGGAGGAAACTGGGGCAGCAAATGTACCAGAAAGAATTGCATCTACTTGACCTTTTTGAAATAATGCTGGTCCTGCAGGCTGAGAAGCTGGACCAATGGTGTAGTCTGTCTGGCTGTTTTATCTTATCAGTGAGTGAATTTAAAAAAATTAGAGATGCCATTAGCTCTGAGTCAGTTGGAGTCAGTCAGTTCTCCCTATTTGCAAAGCTGGCAGCCTGCCCACCAACTGCAAGAATTAGAAATTAGCTAACTATATTACCTGTGACTATAATGGGCAGTGAGGCAGGTGCACATTTCTTATTATGCAGAGTCTGTGCTGGATAGGGTGACCACATTTCCCTATGCCGGCTGTGGGACACCTGGTAAAATTGCTCATATGCAAGTGAGTTCAACATCAATCAATCAGAACTGTGCGATACAAACGTTCAAATTAACATCAAGTTGGCTGAGTCCCTATTAAAAAGAAATACGGTGTAGTTGGTTTTTTTGTATTTCTCTTCTTATCTTTAAGGCTTTTGGGTTCACATGAGGAGAGATGACTCTCCCTCCCTCCCTCCCTCCCTCTTCCTCCCTCCCTTTCTCTGCCTCTCTCCCTCCCTCCCTCCCTCCCTCTCTTTCTCTCTCTCTCCTTCTCTCTCTCTCTCTCTCCCCCTCCTCCCTCCCTCCTCTCCCTCCCTCTCTCTCCCCCCCCTCCTCTCCCTCCCTCTCTTTCTCTCTCCCTCCCTCCCAGCTGAAGGAACTAACCATACTGATGGAGGCAGGGCTGGATTAAGGGGGGGGCTAACCAGGCAGCTGCCCGGGGCACCAACCTCTGGGGAGTGTCTGATAGCAGCTGTAAGGGGCGCCGTGCGCCCAGGGCCGGGGGCCACGCGGTGCTCCTTAGAGCTGCCATCAGGCACTGCGTGCCCGGGGCCGGGGGCCGCACGGCGCCCCTTAGAGCTGCCATCAGGCGCTGTGCACCCGGGGCCAGGCGCGCGTCGCCTGATTGCAGCTGAAATGTGCACAGCGTGCCAGGGGGCAGGGCCATGCATGCGTCGCGCGTCCGCTGCCCGGGGCACAGGAATGGCTCGAGCCGGCCCTGGATGGAGGGGTGGGGAGACAGAAATACTGGACAACTTGTCTGTTTTTAAGAACACCTGCAGGAGAGCTTATATATAGGACTGTCTCTTAAAAACGGGGACTTCTGGTCATTCTAGAGCTGGAGCACAACTGTAAATTCATGACTTTAAAAAAAAAAACCTTTTGAGAATATCAGTAGAGATTAACTGAAGCTTTGAAAACAAACATTTCTCCTTAAGGATAAGCATTCTGGCTGAATGGGATTATTGGCTCTAGAGTCTAGATCAATAGTGGGCAACCAATCGAGTTCTACATGTGGCCCCTGAGACCTTTTTTTTATTGTTGCTCATGCAAAGGGTTTCCAGATTCCGCTGGTTTCCATCTGTGTAGTTTTCTTCCTATTGGTAGTACTAAATTGATATGCACATAAAGCAAGGGCACATGAAGTGAGGCATGTGCTGATTGCACACAGCATTGACTATGAGAGCCATGCGCTCCCTCTGCATCCAATCAAAGCACTGCTATGGTTCAAGCCTCACACTCTGCAAATTCTAGGTATGCAAGCACAGTTAGCAAGATTACCCTATTCTGGGAGACTGCCTTGGTTACGATAATCTTGTGGCCCAATGAGATGAAGGGGGGCTGCTCATGCACCCCATTCACTAATTTAGGTTGCCCATCACTGGTCTAGATTATTAGTTAACAAGTTTCTGCATAGGCTGGAGATATGTTTCAATGGGCTTTGAATTAATCAGTAACATTGGTTTTGTTTGAAAAGCATAATATCGTAAACATTTCTAGAAACACCATATAAATCTGTTCTTTCTGTTCTGTAATTTATTGGAGTCATTAGAATTCATTAAATAACTTGGTCTGTCTTTTATTTTTCTCTTGTTTCTCCCACCTCTGACATTTATATCACTGCTTATTTTGTTACTATTCTAGTTTCTATTGATTATTTAATTATGGTTTTCAAAAACTGCCCTTAAGAGTTGACCAGATTTAAAGTGTATTAGTATATATAAGAAAGATTTTGCACAAATCTAATCCATCTCCACCACTGTTCTGACTGTCCATGTTTCAATAATATTAGCTCTAACATTACTTATTTCCTCCTTCTGTATTTGGAAAAGGATTTTAGTCATACAACATTTTCATGTATGCATATTTTATATGTACTATAAGAACAATCAGTGAAACTTGGTTAAATTATAGGTCAGATGAGGAATTCTAATGACCAGGGCTCGCCAAGCGGCGGCGAGCCCTGCTCGCCAGCTGCGCGATTCTGCGCTCTGTGCATGCGCAGATCGTTCTTCGCATGTGCAGATCGCTCTGCGCTGGCTCTTCTGAGGTGTAATCTACTCGCCACGGGCGAGTAGATTACATTATTTGTCGAGCCCTGCTAATGACATTGTAAACAATATGGGTGAAATCTGAGTTTGTAAAAATACCAATGCCTCTGGATTTAACACTTGCAAGTTGCTATCATTAATGTCATGAACTAATTTTCTTACTTAGAATTAGCTTAGGTGTGATTTTTTGGAAAAATTGAAGGGAGTGTCATTCTTTATGTGAAATAAGTAATAATTTAAGATATTTTATATGATGAATCCTTTTCTTTGGATTAGGCTGGCTAGGGTCTTGATTCCCTCAAGTGAAGCCATCAAAAGTATGCTTAGCATATGTTTCTCTAACCACATTAAAATGTGGATGAGTACTACAGTGTTTGTAAAACGTGTAAAGTAAATGGTACGTTGTTAGCTATGTCAAGTGAGGTATAGGTAGTACTTTGGTGCTCTTTAAATTAAAACGTAAATTAAATAGTAAAGGAAATAGAGATTCAGATGTCTTATTTCCTTACCAACTTTTTTACCATCTATTTATTTTTTAATTTTAAAGAGGTGTGAATTGTTTAAAAAAAATGCTTGGTGCGAGAGACCAGAGCAGCATAAACATTAAGGCCTGTGCTTTGGGGAACTACGTCTCCTGAGCTTATTTTTCTATAGTTAATGTTGCTGAATCATTAAGCCTTATCATTTCAAGATCTAAGGTATAGTTTTTGAGTGCACATTTAGAGGTCTTTTTTGTCAAGGTATTCCAGAGACAGAGATCTCCCTTTTCCCTCTCCATAATTATTTTCAAAAATTTAGTGTGTCTCAAAGAATCCTGAAAAGAATGTTAGTACAGTGGAGTACGGATTAACTGACATGTGGTTATCCGACACTCTGCTTTATCCGACCCTGCAGCTCCCAGGGACTTTGTCCCCGGGAGCTGCAGGGTCGGATACAGCGCGGCGGCCCCGCTTGCTGCCCCGTCGCTCTCTCGGAGAAGCTGCTGCTGCTGCTGCCCGGAAGCGTCCCGGCAGCAGCTGCAGCAGCTTCTCCAAGAGAGCGGCGGAACAGCTGATGCTGCTCCTGCGCCGGACGTCCCCCGCAGGAGCGGCATCAGCTGTTCCTCGCTCTCTAGGAGAAGCTGCTGCAGCTGCTGCCGGGATGCTTCCAGGCAGCAGCACCTTCTCCTGGAGAGCGAGGAACAGCTGATGCTGCTCCTGAGCGGGAAGACCCCCCACAGGAGCGGCATCAGCTGTTCCGTTGCTCTCTACAGAAGAGTCCCTATCTGCCGACATATTCAGTAATCCGACCATGTGTCGGTCCCGTTTAGGTTGGATGACAGGGACTCTACCATACTACAAGAAAAAAAAAATCTACAAAACCCAGGAAATCCAGTTAAGATGCTTCTTCACACACAATACAGTCCTACAAATTTTAATTCTTACTTTGTGATTTCAGTATCTTGTTGTATAGCTCTAGGAATAAGGACTAAACTTTAGGAAATCCCCTTGTGCATTGTTAGCCTCTTTAATTGTGATTGTGGAGCTGGAATCAAGGAGAGGCAGGTTAGAGTGTCCAAAGTGTCCCCAATTAGCAATTACTCCTTATATTGTGAAGCTACTTTAGTCATGTTGAGGGCTACGTTAGGAGAGACAAGGTAAGTGAGGTAATATTTTTTTACTGAATCAGCTTCTGTTGGTGAGAGAGACAAGCTTTCAAGTGTATGTGGAGTTTTTCTCAGGTAAGTTCAAGAGCTTGTTTCTCTCATCAACAGGGGTTATTCCAATAAAAGATATTACATCACCTACCTTGTCTGTCAAATACACTGTGACCATCATAGCTACAACAACACTGCGTATGCTGGTAGGTGTCCTGATTGGGAATTAAGGTGGCACGGGAATATAATGGCATGTTTTGTTAGTACCTTCCCCAAACCAAAAAACAAAACAAAATAACCCCCCCAAAACCCCCGCATTTCTACAGGCAACTCTTATTACCTTGCAGCCTTAATTAATTTCTCTTATACATATGCATTAAGACACAAATCAAAACTCCGTCCAAAGTATGCTTCAAGTTATCATCATCATCATCAACAATCATGGGCTCAACGCCCATTGGTGTCCAATGCCTCCCTCACTATTTCCTTACATCTTTCCCTGTCCAGTGCGGAGTGGCTTAGTTTCTGTAGACTAGCTCCACACCAATCTACTGTACCATCTACCCATTCTCTGTGGGGTCTGCCTTTCCTATTTGGACCATCCATTATGCCGAATACCAACGTCTTAACTTTTCACTCGTTGTTCATTCTGAAAATATAGAATCATAGAGCTGGAAGAGACCTCAGGAGGTCATCAAGTCCAGCCCTCTGCCCAAGGTAGGACCAATCCCAACTAAATCAACCCAGCCAGGGCTTTGTCAAGGTGAGACTTAAAAACCTCTAGGGATAGAGATTCCACCACCTCCCTACGTAACCCATTCCAGTGCTTCACCACCCTCCTAGTGAAATAGTTTTTCCTGATATCCAACCTAGACCTCTCCCACTGTAACCTGAGACCATTGCTCCTTGTTCTGCCATCCGTCACTACTCTGAACAGACTTTCTCCATCTTCTTTGGAACCTCCCTTCAGGAAGTTGAAGGCTGCTATCAAATCCCCCCTCACTCTTCTCTTCTGCAGACTAAACAAACCCAATTCCCTCAGCCTCTCCTCATAGGTCATGAGCTCCAGCCCCCTGATCATTTTTGTCGCACTCCGCTGGACCCTCTCAATGCATCCACATCCTTTTTATAGTGGGGGGCCCAGAACTGGACACAATACTCCAGATGTGGCTTCACCAGATCTGAATAAAGGGGAATAATCACTTCTCTAGATCTGCTGGCAGTGCTCCTCTTAATGCACCCTAATATGCCATTAGCCCTTTTGGCTACAAGGGCACACTGTTGACTCATATCCAGCTTCTCATCCACTGTAATCCCCAGGTCCTTTTCTGCAGAACTGCTCCTTAACTAGTTGGTCCCCAGCCTGTAACAATGCTTGGGATTCTTCCATCCCAAGTGCAGGACTCTACACTTGTCCTTGTTGAACCTCATCAGATTTCTTGTGGCCTAATCCTCTAATCTGTCCAGGTCACTCTGGACCCATATGCCCGTGTAGCTGTAACTTCCATTGTATAACCTTCTGCAGTAGGTTCTCTTTTGGCTGTATCTTCCTATATAATTCTTCGTTGGTGACCTTCTGCATCCATCCTATTCTTAGGATCTTTCTATAACAAGTCCTCTTGAACGCCAATATCCTTCTCTTCAAATCTTTCGTTATCACTCATATCTTGCATCCGTACAACATGCTGCTAAATACACACGTTTTCAAGACGCTGAGCTTTGTTCCTAAGCTAATCACTTTACTTTTCTAGATCTTATCCATCGCCTTCAAACTCACTCTTGCCTTCGCTATTCTAGTCACTATTTCTTTCTTACAGTCTAGATCATATGTCATGTTGCTCCCCAAATACACGAATGATCTTGTATAAAATGTGTTGCAATTCTAATCAGAGACATCTCAAAATGTTACAGATTTGGATGTTAGTTGAAAAGCTGAATGGAGAGCTGTTTCAAGGCTCCAAATTCTGTTTCTTTATTGCAGGGGTGGAGAACCTCAGGCCCAGGGCCGTATGTGGCCCTTGAAGCTCAGGGGTTCCCCCAGCATTGGGGAGCCCGCGCTGGTGCTCCAGCTGCTCTGCTGCCCCACCGTGGGGCTGGAGCACACAAAATCTTCTAAGCTGGGCCCCACCTTGGCTCTGGTATGCAAGGGGAATGTGGGGAGTGTCTTTTTCCTCAGCTGGGGGCTCTGTCAGTGAGGGGTTTTTTTGGTTTGTATTTTTGCTTCTCACTTGTGTAGTCCCCGACTGTTTTTTTTCTGTGGGTCAGTGGCCCCTGACCCCAAAAGAGGTTCCCAATCTCTGCTTTAAGGAGAACAAAAGTTTAAAAGAGCTAAGCTTCATGCTGAGATATATCTCACTTTCACGCTAGGGATGTAAAAGGGTAGTTGAGTTGACTACTCGCCTTCCCCTTCCCCCTTGCTGCCTCTCTATCAGAGGTAGCAAGGGAGGGGGAAAGCAGGAGCTGGTGCTGGGGAGAGCCAGATTAAAAGCTGGTTCCCCCCAGCACTGTCTCTGTGGTGTGTGTGTGTGGGGGGGGGGTGAGAAGGGGGGCAGGGGAGGCAGGAGCACTGCGGTTCTGCCTGGCTCTGACTACATTTAAAAGGCAGAGGCACAGTGTAGGACCTGATGAGGGCCAGGATGGTGCGAGCCGGGAATGAAGAGCCAGGTGGCTCTTACTACATTTAAAAGGCAGAGCTGCAGTGGCCTGGGCCCAGCGCAAGCCTGGCTTGCTCTGTGTCCCGGACCTATTCCTGCTACGGCTCTGCAGTTTAAATGCAGGAGCTGGGCTACCTACGTGCCTGGCTCTTAGTACATTTAAACTGCAGAGTTGCAGTGGCCCCTTATCGACTAATCGTGTATGTGATACAAACTGTATCGCATACATGATTAGTCATTTACTCACTACTTAACATCCTTACTGCATACCACAGAATGTTTTTACCTTTTCCCTTAAACAAACAAAAACCAGCCCTTACAACTACAATGAAAAAACACATCTATATCAAAATAGGTTTTTAGGTTGCAAAGTTAAAGGCTTGAAAGCTAGGAAATGACAAATGTATGGTTGTTTGTACAACCTTAATCCTGGAGCCTTGTGATTAAAGCTGCATGTCTGTCAGGTCAGTCAGATTCCAGGACTGTCTGTTATCTCTGACTTCTGCAGCGTCCAGTGTGGCTGACTCTGGAGCTGCCCAGCAGATCAGGCAGCTTAAGGGCCAGCTGCACTGGCCACTGCTGGGGCAGTTTGGGGGCTCAGGGCTGGGGTAGAGGGTAGTTCCTGGCCAATGAGAGCTGCAGAGATGGAGACACACATCATTCCTCACATGGACATAAAACATTAGAGGGAATACGCCCCATGGTACCTCCGGATGGTTCAGATTTTAGCTGAGGTATACAGTACAAGTCATGGACAGGACACAGGTCATGAATTTTTTATTACTGTCCGTGTCCTGTCCATGACTTTTACTAAAAATATGCATGACTAAAACATAGCCTTAATTATGATGATAGTCTGTAACTATATCATCACATGCTGTTTTTTTTTCCACAGGACCCATGCCTCAATCAGCCAGAGGATGGATTGTGCTCGTTAAATGAATAGCTATTGAATATTTATTGAATATTTAGGCCTTATTTACTGCACATAGTTCAAATCATGTATTGCATATAGAATTGTTAATCATTTTCCTTATAGGCTTTTCTGTGCTGCTCATCAACAGAGTATCACGGGGCATCACAGACATTAATGAATTTATTTTTACAACACTGCTGTCAAGTAAGGTTGACTTATTATCCTCATTTTATAGCTAGAGAATTGAAGTACAGAGATTGAGGTCAAAATTGTCAAGAGCATCCACTAATTTGGGTGCCCAATTTGAGATCCCTGTGGCCTGATTTTAGTGCACTTTGCATTTTTAAAATGCTTTATGTTAGAGACGTAAATATCCATTTAAAAAGTTAATCAGTTAAATGATATCATTGTAATAATTTAACCAGCTAACTGTGTGGCTGGGGTCTTGGCAGTCTGCCGCAGGTGGAGGATCCTCCTGCCAGGGGGCAGGGGGAGCTGCTCTGGCCAGGCCACTGCAGTGGGATACTCCATCCAGAGTCCCGCCCCAACAGGCTGCTGTGGGGGGCTGGGGGCTGCTTTGGCCTGCTGGGCTCCCACCATGTCAGGTGGGCAGGGAAGGGCTGCTCCAGCTTGCCAGGGTCCTGCTGCACTGGGCTGCTGCGAGCACGGGTCTGCTCCTCCCGCCCAGCACTATGGTTAATTGGTTACTGATTAAGCATACCGGTAAGGTTAACTGGTTAACCTTTCACATCCCTAGTTCATATGTTCAAAACACAGCTCCCATTGCCTTCAGCTGTAGTTGAATGTGTTCAGCACTTCTGCATGAGACTCTAGTTGTTGATTTTTACAAAAAAGCAGTTCAGAAACCTAGGAAAACCCCATTAGTGGCCATGTGTGGAAATTTGGTTTCAGTGATTTGTCTACCAGCAGATAAGAGCTCTGTGGCAAAGACAGAGAGAGACTCTAATTATTTGGTGAGGCATTCGATTGCCTTAACCATGCACCCACCCCTTTTCTTTCTATTCTCCCCTGCCACATTTCACTGCCCATCTATCAACTAGGGATGTTAAATATCGGTTAACTGAATAGTCGATTAACCTCATGAATTCTTATCAGTTACTTGACAATTCTATAGTCCCTGGGGGTGGGGTCAGCAGCCAGTGCACTCCAGCTCCACTCCTGAGGAGCCCCCTGCCACTGCAGGGTGCCAGGCGGGAGCTGGTTCATGAGAGGAGCTAGTTTAAAAACTAGCTTCCCTTGTGGACCGACTGCCTGTGTCAGAGGCAGCAAGGGGTTCCCCCCAGACAGGTTCCCCTAGCACTGGCTCTGCGGTGCCACCTGCCCCCCCCCCCCCGGCCCTCCCATGCTGCCTCTATCAGAGCTGCCACCCCGCACTGTTACCTCTATATCTGGGGCAGCAGGCAACCGGTTGCGTGGGGAGCTGGTTTTTAAACTGGCTCCCCTCACGGACTGGCTCCCACCTGCCACCCTGTGCCGTTGCCTGTGATACAGAGGGAGTGGGGAGTGGGGCCAGGAGCACACTCACGCCAGCCCCACCCCTGGGGTGTAACCGCAAAAATTTCATGTGGTTACGTGACTATTCAATTACCCAATATCTAACATCCCAAAATATTTAGTACAAATTCATCCTCATTTGATTGAGGTGCGGGGGTTTTACACTTGCCATAAGATGAAATACCTGGTACATAGAATTAGCAATATCCACCCTCATTTCCCTGGAAAAGATTCTGAAAGGTAGTTTTACGGATAAGTCTCCAAAAGACATGTGCTGATAATACACAACTTTTTCCGTTTCTATGTTAGCTTCCAAAGGCTGGGTATTTTCTCTCATTGCTGATGACTATAATTGAGCTAAACAAAAATACCAAGTTCACTTGCTATCCAGTAGAAAAATTAATCAAAAATGTTAAATAATACACTATATTAAATCACTTTTTATAAAGTGACTTTTTGCCAACAGTCAGAAGGGGGGACTTACACTGAAAATGATTTTACAGTGACAGCCAATGTCAAGTTTCTATACTACTGTCCTAATTAAACCCAGGAGAGTCACTAGATAAAAAAAAAGTCCTCTCTGAGAAAAATGACCTCTTTCCTTGCCGAGAAAGGGCATCTATTTATTCTGTAAATTCAGCAGTTTTTAAATGGTTTCCGTGAACAAGGTCTAAGTTTCAGACACTTCCTTAATTCTAGGACCACTTGAAATCAGTACAGTTTTCTTTAATTCTAGGACCACTTGAAATCAGTACAGTGGTAAATCAGCTGTCCCCTGGATTTCACTGCTCTTCACTGAAAATATCAGTTTCAGAATCTTTTCTGTGAAATGACAGATATCTTGTTGGAGACTGTCATGGTTTTCTCATCAGTGTATGCAGCAGAGCATCGGTATCTTTTCAGTGAATTAGCCAAAGCAATTTCCTTGCAAATTTTGTACATTTTTTTTCTGCAAAAAAATGGGATTAAATTTCTAGATAATGTGGTGAAGTGTCCCATTGATTTCCCAATATTCCTTTGATGACCTGCCTGTCTGGTAGAGATTTCTAGTCATCGTTTTCAGTTTTTTCCTGTTTGCCAGTGGATGAATCCTGCCTGGTCTCTCACTGCTTCAGTATCTGTGTGTAAGAGCAGGCAGATACCAAAGCTTTGTTGTGGAGATATTTTGCAGCATGAAAAACTACATGTAAAAATAAGGTAAATAATGTATTGATTTTGTAAAAAGCAACAGTCAGAAGAAGCTTAACAAAACAAGGAAATATACCATATACATTGTCTGTATACTGGCTGGCATGGGGATGCAAGTACAGGTTTAAGCTCTCTAGTGCAGAACTTTCTGGTCCAGAAACATCCGTTGTCTGGACTGATTTTAGTTAACCAAATGCCCACTTTTCATGGGTGTGGCCAAGTATCCCATGGTTTGTTTATAGCTACTAGTCCTAGCTCTCAGGCTTTGTCTACACTGCAAGTTTTTTCAGCAGAAATCATTAGCATGAGTCGCAACATCATTAGCATATTTTTCTGCCGTTTCTTTTTGCGCAAGGGGTTTTTCGCATAAGGATCTTGTGCAAAACGGAAACATCCACACTGCTTCTTTTTGTGCAAAAACCCCTTGCGCAAAAAGAAACAGCAGAAAATATGCTAATGATGTCGTGACTCATGCTAATGAGTCTCTCATTAGCATATTTTCTGTCAAAAGAACTCGCAGTGTAGACGAAGCTTCAGTGTTCTGTGCTGTTATTTAGCTCTAATTTATCCCTAAATGTCCTCTAACAGCCAGTAAGCAGTGAAAATATTGGTGTAACCCTTCTGCCGGGTAGGCCTGGCAGCAACCAGGGCTGGGTTCAATATCTAGGGGTCTATCTCACACAGAACCGGCTCGAGCCCCCACCCAGTAACCTGGGAAATTCACACACCCCTGGGTGCCTCTGAGAGGCAATGCTTCCCCACTCGCAAGCACAGAGTCTGAGTGTAGGAAAGAAACATTTAATGAAACAGAGAGAGAAGTCATACGGCATTAACTTGGGAAAATACCACAAACAGAGTTCATAGCTCAAATATGAGCTAAGCCCTCCGCCTCCCAGCCAAGAATCACCCGAAGTCCCAAAGTCCGACACCCCAAAAATCTCTGTCCCTGGTCAGTGCTGCCCAGAGTCCAAAAGTTCACCTGAAGGGTTTTACCTCTCAACCTGAGTAGAAATGGGGGCGGGGGGATAGATAGGGGCACCTTACGTGGTCCGAGGCCGACGGCCCGACCTCTCTATAGGATTCTGCTGCAGTCTTTAACGCGAGCCACGCTCCACCAGCTGTCTCGTCCCATTCCACCGGACACTCTGCTGGTTGCCTGCTGCCGCTCCTACCAGCTGTGCCGTGCTGCTGGTCGCCTGCTGCCGCTCCTACTAGCTGCGCTGTATCGCTGGTCGCCTGCCGCCGCTCCTACCAGCCATATCACGCTGCTGGTCACTGCTCTTCGCCTGCCACCACTCCTCGCCTGCCGCCGCTCCTACCGGCCATGCCACACTGCTGGTCGCCTGCCGCCGCTCCCACCAGCCACTCTGCTGTCTGCCGCCACTTCGCTGGCTGCAATGGGTCTGGCTCCCAGCCAAACCAGTGATTTCAGCTCTTAGTGATTGCGAGTCTTTAGCCACCACCTAGACTGGTAAAGGATTCCAGCTTCCACTGGACTAGCAAAAAGACTCCTCATGGAGTCTGCTTTAGGTCTGTCTTTAAAACAAAGGGGGAAAGGGGCAGGTTGGGCCAGTCTTACAGCTCACACCTGGCACATGTGAAGCAGGCTAACTCAAGCCCTTTAACCCTTCCCCCCAGCTCAGTTCACTCAACTCTGGAAGGGGGAGGCTTGTTCCTCGGAGACCTCTTACAGTGATGGTGTCTCTCCTGCAAGTACTAGTGTCATGTTTTACAGTTCCCACATTTAGGGGTAGCATGATTTGTGACCCCCCACAACAGCCCCAAATTATTTACAATACACCACATTCCATTCCAACACTGATCCTCCATCAGCCCTGGCTGAATTGGATTTACATAGCCACACCTCGTATTCCCTCCCCCTCCTGGCATGAGCTATATTTACATATCAACAGTTAACAGTTAATTATCTTGCAGAGCTAAACAATTGTAGTGGGCACACCCACACCCAGGGCAGCTCTCTCCTTTTAGCTGGCTGATAGCAAACAGCCGTTCAGCCCCTGCTTACATCGGTAATGCTGCTAGATGATATTGACCTTCCATGGTCTGGAAAATTCTCTGGTTTGGAACCAGTCAGGACCTGAGGGTGCTGGACCAGAGAGGTTCAACCTATACTAACTTTCTTCAAATGTAAAAGCAGTTATGGAGGAAGCTGGAACCTGTAAAATAACATGCTAATATAATGAGTTTTCTTAGTCAGTTATTACTATAAAAAAGTAGTTGAATCCATGACAAACAAAAAGTACTGTGAGCACTGTGTAGTCATATATTGGTGGTATTGCAATTACTTATAGCACAGTAATTATTCAGTGCGTATAGCACTGACGTGATGGAGCTGCCCTATTTAACGTGTCTTTTATGAAAACCAAAAGAACAAAAGAAAATAGTTATTTGAAAAAAGTACCAGGGTTAAACCAAAGAAGTGTGAGCTCGCAAAAGAGAATGGTCGGATTCTCCATCAGTCAAAGAATATGAAAATAAAAATTTTCTGTCTTAGAAGAATTTTCTTTCCCAGAATCTGGTTCAACATTTCTGTAAACAGTCTTGATGGAAGATGTTAATTACCTTATCAAACAAGTAATAGAAACATTAACAACTTCTAACCTGTTCAAACTGCATCTGCATAATGCAAACCAACTTGGCTCATGAGCACAAAACAAAAAAAAAGTTCTGTCTGAGAAATTCATCCCAGCACTTCTCTAAGAAAGAAGGTGACTTTAAAGATGCATTATAAGCATGGAGGGTATCCTTATCATAGTTTATAAAAAAGGAATTAGCCTTGGGAAAAAGTATTCTGTTGCTGACACTGCATTGTTCTGTCATAAGAATGGGTGGACAGAGAGCTAGTGTGTTTCATTATTGTTCAGAGAGCCCATGAGGAGGAGCTTACACTCTAATTCAGAAGAATGCAACACATGAGACAGCGGCACAAATGCAAGGAGGTGTGGAGACATTGCCCAAGAGGAAATCCGCATTGAAAAGGTCCACAAAAGAAGTGGATTTTAAAGAGGGATTTGTGTGAGAAGAGGGAGGGTACTTGGCACAGAAGAAGGAAAAAGCTACTTCAAGCTGAGGGGTGACATGGAAGAAATACAAAGTTTTGACTGTGTGAGGAGGATACAAATTGGGGAAGGAATACGATCATGAGAGGCGTTTAGGATGAAATGAGAGCAAAGATAAATGGGGTGAAATTGAGCAGAATCTTAAGAGCAAGGAGTTTGAATTTGGCATCAAATGATAGAGAAAGCCAGTGAAAGAATTCAAGGAGGTGAGTAAAAGCGAAGAAGAGGAGGAATATCTTATCTTATTGAACAAAGTGGAAAGAGGGAAAGGAGATGCAAGAATGCTGGAGAATAGGAGAATAAAGCACCAGGGGCAGAGTCCAGGAATTTGGTACCAGGATTGAAAAACTAAGGATGTATTTTAGAGAGAATACAGAGGGAAAATGAGAGGATTTAGCAAGAACTTGGATGTGGGGAGAGAAGAGCCAAACAAGGGTGGAGGAATGAAGCATGGTACTCCTGAGGTACAAGGTGATAAAGAGGGAAAAAGAAACAAGGTGGGAAGGAAAAAGTGGATGATTTTTATACATGTTGAGATATGTGTGCTGATGAGACATTAAAGAGGGTTTATCTTTGGGCCAAATGCAGATTTGTGATTGGAAAGATGGTGAAAGTGAGGAGTGGAGAAGTAGATTTAGGATCCAGCAGCATACTGGTAATAGCTAATTCTCTCAGAATGAAAAGTGAGAAGAGGATGGATCCAAGACAGGATGTACGTATGTACGTATGCATGTGTAGGACAGAGACTCTACAAGTGAGGATTGGAGAAGTCCTGTTTTTTTTTTTTTAAAGAAAAAGGTAAATATGAAAGATTGGTCAAAATGTAAGAGGGGAATTGGAAAAGTGCAGAGCCATGTAAATCAAGGCTCAAATATTGTGGGGGAAGGAGTGACTGACTTTATTGAAGGAAACAGATTAAGGAGGAGGCCAGTGTGAAAAGAGGCAGTTTCAGTATTATTTGTTCAGGAAGCAGACATCATCTTTCAAAACTGATCCAGTGGAATGAAGATGAAGAATAGAGAGGGAATAAGAAGACAGGAAGTTCAGGTTGTAGTGCAATCCAACTGTATAAGGAACTGAGCAGGAAAAGGTAGGATGTAGTCAGAATGATGGATGTAGTTGGGGTTAAGAGAGAATTTTATTGGGATAGAAGTAAGAAGATCATGTTGACAAGAGAAGGAAAGAAGGGGCTGTAGAAAGAAATGTTGAAGATATGAGAAAGAGAAAGAGCCAGAGGGCAAATCACGTAGGAGATAGAGAAGAAAAAAATGTCCCTAGCACTGTAATCTGGCTCCTTGGGAATAGAGCCAGCAGGGGCTGGCGGCCCCAATCTTGGGGAGGCTTCACTGCAGGCTCTGCAGTATGAAGCTTATTTAAATAAAGCTTCATATTGCAGAGCCCACACTGCGTGTAACCATGTAACCGCTAAGATTTTCAGCGGTCACATGGTCATTGTTTTAACAGACTTTTAACATCCCTACTAAATATTCCAAAGTGAAACTATCAGCCCTAAAAGACATCAATGGAAAAATAAATTAAAGGGACACTGTCATAGAGTTGTAAGCAAGAAGGGTTGCCAGATGGTTTAACCAAAAATATCGAACATCCTCTCCCTCTCCCCTCCAAAAAAATACCCGGGAAAAAATTCTGTTGAGGAAAAAAAAAGGGGGAGACCAAAGTTGTTGAGGAAAAAAAAATTTTAAAAATACCAGTGTGGCCCCTTTAAGAAATACTTTTGAGGCTTTTTGGCCCTAACAGGCTGCCAGCAGCTGTCCGCCATCTTGTCTCCCTGCTCTGGGCTGGACAGCTCCCTTGCGGAACCCGGTAAGCACCCGGGATTTTCGCTTTCTGGCCAGGAAAAAATCAGAAAATACCGGACATTTTAGGTGCCCTGTATTTTCTGATTTTTTTTACCGGACAGGAGGCGAAAATACCAGACTGTCCGGGTCAATACCGGACACCTGGCAACCCTACAAGTAGTCGACTACTTGACTACCCGATAAGCATAAGCTTATTGGGTAGTCGAGTGTAGGGTTACCAGGTGGCTTAAAAAAATACCGGACACAGTTGATCTCAGATGGTGGGGGGGGACACTGGCCGAGAGGGGAGCGGGGCTGGCCGGGAGGATGTGTGTGTGGGGGCGGGGAACTGGCTGGCGGGAAGCAGGGCTGGCGGGGGGGGGAAGTGGGCCTGGCTGGTGGAGGGGGTTGGGGGGGGGGGGACTGGCTGACAGGAAGCAGGTCTGGCCAGGAGGGGGTCAGGGGGAGTGGAGCTGGCCGGGGGAGGTCGGGGGGCGGGAAGAACTATCTGCGGGAAGCAGGGCTGGTCTGGGGAAGCGGGGCTGGCCGGGGGAGATTGGGGGGGAGGGGACCGGCCGACGGGAAGCGGGGCTGGCCGGGAGGGGGTCGGAGGAGTGGGGCTGTCTGGGGGGTGGGAGCAGAGGGAGAAAATCGGCTGGCGGGGAGCTGGACTCATCCGGGCACACGCAGATCCCGGGGCGCTGCCTGTCCCACGCACGGTCCCAGTGAAGCAAGAGCGAGTTCGGCCCCGGGGATTCCATCCGGCCCTCCCCCCCCCATCCCCTCTCATGTAGTTACGTACTGCCTGACTGGTAGACACATACACGCAGTGTGAGTACATCTACCAGCCAGGCAATTTGCAACTACGTACTGATACTCCTAATAATAATAAAACTTACCTAATTAGAAAATACCGGACATTTTATATGTCGGGTATTTTCTTAACCTTTTTCCCGGACAGAACCCTCAAATACAGGACTGTCTGGTTCAAAACCGGACACCTGGCAGCCCTAGTTGAGTGGAGTACTCGAGTACTCGCTCTCCCCCAACCTTGCTACCTCTGTATGAGAGGCAGCAAGCGGGGAAGGAGTGAACAGGAGCCAGTGCTGGTGTGAGCTATCTTAAAAGCTGGTTCCCCCCAGCACTGTTTCCGCAGTGCTGCCTACCTCCACCCTGCTGCCTCTATCAGAGGCATCAGGGAGGGGATAGCGGAGGCTGCGCTGGCAGCAGCCCCTGTCCGCAGGGGTCCCAGCTACAGACAGAGGCTGCTACTGCCAAGCAGCCCCTGTTCACCGTGGCCCCGGCCGCTGCAAACAGAGGCTGCTGGACCCGGCGCAATCCGGGACAGAGCAATCCTGGCTTGTGCCAGTCTGGGACCGCTGTGCCTCTGCATTTTAAATGTAGCAGAGCTGCAGTGGTCCAGAGCTGGCATGAGCCAGGACTGTTCAGTCTCACTCGAGCCAGCTCCAGGAGCTACCTCTGCTGTGGTTCTGCAGAGTGGCCCCTTATCGACTAATCATGTAGTTGATACAAATTGTATCGACTACACGATTAGCCAAATAACTGCTCTTTATCATCCTTATTCTGTCAACTCAAAATCTAGTCATTTTAGAAAAAAGTTGAAAATAGTTTTGGCTACTGCATCTACTCCCAAGTGCCTTTACCAATATTGTGGTTTTACAATGACTGTGTCTGATTTTTAAAACATATTTTTCTTGTTTTGAAAGATCTAAACTAATAGGGAAAATGACTGACAAGTTCCCTAATTCTACAAACACATATGCGCATAATGTTCAGCGCTTGTATAGTCTGTTAAAGGCAGGCACTTGCATGCTTAACTGCATTGCTGGGTCAGAGCCAGAGTGCTCAGCACCTTGCAAAATTGAGCCCAATCTTTCAATTAGAGAAACTTTGGGTGTTAGATCAGTAGTAGGTTATTGACATTTTCACATGTAATTTCTAAGTTGTCAGTAGGGTTGCCAGGTGTTCGGTATTCA
Source organism: Pelochelys cantorii (assembly GCA_032595735.1). Taxonomy (NCBI): domain Eukaryota; kingdom Metazoa; phylum Chordata; order Testudines; family Trionychidae; genus Pelochelys; species Pelochelys cantorii. The sequence continues at coordinate 146,974,170 of CM064327.1, forward strand.
CCCGGACAGTCTGGTATTTTCGGCTCCTGTCCGGTAAAAAAAATTCAGAGAATACCGGACACCTGAGATGTCCGGTATTTTCTGAATTTTTCCCCAGCCAGAAGGCGAAAATGCTGGGCACCTGGCAACCCTACAAACACTCAGCACCCAGCCTCCCTCCCCCCTTGACACCCAAAACTCCCAGCCCCCCGACCCCAGCCCCCATGCTCACCTGGTTCCCCAAGGCTGCCGGCACAAAATGGCTGCCGGCCAAAAGGCCTAGGGGAAGCAATGCTTCCTCTGGGTCTTAGTACTCAACTGTTCCCCTGTGCCTATCCCTGCACTCACTCTTAAAGGGGACATGCTGTTTTAATGCTGTTTTATTTTAATTTTTTTTTTTGGCTTAAGTCCTTGGAGTCCTTTTTTTTTTTCTTAAAAACTTTGGTCTCCCTCCCCCTTTTTTCCCCCTTCAACAGAATTTTTTCCCGGTGTGTTTTTTTTGGGCGGGGGGTGCTCGGTATTTTTGTTTCAACCATGTGGCAACCCTAGTTGTCAGATGACTCTAAAATAAGAATATAGTACATTTTATTAGTAAGTCATTAGGGGAAAGAATTTCAAAAGTACAAAAGACACTTAGGTGTTCTGAAAGAGGAGGTTTTTCCGAAATTTGGCCCTGTCTAGACGGGCCAAATTTTGGAAAAGCCTCTTCCAAAAAACGGAAAAAGATAAGCAAATTGTGGTTTGCAATTTTTGTATCTTTTTTCCGATATAACCCTGCAGTCTAGACATAGCCTCAGGCTCTCAATTCCCATTTGTATCTTTGAAAATCTCCCCCATAGCTTTTTAGGGCAGTAAATGAGATTAAATTCAAAATTAAACTAAGATCTACATGCTGCTAGATATAATCAACAGGGAATGGACTGGTAGTTATTTAGGATTAAAAAGTGAATTTTAAAATACCTGCTATCTATTTCTCTGTCATGGAATTATCCTTAATTTGGAATACACACAATTTGGATGTTATCTTTGTCATTAATGGGTAATTAATTTGAAAAATAAATTAATAACTGTTGAACTAATCTTTGGGTCAGTTATTTTGTATAGCCTTTTAATTATGTTGCCTTTAAAAAAAAGAAATAATAAAGAAGCAAGTAAAAAAGGATGAAAACATACTGTCAGATCATCCTTTGATTTTATTCCATGTTAAAATATATGAAGTTGGTAATACAGATATTTGAAAGTTCATTTAGGAAATACTGAATTTAAAAAAACCCTTAATTCTGCATTCTTATTTAGTTTTACAGTCTTCAGATATTCTGTTGATAAAATTAAACTGGTAACAATAACATATAAAAAATTGTATGTATGTATATGTGTAATTACACATACACATTTTTTGTCTTGGTGTATATGAGGGAGAGATGCATCACTGCTGCTGTAATTTTATCTCTGTGTCTTATGTGGATATTACTAAGAATAAATGTTCTGTATTACACTGTTCAAAAATACTGATCTTCAGTGACTTATACCTTAGCAACCACTAGAGATTCTGGGCTAAAATTTAGTATGCTAAGCGGAGTTCTCAATTCTTAGCAAAAATTAGATTTAACCATTTTGTCTGGGATTTGAGGATCATAATATAGAGTTCAATTTTGTAGCATTTATCCATCAGAAGAGATAGGATAATTGTTTTCAAAAGGCATACAAATTTTCAAAGAATTACAATTTTAAATGTATTGTTGGAGTTCTCAGAAGATCAGTCATTTCCTGTAAGTGTTTAAAACAGGGGCGGCGAACCTTGTTTGGGTCAGGGGCCACTGACTCACGGAAAAAATCAGTCAAGGGCTGCACATACTGAGAAGCCAAACCCACCCCCCCAAACTCTCACTGATGTGGCCCCCGACTGAGAAGGAGAAAGACACTCCCCACATTCCCCTTGCACACTAGCGCCTAGCAGGATCCAGGTTAGTAGATTTTGTGTGTTCCAGTCCTAGAGTTGCCAGATGGTTTAACAAAAAAACTAATGCCCCCCGCCCCAAAAAAAAACACTGGGAAAAAATTCAGTTGAGGAAAAAAAAGGGGGGGGGGAACCAAAGTTGTTTAGCCAAAAAAAAAAAAAAAGGCCCTGCACTACTCACTCCCCTACCCCCACCAGACGCAGCAGGGGAAAATTGTCCCCCCCCCGGTCTTCCATCCAAGGGAAACAGGAAATCCAGACATTTCATATGTCCATTTTTTCTGTTTTTTTTTTTTTTATTGGATGGGGGACCCAAATACCGAACTGTTCGGGAGGAAACAGGACACCTGGCAACCTGATCCAGTCCCTCAGTAGGTACGGGCTCCCCAATGCTAGAATGGGATCCCTGAGCCTCAGGGGCCAGATCCAGGCAAGCAGGGGGCCTCATCCGGTCCCCGGGCCTGACGTTCCCCACCTTCGGTTTAAAATATATGGTTTAAAGTGAAAGACAGTAACTGTCAGATTGATACAGGGACTTAATACAAGAGAAAACTTCTTGTATAATAGCAGAGGAGTGCATGTTACTGGAAAAAATTGCAAAAATGAATGTTTATATGTGTAACACCAGAGTTTTGGGGAAGCTAAATGTATATTTACATTTAGCAGTCCTTTTGAATGTGGGTGCAGTTGTGAGTTTGCCATGAATCCACAATGAACAGCATGTTGTTATGTTGCCTAGCAGTAGCTCAGAAAAGCAATTGTTCCTTTTGGAGCCACAGTCTCTTCTCAGTTCCCCCCACTGCTCCAGGAAGGGAGTAAATTGCACTGGATCTATACTCATCACAGTATATGTTCTACCCATTCCCATCTCCACATGCCTTGGAGCAGCTCTGGAGAGCCTGCTTGCTGCTTCCCCATCCTATGCTGCTGCCTGTGATTCAGATTGGAAGTACAATGTTATGGAGGCATGTCTTGCTCCCATTCCCACTGCTGTGACAGTTTGGCCAGAATTTGGCCCTGCATTATTTGCTCTGTAATGTGATCTAAGACAAAACAAACATTCCTGTTGACTGACTTATCTTGTATAGACAATACTGTATTAACAGTTTCCATAGAACAACATGAGTGTGATGTTCTGATATCTGCGAAGGGTGTTGTTTCGAATGAGTTGACTAGTTGATGAAGATATGGGTAATTAATCATTGAAAAGGTGACTTCTTGGCAAAATAATACTCTGTTATTCAGAGAAGAGAAAGTGGTTGAATTGTTTCCTAACCGCAACTAGGGATGTCACCAATTAATGGGTAATCATCACTCTTAGCCTATGATGATTACTGGTTACCAGTTAACCAGTGACCCGGGTGGGCTTGAGCAGCCCCCTGCCCATGTTGGGCGGGGGACTGCTTCAGGCTGGCTGGGCCCACCGCACTGTGCTGTGGGCTGTGGGCACGCCAGTGTGGCTGGGCTGAAGCAGCTTTCCACCTGCCTGTGGCACAGTGAAATAGGTCTGGGCTGGCCGGAGAAGCCCTCTGCCTGCGGCACAGTGCGGCAGGTCTGGCTTGGCTGGAGCAGCCTGCAGCACGGTGGGCCACTGACCACCGGTTCCCATTTAAGTGGTTAGCTGGTTAACTGTGACATTTAAACAGTTAACTAACTAACTGGAATTTTACATCCCTAACAGCAGCCCTAACAAAATATTGGATGATAGCTTTTTAACATGTAACAATGTATTAGCTATATTATTACATCAATTTATGTGCTGTATTTACTAAAGCAAAAAGAATGTAATCATTTAAACGTAGAATCATAGAATACCAGAACTGGAAGGGACCTCGAGAGGTCATCAAGTCCAGTTCCATGCCCTCATGGCAGGACCAAGCACCATCTAGATCATCCCTGATAGATGTCTATCCAACCTGCTCTTAAATATCTCCAGAGATGGAGATTCCACAACTAGCTATTTATTCCAGTGTTTCACCACCCTGACAGTTAGGAAGTTTTTCCTAATGTCCAAGCTAAACCTTCCTTGCTGCAATTTAAGCTCATTGCTTCTTGTCCTATCATCAGAGGCCAAGGAGAACAATATTTCTCCCTCCTTCTTGTAATACCCTTTTAGATACTTGAAAACTGCTATCATGTACCCCGTCAGTCTTCTCTTTTCTAAACTAAACAAGCCCAGTTCTTTCAGTCTTCCCTCATAGTTCATGTTTTCTAGGCCTTTAATAATTTTTGTTGCTCTTCTCTTGACCTTCTCCAATTTCTCCACATCTTTGTTGAAATGCGGTGCCAAGAACTGGACATAGTACTTCAACTGAGGCCTAATCAGTGCAGAGTAGAGCTGAAGAATGGCTTCTTGTGTCTTGTTCACAACACTTCTGTTAATGCAGCCCACAATGATGTTTGCTTTTTTTGCATCAGTGTCACACTATTGACCCATATTGAGCTTGTGGTCCACTATGACCCCTAGATCCCTTTCTGCGGTACTCCTTCCTAGAAAGTAGCTTCCCATTCTGTATTGTGAAGCTGGTTGTTCCATCCTAAGTGGAGTACTTTGCATTTGTCCTTTTTATACTTCATCCTATTTACCTCAGACCATTTCTCTCGTTTGTCCAGATCATTTTAAATTATGATCCTATCCTCCAAAGCCCCTCCCAGCTTGGTATCATCTGCAAACTTAATAATTGTACTCTCTATGCCATCATCTGAATTGTTGATGAATATATTGAACAGGATTGGTCTCAAAACAGACTCCTGCAGAACCCCACTTGTTATGCTCTTCCAGCATGTTTGTGAACTGTTAATAACTACTCTCTGAGAACAGTAATCCAGCCAGTTATGCACCCACCTTATAGTAGCCCATCTAGGTTGTATTTCCCTAGTTTATTGATAAGAAGGCCATGCGAAACCGTATCAAATGCTTTACTAAAGTCTAGGTATACAATATCCACTGCTTCTCCCTTATCCACATTGGAAAACATTTTAGGGTGAAATTATAGAAACCTTCCTTACTCATGCTACATCTAGACTGCAGCTCTTTTCCAGGATGCCAGAGGTATCCCAGAAAAGCTATGCTGTGTCCAAGGAACGCATCCACTTTTCTGGAAAAAAAAATTTGGAAAAATGGACATGTTCTTTTGCCATTCCTGTAAACCTTGTTTCACGAGGAAGAAGGGATGTCTCGAAAGAGAAGGTTTTCCTGAAATTTGGCGCCGTGTAGATGCGCCAAATTTCAGAAAAGCCTTTTTCGAAAGAGAAGTGGAAAAAGATACACAAATTGTGGTTCCTTCTGCGCTGCTGCCTGAAGAGCTGGACTTTCCGACTTTTCTTTGTAGTGTAGACCTAGCCTCATACTGGAGAGCACTTACTCATGTGAGAAATCCTTGACTATGATTCTATGTTTGAATTTAAGTTTTTTCAGTTGCAGACTAACACAGCTACCTCTCTCTGCTGAAGAAATTATTTTTATCAATAACTATATTGAGCCTAATGGCTGGTGGCAGAGCATCAGAATTTGATAAAATCCATCTTTCACTAGGTTTGGAGCAAAGAATCAACATACACATTCCCTAGTTAATGGTAAATCTTTCATCATTCTTTAGTAACTGCTTCACCTCTAGCTGACTGAAGCAACACACTTTTCATTGGTTCCAGACTAGTAGCTGCATCCATTGTTGCCTGCCAATGAAGATGGTTGCATGGATGTATACTTTGAAGCTGGGGAAAGTGAACAAGGAAATATGGGAAAATAATAACACATTCAGGAGGAAAAAAAGGAAGTGGTGTTGATTGAACAAAGAGTATTAAGAGAGAGGTTGAAAGAAGCAGAAATAGGATGTATAACAAGAGAAAAATGCATTATACCTGACAGGGGGAGAGGGGAAAGACAGAAAAGGAAGAAAAACTGTCATGTTACGCTTAAAGATCTGAAAGATGAAAAAGAAACACATGAATTCCTGTTGCATACCACTGTAACTAGCTTTTGGAAAGCCTTCCATCTGCAGGTTATGAAAGGGCAGTCTATTGGCAAGGCTCCATGTAGTCTGCAGAAAGATGGACTTAAATTATGCAGCAAGGCCATTGGTTTTTTCAGCACTCTTGTGCAGCAGACTGGAAATTCTTTAGCAGCTTTATTTACATTAAAATAAGTTTTGTTGCATAAATATGAAAATGAATAATACAATCAGTACAGTAGCTCATGTGCTATTTATTGTGATATTAAGTTCAAGTTTATGAAATCACCGCTTTAGTAGCTCTCCGCTCCACTTGCTGCATATTTTTGTAATGACAGCACATCATTGAATGATTGGCAGTTGTAAAGGGGCAATCGGGGCTTCTGGCATTCAGAGAGGTGTATGAGGCCATTTGGGATTGTAGTATAAGCACATTGGCTGGATACTTTGTGGTAAAATGATAAGTGGTGAGAGAGTTAACAGATGATACGCAAATTGTCATCACTGGGTTTCATCGTTAAGTTATTTATATGAATGAGGGCAGTTCAAACCATTCAGAGCTACTGTGAATGACACAGACAGATGTCACTGAATTGGTTTGTACTCTTTACATGGTTGGAAGATCTTCCTTGTAAGTAAAATGACTAGAAACTTAATTTAAAAAAACACAATGAAAGCTTAGATTCTGGAGGAGGGCTGGAATATCATAAAAGAAGATCTGGACAACCTTGTAAACTGAAGCAATAAAAATGGTCACTTTCATGATCATAGGATTTTTAAAATCCTAAATTTCACAATTTCAGATATTTAAATCTGAAACTTCATGGTGGTGTAATTGTAGGGGTTCTGACCCAAAAAAGGAGTTGTGGGGGGAGCAGTCGTAAGGTGATTGTAGGGGGATTGCGATACTACTACCCTTACTTCTGCATTGTTGCTGGCGATGACCCTGCCTTCATATATGTGCAGGTGGACAGTGGTGACTGCTTGCTGGGAACCCAGCTCTGAAGTCAGAGTCACCAACAGCACTAGCACAGAAGTAAAGATGGCATGGTGTGATATTGCCATCTTTCCTTCTGTGCTGCTGCCTGAAGAGAGCTGGGCTTCCAGTCAGCAGCTGCCAGGCTCCAGGCACCCAGCTCTGAAGGCAGCAGTGCAGAAGTAAGGGTGGCAGGGAAGCAGTTGCTAGTCTGTCCTCTGCACTGCTCCTGGCAGGGCGCTGCCTTCAGAGATGGGCACCCAGCCAACAGCTGCTGCTCTAAAGTCACCCAGCTCTGAAGGCAGCACTGATGTTAGGTTGTCAATACTGCAACCCTCCTAAAATAACCTTGGGACCCCCTTGCAACTCCCTTTTGGGTCAGGACCTGCAGTCTCTCCCATAAAATAGGGTAAAGGCACAAAAGACCAAATTTCATGAGGGAAGTTCAGATTTCAGAGTCTGTGATGCGTTATTCGTGACTATGAATTTGGCAGTGCCCTGTTAATGGTGAAAAATGCCAGGTCATACTTTTATGGACTAACCATGAGAATTTTTGCTACAAGAAAGGGAGGTATCAGATGGAAGTGACAAAGAAGGAGAAAAACCTGAGTGTGTTGATTGACCAAGGATGACTGAGCTGCTAATGTGATGTGGCTGTGAAAATGACGAATGCAGTCTTTGATTGCATCAGGAGAGGTATTTTTTTCACTTGAGACAGGGAGGTGGCTAGTATCATTATACAAGGCATGGGTGAAACTTCATTGGAATACTGTGTGCAATTCCAGTCTCCCTTGTTTGAAAAAGATGAACTCAGACAGGAGCAGATGCAGAAAAAGGTGAAGGATGATTTGAAGAATGGAAACCCTACCTTATGAGAGGCGATTCAAAGAACTTGGCTTGTTTAGCCTATCAAACGGAGGCTGATGGGAGGTATGATTTGCTCTCAACAAATACAGGCGGGCATTATTCTGCTCTTGTTTTGATTTTTGTCACCACCTATTGCTCAGGAGCCAGGATTGAGAAAGCAGTGCCTTATCCTGAAAAGGGGAATGGTGAGAACCTCAGCAAGAATCCCCCTGTCTCTTAAAGCCTTGCAGCTTTCTTAGCCCTGCAGTACACCAAAACCTGCTTGATTTAATCCAGTTGTAGGTCTTCAGGAGGGCGATCAGGATTTACTGCCGAGGCGTCCTCACCGGTCTCTGGCTCCGTTGATGATGATAACCAGAAGGCAGCTTGCGTGTATGCTCAGTGATGCATGCCGTGTCAACTTGTGCACTTAGTGTCCACAGCAGATCCCAAGAGAGCCCCCAAGGACCGAAGGATCGAAGGTGCCAGGCCAGGTTTATGGTAAAGTGAAGTACAGTAACAGTTGTCAGTAGACTCTACTGAACCACTACGCAAATGTACTTGCCACAATGGAATGACTCAGTTAGTGGGAAATTTGCACTGCCCCCTAGGTCATCCAAAGACTGTCCCCCCAAGACGCAACTTTATATACCGGTACATCAAGTCACACCTCACTGCTGATGTATCAGGTTGCCACCCTCTGACGTTGTCAGGTTACCACCCTCTGACACTACTTAGATACCACCCATCACCCTGTACCTTGTGGTTTGATTAGATCATTTCTATCCATCGTGCTGTCATTTTAGACCCTTTCCTGAACCTGAGTCTGTATCTGAGAGGAGTGGGTACCAAGGTCTTTTTTAATGAGCTAGTGAGATCATGTGCTTTCCACTTATGACCAGTACCAATTATTGTTCTGCACCTGGGCTTATTACCAATTAGTGTTTTGCACTCTCAGCCCTGTTTGTGCCAAGTTCTGTGAGCTGGGGCCTGCCTCTTGCTCACAGCTTAGCCATGTTTTGTCCATTTTTAACTAGGGCTCAGACTAGGCTTGTGCTGCATTGGCTTATGTTTTAGGCCTTCATCTTACTACACCAGTCTGCTTGGCAGGGGTGACCCATTAGTCCAGGAGGTGATGGAACAGCCTGAGCAAATGAAAGCCAAGACCCAAATACTCTACATTGGATGGGGCCTCATCCTTCAGTGGCCACCTATACATTCAACTGGGGTTCCTCTGGTTAGAAGTGCTTCACCTCTATTATGATGTACTGTTGGTGGGCCATATTGGTCACCTCCAGACATTCTGCACAGCTTCCCATTTCTTCTGAAGTCCCATATGTGAGCTGGAGTCCAGGACTATGTTAACTCTTGTGGCCTGTGTGCATGCGCCCGCCAAGATGCTGGTCACTTTCTGGTTGGCACATGATCACTATTTAACTCTGGAGGCTGCTCCAGGAAGTTGTCTGGGTAGCCACCCCAACTCATGGTCTGTTGTGACTCCAGATGGCAACTTATTGTTTGATCTCCAATTTCTGACCTCAGATGGACTCTAGCCCTGACTCCTATTTATTGATCCTGGCTATAGGAATTACTCTGGTCCCTGCTCACTGACTACCACCCTTTGAGTATCCTTGATTTGGTCACATCAGCCCAGTTGTTACTGCTAGATCAGACCACCTGTGCCTTGGTCCTTTATACACAGACTCACGGATTACTCTTGGCCCAGGCTATTTGGCTGTTGCTCTGTTGTCTTTAAAATATTTAAATATAAAAATATTATACATGCAAAATGGTATGTAATTCTCTAGTCCATGTGTGTGTTACTTGTTCCCCTATGTGCTTGTTTTACTGAAGCTCTGAGTCTGTTACAGCTCCCATGTGGAGGACTTGATCCTATAGCTCAGTCTATATAGAATCAGGTTTTAAATAGAGGTTCCATTGTTGCCCAAGTTGGTAGTTATTGCTAATACACATAACAGCAGGTACAGGTCCATACCAACAGGAGAACATAATGTTCTTCAAATCGATTTTTTTAAAAGAAGGAATGTATTAATTTAACAGCTTTATTTTGTTTCCATTTATAATTGAAGAACATCTTTATAGAGTCTCTGAGCACTCTGTCCATTGTTTAAAGTACAAAATCAAAATACACATCATTCAGCATCTCTCCTTTGACCAAGCAACAAGTTGTAATCCTAATATCCCAGTCCTCTAAGAATTGTAGTGCATTCTACATCTCTGATGATTTTTTTAAATTGAGATTTGATAGGTTTTTTAAGTTATTCTATAGGGATTATTTTAGGGGGGAAGTTTTATGGTCTTTGCTACATTGAAGGTCAGACTACATGATCAGAATAATCCTTTCTGGCCTTGAAGTGTATGAATCTATAAAACAGTATCTCAGGCTTCTCTAATGATCTTAAAAGGCCCATCAAAACATATTGGTCATACAGCATGCTCTGTCATTGTACCCAGGCAACTTGGGCTTTTATGGATCTTCCAGCTGCCCCCTCTCAACTGTCTACAAATTCAGATCCAATCAGGCCTTACTCAAGTGGCTATTTTTGCTCTATACAGGACCACAAATAAACAAAAAGGCAGAGAGGAGGAAAAATGGGGAAGGGAATGGTTTCCACTAAAATGAGAAAGGTAAGGGTACAATAATACACTTTCATATTCATAGGATAAACATTTTATATGCACAATTCCCCTAGGTGTTAGTGAGAGTGCCGTACTTGATTCTTCAAATGACATACTTACATGCAAATGAATATATGTATAAACATATCTTGTAGTTTATGGACTAAAATCTATTGTGGTAAATATCTACAGAGAATGCATGATACAAATGCTATTGGCTGCACTACAAACTGATATGATACTCACTAAATTTACTTAAAAAGGATATTTTGTATATTAAAAAAGCAAAATAAGTGGCTATCCTGAAGAAATAATTTGCAAAATACCTCTTTTCTTTACCTTTTATAGACTTGTTTATTATTTCAGTATGCTTCTAAGTGGTCCACATGCCCATTAATGACTAATCTTGCTGAATAGTGTTTTTTCTGAAGGCTACACTGCAGAGCTGTTATGTGGGGTTTTAACAACTGGATAATAAAACTTAAAACAACAACAATGGTCTTGTAGAGCACCTTAGAGACTAACAAAAATATATAAATGGTATCATGAGCTTTTGTTAACACACCCCACTTCTTCAGATGACAAATAGCCTAACCGCCTATAGGACACTATATATTTGTGTATTATTAGACTCACTTGCCAACCAAACATAGTGATGGGTACTAGTTAGTGTACATGTTCTTTACAGAATAAAAGAAAAATAATGCTTTATAGTGTTGCAGTGTTGGTTAATGATTTCCCAGTAAACAAATGGCTGGGGGCGGAGGGGGGAGGAAGAAATGTTTTCTTTGTCTTTTGAAAGTCATCTTTAAAATCAGTGGCTATTATAATACTGCTGTTTTCCATCTATTTTAAAAAGACACATTCAGAGAGCAAGGGGATTTGAAAGGTTTTATGTTTCTTCATCCTTGGTCTTGTATCTAGCACAGTATTTTAAAGAATTTAAAAAACCAGTCTCTTAAAAATTGCCCCTGAAAAGCTATGCAGAGCATAACAGTATTCCTCCATAGGAGGAATATTTTGCTCTGACAATAGGATTTTAAGTTTTGAATATTAAACAGCTTCCAATGTAGTATAATTTCAGATTAATGCTGGATAATAAATCATAACCTGCAGCCAAATGCATTTGCATCATATATTCGTTTTTTTCAGAGGGGAATTATTTTTAAGACCTCAAAAAACACTTTTAAAATAGAAGAAATTCGCATGAAAATTAATTTAGAAATGGCACAGATTTTAAAGCCAGAAGGGACCATTATGTCTGTCTAGTCTAACCTCCTGCATGATACAGGCCATACACCTTCACCCAGTAATTCCTACATTAAGACCATAATTTCTGGTTTAGATCAAATGTTAAAAAAAAAATCAAATCTTGGTGTAAAGATTTCTGCTGACAGAGGAGGCACATCCTCATGTTACTTATTCCAATGGTTAATATCCTTCACTTTAAAATATGAACTTTTATTTCTAGTCCGAATTTTTTTTAGCTTTATTTTCTAACCATTGAATCTTGATGAGCCTATATTTTCTAGATTAAAGAGTCCTTTACTATCAGAAATCTTTCCCCATGTTATTGACCACGATCAAGTCAATCCTTAAGCTTCTTTGAAAAACTGAATACACTGACCTTCCGAAACCTGTAAAACAGGTTTTCCACACTTTGAATAACTTCCATCAGCCTTTCCAAATTTTTAACATCTCTTTCAAAGTGTGGTCCCCAGAACTTGATGCAGTATCCTGGTACTAGTCTTACCGATACTTAGGGCTCTACCAATTTCGTGGCCATGAAAAACATATCACTGGCTGAGAAATAAGCCCTTCCCCATGAAATCTGATCTTCCAGTGTTGCTGGGAACACCCCAGCTGTGGGTACCTTGCTGTGAATATTGGCTGGGCTGCGGAGGGACAGGACTTGTCCTTCTCCTGCATGGCCTTTCTTGGGGTGAGAGATCAGACCTACTTCTGAGTGCCTTCTCCTGCTACAGGAAACTCTGGATCTGGACAGCAGCCTTAGAGATTCCTGCAGCTGGAGAGGGCTTATGTAGGTGGGTCCTCTAGAATATCCCATGCAGTTCTCTCTTCCTTCTGTCCAGCTGAATCTTCAGAGACATTCTCTATATTTGCCATGCTGTGTTTCTGATAGCAATTGGATGCATTTAGTAGCATAGAATTCCTTCTGATTCTCGTTCCTCTGATGGTCACAAATACCACATCCTCTTTTACTGATAGCTGTGTAGATCATCTGGTTCTTTTTCCTTATGTGGCTGTGAACTACCAATCCTCTTTTCTAGTGCCTACTTTCTCCTGTTACATCATTGCCAGTTCTTTCTCTTGTCTCTGTCATGGTGTGTTGCCTAAATCTTTGTATCCAAGAACTCTTCGGCTTCTTCGATGCAGTATCGATAGCTCTTCTTCAGGATCACAAATCTTTTCTTCCAGTATAGCTATCAACTGGTAGTGTATTCTGTCTTCAGGCAAGAAACAGAATGTTGCGTATGCCTGGCAGATCACAACGGCTTCCCCCTTCTACACTGGAAAGAATCAAATGTTGAGCCTTAAACAACTTGACCTGATCAAATCATGGGGAGAGGATATCTGCATAAATACCTAACATTGGATTCCCCATTTCTTCCAATATCTGGGTGAAGTATAGGGATGATGTCTGACAGTTGCACCCCATGATTCTAGGTAACTAGAATTTTTGACTTCTAAGTCACGATAGGGATTTTGCATTTGTAGCAGCTTTTCTACATCCTTGATGGTAAATAAATGAGTTCCTTGTCTGCTTTTTAGAGCAATCCTAAAATGTTGGTAGCAGAAGGTATCTTAGACGTGACTAAGACTGTGAAATAAGTATTCTCTGTTTGTCTGCTTCCACCTAAATGGTGGTAATAATTTTTTTTAATTGCCACTGAAATGATGAACCAGATAAACTCTTCTCCATTCCAAACAGTACCCTGTGATTGTTAGGCTTGTTTAAACCTTCTCCCCCAAACCTTCTGCATCAGTTTACATTAGTATAATGTAGAGTATGGAGGAATTGGTCTTAAGTGAATATTTAGATAGTATAGATGAATAAACCTGCCAGGAGAATAAGTTAATTATACATGTCTCCCTTGTATACAAAAGTTATAATTTAGTTTTTTTTGTATAATTGGAATAACATTAAAAAGAAGCACATTGTGTTTGAATTAGCATTTTAATACCCTCTTTAAAGATTCAACATTATTGTTCAAAAGGTATTGTTCTCTTTCCTTCCTTCTTTCTAACTATTCATTCTGACTTTAGAACAACTTTAAATAAAAGAACCTTCCGTCATATGTAACTAAACTAACAGCTGCTTTTATGGAACTTGTGGTAGAGAGGTCTGTAAGTATTAATTGAGTAGGCAGACTGCTCTGGTGAATTCTGATAGAGAATAATAATAATAGCTGACATGACATCTTACAAGGTGCACAGAGTGGTCTAGCAGTTAGAGCAGGGCCCCAAGACTCTTTGCGTTCTGTTCTTGGTTCTGCCTCTAACTTATTGTGTGCTCTTGTGCAAATGATTTAGTATCTCTGATCTTGTCTAAAATGGGATTTTCAGTCAAACTGTAGCATGTGTTAGTTCTGTTCCATTTAATAGAAGTCAGTTAACACTATTATGAATGCTATTTGTGGACAAGTTACAAATGTTTGTTACATGGCACAGACATTTACTTCTTGGTCATGGTTAACCTTAGGCAATGAATTAATGTGTGTAACAAAGATGAGGAGTCCTATGGCACTTTAAAGACTCACACATATTTTTGGGCATTAGTTTTCATGGGTTTTTGCCCAGGAAAGCTTATGCCTAAATAAATCTGTTAGTTTTCAAGGTGCCACAGGATTCCTCATTGGTTTTGCAGATACAAACTAACACGGCTACCCCTCTGACACATGTGTAACAACATGACCAGATTTTTCAGTCTTGAAAAGGTCTCCATGACTCATTTGAGCCATGTTAAATCAGTCTAATAATATAACCTACCTGTGAGGAGAACTGTATATTTGTAAAGGGTATTGAGATTTTCAGATAAAAGACAAAGCTATGTCCCAAGTACAGGTATGTTAGAAAAGGATTAGTCATTTTTATTTTAATCAGGACACAGTTGCTGTTCAGTTGCTGCTTTTGTGCTTTGGCCAGTTGACAATATCCTGGAAGGAAGAAGAATTTGTAAAATTCAGGCTGGAAAATGAAAGAAGTGCTGACTTGTCAGCCGGTGGTCAGGGCAGTGCATGTGTGTATGTTACACCCGAGTCTTCAACTGCTGAGACACAAGGCCCCGTTGCAGTGGGCAGTCTAGGTGAGACTGACGGGCGCCCCAAGGAGTTTACAGGGAGAGCTTATTACACCTCAGATTTTGACTGCTAGGATACACGATCCCTTCGCAGCGGGCAGCCTGGGGAGGCTGAGAGATGCCCCAACGGATCTGTCCCCTGGAAGCGACATGATCCAACGCTCAAGCTCTCCCTATATCTGTCCCTTATGACCGGCTGGAGTTCTTTTTAAAATTGTGCTTGGTTCTGTTACAGCAACTAAAGGAGTCAGGTCACAGCTTAAACAGTTACTATTTTATTGTTACAGGGTAAACTTAGCTGTTAAATGCTACTACTGTGTTACAGATAACACAGCCACTAGAAAGGACAGGACAGAAATTACACTAATAAGTCACTTACAGGTACCATGAAACCCTTTTGGTTCTCTGAGCTCTTATTAAATGCATGCAAAATAGACACCTAGCAGGTATATATTCTCATCCCTGCATTCCAGACTTGGCGTGGCCAGCGTCTTTCTCTCAATCCCTCGGGAAGAAGTAGGGCGAGGCTGGGCATCCCACAGACCTCGGGAGACAACCAATACCTGCCAGCAGGTATAGATGATTGGAGCTCAAATGGGGTGGGCTACTAAACCCCTCTATATAACCCTTGGGCCACGTAGGCTTCTTCCTGGTCTCAAGTGGCCAATTAGGAAAAATGGCTTTGAACGCCAAGTTTCCCACGAAGGGTGCAAAGCATAATTCACACCTGGGAAAATGCAGACAATGGGCACTTCTAGTATGTGATGGGCGAAGATTCCTCTCCTGGGACAGTGTAGGCGTGTCAATTACTGGTGCTAGCCATCAGGGCGACAGGAGGCACCCGGGTCGTCAGCTAGCCCGTTTACTGTCTGGTTTCTGTTTATTAGAGTCAGGGACAGGCAGCACACCTGCGTTCCCAGGGCATCAAAGGCTGACTGCCTTTCTCTTGCTCTCTTGGGGGGGGAACAAGATGGGGTTCATGTCTGGCTACATGACTTCAGTTAGGCTCTGACATTGCTCTAGCACAGGGCTACTCAACGTGTGGCCCGCGGGCCATTTGTTTGTGGCCCGCAGTGCAATTTGGTTTTACGCAGGGCTCAACATGCAGCCCGCAGGTGGGATCCTTTGAGCACAGTCTCCACTGGGAACACAGCCTCCACAACGGTGAGGCAATCTCCCAGGCAGGGTGAGCATTGAAAGATGCAAGTGGACAGGCTGGCTGGAACAGATGGGTACAGCGTGTCAGCGTTTCTAGTCCCCAGGGAAGAGGTGCCAGGAGCTCCGGGGCATTGTGTGAAAGAAGCTATTTGCATATATATTTGCATGTATATGCAACCACACTTAAGTTGCAGCCCTTGGCATGTGCTGAGAGTATCATCGTGGCCCCCAGACTTCCAAAGTTGAGTAGCCCTGCTTTAGCATTACCATTCTGTCAGGCTTTCCCTTATGACTCGAGCATTTTTAGCTCTAAAATGTTGTGGTTATACTTCTGTGTCATAGTAGCTGGATGAATTAGATTTTTTTTTCTCTTTGTTTTTTTCCTCCCTTACTGGTAGCTTGGAAATGTGGAAGAGGGTAAGATATTTGTATATGAAGTGACACATCAACCTCTCCCTTTCCTATCCAGAGGAACATATTCAAATGAAAAGTTTGACACACAGGATATAATGTTGAAGTCTGATTTCAATTCAGCATATTTATTATCTGCACAATTTGGTTAATTACATGTCTATATGGCAGAACTTGAAAACATACAGAGATGGCTCAGACAAAACTGAGTAACTACAAGAAAAAATGGCAACAGTATGCCCATCAGGATGTACTTAAACAGTTAACAGCAAGGACTTGTCTTCACTTCCCTGTGGTTCGATGCTGCAGGGATTGATCCACCGGTGGTCAATTTATCGCATCTGCTTAGACGTAACAAATCGACTTCTGACTGCTCTCCCGTAGACTCTGGTACTCCACCAAAATGAGAAGAGTAGGTGGAGTTGATGGGGCAGCAGTGACCCACTGACCTTACTGCTTTCAAGATACTGCAGCAAGTTTGTCAACTTCAGCTATACTATTTGCATAGCTGAAGTTGCGAAGGTTAGATAGTTGGGGGATGTAGTGTAGATTAGGCCTAAGTGGATCAAGGTCAGTGGACGGGTTATACAAGGTCCACACTAACACTGAAGGTCGGTTTAAAGTACACAATTCCAGCTACTTGAAAAACAAAACTGGAGTCGATATACCTTAGGCTGAGCTTTGGTGCCATCCTCTCAGCAGGAGGTTGACGGGAGAAATGCTCCTGTCGATTTCCTTTACTCTTTGTAAGGAGTAGGAGTTTTGGCGTCAATGGGGTTATCTTCAGTGTTTGATTTAGCAGGTCTTAATTAGACCTGCTAAATTGAACTCTGGAAGATTGACCAATGCAGCATCAGTCTTCTGGGAAGTGAAGACATGGCCTCACATAGGAAAAAAAATAGGGCTGTCAAGTATTAAAATAACTAATTGCGATTTAAAAATTGTGCAATTAATCATGCTGATAAACAATAATAGAATACCATTAATTTAAATATGTTTGGATGTTTTCTACATTTTTAGATATATTGATTTCAGTTACAACACAGAATACAAACTATACAGTGCTCACTTTATATTTGATTGCAAGTATTTCCACTGTGAAAACAAAAGAAACAGTATTTTTCAGTTCACCTCAAACAAGTATTATGATAGAATCTCTTTATCATGAAAGTTGAACTTACAAATATAGAATTGGGTACCAAAAAAACCTTCATTCAAAAATAAAATAATGTAAAACTTTTAGAACTAAAGACCTCTCAGTCCTACTTTTTATTCAGCCAACCACTCAAACAAACAAGTTCTGTCACAATTTGCAAGAGATAATGCTGCCCCACTTCTTGTTTACAATGTCACCTGACAGTGTGAACCTGACATGGCAGCATTATAGCTGATGTCAAAAGATATTTACATGCCAGATGCACTAAAGATTCATATGTCCCTTCATGCTGCAATCACCATTAAAAAGGATACATATCCATGCAGATCTAATGATAGATGGAGATATACCTATCTCATAGAGCTGGAAGGGACCTTGAAAGGTCATCCAGTCCAGTCCCCTGTTCTCACAGCAGGACCAAGTACCATCCCTGATAGATTTTCCCCAGGTCCCTAAATGGCCACCCTAAGGATTGAATTCACAACGCTGGGTTTAGGAGGCCAATGCTCAAACCACTGAGCTATCCTGCCCTGTGCAGGTGTTGCTCGATAATGATATAAAGCAGAACGGACCAATGCATATTCATTTTCATCATGTGAGTCAGATGCTATCAACAGAAAGTTGATTTTCTTGTTTGGTCATTCAAATTCTGCAATTTCCACATAGAGGTGTTGCTCTTTTAACAGTTCTGGAAACATGCTCCATACCTTCTCCCTCAGATTTTGGAGGGCACTTCAGATTCTTAAACCTTAAGTGCAGTGCTGTAGCTATTTTTAGAAATCACACACTGGTACTTTCTTTCACAGCAAATCTGACAAAATGCAAAGTGTTCTTAAAATGAACAGCGTATGCTGTGTCTTTGTCCAAGACTGCTGTTACATGAAATATATGTCAGAAATATGGGTAAAACAGAGCAGGAGACATACAATTCTCTGCAAAGGAGCTCAATCATAAATTTAATTAATGCATTATTTTTTTAACAAGCAAGGACATCAGTGTGGAAACATGTCCTCTGGAGTGGTCGCTGAAGCATGAAGGGGCTTAGGAATGTTTATCATATCTGGTATGTAAATACCTTATGAAGCAGGTTACAAAAGTGCCTTGTGACTACCTGTTCTCACTTTCAGGTGAGATTGTAAACAAGAAGCAGGCAAAATCAACTCCTGCAAACTGTAACCAAACTTGTTTATCTTAGTGGTTGGCTGAACAAAAAATAGGATTGAATGGACTTTGTAAGCGCTTAAGTTTTATATTGTTATGTTTTTGAATGCAGTTATATAACAAAAAGCCCCCGACATTAATAAGTTATGCTTTCACAATTAAGAAATTACATTACAGTATGTATATGAGGAGAAATGAAAAATACTATTTATTTTGTTTGCCATTTTGACAGTGCAAATATTTGTAATAAAATAAAAATGAGCACTGTATACTTTGTATTCCACATTGTAATTGAAATCAATATATATGAAAATGTAGAAAAATATCCGAAATATTTAATAAATGTCAATTGGTATTCTATTATTTAACCATGAGATTAATCATGATTAATTTTTAAATCATAATTAAAATCGTGAGTTAACTGCAATTCATTGACAGCCTAGAAAAAAGAGAACATATTAGTTTAAGACCTCTTACAAAATCATAATTTAAGGTTCTAATCTCTCCTGGTATTAAAAGCAGAACTTCAGAAATTAAATCTTCAATTAAAAAAAGTGAAACTGAACACAGAGACTGATACTGAAAATAGAGATAGCTCTTCACTCAGAAAAATTGAGCAAAAGATAAAAGGATTTATTTCTGGAACAAATGAAATAATTCTTCTTCCCCCCACACTTAACTTGTCCTTAACAAAATCAAAATAAAAACTGACAAGAAAGCTGAATTTTGCCAGTTAAACACTACAGCCTCTATTTATTCCGCTAATCTGGGGGTGATGTATCAAGGTATAAATTTCTGTTTCTGTGCCATGGTTCTGAAAAGCATCATGGAGGTGCTTCTTCTTGGAGACTGACAGATTTCTGACAATAGGTTAAGGGGAAAATAAGAGTTTTGATAATGTTAATGTTTTTTCCAACTATTTCATTAAAAAGTTCAAGAGCCTCCATGGTTTGGGGTAGGAGTTTGAAATTTGACAGGAATGTGGACTTGGAATCAGGGAAGTGTCTTTTTCTGTTGCCACAAAAATCAATTCAGATTTGGCCAAATGAGTGTCTAAACATAGTTAATTTATACTTTGTCAGCTTGTTAATGGCTTACTGATACCATAAATACGCTCTGCACTGAACATGCCCTATCCCCCCAAGGTTCCTACCTGTCAACTGCACTGATCATTCTATAGTAGGCCTCTTACATTGTAGGCACTGAGCTAGAACTCCAGATGAGGCAGCAACCCCAGCATCCCTTTCGTTGGCCCTAGCAAAGGTGAACTTGGTGGAGAGCAAGCATGAAACCATCTCTGTTTCCACAGACCGGTATCAGTGCTGTGGACTTCAGAGATCTTATTATTGAGCAGTGCCTTATATTTGTACCTTAAGAGGTAGGTAAGTTCCATTCACTCATTTTACAAATAAGGTAACTGAGAGTTTGTACAAGATCACAGCTGAGACTACAATCCATGTCCCTAATATGACAGATGCAAGTCTCATGAGCAAAACTGCTTTTCAGAACAAATGTACCATCTCTGTGTGCTTGTCTGTTCTTTCTGTAACCATTCGAGGCCGGAGCAGGCCTCTGCATGCTATGGGCAGGGGTTACTCCAGCCCACGGTGGAGCCCTCTGCAGACAGGCCCTGGTGTCCAAGACAGATCAGCCTCTGTTTGTGGTGGGCCTGGGTGCCCTGCAGGCAAGGGCTGCTCTGACAACCCCTGCCCCTTCCTCCTGCCTTCCCATTAATCCATTAACTAGTTAACCAATTACATATGATTTACATATGATTGCCTAGTATGAACAGGAGTGTTGTATATAAGATTTGAGAAGTAACTGTCTCACTCTGCTTGGCACTGGAGAGGACTCATCTGTAGTACTGTGTCCAATTCTGGGTGCTCATTTTAGGAAAGATGTAGATAAATTGGAGAGAGTCCAAAAGAGAGCATAAAATATGATAAAAGGTGTAAAAAGCCTGAGCTATGAGGAAATGTTTAAAAAAACACTCAACATCATTAGCTTTGAGAAAAGAAGACTAAGGAGGGATCAGTTAAGTCTTCAGATACATTAAGGACTGTCACAAAGTGGATTGTGATCAGTTCTTCAGGTCCACTAAAAGGTAGGACAAGAAGTAGTGGGCTTAATCTGCAGCAAGGGAGCTATGGGTTAAATATTAAGAACAATCTTCTAACTTAAAGACTAATTAAACTCTGGAATAACTTCAGAAAAGGGCAACAAAATTGATTAGGGGTTTGGAACGGGTCCTATATGAAAAGAGATTAAAAAGACTTGGACTTTTCATCTTAGAAAAGAGGAGACTAAGGGGGGACATGATAGATGTCTATAAAATCATGATTGGTAAGGAAAAGTTATTTACTTATTCCCACAATATAAGAATTAGTGGTCACCAAATGAAATTAATAGGCAGCAGGTTTAAAACAAACAAAAGGAAGTTTTTCTTCACTCAGCGTACAGTCAACCTGTGGAACTCCTTGCCAGATGAAGCGGTGAAGGCTAGAACTTTAACAGGGTTCAAAAAAGAGTTAGATAGATTCATGGAGGTTAGGTCCATCAATGGCTATTAGCCAGGACAGGTAAGAATGGTGTCCCTAGCCTCTGTTTCTCTGGAAGTGGGAGACAGGGGAGGGATCATGTGAGGATTACCTGTTGTGATCCCTCCCTCTGGGGCATCTGGTATTGGCCAGTGTAGGCAGACAGGATACTGGGCTAGATGGACCTTTGGTCTGAGCCAGTATGGCTGTTCTTATGTTCTTATTCATAGGTTTCCAAGAGAGGTGGCGGAATTCCCATGACTGGAGGTCTCTGAGAAGAGTTTGGGCAAACATCTATCAGGATGATCTAGGTTTACTTGGTCCTGCCTCACTACAAGGGGCTGGACTCTCACTTGGTGAGGTTCTTTCCAGCTCCATGTTTCTATGATTCTATTTTTCTACTGTTTAAATGGGTAGTCATTTTCAAACATAGCTATTTTGTAGATCTCCTTTTTTATATTGCTGAGCTGTTCTATATTATACCACTTTCATAAAATCGGTATCTTGCTTCAGATATCATCTCTGTAATCATTTATCATTTTATTAGGTTTATAAAAGAATAAAGTTAATCTAAAATCACAGAGATCTAAAAAGATTAACATATCTATCAATTTCAGTACAAAATTATAGATAGAATTATGGTGCAAAAATGTATCCACTAAGCCACAGTCATTGGTTGCTATTCATCACAGGTACCAAACTGAAGGTCAGGTTAGATGTTGATTAAATGAAATAGGAATTTATTAAGAATTTGAAGGTGCAGTAATAATAAATTTTAGATACAAAGGGATAGTAATTCAATATTGCACTTCCTGGATATATCAGAATTTGTAAGCACTCGACATTATGCCAATTTTAGCAGTGGAACAGGCTATGTTTTATGTTCAATCATAAAAGAGTTAAATTTGTGTTTTAATTTTTTTCATTATAAAGAAAATAAATTAAGCATTGCAGATGTAGAGAGCCATTGAAGACTGAGAAACCACAGATGGAAGACTTTCTCATAAAATTACAAACCCCTCATAGGATTTTAGTTGCTTCTGCTATTAAGTGTGCTACCCTTTGACACCAGGTCATGAAATACTGAGCAACTGACAAGTTTATATCTATCCATTCCACCCCCACAGAATGGAAGACTGTCTTCCTCTGACCTTTCAATAACTGAGTTCCTTCCCTCTGATCACCACTGCCTTATTTCCTTCAACACTGCTCATTTCCCCCCTGCTCCCACTCCTCCACCTGGCCCTTCTGCGACCTCCAGTCCATCAACATCCCTGACATCTAAGCACCTCCCAACGCCATCCTTTCTCTGCTCTCAGCTCCATCAATTCACTTCTTGTCTCTTCCTTACAGACTCTTTTTGACCTTTGACTATCTTTCCTCTGTCTCTTACAGCACAGTCTGTGCCAAACACCCAATCCTAGTTCACACCCAGTGCTTGTTTTTACTGAGTACTTCTGGAGAAAATACTGAGACCCCATACAGAATTCCACCACTGAAAATGTTTCCTCTCCTTGTCCGTCTTTCTTGCCTAATAGTTCTTCTTCTCCACCCTCAACGAGTTTCATGCCGGCAACCCCGTCACCTATTCAGCACTTCAACTCCCTCCCAAAACTTGCCAGCTCCCTTTCTTTGCAGGATTGTGTTTACTTCAAAGAGATAAAAAAACAAACAAACCCCTATCACTGTTTCTGTTCCTCAGCCTCCCCTCCCTTCCCCTGCTTCTCACACCCTTGTTTCCTTTTTTCCCTATCTCTGGACTGTTGTCTTATATTTAATACTCCTGGACCTCTATATCCCCTACACTGCTGACCTCTTTTCCTCATTCTGACACTATCCTTCCCCTCATCAGCTTGTGGCTCCTTTCTAGCAATATACTAGCATACCGTCTGGCTGCTTCTTTCATTTTCAGAAACAAAGGGCACCTCCCACTCAGTGTTCCCTGTAATCTGTGTGCTTGGGCAGCCACTCAGGATAAATTTACAAGCTGCCCAGCTGATTAGCAGAGCTCCCACAGCTAGGTTTCTTGTTTTTACTGGTGGCGCACATTCACACATGACTCCGTGCACATAAAAAGTTATTCCACACATGGATAGAAAAAAAATCTGCGCATGGATGGAAAAGATTAGCAGGAACGTTGCTTCCAACCCCAAAAGAATCAATCCTGGACCCCTTCTGCTGAAGCCTTCACAACCACTTCTCTTTCTTCCTTCTTTTCTTCACCATTAAACTTATATGGCTTTTGCCATCTCCCTCTCACTGTAGTGTTGTCACCAAGCTGTGTGATGACCACTTAACTGACCATATCTCTTGGCCTGTATGTTGTCCTCGACTTACTTGATTTCCCCATTGCTTTTGGCACAAATATCCATACCTTTCTTCCCTATTTCTGATCCTTCCTGCTGTACTGATTTTCACAGTACTGTCTTCTCCTGTTTGTCATTCTACCACTTTGGCTTTTTCTAAAGCATTTTTGGTGGGTCTCCCCAGCTAACTCTCCATCTTAACTTAGTTGTACTGCAGGTCTACAGCTTGCTTTACTCAACCCCAGATCCTCAATCACACATCATGCCCTCCTTCTGACTTTCTTTTTCTCTCCCACACAAAGTCCTACATCCGCTTCTTTCTGAATCTTAATTTCTTTCTCGTTTTTGAAATCACTATGGCTACATCCACACTGCACATCAATTTCAAAATAAGCTATTCTGGAATAGTTATTCCAAAATAGCTTATTTCAAAATAGCACGTCTACACTACAGGGAAGCCTCAAAATTGGCTTCCCTGATGTAGACGTGCTACCTCGATTTAGAGCCCTAGGAGACACTGGGGAGGAATAACTTAGAATGGCCCTGGTGAGGGGCTATTTTGAAATAGCAGCAGAGGAGCATCTATGCATGCCTTAATTCGAAATAGCTATTTCGGAACAGGGGTTATTCTTCATAGAATGAGGTTTATAGATTTCGGAATAAGCCGCCTGTTATTTCAAAATGATTTTGATATAACAGAATGGCTGTGTAAACACTTGCATAGTTATTTCGGAATAATGACCGTAATTCTGAAATAACTTGGATGTGCAGATATACCCTACGTGTCTTTCTTTTTGAGCAAGACTAGACAATACATACAAATATAGGAAAAAGCAGCATACTCATAAATGACAAAGATTCTCAACAAGGCCCTCTCTGTGTGTACCCAGGAAGCATTAGTGAATGGTCCTGTTGCATCTAGGAGTATTCAGCTCTGTTGATTCCATGTAGGAATAGACTGCTTCTACTAAAGTCCTGGAAGAAACTAATTTCAGTAAACACAGCAAAGATCACGCTCCCTTTTACTTCTCCAGGACTAGGATATGATTCCACATTGTTACTCAGGCCTGTAACACAAGCACCATCTTTAACTCCTGTCTACCCAGGCTGTGTTGAAGTCCTGCTCTTTCTTGCTCCAAAACATTTCCAAAATCTGATCTTTTCTCTTTGTTCAGACAGGAAATACTTTGATCTGTCTTACTGCAACCTCCCCTGACTCCTACACCCTCCACTCCAAGCCATATAAGTGGCAGAGGGCAAAATCATCTGTCTTGCCTGTCATTCTGACCATGTTCTCCCTCCCTCTGAATCCGGCCACTGGCTCCCCTTCTCCACTGCATCTAGTTTAAACTTTTTATCCTTGTTTTCAAAGCCCTACACATAACACCCTCTCTGCTTTTACGCCCAGCCTAGTCTTTTATTGTGTCACATTCAGTTTTTTCCACTTGGCCATTGATGTTTTGGAGGCCTCATTTATCTGCTTCTTTCACAACCACCTCTCTGCATAAATTGGGGCCAATCTCCACTTATGGCATGCACTGCTTGTCTGTGAGGCCAGGCCAGTACCCTTGTTACTTAAATTCTTCCTTAAGGCCTACTTCTTCCATGACAACCACAGGAAGGGAGCCATTATTTATTTTTTATGGATTGATTTTGTAAAAATAATCCATCTGTCATATGTACCTGCCCTAACTAATAACTGTGTGCTCTTATTGCTAACACCCACGTCTTCCTGCATCTCCTCCTGGTTGGTTGTGGTGTTGGTGTTCATTGTGCTATCTCTGAAATTGAAATTTAAGTTCTTTGGGGGTGGGAAGCCTATCCTTTAATATGTACGGTGAGGTGTCTAGTAGATTTCTGGGAGATGTAAAATAAGTTATAATTCAACAATTTAAGAGTGTATATGTAAGAGGATAATTATGGGTTGAGGCTCTTCCCCTATTTCCAGAGTTGAGTTCCCATTACATGAGTTTCACCATTGTGTCTGTTCATAATAACTAACTGGCTTACTGTTGTCTTTAAAATTAAATAGTTGGTTTAATCATATTACACATTTTTTTAAACAAAAGTATTTTTAAGTGAGAGTTTAGTAAGTAATGAATATTATACCAAGTGGAAACAGTTTTTCATTTGGACAGTCTTCTGTTTCATATTTTTGTGTGTGACTGTACTGCCTTCTTCTATGCCTACAGAATTTGATTAACTGTTTTTAAATATTATCTCTTATTTGTGATCTGTGAATCATAATCCTCCCTCTTAAAAATTAAAAAGAGGGGAAAAATCAGAGCTTGCTCCCTGAGCTTCGGATTTTATTGGAAAATGTTCTATTATTCTATCACTGAAGGCTGAGCTTTTCTACACTGGGCAAGGGGCTAAAGCCCGGGGGCCTTGGCCCCAGGAAGAGGACCTGTAATCTGAGCCCTGATACCCAGGGTGTAGTGGGATGTAGCTCTAGCCAGTGTTCCCTTTAAGCTGTGTGGGGCAGCACAGATTCACAGGTGACTAATCAGCCCTGCCCAGTGGGCTCTGTGAGCTCACTGACTGGGCAGACCTGATTAATGACCTGTGAAGCTGTGTTGCTGTGCAGTTTAGAGGGAACATTGTAGCGGTGGGCCCCAGCAAGTCATTAAAATGGGGTCGTGACCCATTTGGGGGCCTTACTTACAGTTGGAGAACCACTGCCCTAGAGGCAGCAGATTGGTTTCAGCCCTTGACTTTCAGGATGCATATTTCCATATAATGCTACACCCTGCACACAGAAAATATCTTCATTTTGCCATGGGACTCAGAGTCCCCTGCTGACCCTAGGCTCCATGCGGCGCTTCCTCTTTGAAATGCACAAGAACCCCTGCTGGGGACGCTTGTACATTGCAAATCTGGAGACCTGGGTCCAGCTGATCCCAGGCTCCACGTGGTGCTGCCGCTTTGAAATGCGGTGAGGAGCCTGATGCCAGGCTCCCCATGGCATTCAAAGTGGCAGTGCCGCACAGAGCAGCTGACCCCGGGTTTTGCGCGGCACTGCCACTTTTAAGTACCCCCTCTTCTACCCACCTTCCTGCCTCTATCTGATAGAGGCAGCAAGGAGGAGGGGAGCGACAAGTTGACTATCCTGTCGGCTATCCGATAAGCATTTGCTTATCAGATAGTCGACTAGTCCTTTACATCCCTAATATTTACAAGAACTTCATTACTTCCCAACTGCCCATACTTCTTTCCTTTATTTCTCCTATTCATGGCTCATTTTTTAAAAAAAGGAATCATGTGCTCAGTCATTTTAGAATCATCTCTAATTTTTATCCTTCCGTATTTATTAATGGCAATAATTTCTCTATAGCTTCTTCCCCCAAGGGTATATTCATAAGAGCCCTTTCATTCCCTTTAATCACTTTAGCAAGTTTTAAATCATTCTCCTTTTCTGCTGCTCTTATCTTTTTTCTGCAAGGCTTAGCTGCCTGTATAGTCTTCTTTCATTTCTACCTCCTTTGTCCTATGCTCTCAGATCTTTGAGCAATTCCTCCTAAAGCCACATTAGTGACTTCCTCTTCTTTTTCTATGGATTTGTAGTCTGTTCCTCCTTTAAGATTTTCAGCCTTCTTTCATGCTAATGTATTTTAATATCTCTTGCATCATAGTGACTAATAATAATTCTTGATTTTCTTCACTTGCTTGATATTTTATGGTGTATCCTGTGAGTCGGTTCTGTGCTAATAAGGAGTTTAAGTAATCCATGAAAACTAGCACTGGTCCTTCTTTTTATCACACTGGCAATTTTTGCTGTTGGTAAGTAAGAGACACAGTATGCAACTAAAACTTCTTACTCTTTGGCGTGGACTGCTGCATACAAGATTGCAGGAGTTCAGCTTTATTTTGGAGATTGTCCTATGAACTGCATCTCAAAATGGGTTATGGAGCTTGAAATAACATCTTATAACAAAATGATAGCAGAGGAAGATTGAAATTAAGTAATACAAATATATAGAGATAGAGGTATGCTGATCACCCACTTCTACAGTCAATATGGTGAGCTTTGAAGTAAATACCTCTTTTTAAATGATCTCTGTTAAGAATGTCTCTAAGAAATTAAATCAAATAATTTTGAGGACATTAGTGAAATGTGCACGTGTAAATCCTATTGAGTATGAAAATCTTTCACTGAGAGAGATTGGATTAATAATGTTCATAACTGCTATTTCCTTTGATCACTTAATATAGATATAAACAGCCAAGAGCACCAATAAAATCAGAGTTTTCTGAACAAATTAATATGTTGTCTGTTATGAGCGTCATAATTTGCTCTGCCCTACAGAGAATGAACAACAGGAGGGCTTTCTTTTGTGTCTCCTTCCAGAATTCTCTTTAATACAGACATTTTGAAGAGAAAACCCTAAAATAACATTAATCTAGCTGAGAAATAAATCAGAGAAGCAGAATTAAAAACACTGTGCTCCCCAGGTGGCAAGGCAGTGCAGCCCAGTGATTGATAGTGTGTGTCTCTGTCCTCCTTGTTCACCAGAGGCTCATGTGTGTGATTAGGAGTAGAATTTGACCCACAGACTTGCATTTGTTGCTGATGTATGGCTTGACTTCCAGAAGCCTAAAGATAGAAGCTTAAAGATAGAAGAACCTGAGAAGCAGTTTCCATCTCGTGTGAAAATTCAAAATATTTGCATTTTGTCCCAAATTTGGACAAAAAAAAATTCTTGGAACAGAATATTCTGAACTTGTTTTGATTCAACTGTATCAAAAGACCCTATTTCAAAAACTTTCATTCTGGTACACTGAACATTTTGAATTCAATTTGTAGTTCATCAGTGACAATCAGGGTGAGAGGCAATCACAGATTGACACACACATACAATATACAAATAAATAAAATGCAGGTTTGGGGCAGGGGGTGAGGGTGAAGAAGTTGAAGTAGGTGGGGTTTTGGAAGGGGGAGTAGATACCCCTTACCACGTCACAAAGGAGGAGGTCCTCCAATATTTGAGGCCATTTGTCAGTGGTGGCAAGGCAGCTGCACTGTGAGGATGGGGGACTCCCACATACCCAGGAGAAAAGGCTTTGGGACTTGTACCAGGTAGTGCTACATCTGCAGAAAGCCCTCAGAGATGTAGGGGGATGCACCAAGAGCCCCTTCCCAGAACCATTGGCCAAGTATTGCCTGCCATCCACGGTACCATTGAGTTGCCTTACCAGACCCTGCTCCCCCAGATGCAGCCCCCCAACGCCCCACTCAGGTTCTATCCTGGTAGAGTGATACTAGTCATGGTGGTGTCTGGAACTGAAGGAAGCAGGCTACAAAGCTGCTGTCATCTGTGGGGAGGGAGAGACAGGAGTTGTACTAGGCATGGACCCAGAGGCATATGAGGGAGGGGGGAAAAGAACATTTGGTGCTTCCAGAACATTGTAACGTCTACCCACAATCTCATGTAGTCCTGTCAGCATTTTGTGGTCTACTGTGTTGAAAGTTGCTGAGAGGCATAGTGGAGTGAGCACAGAAATATTACCTGTACACATAACCTCATGGCTATTTTTTAATGCCATCAGGGCTGTCTCCATGCTATGTGCTGGTCTGAAATCCAATTGCAAAACATCCAGGATATTAACTGTAGCTGCATTTTGGTTGAAGCTCGGCTGTCACTACTTTCTCAATTATTTCCCCCTGACATTTGAGGTTGGAGATGGGGCAAGAGATGGAGATGTCTTCTTTACAGGGTAGACTTTTTGAAGATTGGGTGGTCTTTTGTATCTTTCAAATAGAAGAGCAGGTTCACGTCTCAGAATGAAGCACTTTCATTAATAGTGATTATAACTGTTCTTCACTGGCTTTCACCAGCCACATGGTGGTTTTACTGTTTTCAGGGCTTCTTGAGTTTCAGTAGGCATGCACCAAACTCTGTCAATGGTCGTGGCATGGGTAATGCAGCTTGGTCTGTATTAGTTTTCTTCTTTGATTAGTTCCATTTAATCTTTTCAGTATAAGTATAATTAGAAGTTTTTTCTGTTATCATTGTAAGTGGAATACTAGCTGTTGTCTTTAAAATTTGGAGCAATGGGTAGTGCTTTAGATTTGCATCAGAAAATTCTGCAGCTTTCATAGTGCTTGTGCTTATTTTTCATGTGATATAGATTGAATTTGTATGTGTTGGTCAGACACATAACACTTGCAATTAAATAATGCATGAATTAGGGTTAATTTTGATTTTTACAAAGCAAAGATCAAAAGCAAACAAGAAAATGATGATTGTTCTTGGCAGCTTTCTTTTCTTTTCGGGACTAAAGGAATATTTTCTTTTTTAAATGACTGAGTTCCTC
This sequence comes from Pelochelys cantorii, assembly GCA_032595735.1. Classification (NCBI taxonomy): domain Eukaryota; kingdom Metazoa; phylum Chordata; order Testudines; family Trionychidae; genus Pelochelys; species Pelochelys cantorii. Next base: position 147,003,883 of record CM064327.1, read on the forward strand.
GGCCATGTCTGTGTTTTTCTGACCTAAAGAATGAGTATGATATTTCCATTATTCCACAGACACAAATATAGTCCTACTTCATGATAGGGAATTGCTCACTTGGTGCAGAAAATGCACACTAAGCACCGTTAAAAGGTTTCTAAATGCTATCTACTGCCTGGAACTGGTTCTCTTTTCTCCATGTTTCTCCCTTTCATCTTTGTGAAAGCCTGTTCTGTCATCTACTTACTGTTGTTTTTACTGTAGCTTCCAAAATGAAATCTAAACCAGCCACTGTGAATACAACAGTTAGCTAATGCTCCTGCTGTTTTACAAGTGGGAGGCAGAACAAAACAATTAATAAGGCACGGTATCAACCAGAGTATGAGAAGGAAGAAAAATAATAAATGTAAAGTAGAAGTGTGATCATAGGAAAGTCACAAAGTGGTGTGGAAGCCAAGGAGAAAGGAAGAATCAGACAATGAAGAACAGCAAGACGAGGATTTTGGAAGAAAAACTGTGTAGATTCTTTATTATAATATTGAATATACTGATTTAGGTTTTCTGAACTGTGGCTAAGTGCCTTTTCATTTTAAGTGACTTCAGTACTGGTAAAAAGTGCTAGTTTTACATTGCTAGAGAATAACTGTTCACAGATCCAGGCTAACATAAGCAAGTAGTAGTGATGGTTCCCCTACTTGGTCTTTCCAATATACCTCAATTGTAACTTACTGTTTAATTTCAAAGTTTACTTGTGTTTTATTGCAAAGATCAGCTGCAAACTTTAAAATAAAACATTCCAGACAAACTTAAAAGAAACACAGGTGAATGATATTGACACACACATTCACCTGAATTTCCTTTAGAGAGTGATGGGTGGCTAAAAACACTCTTCACAGGGAAGATGATACACCTCTCAAAGAAAATGTAAAATCATCATCCCGCCATGTTGGTAAAACTAAATACCACTAGTCTTTTCACTACCCATGTAAAATACACAATAGAACTATGCCCAATGAATAGAAAATGCCAGTTATAATATTTTAAATTTTCTCTCTCCCCAAAACTCCTTAAAATTTCCTTTTTTTCATGGAATAATTTTAAATTAAATCAAGTCACTTTATGTTAGTAAATTAGATGATATCTTCATTAATTTAAATGGTGAAGGTTCAGGCCTGTGAGATGCTGAGTATTCTAGGCCCAATCCTGCAAAGTACTAAACCATGTGTAAGTAAGGCTTTTGATACTATCTCACTTGCACTGGGGCCAACAACCTCCCTAGACTCCTGGGCAAGGTCCCGGAAGTGGTGGGGCCTTGGGTGGAGAAGGTGCGGTTTGGAGCAGCTAGGCCTTAGTGCTGTTGAGAATGCGCTGTGCCCTCATGGTCACCGGGAGCATGCTGTAGTGGCAGTCTGGTGGCAATTTAAAGGGCCCGGTGCTCTAGCCACCGTCGCTAATCACTGGCCCAGGGACAATTGTCCTGTCTGTGGGCCTGCTCACATGACCTTCTCATAAACAAATTAAAGAAATATAGCCTAGATGAAGTTACTGTAAGGTGGGTGCACAGCTGACTGAAAAAACACACTCAGAGTTATCAGGGGTACACAGTTGAGCTGGAAGGGCATATCAAGTGGAGTCCTGGCAGGATCTGACCTGGGGCAAGTTCTATTCAATATCTTCATAAATGATTTGGATAATGGCATAGAGAGGACACTTATAAAGTTTGTGGATGATTCCAAGTGGCAAAGGGTTGGAAGAGTTTTGGAGGACAGGATTAGAATTCAAAATGATCTTGACAAATAGGAGAAATGGTCTGAATTAAATGGAATGAAATTCAAAAAGGAAAGTTACAAAGTACTAAACTTAGAGTAATCAGTTGCACAAATGCAAATTGGGAAATGGCTGTCTAGGAAGGAGTATTGCAGAAAATTGTCTTGGGGGGATACTAGTAGATCATAAACTAAATGACTCAACAATGTAATACTATAGCAAAAGGGGGGGACTGGAGTGCCAGCATGGGCTCCCCAGTCTGGGGAAGGCCCTAAGCCTTGGGGGCCAGATCTAGGCAACTCAGGGGCCATATCTGACTCTGGGCCTTAGAGTCCCCACCACAGGTCTAGGTAATAGTAGTCCTGCCACGATGAAGGGGACTGGAAGTTTCTTCCACTCCTACATTTTTATGATTCCATGTGCTTAATGTTAAAAATGTGAGTATTTGCATGGAAGTCAATAGACTTAGCTGCTTAAAATTAAACCTCTGCTGAAGTAATTTGTTGGCTTGGGGAACAGAATGCTTATCTTACAGGACTGAGCCTCAAATGACTCAAAATTAATGGTATCTTAGGTGCAAGATCATGACTTAATCATGTTTATAATACGCAAACAGGATAGAAGCCAAACCAGGAATATATAGACTTGATAGTTTAAAAAAGCCAGTTTAACAAAACCGAAAACAAGTCTGAAGAAAGTCATCTGGGAGGAAAAATTTAATAAGAATAATGTGAATCATAACTGGGAATTTAAGAACACTTCACTCCAGTGGTTTTCAAAGTTGGGTTGCAGGCCTGCAGGGTAAGCCTCTGCTGGACCCACAATGCTTTGTTTATCTAAATATTGCTAGCCACAGAGCCTTGCAGCTCCCATTGGCCACAGTTCGCTTTTTCCAGCCAATAGGAGCTACGGGAAGTGGCATGGCCTGGGCCATCACTTCCTGCACCTCCCCTTCACTGCAAACGGTAAACCACAGCCAATGGGAGCGGTGAGACTTTGTGGCTATGGACACTTAGATAAACAAAGCATCATGGGTTCACTAGAGGCTTACCTGGGTTGAGCCCACAACCTAACTTTGAAAACCATTGTTTTATTAGATGCTCAAAAAGCCACAATCAATTTACACTTTACGCCGAGGTCTCAACAAAGATGCTAATTATCTTACACATTACAAAGATAGCTTCCCCAATTATCACCTCTAATATCATTAGCTCACAGACATTTACCTCCCCCTCTCATCCCCCCTCTGTTCTGAAATTTGATTTGTCCTTTTCATATGTGTTCACTTTTTTGGATTGTATCCCTTTGGTATATATGGTCATGCCAATTTTCTTCCACAATTTGATCTGAGGAAGTGGGTCTGGCCCACGAAAGCTCATCACCTAATAAACCATCTTGTTAGTCTTTAAAGTGCTACATAGTCCTGTTTATTGTTTTAGGTAGAATGTGTGGCATTGAAGTGTCTACTTTTTTATATTTTAAAAAAGGAGAAAAACTTAAAGGGCAGTATTGCTGCAAGTGCACCAGCTTGTGCGAAGGTGTCATGTGTGAGTCGTGATCCCATCACTGAAAAAATGGAAAAGGCATGAAGCATTTGGATTGAAGACATGGCACAGAAACAAGTATCTGTGAATGGTGCTGTAATTTGAGAAAAAGCTTTGAGCTAGTGGAAGCATTTTGTGCAAGCATCAGGTGGTGAGGGGGGAAGTCACGACAGTGCAGTGTCATTCTCTGAAAGCAAGGGGTGGTTTGATAAATTTAAAAAGAGGGACAGTTTACATAATGTGAAGTTAACAGGAGAATCAACATCAGCAGACCATAAAGCAGCACAGGATTATCATAAATGTCTTAAAATTGAAGAAAAGGGTTATGTGTCCCAATGAGTTTTCAGTGCAGATGAAACTGCCTTGTTTTGGAAAAGGATGCCCACAAGAACATACCTTTCCAAGGAGGAAAGGACAGCTTTGGGCTTCAAGGTAGCAAAAGACAGGCTAACCCTTCTCCTCTGTGCTGATGCTGCAAGAGATGGCATGGTGAAACCTATGTTGCTCTACTGCACTTTGAACCGCAGGGCATTAAAGGAAAAGAATAAGCACAGTTTGCCAGGATTTCTGGAGGTCAAACAGAAGATCTTGGATCACAGCTGATATGTTTTTGGGTTGGTTCCACAACAGTTTAATGCACAAGGCAGAAAAATACCCATGATCCAAAGGGCTGCCCTTCCACGTGCTACTCATCTTGGACAATGCCCCAGACCACTCACAAGGCATTCTGCAATTTTCCCATCCTGACGTGAAAATGGTTTTCCTGTCACCTAACACAACTGGGTGTGATTGCTATTTAAACCTATTACACCAGGTGTATCTTTGCTCAGTTTGTAATGCAGTAGGAGCTGATGAAATGCTTGATCTCAGGAAGTACTGGAAGGACTACAACATTACCCTCTGCATCACTAACACAAAGGAGTCAATTGATGAAATAAAATAATCAAGTATCAATGCTTGTTGGAGGAAGTTGTGGAAGGAAGCTGTGAATGATATAATTGATCTCCCGCTTGTCAGTGAAGAGATCAAGAGGATTATCAGAGTGGCTCATGTTGTTGGAGGGGAGGGTTTTGAAAATATGCAGGAATCTAGAGATTGAAAGACAGATCGAATCCCATTCAGAGGAATTGACTGATGAAGACCTAGCAGGGCTCATGATAAATAGTGAAGAGGAAAGGGAAGAAGATGAGACAGAAAAACCCAATTTAAATTTAGAAACACTGGCTGATCTCTTCAGATGCAGCAAACAGCTCACTGACAAAATGTTTGAGTATGATCCCTCGATGGAATGAGCCTGTAAGTTAAAAGGGAAATTGAAACGGCAATGATGCCATAGCAGGAAATTTGAAAGAAGTTAAAGAACAAGACTAAATAGCTTCCCATCACAGTGTTCCTTTGTGAAACCACCCCTGTTAACACCCATCCAGGAGGAACAATACAGGGAGTGAGTTCAAAGAACTGTTTTGGGTGATTAGTTTTGAAGTTGAAGTTGTTTGTTGACTATACAGTATTATCTTTGTGTTCAAGTTCAGTTGAAATCTACTGCTTTGAAGTTAAAGTTGTTTGTTGACTGTGAAACAGCAGGCAATAAAATGCTCCTTTTGGACAATGTGTGTTATTTTTGTATCAAACACCTCTGCCTTCTCCCTTGTCCCCCCCCCCCCCATTTGCGGAGTTTGGCATTCACAGCTATCTCCAGAATGTATACCCCGTGTATGTGGCGGGCTTCCTGTACATTAAAAAAAATCATGTATGCAACACTGATACAGTTGGGGACTCTATCATGGGAAACAGTTATTCTGAAAGATTTGGGGGTTATGGTAGATAGTCAACTAAATGGGAGCTTTCAGTTGACTCTTTGGTCAAGAGGGCTAATGTGATTCTTCCATGCATATAGAGGGGAATCTTGAGTAGGAATAAAGTGGTTGTTTTTATCACTGCAACTGGCAGTGCTGTGGCCACTAGTAGAATATTGTGTGCAGTTTTGGTGACCACAGTTGAAGAAGGATGTTGATAAATTGGAGAGGGCACAGAGAGGAGGCTATGAGAGAGATGCAGCGAGATAATACCTTTTGTGTGAATCAACTTCAGGTCTGGACAATCTGTTAGGTATAAGGGGTTTGCACATGCTCTAGAAAACTACTTAAAATAAACTGGTCAATTGAGGGTTAGCAGGCAGTAGGATGAATATAAATTGTTGTAATGATCTATAAAGCCAGTGCCCCCCTGGTTTTTAATGTCCAGTAGAGTTATGAATTTAAGTTCCAAGGCTTGTCTGTTGTTGTTTTTCTATATAAGTTCATTGACAAGCATAGTGATTGTCTGATTTCACCCACACAGTTGTTGCTGGGGCATGAGGTATATCACAGGTTGCATTAGGCATCATGTAGGACCCATGGATCTTGAAAGGTGTGTTGTGGGGTGTATTATCACAGCATTGAAGATATGTCTGGAGGATTTGCATCTGTTCTGACAGGGTCTGGTGTCTCCTCACCTCTGGGGAGCTTGTTTCTGAATAGGAGATATAGAAATACATACTACTAATAGGGATGTGAACAGGTAGCTCTACTGGGTGATGCTTACCGGGTAATGGTTAACTGGTGCTTGGAGTCAGCCTGGCTGGCCCAGCGCTGGGAGCATGAGACAGCGGCAGCAGGACCATGAGCCAGTGGCAGCCCTAGCCCCAGAATGGGGCTGGGAGCTGGCAGCCAGCCCCATGGGCTGGAGTGGTCCCCTGCCTAGAATCCCACTTAGTCAGTTAACCGGTTAAACATTAGGTTTAACTGGTTAACTGATTAATCGGGATTTTACATCCCCAATTGCTAGTACTCAAAACATATTTTCACTCTGGAAACACTGTTAAAAAATTGATATCTTCTATATCACTGTACTAAGATTAGTCTTTCAAGCAAATTGAGATTTGTGAATGAAACTTCAAATTGGCAGTCAGGTTGTAAGATATGGGAGCAAGAAAAGATGGATATTGAAAAACATAACACTTTTCCAGCCTGGCTACAGCAACTTAACAATAATCAGAGGAAAGCATTTATTTTACTAGTCTACAATTTCAGTGGGAAGTTTATACAGGAAAAAGACTGAGTTTTCTATCTTATGATTACAGCAAAAGTATTATATTTTTTTAAATAAAATGATGGGGAACTAATAAGAAAATGAGGATGAAATTTTATTTAAGAGAACCAACTCTCCCAACCTGAAGTAAATACTTTCCAGTAGCCACACATCATACCTCAGGAACCTACCCCTGCAACAAATCCCATTGCCAACTTTGTCCACATTTATTTACAAGCGACACCATCACAGGACCTAACCACATAAGACACGACATCAGGAGCTCATACAACTGCACATTCTCTAATGTGCTGTATGCCATCAAGTGCCAGCAATGCCCCTTTGCCATATATATTGGACAGATTGGACGGACTCTATGACAAAGGATAAATGGAGACAAATCAGGCATCAGAAATGATAACGCACATAAACCTGTAGGGGAAAATTTTAACCTGCCTGGGCACTCAGTCATGGATTTAAAAGTAGCCATTCTTGTACAAAGGAATTTCACCAGCTAATTACAGAAAAAGAGCGTGAAATTGGTATTCAACTGCAAATTTGACACTTTCCCTGGGCTTGAACTGGATGTTGCATTATAAAGCCAGTCTCCCTTGCTTTTAACACTGTGTTTTCTCATCAACAGCTAAGTATGGGACACTTCCAGCCCACTTGATTAGCTCATTAGCACCAGTCCTACAATTGACATTTATCTTTTATAACAGAGAAAAACCTTGTTTCTGTTATTTCCACTCCAGCTCATCATCTGAGGAAGTGGGTTTTGCCCACAAAAGCTCACGATATTATGTACTTTGGTTAGTCTCTAACCCCTGGTCTAAAAGAGGGCGTTATTTTGAAATAACTCCCCTTATTTCGAAATAATTGGAGTGTCCACACCAGTAGTTCTCAATCTCTTTTATACCATGGACTGGCAAACTCATTCAAAAGCTTTTGGTGAACTTGCATAGAAACATTTGCATATTCATTATGACAATTAATTTTAAGTGGTCACGTATTATTTTGCATTGCATCTGTACACACAGAAACCCACCACTTCTCCAAGTTTGCCCGCTTTATGAAGGCCATCATCCTTCTTCACCTCCCTCACACCTCATTCCCTTTACCTCAGAAACTGCCCCCCCCAGTGCCTGGACACTGGCCCTCAAGCTGCCCTCCCCCACCTCCAGCCCCTTAGCACTGCCCGGGCAAGCTCAACCCCTGCCTCTCTCTTCCCCTGTGATTGGCACCAAGCGCTGACCCTGCCCACGCAGCGGCAGGCCCGCCCAATGTGCCACCAAGCCTGGAGGACGAAACCTTGCCCCGGCCTTGTGCGCTCGGCCGGTGGCTTCGCACTCACCAGCCTGGGTGGCCCCCTGAAAGGGGAAACAGAAGAACAGCTTGTTGCTGTGGCTGCCTGAGCTCACTGGGATCACACTGATGGGGCTCGTGCTCTTGCCCATCCACCCCTCGTGCCCACGGGGCAGACAGAGGCGCAGACACCACCATCGCTCTCCCTTGCCTCACAGCTCCCTGCACAACCCGCAGCCATGGACAGAGAGATGCCTCAGCTTAGTGGCTTAGAAGGGCCCCAAAGAAACAAAGACTGGCAGACTTGCAGTTCCGCGCATGCGCTGTACGGCTGGATAGTGATGCTGCTCTGGATCTTGTGGAATGGTCTTTGCTGCAGTTGGGCAAGGCTGGGCCCGCTCCCGGGAGGCATGAGACACTCCCTCTTCCTCCTTCCCCCCCGTGCCCTGGGCTACTCAGGCCCACACACACACACACACACACACACACACACAGGCCCTGCACAGACCCCTGATGCACCCGCCTGTCGTGCCACTCACCGTGCTGTTGCATGGGGAAGTGAGCGAGTGGAAATCTTTTTGTGTGCAGGTGCACACTTCTCCAGAGGTCAGGGCTCATTAGTAGCTAAGGGCATGGGCTAGCAGTGTTCTGGGGCCTGGCAAGCAGTGGTTCACAGCCTGCCACCGGTCTATGGACCAGTGGTTGGGAACTGCTGGTCCACAGTATCAAGCCCATTATTTTGAACTAAGGAGCTGGTTCTTTTGAAATAATAACTCCTGCTTTCCATGAGGAATAACGCTTATTTCAAAATAGTGGTAGTGTGGGTGCTCTGCTGCTGCTATTTTGAAATAACTACTCCCTAGAGTCATTCAAAGTAACTACACCCCAGTGCTTCCTGGGCCTCTAAGTTGAGGTAGCGCATCCACAATAACGGAGCCTGCCTCTGGCTAATTTCTAGGCTCCCTCGTAGTGGGACATGCTGTTTCAGGAGTTATTTATTTGAAATTTAGTTATTTTGAAATAATTTCCTAGTGTGGACATGCCCTAAGGTGCCACAGGACTACTCATTGTTTCACAAACACATAGTATGATATTCCAAGACAAGCTATACTTTTGTACAAGAAAGTATTGCTGACTTTGAGTCATATTCTGTTCTCAGATAAATGCACACTTTTCTGATGTGTCACTTCAGTGGGTGTTCTAGTCACATAATTGAGGATACAATTTGACTTTTTATATTGCAAACCAAAATCAAGCCAGCATATTAGCTTTCTCTAATAATGAAGGAACAGAAATTGTTATTCACAGACAAAGTTAGCAGATGAGGCAGTTAAATGTGAATGAAAAGCCCCAATTTAAAAGCACACCATGAATTATACTTTCTGATCCAGGGAGGAGCCAGTGCTTTTGACAAGGCAATTTTTATGAAGACAGATTTTCCATGGTTTCATTTACTGTGTCACAGAGGCAACAAAGAGGCAGTGGGTGTCTTCTTTGTCAGTTCAGCAGCTTCCAGTATCTCTGTGTGTACCAGTGCTATGAACAGCAAGCACTCACAAATATTTCGTAAACTAGGCACCGTGGGGTGAAGCTCAGATGAAGAGTTCCCTTTTCCAAATGTAATGAAATCTCACAAAATCATCTGAATAAGGAGTGAATTATTGACAAAAGTCCTTTTAAAAAATTAAATAAATATTGATTGAAAGGGTGGTTCTCAGTAAAAGCCGTGTGTTCCTGTGAAAAAATTAGTTATCTATAAAGTTTTAGTGTAAGATAATGCAGTACATGTTTTGCTTTCTATTTCTACTTACAATCATTAACTCGAGCACTGGTGTTGTAGCCGTGTTGGTCCGAGGTTATTAGAGAGACAAGATGGATGAGGTCATATTTTTTCCAAGAAAAATACAGTCTTAGACATTACCCTGAAACTTCCCAGTGTTTTACAAAATAACCTTCTATATAACGCCGTAGTTACAAGAAGGAAGAGACTTTCCCCTTTCTTCTTAGCCCTTCTATTTGTATTGCCCAAGTAATTTCAACAGTTTTCTTTCTTTACTCCCACACTCCCCCAAGTGTAGCTTTCAACATTAATGGTGGATTTACTTCTAATAGTTTAAGAGTTCTGGGTCTGATCTTACTCCCATTGGAGAAAATGGCAAAATTCCCACTGATAGGAATGAGGGCAGAATCAGATCCCATATGTATAACTGCATCAAGTGACAAATGGGTCTCTTTATTTAATTTACACAAAAAAGGAATCTTCTGTGTTCTCTTTTCTTATTATTACAGTAAATTTTGCACTATTAAGTAAAAATAAGATTGTTTTATTAGCCTGGCATCACAGTCTTGTCCTTCAAATGATAAGGATGTTTTTTCTTCATATTTTATTTATGATATTTTTGGCTGGCCTACTTTTATAGTGATTGGAAAATTCCCCAGTATATGTTTTATAATCCTCTGCTGATACAAGAACTGGCAATTTTCCTCACTACAAAATGTAATCTAAAAACTGATGGCATTACAAACTTTGTTTTTCTTATAAAGAAACCATGAGAATAAAATGATCAGGTTTTTCTGACAATTCCTTGGTCATAGGAAGGTAATAGGTATTACCCGAGTTGTCTTACAACTTTGATAGGGAGACTGGAAATAATCTATAAGGCGTCAGTTTGATCACTTTCCTCCTCACACAGCAAACATGTCATAACATTTAGCTGCCTGACATTTTTGTTTAAATGGTCAACTAATTACATTGCTGTCAGTGTCCTGTTCATTGGGGTTCGCTCTCTCTCTCTTTCTGTGGGTAACTCTCAGCACTCATTCCTTGGCATCCTTCTTTCCATCTCCTAACCCTGGGTGATCTCCTCTGCAAATGTGGCATGGAAACAGAGGTTTCAGAGGGAATGTAGTTCCTTCTGTTTAGGTATAACTGTGTACCAGGTAGCTCATAGGGATGATGAGAAAACAACTGCTGTGTTTTGCCTTGGATGGGCTATAATTTCCTTCTTACTGGAAGACAACTGGTACATGAAATGCAAGCTAGTAGCCAGACTGGAGGACAAGATACACAAGTCTATAAATGACCTTGACTATCACTGTAATTATGATAATTGACAATCTGTCCCTTTCTCTAGACCTCTCTCCCTCTGTCTAAACTGTCACCTAGTATTTCCACCGTCTTCTTATGAATGTTCAATCCATTAAATGAAACTTAACATAGACAGAACTGATCTCTTGATGTGTCCCACCAAAGTCCTTCTCTCTCCCCACCCCTTGCTGTACCATAGTGCAGTGTTTCTCAACCTTTTTTTTATAAAGTACCCCCAGTACTTACAGTTTTCAGACACACAATTTTTTTTCTACCATTGCAACACGTTTGTTTAAACAACTTAATCGTAGCCAGGTGTGCGATTAAATTTTTGGATGTAAAAAGTACAAAAATAATAAAGAACTGTAAAACTTAAAACAAAAATTCAGTTTTCTCCAAATTTCAGTTGTGTTGATGTACCCCCCCAGACTTCTCTTGAGTATCCCTAAGGGTACTCGTACCACTGGTTGAGAAACACTGCAATAGTGGACAACTTCATCATCCATACTCTTGGTTAAGCCAATCATATTTTTGCTTTATCACTAACTCAGTCCTTTCCTTTGACCCACACATTCAGGTGATGTTTGTGTCTGTCTTCTGTTTTTTATGCAACATTTACAGGATCCAACTTTTCTACTGTATTCATACTGCCACACTCCTGTCCAAGCGAGGTTGCCAGCCCTCCAGGATTAGCCTGTAATCTCCAGGAATTAAAGATTAATCTTTAATTAAAGATTGTGTCATGTAAGGAAATCTCCAGAAATACATCCAACCAAAACTGTCAATCCTAGTCCCCGCCCATATTGTTTTGTTCTTTGACTTCTGTACTCTTTTCTACTTTGGTCTTAATGCTTGAAAGTTTGTTCCCTTCAAATCCATTCCAAATAGGGCTGCAAGATCATCTTTGTGGTTGTTTTAACTGATAGGTCCCCCTCTCTTTCAATCCCTACTTTGACTTCTCATCTTCCAGCGCATCAAACAGAAGCTACTTGTCTTTATTTGCAAGCCTTCCACAATTTAGCTTGACCCTGTTATTTTATGTCAAGATTGACTCCCACTTTTCTTTGCCTTTGATGTCAATTACACTTATCTCTCTCTGCTTCTCTGAGAAACATATCCATGTTTTCTCCAATGCCATCCCTCACAAGTGTTAAAAACTGTCCAAATCCATAAATCCATCATTTCATTCTCTTTCTAGTTCCTCCTCAGACTTCACTTCAGCTATAATGCATGCAGGAGACTGCAGCCTGATCGTAACTAGGGAGGTGAATCGTTGCTATTTTATGGTTAAGAATTGCACACAACTTTTTGCTTTTTGGTTACCCTCACTCCCCCTTATCCTCTGCCCTGCCCACTGAGATCCTTTAGTCTTTTGAAACTGTGATTGGTCAGCATTTTAAGATCTCAGGGATTAGCCTTCCATCCTGACACAGTTTCAAGGATAACATAAATATTTTATGGAAAGTAGATATCCTGGGAGATTTTATGGCTGTACTTTGCTTGAAAGTGCCATTCTAATTCTTTGATGTGGTATAAAATATGGTACAAAATGGGGTAGGTGAAGAAGAATTGGATTAACTGAATAAGTACAGTTAATCTATAAACCTTTCAGAAGTCCTTGAAAGGAAGAGGGTTGGATATAGCACGAAGGTCAGTAATTAAAAGGAGCTGCCATTTTGACGGATGTAGGTAGATTTGTTTCCTGAGTCAAAAGTTAACCACATCTCTCTCAGGGAGGCAAGATCCAGTGTTGAAAAAGAGAGATCAATATTGCTGCAATTTTTCTGACAAAATGTCATGCAATTTTATTACATCTCTCTAGCAGTGCAGTGGTTATGGTTGAGGAGACATTTTCATTATATATCCTTTGTTTTTCAGGTACTTACAGCTCTCTCAAATTAACCTTTGGACTGAAATGTGCCTTTAGAAGGGGTCTCAATTCTCATAATTTAGCACCACATTTTGAGACAGAACATCTTTTCTCCCACATATGATTGTCAGATGTCAATCTGTCTTTCAATTTGAAATCTTACTGCATCTACAGCACATGGAAGAATGATATTAGGGAATGAATTGTTTTATGTTTATTCTCAGTCAAAAGGCCAATTATTATTTGTATTATATTTAAAGTTTTTGATAAAAGATTTTCAGATGCAGTTTTTGCACACAGGTAATGTTGAAGTTACCTTTTTAAAAAACTGTGTTCAGTTCCATATACATTTAATCCTCACTGAAGATGAATATTTTTGCGTTGCTTTGAAAAAAGTTTGATTTTGAACTTAGCGTTGATAAATAAGCATTAGAAAGTCTCAGTGCACATGTGACATGCAATGTGATTTTTCTTCCTTCTGGTCAATTGATCCTGTGATGCTGCAGCTGCACTCCAGGTGAGCACACGTGCATTTGGGGTATCACTCACTAAAATACAGTCCAAGCCATCCATGGTCTTGAGTCACTCTGGACTAGAGATGGTACTCAGCACTAACTTCCATTTGAATGCCTATGAAAAGCGTAGTCCTACCTTCTTTAGAACCCCTTTGTACCACATCCAACCAACTATTCCCCTCCATCATGTACATATGATTTTCTACCATCATTAGATAGCATGTTCAATGCTGAATGGAACATATAGCCTTGCAGTTTGCATAGTGCAGGTTGTGTCCTACCATTTGCTTGACACAAAAAATGGCAAACATCAAGGGAACTTGGATTAAGGATGTTACATTTAGATTAATCAACCAATCGAACAGTTGATGCACTTTGCATTGATTACTTGATTAGTCGATAAGGGCACCTTTGCCTTTGAAATGGAGCAAGAGCCCTGCCACTTCTTGCTACATTTCAAAGGTGGAAGTGCCACGGGGAGCACGGGGCCAGTGGGGGACTCAAGCCCAGGCAGAAGCTCTTGCTACATTTCAAAGATGGAAGTGCTGCCAGTTTCCCACTGCTCCCTGCCTCCCTCCCCCCCCCCCACTCCACAGAGATGGACTTTTAAGCCGGCTCCCCCTAGCACCGGCTCCTGCTTCCCCTCTTGCTGCCTCTCTCTGGGTATGTCTACACTAGCCCCCTAATTCGAACTAGGGAGGCTAATGTAGGCATTCGAACTTGCAAATGAAGCCCGGGATTTAAATATCCCGGGCTTCATTTGCATGTTCCCGGGCGGGCGCCATTTTTAAATCCCCTTAGTCCGAACTAACTGCCCGCGGCTACACGTGGCAGTTTAAAGTTAATTTGAACTAAGTCCTTAGTTCGAATTAACTGTTACACCTCATTCCACGATATTTTCTTTATCATTGCCTGTAGTGACACTGGTTGTAGCTCCTACGTCATTTTTCCTCTCCCTCCATTCAAACTTTCAGCTGTCACAACTAAGGATGCAAATGCTTATCGGATAGTCGAGTCGACTAATCGATTTCCTCCCCTTGCTGCCTCTATCAGACCCCAGGCTCAGTGCAGCGCTGCCCCTTTGAAATGCCGTGGCGGTGTTTCACAGGGGCAGCACAGCACAGAGTCTGGGATGAGCTGTGCGGCGCTGCCCCTTTGAAATGCCACTGCAGTGTTTCAAAGTGGCACTGTTGCGTGGAGCCCGGGTTAGCTGGGGAGTCCCCATCTGATCCCGGGCTCCATGCATGCTGCCATTCTGAAATGCCGTGTGGAGCTCCTTGCTAACTCCCAGCTGGCCTTCAGGGTGCACACAGCATTTCAAAATGGCAGCACCGCATGGAGTCTGGGGTCAGCGTGGACTCCCTAGCTGACCCCAGGCTCCATGCGGCGCTGCCACTTTGAAATGCCGCAGGGCGCATGGGGCCAGCAGGTGCTGGCCCTTTGAAGCACCCACTCCTTTTCCTCCCTCCTTTGCTGCCTCTTTCTGATAGAGGCAGCAAGGGGGGGGAGTGACTAGTCAACCAGCCTGTTGACTATCGATAAGCATTTGCTTATCAGATAATCAACTAGTTCACATCCGTAGTGCCTTCACGCTTGTTTTTCATTTTCTTAACTGTTAGTGTGTTCGTTCTTCTTTTGATCTGTAGCAAAATACAATTGTGTATTTTATTGCACACATCACTTTCTGCCTTATGTACTAGCCATGTTTCATGTGATTGAGTTGGCAGGTGATTGTCTTGTGGACCTGGGTCGAGTGCTGGTTTTCCTTCATCATTTTGAGGAAACTTCACTGTGTTTTTATAGTACGGTAAAAGAAAAATCCCAACAATTCATTGTTTCATAGCAATAATTAAATTGGAATAAACATTTGCATATGCATATTTTATATAGTCTGGATAAACTTTGTATTTCCCTAACAAAATTAGTCAAATGATTTTTCATTCATTCATATGAAAAGAAGGATAGTTTTCCTTATTTGTGGTATAAAAATATATAGCCTTATCTGGCCCTGCTTGTTCCTTTTGCAGGTGGAGTAGATTTCATTCTAAAACATTACCTCACTTGAGGTCAGAGGTATAATGTCAACTCAAATAGATAGCTCTTTTTATAAGTCAAGTCTTTGAGTAGATTTGGAAGAGCCATTGCTAATCTCTTTAATTAAATTTGCAAGGGCAGAATTGACAAATCCCTTGTCAGTAGAGGTACTTGAAATTAAGCTCCACTGTTTAAAATAAAGAAAAGCATTCTGACAAGAATCAAGGAAAAATTCAAGACTACTCTTTTGTAAAGTATAAAAATTAAAGCTATCTTGTAGGGCTTGTTGAAATTTTTCCCAGAATAGTTTTCTTTCCTTGATTTTTTTTAAATTGGAAAACCAATGCTGAAACTTTTTCCAGATGAAAATTTTTGCATGGAGGCAAGATTGCCTAAAATCTTTCATTTTTCATCGGTTTTAAGCTAACAACTTTTCATGTGTCAAAGTTTTCAGTTTGTCAAAAATCTGCAATGTTAAAACAAAACAAAACCCATTTTCTGACCAGTTTTACTGTCTTTCTGAAATTGCTGAATTTGCAAAACTGAAGTTAAGTCCAGATCATTTTAACTATTTTTAGTCAGGTATTAAATAAAAATAGGATGGTCCACAGGTAGCTCTATCATGAATAAAACAACCCGATACCATTTAGTGGCATATTGTGGCTTTGCTTTCAGACCCACTAGGAGTGGGGGAAGGAAACCTGCCCACTCCCTCATTCATAATTGGTACTGAGTCAATACCAAAATTCTCATTGTTTTAGCAGAGACACGTGCAGGGGTGGGCAAGATACAGTCCACGGTCTGGATTCTCCCCACCAAGCCATTTGATCCAACCTGTGGCCTGCCTTGCCACTCCCCTGTCCCAGGTCAATTGAAACCCAGGGGCAGAGGAGTGTGCAAACTCATTTTCTGTTCAAAGCGGCTCGTGGCTCCACCAGTTGGGATCTGGGGGAAGGGAATGTGTGAAGTCTCCTCAAATAAAGCTGCTGCACCTGGCCAGATAAGGCCCCCTAGTGGTAAATTAATCCTTTTCACAATTGTCCTTTGCATAAACAGCTCTTTACCCTCCCTGGGCACGTCTACACTTACAAGAAGATCAACCTCCAGAGGTTGATCTTCTAGCATTCGATTTAGCAGGTTTATAGTAGACCTGCTAAATTGAATGCTGAGGGCAACCCCGCACTAACATCTGGTAATCCTCTTTTTGTGAGGAGTGAGGGAAACAGACGGGAACATGTGCTTATGTTGCCTCCTGCTGGGTGGAGGTAAGCTCGGCTTAAGGTAAGCCAACTCCAGCATTCTGCATAGCTGGAGTTGTGAACCCTAAGCTGACCTGTCTGGTCTAGTATAGATCAGGCCCCTGATATTTTACTTCCACTCATACCCCCATATATTTCTAAAGAGCAATCATGTTCTCTCTCAACTTTCTTTTTGAGAGACTAAACAATCCAAGCTCTTCCAGATCTCAGTTTGACTTAGAGATAGCTTTCTACCCTTCAGGCTCTGCCACCAACAATTCTGTCAGAGCCTGAAGGTTAGGGGAAGATATCTAAGTTATAGCATAATGTCTGTCTATATTGAGATTTAAAGGCATGGACTGGACGTGAGTAACAGAAGAGCAAAGGAAACACATAAAACAGCTCTAGAATAGAATTGACAATCTAGATAATTTGCATCCTGTAATAAGCTGTGTACTGTTAGTTGAGGTATGGTAGAGGGTTCCCTGTCAGAAGAGATATATGAGCCATAGCAATTGTTTTGGAAAACTCATGGAAGGCAGGAGAGCTCCCAGAGGACTGAAAGAGGGCAAATACAGTGCCAGTCTATAACAAGGGAAACAAAGACAACCTGGGAAGTTACAGACCAGTCAGCTTAACATCAGTGCCAGGAAATATAATGAAGCAAATAATTAAGGAATCCATTTGCGAACTTCTAGAAGATAATAAGATGATAAGTAACACCCAGTATGGATTTGTAAAGAGCAAATCATGTCAAACCAATCTAACAGAATTTCTCTGTCAGGGTAAAAAGTCTTGTGGAATGTGGGGAAGTGATAAATGTGTATAATGACTTTAGTAAGACTTTTGATAATGTCTTGCATGATCTTCTCATAAAACCTAGAGGAATACAGCCTATATAGAGCTACTTTAAGGTGGGTGCATAACTGGCTGGCAAACTTCCCAGAGAGTAGTTACCAGAGGTTTATAGGTTGGGAGAGCATAACAAGTGAGATTCTGCAGGGATTGATCCTGGGTCTAGTTCAGTTCAATATCTTTATCAGTTATTTAGATAATGGTATAGAGAGTACAGTTATAAAATTTGCAGATGGTTGCAAGCTGGAAGGGGTTGCAAGTGCTTTGGAAGATAGGGTTAAAAATCAAAATGATTTAGACAATCGGAGAAATAGTCTGAAGTTAAATAGGATGAAATTAATTAAGGACAAATGCCAAGTACTCCAGTGCAGAGGGAACAATTAGTTGCACACACAAAATGGGAAATGACTGTGTGCTGGAAGGAGTACTGGGGAAAGGGATATAGTGGATTTCAACTAAATATGAATCAACAGTATAGCTCTATTGCAAAAAAACAAAACAAAACAAATCCAACAACCCGATATTCTGGGACGTATTAGCAAGAGTGTTGTAAACAAGACATGAGAAGTAATTCTTCCCCTCTGCTCCATGCAGTAAGGCTTGAACTGGAATATTGTGTCCAGTTCTGGACACAATTTCAGGAAAGATGTGGACAGATTAGAGAGAGTCTGGAGAAAAGCAACAGAAAATATTAAAGGTCTAGAAAACATGACCTATGAGGGAAGATTGAAAAAATTGGGTTTGTTCTAATCTGGAAAAGAGAAGACTGAGAAGAGGGAACATTGTTACTTTTCAAATACATAAATTGTTCTTAACCTCTGAGGATAGGAGAAGAAGCTATGATCTTAAATTGCAGGAAGGAAGGTTTAGGTTGGACATTAGGAAAAGCTTTCTAACTGTCAGGATGTTTAAGCCCTGTAACAAATTGCCTAAGGAATTTTTGAAATCTCTATCATTGGAGGTTTTTAAGAACAAGTTAGACAAAAACCTGCCAGGAATAGTCTGATTTGATACTTAGTCCTGCCTTGAGTGCAGGGTGCTGGACTAGAAAATCTACTGAGGTTCTTTCCCCTTGTATTCTATGTACAGTTCCCATTAACTTTTAGTGGAGCTATGAATATTCAGCACCTTTGGAAGTCAGGACCATGGTGACTCAAATTGTATGTCCACAAATTTAGTCAGTGAGTGCCTATGGACAGTACGCTTGTATATTGTATACCTACTAATGCATTTTAGATGCAGTCTTTGGCCCAGAGACTCATCTGTTGCATTTATTCTGTGCCTAATAAAAAGAGGGCAAATGTGGTTGAGGCCTTTAGGCACTATCTTTGTATAAATGATAAATCCGAATAGTCTTGTGCTAATGCCCGGATGCTCCAGTCAGATCAAAGGCCCACTCTCCTGGGTGCTGCACAACCCATATTAAGTGTCCCTGTCCCTAAAGGTTTATAATCTAGAGTAACACAAAACACAATAAGTGAGTGATATAGGGAGAATGTGAGTGGTGGTGTTAGCTCGTGGCTACATAGACTAGCAGTATGCCCGATTTGTGTGTGTTAAGTCTTTGCTTTAAAAAATACAAATAAACTATTTTTTTAACCTTTTCCCCTCAGTCACTGTAATTTCTTTCCTTCTTCTGCATATCTTATGTTACATATATCATTTTTCCTCACTCTCTTAACATTTCTTCCTTTTCTTTTTTTACCTGTGTATTCCCCTGCTGCCTCCCACTCTATTCCACCTGTGTACTTTAATCTATCATTGTCTCATTCCCCAAAACTGCATATCAGTGGCGAGTGAAATAATTTCTTGTGTAAATGTGTAAAATTAGCAGAGTGTTTTGGAGGATTATTTATATAACTGTAAAGTATTACCATATTAGAAAAATTCATTATTTCATCATTACAACAATATAACATTGGGTTTGATGTACAAAAGACTTGAAAACTTCTTGTCAAAAGTACACTGGAAAGTAAACGCTGAGAAAGTTTTACTTTAAATAATAAAAGCTGTGTTCTAATGCTACGTAATCATTCAAATAGTGGAAATTCTATACAAATGCCATTAAAAGATGGGAACACAATTTATACCTGGTCTTGTAAAGAAATTTTGAAATGTCAAACACACGGGAAGCATATATTGTCATGGTGTATAAAATCAAATCATTTATAGAACTCAGAACATCAAAAATCCAAACCAGTTGGAATAAGTACCTGACTATTGAAGTAGAGTTCTCTTATTTTTGAGTATTACAAAGGCTTCTATTTTCAAAGCCGTGTAATGAATTAGATATTACAATGGGTAGTTGGGGGCAGGGGATTTGTATTTAAATTCTTAGTAACTGCTGTCATTTAGGAAAACTTAAATCACATGTAATAGCAAGTGAAGGACAAAACGTTGAGTGAGAATAATTAATTTATCCTTGTAACTTTTAATACAGTAACTGGGGCTATATGTACCTGCAATTCCTGTTAATGCCAGCATAAGGTATATTCATGCATGGAGAAGAATATATAACATTCTATACCTATAGTTAATATCTCCAAATCTACTTTAACTCACATGCAAATCTTGGGAAGCTTAAGGATCATTAGAACTATTAATGAGATTGGTATTAGCATAGTTCTATTTGCCTGGTTTTTGTCTTTATTAATATAATTTATTCTTATTTCATTTGTCACCACTGCCACTTATTCTCAATCCTTCCGTTCGCTGTTGGGAATGAAATTTGGGCTTAGATTTGATTTAAAACTGTGCTGCAGCTGTGATAAGGGCAGTCTGCAGCCAAAGTGCAATACAGTTGCTTCAAACTGAATTTACAGCTTCAAGGCAGAATTGACAGCATCAGTAAATCTGAGTTTAATATTAAAGTTTTTTATTCATTTCCTATAACATCATTATTACTTCTAAAATACTGTAGATACAGCTGGTGCCTCACAATACAGATAAACCCCAAGTCTCTATTCCAAAGAGCATGCATTTTCAGTAGAACTGTACACATGCTTTAAAGTCAGATGTGTGCTGCAGAATGGGGGGATGTGTTAATATAAGTACAATACAAGGAGAGGACAAACAAAGGAAGAGTAATGGGGAATAAGGTGGAAAAGAAAGAATGCAATTTTGACTCTCTTGTCTTTATATGGTTTTTCATTCTCACAGATAAACCAAGCAGATGACATAATTCTAGAGAAAATGACCCACTTTAAGTGTACAAAATTCTGAACTGTGTTTTTCACATTTCAGATGTGAATACTTTTGTCCATTTCTTCAAAGCATCTTGATTTTCTTGTAATTTCAATGTTAGTTACATTATGCATCTTTTCAATTGTTTTAGTTGCAATAAATCAGCCTTTTGTTATCCATAAAATTGAGAATTTATCAAGGTCACTTCCATTGATGAAGGAAGGGAACAGTGCACATATACTTACAAAGGGTTAGGAAACACACAGATAAGGATGAGTGAACTCTGAACCAAGCTGCCAAGCCTTTTAGCTGCATTCTTTAAAAGAACCCTTTCCTTGTCTAGAAGAAAGCTGTCCGGCTGAGTGATGTACAGAGGCTGGGGCTAAAACTCTATGGTGAGAGAGAAGAATTTGGTTCCTTATCCTATTGAATACCATTTCTTTTGATCTTTTCTGTGCTTCATGCTTTTCAAGCCACTTAAAAGTGGCAAAGTTTAGTCTAGTTTTCACTTGTCCCTACATGCAGAAAGAATGATTTTTTATAGCAGCTTTGTTACACTGAATACATTTATAATTTACTTTTTAAAAATTCTTATTAATTCCCTATCAGTTATACAGATTTAACCAATGACTATTAAAAATGGCAGTTAGAGAAAAATTTATCTTAACAGCCCATAAACTGGTTACTGTTACCAAAATTCTGCTCTCATCAGTTTTTGTGGGTAAAATGCAGAGAGAAAGGTGTGATTGGATGAGGTCACAGAAGACCCCTTGGGGATGCTTCCCAAGGTGCTGAAAAGGCCACGACACTCACCTTCTTACTCTCTGGGGCTTCTCACTACCCTGTCCTGCTGGGCCAGCTCCCTGGTTTCCCCCAGCCAAGGCACAGAGCTGAGATCACTGCTGCCCCGAGAAGCAGCACAGACACTGAAACTCTTCACGTCCAAGGAAAGTACAATTTTGGGGCCAGCTTCCTGGGATACCACTCCCCAAATAGGATCAGAACCCCAAATGAATTATTTAGGTAAGCCTCCTTTAACAGTGAAAGGAGGATGTACACACTGCTCCCCCAGGTAACAGTTATTTACACTGGGCTTGATAGTAAATAGAAGTGATTTTATTAAGTATAAGCAGTAGGATTTAAGCAGTTATAAGTGAGAACAGGTAGAGCAAAGTAGGTTACAAACTCAAAATAACAGAAAACACTTACCTAATTCTAACACTAAAACCTCACTACAAACTTATTATCTACTCACCCTAGAATTGTTCTTATTCCAGCTACTCCTCCAAAACCAGGGAAGTCTTCTCTTCCCCTGGGGTCTCTGGTTCACTTTTCTTGAGTGTGCCAGCCAAAGAACAAGAAACTCCTAGCTCCCTATTGTTTTATAAATTCCCACTTTGGGTGGGAATTCTCTTTTTGCATTCCACCATTAGATGGCAAGTTACCTGTCTAACCCCTACCAATTAGAGAGGCCCCATGACTTCATAGGACCAACCACTGCTAAGACTTAAAGGACAAAAGGCTGTTTACCTGGGATTGCCCAAACGTGGGGCATCCCAGCATTGCAAACACCCTTGATGGCTTTTCTTTGCACATGTAAAACCATAAAGCTTTCCATGCTCCATGTATCTAATGTTACACACAAGAATGAAACCTATACCAAAATGAGAGATACAGACCCAGCAGATTATGACATGAAGATTGATAGGTTACATGAGGGAATTTGTCCCAAGCGTCTTTGAGTTATGCATATTTGTGTCCATAAGTCCATTTCATAAAGCATGGGGGGATGTCAGAAAAGGTTCATATTATAAGCAAAAGTCAATAATTCAAATATTGTAATTGCATGTCACACAAGAGTGATTTATAAAACACCCCGAGTGACCTCCCCCCCAGCACTGTCCAGTTCTGCTTTATGTTTCTTAATAATCTTAAAAGATAAATATCATGGAAACTTGTTCCGTATCTAAACAATATGGCATTAACAATTTTGATAAGACTTTAAATATGCTAAGAGCACATCAACTAAAAACAATCAGTAAATTGCAATTCCTGTCACAAAATTGAACATTAAGCCTGGAATACTATGATTTCTTCATGATGGGTGAAAGCCAGGCATGGTACCAAGCCATCAAATGGCTTTTCACAGAATATACAAGTTTCTCTATAGCCCCTGCTCACTGTGGAATCTTTCAGAGGGCCATTCTGTGACAGTAAAATTATGTATTTGATCTGAACTGAGATGGACCAAGTGACTCAAAACTTCTGTAATGGGGTGTTGTGGGAAGGATATGAAATATTACAGAGGCAGAAATAGTAACTTTGGAGCAGATGACTTCTCCACAGGTTGTGGTGATGACTTCTCCACAGGCTTTGGCAATTCCTTGCACAAAGCCTTGTATGTACAGAATTCACCCCCTTACAAAAGGACCATGTGACAGTGAAACGGCTAACATTAGCTTATTAAAAAAACATGGACAGGTGAAACTAACTTCAGAAGTGACTTGTGAAGTATTGCTTGGCCCTAAAAGGAGTAATCTCTAGACCTTCCTGTCCCCTCTATCTAATGTGTATCTGGTGTAAACAAAGCGATTATCTAAATGATGCACATGAATATGTGCCTGCATTATGTGTGATTCAAACCGAGTGTGGCTCTCCTATCCCCCAAACTAAAAGCCTCCTTTTCCATTAGTCAAATGAGTTACTGTACTACGGGTTTCTTACTATGGGGGTTTGCAATTTTCCTTACAATTCCAAGACAATGAGTTATGTGTAGAGATATGGACACATGTCCACTCTTAAGTTTTTTTTTCATTTTTATAAGTGGTCACGTATCCTGAATGCTGTTATTTTACTATGACAACTTTGGAAGAACTGAACCTTTTGACCCTCTCTGTGGTCTGCTCAAGGAATGTAGTCTCGGGCCTTTAGCTGTCACCTATCTCTGGCCTGGGATGCATGCTCATCTTCCAGACCAGGTTGCAGCTGCCTGGAGTTGCAGTGTGATTCTCCCAATGTATTTGACTTCCTCCACACCTGCTGTTTTACCTCCTCCTCCCCCTCCCCCCCCCGGAGGGATAATGAGTGGCTTACCGGACATTACAAGGGAACATTCATCAATTTGAAAGCAGAGTACATTTATTGAAGGACAAAAGCACATAGAGAGGGGGTGCTGAAACAGTTTGAATAGTAGAGGTGTTGAGAGGCATGATACAGAGAAAACATACAAAACAATACAAAGATCTAAACATAGCAGAAGTAATATGGGAACTCTGACAGGTTCAATTTTTCTGCATGGATGGGTAGTCCTTTGAACCAAAGGTCAGATCCGTTTGTAGGGGGGAATGTCCTTGTATCAGAATAAACTCAGTCTTTTATATCTAAATGCTTGCTTTGTCTTGCAGTCTCCTGGAAACAGGCAAAACCAGTCGTTGCTCCTCTCTCTAGGTGGTTGAGTCTCAAGGTTGGGTATCTACACGGCCAGTAGGGTTACCAGGCATCTGGTTTTTGACTAGAATGCCCAGTTGAAAATGGACCCTGGTGGCTCTAGTCAGCATCACTGACTAGGTCATTAAAAGTGCAGTCAGCAGTGTAGCAGGGATCCAGAGCTAAAGCAGACCTACCTGCCCTGGCTCTGTGCGGCTCCTGGAGACAGACACCAGGGCCTTCCAGCCCCTAGACTCAGGGAAGCTCCACAAGCTGTCCCCCACCGTAAGTGGTCTGCAGCTCCCATTGGCCAGAACCCACGAGAGCTGTGGAGGTAGTGCCTCTAAATATGAGGGCAGCACACAGAGCTTCCTTGCACCGAGGAGCCAGAGGGACCTAGCAGCTGCTTATTTGAGCCGCGGCAAGTGTTGCCAGAATCCTGCACCCTGAACTCTTTCACATATGCCAACCCCCTGCCTCAGCCAGGAGTCCTCTACTGCACTCAAACTCCCTCCCAGAGCCCACTTCCCCAGGCCGGCACCCTAACTCTGAGCCCCTTCTTGCTCTCCAAACCCCTCAACCCTGGCCTCCCTGGATCCCACACTCCCAGCCAGAGTCCTTACTCCCTTCTCACCCCCCACCCCTTCAACTCCCCAACCCCCCAACAGTGAGCTAGGAGTGTGATTCCTACCTTATGTAGACATACTCCTGCTAGTTCTCATCGGAATTAGCATGTTAAAAATAGTAATGTAGCCATGGTAGCATAGACAGCACTGACACTGTGCTAGCTACCCCAAGCACAAACCTGCCTGTTCCTAAACTTTTGGCTTAATGCCAACTGGTTGTGTATCTACACCCTCCTGAAAGCAGCATTTCAAAATGGAAGTAAATTTAGCGCTCAAAGTGCTGGACTTACTGCTGTTGCAGTTGGAACACAGAATAGTTTAGAGATGGGCAGCAGCAGCAAATGCAGATTTCCACATGCTTTCCTATCATTTTGTGCCTTTGTAGATAGAGTCTCCAGGAATCTCTTAGGTAATAGAGGGATTTTTCTTTCCATGTCTTCAAATTCTTAGGCAGTCCTGGCAAAATTGTCTACAAAATACCACATTTTGCTAATTATGGTGGTCATTTATTTGGAAGTGGACTGAGATCACCAACTAATTCATACTCGTTATATTTTCTCTCTAGTTCAGTGCCATCAGTGTTATCAGCATGAAGAGACCCTAGACAGATCATTGTCGCATTAAACACCTTGTCATGTAAGCTTCTTCTGAGCTGACCTCTTTGACCTGTTAAAATGCTGATGGCTGTTGGTGGCCTATCTTCAGCAGAATTAAACAGATGGTTGCAACTCTCAGAAACTTTTAGTAAGTTTTCCTCGTATAAACAACTCAAACAGCTTCAGATAGTAAAGTTTCAGTCACTGCTGACTTGAGTTAGATCTTAAATATTGACATGGAGTTGGAGAAACTTTATTTCTTATTCCCAATTCCTGAAAAAACAAATTTTGGTTTGTATTCTGAATATTCCAGAAATAGCTTTGAAACTTTACATCGATGAATTTAATAGTTCCTCATATTTAGTGCTTGTAAGATGGGTTCTTCAAATTCTGCTATTTTAAAATTAAGTAAGATACTTTATATGTTTAAAGATTTCAATCTTGACGGCTTTAAGCCATTGGTGGGCAACCTGCAGCCTGTGGAGTGCAAGTGGCCCATCTGGTTCTAGGTGTGGCCCATGAGAGATTTGATTTACTGTTACCCCCATGCAGGTTTGCCAGATCCTGCTGGTTTCTGTCCGTGTAGTTTTTCCCAACTGGTATTACTTAAGGGATACACATGTAAAGCAAGGATGTGTGAAGTGAGGTGCGTGCTGATTGCACACTGCATTGTCAGAGTCATGCGCTCCCTCGGCATCCAATCAAAAGCGCTGCCACGGATCAATTGGCACACCCTGCAAATTCTAGCACTACTAGTGGCCATACTGCTATATGCATCATGTGCAAAAGCAAACTCCCCATGTGTGTTGCTCAGCAGAAAGGGGGGAAATGTTTAAATGCAGATCTAGCAACTCTCTCCCCAAAACCACTCACTTGTGGGCTGGATCAGTGTTATCCAGAAAGCTCAAATGATTGATACAGAGAGAGATGAGAGAGACCATTCAGCAAACAGGAATTCTCCCAGTGGGAGCTCCAAATGCAACTGACCAGCAGTGGTATTATTCACAGAACAATGATTCCCCCCTCCCCTTATCCCCAACTGCTCCCTAGACAGTGACAGTTTCCTCAGTGAAAAATGGCCTCTGGCTGAACCCATCTTGTCTTTCTCTTTGTTTCTTTTCCTCCTGCAAGATTATCATGGAACTTTAATTTAACTTTTGATCTTCTGGTGAGTTAAGCTTAACAATTGTGTCTCAAGGTTCAATTTTTCACAATGTATATTTCTGAATAAACACGAGGTTATTCCTAATAGAACTATTAAATGCTCCTTTGTGTTTGCATTGTATTATCTTCATTAAGCCCTATCACAGCTGCACAGTTTGAATTCTGAGCAGTGATTATCAGCTATTTGAATATGGAATATAAATTGAACAAGCTGCATTAACACATCAGCATACCTCTTTAGTAGGGAGTTATTAGCATTAGCAACTTAACATAAATCCTTATCTCTTTCTCTTAAGTGACAACAGCATATATTGGGAGCCTTTTTTCATTTCTGCTTTTTGAATGATTTTTGCATGGGCATTTTAGATACTTTTTTTATGGAAAAAAAAAAAAAAAAAGGTTGGGAAGTAGAGAAAAGATGGCCTTGTGTTTAAAGGACTAGGTTTGAGTCTGGACTCTGTCTTCCTTTGTGACTTTGTGTAAGTCACTTCATTTCTCTGTGGTTCAATTCCCCATCAATAATGGGTGCAATAATACTTTGTTTCTCTCACCATTTGTCTGTCTTGTCTACTTATACTATCTCCAACATATGTATGTGTAGTGCCTAGTAGAACAGGGCCCTGAGTTCAGCTAGAGCCTCCAGATATCACAATACTTGTTGTAGCTCTATTAATACAGAAGCAAATTGTATGCACTTCTTTTTAAATAATCCACTTCGAGCCCACACTCTGGCTTTCTGCTTTCAATCCCTGTTGTAGTTTTTAGCATTTTCTTCCTTTGAAATGTAATAATTAAGCATGGATTTATATTTTTGTTGACAACTTTGATATGTTTTCTGCTGCACTTAATGGAAGCTTTCTAATATGAAGATAAAATGGCCTTTTAGAAACTTAAGAAAATATGTGTAAATGCTATATACTTCTTTCCAGGAGTGAGGCCTTCATCATATTGGTTATTATTTACATAAAAGCTGAGTCATTAAACAACTTGATTATGGCCCTGGTTCTGCATTGCAAGTACAAATGTGTACCTTAAATCCCATTAACTTTGTTAGGTCTACACGTGTGCATAAAGTTAAGCATTGTAAGTGTTTGCAGAATTGAACACTGAAATTGTATCATCTCCTTCGGTAGCATTTAATTTATAATTGAGTTGGCTGATATAATTCATTCAGGCCTTGTATATGTTGGTTCCTGTACCATGTTCAGAAAGTGCCAAATTCTGCTTTTTCTGACATTGAGTAGCAGGGTCCTTCATGGGGAAGCATGCCACAAATCTGTACAGGTTTGTATCTCCTTTGCATCAAGAAACTGTTTCTTCCTCCACTCCTCCCCCTCAGAACTCTTTGGCAGAAGAAAATTGTGTGAGAGGAACAGAGAAGCGGAGCAAGGCCCATGGATCTCTGCTTGTACAGATCCATTATCCATTCCTCCCCAACCTGTGGAGGGAGAAGATCACACTTTTTATGGAGGTCAGCTTAGCCATAAGGCCACAGAATGCCTTTACTGTGGCTCCAGGAGCTGGTTGGGAGGACTGGCCCCGAACTGGCAGTGGGAGCAGAATTCATCCCAAGCTAGTGCTGGGAAACTTGGGCCTTGCGGGCCGCATGCGGTTCATCCAGGGTTCTATGTGTGGTCTACGAGACATTTTGTTTCCTGTTGCCCACACATAAGGTTGCCAGATTCTTCTGGTTTCCATCCGTGTAGTTTTTTTCCCCTGCCACTGTTACTAAAGTGACATGCATGTAAAGCAAGGGCAGTGAAGTGAGGTGGGTGGGGGAGGTGCTGGGAGGGAGGGGGAAGCACTGATCAGTGGGGCTGCTGGTGGGAGGGAGGTTCTGGAGGGGGAAGAGCTGATGGGGCTGCCAGTGGGTGATGAGCGCTCACCATTTTTTCCTGTGGGTGTTCCAGCCTTGGAGCATTTACAGAGTCAGCTTTTCCATTATAGGCAGGAATTACAATTATTTTAGTACTATGTGTACATTCTGTTTTCCTTTGTTTAAATAAACTTTAAATAGGTCTCTAAAATGTATTCTAGAAGACAACATTAACATACAATAGGGTAATCTACAATCGATCTGATTGTAATTTTATATTTCTCCTCACACATTCTTTTTTAATTCACCCAGTTAGCATTTTCAAGAGCCATGCTATAGTGTTGGTTTTGTCTGCTTGATTGAGCTTTAAATACTGCCTCAAGACATGAGACAAGTTTTATTGGTCCTCTAATACATGGCAAGGGTGTTTTGGAAGCAAACAAGTGCCATCAGCTGTCCAAAATGTAGATTAATATACCCATAAAATATACCCTGGAGTGTCTTAATTCTATCAGATGATAGCGCTCTACAATTAAGTTTAAATTTATTTAAAACAAATGTTTTAGTTTTATTATTTCTTATAACATATCCATCCCCTATGAACTATTTTCTTGTAGTGGAAGAGTGAGAAGAAATAATTGGAAAAAGTCAGTCATTTTAAATCACCGTCAGTTTGCAGTTAACTTCTGTACTATCGTCTCATTTTCCCCTTTCCTTTTCTCTCATTGCCCTTCACTTCTTAGCCACCTGTTTCCCCATCTGTTCTTCTCTCCCTCCTTCCCCTTCTATTTCTTTTCATTTCCTGCACAGCAAACATTAGATGTGATGTTTCACAGTTAAACTGAGCTTCTTGAGAAGGGCTGGCCTCAGCTGCAAAGGGGGATGCTGTCGGAGTCCCATCGCCTGTTCTACTGCAGCCCTTTACAGGACACTGAGCTGCGTCAAACTTTAACTTCTGCAAAGCTCTCATGTCAACTGCTTACTTACAGCTAAATGTAAAAACAGCCCATTTTTCTCGGAAACACTGCAGTGGAACCAGAGAAAGGAAGGTCTATGTGTTTGTAGGCAAAATGTGGGGAATAGGGCACTTGAATGGAAAAAAAAAGGTTACAAAGTAGGACGTGTAGAAAATTTTCTGTCAAAACTATTTTTTTCTGGAAACACTGAGTTTTTGACTCAATGAATATTTTTGTGTGAAGTGTTTTGACTTCAGTGAAAACTTTAACTTTTTGTCCAAACAAACATCCCAACACTGAAAAGTTTTGGACAAAATATGGAAAAAAAAATGCTACTGCAGTACAGCAGGTATTGTGCTTCAAGTAATCCCATGGCTCTAGTCTCTTCTGGGGGCCTAGTTCCCTGGCTAGACTACATGTGGACCTGGTGTCATGATGGATAATCAGCTGAACTTGAGTTCCCAGTAGGAAGCTGGGGTCAAAAGAGTTAATGCAGTCCTAGCATGCATAAACAGGTGAATCTTGAGTTGGAATAGAGAAGTTATTTAATCTCCATTGCCAGAGGTGGAACCACTATTCCAAGAATACTGTGTCCAGTTCTGGGATCTGCAATTCAAGAGGGATGTTGATAAATTGGAGAGGATTCAGAGAAGAGCCATGAGATCAAATGATTAGAAAACATGCCTTCTAGTGATAGACTTGAGGAGCTATCACCAAAAAGAAAGTTAAGGGATGACTTGATTAGAGTCTAGAGGTAGCCACCCGGGAAACAAATATTTAATGATGGATTCTTTGGTCTAGCAGAGAAAGATATAACATGAGCCAATAGGTGGAAACTGAAGCTAGACAAATTCAGACTGAAAATAAGGCTTACATTTTTAATGGTGAGAGTAATTAATCAATTTACCAAGCAGTTGGTGATGACAATTTTAAATCAAGATTGTATGTCTTTCAGAAAGATTATTTGGGGGGCAGTTCTGTCACCGGTGTTATACAAGAAGTCAGAATAAATGATCACTCGGGTCCCATCTGTGAACGTATGAATCTCTTGTGGTGCATGTGGTGATTCAGCAAGAAGGGAGATTGTGATGCATTCTGGGAGATGTAGTTTTACTAGGGAGAATGGGGACATTTCTAAATAGTCTTTTTGTTTGTTTTCAGTTTTTTTGCCCCAAAAAAGGTTTACCAATCTTGTAGGAAAAAAGGTTTTTGCACAAAAAGGAAACAGCCACACTGCTTGTTTTTGCGCAAAAAACCCTAGTGAAAAAACGGATTGGCAGAAATATGCAAATGAGATAACGACTCATGCAAATGAGTCCCTCATTAGCATATTTTTTGCCGAGAAAACTCGTAGTGTAGACGTAGCCTCAGTGTTTAATTTCATATTTGAAAATTGCTAAATTAGGAATAGTTTGGCTCATAATTCAGCTTTTTCTAAGAGAAACATAATGCAGTCTTTATGGCTGTGCTGTCAGGGAAGTGCTGGTGGGCATAAAGAATTGAAGCCAATAACGAAGGCGGGGGGGGCCTCTGTTTCCAGGCTTGTTCCCTCATATTTTCAGCCAAGGATCAGTCTTCCCAATTTCTTCCGAGAAAACTTCTTCGCCTCTCTGACCATTTTCAATTTTTAATTTCTACCTCAGAAAATAAATTGAGAGCTTTTTGACACATGATTTCTCTATTCTAAAAGAAGCTGAAGGCACCAGGAAGGAGCTATTCTTACACTCAGTTGTTGCTGGTGTTTCACACCGCCTATAAAGGAAAGCTGCTTTTCTGAGTCCACTTGTGGTTGGTCTTTGCTTCTGCAGCAGCTCCTCAAAGAGATAGAGCTGGTTTATAAATCCTCCTTCCGCTCCACAGCTCTTACTTCAGCCTTTTGAGCAGAAACATTTCAGGTGCCATTAACAGATTGCTAAAGAAATAGCAGCGGGATGGCTCAAGGGAGGAAATTTTAGGAAAAAATGTGTTGCTGAAGATCCAGACTAACTTCTAAATGGTAAGAGTTAGCATCAACAAATTTGGTTTACAGCTTCTTCTTCTCCTAACTTAAAGCAAGGTCAAGATTTGGTTGTGCCAGAACAATGAAATGTGCCTGGAATGCGACTGTTTTTCACAACATGGAAGAGGAGGGGGCTGCTAGCAGGAAGCGTTATATTGTATGACCACAAGGGGGCAGCAAGGGGGCAGGGATGGGGACCAGGAAAGCTATAACCACATTGGGCAGCAGGGGGTAGGGATGGAAGTAAGTTTCCCACCCACCTCCTGGGCAATGTGGCCCATGCTGTGGCCAGCCCCAAGGAGCTGCTGCCTGACAAGCACAGTCCCTGCCACAGCTAACCCCAGGGAGCTACTGCCCAGGCAGTGCAGCCACTGTGGCCAGCCCTGGGGAGCCACAACCTGGACAGCACTACCCCCAGCATGGCCAGCCCTGGGGAACTGCCACCCGGGCAGTGCTGCCACTGCCATCGCCCAGGAAGTCCCTGGAGAGCCACCACCCAGCCACTGGCAGCGGGAGCCACCACCCAGCCAGTGTGAACCTTGATGCGGTAAACCCTGGGGAGCTGCCACAGCCAGCCCTGAGGAGGTGTCAGCCAGGTAGTATGGCCCCTGCCAGCTCCTGCATCTTCCACCCTCTCAGACCCGTGCCCTGAGCCCCTCCTCACCCCGAACCCTGAGTTCTGTACCCTACACACACACACACACACACACACACAGCTCCTTGCCCGGAGCTCCTCCTTACCCCCCACCCATGACTCCTGCACCCCCCACATCCCAGACCCCTTCCCTGAGCAATGCCAGGTAAATCTTCTAGTTACATGTACACTTAACAGCAGCCTTGGTGTATACTTTCTTGTAAATGACACATTTGAAATAGAAATAAACGCCCATAGAAAAAAAATTGAAGTGTAGAACATACTACATCCCCCCCCCCCTTCTCTCTTGTACTTCCCCAATGAGAGGTTTTTTCATTGAAGGGTGTCAGAAGAAGGAATATCATTTTTTCAGTATTTTTTCTTATGAAATAACCTTCTATATATTCACATTAGAATGGCATTAGGCTACATAACAAAGGTTTATTGGTCCATTGATGCTGTCATGAATGGTTGAAGGTTCATTCAAGGGTGACAGAATTTCACATCCACCCACATTACACCAGGACAGTCAATTATTTTTTGTCAAATTATTTCTTGGTCAAGATATAGTCAAGGTCCAGACTCCAGAGAAAATAATGCAAAAATAATAACAATATTAAAGTGAATAAAATCATTTGCTGTCTGTTGAAAAGCATCTGGCAGTCCTGATGTGGCCTGCAGTCTATTGACTATCCCTGCATTACATCATCACTTTTTTTCTCTTGCGTCATCTGGTGGCTTAGAACTAGTAGTAGGGAAGCCTCAAAAAGCAGATGTCAGAGCAGGTCTGCAATACAAATTTCCACTAGCATCCTTGGAGGAAAGCTTCTTGTCTGAGGACCCCAGAGGCAGAATGCCTATGCAAAACTGCCATTGATACCTCAACCATTTTTACAATGGCTGTACTTATAATGTCACAATAGAGCCTTTACTGAAAACGCACTTTTGTGCTATTTTTCTGTTAATTGGTTCTAAAAACAAAATCTGGAAAAAATTAAACAAGGTAAACAATTTGTTTCTCAGCTGAGACTTTGAATAGCAAGCTTCAATTGGGAGCAGATGTGAATGGCTTGACTAATGCAGTTTCTTATGGAAGTTCTAACAGAAGTATCAGTAATTTTTCAAATGCTAAGTGACATAAAGAAAGTAACTGGGGGATGTTAGACTTGGCCATGCTGAGTCACAAGTCCTACACATTTATGGAAGGGGGAATGGTTTTCCTGAAGAAGCCTGATGTGTTTGGATAGTAACGCATAGTACTGCTAATAACAGCAACAATTCTGGCGGGTGTGACAGATCACAAAGCTTTTTCACTTGGATAAATATTTATGTAACTCAGGTTTTCTGACAGTCACATCAGCTCAGGCTGTAGACACTGCCTCTGTGCGTCAGGGATTAGTGACTACTACAGATTGGAGAGTACCCGTGTGACCAGCCTCTCTTTAGAGGGGTCTTGATGGGGAGGAGATGAGGCAAGTTGCTGACATCCATTTTCGGAGTCTCTCCTGGACTGGAAAGCCCTGAGGAAGGCTGGGAGAAGAACCTGTTGAGAAGAACCAAGTTGTGCCTGTACTATATCTGGGTCTCACCCACCCCTGCTAGACCGCTCCTGCCACCATACTGCGATAGTTAGGGGAAGTCATGTGTGAGGATCCTGCCTGAGTTCAGAGGTCAGAAATGTTGGTTATTATATTACATATGGTTCAGTGTTAAAAATCCTTTCCATTGGGATTTTATCCTCCCTACCATTCCATAACGCAGTATTACCCACCTGAAAAGCAGAGCCCCACGGGTTTAAAAAAGGACAGGTACTAACAAGTCATTTCTAATGCCTCTTTTCAGGTCTTTGGTCACGAATAGTGCCATAAATTTGAAAGCTTTATTTAATTGTACTAATTATGTTTTTCTTTTGGAACTTGGTGAATTACTATTTACCCTTTTTGAGCAATCAGTTATGCTGATATGTACTGTTATTTACATCTACTAAAAGCCTTGAAAATGAGTTATGGTTGTCATTAAGTAAACCCATGCAAGAAATCATCCTAAATTGTATGCTACATGTTCTTACTCTTTTCCATTCTGGTATATGATGGTAAATGATTCTATTCTGGAAATAATTGCAGAAAATCTTTTTATCTCTTCCTTTATTTGCAGAGTTTTGTTCAAGGCTGAGCATATCTTAGATGTACCAGACATCTTTTCTCCTAGCCCTTGAATTATGCCATTAACATTGATTTTCATTTTTTGAATACAGTACTATAGATGTGAAAATCATTATGGCTAACACATATTCTTATAGTACTTTTGATTCCATCAGGTGTAATTGTATACATGTCAGGGCTCTGATTTTCACTTTTGCTTGGCTGCATTTTCAAATGGATGCAGGGACTAGATAACATCTCATCAGAAATGTTAATCTAACTGAAAAATGCCTGTCACCATAATACCTAGGTGCATAATAGAGCACTGGAAAAAGGCCATTTGTTCCGTTTCATTCAATGGGCAATAACTATTAATTTCTTCCTTGATGATACTCCTTCCCACTTGATGTATATTTTATAACCGTTACTTAGAACTGAAACCAAAAGAAACAAATATAATCTGTCCCCTAAAATTAAGCAGCATGCTTCTAATTTTTTGTTCTGTCTTTCCCTTGTTTTCCAGGGATATTTTTGTGGGGTGTTGAGAGCAGGTTCCTTTTAGTTTTACTTTTGTGTTTTTAATTTTGTTTAATTTAATTTTTAATTATCGCTTTCCCTTCTCTCAGGGCATTCGTGGTTAGCAGTAAATCTGTTTGATAGACATAGGTTTGGTCGAAAGCTATTCTCCTCCCCCAGAAACCCAGTAGGTTGCTTGGGCCTTTCCTTTGCTTATCTGCTCCTACCCATCCCAGAACACCTCCTCTCTCATGGGTAGTGAGATCCTCTACCTCCACAGAAATGAGAGGTCTCTCTGGAACTCTGTGTGACAAAGTGTCGGGGTCCCCTGACTCCTGCACCCCCATAGTGGCACGAACAGACTCCACCAGCCAGTAGAATAGAGGGAGTTTATTGCTTCTCCAGGATACAGCACAGCATAGATGTAATCTGGTTACAGGGCCAGGCCTAGGATTCCTCAGCTCCTCTTGGGATGGGGGAGATTGGGCCTCTAAATCCCAGCCCCCCTTTGCTCAGGCTGCTTCCTCCATGATTCCAGACAGAAACTAACTCTTCCTTCCAGCCCTGCCCCCAGCCAGGGCTCCACTCCCCTCCTTCCCATTGTTCCGCTCCCTGGGGGATAACTCGTTGGACAAGTTCAGAGCCCCCTTGCATAATGACTCATCCCCTGCCCTGCTGGGCCGTGCTACAGACAGCAGCCAGCAGAGGTCACCCACAGCCCACTGCCCAGCATAGCAACCAGCAAGGTATCCACACTACGTCACACCCTGTTACATAAGGATTCACATGGGGAGCAGCGATGGGCACCCTCTTGTTTGGGTGTTGGTAGAGTGAGTGTATTCCTCCCTCTGGCCCTGCAGAATGTACCCACAAAAGGTTGTATTATCTTTTCCAGAGAGCTTTGTCCATAGAGAGGCTGTCCCATGGATGGCCCAGACCAGGCCTACTCCTGATATGTTGTTTGAGAGTGGCATGTACCGCAGGGCAGTACAGAGTGTCTGACAGATCAGTACTGAGGAAAACCCATGGCGAGATGCTTGCTTAGTTTCCCCCACCATGAATGCATTATATTATGAAAGGAAGCAATAGAGCCCATGGGTCAGCCAAAGAGCCAAGTATGGAGGAGCAAGGTGGGCCCAGTGAGCAAGGACTCAGCTGGCTTTTCAGACTGGTGGAATTCTCAACTTTGGGAGAAGTGAAAGTGTGTAGGGTACAGGGTTCCTGGGCAGCACAGCAAATTCTGCTTGCACAATGGTGAAGAAGGTTACACTTTGGGAAGTGATCTTGAAATAACTTCTATTTGCTTTAGAGAATTAAGCTGCAAATTCTTTTTTCTATTCTCTGTAATAACCCCCTTAATCTATGCTAGTTATTTATTGTTTGTATAACTGTAGCACGTAGGAACACTTATGGTGGTCCAGAACCCCACTATGCTAGGCACTGTCCAAGCAGAGAGACCGTCCTTTCCCTGAACAGCTTGCAATCTAGGTAAAAGCCAAGAGATGGATACAAACAGATGGGGAAGTCAGTGGTGGGATGCAGAGCGGGGTGACATGGTCAGAGTGATGGACTAGGGGAATGACCTCTGCAGTGAGATTTTGAATGATTCTGAGGAGGGCAAGATGCATTTCTCGTACCAGAGTAAAAAAGGTTGCAGTAATTGAAATGCAAGATGATGAAAACTTGGTTGAGAGTTTTCTGTGGGCGGATGGGCAAGGCCATGTCTCAGAGATGTGATGCAGAAAGAATCTGGAAAACTTAAAACATAGTCTGGTTGTGAGGATTTAGAGAGAGTTCCGAGTTGAAGATGAGACCCAGGCTGCAGAAAGGCTGGCAGCATTGGCCCCAGCATTGGAGAAAAGATAGTTGGAAGGGCTTGGTTTGGAGGAATATTAAGGGCTTGTTTTTAGCCATATTTAGCTTGCTCAGGCAGCTAAATATCTACAAGTAAAAGTCCAAGAGACAGATCAAGATGTTAGCGTTGGGTAGAAGGAAACAGGTCTGGGATCTTCTTAGTTATGCACTACATGTCTCAAGGGGCATATGATGAGGATTTTTCACCAAATTTGGTCTGCTGGCTGGGCCATTAGATTTCCCCAGCTTGGGCCAGGTACTGATAGAGAGTGTAACATGAACACTGATCCGTGCCCCCCAGGTCTGGGATAGGGAAGTAGATATGTGAGTTGTCAGCATAGAGATGGCCATTGAATTTGTTAGACTAGAAACGGTCCCTGCATAAGAGGGGTTCCCGTAAAGAATCTGAGCATCACAGGGGGGCACAGTAAGTAAAAGTGAGTTAAAGCATCATTGGGGCTTTTCTGGCTGATGCCATGGACTAAGTAGATATCTAAAGAGTCCCCGATTACAGGAAGCCCAACGCAGGAATGCAGGAACTCAGAATTGAGGCCGGTATGTATTTAGTTTCTGTAATTCCTAAAAATAAGCTGTTGTCACTGTGATTTATTTATGTAATCAGTTATTCTGTAAATCATATTATTTGTAATTTATTACCATTAAAAGGTGCATTCTTTTCTTGGGCATTACATCACCATTGCCTCTTAATCCATTTGCAGAGTTTGTTCATGTTCATGCGATACATTTTTATGAGGAGAAAGCAATGACCATTTCCTTTAGGAGAGAAATGCAGCTTTGCAGTTTGGCTTGCTTGCAGTGTTCTCTCACACAACTCAGATCCTACAGTGAATCAATCACATCTGATTAATGTAATTCTTAATGTTATTGTGACCAATTGTCTGGGATGGACCATGATGAGAATGTCACACTCAGGGCACACAAACCCCCAAATTGGTGGTTTATTCTTTAATTAGATTCACCAAGCCAGTAACAAAACAGCTTCTGCAATACCACACTGGTTAATCAGAAACCAAATGCAGTCTCCTTTTGGCATTCCAGCCCTTTTCTCCCATCCAGGCAATGAAGGCAAATATAGTGAGAGGTTACTGAAAACCCATTTCACCATATTTGAGGTTCTTACTAATCCCAAAGGGTCAGATACTTATTCCAAGTCAATATGTAGTTCAGATCTTACCCAAATAGCATGCTGTCAGCTAGTCCTTAGTAAACTAACTAAAGATTTATTAATAAAAGAAAAAGAGAGTTATAAATGGTTAATAGAGCATATACATACAAATGATTACAAAGTCCTTATAATCGATTTGTGGCAGTGATAGACCAGACTTCTGGCTTGTAAAGTGTCTCTGGGAACTTCCAAGAGATTGGAAGGGCCTCAATCCCTAATTCAGGATGCTCCTGTAAATTGTAAATCCACAGTCCAGAGAATGGGATCAGGCAAAATGGAGGCATTTATGGAGTATGTTATTATCTTTGGCCACATGCATGAAAATGTACTGGTTGAAACAAAGCCCACAGCTTC
Source organism: Pelochelys cantorii (assembly GCA_032595735.1). Taxonomy (NCBI): domain Eukaryota; kingdom Metazoa; phylum Chordata; order Testudines; family Trionychidae; genus Pelochelys; species Pelochelys cantorii. The sequence goes on from CM064327.1 coordinate 147,041,601, forward strand.
TTTGTATGGAGAGTTACCGGTCCAAGATACAGTCGGGTGTCACATGAGTATATAACATGCCCTTACGTGGTTTGCTGAACCACTGGGACTGGCCATTGACTCCTCCCTGTCTGAGGCATCCACAGGAAGAGCGACTGGGCAGGACGAGTTTCTTCTTGAATGGGCCATTGTGAGAGTGGAGTGTCCTTATTAGGCCATCAATACATAGCTATCTAGACCTGATGTAAGTCTGTCTGGAGGATGTCACCGTGTTTAAGATACAGGTAGATAGCCAATATTCATAACTTCAAATATAAAGATAATACATGCATATACTCACAAGATAATTGTACTTAGCAAATCGTAACTTTCCCACTGACACCTTACATGATGCACTTTGTCTAAGATTTATGGAAATTGTGTAACAAAGGTAACAGCAGTGATAGAAATGGTCACCCTTTGTATACACAACATCACCTTTATCATTTGAGAACACCAGGCTAGACTGAGTGAGGCTAACTATGAGGGGAGGCAGAAGGCAAACCAAGACAAAAGGGGTCATTTTAAATTTTTAGAACTTTATAAGGGAAAGCCCCAAGATTGTATCTGGAGTATTAATAATATAGAACATTGCCAAAGACTTATTATTTATAATCATAAATCATATATTACCATCTCATTAACATTTGTGAGCTTGTATATGGTGTCCAGTTAGTGCCATGTGCATTCTTATTAACAAGAATAAAAGCAATCACTTTACAACATACTGTGTCACTTCAGAGAAGAATTAACTTTTCCAGTTCTGGGCTGTAAGTCCAGCTTCACTCTTGCTGTCCTATTCTTTGCTTCTCTTCCACTTAAATGCTCCACTTCAGTGTTCCTGTAGCTCTCCCTCTTTTCACCAAGTTTATCCACAAGTGGGGCTTTTTCCTCTAGTGACCCTTACTTATCCATTGGGCACCTTTGAACCTATTCAGGCAATAAATGTTTGCACAGTCACACTCTCTGTTCATGTGCTGTATGTAGGTCCTTTGTAGGTGGGCTTTTCATTCATGGCTTCCAGGATCTATTTGCAGCTTTTTGATTAATCCCCTTTTCACCAGTTATATTTCCTTTCAGTTTCCCCACTTCAGACTTCTATGGTAAGTCTGTTGATTTCCCTCTTCTTCCCTTCTCTAACAGCATTGGCTCACATACCCAGGAAGTCTATTTTTTCTTCTTCTCCTGTCCTGAAACCTTTCCTGTTTTCCTTCTTCTCACTTCCTAGTCCTCTGCTTTTTTTCCACATTCTTATTTTATTTTATCCTCTCACTTCCCACCCAGGCTCCAGTTCACCCACCAGCTCAGCATCTCCTTCCTTCTTCTCTAACACCTTTTTCCAGCTGTTCCTTCGGGTGGCTTCAAGTCCCCTTCCCACCTTGGGCTGCACTCTACTTGGCTATCTTTTTCCCCAAGGCAGCATTCTGTGCTGCTGCATCACAACTGGGTGAAGTTACTACACATACACATGTTCATGTTTACCTCATTTGGGGGTTGTCAATGGCCCTTCAACATTTGGCTTATAATATCAGGTTCTTACATAGCTCTTTGGTCTGCAGATCTCAAAGCACTTTACAGAAGATGGTGTATATATAATTATCCCCATGTTACAGGTGGGGAGCCTGGGGGACAGAGAAGTAGAATGACATGCCCAAAGTCACCAAGCAGGTCAGTGCTAGTGCCAGGTGCAGAGTGTGCATCTCCTTTCTCCACAACCAAGGCAAGCATGCTGACTCATGCTGTCCCCTAGAGTAACATCACTGTAGCGTGCACTGTGTATATGCACAGTTCCACACCACCCACCTTAGAAAGACTGGCCATATGGTTTTTGTTCTTAAACTGGTATCAAAGCATGATGGAAGCATGTTCTATATATTTCTTTCTATTGGGTTTTTGTGGCCAGTGTCACAAATGATGACATCTCATCTCCTCTGGTTTTATATAGTGTCTGTCTCTGTGGTGGGTGAATACTGACATTTCAGCAGGAGGGTTACCACCAGCATTGGCCTGTAAATGATGATCCTAACCATTTTGTTTTTAACTCGCACATGCACTTCACAATTCCTGAACAGTGTGAAGTACTGCTTTAACTTCTGCTCTTATTCAGCCCAGTTATCTGAATGCAGTTTTCCTTCTAAGTATTATCCAAAGAAAGTTCTGAAAAACATAAGTGTAGATGGATCTGTGTTTGTGGTTTGTACTACTTACTGTACAGCTCTGTACGTCTGTAACACAAATCTAGCCCCAAGCAAGAAAGCTACTTTTCCTTTTAAAGGAATGCTATCAAGCTAAATTGTGAGAGTGGGATTTTTAAAAGCACACAGTGCTGTAATTACTTTGCTTCCACTGAAGTCGGTGATATAACTCCCATTTTCTTCAGGGAGTGTTAAGCACTGAGCTTGTTAAGTAATCCCACCCTCATTGTTCTCTCTCCTGCATAAACCTCATGTTTATGTGTGGGGTTAATAATATTCAAATCTCCCCCTAAAGCTCTTCTTTGTTGTGATGGCTACAAGAAACTTGATGACAGTGAGGCAGCTGGTGCACTGAGAAAACTGCCTATCCTGGGGAAAACTTCCAAACTGTCAGGGTGGTTAAGCACTGAAGTAAATTGCCTAGGGAGGCTATGGAATCTCCATCAATGGAGATTTTTTGGAGCAGGTGGGACAAACACCTGTCAGGGATGGTCTAGATCAGGAGTGGACGATAAAATGGCGGCTGTTCACCAAGGTTAATTTCTGGGGAGCTGCCACCACAAGATTTACGTGAATGGCCACAGGTACCAGTGATTGCAGCTCCTGTTGTCACTGTTCCCAGCCAGTGGGAGCTGTGGGAAATGGTGTCCTGGGAGCTGCATTTGCCTGTACCTTTGGAGGCGCAGGTAAATATAGTGGTTCCAGCCCTCCAAAGGCTGGATAAGCATGGTGAACTACCACTGCTTTATTGCCCACCCCTGACTTAGGGTGTGCCTGTACTTCAAAATGAAGGTGTGATCGTAACAAGGGTAGGCCTACCTCTGTCTTCGCTTTTATCTAGCTAGCCTAAATGGTAATAGCAGTGTAAACTGGGTGGCCTGGGCTAGCAATCCAAGCAGGTACTCAGGGCCTCTAGAGGGCTTGTACTCTGGTTGCTCGCCCATGTCATTGCACCTACACTGCTACTCTTGCCCACACTAATTAGACTAAAGTTAACAGGGGCACTCCTATCAATGCTACAGTCACGCTTTCACTTTGCAGAGTAAGCACTTTATTCTGTTAGGGTATGTCTACACTTGCTCCCTAGTCCGAACTAGGGATGCAAATGTAGCATACCAAAGTTGCTAATCAAGCATGGGATATTTAAATCCCATGCTTCATTAGCAACTTCGGTATGCTACATTTACATCCCTAGTTCGGACTAGGGAGCAAGTGCAGACATACCCTTATGGAATAGCGCCTAGCACAATGGGGTCCTGGTTCATGACTGGAGCTCCAAGGTACTACCATAATACTCCTCCTCCTCCTAATATTGTACATAGTTACAGGGTTTTTGGTCTGCAAGAGCAGAGTGGAGGACTGATGTTTGCTGAACAGATTCTAGTCTCCCCTAAAATCCACAGCATGGCTCTCCCATCAGTCTCTGTGACAAGAAAAGTAGAATGGGCAGAGGGGACATGGTCTATATATTTTGTGTGTGTATCTTGACTCCTGCTATTATCTGTCTGGGGAATGTCCCCTTAGGTTGTAGGTTGGAGAGAGCACTGCTAATGAGAATATGGAAGACAGTAACTGTTTTGGCAGTGCGTGCGCCAGTTCTGGAGCTGTCTGTGTGGTGAGGTAGAATGGAGCTGTACCTACAGTACCAATTGAACAGCTATACCTCTGGGGAGCAGACTGCTAGCCAACTGGCACACAGCAAATGGAACAAGAGTATCTACTTTGAAAAAAAAAAAAGCTGTGAGGGAAAATTAGTGGTTTAAAGATGAAGCTGACATTATTATAGCAAAAATAAATCATACCACATTATAGACATCGTTTTTCTTTTTTCCCCTTTTACAGAACTAAATGTAAGGGAGTCTGAAGTAAGAGTGTGTGATGAATCATCATGTAAATATGGGGGAGTATGTAAAGAAGATGGAGATGGCTTGAAATGTGCATGTCAGTTTCAGGTAAGGAGGTTGCACTTGTGTATCTGCTGTTGTTTGAAATATTGGGCTATTTTTAGGAGCACTGAGAAATGTGTTAGTTTTAAAGTTTCAGCTACCTAAACCTTAATGCAGTCTGTTCAGACATGTTCTCCAGATTCTAAATATATGTTCTACAGTGGTCCCCAACCTTTTGGGGCTGCCAGGCACCCCGGGGGCTGCGCATGCGCCGCATGCCCGAGGCCCGGGGTGCAAGAATGGCTTGGGCCTGCCCTGGTCACTCGGTGGGCGCACATAAATGCCCTGGTGGGCGCCATGGCACCCGCGGACACCGCGTTGGGACCACTGATGTACTGGTACAGGTTGTGAATCACCCTGATGTGGACTTAAAGGGACTATGCTCTCAGTCATTTCTCCTCCACAGCCTCATTAGAATATTCTGCATTGTGGGGTTGGGGGAAGAAGGAGAACACTGATGTTTACAAGGGAGGGAGGGATTATGTGTATTGTCCCCAAATTTACTATACTGACTTGAAGTTTAGAATACATTTTCTAAGATCATACAAATAAATCCATTAGTTATTTTAGGAATTAAATTAATTAAAAACAATTCCTTTAAAACATTCATCACCCTACATCAGACCCCTTTTTTGCCTTAATGATTCAAACAGAAGAACACAGACTTGTCAAACTTACCATATAATTAAAACACATCAAAACCTTCAGCACAGGTTACATCTGAATAATTTTAGAGCACTATTGTTCATTTTCCCCTGTTATTCTCCATAACCAAAAGTTACTCCATTAGCAAAGGATAATGTTTTACTTGAGAGAATTCTACCAAGAATTGCCCTCTTTCAAAAAAAGGTTACCATCTTTGCATTGTTTTGAATGAGAGTAAAGCTACAGGTTGCCCTTATCAAATATACCCTTCAAATCTACCTTTCTTCAAATCAAGTTTTTTAGTAAAGGTATGCCATATCTAAATGGCCAACTTTGCAACACTAGAATCTAAAACAATTACAAGATTCTTGGGTTTCTTTAGCTTTCTAAATTCTTAGATACAGAGTGCAAAATTATTTTCAAACTGCTAAATCAGTGGGCATCCTATGACCAGTTGGCATTGTTGCCAAGTTTCACAACCTTATTGTAAGTCTCATACTTACGGTGTTTTTCTCAAAAGCCCTAGCTCTTGGGAGTCATTCGAGAATATCAACTTTGATTTTTTTTTAAGTATGCTTCTAACAATACTGGTTGTGGGGGAAAAAAACCTTCAGATGTGACCTGTGTCCTTTGAAGACTCAAAAACCAGAAAGCTAATAACAAGAATGCAATATTTATTACTTTAAAATATCATTATTTTAAAACCAATTTCATGATATTTGGGTAGCTTGATTTAAATACATATATTGCACAGTCATTGGTTATTCTCTTATTTCTGTTCTTCAAGTGCTGTTCCTATGGTTGCTCCATTTTAGGTGTTGGTGCATTCTCATGCCAGTGGTCGGAGATGTTTCTTAGCAGAGTCTGGTCGCACCAGCCACCCCAGAGCGCCACTTGTGCAATGACTGCATGCTATGGTGCGGTCCCCCTCAATTCCTCTTTATCATCCTTGGCAGCAGATGGATCTCTTAGCACTCATCGCTCCTTTACCTAAAAGGCAAAGAAATAATCTTGTTATTCATTTATTCCTTCCTGTTCCTTCTCCTTACCTTTTTTTCTTTAAAAAACAAAAAAGCAAAAATAAAATACCCCCAAAACAAAAACAAACAAACAAAAAACCCCCACACCTTTTTTTTCAGAGAGAGAAGAGATGTGAGTTTCCCCTTTCCCCTCCCTTCTTTCTTCTTTTAGTTCTAAAGAGTTAAATCTAACCCTTATTTTAAAAAAAACAGCAAAGAAGAACGCAGAGAAAGTCTTCGCATCTAAAAAACCCAAAAACCTCTTAATTGTAGTCATGCCCAGTTCCCCTGGCTTCAAGAAGTACGACACCTGCAGAAATGCCATGCTGGTCTCTGATGGACATTCTTCTTGTGTTTGCTGTTTTGGGGAGAGCCACATTTTTCAGAAGTGCTCATATTGTAGCAACATGAAGGCTAGGACCTGGCGAGATAGCTGCACCTGACGATGGTCCTCCTTGAAAAATCCCTCCACCCAGCAGGAGATGGATCCTTCACTGACCCATCAACAACCAGGTCCAAAGACAAGGTTCAGACTTCCATTACTTTGAGGAAACAAGCCTTATCTTCCTCAGACTGGGACTCTCTTTCAAATCAAATGTTTCCTTGGTGAGGTCTCTACCCGCGGTGCCAACCTGGTCTAGAGTGAGCACCGCTGACAAGTCAGGCACCTCTGGTACTGTCTTGGCACGAATGTCAATGGCACTTAAGAGGGCAGTCTCTGAGCCAGCATGTAAAACTACAATACCAGCACTGAAGCCAACCCGAGCAGACATGCTGCCATCACCAGCTCTGGCCTTGGCCCTAACACCCTTCTTGGTACCAATGAACAAGGGTCTCCCGGCACCAGCCATTACTACCAGATTGGCACTGAAGCATACAACGCTGAAGTGCTCATTGGCACTGACTCAGTTTTTTCACCACTTGGACATAGAAATCTCCTAGGTACTGCAGTTTCTGCTGCTCGGCACTGATCATGTAACAGTGACCCCTTTGTCCAGCTCTTTCCATACCAGACAGTGAGGTCAAAGCAGATGGCCAGGATAGCCATTTTTCCTCCCAACACTCTTCACCCAACCACCATAGATCTCCAAAGGAACAAAGACCAACTAGACCTTCCTGTGGCCCTCACTAGTATGGCTATCCATGGCCATACCTGCCATCCTCTCACCCTATGCATTGGCCATCTTGAGATGCCTGGTCCTCGTACAGTCATCACCACACAGCACCATGTACCAGGGCAGCAAGCAGATCTCCTCCCCCTAGCCCAAGGCCCTCATACAGGAGGGTCAGACAATATCCTGCATTGCCCTCCAGGTGGCCAAGGACATTGCGGGCATGACAGCCCATACAACTGCAACAGCAGTAGTGACATGCAGGGCTTCCTAGCTTCAGGTCTTGGGAATTCTAAAAGACCTTCAGATGAATGTGGAAGACCTCCCCTTCAACTAGTCCCACCTCTTTACTACCAAAATGGATGAAGTCCTTCACACCATGAAGGCTTCATGGGCCATGCTTATGACACTTAGTATTCACACCCCACTGAATAATCATAAGCAGTACACCCCATACCACTGACCACAGGAATCTCATCCCAGACCACAGCAGAGACCATTCGAATTCCACTCAAAACAATGCCTCCAATGGCGCAGACCTCAACATTCACAGTATACAATGAGCTTACCCTCTACTGCTAAGCAACAGTTCTGAGAAATTGGTCAAGTGTCTGAGTGACCTCTCCCCAGTACCAGAGTCACAACCAACTTTTCTCCACCCCTTTAACCATTGCCTCCACCCTTAATTCCCACTCATGGGCAAATATCACATCGGATCGATGGGTTTTGGGGATCATCCACTCTGGGTGTTTGATCCCCTTCATATCCATTTCACAAAACCCTCCTTCACCCTCCCTTTTTAGTGACCCTTCCCATAAACACCCATTACGTCTTGAGGTGCAACATTTACTTCAAATCAGAGCAGCAGAATGAGTACCGGCTCCTTATTGAGGAAGAGGTTTCTATTCCGATTATTTCCTCACTCTAAAGAAAACTGGGGGTTGGAGACAGGTACTTGAGCTCAGGAGGCTCAACAAATTTATATGAAATCACAAGTTCAAGATGGTGTTAGAGGAGACTGGTTCTCAGCTCTCAGTGTACAAGAAGCGTACTTCCATATTATGATCCACCCAGTGGACAGGTGCTTCCTTTGCTTTACTGTTGGCCCCAAACACTGCCAGTCTTGGGTGCTACCTTTTGTTTTGTCTCTGGCCCCCAGAGGTTTTTTTTCCAAAACCCTAGCAGTAGTTGCAGCATCGGAGGGTAATAATCTTCCCCTATTTTGACGATTGTTTAATCAAGGTACTACATTATGACACACTATGCATGGTACAAACAACAATTTTTTTTGGGTACATCTAGACTACACGCTTCTTTTGAAAGAGATCGTCGAAAAAGCTTCTTTCGAAAGAGATCGTTTAGACAGCCACCACTTTTTTCAAAAAAGCGATCCGCTTTTTCGAAGGAGAGCACCCAGACAATCTGGATGCTCTCTTTTGAAAAAGCCCTGTTTGCATTCAAGAACACCTTTTTTCGAAAGACCTCTTTCGAAAAAAGGCGTTCTTCCTTGTACAATTAGGTTTACCGCTGTTGAAAAAAGCTGCGTTCTTTTGATTTAATTTTGAAAGAACGTGGCAGCAGTCTAGACGCAAATGAAGTTTTTTCGAAAAAAGGCCACTTCTTTCGAAAAAACCCTGTAGTCTAGACATAGCGTTTGTTTCAACTCTTAGGCCTACAGATCAACTTCCAAAAGTCAACTCTTGAACCAACTCAAATTCTAGAATTTATAGGGGCTTGCTTTGACTCGATAAAAGTCGAGGCCATACTTCCGTAGGGTAGATTTGACATACTCCCCTCCTTAATCTCCACAGTTCAGTTCAGTCCTTTCACTACTGTATGTGCCTATCTTCAAATCCTCGGCCATATGGCAGCCGCCATATATGTGGTGAAATATGCCAGACTCCATATGTCTGCCTCCAAGCCTGACTCACCACTGTATATATCCTTTCCTGCAACAGACTCCACAAGAGAGTATCACTTCCACCACACAACCTCTCCTCTCTAGAAAGAGGTGGAAAAGAGCACGCTACATCATGCAGGGTGTCCCTTTTCAGCAGGACTCCCCATCTCATATTATCCCGATAGATACTTCCTTACTAGGATGGGGAACCCATCTTGACTAGCAAACCATCCAAAGCAAATGGTCTTCACACAAAGCTCAGCTTCACATAAGTCTTCTGGAACTGAGGGCTGCTCTCAATGGCTGTCATTTCCTTCCTATAATATATGGAAAGATCATATACATCTTCAAAGACAACACAAAGTGTATGTTCTACATAAATTGTCAAGGTGGAGCGTGATCACACTCCCTTTGTACAGAAGTGGTAAAATTTTGGTGCCTTTGCCAGAGCACCATGCCCCTAGAATCATACCTACCCAGAGCAAAGAACACTATGGTGGATGGCCACAGCCATCTCTTTTTGGAACAGCATGAATGGGAAATACACCCATCAGTCATCCAGACAACATTCTACAATTGAGGAGACCCGAACATCGACCTCTTTGCCCGCCGCATGAACTGCAAATGCCATTAGTTTTGCTCCAGAGCAGGCTCCAACAGGGGATCCCTCGGAAATGCCTTTTTAATTCCATGGACAGCATCTCTTTGTGCTCTCCCACTCCTGCCACTCATTAGTCGAGTGATTCCTAAAATCCAGTGAGATTTCTTATCATCCTTATTGTCCGAACCTGCCACAGACAGACCCAGTTCCCTTACCTCAACCACTTGTACTCTGCACTTGTCACTCGCTCCCATGATATCCAGACCTATCCTAATCCAGCTGCTCTTCATCTCAAAGCCTGGCTACTCCATGATTCCATTATGTCAAGTGATGATGTTCAGAATGAAAACAGATACTTTTAAATAGCTGCCGACCTACCACCAGAAAAACTTATTTCTACAAGTGGAGACACTTTTTCACTTGGTGCCAACAGACACGTACAACATTGCCAACCAGTGTTTCCCTCCCAGTCATACTAGAGTATCTCCTTGAACTCAGGGAGTTAGGCCTATCTATAAATGATTTTTAACTGGTATCTAAAATTAATACCCAATGATTCGGGAACCATCATCTCCCTGGGATACCAGACTGACGTTCGAGCCATTAACCACTTGCTCCCTTCTCCATATGTCAGTGAAGGTAGCTTTTCTTGTCATCATAACATCGGCAAGATGGGTACATCTTATATAGTGGCCCTTATGGTGGACCCTCCCTTTACCATATTTACAAAAGGCAAAGTTACATTATGTCCCCACCCAAAATGTTTACTAAAAGTGGTCTCCACGATTCACATCAACATACCTATACATCCGCTTACCTTTTTTTCCCCTAACGTCACAACAATACTTTACAGGCATCTCTTCACACACTGGATGCCATGCGAGCTCTCACGTTTACCTTGATACAGGACCCAAGCTTTCCTCAAGTCCCCCAGACTCTCTTTGTCCATTGCCGAGCAGTTCAGGGGGAGACACTATTTCATCCTGATGGCTTTCAATGTGGATCTCCTCATGCATACATACCTGCTACACTCTACACAACAAGCAATCTCGACAGCACGTAATGGCTCACTCCACCAGAGCCACGTCCACAGCCTTCCTGAAAGATGTACCCTTGTAGAACATATGAAGGGCTGCAACTTGGTCCTTTGAGCACACTTTTGCTAGACACTATGCCATAACAATCGGCCCTAATTCTTCAGCCACAGTGGGACAAGCTGTTCTTTCACCTCTAGCTCAACCATGTCTCCAAAGCTCTCCTCCAGTGGGGCAGTGCTCTACAGACACCTAAAGTGGAGGACCCACAGGGACAGCACTTAAAGGAGAAGAAGTTACTCACTGCGTGCTGTAACGATGGTTCTTCGAAATGTGTCCCTGTGAGTGCTCGAGTACCTTCCCTCCTTCCCTCTACTTTGGTGTCCATGTCCTTGATACCATGGTGGAGAAGGAACTGAGGGGGGCTGCACTGTATGCACAGTCAACAGATATAAGTGGCGCCACAAGGTGGCTACTACACAGGCATGATGTGACCAGACATTGCTAGGAAAAATCTCTGCTCACTGGTGCAAGGATGCACTGACACCTAATGTGGAGCACCGACAGGGACACACATCTTGAAGATCCATCGTTACTGCACAAGGTGAGTAACTTCTTCTTTTCAGTGCTCAGAGAGTTAGTGCATTTTGTATTTTTGTTGGTGCACGTTTCCATCTCTTCACCTTAACTGCTTAACTTAAAAGTTGCTATTCTCAGCACACAGGAATTTACAAGCAGTAGAACCTGTTTTCACCAAAAGAAGGAAATGGAATCATGGGAGCAGCAGGAAATGCCTAAAACATATGCATATTTCATATGTAACAAAGAGCTTGAATACTTATTGTAAGTGAAAAACTCAACTCAGCCTTAATGAAGGACTTGCAACTGGCACCTCCAGATTATCACAAATTAAAGACTTATTAAGACAACAACCACACAGCACCAGCCTGACAGTGTCCCTTCAGGTGTTCTGCATGTAAAATTGAAATGTCGTGCCTGGCAAGAGAAGCAGCTAATAAAAATTTCAGTCATTATTCCAGGGATGCGGCAGTTTCTCAAAGATCTGTTCTATCTTGGCATTTTCATAACTATTGAAACTTTGGGTGTAACTAGCTACAGATTAGATCACCCTTGGGACCTGAGCAATCCCGAACCAGGGATTTTGCTGGACCAGGGGAGGTCAAGGCTCCTCTCATGGCTCTCAGCCCCACATGGGGGCACCAGCCCTGGCCACTGGAATCCACTCCCCTGCCATGCCAGTCTTGCTGCTACCAGACCCGGCCCGTGCTGCGCTCTCAGCCACTGGCCCAGCAGGGGCTCACAGCTGCCAGACCTGCAGCCACTTGCTGGGGCTTTGCTGTTCATCCTGGCTGGCCCCTGCTCCCAGCCAGACTCTGTGGTCCAGCAACATCCCTGGTCCTTTACTCCCTTCCAGCCCCCTTCCCTCCCTACCTCTGAGATGCCCTGGATGATGAGTGGGATACTATTAAACAGAATAGCCACAAAGTTGTTTTAAATAATGGCTGGCACAGAGATTTTCCCTCGTGTTCAGAGAGGTGTAACCAAGTCCCAGATCCCCCCACCGCACTCTCCTGGCTTAGTTAAGCTCCTCGACAAGAGAGATTCTCTCCCTGAATGTCTAGCTTTTGAATGAAATAACCACTAACCAACATCCCAGGCTTGTGTCATTTCTTCTTCGGTTTTTAACCTTTAGAAGTTGAAGCACTTAATGGATCATAACTTTCCCTCTTGGAAGCCCCTTTGGAAATGACTTGCTGTCGAATAGAAGGATGTCATTGAAACGAACGTAATGTCATTTGAAGGAAGAGTGCCAGGGGACTCAGTCCTTCTATGAACAACTCTTTCTTTCTCACAGCCAGCACATCTATTGAGTTTAGGTGATATTTTGAAGTTTAAGACTCCAGAATTACATTTGCAAACGAGGCTGCATGCATGTAGCTAGGGGATTCTCCGGTGCTTTCCCTTCAGTGACCTTGCACATTTTAATGACGTCCTGACATTCAGCAGCTGTAAACCTTAAAAGGATAGTTTTGTTTCTGTGCTCACTTGGGGGATGTGTTCGCTGCACTTTTGATAAAGATGTTTAAGGGTTTGATCATTGCAGAGCAATTTACAGGCTATTTTTCAGGATTTCAATAAAATAAAAATGATTGACATTTATATCAGCCAAAGTTCCCAAAACATTAAACACAAATATAAAACAAGCATCAATTCATGTATCACTGAAAGTCAGTGGAAACTGGCAGCTTTTAAATAGTACACGGCAACGTGTGGATTGAACATGGGGAATACACTTAGGCAATGTTCCTTCTAATATTTTCCATCCATGTGCAGAATAAATTTTATGAGGCCTGTACAGATGTGCACCACAAGTAGAAGCACGTGCTGCTAGCCGTGGGCACTCTGCTTATCAGCTGGGTGGTACCTGTCTCCTGGGTGGCTACCGAAACGCTCAGCTTAAAGTAGGGTGGGCAATAATTTTTGATGGGGGACCACGCCAAGGTATTGGTAAGTGGTCAAGGGCCTCACTTTTATATGGAGGGGTGTGGGGTTTAGGACAGAGGTTGGGTGCAGTAGGGAGCTTGGAGTAAGGGTGCAGGAAAGGGTGCAGGAGAGTCTGAGAGGGACTTTGGATGAAGGAGGAGGTTGGGACCTGGGGCAGGGGATTAGGGTGCTGGGTCCAGGAGGGGGCATGGGTGCAGAAGAGGACTCTGGCCTGGAGAAGGGGTGTAGAAGGGAGTGTGGGATCTGGGAGGGAATTGTGACCTGGGGCATGGGGGGAGGAGGGTGCAGAGGGTTTGGGTTGAGGATTGGGGTGCAGAGTCTGGGAGGGGATGTGGGTGGAGGAAAGGATTCTGGCCTCAGAGGAGGGGGTGTAGGAGGGGACTGGGAGGGAGCTGTGACCAGGGGGTGCACGGTGTAGAGGGTTTGGGTGGTGACCTGGAGCAATGAGATGCAGGAGGGGGGTGGGGTGCCATGTGCAGACTATAGCCAGGTGCTTACCTAAGTGGCTCCTGGCCAGCAGCCCAGCAGAACCCTCAAGCAGGCTCCCTGCCTGCTGCAGCCCCCTCTGCAAGCCACAGCCCCAGACTCAACGTGGCTGGCTGTTCCATGTGGCTCTCTTGTGCCTTGCATTTCGTGGGGGGAGTTTCTGGCCAATGGGAGCTGAGAGATTGTGCTGGGACAGAGGCAGCACATGAAGCCTCTTCCCCCCAATTCCCAGGGTTGTGCAGCACGGAGGGCTACGTGGAGCAGCCAGACACTTTGAATGCCGTGGGGCTGCTCTGTGCCCATCTGCAGACCATATCTTGCTTGCCCCTGACTTACAGGGAACATTGCACAGAGGCATTGGAAAATACAGTTCTCCAAAATAGTTCTCCCATTGACTAGCCTTAGCCCTACTTAGCATGAAATCTGAGAGGTTCACAGGCCATGGTGCAATGTCATTGGGCTGCTCAGTGAAATAAAGTCACAGAGATGCCTTGCGCAGTTTTCAGAGCAAGTTAGGCATGTTGCTTCTATGTGTGTGGAGTTCATTACATTCTTGGTCACTTTTGATAGGGTGACAGGGAAGTAAGAATAATTTCTTATAAAATAACTTTAAAAATGGAATATTTTGATTGCTCATATGCCAAAAGTGATTTCGATAAACAAGTCATTCACATTCAAAAAATAAACAAACAACTGCAATCTCAGGACATGCCTACACAGCAGTGTTATTTCAAAATAATTGACATTATTCCAAAATAACATAGCTGGTGTCTACACTACAAGCAGTTATTTCAACATAATGTCAAAATAATGTTGAGCTGGAGGACTTCTTACTCTGGCTCCTGTAACCCTCCTTTTACAAGGAGTAAGGGAAGTTGAAGGAAGAGTGCTCTTTCTCAGACTTCCTGCTGTGTGGGCAGCGCCAAAAGCCGAAATAAGTTATTTCGACTTAAGCTACGCAAATGATGTAGCTGAAGTTGCATAGCTTATTTCGATTTTAACCCTGCTGTGTAGACATGCCCTCAGAGAAGTTGATCCAGACGTGCAACCTTGGGTATAGACCCTCTTGCACAAGTTTGATTATTAGCATCACAGCTGTAGTTAAACAGATGCAGTGAGTGTGAGCAGATGAGGCCTTAGTCCCTGGTTTTCCTTATGGTATTATAGATCAGAAAGTGGTGTACTCTGAGAGTTGGATCAGGCCCTGACTAATCATTGGGAGTTTTTTCATTGATTTTGATGGGGAGTGAGCTGGTATTTCTTTGCCAGGGCATTTGGAGGGTGGGGAGAGTGGGGTTACAATATGTTTTCTAGATTATTTTTATGTACACTGTGCTTAGGGAGACATTTGCTCTGTCTTTGTTAGGATGGGATAGCTGTTGTTAAAATGTCATGCCACTGCCTTTCATGGCAGGCATTAATTTATTGAATGTATTGTCTTTTCTTTTTTCAAATGATCTCTCACAGTATCTTGTGATATATAACAGAAGTATTATAACGGATGTTGACTAAATCGAATAAACTCAAATAATAAATAGGAGTATGCATATTCAAGGGATGGGATTTTTGCCATCTTCCTTGAAAGACACTTCCACAGTCTAAATGATCTTGCAGTGAGGAAATCTTCCCTGAAGTTCACCTTAAAATTTTCATTGCTCAATTTCATTACATTACTCTTAATTATACTTTCTTGCTTTAGCTTAAAGAACTTATCTCCCTTCTTGTTGTTTTTACCCTTCAAATACTTGTAGATGATTATTGTATTCCCCTTAGTCATTTTACAGCCTAGCTACACATATTTAATTCTTTTAATCTTTCCTGCTAAATTAATCCCTGAAGCCCATACAGAGATGGACTGTCATTACCATTGCCTGTGAAAGGATATTTTAAGTCACTCTTAACCAAACAGGATGATAATTTTCTATTAAATAGCAGTCTGACAGTTTACCTATCTGCATGACAATTTTGCTATACATTGATGTTATTGTATTAAAAATTATTCATGTGTGATTACATGACTGACTTTATTTTATACTTTTTTTTTAGTGTCATACAAATTACATTCCTGTTTGTGGATCAAATGGAGACACTTACCAAAATGAATGCTTCCTCAGGAGAGCTGCTTGCAAGCATCAGAAAGAGATAACAGTGGTAGCAAGAGGACCTTGTTATTCTGGTATGTAAGATATGATTATGTAACATTAATAAATAAAGCTTTTTTAATTAAAATGCTTTTCATTTTGTATGCTCTTTGCAGAATTAATTTTCAAAAAATATAGAAATCACAGATAATCACAGATTACCTTTAATTGTGAAACACTGTCACCTGAAGATAAAGGGTTTCTTGTACATGTTAGAACATTTTTTTCCTTTTAAATATTTTTCATTAGCTAACTTAGGAAACAATTGGTGAATGCTTTTCATGCAAAAGAAGAAACTTGATTGTCACCTAAAATGCTTAATGCAAAATTGAGTAGGTCCCTTGTTAGTCATCTCCTTATGACTCATGTACAGAATTAGAACTATATTCAGCAAAGGGATCCAACCAGCACATCCCTGTGCTGCGTACAGCCCCACTGTAATGGAGCTATTTGGCATGTTCCTGTGCAAATCCATTTGCCAGATCTAGCCACATATATACAAACAACCACATGAACCAGAGCAAATCAGTGGCTAATACAGCCTTCTAGTAAATGGAAAAAAACCCTAAAACCTTTATTGTTATCTTTTCGGGGACTTACTCAACTGTGTAGATTTAGTTTCTAAGATGGTAACTCTTTTCTAATCCTTTAACAGTGCAGGGTCTGAGAGTGTAGTCTTGTTTCCTTTTTCCCTTTACTCCTTTCTGGAATATACTGTGGAATGGTTCAGTAGTTTTGGATTCTCCCTTTAGAGGCAGAAACCTCCCTGGGAGCAAACAGCTTGAGTTCAGGTTCCAGTTCTGTGTCTCTGTGAACAGGAGATGATGGTGGCTTTGGATTAGGCTATTTAAGGAAGCAGATAAACCAATAAATCAGGGGTGGGGATCCTAAGGCTCTAGGGCCAGTTGTGGCCCCCGGCTTGCCTGGATCTGGCCCCTGAGGCTTGGGGTTTCCCTCCCAGCCCAATCCTTCACTCTTTCTCTCACCCAGACCCCACGCCCCAAGCCTGCCTCCCACACATTGAACTCCTCATTTTGGCTGCATCCCAGAGCCTAGAGGGGCACACAAAATCTACTAGCTTGCCCCCCCTCCCCCCGACTCTGGTGTGTGATGGGAATGTGAGAATTGTTTTTCTTCTCCGTTAGGGGCCACATCAGTGAGGTTGGGGGGAGGGGGGTTGTTTTGGTTTTGTGCATTTTTTTGCTTCTCACTTTTGTACGGCCCCTGACTGATTTTTCTGTGGGTCAGCCGCCCCCAACCCAAAAAAGGTTCCCCACCTCTGCTATAAATCATGGGCACCTCATATTCTGTTTCCCAAACCCACTCAGACCTCTATTTTCATGGTTTTTTCCACATAAAACTGATACATTATAGTACGGGAAAATAAAGCTTTTAGTGGCATAAAATCAAAGAAAACAGTATAGATGAATTCTAAACAAAGGTCTTGGACAGAAGGCAACTTCATTATTAGAGATTTCCTGAACCTGTGTGCAGATTTCAGTCTCTGCGGCCAGTTCCCTAGGATGCAGACAGGTGGCCATCTCAGAAGATTTCAGTGCATGATTAATGCACCAAAATTCAATCTTAGGGGACACATCTGACCTATATCTGGTCCGTGTGAGGTTTTCTCAGGCATCTGTATCTAAAGAAATAATTAGATTTCATTATTACATGGCCAAATTGTAAAAGTCGAAGCACATGGCCAAATTGAAAAAGGCCAAGCATTTGCAATCTAACACCTCATTAGTTTCCTCAGTATTGCTATGGATACAGCAGTAAACAGAGAAAGCAGATTTGTAGGAAACTCATGTGTGGGGTCATCCAGTGCCATTTTCATATCATTTAAGGGAGTAAACCCTGCAGCAATGTCTACGCTCTGTCTCCAAGTGTGAAGATGTGATATAGAATGGTCATAAAGCTCTGTCTCGGCTAGAATATATAGAAATGGGAGAAACTCCATGTCTGGGATGGAACTAAGGAGGTGAAATCTTAAATGGCAGTCAAAGACCAGACAGAGATACTGCACTATATGGTGAAATTACAATGAAGTGAGAGAAGATACTTCTATGATCCGATCACTTCTCTTCCCAACTTCTATCTTTACCTATAGGTAACCATCAATGCTGCCTTTATTTCACTCAAAGAAAAACTCCCTGATTCTCTGAAACAAAAGTAAAATTCTCCCCAACAACCTTCTTACCCTACCAGCCTTGCTCCAAGTCTGCATACTCTAGACAGAGAGGTGGAGGAAGAGGATTTAGAGCACTGAAGCAAAATCAGTGACATGTTTAGGGGTTAGGAGAATCAGACCATATGAAGTTTGTCCCAGGGTTGTGTCCAGCTAAGAGCACTCTGATCTTCAGATCTCTGGTTGCTAATCATTTCTTCACTTAGGGTATGTCTACACTAGCCCCCTAGTTCGAACTAGGGAGGCTAAGGTAGGCATTCGAAGTTGCAAATGAAGCCCGGGATTTAAATATCCCGGGCTTTATTTGCATCTTCCCGTCCGGGCGCCATTTTTAAATCCCCCTAGTCCGAACTAACTGCCCACGGCTACACGCGGCAGTCAAAAGTTAACTCGAGCTAAGTCCTCGTGGAAGGAGGTGTAACAGTTAACTTGAACTAAGGACTTAGCTCGAGTTAACTTTTGATTGCCGCGTGTAGCCACGGGCAGTTAGTTTGGACTAGGGGGATTTAAAAATGGCGCCCGGACGGGAAGATGCAAATAAAGCCCGGGATATTTAAATCCCGGCCTTCATTTGCAACTTCGAATGCCTACGTTAGCCTCCCTAGTTCGAACTAGGGGGCTAGTGTAGACATACCCTTAGCTACTTCAAGGAATATGCCTCAGTGCTTTGGAGAGATTCCTTCCTTCTCCTTTCTCAAAGATCTATACAAAAAGAAGGGAATTCAGGACATGCAGGATCACATTATAACAAGCAAAATCATAGTTGAAAATATGCTTTGAGAGACATTGGACCAAAACATACTGAATATATGTGTGACCCTAAGGCTTGAGTCTGGCTTTACACTGGTTTTACTCTAGTAAAATTCCATTGACTTCAGTGAAATTATTTCTGATTTACACCACTATAACTGATATCATAGCCAGGCTCTCAGTGTCTGCTTTTTTTCCCATTAAATCCTGAATCATATTGCCATAAATTCCTTCCTTTGGGGCTCATCCTGTTCACACTGAGTACTTACCTTGTGATCTTAAGTAATTGTAGGTGAACATTTTTGTTCTCTTGATCTGCACAATGCATACAGTCAAACATCAACTTCAAATTACATCAGAATAAATTCCACGTATGCACATTGCTTTTCAACTAGCCCATCAGAATTTGCTGAGATTATTCTTTTTTTGTTTTGAGATGCCATTAGGAGTTTAGTGCTCTGAATGTCAAAGTGAAGAAATTCAATGAAGCACGGGTAAATTGCGGGAGTAACTATGGGAATAACTATGACTCTCTTAAAGGACTCTCTTTAGGGACTTACATATTCCTCTAAGATATCCCTCCTCGCCAAGATTGTACCTACCTTCCTTTGCTTGGTGGCTCAGTGTTATACCATGACCCCACAGGGTAACTGGGAGAACAAACTCCCTATGGCTAAAGCCGACACTATGGTGTTGAAAAATAAGAGTACCAACAAGCCTTTGGGTTTACAGTGAAACCTCCTTTCTTTGCATTGAGAATGCCAGGGATTCTCTGCCACTGCTGTGCAATTCATTGGATGGATTACCACTCCCAAAAATCCATGATCTATCTCTTCATGAAGGTAAAATTAACCCCAGTATCGCTGGCACAAGTCCCTCCATGCCATTTTGGGGTTTCCCTGTCCCAGGAAGATTCCTGAACTGCCTGGATGAGCCAGCTATGATGCTGGTGCCAAGCAGATGGAAAGGGGACAGAAGTTGCCCTAGGTGCTTAGAATGTTGAGAAGTACAATCACAAAGCTTTTCGTTTGCTTCTTGTCTCTCTGGTTGGAGGACATTACTCACTTGCTAATTTGCATTTTATGGGTCATGGAGAAATCAAACCCGTAAATAAGGAATGAATGTTCATGATTTATTTTAACTTGTGTGTTCTCATTAACCAGCACTGCATGTATAGATTGTTGCCAAGATTTTTATGTCTGCCAGATTTGTATTATATGCCCATCAAAATTAATCACGCACAATGACCTATAACGGATATTTTTATATAATGTACTCTTCAATTCACAGCTCTCAGAAGATAACATTTATTGGAAGAAACAGTCTACTTCTTTTACTGGGACTTCGAAACTGAAAATAGAACATGCTAGTTGCATAATTAAAAGCAAATAATATTGGTCTATTAAATATATATATTGTATTTTTTCAGTTTTATCTCTTTTTGACACATTGTGCTGCAGTGAAGAATGAGTCTCCTAAGACATCTTTTAATTTAAACTGGTATTCTTCAGTTTGAAGTAATCAAAACCTTATTATGAATTCTGAATTCCCCAGATTTTACAGTTTGTGGAGTTTTCTTTCCATGGGAGTTTCATAGTAAATGTAATTAGCAGTACATATGTGAAAAGAAATTCTTATATCCAGTTTTCTCCTTAGTAAGCCATGAAAACAGCCTGGACATTATATTTCATTTCATCTATCTATCTATTATAGCTGACTGAGACACTGCTAATTAAATTCTTATAAAGCATCAAATATTGAAAGTAAAGTAAAAAAAAAAAAAACCCTCATAAGAAGGCCAAATTGTTCTGCCACCCTGTGGGGAAAATTTGCTCTAATGCAGTGTCCCATTTTTATCATTAGGAAATAAATGGTTTGAGGGTAAACAGTGGCTACTAGCATTTCATCTTCTGATCATGTGCCGTGCTTTCCACAATCTATAATTAAGCACAAAAACCAAACCAGGCTACAGGACACAAATTTGGATCAACTGCAAAAATTTTCTGTGAATGCGTGTCCTGAGACATAGCCTGGCAAGCCAGAGGTTAAAACCCTGGTTTAGGCAGCTGGAGTCCCCACAGCTGCTGGCAATTAGTCTTGTAAGCATTCCTCTCAGAAAACTCCTGCTGGCATATCAATATCAAGGGTAATTGCCAGCAGGCAGCAATGCTTCTGTAGGGTGGGACACAGCAGGAAGAGGATTGAGCTGTTGTTGCTGGGAGTTTGAGGAGACTAAATTGGCATACTTCTTAACAAACTTATTTTGTGTCCTGTTAATTGTGTAAACCTCTCTCTGCTGACAGAGTAGCAGGAAGTTGAAGCTTTTTTTTGGTTGGACTAGAGCTGTGAGAGTGACCAACTTTTCTGTTCAATAGCCAGACAAAAATTGAACAATTCATTCTGAATCAAACTGAAATGAATTGTTTTGGAATTTTATTTGCAAACCAAAAAAGTTGGAGGAAAAAAAATCATTCCGGTTCATTTTGTTTGAAATTAAATATTTCATTTTCTGTGGAAGTTTTTATTTTTTTATAAAAAATGAATAAAATGGAAATAAAATTCAAAATTAGACTTTTTTTTTTAAATTAGGGGGTTGGAATAAATTCAGCACAAATTCACAGAATGTTTCAGTCAAACTGAAACTGCATTTTTCAGCACCCACACAAAAAGTTTAGTTCTAAAACGTGTCACCCAGCTGCAGTTTGCACTGTGGCTGCTGCAAGTCTTCATGTGAGGCGGAATGAATTGGATTATACAATTTTCTTTTCCTTCTTAAAACACCAGACCCCATGCCCCAATGACTGCTCTGTCACTCTTGGACGCACGCAAGCCTGAGGCCAAAGTACTCACAGCAAGACCGGTCTAGCTGTGTCTGTCACATGCCTTTCTACCAGGCTCAAGCACGCCCACACTTAGAGCAGCTTAATCCTTTCTCCTGCCACAGAGCCCTCCACCCCAGCATCCAAAATGAGGCTGCTCTTGGGTTCCTCACAGCTGTCATGGAACCCTCTGGCTTCTTGACCCTCCAAGCCAGGAGTGGGCAATAATTTTTGACCGGGGGCCACTTCAGAAATTTTTGAAGTGGCCCCGGGCCATCCTGGAAGGAATGGGGCCTCAGGAGGAAGGGGGGGGGGCAGGACACTTCTGTGCTTTCCCTCCCACAGGCTCTGATTGGTCGGGGGTAGGGGAGTGCACAAAGTCTTTGCTCACCCAGAGAGAATCGCCACCCATTCTGAACAGCTGGCGGTTCCATCTAGGTGCCCATGCCCTTGGCAGTGGAAAGAGACTTTGCGTGGTGCCCCCAGGTCAAACAGGGCCTGGGGAGAGGGAGCACGTGAAGTCTCTCGCTCTGGTTGATTTAACTGCTGAGCCCCTCGTTCTGCAAGGAGCATGCGGTGCTTAGAAGTGCTGAACCCCTCACAGGGCAGGAGGAGACTTCGCATGCTCCCCCAACCCCAGGGCCAATCAGGGCTTGCGGGGGGTGGGGGGAGTGTGCAAAGTCTCCTTGCGCCCTGCCAGGAGGGTACAATGCTTAACATTGCACACTCCTTGCAGGGTGGGGGCAGGGTGGGAGGAGACTTCATGCATTTCCCCCTGCTCCTGGGCCCTGATTGGCCTGGGGGCGGGGGGAGCGGCAGGGCCTCCACTGGCTGGATCAACTTGTTTAGCAGGCCGGATTCGACCCGCGGAGGCCCTGTTGCCCACCCCTGCTCTAGGCTGTTGATCCTTCCTTTAGGTGCCATCTACTGGCTAATTACAATATGTTGAGTTTACAAGAAAGACTGTTCCTTTGCTTAGGAAAAACAAGAACACTATACCTCCGTGCACGCTTTAGCATGGTTTTCTTGTGGACAAGTGCTCTAATACAACTAACAGATATTTGAGATATCTGCCCCAAAAGGGGGGAGTCATGGTCATGGTGTACCACCTTTACTTCTGCACTGCTACTGGTGGCACTACTGCCTTCAGAGCTCGGCACATGGCCAGCAGCTGCCACTCTCTGGCTGCCCAGCTCTGAAGGCAATGCAGGAATTAAGGTGGCAATACTTGGACATCCTCTAGTCTACAGCAGCCAGATTGAAAGAGGCAGACCAGATTTCATGGTTCATGGTGCATTTTTCAGAGACTTGAATTTGGTAGAGCCCTATTTATGAGCATTAAAAACTCAGCTGACACAGGGAAAAACATCTACCCTACCATTCTCTCAAAGCTCTTGAGGATAAGAGACAATCTGGTTTGTCTCTAGGCCTCAGGCACATAATTACACTGATTTAGAGTCACTACAGATGGGAGAAGAGTTTTCCTCTCCTGAGGCTGAGATGCAGAATCTAATCAGTAGCTTTCAGCTCAGTTTCCAAGGACCAGCCACACTGAGACACGCCCTAGAGCATAGATACCTCCCAGAAAATACCAGAAAGACATCATTTAATTTATAATATTCCTATTGCAACTTTGTAGGCATAGTAACATTTGCAATACCCATATGAAACACTTACCTTAAAATTTCTCAGTCTACAACCTGCACAAGTTCAAAAAGAAAACCTCACCTTCCTCAGCTCATTCCCCCGGAATGGCCTACATAAATAAATGAGCCTGCAGCATAGCCTGAAGAAAAGCAAATTTGGGATTTGTCAGACCAAACAGTGAAGCTGTGATTCTATAACTGAGAACTTGCCAATGAAAACGCTCTGAGGCAGATCCTCAACTGATGTAATTTGATTTCAAAGAATGTACACCATCTGAGGATCAAAATTTCTCTTCTGTACCTGGGCAGAGTGGCCATTTCTTCACTATGGCCTGGATCGACGGGACAGTGATGGATCCAGTAGGGGTTGATTTATTGCATCTAGCATAGACATGATAAATCGACTGTCAATCACTCTCCCATCGACTCTGGTACTCCGTATCAGCAAGAAGCACAAGGGAAGTCGATGGGAGAGCGCTTCCTGTTGACGCACTGCAGCAAAGACGCCACAGTAATTAGATCTAAGTATGTCAACTTCGGCTGTGGTATTTGCATAGCTGAAGTTGCATAACTTAGATCAATCTTCCCCTTGTAGTGTAGACCTGTCCTTAGGTACTGGAGTGCTGTTGCCCAAAGAACGGCGTCTTCCTCCCCCTGTCTACAGCATGCTAGCAGAGTATCTACCACAGCTTCCAGGCTGGACTATCTTTCTCGTCAGTACAGCCCAGTTTCCATGTAAGGGCCCAGAGGTCTTGTCTGGTGTATTCACAAGGCTACGGAATCATCATATCCCGACCCCTCCCCTTCCTCGAAGCACACTTGCATGGGGGTTTCAATGAAGCCCCAGAGAGTACAATGGATGTCTGAATATTTTCCAGGGAGCCTTGCTGTCCTGTTTGCATGCAGCAGATTTGTAGAATACTGCTGCCTTTGTGGCTTTCTGAGCCAGGGGCAGGCCCTGGGGAATCAGGGTTTAAAATAATTGTGTGGATTACGAAAAGCAGCTACTGTGATGCTGGAATTATTGCAACTGGAGTAATTCTGATTTCTTCAGATTTAAACATTTGTTCGTTTGACAGATTTTAGCAGCTTTTATTTCACAGGTACAGAATCAGCTCATCACACAATTTCACAACCCCACAGAAGCCTACGGGTTTAGCTCATGTATGCAGATGATGCTACCTTCAAATTTGTTAATCAAGCAATGCTGCACCATATGTCACATTGTCTGTTCAATGGTGCAACAGTTAAACATTACACAAGGGCTGTCTCCTCTTCAAGAAATTGGGTTATTACTGATGTCAAGAAAATACCAGACAGACATTTTCCTTATGTTATCCTATTAGGTTTTTTTAAACAATGTGACTCCAGTGTGAGACTTGGAGTAATAATAGGGAATTAAGAAGGGAAAATGTAAGTTGAATAGCTGGAAAAATCTCCATTCCTGACAGCAGGCCCTGTGGACAGAGGTTATTTTTAATGAGCGGTAGCGTCCTCATGCCATAGACTTTCACCCTGTAATTCCTGCATTGGAGAAAAAAATTCTTAACACATATAGCAAACTAGAAAAAGAATTGAGCAAGATTGGGAGGGGTTTTGTCTTGGGCTACAAGCTCATACAAGGAAGTAAGAACCCCCCTTTTGGTCTCTGTGTGTAGAATTAAACAGGGCTAACTCACCTACCTTCTCTATCCCCTAAACAAGTGTGCAGAGAGTGGGAGGAAAATGAGTGGTGCACTGCTTCTACTCGCCTCCTCACCGTCTGGTGTGACTGATCCAGTTGGTCAATTTACTATTTGTATAGGCCAGCTGTAAATGACTCTCCTCTTCCCTCTCCCTTCCCCACAAGGAGTACGGAAGTAGCAGAGAAGGATTGGTGCCTCAGAACTGTGTGTCTGAAGGCAGTGTGTCTTCACTGTAGTGTCAGCTCATGGTATAACTTGGGTGTTGGCCATAATCCAACTTCTGTCCACACAGAGAAATCTCTTCTCTTGAGTCAAGTGGGACTTGAAATTCAACCTGAGTGGTGTGTTGGGGATGTGCTTGGAAGCTTCAGTGCTGCTGATGCAGAAGCCGATAACGAAGTGGGATGCAGCTACAGTTTACATTTTGAGTTAGCACATTAGCTGCCCATCCAATCACTTTGTGTTACTAATCAAATCACTGTGCAGCTCCAGTGTTGTTTCACAGTGTGGCCACTTCACCTGGGGGCTAGTTAACTCCAGACTAGCGTAGGTAACTTGAGGGAAGAACTCTGCAATGAAGACATACCAAAAGTCACAATGACTCACGAGGCCGCTTCTGGAGTCATGCAATTTATATACTATCCCTCGCCTAAGGCTGTGCTTAATAGTCAAATGTAGTCACTGTTAAACAGATTACAAAAATTGAATTGTACATTATTGTTAAAACTTGGACGCTTTTATAATTTAAAAATAACTTAAAAAGCAATGAGAGAAAAAAGGTAGGTGAAATGATATCTTTTATTGAACCATCTTCTGATAGGATACGTCTACACTTGCTCCCTAATTCGAGCTAGGGATGCAAATGTAGGCAACCGAAATTGCTAATGAAGCGGGGATTTAAATATCCCGCGCTTCATTCGCATGATCTTGCCGGCACGTTACTCCATTCAACAGCTGATTCGCAAGTGAAAGCGCGCGCCGGGATGCGTTAGTTTGAACCAAACCCCTTGGTTTGAACTAACGTTACTCCTCATTTTTTAGTAACACAAAGTGATTGGATGTGCAGCTAATATGCTAACTCAAAATGTAAACTGTAGCTGCATCCCATTTTTTGAGGAATAACGTTAGTTTGAACCAAGGGGTTTGGTTCAAACTAACGCGTCCCGGTGCGCACTTTCACTTTCAAATCAGCTGTTGAGCGGAGTAACGCGCCGGCAAGATCATGCTAATGAAGTGCAGGATATTTAAATCCCCACTTCATTAGCAATTTTGGTCGCTTACATTTGCAGCCCTAGCTCGAACTAGGGAGCAAGTGTAGACGTAACCTTAGTGATGCAGTTACAGGCTACAAGTAGCGTTTTTCAGCACACAAAAACATTGCTGTCCTTAGAGAAAATTTACCTTAACAGGTATGGAAAAAAATATATGATCAGACTGGATAAATTCTACTAGTGATGCCTGATATAATGGGAGACATTGTTTTTATATTTGGCTCCTGATGAGTAATAATCCTATAATGTTTTTGCAATGACAGTTTCTTAAATAGATATTCCTGGGACAGTGTTGTGATATTTTTCCTTTTATTTCTTTATCAGATAATGGTTCTGGATCAGGAGAAGGGGGTAAGTACACAGTCACAATTGTACATATTTTCTGTTGTAGTCCATTTATGTGTGTATGTAGGTCTATTTTAGTTAAAGGGATACTCATGTAAATTATGAAAAGCCAATAATTTTAGATTGTTGTCAGTATGAAAAATCCACTGTGGTGTTAGTAATACATAAAGGCCATTCTTTTCTCCAGAAATATGGATTTTATGCGACTAGTTTACAGTGTGTATTTAGCAAGCTTGGACACTGGATTCAGTCTGGCCTTTTTTCACTTTCTGCTTCCCTTATGCATGATAATGGCACTGTTTTGTATTTCCAAAAATCAGTACAGGGTATTGTTTAAATCCCTGCAAAACCTCCTTTTGTTTCAGCTTCAAAAAATATTCTCTCTCCATAAATATAGTAAACTCCTCACTCTTTATTTTGACAGATTTTTCTTTAAATGTCTATCACATTTCGGTTTGTCCTTTATCATACTAATAATACATTTTTAAAATACTCAGGTATATATCAGGTATGTTGCTTGGTATCAGTTTTTTTTAAATAAGTTCTTTAATACATTTTGTTGCATATGACTATTTATTCACAGAACTGGCATAGTGCTGCTGGTATAAATGTAAGTTTCTTCTTTCCCTGTTAATATCTTCACCTTGTTTAGGAATAAAAAAAAGCAGTCTAATAGTTATTTTCAATTCTAGTCAATCTTTGGTGAGACTGTGAGGAAGAGCACTGGTTTGTGCCATATGGATGGTTAAGGGGGAGATGAAGACATGTATCCTCCCCAGTCCTTACTAACTAGATGGGGACAACCAAACAATTTCACATAATACACCTGTCCTTGCAGCCCTTGAAGAAGTCTATGGCAGTTTGTACCTATCCAATGATGACTTACACGAACTGTGGCATGATATCTATTTGCACTCCATAAAATTTTTGATCATTCCATTGCTAGCTTTGTACAGTTCTTCACTGCATGGGGAAAAGTACATCTTTCAGGAGAAGCTAGATGAGTCTGCACGGTGTGTTATAGGCAAGTACAGAGTTACAGTGGTGCTTCTCTAGCACAGACAAGGTCTTAATTACAGCTGACCCTAGAGCAGATTTGAATCATTGCTCTTGGGATACAAATCCCCTCAAGCATCCAACACTCCTGTGTTATTTCAAATGATCTCTAATTACATTAAAAGTTGTTATTGTGGAAAATGATTTTCTTTTGCTGTGTGACTAAACCCTACATTTAACTAATGCAGAGTCAGGAGTTAGCATTTCTTTTTTTATATATACCCTGAGGGAACCAGGACAATACTATCCTTATGGCCAACAGGTGATTAGTAATAGCTGCACTCCTGTGGCTAAATTTCTGGGCCAGAACCAGTACCAGTCTTTTATCACCATCACTTCCTTCCCTCCTCCTTGTCTAACTTATATTTGAAGGCAGTTGTTGAAGGGACAGGCAGTTTCCAGTTCAGCTACTCACCCTCATCAGTGTGAAGAGGCATCCTCTAGATGGTCTGGGATGCTACAGACTGCATCCAGAATGGTCACCTCTATGGTGGTCATGAAGTGCTGCTCCTGGTTACAGTCTTCCTGGCTGTCCCAGAAGATGCAGCTTACCCTCCAGCAGCTCCCGTTTGAGGGAGCAGGACTCTTCTCAGAGCAGAACGATGCGTATCTTCACAGCTTTAGAGACTTCCATGCCGCCCTCCACTCCTTGGGCTTGCACACCTCTCAGTAGACTAGAAAGCCAATTCTATCGAGGTTGTGGTGTGGCCCCCGATCAAGCTCCCACAGAAGGAAAGAGAAAGACTTGGGGTTTACACATTGGCAGATTTTTGTCTTCCTGCTCTTCCACACAGCCTGACCCCTCTCGAGATTAGGTGTCCAGAAGCAGGTGTTTTAAGGATGCCTCCAAGGAAGATACCCCAGTCACTACTCTGGGTCCCCCACCCCCGTTTTTTCCTACAGCTGTTTATGCCCCTTCCATTTGGTCTGGTCACAGATGATGTTGGACCTTTGGGTGCTTGACATGATTTCTTTGGCCTTCACCTTTCAGTTCGCAGCTGACCCTTCTTCCCAACCTTCTTCTCCTTCCCTGATCAGGGACCCTTCCCATAAGCAACTACTAGTGCAAGAGGTCGAGAATCTCCTGTACCTGGGGGTGGTGGAGGAGGTCCCTCTAGGCATGAGAGGGAAAGGATTCTACTTCCATTGTGTTCTAATCCCAAAAGCGAAAGGATGTCTCAGACCCATTCTAGACCTACAACGTCTCAATGGGTCCCGCAGGAAGTTGAAGTTCCGCATGATCTCCCTAGTCTCTGTTATCCCTTCTAGGATCCAGGAGACTGGTACACTGCCCCTGACTTAAAAGATACATATTTCTATTTTCTTGGGGCACAGGTGATCCATCTGCTATATGTTGGACCACTGCCATTTTCAATTCATGGCACTGCCCTTGTGGCCTCCCATCAGTACTGAAGAGTTTTTACAAAGTGTATAGCACTAGCAGCTGCTTACCTAAGGCACAATGGCATGCAGATTTACCAGTCCTTTAACAACTGATTAATCAATGGCAGATCCCAGGATCAAGTACAAGGTCATCTCAATCTGATTTGCTCCTCCTGTTGTGACCTGGGGCTATTGGTAAACTAAACAAAGTCAACCTGAGTCCCGGTGCAGCACATGGAGCTCTACCCAAGCCAGGGCTTTTCTCCCCAAGGCCCAGTACCAGACCGTGGCGGACCTGATCTCATGTGTACAAGCTCACCCTCTTGCCACTGCTCATACATGTCTGCAGCTTTTGGGCCACATGGCAGCCTGCACTTACATGGCTCTGAACATGCAGCTCCACCTCAGGCCGCTGTTGGCATGGTTGGTGTTGGTATATATCCCACAGCATGGACCACATAGCCAAGGTCCCAGACAATGGTCAGTCATCACTAGCATGGTAGCAAAACCTTGCTTCGGTGCTTGAGGGAATGCTGTTTGCGGGTCCTCCACCATAGATGACCCTTATCTCCGATGCTTCAATCCTGGGGTGGGAAGCCCACCTAAGTGTTCTTAGCATGCAAAGTCATTGGTCACACTTCGATCGCTCCCTACACATCAATGTCAGGGAGCCCAGAGTGGTCCATTTGGCCTGCTACATCTTCCTACCACACCTGAAGAACACAGTGATCCAGGTCCTGATGGGCAATACAGCGGTTATGTTCTATATCACCAAGCAAGGTGGTGTCAGGTTGTCTGCCCTTTGTCAGGAAGCCATCAGGCTATGGGACTTCTGTGCACAACACAACATCCATCTCTGAACTGCACACCTCCCCAGGGCCAGGAATGCTTTGACAGATCTTTCAGCGGGACCGTCTCATCTTGCCATGAGTGGTCCCTCCATCTGGAGGTAGTCAGCATCTTCTGCAGATGGGTACTCCACGAGTGAACCAGTTTATGTTCAGACACAAAAAGGAAATGCTAAGTCCTCTGTTCCTTTTGTGGGTCCAATGAGGCTCTCCATCAGCTGCTTTTCTGCCCCTGTGGTTGAGTGCCCTTGTGTATACCTTTCTCATGGTTCCCTTGATCCACAGAGTCCTCATGAAGGTCAAGCAGGACAGGTCATCAAAGGTGATTCTCATGCACAGGCTTGGCTGTGACAGCCCTGGTTCAGCATGCTTCTAAGCCTCTTGGTGGCTGCTCCTCTACTAGAGCGACCTGTATGGTAAAGTGGAGGTCGTTGTATTGAGCCTTGAATAAAGGCATTTGATCTAAGCGGGCCTCACTGTAGTTAATCCTGGACTGCCTTCTGCACCTCAAGCTACAAGGCCTGTCCCTGTCATCCGTTAACGTCCATTTGGCTGCTATTTTGTGTTTCCATCCACCACTGCTGTTTTGTGTTTCCATCCATGACTGCCAGGTTCTTCAAGGGCCTTAAGGGCATCTACTTACACATTTGGTCTCTCTATGGGACCTAAATCTCATGTTATCTTGGCTAATGGCACTCCCCTTCGAGATACTGGCTTCCTGATCTCTCCTTCTCCTTTTTGGAAGGTTTGCTAGCACTTGGTATGGTTTAAATGTATGGATTTATTTTAGTTGCCAGACACAGAAACAGACTTCTTAGTTATTTTGTAACTTAATACAGAATATCCCTCTACTTAAGAACAGCATCATCTGAAAATGATATTTGTGCCAGAAGAGCAGATTTACAACAGGAAAAAGTCTTGTTCCACAGTGGATTAGCTCAGACAATGTTTCTCTAAATTGTCATGTATCACAAAAAGGCCAAAGTTCAGGAAACTTCTCTGTTGGACTCTCTGCCAAATCATATTTACTGTCACCAAGTTGTTAGAATAAAGCAGTAGGAGTTGTAGCATTTTGCAGTGTGCCTGACAGTGAAATGATAGTCATATCATCCACCTGTTTTTCAGCCGTGCCACACTTATCTAGGTGGCCCTCTGACATTTCGGATAAATTATTTCATGTCTCTTGTGCTTTCACAACACATCAGCAGTCACAATAAAATTACCCGTTTTGCTCATGACCGAAGTTTGAACTTATAATGCACTATTTTTACCATGCTCATTGAATTTATGAAATGCAGGTGTAGATCACTTGTGGCTACTGGAGTCTGAAGCCACTTTTAATAAGAGCATGAGCTGTTAATTCAGAAGGTAAAGCAGTTTTGAAAATCTCATTAATATGCCATTATGCCCCACTGAAAAAAGCATTAGTTACTGATAAGGCTTATCCCTGAAAATATTGCTTATTTCATACCACAACTGATGATTTTGGAACTCTTTAGAATGCATATAAAGACAATGATTTTTTGTAATTTTATACAGTACAGAGTTACCCCCTTTTGACCCAAGCAGTCAGTTAACGTTTGGGGGCCTGGCTAGGAATATTTCAGTGGGAGATATTCCATTTGTGAGGCAAAATTTATTATGGGAGCTGGGTATTTAGTTTGATGCAATCTTGTTTAATTACTAGGAATGTACAAAGTCCTACTTCTCCGAGTGTAGGAAGAACCATAGGCAAACTTGTTTTTTTACTTTACAGCCCCACGCTTCTTTTCAGCCAGTACCCTCAACCCAGAATCTTTGTCTGTTTCTCTCCAGGTCACACTCTTACAGGCTGCTGCTTGGATTTCTTCAGGCTGTCTCTGTCTCACTTTAATTGTGTGATCTGTTCCCCCTCTTTCTCTTACACTTCTCTTTCTTCTAAACCAATAATCAGCAACCAGACCTTGCCCACACAATCCAAAACTCCTAGGCAGGTTTTCAGCCCCTTTTCTCTTCGGGGGAGGTGGGGGTGATTAATTTATATTTAAAATTATGTTAATTGAAGGGAGTATTCATAACCATCAATCTTAACAAGGTTTTAACTCAATCCATAACCATGTCACCCAGCTCCTAGCAATATTTTCCTATTCTGCAAAACACATCATCTTAATTGTTTTATATTCTTCTTCCAATAGATATGATTTGTTACTGTTGTTTTCACTTGAGTGAAAGGGAAGTCACACTTTTAAAGTCATGTCCTTATTCTTTCATTCTAGAAAACCAAAGTATGCCTGATTTACAACAAAATGAAATCAAAGGGATTATGTAATTTGTATATCTTGGCAGAATTTGGTCCAGTAGACTGATTAGGAAAACAGAATCCTTAGAATAGCCCATCCTTATGTAGAAGCTGGATGGCTAGCTTTTGTTATTTTGGTTTTGCGTACCAGGATATTTTTTTCTCCAAACCTGTTATTTCTAGTGGGACTTAGTGCTCCCAGTTCTATCTAGAGTGCTGGTTGCGTGCACTCGCTGAAGTAGCCTTAGGAGGAGTGCTGTCTGTGGGATTGTATAAGAATGACTGAAAGGAGAACTTAACTAGTTTGGTTCTCTTCCTGAAAGTTCTCTAATTGACTTAAAAAACCCAGTGAGTAGTGGCTTTCTTAGTGACTCACTGTAGCTGACTGGAAGCAGCCTCAGTATTTGTAACCCCATGGGTTATCCCATGCTTATTTGCTGAAGGTACTTTAGAGCCAGGAACTACCTTTTGGGTGGAGGGCATCAATCAGATGTTTGTTGGGGATATTAGCATTGTCCTATAATTCTGCCCAGTGTGCGTCAGGATGGAATGAGGACACTTTACGAACTTTATCTCAGTCCCCAAAAGGCTTGTGGGGTTTCAGATATGTCTTTGGAAGGTTCTGGAGGTCCCCAGAAGTTAGGAAGTTTAGCCTAGGAACTCTGTGGTTTGATTGTACTCATGAGCGCATGTTCTCTCTCTTTGTGTGTGTGTTTGGGTTTTGGGTGGGAGTATATGTGACAGAGTGGGCAACCTTTGAACAGGTGTTGATTTTATTCTTCCACTTATAATTCTCATTGCAGCATCAAGCTACACATTGAGAACTTTAGTATATGAACTCCTTGCCCAGACTGGAGTGCAGTATGCAGTGGCTGAATATACCAGTTCATCAGCACCCACTTTGGCCCATCATCTGGGATAATAACCAGAGATATGAGTTTAAGTGTTTAAGGGAAAACTTTTTGGGTGTGCAGCTGAGTTCCATTTTGTTAAAGTTGTTTATTGTGATGCACAAAGGATAGTTGTAGCCAAGTCAGACAAAATAAAGGGTCATTAATATATTTGTTAGTCACCTTAGAGACTAACAAATAGATAATATCATGAGCTTTCATGGGTAAAACCTACTTAATCATCAGATAAGTTGGAGTGGAAATTACAGAATCCAGGGTTTATATATAAATATCAACTAAAGCAGTTACCTGTCAATCTGTGGGTTTGGAGCAGATCTGGTTGTATCTTAGGGCTTGGTTGTAGACAGCAGATCGTGTGATGTGTGCTGGATGGACGCTAGAGGCATATAGGTAAGTGTAGCAGTCAGTAGATTTCTGGGATAAGGTGATGTTTATGTGACCATCATTTATTTGTACTTTAGTGTCAAGTAAGTGGATCCCTTTTGTTGACTGGTCCAGGGTGAGTTGATAGTGAGGTGGAAATTGTTGAAATCCCTGTGGAATTCTTCCCCTGGATCCATATGATGAAGATGTCATCAATGTAGTGTAAATAGAGGAGGGCTCCCAGGAGACGGGAGCTGAGGAAATGTTGTTCTAGGTCAGCCATAAAAATGTTGGCATATTGTGGGGCCATGAGGGTACCCATAGCAGTGGCACTGTCTTGAAGGTATTAATTGTCCCCATTTTGGAAATAGTTGTGGGTGAAGACAAAGTCACATAGCTCAGCCACCTGCTGTACTATGGCATCATAGGGGATTGTGTTCCTGACAGCTTGTAGTCCAACCTCATGTGGAATGTTGGTGTAAAGAGCTTCTGTATGCATGGTGGCCAGGATGATGTTTTCAGGAAGATTACTGGTGCTCTGTAGTTTCTTCAAGAAGTCAGGTTATTCAATCTTGTTTTATTTGGAGGCTTTCTCAGACTCCCATCGGGGATTGGAAAGTGCCGACAGTTCTGAAGTCACCAACTTAGAGGTTCGGTCAGGTTCCAGGTACCCTTTTAAATCTGCTGAGATAGCTAGTTGGTCCAAAGTGACAGACAATAGCTTGTATGAGGGGAGATCCTCTTGGGCTTGTTCCCTCCAGGCAGTTCCTTCTGTTTCTCTGTACACCATAGCTTCTCTTCTGGTTCCAGCCAAGGCAGCCAGCAAGGATTCTAAGTACAGGAGGCCCCCGACTTGCCACTGCCTGAGTTCCGACCCCCCGCACTTACAACCATTTCAGTAAGTGCGGAAGGGGCCGGAAACCCCTGACTTATGTCCTCGGCCCACATTTACGACGGCGCACAGCACCTATCATAAATGAGGGTTCGAGTTACGACGCCCCCGACTTGAGATGCTTCCCTGGGAACCAATCGCATTGCAAGTCAAGGGCTTCCTGTAGTGCCTGTTTTGGTACTGTTGTTTTTGTGCTGTTGCCAGCTATCCACAAGGAACAGGTCGTGAAACCACCAATCTGTGTTTGATAACCCATCAAAGAGTTATCAGACAGGCCAGAGTCAGATCACTGACTTCAAGGTGAAAAGTTCCTTATTCCTAGTACCACTCTCTTAAACCTTCTAGATTCTCAGGGGCAAGATTTCTAAATGCCATGCTATGGGCATAGAATTAATTTGTTACACTTCCAGTGTAAATATACATATAGCAGATGTCTGTTTGCCTAAGCAAATGCATTTTATGTATTAATATTAATTTTAGACAGACGGCAGCTGATCAATTCAGGCTTTCAAGCTGAGGAAATAACATGCTTACAATACAGATAGCGAAGTTAATTATTATTAAAATAATTTGTTTTGTATTCCCAATCTCTCTGAAATGTAGTAGCTAAAGTATCTTGTGGTGAACGTTTGGCAGATTGCTTTTCGTAATAATATATTGATATACTGTATGTGCTTTTAGTAGCCTACCATCTGTTCCTTACCCTCATTGGGCACAACAGTTAACCGTGCTTGTCAAACACTCAGGCTTGCAGAAAAGTAAAATTTTCAAAACCTTTATATTTTATTCATTTCAAAACTGAAGTTTTGCAGCTTTCTAAAACGTGTCAGTTACAGGAGGTGGACATGGCCAATCCACTAGGTGACTGATCTCATGTTAGCGCTTGCTATTCTGAGTAAGGGTATCACAGTCAGGACCATAGAGAGGCTAAGAGGCAGATGTCTGGCCCTTATGCGAGAGGGCAGGGAATGAGGAGTCCACTCCTCACTGTGCAAAGACTGCTCCCGCCTCCCTCATTACTCTTCTGGGCGCATAGTGACTTGCCTGCCTCCTCACTCTCATATGTTGATTCATGGTTTGCCAATATTTGGAAGTTGTTTAGCTTCCCTTCAGAGCCCCAAGAACTTGCTCATGAGGAAAAAGGACACAGGAATAGTTGCAGTTTCTTCCTCTATGGCAGGGGTGGGGAACCTCAGGCCCAGGGGCCAAATGTGGCCCCCGGCTTGCCTGGGTCCAGCCCCCAAGGCTCAGCTCCTCCCGCCCCAGAATTGGGGGGCCCGCACTGGTGTGCCAGCTTCCCTCTGCCCTCCTATAGGGCTGGAGCACACAAAATCTACTAAACTGGCCCCCCCCACACACACACGCACTCTTGTGAGCGAGGGGAATGTGGGCAGTGGCTTTCTCCTTCTTAGTGAGGGGTGGTTTTTTTGTTTTGTGGGTTGGGTTGTTGGTTTGGGGGTTTTTTTGCTTTTCACTTGTGTGTGGCCCCCAACTGATTTTTCCCACCGATCCAAAAAAGGTTCCTCACCCCTTCTCTATGGTGATTCTTCTTCAATTAGAGGAAACTCATCGAATGCTACCAAAATATTAACTTTGTCCGACATAACTGATGATGGTAATACACAAAGACGCTGTGAGTTAGGTTTATCACATGTGTAATATGCCTAACACAGAACTACAAGAGCAAGGAAAAGAAAAATGCAGGCATCTCACAGTATATGCCTTCCACTTCTCCACCCTGACTTATACACCTCATCACTAGAACAACTGCCAGACAACACCCTCCTATCTTAATTCTGCCTCAGTAGGCATGTCAGTTTTCAAACTCCCCTCTTCCCCCTAACTTCCCCTGAACAGAGCAGATGTCTGAGTCTTGCCATTGTCTGTAGTGATCTCGTGATTGAAAACAAGAATGCTAGATGGCTAGCTCCCTACTGGGGCAGAGTTAAGGTTGCTGTGTGGTATTTTATGGTGAACGATGAATGTTTAATCAAAGAGGTGTGGATCTCTGGGTGGAAGAGAAAAAGTCTGTTCCTAAACTGACCAAACAGTTTGGCCATGAACAGGATCTTCCACATTGGTAACCATTCCTTACACAAAGTCTAGAAGCACATAAGCCAGCAGAAAATTCAAGCTTTATCTAAAGGTTTGAATGTTCAGAATAAACATGCTGTTTTTCATATAAAACAAAGGGCATATCTACACTGCAGGCAGAGGTGTGACTGCAGCATGTGCAGACATACCCAAGCTAACTTACATCTACTTCTCTTGAATACCAATAAAACAATAACAGGAAAGCTGCAATAACGCCAGCTAGCTGCTCAAGTATGTACCCAGGTCACAAGTGGCCTTGTACAGCTCTTGCTGTTGCAGTTTTGCTGCTATTATTACTGGAGTTAGCTTGATCCAAGCCAGCTCAGGAATGTCTACACATGCTGCAGTCACACTTCTGAGTGCAGTGTAGACATCCCGAAGAGACTGAAGTCTTGATTTAACTGCAAAACAGAACAGAGCCTTAAGTAAGACATCATAATAGCATTTTTATAATCTTGTCAGTCAGACACATCACTAGATTGTAGCCTTTACCTACTGCCTGTAATAAGAGGCATTGCGGAAATACACTGCCTCAAGAAGATGTAGTGGGAGGCATTTTGGAGACAGCCTAGTTGTGCTGAGACGAGCACCATGGGAGATGCACCTTTTCAGAGGTGCCTCAGACAACATGGTCAGCATGCAGGAGTGACAGAGTCCTGATTCTCCCTGCTTACCTTCCCCTTTTAGATAAGTTGTTTGAAAGTAGGGCACCTTTCTAGCAGGCCTTGCATTAGGAGCACAGAGTCTTCTGTTCTTAGCAGGGCATGCAGGTCAGAGAGCAGTCCTTTCTGCATGGTTATGTAAAGACTGGCCACCACTTAACTGCAAACTCTAGTCTCTCCACTCTGCTACAGTTTATTCATATTTCAGTTTCATAGGCTGGATTGTGACACTAGGAAAAACCTGAGCAAGGTGTGGGTGTGTATGTTGCACCAACCCAGGGTAGCCCTGGGAGACATTTAGACTCAGATGGTGTGTCTACAGCAGCAAAGAAAAATCTGTGGCTGGCCCATGCCATCGGGTTCAAGCTCATGGGGCTGTTTCAGTGCTGCATAGCCTTCTAGGCTTAGGCTAGAGCCTGATCTCTACAGCCCTTCCAACTTGCAGGGTCTGAGAGCACAGGCTCCAGCCCGAGCCCAGATATCTACACAGCAGTGAAGCAGCCTGAGCCCTAGGACCCTGAGTCAGCTGGCTCAGGCCAGCCACAGATGTCTAGCTATATGTAGACTAGGGATGTAAACGACCAGTCGACAACCTGATAAGCAAATGTTTATCGGATAGTCAACTAGCGACTCAACTAGTCACTTCGCTCTCTCCACCCCTTGCTGCCTCTATTAGAGAGAGACAGCAAGGGGGGGGAGCATGAGCTTGTGCTGGGGGGAACCAGCTTAAAAACCGGTTCCCCCCCACAGCACCATCTCTGCGGAGTGAAGTGGGTGCAGCAGGCAGCGGGGAAACGGTGCAAGCAGGGAGTGAAACAGTCCTTCTTAGGCCAATCCCACTGATGCTCCTTCCCCTTTGAAACATGCAAGAGCCGCCTGTGACTCTTGTACATTTCAAAGGAAGAGGCACAGAGGGGAACCCATGCCAGTGGAGACAGCTTTGCTCCCCAGTGGTACAGGATTCTGCTGCCCCTCTCCCTTTGAAATGTACAAGAGCCACAAGTGGCTCTTGTACATTTCAAAGGGAGAGGCGCAGTGGGATACTGAGTGCCCCCCTTATCGACTAGTCAAGTAGTCGATGGAAATTCCATTGACTACTCGATTAGCTGATTAATCAAAATTTAACATACCTAGTTTAGACATATCGAGAGAAAGCCCCTTGGCTGGTGCATGTGTGCGTGTGAATGTTTGATGGTGGCTTGTAACAAAAGAAAACTGTGAAAAGAGGGAACAAGTGAGCATTCACTGAGCACAAAATCAAGATGCAGGGAACACAATTAACCAAGACAACACAGGATATGAACAGAAGAAATTCTTTAATTGCCTATACTCTAATGCCAGGAGTCAGGGTGAGAGATAAGAAGAATTAGAATTGCTCGTTTATGAATATAAATTCAATCTAGTTGGTATTACTAAAACCTAGTAGGCTGATTTGCACAATTAGAATGTTGAAATGAATGCTTATAACCCATTTAGGAAGGATCTAGTAGGTAAAAGGGGAGGGAGAGTGGCATTTGGTCAAAAATGGCATTACCTGTTTTTGAGTCACTGGCAGTGTGGAAGAAAATGATCTTGAATGTTTATGGATCAATGTCCCAACAGATAAAGCACAAGATATGGTACTAATTGGTGTCTGCTACAGACCACAAAATCACACTAGAGAACAGCTCCATAAGCACCTATCTTTAATGTGCAAAGGGGAAAAAATCCTCTGTGATCACTGGGAACTTTAATCTGAGTACCATATGCTTAGGCTTGAAAGGATTAGATTTTTATCAGTTAATGTTGGTAAACATTGATTTCACTCAACACACACAAATGGACAAAAATATTTCCATGGATAAAAGCAGAAATTGTAGCACGGTTTGTTTTAAAGCTATTTACTATGTATATTTTAATATGTAATATTGACAATTTATGTTTTAACACTTATAAAAGTTTCACTTTTTGAATCACCACATCTACTGTCATTTAATTGTCCCCCTCCACAATTTCTTGCAACTGTGAAAACATAAAGTGATTTAAAAATGGAAAATATGGATAAACATAAGCACTAATATTAGCTGCTGAAATTTAAAAAAATTCTACCAAGTCTACATATGCTAGAGGCCTCATGTTGCCAGCATTAAACATCCCGAGAATTTCTAAATATTACAGATGAGAATTGCCTAACCAATAAAGTGTTATATTCAGCATAAGGGAATTCTAGCTTAGACTTCATCTTGACAGATGAAGAGAAAATGATCATAGAACGAAAAATTAATGGTAGCTTAGATACAAGTGCACATAACTTTATTCTGTTTGCACATAACAAATACAATAAATTCCATACCAGGAATATATATATTTGATATTTGTAAAGGGCCAATTTCATGAATCTTTGATTTTTCAGGAAGTATTGGAGCACTGGGGAAGTTCCAGAAGACTGCAAGAAAGCTGAATTAACCATATAGAAACAATTAGTAGTCCTGTGGCACCTGGTCGGCAGTAGGGAGTTATTTCGAAATAAGAAGCAGAGCATCTGCACTACCACACCCGTTATTTTGAAAAAGGGGCTGGTTATTTCAAAATAATAACTCCTGCTTTCCACAAGGAATAGTGCTTATTTTGAAATAGTTACTTCGAAATAGCAGTAGTGTGGACATTTCACTGCTGCTATTTCGAAATAACTACTCCCCAGAGTCATTCAAAGTAATTACTCCCCATTGCTTCCTGGGGCTCTAAGTTGAGGCAGCATGTCCACAATAACGGAGTCTCGGTCTAATTTCGAGGCTTCCCTGTAGTGTTGACACGCTATTTCAAAATAATTATTCCAGGAGTTATTATTTCAAAATAAGTTATTTCAAAATAATTTCCCAGTGTAGATGTGCCTTCAGAAACTAACAAATTTATGAGGTCATGAGCTTTCATGGGTAAAACCCACTTCATCAGATGAATTGGGAGTGGAAATTACAGAATCCAAGGTATATATAACAGCAAAAGAAGTTATCTATCAATTGAGGACCAGTGTTAATTAAGCTAATTAAGTCAGTGTAGATGTGTCCTGTTTATAGCATTTGTTGTGGAGATGCGAATATCAAAAGCAGGGAAGGTGTCCTTGTAGTGCGTTAATCAGTCACGATCTTTATTCAAGCCTAAATGGGTAGTATTGAACTTGGAAAGGTACTCCTGTTCAGCAGTCTCCTTCTGTAATTAGGAGTTGAAATTCTTTTATAGAAGAATGGCTACTTTTAAATCCATTATTTAACCTTCCCCTACAGGTTTATGTGTGTGACCATTCCTGATACTGATTTGTGTCCATTTATCCTTTGGTGTAGAGGCTGTCTGGCTTGGCCAATATATGTGGCAGAGGGGCATTGCTGGCACTTGGTGGTATATATCACATTAGCAATATGAAACAATTTAGCAGGGGTCCGGGTGTGTTCTCCATCACTGACAATTTTTAAATTAAGATTGGACATTTTTTGTAAAATATGTGCTCTAGGAATTATTTTGGGGGAAGTTCTATGGCCTGGATGTTCTAGTCTACAGGAGATCAAGACTAGATTATTGTAGTTGGTCTCTTCTGGCCTTGCAGTCTATGATAGAAGAATGTTGATCAATTGGAGAGGATTTGGAGAATGATTAAAAGGTTGGAAGACATGCCTTATAGTGCAAGACTCAAGGAACTCAACCTGCTTAGTTTAGGAAAAGCATAAGTGGTGAACTGATCACAGTTTATAAATACATACCTGGGGAATAGAAATTTGATAATAGAAAACTCTTAATCTAGTAGTCAAAGGCATAATAAAATATTCTGGCTGGAATTTGAAGACAGACAAATACAGGCTAAAAATAAGATTCAGATTTACAGTAATGAGGATAACGAAGCATGGAACATTTTTGCCAAGGATTTGATGGATTCTCCATCTCTGGAAACTTTATAATCATGGATCATTTTCAAATAGGAATTGATTCAGGGATGTTCTTTGGCCTGTGCTATACAGGAGGTCAGACAAGATTATGACAGTGGTCCCTTCTGTCCCTATAAACTATGAATCTATCCTCTCTGAATTTATACCAGCTATAAATGATTACATCCACTGCTCCTCATGCTTTCTCAGCTGTGCCAGTCAATGAGTAAAAAGTAGAGTTTACTCATCTCTTTCTCCAGCTAATCCTCCTGTTGCAGTTGCATCTAAACCAGAGGTGGGCAAAAGGGTCTCCATGAGCCTGATCTGGCCCACAGAGGCCCCTGCCGCTCCCCGCTCCCCCAGGCCAATCAAGGTCTGGGGGCAGGGGGAAGCACACTAAGTCTCCTCCCACCCTGCAAGGGGCTCAACACTTAAAGTCAATCGCTAGCTGCTGCTCAGCTGACAGTTGACTCTAAGCACGGTGCTCCCTTGCAGGGTGGGGGCAGGGAGTGAGAGACTTCATGTGCTCCCCTCCCCAGGCCCTGATTGACCTGGGGGCAGCAGGGGGGCATGCAGTACCTAGAGGGAACTGCCAGCTGTTCAGAACAGTTGGTGGTTCTCTCTGAGGGAGGGGAGCAAAGACTTTGTGCACTCCCCCACCCTGAGACCAGTCAGGGTCTGTGGGGTGGGGAAACACAGAAGTGTCCTGGCCCTGCCCCTTCTGTCTGAGGTCCCACCCCTTCCAGGGCAGCCCGGGGCCACTTCAAAAATTTCTGAAGTGGCCCTGGTCAAAAATTATTGCTCACCCCGATCTGAACCCAAGGTCCAAGAAGCAATGCATAGGTGGAAGGGGGCTTTCTCCTCTTCTGTATTCACGCTGCATTTAAGGGGCAGCATCAAGTTCGAATTTACACTTGCAGCTTAATTTGTTTAACTGGCTATTGTTAGAAGTAGCACACAAAACTACTATAAGAGATGGATCTATGAGAAAATACTTCTCTTGGTACTAACTTTATCTTTGACAACATTTTGTATAGTCAATTTCACTGTTTCAGTTTAGTTGGTTTCCCCTGCTTGAGTCCCTTAAAATGCGACAGAAGAGAGTAAAACAGTTTAAAAATGGGAAAATGTACTTGTAAAAACCACAGAAATTGACAGTGTGACTCAGGGACAGGTTAGTAACTGAAATTATATTAAACATTTTTTTTTTGGTTCACTGCATCACAGTGTTAGAGTTCCTTTAATAGTACTAGGGGGCTGTACCCCCTATTCACTACACTCGCCAACCCCCCTCTCGTTGTCCGCTTTCGCAGCCAGAGAGTCTGTTAATCTTGCACTGAGCCTGGCTGCGTGCTCCATGATGACAAGTCACTCACACCTTTCTCCACACCCGTCCCCCACACACCTCGATGGGCCCCTCTATCCAACCCCTTTTGGCCCATCCCACCCTTCAATCTCCAGCCAGTCTCCCCCCGCACCCTTCCCGCTCCTGCCAGCTCCTGCCCCACCCACCAGTAAAATAGTTTGTTCACGTGCAGAGTTCGGAGCCTCTCCTGGCAGCTAGCACAGGGAAGGGCTGTGCTCTGCAGGTTTGTGGGCCCCACGGGAACCAAAACCAAACACAATCAGTAAAACGGGGCCCAATGCCAAATGAATCCACTTCGTTCTGGGTGCTCCTGGGCACCCAGTTTGCTAGCGAGTGGCAGGGCCTGGGTTACGTGTGAGTGGCCAGGTAGGGAGAGAATTTCCCATTCTCAGTGCCCCATTACTGCCCATCCTTGCTGGGCGGCAGTGCTCCAGATGTGCCGTTCCTGCTGGCAAGTGAGCTCCCGCTGGGAGGGTGGGACATGCTCCACGCAAACAGGGTGCCATGGAGAGACTTGGAACCATGGGGGAGCCCCCAGCTGTATGCGCTGCACCCTACTAAGAACTAGATTTGGGTCATGTGGTAAGAGAGTCTGGTGGGTTAATCTGGGCCACTAGTTCTTATCCTGAAGCTCCATGGCCCACAGCTCACCCCCGCTTCCATCCCTACACCCACGTCCGTCCTTCATTCCTACACCCACATCCCCCTGCCTCCATTCCTATACCCACCATCCTCCCTAATCCCTCCCCCCACCCCACACTGCCCACCCCTTCCTTCCATTCCTACTCCACCCATGCTTCCCTAAACCCCCCTACCCATTGCCTATCCCTACCCCCACCTCCTTCCTCCATTCCTACACCCCCATCCTTACCTAACCCCTCCCCCTCTGCACTGCCACACTGCCCATCCCCTTGCCTCCATTACTATATTGCTCTCACCCCCATCATCCCGCCCTTACCACACTGCCCATCTCCACATACACCCCATCCCTTTCCTCCCTCCCGACACACACCCTTCCCCCTCCTATGATTTCGTCGAGCTGTGCGCTTGGGCTCAGCCCAGCCTTTCCGAACTGTTGGGGTTTGTGTAATGCCATGTGAACTGCCTTTGGGGAAGCTTTGCTCTGTAGTGAGCCCGGAGCACAGAGCGGCTGTTCCAGAGAGCTGGGGAAGTGGCTGGGGACAGCACTACACCCCGAAGGGCCAGGTGAGCAGCGTGGCCAAAATCTTGTGGTGGGCCCGGGAGATCCTGCCTGAGCCAGGGGCCTGGCCCCGGTGTTCCAGTGGATGCACCCCTTCCCTGCAAGGCTGGGGTGCAGCGCTACGAGCAAGGCCCTGCCAGGTGCTGGAGCATGGAAGCGGGGAGCTGGGACCCCAGCAGAAAGGGGGCAGTGCTTTGTGGACAGAGGGGTGGACAAGGTGCCCCTGGAGCGTGAGGCCTTCCTGAGGGTCCGCAAGGGGCCCCGAGGCTCAGCAGGAGTGAACCACCGAAGGGCTGTGCCTCCACAGAGTTTGCAGGAGCCTGGGTGTCTCAGAGGTGAAAGCTGTCAGTGTAGGGTCCTGTCCAGCCCCTGGGTATTGCCAGGCAGGGGGCCCCTTGCTGTCGGCACACCCCCAGACCCAACTCCTCACCACAGGAGCCCCATGAAGGCGTGTCCGTGCTCTCGATCTCCGGCAGGATCTGCTCATGTTTTGAGAGGCTCTCCGCCATCTTGTGTGGGAGGGTCACGGGGGAACCAGGCAGTGACGCTGCCATGCTGCAACTGCTGCTGGGAACTGGGCCTTTGCAGTCCTCGTTCCCACCCTGAAAGCTGTGGCACAGGGTCCTGCCGGGGCAGCCAGGAAGTGCTGCTAGATCCAAAACCACCCGCTCCGCACCCCGGGAGGGGGGAAATCCTTGCAGCACCTGCGGCTCTATGGAGCTCCAGGGAGGGGGGAGGCAGCATGGTTTGTGGCTCCCAGAGCATAAGGGGAGAGAGGAGGGACAGGGAGTGGGGAGGCCTCGCAGCTCCCCAGAGCACAGGGGAGGGGAGAGGCTGTGTGGCTGAGGGTGGAGAGAGGGGCAGCAGGACACAGTGACATATGATGTCACTTTGTCATCCCGCAGGAAACTTTTTTTTATATAGAGAGAGATTATTGAGATTGAAAATGTAACTGCAGAACTCCAAATGTAAAAAAAATTGAATTAGCCACATTATTTTTAGCTATTTCTGTGCAACATTATTTTCAGTTGAAAATCTGAAAAAAAAGTGTTCATAAAAAGATAAAATCAGATTTAATTTTTTCAGGTGCACTGAGCATAAGTATAAATGTATTATAAAATATATCTAGACACAGCTTTAGTAGTGTTTGATAATTTTATATTTATGTTGCTTGTCTAACATTAAATGTATTTGATTTTAATGAGGGGTTTTTTTTGGTTCGAGGAGATTTTATATTTAGCTTTAACTTGGCCACTAATAAAGGCAAGGAAGCTGTGACAGTAGTTTAGAAAAAATGTGAGCTTTGAAAAATGAAACATGTTTGCATATTATGTTTTTCTGGTAAATTTTAAATTTGAAATCAATAAACAGAAATTTAGATTATTATGGTGTAAACAAAAGAAATAGTATTTTTCAGTTCATTTCACCCAAGTACTGAAGAGCAGTCTCTCTAGGGTGAAAGTGTAACTTACAAATGTAGATTTTTTTTTTGTTACATAGCGGCACTTATACAAATCAA
Organism: Pelochelys cantorii; assembly: GCA_032595735.1. Taxonomy (NCBI): domain Eukaryota; kingdom Metazoa; phylum Chordata; order Testudines; family Trionychidae; genus Pelochelys; species Pelochelys cantorii. Next base: position 147,086,394 of record CM064327.1, read on the forward strand.
TGTGAAACTTTAGCCTACAAGTCTACTTAGTCCTAATGCTTGTTCTGCCAATCATGAAGACAAACAAGTTTGTTTATATTGAGCAAAATACTGCTTGCCTGCTTCTTGTGTACAGTGTCACCAGAAAGTGAGAACAGGTATTCACATTGCTCTTTTGTAGCCAGCGATGCATGGGGTTTCCTGTCAAATATGCTAATCATTCATATGCCACTTCCTGCTTTGGCCACAATTTTGAAGGTTGTACTTCTATGATGATTATTCTTTTTAAAAAAATAATGCATTAATTAAATTTGTGATTGAACTCCTTAAGGGAGAATTGTGTGTCTCCTGCCCTGTTTAACCCACATTCTGCCATATATATCATGCTATAGCAATTTTGGATGATGACCTAGCACATGTTTATTTTAAGAATGCTTTCACAGCAGATTTGACAAAACACAAAGAAGGTACCAATATGTAATTTCTAAAAACACTTAACAGCACTCAACCAAGATTTAAGAATCTGAAGTGTCATCCAGAATCTGAGAAGGTCTAAGTGTGGCACATACGTTCAGAAATCTGAAAAGAGCAACACTTTAATGCAGAAACCATAGAAACCAAACCACCAAAAGAGACTGTTAACCTACTGCTAGTATCATTCGATTCAAATGATGAAAATAAATATATGTCGGTCTGCACTGCTTTGGATTGTTATTGAGCAGAGCCCAACATCAGCATGGAAACATGTCCTCTGGCATGGTGGTTCAGGCATGAAGGGACATACGAAGTTTTAGTGCCTCTGACATGTAAATATCTTGCTGCACCAGCTACAACAGTGCCATGTGAAGGCCAATTCTTATTTTCAAGTGACATTATAAACAAGAAGAAGGTGGCATTATTTCCTGCAAATTGTAACCAAACTTGTTTGTCTTAGCAATAGACTGAACAAGAGGTAGGACTGAGCGGATTTGTAATCTCTAAAGTTTTACATTGTTTTATTTTTTAATACAGTTATTTTATGTAAATAATTCTAAATTTGTAAGTTCAGCTTTCATGATAAGGAGGTTGCATTACAGTACTTGTATGGGATTAATTGAAAGACTTTTTTTTGTTTTTCAGTGCAAATATTTGTAATAAAAAATTAAATGAGCATTCTACACGTGTTCTGTGTGGTAATTGAAATCGATATATTTGAAAATGTAGAAAACATCCAAAATATTTCAAATAAATGGTATTGTATTATTGTTTATCCATGAGATTAATTGTGGTTAACATTTTTTTAATCGCGATTAGGTTTTTTAAAATCAATTGATAGCCCCGATCATATCAGTTATAAATTAGGCATCTATCAAATTCTAGATTGTCCTATGTCGGAACATTATGGATCTTCATTTTCCTCCCATGTGATTGATAAGCAGTGATGTCAGTGTGAAATCAGAAGAATAATGTTGAAGCCTGTAGGACCAATGCTTTAGAACCTTGGAGATATACTGGTACCTTGTACAGGAAGTTCCATTTCAATCAGTGTCTTAGAAGATGCAGTGCATTATCTTTATGTATGTCCTATGCCACTGATGGTGTTAAGCATGAAAATGAATAAAGCTGGAACTATGAGAAATTAGTAGAATCTAGTACAAAGTGGCAGGAAATTTGTCCCCGGGTACAGAGGAAAAATCATTACATGTAACAAGCAGTTATATGGAACTATGTCTATAATAACAGAACTTCAATTAAAATATTTTTTTCTTTCTTCATGGCTAAGTATATGGTCTTTAGCTGAACATCACTAAATTACTAGTCAAGTGTCATTAAAAGGCAAATGTTTTCTGTGGTGTTAGTGACAAATAAAGTTTAAAAGTTAGCTATTCCTTGCAATGAACTAGTATGTATGTTAGTGTCAGATTCAAAGAACTTAGGAAAATAATTAACAAATCACTCAGTGCAACAATAAAGAAGCAGTAAAAAAGCCAATGAGGCATGGTTGTTTTTGTTGCAGTTGTTTTGGTTTTGCGTGCTGTCTTTTCATTGTCACCTCTATAGCAAACTTAGTTGTTGTTCAGCTTTGGAAGAAGTAATGCTAGGGAGGCTAGTGACTGTAGTGTAAATATATGACAACACTATGCTAACAAGCTGCTTTCCTGTTGAAAGGCAAGTTAATTTGTGTAGACTGTTTCATAGCATAATGTGAAAGAAGTCACATTTTCCAATGACGCTGCCTTGTTTTGTTTAGAGTATGAAGGTTCTGGAACAGAAGTTCACAGAAAACACTCCAAATGTGGGGCTTGCAAATACAGGGCTGAGTGTGATGAAGATGCAGAAAATGTTGGGTAAGTAATAAATTTTGCTCCAAAACAACGAAAAAGAAGGGTAAAAATATGATGATGTTTCTATTTGCGCCTTAATATGTGAAATCCTCTGGCTCTTCGGTAGAATTGGATGGGAATAGATTTAAACAAGAGGCTGCTTGTGAATATTTATTTTCTGCTTTACTTTAAAGCAGTGGTAGGCATCCTGAGGCTGCATGCTGCCCTTTGGGGTTCTGTGTGTGGCCCATGAGACATTTTGTTTACTGTTGCCCACACACAAAGTTGAAAGATTCTCCTGGTTTCTGTCCACATAGGGTGGTTTTTTTCTCCTACCAGTATTACTAAAGTGACACACACATAAAGCAAGGGCACATGAAGTGAGGTGCGCATTGATTGCAGTCAGCAGTAACTGAGAGCTGTGCTCTGCCTCGGCATCCAATCAAAGCACTGTTATGGTGCAGTCAGCACACCCTGCAAATTCTAGATATGCAAGTGCAGTGTGTAAAACTATCCTATCCTGGGAGACTCTTTGTCGCAACAATCCTGTGGCCCGCTAAGGTAAAGTAAGGCCACTCGTGGCCCACTCGCTAGCCTAGGTTGCCCATCGCTGCTTTAAAACCTTCACAAATGGTTTGTACTTTATTAGCACAAATATTCTTTGAATTTCTTATTAAGGACATCTCCTCTTAGGCTATTAATGAGGTTATAGATCCATTATTAAAACATGAATAAATAAATAAAGGCACCTAACAATATATTAAAATAGCTTAAATGATTTTTTTTAATTCAGGTAAGAAAGAATAAGGAATCTTTAAAAAAATCACGAAAATGTTAGTCTACTTCTGAGTTAAGATTTATTATGTCCCATGGCCCATAAAATAGTGCAGGCATTTCCAAAAGGCTGTCCTTTCTGTCAACATAAACTTTAAATCAAAATATTGAGCTGAGCTGGGGATCTGATTTAATAATTTTTTTACTAAGTCACTGTGACATTTGACCTCTGCAACACATAATTGGGAACCCCCTCTTTATAAAACGAAAAATATATGTCAGTTGTCAAAACTCAAAATAAAGGATAATGCAAGGAATAGTTTTTAGGGAATATCAAAGAACATCCATAGTGCACATGCAAATATGAAAACTACATTGCATTTGGGTCAGGGGAGGGCAATTGCAGGCTGCTTATTGCCTACCCCGATTTAGGTCCTGATTACACTACATCATATTTATATTGCTTCTAACAATATATATTTTTAGGCTATTAGTTTGGTACCTTAGGGGACAGTGCTGTATGTTGCCACACAAGAGACAACTCCACAGAATCATGTGAGTATTAGACCTTTAGACTTTTGGAAGAAAGAAGTTGTACTCTAGAATAGCAATTAGTCATGCATTGGTGTTACAGTACTGAAGGGAGTTATCTTTATTTTCTGCTATATGGGGTGTATCTAGACTACAGGGTTTTGTCAACAAAAGTGGCCTTTTGTCGACAAAAACTATACCTGTGTCTACACTACTGCTGCATTCTGTCGACAGTAAGTCAACAGAACGCGGCAGTTTTGTCGACAGCGGTAAACTTCCTTTTACGAGGAAGAATGCCTTTGTCAACAGAGATCTGTTGACAAAAAGTGTGTGTGGATGCAGGGAGCCAGTTCTGTCGACAAAAAAGGCCTCCAGGAAGAAGCCCTGGTGGACAGTCTAGCCTTTACAGTTACAGCACTTCTGTGGTTCCTGGCCGCAGCCTCTTAAAGACACAGGCACCCAGACAGGCCTTGCTGTCCGGCAGCTAGCCAGAGCACCCGTGCCAGCCGTGACAGCCATGTCCCAACCTCAAGACCCCCCTGGCCCTTTTCAGGACAGAGACGAGGACCCACGCAGGGGCACCAAAAGGCGGGCTTCAGCCTGGTCAGGGCCAGAAATCAGTAACCTCCTGGAGCTCTGGTCCCAGGAAGAAGCCCTGCAGACACACCGCAGGAATGCAGACATTTATGAGCGCCTGGCCCAGGGACTGGCTACCACAGGGCATCACACCCGCAGCATGGCAGAAGTCAGAGCCAAGGTAAAGGAGCTGCAGCAGGGATATGCCAGGGCCCAGGACCAGAGCTCCCGCTCCATGGCAGCCCCCAAGACCCACCCTTACTATAAGGAGTTGGAGCAGATCCTGGGCGGTGGGGAAGCCCAGACTCCACTGCATGTGGTGGAGTCCGTGTTACCCCACCACTTCGTGGACCAACCCCTCCTGAGGGAGGAAGACCAGGCAGGAGAGGCAGGAGAGCTGCACCAGGAGGAAGAGGAAGAGGAGGCAGCAGGGACCCAGACCGCAGAGGCCTCCCAGGCATCCGTGGACATCGGGGAGGGAACATCAGGTGAGTGCTTTGAGGGGTCACCACACACGGGCGGGTTGGCAGTGCAGGGGGGCCAGCTAGCCCCATTGTCACTGTGGGACTCCTGTGAGGCTTTCAGGCCGCTGCCCAACTTACACACGGTGTCACGTGTAATACCCCTGAGTCTCCTGTCCAAAGGAGAGTCCCTGACAGCCATGGCATGGCCTCAGGGACAGCAGGGGTGCACACAGACAGTGATTGTCTCCTCCTCTTTTCCTCCACAGCTGGACCCTCTACCCAACAGGGGAGCACCACACCCGCCCCACCACTATCCCAGACCCGTGGCACCCGCAGGCACTGGCGTGTCTACATGGACCTGCTGAGGGAGCACATTGTGGCCCTGCAGGACCTCAACAGGACCCTCCAGCAGAGGACGGAGGCAGAGGCCAAGTGGCACACCAGGCTGCTGGACGAGCTGGTCCAGCAGTGCACTACCATCTGTGCCACAATGAGGGAGCTCTTCGCCTTGCCTGCCCCTGTCATGGGCACCACTCCTCCTGCATGCCAGGACCCTGCTCCCCCTGCTCCTCCAGCCTCCCCTCTCCCCCAGCCTCCCCCAATCCCCCTTCCCCCCCAGCCTCCCCAACCCCCCTTCCCTCCCCAGCTCCGCCTGCTCCCAAGCCCTCACAGGCCCAACAGCTGCCCCCCCCCCCTCCTGCCCAGGCCAGGACTAGGTCTCGCTCCACCTGATTCCAAGGCCGTGGCGATGCCAGGACACAGGAAGGTGGCAGGACCCTGCGATCAGGGAAGCAGCAGCCTACTTGAGCCCCCCTCCCCCCTCCAGGTTTTCAGTCCCCTACCACCCAGTTAAAGGTCATTTCAGTTATATAACAAAATCTTTACTTTTGAGTGAAAGATTTACCTTTACACATTTGAACAGTACACAGAGAATTTTTTTTAAACAGCACATTTTCTTTACTGATAGTGTTTCTAATAAAAAACTAATGTCTGTGTACAAAGAAAACCAGGTGTGTATGTATTCTTTATGGGAAGAGGGTGAGGGTAGTGGAGGGACAGGTAGGGGTCGGCCAAGCCAAACCCCCCATGGGGGAGGCCCTGGGGAGAGTCAGTGGGATCCTTCTGAGAATCTCTCCTCGGCTTCTCTGATTTGGACACCAGCCTGGTGAGCCTGGCAGATGGCAGCTGTCCGGGGCTGCTGAAATGGCCTCTCCTCGCCATTAGAACCTGTCCCCCACCCCAGTAGGAAGGCCTCCACTTTCCTCTCCACCAAGTTATGGAGGGCACAACATGATGGATGTTGCGTTCACCCATCTCCAGGCGTGTGAGGAGGCAACGGAACCTCCCTTTCAGCCGGCCGAAGGCGCATTTCACCTGGATGTGAGCCTGGCTAAGATGCGTGTAGAAAAGCTCCTTGCTCGCATCCAGGTGGCTGGTGTAGGGCTTCATGAGCCATGGCATCAGGGGGTAGGCCACATCGGCCACCATGCACACCGGCATCTGCACGTCCCCAAGTGCAAGGTGCCGCTGGGGGAAAAATCTTCCTGCCTGCAACCTGCGGTACAGGTAGGAGTTCCAGAATATGCGGGCATCATGTGCCCGCCCTGACCACCCGACACAAATGTCCATAAAGTGTCCCCGGTGGTCGACCAGGGCCTGCAGCACCATGGGATAGTAGCCCTTCCAGTTTATAAATTGGGCTGCTCAATGGGGCGGATTGCGATTTGTGTCCCATCGAGGGCTCCTCCGCAGTTCAGGAATCCAAGGGCGGCAAACCCGGCAATGATGTTGTCCAGGTCCCCGAGACGGACAAGCCTCTTCAGCAGCTCCACATTGATGGCCCTCACCACCTGCAGCACGAGACAAATAGACAGACAGAAACCAGGGAGTTAGACAGGTTACCTAAGCGCTTGGGAGGAGAACCCTCCCCCCCCCCCCCAACCCATCCCTCCCCTTGTCAGGACACCCTCCTCCCCCGCATCAGTGCAGGGGTGGCCAAGGAGCGGCCCTTGCCCTTGCCCTGGCAGTCCCCCTTTCTCAACCCCCCCACTCAGCAGGGCCTGTCCCCCGACAGTGACTTTCCTCCATCAAGACGGCCCCGATGGTAGACCTCCCCATGCCAAACTGGTGTCCCACGGAGGAGTAGCTCTCGGGGGTGGTCAGCTTCCACAGGGCGATTGCAACTCGCTTCTGCAGGGGGATGGCTGGCTGCAGGTGGGTGTCCTGGTGTTCCAGAGCAGGGGCGAGCCAGGCACACAGCTCCAGGAATGTGGCCTTCCACCTCCGGAAGTTGCGGAGCCAGTGGTCGTCATCCCAGAGCTGCATGATGAGCCGGTCCCACCAGTCCGAACTTGTCTCGTGCCTCCAAATCTGCCTGTCCCCAAAAAAGTTTGGGGGCAAGGGCAGAGCTCCTACATCCCGGAGGAGGGTCTCCTCGGTGCGGTCCGGGGCCATATGGGGCAGGAGATTCATGACAGAGTCATGCAGATACACCAGAAGCTGCAGTATGGTAGCATGGGGCCATCGCCTGCCCAGGGGCAGCTCAGGCTCCATGGCCAAATAAAAGGTGAAAAGCAGAAAAAAACCCAGAAAATAAACTGCTGTGGTGTCCGAGGAAGCAGGGCAACCAGAGCAAGCACTGCAACAGCTTTGCTTTCCCTCTAGGAGGTAGGCAAGCCAGAAGCAGGAGCAAAGCAATGGCTGTCTAGGGGGATCCCTTTAAGCACACGTCTCTGCAAAGGACAGGCAGCAGCACCTGGAAATAAAGGCTGCCCCCATGCCCTGCCAGAAGCACTTCCAGGTGCCTTCTTTTGTCGACAGAGCATCTGGCAGTCTGGACGCTCTTTTTCGAAAAAGCGGATCGATTTTTCAATCCACATAATGTAATCTAGATGCTCTTTTTCGACAGAGGCTTTGTCGACAGATACTGTTGACAAAGCCTTTGTCGAAAAAGGCGTGCAGTCTAGACGTAGCCATGGTGAATACTGGCATTATAGTTGCTGAGGCTCTGGGTGAGATGAGGGAAATATAATAGGAGAGGTATATGCATTAAACGGAATTTGGTGTAGTGAAGGAAATGAAAAGTTGTTTGAAAGTCACTAATCTGAGGTGCACTAATACCTTTTAGTCCAATTGGGATATGTTAGAAGGGAAATAACTCTTACTTAAAATCATACTCCACTTCAAAAAAGAGAGGGCATTTTTTGGATGTCATTTTGAACTCTTCTCATGTTAGAGAAGAGGTTAAGGACAAATATTAAGCGTGTTAAAGATGTCCTACTAAATACAATTTAAAAAGGAGTGCTTATGCTATTTGTCTGATACTTCACTTTTCATAAAATGTATCGGTATTGAAGTAAGCTTGCTCTTTCATGGAGTGCCAAAAGAGCCAGTTTCTTTAACAATAATAATAATAATAATAATAATCAGGGCTCGACAATTAGGGCAATTTACTTGCCCGTGGCGAGTAGAATTTAGCCCGGCACAGCGCCGCAGCGCGATCAGCGCATGCACAGCGCAGTCTGCGCATGTGCAGCGTGCCAAACTGCACGGCTGGCGAGCAGGGCTCGCCGCCGCTTGTCAAGCCCTGATAATAATAATAATAATAATAAATATAAAAACCATTACTGAGAAAACTGACATACATAATCTGTCATAGTTAGGCCTGGAGAATTCTGTATAAGGTTTGTTTGTTATCTATATTGGAAAGTGCTCAATGGTTTTCAAAAGATCTAGCCTCAGTGAAAGCATATTTATTAAATAATTATAGAAGTCAAATCCCTGTAACATTGTCATGCACTGAGGGATTAAACTTTGCAACCTTAATTAACTGCATTTTACAATAATTGTTTTGCCCATGAAACCCCAATTTGGCCTATTTGTATGTAAGTATTATAGTAGTCTTTAATTGCATGATCACATGCTAATTTTTCCAGATGATTGTTGCCTTGTTTGGTACACAGGATGCATAGTGCTCAGTGAATGAGATCATTGTTCAATGTTTATCTTCATCCTCATCATTCAAGGATTCGCCACAAGTTGTATTATTTAAATCAGGATCACTACTCCATCTATCACACAGTATTTAGATATATTTATTCTACAAACAAAAATAAATATATTGTCACAGAACAGAGATTCAAAGGATGGAAAGTAATAATAGTGGAAACAAATGGTTACATATAATAAAAATGATAACATGCTTTCTAGAGCCTAAACTTAACTCACAGGAAGTTCCCTTTTCCTGCAGAATAGCATACCCAAAGTCCTTCTTCCAGCATTTTCGGCCAGGATGGCTGAGATCGACCTTTCATAAAATCAAGCCAACTGGCAAGATTGAAGGATGCCAAGGTCTGTCGCTGCACCCCAGATAGACCAGAACAAACCTTTGATCTGCACCTGAAAATAGGGTTCCACCCTCTATGCTGTTTATTTTCTCTTGTTAATTTTCTTCTGAAGTCTCTACAAGCTTTTGATTCAGTATGCTAAAAGATTGCTATGATAAAACTTACAGTACACGATGGACAGGCATGGAGATAAGCGTTTCCCAGCTCCTGTCTAAAGAAGCTTGTCTCAAAGGACGCTATCTTTGAATGACCTTTGATCTCAAGAACATGATTTTTAGTATATATACCTAACGCCTCACCTATTTTCCATACCTACCTCTTGCAGTGCTTATTATGAGCCATGTAATACAGGCTGCCATTAGAAACCTTACATGACATACTTGTGGTGAACCCAGATGGTCCCTGACACCCTATGCGTTCTGCTAGTTGTCATCAAGAGGATACTGGGTGACAAAAAAGTACACAAAGGGTCAAGATTAAGCATCCTTCCTATCTTTGGGTACATGACTTTCATTCTGTTTAAGGAGATTGAACTGGAAGTTTTGAAATAACTCTTAATTCAGCTTTTTAACTAAAATTAGAGTTTATAACATTCTGGTGGTCTCTTATCAGAACTGTAACACATTTTTATTATGCAAGCACATGCAGAGCTTGAAGAACCAGGGTTTTATGTAATGTTTTATATTTTTTCATTTTGTTTCATGCTTCAGAAATGTTATCTAGTTAGAACATAAGTAGTATAAGTGCATGGTAAATTAAATAAAAAATATAAACCACTTTAAAACTTCCAGTGTGTCTGCAGAGATTGTTACTGTTGACTTTAATGTTAAGTGGACTGATTAAGAGAAAAATGAAGTTTGAACAGATGGTTGTCATAAGCGACATTCCACAGTTGGAAAATTAATGTTCAGATGGATGCAGATTAGTATACTGTGTAATGCATAAAGAAATTAAGCTGAGGAAACATCTTAGAAATCTAATATATTATTGTTATTCATTTCATATATAGGTGATAATTATAATATATATTTTTAGAAGTAAACAGACTTTTTCTGTAAAAGCTTTAAATACTGTTTAATAACATTAATACATGCACAAGCAATCTCAACTTTGTATGAGCAAACAGAATATGGTTACAGATACCATATTGTTAAATACAGAATATTTGTATATGAGAGAGATAATGGGGGTGATGTAATGTCTTTTATTGGACCATCATTTGTGGGTGGAATCTTTCAGGCATCACAGAGCTCTTCTTCAGGCCTGGAGCAGATAACCGGAGTGTCTAATCTAAATACAAGCTGGGACATGTTGAGCATCAGATGTTGTAGGAGACCACTTAAAATGAAATAAGCAATTAACAGCTCTGCAATTGGAGGACAGTGAAGGGTTAGCATGCAGCAGGATGTGTTATAATTTGTTGTAATGGACCATAAAGCCAGTGTTTCTCTTAAGACCATGGGTTTAAGTGCCCATTATATAATAATCTCAGACTACTCCAAATCTTCAGGAAACAGGACAAATTCAACAGCAATGGGTTTAATGCACAGCCCACAACTCTATTAAATGAGTATATATGAATGAAGCTGCCCTCCCGTCCTACTTTTTAATCACTAGGCACTTATTTGGATCCAGTGTGGTAAGATTATCTATTTTAACCAAGAGGGTGTGGAGAAGGCTCTCAGCCATACTGCACAGTAGCCTTCAACTAGGGATTCAGCCTGTGCTCAGATCCATTATGCCCTCCTCTTGTATGGAGGACAAGGGTACTCAGGAAGGTGACTGAGGGTTTGTCCACTCTTGAAGTGCTACAGCAATACAGCTGCAGCTGTGCAAATGGACCGCATCAGTACAGACACTTCCTGCACTGATGGAAGGGACTCTCCTGTTGCTGTAGCTAATATACCTCCCTGAGAGGCAGTAGAAGTCTTCCATCAACCTAGCCCTGTTTTAGTGATATTTAGATCATCAATATGAATGACGATTGACATTAAACATATTTCTACTTTATTCAGCGACCATAAAATAAATTTTGTGGCATTTCTAGGTTATGACGAGTAAATTTACATAGCTGCTAATAAACACGGTTTCTTTATTCTTGGTGAATATAGTTCAGTAGGAATTATCACCCTTAATTATTCCCCTTTTCTCCTGAATGCTTGTTTATAAAATTGTAAAACTAATAGGAAAACAAAGCAAAATAAATAGTGGAGCCAGGTAAATTAATTATGTAAAATTGAGTTGTTGCAGTCCAATGAAATGGGTGATATAACAGTCTTTTTGTCCTATTAAAAAACTTGACTGGTGGAGAAAGCTATTACTAAGCTCCTTGGGAAGAATCTGTTCTAGATTTGATTTTAACAAATAGGGAAGAACTGGTTGAGAATTGTAAAATGGAAGTCAGCTTGGAAGTTGGCTGACAGTAATTACAAAATGATAGAGTTCATGATTGTAAGGAATGGTAGGAGGAAAAAATGGAGGAATAAAGATAATGGATCTCTAGCAGGCAGACTTTATCAAACTCAGGGAGTTGATAGGTAAGATCCCATGGGAAGCAAGTGTAAGGGGAAAAACAGTTCAAGAAAGTTGATAGTTTTTTCCAAGATACATTATTAAGGATATAAGATCAAACTATTCCACTGCATTGGAAAGACAGAAAGTACAGCAAGGCCAAGGCATACAATAAGATTAAACTAGCCAGAGACATAAAAGGTAACAAGAAAACATTATACAAATACATTAGAAGCAAGAGAAAGATGAAGGACAGGGTAGACCCATTACTTAATGAGGAGGAAAAATAATAATTGAAAATATGAAAATGGAAAGTACTAAAATGATTTTTTTGTTCCTGTTATCACTTAAAAGATTAGTAGTGATTGGACATCTAACATAGTGAATGCCAGTGAAAATGAGGTAAGATCTGAGGCTAAAATAGGGGAAGAAAAAATTAAAAATTACTTAGAGAAGTTAGATGTCTTCAAGTCATCAGGACCTGATGAAATACATTCTAGAACAGCATTTCCCGGCCACACCCCCAGCTTTTGATTAGCCCTTCCCACTGGGGCTCCCTATAAAGGAATTCCTTTCCGCCCACTTCACTGTGCAGCAGCAGGGGGAGTGGGGCAGCAGGCAGGGCTAGAACTGGAGCCGCAATGAGGCAGTCCCTGGTTCCAGCTCCAACCACCACTACATGTCCCGGCTGGCCGGGCCGTGTGGAGAGTGGCTGCGGTGCTGGGAGTGGGGGATGAGGCCATGGCCATGTGGTGGGGCCTGTTCCAGCAGCCAGGAGGCGGGGCTTGTGCCGTGGCCACGTGGTGAGCAGCCAGGGTCTGTTCCAGCAGCTGGGAGCAGGGCCCACGCCATGGCCATCTGGTGAGCAGCCAGGGCCTATTCTGGTGGCCAGGGACAGGGCCTGCGCCCCGGCCTCATGGTAGGTGGCTGGGTCCTGCTCCGGCAGAGGGGCTGGGGCCTGCTGCAGCCATGTGGCCGGCAGGCGGGGCCTGCTCAGGAGAGAGGAGGGTGGCTGGGTCCTGCTCGGGGGAGGGGGGAGCAGGGAGGGACCTGCCACGACTGCATAGTGGGAGAGACCGAGGCCTGCTGGGGGCGGGGGAGGAGCTAGGACCTGCTGCAGGGAGGAGGCAGTTGGAATCCGCTGCATGGCCGGGGGCTGGGATCTGCTCCATCCAGTGGGCGGCTGCTCTGGCTGCTGGGCTGAATAAAATAACATGGGGGGGGGGCATAGGCATCAGGGTTGGAGTGTATGGGGGGGCAGGGGTACATATTTTGGCAAACAGGAAATGTTTTATTTGAATATCTGTTATTTGCATAATAACAAATAACCCCGTGGGTCTGGAGTGCCAGAGGAGTGAGGTGTCTCAGTTGGGGGCCACATCAATGAGGGTTGGGTTTTTCTGAGGAGTTTTTTTGCTTCTCACTTGTGTGGTCCCCAACTGATTTTTCTGTGGGTGAGTGGCCCCTGACCCAAAAAAGGTTCCCTACCCCTGCCATAAAGAGAAAATTGAAACCTTTTGTGTTGGACATAAATTAATATGATACTTTATTGAAAATGAAGTTTGATAAACTAACATGAGAGTTAAAATGCTTAATCTGTTTAATAATTTAAATTAAACCATTCTCCCTAGTTGCACCACTAGCAAAATGGCTTCGGCATAATTATGTAATTAACAGTGAGTTTCCATTACCAGCTGGTGGTCCACGGAAAGGTTTACATTGAGCCAGGTGGTTCAAAGGCCAAAAAGATTGAGAACCACTGAAATAGAGGTACCCCTGGCCACTACCCCCAAGAGACTGCCCCAGGCTCCCTGCTGCTCCACAAAAGCCCACAGAGAGATTGGGTCTGTTACCAGGGTGGTGAAATCACCATGTCACTCCAGTGGGGATGATGGACAGATGCTTTGTGAGTTTTCCTCATCCAAGCAGTTGATTATTTAACCAATGTGTTAAGATGCCACATGAGGCAGGATGTATTGTCTCTCTACAGAGAGGGTTTTCATGACTTGTCCCTTATATTTTTGAAGGATTACTAAATGTTAACTGGATCTTCTTTGGTATATCAACAGATTTCTTTGGGCCCAATCCTAGTTTAAAGTTTAAATTGGATCAGGTCCTTCGTAAGCATGTTGGGAAGTGGTCTCATTTGGCAATTATTATTAGGTATTCTTTACATAATATAGGCATTGCCATCATGGTATTGACATATACATTTCTCAGTAACTTTACATATAAAATAGCCCAGTTCCCACTTTCAAGCAGTGGTGGTAAGAGTTAGTGACATGGTCTTCACCCTGTAATTCTCATGGTTAGTTCAGTATTGTCATTCTGGCTTGTGGAAACGGAGGGCACTTGATACTTTTGCAGTAACTTGAAAAAATGCAGTTGCAGTACATCTCCTTAGGGATGTAAATTCCCATTCATCAGTTAACCGGTTAATGTTAGATCACACTGGGGCTGCTGCCAGCTCCCAGTCCCCTTCAGAGCAGCCCCTGTCCACAGCAAGCTGGACTCCCCACAGAGAGAGGTTGCTCCGGACAGTGGCACAGTCCCTATCTTTGGGAACCCACAGACGGGCTGAGCTGGATGAGAGCAACCCCTGTCTGCAGTGGGCCCTCTGCTGGGCTGGAGCAGTGCCCTGTCCACAGCAGATGGGGAGCTGCTCCAGACCCCTCTGATTACCAGTTAATTAGAACTGATAAGCATCATCTGTTGGGAGGACTAAGGAAGTTGTCCCATGAAATTGTGGGATAATTCTGGATGATTCCCAGGCCCTAAGTCAAATGGGGCTGCATCTACACTGCAAAGGAGTAGGTCTCAGATCCTGGATCTCATCTTGAATCGAGGTTGGACCCCTAGTCCTGCAGTTTCATCGTATGCTGTCTGGACCCGAACCTGGGTTAATGCAATTGCAGTATAGTTGCATGGGGGAGGGGACTCCTATGGGGCCCAAACCCATCCCTATTGGTAGAGGATGGTGGGAGGAGTATTTTAGAGGGGTCACATGACACCCTTTACTCCGGTCATGTGTCCATCCTGATCCCGGAAATGCTACCCCCAGGGGTGGTACTTCCTATGGCAGGTGGGCACGGCCTAACTGGTTGGGGCATGGCTAACGGGATCAGAGGCATGGCTAATATGTCCCTATTTTTGGTTCAGAAAATATGGTCACCCTACCTATGAGGGAAGATTGAAAAAAATGGCTTTGGAGAAGCTAAGATTGAGAGGGGACATAACAGGTCTTAAGTACATAAAAAGTTGTTAAAAGGAGGAAGCAGAAAAGTTGTTCTGCTTAACTTCTGATGATAGGACAAGAAACAATGGCCTTAAATTGCAGCAAGGGCGGTTTAGGTTGGACCTTAGGAAAAGTTCCTAACTGTCAGGATGATTAAAAACTGGAATAAATTGCTGATGTGAAATCTCTATCTGTCAGGGATGGTGTAGAAATACTTAGTGCTGACTTGAGTGCATAGGTCTGGACTAGGTGACCTCTAGGGGTCAGGTGACTGCCTCGGGTGGCGTGTCTCACCCCTCAGCGACAGCTGGTCCAGCTGTGGAGAATTAAGAGGGAGAGGCGGTCAGTCATCCATGCAGACACTGTCCCTGAGGCTGTGCCCTCCTCTGTGAGCAGCGAGCAACAGTCCTCGGGCCAGAGGACAGGGACGTCCTGGGAGCAAGGCCATGTGTGGGCTGCACAGCCCGAGGTGCCCAGGGGACCATGCTGCCTGCTCCCCCCTTCCCCCCCCAGGGACAAGCAGGCAAGGGAAGTGTCTGGCCACAGTGGGATGCCATGGGCGGGAGAGGGACCTGGAGCAGCCTGGCCCTCCCTGGGGCCTGCACACACACCTGCGCCTGGCTGCGCTGTCCGCGGGAGCAGGTGTTGCCTCGCGTGGGCAGGTATGCCTATGTGCGACACTCCTCAGTGTGTATGGAGTTGTGCATGTGCCCTTGTGCTCAGCCTGCTTGCAGCGGTGGGTGGTGGTGGGAGGCGGTGCCCCCTCTGGGGCCAGATGTGTGTGGGGCCTCCCCTGAGCCTGTGAGCAGGATCCCGGGGGTACTCAGGGGCTGCCTCCTGAGGCCGCGTGGCACACACTGGTGCTGCACGTGATTCCATGCACACAGACTGCAACACAATGTCCAGGGCAAGCAGGCCGAGCGACGATCACACTCATCCCCTCTGCGCTCGCCTCCCCTACCCTGTGTATGTGGAAAACTGAGAGCACTCACCTGATGATCCCTCACCGCCATCAGATGATGCCTGCAACACGTCCTGGCCCAGGGGTACTGGCTCCAGGCTCAGTGTCACCATGCTGGCTGTGTCCTCCTCGTACTGCACCTGCTGTCCCTCCTCCTCCTCCTCTGCAACTTCCGGCCAGGCGACGACGGGTGTCTTGAGGCTGGAGTCGACCACCACGGGTGGGGAAAGGTCCCCACGCCTCAGGATCTGGTGCAGCTCCTGATAATAGGGGCAGGGTGGGGTCCTGCCCCGGAGTGCGAGCTGTGCTATGCGACCCTGGCATAGGCCTGGCGGAGCTCCTTTACTTTACTCCGGACCTGTTCTATGGCGGGGGGGAGGTAGGGTGTCCCCACTCTTCCAGGGCCTCGGCCATGAGTCCATAGATTTAAGCATTTCGGTGCTGGGAGCAGAGATCCTGTAGGGTCTCCTCCTCCCCCCACAGCTTAAGGAGGGACAGGATCTCCACTCCAGACCAGGAGGGTGCATGGCACTTGGTACCCTTGGCTGGGTCCTGGGAGCCCTGGTGCTTTTCCCTGTGAGGGCCAGGAGGGTTTCGGGGGGCTTGTGGCTCGGCCATAGCTTGGCTTGTGGATGGCAGGGAGAGCTGCACGATCAGGTGCTGCTCCAGGGCTGGCTTCCTGCAATGGCTTGTCCAGGATGCCTGCAGCTTTAAAAGGTGCCAGGAGACAGGAACTATAGAGTTCTGATGACTTTGGAGTGGCCACCAGGGCACCTGCGTTATTTCCTGGAGGCCTCTTTTTTCGAAAGAAAACTCTTTTCCCTGTCCACACATGCCTTTTTCCGAAAGAGCTCTTTCAGAAATAGGCTTCTTCCTCATAGAAAGAAGCTTACAGCTGTCAGAAAACCCTCTCTGTTCTTTTGACTTTTTGTCAAAAGCACGCAATTGCAGTGTGGACGTAAGTGAAGTTTTTTTCGGAAAAACAGCCATTTTTCCAGAAAAAAAAATCTGCTATGTAGACATACCCTTTATGGGACAAATTCCTAACCACTTTATTCACTGACAGTAACTTCACTACTGGAGGTGAGTAAATATTTGTAGTGGATAGGAAAGGCAATGGCATGAAATCAGAGCGGGGAGGAAGGATTTGAGAGCTAATGAATTGGTCCTGGGTATGGGCTGAAAGGTAGAGATAGAATAGATCTTGGGGACTTGAAGGTTGTTTCTTTGCTGAGCTCAAGGGTGAGTAGAGTCAAGTAATGGAGTCTAGGAGGAAGGATGTATTGGGAGATTAAGGGACAGAAGGAGCATTTTGGAACTGAAAAATAATTCTCTCATTCTCAATTTCTCAGTGCCATAAAGGAATTTTTAAAAGGAGATCACAAAAGCAAATGGAGATTTTACAATACCGGAATGAGTAGAGCAATCACTCTGAAATCCAAATTTGCCTAGTTCGGGTTTTGTCTGAGAAGGATTCTTCACAAGGGAAGAAACATCAAATGGGAAAAATCCTTCATTTAACTTTAACGCACTTGGTTATCTTCCTGGCTGAAATCGTAACACCCTGTTCTGCTAATTCACCTAATGTATTTGGACCATAATGCACTATCCATCTGCTGTTCTTGTGTATTTTGTTTAATTGTAATTAGGGCTGTCGAGTAATCACAATTAAATCACACAATTAACTTTAAAAAATTAATTGTGATTAAGCACTGTTTTAATTGCACTGCTAAACAATAGAATCCAAAATTAAATTTATGACGTAGTTTGGATGTTTTTCTACATTTTCAAATATATTGACTTCAATTACAACACAGAATACAAAGTATACAGTGTTCATGTTATATTATTATTTTTATTACAAATATTTGCACTGTGAAAAAATAAAGGAAATCGTATATTCCAGTTCACCTCGTACAAGTACAGCAGTACAATCTCTTTATCATGAAAGTCCAACATACAAATGTGATTTTTTTTTGTTATATAACTGCACTCAAAACCAAAACCATGTAAAACTTTAGAACCTACAAGTCCATTTAATCTCACTTGCTTAGCCAGCTGCTAAGACAAACAAGTTTGTTTACATTTACAGAAGATAATGCTGCCTGCTTCTTATTTACAATGTCACCTGAAAGTGAGAAAAAGCATTCACGCTTTTTGTAGCTGGCATTGCAAGGTATTTATGTTCCACATATGCTAAACATTTGTATGCCCCTTCATGCTTCAGCCATGATTCCAGAGGACATGCTTCCTTGCTGATGATGCTCATTAAAAAAAATAACACATTAATTAAATTAGTGACTGAACTCCTTGGGGGTTGGGAGGAGGAATTCTATGCCTCCTGCTCTGTTTTACCCACATTCTGCCATATATTTAATGCTGTAGCAGTCTCAGATGATGACCCATGATATGTTGTTCATTTTAAGAACATTTTCAGTGCAGATGGGACAAAACACAAACAAGATAGCTACAGCACTCAACCAAGGTTTAGGAATCTGAAGTGTCTTCCGAAACTTGAGAGGGACAAGGTGTGGAGAATGATTTCAGATGTCTTAAAAGAGCAAGACTCCAGTGTGAAAACTGCAGAATCCTAATAATCAAAAAATAAAATCAGTCTTCAGTTGGTGGCATCTGACTCAGATAATGAAAATGAACATGGTTTCGTTCACACTGTTTTTGGATCATTATTCAGCAGAACCCATCATCAGCATGGACACATGTCTTCTGGAATGGTGGTTGAAGCATGAAGGGACATATGAATCTTTAGCACATTTGGCACATAAATATCTTGCAGTGCCAACTATGACACTACCATGTGAACACCTGTTCTCACTTTCAGGTGATTTGTAAACAAGAAGCAGGCAGCATTATTTCCTGCAAATTGTTGTCGAACTTGTTTGAGCTATTGTCTGAACAAGAAGTAGGACTGAGTGGACTTTAGATTCTGAAGGTTTACATTGTTTTATTTTTGAATGCGGTTATTTTTTGTATATAATTCTACATTTATACATTCAGTTTTCTTGATAAAGAGATTGCATGACAGTACTTGTAATGGGGGAACTGAAAAATACTGTTTCTTTTGGTATTTTTTACAGTTTAAATATTTGTCATATACAATGCTCACTTTGCATTTATTTTTTATTCTGTGTTGTAATAGAAAACAATACATTTGCAATGTAGAAATCATCAAAAAATATTTAAATAAATGGTATTCTGTTATTGTTTAACAGTGTGATTAATCATAATTTTTTTTTAATTACTTGACAGTTCTAATTGCCATATTTCCTTGTAAGTTTATAAACAAGTGTACCAAGAAATAAATGATTAACTAAAATAGATTATTGCTGCTGGAAATGGATCGTGAACACTGCTTTTCTGAACCCAGTCCAGCAAAAATGTAATCAAATTTCTGAGCTGAGCAAGTCTCAGAAGGTTGCAGCATGATGACCAATTAAGAGGAAAGATCAGCATCTCAGACAAGCCAGCCCCAAACCCAAGCCTCTAGTGTTATCTTTCCTTTGTTCTTTCTACTCTTAAAAGCTCCCTGAACTTTCAACAGATCATGGACGTCTTGAAGCCCAGAAACCAAAAGGAGACTTGGAATGCTTTGGGATCTGTAGGGGGGATCTAATTTATCCACTGATAAAACCAACCAACTCAACTCAGGCTAGACACTGATTGGACATGCTGTATGATTTTACTAAACCTTTTGTTACTGGTTTTAGTTTTATACAGGAAAGTACACTTAGATGAGTAGTATGATGTCATTTTCTATTAATTATAGGCACCTAATATTGATATTTAAATTAATTATACCACTCTTTCCCAGAAAATTAAATACCTTTGTTTTTAATTAACAATATGAATTAACACTGTCTGAAATTTTCAAACACAGTTCAAACACAGAGTTAAAATTACGACAGATCTAAAAGAAAGTTTGACTCTAAAAAGAAGAAAAAAAAAACCTTTTTACTTAGCAAATCTGCTCTTTGTGTGTATTCAGTCCTATCTGCTGACTTCAGTGATAAAAGAGGGTTCTTTCTGTTCTGTATTCCTGTTAACTTTGCAGAGCCAGCACAGCTAAGAGAAAACAAGATGGATTCTATTTCTTCCTTTGCATCATGAAAAAAATATTTACAAGGTTCCAGTCAGTGACACACGCACATCCCACTGAGCTGTAGCCATGTTCTAGAAATTATTTCTTGATATGGACAATTTAATGTGGTTAACCTCTTTCTAACCTTTTGGTTAAAACTGATGAGAAGATTAATGTGAAGCAGCTCTTGCAATACTTGGATTCCTCAGTTTCCTTCCCTCCCCCTCTCCCTCCCATCAATCAAGTTTCAAAACAGGGTGTAGTACAGAAACTAGCTGTGCTGTTTGATCTTCTCTTAGGGTGGCTGAAGATTAAGTGTCCATAGTTTTCTTTTCCTCCCCCTAAGATCAGGTTGCTCGCTTCTATACTGCTAAACAAAAGGCATTTAGGTTCTGGCTTTGTTAGATTCAGTGCAGTCCCGTACGCAGGAACTTCTATGTGGGGGGTGCTTTTTTTTGTAAATGTGGACCACAGGGGTGCCAACGCACCCACCCATGGTCTTCCTAGTAAGCAAGTTCTGGCCGGCCAGAGGCAGACAGGAGCGGCGCACTGCCCAAGCTTCTCTCCTCTATGCTCTGGCCGGCTGGGGGAAAGCTGGAGGTGATTCCTCCACTCCCAGGAGTGAGGCCCAGCCCCATCCCTGGCCTCGCTCCCAGGAGTGAGGCCCAGCTCCGTCCCTGGCCTGGCTCCTGTGGGTAGGGGGAAAGAAATCAGCCCCAGACTTTCCCCAGCTGGCGGAACACACATGCTTGGGGGACTATAGGGTGGTGTGTTCACACCCTTCGCACCCCCACTATGTACGGGCCTGAAATTTATAGTATCTAGTTCCTTTATCGCCAGATATTTTTTCATAGATAAAATGAGAACAAATGGGATACATGTTTCTGCAAGATCACTCCTAAAATTCTCAAATCTTGTAAAACTCTCTGAATTTCGAAAGTTTTGCTCACTTCTAGAATGGGGAAGAGACATCAGTTATGTTTTGCTTAATCCAATTTAAACAATTATTTGATATTTTTTATTTAGTGTAAGAAAAGGCAATCAACAGGTCATATTTTGGTTCGGATATTCCCATTGAAATCGGTGGGCACCCTGCTTAAACATTTGAGGCTAAAATATGCCTAATATCTGAAAAGAGAAAAGTCTCTCTATTGTGGTCAGAATTGGTTAGTGAAATATGCTAAATGTGCTTCAGACAAGCGACAGTGAGTACACATTAATTTTAAATGGACAGCTTGCCCAGTCTTTCAAGCCCTCTGTCAAAATTCCCCTTTGAATTCAGTAAGATTTCAGCATACAGGTTTGCAGAATCGGGGTTGAATATTATGGTTAGCAGGTTCTAAAATATAGCTTCTTTTCCTTACATTTACAAACTCAGAATTGTCTTTTAAAATATATTACTCTGCCTGCCAAAACCCTACCTCCTCCTCCCTAAAAATAAACTCAACAACACTTTTAATTCTCCTTATGAAAAATATCTCAGGACCTCATGGCATCCTAGTAGCCTTAGTGGGTATGTGGGAGGAGGGAATAAAGATTTTTAGTAAGAAATGGTAATTTAGTTTCTCGTTAGAAGACAGAGAATAATTGAGATACTATTTTTACAATTACGAGAAATACCTCAGCAACAAAAGTGTGGAAGCTTGAAATAACCCTTTGTGGGTACAGGAAAACATGCATTTTCCAAAGAAATTTGCCATATTGAATTCCCAGTCAAAGGAATACCCTGATAACAGAGGGGTTAGACTTTACAAATTTAAGGCCAGAAAATGGCAGTTGTGGTCTTCAGCAGCTCTCAGGTCAAACTCTTCAGTTTGCATTATAAAATTGTTAGTGATAATGCACATATGTAATAACACTTTGAAAATAAGAAGCTCTGATTCCAACATTAGTTATGCTCATAACAGCCCAGTCGTTATTATATCCATTGTAATGATGGTGAAATTAAGGCAGAGAGATTAAACAACTTAAACAAGGTCATGTTGGTCCCGATCTTCACAGTTATTTAAATACCGAACACCCTTTTAAATCCATGGGAATTGGACACTTACATACCTTTTAGGATCTGCATGATAGTCACTAAATTAAGATTCGAACATTGGAGTTTCTGGCTCTCAATCCCAGATTTACTCCTCTGCAAAATATTGTCTCTTTTTCTATACTGGCTCACTTTGAAATAAATTGCTTTCTTTAGAACATGATTTATTTCATTTACAGAGAAGGCAGCACTGTTGCTCAGAGTGACTAAGGCTTGTTCTTGAATTAACGGATCATCTGTGGACTCAAGCAAATGGATAAATTTCTGTAGATGATGGGCCTCCAGGTTACTGGATGATCAGTGTCTGTCAAGGTTTAAAAGTTTTAAAAAATTATTTCAAATCAACTCAGAAACACTTCACTGAGCCAAAGCTCTTACAGAGCTATGTTACAGCCAGGTACTTTTAGATAGCATGTTGTAAGCCACATAATCCCAGGACTCACTGATACACATATGATATTATGGCAGAGCCACTTCAAGACCAGTTAAGGCGTGGTTGTATTTAGCATTTAAGGTAGAATTTCAGTATTTTTAAAAGAATGCATCTGCCCCAAATTTTCAGCATGTAACCTGAGGAAAGCCTAAATTTTTTTGAGGATTTTTAAGTAAATCTGTTAAGTAGTTTCTGATTTCTACACAGTTAAAAAAAATCAAGTTAATAATCTGAGTTGCATGACTCTGAGCGCCCATAGTTTCAAAACTACAAAGTGTAGGAAGTAAAAAAAATTGTGATAATGTAGGTTATGTAATTCTGTTGCTAATTCACAAAGAAATACTTCTATTAAGATTATTTATCCTAATTGGATCCTTATTCACTGCAGTTATCCGGTGGAGATTTTTTTTTAAAGTCTGCTACTTCCATTTCTGACATAGAATGTGTCAAGTTATTTGGGAAGTTTAGGAGAAGAGAAGAAAATTTCCTTTTGACTTATATCTCCAGTAAGTTTCCTCACAGAATTGGGAGCGAACATGGGTGAATGAAGAATAAGCTAGCCAGGTGGCATCTGAGCTGAAATGAAGGTCTTTGGTAAGGCAACAGCTTCTATGTTAAGGTTACTATTCTTCATGAAGAGTACACTCAGTCAACTGAAGAGCTTTGCTCCTATGTCATCTTAAACACAAGAGTATCATAAAATACCTGGGCCTCATGAAAGCAAAAGATCATTATCAGCTAGTTCAGGAGTGAAGCTCTTGAGCTGGCTAAACAGTTTTATGAAGACCACGATTTGTGAAAAAAGAAAAGGTACTCTAATAAATACTCTAATAAATACTAAGATTTTGTGAACGTGACCAGCTCACTCAGAAGTGAACCCCATTATTCAAGAAAGGATCCATTGCTGTGTTGGAGAGTCTCTTGATTAGCATTTTTTTTCTTATTACTGGATCATTATGCACAAATGGTTAGCCACTGAATGTGGAAAGGGTTGGGTTTTTTAAAGGTCTTGGACAATTCTAAAATTTTCAAATGCAAGTGCCTGATGTTGGGCATCTAATTCCAGTTATAGGTCCCCTGATCATGCAATCAGATCTCCATGGAGGATTCCCGTGAATTCGTGAACCTCCACTGACTTCAATGGCTCCACATAAGAGCAAGTGTCTGCCATCCAGATCCAGTTACAGAATCAAGGCTTTAGCCACTTAAACAAAAAAAGACTCTGATTTTCAGTACTGCGTAGCTACAGATCCTACTGACTTTTGCCTGATTGGTGAAATTGTAAACAGATAGTCATGCTTTAAAAAGATTTCACAGCAAATACTGCCTTGTAGCATTCTCACTAGGTTGTTATTATTCTGAACCCTATTCTCCTACATTTTTACCAATATTAGTTATGTTATCTGAAAAAAGTGGCTCATCACTTAAACCTCAAAAATGGCAAGGTACTTCAGCACGTCAGTTGAGACTATGTCAAAAGTGTAACCTGCAATTCTCACGATAAACAGAGCTAAGGAAACCGAACCACTGCAGTCTTGTTGGACAGAAGCTGGACAAATCCAGACTCCTATTAGAAAGGGCAAACTATATTCTACTAGTGTCCAATTCAGTCCCAGTCTGTTTCTTTCATCATTATCAATCCCTTAAAAAGACTTAGACTGTAAAGATCCAAGCGTTGATTAACATAGTACTGTCGGGTAAGCAGAAATGCTAACATCCAGTAACCCAAAAGAGGGTCCCCTCACTTGCCTAAGCACACAGCTTTGCCCTCTCTCCTTTGACACCCCCTTTGGAACAGGTCACAGCTAACGCCTCATGCAGTGCTGTTACACCAAGAGTCACTGTTACAAACCCTGGCAGCAACTCTTTTAAGACGACGCCTCTGTGGGTGAGAAGGAGGTCAGAGTGGTGCAGCCCAAATGCTGACAGTCGGCTCCCCCCTGCATCTCACCTGGGTGGAGGGTGTCTCCCAGGCAAGGCTGGGAAGGACAGAAAACCCAGACACCTGAGGCAGCAAACCACCCCTGGGGCTGACCCGGCTGCGACTCCTGCTGCCCTCCTGCTCCGGCACAGCGTGTAAATGCAATAACATGCACCAGTCCCCAGCATGAGTCCTGCCACCACCGCCCGCCTGGCATCCCCCATGCATCCCTCATGCTTCCCTCGGAGCCATAGGCAGTGCCCAGGCTGGGCCAAGTGCTGCATTCCTCAGCTCAGTGGAAACGAGATCCTTTACTCCCCTCCCCACGTGCTCTGAAGAGCTGCTGGGTTGCAAAGCTCCCCTCTGACCTCTGTCTCTGTGTGCTAACTTGCTGCAGTGCAGCCGCTCCCTAGCTCACACAGCGGGGGCAGGAACAGCCGCCACCACAGGCTCATGGTCAGACATGCGCTGTAACAGGCTGCCCACCTCAGTGGCGGATTAGGGGTTTAGTGTTTTGAACTAGAGCAAGCGCTGCCAGGGAACGGGTCGGGGCGTGGGATTCCCCATTCCACACCAGGAGCGCTTACTTCGGGGACCATGGGGGGGGGGGTGGTTCGCACCCTTCGCATGCCTTCTGTATACGGACCTGCAATGGCAAAACAATGTTTGACTTCAGAGAGACCAGGATTTCACCCATGGTTCTTTTGACACTTTTGTGATTCCTGTATGAGTATGTGGAGTTTATCTGGAGTAGCTTCCTCCATTCTTTCCTGAGGATAGCACTCAACAATTGCTTATCTGCCAAGGGTTTGGTTTGGTTTTTTGGGAGGGGGCTGTTGGTGTTTTGGTGGGGAAATCTCAAGCCTGTTGTCAACTCCTGTTGTTCAGATGAGCGTGCAAATCTCCAGTTGACCTCAGTAGGTCCAGTATTTCACCCAGAGTTTCTAATTTGATTGACCAGTTGGTGCTGATGAGTCATTTACTCAGGGTAGGTCTACATTTAAACTGCTACAGAAATATAGTTGCAGAAGTGCAATAGCACTCCAGTGCAGACACAACCTATGTTGACAGGAGCGATTCTCCCTTCCGTATAGCTAATCCACCTCCCTGAGGCCATGTCTACACTACACAGCAGATCGAAGCTGCCGCAGTTGATCTTCCAGGGTTCTAATTAGCGGGTCTAGTAAAGACACACTAATTCGAACTGAAATGGCTCTCCTGTCTATGCTGGTAGTCCCGCTCCTACGAGGAGTAAAGGAAGTTGAAGGAAGAGTGTGCTCCCAATGACATACCTCAGTGTGGATATCTTCAAAATTTGATTTAAGATACTTTGGGTATGTCTATACTACTTTCAATAGTTAATTTGAAATAAGTTATTTTGAAATAATGTGTCTACACACAAAATACATTTCAAAATAGCGCGTCCACACTGCGTGGATGCTGAATCACATTTAAGGCTGGCCGGAACCAGGTCCGGCAGAGCATCAGGTCAGGAGTTACTTTGTGTGGCTGCTGCCTGAGGCTATCTGAGGCCTGTGCTTAAAGGGACTCCCCGGACAGCCGGTTCTCAGCTTTCCCTGCTTGCTTGCCTACCTCGATGAGAGACAGCAAAGCATTTTGTCTCTGCGTGCTCTGGTTGCCCTCACTCGGCACACCACAGCACTTTGCAATATGGAGCCAGAGCTGCCCCTGGCCACTCTGGTGCTTCTCATGGATGCGTTGGTGCGAGCCTGGCTGCACTTTCTGCAGGCTGCCATCTAGGATGTCCATCGGCGGGCTGTCAGTATCCAGGAGGCTCTGTGGGAGAGCTTCCACCCTGAGGAGCAATAAGAGCCTCTCTGGTCTGCCCGACTGGGGGCTTGTGCCTCATTCCTCCCTCATGTCCTTCCACTTACCCCTCCCTAACCCCCCTTCCTGATGTAAAATAAAATACACGTATTTTCATGAACACAAACTCTCTTTATTTAACAAAACTGGGGGAGAGGGAATGAAAGTCTGGTGAGACTGGGGAAAGGAGGTGGGAGAGGGGAGAAGAGAGAGTGGGAGAAGGGAGGGGAAAACCTGGGAGGAGGGAGCTGGAAGGGGGAAGCAAGGGGAAGAAGGGGGAGGGGAAGCTCAGGACTCAGGATTGGGGGGTCTCGCTGGACCAACTTGATTTTCATGCGAACCTGCTCCTGGGTTCGCATGTGGCCTTTGATGGCCAGACTGGCAGCTTTCCTGCCATAGACGGCCGCGTTCCTCCGTCTAGTGCGGAGATCATGGATGTTGGGGGCATCCCCCCCAAACCTGAATAAGGTCCATGATCTCCACCCTGGACCAGGAAGGCGCCCGCCTTCTCCGGGCCCTGGCAGGCTCCTGGGAGCTGGCAGACTGCTCCTGGGGAGTGGTGGAGGGCTGGCTGCTAGTGGCTTGCTGGCTCATGTTTTGGGGCCACTGGGTCGGGGCAGTGACTGCTGGCTCTGGGCTGGCAGGCTTGGAGCTGGCACAGGCGCTGTGGCCAGAGTCAACCCCTTTAAGGGCTCTGGGGAGGGGGGAGGGAGAGGAGTGTTCTTGCTTGAGGCTGGAGTGGCCATAAGATCACCCTGGGAAGGCTGGAGGCCCCCTATTTCGATATAAGTGTCTACACAGCATTTATTTTGAAATAGCTATTTCGAATTTGGTGTTATTCCTCATGGAATGAGGTTTACCAAATTCAAAATAAGCGCTCTGCTATTTCGAATTTATTTCGAAATAGAGGTTTGGCTGTGTAGACACTAGTAAAGTTATTTCGAAATAACAGCTGTTATTTCGAAATAACTTTTCTGTGTAGACATACCCTTTGACTCCACCTACGTAATTAACGTAGCTGGAGTTGAGTATCTTAATTTGAACTTATACCTTAGTGTAGACCTAGCCTGAGAGACGGTAGCAAGGTCGACAGAAGAATTATTCTGTTAACCTAGCACTGTCTACACTGGTGGTTAGTCTGGCATAGATCTTCTCATTTAAATAATGCAGAATATGCCAATTATTTTTCTTTGAATTGGCTGCCTACTCATTTCAGATTTTCCATCGCGATAGCTCAGTGAGGCATAGGTTCTGCAGAAAAAACACAATGTGATAATGTATTTGAAGACTTACTGTCACTCCTTGATTTACACTGCCCATCAAAACTTAATATTGTCCTTAAAAATTTGCAAAAATATTCACAAAATGTTGATGGGTGCACAGTAGTTTCTATTCACAACTGTATACATTCTGTTTGAAAATCTGGTACTGCAGCAAATTCTTTGGTCTCCATGCACAACAGATTTTTCTCCCTTGTCTTAGAGCTGGTGCTCGTGTATGAATAGTGTTTGTCAAGACACAACTTTATTTAACTGTATGTTTTTATTAACAGGTGTGTATGTAATATAGACTGTAGTGGGTACAGTTTTAATCCTGTATGTGCTTCTGATGGAAGTTCTTACAACAATCCATGTTTTGTTCGAGAAGCATCGTGTTTGAGGCAAGAACAGATTGACATAAGACACCTTGGACACTGCTCAGGTAGTTCTTATTTTAATTTTTATTAGAACTGTATCTGGTGGCAGTTAGGGCCCAATTACACCCTTTAGTTCTTTTTAATTTTTGTAATTTGCCTGTGTTGTGTGTAGATTATGTCTCTATCATTATGATCTAAGTTGAGAAAAAACATGTGTATTTAAAAAATATATCTGAGCAGTAGTCTAAATGTACATGAAATCAGCCACAGCAGAAACACCTTAAAAAAGCTCTATCCCTTTAAAATACACCCAAGTCCCCTGCTCACAACAGCCTGAATGACTAGATAGGGCTTTCCAGCATGCCTAACTCGGCAACACACTTGGGCCCAGACCCTGCAAATACTTATCTACGTGCTTTTTAGGCACAGGAGTGCTGACATATAAAAATTATGAGCACCAGTGGTTGCAAGGTTTAGGGCCTTGCCTCCTTACCTGAGGATGTCCTGCCACCAGCTCCCTGACATTTACATCTAGATTCAGTAAACTTGAGAGTCTGAGCTGATTCAACTGTCCTGCTGAAGGACAAAAGAGAAGCTGTCTGTAAAATACACTGGACCACTCCACAAAAGGCTTTTTAACACAAAACCAAAACCTGGAAGAGAACCCAGAATTGAATGGGAAGCTGGTGTAATCTCTGTAGGTGCTGTTTTACTAACTATATAACAGAAAAAAAATTCAGTGTGACAGCATGACTGTAGCTACATTATTTTCTCAAAAATCAACTTCTTACATTGCAATAATGCATAATGGCCTGGAAATAAACACTTCTAAACAGATGTCTTTTTATTTATTTATCATATAGAAACAGATGACACCAGCTCAGCAGGAAAGAAAGATGATGGAATGCAATATCGGCCAGAGGTAAAAGGTAATGTACTAGTATTTTGCAAATATTTTACGTTCTCCCAAGACACCTTTCTCATCTGCTTTGCAACCAGGAGAGAAACAAACAGTGACTTTCCTTCACCACCATCACCCCATCTCTGTGGTGAGCAGGAGATATGACTATTCTGACTGTGCCTGGCATGTTTTCATACGATATTTTAAACTCTTGTCTGTATTTAGCAGGGCATAGGTTTAGCATTCCCCCAGTGCTTTAGCTGGCTGAAGATGGTAGAAATGGGACTTCTGTAAAGTGGCACAAGCCCCCAGTGCCTCACCTCCCTTGTTCACTTCTGAATAACCACCAGATTCTGTACTTGTTACACTTGTTGAACTACAGTAGATGAGCCATGTTGTTAAAAAGATTTTTAGTCATGTAAATTAGATGGGCCAGATCTGCTGCTGCTGCCTGTGTTATTTTGTTTGTTAGGACCTTGTGTATGTTAAATTTGAAATAGTTTAGATGCCACCGTGCAATGACAAGAAGGAAGGGAGAAGAAAAGCTTACAATCTAATTAGAAAGTTACTGAATAGAAGGGAGCATGTGTATTACTGTTTTGCTTGTGTACTGAACATGCAGCATTGTGTGAGTGAGTGAGTACATGTGGAACATTTATGAGAAGAATTAGCAAGAAATGACGGGCGTAGGAAATTAGAACTGGAAGAGACTACCTTAATTGTCAAATACAGTGCCCTGTGATCACAGGCAACCTTATTTTATAAGCCAGTCATATATTTATCGAAATTTATCTTAAGTTTATAACAAGTTGTTCTTGTGCCAATGTTGTCCTTTAATTTCAGTAGCCTTTCACCAGTGTTCCCTGTTAGCTGTGTGCTTGTGTGGCCACTCAGGAGAGATTCAAATGCCGTCCAGCTGATTAACAGAGCACTCACAGCTAGGGTTTTGTTTCTACTGGTGGTGCACATTCACACATGCCCTCAGTGCACATAGAAAAATTTATTCTGCAAATGGCTGGAAAAAATCTGCACACATGGAAAAGATTAGAGGGAACATTGCCTTTTACGTATTCTAGGGTTTATCCCCAAGCCCCAGAGGTATTTGTAGAAAGCAGTTATGCTCCTTCTCAGCCTTCTTTTTGCTAAGCTAAACAAGCTTCCAGCCTCCTCTCATAAGACATGCCCTCATTTTTCTTGATCATCATAACAGCCCTTTTCTGCATCTGTTCCAGGTTGAATTCACCTTTCTCAAACATGGCTGACCAGAGTTGTACACAGCATTCCAGAGGTGGTCTCCCCAGTGACTTATACAATGGCATAAATACTTCTCTAGCTCTGCTAGAAATATCTCACCTGATACTTCCTAAGATCACATTTTCCTCTTTTACAGCCATGTCAAAATGGTGTTTCATAGTCAGGCTGTGATCAGCGAATTCACCTGGCTTTTTCTCCTTCTCTGTCACTTACAACTGCTTAGCCTCTCAATTCATTGCAGAAAGTTTTGTTATTTGGCTCTGAGAGCATGATTTTGCACTTTGTACTATTAAATTTCATTCCATTTCAATTACTTTAGTCAAGGTCATCTAATTATTCCTCTAGGATATGCCAGTCCTCCCCTGTTTGGATAATGCCTCCCAACTTCGTGTCATCAGCAAATTTTATTAGTACGTGCCTACTTCTTGTGCCAAGATTACTAATGAAAATATTTAATATAGGTCCCCAAACAGATCCTTGAGGAATTCCACTAGTAACCTCACTCCAGTCTGGTAGTTTACCTTTCAGCACAATCTGTTACCTCTCTTTCAGCCAGTTCTTGTCCAGCTTTGAGTTCTTATACTGTGCCCCATCTCCCTCAGTTTAGCTAATAATTTCCTAGGTGGCACTGTATCAAACCCTTAGGGAAGTACAGAGAGATTATATGTACTATTAGACTAGTTAGATTTTCTCAGGCTCCTTGCAAAAGCCTATGTTTCTGTGGAGATGGTGATACCTTCAGAAAACTGGCCTGTGCCCAGGTACATGCCACTTGAGGGCTAGCTACTTTGCAGTCTTTGGGGAAGAAGCTGTGTGCTGAGGAGGAGAGATGGTCAGAGTCTGCTAAGAGAGAGAGCCAAGCGAAGAGGCCTGCCTGCCCTGAGTTCAGTTGACCCCACCTCATTTCTTCTGGGAACAACTTCATAATCTCCACCCCCACACTCTTGCTATTAGCTGCTTCCCGGCACTGCCAGGCCCAGCCCCAGCATAGGCTGGAGTTCAGAATGATTCTGCTGATGAGAGAGCTGGCTACTGAGAGGTTCTGGTAGTTCTGGAGTGGGGCTGTGTGAACAGCTGCTGTGGTAGTCAGGAGAGGGACAGAAAGGGGGAGGAGAAACCACTCTGTTGCAGGAAAGGAGGTGGAGGAGGGGTCTGTGCAGAATATAGGCAGGCCACCTTGGATGGGCATGGGAAAGGTTGAGGTGTTCAAGAGGAACCTTTGCATTCTAAGGGCCTCCATACAACTTACTATGGGTCAATATAAAGGTCCTTGGAGTCCTAACAGTTAACCCTGTAGTTGCCCCCAGGAGCTGATGCTAGACAAAGGGAGACTTTTATAACTTTGAATTTATTCATATGTTCTCTTCTGTCTTTGTTTTCAGGCCCTTCTCTCTGGTTTCACACCTTTGTTCTCAGAAGCTCCAGCATTTTGTCTTTTGTGCCTGTAGGTCTCTCTCTTTTTAATCCAGAGCTCTAAACATTTTTCGACTACCTCTTCTACCTATCCTAACGTCTTAACAAGTGCTCCCTGCATCTGCTGCACTCTCTTTCTGACCCATGTCTCTCTCTTTTCTCCACCTTCATTCCCTGGTTTTGTCTATCTTGCCTGCTCCTTTGCTCTTTTTCCTCTTCCCTCTACCTTCTCTTTTGTCCTTTTGGTCTCTCTTCCTCTTTTGTTCCTATTCATCCCTCTCTTGCCTCCAGATTCTTTATTATCAGATTTTGTCCTTTTTGGCCCTCTCTTCTTTCCATTATCTCTTGTTCACTGTAGTCCTTTAGTTTTCTTTTGTAAACCTGTCTTGCTTTTCTCCAGAGCTCTGTTAGTGTCTAAACCACTGGACAGTGGACTCCAGTCATGACTTTGTCACTCATTGTTAGGTTTTTGACAATGATGCATGCTCCTAGTCCATCTTGATGCCTTCAGATGCTCCTTTGGGGTTTACGTACTTAATAGCCTGCTCAGATCACTCTCGTTGTGATTATTTTTAGTTAACCTGGCACAGTTTGCCGCAATGAGCATTGGAACCACCAACATTGTAAAGGGGATGCTTTCATAGAGATTTTTCTCTAAAAAGCTCAATAGCTGAACTGCACACATCACCACTAGGTCTGGATTAACTCTTCTTCTGAGGGCCTGGGACTAATAGATTTTGTGGAGCCTCCTAGGCTCTGGGGTGGGGCTAGAAATTAGGGGTTCAGTGTGTGGGAGGGGGCTACCATAGAGTGGGGAGGCGAGGTTCTGGGTGGGAGGTTGGGTTCAGGAATGGGCTGAGGGTAGGGGGGATGAGGTCTGGGCATGAGGTAGGGTGCAAGAGAGGGAAGAGAGCCTGCGTGGGA
This sequence comes from Pelochelys cantorii, assembly GCA_032595735.1. Classification (NCBI taxonomy): domain Eukaryota; kingdom Metazoa; phylum Chordata; order Testudines; family Trionychidae; genus Pelochelys; species Pelochelys cantorii. The sequence goes on from CM064327.1 coordinate 147,118,517, forward strand.
GGTAGGATGCAGGAGCAGGGTGGGACTGCAGGAGGGGGCAGAAGGATTGAGATGCCTACCTGGCATAGCTCCTAGGGGGAACAGGTGGCTTTGTGTGGCCCTGTGTTTGCAGGCACCCCCACCCCCACTGCTCCCATTGTCCATGATTTCCTGCCAATTGACAAGGTGTGGGTGGAGCCTGCAAGGCTATTGGCAATGCACACGGCTCCAGCTGAGGGGAGGAGGAGGAGGAGGCAGAGGGAATGGCAATACCACTTCCCCCCTCATCCTCTGTCAGGTAAAGCCTCAGCATTCAGGGACTTTAGCGGTTGTAGTCCTCATTAGCCCAGGTTCCTGGGCTATAGACCCTAAAGCCCTGTAAATAATCCAGTCCTGACCACCAGTATTTTCTTCCTTTCATGCTCCTATTTTCTGCCTTTCATTATTACCAATCCGGATTGATGCCTTATTGTGTTAGACTTGTAAAAAGACACATTCTGTTCTGGCACTGAAGAAGTTACAGCCTGAAGAGTTAGTATATGCCGACTTCCTTTGAAATCCTTGGATAAGAAATGCTATAAATATCAATGTTATTAAGATAATACTTACAGTTTATAAGCTAGGCTGGCAGGTGGTACAGTTTTCTTGAGTAATAATAATGCAGTTCCTTATTATTTGTATAGCACCTGATGTGTGAAGTAGCAATTTTCAGTCACCCAAGAAGGCAGGGACCCTGCCTAGAGGAGTTTGCATTCTGTAGGGCAGTGCATTTTGCATAACATAGTAATTTGTTCACCATCTTTGTTTATTTGTCAATTATTTTGTATATTGAACTAATTTAAGTAACTGTGTTCCTTCTAGGAAGAAGAGAATGCTTATTATACAGTTCCTTTGATTTTCAGGTCCCTGTATGTTTCTTATATTAATGTTAAACTTTTTTCTCTTTCTAAATGTGCAAATAAGCTTTCTATTCATTTTTTGAGGCATGATATAGTCAACAAGCTTCCTGTTCTCTTCATCTCTGATTTAAGGTGTATGTTTATCCCGGAGCACACTAAAAAAGGAAAACATTTATACGAACACCAGTTGCTTTGTCCAGTCACTTTCTTTTTTCCTTTTGCTATTATTTCAAATATCTGTGCTTGTATGAGAGCTGTCTCCCTCGGAGTCCAGTTTCTCATTTGCTTCATTGTAACTAAGTTAGAATTGTTTGTGACATTGTAATCTGTTGCCATGGAAATGACCATGATGTCACAGATTCAGCTTTATGTCCAGAAATGGGCCTGAAACAAAACCTCATTTCCTAAGATCCCTGAACTTTAGAGACAATGAGAGCCAGAGACAAATTTCTCTGCTCAGACCCACTTCACTGCACAGGGACAAAGAGGGAGAGACAATGATCTGCATATGGTGTATGGTTTTAATAATAACAAATTCATAAAAATATTGTGGAAATATTGTGGAAACACAAATGAAAGCTAAACAGATGAGTATTTTGAGGTTCCTTCAATATTTGGAACATTTCCTCACTATCATCATCTTTCTCTAGGACAGCATTTTTCACACCTGGGTTGCGGGGCCGCTAGGATAAGCCAGCCGCTGATGGGCCTGCGCCCATCAGTTTATTCAGTGTGTCTTTGTTTATTAAGTGTGTCTGTAGCCACTGAGCCTTGCAGCTCCCATTGGCTATGGGTTGCCATTTCCAGCCAAGGGGAGCTGCGGAGCCCATGGCTACAGATACGTTAAGTGAACAAAGTGTCACAGGCCCGCCAGCCACTTACCCTGGCAGTCCCACAACTCAAGTTTGAAAAACACTGCTCTAGGACACCTATCATGGTTCCTTCAACAGCAGTGACTGAGCAAGTCACATTAGGGCTTTATCAAGCTTTATTTTGCCTCATAATCCCACAGCTGCTGTTACACATTTTTAAAAACTCTTTAGCTGTCTTTCTGTGCTGCCAGAAGGAGAAGATGGAAGACACAGCTTTCCCCAAACTAAGTGCTCTGCCTGGCTGGCGACCAGCTGTTTTCCTAGAACCCCAGACAGAACTTCAGCCCCTCCTTTACAGCATGTTGATTCTTTGTCCGGAAGGTTCTCCAGCTTAAGGAGCCCACAATAACAGCAGATTTAGTGATCACTAAGGGGGTAATTTTTCAACCTTGGAAAGAGGTGAAAGTAAGCAGGCGCACAGCTTCGACAAGAGCTGGCTGAGCTGTGGCAAAAGCCAGCAGGGAGCTATTTAAAGAGATGGCAGGGACCTGGATTATGATAGGACAGTAACTGTAAGAAACTGAAGTTCCTTTCAGCCTTGGTGTTGAGTGTGCTGCTAAATTACACAAGCAGTACCATAACAAGGGCGGGGCAAGTGGGGCACTCGCCCCAGGCACATCTTAGGTTGGACATTAGGAAAAACTTCCTAACTGTCTGGGGGTTAAACACTGGAATAAATTGCCTAGGGAGGTTGTAGAATTTCCATCACTGAAGATATTTAAGAGTAGGTTAGATAAATGTCTATCAGGGATGGTCTACAGACAGTACTGGGTCCTGCCATGAGGGCAGGAGACTGGACTCGATGACCTCTTGAGGTCCCTTCCGGTCTTAGTATTCTATGATTCTATAATCAGGGGTGCAAAGACACAAAAAGTAAAAAAAATAAGCTGCAAGAGTGTGATGCATGCTAACCTAAGTCCCAGTTTGCACGAGCCTGTCTCAAGGCCTGACACGAAACGAAAGAGGCGTGCTGAAAGGCTTGTAAAGTCTCACAAGTTATCAGGACTGTCAGTTCTCTCCATTGAGCATGAACTATCCCAAATAAGAGATTCCAGTGATATAACTGATGAGTTTGACATGCTAAAGGTGCGTAAAGTAACTTTAGAATAAGTATTAGAATTATTTTGTCATTTATTATATGTTCCTTTATTTATATTATTGTTTGTTAAGAATCACATTTTATTTATTGATTGTTTTTTAATTATTTATGTAAAATATGTTTTTAATATATTTTTATTATATTACTATACTAATTCAATAATTTTGTTGATTTTTCTTGAAGTAAAGATAAATAAAAATTCGTAAACTCGAGACATTTTTTAATTTGAAGGAAAGATGGCACATAATTAATATTTTGTCCCAGGTGCAAAAATACCTAGTTACAGCGTGGTATACAGGCTTCTGTGAAACTTAAGCTCTAAGCCAGTGCCTTCTTAATTCTTAGTCCTGTCACCACAGAAGATTTTGGAAGGATGCTATATTTGTGTTTGTTTTGTATATTTACTAAATCTATTTGTGTATGTTTTCAAGATGCCAGTGATCAAAGAGAAGACATTTATATTGGAAACCACATACCTTGTTCAGAAAGCTTCAATGGTTACTGTATACATGGAAAATGCGAATTCATTTATTCCACTCAGAAGGCTTCCTGCCGGTAAGTCAGAATGAATAAGCAGCTTCACAAAACTAGGGTCCTGTGTCTAGGCATTTGATAGAGGGGAGAATACTGCAGAGTATCTAGGGAGGTAGTTCAATGGGTGGTGGCGCCTAAAGCAGAAGCTGGGGATAGTTAAGTGTTGGGGCAGCTGTGGATAAGTGGATATTTGGGGTTTGTGATGGAAAAGTCTCTGACCAAATTTTCCCTTTCTTTATTCCATCTCATTACCCTAGTTTGAGACAAACATGCCCATGCTTCTCCTGATATCATCCTTAAGTTATGTCTTCTCTAAATAGAAGTTTGACGCTGCCACGATCGATATTCTGGAGTTCAATTTAGTGAGTCTAGTTATGACTTACTAAATTGAACTCAGAGGGCCTCTCTGTCAGTGGCCGGTACGCCTGCTTCTGTGAGGAGTATGTGAAGCCGATGAGAGCATTTGCTCCCATTGACCTCCCGCTGTGGGATGGCAGAGAAACTCGAATCAAGGAATGTCGACTCCAGCTATGTTAATGTAGCTGAAGTTGCATATCTTGATTCAACGTTCCTTTTTAGTGTAGACCTGGTCTAACCGGATGATTCTCAGACAATGGCCCCTGAACTGCCAGTCGTCTACAGTGTTGGTGGATTGAAGGGAGCTGGCTGGTCATATGATCCCATTAAAAACACCTACAAATACAATACTTTCCTTTTGTTACTTTTTTTGTGTAAGCAGTTGCTGTCATTTGCCACAAAGATATTATATTATCATAAATTGGAGTGGGAGGAAATGTTCATGACACATTCTGATAAGATGACAAAGTGAGTGAGCTCATATATCTTTTACTGGACCCATTTTTGTTCATGAGAGAGAGAAACTTTCAAGCTACAGAGACCTGGAGAAAAACTCTGTTTGGCTCAGAAGCTGGTCTCTCTGACCAACAGAAGTGGGTCCAATAAAAGATATGACCACACCCACCTTGTCTTGCTAATATCCTGGGACCCTTGTGGCTACAACTACACTGCATACAATCTGTTAAGATGTCTACAGTACAAAAGCTTGCCAGCTCTTGCCCCCAAATAATTCTTCTCCTTATTTGGAATTTGTATCCTTCACATACTTGTGAATAGCATTTACATATTTTTTTAAGTCAACTCTTAAACCAAGTTCTTTAAGTGCTGCTCCATGCATGTATTGCACATATGCCACACCATGTGCCCACGTCTGGGAATTCTAACAAGCAGTATTAATTGGCCCATGCACATGTGCTATAATTGTGCTCATTTCCCTGCACAAAATGCAGTGCAGGCCAATGCCCTTCCAGTTGCCTCTTCCCACTGCATGGCCTGAGTCAGAATCCCAGTGTTCATAGATTTCTCCAGCTTCAGCCATCTATACGTACACGTGTGAATAGTTTTTATATCAGTGTAGTTAGTGTAGCTAGTTCTTTCCCTGTATCAGGGGCTCTGTCTGCATGGTCTGGGACTGTGCCCCGAGTTCTGGAATTCAGGAGCCATGTTTCCTGCCTTTGCTCCTGTGAGGTGACTATCACCAATGCTGTCTCTGCTGCAAGTCACTGAAAAGTGCAGCACTTGTCACTCATTTCCACTATGAACACACAAAGCTAACGTGCTCTGACTATGGAGAAACCCTAGGGAAAAGGCTGTGAGGCCTCACTGTGATCTGGGCCAGGGAGATCCCCTCCCATACTCCATCACCATCAGATGAGCAAGCATCCCTCTGAAAACAAGTTTAGAAGCAAAGCCTGCAGCAGTTAAGACAGGGCATCTTCCTCCTGGGCTTCTCTTGAGGGTCAGGGGCACTTTGGTGGCTGTCAGGACAGAACCCCATCCAGCGAGCAAGACTGCAGTATCTCCTCAAAGAGGCTGGACTTTTGGGGGGGAAAAGGCCTTTTCTTCTGCGAGCCTACAGTTCTGTACTGAAAACTATTGGGCCTTGTTAGCAGAACATGATTTTAACAAGTACTCCAGGCTGGCCAACTTTAAGGACATGTATCCCCCTGAGAATGGAGCCCAATTTCAGACCTGCATGGAAGAGGGCATGTTAGTAGCAAAATATTTCCTTCAAGTGGCAGTGGACACAGCGAACACTGAATCCAGAGGCTTGGCCATGGGCGTAGTGATGAGTCTTAGGTTCACTCCTTGGGGCTCTTCAGGAAGGTTCAGAACACCGTGTAGGACCTGCCTTTTCACAGGTTGAATGTCAACAAGAAATCAAATGAGTCTCTACACTTGTTGAGAGACTCAAGGTCAACCTTATACTCCCTGGGAATTTGCACCCTGGTCCCAAGAAAGAAACACTTGAAGCAGGTCTATTAAGACAAGGCTGCCCCCGCAACAGACTTTTTTACATCAATGTCTAGCCAGACCCCCATGTAAACAACAGAGAGCTCAGAAGCCTCATTTTTTAGCCCCCTCTACTACCACACACTTCTCTACCCCCCTTACCTTTGGGGACTGCCTCTTGCTTTGCACCCACAACTGGAACTCTTATCACAACAGACAGGTGGGTTTTAGAAATTATCCATCAAGTGTTATCGACAGGCTTTCCCTTCTCACTACCTCGCATGCTGGTCTCCTTTCAGGGACCACTCTCATGAGGTGATGATTCTCCTACAGGAGGCAGACTCCCTCCTCTTACAAGAGCGAATAGAACAAATGCTGACTCGGTATGAAGGGAGAGGGTTCGATACTCCTTATTTCTTAGGCTCCCCCCCAAAATATGGAGGGTGAAGACCCATTCTGGACTTTAAACAACATCATTAATCAAAAGTAAAGGATCAGGATGGTTACACTAGCATCAATAGCCCTCTCTCTACAGGAAGGGATGTGGTTCATTGCTTGAAACGTGGACATTCATCCAAGAGAAAATTTGTTTGTTTCCAGGAACATTTCTGGTTCAGAGCCCTTCCCCTTGGAGTAACAGCAGCATCCAGAGTATTCACAGAGGCCAAATTAGATATCAGGGTTACACAGTTTCCCCATATCTCTATGATTGGCTCCTAGTATATTAGTTCAGCAAATATGTCAGGTGAGCAACTATGTTCCTGCTGCATCTTCTATCAGCACTCAGTTTCTGCATAAACAAAGAAAAGTCCATTTTAACACTCACACAGAGTGACACTGGCATAAGACCTTTCCTCCTTATGGAAACTGGCTGCTCAGGCTGTCTATCTGCTAGGGAGTTTAGGGTACCTGAAAAGTATGTGGCTGGGACAGTGATGTGCATTGTGATGTACCAGTTCCAAAGCCTGACTGCTTCTAGTGAAAGGGTAAGACACTTCTCTGAAGACGGTATGTGGGAGAGACTCACCTCTAGACCATGCACTAGATAGTCACTTGGTGGGGAACACCTCAGTGGGATCATGTCCCAAATGAACCAGAAACTTCCATTTCCTTTGGGTTATTATCTGTTGCTCTTGTCAAAACTCCTTCTAGTTTATCAATGTTTTACTTTTAACCATTTATTTTTTATTTTCTGCCAGAGTAAATATTATTTTCTAAAAAAAGTAAACCATATTCATTGTCTGTTCAGTAAAGTATGGCAACTTAGAATACTACTGAAAATTGAAATTATGCATATCCAAAAATCTGTGAATTTTCCACTTTCTTTAGTTTTCAAGTAAAGTCAGTTCTATTTCTTCTAAAGTAGGAACTCATTGAGGAGTGTATTTGAAGAAAAATAGCCACTATTCTTTTGTGGAAGGTGGTGGTATAGTTGTCATGAGCAAAGAGCATTAAAGAATTTTTATCCTGAGTATTTGGGCCCTGTTGCTTGGTGTTTTCAGACTAGTGACTGATGGATCTGTTGTTTTCTGTAGTTCTTTGCTTTACTTTTCTTCCAAAATATCACCTGTAGAACTGCTAGAGTTCAATATATTTCCTACTTTGATCCGTGAAAGTGCTATAGTAACCCAGGAGAGAGTGGAGGGCCCCTTCATAGCCAGCATGGCTGGGAACATAGCCTTTTACAAATCATTATTTTCCCTTTCTTCTGACCTTTTCCCCTACTACTGGGACTCAATAATCTTTTCATTGTATTTTCTTCCTCTTAAGCAAGTGTGTGAGACTCTCTCTTGCTTTAGCAGGAATCAAGCTGCCGTTTGTAGGAGCGCTTTCACAACATGCTGATGTTTGGCACATTTATTATGCCCCCGTCTAATGCTTCTGGTAACAAAGAAGCCAGAATTGTGCACAATATTGTGCTGGATTGGAGCCTGGATTAGTATGTTCTTAATTCCATCCTCCCAGACATAAATAAAAGACTAAACAATATTGAGTACTGGACCCATGAGAGCTACCTCCATTTGGATGCTACTGAAGAACAACTCGCCCATCCTAACTTGTCAGTGGACCTTGTACTCTCCACTGAATTTTATTTTAGCCTCTTGGGTATTCATTTTCTCATATTTGCATGTAATATTCATTTCCTATTTTCATTGGAACCAGAGTGATCACCATTAAAAGACCAGCACAGAATCCCACTAATCACATACTAGTAATACTAGTTAAGCATTTGTCCTTTCTTCTGCATAAAGAGAAACATGGTGGGCAAATGTCAAGGGATAGATTTTCAAAATGACTTTTTACCTTTGGGTGTGTCTAGACTACTTGGCTCCGTCGACAGAACCATGTAGATGAGGCAGGATGACAAAGGGAAATGAAGATGCGATTTAAATAATCGCTGCTTCATTTAAATCAAAATGGCCGCCGCGCTGTGCCAATCAGCTGTTTGTCAGCACAGCGTGGCAGTCTAGATGGGGATCTGCCAACCCCAGAAACCTTTGTCGTCAGATCCTGTAAGCCTCGTTTCACGAGGCATAAAGGATCTGACAACAAAGGGTTCTGGGGTTGGCAGATCCCCGTCGAGACTGCCGTGCTGTGCCGACAAACAGCTGATGGGCACAGCGCAGTGGCCATTTTGATTTAAATGAAGCGGCGATTATTTAAATCGCAGCTTCATTTCCCTTTGTCGTCCTGCCTCATCTACATGGCTCCGTCGACGGAGCCATGTAGTCTAGACACACGCTTTGTGAACACCTGACTTGCCTGTGTGCAAATTCTGATGCATACAAACTCTCTTTTACTCAGTGATGTATGGAGCCTTACCAAGTTCATGGGTATGAAAAACACATCATGGACCATGAAATCTGGTGTCATTGTGAAATCTGGTCTTTTATGTGCTTTTATCCTATATTATACAGCTTTCGCGCGCGAGACCAGTGTTTCTCAAACTGGAGGTCCTGATGCAAATGTGTAGGGTTGCCAGGTGTCCAGTTTTGAACCAGAGAGTCCAGTATTTGAGCTTTCTGTTCAGGAAACAAATTGAGAAAATATAAATGAGAAAATATATATATCCGGTATTTTCTAAATAAGATGTAATGTAGACTGTGATGTAATGTCAAGTGTGCCCAGTATTTTTGTTGAAACCATCTGGCAACCCTACAAATGTGGCTTAGGCATATGAAAGTTTAACCGGTTAACTGGTAAGCATCACCTTTAATGGGCAATGCTTTGTGGGGGCTGTAACAGCTCCCTGCCTGCCGCAGGCAGGGGGGGCTTCTCCAGCTCCATGGGGCTCACCATGGACAGGGGCTGCTCTGTCAGGCAGCAGTGCAGAAATAAGAGTGGCAATTCCATACCATGCCATACTTACTTCTGCACTGCTGCTAGAAGTGGCTCTGCCTTCAGAACTGGGTGCCTGGCCAGGAGCTGTCACTCTCCAGCTTTCTGAGCTCTGAAGGAAACGCTGCCACTAGCAACAGTGCAGAAGTAAGAGTAGCAATAGTGCAACCAATGTTCCCTCTCATTTTTCCCATCCATGCGTAGAATCAATTTTGTTCTGTATGTCGAGGCATGTGTGGATATGCACTACCATTAGAAACACAGGATGCTGGCTATGAGTGCTGTGGGCACTCTGCTAATCAGCGGGATGGCATTTGAATCTCTCCTGGGTGGCTGCCCAAGCACTCAGCTTACAGGGAACACTGATCCTTCACAACCCCCCTACAAAAACCTCCTCTCCACAACTCCTGGTTGAGTCAGGATCCCTACACTTAACAACACCATGAAAGTTCAGATTTAAATATCTGAAATATAAAATTTATTTTTAAAATCCTATGACCGTGAAATTGAGCAAAATGATCTATGAATTTTGTGGGTGCTACTTATGTGTATGTGCAAATCTTAGCCTATGCACAATGGAGGTGTTATGTCTGCTAGTGAAATGTGTACATTTTTACAAGTTAGTCCTGACAGTTGGATGGTGAACTCTGAAATATCAATGAGTTACAGAGAAAAATAAATGACAGAGAGTCTTCATTTCCGCCTTACATAAGTGGATGTACAGTGGTGGCAAATGGTCTCCTGGCGTGTTGTGCAGTCTACACAGCAGTGAGGCATGGTTTGCAGTCCCCAATGCCTGCAGATGCCTAGTACCCCTGCAGGGGCATGAAAGGAGAGAAGACTATGATTTCACACGCTTCTCACCAGCCAGTGGAGCTGTCTGATCATGTGAGGGATATTCGGTTGCACCCTATCAAGTGATTTAGCAGTACTCATGCTGCCTCTGCACAGCTGGCAGCTCTGCCTACTTATGCTCCCCCCAGGACAGTGCAGTTTCGTGCCACTCCCAGGGAAGGGCTGTGCCAGCAATACATAGCTGAGCCTTTGCTTGTTGTTTTAATACAGAAATACATTAATTTAATTTGGCATAATTTTATTTTGATAAACCCATGTTACCTGCTATTTATCATCTTATTTTCCAGCAAGTGCTTATAAAATGGACTCCTTTCCTAGTTTACCAGGTGATTAGAGGTTTGGTCTATAATACCTCATCCCCTCACCCACCAATTGCATTCCTGAAATCCATACTTTCTTTGCCTTATTCCAATCCTCCACGATCTCACTGCCCTTGCAGGAGTTCTCAAAAACCATTTTCAACTGTTTCAGTAGTGTTGAGAATGTCTTTAGCATTCATTGTACTTTGAATTTTTTATCTGAATATTTTCAGATTATCTGGATATTTTTTATCCTCTACTTTCTTGATTCCGCTTTATTTCTTCAGCTTTCCAGACTGGTTCTTACATTAAGCCTACTATGGCTTCTATCTTCTTTAAAGAAGACAAAAGCAAAGTAGCAAATAAGGACTTAGCTTTCTATACGTTATCTGTTCTTTTCCTTTCTTCCTACTAGGTAATGCACAAACAGGTTCATGTGTCATTTGCTTCCTTCTTGTAAATGTACATATATTTATCTTGGTTCCTTTCCCATCCATTGTTAATGATATCTGAAATAATGTAGATCCTTTTACTTAACGACTCTGCTTTTATTGGTACATATCCAATCTGTGAACCCAAGTGTCTCCCAGAGAAAACCCATAGATGAGGAAAATGTATTCAAAAGAACACATTGGTTTCATAGCACTGAAAATCCAGCGCATTTTCTCTGCATGCCCCTGGAACGGTTTTTTGCTTCCCCATATGTAACTAATTCCTGTCCTCCACAGTCACTTCACCAAGCACAGAGATGGATTTGGGAGTGACTTGGAGTGATTCTCTGTGTGATATGCCCTAATGTAACTAACTCTGTTTAAATAAGGGGTGTTGGGGTGGGGATGTTTGTGTGTGTGTGTGTGTGTGCATGTATCTTTAATTCCTCCCCAGCTTGTTGCTGCAGAAGTAGAGGCCAATTGCTTGTTGAATTCAGCATTACTGAGATGTTTACATCAGTTCATTTTCAAGGCTAACTTCGCCAGGAAAATGAGCAACACGTTCATGTTGTAATGTGAAAGCTGAGATTCCTTTCTCTGTTTGTAGCATTCCAACCCCCTCCCCACCAAGTCAGGGACTACTGATTTAGCTCTGCCTGCATAGAGAGGCATGGAGCAGGGCCTCCTGGGCCTGTTAACTGCAGAACTCACAGGGGACACTAGTTCCATTAATTTGGGCATCCTGCATGGTGCTTTCCTCTCTGTGTTCTGCAGCCTCCCTCCCCTTGGCAGCATGGCTCATTCAGGAGTGTGCTCTCGTTGGCTTCTTCTCTAGGGCTGTGCCCCACGTGGATGGAAAATTTGTGTTGCTCTGATCAGCACAAACAGCCACTGAATTTGACTTTGAGAAATCAGCTGGTTTGCTTGGGAAGGATGCTGTTTAGAGACAAGTGTTCCTGCGCTGCCACCTACCAACTTTTTCAGTCCCCTCCCAAATTTCCAGGGACTCCCACATGGGCACTGCTCAGGTAGGCCAAGTCTGTCCTGCTTCTGTGAGATTCTGATGGGGCACTCTGTCCTGCCTGGACACTGCCTACTGCCTGTTACTGCACTAGTCTCCTGCATGGCTTTTGGGGTGTGCTTGGTGAGGTCCTAGAATCATCTGACTTGTGAGCCAGGATGGTTCTGGCCCTTCCTGACCTTTCTATGCAGTCTTCTGGAGAACTAGCCTGGCCTTTGTCTACCATCTACAGGCTGGACTTGTGGTCTGTTGGGCGTTTGGTGAGTCCAGATTAAGAGCTGGCAGGTGGTGGTGTTTGGTGCCAGTCCTTACACAAAGGCCACATATGCGCCCTCCCCGCCTTCGCCTCCGCCCTCTTGTGTCACCCATGATTCTGTTCCTGTAAGTGACACAAACCAAACTCTACATGATTTGCTCAGTTCTAACAGTCATATTACATCAGTTTTTCTCCACTGTTCCTCATCGTTGTCTTTTGATTTGTGCCCTATGGTCCTGTTCAGTTCTATACACCCTAGTCCCTGACTGAGTTTTCTGGTGATCCTCTACCCATTTGTTTTATCAACTCTGTTTATTGTTCCCTAACTCAAGCCCCAGTTCAATAAGGGTACGTCTACACAGCAACATTGTTTCGAAATAACTTACTCCACATCTACACAGCAGGCAGTTATTTTTGAAATAGTGTTGAAATACTGTCAAGCTGGAGGACTTCTTACTCTGACTCCTGTAACCCTCACTGTACGAGGAGGAAGGGAAGTCAGAGAAAGAGCGCTCTATTTTGAAATAACTGCTGTGTAGACGCTCCCAATTTTGAAATAAGCTATTTCGAAATAAGCTCAATTTGGGTAGCTCAGTTTGCGTAGCTTATTTTGAGTTAAGCCCTGCTATGTAGTTGCACCCTTAGGGTATGTCTACACTAGCTCGTTAGTTTGAGCTAGGTAGGCAAATGAGGGCAACTGGAGTTGCAAATGAAGCCCGGGATTTAAATATCCCGGGCTTCATTTGCATGTTCCCGGGTGCCGCCATTTTTAAATCCCCCTTAGTCCGAACTAACTGCCCGCAGCTAGACGCGGCAGTTAAATGTTAATTCGAACTAACTCCTTAATTCGAATTAACGTTTAAGTGCTGCATCTAGCCGCGGGCACGGAGTTTGGACTAAGGGGGATTTAAAAATGGCAGCGCCCGGGAACATGCAAATGAAGCCTGGGATATTTAAATCCCGGGCTTCATTTGCAACTCCGGTTGCCCTCATTTGCCTACCTAGCTCGAACTAATGAGCTAGTGTAGGCATACCCTTAGAGACTTTAGCACATGCTTAACTTTAAGCACATGAGCCATCCCACTGAAATCACATTCTTGAAGTATATACATCCTCCCTTTGCTGCACTGGCTCCACCGAGCCTAGGGAGATTTCCTAAGCAAAATTAATTGTCCTCTGTGAAAGTGGAGGACATCCATTCTGTGCCTCCCTCTCGCCACAAAAGGAAGAACCATGCTGCCTAAAGCCTTGGGCTCCACATACCCTTCCCTTGGCCTGTGTGACAGCCACATGCCTGCTCGCTTCATTCATTTTCAGAACTGGACAAATCTCACAGGAAATCCTTTGTGCTGTTCTTGCCTTCAAATCTCATCTGAGGTCACTGAAGTAGCAGTGACAAGTGGGTTTCTCTCCTGCTCTCTCTATAACAGTGGTGGGCAAATTCCAGCCCATGGGCTGGATCTGCTGTGGAAAGCAGTGTCCCGGTCCTTACCATTTCCCTCTGCTCCCATTGGCTGGGAGTGACAAACTGCAGCGAACGGGAGCTGCAAGTACCCGTACCTGCAAAGGCGCAGGTACATATAGAAGCAGTGGCCCGCTAGGGGCTACCCCAGGCAAATCGCTACCATCTTGTTGCCTATCCCTGCTCTGTACCATCCTTCCTCCTTTACATTATGTCCCAGGTTTTCATTGACTACTATACTTCCTACCCTGTCCCTCAGATTACTCTTTTATCTGCAGAATGATTTGCCTATTGATAAGACTCATATTTCATGACATAATCCTTGTCTCTTTCAGATGTGAATCAGGATATACTGGACAGCACTGTGAAAAGACAGATTTTAGTATTCTTTATGTTGTCCCAAGCAGACAAAAGCTTACACATGTCCTTATTGCAGCAATAATTGGAGCTGTACAGATTGCCATTATAGTTGCAATTGTCATGTGCATAACAAGGTAGGTAGTTACAAAAACAGTGTAACACCCCTGATTTTTCTGTATGTGTGATTTATTATAAATGTAGTTAGGAACTTGACCATCCTCAAACTCTATACGTGTAACACACGTTCTAAAAAAATACAGTGATCAAATACAGAATGATTAATGTGTCCAGACATTACACAGGGTTACACAGTGCTTCTGTGCTTAACAAAATCTAAATAATCAGGATAATAAACTACCCCTTAATCCACAAATCACTGCTAGCTGCTCTGTTCCCCTTCATCAATCCCTGTGCCAAAAGCTGAGGAGAAAACATAAAATTTGCAGAAGAGCCCAAACTGATTAGACCAATGGTTCTCAAACTGTGGGTCAGGATCCCGAAGTGAGTTGTCACCCCAATTTTAATGGGGTCACCAGAGCTGACTTTAGACTGGCTGGAGCCCAGGACTGAAGCATAAGGCCTACCATGCAGGGCAGAAGCTGAGCCCTTGGGCTTTGCCCTCTCCCCCCTGGATGGTGTGGGGGGGTGGGCTTTGGCTTTGGCCTTGGCCTCTCCCACTCAGAGCAAAGGGTCTTGGGCAGGCTCAGGCTTTAGTGCCCCTCTGCTGAGGTGGTGGTGTAATTTTTGTTGTCAGAAGGGCGCCATGGTGCAATGAAGTTTGAGAACCCCTGGGTCAGACCAAAGTGGGAGCCACTTCCAGAGTTGAAGATATCTCATGACAAACACCATGGCCCCTTCCCCACACCGGAGGATGGGATGGTTCAGGCCCCTCCACTGGTCATAAGAGCGGTGCTGTTATATGGAGAGAGGTGCATTCCTCAGGTACCTGGCTGCTTAACCATTTAGGACTTCATTCGTCAAACCAACACCTTAAACTCCGCCTAGAAATTAATATGCAGCGAGTGCTGTCTGCAAAGCACCAGTGCAACCTGCTGTCTGTGTGATGAGCCCCTTATAAAGGGAGCAGCTGAATTTTGCACTGAGGTAAGTTTCTGAGATATCTTAAGAGCTAGTTCTGTGTACATGAGTTGACAAAGGCAGGTCCAGATCTTCTTATCAGGGCGCCTGATCCCATAAGGCACTAAGCACTTTGCCCCGGATATAACAAAGCTCTTAAGCAAGTAATCACTTCTGCACTTGTGAGGAGTTCTAATGAAATCAGTGGGGTTAATCACATGCTTAAATTTTTTGTGTGATCAGGGCCAGAATGCTTTCAGCCCTTGCAGGATCAAACTCCAAATTCAGATGAAAGAAATCTCTCCTGACAACAGCTGATACCGCTGTAGACAGGGATCTCATAGGCCCTGTAAAGTGCCAATCTACCAAACCACCAGTGCACTTTCCCAGTCAGTGATGCTGATTGAGATTGAGATTTTTGGTTAAAAGAAGAAAGTAAAATCATGAATGCCGTTTGAAATATGCAGAATGAGATTAAAATACATTTTTCTTTTTTTTAAAAAAATACAGAAAATGCCCTAAAAACAACAGAGGACGTCGACAGAAGCAAAACCTAGGCCATTTTACTTCAGATACATCATCCAGGATGGTTTAATGTGATGACTTTTATACCTACATTGACCATGTGATGTACATTTTTATTATATCTTTTTTTAAAGAATGGAACTATTTATTTCAGAGGCCTTATTTTTGGACATTTTTAGTGTAGCACTGTTGGTCTGTTGTATTCTGAAAGCATCAGCTCTAACAGCTAAGGACTGGCTTAGTAATTTTCCTTTCATGTTTTTGAATACAGTAGTTCATTTTCTGCATCTGTATCACATGGTTATATAGTAGATTTGTGCTTTATTCATGGAATGTAATATTTTTGAGAACACAGACTTATTTCACCAATGGTTGTAGATAAACAACAACAACAACAACAAAAACCCCACATTACCTAGCAAACAAGGCATGAACTAAAGGTAAAGATGTTTACAGCTTACTTTTCTTACGAAAAACTAGGAGACACTGTGTTTAAATACCGTAGATATTTAAATGTTTTTGGAAGTTAGTAACTGATTTTTTAGATACTGCCTATCGCATGAAGTGTGAAGCTGTGTATGTGTGTAGTTGTAACATATTTATAAAATGTATTGGCTGGGTCTAAGCACTACCGTCTTCGTAAATAATTCTGACACTTTATTTTTAAAAAGTAAAAATATAATTTCATAATCTGGAAAATTACCCAGAGAAGCAAATGGCATTGTTCCAAAAGAAGTAGGTTTTAGTAGATTTTGGTATTGTAAAATCTGTGTTTGAATAATCAAACTCACTTGATTGGAATAAAGCCTACTTTATCGCTGTTAAAACTGCTTTAATACTTACTAAACTTTTTTTAAGACAATAGATGTTTTAACACCAACAAGACAGATTGTATAGTGTTTGTGATTTAAAAAAAATTAAGTTAATTGATGATTAGTGCTCTTGTATAGAATATTTTCAAGAGCTAAATAAAGTCCATCCAAATTAGTCTGCTGGTTATAGTTATATTAATAGTCTGTTAGTTGTTGTTTAAAAGATCCAGAGATAAAATGTGAGTAGGATGTGTTCAGCTGTTTAACATGTAGTTTAGGCTTTCAGAATTCTGCATGTGGGATTTAATAATTTGTTCAATAAAAAATGCTTTCAACATTTGAACTGGAAAAGCATGTCACAATACAATGTTTTCACTATATTGCATCTGGTTTAGTGTGTTTATTTGTTACTTGATGTTGTTGCCATGATGATTTGAAGACTGCTCCTTTTGGTTTAAATATACTTACTTTTGAAAACTGTCTGAATTCCCCCCAAAAGGAAATCACTTCATTAAAATGAGAGCAACGGTAGATCTTAAATAAATATGCCACTTGGCTTTCCTGCTTAATTAGTAAGTTGCTTAACTTTCCCAGATTAACACTAATAACTTCATTGGTACGGAAGTGTGACCCTTTACATGTATGTTCCATTCCAGACATTGCTTTCCTAATTTTAGAGGTGTCATATTGCAAAAAGTATCCGAATAATCATAGAGGGATTGTCTGTAGTTATAAATATTTGACCAACCTCCAGGGGTGGAGTTTCACACCCTACTCTGAACATCTCTGAGGCCAGCTGTCGAGCTTCTCACAAGAGTTCCAGAATTGCTCCCCTATGATTTGAACAGTCATCGTGGGGAGCATTTATACTTCAGTTCCTGTAACGCTGACTGAACACACTCACAATGGATCACCATGAAGTGACCTCGGAGGCTGACAAAATTCACCAAAATCGGCTCTCAGATGTCACAGAAGATGAAGAGCAAGATGCTGCATATACAATTGTGACAGTCCTAGATAAAGTGGCCAACATTGTACACAGTGTACAGGAGAGCCAGAAAAGAATAGAAGAGCGACACCGAGAAATGGAGAATGCTATCAAGACCATGCAGATTGATATTTTAAAGCTTGCTCAGACTCACAGCAATACAGGCTACACTGTTAACAAGTTGCTTGAGAAAACCTGCAAAGTTAGTTCCCACGTTAAAGAAGTGAGGGCCCGGGTGGAAAAGCAGAGTGCTAATGTGCAAAAGGTTGAAGCAAAACAAGAGGAGATGCTGAGAAAAAACAAATTTCGGGTTGTAATTTACCAGGTATGTGTGCACTTTAATTTATTTTACCTTTGAAATTTTGCCCCATCCTTGATAGTTCTTGGGAAACACTAGTTGTTTAACAAACCAAAAGACAGGTAACAGATTTCTCAATGAAAGAGTTGTGTTATATGTTCTTTAAAATTGATTTCTGCCTCTCGGTGTCTTTCAACTTGAACTCCCTGATAGCAATTCACAGAGTCTATTATTAGTGTTGGTTAGTTTCTCAGCCAGGAGTGTAAGATTAACTGCAGATCAGCAAGGACTATTTGTTGCCAATGTGAAAGGTAATATGAAGCAGGCACTGTAAATCTTGTCATGCTAGTCATGCCTGACAATCATCTGTTATTTTTTCACCATATTAGGTAGAAGTCCAAACAACAAAACTATTTATGGAGGCTCCAGAATGTAGTCATTCCTTTAATGCTCATTTTCAAGTGCAGTGTAATTTATTTGCAAAGTTATAAAGGTTTTTGGTAGCTGTGAAATGAGTTTTTCATGGTCTCAATTCATAGGAACGAATAGTCAAAATTAAGCTCGGACCTGTACTCCCTTTGTCACACAACCAGCCATTTGTATATAGTCCCACTGAGTTCTTTGGCAATATGGTAACTAAGGAATACTATCATGAGCAATGTTTTGCAGGATCAAAACCAAATCACTTATTTTTCTTACAATAAGGGTATTTTATATTGAGACTTGTCCTTGTAAATGAAGAAGTAGCAATTGTCCTTATTGTCTGAATGTAAGTTTCTTGAAAATAAATTTCTTGCCCATGGATTGTACAAATACAAAAAAGTTAATTGTGCTAGGGGAGTTTTAAGGCTAGGACAAGTCCTTGGAAAATGCTACAATACTAGATGTTAAGGATTGGATCCTGTGAAGTTCTAAGCATGCTCTGGAAAGGTGTCCGGCAATGGCACAGGAATATGGATTTCATCCTCCAGGTGGACTGCTAGCAAGTGGGGCACAAGGCCACAAATTCTGTACTTAGATTTCACCAACCAATTCTTCAGTATAAACACTTCAGGCCCTCTAACAGTCATAACATGGAGTCACAGACCATCCCTTTCAGTACTCCAATCTGGTGTACATGTGCTAGATGGCTCCTCACTCCAAGGAGCACAGCAGTATTCAGGTTAATCCCAGTCACAAAGAATAAATCTGTTACCCCAGTTCAAGAAAACGCTTGTGGACAATCCTATAATAAGCTATTTAAAAGACTGATTATATAGGAAACAGAAATAAGAGTTCCAATCTTAAATTTCAAAAAAGTAATAAAAGTTTATATAATAAACAAGCTCTGTATGTCCTTAGGGCTAACTCATGCTATGTACTGGGGATTTTTTTGCTTATAACTACAGGTTGAACCTCTCTAGTCTGGTACTCTGAAGACCTGGCTGGTGCCGAACCAGAGAATTTGCCAAACCACAGGAGATCAGTACTGTCTAGCAATAGTACCAACACTTCCACTGCTTACAGGGCTCTTAGAAGACATTTAGGGGTAAATTAGAGCTAAATAACAGCGCAAAACAGTGAGAGCCAGGATTCGTGACTGTAAACAAACTTTATGGGACTACGGGAAACTTGGCCACACCCATGATTAGTGGACATGTGGCTAAAATCATACTGGACCGTGGATGTTGCCAGACCAGAGAATGCTGGACTAGAGAGGTCCAACCTGTAGTGATCTTTGCACCCCAGCATCCAAGCATCATAAAGATACAGCTCCTCCATGTTAGGGTTTTTTTTATCCCCTTCTTTGCATGTGCTTTGAGCTGCAGACTCAGCTGATGGGAAGGATTCATTTGGAAGATACATCTCCGTAGAGGGGAGAGTAAATAACAAAGTCTGTTGTCTTCTTAAATGTTCCACTCTAGTCTATCTGGTGTCAATGGGCCTTTCTTGTCAGGCAGGACATAATTCCTGTAGGAGACCAACATTTCACAGTAATTAATGTCTGTCTCCTGTTTGGTGATTTGCACAGCTATGGAGGCTTATAGTGCAAACATGCAGATATTACCCTGTAATGTGGGATACAGATGTTATAAGTGAGATTAAATGCCTTCAGCAACTCACAAACATTCCATAAAGTCTATACCCATACCTATCATTCTAATACCAACCAAGCAAGCCAGACTGATTCCAGGTAAGTATTTGTCAGTGTATGTTCGACTCCCCTACAAGTGGGAACTGAGGCTGCTCAGCATCTAATTAGAAGCATAAAACAGGACCCTAAAAGTTTTGTTTGCGTACCTCCTCATTACGTATGCTTTAAAATGCCCATGAACACACACAGATACCTTTTTTTCATGTGAATAAACCATGTCTGTGATTGGGAGTGTTCATTTGAGAAAAGTTACTCATATGCTTAAGTGTTTTGAGCCCTAATTGAGCTTTTAAATTACTTGATTTCTAGTAAGAGGCAGTAATAGCCAAACTTGGGGTAGCAATGAAAACAGCGCAGGTGAAAACTGCTGATAGCATAAAATCTTATTAAATAGAGCCAGTGAGTCAAATTCTTCTCTCATGCTTATGTGACCCTGCTGAGCCTGAGCAGGTGATGAGGGCAAAGAGCTTGTTTTTAATTTTTGCAAGCTGCGTTAATAGCTCTAACGCTGCACTACTGTGGTAGGTAGGAATGTAGATATTCTTTGATTTTCCTTGTAAATAATCACATTGCTGGAGGAAATAAACATTGTTGAATCCTTTGTCCACTTGGGGGATGCTGCTTCACTGCTGTCACTCTTAATCGTTGTATGAGATATTTAAATATCGTCAACATTGTCAATGTTTCTGAAAATATTTTGGGGGGGGGGTGTCTAATTCAATACAAGCCATGCTGTTTATTTTCCCCTCAGACATGTTTGTTGTCATTTATTTCAAATAGTCCATGAGAAAGGGGGTGGAAATGTCCTACCAGAGATTTACACAGAACCATACAAGACAACTACTGCTACTTCTATTGTCCCTTCTTACGCTTTTCATACAAAGGAGCCTTTGCTGAGAACATCTGATTTTCTTATATTCAGAAACAGAATCAGCATCTTGAATTACCCTCTTCACTCTTCATTTCCCACTCCTGTTTAGTTCAGCTACAGCAAGAGTGGATTCCTCTTAGTGCGGATCTACACTTAAAACGCTACAGCAGCCCGGCTGCGTGGCTGCAGCACTTCAGTGTTGTAGGTGCTGCTTATGCCAACAGGAGGGATTCTCCCATCGCTGACGGTAATCCACCTCTCTGAGGCTATGTCTACACAACAAGGTTTTTGCACCAAAACAGCTGTTTTGGCACAAAAACCAGCGGAGCGTCCACACCTCAAGTGTGTTTTTGCACACACAAAAAATACAGTAAATCGACAGGACTTTTGCCGGTAGAGTTATTCCTCTCCCCACGAGGTGTAACTCTTTTTTGCACTACAGCTTTTGCGCAAAAAGGCAGGTGTGGATGCTCTGCAGGGGTTTCTTGCGCAAAAAGAGCCTATCCGAAAAAGTGCAGGTGCTCTGACGGCCATTCTGTGAATGGCCACCAGAGCTTTCTTGCGCAAGTGCGTCTATGCAGTGTGGACACTCTCTTGCGCAAAAGTGCATGGCAGTGTGGACGCGCTCTTGCACAAGAACTTTTTGTGGAAGAGATCTTCTGCAAAAAGCTTCTTGCGCAAAAACCCTGCAGTGTAGACAAAGCCTGAGAGGCAGTAGCTAGGTCAACAGAAGAATTCTGCCTACACAGGGGCTTAAATTGGTTTAACTGCACCTCTCAGAGTGTGGATTTTTTTGCACACCCCTGACCTAAGCTCTCTCTATGCCACACAGCTGCCTAAAAAGCCCAGCGCAGGTGCACAGGGCTGCCACACAGTTTTTTCGCCCCAAGCACGAAGTGCCGCCTCTGCCTGCAGCTGGCCCTGACATGGAGTTGCCATGGCTAGCAGAAAGACGCCCATACTCCAGCCTCAGCATGCAGCTGACACAGCCAGCAGAGAGGCACCTCTCTCCAGGCCCACAGCCGCTGCAGTGAGAGAAGGTTGGGGGGAGTCTTCACTCTCTGGGGAACGTGTACTTGAAACCTCTCACCCCCCACCCCAGATTCCACACACACCCTAGCCCTCTGTCCCAGCCCAGAGCCCTCTCCCATCCCAAACCCCTCATCTCTGACTGCGCCCTAGAGCCTGCACTCCCAGACAGAGCCCTCAGCTCACCCTGCATCCCACCCTGAGCCCCTTCAGACACTCGGCCCCACCCCTGCCACAGAGCATCCGTGTGCAGAATGAATTTTGCTATATGCACCCATATAGAGGTGATGTGTCGCACATCAGCTCCATACTGGTGCACATAATTAAATTCATTCTGCACACGGACATAAAAAATTAGAGGGAACGGTGCCCTGACTGATGTTAAATTGACTTAACTTTCTAGTGTAGACCAGGCCTCAGTCCACCCCCCACCCCCACACGCACATTAACTAGTGGAAACGTCTCTTATCCCCTTTCTCCTGTGCTCAGTGAGAGTAGCTGAGGGGTGAGGGAAATGCTCTAGTCCTCTCGGAATGCAGTGCTTAACGTGGGTGACAACTGTCCCCATTCTGAGAGCGTTAGAGCAGAGGAACTTGCTAGGAGCGCTTTGAAACTTTTCAACCTCACTTTGTGCAGCACTGCTACGCCAGGGGTCATGGCCCAGTGTTGTTTCACTGATATGGGCACATTAGTGCAACTCACTCCTCAAACCACCACCAAGGCATTCATGGTGTGAAATTTCAATAAAAAAGGATGGACAAGGACTGAAGCAATTTGGGACTTCCACTCTCTGGCACTGCAAACTGCAATGCACCATAACTGAGTTCATTAGCAAGTTTGGATGTTGGAACGGAAGACTTCTTCTGCAGTGGAGTTTTGCCTGAGAGTCATTAGGGATATTGTGAAGGCCAGTATGTAATGAGGGTCATGTGATTTACCTGTTTGGGTCACTGAGTTTTTATTTCTGTAATGGATTCTGTCAATCAGCACAGGAGTTTATTTGTAAAATGAACACAGAGAAAATTGCCCCTGTTAATTTGTCTTAATTAATAGTTTTGCTACGACAATTAATAGAGGCAGATTAGCAGCTGGTGACCTAGAAATGATTGTCCAGGATCCCTTCATCCAGCACAAAAAAAAGAGCCCTGATGCTGAATAGGGACCTAATGCTAATCTTTTGGCTATGAGAGTTAGGGAAATGGGAACAAGGGGAGATTTACTAGACATTGGTATAATTAGGGCTGAGAAAACGCTTGGAAGTTCAGTCTAGCAAACTGCATAGTGTAATTTGGCTCTGGTTAGTTGGAAATAAAGCAGCTTCTGTATATTCTTTTGCTGGCTTAACCTCAAACATCCCATAGGAATGGAAACCTTCCAAACTCCATTCGAGTAGGTTTGAGGCTCAGTGGGAATATTTTTGCACTGATGATTAAATTTGAAGAAGGCCATGTAATGGAGAGAGAGGCAGTCAGGTACCCCTGCCACCCAGATTGTTGTCATAGATAGTCACAGTTTTAGCTTAGTATGTCTGTTGGTACTGCAGTACATTTGAACTTCCCTAGTCTAGAACTCTCTGGTCTGGAAACATCCATTGTCCAGAATAATTTTAATTAGCTGGATGTCCACTTTTCATGGGTGTGGCCAAGTTTCCAGCAGTCCCACAAAGTTTGTTTGCAGCCACCAGTCCTAGCTCTCAGTGTTCTGTTCTGTTATTTAGCTTTAAATGTCCTCTAATAACCCCATAAGCAGTGGAAGTGTTCGTAATGCTGCTAGACAGTATTGACCTCCCTTGGTCCGGAAAATTCTCTGGTTCCGAACTGATCAGGCCCCGGGGGTGCCGGACTAGAGAGGTTCAACCTGTAGTATAGGATGGAGGGGCACATAACAGGAAATGGGCATGTATAGATAACCAGTAGCCTAAGACAGTTTTGAGGAATAGACCAGAGAAACACATTTGCCTGCATCAAAGTGGCTTTTGACTATTCTAGTCATTGTGAGTACATAATTAAAAGATGGAATTATAGTGTATATATGTGTGTGGATGTGAGTATGCTTTGTTTCATTTTGAATCTGTTCCTTTTTTCCCCCATTTCTTGGAACTCTCTAATCGGGCTAAGAATTATATCAGGTGAGTTTTGTTTGTTTTAATTTAGAAGCTGTAAGCTTAAAAGCTTAGACAGGGTGCTTGAGGTAATATCTTTTATTTCAGGAGCAAGTTACAAAGTCCAGTAGAAAAGATGTCCTATGAAAGGAAATCAGGATCTCATTCATGGCTATTGATTTTCACATGTCAATCAAAGTGGGCATTCTTAAAACAAAAACCTTCATGTTTTGGGTCGGCCTGCCAAAAAACTAGTACTGCATCATAATTGATTCCTGTCCCCCATGATCACAACATACCACACAGGACAAGGGCCTGGAACTGGGAAGAGGATTAGTGAGTTGATTCTTTGGGTTACACTCCAAACCTTCCTGACTCGATTTACATTTTTAGAAATAAAAATACAAATGTGATGTAGAATCATCAGGTCACCATCAAAATCCTGTTGCAGCTCAGTGGGTTGTACATGGTTGGCTGGACACAGGGATGGCACCCAGATGACATGGTGGTGATGCTTTTGAGGTGTCCCAAGTAACATCCTTGAAAAATTAAAGTTTAGGGTCTAAAGAAACTGATGAATGTGGTGTCAGGCTGGCCCCCGTCACTGCACGGTTTGTTGTGCAGTCCAGTACATTTTAGCACTTACATTGTTCTGACAAACTTTAACCAATTACTCTACCTATTGCTCCTGTGGCATAGGTGATTATTATAATCCCATTTTTTACAGAGGGGGAAACTAAGGAAGAAAAGTGAATTGCTAGCTAAAACCACAGAGGGAATCGGTGTCAAAGCAGAGCTATAGCAAAGGAGTTGCCTTCCGGGCCATGCTTAGTCCAATAAATCAGCTTGTTGTTGACACTTCTGAGTGGACTACACCTGTTGTGGCCAACAGCCATGTTGACTGATTAGTAGCACAGCCACCTCGTTCAGCTGTGTGTGAGCCTGAGAGTCACCAGTGGCCTTTCTGGGTCCTGTCGCCCACATTTATGAATTGGCCCCTGGCTCTCCAGAAGCAGAGACGGAAACCGTGACTAACTTGCACTCTTTAGGATAAAGCAGTTACAACCCGTCAGTCCTAGAGGAATAACTTTACCCTTTCAGAGTTCTGTTTACAAAGAAGAAAGCTTGAGATTGAATGGAGGAGAATAAAAGCTGAGATTAGTCTAATCGTTTATATCCCTAAAAGGCAACTCATCGCTATGAACTTCATGGGCTCTGTGCAGATGGGAGTATAAACCTAACCCCATGTGATTTCTCAAGCAGTGTAATCAGATGGACCAGGGCTGTCTGGTCTTCTGTGATGATATGAATGAGGGCTAGTTAGTAATTGTCCAAGAGCCAACATCGACTTTTGCTATCCAGGAAAATGAAGTGATGAAAACAGCTGATCTTAATTTGCATTTGTATGAGACCCGTTTTCAAAGTTTTGCTTGGGTTTGGCCTGGAAGGCACCAGAATATTGTAGCTAGAAGATCACTCTCCATGTCTTGTGGCACTTCTCCAAATCATAGGAATTTATTGGCTGATCATTATAAATGTTTCCTCATTACGTATCCATTTGTGCTGACCCCACATGGAGGAATGGATTCTACTTCCCTGTAACTAAAGCTTATGATTAAACTCTATGGGCCAGTGAAGATGCCTGAAGTCATTTTCTTCCATTGGTGTTTTAGGACTGAAGTTGCTCAAAACAGCACATTTGCAGAACTAGGAAACGCTGTGCTCATCAACATCATGTTGCAAGACTTTTAGTGGTTAGCAGCAGCACGCTGGTATACTTAGTAGATCTGTGTCTCTTCCAACAGTCTCTCATTTGTAAGAACCTGCCTTTTGTGGTTGTGGGCCAGGACCAAAAGCAGGTCATTAGCAAGTGTCCTCTTCTATCATAGCACCTTCTGGGTTCCCTGCCTTGGTCCCTTTCCACACATGCAGATGTTCTTTGTATCTACATTTAAATGAGGCTGTCTAAGAAATTGCTTTTTTTGAGCTAATAATGACAAATTCATAGGGCTGCCTATTCTGATGCCCCCTAGCTGGAGTCCCCCCTCCATACTGTTTGTAGGGGGGTGCTTCAGCCAGGCCTTCGTTAACCCGGTAAGCATTCCAGTAAGGTGCATGCTTACCATGCTTACCAGGTAACCAGCTAACCCTTACATACCTAACACCCACTCAACATGCAACCTCCTAAGGGGAACTCCTTTAGAGGTCCTGATTCACTAGGCTTGCTTGTTTAGCAAACTTGAGATATGCCTAATTCTCTCAGAGGAATACACAGTTTCCTGTGCAGCTGCACTGGCCTTTGCATCGTTGAGAAGCTATCCCGGGGAGTGGATGAGATGGGAGGTGCTCCGAATGACATTGCATGGTTGTCTAACTTCTTGCTCGCTGCGTTCTTATTGAATCCTGGTAGACAGATAATGAGAGAGTAGACTGGATTTCTTGAGATAAGATGAGTGAGGTAATAACTTTCATTGGACCAACTTCTGTTTGTGAGAGAGACAAGCTTTCAAAGTACACAGAGGTCTTTTGCAGGTCTGGAAAAAATACCCAGGGCTAGCCCACACTATACATTTTGTCAATGAAACTTATGTCAACACAGAAAAATTGACAAAACCAAAATTGACAAAAGATGTTCACACTTGCTTCCCCTGTTGACAAATCATAACCCCACTGAGGGCACCATCATCGACAGCGTAATGCATTGTGGGTAGGTATTCCACAGTGCCAGGTGTCACCTTCTGTCACTAGGCATTCTGGGAAGGTAGAACAGAATATGCTAAGCATCCCATCATGCACTGCTTTCTGTCCCTGATCTCCATTGGTTTCCGACTTTCTTTTGCGCCATTTTTTTCAGCTGCCATTCTTTGTTGTGCATTGAGAAGGGAGGGATCCTGCACTTCTCTTCTATGCTCAAGAGGACATGACACATGGCAGTGCAGTTAATTGCGAAGTTACTGACAGAGGAAGACTCATGGCACCTGACAGTCTTTGGGATATGGATGACATCCACTTAGCACTGCTTTTGGCGCACTCAGAGCAGCTCTATGGGGTAGGGACCGTCGCTTTTGGGCTAGGGAAACCAGCACTGATTGGTAGAATCACACTGTCATGCAGGTGTGGGATGAAGAGCAGTAGCTACAGAACTTTAGGATGCTAAAGCCACTTTCCTGGACCGTGTGCTGAGCTGGCTCCAGCCCTGTGGTGCGAGGTCACCAGAAGGAGAGCTGCCTTTCGGCAGAGAAGCGTGTGGCAATTGCTGTCCAGTGAATCTAGACTGCTATTCATTGGCTGTAAATCAGTTTGAAGTGGAGAAGTTGACCATTGGGGCGGTATTAAGGCAAGTGTGCAGGACAACAAATTGCATCCTGCTGTGAAGGACCATGACTCTGGGAAATGTGCATGAAGTAGTGAACACCTTTGCAGAGATGGGCTTCCCTAACTGTGTTGGGGTGATAGATGGCACACACATTCCAATTTTAGCACCAGACAACCTTGTAACAGAGTACCTCGGTAGGAAGGGATTCTTCTCCATGGTATTTGTGGATCACCATGGGCATTTCATAGACATCAGTGTGGGGTGGGGTGGAAAGATGCATGACACACGCATCTTCAGGAACACTGGCCTCCAAAGAAAGCTGCAAGCGGGGACTTTCTTTCCAGACCACAAGATTACAGAGGGGAAGTGGAGATGCCCCTAGTGATACTGAGACCCTGGCTTACCTCTTACAGGACTGTTTTCCTAAAACCTTACACAGGGCAACTAGACAGCAATAAGCATTTTAACAACAGGCTGACTAGGTCATGGCAGTCGAATGCGCCTTTGGCAGATTAAAGGAAAGCTGGGGGTGCCTCTGTGGCAGGTTAGACCTTACTGAGGGGTAATGTTCCACAGGGCTCTTGGTGGGGGAGGTGGGGTTCCACCAAGAATAGCATCCAGCTCTTTATAGAAACAGCAGGTCTTCAGTGCAGCACCAGAGTGACAGTTTGCCTCCCTCATGTCATGCTGCGCCTGCCTCAGCTCTTTTATCTTTGCTCTGCACGGAGAAGTGCCCTTTTTGCACAAGCTTCTAAACATGTGCCCATGAGGGTTCCAATTTCTACACGTCAAGTGCAGCTGGGACTGCACAGGTTCCTCTCCCCCATACACTGATCAGACCCAGCAGCTCAGTGATGGTCCAAGCAAGAAGGCGTTTGGTGCAATAACCAGCCATGGTCACCTGGGAAGACTATCTTACCTTGAGCCATTTAAAATCACCAGGGTTTGCAAGAGGAAGGGATGGATTGTTGTTTACCTGGCTGTAGGGCGATGGAGTTAAAACTGCTGACCAGGGTAGTCGGCATGGGCATTGTGGGACACTTACTGGAGGCCAATAAAAATGGAAAAAGCAGGGGTGATATCTACATTGGGTGTTTGTTGATGATAAAGGGAAGGGAAGAGAAAAAAGGCTATCATAGGAATGGAAGTTTTTTATCACCAAAACTGGATGTTTTTCCCAGTGAAAGTCACAGGGGTGTGAAATCTCTCTGTCGCACACACACCCACACACCGCTAGCTACACACACACACACACACACACACACACAGAGTGCTAGCTACTCCTCTTGTGGAGGTCATTTAAATAAAGCACTGAGAGCTCTCTCCTGGCGCTCATGCCATGGTCACACTTTGAAGGGCTGCCGCAGCTGCACTTTAAACTTTTAAGTGTAAACAAAGCCGGGGGAAAGCTTGTCTCTTTTGCCAACAGCAGTTGGGCCAATAAAAGTGATTGCCTCACTCACCTTGTCTCTCTAATATCCTTAGAAATACAACAACACTGAGAGCATTCATGTGCTTTGGGTTAAACGGGTGACCCCCCTGTCAGAATTTAAGGGACAAGGATTGTACCGGTTGGACCTCGCTGGTCCTGAACAAGGGGAGTTGCCGGACCAGGGAAGGTCCCTTCCTTCCTGGCCTATGCTGCTAGTGGGCTAGGACTCCAACCTGCCCCTGCCACTGCCTCAGCCCCCTGGGGCTCTCACCAGCCCTGCTACTGGCAGGGCCGGAGCACCACAACCAGAGCTGCACAGCCAGGGCAGAGCTCCGCAGTTGCCTGGCACCTCAGCTGGGGCCAG